>CM041783.1:125419606-128218420 GCA_023374045.1 Limonium bicolor | reverse complement strand
TTGCCGTGGCAAGTGCGCGGTACAGGCGGTTTTTAGGTTAACTCATAAGTATTGTTCATATTGTATTTGGTAGCCTTGTCGGCTCTTCCTTGATCCTTTAGTTGGATAACTACTCCTTGGAGCTTCTTCATATTCATCTTGACATGACTGTCATTCATTTAGGTGCTTCTCCACTAACGGAGTTCCTTAATTATTTAGTTCCGTGATCTACCTCGTTGCTCGCTCCCATGTCTTCACTGTGGTTACCGAGGTTTAAGTCATTTAGGCTCTACTTCTGTAGTCCTATTCGGGTATGTCCCGTAATTATGCTTGTAGCTGTCTAAACTATATCAGTTAAGTATTTCAACTTCTTCGGGTGTGGCAGGGTGGGTGCATCTACCTTTGACTAGATTCTTAGTCAATTCGTATACCATTATTTAATTATGGCGGTCCATAGACATGTGTCCCGGTTTTCGTTAGTTCTCATGAATCCGCCTTGTTGCACGGTTGGTGCATCCTTCTTGCTGCTGCTCGACCAGCTGGGTTCTCGCGACTGCTAAGCATGTCGCCCCATGCTGCCACAGATTCTGGTCTCCCTGGAATAGGATTTCTCGAACTCGCGCCATTGAGTGCGGTTATTGTCGCTCCAGCGGGATCCATCGCCGGGGTTTCCGGTTCTCGGGATCTACCGCATGCCAGGTTCTAGTTCATATTGAAATATTTTATAAGTGCCAGATCGGGTTTCCCGTCTCTTTTGCGTTCCTTCCTAAGCATTTAATACGGGGATTGTGGAGGGCGGGTTTGGTATTGTAGGTATCCAGTTCATACTGGAAGTTCCTAACTAGCGCATCTCTCACGCTACCACTCAACCCTTAGCCCTAAGCCTCTAATTCCTAACTCGGTATCTCCTAAGCTCGGTATTTCCAGTCATCAGAGCGATACTTCACTCTGATACCATTTTTGTAACACCCCAACTGCTAAACTCGTCATTACCTCTTAAACTGTCACAATTACCATTAATCTCACAGCGGAACTCCATTACAACAGAGGGTGATACAACGCCGTTAGCCACCCATATGGCTAACCAGGCCTTTCTCACATGCAGTAATGGTCTGATGGACTGGAACAACCGATTACACAATACTAACACAATACACATTTCATTTCTTTACTATACCGAGTCTACAATATACGGATGCCGATAACATATTCGGACTTACACCTCAATCAGATACATAAGCAATTACAATCTAGCTACCCATGCTATCACCGACCCCGTCCTACTTTCGTACGGTTTCGTCTTCGGTGTACCTGTAAAATAAAATCGTCGCCCCTAGGGGCTCAGCTTAACGCTGCATATGAAATTCGCATACCCCGGGCGCTAACCGGGGTACGCCGACCACTTAGTCGGATATACATGGAGTTCATTTTAGTCAAACAACATGCATCATAGCAATACAATATATATGTATATTACTCAAGGAATCTACATCCAATCACGGAGCACAATTCCTAACTAACATAACAAGGTTGTTAGTTGTATCTGTTTACTCTTAGGCCTTGAGGATTATACCTCACTATGCCAGGTTTACTTATTCAATATCTCACCCACTCTCTCGGGTTACTTGTTTATGTACACACCCATTCTCCTGGGCTACTCGTACTATACTCACCCATTCTCTCGTGTTCTTATACTTAATATCTCACCCACACTCTTGGGTTATCTATTCTCAGTATCTCACCCACACTCTTGGGTTAATTATACTCGTTGTCTCACCCACACTCTTGGGTTAGTTATACTCAATCTCTTGTAGATTCTCGAGACGCTACAGGTCTCCTACGTCACGCTTGTTACTCTAAGTACATACTTAGGCCAAAACTCATGGCTCTCTAGCATAGTCTTACTTCCCCGGTTTCGACCCTACTCTGGGTCTAGCATGGTGGGAAGGTTCAACTAGCTCACGGAACACTCTCTTAGTTCCTAACTCTTTTACTTAGGCCCGATTACTCTCGGACTACTTACATTCCCATACACTCCTCTCTCGGAGTTATAATAATATTATGTATATTAGTCTAGAAGCATCACTCTCGATGTTTCTAATGACTTTGGGAACATTACTTAAGTTCGGTTAATCTTAGGTTTTAAGAGTTACCCATGCATTTCACTTACTCATACTTTCAGTTATTTTCTTATATCGGGTAAAATCCTCATATAGGAGGTCGACCATGTCACATGGGAGTTACTAATCCCTTAGGTCTCTTTTACCTTCTTTACTAGTTCACATCTTCGAACTATCTTTAATCCTCTTGAAGGAGGTTCACTTATCTTTCCACTCACATTTGTTTCGTGGATTGTGTCATTATGGTTTACTAACCGTTATCGGGTAATTACTCATCCCGCACATCTCCTCACATTCTAGGGAGTTCATATGTTCGCGTTATCGTTATACTTTAACGGATAGTTTGTGTGTTTGCACGTTTTCGTTATCTTAAACATCGACCCGATCTATGGGTCTCTAGACAACGTTACTCATTACGAGTCGGTCCATGCACTATGTTAGACCACCCCGGCATACAAGTATGTTAGCTCATTCAACATACAACAAGGCATACATAATCAAACAAGGGATTATTTTCATGCTTTAATCTTGATTAATCCGGCACACAAACACACAAATCAACGTAACTCGGTTAGCACGCGGAGTATGAGAAAATCATACCTTTCACCGGGGTTTTTACTTTACCGTGTCATATCACCATGCTCGGGTCACGCACGATTCTCTGATAATGTTTCAAACATTATTATTAATACTAGGCTCATACGGTACATAATAAAATGCTACTCCCGTACTTACCCCGTTATCCCGTTAACTCGGTTTTACTCTTGTTAATTTGAGTTCTCACTTCTCAATCACTTCTAACCCCTTCTTACACTTCCTAGGGCCTTTACATGTCACCAAACAAGGCCTTAACATCTTATAACATCATTAACATTTAAACCCACATCATTTCAAACCTTTAAAATGCTCTCTGTAGGTTTCTAGGGGTGGTCCGGGACTTGGTCCACACCCTAAGTCCCGGACCAATACTCATCGTAACTCTCGGGTGGATTTCAACACTGGTCCGGGACCTTGTCCCTATCCCAAGTCCCGGACCAAACACATGCTTCACTCTCGGCCTAAATTTATGGGGTGGTCCGGGACCTTACCCATCTCTCAAGTCCCAGACCAAGTGCTGGGATGAATTCTCGGTATGAAAACAGGGGGTGGTCCGGGACTTTGTCCATGGACTAGGTCCCGGACCCTGCTACAGATTTTACAAATTTGACAGTTTCTAAATCTGTACAGCTCCATTCTTCACCATTGATCTTCCAATCTTCACCAACTAAAATCCTCTTTTAGCACCTAATTACTCATTTGAAACCACCTTAAACTAGTCACCAAGTCCACTCACTAAGCCATGCTTAATTCACTCCAATTCACTTATATTCATAACTTGGTTTCTTGTTTCTAATACCTTGTAACAGATTTGGTTTCCTTTATACCATTCAAACTTCATCACTAATGCCATTCACAACACCCAAATGACATTAGTTCACTGTTAACACACTCTTCTTTTTTGTTGGTTTTCAAACCATTAACCACTCACCTCAAACCCCATAAAAAACCTAGTTCTTTCCTCTAAAATAGAACACTCAAGACCATAAATTCCTAGGTGAATTTTGACAGCACCTCCTTACTTTCCTAAGCATTTTCACCACACTAAAACAGCTCACAACACTTCTCACACCTGTTTGGTTTAGGCATCAATAAACACACCAAATTCCCATGGTTCACACATATGCCTAGCTTAGTTTCCAAGCTTCTTTCTCACACTTAAACAACATTAAACATTCTCATTCCCACTCAATATTATTGTACCATGACTACACGAATTCAAGAGCATTAAGCCAACTCTAAAATCTGTTTCACAAGTCAAATGAAACTACCCCAAGGTAAGCTCATTACCTTGTTTGTTCTCGGTTTTCTTCCTCCCCTTCCTCTTTCTTTTGCTCCATCTTTCTTTACTTGTTTTCACAACATACAAGGGTGTCTAGATTGCTATCTACAATCATTTTCCCCACACCACACACAACAATAAAAATCAATTCAACTTTCCTCACAAAACTAACATTTTAAGAGTTAGTTTTTAGGCTTTAACTTAGGTATTACCTTTGAATGTTCAAAATGAGGGCTTGGCAATCAAATGATGGAATTTCCAACACTCCACAGGAGCAAGGTGCAACCGGCTGAAATGAGGGAAATTTTCAACGTGGGGAAATTTTCCCAAATTACAAGAATAAGCTATAAATGAGCAAAACTCTTGCTTAAAATTACCTTAAGGCATCAAGGTAGTGAAGGAGAGTTAAAATCAACTCCTTAAGCTTCAAAAGGCAAAACACCCATGGAAGTGAAGGTGGAGGAATCAAGACTTTGAGGGGTGGAAAACGTAGCCCTCGCCGATACGAATCTAACGGTACAATTTTTGTGTGATTTAGTGAAGAAATGGGTAAGTTAATGGAGGAAGAAGATAGGGGCTGTGTGCTGTTTGGAATCGCCAGCTTACAGAGGAAGAAGAAGATGTTAACAGAGAGCTGGGAAGGAAATCGTGAAATGAGGAAAACAAGGGAAGGTGAGAGAGTAAGTAGTTACTTTTTACTATTCCCCTTTTACTTTTCTTTTCTTTCTTCTTTTATTTACTTGATATTATTAGAGAGGGGGAAGGCTAATTAAGCCAATAAAAATCAGCCCCACTGTATACTTACATGCTGGAGCGTTATTCGGTTTTTGACAGAAAACGCTTGTCATTTTACCCGGTTCGGCACTATTCACTCACCGGGCCCGTTTTTCAGATTTTTCTTGTTTCTTTATTTTTAATGGTTATTAAGCTTCCATTAATACTTAATTATAGTTATTTAATCAACTATAATTTTTACGGGTCCGTTTGACCACTTAAAGTCATGTTTTCGGGTTTTCTCGAAAAGCGTGCTTTAAAACTCCGTTAGCGTTTTAATCCATTATTTGGATCCGTTTTCTTCGGGAATCATTCCCACATATTAATTAGGCATAATTAAGCCTTAGGAATCCATCTCGGACCCTTACGAGATCATATATCTCTTATATTCATTTAATGCGCATTTTTGCGTTTTTCGCTTTTCAAGCGTTTTCTCTTTTCTTTTGGTTTTATTTTCTTTACCAATACTCTCTAGGCACAATTAGGCGCTTAATAACCATATTAGAGTAATTAAATCACCAGTTTTAGATCTGGGGTATTAAACTACTAGATAAGGGTTTCATCAGACCCAGTGTCTCACCTTGGGGTGCTCCAGTGCTTTTCGTCAAGAAAAAGGATGGGAGCATGAGACTCTGTATCGACTACAGGGAGCTGAACAATGTCACAATCAAGAACAAGTACCCACTGCCCAGGATCGGTGACTTGTTCGACCAGCTGAGGGGAGCTAAGGTGTTCTCCAAGATTGACCTGCGTTCCGGATATCATCAGATACCTGTAGCTGAGTCAGATATAGAGAAGACAGCCTTCCGGACCAGATATGGCCATTACAAGTTCACCATGATGCCGTTCAGACTGACCAATGCACCAGCGAGATTCATGGATCTGATGCAGTGAGTCTTCCAAGCCCAGTTAGATAAGTCAGTGGTCGTGTTCATAGACGACATCTTGATCTTCTCCAAGAGTCAGGAGGAACACCAGCAACATTTGAGGACAGCCTTGGAGACTCTGAGAGAGAAGAAACTATATGCCAAGTTCAGCAAGTGTGAATTCTGGTTGGATGATAAGCCGTAGACTTATCATATTTTATAAGCTAGATTTGTAGTATTATTAGTTAAGATAAGGTTAGAATAGTTAGTATTTGCATGAATTTATATAAGAAGTCATTTTATATGTTCAGACTAATGCTCTTGATGTTTTTCATGCAAGGAGCAAGTTTTTCATCAAAAACCAAGCCTTGCCGGATATAAAGCCGGATCGCTCATGCACGGCACAAGTACGCAGCAGAAATGGGACGTCGCCGGACATGGTGCCGGGTATGATGTATCCGGCATAAGTAAAAGACGCGCCTTTCTACCAAAAGATGTCAGTTATTTGCCGTTATCCAAATAGTCGATGCCGGGTGTGATGCCGGATGGAATATGTCCGGCATAAGTGACTTTTCGCGCCAGGACGGTTTCGACCGTTACAGCAGACGCACGTGTTTAATCCAGATGCCGGATGAAGTAGACCCGGCATGAGACCCGGCATCCGAAGAAATTTTGTCTATAAAAGGGCGCAAGAGGCTGAACATTATGGTTGTTCATTCCACCATATTTCCACATACTTACTCCAAAGAATAGACGCATTTCGACTGAAGAATTGCTGCACAACCATTCAAGAGAAGAAGAAGAGGATTTGGAAGAAGATTTAGAGGGTGAAGGCCATGTCAAAACTCTCCCTTCTTCTTGTATTTCCCTCTTCAGTTCATGGGTGATTGAGTGGTAGTTCTTTCTGTTCTTGGTTGGGATGAAACTTCTTTTGTAAAACAATATGTTCTTCTTAATATAATTTCAAGTTTATTTTGAGTAAGGTTCTTATTGTCAGAGAATTGGTTGATCACTTTTTCTCTTCATGCAATTCTTACTTGTGGAAGACAAGTCCCAAGTAAGATAGGTTAGACTCTCTTAATGGTCTTCCTACTCTCTTCTTATGAATTAAGAGTTGGTAGTAAGAGTGAGAATTAACCCACATTTCCCATTACTTTGTTCATTTCGTGGCATGATATATGCTCGGTTTGTTAATAGGTAATGAGTTTTCTGTTTTCTTCTCGGAAACTGGAAAAAGAATATACATTATGACTATGCCGGATGCACTGCCGGGTGGCCAATGTCCGGCATATTCAATGTCTTTGAATATGCCGTGCAATTGGTATCCGGCAGGACACCCGGCGTGTTCAGTTGTTGGTTAATTCGAAGGCTTGTGTTTATGTTTCGAGTTCATATTGATGCTTAGATGGTTTTAATCCCTTAATCAAGAATAAACTCATTGTAGATACCATTTAGTTTTGTTAGTTTTACTAGAATTAGAAAAATCTATCATTTCCCCCCCCCCTCTTTACTTAGTAATTACCAAGGCTAGGACTAATTTTCTATACAAGTCCCTAGGGTTCGACTTACTTGGTCTTAATTTGCTTCCCTGCTACTTTTGACCGGGTTTTGGTTTGCTACCCGTATAGATTGAGTAGGTTTTCCTTTATATTTATTTACTGCCGTGCTTGGTGCCGGGTAGGTTACACCCGGCACATTCTTGATTTATTCTCTATGTTTCTGTTTAAATTCTATACTTAAATGTGTATATATTACCTACTAAAATCGCTGTTAGCAAAATGGCGCCGTTGCCGGGGACTTGGAATTAGTCCAAGTCCTTAACCTGGTAATTGCCATATTATTCTTTCGTTCTTTGATTTTTTTTTTCTCTGTTGTTTTTTCCAATTGTTAAGAATGTGCCGGACTCAATGCCGGACGGGTTGTACCCGGCATAACCAGAGGAAGTCTGAAGCCGGGTGTGATATATCCGGCATTGAAGCCGGCATGTCTTACGAATTTGTAAACTCGTCCCCACGAGTACTTTTAAAGATTGTTAATTTTATTTTTACTTTTTTTCCGCTAATTGGAACATGCCGTGTAGGATGCCGGTTAATTGTAATCCGGCACAATCGGAGGAAGTCCTATGCCGGATACAGTTTGTCCGGCATGCCGCCCGGCGCGTTCAATTTAGCCTTTCTTTTTTTTCTCTCCTATATATGCTATCTACATTTATTCCTCTTACAATTGTCTCACTCTTTGCTCAACTTTGTGCTCGGGATGACTAATAGCATTTGGGTAGCAAAATTGCAGAGTGATGAGTCAGCCCTTTTCCATTTCCTGCATATTTATGTGGTTAATGATCTCTACCCCCGTGAAGGGGTAGAAATATTCATCAAGAGGAAGAAGATGAGGCCAGCCCTTACCTATCACCGCCTTAGGACTACTGCTCGCATGAGTGTGATGCCCGTGGATGAACTTAGGCGAAGATACCCTAATATGGGTATCTTCACTAATAGGATTCACCAAAGGCCCCCCTCATATGTGATATTCACTAGTAGAATCAGGCGTACTAGGTTTAGGGTTATCTACTAGTTGTTTACCTTAGTAGTTCTTTATTTTACTTTATATTTTATATGTTATGTACTTTTTAGTATATTTTATATGTTCGTAGCATGTGTACTATGTAATGAACAATATTATCTATCTTTTAATAATAATACTAGTTACATGTATTATCATCTAAATCACATTTCTTCGTATTTTCTTTTAGGTACATTCATTTTTTAAACGTGAATGCCACTTACAAGATCACATAGTCTCCCTGGATCCATCCTCGATTACAATCCAGAAATAGAAAAGACATTCCATCACCTACGAAGGCAGCACAGAAATCATCATACCATGGCTGACATACCGGCAACCGTCAGGAACATTAACCGCCCTTCAAACCAAGGTCAACAACCTGCCATAGTCCTTCCCGCTCTTTCCCAAGCAGATTATGAGGAATGGCAGAAATTAAAGCCTTACCATCAAATCCGTTGTGTGAAAGAGTTAGGAATGTTCGATGGAACTAATCCTGACGAAGCCTTACTCCACATTACAAAGTTCCTCCAGCACGTAAATAGCCTTACTTCCAAAGATACAGTTCTCGAATATGCTAGACTCTCCCTATTTCCTCATAGCCTCACAGGGAAGGCAAGCAAGTGGTACCATAGCATAACCCCACAAACTATTCACACATGGGATGACATGGCCACAAAATTCCATGACAAATTCTTACCCCCAAGCCGAACCTTAGAGATGATTGCTGAATTTATAACTTCAGGCAACCAGGCTCAGAGAACATCGGCGAAACGTGGGATAGATTCAAAGGTTTGCTTCTGACTTGCCCCCACCATGGTCTCACCAAGGAGCAACTTCCCAATTATTTATAAAGGATTGGTGAACCAGCAAGACCATGGTACTCTCGTCCCTTGGTGCTGATATCCTGAAGAAACCCGGAGAGCAGTTTCTTAATGGGATTGAATCCCTTTGTGAAGAAATAAGGGATTGGGCTACCGGTGGTTCCAGAGGCGGCACCCCAGGTCTGTATCAAATAGGAGGAAGCGACAGCAAGATCGAGCAATTGTTGAAGAGTCATGAACAATTAATGGAAAGTAACGCACAGCAATCGACTAAAGTTAGTGCCTTGCAGAAAGTGGTGGAGCAATTGGCCATGAGTTCTCTTCCCCAGCATGCAAAAGTGGTAAATTCAAGACAACCTCAGGTATCGCACCCCTCTGTGTTTCCTTTACCTTCTGATGTGTTTTGTACACAGTGTGGAGGACCACACGATTTCGAACAGTGCCCTGAGTTGCAGGAATTAAAAGCATCTGAGGAAGTCAATTATGTCAACAACAACCAAGGATTCAGGCAACCTTGGCAGAGAAATTTCCAAAATTCTCCAAACTCCCAAAACCAACCCGGATTTCAAGGAAATCCAAGGCAATTCCAGCAACCAACGTATGGTGGTAGACCACCCCAACATTCATCCAATCATGAAGCCGAGATGGCCGAGATACGTGACTTAATGAGGCGCTGATGACACAAGATCACACAGAGATAACAGAAGATATTATAAAAAAAAAAGACTCTTCGGAATATCAGAAGTCACTACACTCTCAATTCCAGCAATGCTTTACACAGCAGAGGCCATCCGGCCATTACCTTCGCAAACTCAAATAAACCCAAGGAGCAGCAACGCAAAATCAGTACCTTGGAAGTAACGATTTAAGCGCGGTCACTCTCAGAGCGGAGAGGTTGGTAAGGATCAAGAAAGAAAAGAAAAGCAAAGTGAGTCCTATTGATTTGGAGGAATCTCCACCGAGGTACAACTTCAGGAGACACAGGCTCCTGTCCCTTTCTCTCCCTCTCTACTTCTACTCCTTCCAATAAAAAATCAAATTTCTACTGAAAAACTGCCATTTCTATAGGCTTAAGAAAAAGCATTTAGACGAGCAGTTTAAAAGTTTCTGGGTATCTTTAAGCGTTTTAACTATTGTATCCCTCTGCTTGATGCATTGAAGCAAATGCCCACTTATGCCAAGTCCTGAAGGAATTAATTAACAATAAAAGACAGATGGAGGACGTTGAGATGATTAGTTTGACCGAGGAGTGCCTCACAGCATTACTACGAGCCCCTACCGCCCAAACAGAAAGACCCGGACTACCGATTGTACCATGTTACATTGGCGATATTGATTGCGGCCATGGTCTATGCGACCTTGGGGCCAGCATCAATATCATGCCATACTCAATTTTCACCAGGATTCATGGCAGTCAATTAAAGCCAGTTTCCTTTCCCTACAATTGGCTGATAGATCTTCAATAAAGCCATGGGAATGGTGGAAAATTGGTAGTTGGAGTCGACAATTTCATCTTTCCCGCCGACTTCGTGGTTCTAGAACATTGATGAAGATACCGAAGTCCCCTTAATCCTTGGAAGACCCTTCCTAGTACCGCACGCGCGATCATTGATGTTCAGGAGGGCAAAGTCATCTTCCGAGTTGGGGACGAAAAGGATCGAGTTCGATATGGCAAAAATGGTAAGAAAAGTGTAAAATGCTCATACTGTTTGCTGTGTCGGTCTCTTGGCAGATAATGGAGAATGAATTCCAAGATGATAAGAAACATTCTCATCCCTCAATCGAAGCACACGAATTAGAGGCATGGAGCAAATCTTGGTTTCAATCGTCGAAGAGTCTCCCACAAGGGAAATCAAGGTGGTTTTGACCAACTCAATGGCGGTAGCGAAAGTGCCAATGGATGTCAAACCCCATTAGAGAGCTTAGATCTCTCACCATTTAAAGCCATTCCATCATCGAACACCTCCCGAGGTAGATCTTAAAGCACTTCCGTCCCTCTAAATATCCTTCCTGGTCAGGTACAATGCCTGCCTGTTATCACATCTCCTCATTCTAACTGCTGAACAAGAAACTAATTGTTCGAGTCTTAGGAAATCATAAGAGAGCGTAGGTTGGTGTCTAGCTGTTTAAAGGGCATGATCTAGTTTTTGCACTCATCGTATATTTATGGAGGAAACCATAAATCAATTAGGCAAATCAGGGCGATTAAACCCATTGAAAGAAGTTGTGAAAAAGGAGGTTTTTGAAATTGTTAGATGCAGGTAAATCTATCCAATTTCCGCAGCCCTTGGTGAGTCCTGTCCAAGTGGTTCCTAAAAGGGAGGCATAGTGGCCGTCCCTAATGAAAAATAGAAATTAATCCCTCAGAGGCAAACACGGGTGGGCTGAATGTGCATATGATTATAGAAGATTAAATGCAGCCACTAGGAAGGATTATTTTCCTTTACCATTTATAGATCAAATGTTAGAAAGATTGGCAGGTCAGGAATTTTATTGTTTCCTAGTGGATACTCAGGCTATTTTCAATTCCAATTGCACCTGAGGATAGGAAAAGACCACCTTTACCTGTCCTTATGGTACCTTTGCTTATAATCGTATGCCATTTGGACTTTGCAATGCTCCTGCCACTTTCCAACGTTGTATGCAAGCAATATTTTCTGATTTCATAGAAAAAGTATAGAAGTATTCATGGATGATTTTAGCGTATATGGTTCCACTTTTGACGATTGCTTGCAGCAGCTGGATTTGATTTTAGACAGGTGTGAAGATACAAATTTAGTCTTGAATTGGGAAAAATGCCACTTCATGGTGAAGGAGGGCATAGTGTTGGGACACAAAGTGTCAAAAGCTGGTATTGAAGTAGACCGGGCCAAGGTCGAAATCATCGAGAAACTCCCACCTCCTACCACCGTCAAAGAGGTTCGAGCATTCTTAGGCCACGCCGGATTCTACCGTCGGTTCATTTCGACTTTTCCAAGATTGCCAAACCCTTAAGTGACTTACTAGGGAAGGATACAAAGTTTGAATTCACTACGGAATGCTTGGAAGCATTTGAAGTCATCAAGGAGAAGTTAATTTCAGCCCCTGTAGTCGTTTCCCCCGATTGGTCTCTTCCCTTCGAGATCATGTGCGATGCAAGCGACTATGCTGTGGGGGCTGCATTATGTCAGAAAAAGGATAAGGTATTGCGAATAATCACGTATGCAAGCAAGACCCTTGTTGATGCACAAAAAAATTACACAACTACAGAAAAGGAGCTTCTTGCAGTTGTCTTCGCCCTAGACAAATTTCGCTCTTACTTATGGGGGAGCGAAGTCATTGTGCATACGGATCATTCTGCCCTGAAGTACCTCTTCACCAAAGCAGAAGCTAAGCCAAGATTATTGCGCTGGATCCTTCTACTCCAAGAATTTGATGTTTTGGTTGTTGACAAGAAGGGTTGTCTCAATGGTGTTGCTGATCACCTCTCCCGCATTGAACGACCATACGATGGGATCCCCATCAGAGAATATTTCCCAGACGAGACGGTGTTCAGTGTTCAGCAGCTTTCATGGATGGAATCTGCATCAAAAGATGACATTGCACATAGTTTCACAGAACTAGTTGCATTGTGTGAAGCCTTACAGGAGCCATGGTTTGCAGACATGGCCAATTACTTAGCCTCCGGAATCCTACCTCATGATCTCTCTTCTCAGCAAAAGAAGAGATTTTTGTCTCAAGTAAAGCATTTTTCTGGGATGATCCATACTTATTCAAAGTTTGTGCCGATGGGATCATCCGGAGATGCATTCCTGAAACAGAAGTCACTTCAGTTCTGCAGTTTTGTCACTCTAAGGAAGCCGGCGGACATCATGGGGCTACACGAACAGCAGCCAAGGTATTGGAATCAGGGCTCTATTGGCCAACCTTGCATAAAGATTCCCATCAGTTTGTTTCTCAATGTGACAGTTGTCAAAGAATGGGAAACATCTCCAGGCGTCATGAAATGCCGCTAACAAATATCCTGGAGGTTGAATTATTCGATGTTTGGGGCATCGACTTCATGGGTCCCTTCCCTCATCGCAAGGCCATCAGTACATCTTAGTCGCCGTCGACTATGTTTCCAAATGGGTTGAAGCCATTCCATGCTCTTCTGCCGATGCCAAGACTGTCCTGAAATTCTTAAAGAAAAACATTTTTACCAGATTTGGCGTCCCGCGAGCTATCATTTCTGACGGTGGTTCTCACTTTTGTAACCGTCAGTTTGATAACTCTTAACGAAGTATGGAGTTCATCATAAGATTACGCTTCCCTACCACCCAGGCTAATGGACAGACCGAAGTCTCCAACCGTGAATTGAAATGGATCTTACAGAAAACGGTCCGTTCATCTCGCAAGGATTGGTCCCCCAAACTCGATGATGCTTTATGGGCGTATCGAACTGCCTTTAAAACTCCTATCGGGACCACACCATTCCGCCTTGTGTATGGAAAAGCTTGTCATTTGCCCGTAGAACTTGAGCATAAGGCTTACTGGGCTCTCAAAGCACTCAACTTTGACATGGAGAAAGCAGGAGTCAAAAGGAACTTCCAGTTATCTGAGCTTGAAGAATTACGCCACAACGCCTATGAGAATGCTCAGCTATAAAGAGCGTACTAAGAAGATTCATGACCAAGCTATTCTTCCACGCGAATTTCATGTGGGTGATCAAGTCCTCCTCTACAATTCTCGCCTTCGACTTTTTCCGGGAAAGTTGAAATCTCACTGGGCTGGACCTTTCACCATCATTTCTATGACTGACCATGGTGCTTTTGAACTCGAAAATTCTACGGGTACAAGATTCAAAGTCAACGGTTCCCGCTTGAAGAAATATCTAAGCCCTGATGTAAGACTTCCAACTCCGTGGATCTTATTCTCCATGATTCCACCTCGAAGAAGTTGATGCCACTGCAAGTTACAAAATGCTGCTCTATCACCAAAGGCCAAGTGTAGGGCCTTCCACATCCCCACGTACACCTTCCAGGGAAGTTGTGTTCTTTCTTTGCTATTAACTTTTATTTTTTCATTTATTTTTTACTTCATTATTGAACACTGGGGACAGTGTTCCTGCCTAGTGTAGGGCAGGGGGACCCCCCTTAAAAAAAAAACGTTTATAGCATGTCTAGTTTATCCAATATAGTAAGTTTTAAGTTTATTAACCTTCTACTTAACTTTTTGTATGTCTCTGACTAAAGTTGACGTTAGGAAGGCTAAATTTGTTCTCTCAAGAGGTAAGCTTTCTAATGACCTTAGATATTATTTTCTCACTTCATGATTCTTTTAACATGAGTATATGACTTACTTCTATTTTGTCATCTACTTTTGGGTAATATATCTTTCTTTCCTTTTCAAAATAGTTCAAATCTTATGGGTGAAATCTTAGAAAAGGGTGATGAAAAAAAAAAAAAGAAGAAGCTTCGAAAAAAAGAGAAGAAAACCTCTTCCAAAAAAATATATATGAAGCATTGTGAGGTTGCAAGATTGCCTCAGAAAAAACGAGAGTTTTTCCTTTTGTTTTTCTCCTAAATTCCCCGTTCTTTAAAATGAAAAAAAACGATCATGGTTGATTCAGAAACCCTTGAAAAATAGGGCTGAATGATAAAAAAAAACCATGATGAGAGTCTTGGCCACATTCAGAAACTCTTGAAAAATAGAGCTGAATGTTGGAAACCGGAAGAAGGAGAGATGCAAAAACCCCTTATACAAAATAGCCCATGAGTTCTTGTTCCATTTTTGAGATTGAATGTTTTTACTACTTACCCACTTGTATATTATTGATAGAATGAGAAAGATTAAGTGATGCTTATGATTGAGAATCAAGTTGTTAGGAAAGAAATATCTCATTGCCATTCTAAAGTTTATTGATTTTGTGCACAAGTAGTTACTCTTTCTTGATTTAATTTTGCTCGAGGACTAGCAAAAGGTAAGTGTAGGGCCTTGATAAGCCGTAGACTTATCATATTTTATAAGCTAGATTTGTAGTATTATTAGTTAAAATAAGGTTAGAATAGTTAGTATTTGCATTAATTTATATAAGAAGTCATTTTATATGTTCAGACTAATGCTCTTGATGTTTTTCATGCAAGGAGCAAGTTTTTCATCAAAAACCAAGCCTTGCCGGATATAAGCCGGATCGCTCATGCACGGCACAAGTACGCAGCAGAAATGGGACGTCGCCGGACATGGTGCCGGGTATGTTGTATCCGGCATAAGTAAAACGCGCCTGTCTACCAAAAGATGTCGGTTATTTGCCGTTATCCAAATAGTCGATGCCGGGTGTGATGCCGGATGGAATATGTCCGGCATAAGTGACTTTTCGCGCCAGGACGGTTTCGACCGTTACACAGACGCACGTGTTTAATCCAGATGCCGGATGAATAGACCCGGCATGAGACCCGGCATCCGAAGAATTTTGTCTATAAAAGGGCGCAAGAGGCTGAACATTTGGTTGTTCATTCCATTCCACCATATTTCCACACACTTACTCCACAAATAGACGCATTTCGACTGAAGAATGCTGCACAACCATTCAAGAGAAAGAAGAAGATTTGGAAGAAGATTTAGAGGGTGAAGGCCATGTCAAAACTCTCCCTTCTTCTTGTATTTCCTTCTTCAATTCATGGGTGATTGAGTAGTAGTTCTTCTGTTCTTGGTTGGGATGAAACTCTTTTGTAAAACAATATGATCTTCTAATATATTTTCAAGTTTATTGAGTATGGTTCTTATTGAAAGAGAATGGTTGATCTCTTTTTCTCTTCATGCAATTTTACTTGTGGAAGACAACCCAAGTAAGATAGGTTAGACTCTCTTAATGATCTTCCTACTCTCTTCTTATGAATTAAGAGTTAGTAGTAAGAGTGAGAATTAACCCACATTTCCCATTACTTTGTTCATTTCGTGGCATGATATATGCTCGGTTTGTTAATAGGTATGAGTTTCTGTTTCTTCTCGGAAACTGGAAAAAGAATATGCATTATGACTATGCCGGATGCACTGCCGGGTGGCCAATGTCCGGCATATTCAATGTCTTTGAATATGCCGTGCAAGTGGTATCCGGCAGGACACCCGGCGTGTTCAGTTGTTGGTTAATTCGAAGGCTTGTGTTTATGTTTCGAGTTCATATTGATGCTTAGATGGTTTTACTCCCTTAATCAAGAATAAATCATTGTAGATACCATTTAGTTTTGTTAGTTTTACTAGAATTAGAAAAATCTATCATTTTCCCCCCTCTTTACTTAGTAATTACCAAGGCTAGGACTAATTTTCTATACAAGTCCCTAGGGTTCGACTTGCTTGGTCTTAATTGCTTCCCTGCTACTTTTGACCGGGTTTTGGTTTGCTACCCGTATAGATTGAGTAGGTTTTCCTTTATATTTATTTACTGCCGTGCTTGGTGCCGGGTAGGTTACACCCGGCACATTCTTGATTTATTCTCTATGTTTCTGTTTAAATTCTATACTTAAATGTGTATATATTACCTACTAAAATCTTTGTTAGCATTGGACAAGGTGTCATTTCTTGGACATGTGATCTCAGCTGAGGGAGTTTCAGTAGACCCAGCTAAGATTGAGGCGGTGAAGAGCTGGCATAGACCTCGCACTGTGGCAGAGATTAGGAGTTTCCTTGGGTTGGCTGGCTACTATAGACGCTTTGTGAAGGACTTCTCCAGGCTAGCCAAGCTCTTGACCTCTCTGATGAAGAAGGACAGCCCGTTTGTATGGACAGAGGCTTGTGAGGTCTCCTTTCAGGCGCTGAAGAACGCCCTGACCACAACTCCAGTATTAGTGATCCCTGAAGGGAACGAGGGATAAGAGGTGTATTGTGATGCTTCAGGCAGAGGGATTGGTGGGGTACTGATGCAGAATGGCAGAGTGGTAGCGTATGCTTCTCGACAGCTGAAGAAGCACAAAGAAAATTACCCCACACATGACCTTGAGCTCCTCGCCATAGTCTTCACCTTGAAGATCTGGCGACATTACTTGTATGGAGCCACAGTCCGGATTATGACAGACCATAAGAGTCTGAAGTACATCTGGACCCAGAAGGAGCTGAACCTGAGACAGCGGCGATGGGTCAAGCTACTGGCTGATTATGACATCAACCTTCAGTACACTGAAGGTAAAGGGAATGTCATGGCAGACGCTCTGAGCAGGAGGCCATACTCACTCCTAGTCTTGCTAGACGACCATGATAGCTGAGGAGATATACGCAGCCCAGGACAGTGATGTATACCTACAGGGCGTTAGGCAGAAGTTAGCAGACGGTTTGACTGATGGTCTGAAGTACGAGTACGAGCTAGACAGCGAGGGACACCTTCGAGTCAGAGGCAGACTCTGCGTACCTCAGGATGCGACAAAACTTCAGACCAGGATTCTCTCTGAGGCTCATTCCTCTACATTATCAGTACACCTTGGAGCCACCAAGATGTACAAGGATTTGAAGCAGTTATTCTAGTGGAGCGGGATGAAGAGGGATGTAGCAGATTTCGTCTCCCGATGCCTCACTTGTCACAAGGTGAAGTTTGAGCATCACCGACCAGGAGGCCAGATTCTCAGTCATTACCAGTACCATGTTGGAAATTTGACGACATCAGCATGGACTTTATGGTCGGTCTCCCTCCAGCTAGAGGCGGACTGAATTCTATTTGGGTGATAGTCGATAGGTTGACCAAGACAGCCAGGTTTATACCTATCAAGGACACATGGAAGGTGCCCAAGCTGGCTGAGGTGATCACCACAGAGCACATACGGTACCATGGGGTACCGAAGACGATCGTCTCCGATCGTGACACACGTTTCCTCAGCAGATTTTGGCGTCAGGTGCAGGAGGTGTTTGGTACTCAGCTACGCCTTAGCACAGCTTTTCACCCTCAGACTGATGGGCAGACTGAGGGACAATTCAGACGCTTGAGAATATGCTGCGAGCAGTCGCTCTGGACTATCAGGGGAGTTGGGTAGAGCGTCTACACCTGGGGGTTCTCCTACAATAACTCCTACCACTCACCTATCGGCATGGCACCGTTCCAGGCTCTATATGGCAGGCCGTGCCAGACTCCCTTATCATGGAGTGACCCTACCGAGGCAGTCCATATTGGGCCCGAGTACGTTCAAACACTGCAGGATGACTTCAGAGTTATTCAGCAGCACATGAGGGCAGCGCAATCTGGACAGAAATCCTATGGGGATCAGTGCTCCAGAGAGCTCGAGTTTCAGTTGGGTGACATGGTTTTCTTACGGGTGTCTCCAATGAGAGGGATATTCAGATTGGGATGAGGGGGAAACTAAGAGCTAAGTATGTTGGTCCGTACAGGATTACGGAGCGAGTGGGCCTAGCTGCTCACAGACTAGAGCTACCAGCGGAGTTAGGGAAGGTACACGACGTGTTTCATGTATCTCAGCTGAGAAGTATATGTCCTGACCCTTCTCATGTACTGCAGCCAGAGAGATTGGAGATTGAGCCTACATTGAGGTATGAGGAGACTCCTATTCGGATCTTGGACATGAAGGTCCGAGAAACGAGAGGCAGATCAGTCATACTGGAGAAAGTTCTTTGGGAGCATCATGGGGTTGAGGAAGCTACTTGGGAGACTGAGGACTCTATGAGAGTGAAGTACCCACATCTATTCGCATGATGTTTTCCTATCCCTCTGTAGCTCACGTTAGTAGCGGTACGAGGGCGAACCTTAGCTCTTTTAAGGGGGATATACTGGCATACTCCTCCTTCGTTACCTCATCCGGATTATGCCCGGTTGCATTATTAGTAGAGGGAGAACATCATTAGTAGAGTGAGAGGTGTATGTATGTACGTAGTTTTACGTTATGGCACAGTAGTATGTGACTTTTGATTTAATATATCTTGGTATATTTTGATTCAGCTTGATTTGATTATGAGTAATCTCGAGTGGAATATTGAAATAGAATGGATGGAAATTAAGGATTGGATTGGTATGGGAATTCGTCGGAATTATTATCGTCTCAAGTTGATTTTTAAACTTTGAGGCGAAGTTTCTTTTAAGGGGGATATACTCAAATACCCCTAAATTAATTTAAATTAATTTAGGGGATTTCTTTTATTAAACCATAAATAATACTATTAATTATTAAATTATGGTATGGAATTATGAATAATAAACTATTATATTACTATATTAACTTATGGAAATTAAATTAGGGGATTTCTTCTATTTAACCCTAAAGAATACTAATAAATATTAGATTACTATATTTATTATATAGTATTATGAGTTTAATAATAAGATTTATAAGTCAATAAATCTTGGAAAAATTTCTAAACACTCCAAGTATATTATAAAGATTTTAGAAAGAGTTGGAACATTAATTTGAATCATAAAAGTCAATATAAAATCATGGAAACCATAAAGCTTATTAAGCCTTGCTAGGGTTGACTTTTTGAGAATGGTCAAACCAGCCCATGAAACCTATACCAATAAAAGGTTATGGAAAACCAAGAAGATTGATAAAAAGAATGTCAAAAACGGATCATCCTAGCCAAAGTTATGATAGAATGAAGTTTTGAATCAAAAATTTGAAAACGGCCACGTGTCAAGCTCACACAGCTCGCCGGTACTTAGCATAAAATTCGCTGAGTATTCTAACCTCCACCAGTATTTTTGCCCTTACTTGTGACAGTTGTATCTCACTCATCCTTTCGAATTTTTCAATGTCGTCTTCTTCATTCACTTCTCCTTAATCTCCTCTTTACAACCATAGCTCACACATACCCTAACTCTTCCTACATCCACCGGAAAAGTGATCCAAAGTTGCCTCCTTGCAAAGCTGTAACCCAGATTCTCAGAAAAACGTGATCGGTAAGGCACTTTCGTTCGATCATAACTTCTTCGTCTCTCATCCAAAATTCGATTTCTTTAGCTCGTTGTGTAGATCTCTAACCCGTCTACAACTCATATGTTTACAACTAACGCTAAATCCCAACCATTTTGAAGAACGAGGTGTCTAAAGTTACTGCCTTGTTGCAATCGATTTATTTGATATATTAAATGCTAAGAAATAATCCTAGAAATCAACAATCAAAAGACCGTCGAGTTACAAAAATCCCGGTTGCAGTAATATAGTAATTATGAAGCGACCAAGAGTCAATCCACGGGACTTGAGGTAAATAAGCCTAGCCTAAGACAGTGGTTAATTCAAAAGGGGTTTGTTTTGGTTTTGGGGTTTAGATCGATAACAAGAAAGTAAATAGCAGATAAATTAAAGTGATAGATTTGGGAGTGTGAACGGTACTCTAGGTTCAGGGAGTTGTTTCATTAGCTAGGTTCAGCATATTCTACTACTTAAACGGAGATTTGGATTGGCTTGTAATTATCAATTATCTATTCTGTATTAAATCCTAATTCTAGATAGCTCATCTAGACAGGGCATGCAGTTCTAGTCTAGACTTTAGCAAGTATATCTAGATGGTTTTTATTGCACAGAATTACTAGTCTGGTTTGGTCCGGACAAAAGCTCCTAGTGGCTAATGTAATCTATCCGATTGCACTTATCACAGGTAATAGGTTAATGGGACCATCAATGCTAATCACCTTATCTGATCATAACATGATTCAAGGGCTTATAATAAATTCAGACGTTTATTAAAGTGCTTAAATGCATTAACCTGAACAATCCAAATAGTCTCGATAAAGCAGTAAAATAATGCAGAGTTTAACTAATTACAACATCCCTTCCCCTAGAGTATATCCTCTTAGCTAGACATAACGATTAAAATCATAAATGAGAGAGAGTTGAGAGAAATCATCTGTTACAAAGATCTTCTTGCTCGCTCTACCCCTTGTCCATGCGCTATGCCGGCTGAGAGGTTGGATTTGGTAACAATGAGGTGAATTTGGTGAAATGGAGTGAAAATGGAATTTTTGGGCAAGTTTGTGAGGTGTCCAGATGGGGTGGGTCGGACACAAATCCGGACACAAATGCGGACGTGATATTTGTGTGGCGAGTGTGCGGAAGCTTATATTTGATTTTTGTGTGAAAGAGTTGGGATAAAAACGTGAGTGTTATGGAGTGTGTTTGTGTTTGAGTGTAGGTATGGAGATTGAGTACGAAGGAATTATTATGAAGGTGAGCAGATGAATGGGATGAGAGGAAGATGATAGGAGTTAGACTGAAGCGTCTGGTGCGAATTGGAATAAAGGCTGGGGAAGAGTTTAAATAGGCTTAGCAGTAGACATCGATTTGGCAAAATTTTAGTAGGAATGTGCATTTATGGATGACTTGGTGAATGGGAAAACCAAGGTGTGTATTGGATTGAGTAAGGATGTTTGGTAACCATGGAGTGGTAGTTGTAGTATGAGAATATAGGAATGAAAAATCTGTAGCAAGAGGTGTTGAAATGCATTGGAGGAACTAGGAATAATTAGTGTGCAAGATTTAGTAAAATGAGTGTTGGACTTAGGTATAGATAGTGTATTGCTTGGAAATGAATTGGAATGGTAAAATGGAGTTATGACAAGATGCAAAATGCAAAGAGAAGTGTAGGAATGCACAAGTGTGCAAAGTGTGAAAATGAGAATGGAAATTTGTAGGAAATGAGCAAGAAGTTGAGTCAGTGTTGGACCATGGATTTAAGGAGTTTTAGTGAGTGTTTAAGTGTGTTTAAACATGTATAAAACATGTGCAAAGAATATGGAATGATTGGAGGTGGATTAAGGATTGATTAGGGGCTAAAAAATAGTGTATGTTGCAGATTTTAGCAGGGTCTGGACTTGGTCCTTGGGCAAAGTCCTGGACCACCCTTTTAATTGCGCCGAGAGTAGAAGTTTGTACCTGGTCCGGGACTATACTCCAGGACAAGGTCCCGGACCATAGTAAAAATCCTACCGAGAGTTGAAAACCGCTCCAACTAGTAATATAGTAGGGGGCCGGTTTTTAATGAGCTAATTAACCCCCTCACACATACACTAGCTAATTAAATAAAGGGCCAAAAAGCTAAAATTACAAAAGTGAAAAGGTGACTTACTTTTCTCTCACCTCTCATTTCCCTCATCCCTCTCCTTCCTTCCTTTTTCCCCACCAATTTCTCTCTCTTCCCTCCCCCCAATGTTTTCAGGATCGCCATCCTACCGTAAGATCGTAATGGACCCCTAGGATCGGATCGTGGGATCGAATCGTAGGATCGAACGATCCTACAAAATTTGATAAATATAATTTCGTAGTTCATGTAATCTTGCATATTATGAAACTTCAATAAGAAAAGCATGTGCCAACCCAAAATCATATAATATTTTACAGCAAATAAAACATGAGCAAAGATAACATATAGTTTCATCATCTTAAGCAATCGATAAGTAAGAATACTCTTACAACATCAAAAATTAGTGTGTGAAATCCCAAATCCCATAATTCAGTTCTTAAACAAAAAAAAATGTTAGATCTGATAAATATCAATCAGTTGGGACTGTCAAACACGATTTAACATCTATGTTGGGGCCAACGAGATGATGTTTCCAGTTTTTTTGCCTATAGATACCCCCTACACACAATGTTGCAATACATGTACATGCACTTTACTTTTTCAGTAGCACGATCAACCTCATTACCTTGTTTCCATCCTGGATCTAATCTATTACTAGGAGCAAATTTTTTTCTACCTACAACACAACCTCTAGGTCCAACTCAACCCAGAATTCGACATTGCTGCTTGCCAGCTTCAAAGCTTAAGTCCCACAACATGCTCTATACTAAAAGATAATAAGAACAAATTAAGTAATTATTATCTAACCACTAGCTTTATGAGATTTAAAATAAGCATTTCAATCCAGTATTTTGACACTACGATTGACATACACTGTTGTAACGCTAGTATCTTTGCATCATGACAGTCAAAAGAAAAAACTGAACCATTAAATGATAATTGTAACACTAATTATAATGAGATAGTAGCCAAATTGATTATGTTCAATTATGCCACTGTAATATGCTTGATATTGATTAACATTTAGTTTGATTAAAATCCACTGTGAAAAAAAACCAATTTTTCGTTGTTGTGTTGCTGTTCGCTGCTGTTTTCTGGTTGAATGAAAAGGAAGCTTGAAGCTGATGTGCTGCTATTCGATTTTGGATTAAAGTTGTTGTGTTGCTGTTCTCTTTGCTATTTGAACAAAGAGGATTGAAGTTGTTGTGCCGCTTCGCTTTGGGGGTAAAATGAAGAGGATTGAAGTTGATGTTAACTTTGGTGGTTGAATGAAGAGGATTGAAGCTGCTATGGTTGAATGAAGAGGAAGATTCAATAAGTTAGGGTTATATTTAGGAAATATGAGTTACGTCATTAGGTGAGGACGTGAGGTGATATCAGTGAATAAGATAAAGCTCATTTTATGTTTTGATATTTTATATGTTGTAAAATGTTAAATGGTGCGATCGGTGCTGGATCGCGATTCTAAACGATCCTACCCGATCCTACCATGATCCTACCAAATTCCGAGTCTAGCTCCGATCTGAATCGTACTTATGAGGTGGGATCATAGGATCGTACGATCCTACGATCCGGATCGCGATCCTATGAACTTGCTCCTCCCTATGCTGGAGATTTGGAAGCTTCACAAACCATCCATGGCTACCTCACTTCTCCTCCATGCTCTAGCCTCATGTGAGCTCCAAATGCAAAGTAATTGCATATTCTTACTCCCCTCATCATTCTCAACACTTCCCTCTTTTTAGAATTTCAAATAAGGAAGTTCATCTCCATGGGTTTTTCCCCATTCAAAGAGAAAATGGCATCAATGTAAAGCTTGAGTCTCCTCTCACCATTAAGGTAAAAATCTCCATGAAAAACTCAAGTTTCCTCCATTCTCCTTTGTAACCGATTTTTACCACTTTGTAATGCTCTATTTTCCTCTCTTTGAGCATAATTCCAACCTGCAATGGTGGTTGAATCACCTTCTTGAGCCAAGTGATAAAACCCCTCTTAAAAGACTCCAAAGTAAACCCTAGAATTTATATTATAAACACTTCAATGAATATTATAAATCTAAGGTTAGTATTTTAATTACACTTGTTTTTTGTGTTAATTGGGTGTTTAGATGGAGTTGGGCAACTCCATCCCCCATATGACCGATTTTGTGCAAGAAAGATAGAAGGAGGAGAATTGGAAAAGAAAGAAGGAAATTATAAACTTAAGGTAAGAGCTCCTTCTTAATGCTAAACTTTAATGCATTAGAGTAATGGGAATGGGTAAACTAATTAAAGAACCCAAAATATTGTATTAGTATTGTAGTTATGGGAGTTTGAGTATTGGTGAACAAGTATTTGAATTGTAGGCCTTATAGCCAAATAAATGTGAATGTGTATTGGTATTGTTGTTTGAGGAAGTATTGATGAATTGGTATTGCTTTGATTGCTGGTAGGACCCTTGTTTGGGTGTGGCTAGTTTAGGAATGATATTGGTGAGAATGGATATGTGTGGAGAAGTAAGAATTGTAGGTGAACTATGGCAAAATTTTAGTAGGAAATGTGCATTTATGGATGACTTGGTGAATGGGAAAACCAAGGTGTGTATTGGATTGAGTAAGGATGTTTGGTAACCATGGAGTGGTAGTTGTAGTATGAGAATATAGGAGTGAAAAATCTGTAGCAAGAGGTGTTGAAATGCATTGGAGGAACTAGGAATAATTAGTGTGCAAGATTTAGTAAATGAGTGTTGGACTTGGGTATAGATAGTGTATTGCTTGGAAATGAATTGGAATGGTAAAATGGAGTTATGACAAGATGCAAAATGCAAAAGAAGTGTAGGAATGCACAAGTGTGCAAAGTGTGAAAATGAGAATGGAAATTTGAAGGAAATGAGCAAGAAGTTGAGTCAGTGTTGGACCATGGATTTAAGTAGTTTTAGTGAGTGTTTAAGTGTGTTTAAACATGTATAAAACATGTGCAAAGAATTTGGAATGATTGGAGGTGGATTAAGGATTGATTAGGGGCTGAAAAATAGTGTATGTTGCAGATTTTAGCAGGGTCCGGGACTTGGTCCTTGGGCAAAGTCCTGGACCACCCTTTTAATTGTGCCAGAGTAGAAGTTTGTACCTGGTCCGGGACTATACTCCAGGACAAGGTCCCGGACCATAGTAAAAATCCTGCTGAGAGTTGAAACAAGTGCCTGGTCCGGGACTTGAGATAGGGATAAGGTCCCGGACCATAATAGAAATTCACCCGAGACTTAAGACCAGTTTTGGTCCGGGACTAAGGACCTGGACAACCGGACCAATGCCAAAAATGAATCTAAGCTTATTAATGGGTTCTAAGGAAAGGTAATGAATGGTAATGATAGTATAAGATAATTAGTACTAGATTGATGATGTTTAAGGGTCATTAAAGGTACAAACAAGTTCGAGAGTAAGTAAGAAGTTGTGAATATAAGAACATTAAGTTAAACCGAAACAACGGGACAACGGGGTAAGTATGGGAGTAGTAATTATGTATGTATGTAATGCTTAGTATTAATTGAACAATTTGGCATGTAGTCATTGGTTCGAGAATAAGACTCAAGGAACGAGAGTGAACTAAAGGAACTTGAGGACACCCGGTAAAGTAAATCCCGGTGAAAGGTATGATTTCTTCATGCTCTGTATCCTAACCTGGTTACCCCGATTTGTGTGCTTATTTGATCACCTAAATAAGATAAATGCATGAATTGGACTATATCGCACTTACGTGTGCTTGTTTATTTTTTTCTTGATATATTGTCTTGAACATCTAGTTTGTATAATTCCTGAAATGAATGGATGAAGATGAAGTGTGTATGTACCTTGTAGTGTGCTTGTGTAATGTATTGTACCGTGAATGGATGTGTATGGGAGCAATGTATTATTGTGTGGTCTGGATGTGAATGACTTCTACTAATTCCTAACTACCTAACTCCTAACGTAAGTATTGAGTAAATTGGAATGAGTAGAAGTCCGATATAGTTTCGGCCACGCGTGAGGATGAGGAGACACAAGAGGTTGGATCCGATTCCAGGCTTTTAATCTTTTCCATGGCCCAAACCCCTTAAATGGGTAGCAACCTAGATTAGTGAGCCATAGTAAAGCCCGGTGGTTGGACGGTGTAGTCCCTGCCCGGAGGTCACCACGACTTGACTTGAGTATGTAGTAAGTAAGTAAAGTATGTATGAGTAATGGTGTTGGCTGGTGTAAGTCATTGACCCTGAGTAAAAGAGTAATCTCCACCCGATTAACCAGGGTGGACAAAAGGAGCTAACAAGTATTGTGTATGCGTATTTCGGTAATGGTAAGTAAGTATGGTTGACTTGTATTGTCGTCCTTGGGTGTATTGAAGTGTATGGATGTATTCCTTGTGTAGCATTGTAATAGTATGAATGAAATCATGTATGTATGTATGTATTTGTAAAATGAACTACATGTATTCGACCAAGTGGTCGGTGTACCCACGCTAGTACGCGGGGTATGTGGATGTCATATGCAGCGTAAGCTGAGCCCCTAGGGGCAATGTTTTTATTGTAAAGGTACCCGAAGCGGATATGGTCATAGTAAGAGACCGGCGGCTACACTTAGGTAGCAGAAAGGAATTGTAGATAGTAGAGAATGGAATAAGGCTTGTAGCCTTGGATGTAGAAGTGTACCAAGGGGTACACCATTATGTAATCACAAGTATGTAGTTGTGAGGAATGGGTAGACACTAGACTCTTAGTGAGTATGTATAAACTTGAATGAATTTGTTATAACCTAAAGTTTCGTTACATTTTATTTCATTTAATGTTATCCTAAGCTGACTTATGTTACATAGGACAAGGGCGTCCTTATGATTAAAGACATGGGTAGAAGGGTCTTTCTCCCTTTCCGTTTAATTTTGGTGAGAATAATCCCTTAATTATTTTATTTCCTTTCCTCTTAATTATTCCTTTCCCTGATCACGTTCTCACGTCAGTCACTCTTTTCCCCTCAATGCTCAGTTTTGAAACCGTCATTACGCTCCTCCCTCCTCTCTTTTCACTCTCTCAAAGTTGCGTTCTATTCTACCTCTCAAGCCATGCCAATTGTGGTTCTTCCTTGAGTTTTGCTGTGGTTTCTGCGCCGTTGCGAAGTTCGGTTCAGAGTAAGGTAATCAATGTTGATCCGTCTCCTTCGATTCTGATTTTGGGATGTTTTTCCCTGTTTAACTTTTTTGCAATCTGATTAAGGAATCGGATACTGCCCGTGCTGTTGTCGAATTCTGTGTTCGGTGTCCTCTGCGAGCGCGTGGTCAGAATTCAGGTGAGGATTATGTTGCAGTCTTGGATTTCGGTTTCAGTTACAGGGCTTAAGTTGCGTTTCTGATTTGGGGTTGCAATTGTGTTCTGGTCAGAGGGTTGGAAATGCATTTTTGGATTGCGTTGCCTGTTTGCTTCTCGGGATTCTGCGTGGTTGGGCTCTTCTGTTTCTGATTCGGGATTCTTCTGCTGATTAATTGAGGTAGGTGGCTTATGGATTCAGTCAGTGTGTTCAGCCTTGGGGAGTTTCTATTCTGGGATTGAGTGTGTTCTGTCTTTGCATTGTGTTTGCGAATTCGTCTGTTTAAATTGCTGTTTGATGATGCACAAACCCCCAAGGTTGTTTTCTACAAACTGCTTTTGTTTTGTTGTGTTTAAACATCTGTTTTGTTGAGAAATTTGTTTTTGGAAACTGCACTTTTTGGTATGTCTGAACGTCCGTCCGAGCTTTGACATTCGGACATGCCCTGTTGCGCTTTGAATTTTTGAAGTTTTTGCCGTGTCTGAACTTCCGTCCGAGCTTTGATGTTCGGACGGGGTGTGAGGATGAGTCCGACTTACAAGTCTCAAATGGTTGCCGAAGTTGTAAGTCCGGACAGAAGTTCGGACACGCCCTTCTGCATTCTCTGATTTTGCTTCGACTTGTGTCCGAACTTTGACATTCGGCCACATGTTCGGACATTATGCGTATTTGGTTTCCGAAAGCGTCCAAACATCCGTCCGTGCTTTGATGTTCGGACACCCGTATATTTTTGATTTCTAGAGTCTCGACTTGTGTCCGAACATTGATGTCCGGACACAAGCTCGGACATGGTACTGTTTTGACCTTAACGTGCTCGTTTGAGCTCCGTTTTGACTACCGTTTGCGGGGTATATTCCCTTTCGGATTTCCAAGCTATCTATGTGCTTTCTGGTGCCGTTGGTGCATATATGCTTAATTTTTTAAGCTTCTGTTTTGGGACCTAGTTGTCTCCGTATCTGAACCTTTGGATGGCTGGTTTAGCTGTCTCGTAGCGCGCTTTGTAGGATATCCTTCTGTTTCATTGGTGATGTTCCCCGTTCTGTTCACAGGTGTTCCACCTGTTCTGTTTACGAGTGAGGTTTCCTCGTTCTATTCACGAGTGGTTACTCGTTCTGTCTGTATGCTGTGATCAACTAGGGTCCACTTCTGTTACTGCTTCTGTTGCTTTTGAACTCTGAATAGTCCTTTGTGTTTGGACTTTTGTTTTTGGTTTCTGTTGTGGGATATGGTTCCCTTCCGCCTATTTATGTTTTGATAACATTCTATAAATGTTTTGAGCATGCTGGTTGATGAAGTTGGTCATCTACTGGGCATAGTTGTTTGCTCATTCCCCTACTTTATCTAACATTGTAGATTGATCAGCGAGGATCACTTTGCTCAGCGTCTGGAGTTTAGTTTGCTATGTTATTTCGATTCCTTTGAGACATTTGTATCTGACCTGTAGCCTTTGGGTATCTGAAGTTAGCTTCCGCTTTTGTCATTTCGTTGAAGGTTTTGTATTAACTTTTGAGACGTTTCAACATCACTTTGACTATACTTTTATATAAGTATTCGTTTGGGCCTTGTTTTGTTTAACTGCTTGCGTTCGATTATTAGAGCCTTGCGTTATTATGTAATAATACGCGGCGTGTAATACCCCTAACTCCTAGGCCACTGTTTGGGGGTGTTACATTTAGTGGTATCAGCAGCCCTAGGTTCTAACCTGCTGGGGTTTTAAGTTAGCCAGTTAGTCAGAGGCGTCGGTACTAGTGTCTGAGTCTAATTTCCTGTTGTTGGACTTTCAGAATGCCGCAAAGAAGGGCTCCAGGAATTGTTGCTGATGCTGTTCAGCAGTTCATGACGCAGCTCATGCAGACGATGGCTGCAGGTGGTGGACCAGCTGGAGGAGGACCAGCTGGCGGAGCAGGCCCAGCTAGGGCTGATGCTGGAGGAAGGAATGTAAAAGCTATTCAGGAGTTTATGAAGCTGAAGCCTCCTGCGTTCGATGGGGCTGGAGATCCCCAGGAGGCCAGTCATTGGTTGACTGAGGTCGAGGACTTGCTGCGAGTTATGGGCTCAGAGGAGGAGCATAAGGTTGATTTTGCCACCTTTCTTTCAAGGCCGAAGCCAAGGAGTGGTGGAGGTCTGTGATGGGGAAGTTCCCACAGCCATGGACGTGGGACCAGTTCATAGAGGAGTTCAACAAATAGTTCTACCCCACCCAACGTCTATAAGGACCAGCGCATCTTGGAGTATAATAGGCTTTGCCAGAGGCACGATATGAGTGTAGAGGAGTAAATCTGGAAGTTCATCAGCCTGTCGAAGTTCGCACCTGAGCCGGATGAGCATAGGAAGGCCAGGAAGTTTGAGAGCGGCTTGAGGCCGGATATTCGTTCTGCTGTGACGCCGCTGCGTCACAAGACCTCCAAGGACGTTGCTGATGTCGCCCTGTTAGTGGAGGCTGATTTTAGAGGCCGCCAGTCTGGCGGGAAGGACCAGAAGAGGAAGCAGAGGTCCGACGAGAGTGATAGGAGGGATCAGTCTGCTTCTCAGAAGAAGCAGTCTACTGGAGACCGCCTTGGAGACCGTTCGAGAGATAGAGGTGGTTCGTCTTTGTCATCTTCCGCTCCGAAGTGCCAGGTCTGCGGCAAGTTTCACGCGAGGCCAGGACTGCTACAGGAAGTCTGGAGCCTGCTTCAATGTGGATCCTTGAGCATAGGATAGCTGACTGGCCTCAGGCCGAGAGGAGCAGAGGTAGCTCTGGAGGTATAGCTGGTGAGTCTGCCTCGGGGTCCAGAGATCGAGACCGGGCTGAGCAGAAGAAGCCCCAGGGCCAGGCCAGAGTGTACGATGGCTGGAGAGAGGGACCGATCTACTGACAGAGTTGTCACAGGTATTCTCCAGCTGTCTTCTCGTTCTGTTTTCTGCTTGTTTGACTTTGGAGCCACCCACTCTTTTGTTTCTGCTGAGTTGGTGGGTGAGTTCGGTTTTTCCTGTTGTGCCTCTGGGTGTTGAGTTGTGTGTGCATAGTCCAATTGTTAGGGACTCTTCTATGCTTCTGAATTATGTTTGTAAAGATAGTCCTGTGTTAGTCAGAGATAGGACTCTGTGTGCAACCTCATCCCCATGGAGATGACTACCTTTGATGTGATTTTGGGCATGGATTGGCTTGCTGCGCACCATGCCCACATTGATTGTGCTGCTTCTTCGAGAGTCACTTTTGAGAGCCAGGTCAGCCTCGCCTAGTTGTAGCAGGGAATGGACTCTCGTGCTCACCGCCAGTTATTTCAGCCATGCAGGCGTTCCGCCATTTGTGGAAAGGATGCCAGGGATTTCTGTGCTACATCCCTGAGGTTCGCAAGGATGTGAAGTTAGAGGACATTATGGTGGTCAGAGACTTTCCAAATGTGTTCCAGGATGACGTACCTGGGCTTCCCCCTGTCAGAGAGGTGGAGTTCTCGATCGAGCTCGCACCTGAGACTCAGCCGATTTCTAAGGCCCCATACCAGATGACGCCTACTGAGCTTAAGGAATTGAAGGTTCAGTTGCAGGAGTTGTTGGATAAGGGCTTCATCCACCCTAGTGGTCACCATGGGAGCGCCTGTGTTATTTGTTAAGAAGAAGGATGGTAGTATGCTTTTTGTGCATTGACTACAGGGAGCTCAACAAGGTTACCATTAAGAATAGGTATCCTCTCCCGCGTATTGATGACTTGTTCGACTAGTTAGCAGGAGCAAGGTGTTTTCGATGATCGATCTGAGGTCCGTTATCATCAGCTGAGGATTAAGGCAGACGATGTGCCTAAGTCCGCCTTCAGGACTCGTTATGGACATTACGAGTTCCTAGTGATGCCATTCGGTCTGACGAATGCGCCTTCTGTGTTTATGGATATGATGAACTGGGTCTTTAAGTCGTATTTGGACCAGTTCATCGTGGTGTTTATTGATGACATCTTGGTGTATTCCAAGAGTGCTGAGGAGCACGAGGAACATTTGAGGACTGTTCTCCAGACTCTGAGGGAGAAGGAGCTGTATGCGAAGCTGAAGAAGTGCGAGTTCTAGTTGGACCAGGTGGTATTCTTGGGACATGTGGTCTCTAAGGATGGTATCTTCGTGGACCCGGAGAAGATTAGAGCTATTATAGAGTGGGCCAGGCCCACTAATGTTGGAGAGATCCATAGCTTCCTTGGATTAGCGGGCTACTATCGTAAGTTTGTGGAGGGCTTCTCCAAGTTGGTGATTCCGTTGACTCGTCTACTGCAGAAGGATGTGAAGTTCGAGTGGAGTGAGGCCTGTGAGCTGTGTTTCCAGGAGTTGAAGAAGAGGTTGACTACTGCACCGATTCTGACTCTTCCAGAGGGGACCGAGGGTCTAGAGGTGTTCTTCGATGCATCTCATAAGGGACTTGGGTGTGTTCTGATGCAGCAAGGGAAGGTGGTTGCCTATGGCTCCCGTCAGCTTAAGCCATATGAGAAGAACTATCCGACCCACGACCTGGAGTTGGCTGCTGCTGTGGTTTTTGCGCTAAAGATTTGAGGCACTACCTGTATGGAGCAGCGTGCAAGGTGTATACGGACCACAAGAGCCTCAAGTATTTGTTCACTCAGAAGGAGTTGAACTTGAGGCAGAGGAGGTGGCTGGAGTTGCTACATGATTATGATTTGGAGATCCTCTACCATGGGTAGGGCGAATGTGGTTGCAGATGCGCTCAGTAGGAGGGGTCCGTCTGGAGCCGTTTGTGCTTTGTCTGGTGTGCAGAGGTCTGCTCTCGAGTTGCAGCATATGGGTGTCTAGGTCGTCCATCCAGAGAGGTCTGGGGTGTTAGCAGCATTGCAGATTCAGCCTACCTTGATCGACCGGAGCAAGGCCAGTCAGGAGCTCGACGCTTGGTTGAGCAAGATCAGAGAGGATTGTCTGCCGATCAGGAGTTGGAGTTCAGGATTTTAGAGGACGGCTGTCTGAGATTTAGAGATCGTGTCTGTGTGCCTGCAGATGATGCCTTGAGGCGAGAGATCATGCAGGAGGCTCATGGAGCTCCGTACTCGGTACACCCAGGAGGGTGAATATTACCGGGACCTTCGAGAGACATTTGGTGGAGCAACATGAAGAGGGACATTTCTGACTTTGTATCCAGATGTCGAACCTGTCAGCAGGTCAAAGCCGAGCATCAGAGACCAGCTGGTTTACTTCAGCGTCTTCCAGTTCCAGAGTGGAAGTGGGAGAGCGTGGGTATGGACTTCGTTATGGGACTGCCTAAGACTCCGAGGGGTTTTGATGCAGTTTGGGTAATAGTGGACAGACTCACGAAGAGCGCTCATTTCTTGCCTATCAAGAGGAATTTCAGTTTGCATCGCCTGGCGCAGCTGTACTTTGATGAGATAGTGTGTTTGCATGGAGTTCCGGCTTCGATAGTATCTGGCAGAGACCCACACTTCGTATCCAGATTCTGGCAGAGTTTGCATCAGGCTATGGGGACGAAGTTGTCGTTCAGCTCAGCGTATCATCCTCAGTCAGATGGGCAGACAGAGAGGGCGAATCAGGTCCTGGAGGACATGCTCAGAGCATGTGTGCTTGACTTTGGAGGCAGCTGGGACCAGCACGTTGCTTTGATAGAGTTCGCATATAACAACAGCATCCAGACTAGCATCGGGATGGCCGCGTTTGAGGCTTTGTATGGCAGGAGGTGCAGATCACCCATCTGTTGGGATGATCTGAAGGAGAGAGTAGTTGTTGGTCCGAACTTGGTCGAGGATGTTGTGGCGAAGATTCAGTCTATCAGGAAGCGTCTGCTTGCGGCTCAGAGTCGTCAGAAGAGCTACGCCGATCAGAGGAGACGACCTATAGAGTTTGAGGTGGGTGATCATGTGTATCTAAAGGTTTCTCCAGTTTGGGAGTTGTTCGGTTGGGAAGAGAGGCAAGCTTAGCCCCCGCTTTGTGGGTCCTTTTGAGATCCTGGAGAGGATCGGACCGGTTGCCTACCGTTTAGCTTTGCCACCGTCGTTGGCTGGAGTTCACAGTGTGTTCCATGTTTCCATGCTTAGGAAATACGTTCCGGACCCGTCGCATGTGATTGATTTCGGCCTGCTTCAGTTGAGGGAGGACTTCACATTCGAGGCAGTTCCTTTGAGGATATAAGCCCGAGATGCTCGCAAGCTCAGAAGTAAGACCATGCCTTCGGTGAAAGTGCAGTGGTCAGGCCAGTCAGAGGAAGAGGCGACCTGAGAGGTCGAAAGCGAAGTGCGTTCTAAGTTTCTCGGCCTCTTCGAGCATAGGTACGTTTAATTTCGAGGACGAAATTCTTTTAAGGGGGAGGTGATGTTATAACCTAAAGTTTCGTTACATTTTATTTCGTTTAATGTTATCCTAAGATAACTTATGTTACTTAGGACATGGGCGTCCTACTGATTAAAGACATGGGTAGAAGGGTCTTTCTCCCTTTCCATTTAATTTTGGTGAGTATAATCCCTTAATTATTTTATTTCCTTTCCTCTTAATTATTCCTTTCCCTGATCACGTTCTCACGTCAGTCACTCTTTTCCCCTCACTGCTCAGTTTTGAAACCGTCGTTACGCTCCTCCCTCCTCTCTTTTCTCTCTCTCAAAGTTGTGTTTTGTTCTACCTCTCATGTCCTGCCAATTGTGGTTCTTCCTCGAGTTTTGCTGTGGTTTATGCGCCATTGCGAAGTTCGGTTCAAAGTAAGGTAATCAGTGTTGATCTGTCCTCCTTCGATTCTGATTTTGGGATGTTTTTTCCTGTTTAAGTTCTTCTTTTGCAATCTGATTAAGGAATCGGATACTGCCCTGCTGTGTTGTCGAATTCTGCTGTGTTCGGTGTCCTCTGCGAGTGTGTGGTCAGAATTCAGGTGAGGATTGTGTTGCAGTCTTGGATTTCGGTTTCAGTTATAGGGTTTAAGTTGCGTTTCTGATTTGGGGTTGCAATTGTTTTCTGGTCAGAGGGTTCGAACTGCATTTTTGGATTGCGTTGCTGGTTTGCTTTTCGGGATTTTGCGTGGTTGGGCTCTGCTGTTTCTGATTCGGGATTCTTCTGCTGATTAATTGAGGTAGGTGGCTTATGGATTCAGTCAGTGTGTTCAGCCTTGGGAAGTTTCTATTCTGGGATTGAATGTGTTCTCTCTGCATTGTGTTTGCGAATTCGTCTGTTAAAATTGTTGTTTGATGATGCACAAACCCCCAAGGTTGCTTTCTACAAACTGCTTCTGTTTTTGTGTTTAACCCTCTATTTTGTTGAGAAATACGTTTCTGGAAACTACACTTTTTGGTATGTCTGAACGTCCGTCCGAGCTTTGTCGTTCGGACATGCCCTGTTGCGCTTTGAATTTCTGAAGTTTTTGCCGTGTCCGAACTTCCGTCCGAGCTTTGATGTTCGGACGGGGTGCGAGGACGAGTCCGACTTACAAGTCTCGAATGGTGTCCGAACTTGTAAGTCAAGACAGAAGTTCGGACACGCCCTTCTGCATTCTCTGATTTTGCTTCGACTTGTGTCCGAACTTTGACATTCGGACACATGTTCGGAGATTACGCGTACTTGGTTTCCGAAAGCGTCCGAACATCCGTCCGAGCTTTGATGTTCGGACACCCGTCTGTTTTTGATTTCTAGAGTCTCGACTTGTGTCCGAACATTGATGTCCGGACACAAGCTCGGACATGGTACTGTTTTGACCTTAACTTGCTCGTTTGAGCTCCGTTTTGACTACCGTTTGCGGGGTTGGTTCCCTTTCTGATTTCCAAGCAATCTATGTGCTTTTTGGTGCCATTGGTGCACATATGATTAATTGTTTTAAGCTTCTGTTTTGGGACCTAGTTGTCTCCGTATCTGAACCTTTGGATGGCTGGTTTAGCTGTCTTGTAGCGTGCTATGTAGGATATCCTTCTGTTTCACGGGTAATATTCCCCATTATGTTCACAGGTGTTCCACCTGTTCTGTTTACGAGTGAGGTTTCCTCGTTCTGTTCACGAGTGGTTACTCGTTCTGTCTGTATGCTGTGATCAACTAGGGTCCCCTTCTGCTTCTGCTTCTGTTGCTTTTGAACTCTAAATAGTCCTTTGTGTTTGGACTTCTGTTTCTGGTTTCTGTTGTGGGATATGGTTCCCATCCGCCTATTTCTGTTTTGATAACATTCTATAAATGTTTTGAGCATGCTGGTTGATGAAGTTGGTCATCAACTAGACATAGTTGTTTGCTCATGCCCCTACTTTATCTAACATTGCAGATTGATCAGCGAGGATCACTTTGCTCAGCTTCTGGAGTTTAGTTTGCTATGTTATTTTGATTCCTTTAAGACATTTGTATCTGACCTGTAGCCTTTGGGCATCTGAAGTTAGTTTCCACTTTTGTCATTTCGTTAAAGGTTTTGTATTAACTTTTAAGACGTTTCAACATCACTTTGACTATACTTTTATATAAGTATTCGTTTGGGTCTTGTTTTGTTTAACTGCTTGCGTTCGATTATTAGAGCCTTGTGTTATTATGTAATAATACACGGCGTGTAATACCCCTAAATCCTAGGCCAGTGTTTAGGGGTGTTACAGAATTATTGTATTTGGATTGGATCTTAGTAAACTCAGTGTATTATAATGTATTGTATTATGGAGTATTGTATTGAATGGAGCATTGTAGTACTTGGTTGGTAGTTGGAGTATATATTGTAATTGTGTAGCACTCAAGTATTCCGATCCATCAGACCGATGCTGTATGTAGTAGTAAGCCATGTTAGTCACGTGGGTGGCTAACGGCATTGTATCACCCACCATTGTGTAAGTATGTATCCGCTGCGTTGAGTATGGAAGTATGAGGAGATTGGACGGTAATGACGGTATTAGCGGTAGGGGTGTTACAAAAAGTGGTATCAGAGTTCGCTCTGATGACTGGAAATACCGAGTTTAAGAATTACCGAGTTAGGAATTAGAAGCCTAGGGCTAAGGGCTGAGTGATAGTGTTAGAGATACGCTAGTTAGGAACTCCCGGTGTGTACCAGATACCTGCAATATCAGACACGCCCTCCGTAAACCCCCTTGTATAACTTGGGGAAAGAACGCCAGAGAGAAGGAAAGTCCTCTCATACTCGGGAAAACCCGAACTGGCAGTTGTGAAATCACCGTACGGTAACAAAAACCGACATGTAGTAGATTCCAAGAATTGGAAGTCACGGAGATGGTTCCCGGTTGAACAACAGTACCCGGACTCAACAGCGGTGGAATGAGTACTCCAACCATAAAGAGGTTACAACCTACAACAGCATGGGGCGACATGCTTAGCAGTCGCGAAACCTAGCTAGTCAACCAGCAGTAGGAAAAGAAGCACTAAGCGTGCAACAGAGCGGAAAAAGGAACTGTAATAAAAACCTGAGACACAAGTCTACGTGAAATACCCCAAATCTAAATAATATTATTAAATCATTATTTATTAGAATATAATCCAAATATAAATCATTTCACGTACGCATGCAAACCCATGCATGAAAACGTTACGTAAAAATAGTCGTTTCACTATAAACGCTAAAACGCCTTAGAAACATGTGATCAAGCATGACCTTGTATGACCTTCTAAAACTCAAACCAAATGGTCATACACTCATTATATGAATATATAAACATATTCCCTAGGCTATATTCAGTCAAATACGCAAAATGCTCGGGAGTGCTCACGCCCGCTCCTTAAAGCACGAAAAGTCCGGAGGAGTGCCGAGGTGGCACAAACTCCTATAAAATTAATTCCTAGAGTTCCTAACATCATTATTAATCATTCTAAAGAGAACCCACGAAGTGGTTTCTCAAAATTCAACAAAAACCTCAGGAGTATTTCTTAGCGCTCCTTTTTGGCCCGGGAGTGTCCCGATGGCCCGTAAATTATGTCATGGGTGGATATAACACCATATAACTCAATTTAACATCTTAGTATATGTTTATTTACTATAATAAGTGTTTAAAAACACTTGAAACTCATAAAAACAATTGGTTTCCCAAAATTTCCTTAGAGCACAAAAACACACCTTCGGGTGTCACGAAAATGCGTTTTACGCAATTGCCTTGTAGTTTTTGACATGCCACGAATTGGTAATCTTAAAAAGGGTTAAAATGACCTTCTAAATCAGTTGGAGAGACTAGTCAACAAGGTGCTCTATAGGGGCCGATTTTGAGAGCAAAAACTAGTATAAAATTTGCTTTAAAAGTTTATAAAAGGCTTAAAACATGATGACTCATCATCCCATGTGCTATAATACTTAATGGCAAAGAAATGTGTGACTCATTGGACCAGAGAGATGTCGAAATTATGCTAGAGAACATGGCCAAGTTGGCTAGACAAAAACAAATACTAAAAGCAAAAAGGAGATTCTTTTTTTTTTTGCCTTTTTGATTTCTTAAGCCCATATGACCTTCCTTTGTTCTTCCTTGGCTCTTCACCACCGGTTGAGAAGCTCCCTCCAGCCTTTGAATTCGTTCACCTACAAGAGAATAAGAAGACAAAACATAAACATTGAAAAATCAAAGGAATAAAGCATTACTTTCTTACCTTGTCTTCTAGCTCACCATTATTTCCCTCCACATTGTCTTGTCCTCCATTATGGCCGATTATATGCTGGAAAGAAGGGCATTTATTGAGCCAATAACTCTTGTAATAAACTAAGGAAAAAGTATAGTCAATTGACATTAAAAATTAACAAAACAAAAATCAATTCCAAAGGCATTCTCTTACCTTATACGTGAGTTTAGTGTCATTTCCTCCCTTGCCCATTGCATTTCCGAATTGGTAAGGTTCTAAGCTCTCTCTTCTTGCTTCATCTTCTTCCTTTGAAGCTCTTAAGTCCATTAATGGAGATTTAACTTCTATCTTCATCTTTAAGGTAATTTCCTAGCAATTCTTGTCAAGCCTTGAAGCAAAACTCTTCCTAGCTTAACAACAAGTATTCGACATCAACATATGTTCCAAGGAGGTTGTCCAAACCAACATTAAACCAAGGAGCATCTCAAGGTTATCTTAAGGTAGTTTTCAAGCTTGAAAATCCTTAAAGCACATTTTATTGTGTAACCGATTTCAATCTCTTCTAAGGCTCTTTTCTTCTTCATTTTTCATGAAGGAAAACTTGTTCTTCATCCACCATTAGTGAGCCGAAATTATAAGGAGAAAAGCTTAAGGTAAATTCTTGTAAAACTACTTACAAATCTACTTAAGATCTTTATTCAAGATCTAACTCCTAAACTCCTTCACCACTTGTATATAACCGAAGTGGAGCATCAAAATTTCCTTGGAGAAAGCTTGGAGATTCAAGAGGAGTTCAAGCACTTAACCACCTTTGTTAAGAAGTAAGTTTACTAAGTAAATCTTTATGTTATAAGCTTTGTTAAGCTTCTAAAAATTATACAAAAATTATTTACATCTCCTAGGTTATATAAAACCGAAACTATATGGTATTATGTGCCAACAATATAATCTATAACATATATGGAAATTATTTACCTTAAGACACATTTTTGTGTCACAAAATTTATTTAGGTTACATATAAATTCAAGCCGAAATATCAAGGGCAAAAATACTTGTTTTTGAGCTAAGAATCAATATAAGACATTACAATAATTTTTACATGAGTTATATGACTCATATGAATTTATGTACATTTATCATGACATATAAATCCACTTTTATATACTATATGGTCACTAATAAATTATGGCCGAATTGCCTAAGTGTTAAATAGATTTTAATGAGCTACTTATGTATATAAACTTATACTATAAAGTTTGGTGAGTTAAAAATATTTTATTAGTGCTTAAATGGCAAATTAATTAAGTTATGTGGCTTAAATGTAATTTTTACAAAGTTTGGTGAGTTTAATGTGAAAACCGAGAGTTAAAGGTTTGTTTGGTATAATTATAAATAATATAAGGTTAGGAATTAAGTTTATGAATTTTAGATAATTTAAGCAAGTGTTAAAAGTACATTTTATTAAGTTTTGGGCTATTATGTAATTTATAAAAGTTGTTATGAAAGTTTGGAACTTATTAGTGGGCGAATTCATAATTAAGAGAATTATTTAGTCCACTTTCGAAATTTGGAGGAATTAAATATTTAGACTATAGTTTATAAGTCATTAAGGAACTATTATAAAGTTTTGGGATGAAAATGTAATTAAGGAAAAATAAATGACAAAGCCGAATTACTTTGGGGTTAGTTTGGTAATTTAAGAATTTATATATATATATATTCGGCATTTATGGAGAATTAAAATTAAAACTATAGTTTACATGTCATTATGTAAAGGTTATAAGATTTTGTGGTTAAATTGTAATTATAGGAAATAAATTATTAAGGCCGAGAATTTAAGGGGCTAAGTTGTAATTTTTGAAAGTTATAGTACTTAAAAGCTATATACCAAAATATTAGTGTGACTTTGTAATTTAGCTAAATAAGAAGTTAAAACTCTATAATATAATGAGATTAGAATTTAAATATAAGTTTATGAATTAATGTGGTTGTTTTGTAAATAACCGAAATATAAGGGTAAGAAATTAGATTAAAATAAATATAGGTCCTACATGGATATTTGGAGGAATTAGAAAGAAAGAATCTTGATTAAAGGAGTTATGAGGTTTAAACTATGACTTATATAGTTATAAGGAATTTAAAGATAACCAATGATTTTTACTTTTGGGTTAAAGGAGGAATAATGAAAACTATAAGAACTTTATGTCCATATATGACATATAAATATAGTTAAGGAATTATAAGTTGTTATGTCAGCTAGACAAAAAAATAATAAATAACAAATATAGTACATGAATAAATAAATACATATATGTACATTAAAGGATTTATAAATAAATCAAAAGGAATAACAAATAAGTTATACATAAAATCATGAGGTAATTAAAAGAAATAAACCTCACATGAAATAACAAATACGAGATTTGTTAAAAGATTCAATAGGATCATTATATAAGGGTAACATAAATTAACCCTCTCAGTTAATCCTATTCTAGGACTTTGTTTGACCAGACGTTGACCGGGAATTAAACAAGTACAGTCTACGGTGAACGGTATGGGATTCTTGCAACCTGTTTTCTACCGGATTACACCGGCTTGTGTGCTATCTGTTGTTTGAAATAACGACCAAGATAATTAATGTAAATGTTGTTTACTCTTGTGCACTGTTGTATTTTATGTGCGTGAATGATGCTGACTACAACGTGTATGTCCCACGCATACAAACACTACTATACCAGTGGATTAAATACCTGCGCTTCAGTATACCGAGGACTTGTACTCAAGTCTCTCACTAACTTCACTTTATAACAAACGTCATTATCCTAAACGTGATAATTGACAATACACATTGTGTCTTGTTTAACGTCTTTATATGACACTTAACAACTATACTACGAGAACGAGGAGCCCAGTTGGATCTGGCCATGCATGCTACAGGAGTTGTACCTGTCTCAGGTCGTCTCCTATTCAGTTATACGTCGCGACGGAACATTTCAGTGGAGAGGAAGACTCTATTCCTCTCGGGTTTCTAATGCCCATCAGTTCAGTGGAGAGGAAGACTTCATTCCTCTCGTGGGTTCTATTTCCCATCAGCTCTCAGTACAGGGTTTAACTACGTTATCTCCTGGGGACTAACTGCCCAACCTTTCTCTATAACGGGGTCACTATACCTCCACTATATTGATATACTTTTATACATCTGTCAGTCCCACTGTGTGGACCCGACAGCTATCAAATGATTCAGCTCAGCTAACTTGACCTTCTGAAGTCTTGTTCTATGTGACATTATTGTCCTTGTATGGATACTTGTTATTATCAGACTATGCTTGTTTACAGCTTTATAAAAATGAACTGCATGTGTTCGACAAAGTAGTTGGTGTGGCCCGGTAGACGATGGGCTGCACGTTTTCCATACCAGCATTGTTTGCTGAGCCCCTTTGGGGGCACCCCCATTTTTCAGGTACCTGAAGTTGAGAAGATTACCACACCGAGTGTAGGTGGGGTAGATTCAAGCTATGGGAGTCTTCTTATAGTTACTTGTTTTTACTTAAGTATTTTACATTAGAGTTTGATTCCTAGTATCTCGGATTGTATTCGTATTCAGACCGTGACTTTTGGAGATTGTATTTGGATTTAGCCTTGTTGGTCACAAGGGTGGCCAACGGCATTGTAATACCGCCCGGTTGTTTATTTTCCGCTGCAGTTGTATTTTATTTGGGAGTGATCGCCGTTCAGGTTATTGGATTTCGGGTTGGGGTGTTACAAAAAGTGGTATCAGAGCTAGTTACGCTCTGGATACAAGGATACACCGAGATTAGGATTTCTAAAAGCTTAGGTTATGGGTTGAGTGATAGTATTGAAAGGAGTTTAAGTTAGTTTTACTTAGACTACTATCCAAGACCGAGATTGCGACCACAGTATCTAATATACCTCAACATCCTGCAGATGTCAGGAAGAGGAGGACGCCGTGGACAGGCCGATGAGGAGCCAAACATCAGGCTGGCAGACATTGCTACTTTAATCGCTCAGGCATTTGCACAGGCGGGGGTTGGACAGCAGCAGCAGCTACCTCCACCACCACCACCCAGGGAGAGAGATTGGGTGAAGAGTTTGGCTGATCTGAGGCCAACTGCATTCAAGGGGCAGACTGACCCTGCTCACTTGGAGACATACATCATGGAGATGGAGACAGCGTTCGAGACGCTTGCAGTCCCAGCTAGGGAAAAGGTAAGGCTTGCTGCCTTTTATCTGAAGGATGCAGCGAGAGATTGGTGGAACATGGTGAAAGCCGACCACCTGGATGACCCAGCATTTACTTGGGGACACTACACTGCACTACTTAGGGGCAAATACTACCCGGCCCACACCAGGATGGTGAAGACGAGAGAGTTTGATGCCCTGGAGCAGACGGGAAAGATGTCAGTGGATGAGTACTATGCGAAGTTCACTTCGCTACTCCGACTACTACCCGGTATAGGATACTCGGACCAAGTGTTGGTCGACCGATTCTACGGGGGACTGAGCCCTCGACTCCAGTTTGGGATGGGACCAATCATCCCTACCAGTTTACAGGTAAAACAGGAGAGACATAAACCGGTTGAAAATTTTATTATCTACTATACCCCGTCATGGGAGAATTGGAGATTGATACCTTGAGATTTCAGGAATGTTATCATGCTGCCTCCGTGGTGGAGATTACATGTAAGAGAAGGGATGCTTTGAGCTCCCAAAAGAGGAAGGACGGACCTGGTGGCGAAGATGCTAAGCAGGGGAACTCCAACAAAAGGAACAAACCTTATCAGAAAGGCCAGGGGTCCTACCAAGGGAAGGGGAACCAAACTACTGGGAACCCCCAGTCAGGAACCCACGGAGCGGCAACATCACAGAAAACCTACCCACCTAAGGGTAGGCACTCTAACCAAGCAGTCAAATTTGAAACTTGTGTGATTACTTCAGTACCGTTAGAATGTGTAATTGACCTTGATTGTATTAGGTTCTGGATCTGGCTCAAACACGGGCCAGAAGTATGTCCGCCGTTTCAACTGTAGACAGTGTGGAAAAGATCACCCCGGCGTGGACTGCCAAGGGGAGAAAGTTCAGTGTCGCCACTGTCAAATACTTGGACATCGGGCCTTCGAGTGTATCCGAAACCCGGAGAGAGCGCCCGGGAGCAAAGGCAAACACCGGCCCTAAGAATGGAGCTAGCGATACTCGCCCTCCGCCAACAAACCAGGCTCAGGGGTATAAGGGCAAAGGCCCAGCATCGGGACCCGCCCTGCATGTCATGGACCGCTCAGATGAGGCTGGTCCTTCTACCAACCCAGGTATTTCTAAACCATGTGAACCTATTATTGAGCAATGGATGATGTGAATGAGTGCTTGCATGCCTTGATTGCCTAATTGAGTAGGGAAGAATTAGTAAGACTCACTAGTAAAATTTAAACCACGTAGGAAGCTATAAGATATGCTTTCCTATCCCCTCACCGCCCTCCCTGGAAGAAAACATTATCAAAATACAAGAACCAGGGAACGAACAATGTAAGGTTATCCAACCAGGTTTGATATTACTCAAAGGATACCTAACACCGGAGACACAAATTACAATCATCAGAAAATGTCTAGAATTGGGAGCAGGACCAGGAGGGTTCTACACTCCAGAATTTCTAGGAGGATCAAAGATGAAGCTGAAAATGATGTGCTTAGGAAAGGATTGGAATCCTTACACAAAAACCTACCAAGATACAAGAAATGGAGATGGAGCACAAGTACCAAAAATCCCAGAGGAATTTTTACCAATTGTGGAACAAGCTGAGCTAGAAGAAGATCCAGTTCCCAATCTAAGGGCTGATCTATGTATCATCAACTTCTATGAAGAAGGAGGCCGTTTAGGACTACACCAGGACAATGATAAAACAAAAGGGTCCCTTGAACAGGGGATACCAGTATTATCTTTGTCAATTGGAGATGACGCAGAGTTCCTTTATGGCGAGCAGAAGCGTGTGGACCTTGCAAAGAAAATCATATTGAGTTCAGGAGATGTTTTAGTAATGGGTGGAAAGTCAAGGTTGCTATACCATGGAATTAAGAGGATCAAACTAAACACAGCACCTTCGACAGTGATAAACACCACTCACATGAAACCAGGAAGATTAAGTTTGACTTTTAGAAAGTACTAGTATTGTAATTGTTTGGACATCTGAAAGGAGATCATCTCATCAATGAAGCATTATTGTTATGAAAGTGAATGTCTTTAGACCCCATCATATATCAAAGTACTTACTCAGATTCTTTTATTAGGTTGTACTAAGGAGACGGAAGGTGCCTTAAGTATTCTTACTGAGGAGGAGGCCAACAAGGGTGGCGCGATCCTCACTGGTACCTTTCCTGTTAATGGAGTGGATGCACTAGTACTGTTTGACTCCGGAGCCTCACATACTTTCGTTTCGCCTTCGCTTGCGGGGAAGTTGGGGCTAGACGCTGTAGAGTTACCTGATTTTAAGGTGGCACTCCCGTCTAAGGAGAAGATCAGTTGCACTCGTCTTTATAGAGGAGCCACTATCAGTATTAAGGAGGAGGATTTTCCCATTGACCTTATTGAGTTCAGAGGTCTAGGATTTGACGTTATAGTCGGGATGGACTGGTTGGGGGGCACAGAGGCCGCATTCTTTGTGCAGAGCGCAGACTGTTACTTAAGAGTCCATCAAGAGTGACAGTATCATACCGCCAGAGCCCTAGAGCACCATCAGTAAAAGTTATATCTGCTATGTCTATGTACAAGCAAGTAAGGAAGCAGAAGGAAGTATACCTATGCTATGTCAGGATGTAGAGCACGACCCTGATTTTGATCCAGATATGCCAGTGGTGTCGGAATTTCCAGATATTTTTCCAAAGGAACTTCCAGGCTTACCGCCATCCAGAGAGGTAGAGTTCTCCATTGAATTACTACCAGGTACCGGTCCCATAGCTAAGGCACCGTACCGTATGGCACCAGCAGAGATGGCTGAGCTGAAGGAGCAGCTGAAAGATCTACTGGACAAGGGATACATACGACCTAGCGTATCTCCTTGGGGAGCACCAGTTCTGTTTGTGAAGAAGAAGGATGGAAGCTTCGGCTATGTATTGATTACCGGGAGCTTAATGCTGTGTCGGTGAAGAACAAATATCCACTACCACGGATTGACGACTTGTTTGATCAGTTGAGAGGAGCAAAAGTGTTTTCGAAGATCGATTTGAGATCAGGATACCATCAGATACCTATCAGGGAGCAAGACATAGAAAATACAGCATTCAGAACACGATATGGCCACTATGAGTTTACAGTTATGCCTTTTGGCTTGTCTAATGCACCTGCCGTCTTCATGGATTTGATGAACAGATTATTTGAGAGCAGTTGGATAAGACCATGGTTGTATTCATCATGACATCCTCATCTATTCAAAGTCTAAGGAAGAGCATGAGAGTCACCTCCGACATGTACTTGAGATCTTAAGGGAGAACCAGCCTTATGCTAAGTTCTCCAAATGTGAGTTTTGGTTGGACAGAGTTTCCTTTTTAGGACATGTTATCTCATATGCTGGGATCGCAGTGGATCCAGCAAAGATAGAAGCAGTTCGCAGTTGGCCTAGGCCAAGGACAGTGACTGATATCAGGAGTTTCCTGGGGTTAGCCGGTTACTACAGAAGGTTTGTCAGAGACTTCTCCAAATTAGCAAAACCTATGACCAGTTTAATGAAGAAAGATGCACCATTCACATGGACTACAGAGTGTGAATCATCATTTCAGTTTTTGAAGAACGCTTTGACATCAGCACCAGTTTTGACAATACCTGAAGGCACTGAGGGTTATGAAGTTTACTGTGATGCATCAGGAAGGGGATTAGGGTGTGTACTCATGCAGAATGGGAAGGTAGTCGCCTACGCTTCCCGACAGTTGATGAAACATGAGGAAAACTATCCCACACATGTCTTGGAGCTTGGAGCTATTGTTTTTGCCTTGAAGATCTGGCGCCACTACCTGTATGGTGTCCAGATGACCGTATATTCGGATCATACGAGTTTGAAGTATGTATTCACCCAGAAGGAGTTAAACATGAGACAAAGAAGATGGGTTGAATTTCTTAAGGATTATGATATTGATTTGCAGTACAAAGAAGGGAAAGCTAATGTTGTAGCAGACGCACTGAGTCGACGAGCACATTCTCTAAATGTCATTGTCGCTAGCTCGAGTCTTATGGACGACATACGTAGCGCATAGCAGAGTGATCAGCGAATGATGGAGATTAGTCAGAAGTTGTCTGACGGTACATTTAAGGGTGGAAAGTATGAGTTTCAGCTACATGATGATGGATTAATCAGATTGAAGGGCAGATTGTGTATTCCCAGAGACAACACAGATATAAAAGAGCATATTCTCCGAGAGTCCCACACTTCTTCCACATCTGTCCATCCAGGAGCTTCTAAGATGTACAAAGATCTAAAGAGGTATTTCTTGTGGAGTGGTATGAAGGGCGACGTGACAGAGTATGTGATTCGATGTCTCACTTGTCAGAAAGTGAAATTCGAACATAGACGACCAGGAGGCATGGTAAAGGTTATGCCAGTTCCTGAATGGAAGTTTTATGATATCTCTATGGACTTCATGGTGGGACTACCACCTACGAGAGGATGACTAAATATGATTTGGGTTGTTGTTGACCGACTGACTAAAGTTGCTAGGTTTATTCCGATGAAAGACACTTGGAAAGTGCCAAAGTTAGCAGAACTATTAGAGAAAGAGATTATTAGACATCATGGAGTACCAAAGACTATTGTTTCAGATCGAGATACTAGATTTCTCTCACGATATTGGCGAGCTACTCGCGAAGCACTTGGCACTGAATTGAAGCTTAGCACAGCATTTCATCCTCAGACAGATGGTCAGTCAGAGAGGACTATTCAGACCTTAGAGGACATGCTACGAGCATGTGCCTTGGATTTCCAGGGCAGCTGGATAGATAGATTACATCTCATTGAGTTTGCATATAACAACAGTTATCACGCCTCCATACAGATGTCGCCTTTTCAGGCATTATATGGCAGACCATGCCGCACACCATTGTGCTGGGACGAGTCTAGTGAGACCGTCATCATTGGGCCTGAGTACTTAGAGCAAGTCCAGGCAGAAGTACAACAAATCAGAAATAACATGAAAGCAGCACAAGACAGACAGAAATCATATGCTGATGAGAGGCGACGAGACCTTGAGTTCGCAGTTGGCGACCAGGTATTTCTACGAGTATCACCCATGAAGGGTGTATTCAGATTTGGACAGAAGGGCAAGCTAAGCCTGAAGTTTGTCGGACCCTACGCTATCATAGAGCGGGTGGGTGTTGTGGCATATCTACTTGATTTTCCGGCCGAATTGGGCAAAGTACACAATGTTTTTCACGTGTCTCAGCTTAAGAAATACATGCCTCATCCTTCTCATGTTCTACAACCAGAGACACTCTCATTAGAACCAACAATGCGATATGTGGAAACACCGCAACGAATCTTAGATAGAAAGACAAGAGATACTCGAAATAAGTCTGTGAGCCTCGTAAAGGTTCTTTGGTCGAACCACGATGTTGAAGAGGCCACATGGGAACTAGAAGCGGATATGCGAGCAAAGTTTCCCTCATTATTTACCGACTAGACACTTTAGTCTAGGGTACGTGGGCGTACCCCTCTTTTTTTGGGGGGTAGAGCCTTTTTCGTTTGTGAGTTCAGTATGCATTTTGTTGCACTTTGGTGCATTTCAGTGACACTTTGTCTTGTATGTGTTCTTGTGTAACACTGTTCAGTATATTTCAGTGACACTTTGTCTTGTATGTGTTCTTGTGTAACACTGTTCAGTATATTTCAGTGACACTTTGTCTTGTATGTGTTCTTGTATAACACTGTATTTGAATGTACTTTGTACTTCTACTGGTTGGTGTGTACTTAGTTACACTACAATAAAAATTTTATGTGCACTACGCTGCACTATTAGATATGAAAAGTGACTGTGTTATTACATTACACTATATTGTTCCAAAGTATTTCTGTTGTGTTTGATGTACACTGTGAACTTAGGAATATAGAGACTTGGGACTTGATCCCCCAAAACTAGATTGAGTTGTGGATACTTAGTGGAACTTGATTCCCCACAACCTTATAATTTAGATATGAGACTTCGGGGCGAAGTCCTTTTTTAAGGGGGGTAGATTGAAATACCCCAAATCTAAATAATATTATTAAATCATTATTTATTGGAAAATAAACCAATTATAAATCATTTCACGTACGCATGCAAACCCATGCATGAAATCGTTACGTAAAAATAGTTGTTTCACCATAAACGCTAAAACGCCTTAGAAACATGTGATCAAGCATGACTATGTATGACCTTCTAAAACTCAAACAAAATGGTCATACACTCATTATATGAATATATAAACATATTACCTAGGCTATATTCAGTCAAATACGCAAAATGCTCGGGAGTGCTCACGCCCGCTCCTTAAAGCACGAAAAGTCCGGAGGAGTGCCGAGGTGGCACGAACTCCTATAAAATTAATTCCTAGAGTTCCTAACATCATTATTAATCATTATAAAGAGAACCCACGAAGTGGTTTCTCAAAATTAAACAAAAACCTCAGGAGTATTTCTTAGCGCTCCTTTTTGGCCCGGGAGTGTCCCGATGGCCCGTAAATTATGTCATGGGTGGATATAACCCCATATAACTCAATGTAACATCTTAGTATATGTTTATTTACTATAATAAGTGTTTACAAACACTTGGAACTCATAAAAACAATTGGTTTCCCAAATTTCCTTAGAGCACAAAAACACACCTTCGGGTGTCACGAAAATGCGTTTTACGCAATTGCCTTGTAGTTTTTGACATGCCACGAATTGGTAATCTTAAAAAGGGTTAAAATGACCTTCTAAATAAGTTTGAGAGACTAGTCAACAAGGTGCTCTATAGGGGCCGATTTTGAGAGCAAAAACTAGTATAAAATTTGCTTTAAAAGTTTATAAAAGGCTTAAAACATGATGACTCATCATCCCATGTGCTATAATACTTAATGGAAAAGAAATGTGTGACTCATTGGACCAGAGAGCTGTCGAAATTATGCTAGAGAACATGGCCAAGTTGGCTAGACAAAAACAAATACTAAAAGCAAAAAGGAGATTCTTTTTTTTGCCTTTTTGATTTCTTAAGCCCATGTGACCTTCCTTTGTTCTTCCTTGGCTCTTCACCACCGGTTGAGAAGCTCCCTCCAGCCTTTGAATTCCTTCACCTACAAGAGAATAAGAAGACAAAGCATAAACATTGAAAAATCAAAGGAATAAAGCATTACTTTCTTACCTTGTCTTCTAGCTCACCATTATTTCCCTCCACATTGTCTTGTCCTCCATTATGGCCGATTATATGCTGGAAATAAGGGCATTTATTGAGCCAATAACTCTTGTAATAAACTAAGGAAAAAGTATAGTCAATTGACATTAAAAATTAACAAAACAAAAATCAATTCCAAAGGCATTCTCTTACCTTATACGTGAGTTTAGTGTCATTTCCTCCCTTGCCCATTGCATTTCCGAATTGGTAAGGTTCTAAGCTCTCTCTTCTTGCTTCATCTTCTTCCTTTGAAGCTCTTAAGTCCATTAATGGAGATTTAACTTCTATCTTCATCTTTAAGGTAATTTCCTAGCAATTCTTGTCAAGCCTTGAAGCAAAACTCTTCCTAGCATAACAACAAGTATTCGACATCAACATATGTTCCAAGGAGGTTGTCCAAACCAACATTAAACCAAGGAGCATCTCAAGGTTATCTTAAGGTAGTTTTCAAGCTTGAAAATCCTTAAAGCACATTTTATTGTGTAACCGATTTCAATCTCTTCTAAGGCTCTTTTCTTCTTCATTTTTCATGAAGGAAAACTTGTTCTTCATCCACCATTAGTGAGCCGAAATTATAAGGAGAAAAGCTTAAGGTAAATTCTTGTAAAACTACTTACAAATCTACTTAAGATCTTTATTCAAGATCTAACTCCTAAACTCCTTCACCACTTGTATATAACCGAAGTGGAGCATCAAAATTTCCTTGGAGAAAGCTTGGAGATTCAAGAGGAGTTCAAGCACTTAACCACCTTTGTTAAGAAGTAAGTTTACTAAGTAAATCTTTATGTTATAAGCTTTGTTAAGCTTCTAAAAATTATACAAAAATTATGTACATCTCCTAGGTTATATAAAACCGAAACTATATGGTATTATGTGCCAAAAATATATCTATAACATATATGGAAATTATTTACCTTAAGACACATTTTTGTGTCACAAAATTTATTTAGGTTACATATAAATTCAAGCCGAAATATCAAGGGCAAAAATACTTGTTTTTGAGCTAAGAATCAATATAAGACATTACAATAATTTTTACATGAGTTATATGACTCATATGAATTTATGTACATTTATCATGACATATAAATCCACTTTTATATACTATATGGTCACTAATAAATTATGGCCGAATTGCCTAAGTGTTAAATAGATTTTAATGAGCTACTTATGTATATAAACTTATACTATAAAGTTTGGTGAGTTAAAAATATTTTATTAGTGCTTAAATGGCAAATTAATTAAGTTATGTGGCTTAAATGTAATTTTTACAAAGTTTGGTGAGTTTAATGTGAAAACCGAGAGTTAAAGGTTTGTTTGGTATAATTATAATATAATATAAGGTTAGGAATTAAGTTTATGAATTTTAGATAATTTAAGCAAGTGTTAAAAGTACATTTTATTAAGTTTTGGGCTATTATGTAATTTATAAAAGTTGTTATGAAAGTTTGGAACTTATTAGTGGGCGAATTCATAATTAAGAGAATTATTTAGTCCACTTTCGAAATTTGGAGGAATTAAATATTTAGACTATAGTTTATAAGTCATTAAGGAACTATTATAAAGTTTTGGGATGAAAATGTAATTAAGGAAAAATAAATGACAAAGCCGAATTACTTTCGGGTTAGTTTGGTAATTTAAGAATTTATATATATATATTCGGCATTTATGGAGAATTAAAATTAAAACTATAGTTTACATGTCATTATGTAAAGGTTATAAGATTTTGTGGTTAAATTGTAATTATAGGAAACAAATTATTAAGGCCGAGATTTTAAGGGGCTAAGTGAAATAATCAATGAACCCTTTCCGTTGCTCGGGAGCAATATAGTTTGGACAACTAATGGACTGGTATTCTCATCACCGGCGGCGTGCGTGGCGACCGATCTCGGTGAGGAGGAGAAGCATCGACGTCAGGACAGAAGGCAGTCCGGCGCGGAGAGACCGCAGGCGTTCAGGATCTGAGTTCTACGCGAAAAGGAGCAGGCGACTCGGTGAGCAGGGGCATCGGGACAAATCCAGAATCTCGCTGCGAACAGGGAAGACCGAGAGGCGGCGGAGGAGTGAGCCGATCCAGTTTGACGCAAAGGGAGGATCGCAGATCAAGAGGGATGGTCTAACGGAGAGAAGATGGAGAAAAGTCCCCCCTTCCACGGTTTTTATTGACAATATTCGCAGGGAAGTATCCAGGTATCAACTTGGAAGAATAGTAGGGAGATTCGTCAACTGGAGAAGGATTTACATCAGCAGGAAATCTCGAAAGTCAAACCGCAACGCATGCGCGTTTGTGGATGTCGACCATGTTGAAGATGCGAGGTCTTTGATAGAAGGTATTCGGGGGTGGAAGGTGAATGGGGACAAACTTTGGGCGAGGATGGAGTTCCCAGGAAGTAAAGAGAGAAGGAACAAGACAGATAAGGAGAGACCGCAAAGCAGGCTCAACGATGGAGTAGGGCCACACCAGTACGTTTGGAGAGAATCGCGGAGGAAGTGGAATGAAAAGGGACATGCGGTAGCCAGGTTGTCGGTGGATGTTAAGACTGATAAGGGAATGAGGGAGTGCCTGAAGAAGTGCGCTGTAATCACCTTCCCAGACGTAAGGTCGCCAAAAGAAGCAATGGATTTTTTACAGAATAGATGGCCGAAGATGAGTGGTTTACTTGCTTTCTCAGGGAAGAAGTTCCTCATGGTTTTCAATACAACTTATGAAGCGGATGAAGTGGTTAACCAAACACAAGAAAAGGCTAAGGTCCAAGAAGGCATTGAAATCCGTAAATGGAATATAGCTGATCAGGTAGAGAAACGACGAGCGTGGATTGTAGTGAGAGGCATCCCGCTACATGCGTGGAGCAATCAGAATGTTTGTAGGATAGCCCAAACGGTGGGCGAGGTCATAAAGATTGAAGAGGAAGATGGTCAGTATGTAGAAAATGCGGAGATTCGCCTACAGATCGAGACATCTACACTCCAATTAATCAATTGGAAAATCATGGTGAATGTTGAAGGCCACAGTTTTCCGGTAAGCCTGGTTGAAGTTGCGGAGAAGCCATCTCCGAGAACGGAAGTTGATCAGTCACAGAGCATTCTTCAAATTGCAAATTTTGAACAGAAAATTGACTCAAGTCAAAAGACCGGTACAGTTGACTACAACATTAAGGAGGGAGAAGGTGAAACTGCTAGTTTCAGTCGGCATAATAAAGCCGTGATGAATTTGGGAGAGGAGAGGGAGTTTAATTCGGGTTCAGTTAGAATTTTACAACGGTCAGTATCTCAAGGTGGTAAAGTGAGAGAACGGTTCCCAAGGGAGCAGAATTCTAATCGGGCAGAATTAATGAGTGGGGCGGAGCAGACTCTGTCTCCTGAAAGTTTGAACAATCTGGTTTGGAGTGGTGGTAGTAATTCTCGTAGAGGGGGCCACGTGGTGGACCATGCGAACAATCAGGAAACTGGGATGGAGAATAACTCCCTCACTGATGTTAGTCCGCGTGAGTCTGGTAGTAGATATAATAATAAAGAGGATTTAATGGATGAGGTGGATCGGCTCTCACCGGTTTTAAAAGAAAGAAATATTTTAGATAGAGGGGAGGGATGTGCTGTAGAAGGGGCGCGTGGACTGGAGTGTTTGGTGAGTGGCTCTGAATTAAAGCGACGTCCGTCTCCCAAGCAGGTAAGATCTGTCGTCTGCTGCGTTGACCAGGAGAGGGCTACTTCGGACCAAATTGCCGGCGACACTGCAGCCACGCCAATGGAGGATCAAGATGCAGTAGGGGGACTCTCTGTCGACAAGAGTGCTGATAGCCGGCCGATAAGAATAGGCAATTTGCCTGGTACACATAAGGAGGGTATTAGTTTGATTGTAGAACTTTTTCATAACACTCCGCCTCCACCTCTTTCTAAGGAGGTTGCGCCGGCAAGAGATGAGCTAGGCAAAATTGTTAATGCGGAAAAAGAAGCCGAGGAGTGCATTGATCTTTTGAGACAGTTAGGTTGCAAGATTCCAAATCCTAGTCTATCTAAGGCTAATATCATACGCCAAATTCAACCTCAGTCTAAGTAGTGAGAGGGTAGAATGGTGATTGTAGGATTGCAAAATATAAGAGGATTGGGGTCGAAGGATAAGCAAAGGAGATTAGACATTCGAAAATATCCATTCTTGGGCTTGTTGAGACTCAGCACAGTGGCTCGGCAGCACTAAAAGTCCCGCGTTTCGGGGGTAAAAAGAAGACAAGTCTAGCTTGGGACGAGGTACCTAGTCAGGGTAGGTCTGGGGGAATAATAGTAATGTGGGATGAGGAAGAAGTAGAGGTCCGAGGTGTAGAAAAAGGGGTGCGATGGTTTTTGGTTCCCTTGTCGGGGTGTGTGGTGAGCATATGTTTGCTCGAGGTTGTGGCGATCTCGGTGTTGTTCCTTCTTCCTTCCTTAGTTATACTCTTTTCTGTATTCGGATGTGGTGGGTACTCTTTTTCCCCCCTAGAACTTTTTTCCCTCTGGGTTTTTTTCTAGGGGGGTTTTAATGAGGCCCGTGTTATACCCGTCCGCCTGGTTTTACAGGTGTTTTTAATATATGGCTTATGCCCAAATTATCAAAAAAAAATTTAAGGGGCTAAGTTGTAATTTTTGAAAGTTATAATACTTAAAAGCTATATACCAAAATATTAGTGTGACTTTGTAATTTAGCTAAAAAAGAAGTTAAAACTCTATATAATGAGATTAGAATTTAAATATAATTATGAATTAATGTGGTTGTTTTGTAAATAACCGAAATATAAGGGTAAGAAATTAGATTAAAATAAATATAGGTCCTACATGGATATTTGGAGGAATTAGAAAGAAAGAATCTTGATTAAAGGAGTTATGAGGTTTAAACTATGACTTATATAGTTATAAGGAATTTAAAGATAACCAATGATTTTTACTTTTGGGTTAAAGGAGGAATAATGAAAACTATAAGAACTTTATGTCCATATATGACATATAAATATAGTTAAGGAATTATAAGTTGTTATGTCAGCTAGACAAAAAAAAAATAAATAACAAATATAGTACATGAATAAATAAATACATATATGTACATTAAAGGATTTATAAATAAATCAAAAGGAATAACAAATAAGTTATACATAAAATCATGAGGTAATTAAAAGAAATAAACCTCACATGAAATAACAAATACGAGATTTGTTAAAAGATTCAATAGGATCATTATATAAGGGTAACATAAATTAACCCTCTCAGTTAATCCTATTCTAGGACTTTGTTTGACCAGACGTTGACCGGGAATTAAACAAGTACAGTCTACGGTGAACGGTATGGGATTCTTGCAACCTGTTTTCTACCGGATTACACCGGCTTGTGTGCTATCTGTTGTTTGAAATAACGACCAAGATAATTAATGTAAATGTTGTTTACTCTTGTGCACTGTTGTATTATTTTATGTGCGTGAATGATGCTGACTACAACGTGTATGTCCCACGCATACAAACACTACTATACCAGTGGATTAAATACCTGCGCTTCAGTATACCGAGGACTTGTACTCAAGTCTCTCACTAACTTCACTTTATAACAAACGTCATTATCCTAAACGTGATAATTGACAATACACATTGTGTTCTTGTTTAACGTCTTTATATGACACTTAACAACTCTATACTACGAGAACGAGGAGCCCAGTTGGATCTGGCCATGCATGCTACAGGAGTTGTACCTGTCTCAGGTCGTCTCCTATTCAGTTATACGTCGCGACGGAACATTTCAGTGGAGAGGAAGACTCTATTCCTCTCGGGTTTCTAATGCCCATCAGTTCAGTGGAGAGGAAGACTTCATTCCTCTCGTGGGTTCTATTTCCCATCAGCTCTCAGTACAGGGTTTAACTACGTTATCTCCTGGGGACTAACTGCCCAACCTTTCTCTATAACGGGGTCACTATACCTCCACTATATTGATATACTTTTATACATCTGTCAGTCCCACTGTGTGGACCCGACAGCTATCAAATGATTCAGCTCAGCTAACTTGACCTTCTGAAGTCTTGTTCTATGTGACATTATTGTCCTTGTATGGATACTTGTTATTATCAGACTATGCTTGTTACAGCTTTATAAAAATGAACTGCATGTGTTCGACAAAGTAGTTGGTGTGGCCCGGTAGACGATGGGCTGCACGTTTTCCATACCAGCATTGTTTGCTGAGCCCCTTTGGGGGCACCCCCATTTTTCAGGTACCTGAAGTTGAGAAGATTACCACACCGAGTGTAGGTGGGGTAGATTCAAGCTATGGGAGTCTTCTTATAGTTACTTGTTTTTACTTAAGTATTTACATTAGAGTTTGATTCCTAGTATCTCGGATTGTATTCGTATTCAGACCGTGACTTTTGGAGATTGTATTTGGATTTAGCCTTGTTGGTCACAAGGGTGGCCAACGGCATTAATACCGCCCGGTTGTTGTATTATTTATGCTGCAGTTGTATTTATTTGGGAGTGATCGCCGTTCAGGTTATTGGATTTCGGGTTGGGGTGTTACAAAAAGTGGTATCAGAGCGTAGTTACGCTCTGGATACAAGGATACACCGAGATTAGGATTTCTAAAAGCTTAGGTTATGGTTGAGTGATAGTATTGAAAGGAGTTTAAGTTAGTTTTACTTAGACTACTATCCAAGACCGAGATTGCGACCACAGTATCTAATATACCTCAACATCCTGCAGATGTCAGGAAGAGGAGGACGCCGTGGACAGGCCGATGAGGAGCCAAACATCAGGCTGGCAGACATTGCTACTTTAATCGCTCAGGCATTTGCACAGGCGGGGGTTGGACAGCAGCAGCAGCTACCTCCACCACCACCACCCAGGGAGAGAGATTGGGTGAAGAGTTTGGCTGATCTGAGGCCAACTGCATTCAAGGGGCAGACTGACCCTGCTCACTTGGAGACATACATCATGGAGATGGAGACAGCGTTCGAGACGCTTGCAGTCCCAGCTAGGGAAAAGGTAAGGCTTGCTGCCTTTTATCTGAAGGATGCAGCGAGAGATTGGTGGAACATGGTGAAAGCCGACCACCTGGATGACCCAGCATTTACTTGGGGACACTACACTGCACTACTTAGGGGCAAATACTACCCGGCCCACACCAGGATGGTGAAGACGAGAGAGTTTGATGCCCTGGAGCAGACGGGAAAGATGTCAGTGGATGAGTACTATGCGAAGTTCACTTCGCTACTCCGACTACTACCCGGTATAGGATACTCGGACCAAGTGTTGGTACCGATTCTACGGGGGACTGAGCCCTCGACTCCAGTTTGGGATGGGACCAATCATCCCTACCAGTTTACAGGTAAAACAGGAGAGACATAAACCGGTTGAAAATTTTATTATCTACTATACCCCGTCATGGGAGAATTGGAGATTGATACCTTGAGATTTCAGGAATGTTATCATGCTGCCTCCGTGGTGGAGATTACATGTAAGAGAAGGGATGCTTTGAGCTCCCAAAAGAGGAAGGACGGACCTGGTGGCGAAGATGCTAAGCAGGGGAACTCCAACAAAAGGAACAAACCTTATCAGAAAGGCCAGGGGTCCTACCAAGGGAAGGGGAACCAAACTACTGGGAACCCCCAGTCAGGAACCCACGGAGCGGCAACATCACAGAAAACCTACCCACTTAAGGGTAGGCACTCTAACCAAGCAGTCAAATTTGAAACTTGTGTGATTACTTCAGTACCGTTAGAATGTGTAATTGTTGACCTTGATTGTATTAGGTTCTGGATCTGGCTCAAACACGGGCCAGAAGTATGTCCGCCGTTTCAACTGTAGACAGTGTGGAAAAGATCACCCCGGCGTGGACTGCCAAGGGGAGAAAGTTCAGTGTCGCCACTGTCAAATACTTGGACATCGGGCCTTCGAGTGCATCCGAAACCCGGGAGCAAAGGCCAACACCGGCCCTAAGAATGGAGCTAGCGATACTCGCCCTCCGCCAACAAACCAGGCTCAGGGGTATAAGGGCAAAGGCCCAGCATCGGGACCCGCCCTGCATGTCATGGACCGCTCAGATGAGGCGGGTCCTTCTACCAACCCAGGTATTTCTAAACCATGTGAACCTATTATTGAGCAATGGATGATGTGAATGAGTGCTTGCATGCCTTGATTGCCTAATTGAGTAGGGAAGAATTAGTAAGACTCACTAGTAAAATTTAAACCACGTAGGAAGCTATAAGATATGCTTTCCTATCCCCTCACCGCCCTCCCTGGAAGAAAACATTATCAAAATACAAGAACCAGGGAACGAACAATGTAAGGTTATCCAACCAGGTTTGATATTACTCAAAGGATACCTAACACCGGAGACACAAATTACAATCATCAGAAAATGTCTAGAATTGGGAGCAGGACCAGGAGGGTTCTACACTCCAGAATTTCCAGGAGGATCAAAGATGAAGCTGAAAATGATGTGCTTAGGAAAGGATTGGAATCCTTACACAAAAACCTACCAAGATACAAGAAATGGAGATGGGACACAAGTACCAAAAATCCCAGAAGAATTTTTACCAATTGTGGAACAAGCAGTTAATACAGCTCAACAGCTAGAAGAAGATCCAGTTCCCAATCTAAGGGCTGATCTATGTATCATCAACTTCTATGAAGAAGGAGGCCGTTTAGGACTACACCAGGACAATGATGAAACAAAAGGGTCCCTTGAACAGGGGATACCAGTATTATCTTTGTCAATTGGAGATGACGCAAGTTCCTTTATGGCGAGCAGAAGCGTGTGGACCTTGCAAAGAAAATCATATTGAGTTCAGGAGATGTTTTAGTAATGGGTGGAAAGTCAAGGTTGCTATACCATGGAATTAAGAGGATCAAACTAAACACACACCTTCGACAGTGATAAACACCACTCACATGAAACCAGGAAGATTAAGTTTGACTTTTAGAAAGTACTAGTATTGTAATTGTTTGGACATCTGAAAGGAGATCATCTCATCAATGAAGCATTATTGTTATGAAAGTGAATGTCTTTAGACCCCATCATATATCAAAGTACTTACTCAGATTCTGTTATTAGGTTGTACTAAGGAGACGGAAGGTGCCTTAAGTATTCTTACTGAGGAGGAGGCCAGCAAGGGCGGCGCGATCCTCACTGGTACCTTTCCTGTTAATGGAGTGGATGCACTAGTACTGTTTGACTCCGGAGCCTCACATACTTTCGTTTCGCCTTCGCTTGCGGGGAAGTTGGGGCTAGACGCTGTAGAGTTACCTGATTTTAAGGTGGCACTCCCGTCTAAGGAGAAGATCAGTTGCACTCGTCTTTATAGAGGAGCCACTATCAGTATTAAGGAGGAGGATTTTCCCATTGACCTTATTGAGTTCAGAGGTCTAGGATTCGACGTTATAGTCGGGATGGACTGGTTGGGGCGGCACAGAGGCCGCATTCTTTGTGCAGAGCGCAGACTGTTACTTAAGAGTCCATCAGGAGTGACAGTATCATACCGCCAGAGCCCTAGAGCACCATCAATAAAAGTTATATCTGCTATGTCTATGTACAAGCAAGTCAGGAAGCAGAAGGAAGTATACCTATGCTATGTTCAGGATGTAGAGCACGACCCTGATTTTGATCCAGATATGCCAGTGGTGTCGGAATTTCCAGATATTTTTCCAAAGGAACTTCCAGGCTTACCGCCATCCAGAGAGGTAGAGTTCTCCATTGAATTACTACCAGGTACCGGTCCCATAGCTAAGGCACCGTACCGTATGGCACCAGCAGAGATGGCTGAGCTGAAGGAGCAGCTGAAAGATCTACTGGACAAGGGATACATACGACCTAGCGTATCTCCTTGGGGAGCACCAGTTCTGTTTGTGAAGAAGAAGGACGGAAGCGTTCGGCTATGTATTGATTACCGGGAGCTTAATGTTGTGTCGGTGAAGAACAAATATCCACTACCATGGATTGACGACTTGTTTGATCAGTTGAGAGGAGCAAAAGTGTTTTCGAAGATCGATTTGAGATCAGGCTACCAACAGATACCTATCAGGGAGCAAGACATAGAAAATACAGCATTCAGAACACGATATGGCCACTATGAGTTTACAGTTATGCCTTTTGGCTTGCCTAATGCACCTGCCGTCTTCATGGATTTGATGAACAGATTATTCAGAGAGCAGTTAGATAAGACCGTGGTTGTATTCATCGATGACATCCTCATCTATTCAAAGTCTAAGGAAGAGCATGAGAGTCACCTCCGACATGTACTTGAGATCTTAAGGGAGAACCAGCTTTATGCTAAGTTCTCCCAATGTGAGTTTTGGTTGGACAGAGTTTCCTTTTTAGGACATGTTATCTCGGATGCTGGGATCGCAGTGGATCCAGCAAAGATAGAAGCAGTTCGCAGTTGGCCTAAGCCAAGGACAGTGACTGATATCAGGAGTTTCCTGGGGTTAGCCGGTTACTACAGAAAGTTTGTCAGAGACTTCTCCAAATTAGCAAAACCTATGACCAGTTTAATGAAGAAAGATGCACCATTCACATGGACTACAGAGTGTGAATCATCATTTCAGTTTTTGAAGGCACTGAGGGTTATGAAGTTTACAGTGATGCATCAGGAAGGGGATTAGGGTGTGTACTCATGCAGAATGGGAAGGTAGTCGCCTACGCTTCCCGACAGTTGAAGAAACATGAGGAAAACTATCCCACACATGACTTGGAGCTTGGAGCTATTGTTTTTGCCTTGAAGATCTGGCGCCACTACCTGTATGGTGTCCAAATGACCGTATATTCGGATCATAAGAGTTTGAAGTATGTATTCACCCAGAAGGAGTTAAACATGAGACAAAGAAGATGGGTTGAATTTCTTAAGGATTATGATATTGATTTGCAGTACAAAGAAGGGAAAGCTAATGTTGTAGCAGACGCACTGAGTCGACGAGCACATTCTCTAAATGTCATTGTGGCTAGCTCGAGTCTTATGGACGACATACGTAGCGCACAATAGAGTGATCAGCGAATGATGGAGATCATTCAGAAGTTGTTTGACGGTACATTTGAGGGTGGAAAGTATGAGTTTCAGCTACATGATGATGGATTAATCAGATTGAAGGGCAGATTGTGTATTCCCAGAGACAACACAGATATAAAAGAGCATATTCTCCGAGGGTCCCACACTTCTTCCACATCTGTCCATCCAGGAGCTTCTAAGATGTACAAAGATCTAAAGAGGTATTTCTGGTGGAGTGGTATGAAGGGCGACGTGACAGAGTATGTGATTCGATGTCTCACTTGTCAGAAAGTGAAATTCGAACATAGACGACCAGGAGGCATGGTACAGTCTATGCCAGTTCCTGAATGGAAGTTTTATGATATCTCTATGGACTTCGTGGTGGGACTACCACCTACGAGAGGATGACTAAATATGATTTGGGTTGTTGTTGACCGACTGACTAAAGTTGCTAGGTTTATTCCGATGAAAGACACTTGGAAAGTGCCAAAGTTAGCAGAACTATTTGAGAAAGAGATTATTAGACATCATGGAGTACCAAAGACTATTGTTTCAGATCGAGATACTAGATTTCTCTCACGATATTGGCGAGCTACTCGCGAAGCACTTGGCACTGAATTGAAGCTTAGCACAGCATTTCATCCTCAGACAGATGGTCAGTCAGAGAGGACTCTTCAGACCTTAGAGGACATGCTACGAGCATGTGCCTTGGATTTCCAGGGCAGCTGGATAGATAGATTACATCTCATTGAGTTTGCATATAACAACAGTTATCACGCCTCCATACAGATGTCACCTTTTCAGGCATTATATGGCAGACCATGCCGCACACCATTGTGCTGGGACGAGTCTAGTGAGACCGTCATCATTGGGCCTGAGTACTTAGAGCAAGTCCAGGCAGAAGTACAACAAATCAGAAATAACATGAAAGCAGCACAAGACAGACAGAAATCATATGCTGATGAGAGGCGACGAGACCTTGAGTTCGCAGTTGGCGACCAGGTATTTCTACGAGTATCACCCATGAAGGGTGTATTCAGATTTGGACAGAAGGGCAAGCTAAGCCCGAAGTTTGTCGGACCCTACGCTATCATAGAGCGGGTGGGTGTTGTGGCATATCGACTTGATTTTCCAGCCGAATTGGGCAAAGTACACAATGTTTTTCACGTGTCTCAGCTTAAGAAATACATGCCTCATCCTTCTCATGTTCTACAACCAGAGACACTCTCATTAGAACCAACAATGCGATATGTGGAAACACCGCAACGAATCTTAGATAGAAAGACAAGAGATACTCGAAATAAGTCTGTGAGCCTCGTAAAGGTTCTTTGGTCAAACCACGATGTTGAAGAGGCCACATGGGAACTAGAAGCGGATATGCGAGCAAAGTTTCCCTCATTATTTACCGACTAGACACTTTAGTCTAGGGTACGTGGGCGTACCCCTCTTTTTTTGGGGGGTAGAGCCTTTTTCGTTTGTGAGTTCAGTATGCATTTTGTTGCACTTTGGTGCATTTCAGTGACACTTTGTCTTGTATGTGTTCTTGTGTAACACTGTTCAGTATATTTCAGTGACACTTTGTCTTGTATGTGTTCTTGTGTAACACTGTTCAGTATATTTCAGTGACACTTTGTCTTGTATGTGTTCTTGTGTAACACTGTATTTGAATGTACTTTGTACTTCTACTGGTTGGTGTGTACTTAGTTACACTACAATAAAAAGTTTATGTGCACTACGCTGCACTATTAGATATGAAAAGTGACTGTGTTATTACATTACACTATATTGTTCCAAAGTATTCCTGTTGTGTTTGATGTACACTGTGAACTTAGGAATATAGAGACTTGGGACTTGATCCCCAAAAACTAGATTGAGTTGTGGATACTTAGTGGAACTTGATTCCCCACAACCTTATAATTTAGATATGAGACTTCGGGGCGAAGTCCTTTTTTAAGGGGGGTAGATTGAAATACCCCAAATCTAAATAATATTATTAAATCATTATTTATTGGAATATAATCCAAATATAAATCATTTCACGTACACATGCAAACCCATGCATGAAAACGTTACGTAAAAATAGTCGTTTCACCAAAAACGCTAAAACGCCTTAGAAACATGTGATCAAGCATGACCTTGTATGACCTTCTAAAACTCAAACCAAATGGTCATACACTCATTATATGAATATATAAACATATTCCCTAGGCTATATTCAGTCAAATACGCAAAATGCTCGGGAGTGCTCACGCCCGCTCCTTAAAGCACGAAAAGTCCGGAGGAGTGCCGAGGTGGCACGAACTCCTATAAAATTAATTCCTAGAGTTCCTAACATCATTATTAATCATTCTAAAGAGAACCCACGAAGTGTTTTCTCAAAATTCAACAAAAACCTCAGGAGTATTTCTTAGCGCTCCTTTTTGGCCCGGGAGTGTCCCGATGGCCCGTAAATTATGTCATGGGTGGATATAACCCCATATAACTCAATTTAACATCTTATTATATGTTTATTTACTATAACAAGTGTTTACAAACACTTTTAACTCATAAAAACAATTGGTTTCCCAAAATTTCCTTAGAGCACAAAAACACACCTTCGGGTGTCACGAAAATGCGTTTTACGCAATTGCCTTGTAGTTTTTGACATGCCACGAATTGGTAATATTAAAAAGGGTTAAAATGACCTTCTAAATCAGTTGGAGAGACTAGTCAACAAGGTGCTCTATAGGGGCCGATTTTGAGAGCAAAAACTAGTATAAAATTTGCTTTAAAAGTTTATAAAAGGCTTAAAACATGATGACTCATCATCCCATGTGCTATAATACTTAATGGAAAAGAAATGTGTGACTCATTGGACCAGAGAGCTGTCGAAATTATGCTAGAGAACATGGCCAAGTTGGCTAGACAAAAACAAATACTAAAAGCAAAAATGAGATTCTTTTTTTTTTGCCTTTTTGATTTCTTAAGCCCATGTGACCTTCCTTTGTTCTTCCTTGGCTCTTCACCACCGGTTGAGAAGCTCCCTCCAGCCTTTGAATTCCTTCACCTACAAGAGAATAAGAAGACAAAGCATAAACATTGAAAAATCAAAGGAATAAAGCATTACTTTCTTACCTTGTCTTCTAGCTCACCATTATTTCCCTCCACATTGTCTTGTCCTCCATTATGGCCGATTATATGCTGGAAATAAGGGCATTTATTGAGCCAATAACTCTTGTAATAAACTAAGGAAAAAGTATAGTCAATTGACATTAAAAATTAACAAAACAAAAATCAATTCCAAAGGCATTCTCTTACCTTATACGTGAGTTTAGTGTCATTTCCTCCCTTGCCCATTGCATTTCCGAATTGGTAAGGTTCTAAGCTCTCTCTTCTTGCTTCATCTTCTTCCTTTGAAGCTCTTAAGTCCATTAATGGAGATTTAACTTCTATCTTCATCTTTAAGGTAATTTCCTAGCAATTCTTGTCAAGCCTTGAAGCAAAACTCTTCCTAGCATAACAACAAGTATTCGACATCAACATATGTTCCAAGGAGGTTGTCCAAACCAACATTAAACCAAGGAGCATCTCAAGGTTATCTTAAGGTAGTTTTCAAGCTTGAAAATCCTTAAAGCACATTTTATTGTGTAACCGATTTCAATCTCTTCTAAGGCTCTTTTCTTCTTCATTTTTCATGAAGGAAAACTTGTTCTTCATCCACCATTAGTGAGCCGAAATTATAAGGAGAAAAGCTTAAGGTAAATTCTTGTAAAACTACTTACAAATCTACTTAAGATCTTTATTCAAGATCTAACTCCTAAACTCCTTCACCACTTGTATATAACCGAAGTGGAGCATCAAAATTTCCTTGGAGAAAGCTTGGAGATTCAAGAGGAGTTCAAGCACTTAACCACCTTTGTTAAGAAGTAAGTTTACTAAGTAAATCTTTATGTTATAAGCTTTGTTAAGCTTCTAAAAATTATACAAAAATTATGTACATCTCCTAGGTTATATAAAACCGAAACTATATGGTATTATGTGCCAAAAATATAATCTATAACATATATGGAAATTATTTACCTTAAGACACATTTTTGTGTCACAAAATTTATTTAGGTTACATATAAATTCAAGCCGAAATATCAAGGGCAAAAATACTTGTTTTTGAGCTAAGAATCAATATAAGACATTACAATAATTTTTACATGAGTTATATGACTCATATGAATTTATGTACATTTATCATGACATATAAATCCACTTTTATATACTATATGGTCACTAATAAATTATGGCCGAATTGCCTAAGTGTTAAATAGATTTTAATGAGCTACTTATGTATATAAACTTATACTATAAAGTTTGGTGAGTTAAAAATATTTTATTAGTGCTTAAATGGCAAATTAATTAAGTTATGTGGCTTAAATGTAATTTTTACAAAGTTTGGTGAGTTTAATGTGAAAACCGAGAGTTAAAGGTTTGTTTGGTATAATTATAATATAATATAAGGTTAGGAATTAAGTTTATGAATTTTAGATAATTTAAGCAAGTATTAAAAGTACATTTTATTAAGTTTTGGGCTATTATGTAATTTATAAAAGTTGTTATGAAAGTTTGGAACTTATTAGTGGGCGAATTCATAATTAAGAGAATTATTTAGTCCACTTTCGAAATTTGGAGGAATTAAATATTTAGACTATAGTTTATAAGTCATTAAGGAACTATTATAAAGTTTTGGGATGAAAATGTAATTAAGGAAAAATAAATGACAAAGCCGAATTACTTTGGGGTTAGTTTGGTAATTTAAGAATTTATATATATATATTCGGCATTTATGGAGAATTAAAATTAAAACTATAGTTTACATGTCATTATGTAAAGGTTATAAGATTTTGTGGTTAAATTGTAATTATAGGAAATAAATTATTAAGGCCGAGAATTTAAGGGGCTAAGTTGTAATTTTTGAAAGTTATAGTACTTAAAAGCTATATACCAAAATATTAGTGTGACTTTGTAATTTAGCTAAATAAGAAGTTAAAACTCTATAATATAATGAGATTAGAATTTAAATATAAGTTTATGAATTAATGTGGTTGTTTTGTAAATAACCGAAATATAAGGGTAAGAAATTAGATTAAAATAAATATAGGTCCTACATGGATATTTGGAGGAATTAGAAAGAAAGAATCTTGATTAAAGGAGTTATGAGGTTTAAACTATGACTTATATAGTTATAAGGAATTTAAAGATAACCAATGATTTTTACTTTTGGGTTAAAGGAGGAATAATGAAAACTATAAGAACTTTATGTCCATATATGACATAAATATAGTTAAGGAATTATAAGTTGTTATGTCAGCTAGATAAAAAAATAAAAATAAATAAATAACAAATATAGTACATGAATAAATAAATACATATATGTACATTAAAGGATTTATAAATAAATCAAAAGGAATAACAAATAAGTTATACATAAAATCATGAGGTAATTAAAAGAAATAAACCTCACATGAAATAACAAATACGAGATTTGTTAAAAGATTTAATAGGATCATTATATAAGGGTAACATAAATTAACCCTCTCAGTTAATCCTATTCTAGGACTTTGTTTGACCAGACGTTGACCGGGAATTAAACAAGTACAGTCTACGGTGAACGGTATGGGATTCTTGCAACCTGTTTTCTTCCGGATTACACCGGCTTGTGTGCTATCTGTTGTTTGAAACAACGACCAAGATAATTAATGTAAATGTTGTTTACTCTTGTGCACTGTTGTATTATTTTATGTCCGTGAATGATGCTGACTACAACGTGTATGTCCCACGCATACAAACACTACTATACCAGTGGATTAAACGCCTCGCTTCATTATACCGAGGACTTGTACTCAAGTCTCTCACTAACTTCACTTTATAAACAAACGTCATTATCCTAAACTGATAATTGACAATACACATTGTGTTCTTGTTTAACGTCTTTATATGACACTTAATAACTCTATACTACGAGAACGAGGAGCCCAGTTGGATCTGGCCATGCATGCTACAGGAGTTGTACCTGTCTCAGGTCGTCTCCTATTCAGTTATACGTCGCGACGGAACATTTTCAGTGGAGAGGAAGACTCTATTCCTCTCGGGTTTCTAATGCCCATCAGTTCAGTGGAGAGGAAGACTTCATTCCTCTCGTGGGTTCTATTTCCCATCAGCTCTCAGTACAGGGTTTAACTACGTTATCTCCTGGGGACTAACTGCCTAACCTTTCTCTATAACGGGGTCACTATACCTCCACTATATTGATATACTTTTTTACATCTGTCAGTCCCACTGTGTGGACCCGACAGCTATCAAATGATTCAGCTCAGCTAACTTGACCTTCTGAAGTCTTGTTCTATGTGACATTATTGTCCTTGTATGGATACTTGTTATTATCAAACTATGCTTGGTTACAGCTTTGTAAAAATGAATTGCATGTGTTCGACAAAGTAGTTGGTGTGGCCCGGTAGATGATGGGCTGCACGTTTTCCATACCAGCATTGTTTGCTGAGCCCCTTTGGGGGCACCCCCATTTTTCAGGTACCTGAAGTTGAGAAGATTACCACACCGAGTGTAGGTGGGGTAGATTCAAGCTATGGGAGTCTTCTTATAGTTACTTGTTTTTACTTAAGTATCTTACATTAGAAGTTTGATTCCTAGTATCTCGGATTGTATTCGTATTCAGACCGTGACTTTTGGAGATTGTATTTGGATTTAGCCTTGTTGGTCACAAGGGTGGCCAACGACATTGTAATACCGCCCGGTTGTTGTATTTATTTCCGCTGCAGTTGTATTTCATTTGGGAGTGATCGCCGTTCAGGTTATTGGATTTCGGGTTGGGGTGTTACACTACGGGATAGTAATAGCTAAACAACACTATCAATGATATGCTAGCTGACTAAGGACATAGTCGGGAATGGTTAACTCCAAAACTACAACGCCAAAGTGGTTACAATACCTGGTCAGTATGCTTACACAACTACGAGAACGTTCACATGATATAATCCGACAAGACTACTGGAGTAGTGCCTAAACCAGCTATGGCTCAATAACCACGGTAAACGTGTGGGGACGAGCAACGAGGAAAAACACAGCACAAATAAATAAGGATCTCCAAGGACGGGAGAAGTACCCAGATCATCGATAGCCATGCCCAGATCACCGAGAAACTACTTAAAGATCGAGTGTCCCAAACATAAATCAGTATATCAAAGGGAGAGCAGACAAGGCTACCAAATATACAAGGAAAACCATATTGTGACCGGTATAGGTTTACCCAAAAACCACCAGTATCACGCACTTGCCACAGCAAGTGCAGTAAGAACAGGAACATGTAGAGGAACCCTAACACACCACAAGTACTTAGTAATGTACCGTGACCGCAATGAAGCGACTACAGGATCACACAACCTAAAACTGGAAGAATGAAACCTTGGAAGGGCCTGACGGCCTGACCATTGTATTAAGGACATACCAGTCAGCGAGAAGCTGGACTTGGTCAAGACCTCAGACATGGCCACGCCATGAGAAACTTCATCCAACACCGAACCATTATTTTAAAACTAAAACTTTTTCTTTCAAAACCATAACCCTTCTTTTAAACCTTGTCTTTTTAAAACCAAACCAACAGAATATCGGTGAGTATCATAGGATGATACAAGAGGAGTTGACAATAGAATACTTCACCTAGGCGTATAACGAACACTACGAGTGTACCCAAATATGGGATGTGGGACGACCGCACTCCGAAGGAGCTTGCGGGCCTGGCAGATAGTCGGGTAAGTGGTAACGTATCAAAAAGGTACCCCATGTATGTATACATATAGTGTACGAAACACGGGAAGTAGTCAACTCCGTTCTACGGACCATCAGTAAGTTCAAACCAGAATAGCTGGACACCTCAGACGATCAAGTATAAAGGAACTCAGAGAATCCATCTGAGGATAAGGAATGAGGTCTAGGAAGCGCAAAGAGTGTAGACTAGTAGGTATAGACATTGGATATGTCTCCAAAACTTCAAGCAAATACATGACAGTTGGAAAGTATACCCAGCCTGAACATAGTAAGGCAAATGCCTAACATGAACACCATAATGTTCAACAAATGGGACGGAGTTCCCAAGAACAATTACAAAACTACCAGGGAGCATAATACATCATTGAAGAGGACATTAAACCTAGTCTAAAACACTAGGGGAAGGTATAAACAGTCTACCCAAGAGCGGGAGATGTTATAACCCTAAAAGGGATAGCTCAAATACAATACCACAAGGCGGTATAGTGGACACAACATATCATAAACATTAGCCAGATGTAACGGCGTAACCAACAACACCCAGGAGCAATCCTTGAAGGGTGTCTAACTTAACCACAGTTGAACAAAGCGTCCTGATAAGAGCACAGAAGCTAGAATGAACACTCGGTTAGAACACTGAAGGAATTTCACTTAACAGGAAATACCCTCAACCACCAAAAGGCACTGATTAACATCAGAATGCCTAAAGGGGCCTCCCATGAACGGAAGCGTAATGTAACGACTTACCAGGGAGCCCAGTAATCTCTCCAACCCTATAATGGTATAAACGGAGTGGAAACATATATAAACAGCCTGCAAGGGGCATAACTCGCAGCAATCTGGCTTAAAAGCCATGAACCAACTACGTTGTGTAAACTTAAACGGTTGCAAAACCCACATCATTTACTAACAAGACTTGCAAGGAATACTGCTACATATGACAAATAAATCAACAACTGAACCACCCATTTTGAGCTCAACATAATGAGTGGCTTGGAGTAAAGGCTACCTCAGTGTCACAGTCACTAGAGCATCAGTCTAGTATACAGTTGACAAGTTTTTAATTGCCCTTCATGCCTTCTGTAGCAATGGTAGCACAGAGGCATAGGAATCGTGATAATGCCAACATTGGCCTAGTCCACACTTGGACACTACTAGAAACTCGAGGAAAGGTACCTCTCGTTAACCGAAGACCACCAATGTGGTGAAGATGTGAACCCTTAGAAAAAGGCTTCCATCTACTATAGCAACAAAGCTTGCGCATGTAGTTATTGCCAAGAGACAATTAAATAAGGAAAAGACATTTCCAAACCATTATGACTTTAAGGAGTAAGTATACTCCATATGCAACCAAGCACATGGTGAACCATTGTATGAATGGCAGAAGTATAAAAATAGAGACTAAGGTAGTAAATCTTGTCATGAGACTTATGAGCGAACACAAACCTCTCAACAAGAACCTTCACTTACCAGTGATGAAATACTCTTCAATTGGAGAACGGGACCAGAAAACCTCTGAAGTTTCTTGGGATGTCCCGGTGATGTACATACAAAAGTAAAACTGCACAGCTAGAGCCTTTAACCAATGCTCAGCACTGGGAAGACAATAATTGTCAAAAACAATCAATGTGAATGCACATTGCACACCACGTATGACCAACGCTCAAGAGAGCTTATCAACCAAGATATTTGGTAAATTATATCATAAATGATGAAGCAATGTGAGGTGAGCTTACCTACACATGAAACCTAAAATGGAAAAAAACATCTCCACATTGGGAAGATAGTAACGTTGCGGTATGCTACGACAACCGTCATACACACGAACATAGGAAACCCTCAGTGTATTCACACCATAAGGAAATGGTGCCAACGACAATGGCAACGAGTAACGATAAGCTACCACAGTAATGGAGACCGTAAAAACGATGTCATATAATGAGTAAGAATATGGTTCGCAACAAGCGACCGCCATGAGGAAGTAGTCAAACAATGACACGGAGTATAAGTATGAGATGACATGCAGAAGTATTTATTCCTATGCGATCACATAAGCGACTTACTGTCAAGCGTTTACTCCTCTACACTCTGTATGACTACGGGTTTTGGTATTACACTTGTGCAGCTAATGATCTAATGGGATAGCTAGGAATATAGAAAATGTAAACCGTAGTAAACCTTTCTTTTCACCAACACACATGGCATAAGCCAGTTAAGCAAGCTTAGCAACAAACCGTGCGGCCTAAGGCTAAAGAAGCACGAAGAGTGTGAAACACACCAACAATAACAAGATGTGAATTCCATTGGGAATAAAAAGTGAAAAGAGACTTAAGAAAGTCACTAGGACCCACGCATAGAAAATGCAAGGTCATACAAGTAAAGAACACTTATACTGAACCAGAGAAATTGGTATAATTCAGAAGCTATAGACAATAGAGGAAGCACTACAACTAAGTAGTGACTTAACCTCGCCCGACAATAAGTCATAGGATCTTAGTGAATAATTGTGGGAGTACGAATGGTATGTATAATAGATTACCAAAGAGCTGGTTATAAATCTAAAATCATTGAGTTCAAACACGGTAATAGAATACCATATTTGTTTAATAAACCTTATTTCCACAATAGAGGGATAAAAAGGCGATGTGTAGCACATTAAGGATAACATGAAGGGTGAGTAACCCAAGTTATCAGGGTCACGCAGCAGAAACTGGTGGGCCCTAGCTAGGACTACCTAGTAAGTATGAGACAATGGCTATCAATGCCTTGAAGCCTAATAGGCTAGAACCGAATTGGCTATGAGTTAAATAAACTCTTATAGGAATTCTTGGGGCAAGGACTAAACCATTGGTATGGTTAAGACCCTTTGACCAGAATACATTGAGTAATAAACTGTAGGGAAGCTAAATGCTTCAGAGTGCCCGAATTGAGTTAACCAATGTTCAATAATAACATATGGTAGATTACGTGGGCGTGATCCATTTTAAGGGGGGTAGAGCCACTGCTGGAAAAAAAAGAATAAACAACGCTCTTTTAAAAACGGTTATATTTGTAAATCATTTTTTAGCATATTAAAGAACAATTATATAGTAAGGCGTTGTATTTATGGTTAAGGCCGGGCATTTTAAAAAACGCTTCACTTAAGAAGTGTTCTTTATTGTATCGTGCCCAAGGACAAAAAAAATCGCTTGGGTAATAAGCGGTCTTTATATGAAACATATAAAGAACGCTTTATATAGAAAGCGTTTTTTATGTCTCTGGGACGCTCCGCATAACGAGCGCTTCCTTTAAGAAGCGTTCTTTATGTTTTTTACTCTCAGCATAAAAAACGCATCTTAAGTGAAGTGTTCCTTATGTTGCCTGAATAAACACGCCACTTTTTCCCAAAAAAATTTAATCTCTCCCGCGCTCACTGTTATACAACGTAAACCCTCTAGCTAGCTACCTCTATCTCTCTCTCTCTCTCTCTCTCTCGACTGAGCTCACGAATACGTACCCCAGTACCGTCGGCAAGCTACTGCCATCGCCGCCCTTCTGTCGCTGCCACTCCCGTCGCCCTTCCGTGTCGTCGCCCGTCCGTGCCGCCGCCGCTTTCCAGCCGTCTCTCTCGCCCCTGATGATACGCGTTGGCTCCCGATATTTGCGCGCATGCATCTTCTTCTCTGATCATCATCCATGCGCAAATAGTTGTATGCCTGTCGCCCTCTGTTTCGGTAATTTCATCATCAAATTAAATCTTCGAAACAGGAACATATATATATGTCTGCTCTTTCTCTTATTAATTTTGCAACCCGTGATCGACCAGGAATTAACGTACATATGCCCGTCGCCACTACGTTATATTATTGATTCATCTGCAGTAATTTTACAACCCAACTGGCGTAATCGATCCATGCTCTATCGCCTCTTTTCCTGATTCAGTTGGAGGTAATTTTGCTTACCAAATTAACTGATCGATCAGAACATATAAAACATGCTGTGGTTGGGATGAATCACGTGATCATAAAATATTAGGATTAATTAAGTGTTTGGGGAATATTAATTAATTTTGCAAACCAATTAAACTGTCGCCTAGCTGATGATTTTTGATATATACTTGCTGGTTGTGTCCAAATTGACCTGAGATTAATGTGTTTATTAGGTGAAAAATATAATGTGTATGGGCATACAAATATATATAGCCACGTACCATAAATTTTGCAAAACCATGCAAACTGTCCATCATGAACATACATGCTCTGTTTGAGATTAATATGTTTATTAGGATTAAGTGTGTAGGATTAATTTTGCAAACCAAACTGTCGCCCCTTGTACGTGCTCTATTGTGGAGAAACCTTGTATTTTTAGGGGGGATACTGTCGGATTTCGCAGAAAATTTTGTCAAACTATTGAATTATTGGATTCGTAATGTAATTATTGTTGTGTACAAACTATCTCGTGCAGGCATTGTTAGTACGTACTTTTCATTGTCACACGCCTGATACGGGCTGGTTGATTGAAGTCTAGGTTCTTCACATCAAGACTAAGCAGACTACCCATCAGATTAGGTTAGTTTATAATTTTTCTCTAATAACTTCTTAATTGTTTATATAGTGTTTCTCTGAATAGCTATTAAATATACTCGAACATAGTCACCCGTCCGAGATATACCTAGTAGAGGTATATCTTGGATAGTCCCCGTCGGGAGTGTCCAATCACGTTTGATCTCACCTTCTAGGTAGTGAACAAGTTTATGAAAAATAGTTCATTTACAAATTCGGTAGCCTTTCCCTTTTGTTCTTTGAATGTATTCATTCATATATACACTAGAAGAACAGAAGGGAAATGCTGCCGAAATTTTCAATGAATTGTTTTTTATAAACTTATTCGCATGTGAGATTGAACGTGATTGGATGGGTTTAGGTTGTAAAATTTTTAAAAGTAACTGGACTAATATCTGCCAACATATGAACGATATCGATCAGTTGTAAAGTAATACATCGATCTCACAGAAAGAGATGGAGCGTTCAAAGATGCACAATGACAGACTTGACAACGATTACCTACAAGGGGTCGATAGGTTATGTAACATCCTACTCAACAATCTTCAACTGAGGAATAAGGGGTATATTTTGTGTCCATGCATCGACAGTAAAAATGACTTCATGAAATACCCCAAACTTAAATATAGGGATTAAAATTAATCTAATACGTATTTGAGGGCCTAACGGTACCTAATTAATACTGGTAAGGAAAAATAAATCCAAAAGAATAAATAAACGCTTAAAAAGCGAAAACTGCTAAATAAGCGTTAAATAACCATAGGAGGTATGAGACCTTGGTTAGAGTATTATATGGATTCTAAAGGTTTAATAAGACCTAAATAATATATGGGAACAACTCCCGAAGAAAACGGATCCAATAATGAATTAAAACGCTAATAGAGCCTTAGAGCACGTTTTTCGAGAAAACCCGAGAATGTGACCTTATGTGGCCAAACAGACCCGTAAAAATTATAAATCATTAAATAATGATTATTAAGCATTTATGGAAGCTTAATAACCAATAAAAATAAAGAAACGAGAAAATTCCGAAAACGGGCCCGGTTAGTGAACAGTACCTAAACGGGTAAAATAACGAGCGTTTTCTGTAAAAGACGAAAAACGCTCCAACTAGTATAACTGTAGGGGGCCGGTTTTTACTAGTTAAATAACCCCTCACACACACATGTAACTAGTTAACAAATAAAGAGAACCAAAAAGCAAAGTAATAAAGTAAAAACTACTTTACCCCACTTACTCTCTCACCTCACTCATTTCTCTACTCTCTCATCTCTTTCCTCCTCTCTCCACCGATTTCTCCCTCCTCTCTCTCTTCTGGTTTGGGCGATTTTGAGCTCCCCCAACAACAACAATGGCAACTTCATCTTCTTCTCCATGTTCCACCTCCATGTGAGCTCCAAATGCAAAAATAAATACATATTCTTGCTCCCCTCATTCTCCTCTATCATTCTCTCTTTTCAAAATTCGAAAAGGATGAACTTCATCTCCATGGGTTTTCCCCATTTGAAGAGAAAAGCACACCAATGGGTAGTTTGGAGTCTCCTCTTTCCAACAAGGTAAAAATCTTCATGAAAAACTCAAGTTCTCTCTACCTCCTTGTGTAACCGATTTTGCCCATTGTAATGCCTTGTTTTCTCTCTCTCTTTTGAGCATCAACTTCACCTTGCAATGGTGGTAGATTCTTCTTCTTGAACCAAGGGCTGAAACCCCTCCTAACACACCCCAAAGGTAAACCCTAGAAACTTGCTTTAAGCATTTCAATGAACTAGCATTAATTTAAGGGTTAGTATTTTAATTGCACTTGTTTATATGTGCTTTGGGTGAAGGGAATGGAGTTTGGCTACTCCATTCCCCATGTGACCGAATTGTACAAGGAAGAGAGGAGAAGAGGAGGAAAAGGAAAGAGGAAATAAGAGCTTAAGGTAAGAGCTCTTTCTTGAAGGCTAAATTTAATGCAATAGAGTAATGGGAATGGGTAAACCGATTAAAAGAACCCAAAGAATGTATTGATAATGTAATTGTGGAATTTTGGGTATTTGTGAACTAGTATGTGAATTGTAGGCCTTAGAGCCAAGTGTATTGTGTATGTGCATTAGTAATGTGGATTGAGGAAGTAAGGATGTATTGGTATTGTAACTGAGGAAGTATTGGTGTATTAAGGTTTTTGTATGTGGGCTGGTAGAACCCTTGTGGTTTGGCTAGATTAGGAATGAGTTTGATGAGAAAGTACATATGAGGATAAGTGAGAAATGTAGATGGACTATGGAAAAATTTTTGTAGGAATATGTACATGTATGGAGGACTTGGTGAATAGGAAAACCAAGGGTGTATGGGAGTTAGTAGAGATGTTTAATAACTATGAGTAGTAGTTGTGGTAAGAGGATGAAAGAATGAAAAATCTGTAGCAAGAGTTGTTGAATGGTGTTGGAGAAGCTAGGAGAACTTATGTACATGACCTAGGGAGTGAGAGTTGGGCTTGAAGAGGAGAGGCAATGCATTGTAGGCCTTGGAAATGGCATTAGGAGAGGAAATTATGTATGGGGGAGGTAGGAACCAAAATCTGTAGCAAAGAGGTATTAAATTGCATTGTAGAACTAGGAAGAATTAGTGTGCAAGATTTGGTAAGAGGAGAGTTGGACTTGGGTATAGGTAATGCAATGGCTTGGAAATGTATTTGGGATGCTAGTAATGGTATTGGTAGTAGAAGTATTGGATGTGGGAATTGAGTTTCAAAATCTGTAGCATAAGTGTAACAAAAACTGTTACAAGTGTTGGAAAAGAAGTGAGGGAATTGTGTAAGTTGTTTGATGGATTTAGTAATGGATCCGGTGGATGAATTAAGGTGATTTAGAATGTTTAAATAGTACTAAAACATGTTAGGATGTATGTAGGAAGATTGGGGAAGCAATGGGTGAGATTGGGAAGGAAAAATAAGGCCTGTAGCACAATCTGCTACCGTCCGACCCAGAGCCTGGATCGGACAAGGCTTGAGTAACGAAATGTAAACATTCTGACTTCGTCCGACCCAGAGGGTGAGTCGGACGTGGGTCGGACGGGGCTTGGATAATAGAACCAAAAATCTACTGGAATGGTCCGACCTAGGGCTTAGGTCGGACGGTGGGTCGGACGACCCATAACTTACAAAAAAAAAACTATAGGATTATAACTAGCATATATATATATGTGTATACCCACCTATACATATGTATATATATATGTAAGTAAACCATGGATGAGTAATGAAAAGTAAGTAAATGAAATATAAGTGAAAAGAAGGTAAAGACTTAGTCAGTATGAGTTAGGAAACGTAAGAATAATCGAATTAAGTTAATGATAGTTAGATTAATCATTCGATTGTATGTATATCATAGGAATTTGATTTGTGAACAGGAGGAACATTGGGATACAAGTACGACGGTGAACGGTATGATTTCTTCATGCCCTGTATCCTAATCTGGTTACCCTGATTTGTGTGCTTATTTGATCACCTAAATAAAATAAATGCATGAATCGGACTATATTGCACTTATCTGTGCTTGACATATGTTGTTCTTGATATTTATTGTCTTGAACACTAGTTTGTATAATTCATGAAACATATGAATGATGATGAATTGTATTCGAATCTGGTATTGTACTTAAGTATCGTATTGTATTTCGTATAAATGAGTATTGAGCATTGTAATTGTGTATGTGGCTTGTATGAAAGACTTTTGCTAATTCCTAACTACCTAACTCCTAACTTAAGTGAGTAAACTGGAATGAGTAGAAGTCCGATATAGCTTCGGCCACGCGTGAGGATCAGGAGACACAAGAGGTTGGATCCGATTCCTGACTCTTAAACTGGTCCGCGGCCCAAATCCCTTAAATGGGTAGCATCCCTGATTGGTGAGTCAAGTAAATCCCGGTGGTGGGACGGAGTAGTCCCCGGGCCGGAGGTCCTGACGACTTAGCATGAGTAAGAGTAAGTAAGTAAGTAAGTATGTATGAGTATGAGTATGTATGCGAAGTACTGTGGAACGAGTAAAAGAGTAATCTCCACCCGATTAACCCGGGTGGACCAACATGAGCTAACAAGTATGGTGGATTGCGTATGTACTGTATAGGTATTGTGTATTGCGGAATTCGAAAAGGTAAGAACGTATCTGATGGTTTGTATAGTATACCATAAATGTATTGAGTATGCATTGAAGTGTATGTATGTATTCATTGTGTAATGTATTGTAACATTGTGTATAAGAGCATGTATGCATGTATGCTTGAATGAAATCAATCGCATGTATTCGACCAAGTGGTCAGCGTACCCTCACTAGTACGCGGGGTATGCGGTTATCATGCTCAGCGAAAGCTGACCCTTCGGGGGAACGTTTTTAGTGTGCAGGTACCCGAAGAGGATATGGTCAAGGCACGAGACCGGTGACTACATTTGGATAGTAGTAGTAGAATGTAGAGGTGTACTAATTAGCACACCCCTTGTACTTAGGAAGTAAGTAGTTGTGAGGAATGGGTAGTGGTTAGACTCTTAATGAGTATGTATGGAATTGAAGGAGGTATCCTACTTGTATAAGGATCTTAGTAAACTCGGTGTATTAGCATGTATTGAACTCATGGAGCATTGTATTGAGTGGGAAGTTGTAATACCTAATTGGTAATTGTAGTGAAGATTGTAATTTTGTAGCACTCGGATATTCTGGTCCATCAGACCGATGCTGTATGGAGAAGTAGTAGCCTTGTAGTCACGTGGGTGGGACTAATGGCTTGTATCACCCGCTGTATGTAAGGATGTACCGCTGCGTAATCGGGAAAGCACGAGGAGATTAGACGGTGCGTAATGATTGTATTAATGGTAGGGTGTTACTAAAAGTGGTAAGAGCGAAGTATCGCTCTAACGACTGGAAATACCGAGCTTAGGAAATACCGAGTTAGGAATTAGAAGCTTAGGGCTAAGGCCGAGTGTTAGCATTAGAGAGATGCTAGTTAGGAACTACCGGTGAGTACCGGATACCTACAACACCAGACCGCCCTCCACAAACCCTTGTATGATTTTCGAAAAGACGCCAGAGAAGAAGAAAAGCCTTCTCATACTCGGGGAAAACCCGATCTGGCAATTGTGCAGCAATCACACAGTAACAAGAACCGACATATGGTAGATTCCAAGAATGGGGAGTCCCGGGGGTGGATCCCGGTTGAACAACAATACCCGCCACTTAATAGCAGTAGGATGAACACTCCAATCACAAGGAGGCTGCAACTTACAACAGCATGGGGACGACTTGCTCAGCAGTCGCGAAAACCTAGCTAACCAACAACAGCGGAAAGGAAGCACTAACGCCGCAACGGAATGAAAAGGAGCGAAGAGTACAGTAACAGAACCCGAGACACAAGTCTACACATAGTAATACTTGAATAATACCACCAACGGTATGCTGGCTGACTAAGGAAATAGTCGGAAGTGGTTAATTCCAAAACTACGACGCCAAAAGGTTACAATACCTGGCCGACATAGCTTACACAGCTACACAGGATATCACGGGATATGAACCGATAGGACTACAAGGGTAGTGCTAAACAAGTTAAGGCTCAATAACCACGCTAAACCAGTGGGAACGAGAACAAGGGAAAACATAAAACTAAATAAATGGGGATTCCTAAGGATTGGAGAAGTACCCCGACCAAGACACCATGTCAAGATCAATGAGAAGCTACTTAAAAGGATCGAGTATCCCAATCATAAATCAATAAGATCAAGGGAAGAGTCAACAAGACTATCAAATACAAGCAGAAACCATACCAAGATTGGTATGGATTAACCAAAAACCACCGTACCACACACTTGCCACGGCAAGTGCAGTAAGGACAGAGATACGTAACGGTACTCTAACACGCCACAGGTACATAGTAGTGTACCGTGACTACGATGAAGTAATTACTGGATCACAAATCCTGACACTGAAAGAATGGAACCTTGGAAAGGCCTAACGGCCCGACCACTGTATTTAGAACATACCAGTCTGCGAGAAGCCAGACTTAGTCAAGACCTCAAGCATGGCTATGCCATGAGAGACTCCTTTTAACACCGAACCACAATTCTAAACCCAGATTTTCCTTTCAAACCACAACTTTTCTTTTAAACCTTGGATTTTAAAACCAAACCAACAGAATTACGGTGAGTATCAAAGAATGATACAAGAGGAGTTGCCAATAGAATACTTTTCCTACGCTTGTGACGAACACTACGAGTGTACCCGTTACGGGATGTGGGACGACCGCACTCCGAAGGAGCTTGCTGGCCTAACATATAGTTAGGTAAGTGGTAACGCATCAACAAGGTACCCCACGTATGTATACATGTAGTGTGCGACACACGGGAAGTAGTCAACTCCGTTCTACGGACCATGAGTGAGTTCAAATCAGAACAGCTGGACACCTCAAACGATCAAGTATAAAGGAACTCATAGAATCCATCTGAAGATGAGGAATAAGAACTAGGAAGTGCAAAGAGCACATACTAGTAAGTATAGACATTGGATATGTCTCAAATAATCCAAGCAACTACCTGACAGCTGGATGGAATACCCAGCCTAACCACAGTAAGGCGAATGCCTAACGTGAACCTAACAATGCTCAACAAACGGGGCGGAATTCCCAAGAGCAACCCCAAGATTACCACAAGTATACTCCATCATTGAAGGGGATATCAAACCTAGTCTTAAGCACTAGGAGCAAGTGTAAACAGTCTACCCAAGAACGGGAGACGTTATAACCTAAAAAGGGACAACACAAGTACGATACCACAAGACGGTACAGTGGACAACATATCATAAACGTTAGCCGGATGTAACGGCATAATTTAACAACACCCAGGAGCAATCCTTGAGGGTGACTGGATTAACAACAGTCAAACAAAGCGTCAAGATAAGAATGACAGGAGCTGGAACGAGCACACGGTTAAGACACCGAAGGGATTTCACTTGACAGGAAATACCCTAGTCTACAAAAGGCACTGATCAGCACCAGATTGCCTAAGAGTCTCCTATGAACGGAAGCGTGATGCCACGACTTACCATGGAGCCCAATAATATCTCCAACCTATGACGGTATACATGGAGTGGAAACATGTATAAGCAGCTTGCAGAGAGCATAGCTTGCAGCAATACAGCTTAGAAGCCGTAAACCAAATACGTTATATAAACTTAAACGGTTGCAAAACCTGTACCATTTGTTAACAAGACTTGCAAGAGGTATTGCCTCATACGACAAGAAATCAACAACTGGACCATCAATTCAAACCCAACTCTATGAGTGGCTTGGACTAATGGCTATCTCAATGTCACTGTCACTAGAGCATCACCCTGGTATACAGTAGACAAACTCTTAATTTTCCTTCATGCCTTCTATAGCAGTGGTAGCACAGAGGCTTAAGAATCATGATGATGCAAACATTGGCCTAGTCCACATTTGGACACTACGAGAAACCCAATGGAAGGTACCCCTTGTTAGCCAAAGACCACCAATGTGGTGAAGATGTGAACCCTTAGAAAGGCTTCCATCTATTAAAATAGTAAAGCCTACGCTTGTAGATATTGCCAAGAGGCGATGGAATAAGGAAATGAGATTTCCAAACCATCACGACTTAAGGAGCAATCATACTCCGTATGCACCCAAGCATGTGGTGAACCGTTGTATAACACCAACATGATAAACCTCGTCATGAGACCTATAAGTGGAGACAACCCCTCAGCAAGAACCTTCACTTGTTAGTGATAAAATACTCTCCAATTGGAGAACGGGACCAGAAAACCCTCGAAGTTTCATGGGATGTCCCGGGGATGTACATACAAGTAGAACTACACAGCTAGCCTATAATCAATGCTCAGCACTGGAAGACAATAATTGTCAAAACAATCAGTGTGAATACACATTGAACACCACAAATGACTAATGCTCGAGAGAGCTTACAACCCAATGAATTACCTCATCCTTAGTCAACCAAGATACTTGGTAAATTATATCATAAATGATGATAGAATGTGAGGTAAGCTAACCTACACATAAAACGTAAACGGAAATGAAATATCTCCACATGGGGAAGATAATAACATTGCGGTACGCTACGACAACCGTCATACATATGAACTAGGAACCTCCTAGTGTATTTACACCATAAGGAAATGGTACAAAGAGTAAGAATACGGTGCGCAACAAGCGACCGCTGTGAGGAAGTAGTAGATAATGACATGAAGAATAAGTATGGAAGACAGTCAGGAATATTCTTTCCTATCACATAAGTGACTTACTGTCAAGCATTTACGCCTTTGCACTCTGTATGACTGAGTGTTTTGGCATTGCACTTGTGCAGCTGATGACCTAATGGGATGGCTAGGGATATGGAGAATGTAAACCATAGTAAATCCTTCTTTTCACCACAAATATGGCATAAGCAAGGTCAAGCATTCTTAGCAACAGACCGTGCGGCCTAAGGCCAAAGAAGCACGAAGAGTGTAAAACACACTAACAATCACAAGATGTGAATTCCAGTGGAATAAAGAGTGGAAAGAGACTTAAGAAAGTCACAAGGACCGACGCATAGAAAATGCAAGGTCATACAAGTAAAGGACACTTGTACTGAACCAGAAGAACACTGAGGAACTTAATGAGTAATCGTGGAAGCATAAAGAGCATGTGCAATAGGTTACCAGAGAGCTGGTTATAAATCTTAAACCCATTGAGTTCAAACACGGTAAAAGAATACCGCATTTGTTTAGTAAACCTTATTCCCATAATAGACGGATAAGAAGGCGATGTATAGCACATTAAGGATAACAAGAAGGGTGAATAACCCGAGTTATCAGGGTCGCGTGGCAGAAGCTAGTGGGCCCTAGCTAGGAGATAATATACCTAGTAAGTATAGCAGAACGACTATTAATGCCTTGAAGCCTAATAGGCTAGAACCGAATTAATGATGAGTTAAATAAACTCATATAGAAATCCTTGGTGCAAAGACTAAACCATTGGTATGGTTAAGACCCCTTTGACCAGAGCATATTATATAGTATATCGTAGTGAAGCTAAACGCTTCAGATTGCCCAAATTGATTAAACCAATGCTTAATAATAATAACATATGGTAGATTACGTGGGCGTAATCCCTTTTGAAGGGGGGTAGAGCGAAAACCGCAAAATGTAAGTTTTGTGAATAAAACACATAAACCGTAATGTGCATAGCACAAATGAGAACCAAATTGATGATTGATACTATGTTAAATAAACATAAGTACTCATTCATATTGTAATTATGGTAACTAGGCATTAGACATGCAAATACCATAGGATGAATATACCCATCTTGTAACACCAATGTAAGAGTATTAGTAAAAGAAAAGTAATGAGTAGTGGACGGAGCTCCACAAGTATTGTAGCCTTTGAAGAAGTACAAATGATGAATGAGAGTAGTAGATGAATGAAGTTTATGAGTAGTGGAATCGTAGGTAATTATTTGAAGCAAATTGAAGACAACTAAATCTCATAGGTATAGTATTCCTTGGTTAGAATATTGGAGATGATGGTGAGTAATGGATGGAAGTAGTGAAGGTTGATGAAATGAGCATTTAGGTATCGAATCACAGAGTAAAGCATTTGGGAAGTAGAGGGAGGATGATTGATGGACTGATTCCATCCTTTGGAGATGTATAAATTCGTAATCACGACTAGAAAGAGTAAAAAGATAGAAAATGAAAACAATTAAATTATTTGTTTGTTTGAAACTGATGTGGGAAGTCGAACTTGATCCTGATCAGATCAAGGGAAACCAAACATAAATTGGGGTGGAAAGATAGTTCAACACTGGTGCTGATCACATCAGGGTCGAACGATTCTTGAAGCTCCCCTCAAGTGGTCACAAGAATCACACATAGGATAGATGTAATGAATATAAACTGGAATTTGGAGTTGTATGTTTTAGAAGGATTCCTAAGTAGCCGTTGGGAAGGATTTTCCATAGACTGGAGACTAAGTATTTGCTAGAAGCTTATATCGGAGAAGGTAGCAGTATATTATGTTGTATTATTTCAAGGGCAGCGGGACATAGAGGGGTCCTGTGTCTAGATGACCTGAGTGCCTGCGGGATTATATGTCTATTGCATTGCCTTGGGAATAGCTTTGCATTGTATATATGTATAAATTGGTAATGAGGAACCAGATGGTCGGTGGTAATGCGGATTGGAGTAATTATTGTGCATTAGTATGGTATGGTATGGTATAGTATGTAGGAACCTTGAGTAACGGATTTGGGATTGGTAAGGAGGAAGAATGTATGGCTTTGGCATTAAATAAGTATGGATGAGTAAGTATAGTAATCCCATGACCTGGAGCAACTTTGAGGACAAAGTTCTAAAGGGGGGTAGATTGAAATACCCCGAACTTAAATATAGGGATTAAAATTAATCTAATACGTATTTGAGGGCCTAACGGTACCTAATTAATACTGGTAAGGAAAAATAAATCCAAAAGAATAAATAAACGCTTAAAAAGCGGAAAACGCTAAATAAGCGTTAAATAACCATAGGAGGTATGAGACCTCGGTTAGAGTATTATATGGATTCTAAAGGTTTAATAAGACCTAAATAATATATGGGAACAACTCCCGAAGAAAACGGATCCAAGTAATGAATTAAAACGCTAATAGAGCCTTGGAGCACGTTTTTCGAGAAAACCCGAGAACGTGACCTTAAGTGGTCAAACAGACCCGTAAAAATTATAAATCATTAAATAATGATTATTAAGCATTTATGGAAGCTTAATAACCAATAAAAATAAAGAAACGAGAAAATTCCGAAAAACGGGCCCGGTTAGTGAACAGTACCTAAACCGGGTAAAATAACGAGCGTTTTCTGTAAAAGACGAAAAACGCTCCAACTAGTATAACTGTAGGGGGCCGGTTTTACTAGTTAAATAACCCCTCACACACACATGTAACTAGTTAACGAATAAAGAGAACCAAAAAGCAAAGTAATAAAGTAAAAACTACTTTACCCCACTTACTCTCTCACCTCACTCATTTCTCTACTCTCTCATCTCTTTCCTCCTCTCTCCACCGATTTCTCCCTCCTCTCTCTCTTCTGGTTTGGGCGATTTTGAGCTCCCCCAACAACAACAATGGCAACTTCATCTTCTTCTCCATGCTCCACCTCCATGTGAGCTCCAAATGCAAAAATAAATACATATTCTTGCTCCCCTCACTCTCCTCTATCATTCTCTCTTTCAAAATTCGAAAAGGATGAATTTCATCTCCATGGGTTTTCCCCATTTGAAGAGAAAAGCACACCAATGGGTAGTTTGGAGTCTCCTCTTTCCAACAAGGTAAAAATCTTCATGAAAAACTCAAGTTCTCTCTACCTCCTTGTAACCGATTTTGCCCATTGTAATGCCTTGTTTTCTCTCTCTCTTTGAGCATCAACTTCACCTTGCAATGGTGGTAGATTCTCTTCTTGAACCAAGGGCTGAAACCCCTCCTAACACACCCCAAAGGTAAACCCTAGAAAACTTGCTTTAAGCATTTCAATGAACTAGCATTAATTTAAGGGTAGTATTTTAATTGCACTTGTTTATGTGCTTTGGGTGAAGGGAATGGAGTTTGGCTAACTCCATTCCCCATGGGACCGAATTGTACAAGGAAGAGAGGAGAAGAGGAGGAAAAGAAAGAGGAAATAAGAGCTTAAGGTAAGAGCTCTTTCTTGAAGGCTAATTTAATGCAATAGAGTAATGGGAATGGGTAAACCGATTAAAGAACCCAAAGAATGTATTGATAATGTAATTGTGGAATTTTGGGTATTTGTGAACTAGTATGTGAATTGTAGGCCTTAGAGCCAAGTGTATTGTGTATGTGCATTAGTAATGTGGATTGAGGAAGTAAGGATGTATTGGTATTGTAACTGAGGAAGTATTGGTGTATTAAGGTTTTGTATGTGGGCTGGTAGAACCCTTGTGGTTTGGCTAGATTAGGAATGAGTTGATGAGAAAGTACATATGAGGATAAGTGAGAAATGTAGATGGACTATGGAAAATTTTTGTAGGAATATGTACATGTATGGAGGACTTGGTGAATAGGAAACCAAGGGTGTATGGGAGTTAGTAGAGATGTTTAATAACTATGAGTAGTAGTTGTGGTAAGAGGATGAAAGAATGAAAAATCTGTAGCAAGAGTTGTTGAATGGTGTTGGAGAAGCTAGGAGAACTTATGTACATGACCTAGGGAGTGAGAGTTGGGCTTGAAGAGGAGAGGCAATGCATTGTAGGCCTTGGAAATGGCATAAGGAGAGGAAATTATGTATGGGGGAGGTAGGAACCAAAATCTGTAGCAAAGAGGTATTAAATTGCATTGTAGAACTAGGAAGAATTAGTGTGCAAGATTTGGTAAGAGGAGAGTTGGACTTGGGTATAGGTAATGCAATGGCTTGGAAATGTATTTGGGATGCTAGTAATGGTATTGGTAGTAGAAGTATTGGATGTGGGAATTGAGTTTCAAAATCTGTAGCATAAGTGTAACAAAAACTGTTACAAGTGTTGGAAAAGAAGTGAGGGAATTGTGTAAGTTGTTTGATGGATTTAGTAATGGATCCGGTGGATGAATTAAGGTGATTTAGAATGTTTAAATAGTACTAAAACATGTTAGGATGTATGTAGGAAGATTGGGGAAGCAATGGGTGAGATTGGGAAGGAAAAATAAGGCCTGTAGCACAATCTGCTACCGTCCGACCCAGACCTGGAGTCGGACAAGGCTGTTGAGTAACGAAATGTAAACATTCTGACTTCGTCCGACCCAGAGGGTGAGTCGGACGTGGGTCGGACGGGGCTTGGATAATAGAACCAAAAATCTACTGGAATGGTCCGACCTAGGGCTTAGGTCGGACGGTGGGTCGGACGACCCATAACTTACAAAAAAAAAACTATAGGATTATAACTAGCATATATATATATGTGTATACCCACCTATACATATGTATATATATATGTAAGTAAACCATGGATGAGTAATGAAAAGTAAGTAAATGAAATATAAGTGAAAAGAAGGTAAAGACTTAGTCAGTATGAGTTAGGAAACGTAAGAATAATCGAATTAAGTTAATGATAGTTAGATTAATCATTCGATTGTATGTATATCATAGGAATTTGATTTGTGAACACCGGAGGAACATTGGGATACAAGTACGACGGTGAACGGTATGATTTCTTCATGCCCTGTATCCTAATCTGGTTACCCTGATTTGTGTGCTTATTTGATCACCTAAATAAAATAAATGCATGAATCGGACTATATTGCACTTATCTGTGCTTGACATATGTTGTTCTTGATATTTATTGTCTTGAACACTAGTTTGTATAATTCATGAAACATATGAATGATGATGAATTGTATTCGAATCTGGTATTGTACTTAAGTATCGTATTGTATTTCGTATAAATGAGTATTGAGCATTGTAATTGTGTATGTGGCTTGTATGAATGACTTTGCTAATTCCTAACTACCTAACTCCTAACTTAAGTGAGTAAACTGGAATGAGTAGAAGTCCGATATAGCTTCGGCCACGCGTGAGGATCAGGAGACACAAGAGGTTGGATCCGATTCCTGACTCTTAAACTGGTCCGCGGCCCAAATCCCTTAAATGGGTAGCATCCCGATTGGTGAGTCAAGTAAATCCCGGTGGTGGGACGGAGTAGTCCCCGGGCCGGAGGTCCTGACGACTTAGCATGAGTAAGAGTAAGTAAGTAAGTAAGTATGTATGAGTATGAGATGTATGCGAAGTACTGTGGAACGAGTAAAAGAGTAATCTCCACCCGATTAACCCGGGTGGACCAACATGAGCTAACAAGTATGGTGGATTGCGTATGTACTGTATAGGTATTGTGTATTGCGGAATTCGAAAAGGTAAGAACGTATCTGATGGTTTGTATAGTATACCATAAATGTATTGATGAGTATGCATTGAAGTGTATGTATGTATTCATTGTGTAATGTATTGTAACATTGTGTATAAGAGCATGTATGCATGTATGCTTGAATGAAATCAATCATGTATTCGACCAAGTGGTCAGCGTACCCTCACTAGTACGCGGGGTATGCGGTTATCATGCTCAGCGAAAGCTGACCCCTTCGGGGGAACGTTTTTAGTGTGCAGGTACCCGAAGAGGATATGGTCAAGGCACGAGACCGGTGACTACATTTGGATAGTAGTAGTAGAATGTAGAGGTGTACTAATTAGCACACCCCTTGTACTTAGGAAGTAAGTAGTTGTGAGGAATGGGTAGTGGTTAGACTCTTAATGAGTATGTATGGAATTGAAGGAGGTATCCTACTTGTATAAGGATCTTAGTAAACTCGGTGTATTAGCATGTATTGAACTCATGGAGCATTGTATTGAGTGGGAAGTTGTAATACCTAATTGGTAATTGTAGTGAAGATTGTAATTTTGTAGCACTCGGATATTCTGGTCCATCAGACCGATGCTGTATGGAGAAGTAGTAGCCTTGTTAGTCACGTGGGTGACTAACGGCATTGTATCACCCGCTGTATGTAAGGATGTATCCGCTGCGTGACTCGGGAAGCACGAGGAGATTAGACGGTAATGATTGTATTAATGGTAGGGGTGTTACTAAAAGTGGTATCAGAGCGAAGTATCGCTCTAACGACTGGAAATACCGAGCTTAGGAAATACCGATTTAGGAATTAGAAGCTTAGGGCTAAGGGCCGAGTGTTAGCATTAGAGAGATGCTAGTTAGGAACTACCGGAGTACCGGATACCTACAACACCAGACCCGCCCTCCACAAACCCCTTGTATGATTTTCGAAAAGACGCCAGAGAGAAGAAAAGCCTTCTCATACTCGGGGAAAACCCGATCTGGCAATTGTGCAGCAATCACACAGTAACAAGAACCGACATATGGTAGATTCCAAGAATTGGGAGTCCCGGGGGTGGATCCCGGTTGAACAACAATACCCGCACTTAATAGCAGTAGGATGAACACTCCAATCACAAGGAGGCTGCAACTTACAACAGCATGGGGCGACGTGCTCAGCAGTCGCGAAACCTAGCTAACCAACCAACAGCGGAAAGGAAGCACTAACCGCGCAACGGAATGAAAAGGGAGCAGTAACAGAACCCGAGACACAAGTCTACACATAGTAATACTTGAATAATACCACCAACGGTATGCTGGCTGACTAAGGAAATAGTCGGAAGTGGTTAATTCCAAAACTACGACGCCAAAAGGTTACAATACCTGGCCGACATAGCTTACACAGCTACAAGGATATCCACGGGATATGAACCGATAGGACTACAAGGGTAGTGCCTAAACAAGTTAAGGCTCAATAACCACGCTAAACCAGTGGGAACGAGAAACAAGGGAAAACATAAAACTAAATAAATGGGGATTCCTAAGGATTGGAGAAGTACCCCGACCAAGACAACCATGTCAAGATCAATGAGAAGCTACTTAAAAGGATCGAGTATCCCAATCATAAATCAATAAGATCAAGGGAAGAGTCAACAAGACTATCAAATACAAGCAGAAACCATACCAAGATTGGTATAGGATTAACCAAAAACCACCAGTACCACACACTTGCCACGGCAAGTGCAGTAAGGACAGAGATACGTAACGGTACTCTAACACGCCACAGGTACATAGTAGTGTACCGTGACTACGATGAAGTAATTACTGGATCACAAATCCTGACACTGAAAGAATGGAACCTTGGAAAGGCCTAACGGCCCGACCACTGTATTTAGAACATACCAGTCTGCGAGAAGCCAGACTTAGTCAAGACCTCAAGCATGGCTATGCCATGAGAGACTCCTTTTAACACCGAACCACAATTCTAAACCCAGATTTTCCTTTCAAACCACAACTTTTCTTTTAAACCTTGGATTTTAAAACCAAACCAACAGAATTACGGTGAGTATCAAAGAATGATACAAGAGGAGTTGCCAATAGAATACTTTTCCTACGCTTGTGACGAACACTACGAGTGTACCCGTTACGGGATGTGGGACGACCGCACTCCGAAGGAGCTTGCGGCCTAACATATAGTTAGGTAAGTGGTAACGTATCAACAAGGTACCCCACGTATGTATACATGTAGTGTGCGACACACGGGAAGTAGTCAACTCCGTTCTACGGACCATGAGTGAGTTCAAATCAGAACAGCTGGACACCTCAAACGATCAAGTATAAAGGAACTCATAGAATCCATCTGAAGATGAGGAATAAGAACTAGGAAGTGCAAAGAGCACATACTAGTAAGTATAGACATTGGATATGTCTCAAATAATCCAAGCAACTACCTGACAGCTGGATGGAATACCTAGCCTAACCACAGTAAGGCGAATGCCTAACGTGAACCTAACAATGCTCAACAAACGGGGCGGAATTCCCAAGAGCAACCCCAAGATTACCACAAGTATACTCCATCATTGAAGGGGATATCAAACCTAGTCTTAAGCACTAGGAGCAAGTGTAAACAGTCTACCCAAGAACGGGAGACGTTATAACCCAAAAAGGGACAACACAAGTACGATACCACAAGACGGTACAGTGGACAACATATCATAAACGTTAGCCGGATGTAACGGCATAATTTAACAACACCCAGGAGCAATCCTTGAGGGTGACTGGATTAACAACAGTCAAACAAAGCGTCAAGATAAGAATACAGGAGCTGGAACGAGCACACGGTTAAGACACCGAAGGGATTTCACTTGACAGGAAATACCCTAGTCTACAAAAGGCACTGATCAGCACCAGATTGCCTAAGAGTCTCCTATGAACGGAAGCGTGATGCCACGACTTACCATGGAGCCCAGTAATATCTCCAACCTATGACGGTATACATGGAGTGGAAACATGTATAAGCAGCTTGCAGAGAGCATAGCTTGCAGCAATACAGCTTAGAAGCCGTAAACCAAATACGTTATATAAACTTAAACGGTTGCAAAACCTGTACCATTTGTTAACAAGACTTGCAAGAGGTATTGCCTCATACGACAAGAAATCAACAACTGGACCATCAATTCAAACCCAACTCTATGAGTGGCTTGGACTAATGGCTATCTCAATGTCACTGTCACTAGAGCATCACCCTGGTATACAGTAGACAAACTCTTAATTTTCCTTCATGCCTTCTGTAGCAGTGGTAGCACAGAGGCTTAAGAATCATGATGATGCAAACATTGGCCTAGTCCACATTGGACACTACGAGAAACCCAATGGAAGGTACCCCTTTAGCCAAAGACCACCAATGTGGTGAAGATGTGAACCCTTAGAAAGGCTTCCATCTATTAAAATAGTAAAGCCTACGCTTGTAGATATTGCCAAGAGGCGATGGAATAAGGAAATGAGATTTCCAAACCATCACGACTTAAGGAGCAAGCATACTCCGTATGCACCCAAGCATGTGGTGAACCGTTGTATAACACCAACATGATAAACCTCGTCATGAGACCTATAAGTGGAGACAACCCCTCAGCAAGAACCGTCACTTGTTAGTGATAAAATACTCTCCAATTGGAGAACGGGACCAGAAAACTCTCGAAGTTTCATGGGATGTCCCGGGATGTACATACAAGTAGAACTACACAGCTAGCCTATAATCAATGCTCAGCACTGGAAGACAATAATTGTCAAAACAATCAATGTGAATACACATTGAACACCACAAATGACTAATGCTCGAGAGAGCTTACAACCCAATGAATTACCTCATCCTTGGTCAACCAAGATACTTGGTAAATTATATCATAAATGATGATAGAATGTGAGGTAAGCTAACCTACACATAAAACGTAAACGGAAATGAAATATCTCCACATAGGGAAGATAATAACATTGCGGTACGCTACGGCAACCGTCATACATATGAATTAGGAACCTCCTAGTGTATTTACACTATATGGAAATGGTACAAAGAGTAAGAATACGGTGCGCAACAAGCGACCGCTATGAGGAAGTAGTAGATAATGACATGAAGAATAAGTATGGAAGACAGTCAGGAATATTCTTTCCTATCACATAAGTGACTTACTGTCAAGCATTTACGCCTTTGCACTCTGTATGACTGAGTGTTTTGGCATTGCACTTGTGCAGCTGATGACCTAATGGGATGGCTAGGGATATGGAGAATGTAAACCATAGTAAATCCTTCTTTTCACCACAAAGAAGCACGAAGAGTGTAAAACACACTAACAATCACAAGATGTGAATTCCAGTGGAATAAAGAGTGGAAAGAGACTTAAGAAAGTCACAAGGACCGACGCATAGAAAATGCAAGGTCATACAAGTAAAGGACACTTGTACTGAACCAGAAGAACACTGAGGAACTTAATGAGTAATCGTGGAAGCATAAAGAGCATGTGCAATAGGTTACCAGAGAGCTGGTTATAAATCTTAAACCCATTGAGTTCAAACACGGTAAAAGAATACCGCATTTGTTTAGTAAACCTTATTCCCATAATAGACGGATAAGAAGGCGATGTATAGCACATTAAGGATAACAAGAAGGGTGAATAACCCGAGTTATCAGGGTCGCGTGGCAGAAGCTAGTGGGCCCTAGCTGGAGATAATATACCTAGTAAGTATAGCAGAACGACTATTAATGCCTTGAAGCCTAATAGGCTAGAACCGAATTAATGATGAGTTAAATAAACTCATATAGAAATCCTTGGTGCAAAGACTAAACCATTGGTATGGTTAAGACCCCTTTGACCAGAGCATATTATATAGTATATAGTGAAGCTAAACGCTTCAGATTGCCCAAATTGATTAAACCAATGCTTAATAATAATAACATATGGTAGATTACGTGGGCGTAATCCCTTTTGAAGGGGGGTAGAGCGAAAACCGCAAAATGTAAGTTTTGTGAATAAAACACATAAACCGTAATGTGCATAGCACAAATGAGAACCAAATTGATGATTGATACTATGTTAAATAAACATAAGTACTCATTCATATTGTAATTATGGTAACTAGGCATTAGACATGCAAATACCATAGGATGAATACCCATCTTGTAACACCAATGTAAGAGTATTAGTAAAAGAAAAGTAATGAGTAGTGGACGGAGCTCCACAAGTATTGTAGCCTTTGAAGAAGTACAAAATGAATGAGAGTAGTAGATGAATGAAGTTTATGAGTAGTGGAATCGTAGGTAAATTATTTGAAGCAAATTGAAGACAACTAAATCTCATAGGTATAGTATTCCTTGGTTAGAATATTGGAGATGATGGTGAGTAATGGATGGAAGTAGTGAAGGTTGATGAAATGAGCATTTAGGTATCGAATCACAGAGTAAAGCATTTGGGAAGTAGAGGGAGGATGATTGATGGACTGATTCCATCCTTTGGAGATGTATGAATTCGTAATCACGACTAGAAAGAGTAAAAATAGAAAATGAAAACAATTAAATTATTTGTTTGTTTGAAACTGATGTGGGAAGTCGAACTTGATCCTGATCAGATCAAGGGAAACCAAACATAAATTGGGGTGGAAAGATAGTTCAACACTGGTGCTGATCACATCAGGGTCGAACGATTCTTGAAGCTCCCCTCAAGTGGTCACAAGAATCACATAGGATAGATGTAATGAATATAAACTGGAATTTGGAGTTGTATGTTTTAGAAGGATTCCTAAGTAGCCGTGGGAAGGATTTTCCATAGACTGGAGACTAAGTATTTGCTAGAAGCTTATATCGGAGAAGGTAGCAGTATATTATGTTGTATTATTTCAAGGGCAGCGGGACATAGAGGGGTCCTGTGTCTAGATGACCTGAGTGCCTGCGGGATTATATGTCTATTGCATTGCCTTGGGAATAGCTTTGCATTGTATATATGTATAAATTGGTAATGAGGAACCAGATGGTCGGTGGTAATGCGGATTGGAGTAATTATTGTGCATTAGTATGGTATGGTATGGTATAGTATGTAGGAACCTTGAGTAACGGATTTGGGATTGGTAAGGAGGAAGAATGTATGGCTTTGGCATTAAATAAGTATGGATGAGTAAGTATAGTAATCCCATGACCTGAGCAACTTTGAGGACAAAGTTCTAAAGGGGGGTAGATTGAAATACCCCGAACTTAAATATAGGGATTAAAATTAATCTAATACGTATTTGAGGGCCTAACGGTACCTAATTAATACTGGTAAGGAAAAATAAATCCAAAAGAATAAATAAACGCTTAAAAAGCGGAAAACGCTAAATAAGCGTTAAATAACCATAGGAGGTATGAGACCTTGGTTAGAGTATTATATGGATTCTAAAGGTTTAATAAGACCTAAATAATATATGGGAACAACTCCCGAAGAAAACGGATCCAAGTAATGAATTAAAACGCTAATAGAGCCTTGGAGCACGTTTTTCGAGAAAACCCGAGAACGTGACCTTAAGTGGTCAAACAGACCCGTAAAAATTATAAATCATTAAATAATGATTATTAAGCATTTATGGAAGCTTAATAACCAATAAAAATAAAGAAACGAGAAAATTCCGAAAAACGGGCCCGGTTAGTGAACAGTACCTAAACCGGGTAAAATAACGAGCGTTTTCTGTAAAAGACGAAAAACGCTCCAACTAGTATAACTGTAGGGGGCCGGTTATTACTAGTTAAATAACCCCTCACACACACATGTAACTAGTTAACGAATAAAGAGAACCAAAAAGCAAAGTAATAAAGTAAAAACTACTTTACCCCACTTACTCTCTCACCTCACTCATTTCTCTACTCTCTCATCTCTTTCCTCCTCTCTCCACCGATTTCTCCCTCCTCTCTCTCTTCTGGTTTGGGCGATTTTGAGCTCCCCCAACAACAACAATGGCAACTTCATCTTCTTCTCCATGCTCCACCTCCATGTGAGCTCCAAATGCAAAAATAAATACATATTCTTGCTCCCCTCACTCTCCTATATCATTCTCTCTTTTCAAAATTCGAAAAGGATGAATTTCATCTCCATGGGTTTTCCCCATTTGAAGAGAAAAGCACAACAATGGGTAGTTTGGAGTCTCCTCTTTCCAACAAGGTAAAAATCTTCATGAAAAACTCAAGTTCTCTCTACCTCCTTGTGTAACCGATTTTGCCCATTGTAATGCCTTGTTTTCTCACTCTCTCTTGAGCATCAACTTCACCTTGCAATGGTGGTAGATTCTCCTTCTTGAACCAAGGGCTGAAACCCCTCCTAACACACCCCAAAGGTAAACCCTAGAAACTTGCTTTAAGCATTTCAATGAACTAGCATTAATTTAAGGGTTAGTATTTTAATTGCACTTGTTTATGTGTGCTTTGGGTGATGGGAATGGAGTTTGGCAACTCCATTCCCCATGTGACCGAATTGTACAAGGAAGAGAGGAGAAGAGGAGGAAAAGGAAAGAGGAAATAAGAGCTTAAGGTAAGAGCTCTTTCTTGAAGGCTAAATTTAATGCAATAGAGTAATGGGAATGGGTAAACCGATTAAAAGAACCCAAAGAATGTATTGATAATGTAATTGTGGAATTTTGGGTATTTGTGAACTAGTATGTGAATTGTAGGCCTTAGAGCCAAGTGTATTGTGTATGTGCATTAGTAATGTGGATTGAGGAAGTAAGGATGTATTGGTATTGTAACTGAGGAAGTATTGGTGTATTAAGGTTTTTGTATGTGGGCTGGTAGAACCCTTGTGGTTTGGCTAGATTAGGAATGAGTTTGATGAGAAAGTACATATGAGGATAAGTGAGAAATGTAGATGGACTATGGCAAAATTTTGGTAGGAATATGTACATGTATGGAGGACTTGGTGAATAGGAAAACCAAGGGTGTATGGGAGTTAGTAGAGATGTTTAATAACTATGAGTAGTAGTTATGGTAAGAGGATGAAAGAATGAAAAATCTGTAGCAAGAGTTGTTGAATGGTGTTGGAGAAGCTAGGAGAACTTATGTACATGACCTAGGGAGTGAGAGTTGGGCTTGAAGAGGAGAGGCAATGCATTGTAGGCCTTGGAAATGGCATTAGGAGAGGAAATTATGTATGGGGGAGGTAGGAACAAAAATCTGTAGCAAAGAGGTATTAAATTGCATTGTAGAACTAGGAAGAATTAGTGTGCAAGATTTGGTAAGAGGAGAGTTGGACTTGGGTATAGGTAATGCAATGGCTTGGAAATGTATTTGGGATGCTGATAATGGTATTGGTAGTAGAAGTGGAATGTGGGGAATTGAGGAATTGAGTTTCAAAATCTGTTACATAAGTGTAACAAAAACGTTACAAGTGTTGGAAAAGAATGAGGGAATTGTGTAAGTTGTTTGATGGATTTAGTAATGGATCCGGTGGATGAATTAAGGTGATTTAGAATGTTTAAATAGTACTAAAACATGTTAGGATGTATGTAGGAAGATTGGGGAAGCAATGGGTGAGATTAGGAAGGAAAAATAAGGCCTGTAGCACAATCTGCTACCGTCTGACCCAGAGCCTGGATCGGACCGTGGGTCGGACAAGGCTTGAGTAACGAAATGTAAACATTCTGACTTCGTCCGACCCAGAGGGTGAGTCGGACGTGGGTCGGACGGGGCTTGGATAATAGAACCAAAAATCTACTGGAATGGTCCGACCTAGGGCTTAGGTCGGACGGTGGGTCGGACGACCCATAACTTACAAAAAAAAACTATAGGCTAATAACTAGCATATAAATATATATGTGTGTGTATACCCACCTATACATATGTATATATATATGTAAGTAAACCATGGATGAGTAATGAAAAGTAAGTAAATGAAATATAAGTGAAAAGAAGGTAAAGACGTAGTCAGTATGAGTTAGGAAACGTAAGAATAATCGAATTAAGTTAATGATAGTTAGATTAATCATTCGATTGTATGTATATCATAGGAATTTGATTTGTGAACACCGGAGGAACATTGGGATACAAGTACGACGGTGAACGGTATGATTTCTTCATGCCCTGTATCCTAATCTGGTTACCCTGATTTGTGTGCTTATTTGATCACCTAAATAAAATAAATGCATGAATCGGACTATATTGCACTTATCTGTGCTTGACATATGTTGTTCTTGATATTTATTGTCTTGAACACTAGTTTGTATAATTCATGAATCATATGAATGATGATGAATTGTATTCGAATCTGGTATTGTACTTAAGTATCGTATTGTATTTCGTATAAATGAGTATTGAGCATTGTAATTGTGTATGTGGCTTGTATGAATGACTTCTGCTAATTCCTAACTACCTAACTCCTAACTTAAGTGAGTAAACTGGAATGAGTAGAAGTCCGATATAGCTTCGGCCACGCGTGAGGATCAGGAGACACAAGAGGTTGGATCCGATTCCTGACTCTTAAACTGGTCCGCGGCCCAAATCCCTTAAACGGGTAGCATCCCGGATTGGTGAGTCAAGTAAATCCCGGTGGTGGGACGGAGTAGTCCCCGGGCCGGAGGTCCTGACGACTTAGCATGAGTAAGAGTAAGTAAGTAAGTAAGTATGTATGAGTATGAGTATGTATGCGAAGTACTGTGGAACGAGTAAAAGAGTAATCTCCACCCGATTAACCCGGGTGGACCAACATGAGCTAACAAGTATGGTGGATTGCGTATGTACTGTATAGGTATTGTGTATTGCGGAATTCAAAAAGGTAAGAACGTATCTGATGGTTTGTATAGTATACCATAAATGTATTGATGAGTATGCATTGAAGTGTATGTATGTATTCATTGTGTAATGTATTGTAACATTGTGTATAAGAGCATGTATGCATGTATGCTTGAATGAAATCAATCGCATGTATTCGACCAAGTGGTCAGCGTACCCTCACTAGTACGCGGGGTATGCGGTTATCATGCTCAGCGAAAGCTGACCCATTCGGGGGAACGTTTTTAGTGTGCAGGTACCCGAAGAGGATATGGTCAAGGCACGAGACCGGTGACTACATTTGGATAGTAGTAGTAGAATGTAGAGGTGTACTAATTAGCACACCCCTTGTACTTAGGAAGTAAGTAGTTGTGAGGAATGGGTAGTGGTTAGACTCTTAATGAGTATGTATGGAATTGAAGGAGGTATCCTACTTGTATAAGGATCTTAGTAAACTCGGTGTATTAGCATGTATTGAACTCATGGAGCATTGTATTGAGTGGGAAGTTGTAATACCTAATTGGTAATTGTAGTGAAGATTGTAATTTTGTAGCACTCGGATATTCTGGTCCATCAGACCGATGCTGTATGGAGAAGTAGTAGCCTTGTTAGTCACGTGGGTGACTAACGACATTGTATCACCCGCTGTATGTAAGGATGTATCCGCTGCGTGACTCGGGAAGCACGAGGAGATTAGACGGTAATGATTGTATTAATGGTAGGGGTGTTACTAAAAGTGGTATCAGAGCGAAGTATCGCTCTGACGACTGGAAATACCGAGCTTAGGAAATACCGAGTTAGGAATTAGAAGCTTAGGGCTAAGGGCCGAGTGTTAGCATTAGAGAGATGCTAGTTAGGAACTACCGGTGAGTACCGGATACCTACAACACCAGACCCGCCCTCCACAAACCCCTTGTATGATTTTCGAAAAGACGCCAGAGAGAAGAAAAGCCTTCTCATACTCGGGGAAAACCCGATCTGGCAATTGTGCAGCAATCACACAGTAACAAGAACCGACATATGGTAGATTCCAAGAATTGGGAGTCCCGGGGGTGGATCCCGGTTGAACAACAATACCCGCACTTAATAGCGGTAGGATGAACACTCCAATCACAAGGAGGCTGCAACTTACAACAGCATGGGGCGACGTGCTCAGCAGTCGCGAAACCTAGCTAACCAACCAACAGCGGAAAGGAAGCACTAACCGCGCAACGGAATGAAAAGGGAGCAGTAACAGAACCCGAGACACAAGTCTACACATAGTAATACTTGAATAATACCACCAACGGTATGCTGGCTGACTAAGGAAATAGTCGGAAGTGGTTAATTCCAAAACTACGACGCCAAAAGGTTACAATACCTGGCCGACATAGCTTACACAGCTACAAGGATATCCACGGGATATGAACCGATAGGACTACAAGGGTAGTGCCTAAACAAGTTAAGGCTCAATAACCACGCTAAACCAGTGGGAACGAGCAACAAGGGAAAACATAAAACTAAATAAATGGGGATTCCTAAGGATTGGAGAAGTACCCCGACCAAGACAACCATGTCAAGATCAATGAGAAGCTACTTAAAAGGATCGAGTATCCCAATCATAAATCAATAAGATCAAGGGAAGAGTCAACAAGACTATCAAATACAAGCAGAAACCATACCAAGATTGGTATAGGATTAACCAAAAACCACCAGTACCACGCACTTGCCACGGCAAGTGCAGTAAGGACAGAGATACGTAAAGGAACTCTAACACGCCACAGGTACATAGTAGTGTACCGTGACTACGATGAAGTAATTACTGGATTACAAATCCTGACACTGAAAGAATGGAACCTTGGAAAGGCCTAACGGCCCGACCACTGTATTTAGAACATACCAGTCTGCGAGAAGCCAGACTTAGTCAAGACCTTAAGCATGGCTATGCCATGAGAGACTCCTTTTAACACCGAACCATAATTCTAAACCCAGATTTTCCTTTCAAACCACAACTTTTCTTTTAAACCTTGGATTTTAAAACCAAACCAACAGAATTACGGTGAGTATCAAAGAATGATACAAGAGGAGTTGCCAATAGAATACTTTTCCTACGCGTGTGACGAACACTACGAGTGTACCCGTTACGGGATGTGGGACGACCGCACTCCGAAGGAGCTTGCGGGCCTAACATATAGTTAGGTAAGTGGTAACGTATCAACAAGGTACCCCACGTATGTATACATGTAGTGTGCGACACACGGGAAGTAGTCAACTCCGTTCTACGGACCATGAGTGAGTTCAAATCAGAATAGCTGGACACCTCAAACGATCAAGTATAAAGGAACTCATAGAATCCATCTGAAGATGAGGAATAAGAACTAGGAAGTGCAAAGAGCACATACTAGTAAGTATAGACATTGGATATGTCTCAAATAATCCAAGCAACTACCTGACAGCTGGATGGAATACCTAGCCTAACCACAGTAAGGCGAATGCCTAACGTGAACCTAACAATGCTCAACAAACGGGGCGGAATTCCCAAGAGCAACCCCAAGATTACCACAAGTATACTCCATCATTGAAGGGGATATCAAACCTAGTCTTAAGCACTAGGAGCAAGTGTAAACAGTCTACCCAAGAACGGGAGACGTTATAACCCAAAAAGGGACAACACAAGTACGATACCACAAGACGGTACAGTGGACAACATATCATAAACGTTAGCCGAATGTAACGGCATAATTTAACAACACCCAGGAGCAATCCTTGAGGGTGACTGGATTAACAACAGTCAAACAAAGCGTCAAGATAAGAATACAGGAGCTGGAACGAGCACACGGTTAAGACACCGAAGGGATTTCACTTGACAGGAAATACCCTAGTCTACAAAAGGCACTGATCAGCACCAGATTGCCTAAGAGTCTCCTATGAACGGAAGCGTGATGCCACGACTTACCATGGAGCCCAGTAATATCTCCAACCTATGACGGTATACATGGAGTGGAAACATGTATAAGCAGCTTGCAGAGAGCATAGCTTGCAGCAATACGGCTTAGAAGCCGTAAACCAAATACGTTATATAAACTTAAACGGTTGCAAAACCTGTACCATTTGTTAACAAGACTTGCAAGGGGTATTGCCTCATACGACAAGAAATCAACAACTGGACGATCAATTCAAACCCAACTCTATGAGTGGCTTGGACTAATGGCTATCTCAATGTCACTGTCACTAGAGCATCACCCTGGTATACAGTAGACAAACTCTTAATTTTCCTTCATGCCTTCTGTAGCAGTGGTAGCACAGAGGCTTAAGAATCATGATGATGCAAACATTGGCCTAGTCCACACTTGGACACTACGAGAAACCCAATGGAAGGTACCCCTCGTTAGCCAAAGACCACCAATGTGGTGAAGATGTGAACCCTTAGAAAGGCTTCCATCTATTAAAATAGTAAAGCCTACGCTTGTAGATATTGCCAAGAGGCGATGGAATAAGGAAATGAGATTTCCAAACCATCACGACTTAAGGAGCAAGCATACTCCGTATGCACCCAAGCATGTGGTGAACCGTTGTATAACACCAACATGATAAACCTCGTCATGAGACCTATAAGTGGAGACAACCCCTCAGCAAGAACCGTCACTTGTTAGTGATAAAATACTCTCCAATTGGAGAACGGGACCAGAAAACTCTCGAAGTTTCATGGGATGTCCCGGTGATGTACATACAAGTAGAACTACACAGCTAGCCTATAATCAATGCTCAGCACTGGAAGACAATAATTGTCAAAACAATCAATGTGAATACACATTGAACACCACAAATGACTAATGCTCGAGAGAGCTTACAACCCAATGAATTACCTCATCCTTGGTCAACCAAGATACTTGGTAAATTATATCATAAATGATGATAGAATGTGAGGTAAGCTAACCTACACATAAAACGTAAACGGAAATGAAATATCTCCACATGGGGAAGATAATAACATTGCGGTACGCTACGACAACCGTCATACATATGAACTAGGAACCTCCTAGTGTATTTACACCATAAGGAAATGGTACAAAGAGTAAGAATACGGTGCGCAACAAGTGACCGCTATGAGGAAGTAGTAGATAATGACATGAAGAATAAGTATGGAAGACAGTCAGGAATATTCTTTCCTATCACATAAGTGACTTACTGTCAAGCGTTTACGCCTTTGCACTCTGTATGACTGAGTGTTTTGGCATTGCACTTGTGCAGCTGATGACCTAATGGGATGGCTAGGGATATGGAGAATGTAAACCGTAGTAAATCCTTCTTTTCACCACAAATATGGCATAAGCAAGGTCAAGCATTCTTAGCAACAGACCGTGCGGCCTAAGGCCAAAGAAGCACGAAGAGTGTAAAACACACTAACAATCACAAGATGTGAATTCCAGTGGAATAAAGAGTGGAAAGAGACTTAAGAAAGTCACAAGGACCGACGCATAGAAAATGCAAGGTCATACAAGTAAAGGACACTTGTACTGAACCAGAAGAACACTGAGGAACTTAATGAGTAATCGTAGAAGCATAAAGAGCATGTGCAATAGGTTACCAGAGAGCTGGTTATAAATCTTAAACCCATTGAGTTCAAACACGGTAAAAGAATACCGCATTTGTTTAGTAAACCTTATTCCCATAATAGACGGATAAGAAGGCGATGTATAGCACATTAAGGATAACAAGAAGGGTGAATAACCCGAGTTATCAGGGTCGCGCGGCAGAAGCTAGTGGGCCCTAGCTAGGAGATAATATACCTAGTAAGTATAGCAGAACGGCTATTAATGCCTTGAAGCCTAATAGGCTAGAACCGAATTAATGATGAGTTAAATAAACTCATATAGAAATCCTTGGTGCAAAGACTAAACCATTGGTATGGTTAAGACCCCTTTGACCAGAGCATATTATATAGTATACCGTAGTGAAGCTAAACGCTTCAGATTGCCCAAATTGATTAAACCAATGCTTAATAATAATAACATATGGTAGATTACGTGGGCGTAATCCCTTTTGAAGGGGGGTAGAGCAAAAACCGCAAAATGTAAGTTTTGTGAATAAAACACATAAACCGTACTGTGCATAGCACAAATGAGAACCAAATTGATGATTGATACTATGTTAAATAAACATAAGTACTCATTCATATTGTAATTATGGTAACTAGGCATTAGACATGCAAATACCATAGGATGAATATACCCATCTTGTAACACCAATGTAAGAGTATTAGTAAAAGAAAAGTAATGAGTAGTGGACGGAGCTCCACAAGTATTGTAGCCTTTGAAGAAGTACAAAATGAATGAGAGTAGTAGATGAATGAAGTTTATGAGTAGTGGAATCGTAGGTAAATTGTTTGAAGCAAATTGAAGACAACTAAATCTCATAGGTATAGTATTCCTTGGTTAGAATATTGGAGATGATGGTGAGTAATGGATGGAAGTAGTGAAGGTTGATGAAATGAGCATTTAGGTATCGAATCACAGAGTAAAGCATTTGGGAAGTAGAGGGAGGATGATTGATGGACTGATTCCATCCTTTGGAGATGTATGAATTCGTAATCACGACTAGAAAGAGTTAAAAGATAGAAAATGAAAACAATTAAATTATTTGTTTGTTTGAAACTGATGTGGGAAGTCGAACTTGATCCTGACCAGATCAAGGGAAACCAAACATAAATTGGGGTGGAAAGATTGTTCAACACTGGTGCTGATCACATCAGGGTCGAACGATTCTTGAAGCTCCCCTCAAGTGGTCACAAGAATCACGCATAGGATAGATGTAATGAATATAAACTGGAATTTGGAGTTGTATGTTTTAGAAGGATTCCTAAGTAGCCGCTGGGAAGGATTTTCCATAGACTGGAGACTAAGTATTTGCTAGAAGCTTATATCGGAGAAGGTAGCAGTATATTATGTTGTATTATTTCAAGGGCAGCGGGACATAGAGGGGTCCTGTGTCTAGATGACCTGAGTGCCTGCGGGATTATATGTCTATTGCATTGCCTTGGGAATAGCTTTGCATTGTATATATGTATAAATTGGTAATGAGGAACCAGATGGTCGGTGGTAATGCGGATTGGAGTAATTATTGTGCATTAGTATGGTATGGTATGGTATAGTATGTAGGAACCTTGAGTAACGGATTTGGGATTGGTAAGGAGGAAGAATGTATGGCTTTGGCATTAAATAAGTATGGATGAGTAAGTATAGTAATCCCATGACCTCGAGCAACTTTGAGGACAAAGTTCTTAAGGGGGGTAGATTGAAATACCCCGAACTTAAATATAGGGATTAAAATTAATCTAATACGTATTTGAGGGCCTAACGGTACCTAATTAATACTGGTAAGGAAAAATAAATCCAAAAGAATAAATAAACGCTTAAAAAGCGGAAAACGCTAAATAAGCGTTAAATAACCATAGGAGGTATGAGACCTCGGTTAGAGTATTATCTGGATTCTAAAGGTTTAATAAGACCTAAATAATATATGGGAACAACTCCCGAAGAAAACGGATCCAAATAATGAATTAAAACGCTAATAGAGCCTTGGAGCACGTTTTTCGAGAAAACCCGAGAACGTGACCTTAAGTGGTCAAACAGACCCGTAAAAATTATAAATCATTAAATAATGATTATTAAGCATTTATGGAAGCTTAATACCAATAAAAATAAAGAAACGAGAAAATTTCGAAAAACGGGCCCGGTTAGTGAACAGTACCTAAACCGGGTAAAATAACGAGCGTTTTCTGTAAAAGACGAAAAACGCTCCAACTAGTATAACTGTAGGGGGCCGGTTTTTACTAGTTAAATAACCCCTCACATACACATGTAACTAGTTAACAAATAAAGAGAACCAAAAAGCAAAGTAATAAAGTAAAAACTACTTTACCCCCTTACTCTCTCACCTCACTCATTCTCTACTCTCTCATCTCTTTCCTCCTCTCTCCACCGATTTCTCCCTCCTCTCTCTCTTCTGGTTTGGGCGATTTTGAGCTCCCCCAACAACAACAATGGCAACTTCATCTTCTTCTCCATGCTCCACCTCCATGTGAGCTCCAAATGCAAAAATAAATACATATTCTTGCTCCCCTCATTCTCCTATATCATTCTCTCTTTTCAAAATTCGAAAAGGATGAATTTCATCTCCATGGGTTTTCCCCATTTGAAGAGAAAAGCACACCAATGGGTAGTTTGGAGTCCCCTCTTTCCAACAAGGTAAAAATCTTCATGAAAAACTCAAGTTCTCTCTACCTCCTTGTGTAACCGATTTTGCCCATTGTAATGCCTTGTTTTCTCTCTCTCTTTTGTGCATCAACTTCACCTTGCAATGGTGGTAGATTCTCCTTCTTGAACCAAGGGCTGAAACCCCTACTAACACACCCCAAAGGTAAACCCTAGAAACTTGCTTTAAGCATTTCAATGTACTAGCATTAATTTAAGGGTTAGTATTTTAATTGCACTTGTTTATGTGTGCTTTGGGTGATGGGAATGGAGTTTGGCAACTCCATTCCCCATGTGACCGAATTGTACAAGGAAGAGAGGAGAAGAGGAGGAAAAGGAAAGAGGAAATAAAAGCTTAAGGTAAGAGCTCTTTCTTGAAGGCTAAATTTAATGCATTAGAGTAATGGGAATGGGTAAACCGATTTAAAGAACCCAAAGAATGTATTGATAATGTAATTGTGGAATTTTGGGTATTTGTGAACTAGTATGTGAATTGTAGGCCTTGGAGCCAAGTGTATTGTGTATGTGCATTAGTAATGTGGATTGAGGAAGTAAGGATGTATTGGTATTGTAACTGAGGAAGTATTGGTGTATTAAGGTTTTTGTATGTGTGCTGGTAGAACCCTTTTGGTTTGGCTAGATTAGGAATGAGTTTGATGAGAAAGTACATACGAGGATAAGTGAGAAATGTAGATGGACTATGGCAAAATTTTGGTAGGAATATGTACATGTATGGAGGACTTGGTGAATAGGAAAACCAAGGGTGTATGGGAGTTAGTAGAGATGTTTAATAACTATGAGTAGTTGTTGTGGTAAGAGGATGAAAGAATGAAAAATCTGTAGCAAGAGTTGTTGAATGGTGTTGGAGAAGCTAGGAGAACTTATGTACATGACCTAGGGAGTGAGAGTTGGACTTGAAGAGGAGAGGCAATGCATTGTAGGCCTTGGAAATGGCATTAGGAGAGGAAATTATGTATGGGGGAGGTAGGAACCAAAATCTATAGCAAAGAGGTATTAAATTGCATTGTAGAACTAGGAAGAATTAGTGTGCAAGATTTGGTAAGAGGAGAGTTGGACTTGGGTATAGGTAATGTAATGGCTTGGAAATGTATTTGGGATGCTAGTAATGGTATTGGTAGTAGAAGTATTGGATGTGAGAATTGAGTTTCAAAATCTGTAGCAGAAGTGTAACAAAAACTGTTACAAGTGTTGGAAAAGAAGTGAGGGAATTGCGTAAGTTGTTTGATGGATTTAGTAATGGATCCGGTGGATGAATTAAGGTGATTTAGAATGTTTAAATAGTACTAAAACATGTTAGGATGAATGTAAGAAGATTGGGGAAGCAATGGGTGAGATTGGGAAGGAAAAATAAGGCCTGTAGCACAATCTGCTACCGTCCGACCCAGAGACTGGATCAGACCGTGGGTCGGACAAGGCTTGAGTAACGAAATGTAAACATTCTGACTTCGTCCGACCCAGAGGGTGAGTCGGACGTGGGTCGGACGGGGCTTGGATAACAGAACCGAAAATCTACTGGAATGGTCCGACCCAGGGCTTGGGTCGGACGGTGGGTCAGACGACCCATAACTTACAAAAAAAAACTATAGGATTATAACTAGCATATATATATATATATATGTGTGTGTGTGTGTGTGTGTGTGTGTGTATACCCACCTATACATATGTATATATATATATGTAAGTAAACCATGGATGAGTAATGAAAAGTAAGTAAATGAAATATAAGTGAAAAGAAGGTAAAGACTTAGTCAGTATGAGTTAGGAAACGTAAGAATAATCGAATTAAGTTAATGATAGTTAGATTAATCATTCGATTATATGTATATCATAGGAATTTGATTTGTGAACACCAGAGGAACGTTGGGATACAAGTACGACGGTGAACGGTATGATTTCTTCATGCCCTGTATCCTAATCTGGTTACCCCGATTTGTGTGCTATTTGATCACCTAAATAAGATAAATGCATGAATCGGACTATATTGCACTTATCTGTGCTTGACTTATGTTGTTCTTGATATTTATTGTCTTGAACACTAGTTTGAATAATTCATGAAACATATGAATGATGATGAATTGTATTCGAATCTGGTATTGTACTTAAGTATCATTTTGTATTTCGTATAAATGAGTATTGAGCATTGTAATTGTGTATGTGGCTTGTATGAATGACTTCTGCTAATTCCTAACTACCTAACTCCTAACTTAAGTGAGTAAATTGGAATGAGTAGAAGTCCGATATAGCTTCGGCCACGCATGAGGATCAGGAGACACAAGAGGTTGAATCCGATTCCTGACTCTTAAACTGGTCCGCGGCCCAAATCCCTTAAATGGGTAGCATCCCGGATTGGTGAGTCAAGTAAATCCCGGTGGTGGGACGGAGTAGTCCCCGGGCCGGAGGTCCTAACGACTTAACATGAGTAAGAGTAAGTAAGTAAGTAAGTATGTATGAGTATGAGTATGTATGCGAAGTACTGTGGAACGAGTAAAAGAGTAATCTCCACCCGATTAACCCGGGTGGACCAACATGAGCTAACAAGTATGGTGGATTGCGTATGTATTGCGTATGTACTGTATTGGTATTGTGTATTGTGGAATTCGAAAAGGTAAGAACGTATCTGATGGTTTGTATAGTATACCATAAATGTATTGATGAGTATGCATTGAAGTGTATGTATGTATTCATTGTGTAATGTATTGTAACATTGTGTATAAGAGCATGTATGCATGTATGCTTGAATGAAATCAATCGCATGTATTCGACCAAGTGGTCGGCGTACCCTCACTAGTACGCGGGGTATGCGGTTATCATGCTCAGCGAAAGTGACCCCTTCGGGGAACGTTTTTAGTGTGCAGGTACCCGAAGAGGATATGGTCAAGGTACGAGACCGGTGACTACATTTGGATAGTAGTAGTAGAATGTAGAGGTGTACTAATTAGCACACCCCTTGTACTTAGGAAGTAAGTAGTTGTGAGGAATGGGTTGTGGTTAGACTCTTAATGAGTATGTATGGAATTGAAGGAGGTATCCTACTTGTATAAGGATCTTAGTAAACTCGGTGTATTAGCATGTATTGAACTCATGGAGTATTGTATTGAATGGGAAGTTGTAATACCTAATTGGTAATTGTAGTGAAGATTGTAATTGTGTAGCACTCGGATATTCCGGTCCATCAGACCGATGCTGTATGTAGAAGTAGTAGCCTTGTTAGTCACGTGGGTGACTAACGGCATTGTATCACCCGCTGTATGTAAGGATGTATCCGCTGCGTGACTCGGGAAGCACGAGGAGATTAGACAGTAAAGATTGTATTAATGGTAGGGGTGTTACACTTCAAGTATAGAGATATTGAGAAAATTAAGGACCATTTGATTCGTCGTGGGTTTACAAAAGATTACGAAGACCTAGCATTATGGCATGGTCTGCATGTAGTGGATGTGTTTGACTATGCAGAAGCTTTAGTAGAACAACCAGAATTGGACGGCATTGAAAACATTGGGGATGACACAGAAAACTTTGGGGATGATGACAACTGCACGATTAATGACGTGATCACAGAAGATGCGAACCTTGACACACTATTGGAAGATGTAGAATAATACTTTACCAACAAACCGAGTACACATGAAAACTTTATGCAGTCATGTAAAGAACCACTGTACGCTGGATGTGATGCACTGGCACTGAAAAAATTAAGTGCGATGCTGAAACTATTTAATGTCAAATCGAAACACGGATGGAGCGATGTAAGTTTCATGGAACTATTGTAAATTATTAAGGAGATACTACCAGCAGACAATGTCGTGCCTACAACTACTTATGAGGCGAAGAAGTTAATGTGTCCAATGTGTATGGAGTACAAGAAAATACATGCTTGTCCATCAGGGTGCATTTTGTTCTGGAAGGAGTATGAGCTACATGATTGTTGTCCTAAATGTGGTGAATCACGTTATGTAAAGAAAGATCATCAAGACGACAACAAGCCAAAGGTTCGTTCCCCAGCGAAGGTGTTATGGTATTTGCCAATAATCCCAAGGTTTAGGCAGTTATTTATAGTTCCGAAGGATGCTGAAAACCTTTGGTGGCATACAACACATAGGGTGGACGATGGTAAATTAAGACATCCTGCTGATTCACCGCAATGGAGAAACATTGACAGAATATTTCCTGAGTTTGGTAAAGAATCAAGAAATTTAAGACTTGGCTTATGCACGGATGGAATGAACCCGTACGGCACTTTGAGTAGTGTACACAGTACTTGGCCTATTCTGTTGACTGTATACAACCTCCCACCATGGTTGTGCATGAAGCCTAGGCATATTAGTCTATTAATGTTGATATCCGGTCCAAAACAGCCGGGGAATAATATTGATGTGTTTCTGCAACCGCTTATTGATGACTCAAAACTCTTATGGAATAAGGGACAATAGTATATGATTCTTATGTAAAGGAAAACTTCACACTGCGTGCTATGCTATTTTGTACAATAAACGACTTTCCAGCATACGGAAACCTATCTGGATATACAATAAAAGAAGCATTAGCATGTCCTATTTGCGGTGATAACACTTGCCATATCCGATTGAAATATAGTGGAAAAAATGTGTACATGGGTCATCGAAAATTCCTTCCAAGACATCATATGTACCGAAAGATGACAGATGAATTTGACGGGACGACTGATCATGCTGTAGCTCGACAACCTTTATCAGGTGTCGATGTTTATAACCAGGTGAAAGATATTGTGAACAACTTTGGTCCTCCAACTAAAGCTACAGAGAAGAGTGTTTGGAAGAAAAGGTCGATATTTTTTGATCTTGAGTATTGGCAACATTTGCAAGTAAGGCATTATATTGATGCCATGCACGTCGAGAATGATGTGGGTGAAAGTCTTGGTGGAACGTTGCTAAACATTAAAGGGAAAACAAAAGATCATTTAATGGGGATAAATGATTTAGTAGAGTTGGGCATACGAATAGAGTTCCAACCCCAACAAAGAGGAACACGTATCTTCCTGCCTCCCGCATGTCACACTCTATCCAAAGAGGAGAAAAAGAGTTTCTACAGTGCCCTTTCTGACATCAAAGTACCATCAGGGTACTCTTCCAACGTAAAAAGTTGGGTGTCCATGTCTGAACTCAAGTTAGTAGGGATGAAATCTCACGACTACCATCTTTTGATGCAACATTTGCTTCCCATTGCAATTCGTGGGATTCTCCCACATGATGTCAGGAAAACCACTACAAATTTGTCCGTGTTTTTCAATGGAGTTTCTGCCAAAGTTCTAGATGTGCAGACACTGGACAAGTTGCACGCTGAACTATTTGTCACTATGTGCCAGTTGGAGATGTATTTTCCACCTTCATTTTTTGATATTATGGTGCATCTGCTTGTTCATTTAGTAAGGGAGATCAAGGAGTGTGGCCCATTATATCTCAGGTATATGTATCCATTCGAAAGATACATGGGTGTGCTTAAAAAAAATGAAAAACCGCAGACGTCCGGAGGGAAGCATTGTTGAAGGATATGTAACTGAGGAAGTGATTGACTTTTGCACCCACTACTTTGAAGGCGTGGACCACATAGGACTTCCGAGATCAAGACATGAGGGCAAGTTACAGAGTGTAGGTACAATCGGGAAAAAAATGGTAAGGCCTGATTTTGCTGCATTGTGTAAAGCACATCTAACCATGTTGAGCCATGTTGAAGATGTTGAACCATACTTCGTGTCACACTTAAGCGCTCTCAAAGCACAACATCCGTCGATGAGTCAAGTGAGATTAAAGAAGGAGCAGAATGCTACATTCGTTACATGGTTTAAAGAAAAAGCTATGCATGAAGATTCAGGCAATGTAACTGAAATGGTTAAGTTATTAGCGCTCGGTCCAAATCTTGATGTTTTATCGTACGAGGGTTTCGATGTGAATGGGTTCTCTTTTTATACTGAACGCCAAGATCGTAAGTTAAGGTGTTCGCGTAAAATAAAACGCAACAGTGTATGAGCGATACAGTATACAAAACAATATACGTAAAATCACAGATATCGTTCTTCAACAATTAAGCATACACGTCTGGACCTTAGGAAAATCCTTAGGACATTCAGACCACATAATTAACATACCGTTCACCGGGGTGACAGCTAGCTTGACAATTCACGCTCTAGTAATTCTTTCCCGTACGTTGTTGTTTATACATGCAATAACGGGTATTATTAATATGACTGTCCACTAAATATTATTGTACAGTCACTGTAGAGTTTATACTCGTTGTATACTAACCCTGTAAGTTCTTTACTTTCCTCTGTTATTTTAACAGTGGTTCTAGGTAGTTCAATAGTTCGTTATTTTATGTGATATCCACATGTGATAATGAATTTCTACCTTGTAGTATATTTCTATTTCCTTAATTATTTATTCATAATTGTTTCCACCTATTCTTTATATTATATGATTTGGTTATTTTTATTATAACCACACTTATTTGTAAACTTTATATTATACTCCATAATGTATCATAATTCATAGTTTTAATTCCTTTCTTTATTAAATTACAAAACCAACCATAATAATTCGGTATTATATTTTATACCCAACAATTATTATAAATTACCAAATAACCTTATAACTTTATTATTTACTAATTAACCACTTTAACATTTCGGTAATTACCAAAATAAATATTCTAATCTTCATAAATTACCAATTGACCACAAGTACTTTTCGGTTTTAATATTAACTTTTACATAATTACATTTTAACCCTTAAAACTTTATATATGTTACATATTAACTTATAAACTATAGTTTTAACATTTAAATATCTTAAAATACCGAAAAGGCCTATACCTTTTTATTATTTATGCTTTCGCCCCTAATTCATTTCGGTTTTATTTTTAAACTTTCATAAATTACCTTTTCACCACAAAACTTTTATAAACTTAATATTTTATGCCATAATTCATTTTAACCCAAAGTTTTTGGTCAACATTTTGAACAAAACTTAATTTCATAATTAATACTTTAATATACCCATAGAATCATGTATATTCTCGGTTATATCCCAAACTTCTCAATAATCACAAAATAGCCCCAAAACTTTATTAAATGTTATTTTAACACTTTAACGTTTATTTAATATCACCAAAATTCATAATATTAATTCCTACCTTATATTATACCATAAATATACCAAATGAACCCTTATGTTCTCGGAAATCCTATTTAATACCACAAACTTTTCAAAATTTACATTTTAGCCACATAACTTATTAAACTAGCCATTTAAACACTTGTAGCTATTTTTTAATGTTCCTAAAATTTATAATATAAGTTAATACACTTATATATATTTCAAAATTTACCAAATGTCACATATTGTTCTCGGCTGTAATTATATTTTACCATATGGTTTTAAAACTTGATTTAAACTTTATAATATGTATATATAAATGTATATAAGTCATATAACACTTCTAAAAATTATGCTAATGACTTAGAATGATTATAAACTTAAAATAGAACATTTTATCCCTAGAGTATTCGGTTTGAACTTTTATGTAGCTTAATAAATTTTTGTGACATAAATATATACCTTAAGGTAATAATCTTACCTTATATGTTATAAACCATTTTCTTGACATTTTAATCCAATGTTTTTCAGCCTTAATATATTTAGAAGTTATACATAATCTTTATACCAAAGTTTGAAGCTTAAAACAACTTAAGCTTAATAAATCTTAATTGTATAAACTTACTCCTTAAATCAAGAAAATTCTTGTACTTGATTTCTCCTTGAATTTCAAGCTCTTCAAATGCTATTTTGATGAAGGTATTTCGGCCTCCTTGTACATATGTAGGAGATCCTTTTGTTAGACTTCTAACAAGAATTAATAAATAATATTTGTAGTAATTTTGCAAGGGTTTACCTTAGGAATTTAACAAGGTATTTTTGGTACACCTTGGGATGATTGTAGATCCAAGTTTCCTTCATGAAATAATGAAGAGAATATGGATTTAGAAACTCTTAATTTTTGAAAATTGCTTAAGGTAATTTACTAGGATTTTCAACACAAAAATATACCTTAACTTGATCTTATTGTTCCTTGTGTTGTTGTTGAACCTAGGAACCTCCTTGGAACATTTATGCTTGGCAAAAATTTTAGAAGTTGCTAGGACGATTTCTTGCTTCAAGACTTAGGAGATTTAACTAGGAAATTACATTAAAATGGTGTTAGAACTTAGAACACCATTAATGGAGCTTTAAAGCTCTAAGGAATTAACTTAGCAAAGGAAGAAGAAAAGAGAGAGCTTGAGGACTTACCAATTCGGTTGCATGAGCAAGGAAGGAAGGTATGCTCACGTATGGTATTAAGGCAAGAATGAAAGGAATCAAATTTGGAAATTATTGGCATGTCACATATCATTATTTTATGTCTTTGTTTTTTATTATTTGATTTCATAATTGACTACAAAAGTCTCTCAATTTAGACTAGCCTTACGGCTGATTGGAAAGAAGATAATGGTGGCTTGATTGATAATTTGAAAGAAGAAGACAAGACAAGGTAGGTATATGTCTCCCTTTTGATTTTTCTGCATTGATTTATCTTTGTTTTTTCCATGTCTCTTACGGTAGTATTAGAGTAGTTTAGCTTCTGATTTCTTTGACAATTGAAACATGATTACATGGCTAGGTTTATAGGTGATTTAGCTTGATTTTAATAAGGCATATACACCTTCTTTTCTTTGTAGAAATCGGCCACCATGTGCCATAAGAGACAAGATGATTTTTGTTTGTTTTGAACAAGAGATAATGCTAGTTAGGTATTTGTCTATCTTGATTAATTTAGTAGCAATCATACTCCCCCTTTTCCTGATTCAAATCGGCAATCACATGCCAATGGAGCAACTTGTTTTCTTTGTTTAATTGCCTAGTCAAAAGTATGACTAGATTTGCATTTTAATCCCATTATCTTAATATAAGCTAATCTTCATTGTTTTCTTGCAGGGGAAATCGGAAATGGAGGTCCATTTGACTGATTTAAATTGACCTATTATCACATGGTACATGCTAAGGTGAGTCACCATTCCATAAGGCAATTTTTGAAGCAAAATCTAGTCAAAACAGACCCTAATTGGCGCCCCATATAGAGGTCAAATGGGATTGATTTTTAATTTGATTTTTGTTACACTATATTGTAATAAGATCATACTAATATATTTAATATGTTTCAGCATTTATTTGGTACATTTACATCATGGTAAAAGGTGGAAGTTTTAAGGTAAAAATGCTGATTTTAGGTACCTTTTTGATCCAAACATCGCCCACACTTGTACTATGAATTTAGTACTGGAATTAATTGATTTAGATGGTAAATTTATGCCCTTTTAAGATTATCAACTCGTGGCTCCTCAAAAATTTCAAGGCAGTTGCGTAGAACGCGTTTTTGTGACACCCAAAGGTGCGTTTTTGTGCTTTAAGAATTTTCTGGAAAATAATTAGTTGCTATGAGTTCCAAGTGTCTATTGACATTTTTTATAGTCAATAATAATATGTTAAGGTGTTACATTGAGTTATATGGGGTTATAACAACTTGTAACTCAATTTCTGGGCTAACGGGACACTCCCGGGGCAAAAAGGAGCGTTAAGAAATTCGTCCGAGCACTTTGTTTATTTTTTAGAAAGTAGCTCGAGAACCATCTTTGAAATAATGAATATTGATGATAGGAACTCTTAGAATGATTTATATTGGAGTTTGTGCCACTTCGGTACCTCTCCGGGGTACTCCCAGGGGTTTATGGGGCCCTCATCGTAAACGCCCGAGCACTTTGTCTTTAAATGAGAATGTAGCTTGATAACTTCATCTTAAATGTTCATTAAAGTGTTATTGTGCATTTAGAATGAAGTGTATTGCTTTACTTTATTTAATAAAGTATTTCTGAGACTTTCGGGCCTTAAGGGGCCCTTAAGGGAACTCCTGGGCATATTGTATTTTTACTCAGTTCTAACTGGGGACTTGTGTTCTATAGGTCATTAAATGATCCTTCATTAACTTCATATGAGTTTTATAGCTTATATAATTTGATTAGCTTAAGGTCAGGCTTTAACGCTCGTTTTTTACCTTTAGGGGTTTAGGTGCGTTTTAACGCCCAAGTGTTTATATACCTTTATTAGGGTTTAATAATCCCCTAAATAATACTTATTTACCATTATTTAATTATTTAAAGGTTAGGGGTATTTCACTTTAACCAATTCCACTCTTGTCTTTTGAACCGTAAGTAGAGTTTAGAAGAGAGGAGAACAAGTCGCGATCTCATTCTACCTTCGATGAAGATCTGAATCTTAGTAAAATTTGTAAGAATATATTGAATGATCAGAGTGTTTACAAGGAAAATAATCCCTAACCAAGGATAGCAAGGAACTCTACTACACCATCCATATAAACAAAAGAAGAGATACAACAAGGAGAATTGATCATAGCCTTAACCGATAGAGATCTTCTTCTGCTCTTTGAACACCAACAATGGAATGGATGCGGAAATGGCGTGTGAATGGAGTGTATAGGTGTGTTGGAAAGTGTGGAAAAGTGTAGGCCAACGGTCTATTTATAGGCATCATTTTCCTTGTGTGCCGGGTGTAATGTCAGGTAAAAAGTACCCGGCACCTAATAAAACACGTGTCAACTGTTAACGGCCGAAACCGCCAAATCTGCACGAACCGATGCTTGTGCCGGATAGGAGATATCCGGCACCATACCCGGCATTAGTTGGAGTGGTAACGGTCATTAATTGCTGACGTTTGGTCAACCGTGGTGACTTTTACTTGTGCCTGATAGAATGTACCCGACACTGCATCCATCAATAACTTGTTTCTGTTCCATACTCGTGTTGTGTAGAAGCCACCCGGCATCATATCCAGCACCACATGGACTTTTGGCTAGAGAATTGTTCCTTGCATGAAAAACATATAAAAACATATGTCTGAACAAATAATACACTTTATGTTATACCCAAAATTTCAACCCCCCCGAAAGAGAGTCTCTACTAATAGGCTAGTACCGAGGGTTCCCAGTTTGATCGGCACATTTCAGAGTACTAGGAACAGCTTAGTCATCTCCAGAGGCGTTTTCGTTATTTTTTCAAGGCTCCTAAGCCCTCTATAGGCTTTCTCTCTCCTCCAAATAAGGGTCAAATCAATTCAAAATGATATGAAATTTTAACCCATGATAGAGGATGACATTTGAAGCATAATGGCATTGGAATTTTGATTTTTTTGAATTTCCAATAATTTTCTAGCAATTTCTAATTGAGTCTGACGAGAAATTGAATTTAAAAATATCCCAATATCCAAAAAATTTGATTCCACTTTAGAAAAATCAGAAATATCATCCTTTACCCATGTGTAAAATTTTATAATCAAATTCCTTTTGGAATCCCTTGAGTTAAAACGTCGGTAAATTTTGGTTTTTACTAGATTTTTCTATCTTTAAGGAAGCCTATATAAGGAACCTTATCCCATGATCAAATCAGAACCACAAGAACCCTAACACCTCAAGAAACTCAGCCGTCACAACCTCTCCACGTTTTAACACATCCAAGCCCTGAAATTTCATCGAAATCTCACAAAATCAATACTAAAACACCTTTTTCAACTCCCACAACATCATCCATCATCAAACCTTCACCAAAACAACACCAAAACGTGAAGAACAGCAAGAACAACCAATAACCAGAAGCTTGGTTCGAAAACCTTTTGGGTCTGCAATCAACGGAGCACTCGACGAACCCCGACGTGAAGAATCATTGTAAGTATGAAGGTAAACGGGTAGGAATCTCACTTTCCTAACTCCCTACAACTTTATCAGTCTTATATCGAAATTTGGGTTCAAACTAACCTTTCGTGGCTTCTGAGCTACTGTTTGTTTAAGCTTCTGCCCAATAACTTGTTTGTTAAGTTTCGCATTAAATTCGATTTCAAATTGAAAACTTTTAAGCACTAACGTATTGTAAATCATTCACGCTAGACACCCATAAAATTTGAGCTCAAAACTCCTTCGGGAACCTCCCAAATGCCGCCGTCCGAGGGCGGTCCGCACCCACGGACTCTATGTCCGGGGTCCCGGATGCCTTGTCCGTAAGCCCGGATGCCCCCGGACGGTGGCGGTATTCCAAAATTTTTAAAATTTAGGTTTTCTAAAATAATGTCCGGGCCCACGGACATCCTGTCCGTGGCTCCGGACCTTTCAAAATTGTGTTTTCTTCGACTTTTATGTTCACATAGGTTAACTAGGGTCCGTGGGTTCGGACATTAGGTCCGTAGCCACGGACAGAAACAAAATTTGACGTAATTCTGCCTCCGAAACCCTAGTTTAGGAATCTTTAATTTTTTGTCAAAAAATGCTAAAAAACACAAAAAAACAGAAGCTCGCGCACTTAGGTTAAAACGACTCATAATAAGCCGTAATTAAACTAAGTAGAGGAAAAACGACTTCTAGGGGTAATGAAAATAATTGAACCCTAATTAAGTCGAATGTCAAGCCCCCGAACCCGAACTCTCCTTTCCTAATTTGATGTAGGTAAAAATTAGGTGGCGACTCATAATAGGTTCCAATGAGCTAGCTTAGGTATTAATAATCATTGTTATATGACATAGTTATTAATCTTACGTTATAAGTGGACCTAAAACCCGACAAGATCCCAAACAATCTAATCAACATAGGATAGGGTTTAAAATCGAGGCTCACAGACTGGCGACTCTGCTGGGGACCACTTCTTAATATTAACTTGCTTAATTTTAAGAAAGAGGGCTTAACTCGAAAATTGTTCATTTATGGCCTTTATTACTTTGCTTGTTTACTTTCGTGCGCACTTTAATTTTCTGCACCTTTGCATCGTATGAGAGCGAGGGTCCACGCAAACCAATTTCACCCCGGGACCCATTTGAGGGTCCCCTGTCAGGGACTCACACCTTTTAGGTGAAGTGAATAAGAGGGGGAAAAGAGGAGGGTGTCGTCTAACCACACCCCCTTAATACCTGGGCTTTAGCCCCATGCATTTTCCTGGCAGTATCCTTACCTAGCCCTTTGTTTGGTCAGTCAAAGACCCGACCGTAGACGCACACCTTCAGGTGATGTGGAAAAAGTGGGGAAGCCCAAAGAGAATAGCGTGCAAGCCCTATTCCTTTGTGGCGACCTGGGTCCATGCCCCAAGCACCTCTCCGGATCGATCCATACCCGGTTTGATTTAAACGTCTAGTGAGGACATGTTGAATTTGTGTGGGCCTTGCTTGCTTGTATGATCGGCTCACTACCCAGCCTAGAGATAGATAGGAACTTCTCCTACATCAACCTAGCCCAACCCGAATTGACGGCTCTATTTGTTTGCGGCCCAGAGGCCCTGTTTGGGCTTCGGCCCAAAAGTTTAGACTTACGTGACTTCTCTCTTTCGGCCCAATTTTAATTATCAATTTAGTTCTAGGCCCATGAAAAACAAATCCACCTAAAGTAGTTCATGAAAATCCATCAGGCCTTTCCATTTCAAGGCCCATTCAAGTCTAAGAAAACTTTTCACTTGGGCTTTGACCCAAGATCCTAGACTCAGGCATCATCTTTTAGGCCTAATTAGAATTACTTGGCCTAAACTCCAATTCACATCAAGAACATGGTTTAGAAATCATTTTGGCCCATGTGCTTTACCTCTAGCCCAAACACATTCTGACCCAAGCGCCCGATTCTCAAGATATTCTGGCCCAAGTGCCACATTCTTCAAACATTTCTAGGCGCCTCCTTTCCAACTCATTTCGGGCCTCATTGCCTACCCACAATCTTCAAAACACTCTAGATCAAGTGCTTTTCTTGCAGCCCAAACAAGTTTTTACCTAAAACTTCTTCACGGTCCAGAAATTTTGCTCAATCCACTTTTGTTTTCCAACAGATAAGCCCGAATCCCAAGTATGGCAGAGGGAGGAAACCCAGTCAGCATGGAGGCCCAGTTTGCAGCCTTAGAGCAAAGGTACATGGCTGCCTTTGATGCCATGGAACAGAAACATAGGTCCACCACTAATGACATGGAGGCTAAGTATGTCACCATCATCGAAGAGCTGAAAAGCAAAATCAATTCCCTTGAGGTTGGTCATCAGGAAAACATTTTATGAAAGATTGCTGACTCTGGGAACGAGCGTGACTACATCGAAGTTAACTCTATTGAGGCCCAGGATGCACAAAGATTTATAGGGCAAGTTGTCCCGGACCGCCAACTAACTGCAGAATTAAGGAAGGCCCTGAAAAGGATCGAGCGCATGGAAAAAGCTAGCAAGCCAGCTGGTTTCGATTACTCTTCTATGGAATCGTATCCCGAGGTTAATCTCCCTCTAAAGTTGAAGCTACCCACACTTGCTCTATACAAGGGATCCTCAGACCCGCAGGTCCATCTGGCGATGTTCGATAGGGAAATGTCCAACCTCAGGTTGAATGACATGCAGAAGGCCAAGGTTTTCGCCCGTTATCTCGATGAAATACCTCAATGTTGGTACTTGACTCAGAGGATGAACACCAAAACCTATGAAGAGGTTTGTGAGGCTTTCCTACACCATTTCGAGTATGCTAAGAATCTTGAAGTCACCAGGTCCGGCCTTGCCAGTACCCGGCAGGGAAACAGTGAATCAATGTCTGACTTCATCAAACGGTGGAGGATGAAGGCCGCTGCTATGCCTACAAAAATGGATGAGCAAGAAAAAATTCGAATGATTATGGACAATATGCAGAGACAATACAACAACGAGCTGAGTTGCACATACTTCCCTAATTTCGACATGTTGATGGGACAGGTAAGAGTAATGGAAGAAAAAATTCACAAAGGCGAGCTGAAGCTGGGACAACCCAAAGCCCAGGGTGTGAGTATCGAGACCTTTAAGTCAGGACCGGCCAAAGCAGCTCAAGTTTCGTGCCAAGTGAGCACCATACAAAAACCTAGTGTTGCAAAGCAGAGCGTCAAGGCCTCACCCCGATCCAAGAGGTTCTCTGCACCAAGACAGTTTACCGACATTGGCCGGCCTCTCAGTCAAGCACTCGTGAAGCTACAAGAGCTTGACCTACTACAGCCTCTCACACCTAGTCCTGGGATCACCCAAGCCGGGGAACATCTCCATCAGTTCTGCCAGTTTCATCAACTACCAGGACACAGTACTAACGACTGCAGAGCAATGAAGCACAAGATCGAAGACCTTATCGAGTAAGTACTTTAGTTTGCTGAATAGGCAAAAGTCTAGTAGTGTTTTGTTTACTCTTTTCAATTTTGTGGGAAGTTTATCACATTTCTATTTTCATGAAGTTTAGATTTTAAAATTTCATTTTTTCGGCTTTTTCAATTTATAATCACAAAAATGATAATAAAAGAAATGTATTGGTTCACCTTGCGCCTTCAACCAAATCATCTTGCTCATTAGCAAACATTTCTTAAAACTAATGTTCATGAAACGGTTATTTCTTGGCAACTGAACAAAACGACTTGTCTTTTGTTCTAAAAAGATGAACATGTCCAACCAAACACCACTACTCACCCCAAAACATCCAAACAACCCACGAAGCGGTTCAAGTCTACATTTGTCAAATTGTTGTTATAAACCCTGGATTAATACTGGGGGCAATATGAGTTTAAGTTTGTAATCTTTCACCTTTCGTTTAAATATGCGAACAAGTCTCAAAGTGAGAATTCACGAGAGTGAGTTGAGCAGAAAAACCATGAGTGAACGAGCGTGTCATTTTTACACGACTCCGACGAGACCACATTCAAAGGTAAGGTAAACATCATAACTCTGACCGAAGGAGATAGTTTGTAAATTTACTCTTAGACCTGCGAAAAGTAACAAAGAGCGGATACACAACTATCAGGAATGACGAAGCACCTAGGTACAGCACCACATAGCCAAAAGCTTGTGAACCCTGACATTAAACCCTAGGCACCCCCGTTGAGCCTTTCATATATCCCTTTTTCGATATTGTAAAGCTCCACAGAACAAGCCATCCCGTGATGAATAACCGACCCGGTGACCAAAGGAAGCGAGGAGCCTGACTCTCAAATAACGTTTTCATCAGTCCAGAGAAGCAAAGCCGCTATCAGCATGATGAGGTGATCCGTAAATGGTCCCAAAGTGACACAGGATCCAAAGAGCTCTCATCAAAACAGCTCTCAAAATTCAAAACTAGGAGACACAAGAACCCCGAAGGTGAAGTCAAGAAAGGATAAAACAAAGAGGCAAACCCGAAGTGCCTCGAAGAAACCTAAATGACAAAGAGAAGAGAAATGGTGTAAAGGGCAACTTCAAAAGTCCATGAAATACCCCTAACCTTTAAATAATTAAATAATGATAAATAAGTATTATTTAGGCGATTATTAAACCCTAAGAAAAGTATATAAACACTTGGGCGTTAAAATGCACCTAAACTCCTTAAGGTCAAAAACGAGCGTTAAAGCCCGACCTTAAGCTAACCAAGTTATACAAGCTATAAAACTCATATGAAGTTAATCAAGGATCATTTTATGACCTTTAAAACACAAGTCCTCAGTTAGAACTGAATAAAAATACAATATGCCCGAGAGTTCCCTTAAGGGCCCCTTAAGGCCCGAAAGTCCCGGAAATACTTTATTAAATAAAGTAAAGCATTACACTTAATTCTAAATGCACAATAACACTTTAATGAACATTTAAGATGAAGTTCTCAAAATAAATTCTCAGTTAAAGACAAAGGGCCCCATAAACCCTTGGGAGTACCCCGGAGAGATACCGAAGTGGCACCAACTCCAATATAAATTATTCTAAGAGTTCCTATCATTAATATTCACCATTCTAAAGAGAATGCTTGAGCTACTTTTTCAAAAATACACAAAGTGCTCGGGGGAATTTCTTAACGCTCCTTTTGCCCCGGGAGTGTCCTGGTAGCCCGAAAATTGAGTTACGAGTTTATATAACCCTATATAACTCAATGTAACACCTTAACATACTATTATTGACTATAAACAATGTCAATAAACACTTTGAACTCATAGCGACTAATTATTTTCCAGAAAATCCTTAAAGCACAAAAATGCACCTTCGGGTGTCACAAAAATGTGTTGTACGCAATTGCCTTGAAGTTTTTGAGGAGCCACGAGTTGGTAATCTTAAAAGGGGATAAATTGAACATCTAAATCAATTAATTCCAGTGCTAAAGTCATAGCACAACCAGGGCCGATTTTTGGGACAAAAAGGTACCTAAAATCATCATTTTTACCTTAGAACTTTCATCTTTTACCATAATATAAATGTACCAAATAAATGCTGGAACCTATTACATGTTATAATATGGTTTTAGTACATTATAATGTGACAAGAATTAAATCAAAAATCAATCCCAATTAATCTCTATAAGGGGCGCCATTTAGGGTGTATTTTGGCTAGTTTTAGTTAATAAAATTGCCTTATGGTAATGTGACTCACCTAGCATGTGCTATATGATAATGTATCAAATAATTTCAGTCAAAAGCAGACCTCCATCACCGATTTTCTGCAACAAAACAACAAGGATAAGTTAGGGAAAAAGCCATGGAAATTAAATACACAAAAGAATAAAACTAGAATCTACTTTATACATGTGCTAGTATACTAACAAAACAACCCATTTTCTACTATCCTATGGCTGCCGATTTCACATGGGAAAAGAGGGATTGATTGTTAATTATCTAGTAAAAAGAAATCACTACCTAACTAGCATGATCTCTTGCCTAACACAAACAAAAATCAAAGTCCATTATACAACACCATTGTCGATTTCAACAAGGAAAAATAAGGCCTTGATTGCCTTATAAAAATCAAAGTAAATACCTACCTACCTAGGCATGATATATTGTATTAAATTATCAATGAAATCAGTCTCCTATATGCACATATAATACCGTAAGATATAAAGAAGAACAAAGACAATTCAACATAGAAAATTCTAAAAGAATACCTTACCTAAATTCCTAGCACTCTTGTCTTGTCTTCTTGTTACAAGTTGTCAATGAAAGTCTTCATTCTCTTATCAATCAGCCGTAGGTCTAGTCCACTATAGACAATTTTATTGAGCCAAACATCAAATTAATAAACAAAGAAAAGATTAGAAAATTGACATTATTGTGTCAAAAATTCTATCCTTGCCTATTCTCTTAAGCACCACACGGCACCATTCTTTCATTTGCCCTCCTTTGCCGATTGGTAAGTCATTCTAACTCCTCTCTTTTCTTCTTCATTTCCTAGTTCATACCTTAGAGCTTCAAAGCTCCATTAGAGGTGTTCTAAGTTCGAACACCATTTCTATGTAATTTCCTAGTTAAATCTACTAAGTCCTGAAGCAAGAAATCATCCTAGCAACTCTTACAATTTTCGCCAAGCATAAGTGTTCCAAGGAGGTTCCTAGATTAAACAACAACACAAGGAACAACAAGATCAAGTTAAGGTATATTTTCATGTTAAAAATCCTAGCAAAATACCTAAGGTTATTACCAAAAATTTATGAACTTCTAAACCTATATTCTCTTCATTCATGAAGAAAATTTAGATCTACAACCATCTCAAGTTCTACCGAAAATTCCTTGAAAAATTCCTAAGGTAAACTCTTGTAAAACTACTCCAAATCTTATTTATAAATCTTTGTTAGAAGTCTAACAAATGGATCTCCTAAATATATTCAAGGAGGCCGAATTCTCTTCATCAAAATAGCATTTGAAGAGCTTGGAATTCAAGGAGAAATCAAGTACAAGAATTGTTTTGATTTAAGGAGTAAGTTTATATAATTAAGGTTTATTAAGTTTAAGCTTGATTTAAGCTTCAAACTATGGTATAAAAATTATGTATAACCTCTAAATAAATTAGGGCCGAAATACTTTGGAGTATATTGTCAAGAAAATAAATTATAACATATAAGGTAAGATTATTACCTTAAGGTATAAATTGGTGTCACAAAAATTAATTAAGATGCATATATATAAACCGAATTGTCTAGGTATAAAATGTACTGTTTTGAGATTATAATCATTCTAAGTCATTAGCATAATTTTTAGAAGTGTTATATGGCTTATATACATTTATATGTATTTATTATAAAGTTTAAAGCAAGTTTTAAAATTATATGGTAAAAATATAGTAAGGCCAAGAATGAAATGTTTTATTTGGTGATTTTCGAAATATATAAGTATATCAACTTATATTATAAATTTTGGGAGTATTAAAAATAGCTACAAGTATTTAAATGGCTAATTTATAAAGTTATGTGGCTAAAATGTAAATTTTGAAAAGTTTGGAGTGCTTATTATAATTGTCGAGAATAAAAGGGTGATTTGGTGTATTTATGATATAATATAAGGTAGGAATTGATATTATGAATTTTGGTGAATTTAAATAAGTGTTCAAGTGTTAAAATAGCATTTTATAAAGTTATGGGGCTATTTTGTAATTATTGGAAAGTTTAGAGGTGAAACCGAATTACTTATGATTTTATGGGTATATTAAAATATTAATTATGAAATTAAGCCTTGGTCAAAGTGTTGACCAAAAACTTTGGGTTAAAATGATTTATGACATAAAATATTAAGTTTATAAAAGTTATGGGGTGAATATGTAATTTATGAAAGTATATATGAAAAACAGAATTTGATATGGGGCGGAAATATAAATTAAAGAAAGATATGGGATATCTCGGTATTTAAAGAAATTAAATATTAAAACTATGGTTTATAAGTTAATATGTAACTTAGATAAAGTTTTGGGGTTAAATTATAAATTAAGGAAAGATGTATAATAAAACCGAGAATTAATGTGGTCATTTTGTAATTTATAAAAGTTAGAATATTTGGTTTGTAATTACCGAAAGTGTAAGGGGGTTAATTAATAATTACAAAGGTTAATATGGATAATTAGTAAATTATAAACGTTATATGGTTATTTAGTAATTTATAAAAGTTGGAGTATTTGAATTGTGATTACCGAAAAGATATATATGGTTATTTGGTAAATTACAAAAGTTAATGTGTCCAAAATAGAAATACCAAATTTATAAGGTTATTTGGTAATTTATAAGAGTTATTGTGTCCAACTTATAATTACAGAAATTAATAAGGTTGGTTTTATAATTTAATAAAGAAAGGAATTGAAACTAAGTAATATAATGTATTATGGAGTGTAATATAAAGTTTATAAAATAATTATGGTTATAATAAAAATAACCAAATAGTATAATATAAAGAATAAGTGGAAATAATTATGAGTATATGATTAAGGAAATGGAAAAGTACTATAAGGAAGGAATTCATCATCACATGTGGATATCACATAAAATAACGAACTGTTGAACTACCTAGGGCCATTGTAAAATAACAGGGGGAAATAAAGAACATACGGAGTTAGTATATTACAAGTGTTAGTTCTACAGTGACAATACTGTAATATTTAGTGAATAACTATATTAATATTACCCGGTATTGCATGTTTATATAACAGCGTACGGGATGGAACTACTGAACAGGAATTTGTCAAGCTAGCAGTTACTTGGTGATCGGTATGTTAATTGTGTGGTCTTAATGTCCTAAGGATTTTCCTAAGGTCCAGACGTGGTGTGTTTAATTGTTAAGAGTGATATCTGTGATTTTATGTATATGTTATTGTATACTATATTGCTCGACACCACTGCGTTTTATTTTACGCGAACGCCTTATGACTGGAAGTTTAAACATCTAAACTGGAACAAGACTAACTGACCTTTAGGTATTATTGAACCTAACTAATGGTCAACTATTATAGTCTTAACTCAAGGATTGGTTATTGTATCACTGACTAAAGGGCTAACTTATAAAGAGAGGAATCCAGACTGTTTCGACTTTCTGGTTGCGCATCGTGATCACTACGAGAGACTTCAATGGGGAGTCACTCAAGGGAATCCATCAGTCACATTCGAGGATGGAGGAGGGCACTGCTGTTGGTGCATAGGTTTGACCGGATCGGTCAATTATCCAGGGCCATAACGTCAGCTGGTAACGGTTCCATTGGAACCAAGGGGACTATCGTCCATTAATAAGTTTTTAAGGGTTGTCTTGACATGACGCCTGAGGTGGAAATTAATTGAAAAAGGTTAAGTGATTGGTTTAAAGGATAAGGGCCAGGTGGCCAACTAACAAGTACAGTTTAATACGCGTATCTTGTTGGTTATTGTTATGGATTACTGATGTGTGATTATTGGTTATTGTTATGGGTTATTGATGTGTGATTATTGGTTATTGTTAAGGATTACTGATGTGTGATTATTGGTTATTGTTATGAATTATTGAGGTGTGGTTATTGGTGTTGTGTACTATTGTACATTGATGTTTACAGGTGAACTGTTATGTGAGTGTTTAATGTTTACAGTTATTACTGTTATTATTGTAAACCGGCATTTCATGTAAAGAATCTAATATCAAGATGGCTAAAACGACTTAAGGAATCTAGATGATTTAAGACTACATTTAGCGTACCAGCATTTCGATTGCTGAGCTCTTCAATGGGCCAAACATTCCAGGTTATTGAAGAAGTCTCAAGCCGGAGTACGGGACACGGGGGTAGCTGATGTGTTTTCAACAAACACCTTTGGTTTTATTTTGTATTGTATTAAGGAGGTTGTTGTATTCAGTTAGTTGCTCATTTAGTTGGATTTGTTTCTAATAATTAGAGTGCTCAGTATCTGATCATCACAGCGTGAAGAGTTGAGATTGTTGGAAGGAGTAAGGATGCCTTGTTACTCACAAGGGTGAGTAACGGCGTGTAACACCAAGGTAGATAGTTTTATTTTCCGCTGCGAATTATTATTTATTATGCTACGACTTGCGACATTATTACAGGTTTAGGATTAGGGGAGTTACAAAAAGTGGTATCAGAGCGGAGTACCGCTCTGATGAAAAGATACTGAGTCAAGAACATGAGCATAGGAATATTTGGGAATACGGGGAAACATCTATGAGGACTCGTGACCTAGAAAAATCTTGGAATATCTTTATTGCTAGTGGTTAACTTCCTTATATATTTGTGATTGTGTATGTAAAACGGTGTAGCAACCGAGTAGTAATAATAATACACTATAGATGTCGACATGAGGAAGACCACGTGGAGGCAGCAGTGGACGCGGTGGCGATCGAGACACCAGCGGATGTTCCAGAGGTACCAGACCTAGCAGCAGCCATGGCAGTCTTCGCGCAGCAACTAGGAGCTCAACTTACGGGAGCCATACCCCACCCGCCGCGGCCCAGGGAAACCAACTGGCTGAAGAGCGTTGCAGACGCGAGAGTACCGATTTATTCAGGGGAACCGGACCCCGCCACAATGGAAAAATTCATAGTGGAGCACCAGAAGGCCTTCAAAGCTGTTCGAGTTCCAGAAGATCAGAAGGTCGACATCGCAGCATATCACCTGAAGGATGCAGCTGAATTTGGTGGCGGTCTGTGGAGGGCCACTGTAGAGCTACACCGGACTTTGGATGGACAGCGTTTGTAGAAGTGTTACAGGAGAAATACTACCCCAAACACCTAAAGCAGAGGAAGCGGCAAGAGTTCGAGGCCATAATCCAGGGGAGTCAAATAGTTGACCAGTACTACGCACGATTTTTCAGTCTGCTAGACTACATACCAGGGGTCGACTACTCCGACACCGTGAAGATTCAAAAGTTTAGGGGAGGTTTGCAATTTCGCATCCAGGGCGCCATGGGAGCAATTCGTTTCAATACTATCCAAGAGTGCTATGATGCAGCAACAGCAACTGAATTAATGCTTCAGTCCAGGGAAGAGGCCCAAGGAAAGAAGAGAAAGAAAACTGAAGAAGAAGATGGGGGAGCAACCTCTGGCGGTTACTACAAGAAGGGGAAGAAATTCTTTGATGAGAAGAAGGGGCGGAAGGATTTCAATGGTCAGAAGACGAAGGAGCAGGTCCCTCGTCTGACCGGCCCAGTCATTGATGCACAGCCATTAAGATCAGCACCACCTAGGGACAATAAGCCAACCCAGCGCCACTACTACTGTAAGCGCTGTGGAAATGATCACCCAGGAGTAGACTGTTCAGGAAGGAAGGTGGAGTGCCACTATTGCAAAAAGGAAGGCCACCGGGAGTATGAATGTTTTTCCAACCCAGGGAGCCGAGTATATAAGAGAGGTTGAGGTTCATAGAGAACACCAGCTATTGTGGCGGGTGGACCAAGAGGAGGTCAAGCGTCGCAAACTAATACCTATACTAGAGGGCCAGGAAGACAGCCATCCTCATCCGGGAGTCAGAAGGGAAAGGAGATAGTTCCAGGAAGAAACACCCTATACACATTGGGAACTTCAGGCGCTGAAGCTAGCGCTCAGCGCGAAACCGGTAAGCCTAGAACTTAAACCAAATGCATAATGCATGAATGTGTGTTTATAATTATCAGTCGATGAGACTTGTATGTGTTAGTAAGTATCAAAATTTTAGAGAGACCTAACTTAGGTAACCTCTCACCTAACAGGATACTTTAACATTTGTTTTTCCTTACCTATGAGACCGAGGTCACCTGAGCCTATGTGCGAAGGTTGGGAATATCCAGAGGCAGGATGCCAAGTACTTTGACCCGACATGACCCTACTCAAGAAATATTTAACTATAAAGGAACAAATAGCCATTGAAAATGAATGTAGAACTTTGGGAATAGGCTTTGAAGGATTTTACACTCCAGGATATGAGAAGGGATCAAAACTTAAATTATATATATGATGTGTATGGGTAAGGATTGGGATCCACAGGCTAGGTTATATAGTGAAGTAAGAAAGGTAGATGGAGCACGAGTTCCTAGGATACCAGTTGTATCATTCTCCATAGGAGATGATACTGAGTTTTATACGGTGATAAGAAGAGGATGGATAAGGTGAACAAGATTATTTTGAAGTCAGGAGACGCGTTGATACATAGTGGAGAATCCAGATTAATGTACCATAGGATTAAGAGTATTAAACCGAATACAAACCGAGATTAGCCTTGGGGTACGGGATGTGAGATAGTACAGTGAGGAATAGTAAGTTAGTTTTGCTTGGACCGCCGAAGGGTGTTATCAACTGTCCAAACTTATAGTAACTACAAATTATGACCTGCCTAAATGACGAGAAGATGTCATGAAAAGGAATACATTAATTAATATAAAATACTTAAGACTACATGAATTGTCAAGAGGGTTTGATGAAGACCTGCACGTGAAGAGCAAACACTGAAATTTTATGGGATACCCAGGCACCGAGCTTACCGCTCAGTGCGGGACTAGGAAATCTTGCAATCCCTTATTAACTTCGCGAGAAGATAGTGCGAAACCTTGAAATATGACAATAGAGTAATAGAATCTCAAAATATATAATTAAACATCCATCATGGATAAGCACAGGTTTTAATACCTGAACAAATACCAAGGGTCTCAACTAGTATCAATATAGTGACAGTGCTGGACTCCTAATTAATAAAGGGGAGAGAACAAACTTTGAATCTATATTTTCTGAAGTAGGGAGAACTACCTAATTAGCAATACCAAATGCTACATATATACATATAATTTGGAGGTTGTAAACCTAAACGTTGATGAGTATCGATACATTGCAGAGGGCTAAGTATCATTAAATATACCTACCCTATTTTGTGGCTCACGTCCTACACTATTCTTATGGTTCTATACGAGCATATGTCTTCTACGACAGCTCAATTTATGAATGCGAATAAAGAGCGCAAGAGATCAGATAAGGTTAATCCCCTATGTAACATAAATTTTAATATACACATGGTAACGAATAGCTCTCCTTGACACTTGCAATAAAGGAAGTGTAAGTTATAGTAAGAGTTTGAGTTAATATATACACTAAAAGTGAGTGGAAGTTAAATTTAAAAGTAGGAAAACATACCCCTTGGCTTGTAACAATTGCTTTACACGTAAATCTTCCTAACATTTTATGCTAACCCCTGTGATTCTAAATCCCTTATTTGACACACCTAATCGACCTATTTTTGGAAGCCATTTGAGTTTGTGGATTAACCACGTTTCTAAGAGATAGGAACAAACAGTAGGCTTTGATTGTCCTGTTACCAAACCATAGGCTTCAGACTAGAAATCCTTAGTTGAGATAGTACTAATATTAAGAGATACTTAACCTAGGCTGAACATATGGTTCACCTGATTCATGGAGTTTAGATGAAATAATAAAAGCCGAGCTTTAAGGCGGAGGAAATAATACCTTATGGAACTGTAATTGTTGATCGAGTTATGAAAACTTTCCTTAGAGTCTAACTGTGACTGTCTTTGTTCCATGCGGTGATAACCAAAGTGTAAGCAATAATCAAGCCCTGGTGAGTTAAATACTAGATGAGCCTTTTAAAGAGAAGAGGGTATTCTAAGGTATCCAAGTCCATAGCTGAATTTATTACTTGTATGATGGATTTAAGAGTCAAAATGATTGATGGATATAATTATTAGACAGTAGGTGCCTAGATGTCTTAATAAGAATTTACCTATTTATGCCGAGAGGAAAAACTGGCTTCCCCGTTTGATGATGACCAAAGAAATATGGTTCCGGGGATTAGGTAATACACTAGATTCGAGTATAGGTTATAACAGATATTGGATTAGTTGTATAGTGGTCAAGAGAAAATGTAGTACTCACCACGTCACAAAGTTTAATAAGATATAATTTGGAAAATGACAATTATGTGATTGTTTGATATTTGACGTGGGAGGTCGAACTTGATCCTGGTCAGATCAGGGAAAACCAAACACAAAATGGAGTGGAAGGATAGTTCAACATTGACACTGACCCCGTCAGGGTTGGATGATTCCTGAGACTCCCTACAAGTGGTCAGAAATATCTCTGTGATAAGTAAATATTTATTGTTAATTTTAATATAAAACTTGATTACTGAAGTATATGAGTTGTAGAAAGTGTAAGTTAATAATTAAGCTGTCCAGGTTACTCTGAGGAGATTAAATAGCTAAAACAACTCCGCGTATGTCGAAAAATAGTCAATTGTAAGGGAAATATAACTTATTATCCATGAACATGTTAATAAATTAAATACGAGATCAAGAGACAATTACCTATAATAAAAGTATTCTCAAGCTATCTTCTAAGTTATGGCCAAATTGCCATCTGGAAGGAAAGATCGACTTCCATGTCTTTCTTTATGGATTCAAACCCAATGTATTAAATGGGAACCTACCTATAAATAGGATAGAATATAAAGAGTAGAAACATTATACTAATACTCACATGAGTTGATTCACAACCGCAAGAACATGTTCAATTGAGAGAAAACTGTACCTTGTTAGAAACCTTAGTAGGAACCCAACTGTGGTATACCTGATGAACAGACGATAGTAATCGTGTATGTACTACCGACAAATGGTAAATCAATAGTATCAAGAAATCTTTCTATATTATACATAAGATGCACGGCTCGACCATAGCTCATACTTTATATTGAAAATGAAAACCGAATATGGTGACAGTAAACTCAAATACCAGAATCACAAGATGATAACTTGAAGATCAAAGAGAGAGATTTTAAGTAAGCCCCAATATTAATACAAGACCCAAGCGCCGATGATTACAACTACAAGAGGCGAATAATGGAAGTGTGTTACGCACGATAGTTTAAACAAGCCATGAGATAACGTACAAGATGGTAGATCACCTTCACCCATACACACGGGATTCAAATATATAAGCATACTAATGCACTATGGAACATGTCAGAGAATGCATAGATTCTTGGGGGCTATACCTCGTAAACGGTCAGAAGTCATATGCTGATGTCCGTAGGAAAGACCTCGAGTTCGCAGTAGGCGATCGAGTCTTACTTAGAGTTTCACCTATGAAGGGAGTTTTCAGATTTGGGCAGAAGGGCAAGCTTAGCCCGAAGTATGTAGGACCGTACCTTATTACAGAGCGAGTGGGCCCATTAGCCTACAGATTAGATTTACCTGTTAAGCTTGGGAGAGTGCACAATGTGTTTTACATTTCTCAACTAAAGCAGAATGTGCCTCACCCGTCACATATCTTAGAGCCCGAGACACTCAAGCTAGATCCTACACTTAGATATGAGGAGACCTCAGTTCGAATTTTAGACTCCAAGACTAGGGAGACCAGGAACAAGACCATTAGAATGGTCAAGGTTCTGTGGTCAAACCACGACATTGAGGAGACGACATGGGAGTTAGAAGACTCCATGCGAGACAAGTATCCAGCACTTTTCTCTTAGTTTTGTGTATACTTGGGGGGGGGGTACGTGGGCGTAACCCTTTTTAAGGGGGGTAGAGCACCACATGCGACTTGCATATCTGCAGTCTATACTGGTTTTGTATTGGTTGTTTGTGTTTGATTGTTGCACATGTGTGCAATTGGTTGGATGGTTATGGTTGTGTTCTATGTAACACTTGATTGGTTATTGATATGTCCTATGTGAAACTTGGATGGTTATTGTTGTGTCCTATGGGACACTTGAATGCTCACTTGAATGGTCACTTGGATGGTTAATAAAAGTACACTTATTTACTTTGCGGTATGTTCATTCCTACAATCACACAAGAGATTTACTGCCAAGGGTTTACGCCTCTGCACTCTGTAGGACTGAGTGTTTTGGTATTGCACTTGTGCAGTGATGACCGAGTGGGATAGCTAGGAAGTTGGGACACTTATTTGCTTTACAGTATTTATCAAGTTACTTATGCTATGATTACATTGTTTGCCATGAGCAAGATTATGTTTATGTACGAACTGCATACACTTGGATTACAGATGTAATGTAGAGGTGTCAATATAGTATTGGCACCCAGGAATGATAAGTATACAGGGAATAGATATGAGGAACATGATTCTATAGGATGAACAAGTATAAGTTATGACTTCGGGACGAAGTCCTTTTAAGGGGGGTAGACTGAAATACCCCTAACCTTTAAATAATTAAATAATTATAAATAAGTATTATTTAGGGGATTATTAAGCCCTAAGAAAAGTATATAAACACTTGGGCGTTAAAACACACCAAAACTCCTTAAGGTAAAAAATGAGCGTTAAAGCCCGACCTTAAGCTAACCAGGTTATACAAGCTACAAAACTCATATGAAGTTAACCAAGGATCATTTTATGACCTTTAAAACACAAGTCCTCAGTTAGAACTGAGTAAAAATACAATATGCCCGGGAGTTCCCTTAAGGGCCGAAAGTCCCGGAAATACTTTATTAAATAAAGTAAAGCATTACACTTCATTATAAATGTACAATAACACTTTAATGAACATTTAAGATGAAGTTATCAAGATAAATTCTTAGTTAAAGACAAAGTGCTCGGAGGTTCCCGATGAGGGCCCCATAAACCCCTGAGAGTACCCCGGAGAGGTACAAAAGTGGCACAAACTCCAATATAAATTATTCTAAGAGTTCCTATCATTAATATTCACCATTCTAAAGAGAATTCTCAAGCTACTTTTTCAAAAATACACAAAGTGCTCGGGGGAATTTCTTAACGCTCATTTTGCCCCGGGAGTGTCCTGGTAGCCCGAAAATTGAGTTACGAGTTTATATAACCCCATAAAACTCAATTTAACACCTTAAAATATTATTATTGACTATAAAAAATGTCAATAAACACTTGTAACTCATAGCAACTAATTATTTTTCAGACAATCCTTAAAGCACAAAAATGCACCTTCGGGTGTTAGAAAAATACGTTGTAGGCCATTGCCTTGAAGTTTTTGAGGACCCACGAGTTGATAATATTAAAAGGGGATAAATTTACCATCTAAATCAATCAATTCCAGTGCTAAAATAATAGCATAACCAGGGCCGATTTTTGGGACAAAAAGTTACCTAAAATCAGCATTTTTACCTTAGAACTTTCACCTTTTACCATATTATAAATGTACCAAATAAATGCTGGAACCTATTACATGTTATAATATGGTCTTAGTACAATATAATGTGACAGGACTTAAATCAAAAATCAATCCCAATTAATCTCTATATGGGGCGCCATTTATGGTGTATTTTGGCTAGTTTTAGTTAATAAAATTGTCTTATGGTAATGTGACTCACCTAGCATGTGCTATATGATAATGTAGCAAATAATTTCAGTCAAAAGCAGACCTCCATCACCGATTTCCTGCAACAAAACAACAAGGATAAGTTAGGGAAAAAGCCATGGAAATTAAATACACAAACGAATAAAACTAGAATCTACTTTATACATGTGCTAGTATACCAACAAAACAACCCATGTTCTACAATCCTATGGCTGCCGATTTCACATGGGAAAAAGAGGGATTGATTTTTAATTATCTAGTCAAAAGAAATCACTACCTAACTAGCATGATCTCTTGCCTAACACAAACAAAAATCAAAGACCATTATACAGCACCATTGCAGATTTCAACAAGGAAAAATAAGGTCTTGATTGCCTTATAAAAATCAAAGTAAATACCTACCTACCTAGGCATGATATATTGTCTTCAATTATCAATGAAATCAGTCTCCTATATGCACATATAATACTATAAGATACAAAGAAGAACAAAGACAATTCAACATAGAAAATTCTAAAAGAATACCTTACCTAAATTCCTAGCACTCTTGTCTTGTCTTCTTGTTACAAGTTGTCAATGAAAGTCTTCATTCTCTTATCAATCAGCCGTAGGTCTAGTCCACTATAGACAATTTTATTGAGCCAGACATCAAATTAATAAACAAAGAAAAGATTAGACAATTGACATTATTGTGTCAAAAATTCTATCCTTGCCTATTCTCTTAAGCACCACACGGCACCATTATTTCATTTGCCCTCCTTTGCCGATTGCTAAGTCATTCTAACTCCTCTCTTTTCTTCTTCATTTGCTAGTTCATACCTTAGAGCTTCAAAGCTCCATTAATGGTGTTCTATGTTCTAACACCATTTCTATGTAATTTCCTAGTTAAATCTACTAAGTCCTAAAGCAATAAATCATCCTAGCAACTCTTACAATTTTCACCAAGCATAAGTGTTCCAAGGAGGTTCCTAGATTCAACAACAACACAAGAAACAACAAGATCAAGTTAAGGTATATTTTCAGGTTGAAAATCCTAGCAAAATACCTAAGGTTATTACCAAAAATTTATGAACTTCTAAACCTATATTCTCTTCATTATTTCATGAAGGAAATTTAGATCTACAACCATCTCAAGGTCTACCAAAAATTCCTTGAAAAATTCCTAAGGTAAACTCTTGTAAAACTACTCCAAATCTTATTTATAAATCTTTGTTAGAAGTCTAACAAATGGGTCTCCTAAATATATTCAAGGAGGCCGAATTCTCTTCATCAAAATAGCATCTGAAGAGCTTGGAATTCAAGGAGAAATCAAGTACAAGAATTGTCTTGATTTAAGGAGTAAGTTTATATAATTAAGGTTTATTAAGTTTAAGCTTGATTCAAGCTTCAAACTTTGGTATAAAATTATGTATAACCTCTAAATAAATTAAGGCCGATATACTTTGGAGTATATTGTCAAGAAAATAGATTATAACATATAAGGTAAGATTATTACCTTAAGGTATAAATTGGTGTCACAAAAATTAATTAAGATGCATATATATAAACCGAATTGTCTAGGTATAAAATGTACTGTTTTGAGATTATAATCATTCTAAGTCATTAGCATAATTTTTAGAAGTGTTATATGGCTTATATACATTTATATGTATTTATTATAAAGTTTAAAGCAAGTTTTAAAATTATATGGTAAAAATATTGTAAGGCCAAGAATGAAATGTTTTATTTGGTGATTTTTGAAATATATAAGTATATCAACTTATATTATAAATTTTGGGAGTATTAAAACTAGCTACAAGTATTTAAATGGCTAATTTATAAAGTTATGTGGCTAAAATGTAAATTTTGAAAAGTTTGGAGTGCTTATTATAATTGCCGAGAATAAAAGGGTGATTTGGTGTATTTATGATATAATATAAGGTAGGAATTGATATTATGAATTTTGGTGAATTTAAATAAGTGTTCAAGTGTTAAAATAGCATTTTATAAAGTTATGGGGCTATTTTGTAATTATTGGAAAGTTTAGAGGTGAAACCGAATTACTTATGATTTTATGGGTATATTAAAGTATTAATTATGAAATTAAGCCTTGGTCAAAGTGTTGACCAAAAACTTTGGGTTTAAATGATTTATGACATAAAATATTAAGTTTATAAAAGTTATGGGGTGAATATGTAATTTATGAAAGTATATATGAAAAACAGAATTTGATATGGGGCGGAAATATAAATTGAAGAAAGATATGGTATATCTCGGTATTTAAAGAAATTAAATATTAAAACTATGGTTTATAAGTTAATATGTAACTTATATAAAGTTTTGGGGTTAAATTGTAAATTAAGGAAAGATGTATAATAAAACCGAGAATTAATGTGGTCATTTTGTAATTTATAAAAGTTAGAATATTTGGTTTGTAATTACCAAAAGTTTAAGGGGGTAGGAATCTCACTTTCCTAACTCCTTACGACTTTATCAGTCTTATATCGAAATTTGGGTTCAAACTAACCTTTCGTGGCTTCTAAGCTGCTGTTTGTTTAAGCTTCTGCCCAATTACTTGTTTGTTAAGTTTCGCATTAAATTTGATTTCAAATTGAAAACTTTTAAGCACTAACGTATTGTAAATCTTTCAGGCTACACACCCATAAAATTTGAGCTCAAAACTCCGTCGGGAACCTCCCAAACGCCGCCGTCCGAGGGCGGTCTGCACCCACGGACTCTATGTCCGGGGTCTCGGACGCCTTGTCCGTAAGCCCGGACGCCCCCGGACGGTGGCGGTATTCCAAAATTTTCAAAATTTAGGTTTTCTAAAATAATGTCCGTGGCCCCGGACCTTTCAAAATTGTGTTTTCTTCGACTTTTATGTTCACATAGGTTAACTAGGGTCCGTGGGTTCGGACATTAGGTCCGTAGCCACGGACGGAAACAAAATTTGACCTAATTCCGCCTCCGAAACCCTAGTTTAGGAATCTTTAATTTTACTTTAATTTTCTGTCAAAAAATGCTAAAAAAACACAAAAAACAGAAGCTCGCGCACTTAGGTTAAAACGACTCGTAATAAGCCGTAATTAAACTAAGTAGAGGAAAAACGACTTCTAGGGGTAATGAAAGTAATTGAACCCTAATTAAGTCGAAAATCAAGCCCCCGAACCCGAACTCTCCTTTCCTAATTTGATCTAGGTAAAAATTAGGTGGCGACTCATAATAGGTTCCAATGAGCTAGCTTAGGTATTAATAATCATTGTTATATGACATAGTTATTAATCTTAGGTTATAAGTGGACCTAAAACCCGACTAGATCCCAAACAATCTAATCAACATAGGATAGGGTTTAAAATCGAGGCTCACACTTTATACATAATATAACATAAATATTGGTCATTCTAACCTTATTTTTGTCAATAATCTTATAACTATAAGAGTAAATTACTCATAACCCCCTTGAGGATTTAGCATATTACAGTTAACCCCCTTATGTTTATCATAATTACTGGTAACTACCTCGAGGTTAAGGTTTCTTTGACTACAAGCCACCAAACTATAACTCTGTTATCAGAAAGCTAACTACGTGTTGACCTATCAGCTTAATCACATTAATAATGTCAAACTAGACAAAAAACACTACTTAATCTGCATTGTTATTTTCGTAATAATGTCAACCATGCCTTGAAAATGCCTCTAAAGTGGGATGAGAGAGAGTTAGACGATGTTGATTTAGCAGTTTTGTTGTCCTGTCTGACACTATTAATGTGATTAAGTTGATAGATCAACACGTAGTTAACTTTCTAATAACAGAGTTATAGTTTGGGGGCTCGTAGTCGAAGATACCTTAACCTTGAGGTGGCTACCAATAATTATGATAAACACAAGGGGGTTAACTATAATATCCTACTATAATATGATAAGTCTGGGGCTTATCAAGGCCCTACACTTACCTTTTGCTAGTCCTCGAGCAAAACTAAATTAGAAAAGAATACCGCTTATGCACAAAACCGATAATCTCAAGAATGACAATTAGATAAACATTTCCAACTATATGACTCTAATTCATAAGAATCACTTAATCATCCTTATTTTATCAAAAACATACTATTGGGTATAAAATAAAACATTCAATTTCAAAACTGATCTGAACTTTTGGGCTATTTTGCATTAGGGATTTTGTAATATCTCCTTTTTCCGGTTTCCAACATTCAGTCCTATTTTCAGGGGTTTCTGAATGTGGCCAAGACACTCATCAATGGTTTACAAGATTCGGCCCTATTTTTCAAGGGTTTCTGAATCCAACCATGATTTTCATTAAGAATAAGGAATTTACGAGAAAAACAAAAGGAAAAACTCTCGTTTGTTGCTTTTATTCAGAGGTCGTTTTTTTTGTGACCTCATAGAATATACTGCTTCCTAATTTTTTTTCCTTTTTTTCATAAACCATCCCTTTTTAAGATATTAACCCAAAAGAATTGAACTATTTCAAAAAAGAAGGAAAAATATTACCCCAAATTAAATCAAAGATAACAGTAGGAGTAAGGTCATATACTCATGTAAATAAAAAGAATCATGAAGTTAAAATAGGAATCTAAGAGGAATTATAAAGATTACCTCTTGAGAGAACAAGCATTTACTCTTCCCTAATCTTATTTGATCAAAAACAACCAAAAGTTTAGTAGAACACTAATAAGACTCTCAACTTTTACATATTACTTATATACGAACAGTCATTTTTATAAATAATAATAATAAATTTTTTAAGGGGGATCCCTGCCCTACACTTGGCAGGAACACTGTCCCCAGTATTTAAATAAATAAATCTGGCAAGAAGATTTTTTTTTAATGAACGGAAAGGAATTTTAAAAGAATAAAGAAAGAAAGACTCCCCAGGGTGAATAAAACCAATGCGTGAGGAGGGCCCGCCCTACACTTAGCCTTATGGCTATTTGGCGGAATTATCAGAGATCTTAGATAAGATGGTGACCGAATTCGCATGCTCCCTTGGATTAATTTGAGTTTGAGACGGGAGTTGACCAGGTGGTCTTGGTTGAGCAGCATGTTGTTGTAATTGTAATTGCAACAACTTGTGCTCCTTGTGAATGGTCGATATCTCTACATGAGCATCATGGGATTTGTTCATCAAAGCGGTCATCATATCACGCAATTCAGCCATCTCGGCCTCTGATGAAGAAGCAGGTTGGGATGGTCAATTTGGGCCTCCACTGTACAGAGTTTGCATGTATTGCCTCTAACCTCCCTGGTAGCCGACATGGTTTTGAAATTCTGAGGAGGTGGCTCCCCTACTGCCAAGGATGCCTATACTGTTGGTTGTTGCTCATGTAATTCGCTTCCTCAGCATTTTGAAAGTCTTGCAAATCATGGCCTTGGGCGTGTGGTCATGCACTAACCACATTTGGCTGCTGAGGAAGAATATTCATCGTCATTTACTCTACAACCTTCTGCAGAGCACTCACCTTCGTCGACGTTTAAGCATTGCTCTTTAACAACTGCTCATGACTCTTCATTAAGGTATCAAATTTGTTGTCACTCTCTCCCACATGGTATAAGCCTGTGGTTCCACCCCTGGATCCACCTGTGGCCCAATCTTGAATTTCTTCACAGAGAGATTCAATCCCTTCCAGGAATTGCTCTCCAGGCTTCTTCAGGATGTCCGCACCAAGGGAGGATAGTATCATAGTTTTACATTGATTTACTAATCCTTTGTAGAAAACTGAGAGATTTGTTCCTTGGTGAGGACATGTTCATAGCAACCCTTTAAATCTGTCCCAAGTCTCACAGATGTTCTCAAATCCAGGCTGTCGGAAGTTGTATATTTTGGCGATCATCTCTAGGGTGCGACTAGGGGGTAGGAATTTATCATAAAATTTAGTTGACATGTCCTCCCAAGTGGAAATGGTACTCGGGGTCAGACTATAGTACCATTTGCTTGCTATGCCCGTGAGCCTATGGGGGAAGAGAGAGAGCCTGGAATATTGTAGGACGGTAGGGGGTGCCATTTGTGTAGGGAGTGCGTTTAGTTGGTTTCTTCGCTGTCTCAAGGAACGCAGCAAGGTCCTCTCGATCTCGGGATCAAAGTTGGATAAATCTTCTGAAAGACTGTTTGATCGGAGATGCATTCACCAAAGATCACTTCAAGAGGAGCAAACAAAACGTTATAATACTTTTAACAAATAGAAAAAATAAGACAGTTACGTAAGTAATTTCTTTGAAAAAAAATGAAAAGAAAAAGATAGAATTTAACGTGCCGGACGCAATGCCGGATAGAGATTACCCGGCTTCGGACTTCCTCCGAATGTGCCGGATATATCTTACTCGGCATTGTGCACGGTATATTCCACTTGAATGACAATAATTGAGTTAAAGAATAAGGGAATAGGAGAAAGGAAAAATAAAACGAATGGTGTAGAAAGAAGGGCAAAGTATATGCGACTCTAATACTTAGAAACCATAAAAATGGGAAATGAAGTTGAATGTGCCGGATAGCATGCCAGGTGTATCCTATCCGGCGTCGGACTTCGTCCAAAATGTCAGACGTATTTTACCCGGCAGTTTACACGGCACATTCAAACAAAAGGACAAATCAAATCAAAGAATCAAAGAATAGAGAATAAGGCGATTACCGAATTTAGGAATTGGGCTAATTCCAAGTCCCCGGCAATGGCGCCATTTTGCTAACAGGAAAATTATAGAGGGAAAGGATGTACAAAACTGAATAAAATAATAAACAAATCCTAGTACTCTACTACTGGTAGCAAAACTCCCGGTCGGAATATAGTGTAAGTAAATTACGACCAAGAGTATCAAACCTAAGGGACTTAATAGAAAATTAGTCCTAATCCTTGGTAATTACCTATTCTAATAAACAGGGGAAATGTAAATATAAATTATACACTAAAATAACTAACTAATAATCCTAACTAAATGGTATTTACAATTAAATATCCTTGACTCGGGAATATAATCAACCTAGTACGCAACCATGATCATTTAATGAATAACAAGTTTCCGAATTAACCCGAACAAGGGAACGTGCCAGGTGTCCTGCTGGATAGTGACGCACGGCATATTCAAAGACGTTGAATATGTCGGACGTACTTAACCTGACACTTGACCCGGCAAGAACAAAATGTGAATATTTATCCCAGTCTCGAACTCTGAAAACAAGGACTCATTATCTACTTTTGAACCCAACAATCTCTTGTCAGCATTCGACTGAGATAATGAAAATGAATAAGGTAATTCTAATTCTTTAAGTGTTGCCATCTACACTTATGCATTTAACAACGGTAAAAGATCAGTAAGACTCTTTAACCAATTCCACTCTTGTCTTTTGAACCTTAAGTAGAGTTTAGAAGAGAGGAGAACAAGTCGCGATCTCATTCTACCTTAGATGAAGATCTGAATCTTAGTAAAACTTGTAAGAATATATTGAATGATCAGAGTGTTTACAAGGAAAATCATCCCTAACCAAAGATAGCAAGGAACTCTACTACACCATCCATATAAACAAAAGAAGAGATACAACAAGGAGAAGGAAATTGATCATAGCCTTAACCGATTGAGATCTTCTTCTCCTCCTTGAAGATGATGGAGCAAAGACTTCCTTGGACACCAACAATGGAATGGATGCGGAAATGGCATGTGAATGGAGTGTATAGGTGTGTTGGAATGTGTGGAAAAGTGTAGGCCAATGACCTATTTATAGGCATCATTTTCCTTGTGTGCCGGGTGTAATGCCTGCTAAAAAGTACCTGGCACCTAATAAAACATGTGCCAACTGTTAACGGTCGAAACCGCCAAATCTGTGCAAACCGATGCTTGTGCCGGACAGGAGATGTCCGGCACCATACCCGACATCAGTTGGAGTGGTAACGGGCATTAACTGCTGACGTTTGGTCAACCGTGCTGACTTTTGCTTGTGCTGAATAGAATGTACGCAGCACTGCATCCGGCAATAACTTGATTCTTTTCCATACTCGTGCCATGCAGAAGCCACCCGACATCATATCCTGCACCACTTGGACATTTGGCTAGAGATTTGTTCCTTGCATGAAAAACATAAAAAAACATAAGTCAGAACAAATAATACACTTTATACATAATATAACATAAATAATGGTTATTCTAACCTTATTTATGTCAAATATTATAATTATAACTACTATAATATGATAAGTCTGAGGCTTATCAAAGCCTTACCACCACAAAAACACCTCAGGCACCCATGAGCCCAACCATACACTTTCTCTTCCAAGGCACACATAAGCCCTACCTTCCATAAAGTCATCCCTAGGCACACATAAGCCCTATCTTGCATTTTCTTCCTTACATTGAAACCATCCTTAGGCGCACATAATCCCTACCACCATAGAAACATCCTTAGGCACACATAAGCCCTATCTTGCATTTCCATCCTTACATTGAAACCATCATTAGACACACATAAGCCCTACCTTACATAGAAACCACCATTAGGCACACATAAGCCCTAACTTGCATATTGCATCATCAAACATTCCATACCATTTGCTTAACCCAGGCTCGCATAAGCCCTGGCTATAGAAGGTGACAAGGTGATGGCAATAAATCCTCCTTAGTTATGTAAAAACTTATTTTGGGATCAACAAATGGTGGGCGAAGGCAATAAGTCCCCGGGGTTTATACCAGGATTTATCCCGACACACCGGTTTGGGGGCAATGGAAATAAGTCCACATAGGGTCCAACCAGGAGCATTGGCACGGGTTTTGATCCCCAAATACTCCGAGCATCATTTGCATACCATCCTCATTTGCACGTCATACGCATATCATCTTCTATAGTGTGTCTCATATCTACATTCTACTCATGGGTTTTCGACACCTTCAATACTCGGTTCATTTCACCTTTTTCTTAATTCAACTCATTTTCCAGGTAGCTAACGCCTCATAATAACACAACACAATCATTAGACTTTCAGTAGAAATCTAATTCATTCCTCACTCCTGGTTAAAATTTTGGGGCATCACTTAAGCATCAACTAGTCTTTTCATTTTCATTACAAAGCCAAGTTAATGGGGGCAATTTGTTCTACCCAAAATTTTAATCCCCCGGAAGAGAGTCTCTTAAGGCACAGATACTCAAAAGGAAGTTTGGTCAAGTATTCTCAGTTCAATCGGCGCATTCCGGAGTGCTAGGGATAACTTAGTCATCTTCAGGGGCATTTTCATAACTTTCAAAGGCTCCTAAGCCTCCTATAAGCTTTCTCTCTCCTCTGAAAGTGGCGTAAATCGACTAGAAATGCTTTGAAAGTTTAACCCATGATATAGGATGACATTTTGAGCATAATGGCTTTAAAATTTTGATTTTTTGAATTTCCAATAATTTTCTAGTGATTTCTAATTGAATCTGACGAGAAATTGAATTTGTAAATATTTCAATATCCAAAAAGTTTGATTACACCTTGGAAAAATAAATTTTCATAGTCGAATTCTCTTTGGAAGCCTTTGAGCTAAAACATCAGTAAATCTCAATTTTTACTGGAATTTTCTATCTTTAGTGAGGCCTACTTAAGGAACCTTATCCCTTGACCAAACCAGATATCCAATAACCCTAGAACATCAGCAAGCATGGCCGTCATAACTCTCTCACGTTTTTCAACACTTGAACCCCGAAATCACACCAAAAACCTTCCAAAATCATTGTCTAAACAAGTTTTTCAATTCCCACCACATCAGCAATCATCAAACCACCATCAAAACACCACCAAAACGTGAGGAACAACCTTAATTCACAAGGGTCAGAAGCTGGTCTCGAACCTGAATCATAACCGACTCCGGCGAGGCTCCAAAAGACTCCCGACATGAAGAATTCAGTCAATCCAGAAGTCAAAATAGGTTAGAATCTTAATCTCTTGACTCCACACGACTTGTTTAACCTCATATTAAAATTTGAGTTCGAACCGACGCTTTTCGGCTTCTAAATTGTTGTTTACCTTCATTTTTGTCCCTTAACTTGTTCATTACGTTTCATCATTAATTTGAAGCCGAATTGAAAATCTTTGATTACTAACATCTTGGAAATTTCTCAAGCTACACGTTCATAAATTTTGAGCTTAAAACACCACCGGGAACCACCTAAAACCCGCCGTCCATGGGTGGTCCGTAGCCCCATACGCTGTGTCAGGGCCCACAGACACCCTTGGACAGCGGCGGGATTTTAAATTTTTTAAAATGTAGGGTTTTACAAAGCATGTCCGGGCCCACTGACATTGAATTCCTTGGCCTTGGACTTTTCATGTAACGCCCCTACTTATCATAAATGCAGCGGAAATGAAATACTAAGGCGATTACAGATCATCGGGCTCCAAACACCCGGCACCAAACCTCACCAATTACAACTTATGTCATTACAAAAGCTACGGCCTGAACCACGAGAAAACTTTAACAAAAATAAGCAGCAATAAAACACATAAACTCTCCAAGCCTAATCCCATCCCAATCACTCTTTCTCTTCGTGGCCACCTGTAAGATAACACTTACCTGCAAGATAAAACCAAGCAGCCCACCCCGAGTGGGGTGGGTCAGTTCCCTGGAATGGAACGGGTACGATCCTCCAAAAACGACTTAAATACAGATCTTAAATAAATAATAACTTGAAACAAACACTTAAAACACTCAGAGGAACAAAGCATTTCACAGTTCACCAAATCAAAATACCAAGATAAGAACAAGGTTAATAGCTGAAAGATAAAGTTAGTGAACATCCATTCCATTAGTTAATCCCGAATCCCGTTAGGAGTAGAAAGACACAGATAGTCACAAAGGACTAGGAATGATAAAATAGATCCATGAACCCAAAACTCGAGAGTGGAATAAAACCCATTGGGAGAGATGGCCCCCACCGCCAGTCAGTTGCCACAAGGGCGAGGTAAACAGACCTCCGCTGTCAGTTGCCACAAAGGGCGAGGTATAGCAGACCTCCGCTGCCACCGACCCGTTCTCAGTCATCGGTGAAAAGTGTGTGCACCACTTATTAGAAATAATCCATACTCAGTACCAAGAATAACTTTCCCATATTCCCACTAGATCACCAACTACCCAGAGCAATACCAAAACACTCAGTCCTACAGAGTGCAGAAGCGTAAACCCTAAGCAGCCAATGTCTAACGGGGCACCAGATAGAAGTAACCAATTCCCATGTAAGTTTCACATCCAAGGCTCAGTTAGTCACACAAGCTGAGTTAGTCACACAACCATTTCCCTTTTTTTTTGAAATTCCTTTTAAAGTCAGTTAGCGTTTTCCAAGACATTCCACAAGACAAACAACAAATATCGGAGTACGAGAAATCGTACCTGGTATATGTAGAAGCAGTAACCAAACTTGAAAATGCGAACTACTTCCACTAATCACCTATAATTAAAGTATTCCAAGCATTAATTAGTTAAGGCACTATAATGCTACACATCCCCCATTTTATTAGTCTATAGCTTTGTTTTACAGTTACTCCCTCCTAAGGATCTGGTTAGATCTCGTAATTAAATCTTTTGTGCATACTTAACTTATTCCATTTACCCACTCCCGATTATAGGTTTGTTTTAATTAATCCCTGGGTTACGATTGGCTAACTTACTTTGACACCTATTAAGGTTTAGGATGTGTATTTCCCCCTAATAGTCTACCTGGATGTCACACTAACCTTTAATATTTTTAATTGCCATGTAGGAATTAGGTTTATCCCAATTTTCCCTCTTAATATGTTTCCCATAAGGAATGTTACTTCTTTTAGTACTTCTAATGTATTTATATAACACTTATATTTTTCTTAGGATTTATCCAAAACATTCTTTAAGAAATTCTTACTGTATTTAATTATATCTAATATCTTTTAGACATCTCCACAACTGATATATGGTTTATAAATAAAGTGTTTGCCCTAGCTTAATTAAGCATATTAACCTCCATAATAATAATATGTAGTTTAGTTCAATTCCCCGATTTAATATAAGTCCCTATTTTATTCCTCTCATATAAATATATTTATGTGTAAACAACTTTTACCTCACCGAAAAGATAACACCCAAAATATTTATAACATACTGATGTAAAATGTTAATTTAGGTTTAATTATTTTTCCCCATCCTAAAAAGTTAATTACCCAACCATACTTTAATTTTTAGTTACATTAAAAACCTTATATTATAGGTTATTCTTATGAAAAACTCATAAACGTAATTTTTAAACCTATTTACCCTTGCCCAAAAATTCCCAAACTTAATATATAATAACTATAACATTTTAGACATATATAAAATTTTTTTCCATAAAAATATCTTTTTAAATCACCCAAATAATTCCATAATACCCGTAACTTGCAAAATTCATAACTTATGTTTAAAAACTCAAAACTCATATTAATTTACATCAAAATAAACTAGATTAATTAAGGAATCTATGGTTAAAATTTCAAGTCAAAACACATTCGGGAAGGCCATTAAATAAATCTAACAAGTTAGGACTTTATTCTGGAAAATACATTAATCTTATTACAACTTAAAACCCACGATCTAATCTTGGCCGTCCATGTTTATTAACCGCGATCCGACGGCCCAGAACACGCCAGTTCTTCAGCGAAGACAATAAGGGGATCGAGTACTAATCTGATGATTTCTCACAATCCACAGAACGAAATTCGATGATTCTTGTTCCTAACAACTCGAAATTAAATCCCGGTTCTAATGGTACCGTTTTCCCCAATTTTCATGTAGAATTGAGCAATTTCGAATCTGGGTTCGAAGTTAGGGTTCAAAGTTCAATCCGAATTCGATTTTGACAAATTCCCCCATTGTAATGCATAATAGACTAAATTGGCATGTGGGTTTGATCGAAAACATGACTACGAACATCAACATCGGAGCAATTTGATCGGAAACTCACCGGAATTGCATTAACGGGAAGAATCCAACTCGAAAAATCTGGAAATTGTTATTTCATGTGCGGTTCAGGTATGCCACTTCTCGAATCAACTCGCACCAACTGAGAGAGATTGATTCTTGGAACCTATCACAATCCAAACTAGACATGTAACTCTAGATGTCAGTGGAAGAATCATTGAATTTGATGAACTAGGGAGAAAGTTACAGATCTCACAAGATCGGTGTTTACCTAGTTTGTTTCGGGATGAACTGGGCAAAATTACCGACGTGATCGAGTAGGCATCTTTAGACAGTTATAACTCCCAACCAGTGCGAATTAGCCTTGGCCATCAACATGAAAGTTATAGAGGGATTAGAGATCTTCAAAACAAGCTAAAGAACAAGAAATTTGGATGAGAAATGAAGAAGTTATGGTGACGAAGTTTACCCGATTCAGGAAAAACTGCAGTTCTGGGTTACGAACTCGCGAGGAGGTAACTTTGGATCAACTTTCCGATCATTGTAGAAGGAGTTAGATGTGTGTGAGTAATGGTTGGAAAGAGGAAAGATAGAGAATCGAATGAAACAAACGGCATACCAAATGGTGGAGTAGGGAAAAAGATATAGGTGTCTAAAGATCGACCCTCGACATGCCAAAACCGCTGGGAAAATCAACCGGTTAAGTGTTGGGTGCTGACTGGGCGCGACACGTGTCCTGGACACGTCAGCATCCTTCAAATTTTGGCTCTAAACTTCGATCTATCATAACTTTGGCTAGGATGATCCGTTTTTACGTTCTTTTTATCGATCTTCATGGTTTTTCATAACCTATTTATTGGTATAGGTTCATGGCCTAGTTTGACCATTCTCAAAAAGTCAACTCTAGCAAGGCTTAATAAGCTTTAAGGTTTCTAGAATTTTATATTGACTTTTATGTTTCAAAACAATGTTCCAACACTTCCTAAAATCTTTATAATATATTTGGAGTGTTTAGAAATTTTCCCAAGATTTTGACTTATAAATCTTATTATTAAATTCATAATACTATATAATAATGTATAATAATTAGGGTTAAATAGGAGAAAACCCCTAAATAAATTTCACAACTCCATATAATAATTTAATATTCATTATTCCATATAATAATTTAATTTTAACAAAAGAAATCCCCTAAATTAATTTAAATTAATTTAGGGGTATTTCAGTATATCCCCCTTAAAAGAAACTTCGTCCCGAAGTTTAATACCAACTAATAGCTACTCACACCACATCAGGTGTGCTGTCAAAAATTACCAGAATGTTCATCCAATAACAATCCCAACCAAAATTCCATACCAATCCATTCCACTCATTTCCATTTCCAGATTCCACGCAAAATTATTCACGTTAAACCCAACCAAGATTTTCATAAATAGAAATTAAGATTCACACAATGTATAAATCAATACATGCATCACCTCTCCATCATTCTACTAACAAAACAAACAGGGCATAATCTGGATGAGGGACGAAGGAAGAGTATGCACTACCCCCCCGAAAAGAGCCAAGGTACGCCCTCGTACCGCTATGAACAAGAATCCAGTAGAGGCAAGAATACAAGGAAATTCATGGAAATAGATGTGGGTACTTCACTCTCATAGAGTCCTCAGTCTCCCAAGTAGCTTCTTCAACCCTGATGCTCCCAAAGAACTTTCACTAGCTTGACTGATCTGCCTCTCGTTTCCCGGACCTTCGTGTCCAGGATCTGAATGGAGTCTCCTCATATCTCAGTGTAGGTTCAATCTCAATCTCTCTGGCTGTAGAACGTGAGAAGGGTCAGGTACATACTTCTTCAGCTGCGATACATGAAATACGTCATGTACCTTCCCCAACTCTGGTAGGTCTAGTCGATACGCTGCTGGGCCCACGCGCTCCGTAATCCTGTACGGACCAACATACTTAGGGCTTAGCTTTCCTCTCATCCCAAATCTGAAGATACCTCTCATCGGAGACACTCGTAGGAAAACCATATCACTGATCTGAAATTCAAGCTCTCTGGTACGCTGATCCCCGTAAGATTTCTGCCTAGACTGCGCTGCCCTCATGTGCTGCTGAATAACTCTGATGTCGTCCTGCAGTCTCTGAATATACTCTGGGCCAATCAAAACTGTCTCAGCAGGGTCACTCCATGATAAAGGTGTCCGGCACGGTCTGCCATACAGAGCCTGAAATGGGGCCATGCCGATAGACGAGTGATAAGAATTGTTGTAGGAGAACTCTACCAAGTGTAGACGCTCTATCCAACTCCCCTGATAGTCTAAGGCGACCGCTCTCAACATATCTTCTAGTGTCTGAATCGTCCTCCTCCTCGGTCTGCCCATCTGTTTGAGGGTGGAAGGCTGTGCTAAGTCGCAACTGAGTACCAAATGCCTCCTGTACCTGACGCCAAAATCTACTAAGGAAACGTGCATCACGATCGGAGACGATCGTCTTCGGTACCCCATGGTACCGGATGTGCTCTGTGGTGAACACCTCAGCTAGTTTGGGCACCTTCCATGTGTCCTTGATAGGTATAAACTTAGCTGTCTTAGTTAGCCTATCGACTATCACCCAAATTGTGTTCAATCCACCTCTGGCTGGAGGGAGACCGACCACAAAATCCATACTAATATCGTCAAACTTCCAGCACGGTACCGGTAACGACTGAATCTGGCCTCCTGGTCGTCGATGCTCGAACTTCACCTTCTGACAGGTGAGACATCGCGAGACGAAGTCTGCTACATCCCCTCTTCATCCCGCTCCACCAGAATAGCTTCTTTAAATCCTTGTACATCTTGGTGGCTCCAGGATGTACTGACAATGTAGAGGAATGAGCTTCAGAGAGAATCCTGGTCTGAAGTTCTGTCGCATCCTGAGGAACGCAGAGTCTGCCTCTGACCCGAAGGTGTCCCTCGCTGTCTAGCTCGTAGTCATACTTCAGACCATCAGTCAACCCATCTACTAATTTCTGCCTGATACCCTGTAGATACACATCACTATCCTGAGCTGCATATACCTCCTCAGCTATTCGTGGTCGTCTCTATGAGAGCAAGAAGTGAATATGCTCTTCTGCTCAGAGCGTCTGCCACGACATTACCTTTACCTTCAGTGTACTGGAGGTCGATATCATAATCAGCTAGTAGCTCGATCCACCGTCGCTGTCTCAAGTTCAGCTCCTTCTGGGTCCAGATGTATTTCAAACTTTTATGATCTGTCATAATTCGGACCGTGGCTCCGTACAGGTAGTGTCGCCAGATCTTCAAGGCAAAGACTATGGCGAGGAGCTCAAGGTCGTGTGTGGGATAATTTTCTTCGTGCTTCTTCAGCTGTCGAGAAGCGTAAGCCACGACTCTGCCATTTTGCATCAAAACTCCACCGATCCCCTTGCCTGAAGCATCACAGTAAACCTCGAATCCCTCATTTCCCTCGGGGATCACCAATACTGGAGCTGTGGTCAGAGCATCCTTCAGTGCCTGAAAGGAGACCTCACATGCCTCCGTCCATACAAACGGGCTATCCTTCTTCATCAGAGAGGTTAAGGGTTTGGCTAGCCTGGAGAAATCCTTCACAAAGCGTCTATAATAGCCAGCCAACCCAAGGAAGCTCCGAATCTCAGTCACTGAGCGAGGTCTGTGCCAGCTCTTTACCGCCTCAATTTTAGCTGGGTCCACTGAAACTCCCTCAGCTGAGATCACATGACCAAGAAATGATACCTTGTCCAGCCAGAATTCACATTGCTGAACTTGGCATAGAGTTGCCTCTCTCTCAGAGTCTCCAAGACTGTTCTCAAATGCTGCTCATGTTCCTCTTTGCTCTTGGAGAAGATCAGAATGTCGTCTATGAATACGACCACTGACTTATCTAGCTGGGCTTGGAAGACTCTCTGCATCAAATCCATAAATCTCGCCGGTGCATTGGTCAGTCCAAACGGCATCACTGTGAACTCATAGTGGCCGTATCTGGTCCGGAAGGCTGTCTTCTCTATATCTGACTCAGTTACAGCTATCTGATGATACCCGGAACGCAGATCAATTTTAGAGAATACCTTAGCTCCCCTCAGCTGGTCGAACAAGTCATCGATCCTGGGCAGTGGGTACTTGTTCTTGATTGTGACATTGTTCAGCTCTCTGTAGTCGATACAGAGTCTCAGGCTTCCGTCCTTCTTCTTGACGAAAAGCACTGGAGCACCCCAAGGTGAGACACTGGGTCTGATGAAACCCTTATCTAGCAGTTCTTGCAGTTGCTTCTTCAATTCCACCATCTCTGTAGGGCCCATCCGGTAAGGAGCCTTGGCAATTGGTCCTGTACCGGGTATGAGGTCGATGTTGAACTCAACCTCCCTCAATGGTGGTAGTCCAGGTAACTCCTCCGGAAAGACGTCGGGGTACTCCGACACAACAGGTACGTCATTCTTGAACTTTGGATCTGTCCTCAGATCCTGGGCATAACAGTAGTAGGCGGTCGCTCCCTTGGACACTTCCTTCATCAGGGATAGTGCCGATACAACCTTCACAGTCGGCTGCTTGGGCTGCATTCGGTATGAAACTGTGATCCCTGTAGCTGACTTCAAGAGGAGGCGATGCTCTGCGCAGTGTAGCCTACCTCTGTATCTCTGTAGTGTGTCCATGCCCACAATTATGTCGAACCCCATGCCAGGGAAGACAATGGCATCAAAAGGAAATCTGCTCCCTTGATGCGTATGTTCAAGCCCTTACATTGCTTACTGCACTTGATTAATTCTCTGGATGGCAATAAGACTGAGCAGTCATGGATATCTTCTGTAGGGGCATCTATCTTAGCATGAAATGCCTGGGATATGAATGAATGGGAGGCTCCAGAATCAAACAGAACAGTGGCTTCCACCTCATTAATTAAGAACGTGCCTGAAATCACAGAGTAAATTCTAAGATTCTCAGGCGTTATTCCCAAGGTAATAAATCAGGCTAGTAGTTATACCTGTGATGACCATCCCGTTGCTCTTCGCTTGAGCCTGGTTCAACACAGTTAACCTGATCTCTGAGTTCCCAACCCCTACAACGACGAAACAAACTTATAAGATTTCCATTCTTATTAAGGTCTTCATGAGCATTTTAATGACTACAATGCTGAAATTGCATAAATTACAAAGCTAGATCTGTCTAAAGGTCAGGTTTAAACGGCCAGGTTTCATGTGAGTCTGGTTGATGATGGATGTGGGGGCTGTGTGGGGCTTAATTCTCTTCACCCCATGGTAGATAAGTCTGGCTGCTCCCCCGAATATCAGCACATCACCCGACTTCAGGAGGATCTTTGTAGCAAGATCCATTCTCTTCTGATCTCCAAATAGGAATTCCGCGTCGTCTCCAAGTGATATGGACACCACTGGAACTCCTCTGGTGATGGACTCTAGAGACTCGTCCCTATCCTGATGCATTCCTAGCTTACCTTCTTTCTCGTAGAAGTTGATGATGCACACGTCTGAGGTTAGGTCTGGGACGGGCTCATCCTCCAATTCCTGGGCTGCTTTAACTGCAGCTCCAATGATGGTCTGCAACTCTCCTGGAATTGGTGGCACCTCCACCTCTTCGTAGGTTCTAGTGGTGTGGTCCCACTTCTTACCTAGGCACATGATCTTCACCTTCATGGTTGCACCGTTCTTGAAGGTGGGAGTGTAGAAGTTTCCTCCTTTCCCACCTAATTCTCTGATCTTGAGGATCAATGCATATTGGTCCGCTGGGGTCAAAAATTCTCGTAATAAGACCATCCCAGGTCTCAGTATCTCGCACTTCTCTGGTGGGTGTGGTTTGGCCTCAAAGGAAATGGTGGGTGTGGAAATAGGCAATACAGGAAAGCAAATATCGAAAGCTGAACGAAAACAACAGTTTCCATTAAGTAACAAGTCAATATTCAAACTGGTCTTAGCACAAAGGTGTAAAAGAAAGAGGGATTTATAGTTCATCCCTTTACAATGCCGAGGAAAAATTATTCGAAGAAATGAGGCAAAACGAAGGTCTAAGCTTCTTCAGTAGTAAAGTAGTCCTCACCAGGTGAACTCGGGTCATCACTCGCCGATTCGACACGGTCCACCAGGTTGAGAACTGGTGCTTTGCCTGGCCTCTGAGGGTAGTTCTGGGCAGGACGATGGGTAGATGGTCCAGCACCTCCGGTGCCACCTCTACCTCCTCCTCCACTTGTATTAGTAGCTGGGGCTTTAGTCGCTGACCCGGTGCGTGGCTTGTAGTTCCTGGAATCCGGGTTCGAGAAGCACTCAAAGGATCTATGCCCCTTCCTGCCACAGTGGTGACACGTCACCAGAGTTCCGTCACACTCCTTTCCTGGATGGTCCTTCTCACACTTCCTGCAGAAGTACCTTCTTACGGGTTGGTTTCCTGTTCCAAGTCAAGGTCAGTAGCGTGATAGCAATATGTAACCACATTGTAGATTCTGTATTATCTTACCACTAGGTGGATGGGAGCGGATTGGCTCAGCATCAATAGGTGAAGGAACCATGGCCTTTTCATTCTTCCCCTTGTAGAACTTGCCCTTCCTTTCATAGTTCTGGGAAGGGTTTCCTCCACTACCTCCTCCAGCGTCTCCCTTCCTCTTGCCTAGCACGGAATCCTGATAGGCAATGGTGGTTTCGCAGTCGTTTGCATCATCAGCTAGTTCCTGTCGTTACATTATGTGTTAGTGGGAAAATCTTACCGAACCAGAAATTCCAAAGTCATATTCCATACCTGTAAAGTTTTTCCCCTGGTGGAACCGATCATGTTCATTATCCTGAAGTTCAAGCCAGTATGAAATTTATCCACCAGGTACCTCGGAGCGTAAGCTCCCTCTCCAATGACAGCAAGCAACTCCACAAACTTGTCATAGTATTCAGCAACAGAGGAAGTCCCTTGCTTCAGCTGCTCAAATTCACTTCTCATCCTCTTTTGTAGGTAGGACGGGTAGAACTTAGCTCTCAAGGCCACCAGAAAAGCTTGGAAATCAAAGTTCGCCTGAGCGGTCAGCTCGGCTCTGGCTGTCTGCCACCATCGATGAGCTGGCCCTTGGAGGAAGTATGCCGCTATGTCCACTTGGCGATCTGCTGGGACATGTAGAGAGGTAAAAGCCTTTTGAATCTCAGCGATGTATTTCTCCAGGGCTTTCGGTACTGGCTGGCCTTCATAGACTGGGGGACGAAGATCGTTGACCGCTTTCAACCAGTTGAACTCTCGCGGACCGTGGGGTGGTGGTGGCGGTGGTTGAGGGATCTGAGCCTGCTGCTGAGCTAATGCAGCGGTTACAATCTGAGCTATGACCTCAGGGGTAACAGCATCGGGTCCGTAACCACCTGGGGGTCCCGCTCCTCGTCCTCCTCTTCCTCCGCGTCCTCCTCTTCCTCCTCTTTGAGACATTTTAGCTGCTGAGGATGGTATTTGTTGTTCAGAAGTTGTATGTTAAATCTAGACATCTATGTAGTAACCTGCGAAGTGTTTCATAACTACCCAGGGACGGTGTGTAGTTAGAGTGTTCATGAGTGATGTAAATAAGGTCAAGTATGGGGTAAGGGTAACGTGCCTTTCTGGAATCCTCACTTCCCAATTCTACCCCACTTCCCCAGTTTTAAGGGCACCTATATTCTAAGTATTTCACTCGGCTTGTTTTCTCGGGCTCAGAGCGTAACTACGCTCTGATACCACTTTCTGTAACGCCCCTACTTATCATAAATGCAGCGGAAATGAAATACTAAGGCGATTACAGATCATCGGGCTCCAAACACCCGGCACCAAACCTCACCAATTACAACTTATGTTCATTACAAAGCTACGGCCTGAACCACGAGAAAACTTAACAAAAATAAGCAGCAATAAAAACAATAAACTCTCCAAGCCTAATCCCATCCCAATCACTTTTCTCTTCGTGGCCACCTGTAGATAACACTTACCTGCAAGATAAAACCAAGCAGCCCACCCCGAGTGGGGTTGGGTCAGTTCCCTGGAATGGAACTGGACGATCCTCCAAAAACGACTTAAATACAGATCTTAAATAAATAATAACTTGAAACAAACACTTAAAACACTCAGAGGAACAAAGCATTTCACAGTTCACCAAATCAAAATACCAAGATAAGAACAAGGTTAATAGCTGAAAGATAAAGTTAGTGAACATCCATTCCATTAGTTAATCCCGAATCCCGTTGGCAGGTAGAAAAGACACAGATAGTCACAAAGGACTAGGAAATGATAAAATAGATCCATGAACCAAAACTCGAGAGTGGAATAAAACCCATTGGGGAGAGATGGCCCCCCACCGCCTCAGTTGCCACAAGGCGAGGTAAAGACACCTCCGCTGTCAGTTGCCACAAAGGGCGAGGATAGCAGACTCGCTGCCACCGACCCGTTCTCAGTCATCGGTGAAAAGTGTGCACCACTTATTAGAAATAATCCATACTCAGTACCAAGAATAACTTTCCCATATTCCCACTAGATCCCAACTACCCAGAGCAATACCAAAACACTCAGTCCTACAGAGTGCAGAAGCGTAAACCCTAAGCAGCAATGTCTAAGGGGCACCAGATAGAAGTAACCAATTCCCATGTAAGTTTCACATCCAAGGCTCAGTTAGTCACACAAGCTGAGTTAGTCACACAACCATTCCCTTTTTTTTTGAAATTCCTTTTAAAGTCAGTTAGCGTTTTCCAAGACATTATTCCACAAGACAAACAACAAATATCGGAGTACGAGAAATCGTACCTGGTATATGTAGAAGCAGTAACCAAACTTGAAAATGCGAACTACTTCCACTAATCACCTATAATTAAAGATTAACGCATTAATTAGTTAAGGCACTATAATGCTAACATCCCCCATTTTATTAGTCTATAGCTTTGTTTTACAGTTACTCCCTACCTAAGGATCTGGTTAGATCTCGTAATTAAATTTTTGTGCATACTTAACTTATTCCATTTACCCACTCCCGATTATAGGTTTGTTTTAATTAATCCCTGGGTTACGATTGGCTAACACTTTGACACCTATTAAGGTTTAGGATGTGTATTTCCCCCTAATAGTCTACTGGATGTCACACTAACCTTTAATATTTTTAATTGCCATGTAGGAATTAGGTTTATCCCAATTTTCCCTCTTAATATGTTTCCCATAAGGAATGTTACTCTTTTAGTACTTCTAATGTATTTATATATACACTTATATTTTTCTTAGGATTTATCCAAAACATTCTTTAAGAAATTCTTACTGTATTTAATTAATCTAATATCTTTTAGACATCTCCACAACTGATATATGGTTTATAAAATAAAGTGTTTGCCCTAGCTTAATTAAGCATATAACCTCCATAATAATAATATGTAGTTTAGTTCAATTCCCCGATTTAATATAAGTCCCTATTTTATTCCTCTCATATAAAATATATTTATGTGTAAACAACTTTTACCCTCACCGAAAAGAGAACACCCAAAATATTTATAACATACTGATGTAAAATGTTAATTTAGGTTTAATTATTTTCCCCATCCTAAAAAGTTAATTACCCAACCATACTTTAATTTTTAGTTACATTAAAAACCTTATATTATAGGTTATCTTATGAAAAACTCATAACGTAATTTTTAAACCTATTTACCCTTGCCCAAAATTCCCAAACTTAATATATAATAACTAAATATACATTTTAGACATTATAAAATTTTGTATTCCATAAAAAATACTTTTAAATCACCCAAATAACATATACCCGTAACTTGCAAAATTCATAACTTATGTTTAAAAACTCAAAACTCATATTAATTTACATCAAATAAACTAGATTAATTAAGGAATCTATGGTTAAAATTTCAAGTCAAAACACATTCGGGAAGGCCATTAAATAAATCTAACAAGTTAGGACTTTATTCTGGAAAATTACATTAATCTTTACAACTTAAAACCCACGATCTAATCTGGCCGTCCATGTTTATTAACCGCGATCCGACGGCCCAGAACACGCCAGTCTTCAGCGAAGACAATAAGGGGATCGAGTACTAATCTGATGATTTCTCACAATCCACAGAACGAAATTCGATGATTCTTGTTCCTAACAACTCGAAATTAAATCCCGGTTCTAATGGTACCGTTTTCCCAATTTTCATGTAGAATTGAGCAATTTCGAATCTGGGTTCGAAGTTAGGGTTCAAAGTTCAATCCGAATTCGATTTTGACAAATTCCCCATGTAATGCATAATAGACTAAATTGGCATGGGGTTTGATCGAAAACATGACTACGAACATAACATCGGAGCAATTTGATCGGAAACTCACCGGAATGCATTAACGGGAAGAATCCAACTCGAAAAATTGGAAATTGTTATTTCATGTGCGGTTCAGGTATGCCACTTCTCGAACAAACTCGCACCAACTGAGAGAGATTTGATTCTTGGAACCTATCACAATCCAAACTAGACATGAACTCTAGATGTCAGTGGAAGAATCATTGAATTTGATGAACTAGGGAGAAAGTTACAGATCTCACAAGATCGGTGTTACCTAGTTTTTTCGGGATGAACTGGGCAAATTACCGACGTGATCGAGTAGGCATCTTTAGACAGTTATAACTCCCAAACCAGTGCGAATTATCCTTGGCCATCAACATGAAAGTTATAGAGGGATTAGAGATCTTCAAAACAAGCTAAAGAACAAGAAATTTGGATGAGAAATGAAGAAGTTATGGCGTGACGAAGTTTACCCGATTTCAGGAAAAACTGCAGTTCTGGGTTACGAACTCGCGGGAGGTAACTTTGGATCAACTTCCGATCATTTAGAAGGAGTAGATGGTGTGTGAGTAATGGTTGGAAAGAGGAAAGATAGGAGAATCGAATGAACAAACGGCATACCAAATGGTGGAGTAGGGAAAAAGATATAGGTGTCTAAAGATCGACCCTCGACATGCCAAACGCTGGAAAAATCAACCGGTTAAGTGTTGGGTGCTGACTGGGCGCGACACGTGTCTGGACACGTCAGCATCTTCAAATTTTGGCTCTAAACTTCGATCTATCATAACTTTGGCTAGGATGATCCGTTTTTGACGTTCTTTTTATCGATCTTCATGGTTTTTCATAACCTATTTATTGGTATAGGTTTCATGGGCCTAGTTTGACCATTCTCAAAAAGTCAACTCTAGCAAGGCTTAATAAGCTTTAAGGTTTCTAGAATTTTATATTGACTTTTATGTTTCAAAACAATGTTCCAACACTTCCTAAAATCTTTATAATATATTTGGAGTGTTTAGAAATTTTCCCAAGATTATTGACTTATAAATCTTATTATAAATTCATAATACTATAATAATGATAATAATTAGGGTTGGTAAATAGGAGAAAAACCCCTAAATTAAATCACACTCCATAATAATTAATATTCATTATTCATATAATAATTTAATTTTAACAAAAGAAATCCCCTAAATTAATTTAAATTAATTTAGGGGTATTTCAGTATATCCCCTTAAAAGAAACTTCGTCCCGAAGTTTAATACCAACTAATAGCTACTCACACCACATCAGGTGTGCTGTCAAAAATTACCAGAATGTTCATCCAATAACAATCCCAACCAAAATTCCATACCAATCCATTCCACTCATTTCCATTTCCAGATTCCACGCAAAATTATTCAGCGTTAAACCAAACCAAGATTTTCATAAATAGAAATTAAGATTCACACAATGTATAAATCAAGTACATGCATACACCTCTCCATCATTCTACTAACAAAACAAACAGGGCATAATCTGGATGAGGTGACGAAGGAAGAGTATGCACTACCCCCCCGAAAAGAGCCAAGGTACGCCCTCGTACCGCTATGAACAAGAATCCAGTAGAGGCAAGAATACAAGGAAATATCATGGAAATAGATGTGGGTACTTCACTCTCATAGAGTCCTCAGTCTCCCAAGTAGCTTCTTCAACCCCATGATGCTCCCAAAGAACTTTCACTAGCTTGACTGATCTGCCTCTCGTTTCCCGGACCTTCGTGTCCAGGATCTGAATGGGAGTCTCCTCATATCTCATGTAGGTTCAATCTCCAATCTCTCTGGCTGTAGAACGTGAGAAGGGTCAGGTACATACTTCTTCAGCTGCGATACATGAAATACGTCATGTACCTTCCCCAACTCTGTGGTAGGTCTAGTCGATACGCTGCTGGGCCCACGCGCTCCGTAATCCTGTACGGACCAACATACTTAGGGCTTAGCTTCCTCTCATCCCAAATCTGAAGATACCTCTCATCGGAGACACTCGTAGGAAAACCATATCACTGATCTGAAATTCAAGCTCTTCTGGTACGCTGATCCCGTAAGATTTCTGCCTAGACTGCGCTGCCCTCATGTGCTGCTGAAAACTCTGATGATGTCGTCCTGCAGTCTCTGAATATACTCTGGGCCAATCAAAACTGTCTCAGCAGGGTCACTCCATGAAAAGGTGTCCGGCACGGTCTGCCATACAGAGCCTGAAATGGGGCCATGCCGATAGACGAGTGATAAGAATTGTTGTAGGAGAACTCTACCAAGTGTAGACGCTCTATCCAACTCCCCTGATAGTCTAAGGCGACCGCTCTCAACATATCTTCTAGTGTCTGAATCGTCCTCTCGGTCTGCCCATCTGTTGCGGGTGGAAGGCTGTGCTAAGTCGCAACTGAGTACCAAATGCCTCCTGTACCTGACGCCAAAATCTACTAAGGAAACGTGCATCACGATCGGAGACGATCGTCTTCGGTACCCCATGGTACCGGATGTGCTCTGTGGTGAACACCTCAGCTAGTTGGGCACCTTCCATGTGTCCTTGATAGGTATAAACTTAGCTGTCTTAGTTAGCCTATCGACTATCACCCAAATTGTCAATCACCTCTGGGGAGGGAGACCGACCACAAAATCCATACTAATATCGTCAAACTTCCAGCACGTACACCCACGCCCCTTACGCCTATGGTTGGCTGTATGCCGGTGGTAACAACGACTGAATCTGGCCTCCTGGTCGTCGATGCTCGAACTTCACCTTCTGACAGGTGAGACATCGCGAGACGAAGTCTGCTACATCCCTCTTCATCCCGCTCCACCAGAATAGCTTCTTTAATCCTTGTACATCTTGGTGGCTCCAGGATGTACTGACAATGTAGAGGAATGAGCTTCAGAGAGAATCCTGGTCTGAAGTTCTGTCGCATCCTGAGGAACGCAGAGTCTGCCTCTGACCCGAAGGTGTCCCTCGCTGTCTAGCTCGTAGTCATACTTCAGACCATCAGTCAACCCATCTGCTAATTTCTGCCTGATACCCTGTAGATACACATCACTATCCTGAGCTGCATATACCTCCTCAGCTATCGTGGTCGTCTCTATGAGAGCAAGAAGTGAATATGCTCTTCTGCTCAGAGCGTCTGCCACGACATTACCTTTACCCTCAGTGTACTGGAGGTCGATATCATAATCAGCTAGTAGCTCGATCCACCGTCGCTGTCTCAAGTTCAGCTCCTTCTGGGTCCAGATGTATTTCAAACTTTTATGATCTGTCATAATTCGGACCGTGGCTCCGTACAGGTAGTGTCGCCAGATCTTCAAGGCAAAGACTATGGCGAGGAGCTCAAGGTCGTGTGTGGGATAATTTTCTTCGTGCTTCTTCAGCTGTCGAGAAGCGTAAGCCACGACTCTGCCATTTTGCATCAAAACTCCACCGATCCCCTTGCCTGAAGCGTCACAGTAAACCTCGAATCCCTCATTCCCTCGGGATCACCAATACAGGAGCTGTGGTCAGAGCATCCTTCAGTGCCTTAAAGGAGACCTCACATGCCTCGTCCATACAAACGGGCTATCCTTCTTCATCAGAGAGGTTAAGGGCTTGGCTAGCCTAGAGAAATCCTTCACAAAGCGTCTATAATAGCCAGCCAACCCAAGGAAGCTCCGAATCTCAGTCACTGAGCGAGGTCTGTGCCAGCTCTTTACCGCCTCAATTTTAGCTGGGTCCACTGAAACTCCCTCAGCTGAGATCACATGACCAAGAAATGATACCTTGTCCAGCCAGAATTCACTTGCTGAACTTGGCATAGAGTTGCCTCTCTCTCAGAGTCTCCAAGACTGTCCTCAAATGCTGCTCATGTTCCTCTTTGCTCTTGGAGAAGATCAGAATGTCGTCTATGAATACGACCACTGACTTATCTAGCTGGGCTTGGAAGACTCTCTGCATCAAATCCATAAATCTCGCCGGTGCATTGGTCAGTCCAAACGGCATCACTGTGAACTCATAGTGGCCGTATCTGGTCCGGAAGGCTGTCTTCTCTATATCTGACTCAGCTACAGCTATCTGATGATACCCGGAACGCAGATCAATTTTAGAGAATACCTTAGCTCCCCTCAGCTGGTCGAACAAGTCATCGATCCTGGGCAGTGGGTACTTGTTCTTGATTGTGACATTGTTCAGCTCTCTGTAGTCGATACAGAGTCTCAGGCTTCCGTCCTTCTTCTTGACGAAAAGCACTGGAGCACCCCAAGGTGAGACACTGGGTCTGATGAAACCCTTATCTAGCAGTTCTTGCAGTTGCTTCTTCAATTCCACCATCTCTGTAGGGCCCATCCGGTAAGGAGCCTTGGCAATTGGTCCTGTACCGGGTATGAGGTCGATGTTGAACTCAACCTCCCTCAATGGTGGTAGTCCAGGTAACTCCTCCGGAAAGACGTCGGGGTACTCCGACACAACAGGTACGTCATTCTTGAACTTTGGATCTGTCCTCAGATCCTGGGCATAACAGTAGTAGGCGGTCGCTCCCTTGGACACTTCCTTCATCAGGGATAGTGCCGATACAACCTTCACAGTCGGCTGCTTGGGCTGCATTCGGTATGAAACTGTGATCCCTGTAGCTGACTTCAAGAGGAGGCGATGCTCTGCGCAGTGTAGCCTACCTCTGTATCTCTGTAGTGTGTCCATGCCCACAATTATGTCGAACCCCATGCCAGGGAAGACAATGGCATCAAAAGGAAATCTGCTCCCTTGATGCGTATGTTCAAGCCCTTACATTGCTTACTGCACTTGATTAATTCTCTGGATGGCAATAAAACTGAGCAGTCATGGATATCCTCTGTAGGGGCATCTATCTTAGCATGAAATGCCTGGGATATGAATGAATGGGAGGCTCCAGAATCAAACAGAACAGTGGCTTCCACCTCATTAATTAAGAACGTGCCTGAAACCACAGAGTAAATTCTAAGATTCTCAGGCGTTATTCCCAAGGTAATAAATCAGGCTAGTAGTTATACCTGTGATGACCATCCCCTCTTCGCTTGAGCCTGGTTCAACACAGTTAACCTGATCTCTGAGTTCCCAACCCCTACAACGACGAAACAAACTCATAAGATTTCCATTCTTATTAAGGTCTTCATGAGCATTTAATGACTACAATGCTGAAATTGCATAAATTACAAAGCTAGATCTGTCTAAAGGTCAGGTTTAAACGGCCAGGTTTCATGTGAGTCTGGTTGATGATGGATGTGGGGGCTGTGTGGGGCTTAATTCTCTTCACCCCATGGTAGATAAGTCTGGCTGCTCCCCCGAATATCAGCACATCACCCGACTTCAGGAGGATCTTTGTAGCAAGATCCATTCTCTTCTGATCTCCAAATAGGAATTCCGCGTCGTCTCCAAGTGATATGGACACCACTGGAACTCCTCTGGTGATGGACTCTAGAGACTCGTCCCTATCCTGATGCATTCCTAGCTTACCTTCTTTCTAGAAGTTGATGATGCACACGTCTGAGGTTAGGTCTGGGACGGGCTCATCCTCCAATTCCTGGGCTGCTTTAACTGCAGCTCCAATGATGGTCTGCAACTCTCCTGGAATTGGTGGCACCTCCACCTCTTCGTAGGTTCTAGTGGTGTGGTCCCACTTCTTACCTAGGCACATGATCTTCACCTTCATGGTTGCACCGTTCTTGAAGGTGGGAGTGTAGAAGTTTCCTCCTTTCACACCTAATTCTCTGATCTTGAGGATCAATGCATATTGGTCGCTGGGGTCAAAAATTCTCGTAATAAGACCATCCCAGGTCTCATATCTCACACTTCTCTGGTGGGTGTGGTTTGGCCTCAAAGGAAATGGTGGGTGTGGAAATAGGCAATACAGGAAAGCAAATATCGAAAGCTGAACGAAAACAACAGTTTCCATTAAGTAACAAGTCAATATTCAAACTGGTCTTAGCACAAAGGTGTAAAAGAAAGAGGGATTTATAGTTCATCCCTTTACAATGCGAGGAAAAATTATTGAAGAAATGAAGCTAAACGAAGGTCTAAGCTTCTTCAGTAGTAAAGTAGTCCTCACCAGGTGAACTCGGGTCATCACTCGCCGATTCGACACGGTCCACCAGGTTGAGACTGGTGCTTTGCCTGGCCTCTGAGGGTAGTTCTGGGCAGGACGATGGGTAGATGGTCCAGCACCTCCGGTGCCACCTCTACCTCCTCCTCCACTTGTATTAGTAGTAGCTGGGGCTTTAGTCGCTGACCCGGTGCGTGGCTTGTAGTTCCTGGAATCCGGGTTCGAGAAGCACTCAAAGGATCTATGCCCCTTCCTGCCACAGTGGTGACACGTCACCAGAGTTCCGTCACACTCCTTTCCTGGATGGTCCTTCTCACACTTCCTGCAGAAGTACCTTCTTACGGGTTGGTTTCCTGTTCCAAGTCAAGGTCAGTAGCGTGATAGCAATATGTAACCACATTGTAGATTCTGTATTATCTTACCACTAGGTGGATGGGAGCGGATTGGCTCCGCATCAATATGTGAAGGAACCATGGCCTTTTCATTCTTCCCCTTGTAGAACTTGCCTTCCTTTCATAGTTCTGGGAAGGGTTTCCTCCACTACCTCCTCCAGCGTCTCCCTTCCTCTTGCCTAGCACGGAATCCTGATAGGCAATGGTGGTTTCGCAGTCGTTTGCATCATCAGCTAGTTCCTGTCGTTACATTATGTGTTAGTGGGAAAATCTTACCGAACCAGAAATTCCAAAGTCATATTCCATACCTGTAAAGTTTTTCCCCTGGTGGAACCGATCATGTTCATTATCCTGAAGTTCAAGCCAGTATGAAATTTATCCACCAGGTACCTCGGAGCGTAAGCCCCTCTCCAATGACAGCAAGCAACTCCACAAACTTGTCATAGTATTCAGCAACAGAGGAAGTCCCTTGCTTCAGCTGCTCAAATTCACTTCTCATCCTCTTTTGTAGGTAGGACGGGTAGAACTTAGCTCTCAAGGCCACCAGAAAAGCTTGGAAATCAAAGTTCGCCTGAGCGGTCAGCTCGGCTCTGGCTGTCTGCCACCATCGATGAGCTGGCCCTTGGAGGAAGTATGCCGCTATGTCCACTTGGCGATCTGCTGGGACATGTAGAGAGGTAAAAGCCTTTTGAATCTCAGCGATGTATTTCTCCAGGGCTTTCGGTACTGGCTGGCCTTCATAGACTGGGGGACGAAGATCGTTGACCGCTTTCAACCAGTTGAACTCTCGCGGACCGTGGGGTGGTGGTGGCGGTGGTTGAGGGATCTGAGCCTGCTGCTGAGCTAATGCAGCGGTTACAATCTGAGCTATGACCTCAGGGGTAACAGCATCGGGTCCGTAACCACCTGGGGGTCCCGCTCCTCGTCCTCCTCTTCCTCCGCGTCCTCCTCTTCCTCCTCTTTGAGACATTTTAGCTGCTGAGGATGGTATTTGTTGTTCAGAAGTTGTATGTTAAATCTAGACATCTATGTAGTAACCTGCGAAGTGTTTCATAACTACCCAGGGACGGTGTGTAGTTAGAGTGTTCATGAGTGATGTAAATAAGGTCAAGTATGGGGTAAGGGTAACGTGCCTTTCTGGAATCCTCACTTCCCAATTCTACCCCACTTCCCCAGTTTTAAGGGCACCTATATTCTAAGTATTTCACTCGGCTTGTTTTCTCGGGCTCAGAGCGTAACTACGCTCTGATACCACTTTCTGTAACGCCCCTACTTATCATAAATGCAGCGGAAATGAAATACTAAGGCGATTACAGATCATCGGGCTCCAAACACCCGGCACCAAACCTCACCAATTACAACTTATGTCATTACAAAAGCTACGGCCTGAACCACGAGAAAACTTTAACAAAAATAAGCAGCAATAAAACACATAAACTCTCCAAGCCTAATCCCATCCCAATCACTCTTTCTCTTCGTGGCCACCTGTAAGATAACACTTACCTGCAAGATAAAACCAAGCAGCCCACCCCGAGTGGGGTGGGTCAGTTCCCTGGAATGGAACTGGTACGATCCTCCAAAAACGACTTAAATACAGATCTTAAATAAATAATAACTTGAAACAAACACTTAAAACACTCAGAGGAACAAAGCATTTCACAGTTCACCAAATCAAAATACCAAGATAAGAACAAGGTTAATAGCTGAAAGATAAAGTTAGTGAACATCCATTCCATTAGTTAATCCCGAATCCCGTTAGGAGTAGAAAGACACAGATAGTCACAAAGGACTAGGAATGATAAAATAGATCCATGAACCCAAAACTCGAGAGTGGAATAAAACCCATTGGGAGAGATGGCCCCCACCGCCAGTCAGTTGCCACAAGGGCGAGGTAAACAGACCTCCGCTGTCAGTTGCCACAAAGGGCGAGGTATAGCAGACCTCCGCTGCCACCGACCCGTTCTCAGTCATCGGTGAAAAGTGTGTGCACCACTTATTAGAAATAATCCATACTCAGTACCAAGAATAACTTTCCCATATTCCCACTAGATCACCAACTACCCAGAGCAATACCAAAACACTCAGTCCTACAGAGTGCAGAAGCGTAAACCCTAAGCAGCCAATGTCTAACGGGGCACCAGATAGAAGTAACCAATTCCCATGTAAGTTTCACATCCAAGGCTCAGTTAGTCACACAAGCTGAGTTAGTCACACAACCATTTCCCTTTTTTTTAAATTCCTTTTAAAGTCAGTTAGCGTTTTCCAAGACATTCCACAAGACAAACAAAAATATCGGAGTACGAGAAATCGTACCTGGTATATGTAGAAGCAGTAACCAAACTTGAAAATGCGAACTACTTCCACTAATCACCTATAATTAAAGTATTCCAAGCATTAATTAGTTAAGGCACTATAATGCTACACATCCCCCATTTTATTAGTCTATAGCTTTGTTTTACAGTTACTCCCTCCTAAGGATCTGGTTAGATCTCGTAATTAAATCTTTTGTGCATACTTAACTTATTCCATTTACCCACTCCCGATTATAGGTTTGTTTTAATTAATCCCTGGGTTACGATTGGCTAACTTACTTTGACACCTATTAAGGTTTAGGATGTGTATTTCCCCCTAATAGTCTACCTGGATGTCACACTAACCTTTAATATTTTTAATTGCCATGTAGGAATTAGGTTTATCCCAATTTTCCCTCTTAATATGTTTCCCATAAGGAATGTTACTTCTTTTAGTACTTCTAATGTATTTATATACACTTATATTTTTCTTAGGATTTATCCAAACATTCTTTAAGAAATTCTTACTGTATTTAATTATATCTAATATCTTTTAGACATCTCCACAACTGATATATGGTTTATAAAATAAAGTGTTTGCCCTAGCTTAATTAAGCATATTAACCTCCATAATAATAATATGTAGTTTAGTTCAATTCCCCGATTTAATATAAGTCCCTATTTTATTCCTCTCATATAAATATATTTATGTGTAAACAACTTTTACCTCACCGAAAAGATAACACCCAAAATATTTATAACATACTGATGTAAAATGTTAATTTAGGTTTAATTATTTTTCCCCATCCTAAAAAGTTAATTACCCAACCATACTTTAATTTTTAGTTACATTAAAAACCTTATATTATAGGTTATTCTTATGAAAAACTCATAAACGTAATTTTTAAACCTATTTACCCTTGCCCAAAAATTCCCAAACTTAATATATAATAACTATAACATTTTAGACATATTATAAAATTTTTATTCCATAAAAATATCTTTTTAAATCACCCAAATAATTCCATAATACCCGTAACTTGCAAAATTCATAACTTATGTTTAAAAACTCAAAACTCATATTAATTTACATCAAAATAAACTAGATTAATTAAGGAATCTATGGTTAAAATTTCAAGTCAAAACACATTCGGGAAGGCCATTAAATAAATCTAACAAGTTAGGACTTTATTCTGGAAAATACATTAATCTTATTACAACTTAAAACCCACGATCTAATCTTGGCCGTCCATGTTTATTAACCGCGATCCGACGGCCCAGAACACGCCAGTTCTTCAGCGAAGACAATAAGGGGATCGAGTACTAATCTGATGATTTCTCACAATCCACAGAACGAAATTCGATGATTCTTGTTCCTAACAACTCGAAATTAAATCCCGGTTCTAATGGTACCGTTTTCCCCAATTTTCATGTAGAATTGAGCAATTTCGAATCTGGGTTCGAAGTTAGGGTTCAAAGTTCAATCCGAATTCGATTTTGACAAATTCCCCCATTGTAATGCATAATAGACTAAATTGGCATGTGGGTTTGATCGAAAACATGACTACGAACATCAACATCGGAGCAATTTGATCGGAAACTCACCGGAATTGCATTAACGGGAAGAATCCAACTCGAAAAATCTGGAAATTGTTATTTCATGTGCGGTTCAGGTATGCCACTTCTCGAATCAACTCGCACCAACTGAGAGAGATTTGATTCTTGGAACCTATCACAATCCAAACTAGACATGTAACTCTAGATGTCAGTGGAAGAATCATTGAATTTGATGAACTAGGGAGAAAGTTACAGATCTCACAAGATCGGTGTTTACCTAGTTTGTTTCGGGATGAACTGGGCAAAATTACCGACGTGATCGAGTAGGCATCTTTAGACAGTTATAACTCCCAAACCAGTGCGAATTAGCCTTGGCCATCAACATGAAAGTTATAGAGGGATTAGAGATCTTCAAAACAAGCTAAAGAACAAGAAATTTGGATGAGAAATGAAGAAGTTATGGCGTGACGAAGTTTACCCGATTTCAGGAAAAACTGCAGTTCTGGGTTACGAACTCGCGAGGAGGTAACTTTGGATCAACTTTCCGATCATTGTAGAAGGAGTTAGATGGTGTGTGAGTAATGGTTGGAAAGAGGAAAGATAGGAGAATCGAATGAAACAAACGGCATACCAAATGGTGGAGTAGGGAAAAAGATATAGGTGTCTAAAGATCACCCTCGACATGCCAAAACCGCTGGGAAAATCAACCGGTTAAGTGTTGGGTGCTGACTGGGCGCGACACGTGTCCTGGACACGTCAGCATCCTTCAAATTTTGGCTCTAAACTTCGATCTATCATAACTTTGGCTAGGATGATCCGTTTTTGACGTTCTTTTTATCGATCTTCATGGTTTTTCATAACCTATTTATTGGTATAGGTTTCATGGCCTAGTTTGACCATTCTCAAAAAGTCAACTCTAGCAAGGCTTAATAAGCTTTAAGGTTTCTAGAATTTTATATTGACTTTTATGTTTCAAAACAATGTTCCAACACTTCCTAAAATCTTTATAATATTTGGAGTGTTTAGAAATTTTCCCAAGATTTATTGACTTATAAATCTTATTATTAAATTCATAATACTATATAATAATGTATAATAATTAGGGTTAAATAGGAGAAAACCCCTAAATAAATTTCACAACTCCATATAATAATTTAATATTCATTATTCCATATAATAATTTAATTTTAACAAAAGAAATCCCCTAAATTAATTTAGGGGTATTTCATTTCAAATTTTCGTTTTCTTTTCAATTTGACTTTTATGTATAACTAGGTTAACTAGGGTCCGTGGGTTTGGACAGTAGGTCCGAGGCCACGGACGAAAACAAAATTTGACCTAATTCTGCCTCCGAAACCCTAGTTTAGGTAATTTTAATTTTCACATTAATATTTTGTCAAAATATGTTAAAAATAAAAGAAATCAGATGTTCACGCACTTAGGTTAAAACGACTCGTAATAAGCCATAATTAAACTAAGTAGAGGAAAAACGACTTTAAGGAGTAATGAAAGTAATTGAACCCTATATAAGTCGAATACCAAACACCCGTACCTGAACTCTACCTTTCCTAAATTACCCTAGGTAAAAATTAGGTGGTGACTTGTAATAGGTTTCAGTGAGCTAATCTAGGATTTAATCATTAGTGTTTATGACATAGTTATTAAACTTAGGTTATAAGTGGACCTAGAACCCGACCAGATGCTAATCAACCCAAATCAACATAGGATAGGGTTCAAAAACCTATGCTCACACATTCCCTTCCAAACCTCGGACCCTAGTGGAACCAACTTCAATGCATTCGTAGAGCGTGTTGAGAAGCCTATCCACTAATTCATCCTGAACTTGACGCTCGGCCTCAAGGGGAAGAGCCTTTGCTTTCAACTCTTCGGTAATGGCGACGTAGTTGGATTCCATGGTGTCCAGGACAGCGCTATGTCTCTGCTCCATGGCATCAATGGTGGCCATGTACTTCTGTTCCAAAGTTGCGAGCTGGGTATCCATATTGATTGGACCACACCTAGGATTTGGGTCTACCTGTTTCCAAAGTGTCCATCGTTAGCTAACAAAAGGAAATGGGCTCAGGTTCTAGATAGAGAATTGACGCTTTACAAGATACCACTGAAGACCGGAATATGCTTGAACTGAAAGTAAGTGGGCCAGAATGCCCGAAGAATGAGGTGTTTGGGTCGGGTAACTTTTTTTACTACGAATTAGAATTTGGACCGAAACTTAAACGGATGGTTCTGATTGGACCGAAAAAATAATGCCCATATCTAGGTGTAACACCCCTAGTCCTAACCTGTTAAAAACGTCGCAAGTCGTAGCAAAATAAATAACGTCGCAGCGGAAAATAAAAACTATCTAACCTTGGTGTTACACGCCATTACTCACCCTTGTGAGTAACAAGGCATCCTTACTCCATCCAACAACCTTAACTCCTCACGCTGTGATGAACAGATACTGAGCACTCTAATTATTACAGACCAAATCCAAACTAGATAAGCAACTAACTGAATACAACAAAACTCCCAAAACATAGTACAGAATGAAATTACAAGTGTTTATTAAAACACAGCAGCTACCCTGTTCCCCGCGCTCCGGCTTGTGTCTTCAATCAATAACCTGAAATGTTTTGCCCATTGAAGGGCCCAGCAATTGAAATGCTGGTATGCTAAATGTAGTCCTAAGTCATCTAGATTCCTTAAGTCATTTTAGCCATCTTGATATTAGATTCATTACATAATATACCGGTATACAAATGTAACAGTGATAACTATAAGCATAAAACAATCACATAACAGTCCACCTGCAATCATCGGTGCATAGTAGTGAACAATAACCAATAATCAAACACCAATAAACCATAACAACAATCAAACAAGATACGCGTATTAAACTGCACTTGTTAGTTGCCCACCCGACCCTTATCTTTTAAACCAATCACTTAAACTTTTCCAATTAAATTCCACCTCAGGCGTCATGTTAAGACAGCCCTTAAAATCTTAGTAATGGACTGTAGTCCCCTGGGTTCTAATGGAACCGTTACCAGCTAACCTTATGGCCCTCGATAAATATTTGACCGATCCGGTTGAACCTGTGCACCAACGGCAGTGCCCTCCGCCATCGTCGAATGTGGACAATGGATTCCCTTGAGTGACTCCCCATTGAAGTCTCTCATAGTGATCACGATGCGCAACTAGAAAGTTGAAACAATCTGGATTCCTCTCTTTACATGTTAGCCCTTTTGTCAATGATACAATATCCAATCCTTGAGTTAAGACTATAACAGTTGACCATCAATTAGGTTCAATAATACCTAAAGGTCAGTTAGTCTTGTTCTAGTTTAGATGTATAAATTTCCAGTCATAAGGCGCTCACGTAAAAATAGAACGCAACAGTGTTGAGCAATACAGTGTACAATATCATATACATAAACCACAGATATCGCTTTTAAACAATTAAACACATAACGTCTAGACCTTAGGAAAATCCTTAGGACATTCAGACCACACAATTAACATACTGTTCACCGTAGTAACAGCTAGCTTGACAATTCACGCTCTAGTAATTCCTTCCCGTACGCTGTTATATATACATGCAATACCGGGTAATATTAATACAACTATTCATTAAATATTACAGTACCGTCACTGTAGAACTAATACCTGTAATATACTAATCCCGTATGTTCTTTATTTCCCCCTGTTATTTAACAGTGGTTCTAGGTAGTCCTTCAATTCAATATTTTATGTGATTTCCACATGTGATAATGAAATTCTATTTTATGGTATATCTTCACCTTATTAATTATATGCTCATAATTGTTCCCACTTATTCCATATATTAATATAATTTGATTATCTTTATTATAACCACAATTATTTTATAAAGTTTATATCATACTCCATAATATACCATAATACATTATATTACCTAGCTTTAATTCCTTTCTTTATTAAATTACAAAACCAACCTTTTAATCTCGGTAATTATATTTGGTACCCACTAGCCTTTATAAATTACCAAATAACCATATAACTTCTATAATTAATTAATTATCCATATTAACTTTCGGAAATTGTAAAACAAGTATTTTAATTTTTATAAATTACCAAATGGCCACTATCATTTTCGGTCTTAACACATAATTCTCTTATATTCACAATTTAACCCCAAACTTTATATAAGTTACATATTAACTTATAAACTATAGTTTTAATATTTAATCTTCCTTAAATACCGAAAAGACCCTTATAACTTTGCAAATTCTGAATTCGCCCCAAATTAAATTTGGTTTTACACTTATACTTTCGTAAATTACATATTCACCCTTAAACGTTTATAAACTTAATATTTTATGTCATAAATCATTTTAACCCAAAGTTTTTGGTCAACACTTTGACCAAGACTTAATTTCATAATTAATACTTTAATATACCCATAAATTCACTTGTAATTTGGCCATACTCCTAAACTTCTCAATAATTACAAAATAGCCCTAAAACTTTATAAAATGTTATTTTAGCACTTGTGCACTTATTTAAATTCACCAAAATTCATAATATAAATTCCTACCTTATATTATACCATAAATATACCAAATGAACCCTTATGTTCTCGGCAATCACATTTAACACCACCAACTTTTCAAAATTCACATTTTAGCCACATAACTTATTAAACTAGCCATTTAAATACTTGTAGCTATTTTTAATGTTCCCAAAATTTATAATATAAGTTAATATACTTATATATTTCAAAAATCACCAAATAGTTCATTATACTCTCGGCTTTAATTTCAACTTACTATATAGTTTTCAAAACTTGATTTAAACCTTATAATAAATATATATAAATGTATATAAGCCATATAACACTTCTAAAAATTATGCTAAAGACTTAGAATGATTATAAACTTAAAATAGAACATTTTATCCCTAGGCCATTCGGTTTAATTATATGTGTAACATAATTAATTTTTGTGACACAAATATATACCTTAAGGTAATAATCTTACCTTATATGTTATAAGCTATTTTTCTTGGTGATATATTATATAGTTCTCGGCCTTAATTGTCTAAGGGTTTGTACATAATTTTTTTATATTAAAGTTTGAAGCTTAAATCAACTTAAACTTAATAAACCTTAATGATATAAACTTACTCCTTAAATCAAGACAATTCTTGTACTTGATTTCTCCTTGGATTCCAAGCTCTCCAAATGCTACTTTGATGAAGAGAATTCGGCGTCCTTGTACATATTTAGGAGATCCATTTGTTAGACCTCTAACAAGGATTTATAAATAAGATTTGGAGTAGTTTTACAAGAGTTTACCTTAGGAATTTAACAAGGTATTTTTGGTACACCTTGGGATGATTGTAGATCCAAGTTTCCTTCATGAAATAATGAAGAGATTATAGGTTTAGAAGTCCCTAATTTTCAAAAATACCTTAAGGAATTTACTTAGGATTTTCAACATGAAAATATACCTTAACTTGATCTTGTTGTTCCTTGTGTTGTTGTTGAATATAGGGACCTCCTTGGAACTCCTATGCTTGGCAAAAATTGTAGGAGTTGCTAGGATGATTTCTTTCTTCAAGACTTAGGAGATTTAACTAGGAAATTACATAGAAATTATGTTAGAGCTTGAAACACCATTAATGGAGCTTTGAAGCTCCAAGGAATTAACTAGCAAATGAAGAAGAAAAGAGAGAGTTTGGAGACTTACACAATTCGGTTGAATGGGGAAAATGGGAAGGGAGCCTCACGTAGGAAGATAAGGAAAGGAATGAAGGATAGAATTATTTTGACAATAATTGTCAAATTAACTAATCTTTTCTTTGTTTATTAGTTGTTTGTTTGGCTCAAGAAAATCCCTTAATTTATGCAAGATTTCGGCTGATTGGCAAGGAGGATAAGAGGTCTTTGTTTGACAATTTGAAAGAAGAGGACAAAGGGAAATGTAGGTAGGTGTTTCTCTCAATTTTCTATATGGATTTGTCTTTGTTCTTCCTTGTCTTTTACGGTAATGTAGGTACAATTGGGCAATTGATTTCTTTGTCTTTTGAATTATAGAACATGCTAGGTTGCTAGGTATCTTATTTGATTAATTTTAGAGCAATCAACTTGGTCATTTCCCCCCTTGAAATCGGCAATTATAGGCTACACAAGCCACTTGATTTTTGTTTGTATTGAGCAAGAGATCATGATAATTAGGTTTATGTTTGTTGATTAATTAATGAGGTAACCAACCTCTCCTTTTCCTTATCAAAATCGGCAGCACATGCCATGGGAATGGGTAGGTTTCATTTTTTATAGCCTAGTACAAAAGAGCTAGATCTAGTACTTACTTTTGGCATTTTAATTTCATTGTTTTTAAATTTCTTTTCCTAATCTATCTTTTTGCTGTTCTCTTGCAGGTCATACGGTAGATGAGCTCCAATTGACTGCAATTACTTGATACCTTATCATATAATACATGATAGGATGAGTCATTATCTATAAGGCAATTTTCTAGGCCAAAACTAGTCAATATAGGCCAAAAATGGCGCCTACAATGGAGACTAGATGGGGTTGATTTTTGATTTAATTCCTGTCACATTATATTTTACTAAGACCATATTATAACATGTTATATGTCACAGCATTTATTTGGTACATTTATATCATGGTAAAAGATGAAAGTTTTAAGGTAAAAATGCTAATTTTAGGTACCTTTTTGACCCAAAAATCGCCCCCACTTGTACTATGAATTTAGTACTGGCATTAATTGATTTAGATGTTAAATATATCCCCTTTTAAGGTTATCAACTCGTGGCTCCTCAAAAACTTCAAGGTAATTGCGTAGAATGCATTTTTGTGACACCCGAAGGTACGTTTTTGTGCTTTAAGGAATTTCTGGAAAAGAAGTAGTCGCTATGAGTTCCAAGTGTTTATTGACATTGTTTATAGTCAATAATAATATGTTAAGGTGTTACATTGAGTTATATGGGGTTATATCAACTCATAACTCAATTTCTAGGCTATCGGGACACTCCCGGGCCAAAAAGGAGTGTTAAGAAATTCGTCCGAGCACTTTATTTATTTTTGAGAAAGTAGCTCGATAATCCTCTTTGGAATGATTAATATTAGTGATAGGAACTCTAAGAATGATTATATTGGAGTTTGTGCCACTGCGGTACCTCTCCGGGGTATTCCCGGGGGTTTATGGGGCCCTCAACGGGAACCTCCGAGAACTTTGTCTTTAACTGAGAATTTATCTTGAGAACTTCATCTTAAATGTTCATTAAAGTGTTATTGTGCATTTATAATGAAGTGTAATGCTTTACTTTATTTAATAAAGTATTTCCGGGACTTTCGGGCCTTAAGGGGCCCTTAAGGGAACTCCCGGGCATATTGTATTTTTACTCAGTTCTAACTGAGAACTTGTGTTTTAAAGGTCATAAAATGATCCTTGATTAACTTCATATGATGTTCATAGCTTATATAACTTGGTTAGCTTAAGGTCGGGCTTTAACGCTCGTTTTTGACCTTAAGGAGTTTAGGTGCGTTTTAACGCCCAAGTGTTTATATACTTTTATTAGGGTTTAATAATCTCCTAAATAATACTTATTTATCATTTTTTAATTATTTAAAGGTTAGGGGTATTTCACTAGGATTTTGGGATAGGGCCCGAATAAAAAGTTTACCTAGACTAGAATAAACCTTTGGGCCAGAATTTGTATAGGCTAGAAGTAAAGCACATGGGATAGAGTGGTCCCTAAATCACAAATGGGCCTAACTTTCTTTGGGTCAGAAAATATGGCTGCTGAACCAAAAAAAAGATTTCAAGAGTAAGACCTTTTTCAAATGGTTGATTTTCAGGACCTGTGAGTTTTTCAAGTTCAGGTGGATTTCTTTTTGTGGGCCTAGAACTAAATGGATCATTCGAATTGGGCCGAAAGAGAAATCGACTAGATCTAAGATTTTGGGCAAAAGCCCGAGCAAATGACTCACATTGAAATCAGGCAGGGCCTTTGGATTGTAAACAATAAAGCCATAAATTCAGGTTGGGCTAAGTTGGTGTAGGAAAAAGTTCCTAACAATTTCTAGGCTTGATAGTTGGCCGATCACACAAGAAAACACGGTTTCACACAAATTCAACATGTCTTCACTAGACAAATTGGACCAACAGGTATGGATCGATTCGAAGAGGTGCTTGGGGCATGGGCCCAGGTCACTACAAAGGAATAGGACTTGCACGCTATTCTCTTTGGGCTTCCCCACTCTTTCACATCACCTGAAGGTGTTCGTCTATGATCGGGTCTTTGTACAATGGGCTAGGTAAGGGCACTACCAGGAAAATGCTTGGGGCTAAAGCCCAGGTATTAAGGGGATGTGGTTAGATGGCATCCTCCTCTTTTCTCCCAGTTATTCACATCACCTTAAAAGGTGTGAGTCCCTCACAGGGCACCCCTAAGACGGATCCCGAGGTGAAATCGGCTTGCGTTGACCCTCACTCTCATATGATGCAAAAGTACATGAATTTAAATTACGCGTGAAAGTCAACAAACAACATAATAAAAGCCGTAAATAATCACTTTTCGAGTTAAGCCCTCTTTTTTAAAATTAAACAAGTTAAAATTAAGAATTTATCCCCAACAGAGTCGCCAGTCTGTGAGCCTTGATTTTGAACCACTATCCTATGTTGATTCGGTTTGATTAGGATCTGATCGGCTTCTAGGTCCACATATAACCTAAGCTTAATAACTATACCATAACACATTAATTACTAAGTCCTAAGTTAGCTCACTAGAACCTAATTAGTGTCGCCACCTACTTTTAACCTAGATTAAATTAGGAAAGGAGAGTTCGGGTTCGAGGGCTTGGTGTTCGACTTATTTAGGGTTCAAATTACTTTCATTACCCTTCCTACGCGTTTTTCCTCTACTTATGTCATTTATGGCTTGTTACGAGGTCGATTTAACCTAATTGCGCAAGTTTCTGATTTTTTTGTGTTTTTAGCTATTTTACAGAAATTGAAAGGGAAAGTGAAATTACCTAAATAGGGTTTCGGAGGCAGAATTAGGTCAAATTTTGATTCTGTCTGTGGCCACGGACCTAACGTCCGAAGCCACAGACCCTAGTTAATCTAGTAATACAGAAAGGTTAAATTGATAGGAAAACAAAATTTTGAAAAGTCCGTGCCCACGGACAAGATGTCTGTGGGCCCGGACATGCTTTATAAAAGCCTAAATTTTGAAAATTTAAAATCCCGCCACCGCCCGAGGGTGTTCGAGGCCACAGACAGGCCATCCGGGACCCCGGATAGGCTATCTGCAGGCTTGGACTTGCCACAAACAGCGGCTTTTTTATGGTTCCCGAAGGTGTTTTCGGCTAAAAAATTAAGAGTACGTAGCCTGAAAGATTTTCAATATGTTAGTAATTAAAAGAGTTCTATATGAATTCGATTTTAACACGAAACTTAGCAAAAAAGTTATTAGGTAAAAACAAAAGAAAATGTTGATTCAAAAGCCAAAAGGAGTCGGTTCGAGCTTAAATTTTAACACAAGGTTAACCAAGCCATGGGGAGTTAGGAAATTAGGATTCCAGCCTGTTTTGCTCTCGGGATTGATTGGATTCTTCACGTTGGGAGTCTTTTGATGCTTCCCCGGAGTCAGTTCTGCGTGGAGTTCGAGTCCGGCTTCTGACCCTTGAAAGTTCAGTGTTTAAATGGTGAATTTGATGGAATTTTGGGGGTCGGGAGCTTCAAAATGTGAGAGACTAACGACGGCTAGGTTTTCTGATTGCTTAGGTATCTTGATGATGTGATTTGGTGAAGGGATAAGGCTCCTTAAGTAGTCCTCATTAAAGATAGAAAAAATCCAGTAAAAACTGGGATTTACTGAAGTCTTAGCTCAATGGTTTTCTGAAAGGTTTCTTGCTATAAAGTTTTAACCACAAGTAAAGGAAGATATTTATAATTTTTCTAAGGTGAAATTGGAATTTTTGGATATTGGAATACTTTTAAATTAAATTTCTTGTCAAATTAAATCAAAAATTAATAGAAAATTATTGGAAACTTGAAAAATCAAAATTTCAAAAACATTATGCTCTGAATGTTGTCCTCTATCATGTACTAAAATTTCACAGCTTTTCGAGATGATTTGAGTCACTTTCGGAGGATAGAGAAAGCTTACGAGAATGCTTAGGAGCCTCAAAAATTACGAAAATGTCCCTATGGATTACTAAGCTATCACTATCGCTCCGGAACGCGCTGATCAAACCGGGAGTCTTCATCATTTGACCAAAGTACCTCTTGCAACACTAAAGCCTAAGGAACCCCACCTCGAGGGAGGTTAAAATTTTGGGTATAACATGAAGGCTCTTCTTATAACTCCTAGATTCTAGGTTCCAGAAGCACTCGAAAGACCGGTGCCTCAACCTTCTACAGTAGTTGCATGCTACTTGGTTCCCTTCACAATCATTCCCAGGATGGTTCCTTTGACATCTCCTACAAAGATATGTCCTCCTACTTGAGACTGAGGCGGATGTTTCTTTTCCTTTGCCTTGGAAACCTCCACGGATCTTGTCTTCTGATAGAGATTTGGTTTCTTCGCCTCTGACCCTTCACCTGTCCCTCCAAAGGCCCTCTTCTTTTTTCCTTCATGGAGTTCCCTCTTTTCATGCTTTACCATCTCTATACAAGTAGCCTTCTCATAAGCTTGTCGTAGCGTCTCAAAAGTATTCCCCGCCATAAACTCCCGGATTCGAAAATTTAGGCCGAGTTTGAACTTCCTTGTTCTGGATTCTTCACCTGGTACCATGTTTGGAGCAAACCTAGCCAGCTCCAGAAACTTTGATTGATATTCAGCAACGGTCATAGATCTTTGCTAGAGGTTTAGAAACTCTTGCTGCTTCTTTTCCTTCAAATGATCTGGATGGAAACAAGTCCTCGTCATTGTCTTTAGTTCTGGTAATCCAAAGTCGGGTTGTTAGAGGCATTCTTCCTTGATTTCTCCCCACCTTAAATCAACCTCTTCTTTGAAGAAGTAGGTAGCACATGCGACTCTTCTCTCTGCTAGGCAATCCACTACTTTAAAAATCTTATCATATTCCTGGTTCCATCCTTCTAATATCTGGGGAACCTCTTGCCCTAGGAAACTTTTAGGCTTTATTTCCATGATTTGACGCAAAAGATTGTTCATAGCACCTAAGCCATCTCCTGAACATTGACCACCATCTTTCTTGACAAAACAAGGTTCCTTAGCTTACTATGCCAACAACCAACCCATATTCCCTTCTAATTCTAACATACTATTCAAGCATATATAAGCATCAAAACAAGCTCATACCACACACCTGCTGGTTAGTTTAACAAATATAAAAGGGGTCAACATGCCTTAATCTCACACCCCTTTAGCCTTTCCTAGGTTCATTTTAATCCTTAATCAAGAGCATCCTTGCTCAGATACCACTTTGTACCGCCCCAAAATTCCTACTTCGTTAACATGATATATATGTATACAAGTCATGATAGTGGAAGAATTAAAAACTAGTGGGGCGCTACTGCCACATTCACATCCTCTGTGAATGCTAAGGCTTAATTACATTACATACCAAAAACAAAATTACATAATGGTTACAAAATTACATCATAACAAAATTCCAAAGGTAGTGATGGTCTCTAATCCCTTTAGCCCCACTTTCCCGAACATCTTCGTGACTAAGGAGATGCACCATCATTTCCTGTACTTGTGGTCAGTGATACAGTCACAGAGAAAAGAACATAGTGCATAACGCCTAAAATCGGCAAAGTAAAGTAAAATCAAGCAACCATCAAGAAATTAGCATATCAAATAATAGCAACAAGGCAATCAAATTTGCATAACAAGGTTATTAATCAATTTATAAACCTTTCTTAATCATTAATCTTCCCATTCCATCCAAACCATGTATAGGGTAAAATCCCCTATAATACCTTTAAACTATAAAGTAGGAAACCATGAAGTGTCCCATGGAGCCTGAGGCATACCATGAGCTGAAGTAGAAAGTATAATAAGGCAACAAGTGCCAAAGTTCCAATATGGCCATATCATTTCCACTTCCAAATTCATTCATACATTCCATGTTCTTCTTATCACTTAAAGGATCAATTATAGGCAGATTATACAAGTGCATAACATAGCACACCATATCAGCCAGCAATCACATTAAGAGCATAAACAAAGATCATATAACATAGCATAGCATAACAACACCTCTAGCCATTTTAAAACAACATAACCATAACTACTTGATATATTACACAACCATATTTCTTATCTTGTAATAAGAATATGTTCATCGAATAATATAACAACCAATTCAATCATAACAGCAACCACTTAGCCATATCAATTTCATAGCAATATTTCATGTGTTATAACAAGGTCAAGTTCATTCTAAAAATTCATAACCAATACAACCGATTTAGCTAGCTTCTTAACCAGATTGGCATAGTAGTTTAATTAGCTAAAGTCTATGTCTATTTAGTGGTAGTTTAATTCCTAGAAACATAGCCAAGAACACAGAACCCTTTCTGCCTTAAGACCTTTGAACCTAGGCTGATTATAACCATGATTTATAGTTTGATTAAGGTCTATTCTTATTATATAAATTCTCATAGCTTCAGTCATATTAACCTAGATTGGTATATGATCAGCTTACTAACTTGCAACCTCATGCTTAAGTCATCCTACTTGCTTCCTAGCTTGCTAAGTTGCCTTCTCGTACTTAAGACACCCTACTTGCTTACTAGCTTGCTAACTTGCCACCTCGTGCTTAGGACACCCTACTTGCTTACTAGCTTGCTAACTTGCCACCTCGTGCTTAGGATGTCCTACTTGCTAGCTTTCTTGTTGAGTCACCTACTTGTGTGCTTACTACACAAACTAGCTACTGCATCACTTACTAGCTTGGTTGTCACAATGCTATTGGAGCATTCTAGCTAACTACTTTCAAAAGAGTACAAAGAGTGCTATTAAAGATATTTATGGTCCTAATGTGTGTTTACGTTAATATTACGGTTTAAGAGTGCTTTATTGCTCATTAAGACATAATTAGCAAGGTAAATCATTCCTAAGAAACTTGGGGTATTTCATTAGGCTCGTCCCTGGCTTTCATCATTTTATTTCAGGCTCGTCATAAGCCCTAACTTTGAACATTTTACTTCAGGCTCGTCATAAGCCATGACTTATACTATTAAGGCCCAACTTAGAACATTTTACCTCCCGGCTTTTTCCAATTTACCCCAAGCACGTCGTAAGGCCTAATTACACGTTTGCCATCATCTGCATGACGGGTTGCCAACGCCTCGTGATATCTAGGCCAAGTCGACTAGGTGATGGCAATAAATCCTCTTTGTTATGTCAACTTGTTTTTGGGATCAATGAATGGTGGACAAAGGCAATAAGCCCTTGTGGTTATACCAGGAGTAATCTTTGCACACTGGTTGAGGGGAAATGGCAACAAAGTCCATATAGGGTCCAACTAGGAGCATTGGAACGGGTTTCTGTCCCAGGTGCATCCGAACGTCATCCTTAATTGCACATCTACACATCATACTCATTTGCATAATATGCTCATTTACACATCATTCTCATTTGCAAATCATCCTCATTAGCATTTCTCATTTTAGAACGGGTTTCGGTCCCCAAAAGCATCTGAACGTTTTCATTTTAAGCACAGGTTTCGGTCCTTAGATGCATCTGAACATCATCTTCATTAGCATCTCTCATTTTGGAACGGGTTTTGGTCCCCAGAAGCATCCGTACTACATTCATCTCAAAGTAGAATAGGTCCAGGCCCCTAGAAGTTCTTGGGAAACATCAGCTCACGTTTATTATCTTAGGTAGTTGGCGCCTTTGAATAGCCCAACAATCTCATCTTCTTTCTTCAAGAAGTTAGTGTGCCTTAGAATAGCTTGGCATGGTCAAGGGACTCTCAACAAAAACTCAAGACGAGGAACAATATTTGTAAGGTTGGGTAAAATTTTGGGGTGTCACTCAAGCATCAACTAGTTTTTTCATCTTCATTACAAAGTGTAGTTGTCGGGGGGTAATCTGTTTTACCCAAAATTTTGACCCTCGAAAAGGGTCATGTTAGACATGAATGCATCAAGGGTAAAACGGTCAAAAGCGCGGACTCTCGAGTCGATTAGGACCATTTTTTGTATTTTTTTTATCCTTGCATGATTAACTCACACACCTCAAAATGGCTGCGACAGCTTAATCATCATAAAGGGCATTTTCATAATTTTTGGAGTTTCATTTCTGACAAATTAGTTTTTAATACATATAAGCCAATTTTTTAATAATCAAAGCCCAGCAAACTTTATTTCAAGCCTGAAGCCCAAAATAATAGGAAAAACACAAGTCATCTTGTAATTTTCTCTATCTTCCAAAATGTTCCAAAACACCTCAAAATGCCATAAAATTTTGATGCATGATAAAAGATGACATTTAACGCATAATGGTATTGAAATTTTGAACATTCGAATTTTCAAAAATTTATATTAATTTTAGTACAAATTTGATGGAAAATTGATTTTAAAATTTTTCCTTCATCAAAATAAATTAAGTTTTCATTGGAAAATTCTGAAATAGCTTCCTTTACATGCTGGTAAAATTTCATAGCCAGATTCCTTCCAGAAGTTACTCGACCAGTTTCGGTAAACTTTCATCCTTTACCGAGATTGCTTTATCTTATTCGATGTCTATATAAGAAACCTCTTCCTACTGACTCAACACATCCTAAAACCCTAATAAGATAGAAAATACAGCCATTAATTCTCTCTCCTTTTTTCCAACTCCTGACCATAAAATCATACCGAAACTCTCCTAAAATCCATAAAAATGAAGTTTTTAAACTTTCACCACCAATCCAATCATAAAAAACCAACACAAATCACTTCCAAAACATGGAACAACATCAATAACACATAGTTAGAAGCTCAAGTCGAAGTTCAGTCAGATGTGGCATCAACGAAGCTTTTGGAGATTCATGACTTGAAGAAATGATCAAGTCCCAAAGTCAAATAGGTTAGATTTTAAATTCTTCAACTCTTCTGATCAGTGCAAACTCTCAGTTTCAATTTGAAGTCAATTCAACTTCTTTGGCGACTTATTTAGGGTTAAGGTTACTTTCTGTTTCTGCCTTGTAATTTATTTGCTACGTTTCATCAAAAGTTTGACTTCATCTAAAATATTTTTACTACTAACGTGTGTAAATCGTTCAAGGAACCTACCCATAAAATTTGAGCCAAAATCACCGCCGGAAAAACGCCTGAGAGCCACCATCTGAGGGTTGTCCGTGCTTACGAACGGTTCATTCGGGGTCTCGGACGCCCTGTCCGTGGCCATGAATGCCCCTGAACGATGGCGGGATTCTATAATTTCAAAATTTTAGGATTTTCTTAACATTTCCAGGCCCACAGACACCCTGTCCATGGCCTCGAACTCTTCAAAATGTTGTTTTTTTCAAATTTGATCTTTCTGTACACTAGCTTAATTAGAGCCACCGACCAATGGCGGTCCATGCCTACGGACAACTTGCTCGGGGTCTTTGACATCCTGTCCGTGGCCATGGATGCCCTTGGTCGGTGGCGTGTTATACCCAAAATTTCAACCCCCCCCCCCGGAGTAGTCTCTAAGGCATACGTGTTACAAAGGACAAAAGGGGTCAAAAAGCACCAAGGCGGGATTTTCCAAGGACATTTTCGGGATTTTCTATTTTTCATATGACTTGTTCATAACCTCCAAACACTCCCAAATATCATAGTCATTATGAAAGGTATTTCATCATATATTTATTCTGGAAATTAAGCTTTTAATTCATATTATGAGCTAATTTCTTTAATTAACACATGAAATAACCTCAAAATAGAAATAAAGGGTTTCCAAAATTAAAATAAAATTGTCACATGGTTATCAGACTACATACAGTCATAAACCTGAAATTATTTTATTTGGAACCTTAACCCAAAATTTAAAAGAGAAATTCAATCATTTTTGCAATTTTCTCTCTCCTCTGGAAAATACCGAAATCAAAACAAAACGTCATGAAATTTTAATACACGATAGAGGATGATATTAGAGATTAATGCCGTTGGAATTTCGTTATTTCGACTTTCCAATAATAAGTTATGAATTATGAGAGATTCCAGATTGTGAGATTTTTATTCGGTTATTTATCCAAATAACCCGATTCCAACTCTCAAATTCTTAAAAATCATCCTTTATCTTCAGTTAAAATTTCATAATTTTTCTCGCCTGCAGCATATTCTAAAAAATCAGATTCCCTTAGAGCACAAAATCAGGGTTTCAGATAAAAATCTTGTTCTATCAACATGGCCTTGCTCTTTCTATAAAAGGACCTTCCAAAAAGACCTAGGGCAGAGGAGAACACTTCCAAAGTCAGAAAACACAGCCACAAACTTTCTCCCCACGTTTTAACACTTCCAAGCCTCAAATCAATACCGAAACACTGCAGAAATCACCCCGAAATCACCAAAAACTCATCCTTTCTTCTCCTATTGAACTTCCAAGCACCAAAAACACACAAAACCACCACAAAAAGAAGAAAGTCCTTAACAGCATAAAGAAGAAGGAGTCAGAAGCACAATTCGAAGTCAATCCAAAACCGGCATCAACGAAGCACCAAAAGATCCCCGTTGTGAAGAGTCTCATTAAATCCGAAGGTAAAACAGGTTGAAGTCATGTTTTTCTGACTTTGTTCAACTTTAACTACTCTGTGTTAAAATTTGGAGTCGAATTGACTTTTTATCGCTTCTGAATTAGCGTTTGTTTTCGCTTCTGCCCAATACTTGTTTGCTAAGTTTCGTGTTTAATTCGAATTCAAATTGTAAACTTTCAATCACTAACGTGTTTAGAATCTTTCAGGCTACCTACCCATAAAATTTGAGCCAGAAACACCACCGGGAGCCACCCAAACGCCGCTGTCCGAGGGCGGTCCGCACCCACGGACGCTATGTCCGGGGTCCCGGACGCCCTGTCCGAAAGCCGGACGCCCCCGGACGGTGGCGGGATATTTTTATTTTCAAAATTTAGGGTTTTATAAAACATGTCCGGGCCCACGGACGTCCTGTCCGTGGCCCCGGACTTTTCAAAATCTCGTTTCTGTTTAAATTTACTTTTCTGTGTAATTAAGTTAACTAGGGTCCGTGGGTTCGGACATTAGGTCCGTAGCCACGGACGAAAACAAAACTTGACCTAATTCTGCCTCCGAAACCCTAGTTTAGGTATTTTAATTTCCACTTTAATTTTCTGTCAAAAAATGTTAAAAAATAAAAAAACAGAAGCGCGCACTTAGGTTAAAAACGACTCGTAATAAGCCGTAATTAAACTAAGTAGAGGAAAAACGACTTCTAGGGGTAATGAAAGTAATTGAACCCTAATTAAGTCGAATATCAAGCCCCCGAACCCGAACTCTCCTTTCCTAATTTGATCTAGGTTAAAATTAGGTGGCGACTCTTAATAGGTTCCAGTGAGCTAGCTTAGGTTTTAATAATTTTTGTTATATGACATAGTTATTAATCTTAGGTTATAAGTGGACCTAAAACCCGGTTAGATCCTAATCAACTTTAATCAACATAGGATAGGGTTTAAAATCGAGGCTCACAGACTGGCGACTCTGCTGGGGACAAATTTCTTAATATTAACTTGTTTAATTTTAAGAAAGAGGGCTTAACTCGAAATTGTTTATTTATGGCTTTATTACTTTGTTTGTTTACTTTTGTGCGCACTTTAATTTTCTGCACCTTTTGCATCATATGAGAGCGAGGGTCCACACAAACCAGTTTCACCTCGGGGCCCATCTAGGGTCCCCTGTCAGGGACTCACACCTTTTAGGTGATGTGAATAAGCGGGGGAAAAGAGGAGGGTGTCGTCTAACCACACCCCCTTAATACCTGGGCCTTAGCCCCAAGCGTTTTCCTGGCAGTGTCCTTACCTAGCCCATTGTTTGGTCAGTCAAAGACCCGGCCGTAGACGCACACCTTCAGGTGATGTGAAAAAAGTGGGGAAGCCCAAAGAGAATAGCGTGCAAGCCCTATTCCTTTGTGGTGACCTGGGCCCAAGCCCCAAGCACCTCTCCGGATCGATCCATACCCATATTGATTTAACCGTCAAGTGAGGACATGTTGAATTTGTGTGGGCCTTGTTTGCTTGTGTGATCGGTCCACTACCCGACCTAGAAATTGATAGGAGTTTCCCCTACATCAACTTAGCCCAACCCGAATTGGCGGCTCTATTGTTTGCGGCCCAAAGGCCCTGTTTGATTTAATATGTGAATCATTTAGGCTTCGGCCCAAAAGTTAGACTTAGGTGATTTCTCTCTTTCGGCCCAATTTGAATTATCAATTTAGTTCTAGGCCCATGAAAAACAAATCCACCTAAAGCAATCCATAAAAATCCATCAGGCCTTTCCATTTCAAGGCCCATTCTAGTCCAGGAAGACTTCTTACTTAGGTTTTGACCCACGATCCTAGACACGGGTATCATCTTCAGGCCCAGTCATAATTACTCGGCCCAAATTCCAATTCACATCCAGAACATGGTTTAGAAATCACTTCAGCCCATTGCGCTTTACTTTTAACCCAAACACATTCTGGCCCAAGCGCCCAATTCTCAGAACATTTCAGCCTAGGCACCAGTTCACAGCTCATGAATCATTCCGGCCCATGTGCCTCTCTTCCAACTCATCTCGGGCCTCAGTGCCAACCCACAATTTTCAAAACATTCCAGCTCATGTGCTTTTCTTGCAGCCCAAACAAGTTTTAGCCTAAAACTTCTTTGCGGCCCAGAATTTTTAGCTCGGGTCACTTTTGTTTTCCAACAGATAAGCCCAAATCTCAAAGAATGGGAGAGGGAGGAATCCAATCAACATGGATGCCCAGTTAGCCAAAGAATTCAATGGGATGCTGGAAAAGATTGAGCGCATGGAGAGGGCCAACAAGCCAGCCGGTTTTGACTACTTTCCCACTGGATTATATCCCAAGGTTGATCTCCCTCCAAGGTTGAAATTGCCAACACTTCCTCTATACAAAGGTTCCTCCGACCCACAATTTCATTTGGCAATGTTCGATAGGGAAATGTCCATCCTTTCGCTAAACGACATGCAGAAGGCCAAGATTTGCTCACTATCTTGATGAGACCCCTCAGCATTGGTACATAACTCAAAGGATAAATACCAAGACCTACGAGGAGGTATGTGAAGCTTTTCTGCATCATTTTGATACGCTAGAAGTTTTGGAGTCACCAGGGCTGATCTTGCAAGCACACAACAAACAGAAGGTGAATCAATGTCTGATTTTTAAGCGTTGGAGGATGAAGGCAGCCGCCGCAATGCTCACACAGATGCGAACAAGAGCAAATCCGAATGGTAATTAAAAGTATGCAGAAGCAATACATGACGGCTGAAATTCACATACTTTCCTAGCTTCAACATGCTGATGGGACAAGTTAATGTCCTAGAAGAAATGATTCACCAAGGGGAGTTAAAACTTGGGAACTAAAAAACACCGGAATGGCTCGAGGACAGCAGCTGTATCCAAAGTGGCACCCGAAAGAGAACTAGGCAGCATGAGGTAAACACCGTTCGATAGATAAAAGGACCAGGACAAATCGTTGGGGCAATGGAATTATCCCGAAAGAGCTCCCGTCAGAGAAAGTTCACAAACATTGGTCAACTATTGAGCCAGGCTTTTGAAAGACTCCAGGAACAAAACATGCTGCAACCTCTCACCCCTCGACAAAGAGACACTCAAAAAGGAAGGAATCTGAACCAGTATTGTCAGTATCACCAGCTTCCCGGTCATGACACTGACAACTGCAAAATTCTAAGCACATCCAAGATCTTATCAATCAAGGTTTTCAACTCCCCGAGTAGGAATCCCATGTCAAGCACCATCAGAGAATGCCATCTTCAAGTGTTTTCTCCGATTTCTTCTCTTTACTAGTCATTTTTATGTTTTTCCAATGTTTGTAGTAGTTAGTTTCCTTTATCATTTTCGGTGGTTTCTCTAAGTCTGTAATTTCCAACATTATCTCATGATTCATAAGTAAAATCATAGTTCCATTTTCACAATTCCTGTACAAACCATTTTTCATTCATCGAAGAAAACAAAACTTTCCAGGGAAGGATCACGGAGTAATCATTTCCCGACTATGGAACAGAACGATTTATCTCTTGTTTCTAAAAGTTGAACATGCCACGCTAAGGATCACAACTCACCCCAAAACATCCAAAACAACCCACGAAGCGGTTCCAAATCCACATCTATCGAATTGTTGTCATAAACCCCAAATCAATACTGAGGGCAATCTGAGTTTAGAATCATTGTCTTCGAATCTTTTGGTTAAGCTTGTGAACAAGTCTCTAAGTGAAGATCTCGCGAGAGTGTCTTGAGTGGTAAAACCATGAGTGAACGAGCGTATCATTCTTACACGACTCCGGTGAGTCCACATCAAAGGTGAGGTAAACGGTATAACTCCGACCGAAGGAGATAATTTGTAAATTTACCCTTAGACCTGCGAAAAGTAACAAAGAACGGATACACAACTATCTGGAATGACGAAGCACCTAGGTATAGCACCACATAGCCAAAAGCTTGTAAACCCTATCACTAAACCCTAGGCACCCCCGTTGAGCCTTTCGTATAGCCTTTTTCGATATTATGAACTCCATAAAAATAACCCAGCCAATGATGAATGTCCAGCCCGGTGACCAAAGGAAGCAAGGAGCCAGGTTCTCGGATAATGTTTTCATCAATCTAAGAAGCAACGCCGCTATCAGCATGACGAAGCAATCCGCAAATGGTCCCAAAGTGACACAGGATCCAAAGAGCTCACATCAAAACAGCTCTCGAAGCCCAAAACCGGGAAACACAAGAACCCCGAAGGCAAAGTCAAGAAAGGATAAAACAAAGAGGCAAACCCGAAGTGCCTCGAGGAAATCCGAATGACAAAAAGAGGAATGGTGTAAAGGACGACTTCAAAAGTCCAAGTCCATAAGCTCGAAAGCAACGTCAACACAAAGCAGCTAGACGACTTCAAGACAAGGAAGATGATCCGAGAAAAGAAGCAAGATGCAACTTTGGTCACCCCTTTTAGCTCCACATACCTCAAATATCCCTCCATGGTCCCGTTGTCTTTCATCACACCCCATGGCCATGTTATAAGCTTTAAAGACTTCTGACTTGGTAGTTGTGTATCCAATCACGTGAAAGTAACAGATCGAATGCGTAAATTCATCAAGTATCAAATTCAATGGTCTAGAAGTTGTGACCGTAAGTGAGAAACGAGTGTAAACACCAAACACGTCGAGTGTAGGTTAGGAAGCACCAAATCAGAACATAAGCCCTGACCCTGTGAGGACGAGACTCATTCGCACGTTTGATCAAAGAAAATACTGGGGGCAATCGATCGTTCCGATCGATTGCCATGAACTCTAGCTCATATTGTCTTAAGGGAAAAATACTGGGGGCAATTGTTGGTTCCAACAATTGCTATGACAACACCAATTGGAACCCAAAGCTCAAACCACCACCCTCCCACCACAGGCACACATAAGCCCTTTCCTCCACTTCAAACACCTCAGGCTCACATAAGCCCTTACCTCCACACCTCCACTACACAGGCCCACATAAGCCCTTACCTGCATATCAAACACCTCAGGCTCACATAAGCCCTTACCTCCACACCTCCACTACACAGGTCCACATAAGCCCTTACCTGCATATCAAACACCACAGGCCCACATAAGCCCTTACCTACATATCAAACACCACAGGCCCACATGAGCCCTTACCTTCACATCATACACCATACCTCACCGGTGGCATGTTCATCTCGTAGGAAATAAGTTATAAATCCGAAGTCTATAGTTAGAAAATGATAATTTCACTTTCCTTTTCAGTAAACAGAATTTTCTTCAAACACTGCCACGTTTGGCACCTCTTTCAACAATTTCTTGTCTTGAACAACTTTCCTTCAAACACTTCGGTTTCATAAACCTCATCATGGCCACATTTGGCACACTTTCTAGCAATGTCTTGCTTTGGACAATTTTTGACCCTTAACATTGCCATGTTTGGCACATTTTCCAATGATTTCTTGTTTTGGACAAATTTCCTACATACGCTTTGATTGTATTTTGACATGCATATCATCTTTGCCACATTTGGCACTTTCATAATCAACTTTCATCATGATCATTTGCATAAAGTTTACCTTGCATCCGTCCGTATGAAACTCCTCATCATAGACCAGAGATGCAGATTCTCAGCCGAAGGTACAGATTCTTCAGGGATGCAGATTCTCAGCCGAAGATGCAGATTCTTCAGGGATACAGATTCTCAGCCGAAGGTACAGATTCTTCATAGATACAGATTCTCAGCCAAAGTTTCAGATTCACCAGAATAGATGAACTTAACCTCAGGCTCCTCATGAACCCAATTTCCTACCATTCCACTTAGGCACCCATAGGTCCTACTTTACATTCATCAATTTAGGCACACATCACATCGATCTCATTACATCTCTTCTCAATTCCAGGTTCCCGACACCTTATAATGCTCGGCGTAATCCATTCAACTTCAGGTTTCCGACACCTTATAATGCTCGGCGTATTCCAGGTTCCCGACACCTTATAATGCTCGGCGTATTCCGGGTTCCCGACACCTTGTAATGCTCGGTGTATTCCAGGTTCCCGACACCTTATAATGCTCGGCGTATTCCAGGTTCCCGACACCTTATAATGCTCGGCGTGTCCCATTTAATCTCAGGTTCCCGACACCTTATAATGCTCGGCGTATTCCATTCAACTTCAGGTTCCCGACACCTTATAATGCTCGGCGTATTTCATTCGCTTTCAGGTTCCCGACACCTTAGAATGCTCGGCGTACTTCATTCCTTTAAAGGTAGTCAACGCCTTAGAATCGCTTGACATTATCTCATTTCCACATTTTAGGTTGTCAACGCCTTAGAATCGTTTGACATTATCTCATTTCCACATTTTAGGTTGTTGACGCCTTAGAATCGCTTGACATTACTTCATTTCACTTTACTTATAGGTAGTCAGCGCCTTAGAATAGCTCGACACAATCTACATATAGGGTCTTTTAAGACCCCAAAATTTTGGGGTATCACTCAGGCATCAACTAGTCTTTTCATCTTCAATACAAAGCCTAGCTGACGGGGGGCAATCTGTTATACCCAAAATTTCAACCCCCCCCCCCCGGAGTAGTCTCTAAGGCATACGTGTTACAAAGGACAAAAGGGGTCAAAAAGCACCAAGGCGGGATTTTCCAAGGACATTTTCGGGATTTTCTATTTTTCATATAACATGTTCATAACCTCCAAACACACCCAAATATCATAGTCATTATGAAAGGTATTTCATCATAATATTTATTCTGGAAATTAAGCTTTTAATTCATATTATGAGCTAATTTCTTTAATAATTAACACATGAAATAACCTCAAAATAGAAATAAAGGGTTTCCAAAATTAAAATAAAATTGTCACATGGTTATCATGACTACATACAGTCATAAACCTGAAATTATTTTATTTGGAACCTTAACCCAAAATTTAAAAGAGAAATTCAATCATTTTTGCAATTTTCTCTCTCCTCTGGAAAATACCGAAATCGAAACAAAACGTCATGAAATTTTAATACACGATAGAGGATGATATTTAGAGATTAATGCCGTTTGAATTTCGTTATTTTGACTTTCCAATAATAAGTTATGAATTATGAGAGATTCCAGATTGTGAGATTTTTATCTAATCGGTTATTTATCCAAATAACCCGATTCCAACTCTCAAAATTCTTAAAAATCATCCTTTATCTTCAGTTAAAATTTCATAATTTTTCTCGGCCTGCAGCATATTCTAAAAAATCAGATTCCCTTAGAGCACAAAATCAGGGTTTCAGATAAAAATCTTGTTCTATCAACATGGCCTTGCTCTTTCTATAAAAGGACCTTCCAAAAAACGACCTAGGGCAGAGGAGAACACTTCCAAAGTCAGAAAACACAGCCACAAACTTTCTTCCCACGTTTTAACACTTCCAAGCCTCAAATCAATACCGAAACACTGCAGAAATCACCCCGAAATCACCAAAAACTCATCCTTTCTTCTCCTATTGAACTTCCAAGCACCAAAAACACACAAAACCACCACAAAAACAGAAGAGAAACGTCCTTAACAGCATAAAGAAGAAGGAGTCAGAAGCACAATTCGAAGTCAACCCAAAACCGGCATCAACGAAGCACCAAAAGATCCCCGTTGTGAAGAGTCTCATTAAATCCGAAGGTAAAACAGGTTGAAGTCATGTTTTCTGACTTTGTTCAACTTTAACTACTCTGTGTTAAAATTTGGAGTCGAATTGACTTTTTATCGCTTCTGAATTAGCGTTTGTTTTCGCTTCTGCCCAATAACTTGTTTGCTAAGTTTCGTGTTTAATTCGAATTCAAATTGTAAACTTTCAATCACTAACGTGTTTAGAATCTTTCAGGCTACCTACCCATAAAATTTGAGCCAGAAACACCGCCGGGAGCCACCCAAACGCCGCTGTCCGCACCCACGAACGCTATGTCCGGGGTCCACGCCCTATCCGAAAGCCGGACGCCCCCAGACGGTGGCGGGATATTTTTATTTTCAAAATTTAGGGTTTTATAAAACATGTCCGGGCCCACGGACGTCCTGTCCGTGGCCTCGGACTTTTCAAAATCTTGTTTCTGTTTAAATTTAACTTTTCTGTGCAATTAAGTTAACTAGGGTCCGTGGGTTCGGACATTAGGTCCGTAGCCACGGACGAAAACAAAACTTGACTTAATTCTGCCTCCGAAACCCTAGTTTAGGTATTTTAATTTCCACTTTAATTTTCCGTCAAAAAATGTTAAAAAATAAAAAAAACAGAAGCGCGCACTTAGGTTAAAAATGACTCGTAATAAGCCGTAATTAAACTAAGTAGAGGAAAAACGACTTCTAGGGGTAATGAAAGTAAGTGAACCCTAATTAAGTCGAATATCAAGCCCCCGAACCCGAACTCTCCTTTCCTAATTTGATCTAGGTTAAAATTAGGTGGCGACTCTTAATAGGTTCCAGTGAGCTAGCTTAGGTTTTAATAATTTTTGTTATATGACATAGTTATTAATCTTAGGTTATAAGTGGACCTAAAACCTGGTTAGATCCTAATCAACTTTAATCAACATAGGATAGGGTTTAAAATCGAGGCTCACATGGCGGATTCCATAATTTTCAAAATTTTAGGATTTTTCTTTACATGTCCGGACCCATAGACACCCCATTCGTGCCCTGGACTCTTTAAAATTTCTTTTTATGCAAATACGATATTATTGTATAACTAGCTTAATTAGGGTCTGAGGGTACATAAATTTGGTCTGTAGCCATGAACATTTTAAAATTTGACCCAATCGGCCCCTAAAACCCTAGATTAGGTCATTTCAGTTTTTACTTTCAATTTTAGTAAAAAAAAATGTTAAAAAATGCAAAATACAGAAACTTGCACACTTAGGTTAGATTAACTTTAGAATAAGCCGTAAATGACATAAGTAGAGGAAAAACAACTTTGAAGGGTAGTGAAAGTAATTTGAACATGAAAAAGTTAGATACCAAGCCCCCGGTCCTAAACTCTAACGTTTCCTAATTTACCGCAAGTTAAAAATTGGTGGTGACTCGTAATAGGTTCCAGTGAGCTAACTTAGGTTTTAATGATTATGATTTTATGGCATAGTTGTTAAACTTAGGCTATAAGTGGACCTAGAACCAAATCAGATCCTAATAAACCCGAATCATCTTAGGATAATGGTCCGAAAGCTCATTCGAGATCATTCGCGTTAGGGGGCATATCATGAAAAAGCTCAAGAAGTGTTGTGAAACTCTTGTCTCTCCATCCATATTTTTCATTGAGGTTGAGTAAATTCAATATAGTCGTTAGCTTTGTATACTTAACACATGTAGGGAACAAAGGTAACTTGAATGCTTTTAATAACCTTTGACACTCATCCACCATATCAGCTAAATGGTCCTCAATATTGTTAAGCATCTCATCAATTTTCTTATCATGATTAGTGTCACCGCCATTGATTTTCGAATCACTTGGTAGTTTCAAGATGTTGACTGTACCAAAAGTGTGTTTGGTCCTTGATTAAAACTGACCATGGCTAGCTGTACAAAGATGCATCATTTTCTTTAACATTGTCTTCATGAAAAGTCCTTCTTTTGTAATGTGGCAAGAAACCACGTGTTTTCAGATGTAATTCTATTCCTTTAGTGCTTGTGAATTTTATTATAACACCACAATCAACACAAGGACATGGTATTTTCTTTGCCTTTATCCTATACTTGTGTTCCATAGTCGCTTAGCAAAACTCTATAAGCTTTTATCAAAGTAATCCCCTCCATCACTATACATCCACTCATGAACCATACTATATGCAGAAGACACAAAAAAAATATGCAAATTACTCAACCGAAAACCAAAATCTATCCATATAAGGGCTGGTAACATTCCCAGTGTATCAAAACACATCCCAACTCTAGCTTAATAGTAGTATAAGTATATTAATTTCAACCCAAAAGTTACCTTATTATATAAAAAGAAGAACAAAAGCAATACAAATTTCACTCAAACAATTTATCAAATGTTGTGTGCACACAATTTATACTAATTCAATAACCTAATTGTACATTTTCCACACATATCAAATTCACGCTTTCCCTAACAATTGCAATGTAAACAACTCAACATTACAACAAAAGAACATTGGATTTTTTAAATCACCATATCACAACTTACTTGTTTTAGGTAATTTAAAGGAGATCAAGAGTAAAGCTAGACACCAGGACTGGCAGACGGTGTGTGGCTATTTGCGAAGGGGTGGTGAAGGTTGGCAGCAACAACGACAACAAGAGAGTCATCCAGGTGTTACAAGTTCACAGTGGGAGGTTGTGAAAGGAGAATATTAGTTGTAATAACTGACATGGGTGTCCGAGGTCTGATATTTAACAGGCTTTTTCACCGGTTCCTACTTAGAAGTATCGATAGTCCCCACAAACAAAAAAGTTGAATTTAACACTTCAACAACCGCTTAAATAGGAATTTTATATTAAGGAAAAATTACAGTACAATGTCCACTCATGAGCTTTAGAAAATTACAATGCCCACTAATGAGGTATTGAGAAAATACAATCCTCACCTATGAGCTTTAAAAATTTACAATACCCACCCATGTACTTGTTTAAATGAGGTGAAAATGAAGATCATAGTAAATATTATATTGATGGAGCGATTCAACAATGTAAACCAATTAAAAAGAAACCCAAATTTACCCCGTGCAATGTTAGGTGGGGAATTGAAGAAAAATCGTACAAAATTTATAAGTAATTGCAATGTACTCACCGCTTTATCATTGGTTTTGCTCTTTTATTTATTCTTTTTAGGTATCTTTCATTTATTTGACGTCTAAGAGATCATATAATATAAATTTAGGGGTTCTTTCAAATTTTTACCGTTTTCTTGGTTCTTATTTAAGGTAATCATTTCTCTAAATATTCAAATTCACCTCATTTTAATAAGTACATGGGCGGGCACTATAATTTCTTAAAACTCATGGGTGGGCACTGTAATTTTTCCAATACCTCATGGGTGGGCACTGTAGTTTCTCAATGCCCCATGGATGGTATTGTAGTTTCTCAATACCCCATAGGTGGGCAATGTAGTTTTCCCTTATATTAATCTAGAAAAATACCAATCCTGTTGGTTCTAACAAAACAATCGTCGAGATAAGTAAGCCACAAATAGACGTGTTTTGTACTAGTGTCATTCCGATGATGCCGCAAAAGAATATGGTAGAAATGACCCTCCAGATCTCTTTGAAAATTTCTTCTCATAGCTTTTTTTTTTGATAATTTGGGCCAATGGCCTTTTTATTAAAAAGTAACGTTTGGACCGGTATCTTGGGCCTCATTAAAACCTCCTTAAGCAAAACCCAGTGGGAAAAAGCTTAAGAAGGAAAAAAGTACCCACCATGTCCGAATTACAACACTAAGTGACCAACTAGGAGAAGCAGTAAGAACAGAAAACACACCAATCTCCAACATCAACTATAGATAGTCTTTTAAGGAGGTCAAGTCTATAAAGATACTACAAGACAAGGAGAGTTTTGGCCCCCAAACCTTAGTCCATCTCCACACCCCCAATTTTGTTTGGGTTCCAACACGGCCAGCATTTAATGTTTCTTCTCTAAATATCACATCATTCATGCATCCAGATGTAGTAGACACCATAGCATAAAGTAGACCTCCATATTCTTTTTGCTTTGGGGGGAAGCGGGATAGCGAACCAATCTTGATATATCACAGCCGTAGAGTCCTTGAATTCAAAGCTAATATTCCACCACCTGAGAAGCTGAACCCAAACATGTTCTAGCACTTCCATCGACCTCTTACACCATGGACATAAGCTTTGGCCTATGGGGATCACGTTCCTCTCGAGTAGTAAGTCTTCCCAAAACGGTGAGCCACAACATAATTACAACTCGAGGCTCACATAAGCCCCTCCACATCTCTTTCAAGCTCGGAGAGTCTATATATGCATCTCAGAACGGATTGCAGTATGTAGCATTTATTCACCTCTTTTGATATGGAGCGTATGCCACCAGTGCTCCATACACAGTCATCAGTTTGATACGGGAGGTGGGCGGAGAGATGACTTCAGTGAGCCGCTCAACCATTACCAATTCATATTCAAAAAGTGACCTTCTCCACTGTAATTGCCACGTCCAGCAATCATCAAGCCACACTCCATTTCCTGCCACTGTCGATTCAGTGTCGTGGCACAGCTGGAATAGACGGGGAAAAACCACCTTCAAAATCCCTACCTGACACCATCGATCATGCCAAAATGAATCTTCACCGTTTCCCCACTCACTCGAATCCGTATCATATCGTCCATGAATTGGTATAACACAACATTTCCATTCGTGGCTTTAACTATTGACGTCCACACTCCTGGGGATCGAGCCACCCCTTCAGCATTTCACCAGTATGAAGACCATCACGTAAATTATGAATGGATTGCACCATTCACTTCCAAAGGGGTTTATTGTTACGGGCATAATTATACCTCCACTTGGCGAGAAAAGAAAGAATTTTCATCTGAATGTTCGAGAATCCCAGCCCTCCCTCAGCTTTGGGTTGGGCCATCCGTGCCCAAGATACTGGTGTGAGGAATCGGTTAGAGTTCTTCCCCCAGAAAAATTTACGCTACAAGGAGGAGTTTCTTTCTCACTTGGGAAGGTATCACAAATAGGCTCGCATAATAAAGGGGGATTGATTCAAGCACCGATTTTACAAGAACCGCTCGCCCAGCTTTGGACAAGTAGTAGCTTTCCAAGTTGATAGCCGCATTTCCACCTACTACGAATAACTGGTAACCATGTCTCCACTTTCTTTGTATCCGCTCCCAGAGGGCACCCAAGGTAAGTAGTTGGTAGAGAGCCAATTCGACAATCCAAGATCCGTGCCACCATTTGACTTTCCCCCCTGTTACATTAATACAAATGCCTCCGATTTTTCCATATTCACCTCAAGCCCACTCATTTCAGAAAACCACATGAGTATTCTATGAACTTGGACAAGCTCCTCCATGTTACTCTGACTAAAAATCATAACATCATCCGCATATTGTAAATGAGTAACCCTTACTTGTCTTCTTCCAATTAGTAGACCCGAAAACTTTCCCACCTCAATTGCGACTTGAATCATCCAATTCAAAACTTCAACCGTAATAGCAAAGAGAAATGGTGATAGAGGGTCACCTTGTCTAAATATCCTCGAGAAGAGTAAACGGCTTCGTGGGAGAGCCATTTACTAGGAGTGAAATCCTCGAAGATGTAACACATTCCTTAATCCAGCCTCTCCAAATAGTACCAAAACCCATACACTCTAACATCTTGTCCAAAAATTCCCAAGAAACGCAATCATACGCTTTCTTTAGATCGATCTTAAGTAACAGTCCTTTCTCTTGTTCCTTTTTAACCAAGTGATCACCTCATTTGCCACAAAGGACCCTCAAGAATATTTCTTCCTCTGATGAACCCCGATTGAGTCTCATGAATTAATTTCGGCATGATCGGCTTTAGACGGTTGCAAAGAATCTTTGCCACGACTTTATAGATGCAACCCACCATACTTATCGGTCGATAATCTCCTATAGTTGAGGGCTCTTACTTTTTGGGAACCAGAGCGATCCATGTAGTGTTGCCCCTCGATCAAGCCTCGAATTAATAAAGAATTTCTGAACATCACGACTAAAATCTGCTCCAATTATACGCCACATGCATTTGATGAATCGCATGTTATACCCGTCAAAACCCGGAGCTTTCGAACCCTCACACTGCTGTACCGATTCCTTAATCTCCGCCATTGCCGGTATACCCTCTAGAAGACTTGCTTCCTCGACAGACAATCTGGGGAAGTTTCCTGTTGGCGGCCCAATGCCTGGAGGGCTAACTGCCTGATACAACTCCCGGTAGAACTGTACAATGTGCTCCCTTATTTCATGTGGTGAATCAATCAGCCCCTGGTGTGTAGATAAGCAAGTAATCATTTTTTTCCTGAAGTTAAGGGTAGCCCGACGGTGGAAATATTTAGTATTACCATCTGTTTCTTTTATCCGCTTTTCCCTCGACATCTGTAGCCAATACCGAGCGTTATCCCTTTCAGCCACGTCTAACATTCTTATCAAATGAGACCTGTCTAGTTCGAGCCGATTGCTCACCCCATTTGTTTCAATTCTTTTTTCTATCTCCCGTATTTCACTTTTGAGACCATTAATTTTTTGGGATGCTACTCCAAATATTTCCTTATTCCATCTCTTGATCGACCCTTTTAAACTCTTTAGTTTTTGCATTGCTGAGCCGAACTTCATGTCACTCCAGGCCTTGTTGATTAACTGTACGAATCCGGGGTGATCCAACCACGCATCCATCGATCTGAATGGTTTGGGACCCCAATTCAGTTTACCGGTTTGGATGAACAAAAACCGATGATCCGAAATTGACCATTCTTTAGATGTCAGTCTCGCCTGCGAGTATACTGCCATCCATTCAGTGGTTGCAAACCCCTTATCAATTTTACTAAGGGAGCTTCTACCTTTCCACGTGAAAACCGCATCTTGTAAGCGGAACTCGACTAGTTGCATGTTATTAACCCAGTTCTGGAATTCTCTCATGCCCCTAGTATACTGAGGAGTGTTTGTTGGTTTTCTTTCCGTCGGCATGAGAACCTCATTGAAATCACCAAGCACCAATAATTCTGACAAACAGTTTTCCTTAACCAACAGTAGTTCATCAAAAACCATTTTCCTCTCATTGACATCACATGGGGCATATACCATTATTAGTGCGAGCATATGCCATCATCCCTAGATTTCATTTCAATCATGATCCAGCGACTTCCTTTCTCGATCTTATTTACCTCCACTTCCTCTTCATCCCATAACACCAATAACCCTCCAGACCTCCCTTGCGTTTGCACTTCATCCCACGATAAACTGGTCTTTTTCTTCCCCCAAAAGTATGCAACCTTACGAGCTGCTGATCCCCTTTGTTGCGTTTCCGCTAAGCACAACACAGATACTCTCAAACTCCTCACTACCTCCCTTATATTTCTCTGCTTCTCCTTCGAACCTATTCCCCTCACGTTCTGAAATCCCACGGTCACCATCCTAATTATTTGATTGAGATTGGAGTTTATGGATGAGATTTACCTTTGTTTGTTGTGGGTTTGGGACGTGGCAGCCTAGTTGCAGTAGGAGATCCATGCACTCATTTGCTTCTGCCTCAATATTCACAATTCTTCCTTCTTCGTTCCGTGCTGGCCCGCCTCTGTTGCTGCTTGGTGAAGGATTGTCTCGGAACAAGTCAGCGAACAGTTTAACTCCTCCTGTCTCTTTTTCTTTTGGACTATTTTGTTGTGTAGCAAGAGTCGAGCTCTCTTCCACTATTATCGCCTCCTCGTATTGCATATGTTGCATGGGAGAGTCGCTTTCTTCAGATACCTTTTTGTCAATATCCTGATCTGACTGTGAAAGTTCCTCCCCCACAATCTTGGGACTCGACTGCTTTTCTCCACCTGTCTCTCCTGCAGCGGCATTTAGAATATTCTCATCCCTCTGGGATACATTTATTGCCTCATCGTTAATGGCCTCAAGCGTGGCTTCAGGAGGCTTTTCAGACCTTTTTGCACTTTCCACGTATTGTGCGATTGGGGTCTGTGCGGTCTTTGGACTAGCCATGCTCCGACCTGCTGTTTGCACTTCCAGGCCAATTCTTGCCTCGATTCCTTCATTCTGGTCGCTTCCCTGTGCCTCACGCAACCCTTCGTTTACAGCACTTCCCTGTGACTCTTGCTCTATCCTTTGATTATCATTTTCTTTTTCTTTGTTTTGTCGGTCAACAGCCTGTTGTTGGCTTTGACCAGTCTCTTTCACCATTTCTGGAGTTTGGATGATGCTATCTGCTTGCCCAGATTTTCCATGTTTGGCCTCAGGATTTGTAATCTCGACGATGCTCACCGGGAATCGATGACTTTCAACTTCAACAGTTATTTTCCAATTAATCAATTGTAACGTCGAGGTCTCAATTTTTGCCCAGACTTCCGCGTTTTCTACGAACTGGCCCTCTTCGTCTTCAATCTTGATCACATCTCCCACCGTCTGCGCTATCTTGCGCACATTCACTTTGTTCCAGGCGTGCAATGGAATTCCTCGAAGTATAATCCAAGTTCGTCGTTTTTCTACTTGGTCGCCGATATACCACCGTCGGATTTGGACCTCTGTTTGGTTACTTTCTTCCGACTGTCCTCTCAAGACTTCATCAACTTCCTGGATCGAGTTAAATACCATGAGGAATTTCCTTCTAGAAAAGGCTAAGAGCCCTGTTATGTTTGGCCATTTCATTCTCAAGTATTCCATGGCTTCCCGTGCGGACTTTTCTTCTGAGAGAGTAGTTACCATGCATTTTTCAAGGCATTTCTTCATGATCTCATCCGCCTTGACCTCGATCGAAAGTCTAGATGTCGCATGGCTTCTACTTTTGGGGACCCAGTTCATCTTCTTCTTGACTTCCTTACCACGGGATTTGTATGAGTAGGCTGGGGTATATGGTTGACTCTGGCTTCTTTGTTTCACTTTTTGCACTTGCGCCTGCCTACCCTGATATTCCATTCTCGCCCAGAGGCGGTTTCCATTTATATTCCACCCCCTGAGACCTTCAATTACTCTTCTTGCTTCATGCACATGCTTCACATCGACAAAGGCACACCTGTGCGGGTTGAATTTCCTTCGCTTTTTGATAATATGCAATCTGGTCCAGTTTGCAAATTTCCTTATTAACCTCCCCAACTGGTATTCTGTAACCTGTTTATCAATATTGTCAATGAAAATTGTCGATGGGTGTTTGCCTCCAGTAAGCTTGTATTTAGCCGATGGAAGATCTCTATCTGAATCTCTGCTGCTATATCCTGGTCCTCCTTTGTTTTCCTTTCGATATGAGTTTCTTTCCTGTTTTTTGCTGTCGAAGCGCTTCCATCTTGTCCCTCTTCCTTTCCATGTCTGTCTTCCTCCTCTCCACGGCATTTCGATTACTGAGTAAATGGGTATGGGTGGTTAAGGCTGTTATGGCTGTTTTAGAGTTGAGACGGTTTGCGGTGGTGGTTGCGGTTATTTGAGGCTGTTTTGTGGAGCTAGAAGATGAGACGGTGGAATTTTGTGGTGGCTTGCGGTGGGGGTTGCGGTTGTTGGAGGTTAGAGGTAGGTGGTGCAGAGTTTTGGTTTGGTGGGGGAGAAGGGAAGGTTAGGGGAGAGGAGAGAGGAGGGAGCAGTTATCGCTACATCGTTTCTGGTCGGTGATTTGTCAATAGCGAGCTAATCTCTGGAATTTGGATAGTAACGATGCAAGCTCTGAAGCGCCGTAATTTGGGGAAACAAATCCGCAAGTACTTTCTTACAAAGGTAGGCAGGGGGAATGGCCTTTGGTGATTCTTTGGTCTCTGATCAAAGCATGAGAATCATTTGGTCTAGACTATAGAAGATAATTGAAATATGTAAATCTGATGGAGATGGATCTCCTGTCATGGAGGATACAAAACAGTTGCAATATGAGGGCATGGATGCTGATTTTGTTAAGCTTCTAGTAGATAACTTGTCTTTCTATGTTACACAGTATTTAGTGGGTTCCCTGAAATTCTCAACTTTGTATGGTTGGGCAGAAAGAGGCCAGGGTTACGTTTAGAACAGAGAAGCAAATTTGTTGGTGAAAAATGATGTCGTCTAGCTTATAGCAGTTAGTTTCTAATTTTTTCTTCTCATAGCTATTCTTTGATATTATTCTAGTGTTGTATATCTTTTACCTTTCTCTTTTTCCCTCCTCTTTTCTTTTCTCCTTTATCTCATATGGTCCCATTTTGAGGAGAGGTGAATGAAGATAGATGAAAGTTATTTGGTAAGTTACGAGACCGTTCATATAAATTAACACCATCTATTGTTATCTTCAACGGTAGAGATACCCTAATGTTGCTCATCATATCTTTTTTAATCCATGCTGTGCTGGATTTACAGCGCCTGCAATAACTTTTTTGTTGTTGAATAAGCTATCAAATAACTTGATTAAAAGCAAGATAGAAAAAGTTGCCTCAAAACAAGAATTACCTTATCAATTAGTTGATCTATGAGAATGGATTAGCTTGGCGTAATTGGATAAATAGAAGCAGCATTTGATCTCTCCCGACAAACAGATAAAGCGAGGATCCTTGCTCCTTCCACCCACAATATCCGAGCACAGTCCTTCGTTTGAACTTGAGAAAAAGACATGAGACGGATTCTGCTTTTGTTGAGAGTTGGGACTGGGACCATATCGATCTCTACTGTTTTCAGGAACTAGATTATTAATTCCAGAAAAGGGCCTATGTACGGGTCTGAATCTGCCGATGTATGTATCTGTTTATGGTCTCAAAGTGACTGGGAGCAGTACCTTGTGGTAGGAGCTAGCACGCTTAACTCAGACTGTTTCACTTTCTAGTTTCAACGTCTCTCCGAGTCACGTGCATGGGCCATGGCATTGCCCGCAGTGTAATTCTTTGGTCTACGGATGGTTTAGTGATCTGTGTGCCGGGGCTATCAAATTAACTATATTCCAAAGACAGGCTAATCTGTTGACTTGCTCTTGTTCTTACTAAATAGATTCTCATTTTTGGATTGTAGAGAATTAAAGGTAAAAGTGAACAGATCTGTTACCGTGTTGGGTGAATGATTTAGGCCCATTGTTTTGGTACTGAAACTGATAGTTGATGTTAGTTGTTAGTTGAATTTTATATAAGTGAAGAAAAAACTAGATAAGAAAAAACCTAAAATATTAATATGATCATTGATATATTTGAGAGCAAAAGTGAATTAATCAAATAAACTGACTAAGCGATATTGATTTGTTCCTATCTTGAATTTTTCGCCAATTCCTTTCACTGGGAATTTTGTTTGCCGAGTACTGAGAGGCCCCATATTGAATTAAATAAAGGCCCAAACTAATCCAAAAAAAAGATGGAATGGGTCTGATCGTCGCGGTAAGCAACACAACACAAAATCGCCAAATATATGTTGGGCCTACAAATTTATTTGGAGAGGGATTAGCAAATTGCATTCACCGGATTTATGGAGTTAGGCAATTTACTAAAAGCTGGTCACGTTTCTCATTCAACCGGTTTCGATTTCACCAGTTTTGGTTTCGGAACATGTGTATTTGGATTCAAAACTGATCAATGACGGTTCCGGAGCTGTTCTAATTCCAAAGGCTATATTTGCTTTGGCTTCACTCAAAAAATTATCCGGTTCCGGCTGGTTCCTTATCGGCTTCCGTTCCGGTTCCAGACGGGTTCCGGTTCCAATTCGGTTCAAGATTCGGTTCCAAATTTGAATTTTTTGAGTTTTTATTGAATTTTCATAAGGGAAGATGGGAATTAACGGTTGTTTTAACCAATTCCAAGGCGGTTCCACTGGTTCTAGTTTCAGTTCTTCGTATGCATTCTTATACTAGATGTACCGGTTCCGAGGCGGTTCCGTTTTCCGGGTCCGGTTCAGTCCCGAATCTCCAAAAGTGTATTCAGATTTGCTTCACTTGCATACAATTCCAAACTGGTTCCAACTGGTTTCGGGTCCAACCGAATCCAGTTCGGTCCCACCGGTTCCGATTCTATTCGGTCTCGTTGACCACCTTTATTTCCCAAGGATACTTACTGATTAACTTCCTATAAATACAAACTAAAAAAATTAGTCCTATGTGCTTGACTATTTTTTGGTCGCAAAACGGAGGCAGAGGCTCATGTATTATTAATAGCTAGGTTCAATCCCTCCGAAAGGAGAGGGAGTACATAACTGGGGGGTGTTAACAACACATCATGGTTAAGGTTATGTTCAAGACTATACTTAGCTATAGCATCAGCTATTACATTACATTGGCGAGGCCTATAGCTTACTGAAGCTTCTTCAATCTTGTCCAAAAACGATCTGCACTTCAGAATGAGGGGACGACAATGATGCTGTGTCGGGCAGCTCTCGATCAGTTGTACCAACTCAAGGGAATCAGAGAAGAACATGATCTTTCTCATCTGCTTACTCCAAGCCAGTTTGATTCCGTGAAGTAAAGCAATTGCCTCTGTGCGCAGCACACTCGTCTTGCCCACCACCTTACCAAATCCAATGATCCATGTACCTTGATTGTCCCTGCAAACACCCCCAATAACAGCACAATTAGAAGAAGGATTCACCGCACCATCAACATTAAACTTAAGATACCAACATTCTGGAGGAGTCAAATTCTTCAAACTGCTGGTTTCTTCCATAGACGTGTTGGAGCAATCATAAACTATGCGTCTGTTTAGATCCCATGCTCTCCGGTTGTTCCTGCAAGCACTAATCAGAAGATGAAGAGGTAGAAACATTCTTAACTCAGAGCCAAATACTTTATTATTTCGCCACTTTCATAGGGTGTGGCAACATATTGCAAATACATCGCTCCATCTATCATTAATCAACAGGGACTTCAGATTAATAAGGTTAGATTTAACCCAATCGAAGAAAAGAAGAGAGTAAAACTCCCTCTGCTGGTCACCTGGAACAAAACGATTCCACACCCGCTTGGCAATAGTACAATCACGAAGCAGATGAAGCAACGATTCCTCATGGCCGCAATAGTGACATGATTTGTCATTGGTTAAACCCATAGAGAAGCGCTTCACATTAGTCTGTTACACTTGCCCGTTTACTGTGGTTTACTAGGTGATCTAATTTTGCATTCGATCAAAGATATCTATTAGGTTCACCTAAGTAACCTAAGCTTAAAAAGCTCTTATCGAATCAGTTTAAGTTTTGAGTCTATTCAAACCCAAGAACCTAATAATCCTTATTGTTATTCAATTGCGACAAATTTGATTAGATTAGTTTAAAAAATTGGAAAATTCTTGAAATGCCACTATTGTTTTCACTAATACTTGAAATGTCCAAAACAATCGCAAAATATCACTACATTTTTACAAAAGCACATGAAATGTCACTATAGTCATATAACAAAAGGAAAAAAAAGAGAAAAATACTCATACTAATTAATAAAGTACTTTTAAAGTTCACAAGATGTCCGTCTGTGTTAAAAAAATCACAAAAAATTCAAAATACTATCAAAATATTAAAAAAATGTTAGAAATAAAAAATAATAAAAAAATTATGAAAATTTTTTAAAAATAAACATTATATTATAATAACATTAAATATTGTAAAAAAAGTAAATATTTCTTAGATTTATTTTTTTTAATTTATATCAAATAAGTACCAATGAATATTGACTGTTCATAGATATAAATTGGTACTTAATTGATATCAATTATGGTACTTAATAGATATAAATTGGTAGAAAAATTGGTATAAAATAAGTGTTTCAAACTTTATATTCTTTTTTGTGGTAGTGAATAATTATAAAAAAAATCTTAGAAATTGAAATACCCCAAACTTAGATATGGTGTTTAAATGATAAAATAAGATATAAGGAGGCTAAATAATGCCTTAGAAACATTAAGAAGCATTTCTAATCAAAGAAAATATAAGGAAACACCAAAAGAGCAGTTTAAGCAAAAACATGCTCTAAGCTTGGAGAGACTTGGGAGAGTACCCAAATATTGTTCTAAGACCTTTGTAATATCCTAATGGTCATTTTAAACCAATTACCAAAGAAAACCAAGCTTGAAAACAAGTTAAAACACAAAATGTGCTTTAAGGAGTCTTAAAGCACATTTTTGAAAAACTGTCTTGTAAATGAGTTTTAAATGGCTAAATGTCCATCATTACTCTTTAATTAACATGTGTACTATATAGTATCACATTTGGAAGTCTATATCAATGGGAAATAAAAAATTTCACAACAATGTGCCTTGTTTTGTGAATAGTAATTTAATTAAGCTAGTTTATAACATAAGTCAATATAAGTGAGATATTTGGTCAACAAAGACTTAAGTACCCTTATTACTTAATGGGGGCCAGTTTTTTATAAGGTGAGTCACCACCTTTATTAGTCATTAAGCAAATAAATAACTATAAAGCAAAAGTACTATTTACTTTATAAGATAAATATCTCATTTTCCTCACCTCTCTCCTCACCTCTTCATTCCTTCTTGTTCTCACGGTTTTGAGCTGCTCTCTCCCTTCTCCATTAACGTGAAGAGCAACCTCATGCTAGCTCCACCTTCTCTTGCACACTACCTACTCATCTTAGCTCCAAAACCAAAACAAATTACATATTCCTCTTAGTTAGCTCAAGCTCTCTTTTTCTATCTTTTCAAAACTTCAAGAGCTTTGATTTGGTGCCAAGCCAAACCACCATTAGAGGAGGAAATTCAAGTTTGGAGACTCCATTGGCTTCTCCATTCTCTTAAGGTAAAGAAAGTGTAAGAAAATCTAGGCTTCCATCACTTTTCTTCTTGATCGAAAATGTATGCTCATGAGGCTTCATTTTAATACCTTGTTCTAGCTTGTTTTCTACTCTTCAAAGGATTGAGGAGGTCCTTCTTGCTTCATATCCAAGCTTGTCTTGAGAAACCAAGGTAAAACAATCACCTTAATACCTTAAAGCACATTTTTAACCTAGGGTTTGTTCCTTAGGGTTAATGTATTATCTAGTACTCATTGGAGGCATTGGATATTGGTTAGAACATTGGCAAGGAGATATATATTGGTGACCGAGATTGAGGAAGGAAAAACCTAAGGAAGAAAGTTTTTAAAGCTTGTAAAAGAACAAGGTAAATTACTTACCTTAAGGTGTTTTATTGTTTAAGGGAATGGGATTTAGATATGTGATGAGTTTAGTGTAGAGTTTACATTAGAAAAGGGTTATATATGATCTAGGAGAAACAATGACTATGTTTGAGAACTTGTGATTAAGGTGCCAATGAGAAAAGAGATAGTCAAACAATGTTGAAATGAATTACAAGAAGCATTTTATTTCAATGGGAGCCTTGTTGTGTGTATTCGCAGGTTAAAGGCAAATATATGTGGAAATTCAGTGGTTAAGATTATTGTCATTTAAGGGCCTAAGTGCCAAGCATTTAAGTTTGTGCACTATATGATGATGTGGTGTAGTTTTGGTGTAAATTGTGTGTTAAGGTGTTGTGATGAGAATTTGAGAGATATTGGTTGGTTGATGGAGAAAAACCAAGTGTTAGGATGTGCTATATACTAGAGAACCCATGGCAAAATTTAAAGGAGAACTTAAGTGTTTAAGATGTTCTAAGGGAATTTAATGACTAAGGAAGTACTAGGAAGTTTTAGAGGTTGTCTTGATGAAAAAGGGGTGAGATAAAGTGTTTTAATGAGTTATAATGACTTAGGCAATACTATGAAGGATTTAGGAATCAAGAGAATGTATTTGAGTATTTAGGACTTAGGCAAATGTTGGTAAACAACTAGGAAGGAAATAAGGTGTTGGTGGATGGAAGCTTAAGCTTGTGAAGGAACTTTAAGTAAATGCATAAAAGAGTTTTAGATGGTGAATGATGTTTGGGAGATGATGTTATAATGGTGGGGAAACATTTGGCATAGTGGTTACATTAGGTATGAACCACCACCTAGAAACCTAGTGGAAAATGTTACAAGTGTTGGCATGGTTACAAGGAAAAATGCATAATGATTAAAGTGGATGTTGGTGAGTGATTTAAAGTGTTTAGTGGTTGGCTTAAGGTGTATTTGAGGTGCCCTAATGAGGTTATAACATATTAGGATATATGAGGAGAAGTTTGGAGTTAAAAGAGAATTTAGAAACAAGGTTCTGGAGCCGACCGACCTTAGGGACCGGACCTGCAAGGTCGGTCGAGCTCAGCTTACACTGCCAGAGAAAGTTTCTGGAACCGACCGAACTTGGGGACCGGACTTACAAGTTCGGTCGGGCTTGTATTTTGTGAAGGAATTAAGTCTCTGGAACGGACCGACCTTGGGACCGGACTTGCAAGGTCGGTCATGCCTAGAATTTTGTGCGGGAATTAGTCTCTGGAATCGACCGAACATAGGACCGGACTTGACAAGTTCGGTCGAGCTCAAATTTCCCTCGGGGAAAACTCTCGGGAATGGACCGACCTTGGGGACCGGACTTGCAAGGTCGGTCGGGGTAGAATTTTCAAACGGTAATATGTTCTGGAATGGACCGACCTTGGGTAAGGTCGGTCGAGCCTAAAACACAAAAAAAAGAAATTTTAAATTCTAAGGAGGATAATTGGTAATAAGGTATGCCATTGGTAGGGTAGTAATGATTAGGACCCTAAGAACCTAAGGGATTAAGTTAAGTTAAGTAAGAACCTTAATGTTTAAAAAGATTAAGTTTAAAAGGGTAAGTGGTAAGGACTTAAGAGGATATTCATCGGGAATCTTTAGGGATTAAGTGAGTTAAGTGAGGTGCAAATAACTAATGGCCTAAAAATGAATCAATGTTTTAGGTTTGTGAATTGGGACCCCGGAGAAGGTTAAACAAACGACGACCGACGGTGAACGGTACAATCTTTCTTGTGACCTGCTTGCTAACGAGGTGTCCCTCGGCTTGTGTGCTATCTGTTTAATTGCTATGACTAAAACAAGATAAAGCATGCAACCGGTTATATTTGTTCTCGTTGTGTATGTGTTATCTTTGCACTAACCCGCGAGACTTGAGATTGTTACTACCCAAGTTTAGTACTTACTGAGTTAAGAATAAGAGTTAAGTTTTGGTGGTTGTTGGTTAATGCCCGTTAAGGCTTAGCTAGCACATGGTGATTAAGATTTCTACTAACTGGAACTTGAGTGAGGAAACCCGGGACCGAACTCCGGTCATGCATGCTAAGGAAAGGGGGACGGTATCTGAATCAGATCCGCCCTCCGCTTAAGGACTTGTCTTCAGACTTGTAGCCTAGGGCCGGTTGCCAGCTCAGCTACGCTGGACTCCCGTCCATAGTAGGTGGCATTAAGATGGTGCGGTGGGATCACCTAAATCCCAGGTTCAAATTAAGCTACAACCATTCCCTTCCAGGAACGGTTTGTATACTGAGATTAAGATTAAGGTAAGGTAAGGAACTGAGATTAAGGAAATCAGGACTGAGGAGGGGGTTACTAACCCACTTGATAAGAGGACACTTGAGTCGTTCATTGTTTGTGAACTATGCATGTTCATCTGTGGATTATTGTTATTGCACTTCATATCATGCTTGTGTATGTAATCAATTTCCATGCTATCGAAAATTAGTCGTCGTAGCCCCGTTAGCTTGGGGGCCATGAGAGGGTGTACCAGCATTCGTGCTGACCCCCTTTGAGGGCTGTTTTTACACTTGCAGGTAAGAGACCCATGAGGACGCACCACGAGAGTAGGAGCGGTTAGACTTAGGATGGGATGTTTATTTTGAGTACGGGTTGCGCTCGTGCACCCGCCTGTTTATATTTAAACTGATGTAAGGTTGTGATTATGACTTAGTTACTTGTACTAGGTTGGTTGTTGGTATTATGGATGGTGATGTTTTGGGTTGGTTATGTATTTTGGATAAGTGTTGTAATTGTTAAGGCCGGTATACTCTAATGATCAGACCGTGGCAAGGTCCAGGTGTTGTTATTTCCGCTGCGACGAATTCGATTAAGTGTTCAGTTTTGCGGTAACCACGATTGGCTTTGGATGGGGTGTTACAAAAAGTGGTATCAGAGCGTAGTTATGCTCTGATCAAGAAATACCGGACATAAGAAACCACCGAGTTAGGATATAAGTTAAGGAATAAGTGATGGGTTAAGGGTGTGAGCTGTTAGTGTGAGTAGAGTCAGATGACCACTAATAAGTGTGGATCGTCTTTACCATCTACGGACGATATAAATTCGTTAACCGAAACAATGGTGGATACGAATCTAATGTGAGTTATGCTTGTTCAGATGGCAGGACGTCCTAGAGGAAGCCGAGGTCGCGGCCAAGGTGATGATGCTTCAAGAATACCTGAGGGGCAGACGATCGCAGAGATCGTGGCTGCCGCATTAGGGCACATGGGCTATCAGCCTGGTGTGGGTGCACCACTTCCACCGCCACAACCTAGGGAACCAAATTGGGTGAAGAGTCTTGCAGACCTTCGACCCACACACTTTAAGGGGGAGACCGATCCCGCCAAGCTTGAGGCGTACATCTCCGAGTTGGAGACCGCCTTCGAGACCCTTGATGTCCCTGCTGGGATCAAGGTGCGTCTGGCTGCTTTCTATCTGAAGGGGGCGGCAGGCGATTGGTGGAAGCTGGTGAGGGCCGAGCATGTGGCCAATCTAGAGTTTGGCTGGGAGTAGTACACCGCCTTGCTACGAGCAAAGTACTACCCCGCCCATGTCCAGACGAAGAAGCGCTTGCAGTTGGATGCACTTAAGCAGACCGACAAGATGACGGTGGACGAGTATTACACAGAGTTCACCGCCTTGCTCCGTCTTCTGCCAGGTCTTGGATATTCTGACCAGATCCTGGTGGACCGCTTCTATGGCGGGCTTAGCCATCGACTCCGCTACGGCATGGGGCCGACGAGTTACACTACCTTGCAGGTAATAAGAATGGTTGAGATTTGGGTAAGTAAATGAGTAAGATTTAGATTATGAGAAATAAGAGTGACTAATACTGTGGAAAGCAGGAGTGCTATCATGCTGCTGCTAAGGTTGAGATAACCGTCCAGCTGAGGGACGAGGAGAATGCCAAGAGGAAGAGTGCTGGTAAGAGCTCAGAGAGTCAAGGGCAAGGAGGGTACAAGAAACAGAAGTACCAGCCTCAGGCCCAGAAAAGTCAGAACCCAAAGGGGAAGGAGGAAAAAGAGAAGGCTCCGGAAGAGCCATTGAAGTTGACATATGCTTATGCAGCCACACCCCTGCGCTCTAGGGCGCCAAAGGGTAAGAAATTGGTATTAAGTGAGTTAAGAAACAATTAGTAACCGTTGAGATATGAGAATTGACATTGTGAATGATCTGGATCTGAGACTGAGAAGGGAGCCGGTGGTGGCTACCAGTGACGCTACATCTATAGGTGGTGTCACAGGGACCACCCCGGGCTCGATTGCAAGGGGAATAAAGTGGAGTGCAACTACTGTGGGGTATACGGACACCGGGCATATGAGTGCTACTGGAACCCTGCTAGCAGAGCCTATAGGCCCGACACCAGGGGCAAGGGCAAGACCGATCAGGGAGCTGGATCTGACGGTCATAAGAAGGTGCAGCAAGCTGCAGACAAGAACCCACGGGTGACCCAGAAGTCGGGACCCACACTACACTTGGTGGACCGGGACGATGAGCCTGAACCCTCATCGAGGCCAGGTACCGCTATAACCACTTAGTAATATAATTGCCTGCTTACCGCATTATCATGCATGTTTGCTGAATAATAGAGTTAAGTAAGAATGAGATGAGATTAGAACTTAAGTAAGATATAATCTACTACCACTTTAGGAAGCTTCAACATCTGCTATCCAATACCATTTACACCTAACCCGGAGCACACCGACATCGAAACCATAGACTTTCAAACCGAACAATGTCAGGTTATCCGCCCAGGTATGATTTTATTAAGGGGATACCTGACACCCGAAGCACAAATAGCCATCATCAGAAGATGCAATCAACTAGGAATGGGACCGGGAGGTTTTTACACACCGGAGTACCCAGGGGGAGCAAGGATGAAATTAAAAATGATGAGCTTAGGCAAGGATTGGGATCCGTATGCCAAGAACTACCAAACCACGAGAATGCAAGATGGAGTCTCACCACCGGGGATACCCAAAGAGTTCCATCCAGTTATTACACAAGTTGTGGAAATCGCTCAGCAATTGGAAGCTGAACTAATTCCAGACATTCAAGCAGACATTTGCATTGTGAACTTCTACGAGAAGGATGGGCGACTTGGACTACACCGGGATAAGGACGAGACAATGGAGTCTCTCGAAAGAGGGATACCCGTTGTGTCTTGGTCCATTGGGGATGATGCAGAGTTTTTATACGGCGAGCAGAAGCGTGCGGACCGTGCGAATAAGTTGGTACTTAAGTCAGGAGATGTATTAATTATGGGAGGAGAATCAAGGATGTTATACCATGGGATTAAGAGAATCAAGCTGAATACATCACCGTCAGCCGTAATCAACGCGACACACATAAGACCAGGAAGATTAAACCTAACCTTTAGACAATATTAGCCATGTACGTTAGAATGAGATGAGGAATGAGATGTAAGATTAAAGCACATGTTGTAAACAGGATGGTTATGAATAAAATAACAATGTTGTTCATATAAATTGTTACGACTCTTGTTATACCATCAATACTCATGAAGCTTGTGAACACAATTAGGTTATGGACTCGGTACGGAAGGTGCATTAAGCATACTTACAGAGGCACAGGCCGACGCCAGCAGTACTATCCTCACCGGCACCTTTCCGATTAATGGGATTGAGGCATCAGTTCTCTTCGACTCAGGGGCCTCGCATACCTTTGTCCCGGCATCATTCGCGAGCAGGTTGGGGCTAGACGCTGATGAGCTACCCGACTTCACGGTTACGCTCCCGTCTAAAGAGAAGGTTCGTTGCACTCGTTACTACCGAGGAGCCACTGTCCGAATTAAGGGAGAAGACTTTCCAGTCAGTTTTATTGAGTTCAGAGAGCTAGGATTTGATGTTATCTTCGGGATGAACTGGTTGGAGCGGCACAAGGGACGTATCCTCTGCGCCGAGCATAGATTGCTGCCCAGGAGTCCGTCTGGGGTAACAATATCATACCGCCAGAGGCCCAGAGAGCCTTCGACTAAGATCATCACCGCTATGGCAATGTATAAGGAATTGAGGAGAAAGGAAGAAGTGTACCTCTGCTATGTACAGGACATAGAGAGAGACCCTGAGTTCGACCCCGACTTACCGGTAGTGTCGGAGTTCCCCGACTTATTTCCACGGGAACTGCCCGGCATGACACCCACTCGGGAGGTAGAGTTCACCATCGAGCTGCTACCTGGTACCGGACCGATAGCCAAGGCACCTTACCGAATGGCTCCGGCAGAAATGATTGAGTTAAAGGAACAATTGAAAGATTTGTTAGATAAGGGATTTATAAGACCAAGTGTGTCACCGTGGGGAGCGCCAGTCCTCTTCGTGAAGAAGAAGGATGGTAGTCTCCGCCTCTGCATCGACTACAGAGAGCTGAATGCAGTGACAGTGAAGAATAAGTACCCACTACCCCGCATTGACGATCTGTTCGATCAGTTGAAGGGAGCATCTGTGTTCTCCAAGATTGATCTCAGATCGGGGTATCATCAGATAGCCATTAAGGAAGGAGACATTGAGAAGACGGCATTCCGGACACGATACGGCCACTATGAATTTACAGTGGTGCCGTTCGGTTTGTCGAACGCACCGGCGAAGTTTATGGATCTGATGAACCGCTTGTTCAGGGAGCAGCTGGACAAGTCGGTTGTGGTGTTTATTGATGACATTTTGATATACTCGAGATCTAAGGTTGAACATGAGGAACATCTGAGGAGGGTATTGGAAATATTGAGGGAGAACCAGCTATATGCTAAGTTCTCCAAATGTGAGTTTTGGCTAGACCAGGTCTTTTTCCTGGGTCATGTCATCTCAGACGCTGGGATCTCAGTGGATCCAGCAAAGATTGATGTCGTACGTACTTGGCCAAGGCCGAAGACTGTTACCGACATCCGGAGCTTTCTCGGTCTGGCAGGTTACTACAGGAGGTTTGTTAGGGATTTCAGCAAGGTCGCGAAACCGATGACCAGTCTGATGAAGAAGGATGCACCATTCTTGTGGACGATTGAATGTGAGAAATCATTTCAGAGCTCAAAGGACTCACTGACCACTACACCGGTTCTGACCATTCCAGACGGTATAGAGGGCTTTGAGTTTTATTGTGATGCATCCGGCAAAGGGCTGGGTTGCGTGCTCACGCAACATGGCAAGGTGGTGGCATATGCCTCACGCCAGTTGAAGAAACATGAGGAGAACTACCCCACACATGATTTAGAGTTGGGAGCTGTAGTCTTCGCTTTGAAGATATGGCGCCACTACTTATATGGGGTTAGTGTGACAATCTACACCGATCATAAGAGTTTGAGATATATATTCACTCAGAAGGAGTTGAATCTTCGACAGAGGAGATGGGTAGAGTTTCTGAAAGACTATGACATCGACCTCCAATACAAAGAGGGGAAGGCCAATGTTGTAGCAGACGCCCTGAGCCGTCGAGCACACTCACTCCATTCGTTAGTTTCTTTCTCCAGCTTGGTTGATGAGGTGCGAGAGGCTCAGAGGACAGATGAGTACATGAGAGAGGTCAGACAGAAGCTGACAGATGGCACCTTTGAGAGTTAGAAATACGACTTCAGACTTCATGATGATGATCTGATCAGACTTAAGGGCCGGTTATGCATACCACAGGGCAACACAGATCTGAAAGACCGTATACTTAGAGAATCACACTGTTCTTCAGTTTCCATCCATCCGGGAGCCTCTAAAATGTATAAAGACATGAAGAGATACTTCTGGTGGTCGGGGATGAAGACAGATGTTACCGAGCTCGTCTTGAGGTGTCTCACATGCCAAAAGGTGAAATTTGAGCACCGACGACCGGGCGGAATGGTACAGTCGATGCCAGTTCCGGAGTGGAAGTTCCATGATATCTCCATGGACTTCGTAGTTGGGCTTCCACCTGCTAAGGGAGGTCTCAACATGATATGGGTGGTGGTGGATCGCCTTACCAAGGTAGCCTGATTCATACCGATGAAAGATACTTGGAAGGTGACCAAATTAGCTGAGTTATTTGAGAAAGAAATCATGAGACATCACGGGATACCGAAGACCATAGTGTCAGATAGAGATACCAGATTCCTTTCGAGGTACTGGAGAGCTACCAGGGAAGCGTTGGGTATAGAACTCAAGCTGAGTACCGCGTTCAATCCTCAGACAGATGGTCAGACTGAGCGTACTATTCAGACACTCGAGGACATGCTGAGAGCATGTGCCTTAGACTTCCAGGGCAGTTGGATTGACAAATTGCATCTGATTGAGTTTTCATACAATAACAGCTATCACGCTTCGATCAAGATGGCACCTTTTCAAGCGTTGTACGGTAGACCATGTCGTACACCGCTCTGCTGGGATGAGTCGAGTGAGACGGTCATTATAGGACCAGAGTACTTATAGCAAGTTAAGGCTGAAGTTCAGCAAATCAGGGAGAACATGAGAGCTGCTCAAGATAGGCAGAAGTCGTATGCTGATGTTCGACGACGGGACCTGGAGTTCGCAGTGGGCGACCAGGTATTTCTGCGAGTTTCACTGATGAAGGGTGTATTCAGGTTTGGGCAGAAGGGAAAATTAAGCCCGAAATTTGTTGGTCCTTATGAGATTACGGAGCGGGTGGGCCCGGTTGCTTACAGGTTGAATTTACCTGCTGAGCTGGGTAAAGTGCATGATGTTTTTCATGTTTCACAGCTAAAGAAATACATGCACCACCCCTCCCATGTGTTAGAACCTGAGACGTTGACTTTAGAACCAAATATGAGATCAGTGGAGACTCCTCAGAGAATCTTGGACAGTAAGACTAGGGACACTCGCCACAAGTCAGTGCGACTAGTGAAGGTTCTCTGGTCTAACCAGGATGTCGAAGAGGCCACGTGGGAATTAGAGGATAAGATGGGTGAAATACCCTTCTTTGTTTACTGACTAGATCGTCTGTATAGGGTACGGGGTGTACCCCTTTTTAAGGGGGGTAGAGCTTCCTCGCTTGTGAGTTAGGAAACAATCATGTTTGTCGTTTGTTTGGTTGTTTAAGATGTGAATTTGTGTAAGTTGCTACACTTTGGTGTTAAGTTTGAGTTATGTATAATACTTATGTATTGTATTTGAGATTGACCTTTGAGTCTTGAGATGTGTGAATGTGAATATAAGATGTGGTGTTAAGATTAAGGGAATTGAGTACCGTGAATGGTTAAGCACATATGTGAACTTTGAGGACAAAGTTCTTTTAAGGGGGGTAGATTGAAATACCCCAAACTTAGATATGGTGTTTAAATGATAAACTAAGATATAAGGAGGATAAATAATGCCTTAGAAACATTAAGAAGCATTTCTAATCAAAGAAAATATAAGGAAACACCAAAATAGCAGTTTAAGCAAAAACGTGCTCTAAGCTTGGAGAGACTTGGGAGAGTACCCAAATATTGTTCTAAGACCTTAGTAATATCCTAATGGTCATTTTAAATCAATTACCAAAGAAAACCAAGCTTGAAAACAAGTTAAAACACAAAATGTGCTTTAAGGAGTCTTAAAGCACATTTTTGAAAAATTGTCTTGTAAATGAGTTTTGAATGGTTAAATGTCCATCATTACTCTTTAATTAACATGTGTACTATATATTATCACATTTGGAAGTCTATATCAATGGGAAATAAAAAATTTCACAACAATGTGCCTTGTTTTGTGAATAGTAATTTAATTAAGCTAGTTTATAACATAAGTCAATATAAGTGAGATATTTGGTCAACAAAGACTTAAGTACCCTTATTACTTAAAGGGGGCCGGTTTTTTATAAGGTGAGTCACCACCTTTATTAGTCATTAAGCAAATAAATAACTATAAAGCAAAAGTACTATTTACTTTACAAGATAAATATCTCATTTTCCTCACCTCTCTCCTCACCTCTTCATTCCTTCTTGTTCCCACGGTTTTGAGCTGCTCTCTCCCTTCTCCATTAACGTGAAGAGCAACCCCATGCTAGCTCCACCTTCTCTTGCACACTACCTACTCATCTTAGCTCCAAAACCAAAACAAATTACATATTCCTCTTAGTTAGCTCAAGCTCTCTCTTTCTATCTTTTCAAAACTTCAAGAGCTTTGATTTGGTGCCAAGCCAAACCACCATTATAGGAGGAAATTAAAGTTTGGAGACTCCATTGGCTTCTCCATTCTCTTAAGGTAAAGAAAGTGTAAGAAAATCTAGGTTTCCATCACTTTTCTTCTTGACCGAAAATGTATGCTCATGAGGATTCATTTTAATACCTTGTTCTAGCTTGTTTTCTACTCTTCAAAGGATTGAGGAGGTCCTTCTTGCTTCATATCCAAGCTTGTCTTGAGAAACCAAGGTAAAACAATCACCTTAATACCTTAAAGCACATTTTTAACCTAGGGTTGTTCCTTAGGGTTAATGTATTATCTAGTACTCATTGGAGTCATTGGATATTGGTTAGAACATTGGCAAGGAGATATATATTGGTGACCGAGATTGAGGAAGGAAAAACCTAAGGAAGAAAGTTTTTAAAGCTTGTAAAAGAACAAGGTAAATTACTTACCTTAAGGTGTTTTATTGTTTAAGGGAATGGGATTTAGATATGTGATGAGTTTAGTGTAGAGTTTACATTAGAAAAGGGTTATATATGACCTAGGAGAAACAATGACTATGTTTGAGAACTTGTGATTAAGGAGCCAATGAGAAAAGAGATAGTCAAACAATGTTGAAATGAAATACAAGAAGCATTTTATTTCAATGGGAGCCTTGTTGTGTGTATTCGCAGGTTAAAGACAAATATATGTGGAAATTCAGTGATTAAGATTATTGTCATTTAAGGGCCTAAGTACAAGCATTTAAGTTTGTGCACTATATGATGATGTGGTGTAGTTTTGGTGTAAATTGTGTGTTAAGGTGTTGTGATGAGAATTTGAGAGATATTGGTTGGTTGATGGAGAAAAACCAAGTGTTAGGATGTGCTATATACTAGAGAACCCATGGCAAAATTTAAAGGAGAACTTAAGTGTTTAAGATGTTCTAAGGGAATTTAATGACTAAGGAAGTACTAGGAAGTTTTAGAGGTTGTCTTGATGAAAAAGGGGTGAGATACAGTGTTTTAATGAGTTATAATGACTTAGGCATTACTATGAAGGATTTAGGAATCAAGAGAATGTATTTGAGTATTTAGGACTTAGGCAAATGTTGGTAAACAACTAGGAAGGAAATAAGGTGTTGGTGGATGGAAGCTTAAGCTTGTGAAGGAACTTTAAGTAAATGCATAAAAGAGTTTTAGATGGTGAAAGATACTTGGGAGATGATGTTATAGTGGTGGGGAAACATTTGGCATAGTGGTTACATTAGGTATGAACCACCACCTAGAAACCTAGTGGAAAATGTTACAAGTGTTGGCATGGTTACAAGGAAAAATGCATAATGATTAAAGTGGATGTTGGTGAGTGATTTAAAGTGTTTAGTGGTTGGCTTAAGATGTATTTGAGGTGCCCAAATGAGGTTATAACATATTAGGATATATGAGGAGAAGTTTGGAGTTAAAATAGAATTTAGAAACAAGGTTCTGGAGCCGACCGACCTTAGGGACCGGACCTGCAAGGTCGGTCGAGCTCAGCTTACACTACCGGAGAAAGTTTCTGGAACCGACCAAACTTGGGGACCGGACTTACAAGTTCGGTCGGGCTTGTATTTTGTGTAGGAATTAAGTCTGTGGAACGGACCGACCTTGGGACCGAACTTGCAAGGTCGGTCATGCCTAGAATTTTGTGTGGGAATTAGTCTCTGGAATCGACCGAACATAGGACCGGACTTGACAAGTTCGGTCGAGCTCAAATTTCCGTCGGGGAAAACTCTCGGGAATGGACCGACCTTGGGGACCGGACTTGCAAGGTCGGTCGGGGTAGAATTTTCAAATGGTAATATGTTCTGGAATGGACCGACCTTGGGTAAGGTCGGTCGGTAAGTTCGGTCGAGCCTAAAACACAAAAAAAAGAAATTTTAAATTCTAAGGAGGATAATTGGTAATAAGGTATGCCATTGGTAGGGTAGTAATGATTAGGACCCTAAGAACCTAAGGGATTAAGTTAAGTTAAGTAAGAACCTTAATGTTTAAAAAGATTAAGTTTAAAAGGGTAAGTGGTAAGGACTTAAGAGGATATTCATCGGGAATCTTTAGGGATTAAGTGAGTTAAGTGAGGTGCAAATAACTAATGGCCTAAAAATGAATCAATGTTTTAGGTTTGTGAATTGGGACCCCGGAGAAGATAAAACAAACGACGATCGACGGTGAACGGTAAAATCTTTCTTGTGACCTGCTTGCTAACGAGGTGTCCCTCGGCTTGTGTGCTATCTGTTTAATTGCTATGACTAAAACAAGATAAAGCATGCAACTGGTTATATTTGTTCTTGTCGTGTATGTGTTATCTTTGCACTAACCCACGAGACTTGAGATTGTTACTAACCAAGTTTAGTACTTACTGAGTTAAGAATAAGAGTTAAGTTTTGGTGGTTGTTGGTTAATGCCCGTTAAGGCTTAGCTAGCACATGGTGATTAAGATTTCTACTAACTGGAACTTGAGTGAGGAAACCCGGGACCGAACTCCGGTCATGCATACTAAGGAAAGGGGGACGGTATCTGAATCAGATCCGCCCTCCGCTTAAGGACTTGTAGCCTAGGGCCGGTTGCCGGCTCAGCTACGCTGGACTCCCGTCCATAGTAGGTGGCATTAAGATGGTGCGGTGGGATCACCTAAATCCCAGGTTCGAATTAAGCTACAACCATTCCCTTCCAGGAACGGTTTGTATACTGAGATTAAGTTGAGATTAAGATTAAGGTAAGGTAAGGAACTGAGATTAAGGAAATCAGGACTGAGGAGGGGGTTACTAACCCACATGATAAGGGGACGCTTGAGTCGTTCATTGTTTGTGAACTATGCATGTTCATCTGTGGATTATTGTTATTGCACTTCATATCATGCTTGTGTATGTAGTCAATTTTCATGCTATCGACAATTAGTCGTCGTAGCCCCGTTAGCTTGGGGGCCATGAGAGGGTGTACCAGCATTCGTGCTGACCCCCTTTGGGGGCTGTTTTTACACTTGCAGGTAAGAGACCCATGAGGACGCACCACGAGAGTAGGAGCGGTTAGACTTAGGATGGGATGTTTATTTTGAGTACGGGTTGCGCTCGTGCACCCGCCTGTTTATATTTAAACTGATGTAAGGTTGTGATTATGACTTAGTTACTTGTACTCGGTTGGTTGTTGGTATTATGGATGGTGATGTTTTGGGTTGGTTATGTATTTTGGATAAGTGTTGTAATTGTTAAGGCCGGTATACTCTAATGATCAGACCGTGGCAAGGTCCAGGTGTTGTTATTTCTGCTGCGACGAATTCGATTAAGTGTTCAGTTTTGCGATAACCACGATTGGCTTTGGATGGGGTGTTACAGAAATATTTACTTTTTTCAATATTTTATGATTTTTTTCAATTTGTATAATATTTTAAAATTCTAAATATGCTTTATATTTTATAGTATTTTGAATTTTGTTGGAAATTTTTTAACACTTAAGGGCCATACTATAAACTATAAAAGTACTTAATTAACTTGGACATTTTTGTGTTTATTTCTTATGTTCAATGACTATAGCTTGGTCGTCATTACAGAAATTAGTATCACCCCAGGCGACAACGAGGGCCTCCTCTTGTTTTCAGGTGAAGTGTTGTCTGACAGGCTTCTTGGACTTGCCGATGACGTCTCGTGGTCGTCGAGAGTAGTCCTTGATATGGTGTCCTTGCTAGAAGCGCCTAAAGCATTTGTCATTACCTCTCTTTTGACGATCATTATCTTCTCAAGAATCACTTTTCTTCATAAATTTCCATATGAACATCCTTTTGAAGTGTCTCTTGGCATAAAGTACCATTTCTTCATCATCCAAGTTCAATTATGATTCACTTTTCTCAGCAACTTGAAGAGCCAGTCCCTTACTCTTTTCCTACTTGACAATCTCTATATTTCTTTGTTGTAGCTTCAGCTCGAAGGCCATCAGTGATCCCAACATGTCAGCATATGAAAACTTTGATATGTCATGAACTTCCTGCATGACATTTACCTTACTATCAAAGGAAGTTGGAAATTATCTCAGGATATTCCGGATCTGATCATCATTCGATATGGTTCTCCCTAGAACCATCATCTTGTTGATCATCTTGGTGAACCTTGTATGCATCTCTGATATGCTCTCCTTGTCATCTTTCTTGCATAAATCTTAGTGTGTACGAAGTAATTTGATGCACGTCTTTTTTATTTCAACATTACCTTCATAGGTTACCTCGAGTGTAATCTAGATATCCCTTGTTGTTGTGAGGGAGGAAATCTTGGAGTACTGTTCTGTGATAATGTCCAGTGAAGGAGCTTGGCTCCTCGAGCATTGAATATCATCTTCTTCACTTGGTCGTCCGTCATGATGTCCACAGGGATAAGGTTTCTTTGAGCATCGTTGTAGATGTAATCACCAGCACTGATTACTCGTCAAGTCCTTGGATCTTCAGATAAGAAACTCCATCTTGTTCTTCTAATACATGTAGTTTTCTCCATTGAATAGTGGTGGTCGATTTAGGGTTTCACCTTCCTCAAAAGCCAGCATACCAGAATAAGCCATGGATCCTCCTCAAGAGTAGTTAACTCCTCAAAAGAGACTTGCTTATACCAATTCTAACTTGGTATGTGCCAAAATACGTCCTTGATGTGTTGTGAACATGTCTTTAGGGGTGACTTAATTAACTACAGACTTGGTATCTAGGTATGCATATGGTAGAAGAGTGTTGGTAATTTAAACTGGACTCTCTTATTCAATTTAGAAATACTCCTCGCAATTCACTAAATCATCCTCAACCCAACCTATGGACTTCGGGACAGTTGATGAATTACCGCCGAAGCCCTTCTACCCTGGTCGACACATGACCAACAAACTTCCACCTGTCCCCAAATACTCCCAAATTATCCCAGAGTCTCCCAACAGTTCCATCGACTGCTTCTAGACTTTCCTAGTTACATTATGTTCTTTAACACTTGTGTTTTACCCAACCCACACACTGACAGTAGTGTTCACCTAGACTCACTCACTTAATGATACTGAAGCATTCACTTAAGATTAGATTTTACAGCCTACAATCTCTATGCTCTCAAGATGAGTGTTTCTTACAAAATTGACAGTTACAATCTGATGTAACTTCTATATATAAGCAACCAATTGCTTATGGATGACTTATAAACCTCAACTAACATAACTAGCTACTTGGAATACTTTTCTTCTCATTGGTCTAGCTCCTACACGGCTGTGCACTTGGTGGCACTTGGTGGCGCGTGGAAGACGGACATTGATCACTCGAGAGGTGATTGAGGGCACCGGCCACAAGTTGCTTCCTAATTAACTTTTGCAAGTTGGCAACTCAATCGTCTTCATTTGGAGGCTTTAACTGTTGTCTTTAACAATGATTACATGAAGATGTAGACTAATATCCCTTGCATGGATGCTTCTCATTTGTTGTCGGACGTCAATGTAGGCCCAAGTTGTACCCGCCACTTAACTTTGCTAGATGCCAAGTCTTCATGTCACTTTATAGGAAGTTTCCAAGTTATGATTATGTCTTTCAAGTTGTCCAATTCATCAGCCACATCATCTATTCAGGTTGTATGAGGTTGAGTCTTCTTGGGCTTCGTCTTGAGTGCTCATGGATATGTGCCCGACATGTTAGGCACCGATCAAAAAATAAGAATCCACTTGTAAACAACTGATTCTGATACTCCTTATTCCTGAAACACTTGAGAAAAAAATATTATATCCACAAGGAAGGTTTGCTATCATCAAATCTTAAGGGACTTGATCTAACACCGAGAGAGAGAAGTTGTTTTGTTGTGGCTGCGTATTGGGACAAGGACGATCATAAAAATAATCTGGCTAATGTAATATCGAGTTTTACTAAAGAATCAAACATGGAATATTCATGAGTGCTTTGGAATGATAATTTTCCTATTGTGCGTTATAATTGTTTAAATGGTTTTCAAAGAGAATGTTTGTACAAAGTTAATTGGTGACTTACTTAGATTCTCCGACTTTATGGTGGCTCTTTGTCTGTTTGTTTGGATTTCTGCCACATGTGTTGATGATGTCCTTAGGGATTGGGTAGACGACTACATATAGACTGGTCATTTATAATCGAGTTTTATTTTAGGTTTTGAGACTTCTGTAGTTTTAAGGAACTATTATTATCGATGTTGTTATACTCAAACTTTTGACCCTCGGAAAAGGGTATCATAAGACACAAGTGTTATAAAGGGTAATTCGGTCAAAGGGTGTAGATCCAAGGTTGACTAGCACGTTTCAAGACATTGGTGACAGTTTGGTCATCACGAGGGGCATTTTTATAATTTTTCAGGGCTCCTAAGCCATCTCGTTAGCTTTCTCTCCTCCAAAACTACTCAAATAACCTTGGAATGATTTAAAATTTAAATACTAAAGGATGACACTTAGATCATAATGGCTTTGGAATTTGGAATTTTTAAATTTCCAATATTTCCTAAGAATTTCTGAACAGATCTAATGAAACATTAAATTTTAAAATATTCCTTTATCCAAAAATTCCAATTTTCCTTAGAAACATCTGAAATACCTTTCTTAACATGCTGGTAAAATTTCATAGTCAGATTCCTTTGGGTTACCCGACCAAATCCCGGTAAACTTCAGTTTTTACGGTGTTTACTCTATCTTTAGTATTGTCTATATAAGGGACCTTATTCCTTGACTAAATTAGAACCCCAGGAACCCTAAGGAACCAAAGCACTCAGCCGTTAACATTCTCCCATGTTTTGAACTCTTGAGCCCCGATTCAAAACCGAAATCACCACAGAAACAAGTTTTCGAACTCCCATTATTAAAATTAATCATCAAACACCTACAAAAACACCACCATTACGTGAAGCACACCAGCAATAGGAAGGAGTCAGAAGCTTAGGTAAAAATCCTTTCGGGTCTACGACCAACAAAGCTCTTGAAGAATCCCGACGTGAAGGAACCTTACAATCCCGAAGGTAAAACAAGTTAGAATACTACTGGGGGGTGTTTGGGCATTTTCCGACGGTTTTTTAGCTCAAATTTTATGGGTAGATAGCTTGAAATGTCCTACGCACGTTAGTGATTGAAAGTTTTCAATTTTACTTTGAGTTAATGATTAAACTTAGCAAACAAGTTATTAGGTAGAAACTCAATTAAACCCTAATTAAAACGCCAAAAAAACTCGGTTTGATTAGAAATCATACATATAACGCATTAAGGTGAGGGGAGTAAGAGAAATTGATTTCAACCTGGTCCTCTGATTGTTCTGTTGAAGGTCGATCCAAAGGAATTTGAGCCCGAGCTTCTGACTATGCAATTTGGAGGGTGATCTTCACGTCTGGATGGTATTTTTCAAAGGTTTTGATGGTCGGATCTCTTGGGGCAATGTAAAGACTTCATTTTTTGAAGTTTTTAGGAGTGTTTTGGTATGATTTTGGGGCTTGGGAGTGCAATATCATGGAAATTTGACTTGTGCCCGTGTTTACTGACTTTTTAGGGTTTTGGAATCTATTTTGAGTCAGTAAGAAATGTTCCTTATTGATAAGCCGTAGACTTATCATATTTATATGCTATAATTATAGAGATTATCGGCAGAAATAAGGTTAAATAGTTAGTATTTATGTTATATTATGTATTAAAGTATATTATTTGTTCAGACTTATGTTTTTATATGTTTTTCATGCAAGGAACACATTTCTAACTAAAAGACCGAATGATGCCGAATATGATGCCGGATGCACGACACGAGTATGGAGCAGAAACATGTTACTGCCGGATCCAGTGCCGGGTACTCCCCATCCGGCATAAGTGAAAAGTCGCCATGATTGACCAAACGATGGCAGTTATTTACCGTTGATGACTCAACCGATGCCGGGTACGGTGCTGGACATCCCCTGTATACATCGTTTCGCTCCAATTTGGCGGTTTCGACCATTAACAGTTGGCACGTGTTTTATGAGGTTCCGGGTACTTCTGACCCGGCATTCCATCTGGCACAAGGAGAAATTGGTGTCTATAAATTGGTTGAGAACCTACATCATTTGATACATTCCAACATACCCATACACTCCATTTACACGCCATTTCCGCATTCATTCCATTGTTGGTGTCCAAGGAAGTCTTTGCTCCATCATCTTCAAGGAGGAGAAGAAGATCTCTATCGGTGAAGGCTATGATCAATTTCCTTCTCTTTGTTGTTTCTCTTCTTTTGTTCATGTGGATGGTGTAGTAGATTTCCTTGCTATCTTTGGTTAAGGATGATTTTCCTTGTAAGACTTTTATGGTTATTAATAAAATTGCAAGTTTCAAAACTGCGATTCTGGTCTTTGTTAAGTAGAATAAGGTCACTACTTGTTCTTCTTTGTTCTAGTTCTATTTGAGGTTCAAAAGACAAAAATAGGATTGGTTGAAGAATCTAGTTGGTCTTTAACTTTGTTGTTCTAAAAAGTGGGCATCAAGACTTAAGGTATGAATTGGTCTATCTTTCTTCCATTATCTTGTTTGTTTCGTGGCATGATTTGCTCGATTCAATAATAGATAATGAGTTCTTGTTATCACACCCAGAAACAAGGAAATACCCTTTACAATTTGACTGCGCCGGGTATACTACCGGGTGTCTGATGTCCGGCACATTCAAAGATTTTGAATGTGCCGTGCAACCTTTGCCCAGTAATATATCCAGCACATTCATCTTGCATGATTAATTCGAGACTTTGCAGTTTGACTTATGACCATACTTGTTCTTACTTCGGTTATCATCCCGAGCCAAAGATACTCCATTGTATATACAACTTAGTTAGGATTTTAGTTGGTTATTTTAGTTTAGAATAGATATTTACATTTCTCCCCTTGTTTTAGAATAGGCAATTACTAGGATTATGACCGATTTTCTATTAAGTCCCTTGGGTTCGATACTCTCGGTCGTAATCTACTCACACTATACTCCGACCGGGATTTTTGCTACCCGTAGTAGAGTTGTAGGATTTCATTTATTATTTTATTCTCTTTTTGTACATTGTTTATCCCTACAAATTCCTTGTTAGCACTTATATAGACAACAAATGAGATAGAAAAATCTCGGTAAAAGATTCAAGTTTATTGAAACTAGTTCGGTAACTTCTAGGGGCATCTTATCATGAAAATTTATCAGCATGTAAAGAAGGATATTTCTGAATTTTCCAATGAAAAAGTATTTTATTTTCATAAAAGAATATTTTTAAAATCAACTTTTCATTAGATCTGTTCAGAAATTAATAAAAATTATTGGGAATTCAAAAATTCAAAATTCCAAAACCATTATGCTATAATTATCATCTTTAACCATGTGCTAAGATTTCATGAAATTTCAAGTTATTTTGGGCCATTTTCAAAGGAGAGAGAAATTTACAAGATGACTTGTATTTTCCTTTTATTTTTGGGCTTCGGGTTTCAAATAAAATTTACTAGGCTTTCAGTCACGGATAGGCATAATAACCAGATTGCAACTTTTATTTTAATGATTGGAAACCCTTTATTTTCAATTTTTGACAATTTAGGTCTTTTAATTACAAAAAAAATTAGCTTATAATATGTATGAAAAGCTAAGTTTTCAGAATAAAAATTGTCAAAAATTACAAAAAACTCCCTTCATAATGATCAAGAAGTCACGAACGTTCTAAGGCACATGAGCTAATCATGCAAGGATGAAAAATATCAAAACGTCCTTAACAACTCATGATTCCATGTGTTTTCACCATTTTTGCCTTTTATTACTTCCAGGTCTATTGGGACTCCTTCCGAGGGTCAAAATTTTGGGTATAACAGATTGCCCCATGTCAACTAGACTTTGTAAAGAGGATGGAAATCTAGTAGATGCTTAGGTGACACCCCAAAATTTTGCCTGACTTTGGAAATTCTACACCCTATCTCAAGCCTTTGCTGATAATCCCTTGACAGTATCGAGCTATTCTAAGGTGCTGGCTACCAGAAGAAAGAATCTGAAATGGTTGGGTTATTTGAAGGCGCCAAAAGTGAGCTGATGTATCTTAGGCACTTATAGGGGCCTGGACTTGCCCCAATTGAAATGTGATGTAGCTCAGATGCTTTGAGGGACTGAAACTCACCCAAAGGTGTTGGCCACCTAAAACTTAATCGAATAAACTTTATCGAGCTTTGAGGCGTAGGGAACCTAAAATATCACAAATCTACGTCGAGCATGAAGGCGTCGGGAACCTAAAATTCAATAAACTACGCCGAGCATGAAGGCATTGGGAACCTAAAAATCAATAAATGACGCTGACCATGAAGGCGTCAGGAACCTAAAAGTCAATAAACTATGTCAAGAATACGGGCATCGAGAACCAAAAAATCAATAAACTACACCGAGCATGAAAGTGTCGGGAACCTAACACTCCTGGTTGGTACACTACGGGGACTTATTACCTCTGTTCACCAACTGGGGCTCAAGGATAACTTCTAGTCTACCAAGGGGTCTTATTGCCACTGCCCACTAGTTATTACTCCCTAAAGAGTTGACACAAAGATAGGGGACTTATTGCCACTGTTCTGCTGTTGTGCAAATACTATATAACAGAATATATAAATATATGCAACGAGTAGGAAAGTGCACCTAATCGATGCAGTACAACAAGTGTTGTATCCACAAGGAAATTGGTTATATCTTCCTAGCCTTGCTAATTAGTAATTGAAATGAAATACAGTAAATTGCGGGCTTAGCCAATAGCAAGCTTGGTTGGGTTGGTTAAGAAATGGAAATAACACACATTTAATTAAAGATGATAATTTTTCGGATTGGGTGGAAACGTACTTTGGGACTTTGGCAATCACCTAAACCTACTAAACACGCTTGTGATTCTACTACACTATAGTTGTCTTTCAGAACAAGAAAAATAACCCTCTAAACCAAAGATGAGCTCAGTCTTAGTTAGTTAATTTTAACCCAAAACCAATTAGGGTCAACCTCTCTAAATAGCATTAAGCATAAGTTCTAGATAAAGCCCTAAACATACCAACTAACCATAGAGGTTTAAATTAGGGTTCCTCTCTCAAATTAGTCACAAACCCCAACTCAAAACCAAATTGTAGAAAGGGTTCACCACAAATACAATAGGAGATCAATTCTAAAGCTTTAAATGAATATTAAGAGAGAAACGAACTATATTAAAGCATAAAAGAGATATAAGCATATTTGAGGTTAAGGTAAAAAAACCCATCCAAAGCACAGTGGAGTCGACTCAAGCATAAAGAAGAGAAAAGCAACAAAAGAGAAAGAAAAAGCCAATAATAGGGGTTGGAAGCTTTGGTGAAAGTGAGCTCTTCCTTCTCTTCTTTCTCTTTATTTTCCCCTCTTTTTGTCTATTTTTGGGTGCTAGAGTGTAGAATGGAAAGTGAAATACTGCAAAAGAATTTCATAGCAATTATGAATAGTTATTCCTGAAAGTAAGTGTACCTTTCGGAGGGAAGAGTTTTGATGAGTGAAGTTACCTTCCAGAACTGAGTGGGGTGTTGCCTTCTGGAAGAATGTCCCAGAAGAACTTACCGGAAGAAGTATCAGGTAGATGAGTGGGACCCACAAGCGGTATTTTTATCACTGCCCACACCATGTGTCTTTTTTTATTGTTCACCTGAGCATTAGCCGATCAATATGCGTTTTGTGTCTAAGTTGATAATTATCTCTGATCACCCATGGTTGAATTAATCTTTTGTTTACCATCTACAACACCGTCATAGACTAGAATTTAAGTTTCTATATGAACTGCTGCTACTCATTTGTACTTACCAAATAGTTATTGCAACTCACTTAGAGGCTAAGAAAACCCAAACTGGGAATGAGTTAACAACCAGAAAAGGAAAGCAAAGCTAGTAAGAGGAGTATTCTATAGAACGTGCGGGTTTAATTACAAAAGGGAAATTGTTCCGTAACTGGTGAAGTAAGTTAGTTAGGTAAGTCGTTGTGTTCAAAAATTGTATGTCTTGATGGTGATTGTAGTTTATACCCTGTGCTTGGTTGTTCGAATTATTCTTGAACAATTTGGGTAAGTTAATATACTCTGTTTGAAAAGAGTTTGTGTTATTTGGTTGTGGAGATCATTTCGAGACTTCTATTGCGACTAAATGGAATTTTCTAGTCTTTGGACTTTATTTCTTTATGCGCTTGATAAGGGGAAGTTTTTCTTGGAATGAATAAGCTCTTACACTGAATCTGCACCACTACTAATTAATTTAAGCTTGCAAGTTCTCATTAGCTTGTCTATCCATCTTATGCTTTGCTTTAATATCCACATTATATTCAATGTGTGAAGCCTAATAATCATCTCAATCCTGCTATTTTATAGAACAAAAGAGAGGCATGTTGCTTCCATAAATGAGTCCACAATTGTTCCTTTGGTGAGTGGACAAGTATGTTAGGAATTCTAACAGTCTCACATTATGCTTTTTTTGTGAATTGTTGTCTTGTTCAGATTTAATAATCCTTTCATTATCAGTAAGGTGCTTCACCTTTAATTTATGTTGAAGATAATAGTGTCATGGCTTCCTGAACCAAATCAATTGGCATTGGCAATGTTTATGATTATAACAAGGAAATATACATTGATGCTCTGTTAGGTTAAAGTGAAATTTTATTTCCATGATCCTATATCTTGAAATTTCTGGAATAGTTTGATGACATCGGGAGATTATATATATATATATTTATATTGTTAGGCGTAAATATTGTTTACCGATTTATTCATTCATTTACCAATAGGTTGTTAAGATACTATATCCTGATCATCAGTAAGAGGTTGTTAGGGTTGTATTATATAAATAGATCTTGACACTAATGAGAATCAAGCAATTATCTTGTAACATGGTATTAGTCGCTTAGGATTATTTTTGCATTACCGGTCCAACCTCCTCCTCACGCCGTTATTCTTCCATGGCTGAATCAAACAAATTTCATCCAGCTCTGGCCGTCAAAAACATTCGTAACTTCATCCCTGTAATTCTGGATCTTGAGACTGCATAATACACATCTTGAGCAGCCTTGTTCAAAAACCATGCCACTGGATATGCAGTTCTCGATCATATTCAACCCGCCGCCTCCCCTCCTTTCCCTTAAACTGACACCGGCACCGTCGTCAAACCAGTCACTGCAAATGCTGCCATTTCTACTCCTACAACCACCACAGCTACCGCCCAGCTGACTGATGCCACCTAGACGCCGATGAAACCATCACGACCATGACCCCAACTTCCGCATCCTCATCCTCCTCTGACCAATCTGCCGTCCTCTAGTCTCGCCTAGATGCCATTGTTCTGTAAGGGATCTACGGTACTATCTCCAATGATCTTCTTCACACCATCATTGAACCCGATGCCACCGCTCTCCCGGCTTGGACTCAATTGTCTATGATTTTCCAGGAAAATCGCCACACAAGGGTTGTTCATCTGGAATAGCAATTCTTCAATCTTGCTCTTGACGATTTTGACATTATTCCGTCGTACTGTCAACGCTTAAAGATGACTGCCGATCTGCTTGCTAACATTGGCTCTCTTGTTTCCAACTCCCGCCTTGTACTCAGCTAGTCGCCGGCCTCAATGACAGCTACTCGGGTGTTGCAACGATGATTCAGCAGAGCGATCCCTTACTAGCATTCGCGAAAGCCCGCTCCATGCTTGTGCTGGATGAATCGACCATGGCTAAATGAAACGCCAAACAGTCGAACTCGGCTCTTCTCACTCGTTCTGCTGCTCTGCCAGATTCTTCTTTCATCCGGTGCTACCACTGGATGCGGCTCATCTCCTTCTCCCAATTCAGCGTCTACGCGCAGCGGTAATTCTTGAGGGCGAGGTTGCAATTCCACATCGAGATAACCCTAACCCTCATGCCATTTCTCACCTGGTCGCCCTGGTTTTCCCCACCCGGTCTGTGGTAAGGTTACTCATCTATGTGGACCCCGCCGCCCAGCCCATATCCCACAATGCCCACACAGGCCTGGTCTACACCCACTACGACGAACCGGCATGGTGTTTTTGGTCCACGGCTCAATCAAGCACACCACGTCTCCACGCCTCAGCCTACTTATTTCACTATTGATATTGACACTGTTATGCATACCATGTCCCTGACTCCTCCGGATGACAACTGGTACTTCAACACGGGTGCTACCTCTCACATGACTTCTAACACAGGTAATCTCTCATCTTATACAAATTTAAGCAACTCATCTGGTATTACAGTTGGAAATGGTACATTAATTCCTTCTCATGGTTTTGGTTCTTTTCAGTTTTCCTCCCCTCCCCCCCTTTGCGTTTACGCCATGTACTTCATGCTCAACATTTAATCAAGAATCTTATATCTGTTCAAAAATTCACACGTCATAACCTTGTGTCTGTTGAATTTGATTCTTCTAGTTTTTTGTTAAGGACCTCTAGACGAGCAATCACATCCTGCAATGTAACAGTACCGGGGACCTCATCTTTTCACACCACCACGGCCCATCACCCACCACTCGACCTTCATTGCTACATCCGCTCCACTCTGGCATGCTTGTTCAGGACACCCTGGGTCTCGCATCCTTCAATTGATGAATTGAAATACTTCATGCCCTCCCGGGAACATGTCCTTCTACCTTTTGCTACTTCGTTATCTAGATCTCAGTCACCTTTTGATATTTTCCACAGTGATCTATGGACTTCTCCTGTTTTGAGTTCTGCTGGACACCGTAATTATGTTTTCTTTCTTGATGATTATTCTAATTTTATACTGGACTTTTCCCATTTCTCACAAGTCTCATGTATTCACAGTCTTCAAATCATTTTACAATTTCATCCATACACATTTTGAGCACAAAATTTAAAACTTACAATGTGTAATGGTAGTGAATATGATAATTCAGTTTTTCAAACCTTTTGTCATTCTTCAAGCATGTGCATACGTTTTTCATGCCCTCATACATCTTCTCAAAATGGAAAAGCCGAATGCAAAATCTGCACTATCAATAATATGATGCGTACAATCCTCCACCATTCATCCGTTCCTCCTCATTTTTGGCATTGTGCCATCTCCATGTCTACCTATCTTCTCAACATACTCCTGCTACCCTGTCTGGATTCTCGGTCTCCTTTATCCCTTCTTTATCTCCCGCAGGCCTCTTATTCTCATCTTTGAGTTTTCGGCTGCCTATGTGATCCCTTATTTCCTTCCCCAACCATCCACAAACTCCAGCCTCGTTCCACCTCTTGTGTCTTTCTTGGTTATCCCTCTAATCATCGAGGCTATCTCTGTCACGATCCCTCCACTGGCCGTATTATAATCTCTCGTCATGTTTTATTTCATGAGACTTCCTTTCTCTTTTCTCAAATATCCTCCGCACTCAACTCCTCTTACACCTTCTCGACCCTAATGACTCTTCTCTCCTACACCACGTGCTCTGTTCCCCTTTACCCACTGCACCATCATCTCAATCCCCACCCCCCATGGTAGTACCACCATCCCAAGATATTCCCGAGCCATCTCTCTCTTCCTCCTTGTCATCACCCATAGATATTCCACCACCTCGCCACTCTATGATTACCTGAAGTCAGCGTGGTATTGTGAAACCAAAGCAAATTTTTAGCCTTCTCTCCACTACAGCACCTTCTCCTTTGCCCTGTATCCCATGGGCAGCTCTGTCTGATTCTAACTGGAAATTGGCTATGCAAGATGAGGTTAATGCTTTAATTCAAAATAAGACCTGGGATTTGGTTCCTCGCCCACCTGATGTTAATGTCATTCGCTCTATGTGGATTTTTCGACCCAAATTTAACTCTGATGGTTCTTTTGAGCGTTATAAGGCTCGTTTAGTTGCAGATGGCGGATCTTAGCAGGTTAGCATCGATTGCACGAAGACTTTCAGTCCTGTCTAAAGCCGGCCATGATCCGGATAGTGCTCACTATCGCCCTTGATCGCTCTTGGTCCCTTCATCAACTGGATGTCAAGAATGCTTTCCTCCATGTCCATCTCAGTGAGACAGTGTACATGCATCAGCCCCTAGGTTTTCGTGATCCTGTTCATCCAACATTTGTTTGTCGTCTCCGGCGCTCTCTATATGGTCTGAAGCAAGTACCCCGTGCTTGGTATTAGCGGTTTACCGACTATGTCTCCACCTTGGATTTCATTCATAGCAGGTCTGATCATTCCTTATTTATTGTTCAACGTGGTCCTGCCATAGTCTATTTATTGTTACATGTGGATGACATTATTCTCATCACTTCTTCTGAGCATCTTCGCCAGTCTATTATTACTACTCTTGGCTTAAAGTTTGCTATGAAGAATCTCGGGCCTCTACATTATTTCCTTGACATTACTGTGACACGTTCCTCTCATGGACTATTTTTGTCTCAACGTAAGTACACTAAGGAAATTATTGCTCGTGCTGGTATAGTTTCTTGCAAACCCAGTGCTACTCCTGCTGATACCAAGTCCAAAGTTGGCGCATCCCCTAGCAGTCCATTATTCTCGGATCGCACTCTTTTTCGGAGTCTTGATGGTGCTTTGTAGTATCTGACTATTACCTGCCCTGACATCTTTTATGTTGTGCAGCAGATATGCCTACATATGCACACTCCCCAAGAGGTCCACATGCAGGCTCTGAAGCATATCATCCATTATATACAAGGTACACTTACTCTGGGAATGCAGTTAACACCATCTACATCTCTTGATCTCGTATCTTATACGGATGCTGATTGGGGTGGCGGTCTGGACACACGTCGCTCTACAACAGGCTACTGTGTTTTCTTTGGTGCAAATATCATCTCTTTATCCTCTAAAAGGCAACCTACTTTGTCTAGATCGAGTGCTGAGGAAGAATACAAAGGGGTTGCCAATGTCATGTCTGAGACTTGCTGGCTTCACAATCTTCTTCTTGAGCTCCTCTGTCCAGTTCCCAAGGCTACTCTAGTCTATTGTGACAATATCAGTTCTATTTATCTCTCTGGGAATCCGATTCATCACCAGCGTACGAAACACATTGAGCTCGATATCCACTTCATTTATCAAAAAGGTCCCAAAGGTGAAGTTCGTGTTCATCATGTCCCCTCTCGCTATCAACTCACGGACATCTTCACCAAAAGTCTACCTTGGGTACTGTTTAAAGATTTTCGATCCAGCCTTCACGTTCATCCACCTCCCGCTTCGACTGCGGGAGAGTGTTAGCCGTATATATATATATATTGTTAGGCATAAATATTGTTTACCGATTTATTCATTCATTTATCAATAGGTTGTTAAAATACTATATCCTAATCATCAGTAAGAGTTGTTACGATTGTATTATATAAAAAGATCTTGACATTAATGAGAATCAAGCAATTATACTGTAACATAATCTCCTATTAGATAATTTATTTCAATTATTTGTAGGTTCCTTTTTCCATCTCCAAGCTTATAGCAGAGGGACTTGGTGTATCCGTTCCTACTAAACAGTTACTTCAAAGCCTTGTCCTTACTCTAAATAGCCATTGATAATTAGGAAGGTACCCTTGATTCTTTCTAATTTACATGTACTTCTTTGTGCTATCTTATTCGTTCGGTTGTTCTTATATCTGGTAAAAGTATGTTTTCCTATATGATGCCATACAATTCTCAAATTTAGTTCTTCTTATGCTGCCAAAGATTTGATCATAATACAGTTTAGATGAGGCAAAGTAAGTGGAAATCACATATTTGGTAGACTTCAGTATTTAGAATTAGAGAAGAAACAACTATGATGTGTGTGACATTATTCTCAATGTCGCTTCATAATGTTAAAGAATTTCAGTTTTAGTTACCATTATAAAGACATGGCTCTCTATCTTCAACCTGGATTATGAATTTTACATCTGAAGTGCTACAATATTTTGATGTTTTTATTTGTGATAGCGAAACCAAAACGTTTGTTGTCTACCAATTATGCTCCCTTTGTTCTCACCCTTCGTGTCAAATAACGTGTACATATAGAATCAATGTTCTTCGGGGATGGATGAACCTATATATACAACAGTCATTTATTTTCCTTAACCTTTTGCTTCTATGTGTGGATCTGTTGGTTTTTGTTCACATATTGATAGTTATATATACTATCTCCCTAGGAAGAAAACTTCCTGGTGAAATTCTATAATCTTTCTATTTATCTTTCAACCTTGTTTTTTATTTTGTGCAGGGACTCCGAGGATTCTTCAAGGGTAAGTAAATATTTTGAATAGTAAAGCTGGTCAGGTATAATGAGGTGATGGTTTCCTCCTTCTAAAGCTGGATAAATTGATGAGAACATCTATCTGCTTGGGGTTAGAAGGTGGGGATTTTGTACTAATGAATTAGGAAAACTTGAAATTACAGTAAAGGAGTGAAACGTAAAGGATAGTTGTCTCTTTTTTGTGCGCAACATTGACAGAATTAGTCAATTTTTATTTCTAGTAATTGTGATGTCATACCTTATTCTTATTTATCTCCTTAAGTATATGGTTGAGTTGAATAGATACAGGATGAAAGAAATCTCTAATGATGTCCATTTGGACAAAGTATTCGGAGTTCTTAATTTTAAATGATTTTCAGGTTTGGGGGCCTTTTCTGATCAGAATTGTAAGCTTTTGTTGGTCTTGAGCGCACTCTTTCTGAGTCTTGTAAGATTTTGACTTTGAATTAATTTCACTTTTCTCAACATATAGGACAGTAATTCATTATGTATGCACTTTAAAACTTTTTGGCATCACTCGTTAAAAAACTCATTCTAAATCTTCTTATCTTATAAAAGTTTATTATCATTTAACTACCTTTGTTGTCATTCTAAATCATTTTATCATATAGTATGAGTTTGTTATCATTCAACTACCTTATTGCAAACCAGTTTTGATGCAGCTTTAGTGTCACTATCTTTTTCATTGTTCTTGTGGGTTTTTGTGTCACAAAATCATGTCTTCATTCTGCTTGGCAACTCTTATGAATTTGGCTTTCTTTTTTTCCCTGAGACTGTTCTTCAAAACTGTTTTCTGTAATACTTTTGTGTTTGGCTATCTTTCTTTTATTTCCTTGTTATATTGTTTAGCAAAAGGAGCCTAGGGAACTTATGATAACTAAAGTTTTCTTGTAAGATCCTTTTCCGTGTAACTATTGTTTTTACTTTCAGAATCCATTCATACCAGTGAGCAAGTCTAGATCGCTATGGGTAACCCTACATCTTTCTTTCGGATTACAGGATTGGGCATGTATGTATGCCTCAGCCTCTTATTTTAAGTCGTTGTATCATATTGGCTCGCCATCTAATGTATCTACATCATATCTGTTTAATATTTTTTCTTTGTCCTTGATGCTCAGTGGCGTAAAGATAGGACTGGATAATAGGAATGAGATTATCAGCTTCTATCTGCCCCCTCTCTATACCAATTTGATTTTTCTCAATAAATCTTGTGTTATAAAGGTGTGCATCTAATTCTGCTGGGTTTTAATTCCCTTGAAATAAAGATGCTCTCAGCCATCACAGGTGGTAGGCATTCGATTTTCAGCATTCACTAGTACATGATTCAGAATACATAAATGTATGTTGTTTATTATCTTGTTGAGAAGATCACAAGATTCTATTGGAGAGATTGATGGAGAGGGGAGAAGTGTTGAATTTCATCTATTATGTTTCTATTGACTAATTGTGTCTTCTGTTCTAATCGTTGATGTTACTCTTTTGTAGAAAACCCTGCTTGCGTCAATATCAGTTATTGATCAGTTGGGTGGTTCCCTTGGTGCATCTGATTTACTTGTTTTGCCTTGTGTCTCAACACATTTAACTCAGGTTAAATCCCTGTCTCTCTTTCTTCTTGAATATTTTGTCCTTGGAATATTTTGTGCCCAACCTCATGTATTAAAAATATACTACGAGATTCAAAACAATGCCTAGTTTCTGGTTCGGTTGCCAATATATTATTGATTGGTGAAAGTAATATGATGCTCTTTGATTTTGTTTAAATTTGATTAGTCGGTTTAGTATTAGTTGACTGAATCAAAACTGATGTGAAGCAAATTCTTTTTCTACAGTAAATATGCACCGTGATTGGTTTGTGGGGTTGTGATGGGAGCATGAATGCCCTGTATGAATTTATTTATTTTTTTCAAAATAAAAGATCAAAGGGAGCGACATTTTTATTAATCATTTGTTGAAGATCAATGGAGGCGACCTACTCATATGGCCTGTGTTCCTCATTCTCTATAACAACAATGGGGGCGAGTTAATAGGCTGACTTCGTTTGTTGAAGATCAACGAAGGCGACCTACTCATGTCGCCTTTGTTGCATATTCTCTACAACAAAGCAATGGGGCGAGTTGATATTCTTGCCTCATTTGTTGAAGATCAATGGAGACGAGTCAACCAGGTCGCCTATATGGCTTATTCTGCACATTAAGCAATGGAGGTGAGATAATGTACTTGCCTCGTTTGTTGGACATCAACGGAGGCGAGATAAGGATATCGCCTCCCTTGCTTATGGGGTGGGTTTCTGTGCCCAGCTTAATCGAGGCGAGATAATGAAGTTGCCTTGGTAATTCTATAGCACCGAGGTCAGATTCTCTTGCCCTAGTAGTTTGTTATCTATGGAGGCGAGTTTAGTCGCCCCTGTAGGTAAAATCAACAAAGGCAAACAAAGTTATCACCTTCATATTCATGTGAGGTGATCTTTTAGAGGTAATCTAGAGTAACACTTTTTTCGCCTCTAAAAGTCTACAGAGGCAATAAAAGTTGCCTTTATAGATCTTATATGTAGCACAGTAGTAGTGACAATTTTGGTAAAATATATGTAGTACAGTAGTAGTTTCTTCTTTCTTTATGTTTTTGTTTTTCTTATTCAAGTTTAGTTGTTCTTGTGTTGTTTAGGTACCATTCGCTTTCTCTGTGTATGCCAACTACTCAAGCTAGAGGCTCCCCCCTTATCAGTCCGTGGTCCGAACTTGAGCGCTCTCTACACCGAGCCAGAAGGTTCTTAACCAGCTCAATCATGGCTGAGCTTAACCCAGCCGATGAGCACATTCTCAGTGAACAGCAACCAAAGCCTCCTCAAACATTGAGCAGCTATTATCAACCGTGTACCGTAGGGAGAGCTTCAGCTATAGTTCTCCCCGAGATTACACTTGTAGAGGCCGGTCAATGGGTTTTCAAAACCCATTTCATCACTGTAATCAGAGACTTGGGGAGATTTAGTGGGCAAAACCCAGATGACGCCCCGAACCACCTTAGTCTTTTCCTTGAGTTCTGCAACTCATTCAATAAGACCAGAGCGCTTAACGAAAGAATAAGGTTGCAACTCTTTCCTCATTCCTTACAAGATGCGGCTTCAAGGTGGTTGTTGGGGGTAAAACCTAACGGCAAGTGCACCGGTCGATTATAGCAAGTTTAAATCTCGGAGTATTCCCTGAGTATCGAACCAGGGGAGGCGATGTCGAGTTTAATCTTTACTCACAAACATAATAAGAATAATGTAAAAATAACAGGAAATTGGAAGTTTTTGTATGTGATAGTGAATGCTGTAAAAGAGATCGATAAGCAATAAATAACAGGAAAATAACTGATTTGAATTTGATTGATAAGGGAAATCCTGGTTTACAACTTCTCCCTAGATCTGCAATTTCTTTCCCTATGTGATTTCTACAGAATTCTGAATAAAACCCTAGAATAAAGGCAATTCGCATCCGGTCTCCCGCTCAACGAATTCTAATTAGCAAAGACCGAATCCTAACTCTCGTTATGAATCCAATGTTTACTAATTGCTTTAAGCAAAGTCTAGATTAATGGTCAACTAGTAGTTTAGAGGAATTATCATCTCTACACTAACCGGTTCTTTCCCTGTAGTCAATTGATAGCTGAAGTTCTCACACATAAGCTAACAAACCGATAAACTCAATAATTGATCAGATTAAAGAAGATTTAGGAATTCATAAGGGAAAAGAACTTTATTCTATTGAACAGTAGAAAATCACAAAGGTTCGGAAATAATTAATCTAGGGATACATAGTAAACCGGAATTAAAAGTGACTACTCAGCCATAGACATAATAACAATGCTAAATTTAAACAGAATAAGGATATATGGATTTAGTAGAAAAACTGATTTTAGAAGCCGTTGTCGATTCCGCAGTTTCCTCTTCTGTTTGTGTCACGTCCAGGTCACCCAGGGTCGGATGTCGATCTGGACGCACGAAGATGGTCAATCCGGATCCGTACGTATATCCGGACGTGGCTAAATGAGGAGCGTGAGCAGGTTTACGTCTGTGACTCAGGGAGAAGGATTTATGAAGAAAGATAGGTGAATGGAGATGAGATTGATCGTGAATGGAAGCAGAAGTAAAGAGTGAGTGTGTGTATGAGTAGATGAGAGTGTCTGGTGCCCCGAATTAGGAAGTGAACGGTAGTTTAAATATGAGAGAAAAGCAAGAACAGGGATTAGCGGGTAAGTTGAGTGAGATTAATGGAGCACTAGAAAGAAACTTATGCAGCTTTCGACTGATAATTGCACCGAAAGCGTAATTATCAGCCTGATCTTCTTTTTATTTTCCGACTCTGTATGACGTCCAGATCTATGTCTGGATCCGGACGTGAGATAAAAGTTTAGATCTGGATCTCGCCTCATGTCCAGCTTTGTGTTAGGATCCGGACGTGAGATAGAAGTTTGGGTCTGCGTCTCGTGTCACGTCCAGCTCAATGTCCGGATCCAGACGCGTTCATTAACGGCTGTCCAGAGTTACGTCCGGGTGAGTTTGGGTTGGACGTGATAAACTTTTGCGTCTTTTTCCTGATTTGTTCCCCGTTTGTTGTGTTGTAATCCTTATGATGTAAACTCTTCATTTCCATGGGTTTTTCCAATATTTAACACATATAATGCGTTAATTCATATCAAAACATCAATCTTAGGAAAATCGCATAATAAGTGGGAAACATTGTCTAAACTGTTGCAGATTATAAGGTAATTAAACCCTAAAAAAACCTATATCGTTCACACTTATCAACTTCCTCACACTTAAGCTTTTGCTTGTCCTCAAGCAAATAGTAATTAAGAATATCTCTAAAGCTGTCAAATAATCTCAAGACCATACAAGTGCAGAGGGAAATCAAGCAAAGTGACAAATGAAAGAATAATCTTGCTCTTTAGAGGTAGGTTTTCACGAACAGTGAAAGAAGAACAATTTTGTAAAAGCATAGAGAAACTAGATTGTAGAAAACAAGTTAGCTTAGCCTGGGACTTTCCACCAATTTTCATTCCTCTAATCTTTGGATGACAAGGGGTGTGAAGTAATGCCTTATTCCGCAGTACCTTTCAACACCACGTACTCATGATCAAAAGCAAAAATTTAACTGCAATTATCTTTTTCATAAGCAAAAACATTCTTCTTCAAGAAATATGTACAAAACAAACGAATATTTAAGATTTTCAGAGTTATTCCGTAACCCAGACTTTTCTCTCTATCCTTGAAATGGTGTTGGGCCAACTATCGCAGATCCCAAGACCTTAGGTAGATGGGTGTTAAGGCACCCCTAGGACTTAATAACCGGATAGACGAGGCCTGCTATTGTTAGGGAAAAAAAATTTGATCAGCGGAGTACCTTGCCTTATCCTTTTCATTCTAAACTTTCACATCATTTCCAAAATCCCAAGCTAAAATAATCTGGTTTCCGCAACTAGCTAATCTACCTGATTTCAGAGAAAAGAAAATATTTTTGTATAAAACTATTTATCCAAACTTCCTTAAGCAAAACGATTCTTACGGTTGTCACTTGGTTTAATTTCAAACACTCCTGCAATTATTTCATCTTATTTATCATAATGCACAAGCATTGGAGCAGCAAAAAGTGAGTGTGGCATTAAAGAACAACTAACATGTTTTTAGGGAAAGGTCTTTCCTTCCTCACACTTAAATGGAGAAATGTCCTCATTGGTCATAAAAGAAATGCAAGTAAAAGACCTTTCAAAACATGCCATACTCATGATAGATGCATTTGCAAGAATTAAACCTCAACGCAAGAAAGGCGGAACATCAATATATTAACTTAGGAACTGAGACTCCCCTGGTATCATAGATTGAGGAAGATGTCCTTCCTCACACTGGAAGCTTTGTAGGGGTTTAGACATTCCTCACTTATTCACAGACAAAGCTCTTATTGTGTAGAGTAAAAGTTGATAGTTTTCCACTGGCATGTATGATCACAAAATAAAGTGCATTAACTGGAACAATAGGGAATATTTGACTTGCATGATCAATGTTAAAGAAGGAATACCCCCAGAGTTCTAGCTTAGTAGACGTTTGAGAGTAATGTGGTTCCATTTCCTATACTTATGGCCGTTGGTTTCGCAGTAGAGTGGACAAGTAAATAAATCATTTAAGAATACTGCACTGCTAAGAGAAACAGGAAATTTAGCATTTCGAATTAAAACACTGCCAAATATAAATATTACCACTTCAGCTGCTAGTTCCTTGTTCAACATTAGTCTCAACAAACAAAAGTAAAACAATTCAAAATAAAAGTACGGAAAAACAAATAAAATAAAGAAAGCAATAAAGATGTGATGTCCGTCACTAAGGTGGTTGTGGTGGTGGAGCTCCCGCGCTCATTCTATCAAGGAGCATCTGCAGGAGCTTGCTAGTGTAGGCCTGTTGTGAAGATGTGTCTGCCATGAACTGAGCTACCTCTCTCTGTCGAGTAGATGCCTCAGCCATAAACTGAGCTGTCTCTCTCTGAAATGCATCACTACGCTCCAAGCGCTGTGTGATTAGTGCCTTGGTGTCTCGAAGAGTGGTCTGCTCTGTTTGGAGGTGTTGTTGTGTCTAGCGAATGTCATCGATATGCCCCTCCATCCGCTCCTGGCGCTGATGCACATCCACAAACTGCTGCTCCATCCTCTGCTGCTGCTGTAGGATGGAGTCCATCATGGCCTGCATCTCTGGCGGGATGCTCATCACCGGAGGGATAGGAGGCTCCATGGTTGTAGTAGGTGCCGCAGTAGAGCTAGAGCTCGAAGATGTGCCAGCGGGCCCCAGGCCAGAGCTGCCTTTCACCCAACTGCCATCATCGACACACAAGAATCCCCATCTCTTGAAGATCTATAATGTGATGGGTTTGTCTCCCTCCCGCACATCCACACCGGTAAAGACGTCCTCGGGGAGTGAGTGGGATAGAAAATGCTGGATGAAGAAGGGGAAGATGGGGGTAATCTTCTTCTTCTTCGTCCTCAAATATGTCACCACCTTGTGCAGCTGCCAAAACATCACGAACGGGATGGAGATCTGCTGAGCTGGTGGAGGTGGTGCAGCTAGGAGATAATCTAGCAGAACGCAATCCTCGTCAGAAGCATCATTTTCGGCATGAGGCCGGATCTGATGACTGAGGATCTCTGCTATGAGCCTCTGTAGAAGTGAGGGGAGGGTAGCGTATGGGAGTACGGTCTTGTGCTCTTCACCCCATTCGGCGAGTAGTGCTCCCCACCTCTTGTACCCATCTAGTTTTACTACGCCTAAGCTCTCCCTCCATAAAGTCTGAGTGCGCCACCTCATTATCAGGTAAGTTTAAAATAATGCTGAAGGAATCGGGGGTTACCTCTACAGGGAAGTGGCAAACATATAAGGTAATGACGTTTGTCGTGTCGTTTGCTTCAGCATTCGCGAAGAACTCCCGTACCAAAGAAAGGGAGTAGAGGCCCTCGCCCATGCGCAATATGCTCTCTAAGCCGAACCCAGCAAAGATATCCTTGAGCCCGGTAGCAGATGTCGCCTCTGGGGTGATGCACCGCTCTATGACAAATGCCCCGCCTTGGTCGAACCAGGCACGGGCTGTAGCGGAGATGAAGTCGTTAGGGCGAAGTGTATGAGGCTGTGGAGCTGACTGATCATCCGGGTGCGGGTCTCTAGAAGAGGATCCCGTTTGTGTGGCACCACCACCTCTAGTTCTAGCCATCTATACGGTAAACAAATGAGCTAAGAAGCTAAAACAACATGAAGCAATAAGGAATAAGCAAAAGAACACATAAATACCCGAAAATGAGCGAGCAGCAAGTTCTATTTAGACAAATTCTTGCACATAATCAATCCACAAGAATTAAGGCTGTAAAACATCTAAACATAGCAAGTATAGCATCAAACAGTAGAACATAAGCCTAGAAGTCAATTACAGAAAAATTGCAAAATTTGTGCATGTCCGGATCTACGTCCGGGTGGTCTGGGTTGGACGCAAGTCTGGACGGCCCAAGAATCCTAAATCGAATCTGCGTGAACATAAATCGCCCAAATCACACAAATCCCATACAAATTGCACAGATTTCGCACTTCAATCATCTAATTAATAACATAGCCTACGCAAACTATTATCTAATCCATCGATTACTTCCAATTTCGAAACAGATTTGGCAAATTCTCAAATGACTGTGAAAAACCTGTTCGAATATGCTGGGGTTGAAAATGACGATGGCGGAGGTTGGGGCTGGGCGGCACGGCTGTGCTCCTGGTGTCGCCGGCGGTATTACTGGTGGTGGGTGGTTTGGTTGTGGTGGTGGCGAAGATGGAGGAAGGAGAGGAAGAGGGGACGACATTTTTTGGGTCCGAGTTCGACGGTGGAAGAAGAAAGAAGAAAAGAGAGGACGGCGCGCTGTTCAGTCACGTCCGGACTGTCGTCCGGATCCAGACGCATTAGGGTTTGCAAGCGTCCGAGTGGGGAAGGCGGACGCTCAGCCAGACGTGAGTAAATCCTTTTTTCAACTAAATAAAAGAATTAAAAACTACTACTACAAAACACCATATTGGACTTAAATAGAAAGGAAATTTTACTAAAAACAATCAAAATTTGGCGAAAATAAAACAAGCACAAAAAAATGTAGAAATTAAATAGCAAGAGTGTAGAGGACTCCTTGATCCGTATGAAACAATGTCGTGATATTCCCCCACACTTGAGTTCAGTTTAGCATCAAAGTGAGATAATTGAGAGATTAAATCTGTAAAACCAAGAGAACTCAAGTGGAACTAGGCAGAGTTATTTATTGAAAAAGGGAAGTCGGGGCTCTTGCAGTAAAATAGCAGAATGTAACAATTCACAAGAGATTAAAAATTATATCCAGCAAAAAGGAAAGTATAAAAGAGATTCATACTGGTGGGTCACCTCCCACCAAGCTGCCCATCTTTTCGGTCTTTGGCTAGACCTTGTTTTCGTCTATTTTATGATTCGGGATCTCTGAGCCAGAGTATGGAATGAGTAGTGTCGAATTCGCCACCTTGATAGGGTTTCAACTGTGATCCGTTTACTTTGAATGTTTTCCCCTCCTTGTTGATTAACTCTATAACTCCATATGGTGAAACATTAGTGATGGTAAAAGGACCTAACCAACGAGATTTAAGTTTACCTAGAAACAGTTTCAAACGGGAGTTGAACATCAACACACGATCTCTGTTTTGAAACCCTCTCTTGATAAGTGACTTGTCATGCCATCGTTTTGTCCGCTCCTTATATATCTTGGCATTTTCGTATGCCTCTTCTATAAACTCATCCAACTCACATAGCTGGAACTTCCTCTCTTCACCAGCTTTTTGAAGATCAAATTTTAGGGCCTTGAGTGCCCAAAACGATTTGTGTTCCAGCTCCAATGGCAAATGGCAAGCTTTTCCATAGACCAGCTTGTAAGGGGACATGCCCAGGGGTGTCTTAAAGGCTGTTCGGTATGCCCATAGGGCGTCATCCAGTTTAGAGACCAATCTTTACGAGATGAATTAACATATTTCTGTAAGATCCATTTTTATTTCCTGTTTGTGACTTCAGCCTGTTGTTGGTCTGTGGAAGGTAAGGGGAGACACTGTAACCCCATCCAACAACAAACACATAACAACAATCTGCAGCGGAAATATACTACTTCACATTACTTAACGTTGGTTGGGTTACAACGCCGTTAACCACCATGTGGCAACAAGGCTATTACATAAACATTGTACCGGTCTGATGGACTAGATTCCCGAGCGACTACACATTATTATCCTTTCCATTAACCAAAAACATACACATATCTTCCAACTGTGCCGAGTGTTGACGACTGATGCCGATAACAATTTCGGTCTTACTACACTACATATATATACAACTTAAATGACTACCCATGTACAGCGACTACCTCGCCTACTCTCGAACGGCTTCCAGCTCTTCGTACCTGAAATAAGAAAAGAAGAGAAAGGGTGCCCCCAAGGGCTCAGCACCTTTGGGTATGGTAATCTCGCAGCCCACATGCTACCGGGCCACGCACACTAATTGTCGTCTTAGCATGCGGTTGATTATATTTAAATCATGCATGCACTGTAAACATACAACACACACATTTCGCCTCAATGGGCTCAATAAACGGATAATACATCCTTATTTGATAAGTCACTCATGGCATTCATTATCCCTAGAGTGTTTCTCCTCTAATGGAGCTACTTCCTTAATAGACGACAATTTACCCATTAATCGGGTTATCCTTAAACGCCTCTTATCACAAACTGGGATTCATATCCATGATCCACATACTCCACATCTTACAACATATAACATGCAACACATAACAACACATAACAACACTTTCACGTTTCAACGTGCACATAATAACATCGCAATAAAAATTTCATTACATCAACAACACATAACATAACGGGAACGGTTCTCTTAGGAACCGACCCGAACATAGTTAATTCACTGGTGAGCCTAGAGAATGAAGTCACCCTCATGATAAGCTCGTTATACAACAACAACAACACTCATTACAGTCCTAATAGTCGGACGAGTAACTTAAGTTAAGATGGTTTGGGTTTGGAGGCCCGAACACACCACACAAACACATGTTCCCCCCAAACCGATCATAAGTCAGAATAGCCAAGCTTTGGAATAAGCTAATGGGAGATCATAACCCGTGGAGGAAACAACCATAACGAGAGAAGGGTAAGGCTAAGAAGGATACCCACTCCCAAACAACGCGCGACCGGCCAAACCGGATTCCTCACCACTGTTAGTACATACTTACTTTAGATATAGTTAGAACCCCACTATGGAGTCTATCACATCTTCGCACCATACGTATTACAACTGGGTTAAACACACAAGGGAGATCCCTACATTCACATACACTACAGATCACACAATTACACACGCATAGCCGTGGTTAGAACGTCCCATGGTTCGGGGTCGTTTACTCCAAATACCGAACTCTCATGTGATCCTAGACTCAGTTAACTAAGGTTAACACTTCCGAGGTTAGATGGTATCGGAGTTGAACACGCCACATAAATGAATTACTGTAAACTCATTACATGTTTTTATCTTACAACGTGGCAAACATACAGAAAAACACATTGGCATACAGCCGGTGTAATCCGGTAGGACACAGGTTGCAGAAAACCATACCTGTCACCGGAGTCCACTTTACCACGTCCACTTATGTTCCTCGAGCAATTCTCGAACAACTGATAACATTACATGTACTTTTATTAACATCGGGGTAGCATGATTATTAATGTCTAATGCTTATAACTTTTCCCCATTAACTTAGTTACATAACTTCACTTTTTAATTTGTTTTACTTTTACATTTTAATACATCTTTCCCCCACTAAATTGTCATTATAACTCACCTAACATGTCTTAAACAACCTTATAACATCATTACTAATCAATCCCCATCATTACATATCATTTTATAACCTTAAACAATTTTTGGTCCGACCGACCTTACCAACCGACCTTACACAAGGTCGGTCCATTCCAGAACACATTACCATCAAAAATTCTCTCCGACCGACCTTGTAAGTTCGGTCGCATGTTCGGTCCATTCCCGAGAGTTTCTTCCCTTTGAAAATTCAGGCCCGACCGAACTTGCCAAGTCCGGTCCCATGTTCGGTCGATTCCAGAAACTTAATTCGTACAAAAAATACAAGCCCGACCAAGCTTGCAAGTCCGGTCCCCAAGGTCGGTCCATTCCAGAAACTAATTCTCGCAGGGTAATCTGGGCTCGACCGACCTTGGCAAGTTCGGTCGCAAGGTCGGTCTGCTCCAGACCCTTATTTTCCATTGCCCATTTAACTCCAAACTTCACCTCATATATCCTAATATGTCCTAACCTCATTTGGGCACTTCAAACGCATCTTTAGCCATGTACTAAACTCCTTAAATCACACACGAAAACCATTTTATCATTCACAAATTTCTTATAAAATTCCTAGCACTTGGAATGTTTTCTCCTTAAGATTTCTAAGTGGTATTTCACCAATAATGACCACTATACCAAGGTTTTCCTCTACACCTTAACATCAACTCTCAAACTTCTTTTTCTTACTAAATCTCCTTTTTTCACATCTTACCTAAACATCATTTCTTCCTTGTACATCAACATTCCTAAACCTTAAAAAAACTTCTCCAAGACTTTAATACATTCTCAAAAACACACATTGAATTCCTAGAACTTCCAAGATAATACCTAAATCCTTGTATCACTCTAAATCACCTTAATACATGTTTTCTCCCCTAGTAAAACACTTTTTCACCTTTAACACTTCCTAGTTCACCAAAACCCATTTAAAACACTTAGAAATTCTTGCACATTTTCCAAATTTTGCCATAGCTTCTCTTGTATATACTCACATCCAAACACTTAGGTTTTTACCTTATTTCATTCAAGAACACCTAAAATCCATCAAGAGTATTCTCACACATGTAATTTCACCAAATTTACACTACATCACCATATAGTGCATAAACTTAATTGCTTGGCCCTTAGGCCCTTAAATAACATGGCTCTTAGGCCCTTAAATAGCATAAACCTTAAACACTGAATTTCCCACATAAGTAATGCCTTTGACCTGCAAATACACCCAACAATACATATGCCCTTAATAAACTCCTTGAGAGCATTTCTCTAGGTCATTCACCATTGGCTCCTTAGGTATTTTATTAAGCAAATCAAGCTCATTTTCCTAAGGCATTTAAACTACATTGAGATAGTTTGTTTACCTCTTTTTCCTCACAACTTCTTCCTTGTTTCCTTGTAAAACCGGTAGGATGTTTGGTTGTTTGTCAACTTCTAAACAATGTACACATAATAGAATGAGTATTCAAGCATTATGCTTCATCTCATTGTAAACCCTAGGCACATATATTGTCTTAATACATTAAGGTAATTGTTTTACCTTGGAATTGGAAGAGAGCTTGAATAAGTATCAAGAGAGGACTCCTCCTAGCCCTTGGAAGATTCAAATGAAGCTAAAACACGCAAGGTAAAGACACCATGGTGAGGTGAATTTTCGGACAACACAAAACATGGAGGAAACATCATTTTTCTTTGAGTTTCCTTACCTTGAAGCAAAGGAGGACAATAATATGTGAAAAGGTGAGCTCAAGCTCCTTCAATGGTGAATCTCCATGGCACCAAAATTGAGTTCTTGAAGATTTGAAAAGAGGGAAATGAGGAGCTTGCTCTAACTAAGACAAGGGTAGTCTTGAAATTGATTTTGGAGCATGGAATCATAGTTACAAGTGAAAGAAGATGAAGAATGAGAGGGGGCTGTAGCAAACCGAGAATGGAGCTTGGGAGAGATGAAGAACCGTGTGAAATGAAGAAGAAGAAGAGAATGAGAAGGTAAGTAGCTAGCTTTAGATATTTAAGTAAAGTAACTATTTACTTTTTGCTATCTTTTCTTATCTTATCAATTAACAAGGGGATGAGTCATCCCACATAAGAAAACCGGCCCCCTTTATTACATAATGGGTATAATAGTCTTTGTTGACCAATTTAATTACTTATAACAACATATGTTACAAACTAGCTTATTAAAGTTACTATTCACTAAAACAAGGCACTTAGATGTGAAATTTTTTATTTCCCATTGATATAGACTTCCAAATGTGATACTATATAGTACACATGTTAATTAAAGAGTAATGATGGACATCTAGCCATTCAAAACTCATTTACAAGATAATTTTTCAAAAACGTGCTTTAAGACTCCTTAAAGAACTTTTTGTGTTTTAACTTGTTTTCAAGCTTTTTTTTCTTTAGTAATTGATTTAATATGTCCATTAACATATTTATAAGGTATATGTATGACCTTTAGGCCTTATACAAATTTATCCCAAGCTTAGAGCACATTTTTGCTCTTATTGACTTTAAGGTATTTTCTTGTGTTTTGTTTGGTTTAACTGTCTACCAAAGTTCCCTAAGGACTTAATTAGCCTTATTAAATCATAATTGAATATTATTAAGTCTTGGTAGGCTCTTTGGGTCCTAACCAAGTTCACTCCTAGCTTAGAGCATGTTTTTGCTCAAACTGTATCTTAGTGCTTTATTGCATTTACTATGGTTTAAATTGTTCACAGATGTCTCTAAGGCACTTTTTAGCCTTTACATACCATAGTTTAATATTTAAACCACATATCAGGGTTTGGGGTGTTTCAATCTACCCCCCTTAAAAGAACTTTGTCCTCGAAGTTTACACTTCCCACACATCTTGGATTAGAATACGAGGATTACTTATAGAAATAAAACTTCCATAACCAAACACACTTTACATCACAACCTCGGACTTAATGGTCCGGGTAACACATTCACATCCATACATAACATAACATATTCACATGATAACCTCGGACTCAATGGTCCGGGTATCTTAACAACATTTACACATACATAACAACCCTTAGACTCTCTGGTCTTGGGTAACATAACAACATTTAGACACATAGGTCTTGATAACATAACAGCCTTTAGACATAGGTCTATGTAACACAACACATTTAGACTCATATCTTAATAGCATACACTTTAGGAACTCAAGGTCAAAATAATATTTATTACACATACCACACAACATGTCATAGCATGTATAGCAATAAAAAATATCTTTGATATATACTGTGATCCTGCAGAACCCGGTCGCGATGGACACCTTCCGTCCCCGTGCCTTTGGGAGATCAAAACAATCACTTAAATTTGAATTTTTTTTTCCTTGTGAGGTTAAGTAAGAAAACTTTAATTATGTAAAGTATCTATCGACGTTTTATAAATACCAATTAGAAATCCTTTTTGAAAACACACACAACTCCAAGTCCAACTTATGGTCTTTGCTTCTTTTCTTAGCGTGGTAATTTGTGACCACTTAAGGGGAGCTTCAAGAGTCATCCAACCCTGATGTGATCAGCATCAGTGTTGAACTATCCTTCCACCCCAATTTGTGTTCGGCTCCCCTTGATCGCATGCAAATCAAGTTCCACCTCCCACTTCATTTTCAAGCATCAATTAAATCACTCATTTCCAATTTTCTATCTTTTTAATCATTCTAATCATGATCATACATCTCCAAGGGATAGAACTCCGTCTATCAGTTATCTCCATTCACTTTAATCCTGTTGCCTATGGAATCTTATTCTCATTAGGTTTTATATCGGTATCATAACCTTCATGAATCACTATATAGTATATATATACATATATATTTTATCAAAATACAACACACAGTTTCACATTTATACACTGTCGGGGTTTTTGTTCCCCCGGGAGTTTCTCTACTCCCCACACTTGTACCATCACACACAACTGTTAATAAATCAACACACTTATCACAATGGTATTCGCATCTTCTGTGCGCAATTACCACAATTAAACCATGAATGTGCGTATGTTTACATAACACACACACCAATCATCAAAACAATTTATTTTGTGCTATGCACAACCTAAGTCACGTACACTTTTACGGTAATACACACTAAGTGGTTTTGCGCTCTACCCCCCTTAAAAGGGATTACGCCCACGTAATCAATCACTAAACATTGGCTTAAAATGTTCTGCCATCGTGAAGTGTTTTAACTTCCACGCGGTCTATTACACAATGGATTCTGATTAGAGGATCTTAACCATATTGGCGGTTTAGTTCCTAAACCAAGAATTCTCATTGGAGTTTGTTTAAACTCTTAGTTGGTTTCGATTCTGGCCTGTTAGGCTTCTAGGCAATAATAATTAGCCATTCACTCATGTTCACCATGTACATTCCACTTGAATCACTGTCTCACTAGTCCAATAACTATAGAGCTTAATTGCCTCATTTGTTATTCTTACTGTATTGTATATCCCCAATATCACCTTTATGTTGGTAATAATGGTTTCTCAACCGACGCGTGGTATCTCTTACCGTTAGCGAATTCGGTGAGTTATAAACTTTCTATTCACTTCCATAACAATTTACTGTGTATACAGCTATGTATTTCACAATGATTGACTTGTTCCCTTCCGACTTACTGTCGGTTGAGATTGAGCTACTACCTAGTGTGTAGTGCTCTCTCAGCTATTTACAACATTTGGGGTATATTCCATACCGATATTTGGCAGTTAGTGCTTCTGTAGTCACTTACTGTTAATCATGCCGCCACATTTGGTTTTGTACAAGTACTCTTTTATTGGTGCGGCCTTGCATTTCCTATGCATCGCCATTATAACATTATTCCTCTACAATTAATGTGTTTCCAATTCCTAGCTATCCCACTCGATCATTACTGTGCAAGTGCAATACCAAAACACTCAGTCATACAGAGTGCAGAGGCGTAAACTCTTGACAGTAAATCCCTTATGCGATTCGCCATGGAATTCACACTGAGTTCCTCATCACATAGTACTTACCACTGGCTTATTGCCCAGTCTGTTTAACATCGCTTGCCTTGCATCTCCACTGAGTTTAACTCATAACTGGTCTTATCTGCCACATTATTATTCAACAACACTTATACAACGGTCGCTTACTGCGCACCGTGCTTATTGTATAACACTAACTTACGTGGTATTTACTGTCACATTAACTTCCACACATGTACTTACATCATTTGTATTATGGTTCATCACTCATTTGGATGACTACTGAATGCTCCTTGAGCATCGATCATTCGAGTCACAAGCCGGCATTATTCAGCTCGGTGTTTCACTTTATACACACATACTACTAAGCTAACTGCTCTCTTTCAATAATAACATCGTCCATCCTTAACATATTTCTTGAATTTAATTCACATAACTACCGCTCCTACGGTCTCACAATATCGAGAGGTATCCCCACTCTTAATGCAGTGGTTCGTTTACCACTCTATTTACTTGTATAACATAAAGTCCTGCAATGATCAAACTTACATAACATATCTTGCTTGTGGCTTATAAGCCTTATTATCTTGAGCTGCGCTCGTTGTAGGCTGTCCACACACATGTACTTCTCTGTACAACATTACGTGGTTTGGATGTTATATTGAGCTCCATGACAAGGTCGTTGCATTCCGTCTCCTCTCATGGAATGCCCCTTAGGATTGTTAGTCCGTCTCCTGACAACTTATGTCTAAACTGGGTGTTAGTTTCAACCCTTGTGTTTCTGTCATGCATTTCGTTCAACAATTGTTGATGCGAACACCCTTCAAGGATTGCTCCTGGGTGTTACTAAGTTATGTCATTACATCTGGCTTGCACTTATTGGTATATTCAGTTAGCCACGTCGTTTGCGAAGATCAACATTTCCTGGTAGGGTAGGTATCATTCTGGGAGTTTCATCCCGTTCATTGCACATTAATGTGTCCACATTAGGCATCTGCTTGCCATGTACAGGCTGGGTCACCGTTCCAGCTAACATGGTTATGCCTGAGGATCCTTAAGACATATACGATGTCTTTACATTACAGTTAGTGCACTTCGCACCTCCTGACTCTTAAACATTTCGTTGAAAGGAATTCACTAATTCCTTTAGTTGTTAACTTAACTGGGTTCCTTTACTTCAACCATTCATGGTAATCTTTAGCTGTTGTTTGACTTATACTGCTACCGTAGAACGGAGTCGACTACTTCCCGTGTTTCGGACTCTACTCGTATACATATGTGGGGTACCCTACTGATACATTACTACTTACCCAACTAACCCATAAGTAGGTCTGTCAGGCCCACAAGCTCCTATCGGAGTGCGGTCGTCCCACATTTCAGTTGGTACACTCGTAGTGTCCGTCACACGCCTAGGTGAAGTATTCTGTTGTCAACTCCCTTATATTGTCCCGTGACAATATTCATTCCGTGCTTCCCGAACTTAATCGAGGGAAAGTTTATCTGAAATACCCCAAACCTAAGTATGCTAAGCAAACATCAAATTATGATGTAGTAAGGCTAGAATATGCCTTAGAAAGATTGGTAGACAATTTAAACCAAGGAAAACACAAGGAAGTGCCTTAAGGGCAATCAGGGCAAAAACGTGCTCTAAGCTTGGAGAGACTTGGGTGAGTACCCAAATATCATGATAAGACCTTAGTAATATTCTAATGGTCATTTTAAATCAATTAGCAAAGAAAACCAAGCTTGAAAACAAGTTAAAACACAAATGTGCTTTAAGAAGTCTTAAAAGCACATTTTTGAGAAATTGTCTTAGAATTGAGTTTTTGAGTGGCTAAATGTCCATCATTACTCTGTAATCAACATGTGTACTAATTAGTATCACATTAGGAGGTCTAAATCAATGGGAAATCAAAAATTTCAGAAATATGTGCACTGATTAGTGAATAGTGCCAAATAGTGACTAGTTTAAGTTTTAATCACTTAAGTCAATTAGTTGGTCAAACAAGACCATAAATATCTTGTTTATAATGGGGGGCCGGTTTTTCTAAGGGTGGATGAGTCACCATAAGTAGTCAAATAAGGAAGAAAAGAAGAGATAAGTAAAAGAGTACTATTTGCTTTATTAAAGCAAATATCTTATATTAGCCACCTTTCGTCTTCTCTCTCATTTCTTTCTTCACACGGTTCCACCATCTTCTTCCTCCCTTCATTCACGTAGGAGCAGCACCCATGGCAACACCACCTTGCCTTGTCCATAACTTACTCATTTTAGCTCCAAATCAAAAACTAACACATATTTCTCTTAGTTAGGCCAAGACCTATCTTTCTATCTTTTCCAATCTTTCAAAGCTCCATTTGGTGCCAAGAGGAAACTCCATTGATGGAGGAAAATCAAGTTTGAAGAGCTCATTAGCTTCTCCATTCTTTAAGGTAAAGAAATGTAAGAAAAACCAAGTTTCCATCATCTTCCTTATATGGCCGAAAATTCCTTCTCATGGGGCCTTGTTTTTATGCCTTGTTCTAGCTTGATTTATTCACCAAGGACTAGTGGAGGTCCTATTTCATTCAATGCCCAAGTCTACTTTGAGACTTCAAGGTAATCATCCACTTTTATGCTTTAGAACACATTTCTAACCTAGGTTTTCATTCCTTGAGATTAGTGCATTGTTTAGTACTCATATGAGTCATTGAATATTGATTAGAACATTGGCAAGGGGAATTTAAGTGGTGGCCGAGATCTATGCAAGAAGAAGGCCTAAGGAGGAGATTAAGATAAGCTTGAAAAACAAGGTAAAATGCTTACCTAATGGTGGTTTAAGATTAAGGAATGAGTTTTAGATAAGTACCAATGTAGCTTAGAGCTTACATTGTGTATTGGGTTCTATAACCTAAGAAAAAGAACTTAAACAAGCTTATGAACTTGTGATTAAGGAGCTAATGAGAATGAGTTAGTAATATAAGTTTAAGGTGGATTTTAAGAGCATTATAACTACTATGAGATTGATGAGTGTATTTGCAGGTTGAAAGCTTATATATGTGGGGAAATTCAGTGTTTAAGTTTAAGTCATTTAAGGGCCTAAGAGCCATGTCATTTAAGAGCCTTAGTGCTATGCAATTTAAGATTAATTGCAAATATTGAGTTTGTTGTGAATGAGTTGGTTTGGTGATGAGATGTGATGAGAAAGAACTTGATGTGTGTGTGAGATGGTTGAATGAGGAAAACAATGTGTGTGGGCATGATAAGATACTAGAGAAGCCATGGCGAAATTTGAGTAGAAAATAAGCGTTTAGGTGATGGTGGTGAATTAATATGACCTAGGATTTACTAGGAATCACTATGAGGAATTTGAGTGGGAATGAGTTAACTAAGGAGTTCTTGAGGTTTAGAATGATCTAGAGATGTCTATGAGGAATTAGAGGATTGGTGAGTGTTTTTGAACACACCAAAATCATGAGATGAGGAATGTAAGACTTGTGCATAAGTTTAAGGAGAAGGTATAATGCTTAAGGTGATTAAGATATGCCCTAAGGGAATATAATGACTAAGGAAGTACTAGGAAGTCTTAGAAATGTCTTGATGAAAAGGGGTGAGATAAAGTGTTATAACGAGTTATAATGACTTAGGCATTACTTTGAAGGATTTAGGAATCAAGAGAATGTAATTGAGTATTTAGGACTTAGGTAAATGTTGGTAAACAACTAGGAAGGAAATAAGGTGTTGATGGAGGGAAGCTTAAGCTTGTGAAGGAACTTTAAGTAAATGCATAAAAGAATTTCGGTGGTGAAAGATGCTTGGGAGTGATGTTATAGTGGTGAGGAAAACATTTGGCATAGTGGTTACATTAGGTATGAACCACCACTAGAAACCTAGAGGAAAGCATTACAAGTGTTAGCATTATTACAAGGAAAATGTAAATGATTAAGGTGAAACTTGGTGAATGATTTAATGTGTTTGGAGGATGCTCTAAGGTGGGTTTAAGGGTCTAAATGATGTTAGAACACATTGGATGGCTTGAGGAAAGGTTTAGTGAAGATTTGGCAAAGTTTGGGCATGTTTTAGTGGCGTCCGACCCAAGGGTCCGACCCAAGTTTGGGTCGGACGGCCTCTGTTTAACGCCAGGGAAAGGTTCTGGAATGGTCCGACCCAGAGGTCTTGGGTCGGACATGGGTCGGACGGTGAGTTTTAGAGGGCAAATAAGTTTCTGGAATGGTCCGACCCAGAGGTTGGGTCGGACATGGGTCGGACGGGTGAGTTTTAGAAGATAAGTTTCTGGAATGGTCCGACCCAGTTGGTTGGGTCGGACATGGGTCGGACATGTAGGGTTTTTCAAACCCGAAAGTTACTGGAATGGTCCGACCCAGAGGGTGGGTCGGACGGTGGGTCGGACGGCCCTTAACACTTAAAAAAAAAAGTTTAAATTCTAAGAATGGTGATAGGTAATAAGGTATACCTTTGGTGGGGTGTTAATGATTAGGACCCTAGGAACTTAAGGGATTAAGTTAAGTTAAGTATAAACTTAAAAGTTTAAGATTAAGTTTGTAAGATTAAGTTGTAAGACTTAAGAGGTGTTAGGTGGGGATCATTAAGGAATTAAGTAAATTAAACAAGTTAAGTAGGTCATATTAAGTTAAGTGATTAACAACCTAAAACTGAATGAATGTTTTAGGACTTGGGAGTTTGGACTCCGGAAGAGAGTAAGCAGCCGAACGACCAACGGTGAATGGTACAGTTCTCTTGTGACCTGCTTGCTAACGAGGTGTCCCTCGGCTTGTGTGCTATTTGTTTTTGTGTGCTCACTAAACAAGATAAAGCATGCAATCGGAATATATTATATTTCTTGTATTGTTGTGTGATGTTTGAAAACTAACACAACATACCGTGAGAACTTACTAACCAATGTTTAGTAAGAAATTGAGTGAGACTAAGGAACGCCCCCTAATAAGGGACGATATGAACCGAAAGAGGTTAACCAACGAACATGGTCTTGAGACTATTACTAACTGGAACTTGAGTGAGGAAACCCGGGACCGATCTCCGGTCATGCATGCTAAGGAAAAAGGGGGACGGTATCTGAATCAGATCCGCCCTCCGCTTAAGGACTTGTCTCCGGACTTGTAGCCTAGGGCCAGTTGCCGGCTCAGCTGCGCTGGACTCCCGTCCAGAGTAGGTGGCATTAAGATGGTGCGATGGGATCACCTAAATCCCAGGTTCGAATTAAGCTACAACCATTCCCTTCCAGGAACGGTTTGTATATTGAGATTAAGTTAAGATTAAGACTAAGGTAAGGTTAAGATAAGTTGCAACTATTCCTTTTTAAAGGATGGTTTGTATTATTAAGATTAAGATTAAGGTGAGGTTAAGATAAGTTGCAACCATTCCTTTTTAAAGGATGGTTTGTATAATTAAGATTAAGATAAGCGACATCCACTCCTTCTTAAAGGATGGTTGTTTCTAAGATTAAGATAAGACTAAGAGTGAGGTGAGATAAGGATGGACTAAGACTAAGAGGGAACATTACTTAAGAGAGTTAAATAACTAACTCTCTAATTAAGGGAACACATTTAAGCCGTTCATTGTGTGTGTGAACTTTGATTGTTCGTATATGGATTGTTGTTTACAACATTTACTATTATGATTGTGCATTTAATCAACCTCCATGCTATCGACAATTAGTCGTCGTATCCACGTTAGCTTGGGGGCCATGAGGGGATCGTACCAGCATTCGTGCTGACCCCCTTTGGGGGCTGTTTTTACTACACAGGTACATCAGGAAGCGGCCGTCGCGTGAGTAAGAAGGGGTACAAGTGTTAGGGATTAAGTGAGGCCTACGAGTTGTGCATGTACACTCGTATGGCAATTGAGTTAGTAAGATGTATAGGTTGTGAGAGGATTGTAAGAAGAATATGTATTTGGTTAAGGATGTTATGTACCAATGTTCGGTATATTCTGTAGTCAGACCGTGCAAGGTCCTGGACTGTAAAGAATTCCGCTGTGACATGTTTATATATATACTGTTAAGTTGCGAGACCACATCTGGATTAAGTTGGGGTGTTACAAAAAGTGGTATCAGAGCGTAGTTACGCTCTGAAGACAAGAAATACCGAACTTAGGAGGGTGTTGAGGTTGAGATTGAGTTATGGGTTAAGGGTTAAGAGATAGAGTGAGAGGTGCGTTAGCCAGGACTTCCCGGTGTTTACCGGACATCCATAGTACCTAGGCCCGCCCTCCACATCCCTAACCCTAAATATGTGGAACAAACGCCAGAGAGAAGAAAGCCTTCTCTTACTCGGGAAACCCGATCTGGCAGTTAGCTAACAATAAGCAGTACGAGGAATATCTTGTTGCACAACAGTTATGGAGAACTTGGAGATTTCCAATGGAAGCAACAGAGAAACAGGCGCTACCTATGGAATACTATCAGTAAGGGAACGGAAATTACCGGCAACATGGGTCGACATGCTACGCAGTCGAAATAACCCGCGATACCAATGGTAAGGAAAGCACTACGCGTGCAATGGATAAGGAAATGATAAGAGATATGAGTACCGGACAGCGGTCCGAGTGAGCATAACAGTGGGATAATACAAAGCATGAGGATTGAGATTACTGGAAAGTCCAGTTAGAAACGGGAACTCCAAACCCCATACAATGAGGAAGGTTATAAGACCTGGCCAACATAATGCGGACAACGATAGGAACTCATATAAATTGTTTACCAAATAGGACTACGATGTAGTGCCTAAAGGAGAATTATTACTTAATAACCACAACAAAATGCGTGGAGACAGGAGCGAGGATTAAGACATAAGAAAATATTAAGGGGTTCCCTCAGAAAGAGGAACCCCTGATAAATGACAGTACTGTCAAACAACAAGGAAACTGCCGGATGGTTAGTTATCCAAAATAAGATATTATCGAAGGAGTCCCAAGGACTACCAATTACATGGAAATTAGAAAGATGTGTCGCTACCAACGTACCTTGTACCAATAACCCATCCTGCATGGCGCACTTGCCATAGCAAGTGCTACCACGATTAAGCCACACGAAAAGCCATCAAGGCGAAATAGGAGAACGCTACAGTTGTAGCATATATTAATACCGGATGGTAAACCCATAAGAACAGAAAAATAGGACCTTGGAAGGGCCTGACGGCCTGACCATGATGAGATGAGCCGACACATCAGTCAGCAGGGAGCTGAGCTTAGACGAAATACTAAACAATATAAATATTAGCAACGGTATAACCCACTACAACAACAACCGATAGTACGATAAGAACACAATTCCGAACTCCAAGGGGAAAACCTAAGAGATCGCTCGGTGATCCGAGCAAAACACTATATAAGCAATGATATACAAGAGATGTATTATAAGATACCATTGAGACCGTTGACATAACGTTTTCTAAAAAGAGCGGGATAAAACTCCCGAGATGACCGTAAAAACCTGCCAATGACAACATTCTTCAATGAAGATGTTGGAAAACGCTGAAAATAAGGATAAAAGAAATAAACGTAAGTTATAACCTACTAAGGATTAAAGTCGTACAACCCTGGAAAAGGAAAGCTCAGAGGACTACCCCCACAGAGCGGGCATAGTCGAGCCCGAACAACAAAGGGTGGCGTAATCAACAGAAGTTGAACGAGCATTGAGATGGAAGTATAGAAAGACACAGGATGATATCCAACTTGGACACCGTAGGCAAGCGCCTAATACGAACCTAACCTTGACTATTAAAAAAACATAAGTCTAGTAAAATGACAGCATTGTCAAAGACATTAAGTACCTTAGATCACCTGAACACTTCCCTAGCAGGAAGCAGGTTACAGCAACTTATCATGAAACCTGATACTACATTTAGTGTATACCTAACGGTGGATAGTGCTCAAAGAAACCAGAATCTTAAGAGAATGACCTGCAGATGAGTAAGAAAACACAATAATGAACTGAGATATTAAGTACTAAGAGCCTACGAGCCAAGGATGTTAACACATCAGAGCCCGAGTGCAGTAAGTTTATAGAGAGCTTGTTTAAGCCCGAGGGACTACAATTTGTAGATATGGACGGTTTCCAAACCTATAACTTAGATTGGGGAGGAACATTACCAAGGGTACCAATGAGAAAATTTAAGATAATGCTAAGCACAGGAGCAGAGAACGAACCATGCCTTTTAGGGTGGGGATCCCTCCTTGTTGTGAGGCCATGAGGGAATGACCCCTCAAAAGGGCTTTCACATGTTAGAGATAAATACACTTTATTTGAAATGGAAACTATGAACCTTGAGATTACCTTAGAACATACAGATACACTTGAGTAATAAGGAAGGTCGCACAGATAGACCCCATATCCAACACCCAGGATGTAAGAATTAGTAATTGTCAGAGATAAACATTGTGACTGCACATTATGGCACATCAATTAATCAATGCTCAGAAGAGCTTGTGATTCAGAGGATGACTTCTTCAGTAACCAGTTAAATTATATGGTAGATAACATCACTAAGGATGAAAGAAAGCGAAGGAGATTAGCCTACTTACGAATTTGAGATTGGAGCGGAACAGTTTCATATCAAGAGTCCTATTTTACAACACGGTACGACACCGCCAATACCGGATGAGAGAACTCCCAGTGTGTTTACACCAAGAAGGGATTGAGTATAAGTAGACATTAGAATAAGTGAGTAAGGTTGCACCATTAATGCGCAACATGGTAAAGGCCAACTACCACGGTAGTAATGGTCGTGAGTATAATAGTTAGATAAGTAGATTAAGTCATGGTGTGCGGTAAGGCGACCATTATGTATGAGCCGTCAAATATTGACACTGAGGCAATTAGACTTATGAGTTAAGACAGTATAAGTAAAAAAATAGATGGTAGACGAACTGAGCATTGGTGCCAGTAGTCTGGACCTGTTAGGTAAGATTTCGTAGGAAGCACACTACCCATTCCTTAAGGAACTGGAAGTGCATTCCTAGTAGCAAAATATGAGAAACAAGATAAGAGGCTCTACGGAAAGAGACCTCAATTATTAGAGACCGAATCAGTACGGGATACAGAAGAGCTAGAGTATACAATACCCAAGAACACAGTAAATGGACTTCCCTTGATTAACTTCAAGAAGAACAATAAATGTTATTATGGAACGATGAAAGAGGAGATCGACAACAGAATACTTCATAATTAGCAATAGTTAAACGTGTGACGGACACTATAAGTTTACTAAAACGAGACGTGGGACGACTGCACCCCACAGGGGCTTGCAGGCCTGACACGCTCATTTATGAGTTAGTTGGGTAAGTAGTATGTACAAGTAAGGTACCCCATGCATGCAGACGAGTGGTGTAAGGAACACGGGAGGTAGTCGACTCCATACCACGACAACGACACAAGTTCAGACAAGAGCAGCCATTACCACAACAGTCGAAGAGAAGAATTCGTCGAACCAGCAATACAGAGGAACCAGAGAACATAATTAAGACTACTATGAAGTGCGAAGAGCACGGATTGTTAAGTACAGACATTGAACATGCCTTAAGATGTAAGAGATTAAGACTGTAAAGCGCATTATGCACTAAACAGTAGTTTCAGACTAAGATTATCAGAGTCGCGCATCGGAAGCTAGCAGACCACTACTTTGAGATTAACCAAACTAAGTTAGATACGGTATAAGTACCGTTAAGTGAAACGTGTAATTTGGTCCCTCATATCTTACAAACGAGTAGAACACCGAGAGTTATAGTGGTTCGGCCAATGATCCGGCCTACATCCACTTCTTGACAATATCTTTATTCCTTTCCTTTGGTATTACAACTTTAGAGAGCTTTCTAGTGTTTTCTCTCTCTTCTAATAATGTGTCCCCCAACAAAATGAACCCCCCATCTCTATTTATAGACTTTCTAGGGTGAAGTCTATCCTAACCCTTGAACATGTAGCATCATTGTTTTATAAGAGCTGCCTTCCTAACTTTGACACTTTCCTCCTTGTAACGCCTTCCGGTCCAAAAGTGTGGGGTACGGGGTGTGACGCCCGAATGCGGAATACAGACGCGGGATGTGGCGCCTAGACGTAGAGTGCCGGGTGCGGGATCCTGGACCTAGTCATGAGGTCTAGTGCCTGAACTTAGTACCGTTGCGGGATCCGGATTGACGCTTGGTGTCTAGATTGGAGCCTGAACAGGGTCCTGAAGGGGGCCTGGGGCCTGAGTCGGGATCTAAGATTTGGACCGTTTTGGCTCTTCAGTCTCGTTATATTTTTGCCCTCTTCATCAGTCCCACAAGTTCTACTTTTGGCACTAAAAAGTGGAACTTACAAAAGAAAGATAAAAATTTACATTCTTTCTACTTTTCCTTTCTCCTATCTCCTAGTCCCACAAGTTCTTTTTTCTTTAACTTTTACAAAGAAAAAATGAACTTACAAAAATTTTGGTAAAACTAGTACAACTAAAGTCCCACAAGTACATTTGATAAACTTGGGTATTTTGGGACTATATCTTTGAGATAGTACATCTTTCATGGATAAATCTTCTGATTTTGATACCAATAATTAAGAAGGCCAGAAATCCAGAAGACCAGAAATCCAAAATCCATAATAAGATTTTCATAAAGAAACCAATGGTTCTTTAATAAGAACCATTCCCTGTTTGAAAGGGTAAAATAATATGATCTTAAAGGGAGAGCAGAGAAACATATTTCCCCCAACTTTGCTTATGCTAGCCAAAGGATGGTACTTGTGATTCAAGTATGGTGTGGCGTCCCGCACCTAACAACTCACCCATTACAGGCGACCAGAGCTCCTGATGGTCCAGAGATGGGTTTTCTTGGTTGGCTCGATGGCCGGGTTTCTTTTCAACCCAAGGTGTTACTTTCAAGGCATGATAGCCTGTAGGTGTTACTTTCAAGGCATGACGGCCTGTAGGTGTTACTTTTCACCATGGATATGCAAATCTATTGCAGAAAGTCCATGGGTAGGTATTACTTTCAAGGCATGATAGCCTGTAGGTGTTACTTTCAAGGCATGATAGCCTGTAGGGTGTTGCTTTCAAGGCATGATAGCCTGTAGGTGTTGCTTTCAAGGCATGATAGCCTGTAGGTGTTGCTTTCAAGGCATGATAGCCTGTAGGTGTTGCATTCAAGGCATGATAGCCTGTAGGTGTTGCTTTCAAGGCATGATAGCCTGTAGGTGTTACCTTCACCAGAGGCCTATGAAAGCACCATGGACCAGAGGGCCTATGTGAGCGCCATGGATTTTGATAATACTTTTGAATTTTCGCAGTCATAGATTTTTTACAAACTAGGGAGCATTCATAATAATAGAAACGTCTTCAAGCGACCGCTTCAGGAAAACATTTGGTGCGGTTTTGCTAGGAAAGTGGTATGACCTTGAGTGATATCTTAGTTTATCTGAACTGGATTAGTGCTCCCGGTCGAAAACGTTTTCTGTTAGCATCCATCTTCCGGCATCCTGTTGTTGTTGTTATGTTACGCCCTTGCTCCCTATACCTTGATGGTAGCGTTAATCTTTGGCCGGAAGGTTTACTGAAACAGGCAACATTATTATAGAAATTCAACAATATAGTGGTAATAACGTTTAGATGTAGAAGAGCAAACAACAAGCATGAATCGGAGACTAGTAGAAAGTTAAGTATTCGCAGCTAGAAGCTTGCTATTGCAGCAGTAAAATGACAAGATAAACCCAGAAGACCATTCTAGGCAAATTAGCAGCAATGACAAACTAAAACTAATAACTATATATCTCTTCCGGTTCAGACTAAAATGAAGTTGTAAATGACATGGAACCTGTCAAAATTCAGTAGAGAACATTTTTTCTAACAGAAAACCACACAAGCAAGGTTTCCCATAGAGTTTCCGATAAGAACAGTTGGCTTTTGGACTATTTCATCCAAGAAATCAACAAGTGGCTCGTCCCAACTTTCCATGGTATACTGAAACCCTATTGGCTTGTCCGATGAACCGAAACCAGTAAGGTCAATTGCATATACCACATGGTGCTCTGCCAATGTCAAGATATTTCTGCGCCAGTGAGGATTGAAGTGCCAAAACCATGAACAAGGAGCAGAGCCGATCTTGTTTCTCCTTCTATTCCGCCTTGAACGAGGTAATTAATTGAATACTTGCCTCTCCACTGCCACTTTTGACACCGATCGTTTATCCCTTCGACATCTAGCACAAACCCCAGCTCACTGTCATTCAAAGAAGAGGACGTGGTCGTTGTAGAAGACGTCACATTTCCCCGCTTGTAAGAGCGAGACAGAAAACGGTGGTGAAGGACGCGGCAGAGAGCATGTGCTCTCCTCTCAATCATCTGTGCCAAAACAAGAAATTTTCTCGGATCTACTGTCGATTCTTTATTCTTCTCACACTGTCCTTTCTTGAACTCTATTTCCTTATTAACTGGCAATATCACTTCCGTTCCTTTCGATGCTTGCCAACTATCAAATCCCGACTGTCTAGGGTGAGCTTGCGAGGATCGATTTCGGTCGAAGTAGTCGCTTCCACCTTGACGACTTCCACCTTGATGGTATTGAAGATGTACGAAGTCTTCCGTGTCCCTCTTCTCTCTCGAATCCTTACTATGGCGATGTGAAGTGAGAAGGCGGTGGTGGTGGCGAAGAGTAGAGGCTTACCCGATAGTCTTCTGAAAAACAAATCCGTGTGTCAACGATGCCGTCAAACTCATGTAGCGCCGTTGATTCCCCCTCCTTCACTTTTTCGTCATTGAAGTGAGGAAAACTTAACTTCGCAAGTGACGTATCTCCAGAATACAAGTTTTTTTGAATTAAAGTTCCGTTGTTTGCCTTTCTTGATTACTCGAGTCTTCTCCGGCACCCTGCAGGATGCAGCGCAACGCTTCCACGCGCAATGCTTCAATTAGAGCGGCGCCGTTTCTTTCAATCTTGGCATTCTGCTCGTCAAACATGGTTTGAATCTGGGATAGAAGAGATGCCTTTAACTCTTTCATTACATCGCGGATGATTTGTGAAGTACGTGTTTCAGCCCATGGAGATGCAGAATCGACTGGTCTAAGAAGAGATAAAAGACTGAAGTGAAGATACCATAAGTCTTTGGCTAAAGAAACTGCTGTTTTTAAACTCAATAGCCTTATAAGGGCTTTTAAACAAAACTAAATCAGGCATTTCCCCAAAATATAAATAGTTGGAACAAACAACTGCAGAAAAGCACAAAGACCAGAATCATGACCATCTATAAATTCGTATTGTATTACCAGAAATGTCTTGCAAAAAATGCACAAGAATACAAGTCATAAGAGCTTTTAACCGTGGTTGTTCGAAGTGCTGAACATACACTTAATTGAAGCAGTAGAAATGACCAGAAATTGCGAGGTAGACGAGTGTTTGTGGAACAATTTGAAGTGAAATCTGAAACAAGAGTATGTGCAATAGTTCATAATGGAGGGGTTAAAAACAAAACATGAACTGGTCCAAACATGTTCCTATGGTGGCACAGCAGGAAGTAAAAAACTGAAATACTCTTTAAAACTGAAGTACACTTATATTTTATATAATGTTTATCAAAATGACAGAAATGAAGTAAAGAGATGGGCTTGTATTTTATTATATAAAGTTCAACAAAATTCTCACGTCTAACAGGTATACTCAAGTTTTGCAAAACCAATCACGATTGGACCTGTACGTTAATCTTATAAGAGCCAAAGCTCAACCAGCCTGCATCATCGTTGCTTGACCACCCCATTATTACAATGGGCTTGAACAGATTAAAATGTTGCCATAAAAAAAATTCTATCGATGGTCTGGAAGTTTCAAAGGTAAAACCGTGAAAACAGCCTTGATAAGATAGCAACAAATTCACATTTTAATGGAATAACGAATTCTGTGTAGAATTTGATCATAAATCATCTTGAACAGACAGAGCCATATACCCTTAGGCTTACACATGTTTAAACAGAGATAAAAGTTTGAACACAGCCAAACCTGGTTAGAAATACCTAATTTTCCAGATTGAAATAGACAAAAAGCTTCAGTTATAACAGAAAAGCAACAGTATTTGTTTCTGTTCACAAGCTCGATTTTGGAAGCTCAAGCAGATGAGAACTTTTGTGAAGGATTTTTTTTGGGGTTGTTACAGATTTTGGAAATGCCTTTGCAAATGAAGATTTTTCTTTAGGTCTACCTTCATGTCCTACCATAGCGCTTAAAACTCTGAACCATAGATGCATGGTGTACTCAAACAAACTGATACCAAGGCAGTAATCAGCAAGAGGGGAAACTGAATTAAAATCTATTTTAGATTGAGAAAGTACCGTTACCTACCAATGTTTCAAAGGTTAGTTAAAATCTTATTTAAGACAGAAACATACCTCGAAGATTATAAATCAGAAACAGATTTGAGGTTTTGATATCCCTCCTCCAAAATATCTTAGCTTGCTATAAAGTATTTTTTGGTTTCGCATTATTGAAAACATAGGCAAGAATTTAGAATTTGACGTAGATATCACTCTGTAATCACATTTTCGAAAGCTGGATGCATCAGGAATTTTGGAATTGCCAATTCTGAGAAAAGACAATCATGCTTAACAAATTACAAAATTCAAGCTCATTGGATTGCCAATTCTATTTTCGACTTCACCACAGCAGATCAAAGGAACTTTTTATAATTTTGAGGAATTTAATGAGCTAGTTTTATGATCGAAGACTTATCTCAGTTAGTTTCCTTGCTGTGGCGGACCATCATCTCTTTTTTCATTCCGCCGTCCACGTCTGGAAATGATTTTGCTTTTAAGAGTTTTGGGTGACATCCTAGTTGAAGAAAGCCTCCCGGTCGTCTGGGCCACTTGGAAAAACCTTCGGGGATTTGGAATTGTGGCCTCGTTTCGACTTTACTGAATCCATTTTGTTTTGAGTTGAGATCTTCCCACCCTTCTTTCTTTAATTTAACGCTTGCTGTGGATTTTCTTTATCAGTCGCTGCCTGCTTCCATTTGTTATTCCTGAAATCGAGCGGGATGTGCACAGCTGGATCTTCCGCTCAATCAACAATCACGGGCAATGCTCTCTATAGGATGGTCCAGTTTCTTCCTGGTCATGGACTGAAATATCTCCCGGTCATGGACTGAGATATCTCCCGTTTATGGATGGAGGTGCCTCCCCGCCATGGAAGTCGAATGATCTTCCGGTCATATCTCCCGGTCATGGATGTCGATGCCTCCCGCTCATGGAAGTCGAATGATCTTCCGGTCATGGACTGCGATGCGGTCAAGGAAGTCTACCTGCCTTCCGGTCATGGACAGAGATGCGGTCAAGGAAGCCGAATTACCTTCCGTCATGGATTGCGATGCGGTCAAGGAAGCCGGATTGCCTTCCGGTCCTGGATTGCGATGCGGTCAAGGAAGCCGGATTTCCTTCCGGTCCTGGATTGCGATGCGGTCAAGGAAGCCGAATTACCTTCCGGTCATGGATTGCGATGCGGTCAAGGAAGCCGGATTGCCTTCCGGTCATTGAAAGTTATTGCTCCCGGTCGAAGTTGCCGAATTGCCGATGTTGCATTCGGTCGATCCGCACCTGTCCTTGAGTTAAAATAGTGCTACGCCTGGTCGACGTTGCTCCTGGTGATGTTGTGCCTGATCGGGCTGAATTTCCTCCTCGACTGAAGTCACGACAGTGCTACACCCGGCCGAGGCTGTGCTCGTCCCCCAGCCCCCGTCAGTCGCTTGAGGGTCACCACCCGCTCTTCAAAGAACTTTGTTTGAAATGTCCAGGCTTAATCTGAAGATGGCTCCCGTATCCTTTCAACTTTCAGCTGGACGGGCAAGGCTCCCGTATCCTTTCAACTTTCAGGCTGGACGGGCTTGAATCGAGGCCTCGTTCGCACACCCGCTGGGCTATAGTACCGACCGGAGTCTCTTTTCAAGCTTGCTCTCTTCCCAATTTTAGTCCCGTTAAGTTGAATTTGATCTTCTTGTCGATGAGATCTCTGAAGTTGACCGGTGACGAGTTGCAACGATGCCCGGTCATAAACCAGAGTGATTGTCCGGGCCTGAATGAGGGATTTTGAAGTTGAGCTATCCAGTTGCCTGGAGGAAATCGAATCGCGACATTGCGCTGTGCCTGTGCATTGATCTGAGATGTTAGTCAGATTTTGGGTCGTCGCCTAGGGTAGAGTGCTTCAAGAGAGGCTTTTCTTGTTACTCCTTCTATTTTGCTTCTGTGCCGTCCCTGGTCGCTTCAAAAGGCGGTCCTCTAGGATACGGACCATCGAAACATTGCTGCGAAGGAAGAGAGTAAATTGTTGTGATAAACATGATTCTTATTAAGGACGAATGAATTCTTAATTGTATAACTGAGCGATGTTAGATCGTGATTCCTAGATTTTTTTCAAGACTACAAAGGATTCTTCCTTGTTGGATCGCATCAGGTTGTGCTCGATTCTTCACTCCCCGTCATTGAATGAGATCTCCATAACCTCTTGAACCTCCGTGGACTCGCCTACCGAAGCTTAATATTACGATCGATTTGAAGTTTATTGCTTCTGAAATCGCTCGCTTGTCGTGATGACTTCACACACAGATCTTTCTTGAGTCAAGGCCGGGCTGGAAGTGATTTTCTCCATGATTAATGATGCTTTTATCTCTCTTGATTGATTGTTTTGCCGATTCAGGATCATCTTACAACGCATTTTCACAAACTGCGGTCGGCTCGTGATCATCACTGAAATATTTCGATCATCACTTTTTTGCCTGATCTGTCACGCGTCTAATATTTTGATTCCTAGCAAGGATCGAATGATGCAATCAACCTTTCTGGATGAATTCTAGTGAGCTTTCCTTTGTGACTTGATCTTCTGAAATGAAGGCGTGCGATTATCTTCGAGGTTGTGGTTGAGTCGCGAGTATTTTGCTGAGGTTTCAAGTGACATCGTGTGGAACTCGTGGTTGCTCTTTGCTGTTCGTTTCCCACAAACGGCGCCAATGAAAACGTGTAATTTGGTCCCTCATATCTTACAAACGAGTAGAACACCGAGAGTTATAGTGGTTCGGCCAATGATCCGGCCTACATCCACTTCTTGACAATATCTTTATTCCTTTCCTTTGGTATTACAACTTTAGAGAGCTTTCTAGTGTTTTCTCTCTCTTCTAATAATGTGTCCCCCAACAAAATGAACCCCCCATCTCTATTTATAGACTTTCTAGGGTGAAGTCTATCCTAACCCTTGAACATGTAGCATTGTTTTATAAGAGCTGCCTTCCTAACTTTGACACTTTCCTCCTTGTAACGCTTCCGGTCCAAAAGTGTGGGGTACGGGGTATGACGCCCGGATGCGGAATACGAGACGCGGGATGTGGCGCCCAGACGTAGAGTGCCGGGTGCGGGATCCTGGACCTAGTCATGAGGTCTAGTGCCTGAACTTAGTACCGTTGCGGGATCCGGATTGACGCTTGGTGTCTAGATTGGAGCCTGAACAGGGTCCTGAAGGGGGCCTGGGGCCTGAGTCGGGATCTAAGATTTGGACCGTTTTGGCTCTTCAGTCTCGTTATATTTTTGCCCTCTTCATTAAGAATCCTCGATACAGAGACTAAGTCATTTCTGATCGAATTATAAGTAAGATAGATGACGTGGAAGCTAGAATGCTTGGTGAGAATTAGACATCTTGAACTTATGTTCAAGGATGATATGACGCTGATTATGTGGGCGTAATCCATTTTAAGGGGGGTAGAGCGAAAACCGCTTAGCGTATGTTTGTGTACTGAGTACATAAACTACGGTGTGCATAGCACAAAATAATTTGAGAAAATGTTTTACATAAACATTTTGAGATAATTATGGTTGTTACACACAGAAGATGTGAATACCATACATATTAAGTACCTATCTTGTTAACTCCGGTGTGAGTACAAGTTAGGAGAATTAAGGAAAAAGAATTAAGGAGACTTAAGAAATAAGGATATATGAGGTATGAGTCGATATGAGACTATGTGTGAGATAAGAATAAGATAACATTATGAGATATCATTTGATATGGATGAGGAAGGAAATTGTAATTCTATGAGATATAAGATGGTGAGAAATGGTATGAGACTGTAATAGAACTTAGTAGGAATTTAGATCTTGAGGTAATTACTAAGAGATGAATCGGGAATGTTTGATGGACTTAGTCCACACTTTGGAGATGTATTGATTATGATTAGAAGAACTAAAAAGATAGAAAATTGGACATGAGTGAATTATTTGGATGTTTGAAAATGACGTGGGAGGTGGAACTTGATTTTCTAGGGATCAAGGGAAACCGAACACAAATTGGGGTGGAAGGATAGTTCTATACTGATGCTGATCACATCAGGGTTGGATGATTCCTGAAATTCCCTACCAGTGGTCACAATTAAATCACACTAAGAATAGAGGCCTTAGGATAAAATGAAATTGGAGTTGTTGTATTTTTTTAATTAGAGGAATTATTCCTCACATGACCTCGTAAAAAGGATTACCTTTTACTGAGTCTCGCCCATGAAGTCGAGGACGCACGAGCCTTTGTCTTCGGACCGGTGACATGGGGAGAGCAGAGTGTTTTGTATTCTGGCCCATGGTGACGAGGACGAATGAGCCATTGTCTACGGACCGGTGACATGGGAGAATACGTTGGAAGTTATGTGAATGTTTTAATCATCAAAAAGGAACAAAAGGAATTTTGAGTGCTACACATGCTTATGCATGTTGTGTGATATTTAGTATAAGAATATGGTGGATCCAATGATCCAATGAGATTAAGTATACATAAGTATGATCTATATGATCTAAGGAATGAGGTAAGACATGTATTCTAATAAGATAAGATGCATGGGAACTTTGGGGACAAAGTTCTTTCAAGGGGAGTAGATTGAAATACCCCAAACCTAAGTATGCTAAGCAAACATCAAATTATGATGTATTAAGGCTATAATATGCCTTAGAAAGATTGGTAGACAATTTAAACCAAGGAAAACACAAGGAAGTGCCTTAAGGGCAATCAGGGCAAAAATGCTCTAAGCTTGGAGACTTGGGTGAGTACCCAAATATCATGATAAGACCTTAGTAATATTCTAATGGTCATTTTAAATCAATTAGCAAAGAAAACCAAGCTTGAAAACAAGTTAAAACACAAAATGTGCTTTAAGAAGTCTTAAAGCACATTTTTGAGAAATTGTCTTAGAATTGAGTTTTGAGTGGCTAAATGTCCATCATTACTCTTTAATCAACATGTGTACTAATTATTATCACATTAGGAGGTCTAAATCAATGGGAAATCAAAAATTTCAGAAATATGTGCACTGATTAGTGAATAGTGCCAATAGTGACTAGTTTAAGTTTAATCAACTTAAGTCAATTAGTTGGTCAAACAAGACCATAAATATCTTGTTTATAATGAGGGGGCCGGTTTTTCTAAGGGTGGATGATTAAAGCAAATATCTTATATTAGCCACCTTCTTCTTCTCTCTCTTCATTTCTCTTCTTCACCGGTTTCCACCACCATCTTCTTCCTCCCTTCATTCACGTAGGAGCAGCACCCATGGCAACACCACCTTGCCTTGTCCATAACTTACTCATTTTAGCTCCAAATCAAAAACTAAACACATATTTCTCTTAGTTAGGCCAAGACCTATCTTTCTATCTTTTCAAATCTTTCAAAGCTCCATTTTGGTGCCAAGAGGAAACTCCATTGATGGAGGAAAATCAAGTTTGAAGAGCTCATTAGCTTCTCCATTCTCTTAAGGTAAAAAATGTAAGAAAAACCAAGTTTCCATCATCTTCCTTATATGGCCAAAAATTCCTTCTCATGCGGCCTTCTTTTTATGCCTTGTTCTAGCTTGATTTATTCACCAAGGACTAGTGGAGGTCCTATTTCATTCAATGCCCAAGTCTACTTTGAGACTTCAAGGTAATCATCCACCTTTTATGCTTTAGAACACATTTCTAACCTAGGTTTTCATTCCTTGAGATTAGTGCATTGTTTAGTACTCATATGAGTCATTGAATATTGATTAGAACATTGGCAAGGGAATTTAAGTGGTGGCCGAGATCTATGCAAGAAGAAGGTCTAAGGAGGAGATTAAGATAAGCTTGAGAAAACAAGGTAAAATGCTTACCTAATGGTGGTTTAAGATTAAGGAATGAGTTTTAGATAAGTACCAATGTAGCTTAGAGCTTACATTGTGTATTGGGTTCTATAACCTAAGAAAAAGAACTTAAACAAGCTTATGAACTTGTGATTAAGGAGCTAATGAGAATGAGTTAGTAATATAAGTTTAAGGTGATTTTAAGAGCATTATAACTACTATGAGATTGATGAGTGTATTTGCAGGTTTAAAGCTTATATATGTGGGGAAATTCAGTGTTTAAGTTTAAGTCATTTAAGGGCCTAAGAGCCATGTCATTTAAGAGCCTAGTGCTATGCAATTTAAGATTAATTGCAAATATTGAGTTTGTTTGGTGAAGATGTGATGAGAAAAACTTGATGTGAGTGTGAGATGGTTGAATGAGAAACATGTTGTGGGCATGATAAGATACTAGAGAAGCCATGGCGAAATTTGAGTAGAAAATAAGCGTTTAGGTGATGGTGGTGAATTAGACCTAGGATTTACTAGAATCACATGAGGAATTTGAGTGGGAATGAGTTACTAGGAGTTCTTGAGGTTGATGATCTAGAGATTTCTAGGAGGAATTAGAGTTGGTGAGTGTTTTTGAACACCAAATCATGAGATGAGGATGTAAGACTTGTGCATAAGTTTAGGTGAAGGTATAATGCTTAGTGATTAAGATATGTCCTAAGGAATATAATGACTAAGGAAGTACTAGGAAGTCTTAGAGGTGTCTTGATGAAAAGGGTGAGATAAAGTGTTATAACGAGTTATAATGACTTAGGCATTACTTTGAAGGATTTAGGAATCAAGAGAATGTAATTGAGTATTTAGGACTTAGTAAATGTTGGTAAACAACTAGGAGGAAATAAGGTGTTGATGGAGGGAAGCTTAAGCTTGTGAAGGAACATTAAGTAAATGCATAAAAGAATTTTCGGTGGTGAAAGATGCTTGGGAGATGATGTTATAGTGGTGAGGAAAACATTTGGCATAGTGGTTACATTAGGTATGAACCACCACCTAGAAACCTAGAGGAAAGCATTACAAGTGTTAGCATTATTACAAGGAAAATGTATAATGATTAAGGTGAATCTTGGTGAATGATTTAATGTGTTTGGAGGATGCTCTAAGGTGGGTTTAAGGGTCTAAATGATGTTAGAACACATTGGATGGCTTGAGGAAAGGTTTAGTGAAGATTTGGCAAAGTTTGGGCATGTTTTAGTGGCGTCCGACCCAGGGTCCGACCCAAGTTTGGGTCGGACGGCCTCTGTTTAACGCCAGAGAAAGGTTCTGGAATGGTCCGACCCAGAGGTCTTGGGTCGGACATGGTCGGACGGGTGAGTTTTAGAGGGCAAATAAGTTTTCTGGAATGGTCCGACCCAGTTGGTTGGGTCGGACGTGGGTCGGACATGTGAGGTTTTAGAAGACGGAAAGTTTCTGGAATGGTCCGACCCAGTTGGTTGGGTCGGACATGGGTCGGACATGTAGGGTTTTTCAAACCCGAAAGTTACTGGAATGGTCCGACCCAGAGGGTGGGTCGGACGGTGGGTCGGACGGCCCTTAACACTTAAAAAAAAAAAAGTTTAAATTCTAAGAATGGTGATAGGTAATAAGGTATACCTTTGGTGGGGTGTTAATGATTAGGACCCTAGGAACTTAAGGGATTAAGTTAAGTTAAGTATAAACTTAAAAGTTTAAGATTAAGTTTGTAAGATTAAGTTGTAAGACTTAGAGGTGTTAGGTGGGGGATCATTAAGGAATTAAGTAAATTAAACAAGTTAAGTAGGTCATATTAAGTTAAGTGATTAACAACCTAAAACTGAATGAATGTTTTAGGACTTGGGAGTTTGGACTCCGGAAGAGAGTAAGCAGCCGAACGACCAACGGTGAACAGTACAGTTCTCTTGTGACCTGCTTGCTAACGAGGTGTCCCTCGGCTTGTGTGCTATTTGTTTTTGTGTGCTCACTAAACAAGATAAAGCATGCAATCGGAATATATTATATTTCTTGTATTGTTGTGTGATGTTTGAAAACTAACACAACATACCGTGAGAACTTACTAACCAATGTTTAGTAAGAAATTGAGTGAGACTAAGGAACGCCCCCTAATAAGGGACGATATGAACCGAAAGAGGTTAACCAACGAACATGGTCTTGAGACTATTACTAACTGGAACTTGAGTGAGGAAACCCGGGACCGATCTCCGGTCATGCATGCTAAGGAAAAAGGGGGACGGTATCTGAATCAGATCCGCCCTCCGCTTAAGGACTTGTCTCCGGACTTGTAGCCTCGGGCCGGTTGCCGGCTCAGCTGCGCTGGACTCCCGTCCAGAGTAGGTGGCATTAAGATGGTGCGGTGGGATCACCTAAATCCCAGGTTCGAATTAAGCTACAACCATTCCCTTCCAGGAACGGTTTGTATATTGAGATTAAGTTAAGATTAAGACTAAGGTAAGGTTAAGATAAGTTGCAACTATTCCTTTTTAAAGGATGGTTTGTATTATTAAGATTAAGATTAAGGTGAGGTTAAGATAAGTTGCAACCATTCCTTTTTAAAGGATGGTTTGTATAATTAAGATTAAGATAATACATCCACTCCTTCTTAAAGGATGGTTGTTTCTAAGATTAAGATAAGACTAAGAGTGAGGTGAGATAAGGATGGACTAAGACTAAGAGGGAACATTACTTAAGGAGTTAAATAACTAACTCTCTAATTAGGGAACGCATTTAAGCCGTTCATTGTGTGTGTGAACTTTGATTGTTCGTATATGGATTGTTGTTTACAGCATTTACTATTATGATTGTGCATTTAATCAACCTCCATGCTATCGACAATTAGTCGTCGTAGCCACGTTAGCTTGGGGGCCATGAGGGGATCGTACCAGCATTCGTGCTGACCCCCTTAGGGGGCTGTTTTTACTACACAGGTACATCAGGAAGCGGCCGTCGCGTGAGTAAGAAGGGGTACAAGTGTTTAGGATTAAGTGAGGCCTACGATTTGTGCATGTACACTCGTATGGCAATTGAGTTAGTAAGATGTATAGGTTGTGAGAGGATTGTAAGAAGAATATGTATTAGGTTAAGGATGTTATGTACTAATGTTCGGTATATTCTGTAGTCAGACCGTGGCAAGGTCCTGGACTATAAAGATTCCGCTGTGACATGTTTATATATATACTGTTAAGTTGCGAGACCACATCTGGATTAAGTTGGGGTGTTACATTATCCATTATTGAATTCTTATCAACTTCCCTTGGTTTTACTGGTTTGGTTTAGAAGAAAGTTAGAAAGAAGTTTGGTTTGAGAAAATCTGGTTTTGAAAGGAAAAGTTTGAGTAAAGGAAAGTGTTGAAATTTGAGTAAATCTGAGTTTGAAAGAAATTTTCATGGTTCACAACATCTTCTTACCTTAACCAAGTCTAGCTTCTTGCTGACTGGTGTACTTACAATACACAGGGGTTAGGCTAACAGGCCCTTCCACTGTTATGACGATCACATTTAACTTTATGGTACTTTACCAAGTACTTTGTAGTGGTTATAAATTTCCCGAACAGCCCTGTTATAGCAGCACTTGCTATAGCAAGTGCGCCATGCTAACTGGCTATCGGTTAAGCACACATAGTGGTTGCGGTATTGTTTTTTACCCGCACTGTCATCAGTGGCCTTATTGGCCCTCACTGATCTTATTGTCTTGACAATAAATCCTCTGGGTGACTTCTCACTGTCTTCACATGATAATCATCAACTAGGGTGTTTCCCATTCTGGGAGACCCCTTTTTCTTTTATTATTTCTTCTTCGTAGCCCGTTCCACCCATTTGTTGTGGTTACTGAGACTTGTCTCTTGTTTGGGCACTACGTTGTAGTTCCTTTGTCGGTCGATATACCGTTGGTGTGTCATTTAACAACTGCGGTCCCGTAGACACTCGTCTCGGGTTTTATTAATCCACTTCTTGCCTGTAGCACGGTCGGTGCGTTGCAAGCTGGTTATTCTCGACTGCTTGGCATGTCGACCCAGGTTGCCGGAAATTTTATTCTCTTATACACAAAATTCTTCTCTCTTCGCTATTAATGCGGTTAACATCATTCAGGTGGAAACCGTCTCCGGGATTCCCACATTTCGGGATCCACCGTATGACAGGTTCTCCGTACTCACAGTGGTACTTAATAATAGCCAGATCAGGTATTCCCGAGTAAGAGAGGACTTCCATCTCTCTGGCGTTCTTTCCCAAGTTATAAAACAGGGGTTGTGGAGGGCGGGATAGATATTGTAGGTTTCCAGTACACACTGGTAAGTCCTAACTAGCGTATCTCTCACGCTATCACTCAACCCTTAACCCAAGGTACTAAAATCCTAACTCGGTACTTCCTAAGCTCGGTAATTCAGTCATCAGAGCGATACTTTGCTCTGATACCACTTTTTGTAACACCCCATCCAACAACAAACACATAACAACAATCTGCAGCAGCGGAAATATACTACTTCACATTACTTAACTCGTTGGTGTTACACGCCGTTAACCACCCACGTGGCTAACAAGGCTATTACATAAACATTGTACCGGTCAGATGGACTAGATTCCCGAGCGACTACACATTATTATCCCTTTCCATTAACCACAAACATACACATATCTTTCAACTGTGCCGAGTGTTTACAACTGATGCCGATAACAATTTCGGTCTTACTACACCTACTGTATATATATACAACTTAAATGACTACCCATGTACAACGACTACCCTGTCCTACTCTCGAACGGCTTCTAGCTCTTCGTACCTGAAATAAGAAAAGAAGAGAAGGGTGGCCCCCAAGGGGCTCAGCACCTTTGCTGGTATGGTAATCTCGCAGCCCACATGCTACCGGGCCACGCACAACTAATTGTCGTCTTAGCATGCGGTTGATTATATTTAAATCATGCATGCAACTGTAACATACAACACACAACATTTCGCCTCATGGGCTCAATAAACGGATAATACATCCTTATTTGATAAGTCACTCATGGTATTCATTATCCCTAGAGTATTTCTCCTCTAATGGAGCTACTTCCTTAATAGACGACAATTTACCCATTAATCGGGTTATCCTTAAACGCCTCTTATCACAAACTGGGATTCATATCCATGATCCACATACTCCACATCTTACAACATATAACATGCAACACATAACACACATAACAACACTTTCACGTTTCAACGTGCACATAATAACATCGCATTAAAAATGCATTACATCAACACACATAACATAACGGGAACGGTTCTCTTAGGAACCGACCCGAACATAGTTAATTCACTGGTGAGCCTAGAGAATGAAGTCACCCTCATGACAACACTCATTACCGTCCTAATAGTCGGACGAGTAACTTAACTTAAGATGGTTTGGGTTTGGTGGCCCGAACACACCACAGAAACACATGTTCCCCCTAAACCGATCATAAGTCAGAATAGCAAAGCTTTGGAATAAGCTAATGGGAGATCATAACCCGTGAGGGAAACAACCATAACAGAGAGAAGGTAAGGCTAAGAAGGATACCCACTCCCAAACAACGCGCGACCGGCCAAACCGGATTCCTCACCACTGTTAGTACATACTTACTTTTAGATATTAGTTAGAACCCCACTATGGAGTCTATCACATCTTCGCACCATACAGTATTACAACTGGGTTAAACACACAAGGGAGATCCCTACATTCACATACACATATCACACAATTAACACACGCATAGCCGTGGTTAGAACGTCCCATGGTTCGGGTCGTTTACTCCGAATACCGAACTCTCATGTGATCCTAGACTCAGTTAACTAAGGTTAACACTTCCGAGGTTAGATGGTATCGGAGTTGAACACGCCACATAAATGAATTACTGTAACTCATTACATGTTTTATCTTTCAACGTGGCAAACATACAGAAAAACACATTGGCATACAAGCCGGTGTAATCCGGTAGGACACAGGTTGCAAGAAAACCATACCTGTCACCGGAGTCCACTTTACCACGTCCACTTATGTTCCTCGAGCAATTCTCGAACAACTGATACATTACATGTACTTTTATTAACATCGGGGTAGCATGATTTTAATGTCTAATGCTTATAACTTTTCCCCGTTAACTTAGTACATAACTTCACTTTTTAACTTGTTTTACTTTTACATTTTAATACATCTTTTCCCCCACTAAATTGTCATTATAACTCACCTAACATGTCTTAAACAACCTTATAACATCATTACTAATCAATCCCCTCGTTACATATCATTTTATAACCTTAAACAATGTTTTTGGTCCCGACCGACCTTACACAAGGTCGGTCCATTCCAGAACACATTACCGTCAAAAATTTCTACTCACCCGACCGACCTTGTAAGTTCGGTCGCATGTTCGGTCCATTCCCAGAGTTTCTTCCCTTTGAAAATTCAGGCCCGACCGAACTTGCCAAGTCCGGTCCCATGTTCGGTCGATTCCAGAAACTTAATTTGTACACAAAATACAAGCCCGACCGACCTTGCAAGTCCGGTCCCCAAGGTCGGTCCATTCCAGAAACTAATTCTCGCAGGGTAATCTGGGCTCGACCGACCTTGGCAAGTTCGGTCGCAAGGTCGGTCTGCTCCAGACCCTTATTTTCCATTGCCCATTTAACTCCAAACTTCACCTTATATATCCTAATATGTCCTAACCTCATTTGGGCACTTCAAATGCATCTTTAGCCATGTACTAAACTCCTTAAATCACACACCAAAACCATTTTATCATTCACAAATTTCTTACAAAATTCCTAGCACTTGGAATGTTTTCTCCTTAAGATTTCTAAGTGGTATTTCACACAATAATGACCACTATACCAGGTGTTTCCTCTACACCTTAACATCACCTCTCAAACTTCTTTTCTTACTAACTAAATCTCCTTTTTCACATCTTACCTAAACATCATTTCTTCCTTGTACATCAACATTCCTAAACCTTAAACAAACTTCTCCAAGACTTTAATACATTCTCAAAACACACATTGAATTCCTAGAACTTCCAAGATAATACCTAAATCCTTGTATCACTCTAAATCACCTTAATACATGTTTTCTCCCCTAGTAAAACACTTGTTCACCTTTAACACTTCCTAGTTCACCAAAACCCATTTAAAACACTTAGAACTTCTTACACATTTTCCAAATTTTTGCCATAGCTTCTCTTGTATATACTCACATCCAACACTTAGGTTTTTACCTTATTTCATTCAAGAACACCTAAAATCCATCAAGAGTATTCTCACACATGTAATTTCACCAAATTTACACTACATCACCATATAGTGCATAAACTTAATTGCTTGGCCCTTAGGCCCTTAAATAACATGGCTCTTAGGCCCTTAAATAGCATAAACCTTAAACACTGAATTTCCCACATAAGTAATGCCTTTGACCTGCAAATACACCAACACATACATATGCCCTTAATAAACTCCTTGAGAGCATTTCTCTAGGTCATTCACCATTGGCTCCTTAGGTATTTTATTAAGCAAATCAAGCTCATTTTCCTAAGGCATTTAAACTACATTGAGATAGTTTGTTTACCTCTTTTTCCTCACAACTTCTTCCTTGTTTCCTTGTAAAACCGGTAGGATGTTTGGTTGTTTGTCAACTTCTAAACAATGTACACATAATAGAATGAGTATTCAAGCATTATGCTTCATCTCATTGTAAACCCTAGGCACATATATTGTCTTAATACATTAGGTAATTGTTTTACCTTGGAATTGGAAGAGAGCTTGAATAAGTACAAGAGAGGACTCCTCCTAGCCCTTGGAAGATTCAAATGAAGCTAAACACGCAAGGTAAAGACACCATGGTGAGGTGAATTTTCGGACAACACAAAACATGGAGGAAACATCATTTTTCTTTGAGTTTCCTTACCTTGAAGCAAAGGAGGACAATATATGTGAAAAGGTGAGCTCAAGCTCCTTTAATGGTGAATCTCCATGGCACCAAAATTGAGTTCTTGAGATTTGAAAAGAGGGAAATGAGGAGCTTGCTCTAACTAAGACAAGGGTAGTCTTGAAATTGATTTGGAGCATGGAATCATAATTACAAGTGAAAGAATGAAGAATGAGAGGGGGCTGTAGCAAACCGAGAATGGAGCTTGGGAGAGATGAAGAACCGTGTGAAATGAAGAAGAAGAAGAGAATGAGAGGTAAGTAGCTAGCTTTAGATATTTAAGTAAGTAACTATTTACTTTTGCTATCTTTTCTTATCTTATCAATTAACAAGGGGATGAGTCATTCCATATAAGAAAACCGGCCCCCTTTATTACATAAGGGGTATAATAGTCTTTGTTGACCAATTTAATTACTTATAACAACATATGTTACAAACTAGCTTATTAAAGTTACTATTCACTAAAACAAGGCACTTAGATGTGAAATTTTTGATTTCCCATTGATATAGACTTCCAAATGTGATACTATATAGTACACATGTTAATTAAAGAGTAATGATGGACATCTAGCCATTCAAAACTCATTTACAAGATAATTTTTCAAAACGTGCTTTAAGACTCCTTAAAGCACTTTTTGTGTTTTAACTTGTTTTCAAGCTTGGTTTTCTTTAGTATTGATTTAATATGTCCATTAACATATTTATTAGGTATAGGTATGACCTTTAGGCCTTATACAAATTTATCCCAAGCTTAGAGCACATTTTTGCTCTTATTGACTTTAAGGTATTTCTTGTGTTTTGTTTGGTTTAACTGTCTACCAAAGTTCCCTAAGGACTTAATTAGCCTTATTAATCATAATTGAATATTATTAAGTCTTGGTAGGCTCTTTGGGTCCTAACCAAGTTCACTCCTAGCTTAGAGCATGTTTTTGCTCAAACTGTATCTTAGTGCTTTATTGCATTTACTATGGTTTAAATTGTTCACCGATGTCTCTAAGGCACTTTTTAGCCTTTACATACCATAGTTTAATATTTAAACCACATATCAGGGTTTGGGGTATTTTCAGACACCTTATGTCGTACCGTATTTTCTGTAACAAAGCCTTGAATTGCTTGTTACAGAAATGGGATCCTTCATCACTTATAATTGCACAAGGGACACCGAATCTGAGAAGATGGGAGAAGATATTTTTCTTTAAGAACCGGAGCACAACCTTGGCATCGTTGGTAGGTGTGGCCATTGCTTCAGCCCATTTCGTAACGTAATCCACTGCTACCAAGATGTAGAGATTCGAGTGCGACGAGGGAAACGGTCCCATGAAATCCATCCCCCATAAATCGAATGGTTCAACTTCCAAATAGAGTTTAGAGGCATCTCATGTCATCGAGAGAAATTACCTTGGCGTTGGCAGCGGTCACAAGAAACCATATATGTATGACAGTCTTTGTGCAGTGTTTTCCAAAAGAAACCGGGTTCCAATACCTTGGCGGCTGTTTTTGCTGATCCGAAATGTCCTCCAGCTTCCCTCGAATGGTAATGATTTAGGATGTCTAGTATTTCAGTCTCCGGTACACAACATCGGATGATCTCGTCGCCACATACCTTGAAGAGAAATGGGTCATCCCACCGGTAATACTTGACAGTAGAGAAAAACTTCTTACGCTGCTGATAAGTCATTTCTGGGGGTACTATCTGTTTAGCAAGATTTTTCGCAATATCCGCATACCAAGGATCTCCCATGGAACCAACCTTGAACACAGACTCATCTAGGAAGTACTCGCTAACTGGTATACTGTCATCAGCACATTTCATGCGGGACAAATGATCAGCCACTCCATTCTATACTTCGAGCTTATCTTTTATCTCAATATCAAACTCCTAAAGGAGTAGGATCCATCGAATCAACCTAGGTTTCGCTTTTACCTTCTTGAACAAATGTCGTAGGGCGGAATGATCTGTATGCACTATGACTTTACTCCCAATGATGTACGATCTAAATTTATCACATGCAAAGACTACGGCTAACAACTCCATTGTTGTAATTGCATAATTTCTCTGTGCATCACTGAGTGTATTACTTGCATAGTAGACTACTCTTAGCATTTTTTCATGTCTTTGCCCTAGAACTGCTCCCATAGCAAAATCGCTAGCATCACACATGATCTCGAATGGTAGAGACCAGTCAGGTGCAACAACAACCGGTGCAGATACTAGCTTTTCCTTGATGATGTTAAATGCCTCAAGACATTCTCTAGTGAATTCGAATTTCACATCTTTGGCCAGCAAATTACACAACGGCTTAGATATCTTTGAAAAATCTTTGATGAACCGTTTGTAGAAGCCCACATGACCTAGGAAACTCCTTACATCTTTTACTGTTGCTGGTGGTGGTAACTTATCGATCACTTCAACTTTAGCCTTGTCCACCTCAATACCTCTACTAGAGATCTTGCGTCTGTGAGCCTCGATTTTAAACCCTATCCTATGTGGATTAAGTTGATTAGGATCTAATCGAGTTTTAGGTCCACTTGTAACCTAAGATTAATAACTATGTCATATAACAATAATTATTAAAACCTAAGCTAAGCTAGCTCACTGGAACCTATTATGAGTCGCCACCTAATTTTAACCTAGAGCAAATCAGGAAAGGCAGAGCTCGGGTTCGGGGGCTTGGTATTCTACTTATTTAGGGTTCAATTACTTTCATTACCCTTCCTAGGTCGTTTTTCCTCTACTTGGTTTATTTACCGCTTATTACAAGTCGTTTTAACCTAAGTGCGCGAGCTTCTATTTTTTTTTGTGTTTTTTAGCATTTTTTGACAGAAACCTAAAGTGAAATTGAAAGATACCGAAACTAGGTTTTAGAGGTAGAATTAGGTCGAATTTTGCTTACGTCCGTAGCCACGGACCCCATGTCCGAGACCACGGACCCCAGTTAACCTAATTATACAGAAGAATCGAAATTAAAGGAAAAAACAAAAATTGCAAAGTCCGGGGCCACGGACAGGCTGTCCGTGGGCCCGGACATTATTAGAAAACCTAAATTTTGAATTTTTTTAAATCCCCCGCCGCCGTCCGTGGGCGTCCGGGCTTACGGACAGGGTCCGGGACCCCGGACATGACGTCTGTGGGTGCGGACCGCCCTCGGACGGCGGCTTTGAGGCTGTTCCCGAAAGTGTTTTTGGCTCAAATTTTATGGGTGTGTAGCCTGAAAGATGTACAAGACGCTAGTGATTGAAAGTTTTCAATTTGAATTCGAATTTAGCACGAAACTTGGTAAACAAGTTATTGGACAGAAGCTTAAACAAACAGCAATACAGAAGCGTTGAAGGGTTAGTTTGAGCCCAAATTTTGAGGCAAGACAGATAATACCGTAGTGAATTAGGGAAGTGGAGTTCTCTACCTGTTTTACCTTCGGATTCACAACGATTCTTCACACCGGGATTCGTCGAGTGCTCCGTTGATGGCAGACCCGAAAGGTTTTCGAACCAGGCTTCTAGTTGTTGGTTGTTCTTGCTGTTCTTCACGTTTTGGTGGGGTTTGGTTGATGTTTGATGATTGATGATGTTGTGGGAGTTGAAAAATATGTTTTAGTGTTGATTTTGGTGAGATTTCGGTGTTTGATTGTGGCTCTGGAGTTCAAAAACGTGGAGAGAGAGAGACGGCTGCCTTCTTTGAGAGCCTAGGGTTCTTGAGGTTATCATTTGATCATGGGATAAGGTTCCTTATATAGGCTTCCTTAAAGATAGAAAAATCCGGTAAAAACCGAGATTTACCGACGTTTTAGCTCAAGGGCTTCCAAATGGAATTTGATTATGAAATTTTACACATGGGTAAAGGATGATATTTCTGAATTTTCTAAAGTGGAATCGAATTTTTTGGATATTGGAATATTTTTAAATTCAATTTCTCGTTAGATTCAACCAGAAATTGCTAGAAAATTATTGGAAATTCGAAAAATCAAAATTCCAACGCCATTATGCTTCAGATGTCATCCTCTATCATGGGTTAAAATTTCAAAGCATTTTGAATTGATTTGACCCTTATTTGGAGGAGAGAGAAAGCCTATAGGGGGCTTAAGAGCCTTGAAAAATTACGAAAATGCCCCTGGAGATGACTAAGCTGTCCCTAGTACTCTGAAATATGCCGATCGAACTGGGAACCCTCGCTACTAGCCTATTAGTAGAGACTCTCTTCCGGGGGGTTGAAATTTTGGGTATAACAGCGCCCCAGCACAATGCCCTCTTGCACCATGAAGTGGCCATTTTCCCAGTTCAGGACTAAATTGGTTTCTCTCTGCACCTGGCTAAGATATGATCCAAATTTTCCAAACAAGAATCAAACGTTAGTCCAAAACTGAAAAATCATCCATAAATACCTTGATGCTTTTTTTAATAGTCGGAAAATATGGCTGTCATGCAGCGCTGGAAGGTAGCTGGAGCGTTACATAAACCAAGGGCATACGTCGGTAGGCATACGTGCCATAGGGGCATGTGAAAGTGGTTTTTCTCTTGGTCCTCTCCAGCAATAGGAATCTGAAAATACCTAGAGTAACCATCCAAGAAAGAGTAATATTTATGCCCTGCAATTCTCTCTAACATTTGGTCAATGAAAGGAAGAAGAAAATGTTATTTTCTAGTTGCAGCATTCAACTTTCTATAGTCAATGCACACTCTGTGCCCTGTAATAGTTCTATGAGGAACTAACTCACCTTTATCATTGGGAACTACAGTAAATCCCCCTTTCTTGGGCACTACCTGCGTAGGACTCACCCACCCACTATCAGAAATTGCATAAATAATACCTGCATTAAGAAGCTTAATGACTTCCTTCTTTACCACCTCCTTCATGTTTGGGTTTAACCTTCTCTGGGTTTGAACCAATGGTTTAAAGTTTTCTTCAAGGAAGATGCTGTGTGTGCAAAAGTGAGGAGCTATCCCCTGGATGTCAGCGATTGACCAACCTATCGCCTTCTTGTTCCTCCTAAGCACCTGTACTAGTTGCTCCTCCTATATATTAGTTAGTTCTGTAGAGATAATGTAACACCCCAACCAACACTTACGCACTTAATAACAAACTACAGCGGAAAACAAGCTTCATCACACTACTACTTAACTCGTTGGTGTTACACGCCGTTAACCACCCACGTGGCTAACAAGGCTATTACATATACAATGTATCGGTCTGATGGACTAGATTCCCGAGCGACTACACATTGCTATCCCTTTTCCATTAACAACAAAACATACACATACCTTCCAACTGTACCGAGTATTCACAAACTAATGCCGATAACAATTTCGGTCTTACTACACTACTACTATATATATACAACTTAAATGATTACCCATGTACAACGACTACCCCGTCCTACTCTCGAACGGCTTCCAGCTCCTTGTACCTGAAATAGGAAAAGAAGAGAAAGGGTGGCCCCCAAGGGGCTCAACACCTTTGCTGGTATGGTAATCCCGCAGCCCACATGCTACCGGGCCACGCACAACTAATTGTCGTCTTAGCATGCGGTTGATTATATTTGAATCATGCATGTAACTATAAACACACAACACATAACATTCCACCACAAAGGGCTCAACAACAGATAGCACATATATACTTGATAAGTCACTCATTGTGTTCATTAACCCTAGAGTGTTTCTCTTCTAATGGAGCTACTTCCTTAATAGACGATACTTACCCAATAATCGGGTTATCCTTAAACGTCTCTTTTATAAACTGGGATTCATTTCCATGATCCACATACACCACATAACAACACTTTTCACGTTTCAACATGCACATAACATAACATCGCAATGGGAATTATAGTACAATAATAACTCATAACATAACGGGGACGGTTCTCTTAGGAACCGACCCAAACATAATTAATTCACTTGTGAGCCTAGAGAATGATGTCACCCTCATGATAAACTCGTTATACACACTCATTACCCCGTCCTAATAGTCGGACGAGTAACTTAAGTTAAGATGGTTCGGATATGGTGACCCGAACACACCACATAAACACATGTTCCCCCTAAACCGATCATAAGTCGGAATAGCTAAGCTTTGGAGTAAGCTAATGGGAGATCATGACCCGTGAGGGAAACAACCATAACAGAGAGGAGGGTAAGGCTAAAAAGGATAGCCACTCCCAAACAACGCGCGACCGGCCCAACCGGATTCCTCACCCCTGTTAGTACATACTTACTTTTAGATATTAGTTAGAGCCCCACTATGGAGTCTATCACATCCACACACCATACAGTATTACAACTGGGTTAAACATACGAGGGAGGTCCTTACATACACACACAAACATCACACAATTAACACACGCATAGTCGTGGTTAGAACGTCACATGGTTCGGGTCATTTAATCCGAATACCGAACTCTCATGTGATCCTAGACTCAGTTAGCTAAGGTTTAACACTTTCGAGGTTAAATGGTATCGGAGTTGAACACACCACATAAATGAATTACTATAAACTCATTACATTTTTATCTTACAACATGGCAAACATACAGAAAAACACATTGGCATACAAGCCGGTGTAATCCGGTAGGACACAGGTTGCAAGAAAACCACACCTTGGTCCTTGCTGCGTACGAGTCCCGCCAAACGTAGCTCCTAGACATGATTGACAATGTCGGTTAATTACTTATTAAGTTCCGGTTTACTAAACACTTTACACGATTGAATGACACGTTTTCTTTTGTTTAAACTCACACTTGGTTGTCATCATTATACCCACTAGGGTTTACTACTTAAACCACACTTTGCTTGTTTTTTTTTACATGTTTTGGGTCGTCCGACCCACCGTCCGACCCACAAACTGGTCGGCGGCCCGTTCCAGAAACTTTTTCCGTCTTTCAAATCCTCCTGTCTGACCCATGTCCGACCCAAGTCCTCTGGGTCGGACCATTCCAGAAACATCAACGGGTGAATTAATAGGGGCTGTCCGACCCGCCCTGGGTCGGACCACTGGGTCGGACAACACCAGGACTTGTCGAAAACTTGTCAAACTTCTTCCCAACTTTTCCTCAAGCCTCCTAATGTGTTCTAACATCATTTGGCACATTTAACCCTTCATATAACATCCATAAAACTCATTTTATAACTCCTTAAACACTTACTCTTTTCTTACCAAAATTCCTAACACTTATAATGTTTTCTCCTCCTTAGTTTCTCCAAGTGGTGTTTCATACCTATGCTAACCACTATGCCAAGAACGTTTCCTCACCATCATAACATCATCTCCCAAACATCCTTTCTTACTAACTAAATCTCCTTTTCCACATCTTGCCTAAACATCATTTCCTCCTTGTACATCAACATTCCTAAACCTTAAACAAACTTCTCCAAGACTTTAATACATCCTCAAAACCACTCATTGAATTCCTAGAACTTCCAAGATAATACCTAAATCCTTGTAATACTCTAAATCACCTTAATGCATGTTTTCTTCCCTAGTAAAACATTTATTCATTCCTAACACTTCCTAGTTCACCAAAACTCATTTAAGCACTTAAAACTTCTTATACATTACCCAAATTTTGCCATAGGTTCTCCTAACACATTGTCATACCAAAACACATTGTTTTTCACCAAAACACATAACACTTAAGAACACCTAAATCCATCAAGAACCTCTCACATACAAAACTTCACCAAATTTACACTACATCACAATATAGTGCATAATTAAATTGCCTGGCACTTAGGCCCTTAAATAACATGGCTCTTAGGCCCTTAAATTGCATAAACCATAAACACTGAATTTCCACATGTATATATTGCCTTTGACCTGCAAATACACCCAACATTACATATGCCCTTAATAACTCCTTGAGAGCATTTCTCTAGGTCATTCACCATTGGCTCCTTATGTATTTTATTAAGCAAATCAAGCTCATTTTTCCTAAGGCATTTAAACCACATTGAGATAGTTTGTTTACCTCTTTTCTTCAAGATTTTTACTTGAACACTCTTTGTAACACACCCTCATAATAATTACGTAATAGTCGCTCACGTGAACAGGAAATAAAGGCGTCTCACAGCGGAAGTAATTACAGTAATAGAACTCACATGGGTGTTACTTGCCACCACTCGCCCATGCGAGTGATGTAGCAGTACAACATCTTAACAAAATTAAACATAAAGGTACAATCCGCAGTGACGACGAGATACCACCTACATTCCAATCTAAGTATCAAAAGCACAACTACTGTGAGCATCTAATATAATCCAAGTCTTACAACCCCTTTCCAGTGGAACCGTTTAATACATAACGAGGTATGAACGATAAATCCAAAATCAACAATGTCCTAACTACCCAATCCCGCACTTCGGCTTCAACGTGTTCAACAACCTGCACAATAAGTGTAGTATCAGCGATAGACGCTGAGTATGCCGGATCTGGACCCTATTGGTCACTTGTCATTTTTTTAACCGTCTTGATATCAGATTGATTTCATGCTTTGTCATTTTACAGATATGATAAATACTGTAACAACATGCATGAGTATATATCATTCATCCAATCCAAACAGTCATATATGGATATTCACATTACTTTCACACATCATACAATACAATGGTGTTGAGAACTCATTCATCGAATGTTAACATCATCACATAGTACATCACTCGGCCCTCCGGGCCTTCACATATCATTAATTTAGTTAGCACAGTACAACATTCGGCCCCCCGGGCCCTCACATTTATTAGTTTTGGTTAGCACTGTTGGGAGTCAGTTAGGACAACCCGAATTATATTCACTTGGACTGTAGTCCCACGTACACACAAGGTGCTCACTGCCCTGATCATCCGAAGACTCTGGCTCTTCACTTTGCCTTTGTAGAGGCGTCCATTTAGGTGGCCAAGGGCCTGGTGCCAACGGTAGCACACTCCGCCTGACGATCTATCTAGGCTTGAACAGGATTTAACTAGGGAAAACCCGAAACGGGATAACCCAAGAGATCTCTACGCGCGACCAGCAGCCAGTGACTGTCTGGATTAAGGTACAACATCACATTCTTTCACACTCCGCTGTTAGCTTTGTTAGTTAGATAGTCAGTTACAGTTTTTGTTATAGAGTACATCACTTAATTGTTGGCTGCCCTATGGGTCTTACGCATGCCTAGAGTTATTCTAGGTAACATTCACGTTTGAGTCAAAGCTCTAGAGACCGACAATGTCGTGTCCCGTTCCTAAGTATTTTACTTAGGTTATAAATACATACTTGTAATACTTAGCGCATTAGGTCAGACAACAGTGGTCACAACACACATTTCGCATATGTAGTTTTATATAAGTCGATCTATAGTCGACGTAATATTAGTCCCGTAGGACGTTCGTGCATAAATAAATAATGCAATGAACATAACTACACATCATACACATACATCACATACATACATCACATACGTACATTCACACAAGTTATTTATCAAACAAATCCGAGCCCGAGGAATTCCTCAGGACAACTCGGATCAAATCCCTTTACATACCGTACACCGATGACTAGATTCGTGCCGTGCAGACCACTAGAGCTTTCGAGCGCGTACGTCGGGAATACGATCTAGTAATACAAGGAACACTAAGCGTCAATCCACATGACAGCACAATTCGGTATTCCCGAATAACGTTTGAAATCCTAGTACTATGTCCCCAGACTTAACATTGGTTACTAGTTAAAGTATCGTTATTAATATTTTATAAACCCCTTACTCGTTGTGTGAGTTAATACTCGGTTGCATTAGAGTATGAAACCTTACGTTATACACTTATGAAACTTCACTAGGGTTTATTTATCAACCCAAGGTCCTATACTAACCTTAGTATTTTATGTTGTTTTAGATAGTATATAACTTTATTTCTTGGTACGTTTTTATTCATGTATGTATGCATTTAGCATAACAGCTTGAATAATTATACTCTTAGTCCACATAATATTATTTATGTTACATCTTTTCCATAATGTTATATGGTACGATATTTTACGTGTCACTAGACCTATAATCTATAGTTTCGGTAGCTTTAGTGTGTACCGGAAATGGTACCCCGCCTTTGTGGCATTAGAACTCTTGATTATCTAGTTCTCCTTAGTTCTAATATCACCTACTAACTTATAACATGTTGTAAGTATTTAATGTTGTACATCAGAACTTGTAGTGACATATAGTCCAAATTAACAACGTGCTGCACTTGTTACCGGTAACATTTATATATCAGATTGTACTTCCTCCACCTCACGAAATCACCATCCCATCATAGTTATTACAGGTTATAGAACTTAGAGCTGTATTGCAATTTAATCTCTCACTGTAATTCAATTGAACAGAAAGCAACATGGCATCGGAAATCTGGTGATCATGCCTTTGCAGTATTTTTTCTTTGTTGTTTCTGTTTGGTGATCAAGTTGATTTCCAAAATTCCTAATGATTGTATCAGCCTAGCCCCTTCTTCTAGGAGTATTTGAGTTCATTTACAACTCAATCCCACTCTTAATATCCCTCTGCACAGGTTTACACAGAGAGTCACTTATTTCAGGAACAATTTGAATTTGGCGTATTGAGTTTGGAAAGTTATTCCTTTTCTTTGTTTTTTTTGCTTCTCATCCCTTGATTTGGCTTCTTCTTCATTCTCTCCCCCACTCTGCTTAGTTACTTTAGTTCCTCATGTTATTGTAGTTTCATTCCAACAGAAGTCGGCTCATATAGAGACAGGAAGAGAACTGTTAAGGCAGAAAAGAACTGACTTCACTCTTATCTGTTTTCTTTTTCTTTCTGTTTGCCAGTTGGCTTACAGTTTCCTTTTCCTCTCAAAATGTTCACTTAATAGTTAAGTGAATTAGCTGGATGTTGTTTCCCCTAAACCACTCTATGCGAATCTCTTTAAACACGCTGTAACTTAGGCATACAGAAGCAAGATCTTTGATCTGTAATCTGAAAACAGAACTGATGTGTGCCCTCATTAGCCCCTCTGTCTGTTTCTAAATGAGCTATACTCCCCCCTGATTCCCTACTTATCTGCTAGTGTTTTATCGAGGTTCCTTAGACTCAAGGATAACTCAAGGAAACCTTGTTATGCCACTGAAGTTTGAGTACACAGCAGTCAGGACTGCAGCAAAAGAATCTGCAACAGGTATACATTTTTCCTTCTCTTTCCTATCTGTTAGTTCATATGTTTGATTCCCCTATCCTTTCCAAACCGTTAACCCAGTTACAGAAGCATTCCCATTAAGTTCTTAAACCCCCACAAAACCGAAGACAATTGTTACAGATACAGAATTTGCCCGACATTGATCTGGTGAGAAAAAAACTGAAACTGAAATTTAAATTGAAATCAGAACTGATGTTTCACTATCCTCCTCTCGCCTATCTGTGTTCACTCATCTAGCCTCCTTCCCTCTTCAAGGTTTGTTTATCCAAATAGCTAGTTGTATACTCTGGTTTTTATCTTCATAACAGGTTTTCAACCGTCTAGGACATTTTTCTGAGGATTCTCCACACAGAAACTAGACTATGTTGTTACAGAAGAAGAAACAGAAATGTGAAACTGGTTGTTTCTTTCTGTACGTGCCACCTAATTTCCCACATTCTCTCCAGTTTATTTACTCTTAGTTAGGAGTCTCAGTACAGTTTTAATTTTGAACAGTCCAAGACACTGAGTTAGAGTTATCTAGATTCTTTACACATCAGAATCTAGAAAGATCAGAAACTGTCTAAATGAAGGACTGAAACTGAAAATCTTAATCTGTTATTGCTTCTTCAGTTTCTTCTGTTATTCAAGAATTGGCATTTTCGATTCTTCTCTCCAATCTTACTACCCAGTAGCTTAAGTATTCTACTACCAAGTTTCTGTTCTCAATTAAGTCCCATCACCATTTTATTATAGACACATAAATATCCAACACTGGCTGGAGAGAATCTGAAACTGAACCAAGATTGAAATTCTGAAATTAATGTTGCTTTGCTCTTCTGTTTCTTTTGTTCCCTCATCAGGTTTTTACTTCTCTCCATAGTCTAGCCACTCCTTAAGGTGTTTTGTTATTGTTTTAATCTTCATAGCAGCCCCAAAGACCTAGACCCCATTTCAGGAGGTTCTTTACACAAACTCAAAGAATTCATAAATGAAAACAGACAGAATAGACACTGATGCATAACTTTTTTTTTCCTGTTACTTAGTTGTGCATTCGGGTTGGGTTTTGATTCTTCATGAAGTTCTTGTTCTCACTTGTGTGTGTTAGGGTGTTTTAGATTCATTAACCCACATCACAAGCCCGTTGTACAGAAATACAGAAACTCCAACCAACTAAAACATCGCAACTGATAATTTCTTCTGGTTTTTTTCTGAGAATTCTCAGTTGTTGTTTTCTATTCAGTTTCCCCTCCATCACTAGTCCAGATAGTCCTGTTTTGCCTGAGTTCTAAGTTTCTAACCTAGCCCTCACTACTTTCACACTCCCTCTGCAAGGTAGATACACAAAGCACGCCTCGGTTTCCTCGGTTGAACTACACAACCAGAAATAAAACTAGAACTGCTACGTCTGTTTCTGTTTTGTTTCCTCTCTCTCTGGTTAGAATCTGTTTTTACTTCCTTTCTTCAACATCCTCACAGAGGCTTAGTTAGGTGTATTATAGGATTATATTGCATTAGGAACTCAAGACTACCCAAAACAGTAAGAACTCACCCTCAGAAATTTATGATACAGAACTGGGTATAACTGAAAAGGAAAGAAACCGCTACAGATTTTTCTGTTATTTTCCTATCAATCGATGCAGCATCAGTTTAGTTTTGGTTATGGAGTTTACTCAATGACTCACTCCCTCCTAACTTGTTGTTTTCTCCTAGTAGTTCTTGGCACGATGTGAGCTCTCCAGGTGTTTCCTTTCAGCTAGACAAATCCACACAGTTATATTTAGCTTACTTGTCCTTGTTTCGGTAATCTGTATGGGAAGTACGAATCTTGTTTTTTTTTTGTAGTTCTTCTTACCTTGGATCAGTAGAGGGTCTTTTCTTTTTTGTTCGATCCAGTGATCTCAGTCAGGGATTGACTCACTAGAACGGAGAAGACAGAAGAAAAGAAAAAGAACGTTACAGATTATTGTTTCTGCACTCAAGAAGGTAGGAGGAAGGGAATCGCGGTGATAGAACTCCCTTCTTACCTTGCCGATTATTTGAGCCATGCTGGTGCGCAGGCATAACTACTTTGGAATGTCGAGAGCAGGCAGGTGCGTGATCCACTGGTTCGAGGATGGAGATCTGTGTACCGTGGTTGAACCTTGGATCAGTGAAGGGGATAAAAGACAGAAAAAAAACAACCAAGAAACTGGGCTTACCTTCACATAGAAATGACCGCGGTGTTCTTGGCTTGCTGTTGGCGTGGACATGCAAGCGAGAAGGATTTTAGCTGGGATAGAGTCTTAACTAGCAGGTAAGACAGTAGGGGATGGCTCACCAGAATAAACAAGGGTTACTGTGACTTTCAAGGGCTTGGGAACATCCATGGTGTACAAGTTACAAGGAGGTCATGGGTGGAATTAAAAGTAGAATCCTGTCGCCTGACAGTTGGGAATGAGGGAATCATTTCTGTTTGCCTGTTGATTCTGGTTGAACTCCTTGTATCTCGAGAGAGAGAGTGAGAGGTACCGACACTGTGTGGCTCCTCTTTTCATTTCTGTTATCTCAGTGATTTGGTTACTAAACTTAGATTGTGTGCATAATCTACCGAATTCGATAGCAGCTCAATCGGTTAAGGTTTCGGGATAGTTACGTAGGGTCTTGGGTTCGAATCCCGGCTAGAGCATAGTTGCTCTTTTATTTTTTATTTATTTATTTTTTTTAGCCTTGTTATGCCAATTTATTGCATATGAGTGACTTGTATGTTATATTGCATATAAGTGACTTGTATTAACATGTCACATTAGTAGTTGTATGTACATATATATATATACTACTATTTCGTTATGTCACGTTTTTAATTTTACCCATATACGGTTACGACTATTTTATTTGTCGCGTTTTAGTTACATGTACAACGTTATAATCATGTAACGTTGTGTATATGTACATATATATTTGTGTGTACATAAGTACGGTAATATTAAACTGTTCGTTTGTTTGTCGCAGTTATTACATGCTTGATTTTTATACCTTAATGTATTAAGGTGTTATGAACTTACTTCAATAAGGTAAGCGTAGTGAGTCACACATTAATTATAATCGAGAACGTTAACGTGCCCGGTTACCAGTCTTAAACTGGCGGAATACATATTAGCCAGTCAAGGGAATATATTGACCATAGGTTTGATTAAGTGGCTAATGTTATCATATATATTTTTTTTGCACTATTGGTTTATTATTCACCACACAATGCACATACATTTGGCTTCCTGAAAACTTTGTTGCGTTCGACTTATTTTTAAAGCATGCTTGGCGTTAATTTAATGATTATATGCTTAATCAATATTTAATCACTTAGGGGTATTTCAATCTACCCCCCTTAAAAAGACTTCGTCCCGAAGTCGCTTTACTTAGATAGGTGTATTAATGACTACCCATATAATCCCATAATGTATATCTATGTGATATATCATTTACACATCGTATTGTGCTAATACCGCACATAGCCCTCAATTGTGGCGTTAATTCAAACATACATGGATATAGGTGATCCATCAGCACCATCATTTCCTATCAGTTCTACCAATCCTGACAACCTCCCCGAGGTGTCATACCATATTGTCATTCCACATTCCATATCTACGGATTTATTTTGTATCCAGACTATACCATGTGTAATCAATCTACAAAGTACTACAAATATATATATCCCGCATATCATAAGGAACAGTACTACATTCATGGATGTAGATACATCATTTCAAGAAGTATTTCATACCATACACAACAAGTGCACATTTCACACAACAAATCAACCACGTACGCCCCGCGTACCAAACAACACCAACAAAATGAACAAACACATCACAAACAACGTCCAACAATCAACATCGTATGCCCCGCATATCCACAAACTATTGTATGACCCGCATACGAAATAACAGAATTTAGTGCAAACATGTGCACAGCCAAGAGGCTCTACCCCCCTTAAAAAGGGTTACGCCCCCGTACCCCACAGTATTCGACAGCCGCTCCACAAGGAGCGCTGGATACTTGACTCTTATAGAGTTCTCTAACTCTCATGTGATGTTTTCACCTTTGGAGTAGATTATTCTCATATCAGAGATGTGGTATGACTCTAGCTCCTTCGGCTCTTAAATATGTATAAAGGGTGAGGCACGTATTGTGCCTCTGCTATTTTTCTCTCCAATTTCGTTTCTAATGGCCCACTCGCTCTGTATGAGGTGCAGACCCATGAACATAGGCTCATTTCCCTCTTTTCATACATTCGGTGTGTCTTCTCCACTGATATTCAGCTTGAGGTATAATATGACATTGGCTCTTGTTAGTACTTGGTGCTCTTTGCACTTGTCTTGGTAATACTAAGACGTACCAGCCTACATGTCCACGTAGATGATGATGTCATTCATTCGTGTCTCCTGGTGGTTTTGTTCCAGAGTAATACATTGTTGTAGTTCTTTGATACACACTCTTGTTGATATCCATTGCATTCTTTCTGTATTTCCACTAGATTAATAACTGCACAAGTGCAATACCAAAACACTCAGTCCTACAGAGTGCAGAGGCGTAAACTCTCAGCAGCTAATATCTACAGAGTCAAACAGGTAAGATGAGCGAATCATCATGTGAGTGGTACAATTCCAAGTCTATTATTCCTTCTTAAGGTATCTGTTAGCATTTAGCTTGTCTCTTATCATTGCATAGTCCACGCGTTTATGTTCACATCATTTGGTAGATTCCTCTGGATTGCAAGAACTTGCATGATCCTTATGGGGGGTTCTACATATTATTGGTCCCTATAGTGGTTTCTTGTGTCTGTCGTCTGCTCCCGTCATCTTTGAATCTTCACTGTGTGTTGACCGCTATTCTGTGTTGTAGATTCTTGGTTTCTCTAGCCCGTTGGTTAACTGCGGCTCTTCCCGTCCATCTTCGAGGTAATCTGCATCACTGTCCGTAGTACGGAGTTGACTACTTCTCGTGCTCCTAACACTACTTGTCTACATGCATGGGGTACCATACTGATACATTACTACTTACCTGACTAACCCATAAATAAGTCTGTCAGGCCCCATGCTCCTATCGGAGTGCGGTCGTCCCATGTCTCGTTTAGTAAACTGGTAGTGTCCGTCACACGATTATTGTGAAGTATTCTATTGTCACACTCCCTTTTGATGGATGTCCTTGTTGTAGTTTGATGTTGATTGGTCCGCAATGTTGGTTATCTTGCCGTAGATTCTAATGTTCTAGCAGTATGGTGGTAATGTGGTTGGAACATTATTTTTGTTCCCTGGACTCATGTCCTTAGTAACATATTAGTGGTAGCACTTGGTTGCTAACTAGTTGAACGTTAAATGTTGATTCGTCTGTATGGTTGCAATCGTTTATGATATTGGTGCTGAGGTAGCAATGTCAGTTCTCCTACCTCGATCTCCATGAGTATACATGATATCTCTCCTTCAGTTTTAATCATTATCATATCTTACCTATGCTTCCCGATATGGCGTAGGGTAAGTTCTCATACTTGGGTATTCATATACGTTCCCTGTTACGTTTAATTGGGTGTATTGTAGATTGTATGATTGCTTGAGCAACTTGGCTCTTCATTTTTCCAACTATTCTCGTTGATGGTACTGCATCCTCAAAGGTATGCTATTTCTCATAAGTTTAGGTTTGTCCATTAGGACTAAACATTTATCACTATTAGTGATTAACATTACATGCTGGTATATACTCCTGGCATTCAGCTAGTAAGTAATGTCTTTGTTGTTACTTATCGTTAGTGCTAGTTACTTGTATTGTAGTTATTTATATTTCAAGTGCGCGGTTGGCGCCTGTTAGTAATTCATTATTGTTATTCACATTGCTTACGGTATGTACCGTAGCTCCATTGCTTCATTTTATTAACTTAAACATTCTTGTGTTAGTAATATACCTGGAAAGGTAAGTGGAGTCGGTGTTCCGGTCTCCTGATACGCTATTTAGCGTTCGTTTGTGTGTTCTGTAATATCGATTAGGTGGTTGTCGTTGATTCAATTTACACATTCATTCATCACTGACAGTCGTCACAGTAGTAAACGACATGTCTTCAACATATTTTGATATTTATCATTTCTTTACATGGCGAGACGCCAACGGCGGTAGCCATTTTTTCTACTTAGGTCCTGTTTCATAATCGGTATGATATTGATAATACATATAGAACTTAATCTTGACGTTGATCAGTATTAGTTGTACATAATCATACATGGCACTCCTTGGTAAAGGTAGTGCCCAGAGGTAGTAATTATTCATGTGTTCAGTGTTGATTCGCGTTCATTGTTGCGAAGGTATTGGTAATGTCCGTATTACGGTAGAATTGTTCTTTTCACTCCTGGTCCATCTGTGGACTGATACGTTCTACCAACTCTCTTGTGTTCATCACAGTTTTGCGTATACGTACTTATAGTTAGTGAACTATAAGTTACATTTATTACAAGGTTAAAATGTTATAACGTATGATGTGTATAACATCTATTAAATGTGTGGCAATACTGAAATAATGGAAAAGTATTAGGAGTTGATGGAAGTAAGGATTTTTGATGTACATGCCTTTTGGCAATAATACAGTTTTATTAAAAATATGAGTTATAGTATATATAATGAGAAATGGAATTTATAACCTAAGGTTAGTATAAAATGAAACCTTAGGAATTTAATTTTTGTCCTGAAATGTGACAAGATATTAGGATAAAGTTCTTAATATATATTGCATAATATAATGCATCTAACCAAATATTCATCTTACATTAAGATGATGGCGAAAATGTGACATAAGATATAGGATAATAAATCATGAGATATGAATGTAAGTGAATAGTATAAATACTGCACACGATATAGTTGGAAACTGTATGGCAGCGATTGTTATACGATCATATTCTCTACATAGTTTTATTTGTATGATTTAATATACAACGTGAACTGTTAATCGCACGTTTCCTTATTTAATATCTTATTGTTAAATTGTTGCTAGTTTTTGTAACTAGGATACTGCAGTTTTTGTTTATCCTTACTATAATTAATTTTGGCAACTTGTGAAGAGTTTCAGGAGTCATACGACTCTGGTGTGATCAGCACCAGTGTTGCACTAGCCTTTCACCCCAATTTGTGGTTGTTTTCCCTTGATCCCCGGAATCAGGTTTCACCGTCCACTTCCAATCCAGCCATTTAATGGTTTGATAATTAAATTATGTTATCTTGGCTTCTAAGCCTGTGTCATTGCATTCGTTCTCGTTTAGTAGTTATAATTTGTTATGGGCTGGTGTGCCCCTTTTATTGCGTTAATCGACTCGTCGGTCCCTTTAGAGGTTGTAGGCCTCGTATCTTGGTGGTTTATTGCAACAATTGTAGTCATGTAGTTTTATATTAGAGATGTACATTTGTTTGGTGATTATTGGTAGCCATGGTGTCGTACCATAGGTCTACGCAGTTATAGTATTCGTTGTAACGATAATAGTAGTGGTAACTGCAGTTGTGATTGTTTACAGCACTTGCAGTGGCAAGTGCGCGGGGTAGACGAAATCATTAGTAAATTGTTGAAATCAGCGCTTGCAGTGGCAAGTGCACCATGCAGGTAGAGTTGTCGGTTCCCGACTTGTTTGTCTCACTGTTGCATGGGTTGCTTAATTAACTTTGGAATGATTGTTCGTGAATAAGACGGTATTTGGGTTTGGGAAATTTTCCTGACCACATTATCATTAGAATAATCAAGTTCTCTCATCACATTAGATTTATAATAGTGTAAATGTTGGTCTTTGTCTCCCTACAGGTACCGCCACGACGGGGACCTAGTGTAAAACACCCCTACTAAACGGTTCCTAGTAATCCTATAGAAGTCGCGCACAATAATATCTCGCAGCGGTAAATAATAAACTATCGCCCTACTGTGTCACTGTTATCACTCACTCGCCCATACGGGTGATACGATTTCCTGATAATCACTTGCGAAACGTATTCCCGCAGTGACCACAAGAGATAGATAGTAGAACTTAAACAACTTAAAACAAATCTAACATCAACAATTATTACAGACCGTGAGCATCTAACCCAATACACCTCGGTTACAACCCGAGTCCAAAACACCTGAGTATCACACCGTACCAAGTCTAAACCAACTGTAATATCACAAGGGTCCACGTCTCGCTGCGACCCACCAGCTAATCACCTAAATAAAGATGGTTTGTGGTATGGAATCAGCCCCTGCTGAGTATGTCATCACATGCCCGTCATGCCCCCAAAACCCCTCAATTATTTGGTCGAGAGCATGAGGTTCATTACATGCATTACCATTTTAATATATAAACTGTAAAATAAACAACAGTAATCCATATAACAACACAAACCATCAGCACACATAATTACCACAAGTATAACCAATGAACAATAAGCGAAACAACGCGAGTAACAATAAGTATTAATTCTCGTCCATGGTGTAGAAGCCAATATGTTCGCCACTGTATACTTCTCAAATGTTTTATTGTTCAGTTATACCTAGTGACATTGTCTCATTAAAACGACATGTCTCCTAGTTACCCATATAATGGCGGGTCCCCACTGCAGTAGCCACTCCAACGGTAGAGTCTCCGACCAACGAGCCATTCTAGCTCACGGGAAATTTTCTTGATACTTGCGGACCCGTACGCGGACATACTGGTATCGTTTTGTGTGATCACAGCGCGCACCAAGAGCCACATCCTCTTGGCTTTACTTCCATTCATTATACTTAATTATACCATCGCATCGCATTACCAAATTTTCTAACACAGCAGACCAAGATCATTAGTCCAATCCGGAGTCTGTAAACTCGGGATCCAGTGTTAGATACGAGAGCGGCGTATAGAAAGGCCAATGCTCCGTATGAAAGTCTTGGATATATATATGTATTATTATCCTAGTGCTACAACAGTTTTTCTGACGTTCCTTATTTTTCGTATAAGATAGCACCATAGCCGCTAGTTCGTTTTATATATAGGTTCTTATATACGAACCAATACTGTTAACTCATCAACACGTAAATAATGAGCAGCTATAAATATAAAGATCATGCATTTTAAATTAAACATTCAGACAAACAACTATCACATCACACAGAAGTCTGAACTGAGGAAGCCCTCAGAGACATCAGAGACACATAACAACATACCGTTCACCTGGTGTATTACGGTGGAGTATGAATCCGCAAGATCCTATGCTCCTTGTGTAGTCTCTAACGAACTAAACAATACACAATGCTACTGATTAGCATACTGTATAACAACACAATCCTACGGTACCCCGTACCGTCACTAACACCTCCCGGTTTACCCCCTGTTATTAACTATCAATGTTGTCGGGTTTTAGGTTAACTCGAGATTGGAAAAGGTGTTATATACACACGCGTAGTCTTGTTTGTATATTAGTATAGTTGTGTTGTTAAACTTGTTATCGCATGTAACTTAATGTTTGTTTGTACATCATACAGTTTGTTTCATTATTGTATGTGTGATCCTTTGTCATGCACTATGCATCTTACCTTAGTATTTATTTTTCTAAGGTTTGTCTCTTTTTTTTTATATTTCATGTGGTATAATTCATCTGTAAACTATACTCTTAATATCTAGGATCCTTATTATCCCATGAATACTCTTAACTTTAGAATTTCCATACCTAATGTTTATAATTCTTTTCTCCTTAACTATTATCATTTTAATTATGATAATTTATGATTATTGAACCATGTCACATTTTCTACACTACTACATTATATTTATATGTGTGTATTATGGAACTATTTATTATATGGTAAGTCTCAATCTATATTCATTCTTTTTAATGAATATCTCTCATATTATAAATGTTATAACTCTTATAACATTAAAAACCATATTATAAATTCCATTTAAAAATGTTATTATTTTCGAACAGCACCTATGTTCTTAAATATTTATAAAATCCACCTCTTAATTAATATAATGTCATCTTATAGTTATATAACATATCTTATGACATTTAAATCATTAAAACAATTATAGCCTATAGTTATATTTTGTTTTTAAATACCAAACAGCCTTAGTATTTTCGGTTTTCACTTATAACCATTAAACTTCTATAAACTCACAATTCAATTCCAATTTATAATACATAGTTTTCTAACCCCATTAAAACTATATATTATACATATATCTTTATAAAACCTTATATACCATTCCAAAAATTACCAAACTATACCAAAAGGTTATAAACATTATTCCTAACCTTATACTTCTTTTAATTCACGGTTTTTATACATTTGTTACCTATTTATAACAATGTCATAAAATACCATATATTATACTTATATAATTCACATGAACTCCAAATTTAACCAAATAAACTTCTAAAAATTTCTAATAACTTAAGGACTTTACTAAACTCCATTTACTACCCTTAATTCTCGGTAATTACATTACCACCCCAAACCTTATAAATCTTTTACAATTTAGTAAGTATCTCATTATAAGGTAGTATTTTAATTTCTTAAATTTTCTAAACTTGGTCAAAGTCTCCTATATAGTCAACTTTGACCCCTAATACCAAATGGGAACCAATTTTCGGTAATTACAAATAATGACCTATACTTTTCTATTTTTACAATTTTGACCCAAAACTTTATAAAATGTTATAATTTTTATTAAATTCATTTAAAAACCCTAAATTGCTCTAAATTACCCACGGCTTTTCTAATTCCTTAATAATTACGAATTGGCCCCAACTTTAATTATAAGCATAAATAAAACTAAATAAGCTTATAAAATAAATTAAAATGGCCTAATGACATGGCCTTATTACAACCTTGATCTTGCAAAATAAATTACACAATAAATGTCTCAAAATATAGCATATATATTCGGCCTCTCCATGGTTTAATTATTTTTCCACATAATGTCATAATTTGACCATTATGTTAATTAAATCTCTTAAATGACTAGCTTATTTATCTTAGCCATTTTTTTTACATTTTTAGGTCAATATGACCTATATGTGTATGTTCACTCTCGGCCATATATATATATATATACTTAGAGATTGCAAAAATCATAAGTTTAAGGTGTTTATACCTTGATCTATCCTTGTATGCTCTCGGCCACCTCTAGGAAAAATCACCACTTGATTTAGACATGTTTAATACACAAAAACAAGATATGGTTACACTCCAAGCTTGAGCTTAACCATAAGGAATAATTAATGTAAGATTTAAGGCAAAAATCACCTTAAAAATGCAAGGGAAGTTCTAGGTATTTTCGACCTGAACCAAACACACCACAAGGTGTTAGATCCAACATATTGACATAGGAATTAGTTAGATCTCGAAATATTACCTTGTTACTAGGTTTTACCTTGGAAAAATGGCTTAAAAGAGAGTATTTCTCTTGGATCTTGGTCACCCTTGCTCCAAATGACTCACCAACAGATTCTACACGAAATGGAGGAGAAGATGAAGCTATGACCAAAATTTCACAGCCAAACTCGAAAGGAATCAAAAGTTATGAGCTTAAAGCACATTTTTACCTTAAAATGTAGATTTGGACAACCTTGGTCCCTCTACTGATCTCAACCGAGTTTAGCTCTTGTTCTAAGCTTAGAATACTGAGAATAAGCCATAGGAATTGATGATGAGCCACGAAATTTAGGTCTTGGTAGTGAAGAGATGAAGAAAAAGGGCTAAAAATGACATAAAATGACATTAAAACACTTACCTTAAGGACTTAAGAGCTAGATTTGCCTTCCATGTTCAAGAACAAGCTTGGAGAGCTTGAGAGGAAGGGGGAGCTCGGCTGGGATGGTGAAGATCGGACAAGGAAGAAAGGAGAAGGTGGGAATGATTGATAAGGTTTGAATTAATGTGAAAAAGTAACATTATTTTATAAAAGTAAACACATTAGGTATCATTTGTCTCCAAATCATTGCATGCTGTCTCCTCCCTTTATGCAGCCGGCCACCAAGGGGTTAAATGGGTCATTTTAGTGCCCATTGACCATACTTGGTCAATTTGACTCCTGTGGGCCCCACTTCGGGGTTTATTAATATTTTATATATTAAATTGTGTAAAAATCTGTAAAATTTGGAATTAAATTCCTAATATGATATAACATGATAAAATATCATATTTAAGGATAATTATAATTTTTAAGCCCATTAAAAATCAATTTAAAAGGCAATCTCACAAAAACGTGCTTTAAGGTGTTTTAGTGCACGTTTTGTGTCGCAGGGTGCTCCTGAGCTTAGTTCTCCTTGAGAATGGTTTTGTTATGTTCTTTACTTCATTATAATACTTAGGAATCCACTTTGGATCCTATTTGAGGTCATACAATCTTTATGGTGTCTTAAAGCACATTTTTGGCTTTACCGATCTTAAGGCGTGTTTTGCCTTGTTGAGATCTTTTAGATTGTTCCCCAAAAATATTTAGGTGTTTATTAATCATTTAGATCATTAATAGATCATTTAATTAATTTTTAAAGGTTAGGGGTATTTCAGTCTACCCCCCTTAAAAAGGCTTCGTCCCGAAGTCCTTAATCCTCTAAAGTTCACCTAAGGAATCAAGTTCCACTAAGTAACCAAACAGTCCATTTCTAGGGAGTAACTCCCACTAGGTTCAAACCTAGTCTATACATACAGCATATATCAAATAGCCAAGCTCAGTATAACTCATTCATATCACAGCAGCACTATACAAGGTGCACATCCCAACTCATCAACCAAAAAGTACTCAGGGTACCATGTATATATATTCAACCAGGTGCACTAAGGCACATACATAAAATGTATCATACATACAATCATCCAAACAAATACGTATGACATAGCATACACCCAAAACACACCACAAAATAACAAGACCTAATGCACAACATGTGCGCAAGCCAAGTGGTGTCTACCCCCCTTAAAAAGGGTTTGACCACGAACCCGTATAAGTATCGCAGCTACTACTCGAAGAGTGCTGGGTACTTCGCTCTCATGGAGTCCTCTAACTCCCATGTAGCCTCCTCCACCTCATGGTTCGACCAGAGAACCTTGACCATGCTAACGGTCTTGTTCCTAGTCTGCCTCGTCTTCGTATCGAGAATGCGGAGTGGTGTTTCCTCATATCTTAGAGCTGGGTCCAACTGTAAAGTCTCTGGCTGTAACACGTGCGATGGGTGGGGCACATACTTCTTCAGCTGTGAAACGTGAAAAACGTCGTGCACCCTCCCGAGCTCTGCTGGTAAATCCAGTCTATAGGCTAACGGGCCCACTCGCTCCTTAATCGCGTAAGGTCCAACATATTTCGGGCTCAACTTGCCCTTCTGCCCAACCGGAATATCCCCTTCATGGGTGACACTCTAAGGAATACCATATCGTCGGTAGTGAACTCAATGTCCCTCCTCTTGGTGTCTGCATTTGCTTTCTGCCGGTCTTGAGCTGCTCTCATGTTCTTGCGAATCTGTAGGACATCCTCCTTAATCTGCTCTAGGTACTCTGGTCCTAGAAGCGTAGTCTCGCTGGCCTCATCCCAGCATAAGGGAGTCCTACACGGCCTACCATAAAGTGCCTGAAATGGTGGCATCTGTATCGAGGAGTGGTAGCTGTTGTTGTAGGCGAACTCTATCAAGTGTAGACGCTCTAACCAACTCCCCTGAAAGTCTAAGGCACATGCTCTCAGCATGTCCTCCAGTGTCTGGATGGTCCTCTCACTCTGACCGTCGGTCTGTGGATGGAACGCCGTACTAAGCTTCAGCTTCGTACCCAAGGCTTCTTGAACCTGTCCCCAGAATCTAGACAAAAAGCGAGGGTCCCTATCAGAAACAATAGTCTTTGGCACACCATGGTGCCGGATCACCTCCTTCTGGAACAAGTCCGCTAACTTCGGGACCTTCCAGGTATCCTTCATCGCAACAAATTTTGCCACCTTCGTCAAACGGTCCACAATGACCCAAATCGTGTTCAGTCCTCCCTTAGCCGGTGGGAGACCGACAACGAAATCCATCGAGATGTCCTCGAACTTCCAACAAGGAATAGGCATAGACTGCACTAAACCTCCGGGTCTCCTGTGCTCAAACTTAACCTTCTGACAGGTCAAGCATCTAGCCACGTACTCAGCTACATCCTTCTTCATCCCGCTCCACCAGAAATGAACCTTCAAATCCTTATACATCTTCGACGAACCAGGGTGGACGGATAAGGACGAGCAATGAGCCTCCTGGAGTATCTTCTCCTTCAGATCAGGAGCCGACTCCGGAATACACAAACGGCCCTTCAGTCGAATCATGCCATCATCGCACAGTGCGAAATCATATTTCAATCTCTCAAAACAACCATCTATCATTTTCTGCCTGATACCCTGCATATAGTGATCACTCTCCTGTGCAGCTCGTATCTCATCAATCATACTGCTGTTTGCTAATAAGGTGAACAATGAATGAGCTCTGCGGCTCAGGGCATCAGCTACTACATTCGCCTTGCCCTCTTTGTACCTCAAGTCAATGTCATAGTCCTTCAGGAACTCGACCCATCTTCTCTGTCGCATGTTCAGCTCCTTCTGGGAGAAGAGATGCTGTAAGCTCTTGTGATCAGAGTAGATAGTGACTGTCACACCATACAAATAATGTCGCCAGATCTTCAAAGCGAAGACTACTGCGCGCCTAACTCTAGGTCATGTGTAGGGTAATTCACTTCATGCTTTTTCAACTGTCGGGATGCGTAGGCAACTACCCTCCCGTGCTGCATAAGCACACAGCCTAAGCCGGTTCCAGAGGCATCACAGTACACCTCGAACCCATCGGTGCCCTCAGGAATAGTGAGAACGGGTGCGATGTCAGGAGATCCTTCAGCGTCTGAAAGGACTGCTCACACTCTGCAGACCATAAGAACTGGGATTCCTTCTTCATTAGATTAGTCATTGGTTTGGCTTCCTTGGAGAAGTCCTTCACAAATCTTCGATAATACCCTGCCAAACCCAGGAAGCTACGGACGTCTGTGACTGTCTTCGGCCTTGGCCAACTCTTTACTGCCTCAATCTTAGCAGGATCTACAGATATGCCGCTAGCTGATATAATGTGTCCTAGAAATGACACGCTGTCTAACCAGAACTCACACTTAGAGAGTTTGGCATACAGTTGGTTCACTCTCATAATATTCAACACCTGTCTCAAATGGAACTCATGATCTTCCTTGGTTTTTGAATAGATCAGAATATCGTCGATGAAGACTACAACTGAACTATCAAGATGCTCTCTAAAAAGTCGGTTCATCAAGTCCATGAATATGGCTGGCGCATTCGTCAGTCCGAATGGCATAACGGTGAACTCATAGTGTCCATACCGTGTCCTGAAAGCTGTCTTCTCAATGTCACCCTCTGCAATCCTAATCTGATGGTAGCCAGATCTGAGGTCTATCTTCGAGAACACACTGGCTCCTCTCAGCTGATCAAACAAATCATCTATCCGTGGTAATGGGTACTTGTTCTTGACTGTAACCGCATTAAGCTCGCGGTAGTCGATGCAGAGTCGCATACTGCCGTCCTTTTTCTTGACGAACAGCACTGGAGCACCCCAAGGAGAAACACTAGGTCGGATGAATCCCTTGTCGAGGAGGTCCTCCAGCTGTAGCTTCAGCTCCCTCATCTCAGCCGGTGCCATACGGTAGGGTGCCTTAGCAATGGGGCCCGTACCTGGCAACAAGTCGACGGCGAACTCAACCTCGCGCACAGGCGGCATGCCTGGCAGCTCATCAGGAAATAAGTCGGGAAAATCGACCACGACTGGAATGTCTACGTCCGTCACGTCGCTCTGTCTCGTGTCCTGTACATAACAGAGGAAGGCTTGTCGGCCCTTCCTAACATCCTTCATCAGGGATAATGCTGACACGATCTTGACAGTCGGCTCTCTCCTCACACTGCGGTATGACACTGTCTTGCCGCTCGGCCCCTTCAATAGTAGTCGATGCTCTGCGCAATGAAGGCGGCCCCTATGCTTCTGTAGCCAATCCATGCCCACTATGATGTCAAAACCCAAATTCTTGAACTCAATTAGATCAATGGGGAAGGTCTCAGTCATAATGCTGATCTCTAACCCTGTATACTGTCTAGTGCAACCTACTTTCTCCTTCGAAGGAAGGGTGACTGAAAAGTCTGAAAGCTGTTCGGGGGTGGCCCCCAGCTTCTTAGCAAACGTCGAGGAAATGAAAGAATGCGAAGCTCCTGAGTCGAACAATACGGAAGCACTAATACCATCAATAGGGAAAGGTACCTGAGATTATCTCTCGTATTAGCATCGAGTCCCAATAAATCACTAATTCACTGTTGTTTGTAACTGTCATACCTGTGATGACATTACCAGACTCCTTGGCTTGCGCCATGTCTAGGATGCAGATGGTACCCTCCTTTTCATTACTATAGCCTGAAGTTATGAATTATCGGTATCAACAAAACTGAACACAAACACTTGAAAGTAGGAAACTCTTATTTCATTCATCCAACGGTATTTTACAAGGTTACACACTTAGCTACTGCTATTACATCAATACTGTCTGAAAGTCAAATTTAAACGACCAGGTCGGATGTGGGTATCATTCACTAGAGCTGGTGGTGCGGTATTGAGCTTAATGCTCTTAATACCATGATATACAAGCCTCGACTCTCCACCAAATACCAACACATCCCCAGACTTGAGGATGATCTTACTTGCTAGATCCATCCTCTTCTGGTCTCCATAAATAAACTCAGCATCATCGCCGATGGAAAAGATACAACTGGTACTCCTCTGGTGATGGACTCGGTCGTCTCATCACGGTCCTGGTGCATTCCAAGCTTCCCTCCCTGTTCATAGTAATTGATGATGCAAACGTCAGGTGTCATGTCGGGTAATGGATAAGTCTCACAGTCTTGAGCGATATCCATTGCGTTTCTCACCAAGGTAAGGAAACTCTCGGGTATCCTAGGTATAGGTATGTCACCTACCATCCTCACCTCTCGATAAACCCTAGCTTGTGGATCCCAATCTTTCCCAAGCACATCATGTGCAGTTTCATTCTAGAACCACTAGTAAATACAGGGGTATAAAAACCTCCTATGCCCTTACCCAAAGCTCTACACTCATTCACTATGGTGATTTGCTCATCTAGGGTTAGGAACTCTCTGAGAAGTATCATGCCCGGTCTGACTACATGAACAACTCACTAGGGTACTCCCGTCTTTCTTCTGACTCTCTATCTACTGCTCAGTTGTCTGATAGTGGATAAGACTGATAGAAAGGTTCCTAGTAACGTTACTAAAAGGTAAGGTAAAACTCATTGTAAGTAAGGAAAAAAGTAAAATTTAGAAGTGTACAATAGTTAAGCTCATGTCAATGCTATACATGTGGGTTTAAATGCTAACCTCATCACGCTGGGACCAGCGCCAGCCGCTGCATTCAGCATACTGGTTTGCCTGCGGGTTGCTGCTGCTGCTCCGGTTGCTGCTGCTCTGTGCTGCTGCGGCTGCTGCTGCTGCCCTCTCGGGCTTGGGCGCGGCCCCCCTGGCCACCTCGGGCTCCACCTCCTCCAGTAGGTGCGCCCTGAGTCCCCTTTGGTGGGCGGTACGCTCGGCTATCTGGATTATTAAAGCACTCGAACGACCTGTGGCCCTTCTTTCACAGTGGTGGCAGTCCACCGCTTGCCCGGTGCAGTCGACACCTGGGTGGTCTTTACCACAGCGCTTGCAGTGAAAGTGGCGCTGGGGTGCAGAACCTATTATCATGTCATACTCTGGTTAGTACAAGGATGGTAATGGGTAGTGTGGTACACAATTTATTCACAAGGTTAGATCGCTTACCCTTAGGGGGTATAGATCTAAGAGGCTGCACATCGTAGGTAGGCCCGGTCAGCAACGGGACCTTGTCTTTACCCTTTTGGCTGGCCTGCTCCTTCTTCTTCTCCCTCCAGGAGAACTTCTTCTTCTTCCTGTGATCGTCAAAAGTGTCAGGAATAGCAGGTATAAAAGCAGGCAGTAAGTAAGTAATTTAAATGGATTAAATAACTTAAGGTGGTTCTTACTTCCAACCCTTACTGCCTCCGCCTCCAGCCTCAGTCTCTGCCTCTTTCTCTGGGGCCTTACGCTTCTGCCCCTGGCCGTCCTCCCGGCTGTTCACCATCATCTCAGTCCGAGAAGCGGCGTCATAACACTCCTGCAATGTATCAATGAGTTCCCCAAACTGGTAATGAATCAACTAAGTTACAAGGTACAAACTGTCAATTAGTTTTACCTGAACCGTAGGGTACAAGGTAGCACCCATGGCGGCCTTAATAGCATATCTCAACCCGCCTCTAAACTTCTCTACTTTCACAGCATCAGAATATACAACTCCTGGGACGAAGTCCAAGAGCCAATAAACAAGGAGTAGTACTGATCTACTGTCATACTACCCTGTCTCAGGGACTCAAACTCCTCCCTCTTCCTCTGCTTCAGGTGAGCAGGATAGTACTTCTCTCTCAATATCTCCACGAATTCAGTCCACCCAAACCCTCTCTGTAGCAAGGTAGTGTGCCTTCACGGACCTCCACCACGTGCTGGCAGCGTCCTTCAGGTGAAAGGCTGCTATATCAACTCGGTGCCCAGCAGGCACAATGTATGGCATCGAAGGCCTTCTCGTGCTCGACGATGTATCTCTCAAGAACAGTAGGATCAGCAACTCCATCGTAAGTAGGTACTCGCGTGTCAGCTACGCTCTTCAGCCAATTCGGCTCTCTAGGTGCGGGTACGGGTGGGACTACCGGTGGTGCAGGTGGTGCTCCTATATGGATACCTCCCAACTGGGCTAGCTGAGCGAAGACGGCGGCTACCGTCTCAGCCACGCCCACGGGTGGGGCCTCCGGAGGTCCTCCTCCAGGCCCGCCGCCTCTTCCACCACCTCTCTGCCTGCTGATCGCCTCCCGGAAGACATCTGAAGAATTCAAAGCCAAGGTCAGCTCTTGGTATAAATACCGTACTTTCCTTACTATATCTTAACTCAAATCATTTACACTATCTCTTGGTACTGGTGTGTAGATAACCTAGGCTCACGGTACTTAAACTACTATCTCTTGTAATCAGAGCGGTACTCCGCTCTGATACCACTTTTGTAACACCCCTACTAAACCGGTTCCTAGTAATCCTATAGAAGTCGCGCACAATAATATCTCGCAGCGGTAAATAATAAACTATCGCCCTACTGGTGTCACTGTTATCACTCGCCCATACGGGTGATAACGATTTACCTGATAATCAACTTGCGAAACGTATTCCCGCAGTGACCACAAGAGATAGATAGTAGAACTTAAACAACTTAAAACAAATCTAACATCAACAATTATTACAGACCGTGAGCATCTAAACCAAATACACCTCGGTTAAACAACCCGAGTCCAAAACAACCTGAGTATCACACCGTACCAAGTCTAAACCAACTGTAATATCACAATGGTCACGTCTCGCTGCGACCCACCAGCTAATCACCTGAAATAAAGATGGTTTGTGGTATGGAATCAGCCCCTGCTGAGTATGTCATCACATGCCCCGTCATGCCCCCAAAGACCCCTCAATTATTTGGTCGAGAGCATGAGGTTCATTACATGCAATACCATTTTAATATATAAACTGTAAAATAAACAACAGTAATCCATATAACAACAACAACCATCAGCACACATAATATACCACAAGTAAACCAATGAACAATAAGCGAAACAACGAGAGTAACAATAAGTATTAATTCTCGTCCATGGTGTAGAAGCCAATATTGTTCGCCACTGTATAATTCTCAAATGTTTTATTGTTCAGTTATACCTAGTGACATTGTCTCATTAAAACGACATGTCTCTAGTTACCCATATAATATGGCGGGTCACCCACGGCAGTAGCCACTCCAACGGTAGAGTCTCCGACCAACGAGCCATTCTAGCTCACGGGAAATTTTCTTGATACTTGCGGACCCGTACGCGGACATCCTGGTATCGTTTTTGTGATCACAGCGCGCACCAAGAGCCACATCCTCTTGGCTTTACTTCCATTCATTATTTACTTAATTATACCATCGCATCGCATTACCAAATTTTCTAACACAGCACCAAGATCATTAGTCCAATCCGGAGTCTGTAAACTCGGGATCCAGTGTTAGATACGAGAGCGGCGTATAGAAAGGCCAATGCTCCGTATGAAAGTCTTGGATAATATATATGTATTATTATCCTAGTGCTACAACGTTTTTCTGACGTTCCTTATTTTTCGTATAAGATAGCACCATAGCCGCTAGTTCGTTTTATATATAGGTTATATACGAACCAATACTGTTAACTCATCAACAGTAAATAATGAGCAGCTATAAATATAAAGATCATGCATTTTAAATTAAACATTCAGACAAACAATCTTATCACAGATCACACAGAAGTCTGAACTGAGGAAGCCCTCAGAGACAATCAGAGACACATAACAACATACCGTTCACCCTGGTGTATTACGGTGGAGTATGAATCAGCAAGATCCTATGCTCCTTGTGTAGTCTCTAACGAACTAAACAATACACAATGCTACTGATTAGCATACTGTATAACAACACAATCCTACGGTACCCCGTACCGTCACTAACACCTCCCGGTTTACCCCCCGTTATTAACTATCAATGTTGTCGGGTTTTAGGTTTAACTCGAGATTGGGAAAAGGTGTTATATTACACGCGTAGTCTTGTTTGTATATTAGTATAGTTGTTGTTAAACTTGTTATCGCATGTAACTTAATGTTTGTTTGTACATCATACAGTTTGTTTCATTATTGTATGTGTGATCCTTTGTCATGCACTATGCATCTTACCTTAGTATTTATTTTTCTAAGGTTTGTCTCTTTTTTTTTTATATTTCATGTGGTATAATTCATCTGTAAACTATACTCTTAATATCTAGGATCCTTATTATCCCATGAATACTCTTAACTTTAGAATTTCCATATCTAATGTTTATAATTCTTTTCTCCTTAACTATTATCATTTAATTATGATAATTTATGATTATTGAACCATGTCACATTTTCTACACTACTACATATATTTATTTATATGTGTGTATTATGGAACTATTTATTATATGGTAAGTCTCATAATCTATATTCATTCTTTTTAATGAATACTCTCATATTATAAATGTTATAACTCTTATAACATTAAAAACCATATTATAAATTCCATTTAAAAATGTTATTATTTTTCGAACAGCACCCATGTTCTTAAATATTTATAAAATCCACCTCTTAATTAATATAATGTCATCTTATAGTTATATAACATATCTTATGACATTTAAATCATTAACAATTATAGCCTATAGTTATATTTTGTTTTTAAATACCAAACAGCCTTAGTATTTTCGGTTTTCACTTATAACCATTAAACTTCTATAAACTCACAATTCAATTCCAATTTATAATACATAGTTTTCTAACCCCATTAAAACTATATATTATACATATATCTTTATAAAACCTTATATACCATTCCAAAAATACCAAACTATACCAAAAGGTTATAAACATTATTCCTAACCTTATACTTCTTTTAATTCACGGTTTTTATACATTTGTTACCTATTTATAACAATGTCATAAAATACCATATATTATACTTATATAATTCACATGAACTCCAAATTTAACCAAATAAACTTCTAAAAATTTCTAATAACTTAAGGACTTTACTAAACTCCATTTACTACCCTTAATTCTCGGTAATTACATTACCACCCCAAACCCTTATAAATCTTTTACAATTTAGTAAGTATCTCATTATAAGGTAGTATTTTAATTTCTTAAATTTTCTAAACTTGGTCAAGAGTCTCTATATAGTCAACTTTGACCCCTAATACCAAATGGGAACCATTTTTCGGTAATTACAAATAATGACCTATACTTTTCTATTTTTACAATTTTGACCCAAAACTTTATAAAATGTTATAATTTTTATTAAATTCATTTAAAAACCCTAAATTGCTCTAAATTACCCACGGCTTTTCTAATTCCTTAATAATTACGAATTGGCCCCAACTTTAATTATAAGCATAAATAAAACTAAATAAGCTTATAAACTTAAATTAAAATGGCCTAATGACATGGCCTTATTACAACCTTGATCTTGCAAAATAAATTACACAATAAATGTCTCAAAATATAGCAATATATTCGGCCCTCCATGGTTTAATTATTTCTCCACATAATGTCATAATTTGACCATTATGTTAATTAAATCTCTTAAATGACTAGCTTAATTTATCTTAGCCATTTTTTTACATTTTAGGTCAATATGACCTATATGTGTATGTTCACTCTCGGCCATATATATATATATACTTAGAGATTGCAAAAATCATAAGTTTAAGGTGTTTATACCTTGATCTATCCTTGTATGCTCTCGGCCACCTCTAGGAAAAATCACCACTTGATTTAGACATGTTTAATACACAAAAACAAGATATGGTTACACTCCAAGCTTGAGCTTAACCATAAGGAATAATTAATGTAAGATTTAAGGCAAAAATCACCTTAAAAATGCAAGGGAAGTTCTAGGTATTTTCGACCTGAACCAAACACACCACAAGGTGTTAGATCCAACATATTGACATAGGAATTAGTTAGATCTCGAAATATTACCTTGTTACTAGGTTTTACCTTGGAAAATGGCCTTAAAAGAGAGTATTTCTCTTGGATCTTGGTCACCCTTGCTCCAAATGACTCACCAACAGATTCTACACGAAATGGAGGAGAAGATGAAGCTATGACCAAAATTTCACAGCCAAACTCGAAAGGAATCAAAAGTTATGAGCTTAAAGCACATTTTTACCTTAAAATGTAGATTTGGACAACCTTGGTCCCTCTACTGATCTCAACCGAGTTTAGCTCTTGTTCTAAGCTTAGAATACTGAGAATAAGCCATAGGAATTGATGAGCCACGAAAATTTTGGTCTTGTAGTGAAGATGAAGAAAAAGGGCTAAAAATGACATTAAAATGACATTAAAACACTTACCTTAAGGACTTAAGAGCTAGATTTGCCTTCCATGTTCAAGAACAAGCTTGGAGAGCTTGAGAGGAAGGGGGAGCTCGGCTGGGATGTGTGAAGATCGGACAAGGAAGAAAGGAGAAGGTGGGAATGATGATAAGGTTGAATTAATGTGAAAAAGTAACTTATTTTTATAAAAGTAAACACATTAGGTATCATTTGTCTCCAAATAATTGCATGCTGTCTCCTCCCTTAATGCAGCCGGCCACCAAGGGGTTAAGGGTCATTTTAGGCCCATTGACCATACTTGGTCAATTTGACTCCTGTGGGCCCCACTTCGGGGTTTTATATAATATTTTAATATTAAATTTGTAAAAATCTGTAAAATTTGGAATTAAATTCCTAATATGATATAACATGATAAAATATCATATTTAAGGATAATTATAATTTTAAGCCCATTAAAAATCAATTTAAAAGGCAATCTCACAAAAACGTGCTTTAAGGTTTTTTAGTGCACGTTTTGTGTCGCAGGGTGCTCCTGAGCTTAGTTCTCCTTGAGAATGGTTTTGTTATGTCTTTTACTTCATTATAATACTTAGGAATCCACTTTGGATCCTATTTGAGGTCATACAATCTTTATGGTGTCTTAAAGCACATTTTTGGCTTTACCGATCTTAAGGCGTGTTTTGCTTGTTGAGACTTTTTTTTTAGAGTTCCCCAAAAATATTTAGGTGTTTATTAATCATTTAGATCATTAATAGATCATTTAATTAATTTTTTAAAGGTTAGGGTATTTCCCCTAGTGTCACGGTATTGGTGCACACAAGTTGAAGTTTGAAGTTTGAACATAATTTAGGACGGTATTCTCCCACAAAAGTTCTTTTAATTTGTGTGATTTTCTCAATTATCTTTTTTATTAATTTATTGTTACGTTTGGTGGTTAAAGGTCCCCCTACGGGTGACGGGTGCCGTCGAGTTAATCGTGCTCTCGGTACGCTTGCCCTGATGTTATGGGTGTCCTTCCACTATGTTGTAGTAGTAATGGAGCTCGCCTCTGGCAGTGCTATTAGCACGTCGCTTGCGTCAATGGAGGTATGAAGTTGAGGTTGTATTAGTGTTACAGGAGCAGGAATTATTCATTCAACTGCGAGTGAGAGTGTTTAGACGGTCTGTTGGCTTAGTAGCCATTTTTTCCAATATTCGGGGATTATATGGTCTAGTGTTAGTTATTATACTCATTGGGTTGGCGGTGGCTTGGACGGGGGTACTGTCGGCGGTAGGTTCGTACTGGACTTCCCATGAAAGCGGACTGTCGCCAATGATCCATGACGTTTGTGTCTCCTCCTGGCCGAGCTCTCAGTCGGACCCTAACAGGGGTAATATTCCCGGGCCTTAGCCCTTGGTCAGCTTCCTAGTCACACCACCCACGATGTCGGTATTCCGTTCGTTTTCTCAATAAGGCACCATAATACAATCAACTTTGTGTGTGCCCCAGGGCTTACACTTGCAGGCCAAAGGCTCTGCCAATACATAATTCATTAAGACACAGACGTTTCGCACCTCACAAACGTTTCCCAAATTTTCCCAAATCCTAAGCTCACTGTCTTAACCCTAGTTATCTCGTCATCAGAGCGGTTTACTCCGCTCTGATACCACTTTTGTAAACACCCTCATAATAATTACGTAATAGTCCTCACGTGAACGGGAAATAAAGGCGTCTCACAGCGGAAGTATTACAGTAATAGAACTCACATGGGTGTTACTTGCACCATCGCCCATGCGAGTGATGTAGCAGTACAACATCTTCACAAAATTAAACATAAAGGTACAATCCGCAGTGACGACGAGATACCACCTACATTCCTATCTAAGTATCAAAAGCACAACTACTGTGAGCATCTAAATATAATCCAAGTCTTACAACCCCTTTCCAGTGGAACCGTTTAATACATAACGAGGATGAACGATAAATCCAAAATCAACAATGTCCTAACTACCCAATCCCGCACTTCGGCTCAACGTGTTAACAACCTGCACAATAAGTGTAGTATCAGCGATAGACGCTGAGTATGCCGGATCTGGACCCTATGGTCACTTGTCATTTTTTTAACCGTCTTGATATCAGTAGATTGATTTCATGCTTTGTCATTTTACAGATATGATAAATACTGTAACAACATGCATGAGTATATATCATTCATCCAATCCAAACAGTCATATATGGATATTCACATTACTGTCACACATCATACAATACAATGGTGTTGAGAACTCATTCATCGAATGTTAACATCATCACATAGTACATCACTCGGCCCTCCGGGCCTTCACATATCATTAATTTTAGTTAGCACAGTACAACATTCGGCCCCCCGGGCCCTCACATATTATTAGTTTTGGTTAGCACTGTTGGGAGTCAGTTAGGACAACCCGAATTATATCACTTGGACTGTAGTCCCACGTACACACAAGGTGCTCACTGCCCTGATCATCCGAAGACTCTGGGCTCTTCACTTTGCCTTTGTAGAGGCGTCCATTTAGGTGGCCAAGGGCCTGGTGCCAACGGTAGCACACTCCGCCTGACGATCTATCTAGGCTCGAACAGGATTTAACTAGGGAAAACCCGAAACGGGATAACCCAAGAGATCTCTACGCGCGACCAGCAGCCAGTGACTGTCTGGATTAAGGTACAACATCACATTCTTTCACACTCCGCTGTTAGCTTTGTTAGTTAGATAGTCAGTTACAGTTTTGTTATAGAGTACATCACTTAATTGTTGGCTGCCCTATGGGTCTTACGCATGCCTAGAGTTATTCTAGGTAACATTCACGTTTGAGTCAAAGCTCTAGAGACCGACAATGTCGTGTCCCGTTCCTAAGTATTTTACTTAGGTTATAAATACATACTTGTAATACTTAGCGCATTAGGTCAGACAACAGTGGTCACAACACACATTTCGCATATGTAGTTTTATATAAGTCGATCTATAGTCGACGTAATATTAGTCCCGTAGGACGTTCGTGCATAAATAAATAATGCAATGAACATAACTACACATCATACACATACATCACATACATACATACATCATACGTACATTCACACAAGTTATTTATCAAACAAATCCGAGCCCGAGGAATTCCTCAGGACAACTCGGATCAAATCCCTTTACATACCGTACACCGATGACTAGATTCGTGCCGTGCAGACCACTAGAGCTTTCGAGCGCGTACGTCGGGAATACGATCTAGTAATACAAGGAACACTAAGCGTCAATCCACATGACAGCACAATTCGGTATTCCCGAATAACGTTTGAAATCCTAGTACTATGTCCCCAGACTTAACATTGGTTACTAGTTAAAGTATCGTTATTAATATTTTATAAACCCCTTCTCGTTGTGTGAGTTAATACTCGGTTGCATTAGAGTATGAAACCTTACGTTATACACTTATGAAACTTCACTAGGGTTTATTTATCAACCCAAGGTCCTATACTAACCTTAGTATTTTATGTTGTTTTAGATAGTATAAACTTTATTTCTTGGTACGTTTTTATTCATGTATGTATGCATTTAGCATAACAGCTTGAATAATTATACTCTTAGTCACATAATATTATTTATGTTACATCTTTTCCATAATGTTATATGGTACGATATTTACGTGTCACTAGACCTATAATCTATAGTTTCGGTAGCTTTATGTGTGTACCGGAAATGGTACCCGCCTTTGTGGCATTAGAACTCTTGATTATCTAGTTCTCCTTAGTTCTAATATCACCTACTAACTTATAACATGTTGTAAGTATTTAATGTTGTACATCAGAACTTGTAGTGACATATAGTCCAAATTAACAACGTGCTGCACTTGTTACCGGTAACATTTATATATCAGATTGTACTTCCTCCACCTCACGAAATCACCATCCCATCATAGTTATTACAGGTTATAGAACTTAGAGCTGTATTGCAATTTAATCTCTCACTGTAATTCAATTGAACAGAAAGCAACATGGCATCGGAAATCTGGTGATCATGCCTTTGCAGTATTTTTTCTTTGTTGTTTCTGTTTGGTGATCAAGTTGATTTCCAAAATTCCTAATGATTGTATCAGCCTAGCCCCTTCTTCTAGGAGTATTTGAGTTCATTTACAACTCAATCCCACTCTTAATATCCCTCTGCACAGGTTTACACAGAGAGTCACTTATTTCAGGAACAATTTGAATTTGGCGTATTGAGTTTGGAAAGTTATTCCTTTTCTGTTTTTTTTGCTTCTCATCCCTTGATTTGGCTTCTTCTTCATTCTCTCCCCCACTCTGCTTAGTTACTTAGTTCCTCATGTTATTGTAGTTTCATTCTAACAGAAGTCGGCTCATATAGAGACAGGAAGAGAAACTGTTAAGGCAGAAAAGAACTGACTTCACTCTTATCTGTTTCTTTTCTTTCTGTTTGCCAGTTGGCTTACAGTTTCCTTTTCCTCTCAAAATGTTCACTTAATAGTTAAGTGAATTAGCTGGATGTTGTTCCCCTAAACCACTCTATGCGAATCTCTTTAAACACGCTGTAACTTAGGCATACAGAAGCAAGATCTTTGATCTGTAATCTGAAAACAGAACTGATGTGTGCCCTCATTAGCCCCTCTGTCTGTTTTCTAAATGAGCTATACTCCCCCCTGATTCCCTACTTATCTGCTAGTGTTTTATCGAGGTTCCTTAGACTCAAGGATAACTCAAGGAAACCTTGTTAATGCCACTGAAGTTTGAGTACACAGCAGTCAGGACTGCAGCAAAAGAATCTGCAACAGGTATACATTTTTTCCTTCCTTCCTATCTGTTAGTTCATATGTTTGATTCCCCTATCCTTTCCAAACCGTTAACCCAGTTACAGAAGCATTCCCATTAAGTTCTTAAACCCCCACAAAACCGAAGACAATTGTTACAGATACAGAATTGCCCGACATTGATCTGGTGAGAAAAAAACTGAAACTGAAATTTAAATTGAAATCAGAACTGATGTTTCACTATCCTCCTCTCGCCTATCTGTGTTCACTCATCTAGCCTCCTTCCCTCTTCACGGTTTGTTTATCCAAATAGCTAGTTGTATACTCTGGTTTTATCTTCATAACAGGTCTTCAACCGTCTAGGACATTTTTCTGAGGATTCTCCACACAGAAACTAGACTATGTTGTTACAGAAGAAGAAACAGAAATGTGAAACTGGTTGTTTCTTTCTGTACGTGCCACCTAATTTCCCACATTCTCTCCAGTTTATTTACTCTTAGTTAGGAGTCTCAGTACAGTTTTAATTTTGAACAGTCCAAGACACTGAGTTAGAGTTATCTAGATTCTTTACACATCAGAAATCTAGAAAGATCAGAAACTGTCTAAATGAAGGGACTGAAACTGAAAATCTTAATCTGTTATTTCTTCTTCAGTTTCTTCTGTTATTCAAGAATTGGCATTTTCGATTCTTCTCTCCAATCTTACTACCCAGTAGCTTAAGTATTCTACCAAGCTTCTGTTCTCAATTAAGTCCCATCACCATTTTATTATAGACACATAAATATCCAACACTGGCTGGAGAGAATCTGAAACTGAACCAAGATTGAAATTCTGAAATTAATGTTGCTTTGCTCTTCTGTTTCTTTTGTTCCCTCATCAGGTTTTTACTTCTCCAATAGTCTAGCCACTCCTTAAGGTGTTTTGTTATTGTTTTAATCTTCATAGCAGCCCCAAAGACCTAGACCCCATTTCAGGAGGTTCTTTACACAAACTCAAAGAATTCATAAATGAAAACAGACAGAATAGACACTGATGCATAACTTTTTTTTCCTGTTACTTAGTTGTGCATTCGGGTTGGGTTTTGATTCTTCATGAAGTTCTTGTTCTCACTTGTGTGTGTTAGGGTGTTTTAGATTCATTAACCCACATCACAAGCCCGTTGTACAGAAATACAGAAACTCCAACCAACTAAAACATCGCAACTGATAATTTCTTCTGGTTTTTTTCTGAGAATTCTCAGTTGTTGTTTTCTATTCAGTTTCCCTCCATCACTAGTCCAGATAGTCCTGTTTTGCCTGAGTTCTAAGTTTCTAACCTAGCCCTCACTACTTTCACACTCCCTCTCTGCAAGGTAGATACACAAAGCACGGTTTCCTCGGTTGATAACTACACCAGAAATAAAACTAGAACTGCTACGTCTGTTTCTGTTTTGTTTCCTCTCTCTCTGGTTAGAATCTGTTTTTACTTCCTTTCTTCAACATCCTCACGTACAGAGGCTTAGTTAGGTGTATTATAGGATTATATTGCATTAGGAACTCAAGACTACCCAAAACAGTAAGAACTCACCCTCAGAAATTTATGATACAGAACTGGGTATAACTGAAAAGGAAAGAAACCGCTACAGATTTTTCTGTTATTTTCCTATCAATCGATGCATCAGTTTAGTTTTGGTTATGGAGTTTACTCACGAATGACTCACCTCCTTAACTTGTTGTTTCTCCTAGTAGTTCTTGGCACGATGTGAGCTCTCCAGGTGTTTCCTTTCAGCTAGACAGAAATCCACAAGTTATATTTAGCTTACTTGTCCTTGTTTCGGTAATCTGTATGGGAAGTACGAATCTTGTTTTTTTTTGTAGTTCTTCTTACCTTGATCAGAGGCTAGTAGACTGGGGTCTTTTTTTTGTTCGATCCCAGAGTGATCTCAGTCAGGGAGTTGACTCACTAGAACGGAGAAGACAGAGGAAAGAAAAAGAACGTTACAGATTATTGTTTCTGCACTCAAGAAGGTAGGAGGAAGGGAATCGCGGTGATAGAACTCCCTTCTTACCTTGCCGATTATTTGAGCCATGCTGGTGCGCAGGCATAACTACTTTGGAATGTCGAGAGCAGGCAGGTGCGTGATCCACTGGTTCGAGGATGGAGATCTGTGTACCGTGGTTGAACCTTGGATCAGTGAAGGGGATAAAAGACAGAAAAAAAACAACCAAGAAACTGGGCTTACCTTCACATAGAAATGACCGCGGTGTTCTTGGCTTGCTGTTGGCGTGGACATGCAAGCGAGAAGGAGTTTAGCTGGGATAGAGTCTTAACTAGCAGGTAGAGACAGTAGGGGATGGCTCACCAGAATAAACAAGGGTTACTGTGAATTTCAAGGGCTTGGGAACATCCACGGTGTACAAGTTACAAGGAGGTCATGGGTGGAATTAAAAGTAGAATCCTGTCGCCTGACAGTTGGGAATGAGGGAATCGTTTCTGTTTGCCTGTTGATTCTGGTTGAACTCCTTGTATCGAGAGAGATGAGAGGTACCGACACTGTGTGGCTCCTCTTTTCATTTCTGTTATCTCAGTGATCTGGTTACTAAACTTAGATTGTGTGCATAATCTACCGAATTCGATAGCAGCTCAATCGGTTAAGGTTTCGGGATAGTTACGTAGGGTCTTGGGTTCGAATCCCGGCTAGAGCATAGTTGCTCTTTTATTTATTTATTTATTTTTTTTTAGCCTTGTTATGCCAATTTATTGCATATGAGTGACTTGTATGTTATATTGCATATAAGTGACTTGTATTAACATGTCACATTAGTAGTTGTATGTACATATATATATATACTACTATTTCGTTATGTCACGTTTTTAATTTTACCCATATACGGTTACGACTATTTTATTTGTCGCGTTTTAGTTACATGTACAACGTTATAATCTTGTAACGTTGTGTATATGTACATATATATTTGTGTGTACATAAGTACGGTAATATTAAACTGTTCGTTTGTTCGCAAGTTATTACATGCTTGATTTTTATACCTTAATGTATTAAGGTGTTATGAACTTACTTCAATAAGGTAAGCGTAGTGAGTCACACATTAATTATAATCGAGAACGTTAACGTGCCCGGTTACCAGTCTTAAACTGGCGGAATACATATTAGCCAGTCAAGGGAATATATTGACCATAGGTTTGATTAAGTGGCTAATGTTATCATATATATTTTTTTTGCACTATTGGTTATTATTCACCACACAATGCACATACATTTGGCTTCCTGAAAACTTTGTTGCGTTCGACTTATTTTTAAAGCATGCTTGGCGTTAATTTAATTGATTATATGCTTAATCAATATTTAATCACTTAGGGGTATTTCACTCTTGTTCTTCCTTGTTTGGAAATCGGCAAGAGGACTTGGTTACTTTTCAATGTTCTAATCAATACACAAGTAAAACCAATGAGCATTCAAGCTCCATGTTTAAACTCACTTACAAACCCTAGGTTATATATATATATTGTCTTAAAACATTAGGTTAGTTGTTTTACCTTGGAAACAAAAGAGAGCTTGAATAAGCATCAAGAGAGGACTCCACCAAGCCCTTGAATGATTGAAATGAAGCTATGGAAAAACAAGAGAAGACACCATCAAAGGTGATTCTCGGTTACACACAAAAACAAGAGGGAATGTTGTTTTTCTTTGATTTTCCTTACCTTGAAGCAAAGGAGAATGACAAGGCATGAAAATATGAGCTCAAGCTCCTTCAATGGTGAATCTCCATGGCACCGAAATGGAGTTCTTGAAGGTTTGAAAAGAGAGAAGTGTAGAGCTTGGCCTAACTAAGACAAATATGGTCTTAGAATTTGATTTGGTATATGGAGCTAGAAGTTACTAGCCATGGAAGTTGGAGATGGCTTTGTTGCTGTAGCTAAACCGATGGAGAGAGGAGGAAGAAGGGTTGGCTACGGTGGGAACAAGAGAGGAATGAGAGAATGTGAAGAAAGCTTGCTTTTGGAGATATTTAAACTAAAAGTAAATAGTAACTATGCTTTATTACTTTTCCTTGTTTATTTGATTGGTCAAGTGTGGTGAGTCACACATGAAAACCGGCCCCCTTTACATACTAGGGCATATCATGGTCTTTGTTGACCAACTAACTTACTTATATTGACTTATGTCATAAACTAGCATATTTTAGTTACTATTCACAAAAACAAGGCACATAGTTGTGAAAATTTTTGATTTCCCATTGATTTAGACTTCCAAATGTGATACTAAGTAGTACACATGTTAATTAAAGAGTAATGATGGACATTTAGCCATTCAAAACTCATTTACAAGGCAATTTTTCAAAAATGTGCTTTAAGACTCCTTAAAGCACATTTTGTATTTTAACTTGTTTTCAAGCTTGGTTTCCTTTAGTAATTGATTTTATATGTTCATTAACATATAATTAAGGTATAGATATGACCTTTAGGTCTTATACAAATTTATCCCAAGCTTAGAGCACATTTTTGCCCATATTGACTTTAAGGTATCTATTTATGTTTTGTTTGGTTTAATTGTCTACCAAGGTTTCCTAAGGACTTTTTTAGCCTTATTAAATCATAATTGAATGTTATAAAGTCTTGGTAGGTTCTTTGGGTCCCAACCAAGTTCACTCCAAGCTTAGAGCCTGTTTTTGCTCAAACTGTGTCTTAGTGTTTTATTGCGTTTTACTATGGTTTAAATTGTTCACTGTTGTTTCTAAGGCACTTTTTAGCCTTTAAATATCATAGTTTAATGTCTAATCAACATATCAAGGTTTGGGGTATTTCAATCTACCCCCCTTAAAAGAACTTCGTCCTCGAAGTTCACACATCCCACACATCATTGGATTAGAATACGGGGATTACTTGTAAAACAAAACTTCCATAACCAAACACACTTTACATCACAACGTCGGACTTAACGGTCCGGGTACATATACACATCCATACATAACATAACATACTCACATGATGACCTTGGACTTAATGGTCCGGGTATCTTAATAACATTGGCACATACATAACAACCGTTAGATGAAATACCCCAAACTAATAAAACATGGATTAAATATCTAATCACACTGATAAAGGCCTAAACATGCCTTAAAAGTCAACTGAGAACAACAGTGGTCAACACAAAGCAAGATGTTGCACCCTTTGACTATTTAGGGTAAATAAATACCCAAATGAACTACTTAGGGCCTAAAAATTTGTCCTAAGCATATTAACACATTACTAAACATATTACAATTGTTGGACAACACTCCAACACAAAGAACAAGCATTTACATGTTTCAAGGTCAAGTAGAGCAAAAATGTGCTCTAAGAATACCTTAAAGGTCTAATGACCTCTAAATGATATAAAATTGGATACCATGATCAAATATCATGTAAGGAACACAACAAAACCATTGTCAAAGAAAACCAAGCTCAGAAACACCTTGCGACACAAAATGTGCACTAAAACTCCTTAAAGCACGTTTTTGTGTAATTGCCTTCTAAATTGTTTTTTAATAGGCTTAAAGGTCATAATTACCCTTAAATATGATAATATATCATATTATAACATATTAAGAATTTAATTCCAGAAATTTACAAATTTAATATTAAAATATTAATAAAACCCATAAAGGGGGCCCGTTTTGGTCAACATTGACTAAGTTGGTCAATGTTGACCATTGACCACGAATTGGACCACATAAAATCGGTTTAGTAAGCCTCCTAACAGGCCATGTGACCATTCCCAAGTGACAATTAAATATACCTCATTACTTTTACATAAAATAAGAAAAAGTATACTTTAACATATTAAACATAAAGTTGTCTACCACTTGCTTACCTTACCCATGTGAAGGCTGCCGATTGAGAGCCTCCCTTCTCCTCATTATACGTTGGCTCCAAGCTAGCCAAGGCAATGCTTGGTGACTCACCTTTGACTAGTTGATTTAAATGACATTATTACTCCATTATGGAATCAATTAGGTACCAATTATTCACCCACTACTCCAATCATGGCCGGCTGCCTATGCTCTTTGTCCCCATTGATTATACAACTACAATCAATCAGCAATGAGTCATCAAACACTAATGCATTAAACAAAGGCAAAAATGTGTTTTAAGACAATTTAGGTTACTTTCCTTCATTAGTCTCCATTCCAGCCGTGAGACTCCTTGCCAAATGCTCTCTTTGGCTCCTCCTTGACCGTAGGTAAGCAGCCAACCTCCATTGGTGAGAGCTCTTTCTCTAGGTAAGCTTCTAAGGCATAAAAATGTCCATTTTCTTCATCTTTCTTTCCTTTTTCCATTGATCTAGACTCCAACCTTTTCTATACATTTATGTAGAGTGTTTTGGAGGTTAAAGGAAGGATCATTTTCGGCTGTAACAAGATCTAAGGAGTAAAGTTCAAGTCTTGACCATTTAAGGTAAAAATGTGCTTTAAGCACATATCTCTTCTTCCTTATAAATTTTGGTTGCAAACCTTGGTTCCCTAGCCTTATTTTCTTCTCCTTTTCATGTGGATTCAGTTGGTATACCAAGATCTACAAGGAGTAGCTAGATCCAAGCCAAAAACACCATTTTTGGCATCTTAAACAAGGTAAATCTTAGCCATCTTCCAAGCTAGTTACCCATGGTTTTGTACCTTGTTTTTAGGAGTGTTTTGATACTCTTTCTTTCTGGAAAAAAATAGGTCCGAGGTAGATCTCCAACAAACTTGAAGATCTAAGGTAAAAATCCATGATTTTCATGACTTAAATTACTTCCCATGGTTAGCTCATGTTTGGAGTTTAATCATGTCTTGTTTTCTACATGAAGACAAGTAAATCAAGCTGTGGAGAAATTCTCCTTAAGGTGGCGAGACCAAACAAGGTCTTAACCTTGCTAAATCAAGGTATAAATCACTTAAATCTACACTTGGTATATTAATATGTGTTTATACATATTTATACATATATGCCGTGAGTGAAGGAGTATATTAAGGTCTTATTTTGACCTTAGGTGATTAAGGAATGGTTTAATAAATTTTATAACTAATTAAACAAGCATAATTATCAAATTTAAGACATTATGTGGAAGTTTGGTAATTAAATGAAAAATATGTGGTGAGGCCGAGATTTATAAGCATTTTTGGGACATTTATGTGTAATTTATTTTGTGAGCAAATGTTTGTAATAAGGCCATGTACTTTAGGCCATTTTATTTATTTATATTTAGTTTAAAGTAGGTTTTAGGTGATATTTATATATTACCAAAATGAATAAGGGGTTAAAGTGTAATTAAATTAAATTTGGGGGCTTTATAAAAATAAGGCCGAAAATTAGAGGTTAAAAGGATTTAAAATAAAGTTTATAAGATTTTATAAAGTTTTGGGGTTAAATGGTGAATTTTGGAAACTTAGGGGTTAAAAACCGTAATATAAGGAAATCAATGGTCAAGGAAATATTAAAGAGGTCAACCTTGACCATATGGTAGGTTTTGACCAAATTAGATAAGTTAAATATCTTATTTAAGGTTTATGATAAGATAAATATTTTATTGTAACAATTTTATAACATATGTGGTAAATATGTTATTACCGAAATTTAAGGGTGTAAAATGGTATTATAAACACCCATGGGCTATTAGGAATTTTTATGAATTTATTGGGTTGATTTTGGAATTAAAATAAACTATATATGTATAATATATAGTTATTATGTCATTATGACACTTTGGAGAAATATAGGTGGTGGAAATGTGAATACCGAAAGTATATGGGTTAATAAGGATATTTATAACCCTTTGGAGAAGTTTGGTGATTTTTAGAATTATATAAGAGTAGTTATTAAGATATATGTATAATATATAGTTTTAATGATATTATAAAACTATATGTTATAAATAAGGCCAAATGGCAATTATAGAACAGTTTGGGGTCTGTTCGGAATTTACAAAAAATAACCATAGGTTATACTCTTTTATAAGTTAGAAATGTTATATTAAATGGTATATATAACATGGTATAAATAATGGGGTGATTTTGTAAATAAAGGAGACTATGGTTCATGGAAAAGAATAAGGTTTAATATATATGCCTATGCAGCAATATATAATAGTTTTGTATACAAACTATAGGTTATAAGTTAAAGATATTAGTATAAGGTATAACATTACATAATGTTTTGTGGTCAAAATAGAATTTAAATAAATTCAAGGGCTGTACCGAATTAATAAGAGTTGGAAAATGAGTTTTAGACTAAGGTCTATAATGTTATAAATGTTATAACAATTATATGGTTTAGACGGAATTAATATAAGTAAGGATATTCACATAAAATAATGTGACGAACTATAAATAAATGAGATTTATAAACTAAGGTGTTTATGGAATAAACCTTAGGAGTTGTAATTATACAACATAAAATGTTACTCATGTTAGGATAATAATCTTAATATAAGTTGTATAATATAATACAACTAATGGGAATAATCATCTAATAAAAGATGATAAAAAGTAACATAAAATATAAGAGTTTATTAAACTCATGGGAATTACCTACGTGGTAAATATATACATACACAAGAATAATGTATATAAGGATGGATATATATTATGGTTGGAAACCATATAATATAATGGTGGTGGTTATTTTAAAAAAAAATAAATAGTTACAAACTATATGTTATGGGTTTTTGAATGCAAATATAATTTGCTAAGATAATAGATTATATAATACAATGTATTATAATGGATGGTGTAAAATAATACAATATAATATAATAATGCACGCATACATGCAACTATAGGTTATGTACCTAAACTAGATGGTGGATAAGGTTAAAAGAAATATAATGAATTAAACTTAACAGTCGAAATGTTTTGACATACGAGTTTTAGTAACAAAGCCGACCGGTTTAGATAAACCCGTAACAAATAACTGTAGAAAACAGGGATGAACTGTCGGGGTTACTTGTTATTCGGAAATACCGGATGTAGTTAGTCATGGAGACTGACTTATAGTTTTAATACCGTTTAGATCATACTTCAGACGAGGACGCTTGACGAGCTAGTGGACTACACTGCGCATCCTAGGTCTTGGTGAACGGTATGTAAAGGGGTTTGATCCGAGTTGTCCTAAGGAAGCTCCTTGGGCTCGGATTTGGTTGATATAACTTGTGTGTTATGTGTGTGGATACTTGTATGTGATTAAGTGTTGCTGCATTTATTATTTATGCACGAGCGTCCTACGGGACTGACACTACGTCGACTATAGATCGACTTATATAAACATACATATACGTTAATGTGATAACATGACGGCTACTTGATATAATACCATAGTATTAATATTAAGTATATGGTGAACCTAAGTAAAACACTTAGGGACGAGTCACGACATTGTCGGTCTCTAGAGCATGGATCTCGAACATGAATATAACCTAGATTACTTCGAGGTATGCGTGAGACCCATTGGGCAGCTAACTAATAAATATTCTCCATAAGACTAAGAGCAGATCTTAAACATTATGAGAGAGAGATGGTATGAGTTGAGGTGAGGAAACCCGGTAGTTTACGAACTACTTGGTTGCGCATTTGTGATCACTGAGGGGTTTCCTAATTGGATTCTGCTCCAGGTATACCCAACGAGCCCAAACTGGATCGTGGGACAAGTGGCTACGGCCTTTATATGGACGTCTTACGAGACATAAGAGAGTCAGGGGCCTCCGGACCTCTGGCGAAATGAGCACCTTTGTGTGTACGGGAGGACTACTGTCCATGGTGAGGATATCGGGTTGTCCTAACATGATGCCCTACTGATATAAATTAAACATGGTTGGATGGAGCCTACAAGGCTAAGGTAAATTAAATATGGAAACTGTACGCTACGGCGATTGTACATTGTACATAAGGATGGGGCCTTGAAGGCCAAATTAAATTGAAATTAATAAAGGATGGTATACGCTACGACGAATGTACATTGTACATTATATTGTTATTACTCGATACGTTCGATATACAAATGTTGTTTGTGGTATTAAATGAATATTTGGATTGGATGGATGATTAAATGTTTATGAATATTTGGATGGATGATTATGTATATTATACATTTATATTACAGTACTGATTATAACTGTAAAATGGTAAAGCATGAAAGCAATCTAATAATAAGATGGCTAAAATGACTAAGTGACCATTAGGGTCCAGGCCCGGCATACTCAGCGTCTATCGCTGATACTACACCATTACAGGTTGTTGATTATTATCAATGCCGAAGAGCGGGAACAGGGTAATTGGAGTTTTACCTTAATTATTACTGCACATGGAGTTTGTCCATATGGCAATGAAGATGGTGAATTGTATTATGGTAAGGTTATGTATATTCAGGTTTGGGTAGACGCTCACTTGTCGGTGTTTATGGTTTATGGACTTAGTATGATGTATAGGAGTTTTCTCATTATCACGGCGGTCAGCAGTTTGTTTATGTTGGAAGTTGGATGTAGTTTGGCTTCGTTGCTCGCATGGGCGAGTAATGGCCGGTGACACCCGAGTGAGTATTGTTATTGTTATTAATTCATCCGCTGTAAGACGTTTTACTTATTGCTACGTGAGATATTACTACGTGATTATGGAGAGGGGTGTTACATTAGACCCTTGGTCCTGGATAACATAACAACATTTAGACCCGTTGGCCTTTATAACATAACAGCCTTTAGACACATAGGTCTATGTAACACAACAATATTTAGACTCATAGGTCTTGATAACATATACTTTTGGAACTCAATCAAAGATATCTTTTATATACACTGTGATCCCGCAGAACCCGGTCGCGATGGACACCTTCTGGTCCCCGTTCCTTTGGGAGATCAAAACATTCACTTAATTTTTAACATATGTACTTCTCATGTCGCCGGTCCGAAGACAAAGGCTCATACGTCCTCAGCTCGTGAGCAAGTACTACAAAAATATTCTTTACTAGGTTTAGTATAAGAGAATCCTTTATTCAAAATATTAATCGATTGTTTTGGAAATACCAATTGAAAATCCTTTTTGAAAACGTAACACAACTCCAAGTCCAACTTATGCTCTTTGCTTCTTTTCTTAGCGTGGTTAGTTGTGACCACTTAAGGGGAGCTTCAAGAATCATCCAACCCTGATGTGATCAGCATCAATGTCGAACTATCCTTCCACCCCATTTTGTGTTCGGCTTCCCTTGATCGCATGCAAATCAAGTTCCACCTCCCACTTCATTTTCAAGCATCAAATAATACACCCATTTCCAATTTTCTATCTTTTAGTTTTTCTAGTCATAATCATTACATCTCCAAGGATAAAACTTCGTCTATCAATTATCTCCATACACTTTAATCATGTTACCTAGGGAATCTTATTCTCACTAGGTTCTATGTCGGTTTCATACCCTTTTATGAATCACTACATAGTATATATATACACATATATTCTATCAAAATACAACACACGGTTTCACATTTAGTATCATATGAACATATAATGTCGGGGTTTTAGTTCCCCGGGAGTTTCTCTACTCCCCACACTTGTACTATCTCACACAACTGTTAACAAATAAACACACTTATCACAATGGTATTCGCATTTTCTGTGCAAAATTACCACAATTAAACCATGAATGGATGTGTATGTTTATGTAACGCACGCACCAATCATCCAAACAAATTATTTTGTGCTTTGATATGTTGTTTAAATGTTAAAATATGGTATATAAAGGCTAAAAGAGCCTTAGAAACATCAGTGAATAATTCAAACCATAGTAAAACACAATAAAACACTAAGACTCAGTTTGAGCCAAAAACATGCTCTAAGCTTGGAGTGAACTTGGTTAGGACCCAAAGAACCTACCAAGACTAAATAATATTCAATTATGATTTAATAAGGCTAATTAAGTCTTTAGGAAACCTTGGTAGACAATTAAACCAAACAAAACACAAATAAATGCCTTAAAGTCAATATGGGCAAAAATGTGCTCTAAGCTTGGGATAAATTTGTATAAGACCTAAAGGTCATGTCTATACCTTAATTATATGTTAATGAACATATAAAATCAATTACTAAAGAAAACCAAGCTTGAAAACAAGTTAAAATACAAAATGTGCTTTAAGGAGTCTTAAAGCACATTTTTGAATAAATTGTCATGTAAATGAGTTTTGAATGGCTAAATGTCCATCATTACTCTTTAATTAACATGTGTACTACTTAGTATCACATTAGGAAGTCTAAATCAATGGGAAATCAAAAATTTGACAAATATGTGCCTTAGTTTGTGAATAGTAACCAAAATATGCAAATTTATAACATAAGTCAATATAAGTAAGTTAGTTGGTCAACAAAGACCAAAACACCCTTATTACTAAATGGGGGCCGGTTTTTGTAGGGTGAGTCACCACCATTTACAAATCAATTAAAGAAAGAAAGAAATAAAGTAAAGTACTATTCTACTTTATTACATAAATATCTAAACAAGAGCACTCTCTCACCTCATTCTCTTGTTTCCTTCACTCACCACCGTAGCCTTCTCCATCCTCCCTTCTTGAAATAGTTTTTGCTACAGCAAAAACATACCATCTCCATCTTTGAATGCTTGTATCTTCTAGCTCCATATACCAAATCAAATTCTAAGACTATATTTGTCTTAGTTAGGCCAAGCTCTACACTTCTCTCTTTTCAAATCTTCAAGAACTCCATTTTGGTGCCATGAAGATTCTCCATTGAAGGAGCTTGTGCTTACCTTTTCATGCCTTGTTATTCTCCTTTGCTTCAAGGTAAGGAAAGTCAAAGAAAAACTTCATTTCCTTTTGTTTTCATAAGTGACCGAAATCACCTTTTTCATGGTGTTTTCTTTTGCTTTGTTTTAGCTTCATTCAAATCATTCAAGGGCTTGGTGGAAACCTCTCTTGTTACATATTCAAGTTCTCTTTCAAATTCAAAGGTAAATATCATTTTAGTGTATTAAAACACTTATGTTAAACTAGGGTTTGTATATGAGTTTAAGTGTGAATTCTTAAGCTCATTACCCTTATATGTGTATTGATTAGAAAGTTGACAAGTGATCAAACTCCTTGCTGATTTTCGGTACAAGGAAACAAGAAAGAAGTTTGAGAGGAAAAGAGGTAAACAAACTATCTCAATGTAGTTTAAATGCCTTAGGAAAAATGAGCTTGATTTGCTTAATAAAATACCTAAGAAGCCAATGGTGAATGACCTAGTAAAATGCTCTCAAGGAAACTATTAAAGGGCATATGTGTTGTTGTATGTAATTGCAGGTCAAAGGCATTATTTATGTGGGAAATTCAGTGTTTAAGGTTTATGCAATTTAAGGGCCTAAGAGCCATATTATTTAAGGGCCTAAGTGCCAAGCAATTTAAGTTTATGCACTATATTGTGATGTGGTGTAAATTTGGTGAAGTTTTGTGTGTGAGAAAGTTCTTGGTGGACTTAGGTGTTCTTGAATGAAATAAGGTAAAAACCTAAGTGTCTGGATGTGAGAATATACAAGGGATGCTATGGCAAAATTTGGAAAATGTATAAGAAGTTCTAAGTGTTTTAAATGAGTTTTGGTGAACTAGGAAGTGTTAAAAATGAACAAGTGTTTTACTAGGGAAGAAAGCATGTATTAAGGTGATTTAGAGTGATACAAGGATTTAGGTATTATCTTGGAAGTTCTAGGAATTCAATGAGTGTTTTTGAGGATGTATTAAAGTCTTGGAGAAGTTTGTTTAAGGTTTAGGAATGTTGATGTACAAGGAGGAAATGATGTTTAGGTAAGATGTGAAAAAGGAGATTTAGTTAGTAAGAAATGATGTTTGAGAGATGATGTTATGATGGTAAGGAAACATTTTTGGCATAGTGGTTATCATAATTATGAAACACCACTTGAAGGAACTAAAGAGAAAACATTATAAGTGTTAGGAATTTTGGTAAGGAAAGAGTAAGTGTTTAAGGAGTTATAAAATGAGTTTTATGGATGTTATATGAAGGGTTAAATGTGCCAAATGATGTTAGAACACATTAGGAGGCTTGAGGAGAAGTTTGGAGAAAGTTTGACAAGTTTTGGACAAGTTCTGATATTGTCCGACCCAGTGGTCCGACCCAGTGGTCCGACCCAGGGTGGGACGACCTCTGTAAATTCACCCGTTGATGTTTCTGGAATGGTCTGACCCAGAGGACTTGGGTCGGACGGGAGGATTTGAAAGACGGAAAAAGTTTCTGGAACGGTCCGACCCAGTTTGTGGGCCGGACGGTGGGTCGGACAACCCAAAAGATGTAAAAAAAAACAAACTAAGTGTGGTTTAAGTAGTAAACCCTAGTGAGTTATAATGACAATTTAGTGGGGGAAAAGTTGTATTAAAATGTAAAAGTAAAACAAGTTAAAATGTGAAGTTATTTAACTAAGTTAACGGGGATAAGTTATGAGCATTAGACTTTAAACAATCATGTTACCCCAGTGTTAATAAAAGTACATGTAATGTTACCAGTTGTTCGAGGAACATAAGTGGCCATGATAGAGTGGACTCCGGTGACAGGTATGGTTTTCTTGCAACCTGTGTCCTACCGGATTACACCGGCTTGTATGCCAATGTGTTTTTCTGTATGTTTGCCATGTTGTAAGATAAAACATGTAATGAGTTTATAGTAATTCATTTATGTGGCGTGTTCAACTCCGATACCATTTAACCTCGAAAGTGTTAAACCTTAGCTAACTGAGTCTAGGATCATATGAGAGTTCGGTATTCGGATTAAACGACCCGAACCATGGGACGTTCTAACCACGGCTATGCGTGTGTTAATTGTGTGATATTTGTGTGTGTATGTAAGGACCTCCCTCGTATGTGTAGCCCAGTTGTAATACTGTATGATGTGTGGATGTGATAGACTCCATAGTGGGGCTCTAACTAATATCTAAAAGTAAGTGTGTACTAACAGGGGTGAGGGATCCGGTTAGGCCGGTCGCGCGTTGTTTGGGAGTGGGTATCCTTTTTAGCCTTACCCTCCTCTCTGTTATGGTTGTTTCCCTCACGGGTTATGATCTCCCATTAGCTTACTCCAAAGCTTAGCTATTCTGACTTATGATCGGTTTAGGGGGAACATGTGTTTATGTGGTGTGTTCGGGTCACTATATCCGAACCATCTTAACTTAAGTTACTCGTCCGACTATTAGGATGGTAATGAGTGTTGTATAACGAGCTTATCATGAGGGTGACATCATTCTCTAGGCTCACCAGTGAATTAACTATGGTTGGGTCGGTTCCTAAGAGAACCGTTCCCGTTATGTTATGTGTTGTTGTTGTACTACAATTCCCATTGCGATGTTGTTATGTGCATGTTGAAACGTGAAAAGTGTTGTTATGTGGTGTATGTTATATGTTGTAAAAATGTGGAGTATGTGGATCATGTATATGAATCCCAGTATGTGATAAGAGGCGTTTAAGGATAACCCGATTAATGGGTGAGTGTCGTCTATTAAGGAAGTAGCTCCATTGGAGGAGAAACACTCTAGGGGTAATGAACACCATGAGTGACTTATCAAGTAAGGATGTGTTATCTGTTTGTTGAGCCCATTGAGGCGAAATGTTATGTGTTGTGTGTTTATAGTTACATGCATGATTTAAATATAATCATCCGCATGCTAAGACGACAATTAGTTGTGTGTGGCCCGGTAGTATGCGGGCTGCGGGATTACCATACCAGCAAAGGTGCTGAGCCCCTAGGGGGCCACCCTTTTCTCTTCTTTTCCTATTTCAGGTACAATGAGCTGGAAGCCGTTCGAGAGTAGGACGAGGTAGTCGTTTGTACATGGGTAATCATCTTAGGTATATTTGTACAGTAGGTGTAGTAAGACCGAAATTGTTATCGGCATTAGTTTGTGAATACTCGGTACAGTTTAAGGTATATGTTGTTGTTGTTGTTACGGAGCAGGACATTAATGTGTAGTCGTCGGGAATCTAGTCCATCAGACCGCTACAATGTATATGTAATAGCCTGTTAGCCACGTGGGTGGGTTAACGGGTGTAACACCCAACGAGTATGTAGTGATGAAGTATGTTTTCCGCTGCAGTTGGTCGTTAAGTGTGTTAATGTGGAAGGGGTGTTACAAAAAGTGGTATCAGAGCGAAGTATCGCTCTGATGACTGAATTACCGAGCTTAGGAAGTACCGAGTTAGGATTTTAGTACTTTGGGTTAAGGGTTGAGTGATAGCGTGAGAGATACACTAGTTAGGAGTAACCAGTGTGTACTAGAAACCTACAGTGTCCAACCCACCCTCCACAATCCCTGTTTTATAACTTGGGAAACAACGCCAGAGAGATGAAAGTCCTCTCATACTCGGGAATACCCGATCTGGCTGTTATTAAGTACCTCTAAAGGTATGGAGAACCTGTCATACGGTAGATTCCGAAAGGTGGGAATCCCGGAGACGGTTTCCATCTGAACAATGTTAACCGCATTAAATAGCGAAGAATGAGGAATTTTGTGTATAAGAGAATAGAATTTCCGGCAACCTGGGTCGACATGCTGAGCAGTCAAGAATGACCAGCTTGCAACGCACCAACCATGCAACAGGCAAGAAGTGGATTAATGGAACCCGAGACGAGTGTCTACGGGACCACAGTTGTTAAATGATACACCAACGGTATACCAACCGATTAAGGAACTACAACGTAGTGCCCAAACAGGAGACAAGTCACAGTAACCACGACAAGGGCGTGGAATGGGCTACGAAGAGGAAACAATACAAAAAAAAGGGGGTCTCCAGAATAGGAAACACCCTAGTTAATGATTATCATGTGAATACAGCGAGAAGTCGTCCAGAGGGTTAATTGTCATGACTGTAAGATCAAGTGAGGGCCAACAAGGCCACTGATGACAGTGCGGGTGAGAACAATACCGCAACCGGTGTGTGTGTGTTTAACCGAGAGCCAGTTAGCATGGCGCACTTGCCATAGCAAGTGCTGCTATAACAGGGCTGTTCGGGAAAATTTTTAACAAATACAAAGTACTTAGTAAAGTACCACAAAGTTAAGTGAGATCGTCATAACCGTGGAAAGGCTTGATAGCCTAACCTTTGTAATTGGAAGTACACCAGTCAGTAAGAAGCTAGATTTGGTTAAGGGAAGAAGGCATTGTAAAACCATGAGAATTTTTCTTTCAAACCAGATTTTCTTTCAAACCAATACTTCTTTCTAACCTTCTTCTAAACCAAACCAGTAAAACCAAGGGCAGTTGATAAAGATACAATAGTGGATAAACTTTCCCTCGATTAAGTTCGGGAAGCACGGAACGCATATTGTCACGGGACAATATAAGGGAGTTGACAACAGAATACTTCACCTAGGCGTGTGACGGACACTACGAGTGTACCAACTGTAATGTGGGACGACCGCACTCCGATAGGAGCTTGTGGGCCTGACAGACCTACTTATGGGTTAGTTGGGTAAGTAGCAATGTATCAGCATGGTACCCCACATATATATACGAGTAGAGTCCGGAACACGGGAAGTAGTCGACTCCGTACTACGGTCAGCAGTATAAGTCAAACAAGAGCTAAGGATTACCATGAATGGTTGAAGTAAAGGAACTCAGTTAAGTTAACGAGACTAAAGGAATTAGTGAATTCCTTTCAAGGAAATGTTTAAGAGTCCGGAGGTGCGAAGTGCACTAACTGTAATGTAAAGACATCGCATATGTCTTAAGGATCCTCAGGGATAAACATGATAGCTGGAACGGAGACCCAGCCTGTGCATGGCAAGGCAGATGCCTAATGTGGACACATTAGTGTGCAATGAACGGAATGAAACTCCCAGAATGGGTACCTACACTACCAGGAAATGTTGATCTTCACAGAAGGAGATAATAAGCCAGTTAAGAACGCAAACGGCGTGGCTAACTGAATATACCAATAAGTGCGAACCAGATGTAATGGCATGACTTAGCAACACCCAGGAGAAATCCTTGAAGGGTGTTCACATCAACGATAATTGTACGAAATGACATGACAGAAACACAAGGGTTGAAACTAACACCCAGTTTAGACATAAGTTGTTAGGAGACGGACTAACAATCCTAAGGGGCATCCCGTGAAAGGAAACAGAATGCAACGACCTTGTCATGGAGCTCAATATGACATCCAAACCATGTAATGTTGTACAGAGAAGTACATGTGTGTGGACAGCATACAATGAGCAGAGCTCGAGGCAGTAGGGCTACTAAGCCACAAGCAAATGTGTTATATAAATTTGAGTCGATTGTGCAAGTCTAGGTTGTACAAGTAATAGAGCGGAGAACGAACCACTGTTTTAAGAGTGGGGATACCTCTTGATATTGTGAGACCGCAACAGCGGTAGTTAAATGAACAAAGTTCAGGGAATATGTTAAGGGTGGACCAATATGGTTACTACCACTTGTGGAGACCGGAAGAGTAATAAGTCTAATAGCAACCACCATAGATGTGCGATGCTAAATGAGTAATGGACAATGCTTAAGGAGCATTAAGACTCAAAGGACTAGAATATTCAACAATCAGCCAAATGAGTGGCGAACCTCAATACGAGTGATGTAAGTATATGTGTGGAAGCTAGTATGACAGTGAATACCATATAAGTCGATGTTATACAATGAGAGAGAGCACGGTGTGCAGTAAGCGACCGTTGTATAAGTGTTGTTAAATAATAATATGGCAGATAAGACCAGTTATGAATTAAACTCAGTGGAGATGTAAGGTAAGTGATGATAAACAGACTGGGCAATAAGCCAGTAGTTGGTACTATGTGATAACGAGCTCAGTGTGGATCCCATTGTTAATAAGAGATTTACTGTCAAGAGTTTACACCTCTACACTCTGTATGACTGAGTGTTTTGGTATTGCACTTGCGCAGTAATGATCGAGTGGGATAGCTAGGAATTGGAAACATGTTAATTGTGGAGGAATAATGTTATAATGGCCGATGCATAGGAAATGTAAGGCCGCACCAATGAAAGAATACATGTACAAAACCAAATGTGGAGACATGATTAACAGTAAGTGACTACAGTAGCACTAACTACCAAATATCGATATGGAATATACCTCAAGTGTGGGAAATAACTGAGAGAGCACTACGCATTAGGTGGTAGCTCAATCTCAACCGATAGTGAGTCGGAAGGAAACAAGTCAATCATTGTGAAATACATAGCTGTATACACAGTAAATTATTATGGAAGTGGATAAAAAGTTTATAACTCACCGAATTCGCTCACGGTAAGAGATACCACGCATCGGTTGAGAAACCATTATTACCAAGATAAAGGTGATATATGGGAGATGTACAATACAGTGAGAATAATGAATGGGGCAAACTAAGCCCTACAGTTGTCAGAGTTGCGCAGCAGACGCTAGTGAACCAGTGAGTCAAGTGTACAATGTGCATAGTGAATATGAGTAAATGGCTAATTATCAACGCCTAGAAGCCTCACAGGCCAGAACCAAAACCAGTTAAGAGTTAAAGCAAACTCCAATGAGAATTCTTGGTTTAGGTACTAAACCGCCAATATGGTCAAGATCCTCTAACCAGAACACATTGTATGACAGACCACATGGAAGTTGAAACACTTCACGATGGTAGAACTTTTTAAACCAATGATTAAGTGATTGATTACGTGGGCGTAATCCCTTTTAAGGGGGGTAGAGCGTAAAGCCTCTTAGTGTGTTCTACCGTACAAGTGTACGTGAACTATGTTGTGCATAGCACAAATAATTTGTTATGATGATTGGTGTGTGTGTGTTATGTAAACATACACATTCATTTATGGTTTAATTGTGGTAATTGCGCACAGAAGATGCGAATACCATTGTGATAAGTGTGTTGATTTATTAATAGTTGTGTGTGATGGTACAAGTGTGGGGAGTAGAGAAACTCCCGGGGGAACTAAAACCCCGACAGTGTATAAATGTGAAACTGTGTGTTGTATTTTGATAAAATATATGTGTATATATATACTATATAGTGATTCATGAAAGGGTATGAAACCGACATAGAACCTAGTGAGAATAAGATTCCCTAGGTAACAGCATTAAAGTGAATGGAGGTAACTGATAGACGGAGTTCTATCCCTTGGAGATGTTATGATCATGATTAGAATGATTAAAAAGATAGAAAATTAGAAATGAGTGATTTATTTGATGCTTGAAAATGAAGTGGGAGGTGGAACTTGATTTGCATGCAATCAAGGGAAGCCGAACACAAATTGGGGTGGAAGGATAGTTCAACACTGATGCTGATCACATCAGGGTTGGATGATTCTTGAAGCTCCCTATAAGTGGTCACAATCAACCACGCTAAGAAAAGAAGCAAAGAGCATAAGTTGGACTTGGAGATGTGTTGCGTTTTCAAAAAGGATTTTCAATTGGTATTTCCAAAACAATCGATTAATATTTTGAATAAAGGATTCTCTTATACTTAACCTAGTAAAGAATATTTTTGTAGTACTTGCTCACGAGCCGAGGACGCATGAGCCTTTGTCTTCGGACCGGTGACATGAGAAGTATATATGTTAAAAATTAAGTGAATGTTTTGATCTCCCAAAGGAACGGGGACCAGAAGGTGTCCATCGCGACCGGGTTCTGCGGGATCACAGTGTATGTAAAAGATATTTTTGGTTGCCATACATGCTAAGACATGTTGTGTGGTATGTGTAATAAATATTATTTTGACCTTGAGTTCCAAAAGTGTATGTTATCAAGACCTATGAGTCTAAATGTTGTTGTGTTACATAGACCTATGTGTCTAAAGGTTGTTATGTTATCAAGACCTATGGGTCTAAATGTTGTTATGGTACCCAGACCCAAGAGTCTAAGGGTTGTATGTATGTGTAAATGTTGTTAAGATACCCGGACCATTGAGTCCGAGGTTATCATGTGAGTATGTTATGTTATGTATGGATGTGTATATGTACCCGCACTGTTAAGTCTGAGGTTGTGATGTAAAGTATGTTTGGTTATGGAAGTTTATTTCCAAGTGATTCATGCGTTCTAATCCAAGAGATGTGTGGGAAGTGTAAACTTCGAGGACGAAGTTATTTTAAGGGGGGTAGATTGAAATACCCCAAACCTTGATATGTTGTTTAAATGTTAAACTATGGTATATAAAGGCTAAAAGTGCCTTAGAAACTGTAACACCCCATCTCGATCCAATCGTGGTTATCACAAACTTATCACCATATATACAAACTCTGCAGCGGATACAAATACATTCCAGGACCTTGCCGCGGTCTGACTACAGAATATACCGAACATTAGTACATGTTAACCTTAGCCAAATACATATCCTTCTTACAATCCCCTCACATCCTATACATCTTACTAACTCATAATGCCATACGAGTGTACATGCACAACTCGTAGGCCACACTTAAACCGTAACGCTTGTACCCCATCTTACTCTCGCGACGGCCGCCTCCTGATGTTCACCTGTGTAGTAAAAACAGCCCCCAAAGGGGGTCAGCACGAATGCTGGTACGATCCTCTCATGGCCCCCAAGCTAACGTGGCTACGACGACTAATTGTCGATAGCATGGAGGTTGATTAGATGCACAACATAATAGTAAATGTTGTAAACAACAATCCAAATATGAACAATCAAAGTTCACACACAATGAACGACTTAAATGCGTTCCCTTAATTAGAGAGTTAGTTATTTAACTCCTTAAGTAATGTTCCCTCTTAATCTTAGTCCATCCTTATCTCACCTCAATCTTAATCTTATCTTAATCTTAGAAACAACCACCCTTTAATAAGGAGTGGATGTAGCTTATCTTAGTCTTAGTAATACAAACCATCCTTTAAAGAGGAATGGTTGCAACTTATCTTATCCTTACCTTAATCTTAATCTCAACTTAATCTCAGTATACAAACCGTTCCTGGAGGGGAATGGTTGTAGCTTAGTTCGAACCTGGGATTTAGGTGATCCCACCACACCATCTTAATGCCACCTACTCTGGACGGGAGTCCAACGTAGCTGAGCCGGCAACCGGCCCTAGGCTACAAGTCCGAAGACAAGTCCTTAATCGGGAGTCGAATCTGCTATAGATACCGACCCCCTTTCCTTAGCATGCATGACCGGAGATCGGTCCCGGATTTCCTCACTCAAGTTCCAGTTAGAAGTAATCTCAAGACCTTGTTTGTTGGTTAACATCTTTCGGTTCATATCGTCCCATATTAGGGAGCGTTCCTTAGTCTCACTCAATTCCTTACTAAACGTTAGTTAGTAAGTTCCCACGATATGTTGTGTTAGTTTTAAAACATCACACAACAATACAATAATCATAATATTCCGGTTGCATGCTTTATCTTGTTTAGTGAGTACACAAAACAAATAGCACACAAGCCGAGGGACACCTCGTTAGCAAGCAGGTCACAAGAAGAACTGTACCGTTCACCGCTGGTCGTTCGGTTGCTTACTCTCCTCTGGAGTCCAAATTCTCAAACCCTAAAACATTCATCGAATTTGGTGGTTAATTACTTTTAATTAACCTAGCTTACTTAATCACTAATGATTTCCAACTAAATACCACTTAAGTTCTTATAAACTTAATCTTAAGTGAATCACTTCTCCTCATTCCTTATACCTGTTCACCCACTTAATTATCATTGTCACTCACCAAACATGTCTTAAACAACCTTATATTATCATTACATATCAATCTCCATCTAGCTCTTCTTAAATTCTTACCAACTTAACCTTAAACACTTAATATCATTTACTTACCCTAATCTCTTAAGTCATTATATGCTTATCTTTCTAATCATCATCACTCCCTAATGTTGGACCACTAAGTCATTGTAATTTAAACTTAATCATATAAGTTAATCACTTCTCATTACACCTCACACTTGTTTACACCTCTTAAGGCCTTTACATGTTACCAAACAAGGCCTAAACATCATCTACAACCATTACCATTCAATCCCCCATCATTAGAAGCCAAAAACAAAAAATTTTCTTTTTCTCTGCACTGAACCGCCCCTCTGGGGCGGTCCCTAGGGGCGGTCCCAACCAGAAGCTAATTTCCTGCACAATTTGCCTTGACCTCCCCACAGGGGCGGTCCCAACCAGAAGCTAATTTCCTGCAGAACCTATTTTCCAAAGTGCTTTTCTCCTCATTTTGAACTTCAAATTCACCCCAATCTTTTCCCACTCATTCCACAATCTTTCCACATGTTTCCTACATGTTTAAACACCTTAAAACATGTACTAAACCTTCCTCAAAAATCACCAAACTTGACACTCAATTTCTTACAAAACTCTTAACACTTAATACTTAATTTCTTACACTTCCAACATATAAATTTTGCCTAAAACTTCAACTAACCCAAGTGTTTCTTCACAACCTTCTTAACTACTCCTCAAGCATCATTTTGCATACTCACTTGCTTTACTCAAACTTCTCAAAACTATATATAATCTAGCACATGCCTACATCCTTATGAGTCATTATATCTTATTCTTCCTTCAAACTTTGTACAAGTTTCCAAGCTTCCTTAACCATGGTTTTGGTGCCTTAAATTCGCCATTGTAACCCCTAGTCCCTCTTAGACACCACTAGGTCTTCCTATTACTCAAGAACTCCATAGCTTACCCACTTTCACCAAAACAACCTTTAATGTTTACTATAACATCCTTAGTCATAAAATCTCCTTAGAACACCTTAAACACTTAGTTCCCTCTCCAAATTTTGACATGGCTTCCTTAGTATATTACTACACCCAACGTTTAGTTTCTCACCCTTAATAAAATCATGAACACTCAAACCCTTAGTAAACATTCTTGGTACACAAATTACACCCTCCAAACCTCTAATCCCTCCTAAATAATTCTAGGCCATTCTAAACTTCAAGAACAACTTTGTTAACACATTTCCACTCAAATTTCCTTTAATGACTCCTAGTAAATCCTAGGTCATATTAATTCACAACCACCACCAAACACTTTTTTTCCTACTTAAATTTCGTCATAACTCCTCTAGTATATTATCACGCCCAAATGCATTGTTTTTCTCATTCAATCATCTCACACACATCAAATCCTTCCTCATCTTATTTTTCTCACCCAAATCAACTCATTCATAATAAACTCAACATAATGCAATAATCTTAAATTGCATAGCACTAAGACTCTTAAATGACATGGCTCTTAGGCCCTTAAATGACTTAAACTTAAACACTGAATTTCCCACATATAAAAGCTTTCAACCTGCAAATACACACAACAATGCTCCCATAGTAATTTAAGTGTTCTCTTAATTCACCATATACTTATCTTGCTAACTCATTCCCATTGGCTCCTTAGTCACAAGTTCATAAGCTTGTTTAAATTCCTTTTTTTTTCTTAGGTTATATAACCCATTACCTAATGTAAGCTTTAAGCTACATTAGTACTCATCTAAAACTCATTCCTTAAACTTAGACCACCATTAGGTAAGCAATTTAACCTTGTTCTTCCAAGCTTCTCCTCACACTTCCCTCCTTGGTTTCCTTTGTTTCATTTTCGGCCACCCACTTAGATTTCCATTGCCAATGTTCTAATCAACATTCAATGACTCACATGAGTGCTAAACAATACACTAACCTTAAGGAATGAAAACCTAGGTTAAAAATGTGTTCTAAGGTATAAAAGTGGATGATTACCTTTGAAGTCTCAAGGTAGACTTGGGCATTGAATGAAAGAGGACCTCCACTAGCCCTTGGTGAATAAAACAAGCTAAAACAAGGCATAAAAACCAAGCCCCATGAGTAGTAAATTTCGGCCATGTAGAAGAAGTGGTGGAAACATGGTTTTTCTTACATTTTCATTACCTTAAGAGAATGGAGAAGCTAATGCACCCTCCAAGCTTATTTTCCCCCTTCAATGGAGATTTCCCATGGCTCCAAAATGAAGCTTTTCCAATTTTGTAAAGATAGAAAGCTAGAGCTTGAGCTAACTAAGAGATATATGTGTTTAGTTTTTGATTTGGAGCTAAAATGAAGATTTGGTGGGCAAAGCAAGGTGAGGCAACAATGGGGCTGCTTGGGAACGGTTTAGAACAGAGAGAATAAGAAGAAAACCGTGGAAGAAGAAGGGAAATGAAGAAGAGAGGAGAGAGGTAAGCTAAAGAAGATATTTATCTTATAAAAGGGTGAATAGTGAACTTACTACTTTTCCTCTCATTTCCTTTAATGTGCTGGCTACTAATGGTGAGTCACCATTAAAAACCGTCCCCCCCTTGGTATACAAGATACATAAGGCCTTGTTTGGCCATTTGGCTAATTAAAGTTGACTTAAGTCGAAACTAGCACTATTTGAGCACTATTCACTAATTAGTGCACATATTCGGGAAATTTTTGGTTTCTCATTGATTTAGGCTTCCTAATGTGATACTAATTAGTACACATGTTGATTAAGGTGTAATCATGGGCATTTAGCCACTCAAAACTCATTTCTAAGACAATTTCTCAAAAAGGTGCTTTAAGGAGTCTTAAAGCACATTTTGTGTTTAAGCTTGTTTTTGAGCCTGGTTTTCTTTGGTAATTGATTTAACATGTCCATTAGCATGTTAATAAGGTCTTATAATGATATTTGGGTGCCAATCAAAGTCACTCCAAGCTTAGAGCACATTTTTGCCTAAATTGCCCTTAAGGCATTTTCTTGTGTTTTCCTTGGTTTAAATTGTCTACCAATCTTTCTAAGGCATATTTTAGCCTTACTACATCATAATTTGATGTTTACTTAGGATACTTAGGGTTAGGGTATTTCAATCTACCCCCCTTAAAAGAACTTTGTCCCCAAAGTTCCCATGCATCTTATCTTATTAGAATACATGTCTTACCTCATTCCATAGATCATATAGATCACACTTGTGTGTACTTAATCTTATTGACTCATTAGATTCATCGTATGCTTATACTCATATATCACACAACATGCTTAAGCATGTATAGCATTCAAAATTCCCTTTGTTCCTTTTGATGATTAAAACAATCACATAATTTTCATCGTATTCTCCCATGTCACCGGTCCGTAGACAAAGGCACATTCGTCCACGCCACCATGGGCCAGAATACAAAACACTCTGCTCTCCCCATGTCACCGGTCCGAAGACAAAGGCTCGTGCGTCCTCGACTTCATGGGCGAGACTCAGTAAAAAGGTAATCCTTTTTACGAGGTCATGTGAGGAATAATTCCTCTAATTCAAAATACAATCAACTCCAATTTCGTTTTATCCTAAAGCCTCTATCCATAGTGTGATTTAATTGTGACCACTGATAGGGAGTTTCAGGAGTCATCCTACCCTGACGTGATCAGCATCAGTGTAGAACCATCCTTCCACCCCAATTTGTGTTTGGTTTCCCTTGATCCCTAGAAAATCAAGTTCCACCTCCCACGTCATTTTCAAACATCCAAATAATTCACTCATGTCCAATTTTCTATCTTTTTAGTTCTTCTAATCATAATCAATACATCTCCAAGGTGTGGACTCAGTCCATCAAACATTCCCAATTCATCTCTTAGTAATTACCTCAAGGCACCCATTCTTACTAAGTTCTATATCAGCCTCATACCAATTCTCACCATCTTATATATCATGGGATTACTATCTTCTCCCTTATACTCATGTCAAATTGTATCTCATATGTTATCTTATTCTTATCTCACACCTAGTCTCATATCGACTCATACCTCATATATTCCTTATTTCTTAAGTCTCCTTAATCCTTTTTCCTTAATTCTCTTAACTTGTACTCACACCGGAGTTAACAAGACAGGCACTTAATATGTATGGCATTCACATCTTCTGTGTGCAATAACCATGATTTATCTCAAAATGTTTGTGTAAAACATATTCTCATATTCTTTTGTGTGCTATGCACACCGTAGTTTATGTACTAAGTACTCAAACATACGATAAGCGGTTTTCGCTCTACCCCCCTTAAAATGGATTACGCCCACGTAATCAACACCATCACATTCTTGGACATAAGTTCAAGATGTCTAATTCTCACCAAGCATTCTAGCTTCCACGTCATCTATCTTACTTATAATTCGATCAGAAATGACTTAGTCTCTGTATCGAGGATTCTTAACGGTACTTATACCGTTTCCTTAACTTAGTTTGGTCTAATCTCAAAGGTAGTGATCTGCTAGCTTCCGCTGCACCACTCTGATGTTCTTAGGCTTAACTGCCTCACTTATCTTTTTATAGTATTGTATATCCTTCTGCGTCCTTACAGTTTAGGAATATTGGTCTCTCAATGGACACGTGTTATCTTTATATATACACGCCTTGATGAGTTGTAGCTCGTCTATCCAGTCTCCCTGGAGATCTAATGTTCATACTCTTAGTGTTTTCTCGAATGTCTAAATCGTTCTCTCCAACTGACCTTTGGTCTGAGGATGATTCTTAATCTGAAACTACTGTTTAATGCTTATTGCGCTTTACAGTTTAATCTCTCACATCACAAGACATATCCAATGTCTGTACTTAACAATCCGTGCTCTTCGCACTTCATAGTCCTTAATTATTTGTTCTCTGATTCCCTTGCGTTGCTGGTTCGACTGAATTCTTCTCTTTGACTGTTTGTGGTAATGGCTGCTCTTGTCTGATCTTGTGTCGTTGTCCGTGGTACGGAGTCGACTACCTCCCGTGTTCCTTACACCACTCGTCTACATGCATGGGGTACCTTACTGGTACATTACTACTTACCCAACTAACTCATAAATGAGCGTGTCAGGCCTGCAAGCCCCTGTGGGGTGCAGTCGTCCCACGTCTCGTTTTAGTAAACTCATAGTGTCCGTTACACGTTTAGCTATTGCTAATTATGAAGTATTCTGTTGTCGATCTCCTCTTTCATCGTTCCATAATAACATTTATTGTTCTTCTTGAAGTTAATCAAGGGAAGTCTATTTATTGTGTCCTTGGTTATGGTATGCTCCAGCTCCTTTCTGTATTCCGTACTGATTCGGTCTCTTAATAATTGAGGTCTCTTCCGTAGAGCCTCTTATCTTGTTCCTCATATTTATGCTACTAGGAATGCACTTCCAGTTCCTTAAGGAATGGATAGTGTGCTTCCTGTGAAATCTTACCTAACCAGGTCCAGACTACTGGCATCAACGCTCAGTTCGTCTACCATCTTATTTTCTTACTTATATTGGTCTTAACTCATAAATCTCATTGCCTCTGTGTCAATATTTGACGGCTCATACCTAACGGTCGCTTTACCGCGCACCACGACTTAATTCCCCTTATATAACTATTGTACTCACGACCACTACTACCGTGGTAGTTGGCCCTTACCATGTTGCCCATTGATGGTGCAACCTCTTACTCATTTATTCTAATGTCTTACCTTATACTCAATCCCTTCTTGGTGTAAACACACTAGGAGTTCTCTCATTCCGGTGTATGGCGGTTGTCATACCGTGCTGTAAAATAGTTAACTCTTAATATGAAGATGTTCTGCTCCAATCTCAGATTCGTAAGTAGGCTAATTTCTCTCGCTTTCTTTCACCCTTAGTGATGTTATCTACCATGTAATTTAACTGGTTACTGAAGAAGTCATCCACTGAATCACAAGCTCTTCTGAGCATTGGTCACTTGACGTGTCATAATGTGCAATCTCAATGTTTATCTCTGACCATTACTAATTCTTACATCCTGGGTGTTGGATATGGGGTCTATCCGTGCAACCTTCCTTATTACTCAAGTGTATCTGGTATGTTCTAAGGTAATCTCAAGGTTCATAGTTTCCATTTTCTAACAAAAGCGTACTGCATGTCTAATAAGTGAAAGCCCTTTTTGAGGGATTCATTCCCACTCATGGCCTTACAACAAGGAGAGGTATCCCCACCCTAAAGGCATGGTTCGTTCTCCGCCCCTGTCCTTAGCATTGTTTCAATATTCTCATTGGTACTCTTTCTTAGTAATATCTTCCCCAATCTAAGTTATAGGTTTGTAATCGTTCACATCTACACATTGCAGTTCCTCATGGCTTAAATAAGGTCTCTCACAACTTACTGTACCTCGGCCCTGATGTGGTTAACATCCTCGGCTCGTAGGCTCTTAGTGCTTAATGCCTCAGTTCATTATTTGTACTCTTACTCATCTGCAGGTCATCCTTATGAGATTCTGGTTCTTTGATCAATATCCACCGTTTGGTTACCTACTAAATGTAGTATCGGGTTTCATTGTAAGTTGCTGCATCCTGCTATGGAAGTTGTTCAGGTGATCTGAGGTTACTTAATGTCTTGACAATACTGTCATTTTACTAGACTTATGTCTCTTAGTAGTCAAGGTTAGGTTCGTATTAGGCGTTTGCCTTACGGTGTCCAAGTTGGATATCATCCCGTCGTCTTATACTTCCATCTCAATGCTTCGTTCAACTTCTGTTGACTACGCCACCAGTTGATGATCAATCATACTTGGGTGTAAATGAGTTAGACGAACAGTATTAGCTGTCATTCATCAGTTTGTTATGCTCGACTATGCCCGCTCTGTGGGGGTAGTCCTCTGAGCTTTCCTCTGTGGGATTCGTATGTCCTTAACCCTTGGTAGGTTATATCTTAAGTTTATTTCTTTTATCTTTGTTTTCTGGGCTTTCCAACACCTTCATTGTAGAATGTTTGTTATTGGTATTTTTAGTGTCCAAACTGAGAGTTTTATCCCATCCCTGTTGGGAGTCGTTCGGTCGACTGCCTTTATTGTATCTCTTGATACATTCCATGTATGTTGTTACTTACGTGGTGTTTTTGCTCGAATTATTGAGCGATCTCTTAGGTTCCTCTTTGAGATCCGGGTTTGGTGTTCTTACCGCACTGTCGGTTGTTGTTGTCGTAGTACGTTGTACTGTTGCTAACATCCATATGGTCTAATATTATGTCCAAGTTCCGCTCCTGGCTGACTGGTGTGTCACCTTATCTCATTTTGGTCAGGCCGTCGGGCCTTCCAAGGTCTTATTTTCCTGTTCTTATGGTTTTACAATCCGGTGTTAATATGTGTTACAACTGTAGCGTTCTCCTATCTCGCCTTGATGGCTTTTCGTGTGGCTTAACCATGGTAGCACTTGCTATGGCAAGTGCGCCATGCAGGATGGGTTATTGGTACAAGGTACATCGGTAGTGACACTTCCTTCTAATTTCCATGTAATTGGTAGTCCTCGGGACTCCTTCGATAATCTCTTATTTTGGATAACCGACCATCCGGCAGTTTCCTTGTTGTTTGACAGTACTGTCATACATCAGGGCGTTCCTCTTTCTGAGGGAATCCCTTAATATTTCCTTATGTCTTATTCCTCGCTCCTGTCTCCACACATTTTGTTGTGGTTATTAAGTAATAATTCTCTTTTAGGCACTACCTCGTAGTCCTATTTCGGTATACATTTGTATGAATTTCTACCGTCGTCCGCATTATTTCGGCCAGGTCTTGTAACCTTCCTCATTGTATGGGGTTTGGAGTTCCCGGTTCTTAACTGGACTTTCCAGTAATCTCAATCCTCGTGCTTTGTATTATCCTACTATTATGCTCCTTCGGACCACTGTCCGGTACTCATGTCACTTCCCTTTTTCCTTTCTATTGCACCCGCAGTGCTTTCCTCATCATTGGTATTGCGGGTTATTTCGACTGCGTAGCATGTCGACCCATGTTGCCGGTAATTACCGTTCCCTTATTGATAGAATTCCATAGGTAGCGCCTGTTCCTCTATTGCGCTCCATTAAAAACCTCCAAGTTCTCCAAAACTGTTGTACAACAAGTTGTTTCTCGTATTGCTTACTGTTAGCTAACTGCCATATCGGGTTTCCCCGAGTAAGAGAAGGCTTTCTTCTCTCTGGCGTTGTTCCACATATTCAGGGTTAGGGATGTGGAGGCGGGTCTAGGTACTATGGATGTCCGGTAAGCACCGGGAAGTCCCGACTAACGCACCTCTCACTCTATCTCTCAACCCTTAACCCATAACTCAATCTCAACCTCAATATTCTCCTATGTTCGGTATTTCTTGTCTTCAGAGCGTAACCACGCTCTGATACCACTTTTTGTAACACCCCATCTCGATTCAATCGTGGTTATCACAAACTTATCACCATATATACAAACTCTGCAGCGGATACAAATACATTCCAGGACCTTGCCGCGGTCTGACTACAGAATATACCGAACATTAGTACATGTTAACCTTAGCCAAATACATAACCTTCTTACAATCCCCTCACATCCTATACATCTTACTAACTCATAATGCCATACGAGTGTACATGCACAACTCGTAGGCCACACTTAACCCGTAACGCTTGTTGAAATACCCCAAACTAAGATATGGTGTTCAAATGATAAACTAAGATATAAGGAGGCTAAATAATGCCTAAGAAACATTAAGAAACATTTCTAATCAAAGAAAATATAAGGAAACACCAAAAAGAGCAGTTTAAGCAAAAACGCGCTCTAAGCTTGGAGAGACATGGGAGAGTACCCAAATATTGATCTAAGACCTTAGTAATATCCTAATGGTCATTTTAAGTCAATTACCAAAGAAAACCAAGCTTGAAAACAAGTTAAAACACAAAATGTGCTTTAAGGAGTCTTAAAGCACGTTTTTGAAAAATTGTCTTGTAAATGAGTTTTGAATGGCTAAATGTCCATCATTACTCTTTAATTAATATGTGTACTATATAGTATCACATTTGGAGGTCTATATCAATGGGAAATCAAAAATTTCACAACAATGTGCCTTGTTTTTGATGAATAGTGAATTTATTAAGCTAGTTTATAACATAAGTCTATATAAGTGAGACATTTGGCCAACAAAGACTAAACTACCCTCATTCACTAAAGGGGGCCGGTTTCTTTAAGTGTGACTCACCACACTTATCAAGCTAAGTAAAGAGAAAGCAAAAAATAAGTCTTATAAAGCATAAAGTACTATTCACCTTTTAAGATAAATATCACATTTTGCTTACCTCTCTCCTCACTTCTTCATTCTCCCTTGTTCACACGATTTCTTGCTCTCTTTCTCTTCTCCATTAACGTGAAGCTCCTCTCCATGCTAGCTCCACCTTCTCTTGCACACATCTTGCTCATTTTAGCTCCAAATCCAAAACAAAATACATATTCCTCTTAGTTAGCTCAAGCTCCTCCTTTCTATCTTTTCAAAACTCCAAGAGCTTCATTTTGGTGCCAAGTCAAACCACCATTAGAGGAGGAAATTCAAGTTTGGAGACTCCATTGGCATCTCCATTCTCTTAAGGTAAAGAAAGTGTAAGAAAATCTAGGTTTCCACCATTTTCTTCACTTGACCGAAAATATACTCATGGGACTCCATGTTTATGCCTGTTCTAGCTTGTTTCTACTCTTCAAAGGAGAGGAGGTCCTTCTTGCTTCACATCCAAGTTGTCTTGAGAGACCAAGGTAAAACAATCACATTAATACCTTAAAACATATTTTTAAACCTAGGGTTTGTTCCTTAGGGTTAATGTGTTATCTAGTACTCATTGGAGTCATTGGATATTGGTTAGAACATTGGCAAGGAGAATCACATTGGTGACCGAGATTGAACAAAGAAAACCTAAGGAGAAAAGCTTTTAAGCTTGTGAGAAAACAAGGTAAATTACTTACCTTAAGGTGTCTTGTTGTTTAAGGGAATGAGATGTGGGTATATGATGAGTTTAGTGTAGAGTTTATATTGGGAAGGTGTTATAAAACCTAGGAGAAACAATGACTAATCTTGTGAACTTGTGACTAAGGAGCAAATGAGAAAAGAGATAGTTTAAGAACATAAAGGTGAAGTACAAGAAGCATTTTATTTCAATGGGAGCCTTGTTGAGTGTATTCGCAGGTTGAAGGCAAATATATGTGGAAATTCAGTGGTTAAGATTATTGTTGTTTAAGGGCCTAAGTGCCAAGCACATTAAGTTTAAGCACTATATGATGATGTGGTGTGGTTTTGGTGTAAATTGGGTGTTAAGCTATTGTGATGAGAATTTGTGTGGTATTTGTTGTTTGATGAAGAAAAACCATGTGTTAGGAGGTACTATATACTAGAGAACCCATGGCAAAATTTAAAGGAGAGTTCAAGTGTTTGAGATATCCTAAGGGAATTTAATGACTAAGGAAGTACTAGGAATGTTCTATAGGTTGTCTTGATGAAAAAGGGTGAAGTTAAGGTGTTTTAATGATTTATAATGACTTAGGTATCACCATGGAAGGTTTAGGAATCAAGAGAATGTATTTGGGTATTTAGGACATAGGTAAATGTTGATAAAAGAAGGTAGGAAACTTGGGTAAGTTAGGTGTAAGTGAGTGTGAAACTTTGAAATGGTTTAGGTGAGAACTAGAGTATAGAATCTAAGGAAGGTTTGATAAATGCAATAAGGCTGGGAAGTGGTGTACATGGTGTGGTCAAGTTCTTAAGGAGGGAGCATTTTGTTAATTGAAATTCTTGGAGGAATGCATGTGAGAAATGTAGGAAAATAAGTGCTAAGTGTTGGGAGCTTTGTAAGAATTGAGTAAATGTTTGAGAAGATCTTGGAAGTTGTTTTAATGAGTTTGGTGGAGGTTATAAGGTGGATTTAAGGTGCCAAGATGGTGTTGGACCTATTAGGACACTTGTGGAAGAGTTTGGAATTGAAAGAGGCAATTTAAGAGGAAGGTCTGTAGAGGACCGACCCAGGGTCCGACCCCGTTTTGGGTCGGTCGGGCCATGTTAAGCCAGCCGGAATGCCTCTGGACTGGACCGACCCAGGGGGTTTGGGTCGGTCGGCTTAGCTTTGGGTCGGTCGGGCAAAGGTTTAGTGTAGGAAAATGGGTTCTGTAAGGGACCGACCCAGAGGGTTTGGGTCGGTCGGATGGGTTTCAAGAGACGGAAGAGTTTCTGTAATGGACCGACCCAGGGGTAGGGTCGGTCGGTGGGTCGGTCGACCCTTACCACTTAGGAAAAAAAAAAAAAGAAATTTGAATTCTAAGAAATGGTAATAGGTAAAGAGGTATACCTTTGGTAGGGTGGTAATGATTAGGACCCTAAGAACTTAAGGAATTAAGTTAAGATTAAGTATAAGTTTTAATGTTTAAAGTTAAGTTTGTAAGACTAAGTGATAAAGATTTGAGAGGTTATTGAATGGAAGTCCTTAGGGACTAAGTGAGTTAAGTAAGGAGCAAATAACTAATAACCTAAAAATGAATGAATGTTTTAGGTTTGTGAATTGGGACCCCGAAGAAGGTTAAACAAACAACGATCGACGGTGAACGGTACAATCCTTCTTGTGACCTGCTTGCTAACGAGGTGTCCCTCGGCTTGTGTGCTATCTGTCTATTTGCTATGACTAAAACAAGATAAAGCATGCAATCGGTTATATTGTTCTCGTTGTGATTGTGTTATATTTACACTAACCCGCGAGATGTGAGATTGTTACTAACCAAGTTTAGTACTTACTGAGTTAAGAATAAAAGTTAAGTTGATGGTTGTTGGTTAATGCCCGTTAAGGCTTAGCTAGCACATGGTGTCTAAGATGTCTACTAACTGGAACTTGAGTGAGGAAACCCGGGACCGATCTCCGGTCATGCATGCTAAGTGAAAGGGGGACGGTATCTGAATCAGATCCGCCCTCCGCTTAAGGACTTGTCTTCGGACTTGTTGCCTAGGGCCGGTTGCCGGCTCAGCTACGCTGGACTCCCATCCAGAGTAGGTGGCATTAAGATGGTGCGGTGGGATCACCTAAATCCTAGGTTCGAATTAGATACGGCCAATCCCTTCCAGGAAAGGTTTGTATACTGAGATTAAGAGGAGGATTAAGGTAAGGAAACTGAGATTAAGGAAATGAGGATAAGGAGGGGGTCACTAACCCACTTGATAAGGGAACGCTTGAGTCGTTCATTGCTTGTGAACTATATATGTTCATCTGTGGTTATTGTTATTGCACTTCATATTACGTTTGTGTACGTAATCAATTTCCATGCTATCGACAATTAGTCGTCGTAGCCCCGTTAGCTTGGGGGCCATGAGAGGGTGTACCAGCATTCGTGCTGACCCCCTCGGGGGCTATTTTTACACTTGCAGGTAAGAGGCCCATGAGGACGCACTACGAGAGTAGGAGCGGTTAGACTTAGGTGGGGACTTTTATTTTGAGTTCGGGTTGCGCCTGTGCACCCGACTGTTTATATTAAGCTGATGTAAGTTTGGGATTGTGTATGAGATACTAGTACTCGGTTGGTTGTGGTATTGAGAATATTGATGTTTAAGATGGGTAAGTGTTTTTGGATAAGTATTGTAAGCATTTAAGCCGGTATATTCTATCGATCAGACCGTGGCAAGGTCCAGGTGTTGTTTACTTCCGCTGCGACGTATTCGATTAAGTGTTCAGATTGCGATAACCACGATAGGCTTTGGATGGGGTGCTACAAAAAGTGGTATCAGAGCGTAGTTACGCTCTGATCAAGAAATACCGGACATGAGTAACCACCGAGTTAGGATAAGTTAAGGAATAAGTATTGGGTAAGGGTGTGAGAAGTTAGAGTGAGTAGAGTCAGATGACCACTAATAAGTGTGGATTGTCTTTACCGTCTACGGACGTTATAAACTTGCTAACCAAAACAATGGTGAGTACGAATCTAATGTAAGTTATACTTGTTCAGATGGCAGGACGCCCTAGAGGAGGCCGAGGTCGCGGCGGGGTGAGGATATTCCAGGGATACCTGGAGGGCAGACGATCGCAGAGATCGTAGCTGCCGCTTTAGGGCACATGGGCTATCAGCCTGGTGTGGGTGCACCACCTCCACCGCCACAACCTAGGGAACCAAACTGGGTGAAGAGTCTGTCAGATCTTCGACCCGCTCATTTCAAGGGGGAGGGGACCGATCCCGCCAAGCTTGAGGCGTACATCTCCGAGCTGGAGACCGCCTTCGAGACCCTTGATGTCCCTGCTGGGATCAAGGTGCGCTTAGCTGCTTTCTACCTGAAGGGGGCGACGGGCGATGGTGGAAGCTGGTGAGGGCCGAGCATGTGGCCAATCCAGAGTTCGGCTGGGAGCAGTACACGCCTTGCTACGGGCAAAGTACTACCCCGCCCATGTCCAGACGAAGAAGCGCTTGCAGTTAGATGCGCTTAAGCAGTCGGACAAGATGACGGTGGACGAGTATTACTCAGAGTTCACCGCCTTGCTCCGTCTTCTGCCAGGTCTAGGGTATTCTGACCAGATCTTGGTAGACCGCTTCTATGGCGGGCTTAGCCATCGACTCCGCTACGGCATGGGGCCGACGAGTTACACTACCTTGCAGGTAATAAGAATGATTGAATTTGAGTAAGTGATGAATAAGATTTAGATTATGAGAAATAAGTGAGACTAATACTATGGAAAGCAGGAGTGCTATCATGCCGCTGCTAAGGTTGAGATTACCGTCCAGCTGAGGGACGAGGAGAATGCAAAGCGGAAAAGTGCTGGGAAGAGCTCAGAGAGTCAAGGGCAAGGAGGGTACAAGAAACAAAAGTACCAGCCTCAGGCCCAGAAGAATCAGAACCCGAAAGGGAAGGAGGAAAAGGAGAAGGCTTCGGAAGAGCCGTTGAAGCTGACCTATGCTATTGCAGCTACACCACTGCGCTCTAAGGCGCCCAAGGGTGAGAGAAATTGATATTAAGTGAGTTAAGAAATAAATTAGTAACTGATTGAGATATGAGAATTGACAATGTGAAACATCAGGATCTGAGACTGAGAGGGGAGCCGGTGGTGGCTACCAGCGACGCTTCATCTGTAGATGGTGTAACAAGGACCACCCCGGGCTCGACTGTAGGGGAAATAAGGTGGAGTGCAACTTCTGTGGCATCTACGGGCATCGAGCTTATGAGTGTTACCGGAACCCTGCTAGCAGAGCCTATAGGCCCGACACCAAGGGCAAGGGCAAGACCGATCAGGGAGCTGGATCTGACGGTCAGTAGGAAAGTGCAGCAGCCGGCGGACAAGAACCCACGGGCGACCCAGAAGACGGGGCCCACTCTACACATGGTGGATCGGGACGATGAGCCTGAGCCCTCTCGAGGCCAGGTACCACTAAACCATTTAGTAACAAAACTACCTGCTTACCGCATTATCATGCATGTTTGGTGAAATATATGAGTTAAGTAAGAATAAGATGAGATTAGAATTTAAGTAAGACATAACCTACTACCACTTTAGGAAGATTCAACATCTGCTACCCTAACCATCTACCATCTAACCCGGAGCACACCGACATCGAACCATACACTTTCCAACCGAACAATGTCAAGTTATCCGCCCAGGTATGATTTTATTAAGGGGATACCTAACACCCGACGCACAAATAGCCATCATCAGGAGATGCAATCAACTAGGAATGGGACCGGGAGGTTTTTACACACCGGAGTACCCAGGGGGAGCAAAGATGAAATTAAAGATGATGAGCTTGGGCAAGGATTGGAATCCGTATGCCAAGAACTACCAAACCATGAGGGAGCAAGATGGAGTCTCACCACCGGGAATACCCGAAGAGTTCCATCCAGTTATTACACAAGTCGTGAAAATCGCTCAGCAGTTGGAGGCTGAACCGATTCCAGACATACAATCGGACATTTGTATCGTAAACTTCTACGAAAAAGATGGGAAACTGGGACTACACCAGGATAAGGACGAGACAACGGAGTCTCTCGAGAGAGGGATACCCGTAGTGTCTTGGTCCATAGGAGATGATGCGGAATTTTTATACGGCGAGCAGAAGCGTGCGGACCGTGCAGATAAGATAATACTTAAGTCAGGTGATGTATTAATTTTGGGAGGAGAATCAAGGATGTTATACCATGGGATTAAGAGAATTAAGCTGAATACAGCACCGTCAGCAGTAATCAATGCGACGCATATGAGACCAGGAAGATTAAACCTAACCTTTAGACAATATTAGCCATGTAATGTTAGAATGAGATGAGAAATGAGATGTAAGATTGAAGCACATGTTGTAAACAGGATGGTCATAAATAAAATAACAGTGTTGTTCATATAAATTGTTACGACTCTTGTTATACCATCAATACTCATGGAGCTTGTGAACACAATTAGGTCATGGACTCGGTACGGAAGGTGCACTAAGCATACTCACAGAGGCACAGGCCGACGCTAGCGGTACTATCCTCACCGGCACCTTTCCGATCAATGGGATTGAGGCATCAGTTCTCTTCGACTCAGGGGCCTCGCATACCTTTGTCTCTGCATCATTTGCGAGCAGGTTGGGGCTAGACGCTGATGAGCTACCCGACTTCACGGTTACGCTCCCGTCTAAGGAGAAGGTTCGTTGCACTCGTTACTACCGAGGAGCCACCATCAGCATAAAGGGGAAGAATTCCCAGTCAGTTTCATTGAGTTCAGTAAGCTAGGATTTGATGTTATATTCGGGATGAACTGGTTGGAGCGGCACAAGGGACGTATCCTCTGCGCCGAGCATAGATTGCTGCTCAGGAGTCCATCTGGGGTAACAATATCATACCGCCAGAGGCCCAGGGAGCCTTCGACTAAGATCATCACCGCCATGGCAATGTACAAAGAATTAAGGAGAAAGGAAGAAGTATACCTCTGCTATGTACAGGACATAGAGAGAGACCCTGAGTTCGACCCCGACTTACCGGTAGTGTCGGAGTTCCCCGACTTATTTCCACGGGAACTGCCCGGCATGCCACCCACTCGGGAGGTAGAGTTCACCATCGAGCTGCTACCTGGTACCGGACCGATAGCCAAAGCACCATACCGTATGGCTCCGGCAGAAATGACTGAGTTAAAGGAACAATTGAAAGATTTGTTGGATAAGGGATTCATTAGACCAAGTGTGTCACCATGGGGAGCGCCAGTCCTCTTCGTGAAGAAGAAAGATGGTAGTCTCCGCCTCTGCATCGACTACAGAGAGCTGAATGCAGTGACAGTGAAGAATAAGTACCCACTACCCCGCATTGACGATCTGTTCGATCAGTTGAAGGGGAGCATCTGTGTTTTCCAAGATTGATCTCAGATCGGGGTATCATCAGATAGCCATTAAGGAGGGAGACATTGAGAAGACGGCATTCCGGACACGATACGGCCACTATGAGTTTACAGTGATGCCGTTCGGTTTGTCGAATGCGCCAGCGAAGTTTATGGATCTGATGAACCGCTTGTTCCGGGAGCAGCTGGACAAGTCGGTGGTGGTTTTATTGATGATATTTGATATATTCAAAGTCTAAGGTTGAGCAGAGGAACATTTGAGGAGGGTGTTGGAAATATTAAGGGAGAACCAGCTATATGCTAAGTTCTCCAAGTGTGAGTTTGGCTTGACCAGGTCTCTTTCCTAGGTCATGTCATCTCAGATGCTGGGATCGCAGTGGATCCAGCAAAGATTGATGCCGTACGTACCTGGCCAAGGCCGAAGACTGTTACGACATCCGGAGCTTTCTCGGTTGGCAGGATATACAGGAGATTTGTTAGAGATTTCAGCAAGGTCGCGAAGCCGATGACCAGTCTGATGAAGAAAGATGCACCATTTCTATGGACAGTCGACTGTGAGAGATCATTCCAGCGCTTGAAGGACTCACTGACCACTGCACCGGTACTGACTATTCCAGACGGTACAGAGGGCTTTGAGGTTTATTGTGATGCATCCGGCAGAGGGCTGGGTTGCGTGCTCATGCAACATGGCAAGGTGGTGGCATATGCCTCACGCCAGTTGAAGAAACATGAGGAGAACTACCCCACACATGATTTAGAGCTGGGAGCCGTAGTCTTCGCTTTGAAGATATGGCGCCACTACTTATACGGGGTTAGTATCACGATCTACACCGATCATAAAAGTTTGAAATACATATTCACTCAGAAGGAGTTAAATCTTCGACAGAGGAGATGGTTAGAATTTCTGAAAGACTATGACATTGACCTCCAATACAAAGAAGGGAAGGCCAATGTTGTAGCAGATGCCCTGAGCCGTCGAGCACACTCACTCCATTCGCTAGTTTCTTTCTCCAGCTTGGTTGATGAGGTGCGAGAGGCTCAGAGGACTGATGAGTATATGAGAGAGGTCAGACAGAAGCTGACAGAGGGTACCTTTGAGAGTCAGAAATACGACTTCAGACTTCATGATGATGATCTGATCAGACTTAAGGGCCGATTATGCATACCACGAGGTAACACGGATCTGAAAGACCGTATACTTAGAGGATCACACTGTTCTTCAGTTTCCATCCATCCGGGAGCCTCTAAAATGTATAAAGACATGAAGAGATACTTCTGGTGGTCGGGGATGAAGACAGATGTTACCGAGTTCGTCTTGAGGTGTCTCACATGCCAGAAGGTGAAATTCGAGCACAGACGACCGGGCGGAATGGTACAGTCGATGCCAGTTCGGAAGTGGAAGTTCCATGATATCTCCATGGACTTCGTAGTTGGGCTTCCACCTGCTAGGGGAGGTCTCAACATGATATGGGTGGTGGTGGATCGCCTTACCAAAGTAGCCCGATTCATACCGATGAAGGATACTTGGAAGGTGACCAAATTAGCTGAGTTATTTGAGAAAGAAATCATGAGACATCACGGCATACCAAAGACCATAGTGTCAGATAGAGATACCAGATTCCTTTCGAGGTACTGGAGAGCTACCAGAGAAGCGTTGGGTACAGAACTCAAACTGAGTACCGCGTTCCATCCTCAGACAGATGGTCAGACTGAGCGTACTATTCAGACACTCGAGGACATGCTGAGAGCATGTGCCTTAGACTTCCAGGGCAGTTGGATTGACAGATTGCATCTGATCGAGTTTTCATACAACAACAGCTATCACGCTTCGATCAAGATGGCACCTTTTCAAGCGTTGTACGGTAGACATGTCGTACACCGCTCTGCTGGGATGAGTCGAGTGAGACGGTCATTATAGGACCAGAGTACTTAGAACAAGTTAAGGCTGAAGTTCAGCAAATCAGGGAGAACATGAGCTGCTCAAGATAGGCAGAAGTCGTATGCTGATGTTCGACGACGAGACCTGGAGTTCGCAGTGGGCGACCGGGTATTTTGCGAGTATCACCGATGAAGGGTGTATTCAGGTTTGGGCAGAAGGGCAAGTTAAGCCCGAAATTTGTTGGTCCTTATGAGATTACGGAGCGGGTGGGCCCGGTTGCTTACAGGTTGAATTTACCTGCTGAGCTGGGTAAAGTGCATGATGTTTTTCATGTTTCACAGCTAAAGAAATACATGCACCACCCCTCCATGTGTTAGAAACCTGAGAGGTTGACTTTAGAACCAAATATGAGATCCGTGGAGACTCCTCAGAGAATCTTGGACAGTAAGACTAGGGACACTCGCCAAGTCAGTGCGACTGGTGAAGGTTCTCTGGTCTAACCAGGATGTCGAAGAGGCCAGTGGGAATTAGAGGAAGATGAGGGCGAAGTACCCTTCTTTATTTACTGACTAGATCGTCTGTATAGGGTACGGGGGTACCCCTTTTTAAGGGGGGTAGAGCTTCCTCGCTTTTGAGTTAGGAAACGATCATGTTTCGTTGTGTTGTTTGGTTTTTAAGATGTGGATTTGTGTAAGTTGCTACACTTCGGTGTGAGTTTAGTTATGTATGATCATTATTGTATTTGAGATTGACCTTTGAGTCTTGAGATGTATGAATGTGAATATAAGATGTGGTATTAAGATTAAGAGAAATGTGTACCGTAAATGGTTAACACATGTGTGAACTTTGAGGACAAAGTTTTTTAAGGGGGGTAGATTGAAATACCCCAAACTTAGATATGGTGTTCAAATGATAAACTAAGATATAAGGAGGCTAAATAATGCCTAGAAACATTAAGAAACATTTCTAATCAAAGAAAATATAAGGAAACACCAAAAAGAAGCAGTTTAAGCAAAAACGCGCTATAAGCTTGGAGAGACATGGGAGAGTACCCAAATATTGTTCTAAGACCTTAGTAATATCCTAATGGTCATTTTAAGTCAATTACCAAAGAAAACCAAGCTTGAAAACAAGTTAAAAACACAAAATGTGCTTTAAGGAGTCTTAAAGCACGTTTTTGAAAAATTGTCTTGTAAATGAGTTTGAATGGCTAAATGTCCATCATTACTCTTAATTAATATGTGTACTATATAGTATCACATTTGGAGGTCTATATCAATGGGAAATCAAAAATTTCACAACAATGTGCCTTGTTTTGATGAATAGTGAATTTATTAAGCTAGTTTATAACATAAGTCTATATAAGTGAGACATTTGGCCAACAAAGACTAAACTACCCTCATTCACTAAAGGGGGCCGGTTTCTTTAAGTGTGACTCACCACACTTTCAAGCTAAGTAAGAGAAAGCAAAATAAGTCGTATAAAGCATAAAGTACTATTCACCTTTTAAGATAAATACCACATTTGCTTACCTCTCCTCACTTTCTTATTCTCCCTGTTCACACGACTTTCTTGCTTCTTTCTTTCTCCATTAACGTGAAGCTCCTCTCCATGCTAGCTCCCCTTCTCTTGCACACATCTTGCTCATTTTAGCTCCAAATCCAAAACAAAATACATATTCTCTTAGTTAGCTCAAGCTCCTCCTTTCTATCTTTTCAAAACTTCAAGAGCTTCATTTTGGTGCCAAGTCAAACCACCATTAGAGGAGGAAATTCAAGTTTGGAGACTCCATTGGCATCTCCATTCTCTTAAGGTAAAGAAAGTGTAAGAAAATCTAGGTTTCCACCATTTTCTTCACTTGACCGAAAATATATACTCATGGGACTCCATGTTTATGCCTTGTTCTAGCTTGTTTCTACTCTTCAAAGGAGAGAGGAGGTCCTTCTTGCTTCACATCCAAGTTTGTCTTGAGAAACCAAGGTAAAACAATCACATTAATACCTTAAAACATATTTTTAAACCTAGGGTTTGTTCCTTAGGGTTAATGTGTTATCTAGTACTCATTGGAGTCATTGGATATTGGTTAGAACATTGGCAAGGAGAATCACATTGGTGACCGAGATTGAACAAAGAAAACCTAAGGAGAAAAGCTTTTAAGCTTGTGAGAAAACAAGGTAAATTACTTACCTTAAGGTGTTTTGTTGTTTAAGGGAATGAGATGTGGGTATATGATGAGTTTAGTGTAGAGTTTATATTGGGAAGGTGCTATAAAACCTAGGAGAAACAATGACTATCCTTGTGAACTTGTGACTAAGGAGCAAATGAGAAAAGAGATAGTTTAAGAATATAAGGTGAAGTACAAGAAGCATTTTATTTCAATGGGAGCCTTGTTGAGTGTATTCGCAGGTTGAAGGCAATATATGTGGAAATTCAGTGGTTAAGATTATTGTCATTTAAGGGCCTAAGTGCCAAGCATTTTAAGTTTAAGCACTATATGATGATGTGGTGTGGTTTTGGTGTAAATTGGGTGTTAAGTGTTGTGATGAGAATTTGTGTGTATTGGTTGTTTGATGGAGAAAAACCATGTGTTAGGAGTACTATATACTAGAGAACCCATGGCAAAATTTAAAGGAGAGTTAAGTGTTTGAATTCCTAAGGGAATTTAATGACTAAGAAGTACTAGGAAGTTCTAGGTCTTGATGAAAAAGGGTGAAGTTAAGGTGTTTTAATGACTTTAATGACTTAGGTATCACCATGGAAGGATTTAGGAATCAAGAGAATGTATTTGGGTATTTAGGACTTAGGTAAATGTTGATAAAAGAAGCTAGGAAACTTGGGTAAGTTAGGTGTAAGTGAGTGTGAAACTTTGAAATGGTTTAGGTGAGAACTAGAGTATAGAATCTAAGGAAGGTTTGATAAATGCAATAAGGCTGGGAAGTGGTGTACATGGTGTGGTCAAGTTCTTAAGGAGGGAGCATTTGGTTAATTGAAATTCTTGGAGGAATGCATGTGAGAAATATAGGAAAATAAGTGCTAAGTGTTGGGAGCTTTGTAAGAATTGAGTAAATGTTTGAGAAGATCTTTGGAAGTTGTTTTAATGAGTTTGGTGGAGGTTATAAGGTGGATTTAAGGTGCCAAGATGGTGTTGGACCTATTAGGACACTTGTGGAAGAGTTTGGAATTGAAAGAGGCAATTTAAGAGGAAGGTCTGTAGAGGACCGACCCAGTTTTGGGTCGGTCGGGCCATGTTAAGCCAGTCGGAATGCCTCTGGACTGGACCGACCCAGGGGGTTTGGGTCGGTCGGCTTAGCTTTGGGTCGGTCGGGCAAAGGTTTAGTGTAGGAAAATGGGTTCTGTAAGGGACCGACCCAGAGGGTTTGGGTCGGTCGGTCTAGCTCTGGGTCGGTCGGATGGGTTTCAAGAGACGGAAGAGTTTCTGTAATGGACCGACCCAGGGGTAGGGTCGGTCGGTGGGTCGGTCGACCCTTACCACTTAGAAAAAAAAAAAAGAAATTTTGAATTCTAAGAATGGTAATAGGTAAAGAGGTATACCTTTGGTAGGGTGGTAATGATTAGGACCCTAAGAACTTAAGGAATTAAGTTAAGATTAAGTGTAAGTTTTAATGTTTAAAGTTAAGTTTGTAAGACTAAGAGATAAAGATTTGAGAGGTTATTGAATGGAAGTCCTTAGGGACTAAGTGAGTTAAGTAAGGAGCAAATAACTAATAACCTAAAAATGAATGAATGTTTTAGGTTTGTGAATTGGGACCCCGAAGAAGGTTAAACAAACAACGATCGACGGTGAACGGTACAATCCTTCTTGTGACCTGCTTGCTAACGAGGTGTCCCTCGGCTTGTGTGCTATCTGTTATTTGCTATGACTAAAACAAGATAAAGCATGCAACCGGTTGTATTTTCTCGTTGTGATTGTGTTATATTTCACTAACCCGCGAGATTTGAGATTGTTACTAACCAAGTTTAGTACTTACTGAGTTAAGAATAAGAGTTAAGTTGATGGTTGTTGGTTAATGCCCGTTAAGGCTTAGCTAGCACATGGTGTTTAAGATGTCTACTAACTGGAACTTGAGTGAGGAAACCCGGGACCGATCTCCGGTCATGCATGCTAAGTGAAAGGGGGACGGTATCTGAATCAGATCCGCCCTCCGCTTAAGGACTTGTCTTCGGACTTGTTGCCTAGGGCCGGTTGCCGGCTCAGCTACGCTGGACTCCCATCCAGAGTAGGTGGCATTAAGATGGTGCGGTGGGATCACCTAAATCCCAGGTTCGAATTAGATACGCCAATCCCTTCCAGGAAAGGTTTGTATACTGAGATTAAGATTGAGATTGAGATTAAGATTAAGGTAAGGAAGGAACTGAGATTAAGGAAATGAGGACTAAGGAGGGGGTTACTAACCCACTTGATAAGGGAACGCTTGAGTCGTTCATTGCTTGTGAACTATATATTTCTCTGTGGTTATTGTTATTGCACTTCATATTATTTTGTGTACGTAATCAATTTCCATGCTATCGACAATTAGTCTTCGTAGCCCCGTTAGCTTGGGGGCCATGAGAGGGTGTACCAGCATTCGTGCTGACCCCCTCGGGGGCTATTTTTACACTTGTAGGTAAGAGGCCCATGAGGACGCACTACGAGAGTAGGAGCGGTTAGACTTAGGTGGGGACTTTTATTTTGAGTTCGGGTTGCGCCTGTGCACCCGACTGTTTATATTAAGCTGATGTAAGTTTGGGATTGTGTATGAGATACTAGTACTTGGTTGGTTGTGGTATTGAGAATATTGATGTTTAAGATGGGTAAGTGTTTTTGGATAAGTATTGTAAGCATTTAAGCCGGTATATTCTATCGATCAGACCGTGGCAAGGTCCAGGTGTTGTTTACTTCCGCTGCGACGTATTCGATTAAGTGTTCAGATTGCGATAACCACGATAGGCTTTGGATGGGGTGTTACACTTGTACCCCATCTTACTCTCGTGACGGCCGCCTCCTGATGTTCACCTGTGTAGTAAAAACAGCCCCCAAAGGGGGTCAACACAAATGCTGGTACGATCCTCTCATGGCCCCCAAGCTAACATGGCTACGACGACTAATTGTCGATAGCATGGAGGTTGATTAGATGCACAACATAATAGTAAATGCTGTAAACAACAATTCAAATATGAACAATCAAAGTTCACACACAATGAACGACTTAAATGTGTTCCCTTAATTAGAGAGTTAGTTATTTAACTCCTTAAGTAATGTTCCCTCTTAATCTTAGTCCATCCTTATCTCACCTCAATCTTAATCTTATCTTAATCTTAGAAACAACCACCCTTTAATAAGGAGTGGATGTAGCTTATCTTAGTCTTAGTAATACAAACCATCCTTTAAAGAGGAATGGTTGCAACTTATCTTATCCTTACCTTAATCTTAATCTCAGTATACAAACCGTTCCTGGAGGGGAATGGTTGTAGCTTAGTTCGAACCTGGGATTTAGGTGATCCCACCGCACCATCTTAATGCCACCTACTCTGGACGGGAGTCCAGCGTAGCTGAGCCGGCAACCGGCCCTAGGCTACAAGTCCGAAGACAAGTCCTTAATCGGGAGTCGAATCTGCTATAGATACCGACTCCCTTTCCTTAGCATGCATGACCGGAGATCGGTCCCGGGTTTCCTCACTCAAGTTCCAGTTAGAAGTAATCTCAAGACCTTGTTTGTTGGTTAACCTCTTTCGGTTCATATCGTCCCATATTATGGAGCGTTCCTTAGTCTCACTCAATTCCTTACTAAACGTTAGTTAGTAAGTTCCCACGATATGTTGTGTTAGTTTTCAAACATCACATAACAATACAATAATCATAATATTCCGGTTGCATGCTTTATCTTGTTTAGTGAGCACACAAAACAAATAGCACACAAGCCGAGGGACACCTCGTTAGCAAGCAGGTCACAAGAAGAACTGTACCGTTCACCGCTGGTTGTTCGGTTGCTTACTATCCTCTGGAGTCCAAATTCTCAAACCCTAAAACATTCATCGAATTTGGTGGTTAATTACTTTTAATTAACCTAGCTTACTTAATCACTAATGATTTCCAACTAAATACCACTTAAGTTCTTATAAACTTAATCTTAAGTGAATCACTTCTCCTCATTCCTTATACCTATTCACCCACTTAATTATCATTGTCACTCACCAAACACGTCTTAAACAACCTTATATTATCATTAAATATCAATCTCCATCTAGCTCTTCTTAAATTCTTACCAACTTAACCTTAAACACTTAATATCATTTACTTACCCTAATCTCTTAAGTCATTATATGCTTATCTTTCTAATCATCATCTCTCCCTAATGTTGGACCACTAAGTCATTGTAATTTAAACTTAATCATATAAGTTAATCACTTCTCATTACACCTCACTCTTGTTTACACCTCTTAAGGCCTTTACATGTCACCAAACAAGGCCTAAACATCATTTACAACCATTACCATTCAATCCCTCATCATTAGAAGCCAAAAACAAAAAAATTTCTTTTTCTCTGCACTGGACCGCCCCTCTGGGGCGGTCCCCAGGGGCGGTCCCAACCAGAAGCTAATTTCCTGCACAATTTGCCTGGACCTCCCCACAGTGGCGGTCCCTAGGGGCGAACCACGGCAGAACCTATTTTCCAAAGTGCTTTTCTCCTCATTTTGAACTCCAAATTCACCCCAATCTTTTCCCACTCATTCCACAATCTTTCCACATGTTTCCTACATGTTTAAACACCTTAAAACATGTACTAAACCTTCCTCAAAAATCACCAAACTTGACACTCAATTTCTTACAAAACTCTTAACACTTAATACTTAATTTCTTACACTTCCAACATATAAATTTTGCCTAAAACTTCAACTTACCCAAATGTTTCTTCACAACCTTCTTAACTACTCCTCAAGCATCATTTTGCATACTCACTTGCTTTACTCAAACTTCTCAAAACTATATATAATCTAGCACATGCTTACATCCTTATGAGTCATTATATCTTATTTTTCCTTCAAACTTTGTACAAGTTTCCAAGCTTCCTTAACCATGGTTTTGGTGCCTTAAATTCACCATTGTAACCCCTAGTCCCTCTTAGACACCAATAGGTCTTCCTATTACTCAAGAACTCCTTAGCTTACCCACTTTCATCAAAACAACCTTTAATGTTTACTATAACATCCTTAGTTATAAAATCTCTTTAGAACACCTTAAACACTTAGTTCTCTCTCCAAATTTTGACATGGCTTCCTTAGTATATTACTACACCCAGCGTTTAGTTTCTCACCCTTAATAAAATCATGAACACTCAAACCCTTAGTACACATTCTTGGTACACAAATTACACCCTCCAAACCTCTAATCCCTCCTAAACAATTCTAGGTCATTCTAAACTTCAAGAACAACTTTGTTAACTCATTTCCACTCAAATTTCCTTTAATGACTCCTAGTAAATCCGAGGTCATATTAATTCACAACCACCACCAAACACTTTGTTTCCTACTTAAATTTCGTCATAACTCCTCTAGTATATTATCACGCCCAAATGCATTGTTTTTCACATTCAATCATCTCACACACATCAAATCCTTCCTCATCTTATTTTTCTCACCCAAATCAACTCATTCATAATAAACTCAACATAATGCAATAATCTTAAATTGCATAGCACTAAGGCTCTTAAATGACATGGCTCTTAGGCCCTTAAATGACTTAAACTTAAACACTGAATTTCCCACATATAAAAGCTTTCAACCTGCAAATACACACAACAATGCTCCCATAGTAATTTAAGTGTTCTCTTAATTCACCATATACTTATCTTGCTAACTCATTCCCATTGGCTCCTTAGTCACAAGTTCATAAGATTGTTTAAATTCCTTTTTTTTTCTTAGGTTATATAACCCATTACCTAATGTATGCTTTAAGCTACATTAGTACTCATCTAAAACTCATTCCTTAAACTTAGACCACCATTAGGTAAGCAATTTACCTTGTTCTTCCAAGCTTCTCCTCACACTTCCCTCCTTGGTTTCCTTTGTTTCATTTTCAGCCACCCACTTAGATTTCCATTGCCAATGTTCTAATCAACATTCAATGACTCACATGAGTGCTAAACAATACACTAACCTTAAGGAATGAAAACCTAGGTTAAAAATGTGTTCTAAGGTATAAAAGTGGATGATTACCTTTGAAGTCTCAAGGTAGACTTGGGCATTGAATGAAAGAGGACCTCCACTAGCCCTTGGTGAATAAAACAAGCTAAAACAAGGCATAAAAACCAAGCCCCATGAGTAGTAAATTTCGGCCATGTAGAAGAAGTGGTGGAAACATGGTTTTTCTTACATTTTCATTACCTTAAGAGAATGGAGAAGCTAATGCACCCTCCAAGCTTATTTTTCCCCCTTCAATGGAGATTTCCCATGGCTCCAAAATGAAGCTTTTCCAATTTTGTAAAGATAGAAAGCTAGAGCTTGAGCTAACTAAGAGATATATGTGTTTAGTTTTTGATTTGGAGCTAAAATGAAGATTTGGTGGGCAAAGAAAGGTGAGGCAACAATGGGGCTTCTTGGGAACGGTTTAGAACAGAGAGAATAGAGGAGAGAGGTAAGCTAAAGAAGATATTTATCTTATAAAAGGGTGAATAGTGAACTTACTACTTTTCCTCTCATTTCCTTTAATGTGCGGGCTACTAATGGTGAGTCACCATTAAAAACCGTCCCCCCTTGGTATATAAGATACATAAGGCCTTGTTTGGCCATTTGGCTAATTAAAGTTGACTTAAGTCGAAACTAGCACTATTTGAGCACTATTCACTAATTAGTGCACATATTCGGGAAATTTTTTGTTTCTCATTGATTTAGGCTTCCTAATGTGATACTAATTAGTACACATGTTGATTAAGGTGTAATCATGGGCATTTTGCCACTCAAAACTCATTTCTAAGACAATTTCTCAAAATGGTGCTTTAAGGAGTCTTAAAGCACATTTTGTGTTTAAGCTTGTTTTTGAGCCTGGTTTTCTTTGGTAATTGATTTAACATGTCCATTAGAATGTTAATAAGGTATTATAATGATATTTGGGTGCCAATCAAAGTCACTCCAAGCTTAGAGCACATTTTTGCCTAAATTGCCCTTAAGGCATTTTCTTGTGTTTTCCTTGGTTTAAATTGTCTACCAATCTTTCTAAGGCATATTTTAGCCTTACTACATCATAATTTTATGTTTACTTAGGATACTTAGGGTTAGGGTATTTCAGAAACATCAGTGAATAATTTAAACCATAGTAAAACACAATAAAACACTAAGACTCAGTTTGAGCCAAAAACATGCTCTAAGCTTGGAGTGAACTTGGTTAGGACCCAAAGAACCTACCAAGACTAAATAATATTCAATTATGATTTAATAAGGCTAATTAAGTCTTTAGGAAACCTTGGTAGACAATTAAACCAAACCAAACACAAATAAATGCCTTAAAGTCAATATGGGCAAAATTATGCTCTAAGCTTGGGATAAATTTGTATAAGACCTAAAGGTCATGTCTATACCTTAATTATATGTTAATGAACATATAAAATCAATTACTAAAGAAAACCAAGCTTGAAAACAAGTTAAAATACAAAATGTGCTTTAAGGTGTCTTAAAGCACATTTTTGAAAAATTGTCTTGTAAATGAGTTTTGAATGGCTAAATGTCCATCATTACTCTTTAATTAACATGTTTACTACTTAGTATCATATTAGGAAGTCTAAATCAATGGGAAATCAAAAATTTCACAAATATGTGCCTTAGTTTGTGAATAGTAACCAAAATATGCAAATTTATAACATAAGTCAATATAAGTAAGTTAGTTGGTCAACAAAGACCAAAAAACCCTTATTATTAAATGGGAGCCGGTTTTTGTAGGGTGAGTCACCACCATTTACAAATCAATTAAAGAAAGAAAGAAATAAAGTAAAGTACTATTCTACTTTATTAGATAAATATCTAAACAAGAGCACTCTCTCACCTCATTCTCTTGTTTCTTTCACTCACCACCGTAGCCTTCTCCATCCTCCCTTCTTGAAATCGTTTTTGCTACAGCAAAAACATACCATCTCCGTCTTTGAATGCTTGTATCTTCTAGCTCCATATACCAAATCAAATTCTAAGACCATATTTGTCTTAGTTAGGCCAAGCTCTACACTTCTCTCTTTTCAAATCTTCAAGAACTCCATTTTGGTGTCATGAAGATTCTCCATTGAAGGAGCTTGAGCTTACCTTTTCATGCCTTGTTATTCTCCTTTGCTTCAAGGTAAGGAAAGTCAAAGAAAAACTTCATTTCCTTTTGTTTTCATAAGTGACCGAAATCACCTTCTTCATGGTGTTTTCTTTTGCTTTGTTTTAGCTTCATTCCTATCATTCAAGGGCTTGGTGGAAACCTCTCTTGTTACATATTCAAGTTCTCTTTCAAATTCAAAGGTAAATATCATTTTAGTGTATTAAAACACTTATGTTAAACTAGGGTTTGTATATGAGTTTAAGTGTGAATTCTTAAGCTCATTACCCTTATATGTGTATTGATTAGAAAGTTGACAAGTGATCAAACTCCTTGCTGATTTTCGGTACAAGGAAACAAGAAAGAAGTTTGAGAGGAAAAGAGGTAAACAAACTATCTCAATGTAGTTTAAATGCCTTAGGAAAAATGAGCTTGATTTGCTTAATAAAATACCTAAGGAGCCAATGGTGAATGACCTAGTAAAATGCTCTCAAGGAAACTATTAAAGGGCATATGTGTTGTTGTATGTAATTGCGGGTCAAAGGCATTATTTATGTGGGAAATTTAGTGTTTAAGGTTTATGAAATTTAAGGGCCTAAGAGCATGTTATTTAAGGGCCTAAGTGCAAAGCAATTTAAGTTTATGCACTATATTGTGATGTGGTGTAAATTTGGTGAAGTTTTGTGTGTGAGAAAGTTCTTGGTGGACTTAGGTGTTCTTGAATGAAATAAGGTAAAAACCTAAGTGTTTGGATGTGAGAATATACAAGGGAAGCTATGGCAAAATTTGGAAAATGTGTAAGAAGTTCTAAGTGTTTTAAACGAGTTTTGGTGAACTAGGAAGTGTTAAAAATGAACAAGTGTTTTACTAGGCAAGAAAGCATGTATTAAAGTGATTTAGAGTGATACAAGGATTTAGGTATTATCTTGGAAGTTCAAGGAATGCAATGAGTGTTTTTGAGGATGTATTAAAGTCTTGGAGAAGTTTGTTTAAGGTTTAGGAATGTTGATGTACAAGGAGGAAATGATGTTTAGGTAAGATGTGAAAAAGGAGATTTAGTTAGTAAGAAATGATGTTTGAGAGATGATGTTATGTTGGTAAGGAAACATTTTTGGCATAGCGGTTATCATAATTATGAAACACCACTTGGAGGAACTAAAGAGAAAACATTATAAGTGTTAGGAATTTTGGTAAGGAAAGAGTAAGTGTTTAAGGAGTTATAAAATGAGTTTTATGGATGTTATATGAATGGTTAAATGTGCCAAATGATGTTAGAACACATTAAGAGGCTTGAGGAGAAGTTTGGAGAAAGTTTGACAAGTTTTGGACAAGTTCTGATATTGTCCGACCCAGTGGTCCGACCCAGGGTGGGTCGGACGGCCTCTGTTAATTCACCTGTTGATGTTTCTGGAATGGTCCGACCCAGAGGACTTGGGTCGGACATGGGTCGGACGGGAGGATTTGAAATACGGAAAAAGTTTCTGGAACGGTCCGACCCAGTTTGTGGGTCGGACGGTGGGTCGGACAACCCAATAGATGTAAAAAAAACAAACTAAGTGTGGTTTAAGTAGTAAACCCTAGTGAGTTATAATGACAATTTAGTGGGGGAAAAGTTGTATTAAAATGTAAAAGTAAAACAAGTTAAAATGTGAAGTTATTTAACTAAGTTAACGGGGATAAGTTATGAGCATTAGACTTTAAACAATCATGTTACCCCAGTGTTAATAAAAGTACATGTAATGTTACCAGTTGTTCGAGAATTGTTTGAGGAACATAAGTGGACATGATAGAGTGGACTCCGGTGACAGGTATGGTTTTCTTGCAACCTGTGTCCTACCGGATTACACCGGCTTGTATGCCAATGTGTTTTTCTGTATGTTTGCCACGTTGTAAGATAAAACATGTAATGAGTTTATAGTAATTCATTTATGTGGCGTGTTCAACTCCGATACCATTTAACCTCGAAAGTGTTAAACCTTAGCTAACTGAGTCTAGGATCATATGAGAGTTCGGTATTCGGATTAAACGACCCGAACCATGGGACGTTCTAACCACGGCTATACGTGTGTTAATTGTGTGATATTTGTGTGTGTATGTAAGGACCTCCCTCGTATGTGTAACCCAATTGTAATACTGTATGATGTGTGGATGTGATAGACTCCATAGTGGGGCTCTAACTAATATCTAAAAGTAAGTGTGTACTAACAGGGGTGAGGAATCCGGTTAGGCCAGTCGTGCATTGTTTGGGAGTGGGTATCCTTTTTAGCCTTACCCTCCTCTCTGTTATGGTTGTTTCCCTCACGGGTTATGATCTCCCATTAGCTTACTCCAAAGCTTAGCTATTCTGACTTATGATCGGTTTAGGGGGAACATGTGTTTATGTGGTGTGTTCGGGTCACTATATCCGAACCATCTTAACTTAAGTTACTCGTCCGACTATTAGGACGGTAATGAGTGTTGTATAACGAGCTTATCATGAGGGTGACATCATTCTCTAGGCTCACCAGTGAATTAACTATGGTTGGGTCGGTTCCTAAGAGAACAGTTCCCGTTGTGTTATGTGTTGTTGTTGTACTACAATTCCCATTGCGATGTTGTTATGTGCACGTTGAAGCGTGAAAAGTGTTGTTTTGTGGTGTATGTTATATGTTGTAAAAATGTGGAGTATGTGGATCATGTATATGAATCCCAGTTTGTGATAAGAGGCGTTTAAGGATAACCCGATTAATGGGTGAGTGTCGTCTATTAAGGAAGTAGCTCCATTGGAGGAGAAACACTCTAGGGGTAATGAACACCATGAGTGACTTATCAAGTAAGGATGTGTTATCTGTTTGTTGAGCCCATTGAGGCGAAATGTTATGTGTTGTGTGTTTATAGTTACATGCATGATTTAAATATAATCAACCGCATGCTAAGACGACAATTAGTTGTGCGTGGCCCGGTAGTATGCGGGCTGCGGGATTACCATACCAACAAAGGTGCTGAGCCTCTGGGGGGCCACCCTTTTCTCTTCTTTTCCTATTTCAGGTACAAGGAGCTGGAAGCCGTTCGAGAATAGGACGAGGTTATCGTTTGTACATGGGTAATCATCTTAGGTATATTTGTACAGTAGGTGTAGTAAGACCAAAATTGTTATCGGCATTAGTTTGTGAATACTCGGTACAGTTTAAGGTATATGTTGTTGTTGTTGTTTATGGAGAGGGATAGTAATGTGTAGTCGCTCGGGAATCTAGTCCATCAGACCGATACAATGTATATGTAATAGCCTTGTTAGCCACGTGGGTGGTTAACGGCGTGTAACACCAACGAGTTAAGTAATGTGATGAAGTATGTTTTCCGCTGCAGTTGGTCGTTAAGTGTGTTAATGTTGGAAGGGGTGTTACATATGCACAACATAGTTCATGTACTCTTGTACGGTAAAACACACTAAGCGGTCTTGCGCTCTACCCCCCTTAAAAGGGATTACGCCCACGTAATCAACCACTAAGCATTGGTTTAAAATGTTCTACCGTCGTGAAGTGTTTTAACTTCCACGCGGTCTGTTATACAATGCATTCTGATTAGAGGATCTTAACCATATTGGCGGTTTAGTTCCTAAACCAAGAATTCTCATTGGAGTTTGCTTTAATTCTTGACTGGTTTCGGTTGAGGTTGAGCTACTACCTAATGTGTAGTGCTCTCTCGGTTATTTCCCACACTTGAGGTATATTCCATACTGATATATGGTATTTAGTGCTACTGTAGTCACTTATTGCCAGTCATGCTTCCACATTTGGTTCTGTGCCAGTATCATTTCATTGGTATGACCTTGCATTTCCTATGCCTTGGTCCTTATAGCGTTATAAGTTTCTTTCTACTTCCACCACAATTAACATTTCCTCAAATCCTAGCTATCTCACTCGATCATTATTGAGCAAGTGCAATACCAAAACACTCAGTCATACAGAGTGCAGAGGCGTAAACTCTTGACAGTAAATCTCTTATGCGATTGCGATAGGAATTTACACTGTGTTTCACTGAGACTCTTATCTTATAGTACTAGCTACCGGCTTATTGCCCAGTCTGTTTATCATCACTTACCTTGCATCTCCACTAAGTTTAACTCATAAATGGTCTTATTTGCCGCATTATTATTCAACAACACTTATACAACGGTCGCTTGCTTCGCACCGTGCTCTTACTCACTGTATAACATCAATTTATATGGTATTCACTGTCATTTTAGCTTCCACACATATAGTTACATCACTCGTATTATGGTTCGCCACTCATTTGGCTGATTGTTCAATATTCTAGTCTTTTGAGTCTTAATGCTCCATGAGCATTGTCCATTACTCATTTAGCGTCACACATCTATGGTGGTTGCTATTAGACTTATTACTCTTCCGGTCTCCACAAGTGGTAGTAATCAAATTGGTCCACCCTTAACATATTCCCAGAACTTAGTTCACCTAACTACCGCTGTTGCGGTCTCACAATCTTAGGAGGTATCCCCACTCTTAAAGCAGTGGTTCGTTCTCCGCTCTGTCTACTTGTACAACATAAACTTCTACAATTGATTAAGTTTATATAACATATCCTGTTTGTGGCTTATAAGCCTTACTGCCTCGAGCTCTGCTCATTGTAGGCTGTCCACACACATTTACTTCTCTGTACAACATTACATGGTTTAGTGGTAGTATTGGGCTCCATGATAAGGTCGTTGTATTCCGTTTCCTTTCATGGGATGCCCCTTGGAATTGTCAGTCTGTCTCCTGACAACTTATGCTTATACTGGGTGTTAGTTTCAACCCTTGTGTTTCAGTCACGTTATTTCATGCAACAATTGTTAATGCGAACACCCTTCAAGGATTGCTCCTGGGTGTTGCTAAGTTATGCCATTACATCAGGTTCGCACCTATTGGTATATTCAGTTAGCCACGCCGTTTGCGTTCTTAACTGGGTTATTATCTTCTTCTGTGAAGATCAACATTTCCTGGTAGTGTAGGTACTCATTATGGGAGTTTCATCCCGTTCATTGCACATTAATGGGTCCACATTAGGCATCTGCTTGCCATGCACAGGCTGGGAAACAACCATAACAGAGAGGAGGGTAAGGCTAAAAAGGATACCCACTCCCAAACAACGCGCGACCGGCCCAACCGGATTCCTCACCCCTGTTAGTACATACTTACTTTTAGATATTAGTTAGAGCCCCACTATGGAGTCTATCACATCCACACACCATACAGTATTACAACTGGGTTAAACATACGAGGGAGGTCCTTACATACACACACAAACATCACACAATTAACACACGCATAGCCGTGGTTAGAACGTCCCATGGTTCGGGTCGTTTAATCCGAATACCGAACTCTCATGTGATCCTAGACTCAGTTAGCTAAGGTTTAACACTTTCGAGGTTAAATGGTATCGGAGTTGAACACGCCACATAAATGAATTACTATAAACTCATTACATGTTTTATCTTACAACATGGCAAACATACAGAAAAACACATTGGCATACAAGCCGGTGTAATCCGGTAGGACACAGGTTGCAAGAAAACCTTACCTTGGTCCTTACTGCGTACGAGTCCCACCAAACGTAGCTCCTAGACATGATTGACAATGTCTGTTAATTACTTATTAAGTTCCGGTTTACTAAACACTTTACACGATTGAATGACACATTTTCTTTTGTTTAAACTCACACTTGGTAGTCATCATTATACCCACTAGGGTTTACTACTTAAACCACACTTTGTTTGTTTTTTTTACATGTTTTGGGTCGTCCGACCCACCGTCCGACCCACAAACTGGGTCGGCCCATTCCAGAAACTTTTTCCGTCTTTCATATCCTCCCGTCCGACCCATGTCCAACCCAAGTCCTCTGGGTCAGACCATTCCAGAAACATCAACGGGTGAATTAACAGGGGCTGTCCGACCCGCCCTAGGTCGGACCACTGGGTCGGACAACACCAGGACTTGTCCAAAACTTGTCAAACTTCTTCCCAACTTTTCCTCAAGCCTCCTAATGTGTTCTAACATCATTTGGCACATTTAACCCTTCATATAACATCCATAAAACTCATTTTATAACTCCTTAAACACTTACTCTTTTCTTACCAAAATTCCTAACACTTATAATGTTTTCTCCTTAGTTTCTCCAAGTGGTGTTTCATACCTATGCTAACCACTATGCCAAGAACGTTTCCTCACCATCATAACATCATCTCCCAAACATCCTTTCTTACTAACTAAATCTCCTTTTCCACATCTTACCTAAACATCATTTCCTCCTTGTACATCAACATTCCTAAACCTTAAACAAACTTCTCCAAGACTTTAATACATCCTCAAAAACACTCATTGAATTCCTAGAACTTCCAAGATAATACCTAAATCCTTGCAATACTCTAAATCACCTTAATACATGTTTTCTTCCCTAGTAAAACATTTATTCATTCCTAACACTTCCTAGTTCACCAAAACTCATTTAAGCACTTAAAAATTCTTATACATTACCCAAATTTTGCCATGGGTTCTCCTAACACATTGTCATACCAAAACACATTGTTTTTCACCATTAAACACTTAAGAACACCTAAATCCATCAAGAACCTTCTCACACACAAAACTTCATCAAATTTACACTACATCACAATATAGTGCATAATTAAATTGCTTGGCACTTAAGCCCTTAAATAACATGGCTCTTAGGCCCTTAAATTGCATAAACCATAAACACTGAATTTCCACATGTATATATTGCCTTTGACCTGCAAATACACCCAACATTACATATGCCCTTAATAAACTCCTTGAGAGCATTTCTCTAGGTCATTCACCATTGGCTCCTTATGTATTTTATTAAGCAAATAAAGATCATTTTTCCTAAGGCATTTAAACCACATTGAGATAGTTTGTTTACCTCTTTTCTTCAAGATTTTTACTTGAACACTCTTGTTCTTCCTTGTTTGGAAATCGGCAAGAGGACTTGGTTACTTGTCAATGTTCTAGTCAATACACAAGTAAAACCAATGAGCATTCAAGCTCCATGTTTAAACTCACTTACAAACCCTAGGTTATATATATATTGTCTTAACACATTAGGTTACTTGTTTTACCTTGGAAACAAAAGAGATCTTGAATAAGCATTAAGAGATGACTCCACCAAGCCCTTGAATGATTGAAATGAAGCTATGGAAAAACAAGAGAAGACACCATCAAAGGTGATTCTCGGTTACACACAAAAACAAGAGGAAATGTTGTTTTTCTTTGATTTTCCTTACCTTGAAGCAAAGGAGAATGACAAGGCATGAAAATATGAGCTCAAGCTCCTTCAATGGTGAATCTCCATGGCACCGAAATGGAGTTCTTGAAGGTTTGAAAAGAGAGAAGTGTAGAGCTTGGCCTAACTAAGACAAATATGGTCTTAGAATTTGATTTGGTATATGGAGCTAGAAGTTACTAGCCATGGAAGTTGGAGATGGCATTGTTGCTGTAGCTAAACCGATGGAGAGAGGAGGAAGAATGGTTGGCTACGGTGGGAACAAGAGAGGAATGAGAGAATGTGAAGCAAGCTTGCTTTTGGAGATATTTAAACTAAAAACAAATAGTAACTATGCTTTATTACTTTTCCTTGTTTATTTGATTGGTCAAGTGTGGTGAGTCACACATGAAAACCGGCCCCCTTTACATACTAGGGCATATCATGGTCTTTGTTGACCAACTAACTTACTTATATTGACTTATGTCATAAACTAGCATATTTTAGTTACTATTCACAAAAACAAGGCACATAGTTGTGACATTTTTGATTTCCCATTGATTTAGACTTCCAAATGTGATACTAAGTAGTACACATGTTAATTAAAGAGTAATGATGGACATTTAGCCATTCAAAACTCATTTACAAGGCAATTTTTCAAAAATGTGCTTTAAGACTCCTTAAAGCACATTTTGTATTTTAACTTGTTTTCAAGCTTGGTTTCCTTTAGTAATTGATTTTATATGTTCATTAACATATAATTAAGGTATATATATGACCTTTAGGTCTTATACAAATTTATCCCAAGCTTAGAGCACATTTTTGCGCATATTGACTTTAAGGTATCTATTTATGTTTTGTTTGGTTTAATTGTCTACCAAGGTTTCCTAAGGACTTATTGAGCCTTATTAAATCATAATTGAATGTTATAAAGTCTTGGTAGGTTCTTTGGGTCCCAACCAAGTTCACTCCAAGCTTAGAGCATGTTTTTGCTCAAACTGTGTCTTAGTGTTTTATTGCGTTTTACTATGGTTTAAATTGTTCACTGTTGTTTCTAAGGCACTTTTTAGCCTTTAAATACCATAGTTTAATTTCTAATCAACATATCAAGGTTTGGGTTATTTCAAATAATGACAGGCAAACTAGAGGGCTCAATTAAGAAAACATATTTTAGATGGCTCGGGAGAGGTTTCAGCTCCAAGGAGGGTGGTTCTTTGATAGATGGAATCAACTCCTTAGGTTCCCTTTATAACTTTTCACTCTCTTTTGTGGGACCCTTTCGATATCGTCCTCCTGCTGGCAATTGGAATGCCACAGCAGAGACCTCCGGATCATCATGAATTCCATCTATAGATTCCACCAAGCATTTCTACAGCTCATCGATGTCAGGCTAAATACATAGTCCTGCAGTAGAGAATTGATAGATTCCAGACTAAAACAAGCATGTACGTCATATGGGTGTTTCGTAACCTTTGACATATTAAAAACAAGCTGTTCATCATGCATTCTCAATATTCTCTTACCACCCTCAACATCGATGAGGGTTCTAGCTGTTCGCATAAATGGACGTCCAATGATTAGTGGTACTTATTTGTCTTCCTCCATATCTAAGATCACAAAGTCAGTAGGGAAAACAAAGGTACCAACTGAAACAACTAAATCTCACACTACCCCCTTCGGTAAAATAATGGACCTATCTGCTAGCTGAAGAGTAATACGGGTGGGTTCACATTCACCCGATCCAAGTTTAAGGTACATGGACATAGGCATTAAATTGATGCTAGCACCCAAATCACATAGTCCTTTACCACAATCGATATTACCTATAGAACATGGGATGATTGGGAGACCTGGATCATCGAGCTTTGGGGGAAGCTTTTTAGTGAGCACAGTAGAGACTCTCTCTGTCAACTGGATAGTTTCCTTTTCTATCAATGACCTTCTATTAGAGAGGGTGTCCTTCATGAATTTCGCATAGATAGGCATTTGCTTTAATGCATCTGCAAAAGGAATATTTATGGTTAGCTTCTTAAAGATGCTTAAAATCTTATCAAACTGCTCATCAAGGTCTTTCTTCTTTAGTTTGTTCGGGAAAGGAATGGGTAACTCAACAGCCACTCTCTGTGATGGTTTAGGAACATGGGTAGATTTGTTTGATGTCTCATTCTCTGACTGTTTAGGTTCACCAGCCGGCGCATTCTCCAACACTGGTGCTCAACAACCTCTTGACCAGCGTCATTTTCCTTATCGGCTTGAGTGGGAGTATCCACAGCTTCAGGGATCGGATGATCAAGCTGTCTACCACTCCTCAAGTTCACTGCTTTAGTATACTCCCTTGTATTCATCTCTGGCTGGCTTGGCAAAGACCCTGCAGGTCTCTCTGAAAGCTTCTGACTAATCTGAGCTATTTGATTTTCCATTCGCTTATTGTAAGCTTTTTGTTCTTGCATGAATGCCTTTTTGTTGTTATTGATTTCATCTTGCTCATTGAATCTGGCTTTTGTTGATGCAATGAATTCGCTCATCATAGCTTCCAAATTTGAGGAACTACTAGCTCCTTGACCTTGCATCTGTTGGTTCTGAGGAGGCCTATGATAAGATTGATTATATTGTTGTGGTGCTTTCTGATTGTAATTGGTGCTTTGAAATCTTTGTTGCTGATATCCCTAATTATTTTCGTTGTTGTAGAAATTTCCTTGTCTATTCCCCAGGTAATTCACCTCTTCACTTGGTTGAGGTGTACACTGACACAAATTTGAACTTCTTCCTCAATATTCACATTGAGGGAACGAATCAGAGATAGCCGATGCATTTGATTTTGGATTTATCAATGTGCACATCTTCTCAAACTGCTTAGACATGATGTCCATCTTAGCAGCTAAAAGGGTATTCGAATCTACCTCATAAATTCCTGCATTCTTCTTTGGAAGGATTTCAGTAGCAGCTCTAGCACCTCCCCATTGGTTAGCTGAATTGGATAGAGTTTCCAACAAATCCTTTATCCTGGTGATTGGAAGCTCCATAAGACTTCCACCTGCACAGGTGTCAACTAGGAGACGGCTCTGGGGGTCTAGATCCTTATAAAATGATTGCAATACAACTTCTTCTCCCAGACCATGATGTGGTACTCTTCTTACAATTCCTTTGAATCGCTCCCAAGCTTCAGAAAGAGTTTCACCGCTATACTGTTTGAAATTTGTGATCTCACCTCTCATTGACAACATTCAAGACGATGGAAAGTACTTTGCTAGGAACGCATTTGCCAGCTCACTCCATGAAGTGATACTATTTGGCGACAGGGAGTTTAGCCACTCTGTAGCTCTGTTCCTGAGTGAGAAAGGAAACGAGGTTAACCTGGCTACTTCCTGAGACGCTGGTGTTGAGCATGCTCCAACCAATCGTAGAAAGGATGTGAGCTGGACGTTTGGATCTTCTGTAACTATCCCACAGAACTGTGGTGTGTTCAAGACCATCGTGATGTAATGCGTCTTGAATTGCCACTTTTCTCCCGCCGGTAGTGTAGGGGTCACTATAGGTGATGTGAGTCCCTCCACATTCGGACGAGTATAATCATTCATTCTTCTCGCTTGGTCGTTGATGTTTTCCCCCATATTTAACTCCTTTGGGGTGATCGTATCAACCGGTGAATCTTTAAGAGGCACCTCCTGCTCAACTGGAGGATCCAGGACTAACCTTTTTCAAATCCTTCTTGTAAGTCTGTTTATTTCTGGTTCAATTTCAAATTCAGGATTTCCTATAAAACGAGTTGTAACCATAAACCAAAATCAGATAACTTAGAGTAATTTTGCGTAGTTGTAAAAGTGAACTCAATCGGATAAAACCAAATTAAACCATAACCAAAATAAGAAACAAATTGCACAAAGCTAAGAAATAAACAAAAAAAATAAAAAATTAAACAAGAATAAACTAAAAAGAACAAAAACAAAACAAAAATAAATAAGAGAATACCAAAATAAAAATTAAACTAAATAACCGTGCCTCCCCGGCAACGGTGCCATAAACTTGTTGTGGGTAAAACCTAACGGCAAGGGCACCGGTCGATTATAGCAAGTTTAAATCTCGGAGTATTCCCTGAGTATCGAACCAGGGGAGGCGATGTCTAGTTTAATCTTTACTAAAAAAACAAGAATAATGTAAAAATAACAGGAAATTGGGGGTTTTTGTATGTGATAGTGAATGTTGTTAAAGAGATCGATAAGCAATAAATAATAGGAAAATAACTGATTTGAATTTGATTGATAAGGGAAATCCTGGTTTACTACTTCTCCCTAGATCTGCAATTTCTTTCCCTAAGTGATTTCTGCAAAATTCTGAATAAAACCCTAGAATAAAGGCAATTCGCATCCGGTCTCCCACTCAACGAATTCTAATTAGCAAAGACTGAATCCTAACTCTCGTTATGAATCCACTATTTACTAATTGCTTTAAGCAAAGTCTAGATTAATGGTTAGCTAGTAGTTTAGAGGAATTACCATCTCTACACTAACCGGTTCTTTCCCTGTAGTCAATTGATAGCCGTAGTTCTCACTTATAAGCTAACAAACCGATAAACTCAATAATTGATCAGATTAAAGAAGATTTAGGAATTCATAAGGGAAAAGAACTTTATTCTATTGAACTGTAGAAAATCACAAAGGTTAGGAAATAATTAATCTAGGGATACGTAGTAAACCGGAATTAAAAGTGACTACTCAGCCATAGACATAATAACAATGCTCAATTTAAACAGAATAAGGATAGAGGGATTTAGCAGAAAAACTGATTTTAGAAGTCGTTGCTGATTCCGCAGTTTCCTCTTCTGTTTGTGTCACGTCCGGGTCACCCAGGGTCGAACGTCAATCCGGACGCACGAAGATGGTCAGTCCGGATCCGGACGTATATCCAGACGTGGCTAAATGAGGAGCGTGAGCAGGTTTACGTTTGTGACTCAGGGAGAAGAATTTATGAAGAAAGATAAGTGAATGTAGATGAGATTGATCGTGAATGGAAGCAGAAGTAAAGAGTAAGTGTGTGCATGAGTAGACGAGAGTGTCTGGTGCCCCGAATTAGGAAGTGAACGGGAGTTTAAATAGGAGTGAAAAGCAAGACAGGGATTAGTGGGTGAGTTGAGTGAGATTAATGGAGCACTGGAAAGAAACTTCTACAGCTTTCGGGTGATAATTGCACCGAAAGCGTAATTATCAGCCTGGTCTTCTTTTTATTTTCGACTCTGTGTGACGTCCGGATCTATGTCCGGATCCGGACGTGAGATAAAAGTTTAGATCTGGATCTCGCCTCACATCCGGCTTTGTGTCCGGATCTGGACGTGAGATAGAAGTTTGGGTCTGCGTCTCATGTCACGTCCGGCTCAATGTTCGGATCCGGACGCGTTCATTAACGGCCATTCGGAGTAGCATCCGGGTGAGTTTGGGTTGGACGTGACCAATTTTTGCGTCTTTTTCCCGATTTGTTCCCCGTTTGTTGCATTGTAATCGTTATGATGTAAACTCTTTATTTCCATGGGTTTTTCCTATATTTAACACATATATGCTTCAATTCATATCAAAACATCAATCTTAGGAAAAACGCATAATAAGTGGGAAACATTACCTAAACTGTTGCAGATTATAAGGTAATTAAACCCTAAAAAAACCTATATGTTTCACACTTATCGGTGGTATCGCAGTCTGCCCCCAAGGTCCATTCACACTTGGTCTCAAATGGCCCAGAATTTTCTCGCTAAGTACTACCCAACCAGTGGGACGAGAAAATTAATTGGTGAGATTAATACTTTCACCCAGGAGCCGGGATAGACTTTATATAACACGTGGGATAGGTTCAAGGAGATGCTTATGAACTGCTCCCACCACGGTTTGGACGATCAATCACTGTGTCTATCCTTTTTCAATGGTTTAGATGATTTCAACCGTCTACTTGTAAACTCCTCAGGAGGAGGAAGCTTCATGAATAAGTCACCTCAGGGAGCAATGGAACTCCTAGAGATCATGACTACAAATACAAGACAGTGGGCTAAGGGCAAAGGCCGAGCTCCAAGGGCCGCCGGTCTCCTACATGTTGAGCCAACCGATCACCTCTCAGCTCAAATCTCTTCGCTCACAAAAATGGTGGAGAAGTTAGCGGTTGGCCAAAAAGACAACGCCAAAGTCATTGCCTCACTTGCTTCAGGAGCCACCTCTGAAGGTTGTGCAATTTTTGCTGGCCCACATGAGACCCACCAATGCGAAGGAAAATGGTACATGGGCGACCAAGAGGAAGTGAACTTTATCGGTAACCGCTACAAAAACTCTTACAACAACAACAATGCCCCATCGAGAAATCACCCAAATTTCTCATGGAAGAGCAACGAGCAAGGGCAAGGAGGACCAAGCAACTCTTATAATTTCTTATGGTAATTGTGCACCCACCTCCATTCAGTTACAACTTGCTGATAGATCTTTGGTATTGAAATACCCCAAACTTAAATATAGTGATTAAGATTATTCTAATCCTTATTTAAGAGCCTAATAATGCTTAAGCAATATTGGTAAGGAAAAATAAATCCAAAAGAAATAAATAAACACTTAAAAAGCGAAAAACACTAAATAAGCGTTAAATAACCATAGGAGGTATGAGACCTCGGTTAGCGTAGTATGTGGATTCTAAAGGTTTCATCAGACCTAAATAATTTATGGGAATAACTCCCGAAGAAAATGGATCCAAATAATGAATTAAAACGCTAATAGAGCTTTAGAGCACGTTTTTCGAGAAAACCCGGAAAATGTGACTTTAAGCGGGTCAAATAGACTCGTAACGATTTTGGTCAACTAAATAGTCATTAATAAATATTAGTGAAGCTTTAGAACCAATAAAATCAATAAAACGAGAAATTAGTAAAAACTGTCGAAAACGGGAAGTTGTGGGGTAGAAACATAAATAACTCAAACTTATGTGTCCACTTTTGAAAATAAAAATATGGAATCTGTGTGTGTGCAGTGGGGGTCCGATTTTAAACCCTCTCTCACACTCCCTCACACTCCCTTATTAAAATGTGCTAATGCACTACAAGACAAAACAATAAAAAGCAAATAAACTCACTTTAACTCACCACTCTCTCTCCTACCCTCACATTTCTCACACTCTCGTACTCACCCCCTCCCTCACTCTCTTTTCTCTCTCTGGTTTCCTTCTTCCTCAACCGGCCAGCCATGGAGGAGTAAGCTAACCCACACAAAAACCTCACTTCTCTCCTCTTGTTACTCCCTTAAACCTTCTCCAAAAATTATAAAAATTACACCATTGTCTTCCTCTCACCAAGGAGAACATACTCCTCTTTTCAAAATCCAAAAAGGAGCATCTTCATCTCCATGGGTGTGTAGCATTTGGAGCTTCAAGACCACCATTAGAACCACCCCATTCTCCTTGTTATTTTGAGGTAAAAATCTTCTTGAAACCTTACCTTTTCCTAGCCCTTGTGGGCAAAACGAAATTTGGGAAACTAAACCCTTGATGTTCTTGTACTCTAGCCGATTTTGGCTTCCTTGGAGAGTGGGAAATCTTGTTCTTGAGCCATTCCAAGCTTCACTAATACCCTTGCAAGGTAATAAAATTTCTAAACCATAAAATATGCATTAAAGCTTTAAAGAATAATTAAGGGTTAGATTAGTATTGAATCATGTATATGAATGGGTTGTAGTGTTAGAGGATTTGGGTTTACAAAACCGGTGGAAGAGGAAAGAAAGAGGAAAGATTGATGGAAGGAGAAGGCAAGAAAGAAGGGAGAACTAGAAACACAAGGTAATTACCCTCACCTTGGGCTAGTTTTGTATGCTTTAGTGTAACAGTTTTTGAGTAGTAAAATGAGTAATGTATTGAGTAATGAGTAGTAAGTATGTTGTAGTGTAATGAGGAAAGGTAATGTAACAGTTTTGGAGCTTTTTAAATGATGTTTAAAAGCTTTGGAAAACCATGGGTAGTATATGAGTATGTGCTGGAATTTTATGGCATTGTAGTGGAGTTGAAATGTGTGTATAATGTATTGTATAGACAGGTGTGTGAATGAGCAATTTGTGAACTAAAGTAATGTGTGGGCAAAGTGAAAAATTATAGGGGAGACTATGTCCAAATTTACCTAGGAATGAGAGGACTTAAGTGTTTAAGAAGAGGAAGTAACCTAGGTGATGACTAGGTACATTGGAGAGTTTAATATGAGTAGTTTAGCACTTTGAAACAGATTTGGAAAGGAGCTTGAAAGTGGGATGGAGTTAGGATGTGAATTAATGTATTTAAGATGCTAAGAGTGGCATTAGTTGAGGGAGTATTGGAGGATAAGAGTTGAGGGAAAAATCTGTAGCATGATGGAGAAAGCAAAATCTGTAGCAAGTGAGGAGTAAAAACTGATGTAAAGTGTTGGAATGAAATGAGGAAAAGATGCATAAGTGTATCTAGGATTGAGTAATGAGTTGGTGAATGAATTAAGGTGTTTTAGAGCATCAAAATGAATGGTAAACATGTGGGATGAAGTGTAGGATCAATAATGGGGAAGTAATGGGTAAGAAGAGGGACTGAAAACATATTTTAAAACTGAAATACTGGGCCGGACCGACCTTGGGACCGGACTTGCAAGGTCGGTCGAGCCCAGATTTACAAAGGACGAAAACCTTCTGGAATGGACCGACCTTGGGGACCGGACTTGCAAGGTCGGTCGGCCAGAAAATTTCCGTCATAATACCTTCTGGAATAGACCGACCTTGGGGACCGGACTTGCAAGGTCGGTCGGCCTAAAATTCGCCTGTAATGTAACTTACTGGAATGGACCGACCTTGGGACCGGACGTGCAAGGTCGGTCGACTCCAGAATGTCGAAACCAAAACTCACTGGAATGGACCGACCTTGGGACCGGACTTGGCAAGGACGGTCGGCCCTGTAATCTTCCAGCGTATTACCCTACTGACTTCGACCGACCTTGGGTCCGACCCTGGGTAAGGTCGGTCGGGTCAAACAAAAAAATATATAATAATTATAATAAGTATATGTATATATATATGTATATCTACATATACATATGTACATATATAAATGTACCATTGATAAGTAAGAAAATAAATTTAAAGTAATGAAGAGTAAGTAAATAATGTGTAAGTGTAAGAAGTGTAAAGACATAGTAAGTATGAATTAGGAAACGTAAGAGTAGTCGAGTTAGGTTATTGATAGTTAGATTAATCACTCGATTGTATGTATATCATAGGATTTGATTTGTGAACACTAGAGGAACGTCGGATACAAGTACAACGGTGAACGATATGATTTCTTCATGCCCTGTATCCTAATCTGGTTACCCCGATTTATGTGCTTACTTGATCACCTAATAAGGCAAACGCATGAATCGGACTATATTGCACTTACTTGTGCTTGTTTACGTTGTTCTCGATATTTGTATTGAACAATAGTTTGTATAATTCATGAAATATATATGAATGATGATGAAGTGAATTTGAATCTTGTATTGTACTTATGTATTGTATTGTATTTCATATGTATGTGTATTGAGCAATGTATTTGTGTATGTGGCTTGAGTGAATGGCTTCTACTAATTCCTAACCGTCTAACTCGTAACAAGAGGTTGGATCCGATTCCTGGTTCTTAAACTGGTCCACGGCCCAAATCCCTTAAATGGGTAGCATCCTGGATTGGTGAACCAAGTAAATCCCGGTGGTGGGACAGAGTAGTCCCCGGGCCGGAGGTCCCGACGACTTGACTTGAGTAAGTAAGTAAGTAAAGTATGAGTATGTATGCGTAAGTATTGTGTAACGAGTAAAAGAGTAATCTCCACCCGATTAACCCGGGTGGACCAATGAAGCTAACAAGTATGGATTATCATGTATGTATTGCGTAAGTACAATGTATGTATCGTGTATGTGTAGCTCGGAAAAAGGTAAGTAAGAATTCGGTTGACTTGCGTTGTCTTCCTTGTGTGTATTGTACCATGTGTATGTATGTATGCTTGGTATAGTATTGTAGTATCATGTACAAAAACATGTATGCATGTATGTATGAATAAAATGAATTGCATGTATTTGACCAAGTGGTCAGCGTACCCTCACTAGTACGCGGGGTATGCGGTTATCATATGCAGCGAAAGCTGACCCCCTAGGGGGAACGTTTTTAGTGTGCAGGTACCCGAAGCAGATGGTCGCAATGAGAGACCGGTGATATGTAGATTGTAGGAAATAGTGTTGAACTCGTAGTCTTGAAGTAGTAGTGTACCAAGGGGGTACACCTTATGCATTGTAAGTACGTAGATGTGAGGAATGGGTAGATGTAGACTCATAGTGAGTATGTATGGAATTGAAAAAGGTATTGTACTGGTATAAGGATCTTAGTAAAACTCGGTGTATTATACTGTATTGAACTTATGGAGTATTGTAATGAATGGGAAGTTCTAGTATTTGAATTGGTAACTGGAGTATGTATTGTAAGTGTGTAGTACTCGGATATTCCGGTCCATCAGACCGATGCTATATGTAGCAATAGTAGCCTTGTTAATCACGTGGGTGGCTAACGGCATTGTATCACCCGCCGTTGAGTATGTAAGTATCCGCTGCGTGAGTCTGGATTGTGAAAGGAGGTTGGACGGTAATGACAGTATTAGCGGTAGGGGTGTTACAAAAAGTGGTATCAGAGCGAAGTATCGCTCTGATGACTGGAAATACCGAGTTTAGGAATACCGAGTTAGGAATTAGAAGCTTATAGGGCTAAGGGCTGAGTGATAGCATTAGAGATATGCTAGTTAGGAACCACCGGTGAGTACCGGATACCTACAATATCAAACCCGCCCTCCGCAAACCCCATTGTATAACTTGGGAAGGAATGCCAGAGAGAAGGGAAGTCCTCTCATACTCGGGAAAACCCGATCTGGCAATTGTGAAATCACCATTCGGTAAACAAGAACCTGGCGTATAGTAGACCCCAAGAATGGGAAGTTCTGGAGATGGTTCCCGGTTGAACAACAATACCCGCACTTGATGGCGGTAGAATGAGAACTCCAACCACGAGGAGGCCGCAACTTACAACACATGGGGCGACATGCTTAGCAGTCACGAACCTAGCTAACCAGACAACAACAAGAAAAGGAGCACTGTGCGTGCAACGGAGCAGTAAAAGAAACGGAACAAAACCCGAGACACCAGTCTACGGGATAGTAATAGCTAAGTAATACCACCAATGGTATGCTAGCTGACTAAGGACATAGTCAGGAGTGGCTAACTCCGAAAATATAACGCCAAAAGGTTACAATACCTGGCCGGCATAGCTTACACAGCTACAAGGATATCCGTGGGATATGAACCGATAGGACTACAAGGGTAGTGCTTAAACCAGTTAAGGCCCAATCGCCACGGTAAACCAGTGGGAACGAGCAACAAGGAAAAACACAAACTAAATAAATGTGGATCTCCAAGGATTGGAGAAGTACCCCGATCAACGACAGTCATATCAAGATCACAGAGGAACTACTTAAAAGATCAGGTATCCAAAACATATATCAATAAAATCAAGGGAAGGGTCAACAAGACTACCCAAATACCAGTGGAAACCATACCAAGACCGGTACAGGATTACTCAAAAACCACCAGTACCACGCACTTGCCACGGCAAGTGCAGTAAGGACAGAAACATGTAGAGGAACCCTAACACACCACAAGTACATAGTAATGTACTGTGGCCGTAATGAAACAACTACAGGATCACACATCCTAAAAACTGGAAGAATGGAACCTTGGAAAGGCCTGACGGCCTGACCATTGTACAAGGGATACACCAATCAGCGAGAAGCTAGACTTGGTGAAGACCTCAAGCATGGCTATGCCATGAGAGACTTCTTTTAACACCGAACCACAATTTTAAAACCCAGATTTTCCTTTCAAAACCATAACCTTTCTTTTAAACCTTGGATTTTAAAACCAAACTAACCGAATTACGGTGAGTATCATAGAAAGATACAAAAGTAGTTGACAATAGAATACTTCACCTAGGCGTGTGACGAACACTACGAGTGTACCCAATTACGGGATGTGGGACAACCGCACTCCGAAGGAGCTTGTGGGCCTGACGGATAGTCGGGTAAGTGGTAACGTATCAATAAGGTACCCCACGTATGTATACATGTAGAGTACGAAACACGGGAAGTAGTCAACTCCGTTCTACGGACCATCAGTGAGTTCAAACCAGAGCAGCTGTACACTTCAGACGATCAAGTATAAATGAACTCAGAGAATCCATCTGAAGATAAGGAGTAAGAACCAGAAGGTGCAAAGAGCACAGACTAGCAAGTATGGACATCGGATATGTCTTAAAGACTTCAAGCAAATACGTGATAGCTGGAAGTATACCCAGCCTAAACACAGTAAGGCAATCGCCTAACGTGAACACCACAATGCTCAATAAACGGGACAGAACTCCCAAGAGCAATTACAAGATTACCACGAAGATAATCCATCATCAAAGAGGACATTTAAACCTAGTCTTAAGCACTATGAACAAGTATAAATGGCCTACCCAACGATGGGAGACGTTATAACCCGAAAGGAGATAGCTTAAATAAGATACCACAAGGCGGTATAGTAAACACGACATATTAAAAATATTAGCCGGGTGTAACGGCTTAACTAACAACACCCTGGAGCAATCCTTGAAGGGTTTCTAAGTTATCAACAGATGAACAAAGCATCATGAAGAGAGCACGACAACCAGAACGAACATTCGGTTAGGACACCGAAGGGATTTCACTTAACAAGAAATACCCTCAGCCACCGAAAAGCACTGATTGATATCAGAATGCCTAAAGGGGCCTCCTACGAACGGAAACGTGATGTCACGACTTACCATGGAGCCCAGGAATACCTCCGACCTATGGGGTATATAGGGAGTGGAAACATGTATAAGCAGCTTGCAAAGAGCATAGCTTGCAGCAATAAGGCTTAAAGGCCATCAACCAACTATGTTATGTAAACCTTAACGGTTGCATAACCCACACCATTTGATGACAAGACTTGCAAGAGATATTGTCTCATACGACAAAGAAATCAACAACTGGACCATCAATTCAAACCCAACATCCTGAGTGGCTTGTAGTAATGGCCAACTCAGTGTCACTGTCACTAGAGCATCAGTCTAGTATACAGTTGACAAGCTCTAATTACCTTCATGCCTTCTGTAGCAATGGTAGCACAGAGGCATAAGAATCGTGATGATGCCAACATTGGCCTAGTCCATATTTGGACACTACAAGAAACCCGAGGAAAAGTACCCCTCGTTAATCAAAGACCACCAAGGTGGTGAAGATGTGAACCCTTGGAAAAGGCTTCCATCTACTATAACAATAGAGCCTACGCATATAGATATTGCCAAGAGGCGATGAAACAAGGAAAGACATTCCAAACCATAGCGACTTAAAGGAGTAAGTATACTCTATATGCAGTACATAAGCAGGTACTAACATAGTAACCTTGCTATGAGACATATGAGTGGCGACAAACCCCTCAACAAGAACTTTCACCTATCAGTGATAAAATACTCTTCAATTAGAGAACGGGACCAGAAAACCCTTGAACTTTCTTGGGATGTCCCGGTGATATGCATACAAGTGAAACTGCACAGCTAGAGCCTATAACTAATGCTCAGCACTGGAAGACAGTAATGCCAAAAATAATCAATGCGAATGCACATTGGACACCACGAATGACCAACGCCCAAGAGAGCTTATAACCCAATGAATTATCTCATCCTTGGCCAACCAAGATACTTGGTAAATTGTATCATAAATGGTGATAGAATGTGAGGTAAGCTAACCTACACATGAAACCTGAGTTGAAATGAAACATCTCCACATTGGGAAATAATCACATTGCGGTATGTTACGACAACCTTCATACACACGAACAGAGGAAACCCTCAGTGTTCATGCCATAAGGAAATGGTGCCAATGACAATGGCAATAAGTAAAGAGGAACTACCACAGTAACAGAAACAGTAAAAACAATGTTGTACAATGAGTGAGAATACGGTGCGCAACGAGTGACCGCTATGAGAAAGTAGTTAGACAATGATACGAAGTAGTAAGAAGACAGGCAGAAATATTCATTCCTATCACATGAGAGAATTACTGTCAAGTGTTTACGCCTCTGCACTCTGTATGACTGAGTGTTTTGGTATTACGTGTGCAGCTAAGGATCGAATGGGATAGCGAGGAATATGGGAAATGTAAATGGTAGTAACCCTTCTTTTGACCAACGAACATGGCACAAGCCAGTTAAGCAAGCTTAGCAACAACCGTGCGGCCTAAGGCCAAAGGAGCACGAAGAGTGTGAAACACACTAACACTCACAAATGTGAATTCCGATGGAATAAAAAGGTGAAAGGAGACTTCAGAAAGTCACTAGGGCCGACGCATATCAATACAAGGTCATACAAGTAAAGAACACTTGTGCTGAACTAGAAAAGCTGGTATAATTCAGAAGCTATTGACAACAGAGGAAACACTACAACTAAGTGGTGACTTAACCTCGCCCGATAATAAGCCAGAGGAGCTTAGTGAATAATCACGGGAGTACGAGTAGTATACATAATAGATTGCCAGAGAGCTGGTTATAAATCTTAAACTCATTGAGTTCAAACAGCGGTAAAAGAATACCACACTGTTAGTACACCTTGTTCCCACAACGAAGGGATAAAGAGGGGATGAGTAGCACATTGGGAATAACCAAGGAGCAATAAAATACTAAGATTATCAGGGTCGCACAGCAGAAGCTAGTGGGCCCTAGCTAGGAGATAATATACCTAGTAAGCATAATAAAAGGGCTATTAATGCCTTGAAGCCTAATAGGCTAGAACCGAATTAATGATGAGTTAAATAAACTCATATAGAAATCCTTGGTGCAAAGACTAAACCATTGGTATGTTTAAGACCCTTTGACCATAGCATATTGTATAATATACCGTAGTGAAGCTAAACGCTTCAGATTGCCCAAATCAAGTAAACCAATGTTTAATATTAACATATTGGAGATTACGTGGGCGTAATCCCTTTTAAGGGGGGTAGAGCGAAAATCACTTAGTATAAGTTTCATGAAGAAAACACATAAACGATAATGTGCATAGCACAAATGAGAAACGAATTGATGATTGATGCCTATGTTAAATAAACATAAGTATTCATTCATATCGAAATCGTGGTAATTAGGCATGAGAGATGCAAATACCGTAGGATGGATATACCTACCTTGTAACACCATGTAAGAGTATTAGTAAAAGAAATGTAATGAGTAGTGGACGGAGCTCCACAAGTATTGTAGCCCCTAAAGAAATAGTACGAATTAATTGAGAGTAGTATATGAATGGAGTCATGAGTAGTGTATTGGTAAGTAAGTCATTGGAAGTAAATTGAGGACAACTGAATTTCATAAGTACTGTATCCCTTAGTTAGAATATTCAAGGTAATGGAGAGTAATGAATGGAAGTAGCGAAGATCGATGAAATGAGCACTTAGGTATTGAACCACGGAGTAAAGTATTTGGGAAGTAGAGTGAGGATGATTGATGGACTGAGTCCATCCTTTGGAGATGTATGAATTCGTAATCACGACTAGAAAGAGTAAAAAGATAGAAAATGAAAACAATTGAATTATTTGGTTATTTGAAACTGATGTGGGAAGTCGAACTTGATCCTGATCAGATCGAGGGAAACTGAACACAAATTGGGGTGAAAAGATAGTTCAACACTGATGCTGATCACATCAGGGTCGAATGATTCTTGAAGCTCCCCTTAAGTGGTCACAAGAATCACACATAGGATAGAAGCAATGAATATAAATTGGAATTTGGAGTTGTGTGCTTTAGAAAATTTCTAAGTAGTAGTTGCGAAAGAATTGTCTTAGCTTGGAGATGAAGGATTTGTTAGAAGCATATACCGGAGAAAGTAGTAGTGTATCATGTTGTATTATTCCAAGGGCAGCGAGACATAGAGGAGTCCTGTGTCTAAATGACCTGAGTGCCTACGGGATTGTAATGTGTATTGTATTGCTTTGGGGATAGCTTTGCACTGTTTGTATGTATAACCCTCGTAATGAGAAACCAAGTGGTTGGTTGTAATTTGGATTGGAGCGATGATAGTATATTGGCGTTGTATGGTATGTGGAGACTTTGAGTAATGAACTTAGGAATTGTAAGGAGGAAAAATGTACGACCTTTGGCATAGACGAGTATGAACGAGTAAGTATCGTAATCCTGTAACCTTGAGCAACTTTGAGGACAAAGTTCATAAGGGGGGTAGATTGAAATACCCCAAACTTAAATATAGTGATTAAGATTATTCTAAACCTTATTTAAGAGCCTAATAATGCTTAAGTAATATTGGTAAGGAAAAATAAATCCAAAAGAAATAAATAAACGCTTAAAAAGCGGAAAACGCTAAATAAGCGTTAAATAACCATAGGAGGTATGAGACCTCGGTTAGCGTAGTATGTGGATTCTAAAGGTTTCATCAGACCTAAATAATTTATGGGAACAACTCCCGAAGAAAACAGATCCAAATAATGAATTAAAACGCTAATAGAGCTTTAGAGCACGTTTTTCGAGAAAACCAGGAAAACGTGACTTTAAGCGGGTCAAATAGACTCGTAACGATTTTGGTCAACTAAATAGTCATTAATAAATATTAGTGAAGCTTTATAACCAATAAAATCAATAAAACGAGAAATTAGTAAAAACTATCGAAAACGGGAAGTTGTGGGGTAGAAACATAAATAACTCAAACTCATGTGTCCACTTTTGAAAATAAAAATGTGGAATCTGTGTGTGTGCAGTGGGGGTCCGATTTTAAACCCTCTCTCACACTCCCTCACACTCCCTTATTAAAATGTGCTAATGCACTACAAGACAAAACAATAAAAAGCAAATAAACTCACTTTAACTCACCACTCTCTCTCCTACCCTCACATTTCTCACACTCTCATACTCACCCCCTCCCTCACTCTCTTTTCTTTCTCTGGTTGCCTTCTTCCTCAACCGGCCAGCCATGGAGGAGTAAGCAAACCCACACAAAAACCTCACTTCTCTCCTCTTGTTACTCCCTTAAACGTTCTCCAAAAATTATAAAAATTACACCATTGTCTTCCTCTCACCAAGGAGAACATACTCCTCTTTTCAAAATCCAAAAAGGAGCATCTTCATCTCCATGGGTGTGTAGCATTTGGAGCTTCAAGACCACCATTAGAACCACCCCATTCTTCTTGTTATTTTGAGGTAAAAATCTTCTTGAAACCTTACCTTTTCCTAGCCCTTGTGGGCAAAACGAAATTTGGGAAACTAAACCCTTGATGTTCTTGTACTCTAGCCGATTTTGGCTTCCTTGGAGAGTGGGAAATCTTGTTCTTGAGCCATTCCAAGCTTCACTAATACCCTTGCAAGGTAATAAAATTTCTAAACCATAAAATATGCATTAAAGCTTTAAAGAATAATTAAGGGTTAGATTAGTATTGAATCATGTATATGAATGGGTTGTAGTGTTAGAGGATTTGGGTTTACAAAACCGGTGGAAGAGGAAAGAAAGAGGAAAGAAAGATGGAAGGAGAAGGCAAGAAGAAGAGAGGGAGAACTAGAAACACAAGGTAATTACCCTCACCTTGGGCTAGTTTTGTATGCTTTAGTGTAACAGTTTTTGAGTAGTAAAATGAGTAATGTATTGAGTAATGAGTAGTAAGTATGTTGTAGTGTAATGAGGAAAGGTAATGTAACAGTTTTGGAGCTTTTTAAATGATGTTTAAAAGCTTTGGAAAACCATGGGTAGTATATGAGTATGTGCTGGAATTTTATGGCATTGTAGTGGAGTTGAAATGTGTGTATAATGTATTGTATAGACAGGTGTGTGAATGAGCAATTTGTGAACTAAAGTAATGTGTGGGCAAAGTGAAAAATTATAGGGGAGACTATGTCCAAATTTACCTTGGAATGAGAGGACTTAAGTGTTTAAGAAGAGGAAGTAACCTAGGTGATGACTAGGTACATTGGAGAGTTTAAAATGAGTAGTTTAGCTCTTTGAAACAGATTTAGAAAGGAGCTTGAAAGTGGGATGGAGTTAGGATGTGAATTAATGTATTTAAGATGCTAAGAGTAGCATTAGTTGAGGGAGTATTGGAGGATAAGAGTTGAGGGAAAAATCTGTAGCATGATGGAGAAAGCAAAATCTGTAGCAAGTGAGGAGTAAAAACTGATGTAAAGTGTTTGAATGAAATGAGGAAAAGATGCATAAGTGTATCTAGGATTGAGTAATGAGTTGGTGAATGAATTAAGGTGATTTAGAGCATCAAAATGAGTGGTAAACATGTGGGATGAAGTGTAGGATCAATAATGGGGAAGTAATGGGTAAGAAGAGGGACTGAAAACAGATTTTAAAACTGAAATACTGGGCCGGACCGACATTGGGACCGTACTTGCAAGGTCGGTCGAGCCCAGATTTACAAAGGACGAAAACCTTCTGGAATGGACCGGACTTTCAAGGTCGGTTGGCCAGAAAATTTCCATCATAATACCTTCTGGAATGGACCGACCTTGGGGACCGGACTTGCAAGGTCGGTCGGCCTAAAATTCGCCTGTAATGTAACTTACTGGAATGGACCGACCTTGGGACCGGACGTGCAAGGTCGGTCGACTCCAGAATGTCGAAACCAAAACTCACTGGAATGGACCGACCTTGGGACCGGACTTGGCAAGGTCGGTCGGCCCTGTAATCTTCCAGCGTATTACCCTACTGACTTCGACCGACCTTGGGTCCGACCCTGGGTAAGGTCGGTCGGGTCAAACAAAAAAAAATATAATAATTATAATAAGTATATGTATATATATATATGTATACCTACATATACATATGTACATATATAAATTTACCATTGTTAAGTAAGAAAATAAATTTAAAGTAATGAAGAGTAAGTAAATAATGTGTAAGTGTAAGAAGTGTAAAGACATAGTAAGTATGAATTAGGAAACGTAAGAGTAGTCGAGTTAGGCTATTGATAGTTAGATTAATCACTCGATTGTATGTATATCATAGGATTTGATTTGTGAACACCAGAGGAACGTCGGATACAAGTACAATGGTGAACGGTATGATTTCTTCATGCCCTGTATCCTAATCTGGTTACCCCGATTTGTGTGCTTACTTGATCACCTAATAAGACAAACGCATGAATCGGACTATATTGCACTTACTTGTGCTTGTTTACGTTGTTCTCGATATTTGTCTTGAACAATAGTTTGTATAATTCATGAAATATATATGAATGATGATGAAGTGAATTTGAATCTTGTATTGTACTTATGTATTATATTGTATTTCATATGTATGTGTATTGAGCAATGTATTTGTGTATGTGGCTTGAGTGAATGGCTTCTACTAGTTCTTAACCGCCTAACTCCTAACAAAAGTACTAAGTAAATTGGAATGAGTAGAAGTCCGATATAGCTTCGGCCACGCGTGAGGATGAAGAGACACAAGAGGTTGGATCAGGTTCCTGGTTCTTAAAATGGTCCACGGCCCAAATCCCTTAAATGGGTAGCATCCTGGATTGGTGAACCAAGTAAATCCCGGTGGTGGGACAGAGTAGTCCCCGGGCCGGAGGTCTCGTCGACTTGACTTGAGTGAGTAAGTAAGTAAAGTATGAGTATGTATGCGTAAGTATTGTGTAACAAGTAAAAGAGTAATCTCCACCCGATTAACCCGGGTGGACCAATGAAGCTAACAAGTATCGATTATCATGTATGTATTGCGTAAGTACTATGTATGTATCGTGTATGTGTAGCTCGGAAAAAGGTAAGTAAGAATTCGGGTGACTTGTGTTGTCTTCCTTGTGTGTATTGTACCGTGTGTATGTATGTATGCTTGGTATAGTATTGTAGTATCATGTACGAAAACATGTATGCATGTATGTATGAATAAAATGAATTGCATGTATTCGACCAAGTGGTCGGCGTACCCTCACTAGTACGCGGGGTATGCGGTTATCATATGCAGCGAAAGCTGACCCCCTAGGGGGAACGTTTTTAGTGTGCAGGTACCCGAAGTAGATGGTCGCAATGAGAGACTGGTGATATGTAGATTGTAGGAAATAGTGTTGAACTCGTAGTCTTGAAGTAGTAGTGTACCAAGGGGGTACACCTTATGCATTGTAAGTATGTAGATGTGTGGAATGGGTAGATGTAGACTCATAGTGAGTATGTATGGAATTGAAAAAGGTATTGTACTGGTATAAGGATCTTAGTAAAACTCGGTGTATTATACTGTATTGAAATTATGGAGTATTGTAATGAATGGGAAGTTCTAGTATTTGAATTGGTAACTGGAGTATGTATTGTAAGTGTGTAGTACTCGGATATTCCGGTCCATCAGACCGATGCTATATGTAGCAATAGTAGCCTTGTTAGTCACGTGGGTGGCTAACGGCATTGTATCACCCGCCGTTGAGTATGTAAGTATCCGCTGTGTGAGTCTGGATTGTGAAAGGAGGTTGGACGGTAATTACAGTTTTAGCGGTAGGGGTGTTACAGGTATTCCCTAAGGGAAAGGTCGAGGACTTAGTAGTGACTGTAGGAGCATTTGTCTCCCCGACTGATTTTATTGTTATTGATATGGAGGAAGATAAGAGAGTGCCACTGATTTTGGGTCGACCCTTCATGCGAACAGCTAGAACCCTTATAGATGTGGAACAAGGAAAAATAATCCTGCGACTTCATGATGAAACACTTGAATTTGATGTCTAAAGTTGTTAAGAGACCATCACAAGTTGAGGCTGTATTTTCTACAGATGTCATTGTTAATATTTCCCATGATCACTCTTTTACTCTTGTTCAAAATGACACTCTTGAAATGGCTTTGCTTGAAGCCTTTGATGATGATGAGGCAATCCTGGAGATGAGAGAGATGGTAGCGGATTTGAATAACCTATTTGTTCCCCATAGAACCCGCTACCCACCACCGGAGCCACTAGAGTGTACTGCACAGAAACCACCCACCTCGGTCAAGAAGCCTCCCACTGTTGAGATGAAACCTCTACCTTCTCATCTTAAATACGCTTATTTGACTGACCTGTGTGTTCTACCTGTTATTATCTCTTCTTCTTTGACAGGTGCACAAGAGGAAAGTCTGATGAAGGTGCTTCGAAGCCATAAAAGGGCCATTGGGTAGTCAATAGCCAATATCAAGGGCATCAACCCCCTCTTCTGTACTCAACGGATATTTATGGAGAACGACTACAAGCCTCTGGTTCAACCTCAGAGAAGGCTCAACCCGAACATGAAGGAGGTGGTCAAGAAGGAGGTTTTGAAGTTGCTAGATGTGGATATCATCTACGATATCTCCGATAGCAAGTGGGTAAGCCCGGTGCAAGTAGTTCCCAAGAAGGGTGGTATGACTGTGGTCCCCAATGATAAGGGTGAGATGGTGTCTCAGAGGACCATGACCGGGTGGAGAGTCTGAATCGACTATAGAAAACTGAACACCGCCACCAGAAAAGACTATTTCCCCGCCCATTCATTGATCAGATGTTGGAGAGGTTAGCAGGTCAGGACTACTACTACTACTTTTTGGACGGATATTCCGAGTACCTTCAAATCCCAATTGCTCCTAAGGACCAAGAGAAAACAACATTCACTTGTCCTTATGGAACATTTTCCTACACCCGGATGCCCTTCGGCCTTTGCAACGCCCCCGCCACATTCCAAAGGTGCATGATGTCTATCTTCTTGGACTTCTTATAGAAGAGCATCGAGGTCTTCATGGATGATTTCTCAGTTTTCAAGCTCGACTTTGACACTTGCTTGGCTAATCTTGATGCCATTCTCACCCGTTGTGAAGAGACAAATCTTGTGTTGAACTGGGAGAAGTATCACTTCATAGTCCAAGAGGGCAATGTCCTTGGCCACAAGATATCATCTAAGGGCATTGAAGTTGACCAAGCTAAAGTGGAAGTTATTAAGAAACTTCCCCCACCAACCACGGTCAAAGTTGTGAGGAGCTTCCTCGGGCATACTGGGTTCTACCGGAGATTCATTAAGGACTTCTCTAAAATATCCAAGCCACTGTGTGACCTCCTTGCCAAGGACTCCAAATTCGAATTCACCAAGGAGTGCCTTGAGGCTTTCAATACCCTGAAGGAGTGCCTCATTTCAGCCCCCATCGTCGTGTCCCCCGATTGGAATCTTCCATTTGAAATAATGTGCGAAGCTAGCAACTACGCGGTGGGAGCTGTTTTGTGCCAAAAGAAGGAGACAATTTTGAGGAGTATCTACTATGCTAGTAGAACGCTCAACGACGCTCAAAAGAACTATGCCACTACCAAAAAGGAATTGTTGGCGGTGGTGTTTGCTTTTGACAAGTTCTGATCCTACCTTCTTGGGAGTAAGGTTATTGTCCACTCCGATCACTCAGCTCTTAAATATCTATTCAACAAGGAGGATGCCAAGCTCTGACTTCTCAGATGGATTCAAGATTGAAATCAAGGATAAACCGGGAGTGAAGAATGTGGTTGCCAACCATCTTTCTAGAATGGAAGCACCGGATGATGGAGTACCGATCAATGAATTCTTCCCTAATGAAAGAATTTTCGTGATCGAGGAGAATGGAGACCCTTGGTATGCCGATATTGCAAATTATTTTTCAAGGGGGATGATCCCACATAAGATGAACTCTCATCAGCATAAGAAATTCTTCTCCGATGTCAAGCAATATTACTGGGATGATCCTTTGCTGTTCAAGACTTGTGCTGATGGGGTGATCAGAAGGTGTGCCCTAAGAGGTGAAATTTGAGAAATCCTTTATCATTGTCATGCTGGTGAAACCGGAGGCCATCATGGACCAGTCCGCACTACAGCCAAAGTTCATCAAGCCGGGTTCTTTTAGAAGACCCTACATAAGGATAGTCATGCCTTTGTTGCCTTATACGATCAGTGTCAGTGACTTGGCAATATCTCCTACAGGCATGAAATGCCCCTGAACATCATGCTAGAGGTGGAACCATTTGACTTATGGGGTATCGACTTCATGGGCCTCTTTCCCTCTTCATCTTGGTGGCCGTCGACTGCGTTACCAAGTGGGTGGAAGCCATCGCCTCCCCTACGAATGATGCCAAGGTTGTGATTAAATTCTTGAAAAAGAACATCTTGAGGAGGTTTGGAGTGCCGCGAGCAATTCTAAGTGATGGGGGATCTCATTTCTGCAACAAGCAGTTTGAGGCATTAATGACCAAGTATGGAGTGAGACACAAGGTTACCTTACTGTACCACTCCCAAGCGAATGGTCAAGCTAAGGTGACAAACCGAGAGCTCAAATGGATCCTTCAAAAGACCGTTAATTCTTCCCAAAAAGATTGGTCTTTGAAGCTTGATGAAGCTTTGTGGGCTTACAGAACCGCCTATAAAACTCCATTAGGTATGTCTCCTTACCGCCTGGTTTATGGAAAATCTTGTCATTTGCCGGTCGAGCTTGCGCACAAATCCTATTAGGCGGTGAAGGCCCTCAACCATGTCCTAAAGAAGGCCGATGACAAGAGGAAGTTCAACCTAACTGAGTTGGAGGAAATTCGAGAGGAAGCCTATGAGAACAACCGCATATACAAGGAGAAAGCTAAAAAGTGGCATGATAAAGTGATCATGAAGCGGGAGTTCCATGAGGGTGATCGGGTATTACTCTACAACTTCTGACTAAAGCTTTACCCTGGTACGTTAAAATCCCATTGGGTGGGTCCTTTCACTGTCACAAGGATAACTCCGTATGGTGCATTCGAGCTGAAAAATGTAAAGGGGGAAACTTTTATGGTCAACGGTTCCCAGTTGAAGCATTATGTGGGTGGTAACATCGAAAAGGTTGAAGCTCGTGCTTTACATCTTCGGGATGCCCAGGTTTGATCTTACTTAAATTATGGTCTAGCCAAAGACCTTAAAAAGAAGGGCAGCTTTCCGGGAGGCAACCCGGATCTCTTTCGATCTCTTTATGCAATTTTAGTGTAGTAGCATGTGTAGATTCTTTTTTCTTGTGTGTGTACTTATTTTAGATGTTTTTGGATGTTTTTGTGGTTTGGATGGTTTTTCTGTGGCTGTTGATGATATGAGAAAGAAAAGAAAAATAATAGGGCAATTTTTGGGTCGACCGACCCAAAGGACCGACTCACAGTGGGTCGGTCTACTGCAATTCTCGCCTGGGGCAACTTACTGGCTTCGACCGACCCATAAAGTCATGGGTCGGAACTGGGTCGGTCGCACAAACCTACGGAGTCCCAACTTACTGGAACCAACCGACCCACAGTCCTAGGTCGGACACTCGGACTTGGGTCGGTAGTGTTAAAATTTTTGAAAACCGGCTTACTAGAATAGACTGACCCACGGTCCTGGGTCGAACTTGGGTCGGTCGTGCAAAAATTTTTGAAAAAAAACCCCAAAACATTGTGTTTCTATTAAAACGGTCACCCACCCTTTTCTTCCTCCTTCTTCCCTGAAAATCCCCCTTTTCCCCCGATACCCAGCCCTCATGTACTCCATCTACTCAAGCATTTCTCCCCCCTTGCGCGCCGCACCAGACCCCCACCACCAGCCACTCTTTCCGGCCGCCTCCACCAGCCGCGCCTGTCGCGCCCTGTCCGTCAATGCCGCGCGCACACCCCGCTACCAGCGCCGCCCATAATCGCCCCGGCCATAACCCCAAACACCTCCCAAATCCTTAAATTCCCCCAATTCACCCCTGTCGATTTTTGGCCGATTTTGTCCTCAAATCTCTCAAATTTCTTGTTCCAATCCCCTACAACAGACTAAGGTATGATAATCTAATCCTAATTTGTCAATTTTTCAATTTTTGAACAAGTTACAAATTGGGCTCAATTAAGGTCGAACCAAACGGGCTTTGAGGGACAAATTCTGATTTTTGTTAAACTACTGATTGACGTGCTTCTAATGTTTAATTGGCGGGTTTGTGTGCACGACTCTAATGTACAACTTGGCCACATGGTGGTTTTGGCATAATTTTTGTAATTATTAGCTTAATTTAAATTGTGCTAGGTTTAGCGTCAATTAATGGTATTTAACTTATGCTATGGCTTTGTGGGATTTTCTAGGTGTAGTGAGTGCGATATATTGATTACTTGGTTAGGTTAGTACAGTGGATGGTTAAGAGTGGGAGTAACTCACAATGTGCTTGACCTAGATATATTATTGACTTGCTTGGTACATTTTGAGCTCTGTGGTTGAATTGTGGGATTGGGGTGTTTAAATACTTGAACGACAGTCTTCGGGTAAATTTTGTGGAGGTTCTTAGAACCGGGCAAGGGGAGAAAAACGGGGGAGACTCTGTCCAAGTTTTTATTTTAGTTGCACTCTTATCTTTTATTTCATTTCCTTTTAATCTTCCATCTAACTCCTACTTGGTTGTTTTCTGTTTCCTTTTCGTGTGAGTTCCTTTGTTTGCTTTTTGATGTTTCAGAACCATGAGTTTCCGACCCAGACGCAACTCCAAGCGCAAGAGTGACGCCAGCTCTTCTCAGGCTCCCGCGCCCGCACCTGAGCCTGCCCATCATCCCTCGGGTCTTATCGATGGTTGTTTCATCAAGGAGGAGGCCCGAAGCTGGTACAACAATCCTCGCACTCGAGAATTTGTGTGGGAGTGCACTGTCGACCCTGAGCTCATCTCAGACCTCGGGCTTCAGGATGTTATGGACCGCACTGGGTGGGGGTGTGTCCTGGACATGGGCGGCCAATACTGCCCTCGTCTCGTGAAATAGTTTTACGTCAATGCTGCTGAGAAGGTGGGGCTCGGGCAACCTACCATCATCTCCTATGTCCGTGGCCAGCGCATCCGCATCACCCGGGAGACCTTTCTACGCTTTTTCCGGCTTCCGCTCGAGGACTTCCATTACACCACCATCATCTCGGTCGATGACCTTAGCGCTCACCGGAGGCACTACCTGTCCACTTTCCCTGTCCAGCGCAGGAAGAAGAATCAGGCCGAGACAGATGTTAGGGTCACCATGACCTTAAACATGGTGAGTGACCCTATGAGGAGGATCATGCTAGCGTTGCTCCGCCATAACATCTTACCTCGGGACAGCAAGGATTTAAACTCCATGGACTGCTACATGATGGACTACATGGTATCCCCGGACCCGGCCAACTCTCTCTCTCTCCGGGTTGATGTTCCGACACCTCCAGCATATCGTGAAGTAGAAGGACACCCATCACTTGGGTTTCCCTCACTTCCTGCACCTCCAGATTGTCCACCAGAGCGTATCGACTGAGGGTGAGGCCGTCATTGACCCCATGGACCTCATTCATGGCTACGCTATGTAGCGGATGGGCTTCTCCTAGAACGGGGTGACTTGGCAGAAGGGGATTGTAGAGGACGACCAGTAGAGTGCCAGCTCATCCTCCTCCTGACCAGCATCCCCCAGCGCCCCACTCCTTGCTCTACCCTAGCCACCGCTAGATAATATCTCTCGGGAGGAGTTTGAGGAGCGGATGGCGGCCTATCATCGTGAGATGAAGGCCAAGATGCAGGCTGAGATGGAGGCTAGGTTGCAGCACCTACGAGACGAGCTCCGACCTGGTGCGCCACCCCCTCAGTAGCCGGTTTATGCTGCCGGGTGCCAGAGTGCTATCGTTTGAAACTTTCATGTTTAGTTGGAAGATTGGTTATGTCTATCATTTGTACTTCTTTTAATTTTGCTATCCTATACTATATTTTCCTCCCTGTCTTTATGTTGTCTGTACCTTTTGGACACTATGGTATTTGAGTTTACTTTTGGAATCTAACCACGGGCCTTTTGCGAATTCTTCGGAATCCTTTTTGCGCCTCGTTGTTTTTGGATTGTGCATTGTAGATATATACACATTGCAAATAAGAACTCCTCGAGGCTGAGTTAGGACAAATGCAAGAGGAACTCTTGCAAAAAAATTCCTACGGTCTCTGACTCTTCACCATCGGAGCTAGCGTGTCAACGACCCCGGGCATTATCAAGTGTGGGGGAATCTTTCATCCAACTCATGTCTTATCAGGGGAGTACTAGTTCTCTAACTCTTTAATACTTACACAATGCATTATACTTTTATCAACTCTATGTTTAGTGCTTCAAAAAGGTCTTATTGATTTCTACCTGATTTTCTTGTTGAACAATAAGGACATAGTCCCATTCAAGTGTGGGGGAACCGACTTTTCTTTTTGTGCACTGCTCAATTTCTTTATGCTTATCTATTGCATCCCTCTAGGAGTCACATTTAGAGTATGCAAGTTTTTCTTTGAATTCTTAGGATTTTCTACCAAATTTTTGAAAAATCTCTCTCTTGAGGAGCATGTATATGCAGTGCAGCCATATAACCTTATCTTGGTGAATTTTTATTGCTTAGGGGTTCCTTCTATCTTCTCTCTTAGGGATTGCTAAGGGGTGCTTCTTTGTGAAAATCTAAAAAGGGACTTGTGAGACACCATCGGTAACCAACAAAAATGAGAGTTGAGTGTTCTGTAAAGCAAAGGCTAAAATGCCCCAATTCTTCTCATTATCTCTTATGCAAATGCGAAACGAATGCAGTCATCTATTTTCCATTTGTTTTATCCTTAATGTCCATTCTTGAGAGAAGTTGGCCATGGTAAAAGTTCTTCAAGTCACATATTCTTTATAACTTTGAAGCACTCTAGATCATACCCCAAAACTCTGTATTTTTAATTTGCCCTAAGCACACCTTCACAACCATGATTAGGTTGGTTTGCACTCCTCATGATTTTCCTACCATTTTGTTCACTAAAGTCCAAGAATTCATCTAAACACTTGCTTGTTCTAAATATCTCTCCTTCTTGTAGGTTCCTAGCTTTGCTTGAGGATAAGCAAATAGATAAGTGTGGGGGAGTTTATAAGTGGTGAAACTATGTGAATTTAGGTTCTTTATTCACCTTTATTTTAGTGCATTCATGACCTGTTTCACCACTTAATAGAGTATTTTGTGATTAATAGTGAACTTACATATTTTGGTCTCTTGATAGATAAAAGCTCATTTTGAGTATACTTTCGGATTCTTTTGGAGCTGTTAAAGTGCATCCTTGGATTCTTCATCTCTCAATCTTTCTAATGCCGTAAACGGGGAGCAATTTCGAGCCACAACGAAGATTCTATGCCCCGCGCAAGTTGGAGCAAATCTCTGGAGCAAGACCGACCCACAGGACCGACCCAGTCTGGGTCGGTCGGATGGTTTCCCCTGAGCCCAACCTACTGGAATCGACCGACCCATAGAGTCTGGGTCGGTCATGGGTCGGTCGTACTTAACTTCTCACGTGCCCGCTTTTAACAGAGCCGACCGACCCACAAGACCGACCCAGTCTGGGTCGGTTGGAACCAAATTTTACCCAGATTTGCAGTTTTTAACGGGGATTTTAGGAAAAAGTTGGGCATTCTCATTTGGACACAAAAACAAGGGCTAGAGTGCTGGAAAGGGCAATTTTGAGAGATAAGAGAAGAAGAGGAGAATGTGGAGGGTGATTTTTCGGTATGAGGGGGGTCTATCTAAATATGGTTCTTGACTGAAAAGCCTAGATCCTAAAATTCCATTCTGTGGAGGGTGAAAACCCGTTAATCTGGCATCCCTCAAATACCTACTAAATCGTCCGTCTTTCCCAGAAAGCATAAAGGGGAGTGTTAGTGAACACTACACCCGCTCTCAATGGGCTCCACGCGGACTTATGCCTCTATAAGGCAGAATTGACTAGAGTCGCCACCTAGTTTGACCTAAGATACTAGGAAGGAAGGGAATGAGGGTTCTAAGAACAATTAATTGACTCTGAGATTGTTGCCTATGGATAGGACTTATCTGGTCATGTCAGAGATTCCATTGTGGGTTCATACTGGGTTACACCCCTCAGAAGTGGCAGCGACCACGACTTCGGATTGGTACCCGAGGAAACCTCGGTCTCCAATTGTCAGGATTGTCTTCTTTCAAAACCTTATTAAAGAGATTCATTTAAAAGCCAAGGATAGGATTAGGACGAAAAGAGAGAAAGTGTGGATGAGGCGAGCCTTTCTGCTAAGCTAACGTCAAGAAGAAGAATCGGTGAATTCGGATGAGTATAGAATGAAAGATTAGGAGTTCGATTTTGAGAGTTGAAGAAGTCGAGGGTTTGTGGGAGTCAGAGGGGATTTGAATGTTTGACAGACATGAATATCGCCCTAGAGTTGGGAAAGGGGTTTTTTGGATTGGAATGGGGTCGCGCCCTAGATGGGCTGCCTACATACTCAACTCCCTGTTGAGATCAGACCTTACGTAGTTCAGAAGTTTTCAGGTTTTTTGAGATTTTAGGGTTTTTAAGGTTTTTAAGGGGTTAGTCTGTGAGACGCTCGGGTCTATGAAACATTTGGGATATTCGGATGGTGAAATGAAAGAGATATTGAAGTCTGTGAGACGCTCGGGTCTATGAGACGTTTGAATCTTAATATGGCTGAATTGAGGTGTTCGAGTCTGTGAGGCGCTCGGGCCTATGAGACATTAGAAGTTAGAGAGGAGTCGGAATTTGGGAGATGATTTGAGTTTGAGGTGATTTGGAGTTTCAATGATGATTTAATTATGAAATGATTTGGAGTTTGAATGATGGTTTGAGTATGTGTGAGGCAATTGGAGTCTGAATAGAGATCCTGGGTTTTTTGGATTTGAGATTATGAAAGGGTTGATGTTTTGAGATATTTCGAATTTAGAGTGAGATGATGGTGGACTGAATTGTTTGGAGGAATGATTGTCAAAAGCGTCTCTCTCAAAATTTTTAAAACCGAAAATTCATTTTTGTTGTAAAAGGGCAGATAATCCCGAGGGATTACCCTATGTACCCCTTCAAACACGACACTTAATTAATGTAAGTGTCGAGACTCGAAAGATGGGGCTAGGAATTTATGTCGAAAAATAGGGTTTAGAGAGAAACACCATGAATGAGATGTTCTCGGTCAAACCCTAATAACATCTCCAAGTCATAGGTTTAAAACATTAAAAGCCGAAAATACTGAAATCGAGTGGAAGGGAGTTAGATGACTCTAAAATCCCGGCAGCGACTAGGAAGGTCGTTACTTCCCCAGCACCCCGCCTTATAAAAATCTAGGCTGCAATTAGGGGAGGTTTGTCACCCTAGTGCCCCGCCTAAAGAGATCCAGACTGCGACAAGAGAGGTTATGACCCCAGTGCCCCGCCTCGGATTTTTATTTTGGAAGGGAGACAAGTGATGCCTAACTAGGAAGAAAACGTTCTTGGAAGGTGTTAGACATCCCATGTTCCCCGAAAACGGTTTAGTTTTGAGTTTGAAAACTTAGTTGGAAAACTTTTGAAGTTGTTCGGAATTCTCGATGAAGAAACACTGATTTTGAGAAATGTTTTAGGAGAAAACTTTCTGTGTATGTGAGAAGAACTTTCTGCATTTGAGAAGAGTTTTCTATAATGTGAGAAGAGTTTTTCCTTTAAAATTCCACAAAATGATTTCTTTTGAAAACTTGATGAAGTTTGAATAAAATGATTGTTTGAAAATTTGAGAAAAGCTGAATAATGAGGAATGTTTTTTGGATTTTTGGAGTTTGGATGGAATCTACAATTTGGGTTTGAATGGGATTGAGTTTGAATTGGATTGAATTTAATCGGGCTTGGAAAACGGGTCGGGTCAAAGTTGGGTCGAGGTCCACGTTTGGGTCTAGGTCAACGTTTGGGTCAAAGCCAAAGTTTGGGTCAAGGAAAACATTTGGGTCAAAGTCAATGTTTGGGCCAAAGTTTTTGGTCAAAGTCAACATTTTTGGTCAAGGTTTGCCATTCGTGGACTTGGTTTGACTTGCGTGGGCTTGGGCCGACTTTTGGGTCGTGGACTTTTGGGTTTAGGCCTTGGGCTTTTGGGTTTGGGCCGTGGGCTTTTGGGTTTGGGCTGTGGGTTTCGGTTGTGGGCCAGGTTGTGGGTATTGGGCCGTGGGTTTGGGCTTCGGGTTTTGGGACGGATTGGGCTAATGGGCCGGATTGGGCTAATGGGCCGGACTTTAGAATTGGGCCGAGTGGAGTGTTGGGCCGGGCTGAGATTGGGTTTGGGCCGGATTGGGCTAATGGGCTGGACGTTGGAATTGGGCCGAGTTGAGTGTTGGGCCCAGGCTGAGATTGGGCCAGACTTTGGAATTGGGCCGGGCTGAGTATGGGTCAATTTTGGGCTTTTATTTGCAAGTGGGAAAAGTGTTCAAAATAAATTGAGATTTCTCTTGGAAATGAAACATAGTTAAAAATTGAGAGACAATTCAATTTAGAGGAGTTAAAAAATGGGAGGGATTTGGAATGAGAAACTTTAAGCTATAAGCATTATTCTGCATGTTTTTTCTTTCCTTTTCCATTTTTTTGGGTAAAGTTTTTTAGTGAAATTAAGGATGGTTTGGGATAGGCTCTTAATGTTTGGAAAGTATTGTTCCCCACCAAGCAAATAGAAATGAGCTAGTTGTGGGGTACCCTCAAAGGCTTAAAAGAGAATATCAAAGTTTGGAGGGTATTATTCCCCACCAAGCAAATAGAAATGAGCTAGTTGTGGGGTACCCTCCAAGACTTATCAACAAATGGGTGACCTAAAAGGCTGTATAGGGTTTACATAATAAACATATATACAAAGAGCGGTAAATTAAAGAATTGTGACAAACAGTAGCACGCCAAGCATATATATACAAAGTAACGTGCAGAATAATTAGAGAATGGACTGCATGATGAATAAAACAGCAAATCGAACTTCTGCAGAATTGATTCCATTTTAATGTTACTGACAACCAGGTGAATAAATCAAGAACGGCGAATTTTGGAACCTAGTGTTACTAACCTCAAGTGATGAGAAAGCTAATACTGAGCCATTATTTCATTTGCAGAAATCACCAGAATAGAAACAAACTGATTAACTAAAGTAGTGCCAGTCAGAATAGAGATAAAAACTTAAAGTTACTAATCCAAAACGGGGAACAGCCCTAAACCAATCTTATCACATCAGTTTATCAGTTTATCACCTTTTGTCAACTGAAACTCCAAAGCATACAGAAGCTGACTAAGTTGTTCCTATGTTGTTCCTATTCGATATCAAAATACAAAACAGAACCAAAGGAAGGAAAGAACCGTATGAATAACCTATTGCAGGAGACCAAAGTTCAAAGACTAAAGTTCAGAGACTAAACGCATACTTCCACATTCATTCATTCAAGCTTTTAATATTGATTCCTGCGTGTCCAATGAGACTGAAACCTAAAACGAATGCTACAACCTCCATTTCATCCCCTCTTCTTCCTTTTTACAACAGATTCCTCCTAGAACATGGTCCGAGCCTTCCTCAAACTCATAAAAAACACTAGAGATAGAATAAGCTTAGGACATTAATCAGGAAAGCAAACACATAAAACAGCCAAGCACAGAGACATGTTTTGGGTTTCAGACCCAGAAGGTTCAGAGATGTGTACCGGGGTAAGTTACAAAATAATTCCTGCACAGGGATCAAAGAGAGAAATACACCAGAAGACATTAGACTACAATGGGCAATGCAAATATAACCCAGGGTTCAAATGGAGATTCTGGATAAGAGAAGAAAGTCTAGCAGCTTACCCTTGAGTCTGAAACAAAAGGAACACATTAGGTAATAGAATCACGCTGAAACAATCTTACATAGACAGATCCACATAGTCAACAGGTATAGTGCTCCTACTTTGATATCAGAATTGGTATCGAGAGCCAATGTACAGAGCCATATATATGTGCGTAAAAATGAACACACCAAGAACTGTAGCTTTCCAAGGAAGACGACATGGTTACTTTTATTTCTTGCTAAGCTCCACAACAGGTTAGACATTTCCCTCAAACTGAACTCACCAAAATGGAATGAATGAGTTTGAAATGGACAAGCATGTAGAGAAAATCGAACTTGCGGACAAAGAAACGAGTAAATTGCTCAAACTGAAACCCGAGCAACACTTAGCTTACCTGAGCCACGAAAAGGTACAAAGTAACAAAGGAGCAACTGGTTTTTATGAGCCATCCTTAGTTAACACAGTGTGTTCGTATAAATGAGATCAAAATATTCAGAGGAAATATGAGTGAACATGTAAATTGAGAGTAGTATCTGTGAAATCGATGGAGAAGCAATAAGAATTTTCTCCTCGTTTTCACTTCGAACCATATCCGTAGACTACAAAGTCTATAACAGGTGGGATGATTGTAAGAAAAAAAAGACCAGAGAAATATTGACAGAGAATACTTAGGATTCTCAAACTGAAATCATACTTCTGTTTTTTTCGCCCTGTTCGTGAACTTCGGAGTTCATACCAGCCTAGGTATTCACCAAGAGGCGGAAAAGGAATAGCATAAAACGAAGACGACAAAGAAATGGAGCCAGGAAGAGATGAAGGCTTATATTCGGGGTGATTACCGAAGCCATATCTGCCTCTTTTTGGCCCAAACAGATGCAGAAAAAGAACAAAAACCGTGAACACAGAATGTAAGCGACATTCAGCATCGTCCTCAAGCCAGGGGCGTACGAAATGGAAGTTCGAAACCCAGGTTTTAGCGTCTCAACAAAATATACAACAGAAGGAAGAAGAAGAAGGAGGTTCGGAGCGTGGGAGTCGGCATCAACATCGGAAAACAATTTCCGGAAAAGCCATACATCCTCACCTTCGTTAGAACCGTTCCCATGTCGGTTCATTAAACAATATGAAATCAAAAACAGAGAAATCGGGGGGAATAAGCCAGAGAGATCGGGCAGAACACAAGATTGCGCAAGGGAAGAGGTAGTGAACACAAAATCGATTTTGCGACGACATATAGCAGGAGGCTACTTACCCTGTTGATTCCCGAAATGAAACAAGATCGTAATGGTAAGAAAATGGGTGAACTCGAAGGGTTACTAAGGATAAAGGTTCGAAGAGGAGACCATGGTTCTTCGAAGAGGGAGCTCAGATGTTCTGGTTTTTTTTTTGGGATTTCAAAACTGAAGAAGACCAGGAGAATCTCCCAAGCAGAAGAGAAAACGTGGGTTTATGTTGTTACCGGCCCCCCTCCTCTTTCTGGCTACTGTACAAGTTATTTTATAATGAGATGGTGGGGTTTAGGGTTTTTGAGTGGGCTTGAGTTTTTGTTTGGGCCTATAGGTCCAATGCTTGGAGCTGGAATGGGCTTAAGGGGCTGGGCTAGACCAGACTTCAATCAAGTGTGGATTGTGCTTGTGAGCTGAAAATAAAAGGTTATAAACTGAAGTGAATTGAACTGATAGTAAACCCACTAATGTTAACGGTAGAATAAGATATAAGAAAAACTGGATAGACGAATAAATAAATAAATAGAATATAAATAAAAATAAGATTGTAAAATAAGTGAATAAACAAAAGGGATGGCTTTGAAACAGGAATGTTGTTGGAACTCTTTTGTAGAAGATCAGCTTGTTTTTCTGAAATGCTTGAAAAATCAGTTCGAAAACTTATAAAAAGGTGGCTTCATTTTGGCACGCACGCTAATATGTTTTGGAAAAGAATGGTGATGACCCCTCTTATTTTATTTATTATTTCGGAATTTGCTTTATGGGGTGAGAATTTTTGGTGTCTACAGATGGCTCCCCTTGATTCAATTTTGCAATCCCTTGCAGAATTGGATCAAGGTTGAGAAGGCGCCAAAAATTCTCACTACGGTTTAGTGATGTATTTGGATGCGACCGTGAGTTTATGGATGCGATTGAAAGTACGAGGATTTATGACGAGCCTCAGTTAGACCTCTTGATATCTAGCCATAGGACTTATGACGAGCCTATGATACTAACAATTGGATTTGGGTGTACGAGGACTTAGGAGTGCCCCAACTGGACCTCTTGATATCCAGTCCTAGGGCTTATGACGGGCCTAGAATGCGATTGAGAGTACGAGGGCTTAGGAGTGCCTCAACTAGACCTCTTGATATCTAGCTATAGGACTTATGACGAGCCTATAATACTAACAATCCGATTTGGTTTAGTATGCACTAGGGCTTAGGAGTGCCTCAACTGAACCTCTTGATATCCAATCTTAGGGCTTATGATGGGCCTAGAATGCAAATGAAAGTACCATACTAGTAACGCAATAGCCGTCTAGCGGGTGTAAAACGAAAAGTCGACCGCACTAGTAGCGCAATAGCTGTCTAGCGGGTGTAAAATGAAAAGTCGACCGCACTAGTAGCGCAATAGCTGTCTAGCGGGTGTAAAACGAAAAGTCGACCGCATTAGTAGCGCAATAGCTGTCTAGCGGGTGTAAAATGAAAAGTCGACCGCACTAGTAGCGCAATAGCTGTCTAGCAGGTGTAAAATGAAAAGTCGACCGCACTAGTAGCGTAATAGCTGCCCAGCGGGTTTGAAATGAACAAAGTGAATCGAATAGTAAAAGAGTTTTATGAGTGAAAGGCCACCTGAATGGAATGAAAATTATATTTTAAACCTGAGTGGAACAATTGATCAAAAGACGTGAGTGATTTTGTGGTACCCTTGAAAGGATTCCCATGTGCAAATGAAATAAGGTATGGCTTGGTTAGTAAATGCATTAATCGAATCAAACTTCCTGTTTGTGCACGAGGGCTTAGGAGTGCCTCAACTAGACCTCTTGATATCCAGTCCTAGGACTTATGACGGGCCTAGAATGCGGTTGAAGGTACGAGGACTTAGGAGTGCCTATCATACTTTAACGAAGTTGTACGGAACTCGCTGCTTTGAGTGGTTGATTTGAGGATGATTCTGGTTGTGGATTGGTCCGGGATTGGATGCTTTTTGATTGTTCTCCTGAGGGATGTGATAGTCGAGTGTTCTTTTCTTGTTGATGTGGTCCTTGACGTTGTCAGTGTGGGACTTGTGTTTTGGTTTTGCTTTGACAGTCTTGCCCGATGTGCACTGTAGTCTCGAGATTTGGTGGGACTCTTGGCTCCAGAGTCCAAGATGGCTCCGGTGTGGCTCTTGAGTTTGTTTTTGGTTCTGTGATTTTGTGATCAGTCTTTTGAATGGGTGTTTTGTTTTTGTTTTTTTAAGAGTGGCTTTGGAACCTGATGGCTTTGATATGACCGGATGACTTTGGTATGATCAGATGGCTCCGGTGTGATTGGATGGCTCCGGCATGGCCCTGAGATGGCTCCGGTGTAGCCCCGAGATGGCTCCGGTATGGCCCTGAGATGGCTCCGGTGTAGCCCCAAGATGGCTCCGGTATGGCCCTGAGATGGCTCTGGTGTAGCCCCGAGATGGCTCCGGTATGGCCTTGAGATGGCTCTGGTGTAGCCCCGAGATGGCTCCGGAATAGCCCTGAGATGGCTCCGGTGCGGTCAGATGGCTCCAGTTTGATATGTGACTCCCTTGTGAGCAACGACTCTGGGATGGTTGGTGGGTTTGATTTGAATGGGGATTTTCGGGATCGTTGGTGGGTTTCGATCTGGTTCAGATTTTGAGTCGAATGGTGGGTTGATGTGATTGGTGGACCATTGTTGTGTTTGACGTATTTTGATGTGGTAGATAACTTCTTAGTCATGGATGAATGGTTTCGGTCCGGTTATGACTTTAGGGTTCTCTCATAATGGCTCCAAGATAGCTCGGGATGGCTCCAGGAAGGGCTACAAGATGACTCTGTCTGGTGATGGTGAGGAACAAAGGGGGATTTTTCTTTGAGGTGGTCGCACCCTGGGCGGGCTGCCTACGTACTCAATTTTGTATTGAGATCAGACCATACGTAGTTCGAAACTATGTAGGCAAGCCCCTGGTGATGAAATAGATCTGACGTGGATTTGAGGTGGCTCCCGTAGTGTTCTCAGACTGTTAGGATGCCCCCTGTGTAGTTCCAAGGATGGTTTCAATGTCGGATGATGGCTCCCGCATGGATCCAGTTTGGTTATGGATATGGTGTTGATGAGGCTCGAGCATGACGCTGAATGGCTCCAGAATTGTCTTTGTACGGCCTCGGATGGCTTTAGTTTGATTCGATGTAGCTTGAGGATAGCCCAGGATGTCTTCGAGATGGGTCGATGTAGCTTGATAATGGCCCGGGATGGCTCCAATTGACATCTTTTGATCAAAAGTTATGCTTTAACAACTGCAACTGAAGTCGACTTTCAGCGAGACTAGGCAGAGTTCTTACCAGTCGGATGTTGAAAATGGAGTGCTTATGATGCATGCAGGTATTAAATGCTAGATACGATGCAAAATGCATATGCAATTTTTGGAGAGAAGGTATGGCCCTATCTCTATTAATACGAGTTTTACGAATATACCACATTTTCGGCTCGATCTTGAGTGATTGTTGAATTAGAATGTGTAAATCACTTTCCTCTCATGGAGGGATGCGGGTCAATCTCTCGTGAGTTTAGCTGTGTGTGCTAATGGTGTAATGATACTCTCAATGCTCGGAGTAGTATTTTCCTAAGAATTTCTTTCGAGGTTCTGGACTTTCTGATCCTTACAAGTTCCTCACCTGCAGTGGGGTAAGCTGTTTATGATTTGGTGCTCAGACCGGAGATTCACTCGCACTCAGAAGACCTCGCGGGGTGAGGTCATACTCATTCGCTCATGGTCCCTTTGGTATGATGGGACATGTTGACAACAAGCACGGAACTTATGATTCATGTTTTAGATCCGATACTTTCAGTTAACGCTCACCAACTAATGAGTCAGAGGTCTTTATTGGGTTGTAACGGGGCTGAGGGTATGATGTATGTCACATGGGACTGGAGGATTTATTTGGGAATTGTGGAGCTTTTATGCAATAGAGGATATGTTTCGCCTTCGCCATGGGTGGAATGATTGGACGGATTTTGATAACCTTTTATTGGTTTCTACGGGACATCATTGGTCCTTTTGGTTTGGATTTCTCCTTCTTGCCTCTTCTGGTGTTCGGTTTGAACTTTCTTCTCATTTTGTTTTTTTTTCAAACTGCATTTGGCTCATCAACTTTCTCAAGCGTTCTCTACTTTGTATTTTGGCTTTCAGCTTTGGAGTTGCATTGACTCGCTGATCTTCTTGAACATTTTTGGTGTTCTTTTTTTTATTTTGAAGTTGCATTGACTCACTGATTCTTCAAACATTTCATTTGTTGTTTTTGGGAAAGATGGTGGGGAAGAGACCATGGCTCCGGCTCCTTCGAGATCCTCTATTGCAAGGGTAGGCAAGTATATGTGGAGTGGTATATTGTGGAGTTTTTTTTTTTTGAAAAAGAGTTTTTCTTGAAAGGCTCAGCGGGGCTCACTAAGGGGTTATGTTCGGGAAAATCAAAGTTTTTTGGCCTTGTGGAGATTTTGATCCTAAGTGCCTCGTCATTCTCGTTAGTCAATGATTGTTTTCTTACTATTCTCAGATCTTTGCATGAATAACAGTTCATATCTTGCTATCAGCATTGATCTCACTCATTCATGCCTCTCCATGTGCTGAAGGAAAGCACAAGTCGCTCATGGTTGTACCTCGATTGACACTCTCTACCTTTCCTCATCACTCAGGGGATCGTCCAGTACCCTCATTTGGAATTTGAGAGAAAAATACTGCTCTTCGCACACTACTCACTTTGTTTATGGTGCTGATTTTGATTTAAGCCCATGTGTAAATTGAAGGGTCGAGAGTTTAGTGATTCAAACATTTTGTTCAATCAATCTCTCAAGATTTTCCCCAAATATGTCGTTTCGACACGAGTGTATGCAAATACGACTATTTACGATGCGATCTATTGTGGTAATATGGACTTACTACGTATAGAATGCATGAAGTATTGACAATGAAGATGACTGATGTTGGATTTTGGTCGAATGTTCTTTTTTTTATGCAATGCATGTATGGTAAGATCACTTCTAGTCTTGCTTGAGTCGGTTTCAGTTGAGGATCCATGAACTTCGTCTCGCACCAATGGTTCTTTAGGCGGTCAGTTGCTGAGTGGGTCCCGGAAGAAATGTGGTCCCACATGTTTTAGCAGTTAATTAAACCCTGGCCGCTTAAGGAATGGTAATTGCATTACTCAACGTGATAAAATCATCTTGTTTTTTTTTTTTGCAATTCCTGGACAGGTCTAACATAAAGGGGAGAGGGATGGGATGCAACCCTTCATACGTTTTCATTGCAGTGGTAAATAAAAACATGACTCAACTACTTTCAACCACTATCACCACGGATTAGCACGTGGTTGTGCTTAGCTCGGTGATGCCTCAGGAGAGTGCACCTTCGGGGCCTATGATAGATGTTTTAGCTTCAAAGAAGGGACATCTCCTCTGTCCATCAACTCTTGGACAGCGTTTCTCAGTGTTGTGCACTCGTCGGTGGCGTGCCCATGAATCCGATGATAGTCACAATATTCATGTAGATGTGGCCCAAGCTTCTTCACCCTCGAACTAGTGTTGTAAGGTGCTAGGTAACCTCCCTCGTTTAAAATTCTCCAGGCTTCACCAAGTGACACTCCTGGACCCAAATTCTGTCTTTGAGAGTCCTGCCCGGGTTGGTGGTATTCTCTTTGCATGATTGTTGGTTTTGGATCTTTGGTTTCAGCATCTTCCAAAGTAGTCACAACCGCCATCAGTCGTCTGAAGTCACATATTCCTAGATATTTCAACTGATGTCGGTACACATCTTTCAGCCTGGAAATTATCATTTGCACTTGCTCTTCCTCATTAGGTCGGTTATTCATTTGTCCGGCCTTCACCCTCCATCGTTTTATGAACTCCCTCACGGGTTCGTCAGAATTTTGGCATGTGATCTCCAAATCTCTACGTGTAACTTCATGATGAAATTTGTCGTCGTATTGAGAGAGGAAATCTAAATACAAGTCTTGGCTTGACTTTCCGTTTAGATCTATGCTCATAATCCATGAGTAAGCAGGTCCTTGCAGATAGAATCTAAAGCATGCGGCTTTCAGCTCGTCAAAAAAGCCATGGAGATTCATGAGTTTATCATACTTGTCGACATGATGTCTCGGGTCTCCAATTCCCTCATACTTCTCCATCTCAGGCAGACTAATGCCCTTTTGTAGACGAGCATCAGGATAAGGGTTAGTTGGCTCCCAACCTACAGACTTAAAACGTTGGGCTAGCTCTAGTTCCGCCTTCAGTTCTTTCACTAATTCTTTCATTGGACTCGCTCTGAGATCAAGGTTTTGGATTGAGATGGTTGTCTCAGGGTAACCGGTGTCAAGAGATTGAGAGGGCAGTGTTGTTCCTGGGTGAAGGTGTTGGCTTGAATTTGACGAGTGATGAGGTATTTGCCAAGGAAGGACATATTTTTGTGTGGGCAAGGAGAGGTTTAAGCCGGAACACGCCATGGGGGAAGCTGGGCCTTGGGTCTTTTCCTTATCACAGACCATTTGTGATTGCCACCTTCCTCTGGTGGCGGTTGGGGTTCTCAGAGTTGCACTGTATATAGGTGAAGAAGGCATGCTTGGTGTCGTTCGGGTTTGGACAGAAAGAGTGTGATGATCCATCGCTTGAAACTCATAGGCATCGTATGCAGAGTAAGTTGGAGACCCCTTGTAACTGCTATCCGACCCCGCATAGACCCGAGTTATTCTTTTTTGGATGAATTCTTCTATCTTCAGGTTTTTTCCAAGTCATCGGCGAGACCATGGATCAATCTTTCATGAACAAATCGGCCTTCGACTGCTTGATCATGTCGAGGGGCTCGCTCCATCTTTTCTGCCGTTGCTATAGGTAGACTGGTCTTCTTTCTTTCCGGTTGCCAACTGTTACGAACACCTGCATGCACAAGGATTAGAATGAAGAAGAAGAGGTAATATCAGTATGTTTTGTTAAAAAAAATGTTGTGTGATGAATGTAAATGATTGTTGGTGCGAAATGATTTTTATTTATCTTGAAAATGGTGTGAGATGGGCGTCACTTTATTTCGTCAATTTTTTAAAAGGGATGTATAAGTAGACACCGCAAATTTCACCCCATAAAGCAAAGTTTTGAGAGCGATAGATAAAACGTGAAGGGTCGTCACGTTTGTTCCCTTCTTTAAATAAGACGTGCATGCCAAAAGAAACCGAGTTTTTGGAAAACAATTTTAAAAAACCGTGTTTTCAAAGTGGCGGGTTTTCTCAATATGAATTTTGATGCTCGGTCATTCGCGAAGAAAATAGGGAGTGGGGAACCCTATACACATTGATCTAAACAAATTCAAAAGGAAAGTATAAACCTATACATGTAATCTATTCAGAAATGGACGAGAGAGGAAAGAATCGCATGGGAAAACCTCTATACATCAATTCTAAAAGTCATTAAATGGGGGAGTTTGAGCTTAAAAAACTTCTCTCAAATTTTTCTGCTCCGTCTTCGAGCTTCTGACTGACTGCTCATTCGTCTTCGGGCTCCTGATTGGCTCTTGACCGGCTACTCTTCATCTTCGGACTCTTGACCGGCTGCTCATTCATTTTTAGGCTCCTGCAACAGGGCAGTATTATGATCAAACAGAACGGGTTGGTGTTCTTCCGATTTTCAACAGTTTGAACTCGAACAGGTGTTCCTAATCTTCATGTCGCTTGACCCGGGTTGGTACACCTCTGATTTTGTATTTAAACGGTTGGTGACAGTCCTCATGTCACGCGGCTAGCTCCACGGGTTGGTACGCTTATGGCTTTTAGCTTGATCCGCGTAGTCAATCTTCATGTTGTTTCGCTTGCTCCGTCGAAGGAATTAGGGATATTTTTGAGGAAGGAAAGATGAATGATCGAGCACAGAATCCACCACTTTGTGAAACACGAAATGACTAGTACACTCCACGGTAATGACCGCTGCTCTTGAAGGCGGGTTGAGCTTCAAAAATAGCGGGTCGCAACATGGGGACTAAATCATTTATTTTGGAATACGTTTGTGAAAATCAACTTTGAAAACTGTTTTCAAAAATTATTAATAAATAATGTTGGTGAAGAATGTTGTTTGAAATTCGTTTGTAGAAAGTAGGTTTTTCGAAATCTATTTCTGAAAATTGGTTCTGAAGTGACAAGTTTTAAAACCCCAAATGTTTATGAGTAAAATTTAGGTGAGATTCTAAATTAAATGAGCTTGTAAAACTACTTTAAGGGATATGCAGAAGAGAATTCTGAACGTTTCAAAACAGATTGGTTTGAAAAAGTGGTTTGCACACATGTATAGCATAAAGAAAATCGTGGCTATATTTGATGTGGAGTTGTAAGTGTTAATGTTGGGATAATCACTTTCCAGGTCAATTATGATTCTGTCTCACCGGGGGAACCATCGTCCCTTCACTATCATCTCTCGGGGTTTTTCTCTGCTATGCCCCTTGCGAGGCACGTTATAAAGAAAGTCCGGAGTGCTTAAGTTCGAAAGGTCAGGACACCCGAGATGATAAGGAAACATACGCCACGACCAGTGATGATCTGACAACACCCCACTTTTCGGGAAACTTGGGGAAGTACTGCATGGGAACGGGTCTCTCGTCATCTGCACGGTCAGGTGTGTCTAAAGTCCAAATTATTCACTGACTACGTTGTGCCATGTATGGGTATTCGGTAAATACGGGATCCTCTATGGACGTATAGCGTGACATTGGGCTTTAGAGACACATGTGGTGCAGAGGAACAATGGAGAACTGAGCCCATGCAATCTTCAGGGTAAGACAGAAGGGTGGTCAGACAGGCGGCATACAAGGGGGTGACTCCCATAAACCCGTCTTAGACACCGGACCAGGTAGCTGGACACTGAAGGCTCAGAGTTCACTATATGCTGGCTTTGACTCGGATAATGGAGGATATTTTTGGATCATGAGCTCAAGGTGTTGGTCGGAGACCGTACCGCCTCGTGGGTTTGTTCACTGAGAGAGTGACCCTAGCTCATGGGGAAACAATCGTGGACCGGTTGGGGATCCCGTGACATCGTGGGTAAATCGGGTGACACAGAGGAATGCATGTCCTAAGCTACCCACCCCATGCACCCCACAATCGCAATATGAAAGCAGTAAATAAACCAAATGAAGTTAGCAACCACCTATGCACTAAGTGTTTTATCTCGAGATTAGTGATTCCAAATTGGTTGTTACTAACCTAAAGGGAAGTTAGCTTCATTCAATCCTAAGTGTCTCTTTCTAAGTGTGAGCTAATTATTAACCCAATTGTTGTAATGTTTGTTGAGGATCTAATAAATCCTATTTGTCCTCATCAGATACACACTCTAAGTGTGGAGTAGAATAATCCTGAAGGCTTTGAAAAGAAATCTCTTGAAGGTTTTGAAAGAAGTGTGGAAGTCCCGACTAATTTGAATGGAGTTCAGTCTTCCTTGAGTTTGAGAAAAACTTACTCAAGTTTTCCCCAGCAGAGTCGCCATTCTGTGGAGGGTGATTTTTCGGTATGAGGGGGGTCTATCTAAATATGGTTCTTGACTGAAAAGCCTAGATCCTAAAATGCCATTCTGTGGAGGGTGAAAACCCGTTAATCTGGCATCCCTCAAATACCTACTAAATCGTCCGTCTTTCCCAGAAAGCATAAAGGGGAGTGTTAGTGAACACTACACCCGCTCTCAATGGGCTCCACGCGGACTTATGCCTCTATAAGGCAGAATTGACTAGAGTCGCCACCTAGTTTGACCTAAGATACTAGGAAGGAAGGGAAGGAGGGTTCTAAGAACCATTAATTGACTCTGAGATTGTTGCCTATGGATAGGACTTATCTGGTCATGTCAGAGATGCCATTGTGGGTTCATACTGGGTTACACCCCTCAGAAGTGGCAGCGACCACGACTTCGGATTGGTACCCGAGGAAACCTCGGTCTCCAATTGTCAGGATTGTCTTCTTTCAAAACCTTATTAAAGAGATTCATTTAAAAGCCAAGGATAGGATTAGGACGAAAAGAGAGAAAGTGTGGATGAGGCGAGCCTTTCTGCTAAGCTAACGTCAAGAAGAAGAATCGGTGAATTCGGATGAGTATAGAATGAAAGATTAGGAGTTCGATTTTGAGAGTTGAAGAAGTCGAGGGTTTGTGGGAGTCAGAGGGGATTTGAATGTTTGACAGACATGAATATCGCCCTAGAGTTGGGAAAGGGGTTTTTTGGATTGGAATGGGGTCGTGCCCTAGATAGGCTGCCTACGTACTCAACTCCCTGTTGAGATCAAACCTTACGTAGTTCAGAAGTTTTCAGGTTTTTTGAGATTTTAGGGTTTTGAAGGTTTTTGAGGGGTTAGTCTGTGAGACGCTTGGGTCTATGAGACATTTGGGATATTCGGATGGTGAAATGAAAGAGATATTGAAGTCTGTGAGACGCTCGGGTCTATGAGACGTTTGAATCTTAATATGGCTGAATTGAGGTGTTCGAGTCTGTGAGGCGCTCGGGCCTATGAGACATTAGAAGTTAGAGAGGAGTCGGAATTTGGGAGATGATTTGAGTTTGAGGTGATTTGGAGTTTCAATGATGATTTAATTATGAAATGATTTGGAGTTTGAATGATGGTTTGAGTATGTGTGAGGCAATTGGAGTCTGAATAGAGATCCTGGGTTTTTCGGATTTGAGATTATGAAAGGGTTGATGTTTTGAGATATTTCAAATTTAGAGTGAGATGATGGTGGACTGAATTGTTTGGAGGAATGATTGTCAAAAGCGTCTCTCTCAGAATTTTTAAAACTGAAAATTCATTTTTGTTGTAAAAGGGCAGATAATCCCGAGGGATTACCCTATGTACCCCCTCGAACACGACACTTAATTAATGTAAGTGCCGAGACTCGAAAGATGGGGCAAGGAATTTATATCGAAAAATAGGGTTTAGAGAGAAACACCATGAATGAGATGTTCTCGGTCAAACCCTAATAACGTCTCCAACTCCCGGGTTTAAAACATTAAAAGCTGAAAATACTGAAATCGAGTGGAAGGGAGTTAGATGATTCTAAAATCCCGGCAGCGACTAGGAAGGTCGTTACTTCCCTAGCACCCCGCCTTGTAAAAATCTAGGCTGCAATTAGGGGAGGTTTGTCACCCTAGTGCCCCGCCTAAAGAGATCCAGACTGCGACAAGAGAGGTTATGACCCCAGTGCCCCACCTCAGATTTTTATTTTGGAAGGGAGACAAGTGATGCCTAACTAGGAAGAAAACGTTCTTGGAAGGTGTTAGACATCCCATGTTCCCCGAAAATGGTTTAGTTTTAAGTTTGAAAACTTAGTTGAAAACTTTTGAAGTTATTTGGAATTCTCGATGAAGAAACACTGATTTTGAGAAATGTTTTAGGAGAAAACTTTCTGTGTATGTGAGAAGAACTTTCTGCATTTGAGAAGAGTTTTTCCTTTAAAATTCGACAAAATGTTTTCTTTTGAAAACTTGATGAAGTTTGAATAAAATGATTGTTTGAAAATTTGAGAAAAGCTGAATAATGAGGAATTTTTTTTGGATTTTTTGAGTTTGGATGGAATCTACAATTTGGGTTTGAATGGGATTGAGTTTGAATTGGATTGAATTTAATCGGGCTTGGAAAACGGGTCGGGTCAAAGTTGGGTCGAGGTCCACGTTTGGGTCTAGGTCAACGTTTGGGTCAAAGCCAAAGTTTGGGTCAAGGACAACATTTGGGTCAAAGTCAATGTTTGGGCCAAAATTTTTGGTCAAAGTCAACATTTTTGGTCAAGGTTTGCCATTCATGGACTTGGTTTGACTTGCGTGGGCTTGGGCCGACTTTTGGGTCGTGGACTTTTGGGTTTAGGCCTTGGGCTTTTGGGTTTGGGCCGTGGGCTTTTGGGTTTGGGCTATGGGTTTCAGTTGTGGGCCAGGTTGTGGGTATTGGGCCGTGGGTTTGGGCTTCGGGTTTTGGGCCGGATTGGGCTAATGGGCCGGATTGGGCTAATGGGCCGGACTTTAGAATTGGGCCAAGTGGAGTGTTGGGCCGGGCTGAGATTGGGTTTGGGCCGGATTGGGCTAATGGACTGGACTTTGGAATTGGGCCGAGTTGAGTGTTGGGCCCAGGCTGAGATTGGGCCAGACTTTGGAATTGGGCCGGGCTGAGTGTGGGTCAATTTTGGGCTTTTATTTGCAAGTGGGAAAAGTGTTCAAAATAAATTGAGATTTCTCTTGGAAATGAAACATAGTTAAAAATTGAGAGACAATTCAATTTGGAGGAGTTGAAAAATGGGAGGGATTTGGAATGAGAAACTTTAAGCTATAAGCATTATTCTGCATTCTTTTCTTTTCTTTTCTATTTTTTTGGGTAAAGTTTTTTAGTGAAATTAAGGATGGTTTGGGATAGGCTCTCAAAGTTTGGAAAGTATTGTTCCCCACCAAGCAAATAGAAATGAGCTAGTTGTGGGGTACCCTCAAAGGCTTAAAAGAGAACTTCAAAGTTTGGAGGGTATTATTCCCCACCAAGCAAATAGAAATGAGCTAGTTGTGGGGTACCCTCCAAGACTTATCAACAAATGGGTGACCTAAAAGGCTGTCTAGGGTTTACATAATAAACATATATACAAAGAGCGGTAAATTAAAGAATTGTGACAAACAGTAGCACGCCAAGCATATATATACAAAGTAACGTGCAGAATAATTAGAGAATGGACTGCATGATGAATAAAACAGCAAATCGAACTTCTGCAGAATTGGTTCCATTTTAATGTTACTGACAACCAGGTGAATAAATCAAGAACGACGAATTTTGGAACCTAGTGTTACTAACCTCAAGTGATGAGAAAGCTAATACTGAGCCATTATTTTATTTGCAGAAATCACCAGAATAAAAACAAACTGATTAACTAAAGTAGTGCCAGCTAGAATAGAGATAAAACTTAAAGTTACTAATCCAAAACGGGGAACAGCCCTAAACCAATCTTATCACATCAGTTTATCAGTTTATCACCTTTTGTCAACTGAAACTCCAAAGCATACAGAAGCTGACTAAGTTGTTCCTATGTTGTTCCTATTTGATATCAAAATACAAAACAGAACCAAAGGAAGGAAAGAACCGCATGAATAACCTATTGCAGGAGACCAAAGTTCAAAGACTAAAGTTCAGAGACTAAACGCATACTTCCACATTCATTCATTCAAGCTTTTAATATTGATTCCTACGTGTCCAATGAGACTGAAACCTAAAACGAATGCTACAACCTCCATTTCATCCCCTCTTCTTCCTTTTTACAACAGATTCCTCCTAGAACATGGTCCGAGCCTTCCTCAAACTCATAAAAAACACTAGAGATAGAATAAGCTTAGGACAGTAATTAGGAAAGCAAACACATAAAACAGCCAGGCACAGAGACATGTTTTGGGTTTCAGACCCAGAAGGTTCAGAGATGTGTACCGGGGTAAGTTACAAAATAATTCCTGCACAGGGATCAAAGAGAGAAATACACCATAAGACATTAGACTACAATGGGCAAAGCAAATATAACCCAGGGTTCAAATGGAGATTTTGGATAAGAGAAGAAAGTCTAGCAGCTTACCCTTGAGTCTGAAACAAAAGGAACACATTAGGTAATAGAATCACGCTGAAACAATCTTACATAGACAGATCCACATAGTCAACAGGTATAGTGCTCCTACTTCGATATCAGAATTGGTATCGAGAGCCAATGTATAGAGCCATATATATGTGCGCAAAAATGAACAAACCAAGAACTGTAGCTTTCCAAGGAAGACGACATGGTTACTTTTATTTCTTGCTAAGCTCCACAACAGGTTAGACATTTCCCTCAGACTGAACTCACCAAAATGGAATGAATGAGTTTGAAATGGACAAGCATGTAGAGAAAATCGAACTTGCGGACAAAGAAACGAGTAAATTGCTCAAACTGAAACCCGACCAACACTTAGCTTACCTGAGCCACGAAAAGGTACAAAGTAACAAAGGAGCAACGTGTTTTGATGAACCGTCCTTAGTTAACGTAGTGTGTTCGTATAAATGAGATCAAAATATTCAGAGGAAATATGAGTGAACATGTAAATTGAGAGTAGCATCTGTGAAATTGATGGAGAAGCAAGAAGAATTTTCTCCTCGTTTTCACTTCGAACCATATCCGTAGACTACAAAGTCTATAACAGGTGGGATGATTGTAAGAAAAAAAAAGACCAGAGAAATATTGACAGAGAATACTCAGGATTCTCAAACTGAAATCATACTTCCGTTTTTTTTCGCCCTGTTCGTGAACTTCGGAGTTCATACCAGCCTAGGTATTCACCAAGAGGTGGAAAAGGAATAGCATAAAACGAAGACAACAAAGAAATGGAGCCAGGAAGAGATGAAGGCTTATATTCGGGGTGATTACCGAAGCCATATCTGCTTCCTTTTGGCCCAAACAGATGCAGAAAAAGAACAAAAACCATGAACACAGAATGTAAGCGACATTCAGCATCGTCCTCAAGCCAGGGGCGTACGAAATGGAAGTTCGAAACCCAGGTTTTAGCGTCTCAACAAAATATACAACAGAAGGAAGAAGAAGAAGGAGGTTCGGAGCGTGGGAGTCGGCATCAACATCGGAAAACAATTTCCGGAAAAGCCATACATCCTCACCTTCGTTAGAACCGTTCCCATGTCGGTTCATTAAACAATATGAAATCAAAAACAGAGAAATCGGGGGGAATAAGCCAGAGAGATCGGGCAGAACACAAGATTGCGCAAGGGAAGAGGTAGTGAACACAAAATCGATTTTGTGACGACATATAGCAGGAGGCTACTTACCCTGTTGATTCCCGAAACGAAACGAGATCGTAATGGTGAGAAAATGGGTGAACTCGAAGGGTTACTAAGGATAAAGGTTCGAAGAGGAGACCATGGTTCTTCGAAGAGGGAGCTCAGATGTTCTGGTTTTTTTTTGGGATTTCAAAACTGAAGAAGACCAGGAGAATCTCCCAAGCAGAAGAGAAAACGTGGGTTTATGTTGTTACCGGCCCCCCTCCTCTTTCTGGCTACTGTACAAGTTATTTTATAATGAGATGGTGGGGTTTTGGGTTTTTGAGTGGGCTTGAGTTTTTGTTTGGGCCTATAGGTCCAATGCTTGGAGCTGGAATGGGTTTAAGGGGCTGGGCTAGACCAGACTTCAATCAAGTGTGGATTGTGCTTGTGAGCTGAAAATAAAAGGTTATAAGCTGAAGTGATTGAAATGATAGTAAACCATAATGTTACGAGAGATAGAATAAGATTGATAATTTAATAGAATAAGATATAAGAAAAACTGGATAGACGAATAAATAAATAAATAGAATAAAATAAAATAAGATTGTAAAATAAGTGAATAAACAAAAGGGATGGCTATGAAACAGGAATGTTGTTGGAAACTCTTTTGTAAAAGATCGGCTTGTTTTTCTGAAATGCTTGAAAAATCAGTTCGAAAACTTATAAAAAGGTGGCTTCATTTTGGCACGCACACTAATATGTTTTAGAAAAGAATGGTGATGACCCCTCTTATTTTATTTATTATTTCGGAATTTGCTTTATGGGGTGAGAATTTTTGGTGTCTACAGAGAAGAAGAGAAGAGAAAGGAAGAAGCTCCTCACCTTCCCCAAGCTCCTCCTATGGCTATCTCTAATCCTTCCTCTCTTGTTTCCCTTGTAATGCTTGAGTAGTCCCATATAGTGCTCTAGGTTGGGATGAAACTTGGATACACTTAATTAGCTTGTAAACACTCTTCGATTAATGATTATTGTTTTATCTCCAATGGTGCTTAATTAATGCTTTGAGCTGGCCACTAATTGCATTGTGTGAGATTTCTAGTGATTCTAGGGTTTGGTGCTAGAAATTGGATAAATTGGGGATAAATCCTAACTTTTAATTCTCTTGATTAGGGATTGGAATTTTAGGGCTTTGGTGAAGAACTTGTTCTAATGCTATCTAATTCCTTTGGATTTAAGTGGTTTGAATTAATTGGGTAAGAATTAGTTTTTCCATGATTTGGAAGACTATGATTTTAGTTCTAAAGACAATAGGTGTTGAAGTGTATTTATGAGTGAACTTAAGTGGCCAAGTGGATTCCCACTATCCAAGAGTGCTTTCATCTTCATTCCATACTAATTCAGTTACTTGCAATTTTTACTGTTTTATTGCACTACTAATCAACAAAGCTTGTCTCTGGCTAAACCCCATTTACTGCTTTTACTCACTTCATTTAATACCGAGGTTAGGACTATTGGATCAATTTCCTTGTGGATACGACACTTGTTGTATTACAACGAATAGGTACACTTGCCTGCTCATTGCACATATCTATCCGTTTTAATGATTAGATTTTGCACAACAGCTACATCCAAATGTAGTTATAGATGGCTACATGCATGTACATTTGTTTAATGAAAACTGTACAGTTGGTAATAAAAACTGTACGGATGTATATGTAAAGTTATACATTGAATTCTGATATTACTGAAATTATACTAGATGTACATACTGAATTCCTAAACTGTACAATAAGCTTACAAAACCTGTACTTTTACACTACACAAACTGTAGAATTTTAAATATAGTCAAATATAGATACATTACTTATAGCCAAGAATCAAAAAGAAAAAGAAAAGAAAATCACAAGTTCACAACAGTCCCCATCGTCCTCCCCTGTGAGGCGATTTCAGAAGCGACTCGACTCTTTTCTTTTTTTCTCCTCTACGCAAGTAGAGAGATCTGGCTCCTCTTTCAATTCCTCATCGAATTAGAGCGTAGGAGTTGCTCTATCGTTTTGTGTCTGTCTCCCAGCGTTGTTCCTCCAGTGCTAGCCATCCAAGTTCATTAACGTTCGGTCTGCTCCATTTGGCTATTTCTCCAGATTATGGTCTTGAGGTTTGGGGATTTCTGATTTTTCCTCAGAGATCTATAATTAGTAGTAGCCGTTTTCTAGGGCTTGTTCGCAGTGGATGCTTTCACGCTAGTCTGCAGAGGATTGGTTTCACCCTATTAACAGAAGTTAGGGCTTGTTTGCTGTAACACCCCTAATACGCACATGATACTAAATGAGATCGCAGCGGAAATAAATAACTAAACAGTAACTAACGCTTTGGTGCTACAACGCCGTCAACCACCCACGTGGTTGACAAGGCAGAATAAATACATCTGTACCGGTCTGATGATCAGACTCCGAGCATAAAACTAAACCATAATTACATCATATACAAAACCGAGTGTTTACATACATCCTTCACTGTATAATATCACTGTATACGCAACAACCAAAAGTATATAACGCCACAGGAGCACAGGCGCATCCCGGGCCAACATCCTAAGTATACAAAAGTAATTACATCCTAGGATCTAAAGCCACTCCGCTTCTTCGATCCTCATCCTGCAGTATAAGAAATATGGATCCCCCGAGGGGGTTAGCAACCCTTGGCTGGTATGGCTAACGCGCAGCCCATCGGCTACCGGGATACGCGCAGCTAATTGTCATGATAACATGGCATTTATTTTCACACACAACACAACACAACATAACATGGAGCATGGCATCAGTAGTGCACAGCTCATTATCACATACACGGTGGATCTTGGTTCCACAATAACAAACCACAAGGGTCAATAACATAAGAGCCTAGAGAGTGATTCACCCTCATGTTAAGCTCGTTAGAACACACTCATTACCGTTCTGTTAGGCGAACGAGTAACTTAAGTCACAGATGGTTCGGATTTAGTGACCCGAACACACCACACAAACACAGGTTCCCACTAAACCGATCATAAGTCAGAATAGGTAAGCTTTGGAAGAAGCTAGCGGGAGATCGAACGCCAAATTAAGGAGAACAATCTTAACAACATAAGAGTCGAATCTGATTCAGATATCTACTCTTAACTTACATGCATGACCGGACAACCGGATTCTCACTTCCCAGTTAACACTTGTTAGAAGTTCATAGTGGAACTTAACAACCAAACACAATAGGTGGTAAGTCATGTTAGACACACACAAGGGAATTGAGTCACATTACATCACAATAATATGAACAACTGTAAACTCATTACATGTTTAAATCTTATAACGTTGTAAACACACAGAAAACAACAACACACAAACCGGTGTAAACCGCTAGACAACAGACTGCAAGAAAACCATACCTTGGCCCTTGCCCTGTTTGATTTCCTCCGTATGTCACTCCTATACATATTCAAGAACGTCGGTTAATTAACTTACTTAACCTCCAAATTTACTAAGTGTTTAACATACTTGTATGACATGTTTTAATGTCTATTTACCCTAGGTTACCTTCATTATACACCCTAGGGTTAACTACATAAGTCACATTCTTTTCTGTTTTTTTTTTTTTTTTACAAATTTTGGTCCGACCGACCTTGCCGACCGAACTTACCCAAGTTCGGTCGATTCCAGAACACATTTCCGTCAAAATTTTCTACTCCGACCGAACTTACCAAGTCCGGTCCTATGTTCGGTCTTTTCCCGAGAGTTTCTCCCCTTTGTAATTTAGCCCGACCGAACTTACCAGGTCGGTCCCATGTTCGGTCGGTTCCAGTAACTCAATCCGTACACAAAATACAAGTCCGACCGACCTTGCAAGTCCGGTCCCCAAGGTCGGTCTTTTCCAGAAGCCAATTCTCGCAGGGTAAACTGGGCTCGCCGAACTTGCAAGTTCGGTCGCAAGTTCGGTCTGCCCAGACCCTTGTTTTCCTTTTCACATTCAACTCCAAACTTCACCCCATAAACCTAGTACCCCTAACCTCATTTGGGCATTCAAACACAACTTAAACCATCCTTAAATACCCACACAACTCTTTTTCTAATTCCTTAAACCTTTACTTATCCTTGTAAATTCCTTAACACTTACAACATTTTACACTAGGTTTCTACATGGTGTTTCTCACCTATGATAACTACTATCCCAAAATGTTTCTCCTTATCTTAACATCATCTCCCAAAACATCATCTCTCACACTAATTCCTTATATTCTTCTTGAAACTCTTTTCCTAGTGTACACTTCTCCTTATTTTGCCAAAGTTTGCCTAAGTCTTTACCTAAGTCCCAAAATGACCTTGGTACATACTACAATCTCAAGCTCATGCCTAAGTCCTTGTTACATCCTAAATCACCTTAATGCATGTTTCCTCACAAGAACAACACTTAACCATTTAAATACTCCTTAACTTATCAAACTCATTTTAATACTTAGAACTTCACCTTTGTTACTAAATTTCGACATAGGTTCTCCTAGAACATTACTAAACCAAAACACATTGTTTTTACCAACAAACAACCAAGAACACTAAAAATCCATCAAGTACTTATTATACACAAACTTCACTCACAAAGCACTACATCACAATATAGTGCATAATTTAAATTGCATGGCACTTAGGCCCTTAAATGACATGGCTCTTAGGCCCTTAAGATGCATAAATCATAAACACTGAATTTCCACATATTTGCTTTAACCTGCAAATACACTCAACAACACATATGCCTTTTACTAAGCTCTTGAGAACACTTTACTAAGTCATTCACCATTTGCTCTTTAGGTAGTTTTAATAAGCATTTATAAGCTCATTCCTCCTAAGGCATTAAAACAACATTAGGTTAGTAGATTTACCTCTTTTGCAAAATAACTTCTTTCTTGTTTCCTTTAGAAAACCGATAGAGTACTTGATTCTTTGACAAATTCTAAACAATTACAAACATTATAATGAGTATTCAAGCTATAAGCTCCATCTCATTGTAAACCCTAGTTCTACATTGTTTCAAAAACATTAATGTAGTTGTTTTACCTTGCTCTTTGAAGAGAGTTTGAATATCTAGCAAGAGAGGACTCCACCTAGTCCATGAAGAGTTGGAATGAAGCTAGAACAAAGTCACATAAAGAGCTCCTTCAATGTGTATTTTCGGAATGACAAAAACAAGGAGAGGTGAAGTTTTATTTGAGATTCCTTACCTAGAAACCAAGGAGAGTAACAATTGTAAAAATACAAGCTCAAGCTCCTTCAATGGAGAAACTCCATGGCACCAAAATGGTTGTCTTGAAGCTTGGAGAAGAGATGAAGAGCTTGAGGAGAGGAGAGAAGATGGTGGTGTTTGTTTTTGATTTGGACAAGTGAGCAAGGTTTTACAAGAGATCAAAGCTGTGTGTTTTAATGGTGTGGTTTTACCGTGAGAGAACAAGAAGGAAGGAAGAAGAGAGGTGGGAAACCGTGTGAAGAAAGAAAATGAGAGAATGAAGATTGGTTTAACTTTAGAAGATATTTGTAGTTAAAAGCAAATAGTACATCATTAGTCATCATTATTACTTAACAAAATAACAAGAGGGTGGTGAGTCACCAAACCTTAGAAAACCGGCCCCCTAAAATAATGAGGGTAATATAGTCTTTGTTTGTCAATTTAATTACTTATACAAACATATGTTACAAAATAGCTTATAAAAATCACTATTCATGAAAACAAGGCACATAGAAGTGAAATTTTTGATTTCCCATTAATATAGACACCCAAATGTGATATTATATAGTACACATATGTATTTAAGAGTAATGATGGACATCTAACCACTCAAAACTCATTTACAAGACAATTTTTCAAAAATGTGCTTTAAGACTCCTTAAAGCACATTTTGTTTTAAACTTGTTTTCAGCTTGGTTCTTGGTTGGTTTAATATGTTCATTAGTGTATAAATGAGGTCTTGGTAAGTTCATTAGGTCTTAACCAAGTTTATCCCAAGCTTAGAGCACATTTTGGCTCTTATTGACTTTAAAGCACATTTTGTGTTTCCTTTTGTTTAAATTTGTTTACTAATGTTTCTAAGACTCTTTTTAGTCTTAATACACCATATTTAAGTGTTTAAACTATATTAAGGTTTGGGGTATTCAATACCCCCCTTAAAAGAACTTTGCCCTCAAAGTTCATACTTCCACATATCCTAATATTAGCACATGGGAATACTTATAAACATACTTCCATACATTACTAACAACACACTTACATAACATGGACACCAGGTCCATACAACATAACATAACATTGGACACGAGGTCCATACAACACGAGGTCCATACACATAACATAACATTGGACACAAGGTCCATAAACATTATCCATCATTCAGACACAACGGTCTGTAACATAACAACATAACATAGACGATGTATTCAAATACACGTCGTACACACACAACCGAAACGGCTCTACCCCCCTTAAAAAGGGGTACGCCCCGTACCCTATACACATAAGGGCTAAGAAGTAAACAATGACGGGTACTTCGCCTTTATCTTATCTTCCAGCTCCCAAGTGGCCTCCTCAACGTCCTGGTTAGACCAAAGAACTTTCACCAGTATCACGGACTTATGGCGAGTGTCTCGAGTCTTAGCATCCAGAATCCGTACCGGAGTCTCACTGGTGGAACGGAAGCCTTTAATGACGGTGGTTTAATCACGGCTTTAACAGAAACCGTAAATAATATGAAGGCCGGAGTTAATTAATGACGTTTATTAAATTAACCGTAAGCAATAATCGATCGGAGGGAGGTAGGCGCGCCTTTTTTAGGACGGACTTTAGATGACGGTTATTTGTGAAACCGTAATCTAAAGTCCCGTGTTGACGCGCGCTTTACGGTCAACGGACTTAGATTACGGTTTTACTAAAAGTCATCTAAAGTCCCCGCCCACTGATGGTCAACGACGTCGTCTTGACCTGACGCCAAATATTTCCCGCATTATTTGATTTTTTCGACGCCGCGCGTAATCTAAATTACAGTGAACGACGTCGTTACCAGCTTATTAGATTAAAAATAACTTTATATTAATGGTTACATTTGTTGATCGAATAAGACTCATGGCTCAATGGCGTGGGTACATGAGTCAACACCCCATCGATCTTGAGTTCGAAACCCAGCATAGGCCAAATAATTTTCGCGCTATTTTATTAATTTCGTTTTAGATACGGTTCTTTAGGAACCGTCATGTAAAGTGTGACTTTACATTACGGTTTTCATGTAAACCGTAATCTAAGTCCTTTTAACAAACATTTGCCCGTTTACTCTGCACACTGTACTTACAGTAATCTTCTTCTCTTTCGCGCTATCTCCTCACTGAAATCGCCTCCTCTCTCCCGCCTGCTAACGGCCATCGCCACGCTCCCACCACCTTTGTCACTCCCATCGCCGCCGGTCACCACCCATCTACCACTGGTCTCACCGTCGACCTCTCTATCGAGTATTGGGTATGCGATCGATTGATTGTCGTTTTTTTCTAACTTGTTTATTACTGCATTTCGATTGCAAGTTCTAACTTTGTTCATATTTGTGCCCAGATTCACAGTTAATTGCAACCTAGTCGTGGGCTGATTTCTACACTACTTGCCACTAGGTGCTTAGTAACGGTAATTTTGCAAAGCAAACTGTAAACTGCTGTATTTATTTATTCTTAGCATTTAGTATTACAATTAATAAATAATAGTGTAGTTTTAAAAATGCTACTACTTAAACTGCCACAGGAAAGAAAGTAAGTTCAAGTATATTACCGATTCCTGAAAATAGCTCATTTCAACTGCTCAATCTGCTATGCCAGATGCTCTCTGTTTGATTCACAATCTGTGACAGGAATCAACAATGCTATTGTTATAACCACCAGAAAGAATAAGATGAGTTTCGGTATTTTAATGGTTCTAGAATGACTAGTTTCAGTCCTTCAATCTGAAGTACTGCAGAGAAGGTCATAAATAAACTTCATTTATAGTAGAAGAAGATAAGTTTATGTATGTTACTAGTTCTAGATGGTGCGTGCAAATTTGACTTTGATAAAACTGATTTGGAGACGTTAGAAATATAGGGGAGATGCTGTCGATTTTTTTCCGCGGTTTAGCTAGCATTTAACCTTGATTTTTTGATGAATTCTAATGTTGTCGTTTTTCATTTATGCATCAGGACTACGACTTTATTTTGGCTTCCGACCTCAACCGTCTTAGCATCGGCTAATCGTCTACCAGAGGTAAGATTTACATATATACATATAATATTTGACAAACTACCAAACATAGTTATCCGCCCAAGATATACCTAATAGAGGTATATCTTCGGCAGTCCCTGTCGGGACTGTCCATGATTGTTAAATCTCACACCTAGGGTGTGAATGTGTTTTTAATTGTACTTTATTGATTATTTCAGCAGTATCTCTTTATTGTTCTTCGAATGCATATATTATTGATTAATATCATAATATCGTGCATTTGAAGAACTGTAGGGAGATGCTGCCGAAATTTTCAATAAATTACATATTAAAAACACGTTCACCGGTGGGATTTAATACTCATGGATGGATTTAGGTTGATAAGATACAAAAGTGTAAAGACTCTGCCACGGGTGACGGTATGAAATGGCTGCCTTCATATAAATAGCTAGAAGGAGATGGAACGTTCGTGGATTTACAGCGGAAATTTGGACGACAAGTTTTTAGAAGGAGTTGATAAGTTATGCACGGTGTTGGCGAACAATCTGAAACCTACAGACAAGGGATACATATTTTGTCCGTGTATCGACTGCCAAAACAATCTGAGATATCGCGGCGTTGAAACAATTAAGGAACATCTGATCCGCCGCGGTTTTACAAAAGATTTCCAAGACATAATCCGATGGCATGGTCAGAGTGCGTTCGATGTTATTAAGCCTGACGAAGGGGATAATGGTCAGGCAAACACAGAAACAGAACTTGGAGATGATACAGTTGCTGGTGACCCAGAAGACGTTACAGGGAACGTTGAGCCAGATTTCTGGGATGATGACATTGAGACTATGCTCGAAGATGTGGAACGACATTACTCTAACACGCCAGACAAGCATGAAAATTTGTTGGATTCATCCAAAACACCGTTGTACCCCGGGTGTGACCCTACAAAGTTAAGCAAGTTGAGTGTCGTCCTCAAGCTATTCAACTTGAAAGCGAAACATGGCTGGAGCGACGTAAGTTTCACTGACCTCCTGGAACTATTGAAATACGTTCTTCCGGTGGACAACGTTTTACCAACGACTACGTACTCAGCCAAAAAAATGATGTGCCCAATGGGTATGGGGTACCAGAAAATTCATGCTTGTCCAAATGGTTGCATGCTGTTTTGGAAATCGGATGAATTTGCTGAAAGCTGTTCAGCATGTGGAGCGTCACGGTATAAGAAACAACAAACTCACATCAGCGGTAGTAAGAAAGGTTCACCAGCTAAGGTACTGTGGTACCTGCCCATCATTCCAAGGTTCAGACGTTTGTTCTCCATTGAGAAAGACGCAGAGAATCTTCGGTGGCATTCAGTTCACAGGAAAAAGGATGGCAGATTAAGACATCCCGCTGATGCACCACAGTGGAGAAACATAGACGTAAAATTTCCTGAGTTTGGTAACGAACCGAGAAACCTAAGGCTAGGCTTGTGCACGGATGGGATGAACCCTTACGGTACTTTGAGTAGCATACACAGTACCTGGCCTGTGCTTTTAGTTATTTACAATCTACCGCCATGGTTATGCATGAAACCAAGACACATCTTGTTGTCTTTGTTAATATCTGGTCCAAAGCAACCGGGCAACAAAATTGACGTATTCCTACAACCTTTGATAGAGGATCTACAACTCTTGTGGAATGAAGGGGCTACGGTTTACGACTCATTCAGTAAAGAGGACTTCAATTTGCGTGCCATGTTGTACTGCACAATCAATGATTTCCCCGCCTATGGTAATCTTTCAGGCTATTCAATCAAGGGGGCGTTGGCGTGTCCGATTTGTGGTGAAAACACTTGTAGCATTCGCTTGAAACATAGTGGGAAAACCGTGTATATGGGCCACCGAAAAATGCTTCCAAAAGGACATAAGTATCGAAAGATGGCGAAAGAGTTCGATGGGAAAAATGATCACAGCATGGCGCGCCAGCCTTTGACAGGTACAGAGATTTACAAAAAGTTGGATAATATTGTGAACAACTTCGGGCCGCCAACCAAAAGTGGTGAAAAAAGTGTCTGGAAAAAGAAATCAATATTTTGGGAACTAGAGTACTGGCAGCATCTGGAGGTTAGACATTGTATCGATGGGATGCATGTCGAGAAGAACGTGGGTGAAAGTGTCACTAGCACTCTTTTGAACATAAAAGGAAAGACAAAGGATCATTTGAAAAAGAAAAGATTTAATTGAGTTGGGCATACGCACAGAGCTTGGCCCGCAAGAACGTGGAAAACGCACATTCTTGCCTCCTGCCTGTCACACTCTGTCTAAAGAAGAGAAACATAGTCTATGCAGTACCCTTTACAACATCAAGGTACCATCAGGTTACTCCTCAAACATAAGAAACCTAGTGTCCATGACAGATTTCAAATTAGTAGGAATGAAATCTCACGATTATCATGTCCTACTTCAAGAATTTTTGCCAATTGCACTACGTGGGATCTTGCCGGATGCTGTCAGACACACAATCACAAACGTCAGTGTCTTCCTCAAATCCATTTCGTCTAAGGTTCTTGATGTGGACACTCTGTCTAAATTACAAAAGGATCTTATTGTGACAATGTGCCAGCTGGAGATGTATTTTCCTCCATCGTTCTTCGACATAATGATACATCTCCTCGTGCATCTTGTAAGAGAGATTCTGATGTGTGGTCCTTTGTACCTTCGCTACATGTATCCGTTCGAAAGGTACATGGGTGTCCTGAAGAAGAAAATGAAGAACCGTCGTCACCCAGAGGGTAGTATTATAGAGGGCACTATCACAGAGGAAGTTGTAGACTTCTGCACCAATTACCTAGAAGGTGTCGATACCATTGGACTTCCACGTTCTAGACACGAGGGCAGATTGAAGGGTGTTGGCACGGTTGGAAGGAAACTGAAAAGAATTGACATAGACACTCTTAACAAAGCTCATTTAGTTGTGCTAAGTCATCTTGAAGATGTTGAACCATACTTTGATGAACACTTGTGTGTTTTAAGAGCACAATATCCAAACATGAGTGACGTTAGACTACAAAATGAGCAGAATAGGACATTTGTCCGATGGTTCAAAGAGAGAGTGTTGTCCGATCAGTCCACGAATGTGCCTGAACTGATTAAAGTAGTTGCATTTGGACCAAATCTGGATGTAATTTCTTATGAGGGGTACGATGTCAACGGATTCACCTTTTTCACAGAACGTCAGGATCAGAAGTCAACGAATCAAAACAGTGGTGTAGAGCTTGAAGCTTATCAAAACTTATATGACATCGGTGTCGTGGGTCATAGTCCTGTCTCGGTACAACAATCATATTTCGGTGTTATACAAGACATCTGGGTATTGGACTACAACAGCTACGAAATGTGTGTTTTCCGCTGTAACTGGGTTAACAACAATCATGGCTACCGTGAGGAGGAGCATGGTATGAAACTGGTTGATCTGTCTAGAGCTACTCCCACGGTTGAGCCATTCGTTGTTGGGACGAAGGTTAAGCAGATATTTTATGTAACTGATCCCTGTAATCCTAGATGGTCTGTTGTGCTTAAAGGGAGAAGAGGAATAGTTGGTGTGGATGGTGTGGTTGATGAGGATGAGTATGATGCAGAAGATGAACCTCCAACTGTTCCTATTTCATTGGAAGAGGCTGAGGTCACAGGTCATCGTGAGTATATACGATCAGACCATAACGAGGGAATGTGGGTTGAGAGATAATGGTGTATGTAAGTTATTACTATAAAAATTTATATGAAATTAACACTCTTTTATTTATTGCTTGTTTATGACCATTATGAAATGCTTAATTTAATTCAAATTGTATTTCAATCCTTGCAGGCATGGCTGATCAGGACATGGCTGATGAAGAGTTCGATTTATTTTGTCGTGAGGAGGAGGAAAATGAGCAGCAAATGGTACCGGTCCCATCTACATCTGCCGCTGCTGCTGTTGCCCCATCCACATCTGCCGCTGCTGCTGTTGGCCCTTCCATGAGTGCACCTTCTACGAGTGCTACTCAGAGACCCAGAGGTAGAGGTCCGACCCGTGGGTTGAAACTGCAGAAACCGGATCAGATTAGTCTTCTGTGGGACCAGTATGGGAGGTATGGTGGGGGCAGCAGGTCAGAGTTCGCTAGTATGCTAGGGACTCTGGCCAGATCACATTGCTGCATCAACCACACATGGAAACAAGTCCCGGAAAAAGTAAAGGAGACCATCTGGAAGAAGGTGCAAGAACGGTACAAGATCCCAGAAGAAGTGAAGAAGACCGTTCTTTCTTTGGTGGCCGGCAAAGCTAAATCATTCCGCCACTACTTGGTTGAGCATTGGATCAACAGGGTGCCCCCACGTGAGCCTCCGCCGTATGTTGTATACAATGGCATGATAACTGAAGAGGAGTGGAAGGAGTTCGTTGAGCGGCACGCCACCCCCGAGTTCAGGGTATGTTTGTGTGTACTCTTTTCTTAATTAATGCTCATAATGCTTTATCCCTGATTTTCTAATTAATTTCCTGTTGTACTTTCTTAACAGCAAGTACAAGAACAAGCACGACAAAACCGTGAAGCTAATCTCTACCCCCACACCATGGGACGAAGGGGATATGTGGGCAGCCTCGAGGGATGGAAAGAAGCTGGTTTGCTGACACGGAGGAACGAGGATGGAAGTGAATGCCCGATCGAGGATGTCTCTGAGGCGAGGAGGGTGCAGATGTACATACTGGGACGCCAGAAAACGACCAGCGAAGGTCAGAGGATATTTCCTAATGCTGCGATGGAACAACTGGCAAACCAAATTGTAAGTATTTGAAAGTAGCTGTTGAATAATTTACTTATATACTCAAGTGTTTGTTGATCTTAAATCTCGTCATTAACTTCTTTGAAAATTGGACAGTACGATGCGGCACAGAGAGGAGAAGTGGACTTACACGCTCCTCCTTCTCAAGACGACGCGCTGAATCAAATGCTTGGGAAGAAGGATCACCCGGGGCGTGTTAGAGGATTTGGGGGAGAAGTACGTCAGAAGAACGTATTCCCGCCATCTGCTAGGAAGGGTCAGATGAGTGCTGCTGAAGTCGAGGCGATGGTAGAGCGTAAGTTCGCTGCTGAGCGCCAAGCTAATGACGAGAAACATGCTGCTGAGCGCCGGGCTATCGAGGAGAGGCTGCAGGAAGCGTTGAATGCGATTGCACATGCGACTACTCAGCAGCAGCAGCTAGATCCTCCTCGAATGTCTTCCTCGTCTAGTTGTGCTCCGGCCGCTGACCCGTACCCGTTTGCCAACATCCAGGTTAACTTTGTTTAACTATTTTTCTTCTAAAATAAAGTTATTTAAATAGTATTAGATTGGACTCACTTATTTATTTCACGTATTATCTCTGTTTATTAAAGGAGCAAAAAAAATGTCGTCTCCAAATACCATTAGACGGGCACCCTGTAGATGCGGCCTACGGGACGGTGTTGCCATCAGGTCCACTCACGCTCATCAGTTTCGTACGTCTACCCCCATTCTACGCGCGTGTGACCTTGGACCTGATAGTTGATGGATTTGAGCATGCATACCTTCCGATGGCGATTGACAACAAATGCACGCTGATCGAAGCGAAGGGAGACATATTGCCCTGGCCAGCATGTTATATTGTTGTCACCGATGAGGTAAGACTGTTTGACAACCATTTAGTATCTAATAAAATGCATTATTTAGCATTAAGTGTCTAATCTAATCTATTATAGATCCCTGAGCTTCCTCGCCGCGTAACCCGGCCCAGACTAGAAGAGACCAGCGCGCCGGCGAATCCTGAGATCCCTGAGGTTCCTCGCCGCGTATCCCGGCCCAGAGAAGAAGAGATCAGCGCGCCGACGAATCCTGCCAGAAGGGTATGTTCTAGATAAATGTTTAATGTTACTATAATAATCAATTAGTAATTATCTTTACATTTATGCTTTATGTTTGTGTGTGAAGGGTAAGAATCCAGTGAGTCGGGGTGCGAAAGGTAAGAATCCAGCGCCCGTCCGGGGTCGCACCAGGACTTCTGAGGCGCCTAAAAATAAGCTCGCACTGCCACAAAAACTTGTTAATGTTTTGGGGGCCAAGCAGATGAATCTCTACGACAAGATCATGGTGAAGTCATCTCAAACTAACAACTTCATGATGACGCTTCCAAAGTCGATGTTTCACTACGAAGAAGATATGATGACGGCAATCAACTTTGAGGACATCAGAGAGATGATGTGTGGAGATTATCTGAACATTAACATTATTCAAGCTTATCTAAAGTAAGTGTTCTTTCCTCATACTGTAAAAACATATAGAATAAGTATCTATGAAGTTGCATTGGCTAACTTTTTATAGTACATGTGATATAATAGATGTCTGCTTGAGAGATGTGTTGAGAAGGACATGACATGCGTTACTGCGGTGTGCCCGGAGCGTTTATCGTACGACAATGTCACTAGGGACCCTGGGAGGTTTTGTAACTACATGATTCATGTCTTCAATGTTGTTGAACAACAGAATAAATTATTCATTCTAATGCCGTATCACCAAACGTGAGTTCTAATATAAAATTACATACTAATTAGCTAACTTTGTTACCTTCATTTCTCATTTCATTTTGTATTTGACATTGTAGCCACCACTGGGCTTTGTTTATATTCTGCGCTGCCACCGCTACTCTGCTGTTCTAGATCCACTAGGGCAGTGGAAAGAATTCAACACTGAAGACTTAATCAAAGAGTAAGTTTTTATTACTATTTAATTGTTTGTAAGTTTTTTGAACCAAAATTAATGTACTTGTTCATTTTGCTAAACGCTTTTGTTAATATATGTAACAGTTGTTACAAAAAAACCCCTCAGGGAGAGTTTGGTGATTTGACCGTCGATTACATCAAGGTTTGGTAATTCATGTATTTCATTCGTGCTGCTATTATCTTTGTACAATTGTTTTACATTTGTGAATTTTGGTGATTTAGTGCCCTACCCAAAAGGATTCTAAGAGTTGCGGGTACTACGTGATGCGGTATATGTACGAGTTCTGCGGGTACTTCCCAAGTTTTAAGAATGATATTGACAAGGTAATACGAACGCTGTCTTGTATTTAATTCTTTCGGCAGATTTTTTGTGTCTTTATCTTAATCTCATTATGTGTTCCATTCCTTTTCTTGTTGCAGATTAAAGAGCATTATGCCAGATTCAAGACTTATGCTCCTGCCGACTTGTTGCATGTCAGAGAGAGCATGGCAGCCATGTTTATGAGAATGGAGTGGTAGACTAGCTAGCTGCTGCTGTAACATATATTTTTTTTTAGTTGCTGCTCTGATTCTGTTAGTTGCTGCTGCAACAGATTATATTGTGTAACAGATTATATTTTTTGTTAGTTGCTCTGATTCTGTTTGTAATGAATTATGCTAGCTGCTGCTGTAACAGATTCTAGCTGTTGTATTGAATATTTCTGTTGCAATTGTGCGCAGAAATGAATTTGCAATTGTTATCTCTGTTGCAATTGTGTAACAGATTGAATATGTTACAGATTTTCGATCTGGTGCTTTATTAGATGTTATCTCTGTTGCAATTGTGTAACAGATTGAATATGTTACAGATTTTCGATCTGGTGCTTTATTAGAATGAATTTGTGTTGTTGGTATTTGATTCAGGTGGTTCAATTGTGCAGTTTCTGCCCTCTGTTGCTTATCTGTTACAATTCTGTCTCTGTTGCAATTGTGTAGATTTGTAAAAAAAATAAAATAAAAAAAAAAATTACACTTTAGATTACGGTTCTAACAATAACCTTAATCTAAAGTCCTTTGGGCGCGCGCGCCAAAACACTTTAGATTACGGTTATTTTTAGAACCGTAATCTAAAGTGTCGACTTTACATTACGGTTATTTGTAAAACCGTGATCTAAAGTCCTTTGGTTCGCGCGCGCCAAAGGACTTTAGATCACGGTTTTACAAATAACCGTAATGTAAAGTCAATGACACGCGGGCCGGAAAAGGGCCATTAATTACGGTTTAAAACCGTAATTAAAGACGTCGCCATCTTTATTGACGCCCGCGTAGATTACGGTCCAGAACCGTAATGTAACACGGTTTTGGACCGTAATTAAAAGCTCGCGTTCCACCAGTGTCTCCACTAATCGCATGGTCGGCTCTAAGGTTAGCCTCTCAGGCTGAAGCACATGAGACGGATGAGACATATACTTCTTCAACTGGGACACATGAAATACATCATGTACCTTGCCCAGCTCGGCGGGTAGGTCTAGTCTATAGGCTACCGGGCCGATCCGCTCCGTCACCACATAAGGCCCCACATACTTTGGGCTCAATTTGCCCTTCTGGCCAAAACGAAATACTCCCTTCAGGGGGGATACTCTCAAAAATACCTGATCGCCCACGGCAAACTCCAGGTCACGTCTGCGCACATCTGCGTACGACTTCTGTCTATCCTGAGCTGCTTTCATATTAGCCCTGATCTGGCGAACTTCTGCCTGAACTTGCTCAAGATACTCTGGTCCTATAATGACCGTCTCACTCGACTCATCCCAGCATAATGGCGTGCGGCATGGTCTACCGTACAAGGCCTGGAAGGGAGACATCTTGATCGAAGCATGATAACTGTTGTTGTAACTAAACTCGACCAGATGTAACTTATCAATCCAGCTGGTCTGAAAGTCAAGTGCACAAGCACGTAGCATATCCTCAAGTGTTTGAATGGTGCGCTCACTCTGACCATCGGTCTGTGGATGAAACGCTGTACTCAATTTCAATTCAGTACCCAATGCCTCTCGTGTGGACTTCCAATATCTGGATAAGAATCTGGTATCTCTGTCGGATACAATCGTTTTCGGTACACCATGATGTCTTACAATCTCTTTATCAAACAGTTCTGCCAATTTTGCCACAGTTTGCCTAAGTCTTTACCTAAGTCCCAAAATGACCTTGGTACATACTACAATCTCAAGCTCATGCCTAAGTCCTTGTTACATCCTAAATCACCTTAATGCATGTTTCCTACACAAGAACAACACTTAACCATTTTAAATACTCCTTAACTTATCAAACTCATTTTAATACTTAGAACTTCACCTTTGTTACCTAAATTTCGACATAGGTTCTCCTAGAACATTACTAAACCAAAACACATTGTTTTTACCAACAAACAACCAAGAACACTAAAAATCCATCAAGTACTTATTATACACAAACTTCACTCACAAAGCACTACATCACAATATAGTGCATAATTTAAATTGCATGGCACTTAGGCCCTTAAATGACATGGCTCTTAGATCCTTAAGATGCATAAATCATAAACACTGAATTTCCACAATATATTTGCCTTTAACCTGCAAATACACTCAACAACACATATGCCTTTTACTAAGCTCTTGAGAACACTTTACTAAGTCATTCACCATTTGCTCTTTAGGTAGTTTTAATAAGCATTTATAAGCTCATTCCTCCTAAGGCATTAAAACAACATTAGGTTAGTAGATTTACCTCTTTTGCAAAATAACTTCTTTCTTGTTTCCTTTAGAAAACCGATAGAGTACTTGATTCTTTGACAAATTCTAAACAATATACAAACATTATAATGAGTATTCAAGCTATAAGCTCCATCTCATTGTAAACCCTAGTTCTACATTGTTTCAAAAACATTAATGTAGTTGTTTTACCTTGCTCTTTGAAGAGAGTTTGAATATCTAGCAAGAGAGGACTCCACCTAGTCCATGAAGAGTTGGAATGAAGCTAGAACAAAGTCACATAAAGAGCTCCTTCAATGTGTATTTTCGGACATGACAAAAACAAGGAGGAAATGAAGTTTTTATTTGAGATTCCTTACCTAGAAACCAAGGAGAGTAACAATATGTAAAAATACAAGCTCAAGCTCCTTCAATGGAGAAACTCCATGGCACCAAAATGGTTGTCTTGAAGCTTGGAGAAGATAGAAATGAAGAGCTTGAGGAGAGGAAGAAGATGGTGGTGTTTGTTTTTGATTTGGACAAGTGAGCAAGGTTTTACAAGAGATCAAAGCTTGTGTTTTAATGGTGGTAGTGGTTTTACCGTGAGAGAACAAAGAAGGAAGGAAGAAGAGAGGTGGGAAACCGTGTGAGCAAGGAAAGAAAATGAGAGAATGAAGATTGGTTTAACTTTAGAAGATATTTGTAGTTTAAAAGCAAATAGTACATTCATTAGTCATCATTATTACTTAACAAAATAACAAGAGGGTGGTGAGTCACCAAACCTTAGAAAACCGGCCCCCTAAATATAATGAGGGTAATATAGTCTTTGTTTGTCAATTTAATTACTTATACAAACATATGTTACAAAATAGCTTATAAAAATCACTATTCATGAAAACAAGGCACATAGAAGTGAAATTTTTGATTTCCCATTAATATAGACACCCAAATGTGATATTATATAGTACACATATGTATTTAAGAGTAATGATGGACATCTAACCACTCAAAACTCATTTACAAGACAATTTTTCAAAAATGTGCTTTAAGACTCCTTAAAGCACATTTTGTGTTTAAACTTGTTTTCAAGCTTGGTTTTCTTTGGTAATTGGTTTAATATGTTCATTAGTGTATAAATGAGGTCTTGGTAAGTTCATTAGGTCTTAACCAAGTTTATCCCAAGCTTAGAGCACATTTTGGCTCTTATTGACTTTAAAGCACATTTTGTGTTTCCTTTTGTTTAAATTTGTTTACTAATGTTTCTAAGACTCTTTTTAGTCTTAATACACCATATTTAAGTGTTTAAACAATATATTAAGGTTTGGGGTATTTCAATTGCAGTGGAGTGATCTTAGTGGCTCTCCGGTGTCGGATTTTGTCGATCTACTGTTATTTCTCTTCAGATTCATGTGACTGTTTATCTGCTTATTAGACTCGCTTTTTTTCTGATGCTCTCGGTTTGCTGGCTCTGTCTTCTGTCTGCCCCTTTTGATGTGTCTTGTTGGTGCCGATGATATAGGATTCTAATCCTCCATTCCTGATTATCCTAGCCAGGCGCTTAGGTCGTGCTTTAGGTGGAGTATCATTCAGGGGGGATTGCGAGTGTTGAAGAAGGTGGATTCGATTTGAGAGAAGGTATACAAATTTTCAGTATGGAAACCAAGTGTAACGAGAATGATGGTCAGAAGAAAATGGGAGTTGTAAATCTGAAGCTTCAGATGACTATAGCTCAAAGGTCTTACTGCTGGGGTGTGTGTCTACTCCTAGCAGTGTTGTAAGATTTGAACTAGATGTTTCGATTCAATCTGGATACTGATGTTATGTTTGATTGTCCAGTGCTTGGGGAGGATTGTTGCAAGTGTGTGTGTGATGGTAAATCTGCTGTGTTTCGTATGAGTAAGAGGGGTAGTAGGAATTCTACTACTACCTTTGCCAGTTTGAGAAAGAAATTGTTCAGCTGGCTGTTTGGTCTGAAGATTCTTCTGTTGGTGTATATGTGTACACTCTTTACTGGGTATGGGTCTCCTAAGCATCAAGAGGAAAATGGTTGGTGGAACAAGAAGGCGATTAAGGATGAAGTTTCTTGCGTGATTGAGGTGTCGGGTCTGACTTCCAGGAGTATCTCAAGCACTAATATTGTGCATTTAGTTAGTTTCATAGCAAATCAAAATGCTCTGGAGCTTGTTCTTTGGGTGGGTAGCCTTAGCACTTGTTGTGATCTAACAGTGGGTTCGATAAGGAAGAATACGACGGGTACTATCAAGCTCATTGGTTCTTCTAACTTTCTATATAGCCTTAAGTATGATAGGTTTAATATTAGTTTGTTTCTTGTTGGAACTCTTTTAGATTATGCTTATGTTGTGTTTAAGACTAGGAATGGTAGTCTTAGGGGTTTGATTCATATCTATTTTTTGATCAAGTTGAACTTGGGAGTTAGATTCCAATGTACTAACTTCTTTCAGATTATGGGTACTTTTTATAGTCCCATTATTCTGACTTTTGGTCCCTGATTAATGATAATGGCTCCAGTCTGTTTCAAAAAAAAAAAGGAAATTTCACCAAATAGCACTAAGTTTTTGCTTAATTCATGATATACCACTGTGTTTCTAAAATTACACAGGATAACAACGAGTTTTTACTTATTTCACCAGATAACACTCCGTCACATATTTCGTTAACTTTTCCGTTAATATCCCTAGAAAAAAAGAATAAACTACCCTATTATTAGTTAAATTAAGGTGGTATCTTATTTATCAATATGACAGTTCATTGTGAGGCAATTAATAACATGAGTATTTTATCATTTTCCAGGAAAAATAACAAAGAAGTTAACAGAATATGCGACAGAGTGTTATCTGGTGAAATAAGTAAAAACTCAATGTTATCCTGTATAATTTTAAAAACACAATGGTATTTCGTGAATTAGGAAAAACTCAATGGTATTTGGTGAAATTTCACGATATGCCCCTATTTTCTTTCGTAATTCACAATACCCGTGTTGGTTTTCGTAATTCAACTTTAAACATGCTTAAATGTTGTCCAAAAGTGGTGAAACTTTACATGGACGATACTAAAGTGTTATATTTGGTCCAATATCAAATTTGAAGTTTTTTAAGCTCACATGTGACCTGTGGGACCCAATGAAAATTTTGACATGTTCATTGGGTCTCACATATCACATATGAGCTTTAAAAACTTCAAATTTGATATTGCACCAAAATATAACACTTTAGCATCGTTCATGTAAAATTTCATCAAATTTGGACAACATTTAAGCATATTTAAAGTTAAATTATGAAAACCAACAGGGGTATATGGTGAATTATGAAAGAAAACAGGGATATATTGTGAATTTTTCAAAAAAAACTTATAGCCAAGAATGACTCTCTCCATAGATGTCAATCGACTGTAGTTTGATTAGTTCCCTCCGTAACAAGTATATTGTAGGATTAACATTGTTACAAAGGTCTATTTTCGAAAGAAAAAAACATTGTTACAAAGATTACTTTTCCCTTAAAAGCTAGCTATGGATTATCAAAAATGATGAATGTGATGTCCTCAAATTTTGTCGAAGAACACTGCAGAAGTGAGTTGAGGCAAGACAGCAACGATCCAAATAGTTCGAAGAGGATTGAAGATTACTTTCTGAATGAAAAAGATTGAAATTCATGACTGATGATAAGCTATTTGACTAACTTAATGAGATGTAATTTGAACAGTACAACACTCACACTGTTAATAACATAGCTAGGCTAATATGCTTATATTCTAATTTCCAGTCTTCAAGGTTTCTTTTTATTAAAAAAAAAAGAAGCTAATTTACCTGCCTCTGTGGCACGTAGATGGAACTCGTGGTTTTTCAATGTTAGTTACGCAACAAGGTATTACAATAGAAAACGAAAGAAACAGAGCACGAGTATTAGAAATATTGTGGGGGGAGGAATAGGCCCAACGGAGGGAATTATATAAAATACCCATATAGACTAGCAAGGTCCAATAACCCATGAGGTTCCATCCTAAAACCAATTGGCATTAGGTAGAGTAGCCCATAAGCTATATGAACTACTTACTAGCTTTATAATTTTTCAATGTGGGACTCACACTTGTTCTCCAACATCCCCCCTCAAGTGTGAGCCTTTGCACCCTGCTTGGACCCATTTGGTACTGGCCCGGTCTCTGTTCCGTGACACAGTACCCTGCTTGGACCCATTTGGTACTGGCCCGGTCTCTGCTCCGTGACACAGTCCAATTCTACGGTACTGGCCCAGTCCCTTCTCTTGGTTTATCGTGACACAGTCCGTTTTTTACTCGAGTATCCATTAGGCAGTGGTGCATTACCCAAGGTTGAACCTGGGCTCTGATACCATATTAGAATTGAATTGTAATGCGTATATGAGAATTGAATTGTAATGCGTATATGAGAGCTTGAACTCTGGTGTTTTATTGAATTCAGTATATTGAAAACTTACATTGGTAAATACCGATACATATATACACAGCTAAGCATAACAACTTTCCTATCTATAAGCAACTATATCTCAGAAAATCTAAGATTTACTAAACAAAATATAAACAACCTTATATAAAACAACCTAAACAATCTAATAATAAATACCACTTATTTACCAAGAAATAAACATACGACACAATACCAAGAAAATCCAGGTTTGAGTCTCGTTACTAAATTCAACGGCACTGGTTTCTTGGGGTGGAAATATGACATGATTACTGCATTAAAAGTCAAGAATAAGTATGGGTTTGTAATTGGTAAAGTTGAAAAACCAAAGGAAACAGATATAATAAGGTGTGGAGCGTGGGAAAGATCAAACTCACTTGTGTTGTCATGGTTGAAGACTGCACTTGATCCTTCTATAGCTCAAAGCGTGCGTTTTTATGATGATCCGAAGGAATTGTGGGAACATCTCTGTAAAAGGTTTGGGAAAACTAATTTGGCAGTCGTTCACAACCTGAAACGTGAGCTTGCAGAGATTAGGCAGGGAGAGGAAACTGTAAGTGAATACTATACTAAATTTAAAAGGTTGTGGGAGGAGTTGGACTTAGCTCGTCCCAGTCCAAAGTGTACTTGCGCAGCGTGCACTTGCGAAGTCGGGGCAAAGGTGAAGAAACAGGAAGATGAGGATAAACTTTTACACTTCCTGATGGGTTTAAACCGGAGGTACTTGTCCATCAGAGGTCAAATTTTAGCGATGGACAGTACACCAAGTTTGGATAAGGCGTACTCTTTGATTGTTCAAGAGGAGGAACAACGAGGAGGCGAGCAGGGTAAAGACGGTGCCATGTCGTTTTACAGCCAAACAGCAGCAAAGGGGGGTGAGAATGTCAGAAACCCTAACCCTAGTCAGAGGTTCGAAAGAAAAAAACTTACCTGCACTTACTGTAAGAAGCCTGGTCATGGCTATGATGAGTGTTATCAGCGGCAGACTTGCACGTTTTGCAAGCGGTCAGGACATATTGCAGAGGAATGTTATCAGTTGCACGGCAGGGATAAGGTGCTCAGCCGGAAGAAGAAAGGGTTTGCAAATACAGTGCAAGCAACAGAGCAGATAGAAACCGAACAAATTGAACAAGGAGAAGGTCTAACTCCTCGTCAATTACAGCAGATTACTCAGCTAATACGAAGCGCAAACACAGAGACCAAATCGAAGGCAGAAGAGATCGATTATTGCAACTTTTCAGGTAATCGAATCTTTGCATGGTAATAAACTTTGTCTAACAAGCAATTACACAGATAATTTGTTTAAGGGCAAGTGGGTGTTGGATTCCGGCGCCACAGATCATATGACAGGGACAAAAACCCTAATCGAAAACTGGCGCAAACTCAAACACGGAAGAGTGGTAGTCTTACCTGACGGAAGTCCGCAGAGTGTCGATTTCGTCGGCGATGTGAGAATCGGAGACAAATTATGGTTGAAGGATGTCTTATTTGTGCCAGATTTTTTGTTTAACCTCATTTCAGTGAAGAAGCTTGTGCGACAATTAAAATGTGTTTTGTCGTTTGATGAACATCAGTGTTTTGTTCAGGACCATATCACAAATCGGGATAGCTTTCTGTTTGGGCTTGGGCGCGAAGGCTTGTATGTTCTGGATGAGGATGAAGCGAACAAATGGGCCGCGCAGAAACCAGACAAGTGGAGAGAAAACTTGGGCCGGATCGAAGAAGGAGGAAGTTTGAGTTGTTTTTTGAATTCGCAGAATAAAGACGGGGTTAGCCCAAGAGCTAAAGAAATTCATGTTAAGCTTGGACACGTTCCTTTTCGGAAACTTGTTACACTTGGTTTAATAAAAGACGCTGAATTTTCTTCTACTTATGCTTGCTTGATGTTTGTTACAAGTCCAGAGCTCAGCGTTTACCTTTTACCAATTCTGTTAGCAAAACAGAGAAGGCTTTTGAATTAGTTCATATCGATGTTTGGGGTCCGTTTAGCACCGACACTTATAATGGCTATAAGTATTTTGTTTGTTTTGTTGATGATTTTACCCGCACGACTTGGGTTGTTCTTATTAAGCAGAAGGGAAACGCCTGGGAGGCGATCGTAAATTTTATCAGAATGGTGGAGCGGCAGTTTGAAACAAAAATCAAGATGGTTCGCACAGACAATGCCAAAGAACTAGGAAGTTCTCATGAAGGTCAGAGGTTTTATGCACAAGAAGGTATCATACATCAAACTTCTTGTTCTTACACACCGCAGCAAAACGCAGTTGTTGAGCGTAAGCATCGATATCTCTTGGAAACAGCACGTGCTGTTTATTTCCAGTCCAATGTTCCTTTGATCTATTGGGGAGAGTGCATATTGCATGCAACTTATCTTGTCAACAGACTTCCTACGAAGGCTTTACATGGACAAACACCGTTTGAAAGTTTGTACAATACAAAACCTACGTATGAAGATCTAAAACCGTTTGGCTGCTTGTGTTATAAAACGGTTGTTGGTCCTAAAGGAGGAAAGTTCGAACCAAGAGGTGAGGCTTGTGTCTATTTGGGCGAAGATCCGAGAAAGAAGGGGCATAAAGTTTTGTGTTTGCGCACACGGGTTGTAGAGGTTTGTCGTGATGTTAAATTCCATGTCACACATTTTCCTTTTGCAGAAAACCATACTGGTTGTTTCCATACCTCAGATGACGTGGTAGACATTGGGTCTTTAAACCCCATGTTACTGGATGATGATACTAATGTTCACGTGGTGGCCCATACAGAAGATTGTGGAGCAGAAAACGGGCCTAGTTTGCATGAGGGCCCGCATGAGGATAGTGCCGACTTTCCAGATGATACGACATCCGGCTTACGTCGTTCTAGCAGGGTCAGTCACAAACCCAGCTATCTGGCTGATTATGTGTGTAACACGGCTTTTCAGGACATCTTGAATGAGAGAGTTTATGGTTTTGATCAGCATAAGGATATTTTCGCCGACTGTGTTAGTTTGACTGAGACAACTCCAGTTCGCTCTATATCTCTCCTTGCCACAGATACACATGTACGAGATGATCCTGCGTTGCATGAACCTCACGACTATCACTCCGCAGTCAAAGATGAGCATTGGCGTGTAGCTATGCAGAATGAATTACGCGCTCTAGAAGATAATGACACTTGGGATGTGGTTTCTCTGCCACGTGGGAAGAAGGTTGTGGTTGCAAATGGGTTTACAAGGTTAAACTCAAGTCTGATGGAACGCTTAGAACGTATAAAGCACGGTTAGTTGCGAAGGTTTCACTCAGCGTCATGGTCTGGATTATCATGAGACTTTTTCGCCTGTGGTTAGTAACTAAAACTATTCGTTCTCTCATTGTGCTCTTACCAAGGGTGGCATATCAATCAGCTGGATGTTAATAATGCGTTCTTACACGGTGATCTTGATGAAGAGGTGTATATGCGGTTGCCACAGGGTCTTGAGGTGACTGGCACTAACAAGGCGTGTCGCTTAAAGAAGTCTTTATATGGGTTGAAGCAGGCGTCCCGTCAGTGGTTTTCGAAGTTGACAAGCTTTCTCAAAACTCTTGGTTTTACACAGTGAAAGAATGATTACTCTCTTTTTTACAAGAATGGTATAACCGGGAAGCTCTTTATAGCGGTCTATGTTGATGACATGTTGATAGTTGGAGATGACCAACATGAGATAGATGCTATCAAAGAGTCTTTACATGCTACTTTCAGAATCAAGGACTTGGGCGGCTTGAATTACTTTTTGGGCATAGAGTTTATTCGCACACAGCAAGGGTATATACTCTCCCAGAGAAAATTTTGTACGGAGATGTTGCAAGAGTTTGGGTGTGAAGATAGGCGGGTCAATAAAGGGCCCATGGTAGTTGGACAACGATTACTTGCTACTGATGGCACACCTCTTCGAGATCCCACTCTCTACAAAAAGATAGTGGGAAAGCTGAATTATTTGCAACACGAGCCTGACATTTAGTTTCACAGTTCAGGTCCTCGCCAGTTTATGCAGCAACCCAGTGATGTCCATCTCGAGGCAGCTATGCATGCGTTATGTTATATCAAGGGCACAGTTAATTATGGCATTGTTCTTACACACGGTCCTTCTCTTGAGCTCGTTGCCTATTGCGATTCGGACTGGGCTGCTTGTCCAAATACCCGAAAATCGGTTTCTGGTTATTACATTTTCCTCGGTGATAGTCCCATCTCTTGGAAGACAAAGAAGCAAGGATCAGTTTCGTTTTCTAGTGCAGAAGCAGAGTATCGTTCTCTGTGTCGCGTTACTGCAGAGCTGACTTGGCTCACACATTTATTGCATGAACTTGGTGTGTCGAATGTCACACCTATACCGGTCAGGTGCGATAATCAGTCTGCTATTTACATTGCGCGTAATCCTGTTTTTCATGAGCGCACTAAGCACATTGAGATCGATTGTCACTTTGTACGTGATAAGATACAACAGGGCCTTGTTGATGTCACCTATACGCACACTTCTCAACAGCTTGCAGATATGATGACAAAGGTCCTTCCTGGCACCGGTACAAAGAAGCATTTGTCCCGAATGGGTATGCATCACAGTAGCTCTTCAAGCCTAGGTAATGCAGCTTTACTACGGCTTGAATGGGGGTAGGTCGGCATAATTTGGGATTATTAGTTTGTGTCGTATTGTTATTTCTTGGTAAATAAGTGGTATTTATTATTAGATTTTTAGGTTGTTTTATATAAGGTTGTTTATATTTTGTTTAGTAAATCTTAGTTTTCTGAGATATAGTTGCTTATAGATAGGAAGTTGTTATGCTAGCTGGTATATATGTATCGGTATTACCAATGTAAGTTTTCATATACTGAATTCAATAAAACACCAGAGTTCAAGCTCTCATATACGCATTACAATTCAATTCTCATATACGCATTACAATTCAATTCCAATAACGAGCACACACAAATAACCCAAAAATCTTCATATAAACACGCTTGTGGGCACTCCTACAGGTCCACTATTCGTTTGGACGTGATGTTAATTCCAACAGCAGCGAAACAGGCTATGGCACGAGATATCAAATCACACAAGCAAAACAAACGCACTTAACTGTTGCGCCCACAAAAAAAAAAAAAAAAAACCAAAACGACCTATATAAATAACCACTTGCTTGGTACATACACTTTCTAAAGCCATGAGTAGAATGAATGAATGAATAGTTGAACTACAAAAAGGATGGTAGGTAGGCCAGTAAGCAGGCAAAAGAGGCGCAATCAAGATCTTTCTGCCCCTTTGTTGGCGGATTTTTTCTCATTGTCCATCAATAGAGAACTGAAATTCGCTTGTGCGATTTAAAAGAAAGAAAAAGATGGGTACAAAAATAATTTCGAAACCGAAATGGGGTTTGGAAGGGGATAGGCAGCAGCTACCAACGCCATGATCGCTTCCTCACAAGCACAATCTGAAATGTCCAATGAGCTATATAAGAAAGCAAAGAGTAATGATGATTTGTAGTGCTCAATTGTGAGCCTGAGCCTGCATAATAGTAGTCTCTAGCAAACGCAATTAGCACAGCAAGCAAGCACAAGTACTATTACTAAAAGCACCCTCAGAAAGACAATCAATTAACTTTTATGCGGGAGCACACTCTCCCACCACACACCTTTTGTCGCCTCTTATGGGTCTGTCTGGCCCGCGATGTCCAAACCCATAGGCCCTTCCAAGTACCCTACCAACATCATGCTGATGATAATGCCACGTCATCCATCTACTACCACCTTGTAGAAAAAGTTTCTGAGCCCTACCACAAAATGGGTTCAGCATCATAGGACGTGGCAGTAAGCATGACGAACTGAAAACTTGCGATTGGCTAGCTTTATTGATCTCAATTGTGGGCACTGTGGGGTTGAATCTTTTCTTTTAGTTTTTGTGGGTATGTGAGTGAGAGGACGGAGAATTGGGTTGGAAATGGGGATTATTGATGTTGATTGTGAAGATTCAACAAGAGGAAGAGGGTGGTGATGATGATGCTGCTTTGAGTAGAGTATGCTTGGCGTGCCCTCTTATCTTTTTGAGACCAAAGAGAATATCTATGATGATATCCACTGCACGCTTCCCTTCTTCCCTTTCCCTCCCCCACTCTCTCTAAACTCGAGCACTGCACACATCACCAGCACAAGTTCCTGAAAGAAGGGGAGATGGCAATAATAAGCAAGACAGTAAAAGGATTAAAAAAACCCAAAAACAAAAAGCCCTTGATTTTCGGTAATTGTCACAATGAATCACTTGTGCCGCCCCGCCCTTCCATGAAAAAAAAATCATAAAGTCAAAACCATATCTACTCGATCTGGAAAAAAGGGACCCGATTTCAAAAAATGGAACTGAACAACAATCCGAACTGAATCAAATCCAACAAAAAATAGATCCAATTGAAAGTCGCCTAGATTGAAGTAACACAATTCATCCAAACCAAAATCATCCGAATTTTCATTAGGACGCAACACATATACGATAAACAAGAAAAAACTAGATTGGTTATTTCAAACAAAAATTACCCAAATCGATCCACGACCCAGTGTCATAAACTCGAACATAGTTGAAAAATCACATTTGTCCTACCCAAACCCAACTATATCGAATATCAAACAATCTTTAATTGATCTGAACCGGACCACTTGAACCAAGTGACCCGAATTACTGGATATGATAAATGTAAGTGTGGATGACAAATGTTCAAAACTTAGGCGTTGTCGGCAAATTGTGAAGATGAAAATGAGATGAAATTACATTTTGGAGTATTGATGTTCGGTAAATTAGGCAAACAAAAGTGGTTAATTCAAACAATATTGACGGTCACAGGACCACTAATCGGACCACCTCCTCTCTTCTGGTCATACGGACCATCCTGGTGACGATTCCATTTTATAGGCAATCAATTCATATGAAACCAACATTGGAAAGCCAAATGAATTTGATCCAAAAGGTAAAGAACAACAAATTATAGCTAAAAGAGTGAATATAAGTTACGAAGGTACTAGGGAGGGTCTTTGAGTTAGATTCCCCTTCATTAGTCATTACTCATTAATACCGATCATCTACTCTAATATATCTTCTCACTAAATCGATAATCAGTCACCTGTCACCTAAATCTTCAATCAACTATCAGCCACTATTACCAAACGGTGCCAAAAATATCAACAACATTAGAATTTTCCATGTCCTGTCCGGTAAATATGAAGAATTCTGCTCATTACATTTGTTCTGGTTGCATGCGTTTGTTCTTCTAGATAACTGTGATCCAACAGAAAACCACGGACAAAAATTTAATGTAATGGATAAACCAAAAAAAAGCTGAATAAAAATCTAACTTCGCTGTCACTGGAACTACTCTCTTTTGGTTCCTACCCGAGCACATGCACAAGGCTTGTGCATGTCAAAAATGATTGTAAAGGAAGGAGGGATACGGCCAAATCAACCTCTGAATTCGCAATGATATCTCTACTCTCTATACGTCCCTATTACTTTGATATTATTTTTTTCACCTTCATCAGTTCCAAAAATACACGAGGCTTTCAAGTGAAGTCCTTGTCCCTTGCATTGAGCACACCCACTTCTTTCTACATCCCACTCTCAATTGCCAAACCCGCGAATCATTATCCATTTTTCACTAAAAAGATCATGCTTGTCTCTACCAACCCTCCTCGCATCCCACTTTCTTCCTCTTCCTCCCCGCTTATATAAGATGCCCACCACCACCTCTCCTTGGCATCCCACAGCCACATATATTCTCTCGACTCTCCGTCCCAGAGTTGCTCTTTCTTCTTTCTCTCTCTTCCACGGTCATTGTACTAGTTAAGTCAAGAAGAGGAATATGGGTAGTATTGGAATGAATGGTGACAATGGGTTTCATGTGAATGGTAGTGATTTGGTTAAGGCAGTGCAGAAGAACAGTTGTTGGTATGAGGAAGAGATTGACAATGATTTGAGATGGAGCTTTGCACTCAGAAGGTAACATCAATATTCATTCACTACAAACCTAGATAACTTTGATCCTTTTACGTACCTTGCATGTATCCTTCATAAACTTCTAGCAATAAACTCATGAGCATATAACGTCACCAAGGAATTATTACTTTAAATTACTGGCCACCTGTGTGCCCAAAGAGAATGCTCTTTTCAGCTTACTATGGAGAGTGTATACACAATCGATCATGTTATCTCAAAACCAACTTCCTGTACGACACATTTAATTGATTCATTCTGTGTGATACTGTGTTTTTGCTCGCTTCCATGTGTTGCCATAGTGCTTCAACAGCTATAGTGTCCTTCTAGGAAGAAAATAGGGTCCTACATGACAAGCTTTTTCCTAGGGACAAAGAGGATGGTTTGAGGTATTTCACAAGAAAGCGTGAAACCTTTCTCTAGTAGTTTGGTCACCCAAAGCCTAGACAAAGTCATTTAAAACAGCTTGACATGGTTCTTCTTAAGAACAATATTCCAACACTTCAAACTTTCCTTTGTACTAGTACTTTTTATCTCTTACATGCATGTACAGACAGCTTTATTATATTTTAACTTTCTAGTTGTAATTTAGGGTTAATTTTTCTCTTTTTGTTTACTAGTTCATTTTTAAAATAGAATGTTAGGATTAATCTTTCCTTCGGCTGCAGCATGTTGTACACGGGAACTACTAAATATCAGGATATCCAACTTTTGGACACGAAGCCCTTTGGAAAGGTATGTATCAGATTCTAACTCCACTAACTAAGAAAAGCAAGTATTTATTGGCACTATCCTTCTGACCTTACTTTTTTGGTTTCCTTTTTGGGTACTTTAAAGGCCTTAATAATCGATGGGAAGCTCCAAAGCACAGAGAAAGATGAATTCATCTATCATGAATGCCTTGTACACCCTGCCCTGCTTCATCATCCAGAGTATATTTCTTTTCTAGAATACTTCTTCTCCTATAACTCAGCACATCTATCTTTTTACTCATCCTTAGTGTTCCTAACAAGAAATAGCTTATATCTCGATGTTATGGCACAGCCCAAAGAATGTCTTTATCATGGGAGGAGGTGAAGGCTCCACAGCAAGAGAGATTATGAGGCATAATACACTTGAGAAGGTTGTTATGTGTGACATTGATAAGGTCAGCAAAAGATATCCATGTTAGCTTTCTCCTGTAACATTTATTGCATTTTATATGCCTTGTTTGTCGGGTTTTAAAGAAAAATGATATCTATAATTCACTTTCGGAAGAATGTAATAACTAGATTTTTTAAGGTACGTGATGCTGAGTCTCCACTTGAATGGAAATAAAAACATTTAAAAAACAAACAAAAGAACGGGAACAAAATGGGTGAGCAGAAGTGAACGGATAATGGAGGCATAAAGTTGGAACAAAGAGTGTCCCGATAACAAGGCATGCAAGTGGTTCTATGGCATGCGCAGGGGCACTAAGTTTAAGTGATAATTAGTGAGCACCAGATAGCTAACTCCACCATAATAGTGCTCTGTTCACGAGTACCAACTGTGTAAATTTCTTATTGGTCCCTCCTAATCTGACTCATAAACCACTTAACAGGAAAAAAGAAAAGTAACAAATACTATGATACTGGTAGGATATGTATGGCTGGTTAATAAATGCAAAGTCAGAAGGTTTTTCTTAAATAGTAATACTTATTGAAGATGGCACTTCTATCTCCCTATTCATCTTGTTGACTCTTGTAATGCACCATGCACGCCCAAGATTAAGATGTTCTAGTTTTATTTTTTAATCAAAACCTACCACTTTCATTGTTCTATACTAAAAGTTGTACAGTCATGCTGCAAAGAAGGTTACCTTCAACTAATCTACCCACAATATTATATGACTACACATGTATGTTGACATAATTTTTCACATTTTCCCTCCTACCAGGATGTGGTTGATTTTTGCAAAGCCTACTTGGAAGTAAACTATACGGCTTTCAATGATTCCAGACTCGAACTTGTAATTAATGATGCCAGGTGCAGTCCTTTTAATCCTATCTAAAGTAATTCATTTAAAAATATACTTTAAACACCACATTATATACTTATTTTTTTGCGTTTTGTGATACAGAATTGAGCTTCAAGACAGAAAAGAAGACTATGATATAATCATTGGGGACTTAGCGGATCCTTTAGATGGAGGCCCATGCTATCAGCTTTACACAAAATCTTTCTACGAGTTCATTGTTAAGCCCAGACTCAGCAAAAATGGCATCTTTATCACACAGGTATTGCAATAAAAAAGAAAAGAAGGCACACGAACTAGAGTAAGACACTTCAGGTCATGAATTTATTAACTTACATATTCATGTTTGCTTGACAATTGCAGGCAGGACCAGCTGGAATCTTCAGCCATGGAGATGTGTTCTCTTGTATTTACAATACACTAAAGCAAGTATTCAAATGTGAGTTACTTTTAGTACATACATTCTTTAGCAGTGTACTGATATGAGCCAACATACTATACTAGAAGCATATTAACTTACCACCTTATTCTTACAGATGTTGTTCCATACTCGGCTCATGTTCCTTCATTTGCTGACACTTGGGGGTGGGTCATGGTAAGTCAACTCACTTGCTTCCTGCGGTTTCTCTCATGAATCGGTATTCACTAACAATGAATAAGTGTCTTAGTTCAGCAGAGGCTATAGCACAGTAGCTCCCCAATAACCAGAATATGGAATGATTAGTAAAATTTCGTCCTAGCAATTACTTTCAATCTGCGACGTTGCAAGTCCAAGAATAGTTCAATTATCAGAGATAAAAAGATCATGCGTTACACGATTAGATAATAAACATATTGTTGATTTTAGAATTCTTTATATAGTACGCAAGATCTCATATGAGTTGATGTTTTGATAGGCTTCGGATTCTCCCCTGGCGCTAAAACCTGAAGAGTTTGACCTTTTAGCAAATAAGAGAATCAAGGGAGAAAACAGGTTCCTGGATGGGAAAACTTTCCTATCAGCTTCCACCTTAAGCAAGGCTGTTCGGGAAACGTATGCACAAAAACTACAATTCAAACAAAAACGTATCTTCTCTCTCATTACCTTGAAACTCACCACTAACGTCCCTTCTCTTTTTATTATCAGGTTGGAAAATGAGACTGAAGTCTACACAGAAACAACAGCTAAATTCATATATGGCCACGGAAGCGCTTGCAGGCTCAATCAAGCTTGACAAACTGGGCGAAGAAGCACAGCATAAGGAAGGAAGGGAGCCCCAAATAAAAAGCACAGTTAGCTGGCGGTGGTCTATGTGAGACTGAACCGTAGGAATATATATGTCGCCCTTTTTCTGTTGTGTTATATTTTGTTTGGCTCGTCTATCTTTGGCTCGTGTACTTACTATAAAACTGTAATGATGCATATCGTATCTCGATGGGATGAGAAAGATGTTTGTTCACTCAAACATGAATATAGTTAATGGAAATCCCTCGTTTGGGTATTTCAGCCTTTTTTGCTATTGGTTTCCCATATTCTACTGAGAATGATTTGTTGCCAATTCAATAATTCCACAAGTACTGTTTTTAAGATGAGATTACCAATTCGGATGAAGTATTTATTGCAATTAATCTCTGATCATTAACTTGAAGACGTAGCTTTCAATTCCGCTTCAGTTCAGATGAAGCAAACGAGATATAGTTCATGGATACGGATACAGTGTAAATGCATAATCATCTATTGCATGAAAAATTGCAGTAAATTTCTGATCATAATTATGTTAGGATCCGGAAGAAGATGCAAAATCGACAAACAGAACCGCTGGATAAGCGAGGGAAATGAAATCCTGAGAAGATTCAAAACTCACCAGCGTTAGCTATGTCGTCTCTCTTGAAACGGGCAGCGGTGAAATTTTCAGAATGGAGGAAATAAGGCAGAAACGACTCCGATGGAGGGAAGGAGCGAAGAAAAATCGAGATTAATTTTTACTGTTTGTGGATCGAACGGGGAGGTAGAGGTTGTGGGCCGGCCCGAGAGAAGCCCCCAAGCTTGTCCATTTCTGTCCTGTGGTTAGCGAGAACAGTCTTGCTAGTCTCTATCATAAAAGGAAAAGAAACAGAGAACGAAAGAAGAAAAGACGAACGTCCCGCTCAAATATTCTGAACTCATACGCTCAGTCGTGTTTTCACTTCGCACAGTCGGAATTTTAAAAAACTTTACGATCTTGCCCCTGCTTTAATATCTTTAAGAATTTACTATATTTACCCATAATTTGTGACATATTACAAGGTGACCCCAAATTTCGTTACGCACAGTCGGAATTCCAATACGCTCAGTCGGAAAATGACCAATTTAGGGGCTAATGTAGGCAAAATTTATTAAAAATGGTTCGAAAAAAGCTAAGAAGGATTCCGAAGTACTTATATAAGTAAAAAAATATATCATAAAAATTATCAGCAAAGTATACCATGACAAAGTAGACGAAAAGACGAACGCGTCGGCGCAAACGGATCAAAAAATGGAGCTATAACGAAGAAGATATGGCGATTTTAAGACCGGAACCCGGCGCAGGCGCCGGTAAAGAAGGGACGGCGCCGGCGCCGGTAACGAGGACCGCGCGCGGGCGCGCGTCATTCGTTACCGGCGCCGGCGCCCGCCCTTCTTTACCGGCGCCTGCGCCGGGTTCCGATCTTAAAATTGTCATATCTTCTTCGTTATAGCTCCGTTTTTTGATCCGTTTGCGCCGACGCGTTCGTATTTTCGTCTACTTTGTCATGGTATACTTTGCTGATAATTTTTATGATATATGTATTATTTCTTATTAAGCACAACATTAACTATCATAGACGTCTTGTTCGAAATTGCCAATCAACAACTAACTTCATGTCCGTTGAAGAAGAATCTATTTGAAATTCATTGAAATTGTCTATCATTTGCACTAATTTCATGTCCATTGACGAAGAATCTATTTGAAATTATCAAAATTTCCTATCAATATCAATATTAACTATCATTGACTTCTTATTCCATAGTAAAACAATCAAGCATGTTCTATTCTAATTAACAGATGAATTGGACACCAATCTAAATAGTTAGATGTATCGACATTAACTATCATCGACGTCTTGTTCGAACTTACCTATCAATTCCATTAAATTCCTGTCCATTAAAAAAGAATTTATTTGACAATCATCAAAATTATCTACCTTTTCCCCCAATTTCATGTCCATTGAGAAGAATCTGTGTGAAATTATCAAAATTTCCTATCAATATTGACATTAACTATCATTGGCTTCTTATTCGATAGTAAAACAATCAACCCTATTCTATTTTAATTACCAGACAAATTGGACACCGATCTAAATAGTTAGATGTATCGACATTAACTATCATCGACGTCTAATTCGAAATTTCCTATCAATTTCACTAATTTCATGTCCATTGAAGAATAATCTATTTGAAATTCATCGAATTGTCTATCATTTCCCTCAATTTCACGTCCATTGAAGATGAGTCTCTTTGAAATTATCAATATTGCCTATCAATATCGACATTAACTATCACTGACTTCTTATTCGATAGTAAAACAATCAAACCTGTTCTATTCTAATTAGCAGATGAATTGGACACTGATCTAAATAGTTAGATGTATCGACATTAACTATCATCGAAGTCTTATTTGAAATTGCCTATCAATTCCACTAATTTCATGTCCGTTGAAGAATAATCTATTTGAAATTCATTAAAATTGTCTATCAGTTCCCTCTATTTCACGTCTATTGAAGAAGAATCTATTTTAAAATCATCAAATTTGTCTATCATTTCCACTAATTTCACGTCTGTTCAAGAAGAATCTATTTGAATGTCATTGAAATTGTCTATTTCCACTAATTTCATGAACGTAGAAGAAGAATCTAATTGAAAGTCATCGAAATTGTATATCATTTCCAATAATTTCTTCTTTAATGGGCATGAAATTAATGGAAATGATAGACAATTTAGATGTTTATCATAAATTCTTCTTCAACGGACGTGAAATTAGTGGAAATGATAGACAATTTGGAAATTTTTTAGATAGATTTCTTTTTCAATGGACATGATATTTGTGGAATTGATCGAAAATTTCAAACAAGACGTCGATGATAGTTAATGTCGATACATCTAACTATTTAGATTGGTGTTTTATTCGTCTGCTAATTAGAATAGAACAGGCTTGTTTGTTTTACTAACGAATAAGAAGTCAATGATAGTTGATGTCGATATTGATAGGTAATAATGATAATTTCAAATAGACTCATCTTCAATGGACTTGAAATTGAGGGAAATGATAGACAATTCGATGAATTTCAAATAGATTATTCTTCAACGGACATGAAATTAGTGGAATTGATAGGAAATTTCAAATAAGACGTCGATGATAGTTAATGTCGATACATCTAACTATTTAGATTGGTGTCCAATTCGTCTGCTAATTAGAATAGAACAAGCTTGATTGTTTTACTATTGAATAAGAAGTCAATGATAGTTAATATCGATATTGATAGGCAATACTGATAATTTTAATAGATTCTTCTTCAATGGAAGTGAAATTGAGGGAAATGATAGACAATTTCGATGAATTTCAAATAGATTATTCTTTAATTGACATGATATTAGTGAAATTAATAGGCAAGTTCAAACAAGACGTCGATGATAGTTAATGTCGATACATCTAACTATTTAGATCGGTGTCCAATTCATCTGCTAATTAGAATAGAACAGGTTTGATTGTTTTACTATCGAATAAGAAGTCAGTGATAGTTAATGTCGATATTGATAGGCAATATTGATAATTTCAAAGAGACTCATCTTCAATGGACGTGAAATTGAGGGAAATGATAGACAATTTCGATGAATTTCAAATAGATTATTTTTCAACGGACATCAAATTAGTGGAATTGATAGGCAATTTCAAATAAGACGTCGATGATAGTTAATGTCGATACATCTAACTATTTAGATTGGTGTCCAATTTGTCTGGTAATTAAATTAGAACAGGCTTGATTATTTTACTATCGAGTAAGAAGTCAATGATAGTTAATGTCAATATTGATAGGCAATTTTGATAATTTCACACAGATTCTTCTTCAATGGACGTGAAATTGAGGGAAATGATAGACAATTTCAATGAATTTGAAATAAATTCTTCTTTAATGGACATGAATTTAGTGGAATTGATCGGTAAGTTCGAACAAGACGTTGATGATAGTTAATGTTGATACATCTAACTATTTAGATCAGTGTCCAATTCGTCTGTTAATTAAATAGAACATCCTTGATTGTTTTACTATCGAATAAGAAGTCAATGATAGTTAATATTGATATTGATAGGAAATTTTGATAATTTCAAATAGATTCTTCATCAATGGACGTGAAATTGGTGGAAATGATAGACAATTTCAATGAATTTCAAATAGATTCTTCTTCAACGGACATGAAGTTAGTTGTTGATTGGCAATTTCGAACAAGACGTCTATGATAGTTAATGTTGTGCTTAATAAGAAATAATACATATATCATAAAAATTATCAGCAAAGTATACCATGACAAAGTAGACGAAAATACGAACGCGTCGGCGCAAACGGATCAAAAAACGGAGCTATAACGAAGAAGATATGACAATTTTAAGATCGGAACCCGGCGCAGGCGCCGGTAAAGAAGGGCGGGCGCCGGCGCCGGTAACGAATGACGCGCGCCCGCGCGCGGTCCTCGTTACCGGCGCCGGCGCCGTCCCTTCTTTACCGGCGCCTGCGCCGGGTTCCGGTCTTAAAATCGCCATATCTTCTTCGTTATAGCTCCGTTTTTCGATCCGTTTGCGCCGACGCGTTCGTCTTTTCGTCTACTTTGTCATGGTATACTTTACTGATAATTTTTATGATATATTTTTTTACTTATATAAGTACTTCGGAATCCTTCTTTACTTTTTCGAACCATTTTTAATAAATTTTGCCTACATTAGCCCCTAAATTGGTCATTTTCTGACTGAGCGTATTGGAATTCCGATTGTGCGTAATGAAATTTGGGGTCACCTCATAATATGTCACAAATTGTGGGTAAATATAGTAATTTCTGAAAGATATTAAAGCAGGGGCAAAATGGTCATTTTCTGACTGTGCGAAGTGAAAACACGACTGAGCGTATTGACCCTCCAAATATTTCCATATAGGAACAGAGCGCCCAATATTTTTATGGGAAAATTCACAATATACCCCTGTTTTCTTTTGTAATTCACAATATACTTCTTTTTTGAAACTTTGTCACAAGATACCCCTGTTTTCTTTGCTAATTCATAAAATACCCCTTTTTAAAAACGGCGTCAAATATTCCGTTAACCTCCCCTGGAAAATGACTATTTTGCCCCTGACCCGTTTTTTCTTTTTTTAAAAAATTCACAGTTTTTTTGGCTACTTTTTTTTGAAAATTTTTAAATTTTATAATATACCCCTATTTAAGTTTGTTGTTCACGAAATACCCTTGTTTATGTTTTGAAGTTCACAAGATACCCTTGTTTAAGTTTTATAGTTCACAAAATACCCTTATCACCCTGATGCCCTCGTAAAGCATCGCCTAGTTTTCTCTTGTTTTTCAAGTGCCTTCAACCTCTTCATAATCCCAGGACAAATGTTGTTTGCATTCCAGTTCTCTGAGGTTTCTTGTCTCTCGGAATGTTGATAAGTGCGAAATATATAGACTTTTAAGGGTTTAACTACCTTATGATTTGCAGTATTTTAAGTAATATTTCTCACTTATCTTACATTTTTCCTAGATTTATGTTTTGATATGAACAGATGTATTATATGTGTTAAATGTAGGAAAAAGCCATGTTAATGGATAGATGATCTCATGAGCTTTCCAACGCAACAAACGGCGAGTAAAACGGACTTATAACGAAGAATGTGGAGCCGGTTGAAGATTGCGGTAAAATAGAGAACAGAGGCGCAGACACAAGCTGTGTCCGCATGAGGAGAGGCGGACGGCTAGCGGACAGGACACGAGGCGGACATCACTCACGTCCGCCTGAAGAGGCGCGGACACGAGGCGGACATCAAAATAGAGCCGGGCGGACAGGCGAGGACAAACACACACGTCCGCGTGACTTTAGGCGGACGCAGAGGCGGACGTGTCTAAAAAATGCGCCAGATCCAGATTTCGACGCGAATAGTTTTCTTCTTCCTTCTTCCTTTGCGGCGCCGCAGTCGAACTGCTCCTTCATTAATTGCAGACGGCGCCTACCTTAATCCACTCACGCGTGACGCCGGCTCTGTCTGCAATCAATTGCTGCTGCCCGATCATGAATGAAATCTCTGACTGCGATTTTCACTGATCTGCTCACCAACTCCACCGCCATCTTGCTCCAGAGCTTCAATCAGTCAGCACCGTCCTCACCAAACTCACACCTATCTTATTCCATTCACACTTCTCCACCTTTCCTATAAATAAGCTACGTTCCCTTCAGTATTGATCATCCCTTCTTCAAATCCAAAGCTCACCACGTACGTTCTCCACTACCATACTACCATACGACCACATCCATTTCTCTTCTCCCCGTTTTCTCCATTTTAAATTTGTTTTTCCACCACACCACATCACTGCCATTAATTAGTATTATTATTACGGACGATGTGGATACAGAGGCGGAGCTAGGATTCAGAGTCAACTTGCTAGCTGGAGTTTTCTCTACCCTTTCTCTTTTTTGTTAAAACATTGTTTATATATAGTTATGTTTAATTAATAAACTTAAGCCCTCCCAGGTTTGGGATGCGAGCCTATTTTATATAATCATGTTATGTTAAGCTTTCCACTATGATTTTATCTAAAGTAATGGTTTAACTCTTGTCCTTCATGTGCTTTAATTCTCTAGCTAATTGTTAAAGCAATATTTGTAGTTTTCTAATCAACATGCGAGAGCTGAGATAGATAACAAGACGTGGGAAGATAAACCTGATTAACAGCTAGAAGCCTGATCCGGCCTATATGTTAACTAGTCTCAAATAGAAGCTGTTCTTTATGCGATTGGTTGTGTCCGGATTAGAGCATTAGTCTGCTGCTAGTTCTAGCAACTGGTTAGGGTTCGTTAGATTTAGTCGTCAACGAATTATTTATAGTTTCTGAGTTTATTACTTAAGTGGTAAAGTTTATATTAATATAATTGATAAAATAGGTGAGCAGAACAACCCGGGATGTTTTCTTAAAAGATAAAAAAAAAAAGATTTATAATTTCTATTTTTATTATTTTGTTTTGGTTCAGGTTAGGTTTTCGATTATTTCTTCTCCTTAAAAAAACGATAAAATCTATTTACTAGAAGTCTCAGTAAATTTAATCCACTATCAGTTATCCACAGCGAGGTCCCCAAGAGTACGACAACCCCACAAATCCACTATCCCGCAAAACGATTAGGTACACTGCCTATGTGGTAGAAGTAGTCACATATTTCTCCAACAAGTTTTTGGCGCCGTTGCCGGGGACCTCCGGCACGGTTAATTGATGGTGTTTAATTTTATTGAAATTTCTATTTTTATTAATTTTTAATTTATTTTATTTTCGCTTTATTTTATCTTATTTTATTTTACTTACAAAAAAAAAATTTCTTGTATTTCTGTTTTAGTTCTTATTTGATATTCTATTTTAGTTAATTTTGTTTTTATGTTTCTTTTCTATTTTTAGTTCTATTCTACTCGGTATTTTTTATTTTTGTTTTTATAGGTTAATTACTGATAATGGAGAGCGGCTATGACGAGGTGAGAAGATTGTTGATCGATTTAGAATGGACGCGAATGCAAGAGGAAATATCCTCATATCGAAGGTTGGTCAAGGTTTATCAACCACCTCAACAATCAAATCGAGAGCCGTATTGGTGGGAAATCGACCAGGCTAATACACAGTATAACGAAGCTCAGTTGGGGTGTTACTACTTCAATCAGAACAAGCAACAATCTACACAGTGGCCAGACGAATTCCTCCCAAATGTGGACGAGCCGCTAGAAGAAATTCCAGTGGTGACCCCAAGGAGTGAAGATCGACTCGAGCCAGATAATCTTGAAGCTACAAGTTCTGATGAGGAGATAAAGAAACTTCTCAGGACATTTTTCTCCGACGCCGAGTTAGAACAAATGTCTGAGAGTTACAATCTTCCTCCATCTCCATCCCCAACACAGGAGGAGCAATTAAAATTCGAAGATATTGTGTTTGAGCCGGTCAACCAGCTGGAAGAGCGCTATCCTGTTGAGCCTCACCAACCGGAAGAGGAAATTTACATCCTCGAATCTGAGGAAGGAACACCACTACCACCGGTCTCTCATCAACTTCCGTCCTGCCTCCATAAGCCTCAACAGCAAGAGGAGGATGTTTACATCCTCCAATTTGAGGAAGAAAAATCATCACCACCTGGTCTCCTGTTACAACTACGTTACCGGCAGTACCTCCTCAAACACCAGGTTTTGTGGAGTATTCATTTTCCTATTTTATTTACCGAAGTAACGTTTTGTTTTGATCCAGGTGGTTTGCTTTTTATTATTACTAACTTCGTTTTCCTGGCGAAGGTGTTGTCTACTTTTATTTTTGATCCAGGATAACGAAGCAGGAGTCTAGCCAAAGACAAAACTACGGGCAGCTTACTGGGAGGCAACCTAGGGTTAAACTTTATTATCCTATTATTATTATTATTATCTTTATTTCTATATTATGTTTTCAAAAAAAAAAAAACAAAAAAATTTCAATTAATAGGGGAGCATATGGTTTTATTTTTTTTTATTTATTTAATTTTAATTTTTAACAAAAAGAAGTGGAAATGGTGTCTATGCTTTCATGCAACGCTTTTTAGCGTTTATTTTGGGTAGTGTGTGCAGGTGAAATTCTTATCATGGTATCTGAAGAACTCCAAGGCTGGACACTTGCTTGAACGCAAGTGTGAGGAACGCTACTACCCCCATTGTTCGCACTTAAGTGTGAGGAAGGACATCTTCCTCAATCTACGATATCAGGGGAGTTTCAGTTCCTTTATTTTAAATGTTTGTGTCCAGTCTATCACGCTTAATGATTATTATTATATCAGTCCATGATTGTCCTGAATGAAATTCTTATGAGTCTGGCATATTTTGAAAGGTCTTTTCTTGATTATTTTATGAACAATGAGGACATTGCTCCTCTTAAGTGTGAGGAAGTTTAGACCTTTCCTTGAAAATATGCCAAGTTGCACCTAATGCCACACTTGATTTTTATGTTCTCTAATTATGATAGTAAGCTTCTCTAAATGCCAATACATGTTGAATTTTCGGGCTAAAATTTTGTGGAGGTTTCTGAAATCAAGCCTGATGACAACCTCAAGAATCGTTCTGCTTGACATTGTTTGTATGTATCAAATTCTTTCTTCAAAATTAAATCTATTTTCACTGAAATCTGGTGGATAAGCTGATTGTGGAAATTGAACTACCTTAGCTCGGTAATCATGGAACTAAGTGAAAGTTTGGTATGAAAAGGATAAGGCAAGGTACTCCTCTGATCATATAATAAAGTTTTATGAACCAAAACAGGCCTCTTCATTCGGTTATTAAGTCCTTGGGGTGCCTCATCACCCATCTACCTAAGGTCTTGTGATCTGGGATAGAAGGCCCAAAGCCGCTACATGGGTGAAGAGAAAAGTCTGGGGGATGAAACAAATTGTGCGAACAAGAAAAAAAAAACAAAAAATGAACACGCAAAACTCTTAATGCTGAATAATTGTCGCAATTTCTCATATTTTGATCATGAGTACGTGGTGTTGAAAGGTATTGTGGAATAAGGCATTACTTCACACCCCTTGTCATCCAAAGGTTAGAGAAAAGAAATTGGTGGAAGGTTCCAAGCTAATCTATGTTCAATTTTTACAATCTAACTTATCCATGCTCTTATTAAAAAATGTTCTGTTTCACTGTTTACAAAAACCTACATCTAAGAGCAGGATTATTCTTTTGATTGCCATTTAGCTTGATTTCCTTCCACGATTGTTGAACCCCGGAGTTTGATACGGTGACCTTAGAGAAAGTTTGTTCTTTATTTTCTTGAGGACAAGCAAAAGATAAGTGTGAGGAAGTTTGATAAGTGCGAAATATATAGACTTTTAAGGGTTTAACTACCTTATGATTTGCAGTATTTTAAGTAATATTTCTCACTTATCTTACATTTTTCCTAGATTTATGTTTTGATATGAACAGATGTATTATATGTGTTAAATGTAGGAAAAAGCCATGTTAATGGATAGATGATCTCATGAGCTTTCCAACACAACAAACGGCGAGTAAAACGGACTTATAACGAAGAATGTGGAGCCGGTTGAAGATTGCGGTAAAATAGAGATCAGTGGCGCCGACACAAGCTGCGTCCGCATGAGGAGAGGCGGATGGCTAGCGGACAGGACACGAGGCGGACATCACTCACGTCCGCCTGAAGAGGCGCGGACACGAGGCGGACATCAAAATAGAGCGGGCGGACAGGCGAGGACAAACACACACGTCGCGTGAGTTTAGGCGGACGCAGAGGCGGACGTGTCTAAAAAATGCGCCAGATCCAGATTTCGACGCGAATAGTTTTCTTCTTCATTCTTCCTTTGCGGCGCCGCAGTCGAACTGCTCCTTCATTAATTGCAGACGGCGCCTACCTTAATCCACTCACGCGTGACGCCGGCTCTGTCTGCAATCAATTGCTGCTGCCCGATCATGAATGAAATCTCTGACTGCGATTTTCACTGATCTGCTCACCAACTCCACCGCCATCTTGCTCCAGAGCTTCAGTCAGTCAGCACCGTCCTCACCAAACTCACACCTATCTTATTCCATTCACACTTCTCCACCTTTCCTATAAATAAGCTACGTTCCCTTCAGTATTGATCATCTTCTTCAAATCCAAAGCTCACACGTACGTTCTCCACTACCATACTACCATACGACCACATCCATTTCTCTTCTCCCCGTTTTCTCCATTTTAAATTTGTTTTTCCACCACACCACATCACTGCCATTAATTAGTATTATTTACGGACGATGTGGATACAGAGGCGGAGCTAGGATTCAGAGTCAACTTGCTAGCTGGAGTTTTCTCTACCCTTTCTCTTATTTTTTTGTTAAACATTGTTTATATATAGTTATGTTTAATTAATAAACTTAAGCCCTCCCAGGTTTGGGATGCGAGCCTATTTTATATAATCATGTTATGTTAAGCTTTCCACTATGATTTTATCTAAAGTAATGGTTTAACTCTTGTCCTTCATGTGCTTTACATCTCTAGCTAATTGTTAAAGCAATATTTGTAGTTTTCTAATCAACATGCGAGAGCTGAGATAGATAACAAGACGTGGGAAGAACCTGATTAACAGCTAGAAGCCTGATCCGGCATATAGGTTAATTAGTCTCAAATAGAAGCTGTTCTTTATGCGATTGGTTGTGTCCGGATTAGAGCATTAGTCTGCTGCTAGTTCTAGCAACTGGTTAGGGTTCGTTAGATTTAGTCGTCAGCGAATTATTTATAGTTTCTGAGTTTATTACTTAAGTGGTAAAGTTTATATTAATATAATTGATAAAATAGGTGAGCAGAACAACCCGGGATGTTTTCTTAAAAGATAAAAAAAAAGATTTATAATTTCTATTTTTATTATTTTGTTTTTGTTCAGGTTAGGTTTTCGATTATTTCTTCTCCTTAAAAAAACGATAAAATCTATTTACTAGAAGTCTCAGTAAATTTAATCCACTATCAGTTATCCACAGCGAGGTCCCCAAGAGTACGACAACCCCACGAATCCACTATCCCGCAAAACGATTAGGTACACTGCCTATGTGGTAGAAGTAGTCACATATTCTCCAACAAGTTTTTGGCGCCGTTGCCGGGGACCTCGGCACGGTTAATTGATGGTGTTTAATTTTATTGAAATTTCTATTTTATTAATTTTTAATTTATTTATTTTCGCTTTATTTTATCTTATTTTATTTTACTTACAAAAAAAAAATTCTTGTATTTCTGTTTTAGTTCTTATTTGATCTTCTATTTTAGTTAATTTTGTTTTTATGTTTCTTTTCTATTTTTAGTTCTATTCTACTCGGTATTTTTTATTTTTGTTTTTATAGGTTAATTACTGATAATGGAGAGCGGCTATGACGAGGTGAGAAGATTGTTGATCGATTTAGAATGGACGCGAATGCAAGAGGAAATATCCTCATATCGAAGGTTGGTCAAGGTTTATCAACCACCTCAACAATCAAATCGAGAGAGTATTGGTGGGAAATCGACCAGGCTAATACACAGTATAACGAAGCTCAGTTGGGGTATTACTACTTCAATCAGAACAAGCAACAATCTACACAGAGGCCAGACGAATTCCTCTCAAATGTGGACGAGCCGCTAGAAGAAATTCCAGTGGTGACCCCAAGGAGTGAAGATCGACTCGAGCCAGATAATCTTGAAGCTACAAGTTCTGATGAGGAGATAAAGAAACTTCTCAGGACATTTTTCTCCGAAGCCGAGTTAGAACAAATGTCTGAGAGTTACAATCTTCCTCCATCTCCATCCCCAACACAGGAGGAGCAATTAAAATTGAAGATATTGTGTTTGAGCGGTCAACCAGCTGGAAGAGCGCTATCCTGTTGAGCTCACAACGGAAGAGGAAATTTACATCCTCGAATCTGAGGAAGGAACACCACTACCACCGGTCTCTCATCAACTTCCGTCCTGCCTCCATAAGCCTCAACAGCAAGAGGAGGATGTTTACATCCTCCAATTTGAGGAAGAAAAATCATCACCACCTGGTCTCCTGTTACAACTATGTTACCGGCAGTACCTCCTCAAACACCAGGTTTTGTGGAGTATTCATTTTCCTATTTTATTTACCGAAGTAACGTTTTGTTTTGATCCAGGTGGTTTGCTTTTTATTATTACTAACTTCGTTTTCCTGGCGAAGGTGTTGTCTACTTTTATTTTTGATCCAGGATAACGAAGCAGGAGTCTAGCCAAAGGCTAAAACTACGGGCAGCTTACTGGGAGGCAACCCAGTGGTTAAACTTTATTATCCTATTATTATTATTATCTTTATTTCTATATTATGTTTTTCAAAAAAAAAATTTAACAAAAAAATTTCAATTAATAGGGGAGCATATGGTTTTATTTTATTTTTATTTATTATTTTAATTTTAATTTTTAACAAAAAGAAGTGGAAATGGTGTCTATGCTTTCATGCAACGCTTTTTAGCGTTTATTTTTGGGTAGTGTGTGCAGGTGAAATTCTTATCATGGTATCTGAAGAACTCCAAGGCTGGACACTTGCTTGAACGCAAGTGTGAGGAACGCTACTACCCCCATTGTTCGCACTTAAGTGTGAGGAAGGACATCTTCCTCAATCTACGATATCAGGGGAGTTTCAGTTCCTTTATTTTAAATGTTTGTGTCCAGTCTATCACGCTTAATGATTATTATTATATCAGTCCATGATTGTCCTGAATGAAATTCTTCATGAGTCTGGCATATTTTGAAAGGTCTTTTCTTGATTATTTTATGAACAATGAGGACATTGCTCCTCTTAAGTGTGAGGAAGTTTAGACCTTTCCTTGAAAATATGCCAAGTTGCACCTAATGCCACACTTGATTTTTATTGTTCTCTAATTATGATAGTAAGCTTCTCTAAATGCCAATACATGTTGAATTTTCGGGCTAAAATTTTGTGGAGGTTTCTGAAATCAAGCCTGATGACAACCTCAAGAATCGTTCTGCTTGACGTTGTTTGTATGTATCAAATTCTTTCTTCAAAATTAAATCTATTTTCACTGAAATCTGGTGGATAAGCTGATTGTGGAAATTGAACTACCTTAGCTCGGTAATCATGGAACTAAGTGAAAGTTTGGTATGAAAAGGATAAGGCAAGGTACTCCTCTGATCATATAATGAAGTTTTATGAACCAAAACAGGCCTCTTCATTCGGTTATTAAGTCCTTGGGGTGCCTCATCACCCATCTACCTAAGGTCTTATGATCTGGGATAGAAGGCCCAAAGCCGCTACATGGGTGAAGAGAAAAGTCTGGGGGATGAAACAAATTGTGCGAACAAGAAAAAAAAAACAAAAAATGAACACGCAAAACTCTTAATGCTGAATAATTGTCGCAATTTCTCATATTTTGATCATGAGTACGTGGTGTTGAAAGGTATTGCGGAATAAGGCATTACTTCACACCCCTTGTCATCCAAAGGTTAGAGAAAAGAAATTGGTGGAAGGTTCCAAGCAAATCTACATTCAATTTTTACAATCTAACTTATCCATGCTCTTATTAAAAAATGTTCTGTTTCACTGTTTACAAAAACCTACATCTAAGAGCAGGATTATTCTTTTGATTGCCATTTAGCTTGATTTCCTTCCACGATTGTTGAACCCCGGAGTTTGATACGGTGACCTTAGAGAAAGTCTGTTCTTTATTTTCTTGAGGACAAGCAAAAGATAAGTGTGAGGAAGTTTGATAAGTGCGAAATATATAGACTTTTAAGGGTTTAACTACCTTATGATTTGCAGTATTTTAAGTAATATTTCTCACTTATCTTACATTTTTCCTAGATTTATGTTTTGATATGAACAGATGAATTATATGTGTTAAATGTAGGAAAAAGCCATGTTAATGGATAGATGATCTCATGAGCTTTCCAACACAACAAACGGCGAGTAAAACGGACTTATAACGAAGAATGTGGAGCCGGTTGAAGATTGCGGTAAAATAGAGAACAGAGGCGCAGACACAAGCTGCGTCCGCATGAGGAGAGGCGGACGGCTAGCGGACAGGACACGAGGCGGACATCACTCACGTTTGCCTGAAGAGGCGCGGACACGAGGCGGACATCAAAATAGAGCTGGGCGGACAGGCGAGGACAAACACACACGTCTGCGTGAGTTTAGGCGGACGCAGAGGCGGACGTGTCTAAAAAATGCGCCAGATCCAGATTTCGACGCGAATAGTTTTCTTCTTCCTTCTTCCTTTGCGGCGCCGCAGTCGAACTGCTCCTTCATTAATTGCAGACGGTGCCTACCTTAATCCACTCACGCGTGACGCCGGCTCTGTCTGCAATCAATTGCTGCTGCCCGATCATGAATGAAATCTCTGACTGCGATTTTCACTGATCTGCTCACCAACTCCACCGCCATCTTGCTCCAGAGCTTCAGTCAGTCAGCACCGTCCTCACCAAACTCACACCTATCTTATTCCATTCACACTTCTCCACCTTTCCTATAAATAAGCTACGTTCCCTTCAGTATTGATCATCCCTTCTTCAAATCCAAAGCTCACCACGTACGTTCTCCACTACCATACTACCATACGACCACATCCATTTCTCTTCTCCCCGTTTTCTCCATTTTAAATTTGTTTTTCCACCACACCACATCACTGCCATTAATTAGTATTATTATTACGGACGATGTGGATACAGAGGCGGAGCTAGGATTCAGAGTCAACTTGCTAGCTGGAGTTTTCTCTACCCTTTCTCTTATTTTGTTAAAACATTGTTTATATATAGTTATGTTTAATTAATAAACTTAAGCCCTCCCAGGTTTGGGATGCGAGCCTATTTTATATAATCATGTTATGTTAAGCTTTCCACTATGATTTTATCTAAAGTAATGGTTTAACTCTTGTCCTTCATGTGCTTTAATTCTCTAGCTAATTGTTAAAGCAATATTTGTAGTTTTCTAATCAACATGCGAGAGCTGAGATAGATAACAAGACGTGGGAAGATAAACCTGATTAACAGCTAGAAGCCTGATCCGGCCTATAGGTTAATTAGTCTCAAATAGAAGCTGTTCTTTATGCTATTGGTTGTGTCCGGATTAGAGCATTAGTCTGCTGCTAGTTCTAGCAACTGGTTAGGGTTCGTTAGATTTAGTCGTCAACGAATTATTTATAGTTTCTGAGTTTATTACTTAAGTGGTAAAGTTTATATTAATATAATTGATAAAATAGGTGAGCAGAACAACCCGGGATGTTTTCTTAAAAGATAAAAAAAGATTTATAATTTCTATTTTTATTATTTTGTTTTTGTTCAGGTTAGGTTTTCGATTATTTCTTCTCCTTAAAAAAACGATAAAATCTATTTACTAGAAGTCTCAGTAAATTTAATCCACTATCAGTTATCCACAGCGAGGTCCCCAAGAGTACGACCCCACGAATCCACTATCCCGCAAAACGATTAGGTACACTGCCTATGTGGTAGAAGTAGTCACATATTCTCCAACAAGTTTTTGGCGCCGTTGCCGGGGACTCTGGCACGGTTAATTGATGGTGTTTAATTTTATTGAAATTTCTATTTTTATTAATTTTTAATTTATTTTATTTTCGCTTTATTTATATTTTATTTTACTTACAAAAAAAAAATTCTTGTATTTCTGTTTTAGTTCTTATTTGATCTTCTATTTTAGTTAATTTTGTTTTTATGTTTCTTTTCTATTTTTAGTTCTATTCTACTCGGTATTTTTTATTTTTGTTTTTATAGGTTAATTACTGATAATGGAGAGCGGCTATGACGAGGTGAGAAGATTGTTGATCGATTTAGAATGGACGCGAATGCAAGAGGAAATATCCTCATATCGAAGGTTGGTCAAGGTTTATCAACCACCTCAACAATCAAATCGAGAGTCGTATTGGTGGGAAATCGACCAGGCTAATACACAGTATAACGAAGCTCAGTTGGGGTATTACTACTTCAATCAGAACAAGCAACAATCTACACAGAGGCCAGACGAATTCCTCTCAAATGTGGACGAGCCGCTAGAAGAAATTCCAGTGGTGACCCCAAGGAGTGAAGATCGACTCGAGCCAGATAATCTTGAAGCTACAAGTTCTGATGAGGAGATAAAGAAACTTCTCAGGACATTTTTCTCCGAAGCCGAGTTAGAACAAATGTCTGAGAGTTACAATCTTCCTCCATCTCCATCCCCAACACAGGAGGAGCAATTAAAATTCGAAGATATTGTGTCTGAGCCGGTCAACCAGCTGGAAGAGCGCTATCCTGTTGAGCCTCACTAACCGGAAGAGGAAATTTACATCCTCGAATCTGAGGAAGGAACACCACTACCACCGGTCTCTCATCAACTTCCGTCCTGCCTCCATAAGCCTCAACAGCAAGAGGAGAATGTTTACATCCTCCAATTTGAGGAAGAAAAATCATCACCACCTGGTCTCCTGTTACAACTATGTTACCGGCAGTACCTCCTCAAACACCGGGTTTTGTGGAGTATTCATTTTCCTATTTTATTTACCGAAGTAACGTTTTGTTTTGATCAAGGTGGTTTGCTTTTTATTATTACTAACTTCGTTTTCCTGGCGAAGGTGTTGTCTACTTTTATTTTTGATCCAGGATAACGAAGCAGGAGTCTAGCCAAAGGCTAAAACTACGGGCAGCTTACTGGGAGGCAACCCAGTGGTTAAACTTTATTATCCTATTTTTATTATTATTATTATTATCTTTATTTCTATATTATGTTTTTCAAAAAAAAAATTAACAAAAAAATTTCAATTAATAGGGGAGCATATGGTTTTATTTTATTTTTATTATTTTAATTTTTTACAAAAAGAAGTGGAAATGGTGTCTATGCTTTCATGCAACGCTTTTTAGCGTTTATTTTATGGGTAGTGTGTGCAGGTGAAATTCTTATCATGGTATCTGAAGAACTCCAAGGCTGGACACTTGCTTGAACGCAAGTGTGAGGAACGCTACTACCCCCATTGTTCGCACTTAAGTGTGAGGAAGGACATCTTCCTCAATCTACGATATCAGGGGAGTTTCAGTTCCTTTATTTTAAATGTTTGTGTCCAGTCTATCACGCTTAATGATTATTATATCAGTCCATGATTGTCCTGAATGAAATTCTTCATGAGTCTGGCATATTTTGAAAGGTCTTTTCTTGATTATTTTATGAATAATGAGGACATTGCTCCTCTTAAGTGTGAGGAAGTTTAGACCTTTCCTTGAAAATATGCCAAGTTGCACCTAATGCCACACTTGATTTTTATTGTTCTCTAATTATGATAGTAAGCTTCTCTAAATGCCAATACATGTTGAATTTTCGGGCTAAAATTTTTTGTGGAGGTTTCTGAAATCAAGCCTGATGACAACCTCAAGAATCGTTCTGCTTGACATTGTTTGTATGTATCAAATTCTTTCTTCAAAATTAAATCTATTTTCACTGAAATCTGGTGGATAAGCTGATTGTGGAAATTGAACTACCTTAGCTCGGTAATCATGGAACTAAGTGAAAGTTTGGTATGAAAAGAATAAGGCAAGGTACTCCTCTGATCATATAATGAAGTTTTCTGAACCAAAACAGGCCTCTTCATTCGGTTATTAAGTCCTTGGGGTGCCTCATCACCCATCTACCTAAGGTCTTGTGATCTGGGATAGAAGGCCCAAAGCCGCTACATGGGTGAAGAGAAAAGTCTGGGGGATGAAACAAATTGTGCGAACAAGAAAAAAAAACAAAAAATGAACACGCAAAACTCTAAATGCTGAATAATTGTCACAATTTCTCATATTTTGATCATGAGTACGTGGTGTTGAAAGGTATTGCGGAATAAGGCATTACTTCACACCCCTTGTCATCCAAAGGTTAGAGAAAAGAAATTGGTGGAAGGTTCCAAGCTAATCTATGTTCAATTTTTACAATCTAACTTATCCATGCTCTTATTAAAAAATGTTCTGTTTCACTGTTTACAAAAACCTACATCTAAGAGCAGGATTATTCTTTTGATTGCCATTTAGCTTGATTTCCTTCCACGATTGTTGAACCCCGGAGTTTGATACGGTGACCTTAGAGAAAGTCTGTTCTTTATTTTCTTGAGGACAAGCAAAAGATAAGTGTGAGGAAGTTTGATAAGTGCGAAATATATAGACTTTTAAGGGTTTAACTACCTTATGATTTGCAGTATTTTAAGTAATATTTCTCACTTATCTTACATTTTTCCTAGATTTATGTTTTGATATGAACAGATGAATTATATGTGTTAAATGTAGGAAAAAGCCATGTTAATGGATAGATGATCTCATGAGCTTTCAAACACAACAAACGGCGAGTAAAACGGACTTATAATGAAGAATGTGGAGCCGGTTGAAGATTGCGGTAAAATAGAGAACAGAGGCGCAGACACAAGCTGCGTCCGCATGAGGAGAGGCGGACGGCTAGCGGACAGGACACGAGGCGGACATCACTCACGTCCTCCTGAAGAGGCGCGGACACGAGGCGGACATCAAAATAGAGCCGGGCAGACAGGCGAGGACAAACACACACGTCCGCGTGAGTTTAGGCGGACGCAGAGGCGGACGTGTCTAAAAAATGCGCCAGATCCAGATTTCGATGCGAATAGTTTTCTTCTTCCTTCTTCCTTTGCGGCGCCGCAGTCGAACTGCTCCTTCATTAATTGCAGACGGCGCCTACCTTAATCCACTCACGCGTGACGCCGGCTCTGTCTGCAATCAATTGCTGCTGCCCGATCATGAATGAAATCTCTGACTGTGATTTTCACTGATCTGCTCACCAACTCCACCGCCATCTTGCTCCAGAGCTTCAGTCAGTCAACACCGTCCTCACCAAACTCACACCTATCTTATTCCATTCACACTTCTCCACCTTTCCTATAAATAAGCTACGTTCCCTTCAGTATTGATCATCCCTTCTTCAAATCCAAAGCTCACCACGTACGTTCTCCACTACCATACTACCATACGACCACATCCATTTCTCTTCTCCCCGTTTTCTCCATTTTAAATTTGTTTTTCCACCATACCACATCACTGCCATTAATTAGTATTATTGAAATACCCCAAACCTTAATATATTGTATAAACACTTAAATATGGTGTATTAAGACTAAAAAGAGTCTTAGAAACATTAGTAAACAAATTTAAACAAAAGAAAACACAAAATGTGCTTTAAAGTCAATAAGAGCCAAAATGTGCTCTAAGCTTGGGATAAACTTGGTTAAGACCTAATGAACTTACCAAGACCTCAATTATATACTAATGAACATATTAAATCAATTACCAAAGAAAACCAAGCTTGAAAACAAGTTTAAACACAAAATGTGCTTTAAGGAGTCTTAAAGCACATTTTTGAAAAATTGTCTTGTAAATGAGTTTTGAGTGGCTAGATGTCCATCATTACTCTTAAATATATATGTGTACTATATACAATCACATTTGGGTGTCTATATTAGTGGGAAATCAAAAATTTCACTTCTATGTGCCTTGTTTTATGAATAGTAACTTTTATAAGCTATTTTGTAACATATGTTTGTATAAGTAATTAAATTGACAAACAAAGACTATATTACCCTCATTATATTTAGGGGGCCGGTTTTCTAAGGTTTGTGACTCACCACCCTCTTGTTTTGTATTTTGTTAAGTATATCTAATGATGACTAATGTAAAGTACTATTTGCTTAAAAACACAAATATCTTCTAAAGTTAAACCAATCTTCATTCTCTCATTTCCTTTCCTTGCTCACACGGTTCCCCACCTCTCTTCTTCCTTCCTTCTTTGTTCTCTCACGATAAAACCACTACCACCATTAAAACACAAGCTTTGATCTCTTGTAAAACCTTGCTCACTTGTCCAAATCAAAAACAAACACCACCATCTTCTTCCTCTCCTCAAGCTCTTCGTTTCTATCTTCTCCAAACTTCAAGACAACCATTTCGGTGCCATGGAGTTTCTCCATTGAAGGAGCTTGAGCTTGTATTTTTACATATTGTTACTCTCCTTGGTTTCTAGGTAAGGAATCTCAAACAAAAATCAAGTTTCCTCCTTGTTTTTGTCATGTCCGAAAATAAATATTGAAGGAGCTTTTTATGTGACTTTGTTCTAGCTTCATTCCAACTCTTCATGGACTAGGTGGAGTCCTCTCTTGCTAGATATTCAAACTCTCTTCAAAGAGCAAGGTAAAACAACTACATTAATGTTTTTGAAACAATGTAAAACTAGGGTTTACAATGAGATGGAGCTTATAGCTTGAATACTCATTATAATGTTTGTATATTGTTTAGATCTTGTCAAAGAATCAAGTACTCTATCGGTTTTCTAAAGGAAACAAGAAAGAAGTTATTTTGCAAAAGAGGTAAATCTACTAACCTAATGTTGTCTTAATGCCTTAGGAGAAATGAGCTTATAAATGCTTATTAAAACTACCTAAAGAGCCAATGGTGAATGACTTAGTAAAGTGTTCTCAAGAGCTTAGTAAAAGGCATATGTGTTGTTGAGTGTATTTGCAGGTTAAAGGCAAATATATTGTGGAAATTCAGTGTTTATGATTTATGCACCTTAAGGGCCTAAGAGCCATGTCATTTAAGGGCCTAAGTGCCATGCAATTTAAATTATGCACTATATTGTGATGTAGTGCTTTGTGAGTGAAGTTTGTGTATAATAAGTACTTGATGGATTTTTAGTGTTCTTGGTTGTTTGTTGGTAAAAACAAGGTGTTTTGGTCTAGTAATGTTCTAGGAGAACCTATGTCGAAATTTAGGTAACAAATGTGAAGTTCTAAGTGTTAAAATGAGTTTGATAAGTTAAGGAGTATTTAAGTTGGTTAAGTGTTGTTCTTGTGTAAGAAACATGCATTAAGGTGATTTGGGATGTAACAAGGACTTAGGCATAAGCTTGAGATTTTAGTATGTACCAAAGTCATTTTGGGACTTAGGTAAAGACTTAGGCAAACTTTGGTAAATAAGGAGAAAGTGTAAACTTGGAAAAGAGTTTCAAGAAGGATATAAGGAATTAGTGTGAGAGATGATGCTTCGGAGATGATGTTAAGATAAGGAGAAAACATTTTGGGATAGTAGTTATCATAGGTGAGAAACACCATTTAGAAACCTAGTGTAAAATGTTGTAAGTGTTAAGGAATTTACAAGGAGATAAGTAAAGGTTTAAGGAATTAGAAAAAGAGTTGTGTGAGTATTTAAGGATGGTTTAAGTTGTGTTTGAAGTGCCCAAATGAGATTAGGGGGTACTAGGTTATATGGGGTGAAGTTTGGAGTTGAATGTAAAAAGGAAAATAAGGATTTGGGGCAGACCGGACTTGCGACCGGACTTGCAAGCCCGGTCGGGCCCTGTTACACTACCGGAAAATGTTTCTGGAATCGACCGGACTTGGGGGACCGGACCTACAAGTCCGGTCGGGCTTGTTTTGTGAGAGGGAAAATGTTTCCGGAATGGACCGGACATGGGACCGGACTTGGCAAGTCCGGTCGGCATGAATTTTGTACGGGTTATAAGTCTCTGGAATCGACCGGACATAGGACCGGACATGTAAGTCCGGTCGGAGTGAATTTTCCAACGGTAAAAGGTACTGGAATGGACCGGACTTAGGCAAGTCCGGTCGGCAAGTCCGGTCGGACCTAAACTTGTAAAAAAAAAAACAGAAAAGAATGTGACTTATGTAGTTAACCCTAGGGTGTATAATGAAGGTAACCTAGGGTAAGATAGACATTAAAACATGTCATATAATTATGTTAAACACTTAGTAAATTTGGGGGTTAAGTAAGTTAATTAACCGACGTTCTTGAATTATGTATAGGAGTGACTTACGGAGGAAACCAAACGAGGCAAGGACCAAGGTATGGTTTTCTTGCAGTCTGTTGTCTAGCGGTTTACACCGGTTTGTGTGTTGTATGTTTTTCTGTGTGTTTACCACGTTATAAGATTTAAACATGTAATGAGTTTACAGTTGTTCATATTATTGTGATGTGGTGTTGTGACTCAATTCCCTTGTGTGTGTCTAACATGACTTACCACCAATTGTGTGTTGGTTGTTAAGTTCCACTATGAACTTCTAACAAGTGTTATCTGGGAAGTGAGGAATCCGGTTATCCGGTCATGCATGTAAGTTAAGAGTAGATATCTGAATCAGATTCGACTCTTATGTTGTTAAGATTGTTCTCCTTAATTTGGCGTTCGATCTCCCGCTAGCTTCTTCCAAAGCTTACCTATTCTGACTTATGATCGGTTTAGTGGGAACCTGTGTTTGTGTGGTGTGTTCGGGTCACTAAATCCGAACCATCGGTGACTTAAGTTACTCGTTCGCCTAACAGAACGGTAATGAGTGTGTTTAACGAGCTTAACATGAGGGTGAATCACTCTCTAGGCTCTTATGTTATTTGACCCTTGTGGTTTGTTATTGTGGAACTAAGATCCACCGTGTATGTGATATTGAGCTGTGCACTACTGATGCCATGCTCCATGTTATGTTCAGTTATGTTATGTATGTAAATGAATGCCATGTTATCATGACAATTAGCTGCGCGTATCCCGGTAGCCGATGGGCTGCGCGTTAGCCATACCAGCCAAGGGTTGCTGACCCCCTCGGGGGATCCATATTTCTTATACTGCAGGATGAGGATCGAAGAAGCGGAGTGGCTTTAGATCCTAGGATGTAATCCCTTTTGTATACTTTTGGGTGTTGGCCCGGGATGCGCCTGTGCTCCTGTGGCGTTATGTATTATTGGGTTGTTGCAGTTACAGTGATGCTATACAGTGAAGGATGTATGTAGTACTCGGTATTGTATATAATGTATTTATGGTTTAGTTTTATGCTCGGGAGTCTGATCATCAGACCGGTACAATTGTATTTATTCTGCCTTGTCAACCACGTGGGTGGTTGACGGTGTTGTAGCACCGAAGCGTTAGTTACTGTTTAGTTGTTTTATTCCGCTGCGATTTCATTTAGTATCATGTGCGTATTAGGGGTGTTACAAAAAGTGGTATCAGAGCGAAGTATCGCTCTGATGACTAGAATACCGAGCTTAGGAATATACCGAGTTAGGAAACCTAACTACAGTTACCTAAGTGATCAGTTATGGAAAGGTTAACCACTAACTAAGTGTGGAAATACCTTATTGTCGGGAAGCGTTACGATCGTTGGACCGATAAGTGTGTAAGCATATTGCTAATGAATATTCATGTGAATACAGATGTCAGGTAGACCGCGCGGTAGAGGCCGCGGAAGTGGTACTAGTACTGGGGGTGACCAGGGCGAGAACACTACGGCTCAGGTTATGGCTGAGGCTGTAGCAGCCGCTGTGGCCCAGATGGTACCCCAGCTTGTAGCTGCGATCCAGCAGGGGCAGATGCCCGGAGTTCAACCACCACCGCCACCGCCACGAGAGACCAACTGGGTCAAGGCATTGGCAGACTTGAGACCCCCTTCATTTCATGGGGAGACCGACCCACGTAAGTTGGAGGCGTACATCTCCGAGTTGGAGACCGCCTACGAGACCTTGGCTGTGCCCGCAGAGGCTAAGGTCCGTCTTGCCGCTTACTATCTGAAGGGTTCGGCACAAAATTGGTGGAAGCTAGTGAGAGAGGACCGGATGGCGGATCCTCAGTTTGGTTGGAGGGAGTACACGGCTCTGCTGCGAGCCAAATACTACCCCGTGCACGTTCAAGAGGCCAAGCGCCTGGAGCTGGATAGTCTGAGGCAGGGGGACAAGGTGTCGGTTGATGAGTATTACACTGCCTTCACCGGCCTTGTCCACCTGTTACCGGACCTGGGATACTCGAACCGGGTGCTGGTAAACCGTTTCTACAACGGTCTCAGCCACCGTCTTCGCTATGGGATGGGGCCAGCTGAGTATACTACCTTGCAGGTAATTTAAATAAAGAGTGATGTGAATATGTATAGTCTACAAGTGAGTAATAATGTGAGTTTGTGAGTATGTATTGCGGGGCATGACTAATCATCCTAAATTCAGGAGTGCTATCATGCCGCTGCTAAGGTGGAGATCACCGTCCGTCTGAGGGACGAGGAGAATGCGCACAAGCGCAAGGCCACGAGCGAGGGCCAGAGTTCGCAGGGGTATGGGGGAGGAAAGAAGAAGAAGAAACCTTATCCCCAGCCCCAGAAGAGTCAGCACCAGGGTGACAAGGGCCAAGCCCAAACCACCACAGCTGAGGAGCCACTGAAGCTCACATATGCTTATGCGGCGAAGCCCCTACGCTCATACCCACCAAAGGGTAATTGTTTAATCATGTGTAATAAGTTGATGTGTATGTTGATAAGTTGTGAAACAAGTACTGAGTGTGTATTGTGTTAGCAGCTAGCACGGGCTCTGGACCGGAGCGCCACTATTACTGTAAGTGGTGCAATGGAGATCACCCCGGCAAGGACTGCAAAGGGAATGAGGTGCAGTGTCGATACTGCGAGAAGTGGGGTCACCGTGACCACGAGTGTTACCGGAACCCCAACAGCAGAGTCAACAAGCCCAAGGGGCAGTGGAAGGGTAAGGCCACAGCAGCTATTGATGGCCCGAAGACGGCTAACCAGCCACCCACTGATCAGAGGTATACCGATTCCCAGAAGGGGAAGGGGTCGGGACCTAGCAAGGCCACCCTGAATGTGGTGGACCGGTCTGAGGCGCCAGGGCCCTCTTCTAGACCAGGTACCGCCTAAACTGTTGAATGTAATAAGTGATTGCATACTGCATTTCATGCTTATGTGTGTTAGTGAGTTCAAGTGTATTATCATGTGAGTAAGGAGTTGCAGTATAGTGTGAAAGACGCCTAATTAGATAATTCTAAACTGAAAGGAACCTTCAATATATGTTATCCAATCCCACCCACACCAAACCCTGAAGAGACCACCATCAACATCACCGACTTTCCAATGGAGCAATGTCAGGTTATCCAGCCAGGCATGATACTCTTAAGTGGGTACCTGACACCGGAAGCACAAGTCCATATCATCAGACGATGCGACGAACTTGGAGCTAAACCTGGAGGTTTCTACACACCTGAATATCCGAATGGATCAAGAATGCAATTGAAGATGATGTGCATGGGTAAGGACTGGAACCCTTACACCAAGTCATATCAAGACGTGCGAGCTGAAGATGGAGCAACGGTACCAAGTATACCAGAGGAGTTCCGTGCGGTCGTTAATCACGCCGTGGAAATTGCTCAACAAGTTGAAACGGATTCGATTCCGAATGTGGAAGCAGATTTGTGTATTGTGAACTTCTACCAGAAAGGTGGACGGTTAGGGTTACACCAAGATAAGGACGAGTCACCCGAGTCTCTAAGTAAGGGAGTACCCGTGGTGTCTTGGTCCATTGGTGATACCGCAGTATTTGTATATGGCGAGCAGAAGCGTGCTGATCTCGCAAGGAAGTTAATGTTAAAGTCAGGAGATGTATTAATCATGGGTGGGCAGTCAAGGATGCTATATCATGGCATCAGAAGATCAAACTGAATACCGCACCGTCGGCAGTGATCAATGCCACACACATGAAACCCGGACGTTTGAATTTGACCTTCAGACAATTCTAAGCCTTGTATACTTTGTAATGTGTTAAGCCAGTATATGTTAAGGAGTTATGTATGTGTTAAGTTATATCAACCATGTAAACCAACAATGTTGTAAAGAGGAAGTGTTAATGAATAAAGTGGAGTTATTGAAGTATATCAACCGTGTTGTTACCCAGTACTTATTAGTTTGCCAATGAATTAGGCTGTGCACTCGGAACGGGAGGTACATGAGTGTCTGCAATGAGGCAGAAGCCGGCAAGAGCGGCACAATCCTCACCGGTACCTTTCCAGTGAATGGCGTGGATGCATCGATCTTGTTCGACTCTGGAGCCTCACACACATTTGTTTCGCTATCTTTTGCGAAGAGGCTGGGGTTAGATGGAGAGGAGATGCCAGACTTCTTGGTCACTCTCCCATCGAAAGAGCGGATCAGGTGTACCCGCTACCACCGAGATGTCATTGTACGAATCAGAGGTGAAGAGTTCCCGATCGACCTGATAGAGTTCGACGGACTTGGATTTGATGTGATTGTCGGGATGAACTGGTTGGAGCGGTACAAGGGCAGAATCCTGTGTGCCGAGCATCGACTGCTTCTTCGGAGTCCATCTGGGGTTACCATATCATACCGCCAGAGGCCCAGGGAGCCTTCGACATAGATCATCACCGCCATGGCCATGTATCGCGAGTTACGACGAGGGAGTGATGTATACCTCTGCTATGTCCAGGACATAGAGAGAGACCCTGAGTTTAGCCCAGATGTGCCGGTAGTGTCGGAGTTTCCTGATGTATTTCCTAAGGAACTGCCGGGCATGCCGCCAGCACGAGAGGTTGAGTTTGAGATCGACTTAGTTCCGGGCACTGGACCCATTGCGAAAGCACCTTATCGTATGGCTCCAGCAGAGATGACAGAGCTCAAGGAGCAGCTGAGAGACCTACTCGACAAGGGCTTTATCCGCCCTAGTGTTTCACCATGGGGAGCGCCGGTCCTCTTCGTGAAGAAGAAGGACGGTAGCCTCCGCCTGTGTATTGATTATCGGGAGCTGAATGCTGTTACGGTGAAAAACCGTTACCCTTTACCACGCATCGACGATCTATTTGATCAGCTGAGGGGCATCAGTATTCTCCAAGATAGACTTACGTTCCGGATACCATCAGATTGCCATCCGTGACAGTGATATCGAGAAGACAGCTTTCAGAACGAGGTATGGGCATTATGAGTTCACAGTTATGCCATTTGGCTTATCGAATGCACCAGCAAAGTTCATGGACTTAATGAACCGCTTGTTCCAAGATCAGTTGGACAAGTCAGTGGTAGTCTTCATCGATGACATTCTTGTGTATTCTAAATCGAAAGGTGAGCACGAAAGCCACCTGAGAGATGTGTTACAAACTCTGAGGAGAAACCAGTTGTATGCAAAGTTTTCGAAATGTGAATTTTGGTTGAACCAAGTATCTTTCCTTGGACATGTGATTTCTGAGGCCGGGATCGCTGTTGATCCGGCAAAGATAGATGCAGTGCGCACCTGGCCTAGGCCGAAGACAGTCACTGATATCAGGAGCTTCCTCGGTCTGGCAGGATATTATAGGAGGTTTGTGAAGGACTTCTCCAGTATCTCGAAGCCGATGACTTCCTTAATGAAGAAGGATGCACCATTCGAGTGGACAGTTGACTGTGAGAGTTCTTTCGCGAGTCTCAAGGATGCTCTGACATCTGCACCAGTCCTGACTATACCAGACGGTCCAGATGGTTTTGAGGTCTACTGCGACGCATCAGGCAGAGGTATGGGTTGTGTATTGATGCAACACGGGAAGGTCGTGCATACGCCTCCCGTCAGCTGAAGAAGCATGAGGAGAACTACCCTACCCACGACTTAGAATTGGGTGCCATTGTCTTCGCATTGAAGATATGGCGACATTATTTGTATGGGGTAAGTGTGACAATCTATTCTGACCATAAAAGCTTAAAGTACTTGTTCACTCAGAAAGAGTTGAACATGAGGCAAAGAAGGTGGGTTGAGTTTCTGAATGACTACGATATTATCTGCAATACAAAGAGGGTAAGGCAAATGTGGTAGCTGACGCACTGAGTCGCCGAGCACACTCTCTCCATTCGCTAGTCTCTCATACTGGCTTGGTTGAAGAGGTGCGGAGTGCTCAGATGACGGATCAGTATATGCTGGAGATCCGGCAGAAGCTTATTGATGGCACATTCGAGGGTCAGAAGTACGACTTCAGACTCCACGATGATGACCTGATTAGGCTGAATGGCCGATTGTGTATACCTAGGAGTAGCGCTGAGTTGAAGGAGCGCATATTGAGTGAATCCCATTGTTCTACTACTTCGATTCACCCCGGAGCTTCAAAGATGTATAAAGGTATGAAAGAGGTATTTTTGGTGGACTGGAATGAAGAAAGATGTTAGTGATTATGTATTGAGGTGTCTCACTTGCCAGAAGGTCAAGTTTGAGCACCGACGGCCTGGTGGTATGGTACAGCCAATGCCAGTGCCTGAGTGGAAGTTCCATGATATCTCCATGGACTTTGTAGTAGGGCTTCCGCCTACAAGGGGAGGTCTGAATATGATATGGGTGATAGTTGACCGACTGACCAAGGTGGCCCGATTCATTCCGATGAAGGACACTTGGAAAGTGGCAAGATTGGCAGAACTGTTTGATAAGAGATTGTAAGACATCATGGTGTACCGAAAACGATTGTATCTGACAGAGATACCAGATTCTTATCCAGATATTGGAAGTCCACACGAGAGGCATTGGGTACTGAATTGAAATTGAGTACAGCGTTTCACCCAGACCGATGGTCAGAGTGAGCGCACCATTCAGACACTTGAGGATATGCTACGTGCTTGTGCACTTGACTTTCAGACCAGCTGGATTGATAAGTTACATCTGATCGAGTTTAGTTACAACAACAGTTATCATGCTTCGATCAAGATGTCTCCCTTCCAGGCCTTGTACGGTAGACCATGCCGCACGCCATTATGCTGGGATGAGTCGAGTGAGACGGTCATTATAGGACCAGAGTATCTTGAGCAAGTTCAGGCAGAAGTTCGCCAGATCAGGGCTAATATGAAAGCAGCTCAGGATAGACAGAAGTCGTACGCAGATGTGCGCCGACGTGACCTGGAGTTCGCCGTGGGCGATCAGGTATTTTTGAGAGTATCCCCCATGAAGGGAGTATTTCGTTTTGGCCAGAAGGGCAAGTTGAGCCCAAAGTATGTGGGGCCTTATGTTGTGACGGAGCGGATCGGCCCGGTAGCCTATAGACTAGACCTACCCGCCGAGCTGGGCAAGGTACATGATGTATTTCATGTGTCCCAGTTGAAGAAGTATATGTCTCATCCGTCTCATGTGCTTCAGCCTGAAAGGCTAACCTTAGAGCCGACCATGCGATCAGTGGAGACTCCGGTACGGATTCTGGATGCTAAGACTCGAGACACTCGCCATAAGTCCGTGAGACTGGTGAAAGTTCTCTGGTCTAACCAGGACGTTGAGGAGGCCACTTGGGAGCTGGAAGATAAGATGAAGGCGAAGTACCCGTCATTGTTTACTTCTTAGTCCTTATGTGTATAGGGTACGGGGCGTACCCCTTTTAAGGGGGGTAGAGCCGTTTCGGTTATGTGTGTACGACGTGTATTTGAATACATCGTCTATGTTATGTTGTTATGTTACAGACCGTTGTGTCTGAATGATGTGGATAATGTTGTATGGACCTGTGTCCAATGTTATGTAAGTTGTGTTAGTAATGTATGGAAGTATTGTTTATAAGTGTTCCCGTGTTCTAATATTTAGGATATGTGGAAGTATGAACTTTGAGGACAAAGTTCTTTTAAGGGGGGTAGATTGAAATACCCCAAACCTTAATATATTGTTTAAACACTTAAATATGGTGTATTAAGACTAAAAAGAGTCTTAGAAACATTAGTAAACAAATTTAAACAAAAGGAAACACAAAATGTGCTTTAAAGTCAATAAGAGCCAAAATGTGCTCTAAGCTTGGGATAAACTTGGTTAAGACCTAATGAACTTACCAAGACCTCATTTATACTAATGAACATATTAAATCAATTACCAAAGAAAACCAAGCTTGAAAACAAGTTTAAACACAAAATGTGCTTTAAGGAGTCTTAAAGCACATTTTTGAAAAATTGTCTTGTAAATGAGTTTTGAGTGGCTAGATGTCCATCATTACTCTTAAATATATGTGTACTATATAATATCACATTTGGGTGTCTATATTAGTGGGAAATCAAAAATTTCACTTCTATGTGCCTTGTTTTATGAATAGTAACTTTTATAAGCTATTTTGTAACATATGTTTGTATAAGTAATTAAATTGACAAACAAAGACTATTACCCTCATTATATTAGGGGGCCGGTTTTCTAAGGTTTGGTGACTCACCACCCTCTTGTTATTTGTTAAGTAAATAATGATGACTAATAAAACTATTTGCTTTAAAACTACAAATATCTTCTAAAGTAAACCAATCTTCATTCTCTCATTTCCTTTCCTTGCTCACACGGTTTCCCACCTCTCTTCTTCCTTCCTTCTTTGTTCTCTCACGATAAACCACTACCACCATTAAAACAAGCTTTGATCTCTTGTAAAACCTTGCTCACTTGTCCAAATCAAAAACAAACACCACCATCTTCTTCCTCTCCTCAAGCTCTTCATTTCTATCTTCTCCAAACTCAAGACAACCATTTCGGTGCCATGGAGTTTCTCCATTGAAGGAGCTTGAGCTTGTATTTTTACATATTGTTACTCTCCTTGGTTCTAGGTAAGGAATCTCAAACAAAAATCAAGTTTCCTCCTTGTTTTTGTCATGTCCGAAAATAATATTGAAGGAGCTTTTTATGTGACTTTGTTCTAGCTTCATTCCAACTCTTCATGGACTAGGTGGAGTCCTCTCTTGCTAGATATTCAAACTCTCTTCAAAGAGCAAGGTAAAACAACTACATTAATGTTTTTGAAACAATGTAAAACTAGGGTGTACAATGAGATGGAGCTTATAGCTTGAATACTCATTATAATGTTTGTATATTGTTTAGAACTTGTCAAAGAATCAAGTACTCTATCGGTTTTCTAAAGGAAACAAGAAAGAAGTTATTTTGCAAAAGAGGTAAATCTACTAACCTAATGTTGTCTTAATGCCTTAGGAGAAATGAGCTTATAAATGCTTATTAAAACTACCTAAAGAGCCAATGGTGAATGACTTAGTAAAGTGTTCTCAAGAGCTTAGTAAAAGGCATATGTGTTGTTGAGTGTATTTGCAGGTTAAAGGCAAATATATTGTGGAAATTCAGTGTTTATGATTTATGCACCTTAAGGGCCTAAGAGCCATGTCATTTAAGGGCCTAAGTGCCATGCAATTTAAATTATGCACTATATTGTGATGTAGTGCTTTGTGAGTGAAGTTTGTGTATAATAAGTACTTGATGGATTTTTAGTGTTCTTGGTTGTTTGTTGGTAAAAACAAGGTTTTTGGTCTAGTAATGTTCTAGGAGAACCTATGTCGAAATTTAGGTAACAAATGTGAAGTTCTAAGTGTTAAAATGAGTTTGATAAGTTAAGGAGTATTTAAGTTGGTTAAGTGTTGTTCTTGTGTAGAAACATGCATTAAGGTGATTTGGGATGTAACAAGGACTTAGGCATAAGCTTGAGATTTTAGTATGTACCAAAGTCATTTTGGGACTTAGGTAAAGACTTAGGCAAACTTTGGTAAATAAGGAGAAGTGTAAACTTGGAAAAGAGTTTCAAGAAGGATATAAGGAATTAGTGTGAGAGATGATGCTTGGGAGATGATGTTAAGATAAGGAGAAAACATTTTGGGATAGTAGTTATCATAGGTGAGAAACACCATTTAGAAACCTAGTGTAAAATGTTGTAAGTGTTAAGGAATTTACAAGGAGATAAGTAAAGGTTTAAGGAATTAGAAAAAGAGTTGTGTGAGTATTTAAGGATGGTTTAAGTTGTGTTTGAAGTGCCCAAATGAGATTAGGGGGTACTAGGTTATATGGGGTGAAGTTTGGAGTTGAATGTAAAAGGAAAATAAGGATTTGGGGCAGACCGGACTTGCGACCGGACTTGCAAGCCCGGTCGGGCCCTGTTACACTACCGGAAAATGTTTCTGGAATCGACCGGACTTGGGGGACCGGACCTACAAGTCCGGTCGGGCTTGTTTTGTGAGAGGGAAAATGTTTCTGGAATGGACCGGACATGGGACCGGACTTGGCAAGTCCGGTCGGCATGAATTTTGTACGGGTTATAAGTCTCTGGAATCGACCGGACATAGGACCGGACATGTAAGTCCGGTCGGAGTGAATTTTCCAACGGTAAAAGGTACTGGAATGGACCGGACTTAGGCAAGTCCGGTCGGCAAGTCCGGTCGGACCTAAACTTGTAAAAAAAAAAACAGAAAAGAATGTGACTTATGTAGTTAACCCTAGGGTGTATAATGAAGGTAACCTAGGGTAAGATAGACATTAAAACATGTCTATAATTATGTTAAACACTTAGTAAATTTGGGGGTTAAGTAAGTTAATTAACCGACGTTCTTGAATTATGTATAGGAGTGACTTACGGAGGAAACCAAACGAGGCAAGGACCAAGGTATGGTTTTCTTGCAGTCTGTTGTCTAGCGGTTTACACCGGTTTGTGTGTTGTATGTTTTTCTGTGTGTTTACCACGTTATAAGATTTAAACATGTAATGAGTTTACAGTTGTTCATATTATTGTGATGTGGTGTTGTGACTCAATTCCCTTGTGTGTGTCTAACATGACTTACCACCAATTGTGTGTTGGTTGTTAAGTTCCACTATGAACTTCTAACAAGTGTTATCTGGGAAGTGAGGAATCCGGTTATCCGGTCATGCATGTAAGTTAAGAGTAGATATCTGAATTAGATTCGACTCTTATGTTGTTAAGATTGTTCTCCTTAATTTGGCGTTCGATCTCCCGCTAGCTTCTTCCAAAGCTTACCTATTCTGACTTATGATCGGTTTAGTGGGAACCTGTGTTTGTGTGGTGTGTTCGGGTCACTAAATCCGAACCATCGTGACTTAAGTTACTCGTTCGCCTAACAGAACGGTAATGAGTGTGTTTAACGAGCTTAACATGAGGGTGAATCACTCTCTAGGCTCTTATGTTATTTGACCCTTGTGGTTTGTTATTGTGGAACTAAGATCCACCGTGTATGTGATATTGAGCTGTGCACTACTGATGCCATGCTCCATGTTATGTTCAGTTATGTTATGTATGTAAATGAATGCCATGTTATCATGACAATTAGCTGCGCGTATCCCGGTAGCCGATGGGCTGCGCGTTAGCCATACCAGCCAAGGGTTGCTGACCCCCTCGGGGGATCCATATTTCTTATACTGCAGGATGAGGATCGAAGAAGCGGAGTGGCTTTAGATCCTAGGATGTAATCCCTTTTGTATACTTTTGGGTGTTGGCCCGGGATGCGCCTGTGCTCCTGTGGCGTTATGTATTATTGGGTTGTTGCAGTTACAGTGATGCTATACAGTGAAGGATGTATGTAGTACTCGGTATTGTATATAATGTATTTATGGTTTAGTTTTATGCTCGGGAGTCTGATCATCAGACCGGTACAATTGTATTTATTCTGCCTTGTCAACCACGTGGGTGGTTGACGGCGTTGTAGCACCGAAGCGTTAGTTACTGTTTAGTTGTTTTATTCCGCTGCGATTTCATTTAGTATCATGTGCGTATTAGGGGTGTTACAATTATTATTACGGACGATGTGGATACAGAGGCGGAGCTAGGATTCAGAGTCAACTTGCTAGCTGGAGTTTTCTCTATCCTTTCTCTTATTTTGTTAAAACATTGTTTATATATAGTTATGTTTTTATAATAAACTTAAGCCCTCCCAGGTTTGGGATGCGAGCCTATTTTATATAATCATGTTATGTTAAGCTTTCCACTATGATTTTATCTAAAGTAATGGTTTAACTCTTGTCCTTCATGTGCTTTAATTCTCTAGCTAATTGTTAAAGCAATATTTGTAGTTTTCTAATCAACATGCGAGAGCTGAGATAGATAACAAGACGTGGGAAGATAAACCTGATTAACAGCTAGAAGCCTGATCCGGCCTATAAGTTAATTAGTCTCAAATAGAAGTTGTTCTTTATGCCATTGGTTGTGTCCGGATTAGAGCATTAGTCTGCTGCTAGTTCTAGCAACTGGTTAGGGTTCGTTAGATTTAGTCGTCAACGAATTATTTATAGTTTCTGAGTTTATTACTTAAGTGGTAAAGTTTATATTAATATAATTGATAAAATAGGTGAGCAGAACAACCCGGGATGTTTTCTTAAAAGATAAAAAAAAGATTTATAATTTCTATTTTTATTATTTTGTTTTTGTTCAGGTTAGGTTTTCGATTATTTCTTCTCCTTAAAAAAACGATAAAATCTATTTACTAGAAGTCTCAGTAAATTTAATCCACTATCAGTTATCCACAGCGAGGTCCCCAAGAGTACGACAACCCCACGAATCCACTATCCCGCAAAACGATTAGGTACACTGCCTATGTGGTAGAAGTAGTCACATATTTCTCCAACAAGTTTTTGGCGTCATTGCCGGGGACCTCCGGCACGGTTAATTGCTGGTGTTTAATTTTATTGAAATTTCTATTTTTATTAATTTTTAATTTATTTTTTTTTCGCTTTATTTTATCTTATTTTATTTTACTTACAAAAAAAAATTTCTTGTATTTCTGTTTTAGTTCTTATTTGATCTTCTATTTTAGTTAATTTTGTTTTTATGTTTCTTTTCTATTTTTAGTTCTATTCTACTCGGTATTTTTTATTTTTGTTTTTATAGGTTAATTACTGATAATGGAGAGCGGCTATGACGAGGTGAGAAGATTGTTGATCGATTTAGAATGGACGCGAATGCAAGAGGAAATATCCTCATATCGAAGGTTGGTCAAGGTTTATCAACCACCTCAACAATCAAATCGAGAGCCGTATTGGTGGGAAATCGACCAGGCTAATACACAGTATAACGAAGATCAGTTGGGGTATTACTACTTCAATCAGAACAAGCAACAATCTACACAGAGGCCAGACGAATTCCTCCCAAATGTGGACGAGCCGCTAGAAGAAATTCCAGTGGTGACCCCAAGGAGTGAAGATCGACTCGAGCCAGATAATCTTGAAGCTACAAGTTCTGATGAAGAGATAAAGAAACTTCTCAGGACATTTTTCTCCGACGCCGAGTTAGAACAAATGTCTGAGAGTTACAATCTTCCTCCATCTCCATCCCCAACACAGGAGGAGCAATTAAAATTCGAAGATATTGTGTTTGAGCCGGTCAACCAGCTGGAAGAGCGCTATCCTGTTGAGCCTCACCAACCGGAAGAGGAAATTTACATCCTCGAATCTGAGGAAGGAACACCACTACCACCGGTCTCTCATCAACTTCCGTCCTGCCTCCATAAGCCTCAACAGCAAGAGGAGGATGTTTACATCCTCCAATTTGAGGAAGAAAAATCATCACCACCTGGTCTCCTGTTACAACTACGTTACCGGCAGTACCTCCTCAAACACCAGGTTTTGTGGAGTATTCATTTTCCTATTTTATTTACCGAAGTAACGTTTTGTTTTGATCCAGGTGGTTTGCTTTTTATTATTACTAACTTCGTTTTCCTGGCGAAGGTGTTGTCTACTTTTATTTTTGATCCAGGATAACGAAGCAGGAGTCTAGCCAAAGACTAAAACTACGGGCAGCTTACTGGGAGGCAACCCAATGGTTAAACTTTATTATCCTATTATTATTATTATTATTATCTTTATTTCTATATTATGTTTTTCAAAAAAAAAATTAACAAAAAAATTTCAATTAATAGGGGAGCATATGGTTTTATTTTATTTTTATTTATTATTTTAATTTTAATTTTTAACAAAAAGAAGTGGAAATGGTGTCTATGCTTTCATGCAACGCTTTTTAGCGTTTATTTTTGGGTAGTGTGTGCAGGTGAAATTCTTATCATGGTATCTGAAGAACTCCAAGGCTGGACACTTGCTTGAACGCAAGTGTGAGGAACGCTACTACCCCCATTGTTCGCACTTAAGTGTGAGGAAGGACATCTTCCTCAATCTACGATATCAGGGGAGTTTCAGTTCCTTTATTTTAAATGTTTGTGTCCAGTCTATCACGCTTAATGATTATTATTATATCAGTCCATGATTGTCCTGAATGAAATTCTTCATGAGTCTGGCATATTTTGAAAGGTCTTTTCTTGATTATTTTATGAACAATGAGGACATTGCTCCTCTTAAGTGTGAGGAAGTTTAGACCTTTCCTTGAAAATATGCCAAGTTGCACCTAATGCCACACTTGATTTTTATTGTTCTCTAATTATGATAGTAAGCTTCTCTAAATGCCAATACATGTTGAATTTTCGGGCTAAAATTTTTTGTGGAGGTTTCTGAAATCAAGCCTGATGACAACCTCAAGAATCGTTCTGCTTGACGTTGTTTGTATGTATCAAATTCTTTCTTCAAAATTAAATCTATTTTCACTGAAATCTGGTGGATAAGCTGATTGTGGAAATTGAACTACCTTAGCTCGGTAATCATGGAACTAAGTGAAAGTTTGGTATAAAAAGGATAAGGCAAGGTACTCCTCTGATCATATAATGAAGTTTTCTGAACCAAAACAGGCCTCTCATTCGGTTATTAAGTCCTTGGGGTGCCTCATCACCCATCTACCTAAGGTCTTGTGATCTGGGATAGAAGGCCCAAAGCCGCTACATGGGTGAAGAGAAAAGTCTGGGGGATGAAACAAATTGTGCGAACAAGAAAAAAAAAACAAAAAATGAACACGCAAAACTCTTAATGCTGAATAATTGTCGCAATTTCTCATATTTTGATCATGAGTACGTGGTGTTGAAAGGTATTGCGGAATAAGGCATTACTTCACACCCCTTGTCATCCAAAGGTTAGAGAAAAGAAATTGGTGGAAGGTTCCAAGCTAATCTATGTTCAATTTTTACAATCTAACTTATCCATGCTCTTATTAAAAAATGTTATGTTTCACTGTTTAAAAAAACCTACATCTAAGAGCAGGATTATTCTTTTGATTGCCATTTAGCTTGATTTCCTTCCACGATTGTTGAACCCCGGAGTTTGATACGGTGATGTGACGGCCCAGCCTAATCAACCCACATGTGTGATATTGTCCGCTTTGGCACGCAGGCCGCACGTATTTGTTCCTGGGGTTTCGCCCCAAAACGCGTCACACAAGGGAGAGGTATCCATGCACCTATAAGGCACACTTCGTTCTCCTCCCCAATCGATGTGGGAGGTAGCCCACCTCTGGGTGCTACACTCCACCCCCCCTCACGGGAGCCCAGCGCCCTCGCGGGCCCACTGGCACACCGACCTGGGTCTGGCTCTGATACCATCTGTGACGGCCCAGCCTAATCAACCCACATGTGTGATATTGTCCGCTTTGGCACGCAGGCCGCACGTATTTGTTCCTGGGGTTTCGCCCCAAAACGCGTCACACAAGGGAGAGGTATCCATGCACCTATAAGGCACACTTCGTTCTCCTCCCCAATCGATGTGGGAGGTAGCCCACCTCTGGGTGCTACACTCATTGAAATACCCCAAATCTTGGTATGTTGTGTAAATGTTAAACTATGGTATTTAAAGGCTAAAAAGTGCCTTAGAAACATAAATGAACCATTTAAACCATGGTGAAACACAATGAAACACTAAGACACGGTTTGAGCAAAAACATGCTCTAAGGTTGGAGTGAACTTGGTTAGGACCCAAAGAGCCTACCAAGACTTGATAATATTTAATTATGACTTTATAAGGCTAATTAAGTCCTTAGGAAACTTTGGTAGACAATGAAACCAAACAAAACACAAATAAATACCTTAAGGTCAATATGGGCTAAAATGTGCTCTAAGCTTGGGATAAATGTGTATAAGACCTAATGGTCATACCTATGCCTTATTTATATGTTAATGAACATACTAAATCAATTACTAAAGAAAACCAAGCTTGAAAACAAGTTAAAACGCAAAATGTGCTTTAAGGAGTCTTAAAGCACGTTTTTGAAAAAATTGTCTTGTAAATGAGTTTGAATGGCTAAATGTCCATCATTACTCTTTAATTAACATGTGTACTATAGTATCACATTGGGGGCTATAACAATGGGAAATCAAAAATTTCACTTCTATGTGCCTTGTTTTAGTGAATAGTAACTTTAATAAGCTAGTTTGTAAATATGATGTTATAAGTAATTAAATGAGTCAATAAAGACTATTATACCCCTAGACTACTAATGGGGGCCGGTTTTTATGAGGTGAGTCATCACCTTGTAAGTTAACAAAACAAATAACTAATGATAAAGCAAGTTACTATTGCTTTATTACATAATATCTCTTAAAAAGGCAACCTATCTTCTTCTCTTTCCTTCTTGCATTCCCACGGTTCCAACTCTATCTCCTTCTCTATTCACGTTTTTCTACAGCAACACCAACACCACCATTATTCTCCATCTTTGAATGCTTGTATCTCCTAGCTCACTTGGCCAAATGAAATTCTAAGACCACCATTCTTCTAGTTGGAGCAAGCTCTACACTTCTACCTTTTCAAATCTTCAAGAACTCAATTTTGGTGCCAAGGAGATTCACCATTGATGGACCTTGAGCTTGTCTTTCCACATATTATTGATCTCCTTTGCTTCTAGGTAAGGAATCTCAAAGAAAAATCAAGTTTCCTCCATGTTTTGTGTGTGACCGAAAATACTCATTGATGGAGCTCTTTGTGTGACTTTGTTCTAGCTTCATTCCAATCTCTTATGGACTAGGTGGAGTCCTCTCTTCATAGATATTCAAACTCCCTTCAAAGACCAAGGTAAAACAACTACATTAATGTTTTTGAAATAATGTAAACCTAGGGTTTACAATGAGATGAAGCATAAAGCTTATATACTCATTTCAATGTTGGTATATTGTTTAGTAGTTGACAAGGAATGAAATGCCTTATCGATTTTATGAGGAAACAAGAAAGAAGTTTGGGTGGAAAAGAGGTAAATATACTAACCTAATGTGGTTTAATGCCTTAGGAGTAATGAGCTTATAATGCTTGTTAAAACTACCTAAAGAGCAAATGGTGAATGACCTAGTAAAGTGTTCTCAAGGAGACTAGTAAAAGAACATATGTATTGGTGTATGTATTTGCAGGTCAAAGGCATTATTGATGTGGGAAATTCAGTGTTTAAGGTTATGCAATTTAAGGGCCTAAGAGCCATGTTGTTTAAGGGCCTAAGTGCCAAGCAATTTAAGTTATGCACTATATTGTGATGTAGTGCTAAATGTGTGAAGTCTTGTGTATAAAAATGTGTTTGATGGATTTTAGGTGTTCTTGAATGAAATAAGGTAAAAACCTAAGTGTTTGGATGTGAGTAAATCCAAGAGAAGCTATGGCCAAATTTGGGGAAATGTGTGAGAAGTTCTAAGTGTTTTAAGAAAGTTTTGGTGAACTAGGAAGTATTAAAGGTGAACAAATGTTTCACTAAGGAAGAAAACGTGCATTAAGGAGTTACAAGGATTAGGTGTTATCTTGGAAGTTCTAGGAGTTTAATGAGTGTTTTAGGATGTAATAAAGTCTTGGAGAAGTTTGTTTAAAGTTTGGGTAAAGTTGATGAATAAGGAGGGAATGATGTTTAGGTAAGGTTTTGAGTAAGGAATTTTTAAGAAGTTGTGAAAAGGAGATTTAGTTAGTAAGAAAAGGAGTTGGGAGATGATGTTAAGGTGTAGAGGAAACACCTTGGTATAGTGGTCATTATTTGTGAACTACCACTTAGAGATCTTAAGGAGAAAACATCCCAAGTGCTAGGAATTTTGTAAGAAATTTGTGAATGATAAGATGGTTTTGGTGAGAGATTTAAAGAGCTTAGCACATGGCTAAAGGTGTGTTTGATGTGCCAAATGATGTTTGGAAACATTATGAGGCTTTAGGAGAAGTTTGGTGAAATTGGTTAAGTGTTTAAAGACTTGGAAATTGAATGTTTTGCCGTGTCCGAACTTCCGTCCGGACATGGAAGTTCGGACAGGCTCTGTTGGGTAAAGGATTTTCTCATTCTCGAACTGTGTCCGAACTTGGGAAGTCCGGACACAAGTTCGGACGTGACTGTTTCTATCTGGGATTACTCTCGAACTGTGTCCGAACTTGGGAAGTCCGGACACAAGTTCGGACGTGTGTATGGTTTTCAGTATTAGGTCGCGGCTTGTGTCCGAACTTGGGAAGTCCGGACACAAGTTCGGACAAGGTGTTGTATGGACCAAAAACATTGTTTAAGGTATGGAAATGATGTGTAATGATGGGGATTGATGGTTAATGATGTTATGAGGTTGTTAAGGACATTTTAGGTGAGTTTTAATGACAATTAAGTGGGTGAAAAGTTGTAATAAAATGTGAAAGTAAAACAAGTTAAAAAGTGAAGTTATGTAACTAAGTTAACGGGGAAAAATTATAAGCATTAGACATTAAATAATCATGCAACCCCGATGTTAATAAAAGTATATGTAATGTTATCAGTTGTTCGAGAATTGCTCGAGGAACATAAGTGGACGTGGTAAAGTGGACTCCGGTGACAGGTATGGTTTTCTTGCAACCTGTGTCCTACCGGATTACACCGGCTTGTATGCCAATATGTTTTACTGAGTGTTTGCCACCTTGTAAGATTAAAACATGTAATGAGTTTATAGTAATTCATTTATGTGGCGAATTCGGCCTCCGATACCATTTAACCTCAAATATGTGTTAAACCTTAGCTAGCCAAATCTAGGAACACATGAGTGATCGGTATTCGGAGTTGACGGCCCAAACCTTGGGAACGTGCTAACCACGGCTATGTGTGAGTTAGTTGGACATTGTTGTTGTATGCAAGTGTGTGAACCTCCCTTGTGTGCTTAACTCGGTTATGATACCGTATGGTGTGTGGATGTGGTAGGCTCCATAATGGATCTCTAACTACTTATTATTGAGTGTATATGTACTAATGAGGGGTGAGGAGTCCGGTTGTTCCGGCCACGCGTGTGATGGACGGGAGTCGATGTCATATTCGGTTCGGCTCTCTTGGTGTATGTATAGGTGGTATTCCAATTTGGTTTCTACCTTCCCTTAGCTTATCCAAAGCTAGTTACTGACTCACGTCAGGCCACAGGGGCATACGAATGTTATTTTGGTGTGCTTGGGATCACTATATCCGACACACCTTGGGTTTAAGTTAACCGTTCTATATAACTGGACGGTAACGAGGTTGGTAACGAGCTTAACATGGGATTGGCAAAAATCCCTAGGCTCACATGGTATACTAACTATGGTGGAAGGTTCCTTGTGAGAACCGATTTTATGGTGTTATGTAATGTTATGGTGCTATGCAAATTCCCTTGCTGTACTATGGTATATAATATTATATATATATATATATTGGATGTTTAAAATGAATGCGATGTCATCATGTGTGCGTCGAAACAAGAAAGGTGTTGTTATGTTTGTTATGTGAGGAATGAGATGTGTTGTAGGATATGGAGTGTGTGGATCATGGAAATGAATCCCAGTTATGACAAGAGGCGTTTAAGGATAACCCGATTAGTGGGTACGTGTCGTTCATTAAGGAAGTAGCTCCGTTTTAGAGGAGAGCCACTCTAGGGTTAAAGGAATCATTGGATGATTTGTTAAGTATGGATGTGTTGGTTATAGGTTGAGCCCACTGAGGCGAAATGTTATGTGTGGTATGTATATGGCTTGTATGCATGATTTAAATATAATCAACCGCATGCTAAGACGACAATTAGTTGTGCGTGGCCCGGTAGCATGTGGGCTGCGGGATTACCATACCAGCAAAGGTGCTGAGCCCCTTGGGGGCCACCCTTTCTCTCCTTTTCTATTTCAGGTACAAGGAGCTGGAAGCCGTTCGAGAGTAGGAGGGGGTTAAATGTTTATACATGGGTAGCCATTTAAATGGCGTAAGCATTGTAGACGTAGTAAGACCGAAATTGTTATCGGCATTAGTTTTGTAAATACTCGGTACGGTTGGAATGTAATAAGTATATGGGTTGTGGTTAAGGGAAGCAAATGTTACGTGTAGTTGCTCGGGAGTCTAGTCCATCAGACCGATACAAGTACATGTATTAGCCTGTTAGCCACGTGGGTGGTTAACGGCGTGTAACACCATTGAAATAAGTAATGTGATGAGTTGAGTTTCCGCTGCAGATTGTTGTTATGTGTTTGTTGTTGGATGGGGGTTACAAAAGTGGTATCAGAGCGAAGTATCGCTCTGATGACTGAATTACCGAGCCTAGGAAGTACCGAGTTAGGATTTAAGTACTTTGGGTTAAGGGTTGAGTGATAGCGTGAGAGATACGGTAGATAGGAACTACCAGTGAATACTGGAAACCTACAGTATCCTTCCCGCCCTCCACAATCCCTGTTTTATAACTTGGGCAACAACGCCAGAGAGATGGAAGTCCTCTCTTACTCGGGAATACCCGATCTGGCTATGATTAAATACCTTTAGGGTACGGAGAACCTGTCATACGGTAGATCCCGAAAACTGGGAATCCCGGAGACGGTCTCCATCTGAACAACGTTAACCGCATTTAATAGCGAAGAATGAAGAATTTGTGTATAGGGGAATAGAATTTCCGGCAACCTGGGTCGACATGCCGAGCAGTCGAGAACAACCGGCTTGCAACGCACTGACCGTTGCAACAAGCAAGAAGTGGATTAATGAAAACCCGAGACGAAGTCTATGGGACCACAGTTGGTAAGCGATACACCAACGGTATGCCAATCAACTAAGGAACTACAACGTAGTGCCCAAACAAGAGACAATCTCAGCAACCACGACAAGTACGTGGAACGGGCTACAAGAGGATACAATATTAAGTAAAAGGGGGTCTCCCAGAATGGGAAACACCCTAGTTGATAATTATCATGCGAAGACTGTGAGAAGTCACCTAGAGGAGTTATTATCAAGACAGTAAGATCAGTGAGGGCAAATAAGGCACTGATGACAATATGGGTCAAAACAATACCACAATCGGTATGTGTTAAACCGATAGTCAGTTAGCATGGCGCACTTGCTATAGCAAGTGCTGCTATAACAGGGCTATTCGGGAAATTTATAACCACTACAAAATACTTGGAGAAGTACAATAAAGTTAATGTGATTGTCATAACAGTGGGAGGGCCTGTTAGCCTAACCTCTGTAATTGGAAGTACACCAGTCAGCAAGAAGCTGGACTTGGCTAAGGTAAGAAGATGTTGTGAAACCATGAAAATTTTTCTTTCAAACCTAAATTTATTCAAACCCTTTCTTTTCAAAACCAGATTTTCTTTCAAGCCACACTTCTTTCCGACCTTCTTTTAAACCAAACCAGTGAAACCAGGGGCAATTGACAAGGATAACAACAGTGGATAAACCTTCCCGATTAAGTTCGGGAAGCAAGGAATGAATATTGTCACGGGACAATATAAGGGAGTGACAACAGAATACTTCACCTAGGCGTGTGACGGACACTACAAGTGTACCAACTGTGTTGTGGGACGACTGCACTCCGATAGGAGCATGTGGGCCTGACAGACTACTTATAGGTTAGTTGGGTAAGTAGAATGTATCTATACCCCATATATGTATACGATAGAGTCCGAAACACGGGAAGTAGTCGACTCCGTCTACGGTCAGCAGTATAAATCAAACGAGAGCTAGAGATTGCAAGGAATGGTTGAAGTAAGGAACTCAGTTAAGTTAACGAGATTAAAGGAATTAGTGAATTCCTTTCAAGGAAATGTTTAAGAGTCAGAGGTGCGAAGTGCACTAACTGAATGTAAAGACAGCTTATATGACTTAGGATCCCCAGGGATAAACATGGATAGCTGGAAAGCAGGGCAAGGCAGATGCCTAATGTGGACACATTAATGTGCAATGGACGGGATGAAACTCCCAGAATGAGTACCTGCACTATCAGGAAATGTTGATCTTCACAGAAGAAGATAGTAACCAGATAAGAACGCAAAAAGGCGTGGCTAACTGGATGTACCAATAACTGTGAACCAGATGTAAAGGCATAACTTAACAACACCCAGGAGAAATCCTTGAAGGGTGTTTGCATCAACAATTGTTGAATGAAATACATGACAGAAACGCAAGGGTTGAAATTAACACCCAGTTTAGACATAAGTTGTCAGGAGACGGACTGACAAACCTAAGGGGCATCCCATGAAAGGAAACGGAATACAACGACCTTGTCATGGAACCCACTACAACCTTTAAACATGTAATGTTGTACAGAGAAGTACATATGTGTGGACAGCCTACAATAAGCCCAGCTCAAGGCAAAAAAGGCTTATAAGCCATAAGCAAGATATGTTATATAAATTTGATTGATTGTAGAAGTTTATGTTGTATAAGTGGATAAAGTGGTAAGCGAACCACTGCATTAAGAGTGGGGATGCCTCTCGATATTGTGAGACCGCAGAAGCGGTAGTTATGTGAATCAAGTTCAAGAAATATGTGGAGGACGGACCACGTTGTTATTACCCCAGGATGATTTGAATAAAATAATACGAAAAGAAGTGCTCGTACCAGTTTGTACACAGAAAGAAGTAAGTCTGATAGCAATCACCATAGGTGTGTGAAGCTAAATGTGTAGCGAACAACGCTCAAAGAAACATAAGGCTCAAGAAAATATAGTATATTCAAAATCAGCCAAATAAGTGGCCAGATAAACCCAGCGTAATAGCGGAAGCTAATATAATAGCGGATACAGTATAAGTTGATGCTATATAATGAAAGAGGATACGGTGTGCAATAAGCGACCGTTGTATAAGTATTGCTAGTGATGGTATGACAAATAAGCAGAGTTGTGAGTTAACCCCAGTGAGATACAACAGTAATTGATAGCAAAGGAACCGAGCAGTAAGCCGGTGACAAGTATTATGTGATAAGAATTTCGGTAAAACACAGTGTGAATTCCTATCGCAATCGCATGAGAGATTTACTGTCAAGTTTACGCCTCTGCACTCTGTATGACTGAGTGTTTTGGTATTGCACTTGTGCAGTAATGATCAAGTGGGATAGCTAGGAATCAGAAGCATGGTAATTGTGGAGGAATAATGTTATAGTGGCCGATGCATAGGTAATGCAAGGCCGCAGGAATGGAAGAGTACTTGTACGAAACCAAAGGTGGAGGTATGGTTAAGAATAAGTGATAACAGTGGCACTAAATGCCAAATATCGGTATAGAATATCCCCAAATGTTGTAATTAGCTGAGAGAGCACTACACACTAAGTAGTAGCTCAATCTCAACCGACAGTAAGTCGGTAGAAGCAAGTCAATCATTGTGAATTACATACTAGTTTACGCTGTAAGCTATTGGAGAAGTGGATGGAAAATCGTGAAACTCACCGAATTCGCTCAGGGTAAAAGATACCATGGGTCGGTTGAGAAACCATTCTTCCCAAGATAAGGGTAATACATTGGAGATTACAATACAGTAACAGTAACGAATGGGGCAAACTAGCTCTATAATTATCAGGGTTGCGCAACAGAGGCCAGTGAGCCCATGCGTCAGGTACCGGGTATACATTGTGAATATGAATGGATGGCTAGTAATCAATGCCTAGAAGCCTCACAGGCCAGGACCGAAACCGGTTATGAGTTAGATAACTCCAAGGAGAATTCTTGGTTGAAGGATTAAACCGCCGATATGGTTAAGATCCTCTAACCAGAACGCATTGTATAGCAGACCGCGTGGAAGTTAAAACACTTCACGACGGCAAAATTTAAAGCCAATGTTCAGTGATTACGTGGGCGTAATCCCTTTTAAGGGGGGTAGAGCGTAAAGCCGCTTAGTGTGTTTTACCGTACAATGTACGTGAACTGGGTTGTGCATAGCACAAAATGATTTGTTATGATGGTTGGCGCGTGTGTTATATAAACATACGCATTTTTTGTGGTTAAATTGTGGTAATTGCGCACAGTAGATGCGAATACCATTGTGGGAAGTGTGTTTATTTTGTAACAGTGGTGTGTGAGAGTACAAGTGGAAGGGAGTAAAGAAACTCCCGGGGAACTAAAACCCCGATGGTGCATAAATGTAAGCCATGTATTTTTTGATAAAAATATATGTATATATATACAGTGTTGTGATTTATGAAGGGATATGAGACCGACATAGAACCTAGTGAGAATTAAATTCCCTAGGTAACTTGAATTAAGTTGGATTTGGGTGATGATTGATAGACGGAGTTCTATCCCTTGGAGATGTAATGATTATGACTAGAAGGATTTAAAGATAGAAAATGGGATACGCTTGAATTAGTTGTTGGTTGAAAAAGAAGTGGGAGGTGAAACTTGATTATCATGAGATCAAGGGAAGCCGAACACAAATTGGGGTGGAAAGATAGTTCAACACTGATGCTGATCACATCAGGGTTGGATGACTCTTGAAACTCCCTGTAAGTGGTCACAAACAACCACGTTAAGAAAGATGCAAAGAGCATAAATGGACTTGGAGTTGTGTTGTGTTTTCAAAAAGGATTTTCAATGAGTGTTTCCAAAACAATCGATTAATATTTTGTAAAGATCTTCTTATACTTAACCTAGTAAAGAATATTTTTGTAGTACTTGCTCACGAGCTGAGTATGAGCCTTTGTCTTCGGACCGGTGCATGAGAAGTATATATGTTAAAAAATTAAGTGACTGTTTTGATCTCCCAAAGGAACGGGGACCAGAAGGTGTCCATCGCGACCGGGTTCTGCGGGATCACTGTGTATATGTACTCAACATGGGACTCGAGCCATGGAGAGGTGGAAAAGGTATTTCTGTTTGATATACATGCTATGACATGTTGTTTGGTATGTGTGATAAAGGTTATTTTGACTTTGATCTCCTAAAGTGTATGCTATCAAGGCCTAGTCTAAATGTGTTGTGTTACATAGACCTATGTGTCTAAATGTGTGTTATGTCCACCCAGACCTAAGAGTCTGAGGGATATTGTATAGGTGCAAGTGTGGTGAAGGTACCCGGACCATTAAGTCCGAGGTTACCGTGTGAGTATGATATTTTATGTATAATGTGGATATGTTGCCAGGACCATTAAGTCCGAGGTTGGATGTAAAGGGTGGTGGTAATGGAAGTTTTATGGCTATAAGTAATTCCCGTATTCTAATCCAATGATGCGAGGAAATGTGAACTTCGAGGACGAAGTTTTTAAGGGGGTAGATTGAAATACCCCAAATCTTGGTATGTTGTGTAAATGTTAAACTATGGTATTTAAAGGCTAAAAAGTGCCTTAGAAACATAAATGAACCATTTAAACCATGGTAAAACACAATGAAAACACTAAGACACGGTTGGAGCAAAAACAAGCTCTAAGGTTGGAGTGAACTTGGTTAGGACCCAAAGAGCCTACCAAGACTTGATAATATTTAATTATGACTTTATAAGGCTAATTAAGTCCTTAGGAAATTTTGGTAGACAATGAAACCAAACAAACACAAATAAATACCTTAAGGTCAATATGGGCTAAAATGTGCTCTAAGCTTGGGATAAATGTGTATAAGACCTAATGGTCATACCTATGCCTTATTTATATGTTAATGAACATATTAAATCAATTACTAAGGAAAACCAAGCTTGAAAACAAGTTAAAACGCAAAATGTGCTTTAAGGAGTCTTAAAGCACGTTTTTGAAAAATTGTCTTGTAAATGAGTTTTGAATGGCTAAATGTCCATCATTACTCTTTAATTAACATGTGTACTATATAGTATCACATTTGGGTGGCTATAACAATGGGAAATCAAAAATTTCACTTCTATGTGCCTTGTTTTAGTGAATAGTAACTTTAATAAGCTAGTTTGTAACATATGATGTTATAAGTAATTAAATGAGTCAATAAAGACTATTATACCCCTAGACTACTAATGGGGGCCGGTTTTTATGAGGTGAGTCATCACCTTGTAAGTTAACAAAACAAATAACTAATGATAAAGCAAGTTACTATTGCTTTATTACATAATATCTCTTAAAAAGGCAAACCTATCTTCATTCTCTCTTTCCTTCTTGCATTCCCACGGTTCCAACTCTATCTCCTTCCTCTCATTCACGTTTTCTACAGCAACACCAACACCACCATTATTCTCCATCTTTGAATGCTTGTATCTCCTAGCTCACTTGGCCAAATGAAATTCTAAGACCACCATTCTTCTAGTTGGAGCAAGCTCTACACTTCTACCTTTTCAAATCTTCAAGAACTCAATTTTGGTGCCAAGGAGATTCACCATTGATGGAGCTTGAGCTTGTCTTTCTACATATTATTGATCTCCTTTGCTTCTAGGTAAGGAATCTCAAAGAAAAATCAAGTTTCCTCCATGTTTTGTGTGTGACCGAAAATACTCATTGATGGAGCTCTTTGTGTGACTTTGTTCTAGCTTCATTCCAATCTCTTATGGACTAGGTGGAGTCCTCTCTTCATAGATATTCAAACTCCCTTCAAAGACCAAGGTAAAACAACTACATTAATGTTTTGAAATAATGTAAACCTAGGGTTTACAATGAGATGAAGCATAAAGCTTATATACTCATTTCAATGTTGGTATATTGTTTAGTAGTTGACAAGGAATGAAATGCCTTATCGGTTTTATGAGGAAACAAGAAAGAAGTTTGGGTGGAAAAGAGGTAAATATACTAACCTAATGTGGTTTAATGCCTTAGGAGTAATGAGCTTATAATGCTTGTTAAAACTACCTAAAGAGCAAATGGTGAATGACCTAGTAAAGTGTTCTCAAGGAGACTAGTAAAAGAACATATGTATTGGTGTATGTATTTGCAGGTCAAAGGCATTATTGATGTGGGAAATTCAGTGTTTAAGGTTATGCAATTTAAGGGCCTAAGAGCCATGTTGTTTAAGGGCCTAAGTGCCAAGCAATTTAAGTTATGCACTATATTGTGATGTAGTGCTAAATGTGTGAAGTCTTGTGTATAAAAATGTGTTTGATGGATTTTAGGTGTTCTTGAATGAAATAAGGTAAAAACCTAAGTGTTTGGATGTGAGTAAATACAAGAGAAGCTATGGCCAAATTTGGGGAAATGTGTGAGAAGTTCTAAGTGTTTTAAGAAAGTTTTGGTGAACTAGGAAGTATTAAAGGTGAACAAATGTTTCACTAAGGAAGAAAACGTGCATTAAGGTGTTACAAGGATTAGGTGTTATCTTGGAAGTTCTAGGAGTTTAATGAGTGTTTTAGGATGTAATAAAGTCTTGGAGAAGTTTGTTTAAAGTTTGGGTAAAGTTGATGAATAAGGAGGGAATGATGTTTAGGTAAGGTTTTGAGTAAGGAATTTTTAAGAAGTTGTGAAAAGGAGATTTAGTTAGTAAGAAAAGGAGTTGGGAGATGATGTTAAGGTGTAGAGGAAACACCTTGGTGTAGTGGTCATTATTTGTGAACTACCACTTAGAGATCTTAAGGAGAAACATCCCAAGTGCTAGGAATTTTGTAAGAAATTTGTGAATGATAAGATGGTTTTGGTGAGAGATTTAAAGAGCTTAGCACATGGCTAAAGGTGTGTTTGATGTGCCAAATGATGTTGGGAAACATTATGAGGCTTTAGGAGAAGTTTGGTGAAATTGGTTAAGTGTTTAAAGACTTGGAAATTGAATGTTTTGTCGTGTCCGAACTTCCGTCCGGACATGGAAGTTCGGACAGGCTCTGTTGGGTAAAGGATTTTCTCATTCTCGAACTGTGTCCGAACTTGGGAAGTCCGGACACAAGTTCGGACGTGACTGTTTCTATCTGGGATTACTCTCGAACTGTGTCCGAACTTGGGAAGTCCGGACACAAGTTCGGACGTGTGTATGGTTTTCAGTATTAGGTCGCGGCTTGTGTCCGAACTTGGGAAGTCCGGACACAAGTTCGGACAAGGTGTTGTATGGACCAAAAACATTGTTTAAGGTATGGAAATGATGTGTAATGATGGGGATTGATGGTTAATGATGTTATGAGGTTGTTAAGGACATTTTAGGTGAGTTTTAATGACAATTAAGTGGGTGAAAAGTTGTAATAAAATGTGAAAGTAAAACAAGTTAAAAAGTGAAGTTATGTAACTAAGTTAACGGGGAAAAATTATAAGCATTAGACATTAAATAATCATGCAACCCCGATGTTAATAAAGTATGTAATGTTATCAGTTGTTCGAGAATTGCTCGAGGAACATAAGTGGACGTGGTAAAGTGGACTCCGGTGACAGGTATGGTTTTCTTGCAACCTGTGTCCTACCGGATTACACCGGCTTGTATGCCAATATGTTTTACTGAGTGTTTGCCACCTTGTAAGATTAAAACATGTAATGAGTTTATAGTAATTCATTTATGTGGCGAATTTGGCCTCCGATACCATTTAACCTCAAATATGTGTTAAACCTTAGCTAGCCAAATCTAGGAACACATGAGTGATCGGTATTCGAGTTGACGGCCCAAACTTGGGAACGTGCTAACCACGGCTATGTGTGAGTTAGTTGGACATGTTGTGTGTATGCAAGTGTGTGAACCTCCCTTGTGTGCTTAACTCGGTTATGATACCGTATGGTGTGTGGATGTGGTAGGCTCCATAATGGATCTCTAACTACTTATTATTGAGTGTATATGTACTAATGGGGGTGAGGAGTCGGTTGTTCCGGCCACGCGTGTGTGGACGGGAGTCGATGTCATATCCGGTTCGGCTCTCTTGGTGTATGTATAGGTGGTATTCCAATTTGGTTTTACCTTCCCTTAGCTTATCCAAAGCTAGTTATGACTCACGTCGGGCCACAGGGGCATACGAATGTTATTTCGGTGTGCTTGGGATCACTATATCCGACACACCTTGGGTTTAAGTTAACCGTTCTATATAACTGGACGGTAACGAGGTTGGTAACGAGCTTAACATGGGATTGGCAAAAATCCCTAGGCTCACATGGTATAACTATGGTGGAAGGTTCCTTGTGAGAACCGATTTATGGTGTTATGTAATGTTATGGTGCTATGCAAATTCCTTGCTGTACTATGGTATATATATATTATATATATAGATGGATGTTTAAAATGAATGCGATGTCATCAGTGTGCGTAAACAAGAAAGGTGTTGTTATGTTTGTTATGTGAGGAATGAGAGTGTTGTAGGATATGGAGTGTGTGGATCATGGAAATGAATCCCAGTTATGACAGAGGCGTTTAAGGATAACCCGATTAGTGGGTACGTGTCGTTCATTAAGGAAGTAGCTCCGTTTTAGAGGAGAGCCACTCTAGGGTTAAAGGAATCAGGATGATTTGTTAAGTATGGATGTGTTGGGTTTATAGGTTGAGCCCACTGAGGCGAAATTATGTGTGGTATGTATATGGCTTGTATGCATGATTTAAATATAATCAACCGCATGCTAAGACGACAATTAGTTGTGCGTGGCCCGGTAGCATGGGCTGCGGGATTACCATACCAGCAAAGGTGCTGAGCCCTTGGGGGCCCACCTTTCTCTCCTTTTCTATTCAGGTACAAGGAGATGGAAGCCGTTCGAGAGTAGGACGGGGTAAATGTTTATACATGGGTAGCCATTTAAATGGCGTAAGCATGGTAGGCGTAGTAAGACCGAAATTGTTATCGGCATTAGTTTGTAAATACTCGGTACGGTTGGAATGTAAAAGTATATGGGTTGTGGTTAAGGGAAGCAAATGTTACGTGTAGTTGCTCGGGAGTCTAGTCCATCAGACGATACAAAGTACATGTATAGCCTGTAGCCACGTGGGGGGTTAACGGCGTGTAACACCATGAAATAAGTAATGTGATGAGTTGAGTTTCCGCTGCAGATGTGTTATGTGTTTGTTGTTGGATGGGTGTTACAGGTGACCTTAGAGAAGTCGGTTCTTTATTTCTTGAGGACAAGCAAAAGATAAGTGTGAGGAAGTTTGAAAGTGCGAAATATATAGACGTTAAGGGTTAACTACTTATGATTTGCAGATTTAAATAATATTTCTCACTTATCTTACATTTTCCTAGATTTAGTTTTGATATGAACAGATGTATTATATGTGTTAAATGTAGGAAAAAGCCATGTTAATGGATAGATGATCTCATGAGCTTTCCAACGCATCAAACAGCGAGTAAAACGGACTTATAACGAAGAATGTGGAGCCGGTTGAAGATTGCGGTAAAATGGAGAACAGAGGCGCAGACACAAGCTGCGTCCGCATGAGGAGAGGCGGACGGCTAGCGGACAGGACTCGAGGCGGACATCACTCACGTCCGCCTGAAGAGGCACGGACACGAGGCGGACATCAAAATAGAGCCGGGCGGACAGGCGAGGACAAACACACACGTCCGCGTGACTTTAGGCGGACGCAGAGGCGGACGTGTCTAAAAAATGCGCCAGATCCAGATTTCGACGTGAATAGTTTTCTTCTTCCTTCTTCCTTTGCGGCGCCGCAGTCGAACTGCTCCTTCATTAATTTCAGACGGCGCCTACCTTAATCCACTCACGCGTGACGCCGGCTCTGTCTGCAATCAATTGCTGCTGCCCGATCATGAATGAAATCTCTGACTGCGATTTTCACTGATCTGCTCACCAACTCCACCGCCATCTTGCTCCAGAGCTTCAATCAGTCAGCACCGTCCTCACCAAACTCACACCTATCTTATTCCATTCACACTTCTCCACCTTTCCTATAAATAAGCTACGTTCCCTTCAGTATTGATCATCCCTTCTTCAAATCCAAAGCTCACCACGTACGTTCTCCACTACCATACTACCATACAACCACATCCATTTCTCTTCTCCCCGTTTTCTCCATTTTAAATTTGTTTTTCCACCACACCACATCACTGCCATTAATTAGTATTATTATTACGGACGATGTGGATACAGAGGCGGAGCTAGGATTCAGAGTCAACTTGCTAGCTGGAGTTTTCTCTACCCTTTCTCTTATTTTGTTAAAACATTGTTTATATATAGTTATGTTTAATTAATAAACTTAAGCCCTCCCAGGTTTGGGATGCGAGCCTATTTATATAATCATGTTATGTTAAGCTTTCCACTATGATTTTATCTAAAGTAATGGTTTAACTCTTGTCCTTCATGTGCTTTAATTCTCTAGCTAATTGTTAAAGCAATATTTGTAGTTTTCTAATCAACATGCGAGAGCTAAGATAGATAACAAGACGTGGGAAGATAAACCTGATTAACAGCTAGAAGCCTAATCCGGCCTATATGTTAATTAGTCTCAAATAGAAGCTGTTCTTTATGCGATTGGTTGTGTCCTTAGCAGATAGTCGCGTCTGCTGTCTTATCGAGTCCGGTTAGAGCATTAGCTGTGTAGTTCTAGCAACTGGTTAGGGTTCGTTAGATTTAGTCGTCAACAAATTATTTATAGTTTCTGAGTTTATTACTTAAGTGGTAAAGTTTATATTAATATAATTGATAAAATAGGTGAGCAGAACAACCCGGGATGTTTTCTTAAAAGATAAAAAAAAGATTTATAATTTCTATTTTTATTATTTTGTTTTTGTTCAGGTTAGGTTTTCGATTATTTCTTCTCCTTAAAAAAACGATAAAATCTATTTACTAGAAGTCTCAGTAAATTTAATCCACTATCAGTTATCCACAGCGAGGTCCCCAAGAGTACGACAACCCCACGAATCCACTATCCCGCAAAACGATTAGGTACACTGCCTATGTGGTAGAAGTAGTCACATATTTCTCCAACAAGTTTTTGGCGCCGTTGCCGGGGACCTCCGGCACGGTTAATTGATGGTGTTTAATTTTATTGAAATTTCTATTTTTATTAATTTTTAATTTATTTTATTTTCGCTTTATTTTATCTTATTTTATTTTACTTACAAAAAAAAATTCTTGTATTTCTGTTTTAGTTCTTATTTGATCTTCTATTTTAGTTAATTTTGTTTTTATGTTTCTTTTCTATTTTTAGTTCTATTCTACTCGGTATTTTTTATTTTTGTTTTTATAGGTTAATTACTGATAATGGAGAGCGGCTATGACGAGGTGAGAAGATTGTTGATCGATTTAGAATGGACGCGAATGCAAGAGGAAATATCCTCATATCGAAGGTTGGTCAAGGTTTATCAACCACCTCAACAATCAAATCGAGAGCCGTATTGGTGGGAAATCGACCAGGCTAATACACAGTATAACGAAGCTCAGTTGGGGTATTACTACTTCAATCAGAACAAGCAACAATCTACACAGAGGCCAGACGAATTCCTCCCAAATGTGGACGAGTCGCTAGAAGAAATTCCAGTGGTGACCCCAAGGAGTGAAGATCGACTCGAGCCAGATAATCTTGAAGCTACAAGTTCTGATGAGGAGATAAAGAAACTTCTCAGGACATTTTTCTCCGACGCCGAGTTAGAACAAATGTCTGAGAGTTACAATCTTCCTCCATCTCCATCCCCAACACAGGAGGAGCAATTAAAATTTGAAGATATTGTGTTTGAGCCGGTCAACCAGCTGGAAGAGCGCTATCCTGTTGAGCCTCACCAACCGGAAGAGGAAATTTACATCCTCGAATCTGAGGAAGGAACACCACTACCACCGGTCTCTCATCAACTTCCGTCCTGCCTCCATAAGCCTCAACAGCAAGAGGAGGATGTTTACATCCTCCAATTTGAGGAAGAAAAATCATCACCACCTGGTCTCCTGTTACAACTACGTTACCGGCAGTACCTCCTCAAACACCAGGTTTTGTGGAGTATTCATTTTCCTATTTTATTTACCGAAGTAACGTTTTGTTTTGATCCAGGTGGTTTGCTTTTTATTATTACTAACTTCGTTTTCCTGGCGAAGGTGTTGTCTACTTTTATTTTTGATCCAGGATAACGAAGCAGGAGTCTAGCCAAAGACTAAAACTACGGGCAGCTTACTGGGAGGCAACCCAGTGGTTAAACTTTATTATCCTATTTATTATTATTATTATTATTATTATTATCTTTATTTCTATATTATGTTTTTCAAAAAAAAAATTTAACAAAAAAATTTCAATTAATAGGGGAGCATATGGTTTTATTTTATTTTTATTTATTATTTTAATTTTAATTTTTAACAAAAAGAAGTGGAATGGTGTCTATGCTTTCATGCAACGCTTTTTAGCGTTTATTTTTGGGTAGTGTGTGCAGGTGAAATTCTTATCATGGTATCTGAAGAACTCCAAGGCTGGACACTTGCTTGAACGCAAGTGTGAGGAACGCTACCCCCATTGTTCGCACTTAAGTGTGAGGAAGGACATCTTCCTCAATCTACGATATAGGGGAGTTTCAGTTCCTTTATTTTAAATGTTTGTGTCCAGTCTATCACGCTTAATGATTATTATTATATCAGTCCATGATTGTCCTGAATGAAATTCTTCATGAGTCTGGCATATTTTGAAAGGTCTTTTCTTGATTATTTTATGAACAATGAGAACATTGCTCCTCTTAAGTGTGAGGAAGTTTAGACCTTTCCCTGAAAATATGCCAAGTTGCACCTAATGCCACACTTGATTTTTATTGTTCTCTAATTATGATAGTAAGCTTCTCTAAATGCCAATACATGTTGAATTTTCGGGCTAAAATTTTTTGTGGAGGTTTCTGAAATCAAGCCTGATGACAACCTCAAGAATCGTTCTGCTTGACGTTGTTTGTATGTATCAAATTCTTTCTTCAAAATTAAATCTATTTTCACTGAAATCTGGTGGATAAGCTGATTGTGGAAATTGAACTACCTTAGCTCGGTAATCATGGAACTAAGTGAAAGTTTGGTATAAAAAGGATAAGGCAAGGTACTCCTCTGATCATATAATGAAGTTTTCTGAACCAAAACAGGCCTCTTCATTCGGTTATTAAGTCCTTGGGGTGCCTCATCACCCATCTACCTAAGGTCTTGTGATCTGGGATAGAAGGCCCAAAGCCGCTACATGGGTGAAGAGAAAAGTCTGGGGGATGAAACAAATTGTGCGAACAAGAAAAAAAACAAAAAATGAACACGCAAAACTCTTAATGCTGAATAATTGTCGCAATTTCTCATATTTTGATCATGAGTACGTGGTGTTGAAAGGTATTGCGGAATAAGGCATTACTTCACACCCCTTGTCATCCAAAGGTTAGAGAAAAGAAATTGGTGGAAGGTTCCAAGCTAATCTATGTTCAATTTTTATAATCTAACTTATCCATGCTCTTATTAAAAAATGTTCTGTTTCACTGTTTACAAAAACCTACATCTAAGAGCAGGATTATTCTTTTGATTGCCATTTAGCTTGATTTCCTTCCACGATTGTTGAACCCCGGAGTTTGATACGGTGACCTTAGAGAAAGTCTGTTCTTTATTTTCTTGAGGACAAGCAAAAGATAAGTGTGAGGAAGTTTGATAAGTGCGAAATATATAGACTTTTAAGGGTTTAACTACCTTATGATTTTTATTTTAAGTAATATTTCTCACTTATCTTACATTTTTCCTAGATTTATGTTTTGATATGAACAGATGTATTATATGTGTTAAATGTAGGAAAAAGCCATGTTAATGGATAGATGATCTCATGAGCTTTCCAACACAACAAACGGCGAGTAAAACGGACTTATAACGAAGAATGTGGAGCCGGATGAAGATTGCGGTAAAATAGAGAACAGAGGCGCAGACACAAGCTGCGTCCGCATGAGGAGAGGCGGACGGCTAGCGGACAGGACACGAGGCGGACATCACTCACGTCCGCCTGAAGAGGCGCGGACACGAGGCGGACATCAAAATAGAGCCGGGCGGACAGGCGAGGACAAACACACACGTCCACGTGAGTTTAGGCGGACGCAGAGGCGGACGTGTCTAAAAAATGCGCCAGATCCAGATTTCGACGCGAATAGTTTTCTTCTTCCTTCTTCCTTTGCGGCGCCGCAGTCGAACTGCTCCTTCATTAATTGCAGACGGCGCCTACCTTAATCCACTCACGCGTGACGCCGGCTCTGTCTGCAATCAATTGCTGCTGCCCGATCATGAATGAAATCTCTGACTGCGATTTTCACTGATCTGCTCACCAACTCCACCGCCATCTTGCTCCAGAGCTTCAGTCAGTCAGCACCGTCCTCACCAAACTCACACCTATCTTATTCCATTCACACTTCTCCACCTTTCCTATAAATAAGCTACGTTCCCTTCAGTATTGATCATCCCTTCTTCAAATCCAAAGCTCACCACGTACGTTCTCCACTACCATACTACCATACGACCACATCCATTTCTCTTCTCCCGTTTTCTCCATTTTAAATTTGTTTTTCCACCACACCACATCACTGCCATTAATTAGTATTATTATTACGGACGATGTGGATACAGAGGCGGAGCTAGGATTCAGAGTCAACTTGCTAGCTGGAGTTTTCTCTACCCTTTCTCTTATTTTGTTAAAACATTGTTTATATATAGTTATGTTTAATTAATAAACTTAAGCCCTCCCAGGTTTGGGATGCGAGCCTATTTTATATAATCATGTTATGTTAAGCTTTCCACTATGATTTTATCTAAAGTAATGGTTTAACTTTTGTCCTTCATGTGCTTTAATTCTCTAGCTAATTGTTAAAGCAATATTTGTAGTTTTCTAATCAACATGCGAGAGCTGAGATAGATAACAAGACGTGGGAAGATAAACCTGATTAACAGCTAGAAGCCTGATCCGGCCTATAGGTTAATTAGTCTCAAATAGAAGCTGTTCTTTATGCGATTGGTTGTGTCCGGATTAGAGCATTAGTCTGCTGCTAGTTCTAGCAACTGGTTAGGGTTCGTTAGATTTAGTCGTCAACGAATTATTTATAGTTTTTGAGTTTATTACTTAAGTGGTAAAGTTTATATTAATATAATTGATAAAATAGGTGAGCAGAACAACCCGGGATTTTTCTTAAAAGAAAAAAAGATTTATAATTTCTATTTTTATTATTTTGTTTTTGTTCAGGTTAGGTTTTCGATTATTTTTTCTCCTTAAAAAAATGATAAAATCTATTTACTAGAAGTCTCAGTAAATTTAATCCACTATCAGTTATCCACAGCGAGGTCCCCAAGAGTACGACAACCCCACGAATCCACTATCCCGCAAAACGATTAGGTACACTGCCTATGTGGTAGAAGTAGTCACATATTTCTCCAACAAATGTCTCTCCAATAGCTGAGTACGAATCCCTGTCATTCATAATTAGACACAATTATAATATATGACTAGAGACAAACATGTATAACATGGATTATTTTCATAGTTAGGTAAATACCTTCAAGTAAAGAGTAGATTGATTTAGTCTTGTGGACAAACAATAGTGTCACAGGCATTGGGTTTAAAATGGCTACCTCTTGGTCAAACTCAGTAGCGGACTAGAACTTTTGTTTAGGGGGGTCAAAAAAACTTTTAACACTATTGTTCTTTAAAACATTATGTTATTTTGTATTTTTTAAAAATTTATAAGAGCATTTTACAAATTTTAAAAGTTTGGGGGGGGGGGGTGGCCATTAGGAGATGGATTTTGGTGCATTCAAATATCTGAGTGATATCCCATTAGAGTGCTTGGCACAACACAAGTTTGACCAGGGGCAAACACAAAGGGGGGAAGGGCCGCCCCCCCCCCCCCCGAAACCTCAGAGAACTGGAATGCCAACAACATTTGTTCTAGGATTATGAAGAGGCTGAAGGCACTTGAAAAACAAGAGAAAACTAGGCGATGCTTTACCAAGGCCTCAGGGTGATAAGGGTATTTCTTGAACTACAAAACATAAATAGGGGTATCTTGTGAACTTCAAAACATAAACAGGGGAATTTCGTGAACAACAAACTTAAATAGGGGTATATTATAAAATTTAAAAATTTTCAAAAAAAAATAGCCAAAATAACTGCGAATTTTTCAAAAAAAGAAAAAACGGGTCAGGGGCAAAATAGTCATTTTTCAGGGGAGGTTAACAGAATATTTGACGCCGTTTTTAAAAAGGGGTATTTTGTGAATTAGCAAAGAAAACAGGGATATCTTGTGACAGTTTCAAAAAAGGGGTATATTGTGAATTACGAAAGAAAACAGGGGTATATTGTGAATTTTCCCTATTTTTATCTTCTATTCAGAAAATATTTTAATCTGGGCCAGTCCAAATACGAATGCTGGAAATCTTCCACACGCCGCTGCCTGAGTACCTGTTTATTCAATTCCATTGAAGTTAGGATTGTTCCCTAAACAAACCAACTTACTTCGGTATTTATATATGACTACCTACACCTATATTTAGTATGAAATATATATATTGAATTTTAATATTACTAAAATTATAATAAATATACATATAAATTTATTAAATTATACAATAAACCGAATATATAAATGTAGTTATCTCATTGTAGCTAAAAAGAGATTGCTTAAAAAAAACTAAAAATAAGATAGAGATTGCGGATAAGACATATTTGGGAGTCCTTACACAAGTATTAAATTATGGGGGGGGGGGGGGGGGGGGGGGGGGGGTGTAAAATTATGCTAGGATCTTCACCCAAATATGCTCAACATAATCGTCGTTGATATCAAATACATCTTCAATCTCAAACTTTAGTATCTCGCTACTAATGATGAGTACAATCAGAGACCAAAATGGTCAGGCAATGGTGATTTGGTGACGTGTAATACAAGTTCGACATTTAAGTGGTTGACCCAGTTTAGTATGAAGGGAAATGTTTTGTGGAAGATGATTGCGTGTTCTATTTATGGTGTGTTAGTAGTTTTGTTGGGAGACTATTCGTGACCAATGTGGTATTATTAAAGATATTATATCACTAGGTCTTAAATAGAGGGACACTATGGTGTATGTAGTTGTTGAATTTATATGGTTATTAGATTGGTTAAATGATCATACAATGTTCTAGAAGGATAACTATGTTAGTTGTCATGTGTTGAAATAGTGTTACAAGGTCTTGTATGAGGATCTCAATGGATCGGATTCATATCAGGTGACTATGTTAGTTGTCATGTGTTGAAATAGTGTTACAAGGTCTTGTATGAGGATCTCAATGGATCGGATTCATATCAGGTGAAATATCACCCGCATCTATTCTAAGAATGTATCACCCAATACCCACCCTTAATTCTAAGGGATTGAGTGATAACCGGGTAAAATTTTTATTTGTATATTTTTTTAATTTGTGCATAATATCTCAAAAAAGTTCTTTTACATCAAGAACATAAATTGTAATGATAACACAAAAATGTTACAATTCAAATTCAAAGCATTTAATCAATGAAGAAAAAATGAAATAAATTATTTAAATGTAATAATATTGTCTAAACCAGAATGTCAAATTGATGTAACAGTAAATAAAATTTAGGAAAATTTCAGAAATATCACTAAGTTGTTGCTTAATTCAAGTTTTACCACCGTGTTTTTAGAATTATATAGGTTAACACTCATTTGCAACTAGTTTCACCAAATTCTACCCCGTCTCATATTAGGTTATTTTCACCGTTAAAGCCTTTGTAAAAAGTCAAAAATACGCTCATATTAAGTAGCCACATGACTTAGAAGATCAACTCCATTATAGTACGCTAAATTCTTATTTCCAATAAGAGGATATTTTAGACCTTTTAGAGTTCAAAGATATTTTAGACCTTTTACATGGGTTTTAGCGGTGAAATTAACAGAATACAATCCAATGTAATTTTAAAAATACAGTAGTAAAACGTTAATTAAGCAAAACTCAATGGCATTTCATGAAATTCCCTACAATTTATTATTATCTAATGACATAATCTACACATGCGCAAAATCATACTAAGTATGTTTGTACATTTTGTAGAAACCACTAATATGTGGGATTCAAAAGATGCTTGATTATGAAAAGATAAAAAAATTAATTTGAATGAATGCACATAAAAATACAACATGTCTTTGAATGGATGACGGAACGGGTGATAAGCAGGTGATGGATTGGGTGGTGGATAAAACATTGTCACCCGGATCAGTCACCTTGTAACGCCCCTAAATTACTAACCATATGATAATAAACTTGCTCAGATTAATAAAGCGGAAGCATAAGTCTTGTAGGGCGTTACCGCCACATTCACAACCATGTGAATGCTTAGGCTTAATTTACAACCAAACTGACTTTGTGTTACATAAGTTATAGAACAACCTAATACATTAATCTAGAAACCAAAAGAGACTAAAGTGATGGTCTTCTAGCCCCAAAAGCCCACACTCTCGGATGTCTCCACAAATAAGGAGAAGCTTCTTCATTTCCTGCATCTGTGGTCATTCATACAATCACAGAGAAAAGACCACAGGGCATAAAGCCAAAAAGTCAGCAAATCTGAGTAAAATCAAAGCTACCATCAGAAAATAACTTAGTAAAGTACTTGATGGTATATACACAAACTTTGCTCAACCAAGAGTTCAAGCATTAACAATAAGGCATCCAAACCTGCACAAGTACATGTTAATCAATTCACATATTTTCCTTAGTCATCAATTTCTCCATTCCACACGAATCAGTTCAAGGGATGAATCCCGATCATTGAGACGATCCAACCTTTCCCAAACGCACTCCAGGCCCTAAAAGATGTGCACACCCCCTATAGTACCTTTAAACTATAGTGTAGGAAACCATGAAGCATCTCATGGAGCCCAAGGCATACCATGAGTCCAATAATTCATAAGAAGGCAGTTACTGCTCAAGTTCCACATATGGCCATATATCTCAACAATCCGATCCAATGAGTTACTCATTGAATCCTCGTTAATCAGAATATAATAATTTAAAGTATAACAAGAATCAACAGTCAAGTCACTTAACAAAGCCCATTTCATAATTTCAAACACAAGGGACATAACAATAATCAAACAACACTTAAGGAAAGGCTATGATCACATAATCTTACATGGCACCTTCGGCCAGGTCACACAGCATCAAATATCTCAACTTAACAATTCAACCAACCATAAATCATACCTTAAGACCAAGTCTTGATCAAACAAACAAATCATATCCATTTTAGTTCTATTATTAACTATCTCATCTAGATTAGCTTAAGACATAATTTAACTATAGATTACAACCTGAATCAAACCATAATTGGTTCCTAACATTTTCGGTCATAATAACACAATATTAACCGGATTAGCTTAGGAGTTAATCCAACCATAAACAACCTTCTAAGACCGTACATCTAAGTTCCTAACATATTAGACTTTAAGACCTTAAGTCTTAGCTTAGATTAAACTATCATCTTCATCATAAAAATCATGCTATATATCTCTTTAATAGTTCATAGCCAATTCTGCCATAATAGGTTACTAAAGACCAGAACAATCAACAATCATGTTTTTAGCCCTAGGACACATCTAGTTTACACTAATTAACTTCCAACTGAAACCGGTTATACTAGACATCTAATTCACCAGATTAGCTCTTCTAGTAATCACACTTAACATCATAAATAAATTCTATACTTTCACCTATGTTACTCGGCCATAACAATCAGATAGGTTCTAGGTTAGTTAAGCACCCAAAACACTTGATTAATGCTCTAGAATTCCACCCACAAATCTGGTGATTAAACAAAACTCTTTAAGACACCATTTATCCTAGATTATAACAACACCAGATTAGACTAAAGATCATCCAGAACAATCATAATTACCTCTAGGTTATTCCCACTTACTAAACAGCAGCAAAACATCATAAACTAGCTCTTAAGCAATCAGTAACCAAAGATATGTTGTAAACACATCCTTTTCTTCCTTAAAACACTTTTCTAACTCTTCTAGCTTTAGGCTAATAAATACCTACGAATTTTAATTAGATAATATAGGGGTAATGCTCATGTACAACATACAGATTTATTAAGGGATGGTAACCATGAAGTTACCTTGAAAATTGATGAAGAAAACCTCTCTAAAACCTTGCAGAACTTTGCTAGGAATCTAAGGCACCCTTGAACAGCTTGGAGCACCTTGGAAATGGCAACTATGGAGCTTCCAGTTCTCTCTTCTTTTACGACTAGAGGTTACCTCCCAAGGTAGGTTTCCTTCTTGCTCTCTTCTAAACTGGCTGTAGGAGATCTAGATGATGGATGAATGATTTAAGTGAGTCAAAGGTTCTTCTCCTCTTCCTCTTTTGCTCTCGGCTGAAGTGGTAAGCAATGTAAGCTCTCTTCTCTTCTTTCTCTTCATAATGGAGGTAGGAACACAAGAGTGGGATGAAGAGAATGGAGTATGAACGTGGGTTATATATAGGCAAGGGCTGATCCTTGTCAATTTCCCCCTTGATTAAGTAAACTTCTAAGTGGTGACACCTTAGGCTCCATTTGCTAGCTTCTGATTGGCTCATAATAAGGCTTAATATAAGAAAGACAACACATGGGCTGACTAAGGGAGGTGGGTAGCAGCCTATTCTCATTGGACCAAGGTGTGGTCTAATAGTGTAGTGACACCTCCTACTAGGCTGCATAGGTGTCGGGCTCCTATTGGTCCTAGTGTCAACCAATGCTAATTTGACACCTCGTGCTTGCCACCTCGTGCTTGCCACCTCATGCTTGCCACCTCATGCTTGCCACCTCGTGCTTAAAGACGTCCTACTTGCCTACTAGCTTGGTCGTGCTTAAGACGTCCTACTAGCTTGCTAGCTTGCTGAGTCACCTAGTTGCTTACTAGCTTGATGAGTCACCTACTTGCTTGCTAGCTTTCCCAAGCAGCTACATCACCTACTTGTGTGTTTACTACATAAGCTAGCTGCTGCATCACCAACTAGCTTGGTTGTCACAATGTTATTGGAGCATTCTAGCTAGCTACTTTTAAAACAATACAAGAAGTGCTATTAAGGACTTTTCTGGTCCTAATGTGTACTAATGCCAATATTAGGATTTAAATATGCTTAATAGCTCATTAGGACCTAATTAGCAAAGTAAATCATCCTTTAGAAACTTTGGGTATTTCACACCTACTCACCCGATTATCATATATTTATTTTGAGTTTTCATACGTTTAATTGAATCGGGTGGATCAGGTTAGCGGGTATCAATTTAAAATTTTTATCCCTAGTCTTGTATAACTTGAGTATTTATAAGTTTCTTATTGTGAATGAGGTGGTGGTGTATGATAAACGGGGAATTTATCTATATTTATATGATCTAATTGTCTATTAATTTAGGATATAATGTCATAATTTCCCCACTTAAGTGCTTTATTCTGTTCAATATTAAGAACGTCCATTACGTGTTGTTTTTATGCTTTGGTAGGTGAAAATGCTCAAGGACGAGGTCTAGGAGTGTGTGTCAAGAGATTAACAATCAAATTGGGACCAAACAGGAGCAATAACAGCTCTTCTAGTATATTTTAGGGATGGCCCGAACCAACCCCATGCTGGAGCTATTGGACTATTTTGAGCATGGTTAGAGTTGTTACACTACGAAAACTTCAGACCACCTCTTGATTGAAGTCTCGTGTTTCGCATGTAGAGAGAGCACATAGGATCTCTAATACTTTTGGCTAACCTCACAAACCTCATGCATGAATGCACGTTAATTTCACTTTAGGCCCAGCTGCGTTTGTGACCTAATTGGACAACATTTGACTCAATACACATGAATTGGTTTTTGAATTGTTTTTGGACCTATCATCTCACATATAGCAAAACGATAGTGGCACTACAGCAGGAGGGATTGAATCAATATTTTATCCATCTTTTAGACCTAGTCATGGAGGAAGAAAGACAATGACAACAAACAGAAGGAAGCTGCATAGACCAGAGAGAAGACATTGAGTAGAGGACTGGATTTTGTCATCTAAAGAACATGAAGGAAACTTTAGAGTATGAGTTCACCTTTGATTTTATAGGAAGGAATTTATTCAAAACTTTTGGCCATCTAAAGAACATGAAGGAAACTTTAGATCTCTTGTAGATCTATGAATTTAAGGTACATTAAGATGGCTGGAAACCTTAAAAAGTGACTTACCCTTGAAGTCTCTTGGAAGGTGATTTCTTGATGGAGTTTTGCCCAACAAAAGGAGCTAGAATACCCTTCATTTCATGTGTGAAAAGATTAAGAGAAGTTGAATCTTAAGGAACCATTTATACCTTAATCTTGAAAGGATCTTCCTTGCTCCATGTTTGAGTGGTTGCCAAAAATTATCCCCAAAGATGTCTTGATTTTAATCTTGGTTATGGAATAGAAGTGTTTGTAAAGATTTCCTTATTGATTTAAGGTATAAAAGGAGGATATTTGGAAGAAAAATGATGTGTGGGTTCAAGTCACCATGGCTATGTTCTTGAAGGACTCATAGCTCAAGAACAAGGAAAGAGGGAGATGAAGATGAAGGGAGTGGAGGTTTTCGGCAGCTTGGAAAGAGGAGGGAGCAAAAAGATGAAGACAAGTGGAAAGCAAGAAAATGAATGTTTTTCTCTTATTTTACTCTCATCGAAGGAAGGATTCATGACTTAGAAAGGTGAGTCATCAGCCCATTTCCGCCCCATTTAGATATTTTAAAGGGGTTTAGTTTGACCATTGACCAAGCAATGAGAATAAAGCCTTGTTTGTCACTATTTGGGTACTACTCATAAATTGATGCACATTTCTGATTTTTTTATTTATTTGAATTACGCTTCCTAATGTGGTACATTATAGTACATAAGTTTAATATGATGTATACAAGCCTAATTAACCATACAAAGTCAATTTCTAGACACTTTTATAAAAATGAGACTTCATGAGTTTTAAGACTCTATTTTATGTTTTAACTCATTTTAGAGTTTGGTTTTCTTTGGTAACTATTTATTTTGTTCTTACCTTAGATATAAGGTTTAGGAATCTAATTTGGACTCTATTTGAGGTTACACAATCCATTAGGTTTCTTAGAGCATATTTTTACCCCAAGTGATCTTAAAGCATATTTTTGCTTGTTTGTGATCTTGGATTGTTCCTCAATAACGTGAAGGCACATTTTAGCCATATTATATCATTATTAGATTTTTAATCATCATTTATTAGTTAGGGGTATTTCAAGTGCCCTTATAAGCGTGTGCACACTTAAGGACACAGAGTAGGGTGGAATTTAGTTTTGCGGCCCACCTACGTTAGGTGTCCGTTGGTGGAATTTGCGGCTTGTTGTTGGGTTTTCATTGGTGGAATAATTATTGGTTGCCAGTGAAAATCTCCCTTATCTTTGATGAATTGTGTTGGTGGTCTCTTTGTTGTAATTACCGTTGATCTAGTCTATGGTTGTTATGTGAAATCTAAGCTCAATGTTTTGCAAATAAAATGAGTTTTACATTGTGAAGTGGTGGTTTACTCAGTTTTTCTGATTTATGCAGTCCTTTTGTGTGAAGTGGTGGTTTACTCAAGTAATGATGGCAATGGCAATGGGATTGGGATACGTCACCACATAATTAATAGATGCTAGGTTAAATTGTTATTGAACTTATTTGCTAACGAACATGGATTAGTGCTACTTGATGTAATTCAATTGGGTTCCCAGCAAGGTGATTTGGATTGTGGTTCTATCCTTAACACTCATGGGTGTGGGTGTGGCGGTAATGCCTCGGATTTGATTTGTTTTTCGGCTGTAATCGTACAATAACTTGGTTTTACTAATGACTAATAGCTAAAAGTTTTTTTTCTTGAATCATCGTTGACATTATCGAATAGGAATATGTTGAAAGTGAAGTTTTGGTGTTGATTTTAAGGAGCTTGACCTGTCCGGACATCTGTCCGGATGTGTAAGTCCGGACAGGCCCTGAGAATATGCTGGTTTTTCTTTTGTCTGCTGTGTCCGGACTTGCATGTCCGGACAACACGCGAGGACGAATCTGAGTGGAAACGTGGACACATGTCCGGACTCTCGTAAGAAATTTTGTCAAACTTGAATCCGAACTTCCAAGCTCGGACAATAGTCCGGACAATCCTTCGAAGTGTCCGAACTTCCAAGTCCAGACACAAGTCTGACATATAAGTTTGAAGTCTTGACCTATGTTCGAACTTCCAAGCCAAAACACAAGGTCGGACACATCCCTAATTTTTATTTTAAGGCTCATTTTGCTCCCATTTTTCTCTTCATTTGCAGCATTATTTCCCTAAACCTTTATATTATATATTATGGTAAAATATAGGGTGTTACAACAACGGTGTATGACTTTAGCTAAGAGTTCCCAACTTCCTTAATCGGCTCCCGAGCTTGTACATGGCCCTGGTTCTTCGATATAGCCCCGATTTGAGAAAATTTTGCGCCCACACGTTTCTCTCTCTATATACTTTGCTCCTAGCTAGTTTTCCCTCATATTTGAGTAATAAATATATAATGACATTAATGAAACACAAACTAGAGAAAAACTAGCTAAAGTGGAGAAGATGAAATTTTTTGATAAAACATTAAAATACACCCTTAAATTATTTCATTTGTACACTAATCACCAATCCCAAAGCTGGACCATCAATATCTGTAGTCATAAAACATAAACAACACAGGATGAAGTGCGACAATTAGTGAAACTAGGTAAACCATTTCTTCACTTAAGCTTAATGTTGATGCTTGTGAATTTGGAACTGGAGCATGGATTGTGTTTACTATTGTAAGGGATTTTTCCAGCTAGTCATATTGAGTGCTAGGAGATGTCTTGTTCTTTAGTTCTTGTTGAAGCCGTTGCAGTCGAAGTTAGTTTGAAGTGGTCTCGTGCAAGTAGTTTTAGATGCATTCTAGTGGAGTCAGACTATGATATGGTGGTGCATTCCTTCGTGAGATTACTCTCAGGAGGTGTCTATTTTGGGGTAATCAGGAAAGCAAATCAAAATGATTTTGTTCTATCGTTTGTTAGCAAGTTTTTTTTATTTATAGGAAAGGGAAAGGGAATGGGATTAGCATAATCCACTGTGCTTGATTCCTCATCCCTTGCTAAGAAATTGGATTACCTTTCCCGAGTATACTCTGACCGATGACATATGACCATTGACCGATGACCAACGACCGTGATCAGTGACCGATGGAAGATAACTAGCAACTGAAGGTCGTAGACCGACAACTGGCTGTCGTTGACCATTGACCGGCTATTCATTTCCTTTTCCCTTACACAAACAAACAATCAGAAAATCAATGAGAAAGTACTCTTTTCCATTCCCCTTCATTTCCTATTCCGATTCCATTTCAATTTTCCCGTCTAAAACAAACACCCCCTTAGTTGCTTGTGTGCTTGGCAGTGAAGAGATGAAACAATTCGATGGAGTTCATGCGGAGATCGGGGAATAGAACTACTGATTTTTTATGTTCCATAGTTTCTATTCTTTCTTCATCTATTGTTTTCTCTTGGTTGACGTATTTATGATGAGCTGATTCCTATTTGTAGATTGGACACTGATCCATCAGTTGTTTCTTTTTTAAAAAAGAGGTCATATTGTTGCTTTGAAATAGCTAAGATCGTTGATAAGAAATAACAACATATTTGAAAAGAAATTATAAAATATTTTTTGCTCATTTTAAAAGGAAAAAAATTCACTAGATTACCTAAAGAGGAAAGAACGTTAGTATTTTCATGACATATTTGATAGCATATTTATAACATAAATGAGTAGTCTATGCATACATCTCATGTAGAATCTAAATTATACTTCTATAATATACTGTAAAACGGTTAGAATCAATACAACTACGAGATGTTGAGGCGAACAGTATCATAATCTTTGTATATTTGTAGCCGAGGCTTTGTTGTAGAATTAGTATCTTAATAGGGGAATTATCATCACTTTTAATGTGCTAGTACAATCATCGTCTTATTTAGTGCATAAGTAATCACATCTCCATATGAAACTTCACGTTTAAATCTTCAATCAGTAGAAACAAGTAAAAGTAATAATTATCTGGTCTTGCAAACTAGCTTGAGAATGTGCTTATTTTAAGTTTGTGACAGCACTTCTATTCTGCTAAACGAGAGCTTCGAATTTATTCTATTATAAAGTTGGTGTGGATCATAATATATGCTATACAAATGTGCTAAAATTTGAAATTGAGTTTGTGTCACGTTGCAAATTTGAGCGGTTGCACCCCGCGTGGGACCCTGTCGGTTTTGATTGACGCGTCTCCACGATAGTAGAAAACGACAATGATGGATGAGTCCTTTCTGTTTTCAACTTCAATAACAAGGAAACCTCAAGTTAAATGTTGATGATGACTAAGCAATCAGGCATCTCTCCGCCCGTCCTAATCTTTTCTTCCTTCCACCCTATCTATAAATAATATCTCAACACGTTCTCCTTTCCCTCCCCTTCGCCTTTGCTCGTACAAACGAATATCTATCGAAAAGTCTGTTTTCGACAACTGTATCTGCTGCTTTCTTGATTGCCAGCTTTCCTCTCACTGATCATTCTACATTTGCTGTTCCTGCTTGTCTCGGTGCGTGTGTAACCAGCCATGGATTCTTCTTCATTCAAACTATCATCATCTTCCTTTGATTCTATTCTCTTTGGTAAGATTGTTGATCTAGTATCATTTTTTTTCTGTTGTTTTTGTGAGATTGTTTTCCCTCTCTGTCTCTCGACAGATCTCTGTCGATCAAATTTCACACGTATCGGTGGAGATGTAACTTTGATCATGATCGTAGATGATCTCTGGCTCAAGTTTCTGAACAAGAAACGACTGATGATTTTGACTTTTGGTTCGATTTTAATTTCGATTTATGGTTTGAAATTGACAGATTTAGATGATACTCTGTATCCATCCTCAACCGGAATCGCACAGGCTGTTCGTGCTAACATTGAAGGTAGTTTTTTCGTGACGAACTTATTTGTCATTCAAATTTGAATTGAAAACTTAGATCATCATCGATCGACAGTCTTTTTTGCTCGTTTTATCTCGGATAAAAAATAGTTAGTTATATATTGTTCCAGACTTTCTCGTGGACAAGTGTGGATTTCCAAGAAAAGACGCCTCGTCTCTACGCGTGGAGCTCTTCAAAACATACGGCAGCACCCTGGCAGGCCTACGAGTAATTAATTAACCTCTTGACGTCTTTCTTTTTTTTTTTCGTTTATGGAGAGAGTTCTTAATTGGGAGGCGATATATTAGTAGGAGTGGTAACTGCCTTTGATGATCACTTCTTAAACCTGCCGTTCTCTCTGCTATTTATAACCAGGTACTAGGCTATGATGTAACTGCTGATGATTACCACAGGTTAGCTAAAATTACTCTTCGAATGATCATCGGTTTTTAGTTTCTAGTAGTGTATATTCCAAGTAAATCAACTTAATTCTTATCTGTTTATAATTGTACCAGCTTCATCCATGGGAGGTTGCCTTACGATCGAATCAAGCCAAATCCTCAGCTGAAGGCGATGTTGCAGAGCATCAAGCAGAGGAAAATTGTGAGCAACTCTGCTTCGATATGTATCTGGTTAATCGAATCAGCTTATATCATCATGACTAACAGCGAAAAATATCTTGGTTATTGGGTTAGGTTTTCACGAACTCGGACAGAAATCATGCCATGAGATCTCTAAACAGATTAGGATTAGACAAGTGTTTTGAACAGATAATCTGCTTTGAGACTCTCAATTCTAACCTCCCACACGCAACTCGTCTTGATGAGTTCCCAATCGTACTGAAGCCTTCACATGATGCAATGAACATAGCAATCAGTGTAGCCAATGTAAATCCACATCGCACGGTACGAAACTGTTTAGTTACCCAAACAAACCTGCTAATATTAGTATGTCATTTTCGCTTATAACTATATACGTCATTTTCGCCTTGAATTTCTTCTTTACAAGAGACTACACATCATATCACCAATTTTGGAGTTGAATTTTTATTGTTTGCTCTTTTTCGATTATGCAGTTGTTCCTGGATGACAGTGTGAGAAATATAGCTGCGGGCAAGGCGGCAGGGTTGATTACGGCTCTGGTGAGTTGGAACTAACAACTCTAAGAACTACGGTTAGCAATTTTGTAAGAGTACAAGTAAAACAACATAAACCTGACTTGCTAGGAGTGACCGACCTCATTATTATCCACTTGTCAAGCAAAATAAGTACCCCTCTCTTACCAAAATCAAATAGGATCTGTTAAGGGTACCTGTCCACTTAGCCTGCGGCACGTGGCTGGTTTCCATGCGTGCTAAGGTGGTTCCTGCGTCTATCTTGTCTGTTTGTCCTTATCCCTTCCGTCGAACCACCGCTCGCGTAGAGCAACTAGAACCAAAATAATTGGCTGTGCAATTGAATTTGCTCCCCTTCGTATAGCATTTTTTATGAGACAGACATATCTATATTAGTAGTATCTGCACTTCAGATGGGCTCTATCTAAGTTTTATATTGAATTTTTGTGTGTTTTAATAATATTATATTATACATAAGATAACTATAAACAATATGTTTCCAAAAAAAAAACTATAAACAATTAAAAATGGAGAAAGACTGAAAATTCTCCTTTGCGAAACAAATTGAAGACAGAATCTCCAAACATTGATCCACTGTCAAGACTTATCGTTGTTTTTTCCTACTTGTCTATAATTAAAGGTGGGCAAAGCAACAAAGAGCTTGGAAGCTGACTATGCGATGGAATCCATTGATAACCTCGCACATGTTATACCCGAGATATGGAAGATCAGGAAGTCGAAGGGTGATGAACCTCCAGCAATCAAACGTAACGGGAGCGACATTAACGAAGCCCTTCTTACGACTACAGCTGTTGGTGCATAATTGTCACACTCCTCCGCTGGAGAACTGTACCTGGGTAAACTTTAACGGAACTGGCGGGTTTGCTTAGTCATCCAAATGAATAATTCTTGTGCAGCAGCTAATCAACTACCATTCTGATGTGTACTATATGTATGTTAGTCGACCAATAATAATTGTAATAATACAAATAAAATTATAACATGTACATTATTAGACTATGCTTACTACGCTTATATAATGCAATCTTGATATTTCCACCCAACCGCGCCCCAACATAATAAAAGTAGTTAAAGTGGGTTGGTTATTTTATTTTAGAAATAAATAAAAGATAATATTTATTTATTAAATATTGGTTACAATCAATGTCAAATAATATTGATCAAAATATTTGTTATTTTTATCTTCTTCTATATTATTATATATAGTCTTTGGAATTAGTTTCCAGAGAATGTACGTACTAATTCTAAATAATATACGTATACCGAAACGTACTTTCCACATAATACACACAAAGAGAGAGTCGTGTTAGGGTTCTTAGATCGTGAGTAGTGTGGGAATGTTGTTGTGACTTCATCCACCTGGTAGACGTGAAGATTTCATCGATTGACAACAAGAGAAACACAACAAACAGAAAGAATGATCCTAATTATTCTGCACGCACAAGAGATAGATACCTTAATTTATATGATTCTAACAGTGCTATCATAATCAGATTCATTCTTTTTGTGTTGCTCGCTCGTGATAGATGTCATGATATATACATATATAGAAATTCAATTTTTGATGCCGGTACGCATATCGTCGTCCGGTAACATATATTTATTTTTGCTGGATGGAATTGAATAATTGACTTGATTGCATTAGATGGACTCGTCAGTAAATTTTTGTTTGATAGGATCCAAGTTTGGCTGTAGAGATGTGTATGTGCAGTTTCCAGAGTTAAATTGATTTGAGCAAATCAAGTGCCGATTTCTTTTTTTTTTTGAGTAAATTACTCGGAATCCCCTTAGGATTAGGCATATTACAGTTAACCCCCTTGTGTTTATCATAATTATTGGTAACCACCCTGAGGTTACGGGATCTCTGACTATGAGCCCCCGAACTATAACTCCATTATCAAAACGTTAACTACGTGCTGACCCATCAGCTTAATCACATTATTAATGACATGTTGGATAAAAAACACTGCTTAATAAGCATTCTTATTGTCCAAAAAACGTCAACCCTACCTCAAAAATGCATCTGAATTGGGATGAGAGAGAGTTAAACGATATTGATTAAACAGTTTTGTTGTTCAACATGTCATTAATAAAGTGATTAAGCTAATGGATCAGCACGTAGTTAACGTTTTGATAATGGAGTTATAGTTCGGGGCTCATAGTCAGAGATACCGTAATCTTAGGGTGGTTACCAATAATATGATAAATACAAGAGGGTTAACTGTAATATACCCAATCCTCAAGGGAGTTTAGAGTAATTTACTCATTTTTTTTTTCATTCCCATTCGTTTTGTTGAAAGATCTGGTTTACTGCACCCTATTCGCAAATATTTGGGTGTTATATGATTATAACCCTTAACTTTAGCAACGTGAATCACACACCAAGATCAAATTGCAAAAAATGTTATTTTAATAACCATTAATTGTTTCTGCAAACTTTGATGTAATGACGTGAGGCAAGTGTAGATCTTCGGAGCCAATTTTTTTGATATAAATATATTAATCGACGGTGCAGTTTGTAGAAGTTTTTAGTTTTATTGGATTTGTTCCTAATTTTACGTCCACATAAAATTTGGGTGGATATATTTCAATAATTATTTAAGATATTTATTCATTATGTTTCTTTTATTTTTGGGTAAATTTGTTTTACGCAAAGAACCCGAATAGAAGTTAGGAATTTGTTTCCTTCTCTCTTAAAGATGGATTTGTCCCCATATTTTGAGAATCATTATCTATAATATTTATAAATCGATATTACGGTTATTATGACATATTTATTCTTTTTTAAGCGATTTGAATATTATATATTCGGTTAAATTCTAACGTGTAATTATATCGAATCTAATGAGGATATGGATAAGTTACATAATAATATTTATATAATACCATAAATATATGTATTTGTAACATATAACAATTGTTAAAATATTTTTGTAACATTAAATTCTTACAGTTGTTAGATTAATGTTATTGTTCATTTTTGTAACGAATATTATTGTTCCCTGTAACATAATTAAGTTGTTCAAAATAGTTTAAACTAATATAGTTTGTCTAGATTGTCTTTAGTAGACATCAAATAATTTAATCATTTGAACATTAGTTGTTCATATAATTCTGAAATACCCCGAACCTAAATATGGTGATTAAATTATTTTAGTATGGTATTTAAGGGCCTAATAGTGCCTAAGTAATTTTGGTAAGGAAAATAAATCCAAAAGAAATAAAGAAACGCCTTAAAAAGCGAAAAACACTAAATAAGCGTTAAATAACCATAGGAGGTATGAGACCTCGGTTAGCGTATTATATGGATTCCTAGGGCTTATTAAGACCAAAATAATATATGGGAACAACTCCCGAAGAAAACGGATCCAAATAATGTATTTAAACGCTAATAGAGCTTTAGCGCACATTTTTCGAGAAAACCCGAAAACGTGATTTTAAGTGGTCAAACGGGCCCGTAAAATTATAAATCATTAAATAACAATAATTAAGCATTAAAGGAAGCTTAATAACCCATAAAAATAAAGAAACAAGAAAATTCCGGAAAATGGGCTCGGTTAGTGAATAGTACCTAAACCGGGTAAAATAACGAGCGCTTTCTGTAAAAGACGAAAAACGCTCCAGCTTACATATATATGTGGGGCCGGTTTTTATTATGAGAGCAGCCCCTCACACACACACACAAGTAATAAAGAAAGAAAGAAAAAGAAAGAAAGGAGGAAAAAGGTACAAAAAGCAAAAACCCCCTCTCTCCTCCCATTTCCCTCCTCTCTCTCTTCTTTCTTTCTTCCCCACCGTCACCTTCCTCCTCCTCTCTGGTTGCTGGCGATTTCTTTCCCCCTTCCATGGCAGCTCACCTTCTCAAGCTTGCCCAAGCTTTATTAAAGCTCCAAATCAAAAACAAAGTACATATTCTTCATCCCCTCAACATTCTTTGTCATTCTATCTTTTCAAAATTCGAAAAGGGAGAACTTCATCTCCATGGGTATTCCCCATTCAAAGAGAAAATAACACCAAAGTAAAGCTGGGAGTCTCCTCTTTCCATTAAGATAAAAATCTACTTGAAAAACTCATGTTCTCTTCATCTTTCCTTATAACCAATTTTGACCCCCTTTGTAATGCTCTATTTTTCTCTCTCTTGTGAGCATAATTACAACCTTCCAATGGTGGTGAGAACACCTTCTTTAACCAAGGGCTAAAACCCTCCTAAAAGCTTCAAAAGGTAAACCCTAGAAATTTGTTTAAAAACATCTCAATGAATTAACATGAATTTAAGGGTTAGTATGTTAATTGCACTTGTTTTGTGTGTATTGGGTAATGGGAATGGAGTTTGGCAACTCCATTCCCCATGTGACCGATTGTGCAAGAAAGAGGGAAGAAGGAATGGAAAAGAAAGGAGGAAATAAGAACTTAAGGTAAGAGCACTTTCTTAGTGCTCTATTTTAAAATGCATTAGAGTAATGGGAACGGGTAAACAAATTAAAGAAACCAAATTATTGTATTAGTATTGAAATTGTGGAAGTTTGAGAATTTGTGAGTTAAGTATTTGGATTGTAGGCCTTAGAGCCAAATAATGGTGTATGTGTATTAGTATTGTTGCTTGATGGAGTATTGATGTATTGGTGTTGATCTGAGTGCTGGTAGGACCCTTGTAAGGGTGTGGCTAGATTAGGAATGGATTTGATGGAAAAGTGTGTATGTGGCTAAGTAAGAAAAGTAGGTGAGCTATGACAAAATTTTAGTAGGAATTGTACATTAAGAATGACTTGGTGAATGGGAGAACCAAGATGTGTATTGGGATTTAGTAGAGATGATTTAGCAACTAAGGAGTAGTAGTTGTGGTAAGAGAATGAAAGGACATAAAATCTGTAGCAAGAGATGTTGAAATGTGTTGGAGAAACAAGGAAGGATTAGTGCGTAGGACTTAGTTAAATGAGTATTGTACTGAGTAAGTCTTGGGTTGAGCATAATGCAAATGAGGCAGTGAAAAAGGGCATAGGAGTAGTAGGAAGAAGAAAGGAAAATCTGTAGCAATTGTTGATGAAGGAAAACTGTAACAGTGGAGAGAAATTTGACAGGGGAGTGTATTTTGTAACAGATTTGGATAGAGGTGGATTAGGCTAGTTTAAAGTGCTTAATCAATGCTAAAATATGCTAGATTATATGTAGGAATATTGGGAAAGAGATTGGAAGAAGTTTGGAGTTGAAACATAATCAAAAACTAGCATATATGTAAATACTACAACTGGTCCGGGTTTGTAAACAAGTACAGAAACCCGGACCAGTAAAAAAATCTGTACAGAGAGTAATGCGTGAGGAGTGGTCCGGGTTTGCAAACCAACCCCTAAACCCGGACCACCCAAAATTTATACCCGAGAGAAACTACACATGAATGGTCCGGGTTTGTATACCCTGCCCTAAACCCGGACCACACACAAATTGTACCCGAGAGCTGACCAAATGCATTGGTCCGGGTTTGTATCCCCGGATACAAACCTGGACCACCCTAAAAAGTGCCCAGAAATCATTTTAAAGCCATTCTAAGGTAGGGGCTTAATGGGTAATTATAGTATAAGGTAATTAAGACTTAATTAATGATGTTTAAAGGTCATTAAGGCCATGAACAAGTATGAGAAGTAATTAGGAAAGTTGTAAGTATATGAACATTAAGTTAAACCGAAACAACGGGATAACAGGGTAAGTACGGGAGTAGTAATTATTTGTGTATCGTATGAGCATAGTATTAATAACAATGTTGGGAACATTATCAGTGGAACAAGTGTGAACCAAGGAACAAGGGAACACATGGTAAAGCTAACCCCGGTGAAAGGTATGATTTTCTCATGCCCCGTATGCTAACCGAGTTACGTTGATTTGTGTGCTGTATGCCGGCTAATCAAGACTAAAGCATGAAAACGGTTTATTGCCTTTCATTGTATGTCTTGCTGTATGTTGTATGAGCTAACCCTTCTTGATTGATTGTGTGGCTTCACTTAGTGCGTAGACCGACTCATAGATGAGTCTTGTTGTTTAGTGACTCGTAGTACGAGTTATGTTGTGAACTAACGGAAACGTAGAAACGCACTAAACTAACAGACCAATAAACGATAATGCAAACCAATGAACTCACTAGAATGTGAGAGAGTGTACGGGAGTGGTAACCTCCCGATAACGGTAGGAGAACCGAAATGAACAATCCACAATCAATAAGTAGTGGAAGAATATAAATAAACCCCATTAGAGGAATTAATGTTGGTGCAAGTCATGAACCATGAGAGTAGTAAAGAATGATGAGGGATCTTCAAACCCCTTAGCAAATTAGTCGACCCACTATGAGAGGACCCGATTGATGTGAGTAATGTCCCGAACATGAGAGTATTCGATACATTGGGGAAACCCTTAAATCTGAGAATACTAGACGGTGGTAATTCCCTAAGCTAGTGGAGGTTATCGAGAGAGATACTTCTAGGCGAATCCATGAGATTGTAAGATACTCCGAGAGAGGAGTGTTGGGAATTTGAGTGATCCGGTAAAAACAGACATTTGTACATTTGAGGAGCTAGGTGTATAGCCCTTTGTATTTGTAGGCCCGGTGGCGAGTCTTGTGTATGACCTTGCCCAGAGGCCAAAAGTAATGAGTATTGAGTATTGCGTATGTATGAGTAAAGTAATGAGTATTGAGTAACGAGTAGTATGAGTATGTAATGAGTATCGATCAATGAGAAGTACGAGTAAGGAGAAGAGTATGGGTACTGAGTATGCGAGAGCAAGTGATGAGTACTGAGTAAGAGTAAACAATGGTAGCAGTGTGTACTGAGTAAAGTATGAGTGAAATAATGAGTAAGGTATTTAGAGTAGTGTGAGTAAAACATTGAGTAAGTAAGATTAAGCTTGGTGTAAGCCTTGTGAACCCGTGTAAGGAGAAAGAGAGCATCCGACGAAACCGGATGAATGAATAACTAAACGAACGGCTGACTAACAAATTGTTTTCCTTGGTAGGTATTGAACCTTGTATAAGTAAGTAAGTATTTTTGATTGTATTGTGTAGTAATAGTATGTATGTATGCATGTAAAATGAACTCCATGTATATCCGACCCAAAGTAGTCGGCGTACTGCGGTTAGCTCGTGGTATATGCGAATTTCATATGCAGCAATTTTGCTGAGCCCCTAGGGGCGACGTTTTTATTTTTACAGGTAATCGAAGCTGACCACCGTTCGAGAGAGTAGGACGGGGATTGCTATGTAAGCATGGGTAGTTTAATTATGGGATTTGTATTTGAATTGTAGTGTGAATTTGGAAGTCCAAACTGTATCAGTAATTTAAGGATTGTAGTAGACTCGGTATAGTATTATATTGGAGTTGTAATTGAATTATGGCTGAGTATGCAAGGGAAAGTAATGTATTGTGTAGAGTACTCGGTATGTTCAATTCATCAGACCGATAGTATGTAGTAGCGTAGCTGGCCTTGTTAGTCACGTGGGTGACTAGCGGCATTGTACGCTCGTCGTTGTGTATGTATTATCCGCTGTGAAGGTAAGTACTTGTACAGTAATGACGGTATTAGAGGTAGGGGTGTTACAAATTCAGTTAATCCAGTTTGTCTAGATTATTTTTAGTAGAAATTAATTAATTTAATAATTCTTTTCGTAGGAATTTATTAATGGCTTTCTGTAACGCCCCTACTTATCATAAATACAGCGGAAATAAAATACTAAGGCGATTACAGATCATCGGGTTCCAAACACCCGGCACCAAACCTCACCAATTACAACTTATGACATACAAAAGCTACGGTCTGAACTCGAGAAAACATAACATAAAAGAACAATAACAAAATACAATAGCTCTCCAAAGTTCCTAATTCCCATCCCATACACTCATACTCTTCGTGGCTACCTGTATAGCAATTCGTACCTGCAAGATGAAACCAAGCAGCCCACCCCAGGAGGGGTGAGTCAGTTCCCTGGAATGGAACTGGTACAACTCTCCAAAACAACAGTTTAAAGCATAACTCTTAAAAATAAACAATAAGATGAAGCCAAACACTTAGAACAAAAGCAGAAGAACAAGGCACACCATAACACCAAGTCAAAGATAACAAGTCAAGGATAGAGATAAATAACATGAAGGTAAAGTGAGCCAACATAAAAGAAACCACGCCAGAAGTTAGTGAACATCCATTGCTTAAGTTAGATTCAGTTCCAATTAGGATTAGAAAGACCCAAGTAGTCACAAGGACTAGGAATGGAAGAAGAGATCCAAGAACCATAACTCAAGAGTGGAATATACCCAGTTGGGAGAGATGGCCCCCACTGCCAGTCAGTTGTCACAAGGACGAGGTAACAGACCTCCGCTGTCAGTTGTCCATATGGACGAGGTATAGCAGACCTCCGCTGCCACCGACCCGTTCTCAGTCATCGGTGAAAAGTGAGTGCACCACTTATTAGAAATAATCCATACCCAATACCAAGTTTGACATTTCCCACATTCCCACTAGACTATTAACTGTACAAGAGCAATACCAAAACACTCAGTCCTACAGAGTGCAGAGGCGTAAACCCTCAACAGTCAATATCTAATGAGATAACCAGATAAAAAGGAACCAATGATCATGTGAGTTGTACATCCAAGGCTCAGTTAGTCACAACAGGCTGAGTTAGTCATACAGACAATTCCCTTTCAAGATACATTCATACTCATTTAGCGTTTCTCAAAATGTTCCATAAAATTCGTCACCAAAAGCATCTGAGTACGAGAAATCGTACCTGGTATATGTAGAAGCAGCAACCAAACTTGAAAATGCGAACTACTTCCACTAATCACCTATAATTAAAGTATTCCAAGTATTGATTAGTTAAGGCACTATAATGCTACACATCCCCCATTCTTATTAGTCTATATTTTCGTTTTACAATTACTCCCTCCTAAGGATCTGGCTAGATCTCGTAATTAAAATTTTAATGTAAACTTATCTTACTCCATTTACCCACTCCTGATTATAGGTTTGATTTAATTAATCCCTTGGGTTACGATTGGCTAACTTACTTTGTCACCTATTAAGGTTTAGGATGTGTATTTCCCCCTAATAGTCTACCTGGATGTCACACTAACCTTTAATATTTTTAATTGCCATGTAGGAATTAGGTTTATCCCAATTTTTCCCTCTTAATATGTTTCCCATAAGGAATGTTACTTCTCTTATTTACTTTTAATGTATTTATATATACACTTATATTTTTCTTAGGATTTATCCAAAACATTCTTTAAGAAATTCTTATTGTATTTAATTATATCTAATATCTTTTAGACATCTCCACAACTGATATATGGTTTATAAAATAAAGTGTTTGCCCTAGTTTAATTAAGCATATTAACCTCCATAATAATAATATGTAGTTTAGTTTAATACCTCGATTTAATATAAGTCCCTATTTTATTCTTCTCATATATATATATTTATGTGTAAACAACTTTTACTTCACCGAAAAGATAACACCCAAAATATTTATAAACATACTGATGTAAAATGTTAATTTAGGTTTAATTATTTTCCCCATCCTAAAAAGTTAATTACCCAACCATACTTTAATTTTTGGTTACATTAAAAACCTTATATTATAGGTTATTCTTATGAAAAACTCATAAACATAATTTTTAAACCTATTTACCCTTGCCCAAAAATTCCCAAACTTAATATATAATAACTATAACATTTTAGACATATTATAAAATTTTTATTCCATAAAAATATCTTTTTAAATCACCCAAATATTCCATAATACCCGTAACTTGCAAAATTCATAACTTATGTTTAAAAACTTAAAACTCATATTAATTTACATCAAAATAAACTAGATTTTATAAGGAATCTATGGTTAAAATTTCAAGTCAAAATACAATCGGGAAGGCCATTAAATAAATCTAGCAAGTTAGGACTTTATTCTGGAAATAATATAAAAACTTATACTTATATTTTGAAACGTTTTAATCGTGGCCGTCCGTTTCTTTTAATCGCGATCGGGCGGCCCAGAACCCTCGAGTTCTTCAGCGTTCTCCCCTTCCGACCCGAGTACTAATCACCCTATAACTCACAATCTACAGAACGAAATTCGATGATTCTTGTTCCTATCGATTCGTAATCAAATTCCGGTTCTAATGGTACCGATTTCCCCAATTATAATGCAGTATACACCAAGTTTCGAAATCGATTCGAGAGTTTATTTCGGTACAGAACTTAATTCGGTTGCAATTCCTACAAATTCTCCCATTGTAATGCATAATAGACTAAATTGGTATGTGGGTTTGATCGGTGATGAAATTGCGAATGGCATCAATGGAACAATTTGACCAGAAACTTACCGGAATTGCATTAACGGGGTGAAACCAAGTCGACAATTCTGGAATCGGTATTTTATGCGCGTTTCAGGTACGCCTCTTCTCGAATCAACTCGCACCAACTGAGAGAGATTCGATTCATGTAACCTATCACAATCCAAACTAGACATGTAACTCTAGATGCTAGTGGAAGAATCACTGATTTTGATGAACTAGGGAGAAAGTTATAGATCTCACAAGATCCGAGTTTACCTAGTTGGTTCGGGATGAAACTGGGCAGAATTACCGCCGTGATCGAGTGGGCAACTTTAGACAGATTTATCTCCCAAACCAGTGCGAATCAGCGTTGGCCATAAACATGAAAGTTATAGAGGGATTTGAGATCTTCAAAACAAGCTAAAGAACACAAAATTTGGACGAGAAACGAAGAAGTTATGGCGTGACGAAGTTTACCCGATTTCAGGAAAAACTGCAATTCTGGGTTACAAAATCGCGAGGAGCCAACTTTGGATCAACTTTCCGATCATTGTAGAAGGAGTTAGATGGTGTGTGAGTAATGGTTGGAAAGAGGAAAGATAGGAGAATCGAATGAAACAAACGGCATACCAAATGGTGGAGTAGGGAAAAAGATATAGGTGTCTAAAGATCGACCCTCGACATGCCAAAACTGCTGGGAAAATCAAACGGTTAAGTGTCTTGGGTGCTGACTGGGCGCGACAGCATCCTTCAAAATTTTGGCTCTAAACTTCAATTTATCATAACTTTGGCTAGGATGATCCGTTTTTAACGTTCTTTTTATCGATCTTCATGGTTTTTCATAACCTATTTATTGGTATAGGTTTCATGGCCTGGTTTGACCATTCTCAAAAAGTCAACTCTAACAAGCTTAATAAGCTTTAAGGTTCCTAGAATTTTATATTGACTTTTATGTTTCAAAACAATGTTCCAACACTTCCTAAAATCTTTATAATATATTTGGAGTGTTTAGAAATTTTCCCAAGATTTATTGACTTATAAATCTTACTATTAAATTCATAATACTATATAATAATGTATAATAATTAGGGTTAAATAGGAGAAAACCCCTAAATGAATTTCACAATTCATATAATAATTCAATATTCATAATTCCATATAATAATTTAATTTTTAATAAAAGAAATCCCCTAAATTAATTTAGGGGTATTTCAGAACAAAAATACAAAAAATTTGTTTTTCATAAGCTATGGGAACCGATATAATTTCAAATTTTCCTGAAATTATAAATGCATTTGTTGCGTGTTTATGGTGTGTTAATATGTAACTCTAAGTACTGAAATTGATTGTATGCGCGGAGCATATTTTTGTTTCTTATACTTAGATAAATATTTTAATAATACTATAAACGAGTAGTGTTATGTACACATGTAATACACGACAACTAATGACAACATTTTTTTGTAAGATGATTGTCCTATTGAAGAGTATAGTAGCACATCTTAACAAGGCTGAAAAACTAACTAAACGAAATTATGACACATTGAGTCGTAAAGTTCAGTATGTCTTGGAAGATCAAGAACTTTTGGATGCAACTCTACAAGTCATGGAGGCTCCATGTACTAAGGGACACTCCGCCCAGGCACGTTGGGAGCTAGAAACCTATAATGCCTGGAAGAAGAAGAGTTGCACTGCCCGGATCATACTTTTAAGTAGTATGAGAAGTGAATTGATGCTGCGTTTCGAAACCTATAAAACTGCTAATGGAGTATGGAAGCAGTCGAGTGAAACTTTGGAGGAAACACTTTTACTCGTAGAAGACAACTGTAAATGCATCTTGATAGCTACAAAAAGAGATCTAATAAGACTATGGCTGAACATATTACTGCCATGTCTAATATGGTTAATGAGCTTAAGGCTGTAGGACATGAGTTGTCTGATGAGCAGCAAATTCAAGCTCTGAACAGATCTCTCCCTCGGAGTGTTGAATGGGATTCTCTAAAGCATACTTTAACCCATGATGATAACATCCACACCTTTGATGATGTTGCTCTTCGTCTTGAGTTGGAAGAGGATATGTTACTCTGTGAAAAACAAGCTAATGAGGTGTATGCTATTGATTCAGGCAATAGTATAGTGTTGTAGGTAAAACTGGCACGCCTAACTCTTTGATGCTGCTACTGTCTTTAGTCCCTTATGCTCAGGGTCGCTCGAGTGCAGGCCGTAAAAATGCACAAAATCCTTTAAGCCCACGGTGATCGGCTGACCACACACATAAGATACCAAGGCGCCCGCCTCGTCCTGGTCCAAATTAGCATAGAACTCTATGACTAACTCCCTGACGTAGGTCCTCGGGCAGGAAAGCAACCCTCCCCAATGAAGGTGCTGAAACAGGTGGTCGAGATCGAAATTGGCGATCACTTCGTTACTAAAAAGATGCTCCAACTGAATGGAAATGTCTTGGTTCTCATAGAACTTTTAATACCCCGGACCTAATAATGGTGATTTAATTACTCTAATAAAATTATTAAAGGCCTAATGGTGCCTAAAGAGTATTGGTAAAGAGAATAAAACCAAAAGTAAAGAGAAAACGCTTGAAAAGCAAAAAACGCTAAAATGCGCATTAAATGAAAATAAGAGATATATAATCTCGTAAGGGTCCGAGATGGATTCCTAAGGCTTAGTTAGGCCTAATTAGTATACGGGAATGATTCCCGAAGAAAACGGATCCAAATAATGGATTAAAAAGCTAACTGAGTTTTAAAGCATGTTTTTCGAGAAAACCCGAAAACGTGACTTTAAGTGGTCAAACGGACCCGTAAAAATTATAGTTGATTAAATAACCATAATTAAGTATTAATGGAAGCTTAATAACCATTAAAAATAAAGAAACGAGAAAATTCCGGAAAACGGACCCGGTAAGTGAATAGTGTCAAAACCGGGAGACAAAACGCGTTTAATTCGAAAAGTCGAAAAACGACCCGGGTCACTACTAATGTGGGGCCGGTTTTTAATTGGTACACATAGACACACCTAAATAAACTATTTTAATACCCCGGACCTAATAATGGTGATTTAATTACTCTAATAAAATTATTAAAGGCCTAATGGTGCCTAAAGAGTATTGGTAAAGAGAATAAAACCAAAAGTAAAGAGAAAACGCTTGAAAAGCGAAAAACGCTAAAATGCGCATTACATGAAAATAAGAGATATATGATATCGTAAGGGTCCGAGATGGATTCCTAAGGCTTAGTTAGGCCTAATTAGTATACGGGAATGATTCCGGAAGAAAACGGATCCAAATAATGGATTAAAACGCTAACGGAGTTTTAAAGCACATTTTTCGAGAAAACCCGAAAACATGACTTTAAGTGGTCAAACGGACCCGTAAAAATTATAGTTGATTTAATAACCATAATTAAGTATTAATGGAAGCTTAATAACCATTAAAAATAAAGAAACGAGAAAATTCCGGAAAACGGACCCGATAAGTGAATAGTGTCAAAACCGGGAGACAAAACGCGTTTAATTCGAAAAGTCGAAAAACGACCCGGGTCACAACTAATGTGGGGCCGGTTTTTAATTGGTACACATACACACACTTAAATAAACAAGCTAGTTTATTTAGTCACAAGAGGACAAAATATTAAAGTAGAGGGAGTGAATAGTTAATGAGGCTTTAGTACCCTCTCTCTCCCTATTCTCTTCTATCACTCACGGTAATTTCTCACTTCCCACCTGATCTCTCTCCTTCCTCTCTGAAGCCCCATGGCGATTTGCAAGAGCCTCCATCGGTTCTCTTCTACTTCTCCTTCAACAAGATCCAAATCAACACCAAATTGCAAAATAATTTCACCATTGGATTCCTCTCAACTTGGGGAACATTTCCCTCCCTTCAAAATCCAAAAAGCTCACACTTTACCTCCATGGAAAAATCTGGGAATTGAAGGTTGAAGGTGCCATCTTGTTCTAAAACCACTCCTTGGTTGCTTAAGGTAAAAAGCAAGCTTAAATATCCTCATTTCTAACCTTCTCTAATTTTGGGAAAAATTCCAACGTGATCTCCTTCTCCATCCTTGCTTCAGACGGTTTTTGATCTCCTCAAGGGTTGGAATTTGCTATCTTTGTGTCCAAGAACACCACTCATGAGTGAAAGGTAATGCCTTCCTAAAGCCTTAAGAATTTTCTTAAAACCTAAGATAGTAATTGAATTAGTGTGTGGTTCTTGGATTGGCTAGCTTGATTTGTTGGCCGGTTGAGAAACAAGAATCAAGAGGGATAGAGAAGGAAGAGGAAAGAGCAAGAAAGAAAGAGGTGAAGAAAGGAAGAGTAAACAAGGGAAAACTCTAAGGTAATTGAACTACCTTTGAATAGATTTTTACCTTGTCTTGTAATAGTTAGTCGATCTCGATTGAGAGTTCAGTAGGTTGCTGGGATTGGGATTAAGAAATGAGATTGGTTTTAATGTTGTTAAGTGTGGAACAAGGGCTTGAGGCCAATCTAGTGTAGTTGATGATGTGTTGTGGAAATTAAATAAATGTGGTAGTTGTTGTTGTTGTGAATTTAAGTTGAACAGGGCTGATAAGTTGCTTGAACGAGCAAAGAATGTGATGAGAATGCTTAGAAATATGGGGAGGTTCTGTCAAATTTTGCCTAGAAACAAAGGGTGATTAAGAGTGTGAAACCTAGGATAAACTAGGTATGCTTGGAAGATGAAGGTGAGTGGTTAATCACTTGGAAATTTGGAAGAGGAAGAGAGAGGTGCTTGGAGTAGAATTAGGAGTAAAAATAATGTCATTTGAGTTCTAAGAATGACATTGGTGAGGGAAGTTTGAATGTTATAATGGAGAAACCAAAATCTGTTACAAGAGTTATAGAAAACAAGTAAACTAGTTATGACAGTGTAAGTAAATTTTAAGTGAAATTAACTAGAGTTTGTGAGTGCACTTGGTGCTTAGTTTTAGGTGGTTTAGATGGGAAATTAGATGCTAAAACATGTGGATTATAAGTGGGAAAGATTGGGTAATCAAATGGTGGAAGAATGGAGTTGTAATAGATTTGGAAATGCCAAATCTGTAAAATCTGTAGCAGGGTCCGGGACCTAGTCCATGGACAAAGTCTCGGACCACCCCCTTAATTCATGTCGAGAGTTCACCCTACACTTGGTCCGGGACTTGGGAGAAGGACAAGGTCCCGGACCACCCATGAAAAACAGCCCGAGAGTTAGGCAATGCATTGGTCCGGGACTTAAGATAGGGACCAAGTCCCGGACCACCCCTAGAAACCTACAGAGAGTGTTTTAAAGGGTTTAAATGATGGGGGTTTGAATGTTAATGATGTTATAAGATGTTAAGGCCTTGTTTGGTGACATGTAAAGGCCCTAGGAAGTGTAAGAAAATGTTAGAAGTGATTGAGAAGTGAGAACTCAAATTGACAAGAGTAAAACCGAGCTAACAGGATAACGGGGCTAATACGGGAATAGCATTTTATTATGTACCGTATGAGTTTAGTATTAATAATAATGTTTGAAACATTATCAGAGAATCGTGCGTGACCCGAGCAAGGTGAGATGAAACGGTAAAAGTAAAATCCCCGGTGAAAGGTATGATTTCCTCATGCCCCGTATGCTAACCGAGTTACTCTGATTTGTGTGTTTGTGTGCCGGCTTAATCAAGACTAAAGCATGAAAAAGAACCATTGTTTGTTTATGAATGTCTTGATGTATATTGTATGAGCGAACATGCTTGATTGCCGGAGAGGTCTAACCTAGAGTGTAGACCGACTCTTAGTTGAGTAACGAATGGCTAGAGACTCGTAGAACGGGTCGTTTCATAAAATAACGGAAACGTGCAAACACTCGAGCTATCGATTAAAGAATAATGATAACGCAAACATATGAACTCCCTAGAGTGTGAGGAGAAGTACAGGTTGAGTAAATACCCGATAACGGTTAGAAAACCATATTGAAACAATCCACGAAACAATGAGAGTGGAAAGATAAGTGAACCTCCTTCAAGAGGATTAAAGATAGTTCGAAGATGTGAACTAGTAAAGAAGGTAAAAGAGACCTAAGGGATTAGTAACTCCCTTGAGACATGGTCGACCTCCTATATAAGGATTTACCTGGTATAAGAAAATAACCGTAAGTGTGAGTAGTTGAAATGTATTGGTAACTCTTAAAACCTAAGATTAACCGAACTTGAGTAATGTTCCCAAAGTCATTAGAAACATTGAGAGTGATGCTTCTAGTCTAATATGCATAAATTATTACAACTCCGAGAGAGGAGTGTATGGGATTGTAAGTAGTCTGAGAGTAGTCGGACCAGTGTAAAAGAGATGGGAACTAAGAGAGAGTTCCGGGAGCTAGTTGAACCTTCCCACCATGCTAGACCCAAAGTAGGGTCGAAACCGGGGAAGTAAGACTACGCTCGAGAGCCATGAGCTTGGCTTGAGAATGTAATAAGAGAAACAAGCGTGAAGATCGTAGGAGACCTGTAGTGCCTCAAGAACTACGTGAGCTTGAACAAGAGTAGCCCAAGAGTGTGGGTGAGACAATGAGTATATTAACCCATGAGTGTGGGTGAGATTATGAGCATAAGTAACCCGAGGGAATGGGCGAGTATAGAATGAGTAGCCCAAGAGAATGGGCGTGTGTAGGAATGAGTAACCCGAGAGAGCGGGTGAGGTTTCATATGAGTAACTAAGGCATTAGTGGGGTAGTACACCTCCAGGCCTAAGAGTAAACTGACACAACTAACAACCTTGTTATGTTAGTTAAGGATTGAATTCCATGGTTGAATATGAATCCTTGTGTAGTGTACATATGTAATGTATTGTTGTGTTGCATGTTGATTAAATTGAAATGAATCTCCATGCTCTCGACCAAAAGTAGTCGGCGTACCGCGGTTAGCACGCGGTATATGCGGATTTCATATGCAGCTTTAAGCTGAGCCCCTAGGGGCATCGTTTTTATTCGCAGGTACACCAGAGACGAGACCGTTCGAGTGTAGGACGGGGTCGGTGGTTAGCTTGGGTAGTTAGTCTTATTTACTTATGTACTTGTATGAGGTGTAAGACCGAATATGTTATCGGCATCCGTATAATGTAAACTCGGTATAGAAAGTAATGGAATGGGTATTGTATTTATATTGTGTACTCGGTCGTTCTAGTTCATCAGACCGTTACGGTATGTAAATTTAGCCTGATTAGCCACATGGGTGGCTAACGGCGTTGTTTCACCCCTCGTTGTAAATAGAGTTCCGCTGCGTGAGTAAGAGTAATTAGTAACGGATTAAGAGGAAATGACGAGATTAACGGTTGGGGTGTTACAAAAATGGTATCAGAGCGAAGTATCGCTCTGATGACTAGAAATACCGAGCTTAGGAAATCCCGAGTTAGGAATTGGAGACTTAGGGCTAAGGGTTGAGTGATAGCGTGAGAGATGCGCTAGTTAGGAACCTTCAGTATGATCTGAATACCTACAATACCAGACCCGCCCTCCACAACCCCCGTATTAAAAGCTCGGGAAAGAACGCCAGAGAGACGGGAAACCCGATCTGGCACTTAATTAATGTTTCAATATGAACCAGAATCTGTCATCCGGTGGATCCCGAGAACCGGAAACCCCGGAGACGGATGCCGCTGGAACGACAATAACCGCACTTAATGGCGGGAGATCGAGACATCCTAATTCAAGGAGACCAGAATTCGTGGCAGCTTGGGGCGACATGCTTAGTAGTCGCGAGAACCTAGCTGGCCGAGCAGCAGCAATAAGGAAGCACCAACCGTGCAACAAGGCGGATTAATGAGAAGCTACAAAACCGAGACACATGTCTACGGACCGCCATAACTAAATAATACCACCAACGGTACATCAACCGACTAAGAATCTAGTCAGGAGTAGATACACCCACCCTGCCACACCCGAAGAGGTTGCAACACCCAGCGGGCATAGCTTAGGCAGCTACAAGCATAATTATGGGGTACATCCGAATAGGACTACAGCGGTAGTGCCTAGTGATGTAAACCTCGGTAACTACAGTAACGACGTGGGAACGAGCAACGAGGTAGAACACTGAACTAAGTAATTAAGGAACTCCGAGAATGGAGAAGCACCTAAATGAATGACAGTCATGACAAGATGAATGAGAAGCAGCTCTAAGGAGTAGTTATCCTACAAAAGGATCAAAGGAAAAGCCGACAAGGCTACCAAATATAATATGAACAATACCGCGACCAGTAAGAGTTAACCCAAAAACCGCTTGTACCGTGCACTTGCCACGGCAAGTGCAGTAATAACGGACAGCTAAGAGGAACTTTAGCAAGCAATAAGTACTTAGCAAAGTACGTGGATGGCTAAAGAAGCCGATATAGCACCACAAACCCTAGAAATTGTGAAATGAAACCTTGGAGAGGCCTAATGGCCTGACCACTGTATTGAAAGCATACCAGTTGGCGAGAAGCTAGATCTGGTAAGAAGCAGTCGGCATTGAAATGCCATGAAGATCTTACTTTCAAATTCAAATTCCCTTTTAAGCACAAAAGTTTCCAAAATCCCCAAATTTTTAAAACCAAAAACCAGAGAACCACGATGAGTTATCATAGGACCATATAAGAGGAGTTGGCAACAGAATGCTTCACTTAGGCGTGACCGACACTACAAGTGTACACAAATGAGACATGGAAAGACCGTACTCCGAAGGAGCTTGCGGGCCTGACAAACCAATTAGGAGTTAGTCGGGTAAGTGGTAACGTGTCAATAAGATACTCCATGTATGTATACAAGTAGAGTACGGAACACGGGAAGTAGCCACTCCATACTACGGACGAAAGAGCCAATTCAAACCAAGACAGTTGGACACCTCGAATGATCGAAAAACCCAGAGAATATTATCAGGCTAAAGGAGTCAAGAACCTAAAAAGGTGACAGACCTAAGGAAATAATGTTAATAAGTGCGAGAAGCACATAGTAATAAGTAAAGACATTGGATATGTCTCATAAAGTACATAATAACTGGAAAGAATACCCAGTGTAAACAATATGGCGAATGCCTAAAATTAACACCTGAATGTTCGATGAACGGGATAGAATTCCTATAGTATACTTCACTGAAGAGAATGATGACCTGTCCATGAAGATAAGGAAAAGTACCAATGATCTACCCAATGACGGGAGACATTACAACCCTAAATGGGGATAGTTCAAAATATGTGTGATCGCAAGGTAGAGTAAGTAACTGAACATACCCATGAGTTCAAGCCAGATGTGTTGGCATCACATAGTAACACCCAGGAGCAACCCGTGAAGGGTACCAAAATCAACAGTAGTTCAACGAGATACCGTGTTGAGAACACAAATGTTTAAGCGCACACTCAGGTTGAACCCGAAAGGATCCCACATGACACGGGATACCCTAGATTGACAGAGGGCATGAATTAATATCAAGATGCTTAAGGGACTTCCATGTACGGAAGCATGGTGAAACAACCATATCAAGAAACCTAGTAATACCTCCAAACCATTTAATGGTGTACGGAGAAGCAGAAACTTGTATAAACAGCAGCACAGAGCATGGCTCGGGGCGAGGTGGCTTGTAAGCCGGTAAAACTAACTACAACTCGTAGATCTAAACGTTGTAAACCTATGCATTGAGGCATAAGAGGAACCGTGGGGAATGAACCACTACCTTAGAATGGGGATACCACTTGTTATTATGGGGCCTATGGAGCGGCAATTGCGTGAATCCTCTAGAGAAAGGCTACCACCTAAGTATGTAATGTGAAACCGCTAGAGCGGTGTAGTGAAACTTGAGCATGTGTATATTGCCAAGGAGTAAAAGAGGAACCTTGATAGCAGCAATTCGAAACCGAAGAGTAAGCGGTTAAGTAAACACTGTAAGTGTGCCATATGAACTGCAAAGTAGGCAGTGCGCAAGTGCGCAAAGAGATTTAAAGAATAATGTATTTTGTTGAGCCAAGTGAATGGCAAGCCACAGTGTAAATGGCGAGAACACCTGGGCAGAAGCTAAAGTAGTAGCGGATGCCACGAAAAGGGGAAGAACATCGTACGCAGCAAGCGACCGTTGTAAGGGTATAGCCAGATAATGATACGAAGCTCATGAGTAAAGATGATAAGGAGACATGTTCCTTCCTACCACGTAAGTGATTTACTGTCAGGAGTTTACACCTCTGCACTCTGTAGGACTGTGTGTTTTGGTATTGCTCTTGGCTAGTAATGATCTTAAGGGATAGTTAGAAACTTGAGAAATGTCAACAAAGCCTGTTGAGCAAAATCTAGAGAAATAACTGTGCGGCCGTTGGCCAAAGATGAACAAAGAATGTGGGTCGTAACCCACAGGTCCCAGGACCGATGCGTGGTAAATGCAGAGTAGTATGTATGAAGAACTCTTGTACAGATACAAGTAAACAAACATAATTCAGAAGCCACTACTAAACGAGGAAGCTCTACCTGCTGAGTAGTAGCTTGACCTCAACCGACAATAAGTCGGAAAAAGTAAGTGAATAATCACGAAGTATACAGTGTTATATGAAATAGATTTCCAGAGAACTGGAGTGAAAATCTATAACTCATCGAACTCGCATACGGTAAAAGATACCAAGCGACGTTTGAGAAACCTTTATTCCCAAGATAAAAGGGATAAAAGGGACGGAATAATACATTGAGAATATCAAAGAGCGAATTAAGCTCTAGTTATCAGGTCACGCAGCAGAAGCTAGTGGGCCATAATTCTAGGTTAAGTATACCTAACAAATGTGAGTAATTGGCTAATCATAAACGCCTTGAAGCCTTAGAGGCTAGAACCGAACTCGAATATGAGTTAAGTAACGGCAGTGAAGTTAAACACTTCATGATTCACGAGTTAGTGAACCAATGTTCAGTGATAACATATGGGCGATTACGCGGGCGTAACCCCTTTTTAGGGGGGTAGGGCGAGAAACCGCTGAGAGTATGTTTTACGTATAGGTGCGTAAACTACTATGTGCATGGCACAAAAGTAATTAATTTCATGATTGGAACTCATGTTACATAAACATGTGTACCCTTTCATCGTGTAAGTATGAGTATTGTGCATGAGAGATGCGAGTAATGTGTATATAATATTTATGAAAAGAGGAGTAGAGAAACTCATAGGGAATGAGAATCCCTATAGTGTATGCCTATTGAGATTAGACATGAGATATAATGAGTATGAATTGGTGTGAAACCAATGTATAACCTAGAAGGAAGTGAGTTTCCCTAGGTGATTTTATTCGAGAGTGATTGATGGAGTGAGTTCCATCCTTTGGAGTTGTATGTTGTATGTTTAAATGGAGTAACAATTTAACTAATGAGGCCATAAGTATGGAATGCATAGGCAAGGAAAGTAAAGTAAGTTGAGAATGACGAATGACCTAAGTACTAGGAACTAGAGATTAATTGAAATGGATTATGTATGAATACGACTAGAAAGAATAAAAGATAGAAAACGAAAATGTTTGACTATCTGATTGTTTGAAACTGACGTGGGAGGTGGAACTTGGTCTGCTAGCTATCAAGGGAAGCCGAGCACAAATTGGGGTGAAAAGATAGTTCAACACTGATGCTGATCACATCAGGGTTGGATGATTCTTGAAGCTCCCTATAAGTGGTCACAAGTAATCACGCTAAAAAAAGATACAGCTACCATAAAACGGATTTGGAGTTGTGTGATGTTTTAAAAAAACTTTCAAACAGAATTTGAAAAAAATATTTTCTTCAAGTATGAAGATGGAAATGAAAATTGGTTTTGAAACCGCTATCACCCGCCGATGGCTGTGGCCTTAAGTCTTGATGACCGGTAGAACGGTGGGCGTGTATTAGTTTTGAAACCATTGCACCGTACGTGCGGCGGTCCTAAGTGACCGGTTGGGGCGGTGACAGTGTGTGATTTTTCCAAAGCCAGCGGGACGGGGAGAGTACCCTGAGACGTTCCTGTGTTGAGTGAGTCAACCAGAGTGCCTGAGGATATGTATATGTGTAACGTTTTGGTCAGAACCGAAGGGACCGTGGGCCAGAGAGAGTAAGTGCCCATTTGTCATGAAACGGCCGTGAACCAGAAAGAGTAAGTGTTCAACGTGACCGGTACCTGAGGGATCAGTAGTATATTACTCAACATGGATTCGAGGACTGTAGTGCCTTCTTGTCTTCGGACCGATTCCATGGAGAGAATACAAAGAGTATTTTTGATTGCTATACATGCTGTGATATATGTGTGGTATGTGTAGTGTGAAATGAGACGGACTTGTGGAGTCTGTAAGGTTATACATGTATTATAACCTCGGCTTAGAATGCCATGAGACCAACCATATTAGATTCGCCAACTTTGAGGGCAAAGTTCCTTAAGGGGGGTAGATTTTAATACCCCGGATCTAATAATGGTGATTTAATTACTCTAATAAAATTCTCAAAGGCCTAATGGTGCCTAAAGAGTATTGGTAAAGAGAATAAAACCAAAAGTAAAGAGAAAACGCTTGAAAAGCGAAAAATGCTAAAATACGCATTAAATGAAAATAAGAGATATATGATCTCGTAAGGGTCCGAGATGGATTCCTAAGGCTTAGTTAGGCCTAATTAGTATACGGGAATGATTCCCGAAGAAAACGGATCCAAATAATGGACTAAAACGCTAACGGAGTTTTAAAGCACGTTTTTCGAGAAAACCCGAAAACGTGACTTTAAGTGGTCAAACGGACCCGTAAAAATTATAGTTGATTAAATAACCATAATTAAGTATTAATGGAAGCTTAATAACCATTAAAAATAAAGAAATGAGGAAATTCCGGAAAACGGACCCGGTAAGTGAATAGTGTCGAAACCGGGAGACAAAACGCGTTTAATTCGAAAAGTCGAAAAACGACCCGGGTCACTACTAATGTGGGGCCGGTTTTTAATTGGTACACATACACACACTTAAATAAACAAGCTAGTTTATTTAGTCACAAGAGGACAAAATATTAAAGTAGAGGGAGTGAATAGTTAATGAGGCTTTAGTACCCTCTCTCTCCCTATTCTCTTCTATCACTCACGGTAATTTCTCACTTCCCACCTGAGCTCTCACCTTCCTCTCTGAAGCCCCATGGCGATTTGAAAGAGCCTCCATCGGTTCTCTTCTACTTCTCCTTCTACAAGATCCAAATCAACACCAAATTGCAAATTAATTTCACCATTGGATTCCTCTCAACTTGGGGAACATTTCCCTCCCTTCAAAATCCAAAAAGCTCACACTTGACCTCCATGGAAAAATCTGGGAATTGAAGGTTGAAGGTGCCATCTTGTTCTAAAACCACTCCTTGGTTGCTTAAGGTAAAAAGCAAGCTTAAATATCCTCATTTCTAACCTTCTCTAATTTTGGGAAAAATTCCAACGTGATCTCCTTCTCCATCCTTGCTTTAGACGGTTTTTGATCTCCTCAAGGGTTGGAATTTGCTATCTTTGTGTCCAAGAACACCACTCATGAGTGAAAGGTAATGCCTTCCTAAAGCCTTAAGAATTTTTTTAAAACCTAAGATAGTAATTGAATTAGTGTGTGGTTCTTGGATTGGCTAGCTTGATTTGTTGGCCGGTTGAGAAAAAGAATTAAGAGGGATAGAGAAGGAAGAGGAAAGAGCAAGAAAGAAAGAGGTGAAGAAAGGAAGAGTAAACAAGGGAAAACTCTAAGGTAATTGAACTACCTTTGAATAGATTTTTACCTTGTCTTGTAATAGTTAGTCGATCTCGATTGAGAGTTCAGTAGGTTGCTGGGATTGGGATTAAGAAATGAGATTGGTTTTAATGTTGTTAAGTGTGGAACAAGGGCTTGAGGCCAATCTAGTGTAGTTGATGATGTGTTGTGAAAATTAAATAAATGTGGTAGTTGTTGTTGTTGTGAATTTAAGTTGAACAGGGCTGATAAGTTGCTTGAATGAGCAAAGAATGTGATGAGAATGCTTAGAAATATGGGGAGGTTCTGTCAAATTTTGCCTAGAAACAAAGGGTGATTAAGAGTGTGAAACCTAGGATAAACTAGGTATGCTTGGAAGATGAAGGTGAGTGGTTAATCACTTGGAAATTTGGAAGAGGAAGAGAGAGGTGCTTGGAGTAGAATTAGGAGTAAAAATAATGTCATTTGAGTTCTAAGAATGACATTGGTGAGGGAAGTTTGAATGTTATAATGGAGAAACCAAAATCTGTTACAAGAGTTATAGAAAACAAGTAAACTAGTTATGACAGTGTAAGTAAATTTTAAGTGAAATTAACTAGAGTTTGTGAGTGCACTTGGTGCTAAGTTTAAGGTGGTTTAGATGGGAAATTAGATGCTAAAACATGTGGATTATAAGTGGGAAAGATTGGGTAATCAAATGGTGGAAGAATGGAGTTGTAACAGATTTGGAAATGCCAAATCTGTAAAATCTGTAGCAGGGTCCGGGACCTAGTCCATGGACAAAGTCTCGGACCACCCCCTTAATTCATGTCGAGAGTTCACCCTGCACTTGGTCCGGGACTTGGGAGAAGGACAAGGTCCCGGACCACCCATGAAAAGCAGCCCGAGAGTTAGGCAATGCATTGGTCCGGGACTTAAGATAGGGACCAACTCCCGGACCACCCCTAGAAACCTACAGAGAGTGTTTTAAAGGGTTTAAATGATGGGGGTTTGAATGTTAATGATGTTATAAGATGTTAAGGCCTTGTTTTGTGACATGTAAAGGCCCTAGGAAGTGTAAGAAAATGTTAGAAGTGATTGAGAAGTGAGAACTCAAATTGACAAGAGTAAAACCGAGCTAATGGGATAACGGGGTTAATACAGGAATAGCATTTTATTATGTACCGTATGAGTTTAGTATTAATAATAATGTTTGAAACATTATCAGAGAATCGTGCGTGACCCGAGCAAGGTGAGATGACACGGTAAAAGTAAAATCCCCGGTGAAAGGTATGATTTCCTCATGCCCCGTATGCTAACCGAGTTACTCTGATTTGTGTGTTTGTGTGCCGGCTTAATCAAGACTAAAGCATGAAAAAGAACCATTGTTTGTTTATGAATGTCTTGATGTATATTGTATGAGCTAACATGCTTGATTGCCGGAGAGGTCTAACATAGAGTGTAGACCGACTCTTAGTTGAGTAACGAATGGCTAGAGACTCGTAGAACGGGTCGTTTCATAAAATAACGGAAACGTGCAAACACTCGAGCTATCGATTAAAGTATAACGATAACACAAACATATGAACTCCCTAATGTGTGAGGAGAAGTGCGGGTTGAGTAAATACCCGATAACGGTTAGAAAACCATATTGAAACAATCCACGAAACAATGAGAGTGGAAAGATAAGTGAACCTCCTTCAAGAGGATTAAAGATAGTTCGAAGATGTGAACTAGTAAAGAAGGTAAAAGAGACCTAAGGGATTAGTAACTCCCTTGAGACATGGTCGACCTCCTATATAAGGATTTACCTGGTATAAGAAAATAACCGTAAGTGTGAGTAGTTGAAATGTATTGGTAACTCTTAAAACCTAAGATTAACCGAACTTGAGTAATGTTCTCAAAGTCATTAGAAACATCGAGAGTGATGCTTCTAGTCTAATATGCATAAATTATTACAACTCCGAGAGAGGAGTGTATGGGAATGTAAGTAGTCCGAGAGTAGTCGGACCTGTGTAAAAGAGATGGGAACTAAGAGAGAGTTCCGGGAGCTAGTTGAACCTTCCCACCATGCTAGACCCAGAGTAGGGTCGAAACCGGGGAAGTAAGACTACGCTCGAGAGCCAAGAGTTTGGCTTGAGAATGTAATAAGAGAAACAAGCGTGAAGATCGTAGGAGACCTGTAGTGCCTCGAGAACTACGTGAGCTTGAACATGAGTAGCCCAAGAGTGTGGGTGAGACAATGAGTATATTAACCCATGAGTGTGGGTGAGATTGTGAGCATAAGTAACCCGAGGGAATGGGCGAGTATAGAATGAGTAGCCCAAGAGAATGGGCGTGTGTAGGAATGAGTAACCCGAGAGAGCGGGTGAGGTTTCATATGAGTAACTAAGGCATTAGTGGGGTAGTACACCTCCAGGCCTAAGAGTAAACTGACACAACTAACAACCTTGTTATGTTAGTTAAGGATTGAATTCCATGGTTGAATGTGAATCCTTGTGTAGTGTACATATGTAATGTATTTTTGTGTTGCATGTTGATTAAATTAAAATGAATCTCCATGCTCTCGGCCAAAAGTAGTCGGCGTACCGCGGTTAGCACGCGGTATATGCGGATTTCATATGCAGCTTTAAGCTGAGCCCCTAGGGGCATCGTTTTTATTCACAGGTACACCAGAGACGAGACCGTTCGAGTGTAGGACGGGGTCGGTGGTTAGCTTGGGTAGTTAGTCTTATTTACTTATGTACTTTTATGAGGTATAAGACCAAATATGTTATCGGCATCCGTATAATGTAAACTCGGTATAGAAAGTAATGGAATGAGTATTGTATTTATATTGTGTACTCGGTCATTCCAGTTCATCAGACCGTTACGGTATGTAAATTTAGCCTGATTAGCCACATGGGTGGCTAACGGCGTTGTTTCACCCCTCGTTGTAAATAGAGTTCCGCTGCGTGAGTAAGAGTAATTAGTAACGGATTAAGAGGAAATGACGAAATCAACGGTTGGGGTGTTACAGAACTAGCGCTCCCGCTGAGCTCCCCTAAAACGGGTGTGGTCCTAGGGCGGGGATGCCCCTCTATGGTATCTACGTCCTGGCTGAGAGCCTGATGCTCTAGCCTCAACTACCCTACGAGAACTCTTACAGCCCTCAATAGTGTTCTTGAATAAGGCATAAGAGATGAAATTTCGACAGAGTCTCCCCTAATTTTTCCAATAATCCCATGCTTTCTGTTGCACTCCACTTCATCGGATCAGTCCTAGGGTGTATCATTCATGCAAACTTACAACATTCCATGAGCTAAAAATGCAAGAAACTCCATTTAGTACTTAAAACGCACTAAACCGAAATGGGCAATTTTAGCAACCATAAACAGTTCTAACTTTCCAAATCAACTTTTCACATTTTCTAACTTCAAGTTAAAGCTAATTGATCACTTAAAATATAAAAAATCAAATTTCAAACATTTGACTCGAGAATCACCATTGCCATCTTCATTATAGCTCCAAATTTCGTTTTTCTTCATTTCTTTACCAAAACGGACAAATGAGTAGTCAAAATGTAGAGAAAACTTACCTAAATACATTGGTGTAAGAATATTTTGGATTAGAAGTCGGGAAAGTGCCGAAACGGGGCAAAAACAGTCCACATCAGACTTAACTTTGGACGCAAGTTTTTGCCTTTGTAAATGCTCCAAATGGAGAGTTCTTGGTATGGAAATGCTCAGAGTTGAAAGAGGAATGTTTTGTGAGAAAAATGGTGGTGGAATGGAGTGATTTGATCAAGAAACGAGTGAAATATGGATGAGAGAAGTTATGAATTTGAAAATGTGTGTACTGGAGCAAAAATTGCGAATTTGGGGAGAAATCCCGATTTGAATTGGGTGAGAGAAGCTACTAGACAAAACGGTGCCGTTTGGCGGTCAAGCGGACGCGTCCGGGGCCACGGACGGCGCGTCCAGGGCCACGGACACCCCCCCCCCCCATTTTTTCATTTTTTTGTTTTCTTTTCCTTGCTTATTCAATTGCTTGACTTGAAAGTTAAAACAGTATAAAATTTGAAATGAAATACTTCTTTTATTCATCTTGAATTTGAAGGGAATACAAACCTTCAAAACCCTAAAAAACAAATAACGGGAACTAAAGAAGAAACATTTACAATGCCACCTTTCTCTTGACAGATCTTGACTCCCCCAACTTTTGCTTTTTTCGCTTGAATGCATTTATCTTCTCTTTTTGATCCTACAACCCTTTCTAGTAACTGGCTGAGAGCTCTGAATCTTTGGGTGGTAGAGGTTTTATGGCCCTGAGCTTCCCCTTCCAATCGGTTCATCATAATCAAGAAAAGAATATCATGGTTGTATTCCTTCTTTGGTGCTTCATACATTGGGCCCCTAGGCCGGTCTTGATCTCTTCCAATCTGAAGGCTGGATTGCCATGGGTAAATGACATGAAAATTCTTGAAGCCAGGCAGTGAGATTCCCCTATAGTAATCCCCACGCATCATAACTCCTTCGATTTTCCAAGCCGAAATAGTCCACCATATCTGATGACCCTACTGAATGGAGTCGAGAAATGCTGGCCAACCGCTAACCCGCTCTTCAGGAATACGTCTTCTAGAGACATGCTAGATGGTAAACATTTGATTGTACTCGGGGACCAGCTTGAGCCACTCGAAGAGCCAAACTTACAGGAGATGGATGCTTTCCTCAAAGAAATAAGGAGTACCCCTGGTGAAATACCCTGAACAATTACTACTTTAAATTAATGAAGACTAAATTAAATTATGAGCAACAATTACCATAAACATTATGGTATTTAAAAATATAGTTCCAAACGGATATTAGATTAAACCCCAAAAAGTAATATCGTATAAACATATCGGTTCATATAATAAATACCACTAGTATACCCTAATAAATTATATGAATATTATATATACCCCAAATGAAACATGGACACAAGGATATACTCGTGTATACATTTGTAAAAAAAAAATTGTGACAAGTTACTAAGTGACACATTAATATAGTCACCTATATATATACATGTAACAAATGTTATAATGTTAAGAAGTTGGAAATAAATTGAAATTCCCTCCAACAAGTACTGGTCGGCTGCTCACCTGCACAAAAGGAAACAACACTTCATAAGGTAAATAGATTACTAATATAAGTACAATATATAGTACACTTACTGCTTGACTAAACATCCCTGCAAGTAGCAGCCATCCCCTCCTCATTTCCTTCCTTTCCCATGCCAATAACTAGTGCAGACCCATTCTTCTTCTCTTGATTTCTTTCACGCCAGTAAACTTTCTTTTTTCTTTTCTCTGCTCCATCGCATTATAACAACAAACAACATCGCTTTCCTTTTCCATCTCTTCACGGATGAAACCATAAGTTGCAGTATACAACGACAACTCTAGCTTAAATCAGTCACACTAGAAGCAACAGGAAACAGATTCTCGGAACAGGGAACAAGCAGTGCAATAAAAAAAGAAGACGGTAACTACCTTCTCTCTCACACTCATATATCCATTTTCTGTTTCTGTTCTCCTTCTGGGCATCGACTAACCACTCCCCTCTCTATTTCATTTTGGAAAAAACAACAGCACAATGAGCAAACTGCTCATCCATTCTCGGTCCCAGGCTGCAACAACAGTAGGGAAGAGACATAGTGAAAAAAAAAGAACGAACGGTAAGTTTCAGCTCTTCTTCATCTTCTGTTTTCGATTCCTTGTCTGAGCATGGAAACCCACCACTTATCCTCACTAAGTTTACATGTTTCAAGCTTGGAAATCCACTCCCGACAGCCCTGAAACCCAGCCAAGAACTACACCAGTGGATGAGAGTTTTCCTCTAGCTTTAATGGTAAGGAAACCTCCAGCAAACACCTCTTTCCTGGTTCTGTTTTTTTTCCGAGAAAATGCCATTATTTGATACTTCCTTTCTGTCCTTGGATGCTCACAGTTGAAGCTCTACTCCAGCCTTTCCTTAAGCTAGAATCAGCACCAAACTGCACCATGGAAGGAGTAGAAAAGTCAGGTGAAAACTCAACCGAGACATGACCATGGCAACCTTCCTTTCTCCCTTATTTTCTAAGCAAAATGTTGAAGCTCTTCTCTATTTTTTTGGTGTACTGAGAGCTCATGTAAGCATCTGCAATTAGCAAGCTTATTCCTAGTTGATAAGTGCCGAGACTTGTTGCAGGAAGGCTTCCAAACCATGGTGAGTAGACCGACCTGAACATGATAACATAAGCTGCTTTCCTCTGCATTTTCATGCGACAAAAAAAAAATTTGTACTAAACCTTTCCTTGGTTGTAGTTAACCAGAGCTCATCTAAGATTCTGCTGTAACGCCCCTATTTAACATATTTATAGCGGAAATAAAATACTAAAGGCGTACAGACCATCGGGTTCCAAACACCCGACACCAAACCTCACCAATTACAACTTAAAGATTACAATTGTCACGACCTGAACCTCGAGAAAACTTAACAAAAATAAAACACATAAACTCTCCACAACACCTAATCCCATCCCAAACACTCGTTCTCTTCGTGGTCACCTGTAAAATAACTCGTACCTACAAGATAAAACCAAGCAGCCCACCCCGAGAGGGGTGGGTCAGTTCCCTGGAATGGAACTGGTACGATCCTCCAAAAACAAACTTATAATACATCTCTTAAGTAAATAATAGCTTGATTACAATCACTTAAAACACACAGAGGAACAAGGCATTTCACAAATCACCAAATCAAGATAACAAGTTAAGAGTAAAGATAAATAACAGAAAGGTAAAGTTAGTGAAATAAAAACACACCATGTGTTAGTGAACATCCAATGCCTTAGTTAAACCCAATTCCCGTTAGGAGTAGAAAGACTCAGATAGTCACAAAGAACTAGGAATGATAAGACAGATCCAAGAACCAATAACTCAATAGTGGAATAATTCAACTGGGAGAGATGGCCCCCACCGCCAAGTACGTCCTTTTAGGATAGGGGATATACAACCCCTCACTGTCTACAACATCCCTTTTGGGACCGGGGATATACAGCCCCTCACTGTCTACTACGTCCCTTTTGGGACAGGGGATATACAGCCCCTCACTGTCTACTACGTCCCTTTTGGGACAGGGGATATACAGCCCCTCACTGTTACCATTGAAGACGACGCGCGCACGTCGAAACCTCAAGAACCAGCTCATAGATGAAACAATATCCAGAGTCAAAAGAAGAATTACCAAAATTGACCTTTTCCAAATTCCCACCAGATCACTAACTACCCAGAGCAATACCAAAACACTCAGTCCTACAGAGTGCAGAAGCGTGAGTATCTTTCATTCCTTTTCCAACAGTTTCCTGTTTTGAATGAGTATCTTTCATACATCTTATCATCATTGCCATGTTTGGCACTCCAGTAATCAGTTTTCATCATTTGCACGAGACCATTATCTTCTTAACTCATTTTTAGTTTGAGACCCAAAATCAGTACGAGACCCTGCATTTCGTCATTCAGTACGAGACCTAGCATCTTCGTTCAGTGTGAGACCTAGAATTAGTGCGAGATCCAGCTTTTCCTTCATCCATTTAGTACGAGACTTCAGTACGAGACCCACCATCTTCATTAGTGCGAGACCCTGCATTTTCGTCATTCAGTACGATACCTAGCATCTTCATTCAGTGCGAGACCGAGAATCAGTGCGAGATCCAGCTTTTTCTTCATCCGTTTAGTACGAGACTTCTGTGCGAGACACATCATCTTCATCAGTGCGAGACACATCATTTTTTTCAGTGCGAGACCATGCATCTTCTTCAGTGCAAGACCGAGCGTCATCATCCAGTGCGAGACTAGTACGAGACCTAGTATCATCTTCAGTGTGAGACAAGTACGAGACAGAGCATGATCCAAGTTGACGGGGCAGAGGTAATAAGTCCCCATCTTCATGTCAAATTTAAGGGAGAAGCAACTAGTGGGCAGTGGCAATAAGTCCCCATGGTGATCTAGAAGTTATCCCAGCACCCCAGTTGGTGGGCAGAGGCAATAAGTCCCCATAGTATACCAACCAGGAGCATTGGAACAGGTTTCGGTCCCCAGAATCATCCGAGCATTATCATCATACCATCATGTCATCTTCATCAACATATCATCATCATATCATCTTCTTCTACATGACATCTACATTTGCATTACAGGTTCCCGACACCTTATAATGTTCGGCATACTTTATTCCATTTTAGGTAGTCAACGCCTTAGAATAGCTTGACATCATATCATTCATTATAGGTAGTCAACGCCATAGAATCGCTTGACATTATCTCATCTTCACTTCTTAGGTTGTCAATGCCTTATAATAGCTTGACATTATTTCATTTTTACTTTTTAGGTTGTCAACGCTTTAGAATCACTTGACATTACTTCATTTCACTTTACTTATAAGTAGTCAGCGCCTTAGAATAGCTCGACGCGACTTGTTAGTCTCCAACGGCATGCAGGGTCTGTTCATGATCCAAAATTTTGGAGTATCACTCAAGCATCAACCAGACTTTTCATATTCATTACAAAGTCTAGTTGATGGGGGGCAATCTGTTATACCAAAAATTTTAACCCCCTAGAAGAGTCTCTACTAATAGGCTAGTTTGGTCAAGTCGTGAGGGTTCCCAGTTCGATCAGCACATTTCAGAGTACTAAGGATAGCTTAGTCATCTCCAAGGGCATTTTTGTAATTTTGAAGGCTCATAAGCCCCCTAAAGGCTTTTTCTCTCCTCCAAATAAGGGTCAAATCAATTCAAAATGCTTTGAAATTTTAACCCATGTTAGCGGATGACATTTTGGGGATAATGGCGTTGGAATTTTGATTTTTTGAATTTCCAATAATTTTCTAGCAATTTCTGATTGAATATGACGAGAAATTGAATTTAAAAATATTCCAATATCCAAAAAATTCGATTTCACTTTGGAAAAATCAGAAATATCATCCTTTACCCATGTTTAAAATTTCATAGTCTAATTCTTTTTGGAAGCCCTTGAGCTAAAACATTGATGCACTGATTATTGATATATCTTTTGAGTGATTTGAACCCTTCTTTCCCATATTCTTTTACTTAGATTTATGCATTTACCTTCTTTTTTAATGTTATTTTGGCTTAGGACGTGATTAGGAAGGAGTTAAGAGCTTTTGGAACAAAAAGAGAAAAATTTACACATGTCCGGATATGAGTCCGGATGGGAAGCCACAGACACAGAAGCAGACAGCTCCAGATCAAATTCACCTTTAACCCTGTCCGCATACGCAGACAGAAAAGTGGACAGCTCCTTCTGTCCCTTGTCCGCAAACACGGACGTCCATGCGGACGCTCACAGATCTTGCCAGGACAGTTATGTCCGCAATACGGACTCAAACGCGGACAGGAGTTAATCTCGCTAGGACAGCAATGTCCGCACGCGGACAGAAATGCGAACGCGTGTAGATCTCGTCAGGACTCCCCTGTCCGTATGCGGACTCAAACGCGGACGTCACACAGAATTGAAAAATAAAAATCATCGTGCTGATAATCAGGCTTTCGGCGCAATTATTAGCCGATTACGCCCATACTCCGTGTTTATTTAAACCAATGTCCATGCTCAATCAGTCTCCGACCCAGCTCACCACTAATCTATGTCTACTGCTAAGCTTGTTTAAACCCTTCCCCAGCCTTCATTTCAATTCGCACCAGACATTCGTCTACACCTCTCTTCATCCTCCTCCATCTCTCATTCCATTCATCTGCTCATCCTCATAATAATTTCTCTGTACTCCATCTCCATACCTACACTCAAACACAAAAACCCTCCACATCACTCACGTTTTCATCCCAATTTCTTCACACAAAAATCACAAATAAGCTTCTGCACACACGTTACATAAAATATCACGTTCGGATTTGTGTCCGACCCACCCCATCTAGACGTCTCACAAACTTGCCCAAAAATACCATTTTCACTCCATTTCACCAAGTTCACTCATTATTACCAAATCCAACCTCTCAGCCGGCATAGCGCAAGGACAAAGAGCGGAGCGAGCGAGAAGATCTTCGTAACAGATGATTTCTCTCAACTCTCTCTCATTTATGATTTTAATCGCTATGTCTAGCTAAGAGGATATACTCTAGGGGAAGAGATGTTGTAATTAGCTAAACTCTGCATTATTTTACTGCTTTAATTAGACTATTTTGTAACACCCCAACCGTTAATCTCGTCATTACCTCTGAAACTGTTACTAATTACTCCTACTTACGCAGCGGAACTCTAATTACAACGAGGGGTGAAACAACGCCGTTAGCCACCCATGTGGCTAACCAGGCCTTTCTTACATACCGTAACGGTCTGATGAGCTGGAACAACCGAGTACTTCATACAAATACAATGCTCAATTCACATCTCAACTATACCGAGTCTACAATATACGGATGCCGATAACATACTCGGACTTACACCTCATTTAAATGCATAAGTATTTACGATTCAACTACCCACGCTTCATAACTGTCCCCGTCCTACTCTCTCGAACGGTGGTCAGCTTCAAGTACCTGCACACTAAAAACGTTCCCCCTAGGGGGTCAGCTTTCGCTGCGCATGAAATTCGCATATACCGCGTGCTAACCGCGGTACGCCGACTACTTTGGGTCGGATATACATGGAGTTCATTTTAATCAAACAACATGCATCATGGCAATACAATATATATGTATATCACACAAGGAATCTACATCCAATCACGGAACACGATTCCTAACTAACATAACAATGTTGTTAGTGGTAACTGGTTACTCTTAGGCATTGAGGGTTGTTCCTCACTATGCCTTGTTTACTTATTCAATACCTCACCCGCTCTCTCGGGTTACTTATTCGTATACACACCCATTCTCTTGGGCTACTCATTCTTATACTTACCCATTCTCGCGGGTTTCTCATACATATACTCTCCCCTTTCTCTCGGGTTATTATACTCATTATCTCACCACACTCTTGGGTTATTCATACTCAAGCTCTTGTAGATTCTCGAGACACTACAGGTCTCCTACGACACGCTTGTTACTCTTATACATACTTAAGCCAAAACTCATGGCTCTCTAGCATAGTCTTACTTCCCCGGTTTCGACCCTACTCTGGGTCTAGCATGGTGGGAAGGTTCAACTAGCTCACGGAACTCTCTCTTAGTTCCTATCTCTTTTACTTAGGTCCGACTACTCTCGGACTACTCTCGTTCCCATACACTCCTCTCTCGGAGTTATAATAATATCATGTATATTAGTTTAGAAGCATCCTTCTCGATGTTTCTAATGACTTTGGGAACTTTACTTAAATTCGGATAATCTTAGGTTTTAAGAGTTATCTTTACAATACATATACTCATACTTTCGGTTATTTTCTTATACCGGGTAAACCCTCTTATAGGAGGTCGACCGTATCTCAAGGGAGTCACATAGTCCCTTAGGTCTCTTTTACCTTTCTTATATGTTTACATTATTGGACTAACTTCAATCCTCTCAATGGAGGTCATTTATCTCTCCACTCATATATTTATTTCGTGGATTATTTCAATAAGGTTCTCTAACCGTTATCGGGTATATACTCAACCCGTACATCTCCTCACATTTTAGGGAGTTCATATGTTTGTGTTATCGTTATACTTTAATCGATAGCTTGTGTGTGTTTGCATATTACCATTGGTTATGTGACTACCCGTTCTACGGGTTTCTAGTCATCCACTACTCTCTATGAGTCGGTCTATGCACTATGTTAGACCACACCGGCATACAAGTATGTTAGTCATACAACATACAATAAAGCATACTTAATCAAACAAGGGATTATTTTCATGCTTTAATCTTGATTAAGCCGGCACACAAACACACAAATCAGAGTAACTCGGTTAGCATACGGGGCATGAGAAAATCATACCTTTCACCGGGATTTTTACTTTTATCGTGTCATCTCACCAAGCTCGGGTCACGCACGGTTCTGATAATGTTTCAACATTATTATTAATACTAACATCATACGGAACATAATAAAATGTTACTCCCGTAATTACCCCGTTATCCCGTTTTCTCGGTATTACTTTCATTAATTTGAGTTCTCACTTCTCTCTTAGTCTTGTCTAAGCCCTTAATGACCTTCACATGTCATTAGTCAAGTGCTAATTAACCAATAATATCCTTACCAAACCATTCCCTAGCTTTAAACCATTTAAAACCATTTTTTTTTTATTCTGGTCTGGTCCGGGACTTCACACGGGACTTAAGTCCCGGACCAACCATGGTTCAAACTCTCGGCTATTTAATTGTGTATGGTCCGGGACTTGGGCATGGGACTAGGACCCGGACCAACATAGCAGGGAATTCTCGGGTTAAAAAGTGCACATGGTCCGGGACTTGGTCATGGGGTTAAGACCCGGACCAAACAAACAAACAACTCTCGGGGGTAAAATAGGGGTGGTCCGGGACTTGGTCCTGGACCTAAGTCCCGGACCCTGCTACAGATTTGCAAAATTTACAGTTTCTCCATCTGTTACAGGTTCTCTCTTTACCCAATGATTAACCAATCTTCACCAACTAAAACCCTCATGTTTTAGCATCTAATTACCCACCTAAACCACCTTAAACCCAAGCATCAAGTACACTCACCAATCTAGTTAATTTCTCTTAAGTTATTTACACTTAGAAACCAGTTTTCCACTGCTTTTCTATCAGATTTGCAACAGATTTGGGTCTCTTCTTTAACCATTCAACCCCTTACTGATGCCATTCCAAGCACTCACATGGCATTATTTTTACTCCTAATGCACTCTTCTTCAAAGTTTGGTTTTCCAAACCATTAACCACTCACCTAAATCTCCTTAACACACCTAGTTCCTTCCTTAAATAAAGACACTCAAGTCCATAACCTCCTAAACAAATTTTGACAGCACTTGGCTACTTCTTAGCATTCTCACTATAATTAAATCAGCTCACATCACTCCTTCTCCCCTGTTTGGTTTAAACTTCAAAACCACAATATACCAAATTTCACTTGTTCACACATATGTACTAGTTTAGACTCAAGCTTTATTCCCACACTTAAGCAACAATAAAACAGCTTCATTCATCATTAAACTGTAGTATCTCAACTACACTAATGCAAGATCATCCACACCACTTACAAAAATCTGTTTTTGCAAGAGGATAAACCAACTCAAGGTGAGTTTTTACCTTGTTTGTTCTGTTTTTCTTTCTTTCTCTCCTCCTCTTCTCTTGCTCTTCCTTTTCTCTTCTTGTTTTACTCACCACACGAGGGCTATTGATTGCCAACTACCATCACCGCCCATTACACACATTCCCATCAATTTATTTTCCTCCACAAAACCTAATGTATTTATTAAGTGCTAGTTTTCAAACTTAAATCTAGATTTTACCTTAGAGAACCCAAATGAGTAGCTTGACAATCAAATGGAGCAGTTTCCAAACCCCCCACAAAAACGTGCGGTTCGGCTGAAATGAGAAGGGCTTTCAACGTGAGAGAAAATAATCTCACAAATGGAAAACAAGCTTGAAATGATCTCAATACTTACTTATTAATACCTCAAGGCATTAAGGAAGAGAAGAAGGGTTGAAATCAACTCTTCAAACTTCAAAAGCTCCAACGTCAATGGAGATGAAGGTGGAGGAATCGAAACTTTGATGGGTGGAGATCGAAGCTCTCTCCGAGAGGAGTTCAATGGTACTAATTTCGTGTGATTCGGTGGAAAAACGAGTAAGTTAGAGGAGATTGAAGATGGAGGTAGTGCTGTTCGGTGTCGCGCGTACAGAGAGGAAGAAGAAGAAGTTTTCAAGCCTCTGGAGCAATTCAATACGTGAATGAAGGAAAAGGTGAGGAGGTAAGCTTTTCATTTTACTTTTTCACTTTATACTATTTACTTTACTTATTTATTTATTTGTCTTGTTATTACTTAATAGCTAGCAAGCTATTAATGGGTGTACACATTACAATTAAAACTGGCCCACATTAATTAATAGCCCGGGTCGTTTTTCGTCTTTTCGAATTAAACGCGTTTCGTCTCCCGGTTTCGTCACTATTCACTTACCGGGTCCGTTTTCCGGAATTTTCTCGTTTAATTAATTTTAATGGCTATTAAGCTTCCATTAATACTTAATTATAGTATTTAATCAACTATAATTTTTACGGGTCCATTTGACCACTTAAAGTCACGTTTTCGGGTTTTCTCGAAAAACGTGCTTTTATGCTTAATTAGCGTTTTAATCCATTATTTGGATCCGTTTTCTTCGGGAATTATTCCCGTATACTAATTAGGCCTAACTAAGCCTTAGGAATCCATCTCGGACCCTCTCGAGATCATATATCCCTTATACTCATTTAACGCGCATTTTTAGCGTTTTTCGCTTTTCAAGCGTTTTCTCTTTTCTTTTGGTTTATTCTTTTTACCAATACTCTTTAGGCACCATTAGGCCCTTAATAATTTTATTAGAGTAATTAAATCACCATTTTTAGATCCGGGGTATTAAAATTTTGGATTGTTCAGGTTAATGCAATTTAAGTGCTTTTAATAAACGTCATGAATTTATTATAAGCCCTCGAATCATGTTATGAACAGATAAGGTGATTAGCATTGATGGTCCTATTAACCTGTTACCTATGATAATTACAATCGGATAGATTACATTAGCAATTAGGTGCTTTAGTCTGGACCAAACCAGACTAGTAATTCTGTGCAATAAAGCCATCTAGATATACTTGCTAAGTCTAGACTAGAACTACGTGTCCTGTCTAGATGAGCTATCTGGAATTAGGACTTAATACAGAATAGACAATTGAGAATTACAAGCCAATCCATAGTCTCCGTTTAAGTAGTAGAATATGCAGAACCTAGCTAGTAAAACAACTCCCTGAACCTAGAGTACCGTTCACACTCCCAAATCTATCAATTTAATTTATATGCTATTTACTTTCTTGTTATCTATTTAAACCCCAAAACCAAAACAACCCCTTTTGAATTACCCATTGTCTTAGGCTAGGCTTACTTACCTCAAGTCCCGTGGATTGACACCTGGTCGCTTCTAAATTGCTATACTACTACGACCGGGATTTTTGCAACCTGACGGTCTATTGATTTGTTGATTTCTAGGATTATTTCTTAGCTTTTAATACATCAAATAAATCGTTTGCAAAATGGCGCCGTTGCCGGGGACTTGACTTTGTCTAGTCCCTAGCCTTGGTTAATTCGTTATTCTATTACAACACCCTGTTTATTATTATTTATTTTGTGTGCCATTTTATACAATTGTTTTTCATTTCTGTCATTTAAATTTTCAGAGTACTATAAGTTCATCTGCCTAGTTATCCCATAAATTTTATTTTTAGTATCTCTTTGTTTACTTTAGTTCTAAACACAACACATTTTGTTCCTTTCTCTTTTACTGTACAAGTACCTAGTGGATGCGTAGAACACGTTCATCTGGTCCACCGGATACAGACTTTGACCCCGAAATCAAGAGAGTTTACCTCCAAGCTCTGAGAGCAAGAAGGCAGCTTGATTTCAACATGGCAGCAAACCATGACCAGCTTGGAGGAAGCCCAATCGCTCAGTACACGATGGGAAGAATAAACAGACCACCAGCCACACCGAGAAGAGGCCTAGTGGTTCTACCAGACCTAACTGCAGAGCTAATGGCAGATTGGCAGAAGATAAAACCTCCCCATCAATCCAATGCTGTTTGAAACCACCCTGTAGGAACCTTTTCAGGTGCCGACCCAGGGGATGCATTAGACCACGTACATCGATTTCTAGTGCACTTGGACTCCCTGGGTTTATCACAAGGATCGGAGGAGTATGCCAGACTGAGCCTGTTCCAGCACAGCCTATCTGGAGAAGCTTCGAAATGGTTCCATCGACTACCGCCAGTCATCATTACCACCTGGGAGCAGATGACGGATAAATTCTACGAGACGTACATTCCCATCTCCAGGACACGACAAATGATTGCTAACCTGATGGCATTCAGACAGATGGGTAGCGAGACAGTCTGCGAGGCGTGGGACCGATTCAAAGAACTACTCCGCCAGTGCCCTCACCATGGTCAGGATATCACCTCATTGGCTCAGGGATTCTTCCAAGGGCTAAAAGACGAAAACAGAGGCGAGATAAGAGCCGCCCTAGGAGGTAACCTGCTAGCAAAAAGTGGGGAGGATTTCATGGCAGCCATGGAGTCCTACTGCGAGGAGCTTCGCCAATGGAGCAGCAATGGGGGACAAGTATTCTCAATAGGTCACAGTTCTTCCCGAGCTCCAGACCTGATAATGGAACAGATAGCCGCCGAGCAAGCACAGCAGAAAACCACGATGGGAAGCATGACAAAAATGCTTGAACAGCTCACCATGGGGCCAACCTCCAGGCAATCCGCCAAGAAAGTCTCTACAAGTGCCGACGAACTCTGCTGCTCTCAGTGTGGGGATGCACATGATTACGAGGACTGCCCACTGGTAGCCGAAATGAAGCAAACTGAGGAGGCCAATTTCATAGGACAATTCAACAACAGGCAACCCTGGGTGCAGAATCAGCACCAAAACCTCAGGTACGGAAATCCGAGCAATGCGCTAAATTCACATCAGATGCAGCCTCAGAGGCCGAACCAGGGAGGACTACCAGGCTTTGTTAGGCCTCAGTATAATCAATTCAGGCCACATCATTCTCAGGCTTAGCAACCATCATTGAGCTCAAACAATGCCAGCCTGAAGGAAATGGTGGATAAGTTGATGGCTTCTCAGGAGCAGCAAACTGCAATCAATCAGAGTCTGACAGCTGGTCAGCAGAAATTAGAGAATGCCATGGTCGAGATGCAGGGAACGATGAGCCAGTTAACTCAGTTCCTCTTACAGCAGAGACCTTCTGGATCACTGCCTTCCCAAGCAGAAACCAATCCCAAGGAACAGTTAAAGGCAGTGTCGGTCTTAGAAGAGGACTACGATGATTCTGGAGAAGCGGCAGCAGTTACCCTAAGAAGTGGAAGGAACTTAATCAAAGACAAAGTGGCAGGAGACCACACTGATGAGGAGACCGAGCCCCTTTCAAATACTGCCGGTGCACCATCAGGGCATCCCGCCCCTCCTGAGGTAGTACATGAGGAGACCCAGGCTCCTATTCCTTCTTCCTCTCATACAACTGCTGATAAAAATACAAAAGGAAAGACACTTGCAAAAGAACTTCCTTTTCCAAACCGTCTCAAAGAGCGAGAGCTTGATGAACAATTTGGAAAATTTTTAGACGTCTTTTGAAATCTAACTATCAATATTCCTCTTATTGATGCGATTAAACAGATGCCAAATTATGCTAAATTTGTGAAGGATCTGATTTCGAACAAGAGGAAATACAAGGAAAAGGACACCATTCAGCTAACCGAAACCTGTTCAGCAGCGATCTTACAGAAGCTGCCTCCAAAACGTGGTGATCCTGGTCAGCCCATTATCCCCTGCTCGATTGGAGACATGGATTGCGGATACGGTCTCTACGATCTAGGAGCGAGCATCAACCTGATGCCATACACCATGTTCAAAAAGCTTCATGCGGGTGAGCTCGTTCCCATTCATTTCAGACTCCAATTAGCTGATAGATCATCGATCACACCAAGAGGTATGGTAGAAAATGTAGTTGTTAGTGTGGGTAAATTTTTCTTCCCAGCTGATTTTGTGATCCTCGACATGGATGAAGATGTTGAGGTACCTCTGATTCTTGGTAGACCTTTCCTTAGAACTGCCAAAACTGTTATAGACGTTGACAAAGGAAAAATTACCTTGAAGTTTCATGACGAAGAATTAAACTTTGATATTAATAAGATGATGCAGAAAAATACTTCTTCGCATGCTGTTTTCTCTGCTGATTTAATTGAGAATTTTTATGATCTTGAGGATGACTACATCCATAGGAGTTCTGAAACTTCTAATTCTTTGTTTAAGTGTTCTGACATTTTAGAGCAGGTATTGAGTCGATCCATTGAGGATGACAAAGAAATCTTTGAGATGGCCTCAGTCGTCCAACAGCTAAATCAAGGGAGGTCATACTTTCGTTCCTCCTCTCCCATTGTAGAAAAGCTGGATCGACCCATTTAAAGGCCTATCCCTTCAATAGAGAAGCCTCCTACCCTTTAACTCAAATCTCTCCCTTCCCACCTTAAATATGTTTTCTTGGCAGAGGGTAGCACCCTGCCTGTTATTATCTCTGCATCTTTGTCTATTTCGCAGGAAACTAGACTTCTGGAGGTGCTAAAGAAGCATAAAAGCGCCATGGGGTGGTCAGTTGCTGATATCAAACGGATCAATCCGGGTTTCTGCACTCACCGGATTTATATGGAGGAGAATTATAAGGCAGTGAGGCAGCCCCAAAGAAGATTAAATCCAAATCTAAAGGAGGTGGTCAAAGCTGAAGTACTGAAGCTTCTTGATGCAGGTATTATCTACCCGATATCTGACAGCCAGTGGTTGTCTCCAGTCCAGGTTGTCCCAAAGAAGGGAGGGATCGTGGCAGTTCCCAACGAGAGGGGGGAGATGGTTCCCCAGAGGCAGACGACAGGTTGGAGAATGTGTATCGACTACTGCCGCCTCAACAATGCCACCAGGAAAGACTATTTTCCACTCCATTCATAGATCAAATGTTGGAGCGTTTGGCTGGTCAAGAGTTTTACTGCTTCCTTGATGGCTATAGTGGCTACTTCCAGATTCCTATCACTCTAGAAGACCAGGAGAACACTACCTTTACCTGTCCATATGGGACATTTGCATATAGGAGGATGCCTTTTGGCCTCTGTAATGCTCCAGCGACGTTCCAGAGATGTATGATGGCCATCTTCAATGACTTCATTAAGAAGAGCATTGAAGTTTTTATGGACGACTTTTCAGTCTATGGATAGAGTTTTGAGGTGTGCCTGGAGCAGTTGGATAAAATATTGGGAAGATGTGAAGAGACGAATCTGGTACTAAACTGGGAGAAGTGCCATTTTATGGTACGAGAAGGTATTGTACTGGGTCACAAGGTTTCTAAGGAGGGCATTCAGGTCGATAAAGCTAAGGTGGAGGTGATAGAGAAGCTTCCCCCACCGACTACAGTGAAGGATGTCAGATCATTCCTTGGTCATACAGGGTTCTACAGGAGATTTATTCAGGACTTCTCAAAGATTGCTAAACCCCTGTCAGACCTGCTTCAGAAGGATATCAAGTTCCAGTTCACTGAGGAGTGCTTGGCAACATTTCAGACCATCAAAGATAAGCTCTGCTCAGCTCCAATTGTGGTCCCATCAGATTGGTCAGAACCGTTTGAAATCATGACGGATGCGAGCGACTATGCTGTTGGCGCCGCATTATGTCAGAAGAAAGATAAGATGCTGAGAGTAATCACCTATGCTAGCAAGACCTTGATAGACACGCAGAAAAATTATACTACTACAGAGAAGGAGTTGCTAGCTGTGGTATTCGCGTTGAATAAGTTTCGACCATATCTTCTAGGAAGCAAGGTGATTGTTCACACTGATCATTCGGCCCTCAAGTATCTTTTCCAGAAAAATGAATCGAAACCAAGACTTCTGAGGTGGATCTTGCTTCTCCAAGAATTTAATTTGGAAGTTGTGGATAAAAAGGGGGAGCAGAACGGAGTTGCTGATCACCTATCTAGGCTTGACATCTTTGATGATGGAATCCCAATCAACGAGTTCTTTCCTGATGAGACGGTGTTCATGATTGGAAAGGTAAAAGAACCTTGGTATGCGGATTTGGTGAACTTTCTTGCTTCCGGGTTGATTCCTCACGATTACAGCTACAATCAGAAAAAGAAATTCTTATCAGAAGCCCGCCACTATATCTGGGAGGATCCCTATCTTTTTAGGATCTGTGCTGATGGTTTGATAAGGCGATGCCTTCCAGATGAGGAGATCCAGAGTGTAATAGAATTTTGTCATGCTAAAGAGGCAGGTGGCCATCATGGTTTTACAAGAACAACTGCGAAGATATTAGAGTGTGGATTCTTTTGGCCCACTCTACATAAAGATGTCCACCACTTCTGTTCCCATTGTGACCCCTGTCAGAGGATGGGAAACATCTCTAGAAAGCATGAGATGCCTCCGAAAGGTATTCTTGAGGTGGAACTTTTTGATGTTTGGGGCATAGATTTCACAGGCCCTTTCCCTTCATCCCATGGAAACCAATATATCCTAGTAGCTGTGGACTATGTCTCGAGGTGGGTTGAAGCTATTCCATGCCACACTGCTGATGCTAAGACAGTGGTGAAATTTCTGAAGAAACACATATTCACTAGATTCGGGGTGCCCAGGGTAATTATCAGTGATGGTGGCTCTCACTTCGGCAACCGAGCCTTCGACTCCTTGATGACTAAATATGGGGTGACCCACAAGGTGGCATTACCTTACCACTCCCAAACTAATGATATGACAGAAGTGACCAATCGTGAGCTAAAATGGATCTTGCAGAAGACTGTAAATGCATCAAGGAAGGATTGTTCAGTTAAGCTGGATGACGCTCTATGGGCATATCAGACTGCTTTTAAGACTCCTATAGGGATGTCTCCGTTCAAGCTTGTGTATGGAAAGCCTGCCATCTTCCAGAATTAGAGCATAAAGCTTACTGGGCATTGAAAGCCCTGAATTTTGATCTACACACTGCTCGAGAGAAAAGAAAATTTCAACTGTCTGAACTCGAAAAACTCAGAGAGCAAGCCTATGACAGTTCCAGAATTTATAAGGAGCACACAAAGAGAATCCATGATCAAATGATCCATAAGAGAAAATTTAAAATAGGGGATCTAGTATTGCTCTATATATCCAGGCTGCGCCTTTTTCCTGGCAAGTTAAAATCCCATTGGGCAGGACCATTTAAAGTCGTGGGGATCACTACCTATGGTGCCTACGAGCTAGAAAACAAGTCAGGAGAAGTATTCAAAGTGAATGGTGCTCGACTGAAGAAGTACCTAGGCGATACCTTTTCTCAGCCTCCTGCACCAGGTATATCCTTGTTTGAAAGTTCTTATTCCATTAATTCTATTTCTGTTATCTGTACTGCAGCACCGCCTCCAAAAGCATCCAAAAAGCCGCGCCCGCAATGGTATTTCAGACTGAAGAAAGCTATTGCTAGCTGCTGTGGCGGCCCTCCTTGACCCTATCTGCTAAGTCTAGCGAGAGACTTTAACTCCGGGCAGCTTGGTGGGAGGCAACCCACCGGTTTGTATCTCTTTTCATTTCCTTAGTTTAGTCAATTATTTTACTCTTCTATTTTAATTCTTGTGGTGCGTTAATAGCTGATTGTGCATATTGAAAGAGCCTTGGCTCTTATTTTCTACTAATAGTTTTATCTGTTTCCACTTGAGTTCTTCTGGCCTTGCAGATTCAAAAATGTTCAATTAACTAAATTGGTGCTTGACTGAACTCAAGTGTGGGGGAATCATGAAGCATTACTCCTTAAATGATTAGGGAGCAATTCTTACACCCTTACTCATTGCTTTCTGTATTATGTGTGCCTACTTTGATCTTGCCTGATTTACTGCTTATGTGTGATTAATTAGTTAGCCTTTATCAAGTCTTCTGTGATATTTTTGGTGATTTACAATTTTAAAAATTTTAAATTATAAACTATTTTATATATATTAAAAAAGAGGTCTTTTCAACGTGTCCGAAATTAAGTCCGCAAAGCTCCACGCGGACACGTTAGAAAACCACCATGTCCGTAAAACGGACGCTCACACAGACATAATCTTCTACCGCATCTCTATTCCAGTCACGTCCGTAGAACGGACAGTAACACGGACACGTTTTTCAGCCTTGACCGTTCACAGACTCTCACCAGGACGCGTCGTTTTGAAAATTGTCTCTACTTTCACTGACATCCGCATACGGACTAATTCACAGACGTCCGCATACGGACTAATTCACAGACGCTTGCAACTTCAAACTCGTCCGGAAAACGGACATATTTGCAGACGTTAATAAACCGCGCTCTCTTCTTCTTCTTTTCTTCCTTTCCTGTTGCTTCTTCTCCCTCCTTCGACCTCGAACCCGAGAAAACGCCGGCGAACTCCACGCTCCTCCTCCCCACACAACCGCCGCCTCTCCTCCGCAACCAACGCCGGCGAACTCCACCGCAGCCCCGCCGACGACGAAGCACCACCGCTCTACCACCGCACCCACACGTTCTTTGCAAATCACTAGGTTTTTCAAAAAAACACAACGATTCTTTTTTTTTCAGTTCGGTTAATAATTCAGCAATTGGAATCAAGATTGGCCAATTTGTGTGTTTTTAGAGTCGATTTTGTAGTTCGATTCGAGATTGATGTGCAAAATACATAGAACCTTTGAGCAAACTGTGAAATTGTGGTGATTTGGGGGATTCTGTCGCCGCGAATTTTTTTTAGGGTTCTAGCGCTGTCCGGATTTGCGTCCGCGCCATCCCATCCGGACACAAGTCTGGACATGTTGAAAATTTGCAAAAATTTTGAAATTAAATCCTAGCTTTGCACCTTAATGTTTGTTGATTGATATGCGATAAATTACCGTGCTCGCACACGATTAAGACCTTTTGAGAATACGACTTGCTATGAACTCGCTTCTGTCAGTTTGTGTGTTCTTTTACCTATCAACATTGCATCCTTTATTATTGCACTTTAATTTACTGTCGAAAACTATAATTAGATGCCTCGTAATAGAGGAGGTGGGGTCACACGCTCCTCGCGAGCCCCGCGCCCAGATACTACATCAGAGGCACCACCTCCACCACCCACCCCACTACGTGAGGATGGGTTTATCTCTGCCACTGCCCGTACCTGGTATGAACAGGGCGGGAAATTCGTCATGGAGAGGCGAATCACATCGGAGGTGATCAACGCCACAGACATACAGCCTATCTTTGAGGGCTTTGGGATGGCTGCAGTACTAAGGATGGGTGAGGGCCTGTTCTCTCCTGACCTAGTCCGGGAGTTCTACGCGAATGCCAAGGCGCACGACACGTTGAATGTCATCACTTCTTACGTGCGCCGCCACCGGGTTGAGATCACTCCCACCTCTTTCAGCACCATTTTCCTGCTTCCGGATAACGCAGAAGCACATGTGGATATGAGTGAGGACCTGCTGAGGACCACTAGGACTAGATGGGTCCAGGAGATTGGTCAGACGTCGAGACACCGGGGAGAGGAGACTAAGGGTGTCATCCCCTACACTAGTCTCCCATCGCTCATACAGAGGCTGGTAGCAGAGCTCCTCAGCCATCAGATCCGGCCTCGTGATGGAAATGATGTCACTGACGAGGACTGTGTGCTTATCGACTACTTCCTAGCACCGCCTCCCGAGCCACGACGACAGATCTCGGTGCCATACATCATGTTCCGCCAGCTGTACAAGGTGGTCACCTACTTGAGATCGAAGAAGAAGAAAATCAAGCCTATCTTTCCCTTCTTCATCCACCACCACCTCACCTGTGTGCTACCTGGCGACATCTTCACCGTGGTCGACGTGCGCGAGGGTGAGAGTCCTATCTCTCTTCAGACTTTGAAGAGGTGGGGCTTCATGCGCTTAGCTGATGGGAGCTGGGTACGCGGCAGCACTGGCCTGGGAGCTACGGCATCATCATCGACTTCGGGCTCTGCACCGGCGACCTCTACTACGATGCAGCCACCTGTACCTCCGGACATGAGCATTCCGCCATAGCTGCAGACCACGATGGATACCCTCCTACAGCAGCAGCAGGCGATGCAGCAGCTGGTCGGTGCCGTCCAGCAGAGACAGGAGCAGATGGCCGGACGTATTAATGAGCTGCGCCAAACCCAGGACCGGATTACCCAGCCCATAGAGCGCAGTGATGAGGTTTAGAGTCGTATAACCCTACTCATCGAGAGACTCATGGGCCACCTGGATCACAGACCACCCCCGGGACCATCATAGTGATCGTCTATTTATTATTTTGTTTTCTTTTATTTATTTCAGTTGTTATTTATTGTAGTTTACACTCTTTTGATGTATTTACCTTTATTTTATTTTATTTTGAAGGGTAAACGGTGTCGTAAACCGTACAGACTAACTTGCAGTTGTTTACATGTTAAATTTCTATTCTACTTTTCCCTAATGCTATGTTGTGCAGTCTCTTCTATTTTCACACTCAACACTTATGCACTCGAGGGGACGTATAGCACGACAAATAAACCTGAACTGCGCACGAACTTACGATTGGATGGAACATTGGGAAGTACTCCTTTTTACATTTTGTTATCTCTACTTTCTTACCAATGTTCTACATTATAATGCATGCTTACTTGGGGTTCGATTTCCACGCAATGGGGGCATTGCTCTTCTCAAGTGTGGGGGGGGGGGGGGAAATTAAGAGTAGAAAAATCTATCTGAATATGCAAGTTGGGTTTAAATGTCACACTTGTCTTTATTTGTCTACTTGCTTATGAGAAAAATCACTTCTTCAAGCAGATTTAGAAATCAAGGTATGTTGACTACCTCAAGAATCCTTCTGCTTTAGGGTGTTTGTACATCTAATTTTATTCAAAATTAATCTATTTTTTACTAAAATTTGATGGAGTAGTTGATTATGGAAACTAATTAGTTTAGCTTAGGACTCTTGGAAATGATTTGAAAGTATGGAATGAAAAGGATAAGTCTCCACTGATCAAACAAAAATTTTTCCGAACAAAAGCAGACCTCGTCTATCCGGTTATTAAGTCTTAAGGGTTCCTTAACACCTATCTACCTAAGGTCTCGGGATCTGGGATAGTTGGCCCAACACTGTTACATGGATAGAGAGAAAAGTCTGGGTTACGGAACAATTCTACAATTCGCAATAATTCAATTGTTTTACATATATCTCCTGCAAAAGAATGTTCTTGCAGGCGAAAAATTGATTGCAATTAAATTTTGATCATGAGTACGTGGTGTTGAATGGTATTGCGGAATAAGGCATTACTTCACACCCCTTGACATCCAAAGGTTAGAGGAAAGAAATAGTGGAAGATCCAAAGTTAATCTACTTCCAGATTTTGTATTCTGACTTCTCCACGCTTTTAAAAATCCTTCTTTTTCACTGACTGCGAAAACCTACATCCAGAAGCAGAATTATTCTTTTGATCGTTATCATTTCTTGCTTTCTGTCTGCATTTGTTTAACCCTCAGCTTCAATGCTACAGCCTGGAAGATAGTTTCATACTCTATTTTTCTTGAGGACAAGCAAAAGATAAGTGTGGGGGAATTTGATGCACTGATTATTGATATATCTTTTAAGTGCTTTGAACCCTTGTTTCCCATATTCTTTTACTTAGATTTATGCATTTACCTTCTTTTTTATGTTATTTTGGCTTAAGACGTGATTAGGAAGGAGTTAAGAGCTTTTGGAACAAAAAGAGAAAAATTTACACATGTCCGGATATGAGTCCGGATGGGAAGCCACGGACACAGAAGCGGACAGCTCCAGATCAAATTCACCTTTAACCCTATCCGCATACGCGGACAGAAAAGCGGACAGCTCCTTCTGTCCCTTGTCTGCAAACACGGACACCCATGTGGACGCTCACAGATCTTGCCAGGACAGTCATGTCCGCAATACGAACTCAAACACGGACAAGAGTTAATCTCGCTAGGACAGCCATGTCCGCATGCAGACAGAAATGCGGACGCGTGTAGATCTCGTCAGGACACCCCTGTCCGTATGCGGACTCAAACGCGGACGTCACACAGAATTGAAAAATAAAAATAATCATGCTGATAATCAGGCTTTCGGCGTAATTATCAGCCGATTACGCCCATACTCCGTGTTTATTTAAACCATTGTCCATGCTCAATCAGTATCCGACCCAACTCACCACTAATCTATGTCTACTGCTAAGCCTATTTAAACCCTTCCCCAGCCTTCATTTCAATTCGCACCAGACATTCGTCTACACCTCTCTTCATCCTCCTCCATCTCTCATTCCATTCATCTGCTCATCCTCATAATAATTCCTCCGTACTCCATCTCCATACCTACACTCAAACACAAACACACTCCACATCACTCACGTTTTCATCCCAATTTCTTCACACAAAATAAGCTTCCGCACACACGCCACATAAAATATCACGTCCGGATTTGTGTCCGGATTTGTGTCCGACCCTCCCCATCCGGACGTCTCACAAACTTGCCCAAAAATTCCATTTTCACTCCATTTCACCAAGTTCACTCATTGTTACCAAATCCAACCTCTCAGCCGGCATAGCGCAAGGGCAAAGGGCGGAGCGAGCGAGAAGATCTTCGTAACAGATGATTTCTCTCAACTCTCTTTCATTTATGATTTTAATCGCTATGTCTAGCTAAGAGGATATACTCTAGGGTAAGGGATGTTGTAATTAGCTAAACTCTGCATTATTTTACTGCTTTAATTAGACTATTTTGGATTGTTCAGGTTAATGCAATTTAAGTGTTTTTAATAAACGTCATGAATTTATTATAAGCCCTCAAATCATGTTATGAACAGATAAGGTGATTAGCATTGATGGTCCTATTAACCTGTTACCTGTGATAATTGCAATCGGATAGATTACATTAGCAATTAGGTTCTTTAGTCCGGACCAAACCAGACTAGTAATTCTGTGCAATAAAGCCATCTAGATATACTTGCTAAGTCTAGACTAGAACTACGTGCCCTGTCTAGATGAGCTATCTGGAATTAGGACTTAATACAGAATAGACAATTGAGAATTACAAGCCAATCCAAAGTCTCTATTTAAGTAGTAGAATATGCAGAACCTAGCTAGTAAAACAACTCCCTGAACCTAGAGTACCGTTCACACTCCCAAATCTATCAATTTAATTTATCTGCTATTTACTTTCTTGTTATCTATTTAAACCCCAAAACCAAAACAACCCCTTTTGGATTACCCATTGTCTTAGGCTAGGCTTACTTACCTCAAGTCCCGTCGATTGACACCTGGTCGCTTCTAAATTGCTATACTACTACGACCGGGATTTTTGCAACCCAACGGTCTATTGATTTGTTGATTTCTAGGATTATTTCTTAGCTTTTAGTACATCAAATAAATCATTTGCAAACATCGGTAAATCTCAGTTTTTACCGGATTTTTCTATCTTTAAGGTAGCCTATATAAGGAACCTTATCCCTTGATCAAATGAGAACCTCAAGAACCCTAAGAAACCAGAAAACCTAGCCGTCACAAGTCCCCCACGTTTTTACACATCCAAACACCAAAATCACATTAAAAATCCCCCGAAATCACCACCTAAACAAACTTTTCAACTCCCAACACATCAACAATCATCAAACATCAGCCAAACCACCTCCAAAATGTGAAGAAAATCATCAACAATCAACAACCAGAAGCTCAGGTTGAACTCAATCCGGAACCGGCATCATCGGAGCCTCCGAAGAATCCCAACATGAAGAATCATCTTGAATTCGAAGGTAAAACTGGTTATAATTCCACTCTTCTAACTCCCCACACCCTTATTAACTCTCTGTTAAATTTTGGGCTCAAACCAACCCTTTTATGCTTTTGTATGGCTAATTGCTTTTGCTTCTGCCTTGTTACTTGTTTGTCAAGTGTCGTGCATAATTCTACTTCAAACTGCAATCTTTCAATTACTAACGTATTGTATACCTTTCAGGCTACACGTACATAATTTTTTAACCGAAAACACCGTCGGGAACCACCAAAAAACCCCTGTCCGTGGGTGGTCCGGGACCTCGGGCCTATGGTCCGGGGCCACGGACGGGTTGTCCGTGGCCACAGACACCCACAGACGGCGGCGGGATTTTAAAATTTTCAAATTTTAGGTTTTCTCTAATCAATGTCAGGGCCCACGGACATCCTGTCCGTGGCCCCGTACTTTTTAAATTTTCGTCTTCTGTTTAATTCGACTTTTATTTCCACATAGATTAACTAGGGTCCGTAGGTACGGACATTAGGTCCTGATAAGTGTCCAAATGAGCATGTTTTATAGGTGTATTTCATATATTATATTAACACTTTTCTTGCTCATTTCTCCACTTCGGTTAGTTTTCCTCTAGTTTATGTTTTATTATTATCTCACAAATTTATTGGTTAAACATGAGGAAAACCAAGCTGGGAGTAAAGTAGACGAAGAGACGAACGCATAGACGCAAACAGCTCAGAAAACGGGGTCCAAACGAAGAATCTAGAGCCGGTCAAAGTTTGAAGGAAAATAGGTCACGGTCATACTTGTGACCGCCTAAGGAACCGCCTAGCTAGAGGCGGTCAAGCTTACAACCGCCTAAGGAACCGCCTGGATTGGGGCGGACTCCAGGGCGGACACACATAACCGCCTAGCTAACCGCCTAGCTAGAGGCGGACGTGACATAAGGAAACCGCCTGTATTGAGGCGGTTGTTCAGGCGGACACTCATAGAACCGCCTAGTATGGGGCGGTTGCTTAGGCGGTCGTGACTAAAAAAATCAGCGCGCGCCAGTTTTCTTCTTCGCTCGTCGACTTCGCTCGTCGACTTCGCCCGTCGACCTCGCCCGTCGACCTGTCTGCAACTTATCTCTTCACGCGTGATCCAGCCTGTCTCTTCCTTCTCCTTCCTTCCTCTTCTTCCTTTCCTCTATATAAACGCACGTACCTTCTGCTTCCAGACAGACATCTACCACCCAACACATCCACGACCGAACATACCACATACCACACGTCCATCTCATTTCTTTTCTCCCGTCTTCTCCATTTTATTTATTTTCACATTCCACCATATCCACCTCTAGTCCTACGTATACAAAATAGCAGAACGAATGCAGGAGTGACTACAGATGATTTCTATTACTCTTGTTTCTGTTTATCTATTTAATATGTTAGGCTAGAATATTTATACTCTAGGAACGGTTATTATGTGTTTGTATTAATTATGCAATATTTTTACTGGTTTATTTAAATGCAGTTTGTTACGCTTAAAGGTTATCTCGCACCTTTTTAATAAATGTCATGAGTTTATAAAACTGCTTTACTAAGTCTATTTTGATCAGACCGTGATAAATAGATAGGTTAATTAAGCCGTAAAACTGGAGGAAACTTGTTATGATTTAATAAGTTAGTATTCAGTTGCAAGCATAAAACCTCATACTCCTCTGCCGTCCACCAGTGGGTGCTCAAGTTTTCATCGGACCTTGCACAACTGGAACGAGTTCTTATGAGTTTTCATCGGACCTTAAGATAAAAACAGGAATCTTGCCAAATTATTATATTAAACCAGTAGAGATAGCATAATTAAGCAGATTATATTAACCTGACCCAGAGTCCCGTTTAATTTATCTATTTACTTAGTTTATTTTATCTTTCCTTTTTATTTATAATACAAGTCAATTAATCCCCCCTTTTTGTGACACGCTTAGGTACTATTATATGCACATTAGTCCCACGGTTCGACATCCGGTCGCTTACAATTCACTATACTACCACGACCGGGATTTGTTTGCAGCCCGACGTTTATTTTGAGTTTTTAATTTCTTTTCTTTTAATTTTACACCAGTTTAACCACTCAGATATACACGTCTGCAGGTCCGTAGTCACGGACGAAAACAAAATTTGACCTAATTCTGCCTCCGAAACCCTAGTTTACGTAATTTCAACTTTCACTTTTATTTTCAGTCAAAAAATGCTAAAAAACACAAAAAAACGGAAGCTCGCGCATTTAGGTTAAAACAACTCGTAATAAGCCGTAATTAAACTAAGTAGAGGAAAAACAAGTTCTAGGGGTAACAAAAGTAATTGAACCCTAAATAAGTTGTATACCAAGCCCCCGAACCCAAACTCTCCTTTCCTAATTTTATCTAGGTAAAAATTAGGTGGCGACTCATAATAGGTTCCAGTGAGCTAGCTTAGGTTTTAATAATTAATGTTATATGGCATAGTTATTAAACTTAGGTTAAAAGTGGACCTAAAACCCAGTTAGATCCTAATCAACTTTAATCAACATAGGATAGGGTTTAAAAATCAAGGCTCATATAGGGGTAAATTGCAAAGACTGGGAAACTACGGGGTATTTTCATAAATACTATCAAAACTGGTCAATGAATAATTTAAGTGGTCAACCTTGATCACATATGAAGGTTGACAAAATTAAAATGACAAGGATAATAATTTTAAGTATTAAAAGGAATATTAAGTCAACAACAATAATTATAAAAAGATTAGGGGAGTATATGTAATTACCAAAATTATGAGGATCAAAATGTAAATATGGGAACCTTTGAGGGTTGTTGAGAATTTTGAAGTAAGCTTAATGATTTAATTAATTAAGAGTTATACTATATAGTTAAGTATGGAATTATAACAATTGTAAACTTTAGGGGTAAGTAGAGTGATTACCAAAAATTTTGGGGCATAAACAAAAATTTAACTATTTAAGGGGGTTAGTATATAATTGTGGGAAGGTTTTGGAATTAAATTAATGACATAAATTAATTAAGGGTTATGATATATGGTTTAGGTATTAAGGTGTAACAGTTATAAAACTTATAGGTATAAAACTTAATTACAGAAATATTTGGGTATAAAAATGGAATTTAAAGACCCTAGGGGTCAGCTTGTAATTTCGGTAAAATTTTGGGATTAAAATGAGGTTTAAATAATTAAAATGCATAATGTAAGGTTTTAAGTAATTAAAATGGAAGGTTATAAAATAAAGGGGCTATAATGTAATTATGAGGAAGATGTTGGCGAAAAATAGAATTTGAATGAGCGGAGGGGTTATCTGCAAATATAAATATTCATATGTATGTATATTATAATATTAAGATACCTTATGTTATAAACTAATGAGGTAAATAATACAACAAGTACGGAATATGGGGTGGTTTTGTGAATATACAAAATATGTGAGATGACATAGGAATTTCCGGAAGAATATTGGGCTATTCGGAAATTATATACACATTATATGTATATAATAATGTTTGAAAACCTTAATTTATAATTTAATAAGACTAGAAATGTAATGCTTATAATATATGGGTTAATCTCATAAATAATCAAACTATGAGGGGAAGAGATTGTCGTTACCGACATATATATATATATATATATATATATATATATATATATATATAGAGAGAGAGAGAGAGAGAGATAGGCTGTTTAGGGAATTTTAAAGTTTGAACATAATGTATATTATAAAGTCTTGGGTTACGTAATGAGACATTATATTAAGTATGAAAGAATATATTGTATGAAGGGGCTCTATAATAATTTTATCATGTGAACTCGTAACATAGCACGAGGATATAACGTGCATAACAAGCCACATACGAGATTATGCTACTATGAGTGGAAATGTAAATGTAACGACAACCGTATTGTAAATGTTTACAGTGGGGTAATATTTTGCATGCACGCGAACAGTACGTAAACAATGACATATAGTTACAACTATAATATATACGTAATTGTTTGTATATATATATATATGTATAGATAAGCCGCACACTTACGTAAATATAACTACACGAATTAGTTTGTATAACAGAATGTTTAAACGTCATGCATACAACGTAACGTTATTCCCGTATGCATGTATACCGATAATTACGTAAACAAAACGTCAACAAAACTTCCATATGGTAAATAATACTACCATAGCAACAATTACGCACTCGTAGACTATAATGGGTAGCTAAAATTGAATCCCTAAGGCTAACGACCATTGAGATAAACAAGAGATCAATTAAGGTTTAGAAACGGGATGGAAGTATGGGTTGGTCTAAGTTAATTAAATAAATACGAGATATGTATATACGTACTGATAGTAGCACAACATGTATACCAGAGGTTAGAGTGGGTATAAATGAGCACGGTGAGCGCTAGAGCCTACGCGGGGGTTATCACGCGGCCAACAATGGTGTACGGTATGTTGGATGGTCTGGTATGACCCTGAGGACTTCCTTGGGTTCGGACAAACTTGTGTGTTAATTGCTTAAAGATGTTATGAATGATAAAGCATGCGTTATATGGTTATATATGTCTGCTTGACAACCACGCGTTTATTATTGTGCGCGAACGCCTTCGGGCTATGTATGTTTATTGTCACCAGACTGCAATACTAGGAAGGATGGCGAACATATGAAGTACGCCACAGTTGAGAACTACTTCTAAAACATCTAAGTCTAAAACTTATGAAAGATCTGGCATTACCGATCTTATAGCTTGACTCGAACATGAATATAACCTAGATTATTCCTTGGTATGAGTAAGACCTTACGAGGCATCGAATAAATAAAATGTTGTCTCCTAAGAACTCAATTAATAATGGTGAGTCGGATGAACGATTAACTACAGAGATATGGTGGATGAAATGGTGGTGTGGTTTATGTACGGGAAACCCTGGTCTGCATTTATTCCAGCAGGTTGCACAGTGTGATCACCAGAGAGGATCCGAGTGTGGAACCTCTCGTTGTAGAATCCAATTGATCGTCTTAGATCGTTGGCATTGGGTACTAACGTAGGTACACTTGGCTACAGCCTTATGGACGTCTCACTCGAGACACAGGGAAGCCCAGTAGTCTCTGATTGTTGGAAATGAGACTACTTTCCAATGGTAATTAAAACTTGGTGAGGTATTAATGGGGAATTGTCCATCTAAGTGACACCCAAAAAGATTGTTGATGAGAGGATTAGTGGGAGCGGGGCTCCAGGCGACTGAAAAACAAACAAACGACTTCGACTTCGACTCAGCTAATTGATTGTTATTATGTTATTATTACTTGTAGATATTGGTGGTTTATTTGTGCATCAATGGGTGTTTATGTTTCTGCATTTACATGTTGATTATAATTACTAAACCGGACCCAGCATGAAAAATGAATTGCATGTCCAGACGGCTAATTAACCTAAGTGGCCCATAAGGGTCTAGGGCAACATAGTTTAACATACTCGGCCAAGTGCTGAGCCCTGCATGGGCAACGACATATTGCTTTATCTTAGGTGCTTGTTGATCGACGCGAGTGTTCGGGATTCGGGATCCGGGTTTTGGATTTTGGCAATGCACTTAGTTAGACGATGCGCACCAAGTGACTACGACTCATGGTGCTTCGGTTATAATCTTGTGGACTAGGTCATGGTTTAGACGGTGAATTTGTTAAGCTACGAGTCATGGTTTCGGATCTAATTTGGTTGGTGGCATTGTATTAAATATGTCATAGTCTTAATGCAATTCTATTTCATAGTAGCTGCTCACTAGTTCCTAGGACGATGTTTGGAATCACTTTTAGGCGAATGGAGTGGAGAAATGTTGGTAAGCGTTGTGGTTGGATTAGTCTCGATCATCACGACGGATGGTTAGTTAAGTCTTTGGAATGGTGGTTGTGACACCCGCCTAGTTAGTGAGTGTTCTCACTGCGTTTATAACGTTTTAATTTCTTTTGCGATTACCCAGTAATTTAGATGAGAATTAGGATTAATAGACGGGGGTGTTACACCTAGATTCAGGCCATGAATCCAAACTCTGAATAATTTACATGACTATCAATGGCCCTAAAGAGAATCCAACTCGAACTTGTGAGAGCAAAGGGAAAACATTATGATGTATGGCCATATGCGGGGTCTTGAACAGGTAAGTTGCCAATAATGCAAGATCGAGGAAATTTCTCTTATGTTCTAAAGAAATCTCATGAGTGATAAAGTCCGAAAAGGTTTCAACCGGCATCCCTGAAATACCCTGAACTTAAAAACAGTGATTAATTAGGCTAATGAAGCTTTTAGAAGCTTAATTATGCCTAAATAAACATGAGGGGGCAATTCCCAAAAAAAACGGATCCTTAAAACGGATTAAAAGCTCAAACGAACCTTAAAGCGCGTTTTTCAAGGAAACCGGGAAAACACGACTTTAAGCGGGTTAAATAGACCCGTAATAATTTTAGTGAATCAAATGTCTATAATTAGACATTAGTGAAGGTCTAGAACCATTAAAATTAATTAAATTAGAAAATTCCGGAAAACGGGTTCCGGTGAGTGAATAGTGCAAAAACTAGAACTTGTGGGGTGTTAAGTGTAATAAAACCAAACTAACTCCCTCCTTGGTAAATAAAAATCAGAAAAAATATGTGTGTGTGTGTGGGGGTGTGGGATGGCTGATAGCCTCTCACTCTCTTTTATTTCTTTTCTAATATGCTAAAGGACAAAATAATACAGTAGGAAAGACCCACTTTACACTCTCTCTCCCACCCACTCTTCTATCCCACATTTTCCCTCATTTAGACTCCTTCTTCTTCCTCTATTCCCTCTAATGGAGATTTGAAGAAGCTCACCCAGCAGCCCACTTGCCTTCCATTTTTGAAAGCCAAAACCAACTCCAACTGCTACAAAAATTACACCATTGAACTCCTCTCTCCTTGGGCAACATTTCTACCTTTTCAAAATCTGAAAACAAGGAACTTCATCTCTATGGCTAGAGCTCATTTAAAGATTTGAGACCACCATTAGAAGCTCCTTCACCTCCTTGTTACTCTAAGGTAAAAAGAAACTCAAAAAATCCTCTTTCTAGCTCTCTTCTTCAAGTTTGGAATTTCCAGATTTTTGAGCATGTTTCTCTCTTCATTCCAGCCGGTTTTCCCCATCCTTGGAGCTGGAATCTTGCCCTTGTGCTGTCCAATACTCCATCTAGCTATTGGCAAGGTAATGCCTCTTTTTAATCTTAAACAAGTGTATAAACCCTAGGTTAGATAAGGGCTAGTTCTAAGTGGGAAATTGTTGTTCATTGATGAACTGTAGCATCACCGGTTTGTGAGGGTTGATCAAGAAGAAAGAAAAGGAAAAGAAGAAGGAAGAAGAAAGGAAGGAAAGGGAAGGAAGCTAGAAATCCAAGTTAAATGCACTCACCATGAGTAGATTTTGTATAGCTTTTGGAACAAATTTTAATTGCTTGAATATGGAGAATTTATATTGCCTTGAGTATTGGTGGTGTTATTGAATAATGAGGAAGAGATTGAGCTGTTTAGTGTTGCTTAAAATGATGGTTAAAGGTTTGGAAGCCAAAGGGAAATGAATGTGTATGTGTAGGAATTAATATGTTGATTAGTGCTTGATATTGTTGTGGATGTTGGAAATGGGTTGGTGAATTGAAATTGTGTGTGGGCTATGTTAAAATTATATAGGAACCTCTGTCAAAATTTGGTTAGAAACTAAAAGACTTAGGTGTTTTTAGGAGAAGAAACAACCTAGGGCTAGCTAGGTGTGTTTGAGGGTAAGGTGAGTGGTGAACACTTTGGAGACTAAATTGGGAGAGTTAGGAAATAGAGTAGTATGTGAGGTGGAAAACTAGGCTAGGAACAGTAGTAATGCAAAAGTAAAGGACCATTGGATTGGTAAAGAGAAAGGAAACCAAATCTGAAGCAAAGTAGTTGCAAGAAGTATTTAGTGTGAAGAAGTTGTGTAAATTAACCAAAACTTGAGAAATTAGTTAAGTAAGGGGTTGATCAATGAGTTAAAAGTGTTTTTGAAGTGCCAAAATGATGTTAAAACATGTTAGGGCACTTGATGAAAAGATTGGAGTGAAATGAGAACAAGAAGGAAAGTTTCTGCAGTTGACCGACCCAGGGGACCAACCCTGTCTGTGTCGGTCGGACTGGAATTCTCACCCGGAAATATTTCTGCACTCGACCGACCCAGGGGGCTGACCTTGTCTGGGTCGGTCGAGCTGATAATTTTTAGTCGGGATGCTTCTGCACTCGACCGACCCAGGGGGCCGACCCTGGTTGGGTCGGTCAAGTTGAAGTCCCAGAATTTTAGTTCTCTACACCCGACTGACACAGGGGACCGACCCAGGGTGGGTCGGTCGGGTCAAATAAAAAAATATGAGTGTTAAGCTGTAGACTATGGGGAGATTAATGATGATGAGAAGAAAATAATAGGCACATGAGAACCTAATAAAAACAAGCTTGAGAAGTGTTGAAAAGTAAATAATTTGGTGCCTAAGTATGAGACTTAAGGAACTAGTAATTGTACATTGGGAGACGTAAAAGATGAAACATGTTAGGTTAACCATAGAGGATTAACCACCCAATGGTATGTATGTTATGAGAATCGTATAGTTGATTTCCAAAGAGGAGTCGGAGATCCGAAAACGACGGTGGACGGTATGATTTTCTCATGCCCCGTATGCTACCGAGGTTACCTGATTTGTGTGTGTTTGTGATCACCTAAATAAGATAAATGCACGAATAGGGTTTATTGTACTTCCTCAAGTTGTGATGTGTTGATTCTTGCTAGATTGTTTTCAACTCATAGTTTGTATAGTTCATGAAATATATGATTATGAATGAAGTGTGTGATTGCCTTGGTGTGAAGTGTACTAACCAAGCGACATGGAAAGAATGATGCCGCACTAACTCCTAGCTAAGTAACGTTTCTAACTTGAGAATGTGTAAGTGCAGTATGTGAGGAGTCCGATAGAGTTTCGGCCACACGTGAGAATGAGGAGGCAAGAGAGATTGCTTCCGAATTCTGGCCTAGCCTTCCCACCATGGTTCCGAACCGTATGGTCGTAACCCAGGGAAGTAAGCCAAACTAAAGCCCGGTGGTGAGATTGTTTATCTCTACCCGGAGGTCAACCAACTTCACTTAATGAGTATTCAAGAGGAAGAAGAATTGTAAAGCCATGATCGTGACTAGTGTGACATGTGGAGAAGAGAATCTCACGGCCTTGATGATTATTTATCTCTAACCCGGATGAGTAACTAACTAAACTTGAGATAAGGCTAGAATTGGAGAAGAGAATCTCACGGCCTTGATGATTGATGAAAGTGATTTATTTCCTTGTTTATATTATGTTACATGTGGTGTGCTATCTTGCATGAATGCCATGTACTTTTCAGCATGTTGTTTAAATATAATGAACTCCATGTAAACGACCAAATTGTCGGCGTACCCCCATTAGCACGCGGGGTATGCGAATTTCATATGCAGCTTTTGCTGAGCCCCTTGGGGCACTGTTTTTATTCTTCCAGGTACCTGAGATTGTTGAGGGTCGAGGTGCGACCGAGTTGTTATACTTTTGGATAGTTAGAACATTTTGGTAGTGTACTGAGTTGTACACGGGCGTGAAATACCCCGTAATTAAAAATAGTGATTAATTAGGCTAATTATAATTCTAAAAGCTTAATTACGCTTAAATAAACATGAGGGAACAAATCCCGAAGAAAACAGACCTTTAAAATGGGTTAAAAGCATAAGCGAACCTTAAAGCGCGTTTTTCGAGGGAACCGGGAAAATGCGACTTTAACCAGGTCAAATAGACTCGTAACAATTTTGGTCAACTAAATAATCATTAATAAATATTAGTGAAGCTTTAGAACCAATAAAATTAATTAAATGAGAAAATTCCTGAAAACAGGTTCCGGTTAGTAAAAACTGTGACAACCGGGAAGTTGTGGGGTGAGAGTATAAATAAACAAAGTTAGTGTGTCCACTTTGCAAATAAAAAGCAAAATTTGATTGTGTGGGTGTAAGGGGGGCGGCCAGCTCTCTCTCACACCCTCTTAATTCCCCTCTTATTTGCTAAAAGACAAACAAATAAGTAAAAGCAAGAAAATAACCCTCTCTCTCCTATCCCCACTCCTCTCTCACGATTTCTCTCACCTCTCTACTACTCTCCTTCTTCCTCATGCGATGGCCATGGTGATTTGAAGAACCACACTCAACTCTCTCCTTCTCTCCTCTTGTCCAAGCTCAATCCTTGTCTAAAGTATACCATTGGAATCCCCTTGCAAAGGAGAACGCTTTCCTCCTTTCAAAAATAAAAAATGACCATTTTCATTTCCATGGGTATTCTCCATTTGAATATTTGAGTCCACCATTAGAAGCACCTTCACCTCCTTGTTACTTTGAGGTAAAAAGAATTTCGAAAACCCTTCATTTCTAGCTCTCATTAGCATTATAAGGATTTTCAGTTTTTAAATGCCTTGTTCTTCATACTCCAGCCGATTTTGGCTTCTCCATTGGGCTAGGAATCCTACTCTGTTGCTAGTCAAGAACTTCATTCATTGGTTGGAAGGTAATACTCTTTTGCAAACCCTAAAACATCTAAATTCTAGGGTTAGTTAAAATTAAGGTGCTAAACTAGTAAGGGTATGTATGGCTTGCTGTAGCATTGCCACTTCTTGAACAAAACCGAGAACAAGAGAAGAAGGAAAGAGGAAAAGAAGAGAAGGAAAGGAAAGAAAGAAAAACTAGCAACACAAGGTAATTACCCTTACCTTGAGCTAGTTTTGTATGTAGTATCGTAACAGTTTTTGAGTAGTAAAATGAGTAATGTATTGAGTAATGAGTAGTAAGTATGTTGTATTATAATGAGGAATGATATTGTAACAGTTTTGAAGTTTTAAATGATGTTTAAAAACTTGGGAAAACATTGGGTATTGAATGTGTATGTGCAGGAATTTTATGGTGTTGTAGTGGAGTTGAATTGTGTATATAGTGTATTGAATAAACAGGTGTGAGAATGAACAATTGTGAGCTGAAATAGTGTGTGAGCAAAGTAAGAATTAGAGGGGAGACTATGTCAAATTTTATCTAGGAAGTTGAGGACTTAATGTGTGTAAGGAGAAGTAATGACCTAGACAATAACTAGGTGTGTTTGGAGAGTTAAAATGAGTAAATTAGTGTCTTGAAATAGATTTGAAGAAGATTTAAGTAATGTGAAGAAATAGGATGTAAAGTAATGTATTTTGAATGCTAAGAGTGGCATTAGTTGAGGAAGTAATGGAGGATAGAAGTTGAGGGAAAAATCTATAGCATAATGAAGAAAACCAAAATCTGTAGCATTTGGTGTGAGGAAAACTAGTGTAAGTGTTGGAATGGAATGAGAAAATGGTACAAGTGTATCTAGGATTGCGTAATAAGTTTGGTGGATGAATTAAGGTGATTTAGAGCATCTAAATGAGTGGTAAACATGTAGGGAAGTATTGGTAAAGATTGGGGAAGCAATGGGAAAGTAAAACACTTAAAACTGAAGTACTGGGCCGGACCGACCTTGGGACCGAACCCGCAAGGTCGGTCGCGCCTTAAAATACACAGACGGGAAGTCTTATGACTTCGACTGACCTTGGGGACCGAACTTGCAAGGTCGGTCGAGTCGTAAAATGCGAAGGCCAGAAGTCCACTGGAATGGACCGACCTTGGGACCGAACTTGGGCAAGGTCGGCCGAGTCCAGAAACTCGAAACCAGAACACACTGGAACGGACCGACCTAGGGACCAGACTTGCAAGGTCGGTCGGGCCGGAAATTTTCACGTAAGTAACCCACTGGAATGGACCGACCTTGGGACCGGACATGCAAGGTCGGTCGAGCCTGGAATTCTGCCTGATCAAAACTTACTGACTTCGACCGACCTTGGGTCCGACCCTGGGTAAGGTCGGTCGAGTCAAAACAAAAAAAAATTGTTTTAGTATATGATTATAGTAATCATATGTATATATATATGCCTATATACATATATGCATATATATATATATATAGTAGTAGTACACTATAAATGAAGTAGTAATGGTAAGAAAGTAAGTAAAAGAGTAAGGAAGCAAGTTAAGAAGTAATAAGGAAAGGAATGGTCTTATAATCAAGTATGAATATAAAGGAATAGTAAGTATACATTAAGAGTATTAATGAAGGAATAAGTTGGATCAATACTAGATCATTGATCATCCTACTTCATGTATGAATAGGAATCAAATAGTTGAGCTCCAAAGGAACCGGTAGTACGAATACGACGGTGAACGGTATGATTTCTTCATGCCCTATATCCTAACTTGGTTACCCCGATTTGTGTGCTTATGCGATCACCAATAAGATAAATGCATGAATCGGACTTATATTGCACTTAACTATGTTTGAACTATTTTGCTCTTGTGTATCTTCTTGAACATTTAGTTTGTATAATTCATGAAATGTATGAATGGAAATGAAGAGTATGTGTAAGTATTGTGTATTGGTGTATTGTATTTATGTATGGAAAGGAAGTACTGACTTCTACTAATTCCTAACAATCTAACTCCTAACATGAGTAATGAGTAAATGGAATGAGTAGAAGTCCGATATAGTTTCGGCCACGCGTGAGGATAAGGAAACACAAGAGGTTGGATCCGAATCCTGGCTGTAATCTTTTCCATGGACCGAATCCCTTGAATGGGCAGCATCCTGGATTAGTGGGCCACCATAAAGCCCGGTGGTGGGATGTAGTAATCCCTGCCCGGAGGTCATAACGACTTGACTTGAGTAAAGTAAGTAAGAAGTAAGTATTGTATGTGTATCGGTCTTGACTATTGTAAGTCATTGACCTTGAGTAAAAGAGTATTGAACACCCGATTAACCCGGGTGTGTTGCAAACGAGAAATTTGACCTATTAAATACCAAGAAATAATCTTAGAGAATAATAAATCAAAACCGTCAGGTTGCAAAAAATCCTGGTTATTGTAGTAGAGTTTATGGGAACCAGGTATCGAACCGTGGGGACTATGTGACAATTATCTAGACTTAGCAAAGGTTATAAATTGAGGGGGAATTTTTGTTTTGTTCTAAACTGTGAATTATAATAAAGTCAACAAGAATTTAAATAACAGCTAATAATTAAAATAACAGAATATTAAAAGTGGTTGTGAATATGGAAGAACGGACTCTGGGTTCAGGTTTTACTCGTTTGATTAATTATGCTATTCTACCGGTTTAATTAAGAATAATTTGGCAAAATTCCTTTTATAGTCTTTAGATTTAAATCCTAAATTCTAATGACCTCGTTTACCAGAACATACAAGGTTTGATTTAAACTCAGGCAAAACACATGTAAACGGCTAGTTAAAAGGAATATAATTTTGCATCTGAAATACTATATTTATTCAATCAGAATAAATTCTTCCACAGACATAACAATTAATATGACCTATCTATTCATCACGGATCTGATCAAAATAGATTTCGTAAAGCAATTTAATAAACTCATGTAATTTATTAAAAAGCGAGATAATAACATTAATCGTATCAAATTATAATTAACTTAAACCGGTAAAATAAAGTGCACAATTAAAACAAACTAATAATAACCATCTCCCAGAGTATAGATAATCTAACCGGACATGTTAAATAAATGAGCAGAGATAAGAGTAAAAGAAATCATCTGTTTGCTGACTCCTGCTCCGTTATTCTGACAGACCGGAATAGAATTGAGGCGGATGATAATATATGGAGAATGGTCGAGCGTGGGTTTTGTGGTGGTGGTCGAATGATTTGTGAATTGTAAATGGATGTGTACGTAAGTGAATTGTTTGTGAAATGGAAAAGGTGAAGGTGGGGGCGATGTAGTAGTGAGTAGTATGGTGTCGGGTGATTTTGTGAATGGGTTTGTGAATGGAGTGGAGCAAATTGGATCGTGGGTGAATGACTGGATGATGGACGATTAATGGACAATTTGAGCAGAGTGATTTGAAGCTCTATTATAGATACGTGGAACAGGATGCAGACAAGGAGATGAGAGCGGTGTGCAGTAGTTAAAGGCGGGGTGGAGGTTGATATGCAGATCTGGAAATTGCTGTCAGAGATTTCATCGGGGGCAGAGCAATTGATTGCAGAGTCACGCGTGCAGAAATTAAGGTGGGCGACCGTCTGCAATTAATGAGGGTAGCAGTTCGAATGCGGCGCCCATCGGAGAAGAGAAAACTGTGCGAAATGTTCTGTGCGCATGTATGCATGTCCGCCACTTAATCAGGCGGTTGTTGCACTCTTGTCCGCCACTTATGAGGCGGACGCCTCTATTGCTTCCGCCTCGCGGTAGCTTCACTCTGTCCGCCACTTATGAGGCGGTTGTCTCTATTCTGTCCGCGTCCTCAACAGGCGGTCGGTGGTCGAGTCCGCTCAATAGGAGGCGGTTAGCCTCATGTCCGTCCGCCTGGTTCACCTCGCGGTTGTAATACTCCTGTCCGCCTCCTTGAACTCGCCATAACAGGCGGTATAGTTTGTGTAGAGTCCGCCCCCCTTGTGGGCGGTTGCAGGTGTGGAGTCCGCCTCCCTTGTGGGCGGTTGCAGGTGTGGAGGCGGTAGCCTCATTATATATAAATACGAGTATAGTCCATCTTCGGTCGGCCCCAGATTCTTCGTTATAAGTCCGTTTTGGTCCCCGTTTGTTGCGTTGGAAAGTTCGTGAGGCGAACTATGCATTTCTGTCATCATTTCCTGATTTTATCATAAAGAATTATTAGTTCCTACCCAAAGTAAGAGTTACAAAAAGCATAGGATAAGTGTGAGAAGGTGCGTAAAAAGTTACATATAATGACCACAAGCACCTATAAAACTATATAAATTTCACACTTATCATGTGTAATGAAGCTAGCAAGACCTATGTATGAATTGGGGAAGTGTATCTCCGTATTGCGGTGAGTATTCGGTAAGTGTAAATGGTTGACTTGTAATGTCTTCCTTGCATGTATTGAATGTATGTATGCCTGGTGGAATAAATGTATTGGATTGTATTGTAATAAGCATGTATGTATGTATGTATGAATGAAACGAACCGCATGTATTTGACCAATTAGTTGGCGTACCCTCGCTAGCACGCGGGGTATGCGGTTATCATATGTTGCGTAAGCTGACCCCCTAGGGGGAATGTTTTTACTCCACTGGTACCCGCGAGGCGTGATGGTCAAGTAAGGACCGTGCTGAATTCTTTTTGGTAGTTAGTAGGATTGGAGCGGTGTACCGAGTTGTACACGGCTAAGGCGTTTTGAGTAGCCGGTGTACCATGTGGTACACCTTTTTGGGATATTGAATTCATGATTGGATAGAAAGGAGTGGATGTACAAACTCTTAATTTTGGGAATAGTCTTGGAATGTAACTCACGTACTTTAGATACTCGGTAATCAAAGTGTAAGTAAGTATTTGACATTGTAAGGTAACTTAATGTGTATTTTGTTTATTCTAATCGTCAGACCATTACTGTAAGTAGTAGTAGCCTTGTTAGTCTTGGATGGCTAACGGCGTTGTATCACTCACCTGGAGTAAGTTAGTATTCCGCTGCGAGTAAGGTAATTGTGGGAATGATTAGTGGATAATGGAAGAATTAGCGGTTGGAGTGTTACAAAAAGTGGTATCAGAGCGAAGTCTCGCTCTGATGATTAGAATACTAAGTGTAGTGATTACCGAGTTAGGATTTCAACCATTTTAAAACGGATACTTAGAAACCTAACTAGGAACTACCGTTGTTGACAACGGATACCCTTGACATCTGCAAAGACGATACCATTGTTTGAATCAAGACCATGAGGTCATAATATCACAACATCTAATGTAATCCACACTTGTTCAGATGTCAGGATGAGGTCGAGGCCGACCTAGAGGAGAGACATCTGAGGGACCAGGCGCGCAGACGATAGCTGAAGTCGTCGCCGCCACGGTAGCACAAATGCTACCGCAAGTAATCACCGCTGTACAAGCAACACAGCAAAACCAACAGCAACAGCAGCAACAGCCTGACCCGCCTCACCCCGTGAAACGAATTGGGAAAAGGCCGTCGCCGACCTTCGACCTCCATGCTTTAGAGGCGAGAGCAACCCCGCCAAGCTCGAGGCCTATCTCTCCGAGATGGAGACGGCATTCGAGACACTCGAGACTCCCGCTGGAGTTCGAGTGAGGATAGCTGCGTACTACCTCAAAGACACAGCTAAGGACTGGTGGAAGCTCATTAAGGCCGAGCACGTTACCGACCCTGCATTCGGTTGGGAAGCATTCACCTCTCTCCTCCGATCTAAGTACTATCCCGAGCATGTCAAGACCAAGAACGGCTTGAGCTCGATGCCTAAAAATGTCAGAGAAGATGACGGTTTGATGAATATTACCGCACCTTCACCTCTCTTCTCAGACTTCTACCCGACCTTGGGTATAACCGGCCAAGTCTTGGTCGACCGCTTCTACAGCGGATTGAGCCATCGACTCGGTATGGCATGGGATTCACACGGTTTCCTCCCTTCAGGTAAACAACGTTGAACCCTTAAAACCATAAGTAATGTAATTAGTATTCCCGTATGTAAATGCGTAACCTAGTGCCCGAGAAATTCAGGAGTGTTACCACGCTACATCTCGAGTTGAGATCACCTGCCACATAAGAGATGAGGAGCAAGTGCTGAAGCGCAAGGTGAGCAGCAAGGGTAACACCTCCGACGACCAAAACCAAGCCAAACCTTGGAAGAAGAAGAAGAAGGGGAAGCATTCCCACAGAAGAAGAACACCTCAGGGAGGGCGGAGCCCATACTGAGAAGGGCAAGGCAGCTGAGCCATTGCAGCTGGCTACACGCACTAGTGGCAGCGAAGCCACTGAGGGCTCAGCCCTATAGGGTAAGAACACGAAACAGAATTAGTACACTTGTGGAATAGATGTATATAGAGTATTGTAAGTATACCGAACCTTGCTAACTTGGAAGCTATAGGTTCTGGATTTGGCCATGGCAAGAACCAAACTGACGGCCGCAGCTACATATGCCGAAATTGCAATAAGGATCATCCCGGCACTGATTGTTAAGGAAGGGAGATCCGCTGCTACAACTGCCAGAAACCAGGGCACCGTGCTAATGCATGCCCAGAGAACTCTAGGCCCAAGGGCAACTATCAGGGCTATAAGCAGCGTGAAGGCAAGGAGGTTGCATCTGGCGATGCACATGCCCAGCATGCCTCACAGGGACAGGGATCCCGAGGTCCACAGAAGGGCGCACCGCAGAGGCAGCCGGCCTTACACATCATTGACCGTGACGGGACCGGGACTAAGTCTGGCCTAGGTAACTACCATAACCTTTAATCCTTGAAGAGCATGTCTAAGTATCAAAGTAATTGTATGAATGGGAGCATGAATGCGTAAGTACTTGAAGTATGAAATTGAGCATGAGTAAGTAACTTGGAAGTATGTATTGAGCATGAAATGAATTAGTAAGCCTAGAACTCACACTAGACATAATTTACCACCTTAGGGAAATTCCTTATCTGTTACCCAATACCTTCGAACTCACATCATGAAGAGACCGACATCACCACTCACCATTTCACCAATGAGCAGTGTCAGGTCATCCGCCCAGGTATGATCTTACTAAAAGGATACCTGACACCTGAAGCACAAATCTCAATCATTCGACGATGCAACGAGTTAGGAATGGGTCCAGGAGGATTTTATACACCCGAATTCCCCGGTGGAGCTACAATGAAGCTGAAAATGATGTGCTTGGGAAAGGATTGGAACCCTTACACCAAGACATACCAAACAACGTGAGCAGGAGACGGAGCCATACCTCCATCAATACCCCCGGAATTCCAAACGCTTGTCACACAAGCTGTAGCAATCTCACAACAGTACGAAGATGAACCAATCCTTGCACTTGAAGCAGACCTCTGTATTGTCACCTTCTATGAGAAAGAAGGACGACTTGGCTTACACCAAGATAAGGACGAGACGACGGAATCTCTTGAACTAGGAGTGCCCGTAGTGTCTTGGTCCATTGGTGATGATGTCGTATTTTTGTATAGCGAGCAGAAGCGTGTGAACCTCGCAGAGAAATTGGTATTGAGATCAGGAGATGTCCTAATCATGGGTGGGAAATCAAGGTTGCTGTATCACGGTATCTAGAAGATCAAGTTGAATACGACACCACCGGCAATAATCAATGCCACACACATGAAACCTGGATGCCTGAACCTTACCTTTAGAAAGTATTAATCTTGTAGTAGCATGTAATCTAGTAGTAACGTGTATTAGAGACACAGTATGTATGATGGTTGGTTATTCAATAAAAGCAGTGTTGGTTATTATATTCCACTTGCGTTCCACCATCGTTACTTATAATCTTATGAATCAATAGGTTGTGGACTCGGTACCGAAGGTAACCTGAGTATCCTCACCGAAGAGCAAGCCGGCAAAAGCGGCACCATTCTAACGGGAACATTCCAAGTAAATGGCATCGAAGCCTCAGTACTATTCGACTCCGGCGCCTCTCACACCTTTGTATCGCTAGCATTCGCTACAAGGTTAGGGCTAGACGCAGATGAGCTACCAAATTTCTTGGTTACTCTCCCGTCGAAGGAGCGAGTAAAGTGTACTAAGTATTACCACACCGCCACCATTCAAATCAAAGGCGAAGCGTTTCCCATCTCCTTCATTGAATTCAACGGGTTGGGATTCGACTTAATAATCGGAATGAACTGGTTGGAGCGGCACAAGGGTACAAAAAAACGATCCTATGCGCCGAGCACCGATTGCTGCTCAAGAGTCCATCTGGGTCACTGTTTCATACCGCCAGAGACCGAGAGAGTCTTCAACTACAGTCATCTCCGCTATGGCAATGTACCGGGAGCTCAGAAAAGGACATGAAGTGTATTTATGCCATGTGCAAGATCTGGAGAGAGATCCAGAATTCAGTGATGATGTATCAGTTGTATCAGAATTCCCCGATGTATTCCCGAAAGAGCTGCCTGGTATGCCATCACAGAGAGCAGTAGAGTTCGAAATCGACCTTGTACTTGGTACTGGTCCCATTGCTAGGGCACCATACCGTATGGCACCTGCAGAAATGACAGAGCTTAAAGAGCAACTACGTGATCTACTAGACAAAGGGTTTATACGCCCGAGCGTATCACCCTAGGGAGCACCGGTCCTCTTCGTGAAGAAGAAGGACGGTAGCCTCCGCCTCTGCATCGACTACCGCAAATTGAATGTTGTCACTGTAAAGAACAAGTATCCATTGCCACGCATCGACGACTTGTTCGATTAGTTGAAGGGAGCTTCGGTCTTTTCTAAGATTGATCTCCGATCCGGATACCACCAAATTGCTATTAAAGAGCAAGATATCGAGAAAACAGCATTCCGAACAAGATATGGCCACTACGAATTGACGGTGATGCCATTCGGTTTGTCTAACGCACCAGCCAAGTTCATGGACCTAATGAATCGGTTATTCAGTGCTCAGCTGGACACTTCGGTAGTAGTATTCATCGACGACATCCTTGTGTATTCGAAGTCAGTAGAAGAACATGAAAAGCATTTGAGAAGAGTACTTGAGACACTGCGCGAGAACCAGCTGTATACGAAGTTCTCCAAATGCGAGTTTTGGCTAGATCAGGTGTCATTCCTTGGTCATGTCATCTCGAGCGCGGGCATTTCAGTAGATCCTTCCAAAATTGAAGTTGTACGATCATGGCCTAGACCTAAGACTGTTACCGAAATCCGGAGCTTTCTTGGTTTAGCCGGTTATTACCGGAGGTTTGTAAAGGACTTCTCAAAAGTCGTTAAGCCCATGACGTCATTGATGAAGAAAGATGCACCGTTTGTATGGACAAACTAGTGCGAGGTATCCTTCCAGAGCTTAAAAGACTCATTGACCTCAGCGCCAATTCTCATTCTTCCAGAGGGCACAGAGGGATTTGAGGTGTATTGTGATGCATCGGGCAAGGGAATGGGATGCGTACTCATGCAGCATGGCAAGGTAGTAGCCTATGCCTCCCGCCAGCTGAAAAAGCATGAGGAGAATTACCCGACACATGATCTAGAGTTAGGGGCCATTGTCTTCGCCTTGAAGATATGGCGACACTATCTCTATAGGGTAAGCATCACCATCTACTCCGACCACAAAAGCTTACAGTACGTATTCGCACAAAAAGAATTGAATCTAAGAAAAAGGAGGTGGATGGAGTTCCTATCAGATTACGACATCAACCTCCAATATAAAGAAGGGAAGGCCAACATTGTAGCCGACGCCCTGAGCCGTCGAGCACACTCACTCCATTCGCTACTCGCTTCTTCTAGCTTGGTTGACGAGGTGCGAGACACTCAGTTGAGCGACCCTTACTTCATAGAGATCAGACAGAAAATCACAGAGGGTACCTTCGAGAGCCAAAAGTACAACTTCAAACTGCATGAAGATGGTTTGATCCAATTGAATGGCAGACTATGCGTCCCCCGAAGCAATGCTGAGCTAAGGGATCACGTTCTGCGAGAGTCACATTGTTCGACATTGCATGTCCATCCGGGAGCCTCTAAAATGTACAAAGACATGAAGAGGTACTTCTGGTGGTCAGGAATGAAATCAGACGTGACTGAGTATGTTCTGAGGTGTCTCACATGCCAGAAGGTGAAGTTCGCGCACCGAAGACCTGGAGGAATGGTGCAATCCATGCCCATTCCGGAGTGGAAATTCCACGATATCTCTATAGATTTTGTTGTTGGACTCCCATCTGCTAGGGGAGGACTCAACATGATCTGGGTAGTAGTCGATCGTCTCCCAAGGTTTGCCCGATTCATATACCGAGAAGGACACCTAGAAGGTGGCGAAGCTCATGGAGCTATTCGACAGGAGATCATCCACACCACGGAGTCCCAAAAACCATAGTATCTGACCGCGACACCAGATTTCTTTCGAGATACTGGAGAGCAACACGGGATGCACTTGGTACTGAGTTGAAGCTTAGCACCGCCTTCCATCCACAGACCGACGGTCTGACAGAAAGAACCATCCAGACACTAGAGGATATGCTTAGGGCATGTGCCTTAGCTTCCTGGGAGCTGGATTGATAAGCTTCATCTTATCGAGTTTTCGTATAACAATAGCTATCATGCTTCGATTAAGATGTCGCCATTCCAAGCTTTGTATGGTAGACCTTGCCGTACCCCGTTTGTGTTGGATGAGTCAGTGAAGCGGTCATCATAGGACCGGAGTATCTGGACAAGTACAAGCTGAGGTACAACAAATCCGAGCAAATATGAAAGTAGCCCAAGATAGACAGAAATCCTATGCGGATGTGCGACGACGCGACCTTGAGTTCGCCGTGGGCGACCAAGTGTTCTTGCGTGTCTCACCTATGAAGGGTGTCTTTCGATTTGGCCAGAAGGGCAAGCTGAGCCCGAAATTTGTAGGCTCATATACCATTGCCGAGAGTATTGGAGCCGTAGCTTATAGGCTAGCATTGCTTGAAGAATTGGGACATGTTCATGATGTCTTTCATGTATCACAACTCAAGAAATACATAGCCGATCCCTCTCATGTATTAGAACCCGAACACTTATCTCTAGAGCCGACGATGAGATATGCCGAGACTCCATTGCGAATCCTTGATACGAAGACAATAGACACTCGCCATAAATCTGTACGAATGGTGAAGGTCTTGTGGTCTAACCACGACGTCGAGGAAGCGACTTGGGAATTAGAAGACGCCATGAAGGCGAAGTACCCAAATCTATTTGTAGACTAGATGTCTAGTATCCGTATAGTATGGAGGGTACGGGGCATACCCCTTTTAAGGGGGGTAGAGCCTTTTGCTTTCGCATTGCTTCGGGTAGCATTGCATAGCATGTATGTATTGTAATTGTATTTTGTTGGCACATGTAGTGCTAATGGTATTTATGGGCACAAGGTAGTGCTAGTAGTATCCGGTATGTAGCACATTGAGTATGGTGTGTGTATGGTATGTGTGTAATGAGTAATGCAATTGTGCCTTATGGTATGTGAATGGTATTGTGAAATGTATTGTGGAATGTGTGAATTAGATTGTGCATCGTGTATGGTATTCGAATTGAGTATGGTGTATGGTATTTGAATTGGCGTGTATTTGTAGTGTAAGAACTGTGAACACCTTGTAAGGTGGTAGTAGAATGCATTATGGCAATTGGTTGCCAAATGAGTAGAATAGTAAACCATAAACCTTGAGCAACTTTGAGGGCAAAGTTCCTTAAGGGGGTAGATTGAAATACCCCTAATTAAAAACAGTGATTAATTAGGCTAATTATAATTCTAAAGGCTTAATTACGCTTAAATAAACATGAGGGAACAAATCCCAAAGAAAACGGACCTTTAAAATGGGTTAAAAGCATAAGCGAACCTTAAAGCGCGTTTTTCGAGGGAACCGGGAAAATGTGACTTTAACCGGGTCAAATAGACTCGTAACAATTTTGGTCAACTAAATAATCATTAATAAATATTAGTGAAGCTTTAGAACCAATAAAATTAATTAAACGAGAAATTCCAGAAAACGGGTTCCGGTTAGTAAAAACTGTGACAACCGGGAAGTTGTGGGGTGAGAGTATAAATAAACAAAGTTAGTGTGTCCACTTTGCAAATAAAAAGCAAAATTTGATTGTGTGGGTGTAAGGGGGGTGGCCAGCTCTCGCTCACACCCTCTTAATTCCCCTCTTATTTGCTAAAAGACAAACAAATAAGTAAAAGCAAAAAAATAACCCTCTCTCTCCTATCCCCACTCCTCTCTCACGATTTCTCTCACCTCTCTACTCCTCTCCTTCTTCCTCATGCGATGGCCATGGTGATTTGAAGAACCACACTCAACTCTCTCCTTCTCTCCTCTTGTCCAAGCTCAATCCTTGTCCAAATCCAACAAAAAGTATACCATTGGAATCCCCTTGCAAAGGAGAACACTTTCCTCCTTTCAAAAATCGAAAATGACCATTTTCATTTCCATGGGTATTCTCCATTTGAAGATTTGAGTCCACCATTCGAAGCACCTTCACCTCCTTGTTACTTTGAGGTAAAAAGAATTTCGAAAACCCTTCATTTCTAGCTCTCATTAGCATTATAAGGATTTTAAGTTTTTGAATGCCTTGTTCTTCATACTCCAGTCGATTTTGGCTTCTCCATTGGGCTAGGAATCCTACTCTCTTGCTAGTCAAGAACTTCATTCATTGGTTGGAAGGTAATACTTTTTCCAAACCCTAAAACATCTAAATTCTAGGGTTAGTTAAAATTAAGGTGCTAAACTAGTAAGGGTATGTATGGCTTGCTGTAGCATTGCCACTTCTTGAACAAAACCGAGAACAAGAGAAGAAGGAAAGAGGAAAAGAAAAGAAGGAAAGGAAAGAAAGAAAAACTAGCAACACAAGGTAATTACCCTTACCTTGAGCTAGTTTTGTATGTAGTATTGTAACAGTTTTTGAGTAGTAAAATGAGTAATGTATTGAGTAATGAGTAGTAAGTATGTTGTAGTATAATGAGGAATGATATTGTAACAGTTTTGAAGTTTTAAATGATGTTTAAAAACTTGGGAAAACATTGGGTATTGAATGTGTATGTGCAGGAATTTTATGGTGTTGTAGTGGAGTTGAATTTTCTATATAGTGTATTGAATAAACAAGTGTGAGAATGAAAAATTGTGGGCTGAAATAGTGTGTGAGCAAAGTAAGAATTAGAGGGGAGATATGTCAATTTTATCTAGGAGTTGAGGACTAATGTGGTAAGGAGAAGTAATGACTAGACAATCAACTAGTGTTTGTTTGGAGAGTTAAAATGAGTAAATTAGTGTCTTGAAATAGATTTGAAGAAGATTTAAGTAATGTGAAGAAATAGGATGTAAAGTAATGTATTTTGAATGCTAAGAGTGGCATTAGTTGAGGAAGTAATGAAGGATAGAAGTTGAAGGAAAAATTTGTAGCATAATGAAGAAAACCAAAATCTGTAGCATTTGGTGTGAGGTGAACTAGTGTAAGTGTTGGAATGGAATGAGAAAATGGTACAAGTGTATCTAGGATTGCGTAATAAGTTTGGTGGATGAATTAAGGTGATTTAGAGCATCTAAATGAGTGGTAAACATGTAGGGAAGTATTGGTAAAGATTGGGGAAGCAATGGGAAAGCAAAACACTCAGAAACAGATTTTAAAACTGAAGTACTGGGCCGGACCGACCTTGGGACTGAACCCGCAAGGTCGGTCGCGCCTTAAAATACACAGACGGGAAGTCTTCTGACTTCGACCGACCTTGGAGACCGAACTTGCAAGGTCGGTCGAGTCGTAAAATGCGAAGGCCAGAAGTCCACTGGAATGGACCGACCTTGGGACCGAACTTGGGCAAGGTCGGTCGAGTCCAGAAACTCGAAACCAGAACACATTGGAACGGACCGACCTTGGGACCGGACTTGCAAGGTCGGTCGGGCCTGAAATTTTCATGTAAGTAAACACCTGGACCTTGCAAGGTCGGTCGAGCCTGGAATTCTGCCTGATCAAAACTTACTGACTTCGACCGACCTTGGGTCCGACCTTGGGTAAGGTCGGCCGAGTCAAAACAAAAAAAAATTGTTTAATTATATGATTATAGTAATCATATGTATATATATATATGCCTATATACATATATGCATATATATATATATATATATGTAGTAGTAGTACACTATAAATGAAGTAGTAATGGTAAGAAAGTAAGTAAAAGAGTAAGGAAGCAAGTTAAGAAGTAATAAGGAAAGGAATGGTCTTATAATCAAGTATGAATATAAAGGAATAGTAAGTATACATTAAGAGTATTAATGAAGGAATAAGTTGGATCAATACTAGATCATTGATCATCCAACTTCATGTATGTATAGGAATCAAATAGTTGAGCTCCAAAGGAACCAGTAGTACAAATACGACGGTGAACGGTATGATTTCTTCATACCCTGTATCCTAACTTGGTTACCCCGATTTGTGTTCTTATGCAATCACCAATTAGATAAGTGCACGAATCGGACTTATATTGCACTTAACTGTGTTTGAACTATTTTGTTCTTGTGTATCTTCTTGAACATTTAGTTTATATAATTCATGAAATGTATGAATGGAAATGAAGACTATGTGTAAGTATTGTTTATTGGTGTATTGTATTGATGTATGGAAAGGAAGTACTGACTTCTACTAATTCCTAACAATCTAACTCCTAACATGAGTAATGAGTAAATGGAATGAGTAGAAGTCCGAAATAGTTTCGGCCACGCGTGAGGTTAAGGAAACACAAGAGGTTGGATCCGAATCCTGCCTGTAATATTTTCCATGGATCAAATCCCTTGAATGGGCAGCATCCTGGATTAGTGGGCCACCCTAAAGCCCGGTGGTGGGATGTAGTAATCCCTGCCCGGAGGTCATACCGACTTGACTTGAGTAAAGTAAGTAAGAAGTAAGTATTGTATGTGTATCGGTCTTGACTATTGTAAGTCATTGACCATGAGTAAAAGAGTATTGAACACCCGATTAACCCGGGTGTGTAATGAAGCTAACAAGACCTATGTATGAATTGGGGAAGTGTATCTCTGTATTGCGGTGAGTATTCGGTAAGTATGAATGGTTGACTTGTAATGTCTTCCTTGCATGTATTGAATGTATGTATGCCTGGTGGAATAAATGTATTGGATTGTATTGTAATAAGCATGTATATATGTATGAATGAAACGAACCGCATGTATTCGACCAATTAGTTGGCGTACCCTCGCTAGCACGCGGGGTATGCGGTTATCATATGCTGCGTAAGCTGACCCCCTAGGTGGAATGTTTTTACTCCACAGGTACCCGCGAGGCGTGATGGTCAAGTAAGGACCGTGCTGAATTCTTTTTGGTAGTTAGTAGGATTGGAACGGTGTACCGAGTTGTACACGGCTAAGGCGTTTTGAGTAGCCGGTGTACCGTGTGGTACACCTTTTTGGGATATTGAATTCATGATTGGATAGAAATGAGTGGATGTACAAACTCTTAATTTCGGGAATAGTCTTGGAATGTAACTCACGTACTTTAGATACTCGGTAATCAAAGTGTAAGTAAGTATTTGGCATTGTAAGGTAACTTAATATGTATTTGGTTTATTTTAATCGTCAGACCGTTACTGTAAGTAGTAGTAGCCTTGTTAGTCTTGGATGGCTAACGGTGTTGTATCACCCGCCGGGAGTAAGTAAGTATTCCGCTGAGAGTAAGGTAATTGTGGGAATGATTAGAAGTTAATGGAAGAATTAGCGGTTGGGGTGTTACAGGCGTGCGGCCCTTTTTGTCTAGCCAGTGTACTATGTGGTACACTCCTTTTCGGATTTTGGAAATTTGTAAGCGTGGGAATTCGAGAAATGATGTAATTCAATTATGTACTAGATACTCGGTAATCCATTGTGAAGGAAGTTGCTATGAATGTTTATTGAGAACTTGGTAACCTTGTTAATCAGACCATGACTGTTGTATGTTGGGCCTTGTTAGCCGCATGGGCGACTAACGACATTATATCACTCGCCGAATGGATTGATTTTCCGCTGCGACTAGTTTAATGACCGAGGTGTTGAGACGATAATTAGAGGATTAGCGGTAGGGGTGTTACAATCCCCTCGGGTCCTACCATTCCCAACAACTGAGTTGGGCTTAGCCCAAACAAGAGAGCATGAGAATCGATATGTGACGGCGTCAAGTTAGGCACCACTAGGCTTGCTATGGTGTTAGCTCCAAGAAGTGTGTCGAATTCTTCAGGCATCAAGGTTAACTCATTTTCTCCAAACTTGAAAAGGTGCTCTACTGGGTCCCAATGGCTAATAGCTTCCCTAAGGAAACTTTCGTGTAACCGTGACTGGACTAAGCATGCAAGAGGATGAAGGATGGATAGCTTGTTAACTTTTTTCGACCAATTGAACACATCCTTCATTGATCTGTAGCAGAGCTTAGGCAAATTGAAGTAATAGGCCATGATTTGTTTTATAAGACACATACAAGGAATTAATATAACCTGAACCAGTGAGCCTCCTGGGCCACAAATAATTGAAGACTTGAGTTGAGTTGGGCCGCTTGTAAGGAAAGTTCCTACCAGTTCTAAAGCTAGCAGTGGGCCAACCACATATACAGACAAGGTTTCACACTAGTTTAAATATGTCCTCACTTAAACGACTTTGATAAATGGGTATGGATCGATGCAGAGAGGTGCTTGGGGCGTAGGCCTAGGTTACCACAAAGGAATGGGGCACACACACTATTATCTTTGGGCTTCCCCACTTTTTTCACATCACCCTAGGGTGTGAGTCTACGGTCGGGTCTTTGAATGACCAAACAAGGCTAGGCAAGGGCACTGCCAGGAAAATGCTTAGGGCTAAAGCCCAGGTATTAAGGGGATGTGGTTAGACAACATCCTCCTCTTTTCCCCCACTTATTCACATTACCTAAAAAGGTGTGAGTCCCTGACAGGGGACCCTAAAACGGGTCCCGAGGTGAGATCGGTTTGCGTGAACCCTCGCTCTCATATGATGCAAAGGTGTAGAAAATTAAATTACGCACGAAAGTAAACAACCATCGTAATAAAAGCCATAAATAAAAAATTTTGAGTTAAGCCCACTTTCTTAAAATTAAATAAATTAATATTAAGAGTTAGTACCCAGCAGAGTCACCGTTCTGTGAGTCTCGATTTTTGAACCACTATCCTATGTTGATTAGATTGATTAGGATCTGGTTGGGTTCTAGGTCCACTTATAACCTAAGTTTAATAACTAAGTAATATAACTATAATTATTAAAGCCCAAGTTAGCTCACTAGAACCTATTAGAGTCGCCACCTAATTTTTACCTAGATTAAATTAGGGAAGGAGAGTTCGGGTTTGGGGGCTTGGTATTCGACTTATTTAGTGTTCAAATTACTTTCATTGTCCCTCATAGGTCGTTTTTCCTGTACTTAGATTAATTATGGCTTATTACAAAGTCGTTTTAACCTAAGTGCGTAAGTTCTGATTTTTTTTGTATTTTTGAACATTTTTGAGAAGAAATTAAAGTGAAAGTTGAAATTACCTAAACTAGGGTTTCGGAGGCAGAATTAGGTCAAATTTTGTTTCCGTCTGTAGCCACGGACCTAATGTCCGAACCCATGGACCCTAGTTAACCTATGTGAAAATAAAAGTCGAATTAAACAGAATATGCAATTTTGAAAAGTCCGGGGCCACGAATAGGCTGTCCGTGGGCCCGGATATGTACTGCAAAATCCTAAAAATTTGAAAAGATAAAATCCCGCCACCGTCTGTGGGTGTTCGTGGGCCCTGACATAGCATCCGGGGCTACGGATAACCCACAGACGGTGGGTTTTGGGTGGTTCCCGGCAGTGTTTTTAGCTCGAATTATATGGATGTGTAGCCTGAAAGATGTTCAAGATGTTTGTAACTAAAAGATTTCAATTTGAAGTCAAGTTAAGCATGAAACTTACCAAGAAAGTTAAAGTGCAGAAACAAAAATAAACAATGATTCAGAAGCTGAAAAGAGCCGATTCGAACTGAAACTTTGGTATGAGGTTAGCTAAGTCGTGAGGAGTCAGGACTATATGATTTCTACATGTTTCATGCTCGGGATTGACTGGATTCTTCATGTCAGGTGTCTTTTGGTGATTCATCGGAGTCGGTTCCGGTTTGCGTTCGTGTAACACCCCACTCGTAATCACGTAGTGATCACTCACGAAGCATTAATTAATAACGTCTCACAGCGGAAGTCACATGGTAATAAACCTCACTCGGGTGTCACATGGCATTACTCGCCCATACGAGTAAAGAAGCTGAAATAAATTAAATAAGAAATAATACTGTTAATACATACATAACCGCGGTTATAACGAGATACTAACCTATACATCATTCTAAACCAAAAGTAACTTTAACGACAAGTGAGCGTCTATGTATTTTCGACTGTCTACAACACCATCAACACTTTAAACTAATAACCATCCTCATACATTGTGAGATCTCGTGCGGTAAATAAACTCTAACTACCTGGGTGCCGCTCTTCGGCTTCCGTGATAATCATCACCTGCATGTATGCCATAAAGGCTCAACATTAAACGCTGAGTATGCCAGGCCTGGACCCTATTGGTTACTTAATAGTCATGGTCACCATTATTAGGTTCGTTACATGCTTTACCGGTGTACAGGTATATAAAGCAGTAAACACATGAATGGCGGTAAAGTAAATAGGTAGAGCAGTCACTACAAATCACATGACTTATTTAAGCTCGGTAAATCTGAACAACACAAGTAACCTTTCATCCCCGGATTCCTACAGTTATTTGTTAGTCTCGTTATGCGAAACCCGTCATTCGTAGTATAAGTTGTTACGCGACCTCAACAAAAGAGGTCGGTTTTTTTCATAAAACACTTTCGTTAGCGTTTTCGAACGTTGGAGTTATATTATCCCATTATATTCCACAGTATTCACGAGTATACGAACATATGTTCATGTTTATACTTAGGTATTAAGTTTAACCATTTCGGTTAGGTATACGAATATACCATTATAATGTATAGTTGCATGTATTCATGCAATGTTAATTTGCATCGCAATTTATGCTTATGCACCAATGTTTTATGGCATTATTATTTATCCATTCAATGTTGTACCATATATTATACATCTTATTATTCATCTTAATAAGCTATACTTTAATCTGTAATTGTATGACTTATTGTATATAGTTGTACTATTGTCATAACACTTGTCATTTATTATTACATGACATTAAAAACCATATTGTATATTCTTATTTATACTCTCGCTTTTTTTTACACACACACACACACACACACACACACACACACACACACACACACACACACACACACACACACACACACACACACACACACACACACACACCCACACACACACCCACACACACACACACACACACACACACACACACACACACACACACACACACACACACACACACACACACACACACACACACACACACACATATTGTTTTTATTTGATTTAGTCACATAGTATATAGTTGCATGTATGCACGCACTATATTATATAATTTCAACTATACCATATGATTTAATATGTATATATTTTTAATATATGCTTGTGCAACACTTATATACACTTGTACATTGATATTTCATAAGTTATATCCTTATATCATATGTTACATTATTATCATCTTATGTAAGATGATTATTTTCATTTATTGCATTATTTGATGCAATTTATATTAAGAACTTTATCTTAATATTGGTAACATTTCATGACATATATTTATAATTCCTAAGGTTTATTTTAATACTAACCTTAGTTTATAAATTCTATTTCTCTCTTTTGATGTCACATTATTTCATGTGAATATTATTAATGATAATTATTTCATTTAATCACATTATAACTATACAATATCAATAGTATTTATATCATTGTAAACTATAGTTTATACATTCATTCTAGAATGTCATATACGCGGTTTTAGCATATAGTTTAATAAATTATGTTTTGACTACATAAAATCATTCAATGTTACACTTATACCTTATATTATATAACATGATATTTTATATCTCATCCAACATTATAATATATAGTTTTTCTTAAACAAAGCATATTTAATTGGCCGAAAGGCCCTTATTTTTATACTTTATTATTTCATCACTTCCCATAGTTTCCATTTATTACAAAATAACCACACATTATTATACCATGTTATAAATATAATATTTTATAACATTTAAACTTTATAACATAGGTTATACTCCCTCCGTTAATTAATATCTGTCGTTTTAGGTAGTGATTTTTGTTCAAAAATATCTATCATTCTAGCTTTTTGACACATCTATTTCCACTTTTAACCCTACTATTCAACACAAAAGTAATTATTATCTAGATGGAAAAGTAAAAAGTAGGGGTACATGCGTCATTTTTCTACTTTTCTTAATAAGTGTGCAACTTTCTAGAATGATAGATATCGTTGAACGGAGGGAGTATTTCATTTTCTTTTTAATTCCCATACTTTCTAATTATTACAATTACACCACTTATTTTATAACATGTTATATTCACCATATATTATATCATTTAAACTTTATAAACCATTTTAACCTATGGTTTTCAATGACATTTAATTTCGAACAGACCCATGGTCTGTTTTAAATTCTTGAGTAAATTACTCAGAACCCCCTTGAAGATTTGGGATATTATAGTTAACCCCCTTGTGTTTATCATAATTATTGGTAACCACCTCAAGGTTAAGGTATCTTTGACTACGAGCCCCCAAACTATAACTCTGTTATTAGAAAGTTAACTACGTGTTGATCTATCAACTTAATCACATTAATAATGCTAGGCTGGACAACAAAACTGCTTAATCAACATCGTCTAACTCTCTTTCATCCCACTTTAGATGCATTATATGAAAGTTACCTTAACTTCGAGGTGGTTACCAATAATTATGATAAACACAAGGGGGTTAACTGTAATATCCCAAATCCTCAAGGGGGTTCTGAGTAATTTACTCTAAATTCTTTTTTCTGCCCCAGTACTTTTCTTATTTACACATTAGCCACACTTTATATAATACACTTTGTAAATGTCACAAAACTATATATTATACACCTTTCTTTATAAAATCATTTATATAACTCCAAAAATTCCCTAACTTTACACTTATGATATAAACTATTATATTAACAATCCTAACCCCTAATTTTTGGTAATTACCACTTGCACCCCCATAATTTTATAAATTTGTTATTTTAATCATGATTTTAATATAAAGTCATAATTTAATCACTTATGTAATTTATTTTAGTCAAGGCACCTAGTATGGTCAAGGTTGACCCATTTACTACCAGTTTGACCAAGTTATTATTTATTTACAGTTTTGACCCAGATTTCCTTAAAAATTACATTTTTATCCCAAAACATCATTAAATTTATAAAATTCATATAATAAGCTTTTAATACATAGTTTTAAGCTATATTCCATATTTAGCCTCTTAATTTAATTAAATTGCAAACTAACCCCAAATGATAGTAATGTTTATTCTTATTTTAAATTCATTTTAAACTTAATATAACATAAAATTAATGGCCTAAAGCATAGCCTTATTACAACACATAACATATAATAAATGTTACATATAAATGTCATTAAATACTATATGGTTACGGCTTTTTAAATACTTTCTTCCTAAGGTTCTCTAAAATTAATTAATTAATTCCTATGACATAATATGTCATCTAACCTTATATTATCAACTAAAAATGTCACAAGACATTATATTACATAGTTAGAGCATTTTAATGCCCATTCACTCATGGCGTTTATTTTATGTAACTCAATAACATAAAAACTATATTGTAAATAGGTTTAGCATACTTACTTTGTTTTTCACGCAAATCAAGACCAGCCAAGGCCTCCAAATGCTCACGGCTGATTAAATAAAATCCTTAGGTTTAATACCCTGGATCTAAAAATGGTGATTAAATTGCTCTAATAAAATTATTAAGGGCCTAATTGTGCCTAGAGAGTATTGGTAAAAAGAATAAAACCAAAAGAAAAGAGAAAATGCTTGAAAAGCGAAAAACGCTAAAAATGCGCATTAAATTTAAATAAGAGATATATGATCTCGTTAGGGTCCGAGATGGATTCCTAAGGCTTAGTTAGGCCTAATTATTATACGGGAATGATTCCCGAAGAAAACGGATCCAAAAAATGGATTAAAACGCTAAATAAGCATAAAAGCACGTTTTTTCGAGAAAGCCCGAAAACGTGACTTTAAGTGGTCAAACGGACCAGTAAAAATTATAGTTGATTAAATAACTATAATTAAGTATTAATGGAAGCTTAATAATCATTAAAATTAATTAAACGAGAAAATTCCGGAAAACGGACCCGGTAAGTGAATAGTGACGAAACCGGGAGACGAAACACGTTTAATTCGAAAAGACGAAAAACGACCCGGGCTATTAATTAATGTGGGCCGGTTTTAATTAATAAGTGTACACCCATTAATAGCTTGCTAGCTATTAAGTAATAACAAGACAAATAAATAAATAAAGCAATAGTATAAAGTAAAAGTAAAAAGTAAGTTACTTACCTTCTCACCTTTTCTTTCTTCATTCACGATTTGCTCCAGGCATTTCAACTCCTTCTCCTTCTTCCTCGCGACACGAACAGCACCCAAACCCTCTCCTTGTATCACCATTAACTTGCTCATTCCTCCACCAAATCACACGAAATTTGTACCGTTGAACTCGTCTCGGTGAGAGCTTCGATCTCCACCCATCAAAGTTTCGATTCCTCCATTTTCATCTCTATTGACGTGGGAGCCTTTGAAGCTTGAAGAGTAGATTTCAACCCTTCTTCTCTTCTTTAGTGCCTTAAGGTATATATAAGTAAGTATTTATACCATTTCAAGCTTATTCTACCATTTGTGAGACTTTTTCCCTCACGTTGGAATTTCCCTCATTTCAGTCGGAACCGTGAGTTTTTGTGGGTGTTGGAAAACTTCTCCAATTGATTGCCAATCCAACCATTTGGGTTCTCCAAGGTAAAATCTAGATTAAACTTTGTAAACTAGCTCTTAAAATATATATTAGGTTTGTGGAGGAAAAGTGAATTGATTGTTGTATGTGTGATGGGCTGCGGTTGTAGTTGGCAATCCAAAGCCCTTGTGTGGTGTGGAAAAACAAGAGGAGAAAGAGGGAACAAGATAAAGAGGAAGAAGGGGAGTGAAAACTGAAAGTGAAACAAGGTAAAAAGCTTACCTTGTATTGGTTTTGTCCCCTTGTGAAATTGATGTGGGTGTTGAATAAATAACATTGAGTTTGTGTGGTCTTGGTACTAAAATATTAATAGTTGAAAGAGAATGTTTTAATGAGGTTTATGTGTGCCAATAAACCTTGAAGTTAGGTTAGTGTACATATGTGAGCAAATGGGATTTTGATGTGTTGTTTATGTTTAAACCAAACAGAAGGGGAGAAGAAGTGCTTGTGAGTTGATTTTAGTGTGGTGAAAATGCTTAGTAAAGCAAGTAAGTGCTGTCAAAATTTCCTAGGGATGTATGGACTTGAGTGTTCTATTCAAAGGGAGAAACTAGGATTGTTTAAGAGGTTTAAGTGAGTGGTTAATGGTTTGGTAAACCAAACTTTAAAGGAGAGTGTGTAGGAGTAAAAAATAATGCCATGTGAGTGCTTGGAATGGCATCAGTAAGTGAGGTCTGAATGGCTCAAAGAAGAAGCCAAAATCTGTTGCAATCTGATAGAAAAACAAGTGGAAAACTAGCTTTGTAAGTGTAAGAGTCTAAGTAAAAATTAGCTAGATTGGTGAGTGCATTTGGTGCTTGGTTTAAGGTGATTAAGAAGGGTAATTAGATGCTAAAACATGTGGATTTTAGTTGGTGAAGATAGGTTAAGCAATGGGCTAAGAGATAACCTGTAACAGACTTAGAAAATGTCAATTCTACAAAATCTGTAGCAGGGTCCGGGACTTAGGTCCAGGACCAAGTCCCGGACCACCCCTATTTTAACCCCCGAGGGTGCTCTGCTTGTTTGGTCCGGGTCCTAACCCCATGCCCAAGTCCCGGACCATATACATTTTTCAACCCGAGAGTTCCCTGCTTGTTTGGTCCGGGACCTAACTCCATGCCCAAGTCCCGGACCATATATAATTATTAGCCGAGAGTTTGAACCAAGGTTGGTCCGGGACTTAAGTCCCATGTGAAGTCCCGGACCAGACCAGAAATGTAACAATAAGTGTTTTAAGCGGGGTTTAAGCTAGGGAATGGTTTGGCAATGATGTTATAAGGTGTTAAGGCCTTGTTTGGTGTCATGTAAAGGCCCTAGGAAGTGTAAGAAAGTGTTAGAATTGAGTGTGAAGTAAGAACTCAAATTAATAAAAGTGAAAACGAGTTAACGGGATAACGGGGTGAGTACGGGAATAACATTTTATTATGTACCGTATGAGTTTAGTATTAACAATCATGTTTGAAACATTATCAGAGAATCGTGCGTGACCCGAGCATGGTGAGATGACACGGTAAATGTAGAAACCCCGGTGAAAGGTATGATTTTCTCATACTCCGCGTGCTAACCGAGTTACGTTGATTTGTGTGTTTGTGTGCCGGCTTAATCAAGATTAAAGCATGAAAATAATCCCTTGTTTGATTATGTATGCCTTGTTGTATGTTGAATGAGCTAACATACTTGTATGCTGGTGTGGTCTAACATAGTGAATGGACCGACTCGTAGTGAGTAACGTTTGTCTAGAGACCCATAGATCGGGTCGATGCTTATGATAACGAAAATGTGCAAACACACAAACTATCCGTTAAAGTATAATGATACGCAAACATATGAACTCCCTAGAATGTGAGGAGAAGTACGGGTTGAGTATATACCCGATAATGGTTAGAAAACCACATTGAAACAATCCACGAAACAAATGAGAGTGGAAAGATAAGTAAACCTCCTTCAAGAGGATTTAAGATAGTTCGAAGATGTGAACTATGACGAGGTAAAAGAGACCTGAGGGATTGGTAACTCCCTTGAGACACGGTCGACCTCCTATATGAGGATTTTACCTGATATATATAAATAACCGAAAGTATGAGTAAAGTAAATGTACGGGTAACCCTTAAAACCTAAGATTAACCAAACTTAAGTAATGTTCCCAAGGTCATTAGAAACATCGAGAGTGATGCTTCTAGACTAATATACATAATATTACTATAACTCCAAGAGAGGAGTGTATGGGAATGTAAGTAGTCCAAGTGCAGTCGGGCCTAAGTAAAAGAGATAGGAACTAAGAGAGAGTTCTGTGAGCTAGTTGAACCTTCCCACCATGCTAGACCCAGAGTAGGGTCGAAACCGGGGATGTAAGACTATGCTAGAGAGCCATGAGTTTTGGCCTAAGCATGTATTAAGAGTAACAAGCGTGACGTAGGAGACCTGTAGTGTCTCGAGAATCTACAAGAGCTTGAGTATAAATAACCCAAGAGTGTGGGTGAGATAATGAGTATAAATAACCCAAGAGTATGGGTGAGATAATGAGAATAAGTAACCCGAGAGCGTGGGTGAGTATAGTACGAGTAGCCCCAGGGAATGGGTGTGTATATGAATAAGTAACCCGAGAGAGTGGGTGAGGTATTGAATAAGTAAACGAGGCATAGAGAGGTATAACCCTCGAGGCATAAGAGTAATCAGATACAACTAACAACCTTGTTATGTTAGTTAGGAATTGTGTTCCATGATTGGATGTAGATTCCTTGAGCATTACATGTACTTATTGTATTGCTATGATGCATGTTGTTTGTCTAAAATGAACTCCATGTATGTCCGACTAAGTGGTCGGCGTACCCCGGTTAGCGCTCGGGGTATGCGAATTTCATATGCAGCGTTGAGCTGAGCCCCTAGGGGCGATGTTTTTATTTTACAGGTACACCGAAGATGTTACCGTTCGAGAGTAGGACGGGGTCGGTGGGTTACATGGGTAGTAGTTTTAATTACTTATGTATTGAAGGAGGTGTAAGACCGAATATGTTGTCGGCATCCATTTATTGTAGTCTCGGTATAGTAAAGAAATGATTTGGGTATTGTATTTGTGTTGTGTACTCGGTTGTTCCAGTTCATCAGACCGTTACGGTATGTAGGAAGGCCTGGTTAGCCATATGGGTGGCTATTGGCGTTGTTTCACCCCTCGTTGTAATTAGAGTTCCGCTGTGTGAGTAAGAGTAATTGGTGACAATTTATGAGGTAATGACGAGCTTAACGGTTGGGGTGTTACATTAGGTTAGTTTTTGAACATAAACTAACACATAAGCTTAATAATATAGCATTAGCTAGTATTTTCCTTACTTTGCTAGGTTTACTCTTAAGCTTCTCTTCTTCATTTTTGTGCAGATTTTTCCCCATGGTACAGCACCCATTCGACATTATTATGCAAGGTAAATTACATGTGTTAGCCATACAAGATAAGGACCATTAAAGAGTAAGTTTAAGCTCATAATACCATGGTTTTATACCTTGATATTGTAGGCTTGTGTTGGGGGGTTCACGCTTGAATTTTTAAGGGCAAACCAAGGTGTTAAGCACCAACTAATCTAGCATGTAAAACCGATGAAAAAATAAAGAGAACAATGGTGGACATTCTTACCGATTTGAACCAAAGTAAGGTTCTTTGGCTTAGATCTTGTTAGTTCTTGTAGGTATTGTTATGTGAACTGAATAAGCACATGAAAATGAAGTGAATAAACTGAGGAAGACAAGGGAAATATTTGGAAATGAAGGGAAGAAGTTAGGCTAGCTTAATGCTTGATTTTACCTTAGAAAATAACTTAGACTCACTTCCCTTCTCTTTTACATTTCCAGCCGAGTTTACCCTCTTCTTCAAGCTTGAATTCCCACTAGATAGCTGGGTGAAAATGAGAATAAATCACACCATTGGAAAGAGGAGAGGAAGGTGAAGAAGATGAGTATAATCTTGTCATAGGAGCTTACCTAGTGCATGAGATAATGAGCATGGAAGCTGGTGGTAGCTCACGGTTATGGAGAAGCTGAAGAGAGGATGTGGAGTGGTGGTCTCAGCTGTGAGGAAGGGAAATGAAGGAGGAAAGTAAAATTTGCCTTTTAAAGGAATGATGACTCATTTTGGTCAATGGTCAAGCATGACTTATTTCTAGATGTAACACCCCGTCCAAATCCGTTCGTGGTTATCACAAACTTAACAACAGGTAAATAACATCGCAGCGGAAATAAATATACACCTGGACCTTGCTGCGGTCTGAATCGCAAAAATAACTGAACTTTAATACTTACAACCATCTAACCAAAATATACACCAACCGAGTTTACAAGTATCTCAACAACCAACATAATTCTCCACAAGTTTAAATATTAACAGACGGGTGCACATGCGCATCCCGTACTCAAAATTAAATCCTGTCCTAAGTCTAACCACCCTACTCTCAAGATGAGTCTTCATAGGGCGCTTACCTGCAAAATTTAAACAATCACCCCCGAGGGGGTCAACACCTTTGCCGGTATGATTCTCTTATAGCCCCCCAAGCTAACGGGGCTACGATGACTAATTGTCGATAGCATGGAGTTGATTAGATACACAACATAAATAAGAAGTGCAATAAAAGCCTCATATGAGCATAAACAGATCACACAAAATGAACGACTTAAAAGAGTTCCCTTAATAAATGAGTTTTTCATTAAACTCCTCAAGTTATAATGTCTCTCAAACTCAGTCCATTCTTACCTTACCTCAACCTTAATCCTTATGAAATACCCCGAACCTTAAAAACATAATTAAATGATCTATTAATGATCTAAGAAGATTAATAAACATCTTAATACCATTGGGGAACAATCTAAAGATCTCAACAAGGCAAAACATGCCTTAAGATCGGTAAAGCCAAAAATGTGCTTCAAGAAACCATAGAGATTGTATGACCTTAATTAGGATCCAAAGTGGATTCCTAAGTATTATAATTATGTAATGAACACTATAAAACTATTATCAAAGGAATCCAAACTCAAAAACATGTTTTAACACAGATTGTGCTTTAAAACTCCTTAAAGCACGTTTTTGAGAAAATTGACTTTCTGAGTGGGTTTTGAGTGGTGTTAGGCATTGGATTAGACCTTGTTATACTAATGTACTATAATGTACCACATTAGAAGGTCTAAATCCAAGATTTTCAAAAAAAAATCAGAAATATGGCATTCATTTTTGAATAGTAATCCAAATAGTGCATTTTTAAGCAAAATTGACTAAGTCAAGTCAATGGTCAATACATGACTCATCTATATCCAATATGAGGCGGCAGCTTAAGGCATGGAGGACAGAACATTCAACTTTAATCAAAATATCTAGCCAATTTGGTGAATCACCATTTACTATTCCATTTTCTACTTTTCATTCATTAAAACACATTTTCTTTCTTTCTCTTTCCTCTTGTCCCATTCCAGCTGAGCCATTAGAGGTTCCTAAACCTCTCAAGCTGTGTTCTTGAGCATTCAAGGCAAATCAATCTCTTTTCCACCTAAGGTAATGGTTTAAGGCATATTTTAGCTCTTTTTCTTCATCTCTTCATTACCTACACATGGAGCTTATAATTTATCACTTTCCATGGCTTATTCTCAGTGTTTTAAACCTTGAACAACATCCATTCTCGGCTGAAGCAAGCTTTGGGACCAAGGTGGTCAAAATTTACATTATAAGGTAAAAACATACCTTAAGGATTCTTACTCTTCATCCGGTTTTCTTCTTCTATTTTATATGAGTTTATTCACTCATAATATTCATATTTTCATGTTGATTCAGTGTGTTAACCATTTGGAGCATGGGTGGCCGAAAATCAAAAGAAAAATCATTCTTTAAGGCATTTTGCCAAGGTAAAATGTATTACCATAGAACCTTGCTGTTGTCTAGCTATTCCCCATGTTTTTATGGTGAATTTAACACCATGTGGTGTTCTTGATTCAGGCCGAAAACCATTTGAGACTACCATTCCTTTTTTAAGGTGATTTTTGCCTTAAATCTTACATTTAATTGTTCCATATGGTTAGCTCATGCTTGGAGTGTAACCATATCTTATTTTGGTTTATTAAACATGTGTGAGTGCTGTGGTGATTTTTCCTCCAAGCTGCCGAATGAATATAAGGGCTTTAAGTACATAAATCAAGGTATAAACACCTTAAACTTATGTTATTATGATTTTTCAGCTCATATTAAATATGTGCCAAGAGTGGAGATAATTAATGGGCAGTTTTAACCTAATTATGGAAAAAATGACTTAGATAAATTAAGCTAGTCATTTAAGTGGTTTATTTAACATAATGGTCAAATTATGACATTATATGGAAAAATAATTAAAGTAAAGTAAGGGTGAGAGCTTATATTATATTTTGAGCTATTTATGTGTAATTTTATGTTATAAAGCAAAGTTGTAATAAGGCCATGTCATTAGGCCATTTTATTTAAGTTTAAAAGCTTATTTAATTTAATTTATGTACTTACTATTAAGTATGGGGTCAAAGCCATAAATAAACAAACATTAGAGGGTTGTAGGTGAATATAGCCGAAAATTAGGATTTAAAATGTATTTAAATAAAAATTATAATATTTTATAAAGTTTTGGGGTGAAATTGTAAATATTGGAAAGTTTGGGGTAATCTATGTAATTACCGAGAAAGTGGGGTCAAAATGATGTTTGGGAGTCAAACATTGACCAAGCAAAAGACTTTGCCCAGATTTGATGATTTATTAATTTAATTATCAAATTATACTAAGTTATGTATTAAAATGTAAAAATTACATAACATATTGGTATATGTGAGATTACCGAAAGTTTGGGGTATAAAATGGTATTTTATACACCTATGGGTCATTAGGAATTTTTAGGAGTTTATTTGGTTAAATTTGGAGTTAATATGGATTATATAAGTATAATATATGATATTTTATATCATTGTTACATATAGGTAACATATATGGTGGAAACCATAAATATTGAAAGTGTAAGGTTAGGAATGATGTTTATAACCTTTTGGTATAGTTTGGTAATTTTTGGAGTTATATATAAGGTTTTATTAAGATATATGTATAATATATAGTTTTAATGACATAAGGAAACTATATATTATAAATTGGGGAGATTTGGTAATTATACAAAGTTAGGTGGAAGGAATTAAATTAAAACAGACCCTAGGGTCTGTTCGGCAATTATAACCTTTTAAAACTATATATTATAATTATATTAAGGTTTAAGGATTATAATATAAGGTAAATATTATAAGTGTGACAATGGAATATAATTTGGGGTTGATTTGTAAAATCTGAAAGTATGGTGGAATTAAATAAAACCGAGAATGCTATGGTACATTTGGTATTTTATAACAATTTATAACTATATGTTATAATTGTTTTAATGACATAAATGTCATAATATATGTTATATAACTATAATATAACATTATATAAATCATGTGGTGGATTTTGTAAATATTTAAGAAAATAAGTGTTGTTCGGAAATAATGGGAATTTTAGAAAAAAAATTTATAATATGGTTTAAAAATTTATAAAGGTTATAACATTTATAATATAAGAAATATTCATTAAAAGAGAATGAATATATTATAAAGATTTTGAAATACCCCATAAATTAATTTAAATTAATTCAGGGGATTTCTTTTAGTAAACCCTAAATAATACTATTAAATATTAATTTATTATATGGTATTAGGAATTTAATAGTGAGATTTATAAGTCAATAAATCTTTGGAAAATTTCAAGACACTCCAATTATATTATAAAGATTTTAGAAATATTTTGAACATTGATTTAAGGCTTAAAAGTCAAAATAAAATCATAGAAACCTTAAAGCTTCAAAAGCCTTGCTAGGATTGACTTTTTGAGAATGGTCAAATCAGGCCATGAAAACTACACCAATAAAAAGGTTATGGAAAACCAAGAAGATTGATAAAAAGAACGTTAAAAACGGATCATCCTAGCCAAAGTTATGATAAATTGAAGTTTAGAGCCAAAATTTTGGAGGTTGCTGACGTGTCCAGGGCCAGCTGACTCAGCCGCGCGCCTCGGGACACGTGTCGCGCCCAGTCAGCACCAGAGTTAGCTAAATCGATTAAGTTTCCTTCAGTTTTGGCATGTCATGGGTCGATCTTTAGACGCCTATATCTTTTTCTCTACTCTACCATTTGGTATGCCGTCTGTTTCATTCGATTCTCCTATCTTTCCTCTTTCCAAACATTACTCCCACACCATCTAACTCCTTCTACAATGACCGGAAAGTTTATCCAAAGTTGTCTCCTTGCGAATTCGTAACCCAGAATTCCAGTTTTTCCTGGAATCAGGTAAACTTCATCTCGCCATAACTTCTTCGTTTCTCAGCCAAATTTCGTGTTCTTCAGCTTGTTTTGAATATATCTAATCCCTCTACAACTTTCATGTTAATGGCCAAGGCTGATTCTCACTGGTTTGGGTGATAAAGCTGTCTAAAGTTGCCTACTCGATCACGGTGGTTTTTCTGCCCAGTTTATTCCGAAACCGACTAGGTAAACACAGATCTTGTGAGATCTGTAACTTTATCCCTAGTTCATCAAATTCAATGATTCTTCCACTAACGTCTAGAGTTACATGTCTAGTTTGGATTGTGATAGGTTTCATGTATCAAATCCCTCTCAGTTGGCGCGAGTTGATTCGAGAAGTGACATACCCGAACTGCACATAAAATAACAAGTTTCTAGAATTTCCGATTTGATTCTCCCCGTTAATGCAATTCCGGTGAGTTTCTGATCAAATTGCTCCATTGTTGCCAATCGTAACTTCATTATCGGTCGAACCCGCATGCCAATTTAGTCTATTACGGATTACAATAGGGGAACCTGTCGAATTCAAACCGAAATATAAACCCTAACTTCTAACCCAGATTCGAAAATCTTCAATTCTGCATGATAATTAGGGAAATCGGTACCAATAGAACCGGAATTTAATTTCGAATCGATAGGAACAAGAATCGTTGAATTTCGTTCGGTAGATTGTGAGATATCAAGGGATTAGTACTCGGGTGCGATTTGGGAGGTTCTGATGAACTCGCGAGCTGTAGGCTGTCCGATTGTGGTTAATAGAAATGGACGGCCGAGATTAGATTGTGGGGGTTTAAGTTGTAATAAATTAATATGTTTTTCAGAATAAAGTCCTAATTTGCTAGATTTATTTAATGGCCTTCCCGAAGGTATTTTGACTTGAAATTTTAACCATGGATTCCTTGTAAAATCAAGTTTATTTTGATGTAAATTAATATGGGTTTTGAGTTTTAAACGTAAGTTATGATTTTTGCAAGTTACGAGTATTATGGAATTATTTGGATAATTTAAAAGGATATTTTTATGAAATAAAAATTTTATAATATGTCTAAAATGTTATAGCTACTATATACTTAATTTGGGAATTTTCGGCCAAGGGGAAATAGGTTTAAAAATTGTAATGCTAAGGTTTTTCATAAGTTATCTTATAATATAAGGTTTTTAATGTAACAAAAATTAAAGTATAGTCTGTTAATAAACTTTTTAGGTTAGGAAAAATATGACAAGACTAAGTTAACATCTAACAGCAGAATGTTGATAAATATTTTGGGTATTAACTTTAAGTGAAGTAAAAATTGTTACATATATATATATATATATGGATATATATATTCTTATATGGGAGAAATAAAATAGAAACTTATATAAAAACAAGGATTCAAATTAAACTACATTTTATTATTATATAATATGGGGGTTAATATGCTTAATTAAAACTAGGAAAAATACTTTATTTTATAAACCATATATCAGTTGTGGATATGTCTAAAAGATATTAAATATAATTAAATACAATAAGAATTTCTAAAAGAATGTTTTGGATAAATCCTAAGGAAAATATAAGCGTGTATATAAATACATTAGAAGTAAATAAAAGAAGTAACATACCTTATGGGAAACATAATAAGAGGGAAAAATTAGGATAAACCTAACTCATACGTGACAATTAAAAATATTAAATGTTAATGTGACATCTAGGTGGACTATTAGGGGGAAATACATATCCTAAACCTTAAATAGGTATTAAAGTAAGTTAGCCAAGCGTAACTAAAGAGTTTAACTAAGCTAAACCTATATTCAGGAGTAGGTAAATGGAATAAGTTAAAATATACATTAAAGATTTAATTACGAGATCTAGCCAGATCCTTAGGAGAGAGTAACTGTAAATCAAAACTATAGACTAGTAAGAATGAAAGATGTGTAGCATTATAGTGCCTTAACTAATCAATGCTTGGAATACTTTAATTATAGGTGATTAGTGGAAGTAGTTCGCATTTTCAAGTTTGGTTATTGCTTCTACATATACTAGGTACAATTTCTCGTACTCAGATACTTTTGGTGACGAACTTTATGGAATGTTTTGAGAAACGCTAACTGAGCTTGAACGAATCTCGGAAGGAAGCTGTTTGTGTGACTAACTCAGCTTGATGTGACTAACTGAGCCTTGGATGTACAACTCACATGATCATTGGTTCCTCTTATCTGGTTGCCTCATTAGATATTGACTGTTGAGGGTTTACGCCTCTACACTCTGTAGGACTGAGTGTTTTGGTATTGCACTTGTACAGTTAATAATCTAGTGGGAATATGGGAAAATGTCAATCTTAGTATTGGGTATGGATTATTTCTAATAAGTGGTGCACTCACTTTTCACCGATGACTGAGAACGGGTCGGTGGCAGCGGAGGTCTGCTATACCTCGTTCATATGGACAACTGACAGCGGAGGTCTGTTTACCTCGTCCTTGTGACAACTGACTGGCGGTGGGGGCCATCTCTCCCAATTGGTTTTATTCCACTCTTGAGTTATGGTTCTTGGGTCTCTTCTTCCATTCCTAGTCCTTGTGACTACTTGGGTCTTTCTACTCCTAATTGGAACTGAATCTAACACGTGCAATGGATGTTCACTGACTTATGATGTGGTTTCTTTTAATTGACTAACTTTACTTTCTTGTTATTTATCCTTATCCTTGACTTGTTACCTTTGACTTGGTGATTTGGATGTGCCTTGTTCTTCTGTTTTTGTTTTAAGCGTTTGGCTTCAAGTTATTGTTTATTTTAAGAGTTATGTTTTTAACTTTTGTTTTGGAGAGTTGTACCAGTTCCATTCCAGGGAACTGACTCACCCCTCCCGGGGTGGGCTGCTTGGTTTCGTCTTGCAGGTATGGATTGTTCTACAGGTGGCCACGAAAAGTATGAGTGATTGGGATGGGAATTAGGATTTGTGGAGTGTTGGCGTTTTTTTTCTTCTATTGTTAGGGTTATGTGATATTTTCTCGAGTTCAGACCGTAGCCTTTGTATTATCCTAGGTTATAATTGGTGAGGTTTTGTGTCGGGTGTTTGGAACCCGATGATCTATAATCGCCTTAGTATTTTATTTCCGCTGCATTTTTGTTAAATAGGGGCGTTACAGAAAGTGGTATCAGAGCGTAGTTACGCTCTGAGCCTGAGAAAACAAGCCGAGTGTAATACTTAGAATATAGGTGCCCTTAAAACTGGGGAAGTGGGGTAGAATTGGGAAGTGAGGATTCTAGAAAGGCACGTTACCCTTACCCCATACCTTACTTTACTTACATTACTCATGAACACTCTAATTACATACCGTCTCTGGGTAGTTATGAAACACTTTGCACGTTACTACATAGATATCTAGATTTAACACACAACTTCTGAACAACAAACACCGTCCTTAGCAGTTAAATGTCTCAAAGAGGAGGACGCGGAGGACGAGGAGGACGAGGTGCGGGACCCCCAGGTGGTTACGGACCCGACGCTGTTACCCCTGAGGTCATAGCTCAGATTGTGACCGCTGCATTAGCTCAGCAGCAGGCTCAGATCCCTCAACCACCGCCACCACCACCCAACGGTCCATGGGAGTTCAACTGGTTGAAAGCGGTCAACGATCTTTGTCCCCCAGTCTACGAAGGCCAGCCAGTACCGAAAGCTCTGGAGAAATACGTCTCCGAGATTCAAAAGGCTTTTACCTCTCTACATGTTCCAGCAGATCGCCAAGTGGACATAGCGGCCTACTTTCTCCAAGGGCCCGCTCATCGATGGTGGCAGACAGCTAGAGCCAAGCTGACCGCCCAAGCGAACTTTGATTTTCAAGCTTTTCTGATGGCCCTGAGTGCTAAGTTCTACCCATCCTATCTACAGAATAGGATGAGAAGTGAATTTGAGCAGCTGAAGCAAGGGACTTCCTCTGTTGCTGAGTACTATGACAAGTTTGTGGAGTTGCTTGCTGTCATTGGAGAGGGAGCTTACGCTCCGAGGTACTTGGTGGATAAATTTCATACCGGCTTGAACTTCAGGATCATGACCATGATCGGTTCCACCAGGGGAAAGACTTTACAGGTATGGAATATGACTTTGGAATTTCTAGTATGATAAGATTTCACCACTAACACATATTGTAACGACAGGAACTAGCTGATGATGCAAATGACTGCGAAACCACCATTGCCTATCAGGATTCTGTGCTAGGCAAGAGGAAGGGAGATGCTGGAGGAGGTAGTGGAGGAAAATCTTCCCCAAACTATGAGAGGAAGGGCAAGTTCTTCAAGGGGAAGAATGAAAAGGCCATAGTCCCCTCACATACCGATGCTGAGCCAATCCGCTCCCAGCCACCTAGTGGTAAGATAAATCAGAATCTACAATGTGGTTACATTTTACCATCCAGGAAAGGAGTGTGACGGAACTCTGGTGACGTGTCACCACTGCGGCAGGAAGGGGCACAGATCCTTTGAGTGCTTCTCGAACCCGGAATCCAGGAACTACAAGCCACACACCGGGTCAGCGACTAAAGCCCTAGCTACTAATACTAATGGAGGAGGAGGTAGAGGTGGCACCGGAGGTGCTGGACCATCTACCCATCGCCCTGCCCAGAACTACCCTTAGAGGCCAGAAAAAGCACCAGCTCTCAACCTGGTGGACCGTGTCGAATCAGCGAATGATGACCTGAGTTCACCTGGTGAGGACTACCATTTTACTGAAGAAGCTTAGACTTTCCTTTCGCTTCATTTCTTCAAGTAATCTTTCTCCATATTGTAAAGGGGTGAACTATAAATCCCTTTTTTCTTTTACATCTTTGTGCTAAGACCAGTTTGAACCTTGACTTGTTTACTTAATGGCAATTGTTGTTTTCATTCAACTTTCGATATTTGCTTTCTTGTATTGCCTATTTCCACACCCACCATTCCCTTTGAAGCCAAACCACACCCACCAGAGAAGTGTGAGATATTAAGACCCGGGATGGTCTTATTACGAGAATTTTTTACCTCAGCTGACCAATATGCATTGATCCTCAAGATCAGAGAATTAGGTGTGAAAGGAGGAAACTTTTACACCCCTACCTTCAAGAACGGTTCAACCATGAAGGTGAAGATCATGTGCCTAGGTAAGAAGTGGGACCACACCACTAGAAGCTATGAAGAGGTGGAGGTGCCACCAATTCCAGGAGAGTTGCAGACCATCATTGGAGCTGCAGTTAAAGCAGCCCAAGAATTGGAGGATGAACCCGTCCCAGACCTAACCTCAGACGTGTGCATCATCAACTTCTATGGAAAAGAAGGTAAGCTAGGAATGCATCAGGATAGGGACGAGTCTCTAGAGTCCCTCACCAGAGGAGTTCCAGTGGTGTCCATATCACTTGGAGACGACACGGAATTCCTATTTGGAGATCAGAAGAGAATGGATCTTGCTACAAAGATCCTCCTGAAGTCGGGTGATGTGCTGATATTCGGGGGAGCAGCCAAACTTATCTACCATGGGGTGAAGAGAATTAAGCCCCACACAGCCCCCACATCCATCATCAACCAGACCCACATGAAACCTGGCCGTTTAAACCTAACCTTTAGACAGATCTAGCCTTGTATTTTTGCAATTTCAGCATTGTAATATTTAAAATGCTCATGAAGACCTTAATAAGAATGAAAATCTTATGAGTTTATTGCGTTGTTGTAGGGGTTGGGAACTTAGAGATCAGGTTAACTGTGTTGAACCAGGCTCAAGCGAAGAGCAATGGGATGGTCATCACAGGTATAACTACTAGCCTGATTTATTACCTTGGAAGAGTTGCCTGAGAATCTTAGAACTTACTATGTGGTTTCAGGCACGTTCTTAATTAATGAGGTGGAAGCCACTCATCTGTTTGATTCTGGAGCCTCTCATTCATTCATATCCCAGGCATTTCATGCTAAGATAGATGCCCCTACAGAGGATATCCATGACTGCTCAGTCTTATTGCCATCCAGAGAGTTAATCATGTGCAGTAAGCAATGTAAGGACTTGAACATACACATCAAGGGAGCAGATTTTCTCTTTGATGCCATTGTCTTCCCAAGCATGGGGTTCGACATAATTGTGGGCATGAACACGCTACAGTGATACAGAGGTAGGCTACACTGTGCAAAGCACCGTCTCCTCTTGAAGTCAGCTACAGGGATCACAGTATCATACCGAATGCAGCCCAAGCAGCCGACTGTGAAGGTTGTATCGGCATTATCCCTGATGAAGGAGGTGTCCAAGGGAGCGACCGCCTACTACTGTTATGCCTAGGATATGAGGACAGACCCGAAGTTCCAGAGTGACGTACCAGTTGTGTCGGAGTACCCCGATGTTTTTCCAGAGGAGTTACCTGGACTACCACCACTGAGGGAGGTTGAGTTCAACATCGACCTCATACCTGGTGTAGGACCGATTGCCAAAGCACCCTACCGGATGGGCCCTGCGGAGATGGTTGAATTGAAGAAACAACTGCAGGAGTTACTAGATAAGGGTTTCATCCGACCCAGTGTCTCACCTTGGGGTGCTCCTGTGCTGTTCGTCAAGAAGAAGGACGAAAGCATGAGATTATTTATTGACTACAGGGAGTTGAATAATGTCACGATCAAGAACAAGTACCCACTGCCCAGGATCGATGACCTATTTGACTAGCTGAAGGGAGCAAGGGTGTTCTCCAAGATTGATCTGCGTTCCGGATATCATCAGATAGCAGTAGCTGAATCAGATATAGAGAAGACAGCGTTCCGAACCAGATACGGCCATTACGAGTTCACAGTGATGCCTTTTGGACTGACTAACGCACCAGCGAGATTCATGGATCTAATGCAGAGGGTCTTCCAAGCCCAGCTAGACAAGTCAGTGGTCGTATTCATAGACGATATTTTGATCTTCTCCAAGAGTAGGGAGGAACATGAGCAACATTTTAGGACAGTCTTGGAGACTCTGAGAGAGAGTCAACTCTATGCCAAGTTCAGCAAGTGTGAATTCTGGCTGGACAAGGTATCATTTCTTGGTCATGTGATCTCAGCTGAGGGAGTTCCAGTGGACCCAGCTAAAATTGAGACGGTGAAGAGCTGGCACAGACCTCGCTCAGTGACTGAGATTCGGAGCTTCCTTGGGTAGGCTGGCTATTATAGACGCTTTGTTAAGGATTTCTCCAGGCTAGCCAAGCCCTTAACCTCTCTGATGAAGAAGGATAGCCCGTTTGTATGGACAGAGGCATGTGAGGTCTTCTTTCAGGCACTGAAGGATGCTCTGACCACAGCTCCAGTATTGGTAATCCCCGAGGGAAATGAAGGATTCGAGGTTTACTGCGATGCTTCAGGCAAGGGGATCGGTGGAGTATTGATGCAGAATGACAGAGTTATGGCTTACGCTTCTCGACATCTGAAGAAGCACGAAGAAAATTATCCCACACATGACCTTGAGCTCCTCGCCATAGTTTTTGCTTTGAAGATCTGGCGACACTACCTGTATGGAGCCACGGTCCGAATTATGACAGATCATAAGAGTTTGAAATACATCTGGACCCAGAAGGAGCTGAACTTGAGACAGCGACAGTGGATCGAGCTACAAGCTGATTATGATATCGACCTCCAGTACACTGAGGGTAAAGGGAATGTCGTGGCAGACACTCTAAGCAGAAGAGCACATTCACTTCTTGCTCTCATAGAGACGACCACGATAGCTGAGGAGGTATATGCAGCTCAGGACAGTGATGTGTATCTATAGGGTGTCAGGCAGAAATTAGCGGATGGGTTGATTAATGGTCTGAAGTATGACTATGAGCTAGACAGCGAGGGACACCTTCGAGTCAGAGGCAGACTCTGCGTTCCTTAGGATGCGATAGAACTTCAGACCAGGATTCTCGCTGATGCTCATTCCTCTACATTGTCAGTACATCCTGGAGCCACCAAGATGTACAAGGATTTAAAGAAGTTATTCTGGTGGAGCGGGATGAAGAGGGATGTAGCGGACTTCGTCTCCCGATGTCTCACCTGTCAGAAGGTGAATTTCGAGCATCGGCGACTAGGAGGCCAGATTCAGTCATTACCGGTACCATGCTGGAATTTTGACGATATTAGTAAGGATTTTGTGGTCGGTCTCCCTCCAGCCAAAGGTGGATTGAACACAATTTGGGTGATAGTGGATAGGTTAAATAAGACAGCTAAGTTCATACCTATCAAGGACACATGGAAGGTGCCCAAACTAGCTGAGGTGTTCACCACAGAGCACATCCGGTACCATGGGGTACCGAAGACGATCGTCTCCGATCGTGAAATACCCCGGGATTAAAAATAGTGATTAATTAGGCAAATGGAATATTTAAAAGCTTAATTAGTCCTAAATAAATATGTAGGAACGATTCCCGAAGAAAACGGATTTGTAAAACGAGTTCCAAACGTAAACGAGCATTAAAACGCGTTTTTCGAGAAACTGGGGAAAACGTGATTTTAAACGGGTTTAATTAACTCGTAATAATTATAGTTAGTTAAATATCCATAATTAGACCATAGTGTGGGTCTAGAGCTATTCAAAATTAATTAAACGAGGAAATTCCGGAAAACGGACCCGGTAAATGAATAGTGTCGAAACCGGGAGACGAAACGCGTTTAATTCGAAAAGACGAAAAACGACCCGGGCTATTAATTAATGTGGGCCGGTTTTATTTAATAAGCATACACCCATTAATATCTTGCTAGCTATTAAGTAATAAGAGGAAAAGTAAATAAATAAATAAATAAGCAAATAGTATAAAGTAAAAAGTAAAGTACTTACCTCTCACTCTCTTCTTCTTATTCTCACGATTTGCCCCAGCTCTCTGTAAACTCCTTCTTCCTCCTCTGTACGCGAGGCGATTCCAAACAGCTCACCACCTCCATCTTCTTCTTCTATTATCTTGTTCAATTCTCCACCAAATCACACAAAATTTGTACCGTTAGATTCCTCTCGGTGAGAGCTTCGATTTCCACCCAACAAAGTCTCGATTCCTCCATCTTCACTTCCATGGATGTTGGAGCTTTTGAAGCTTGAAGGGCTGATTCTAACCCTCATTCACCTCCTTGATGCCTTAAGGTAATATTAAGTGGAAGTTTAGGCCTTTGCAAGCTTGTTTCTACAATTTGTGAGATTTTTCCCTCACGTTGAAAATCCTTCTCATTTCAGCCGAACCCTCATGTTTTTGTGGGGTGTTGGAAAATATTCCAATTGATTGCCAAGATATCTATTTGGTTATTCTAAGGTAATATCTAAACTAAACTTTGAAAAACTACCTCTTAAAAATATTAGGTTGTGTGGAGGAAATTGAAATTGACTTGTGGTTATATGTGTGATGGGATATGGTTGTAGCTAGCAATCCATAATCCTTGTGTGGTGTGGGAAACAAGAAGAGAAAAAGGGAACAAGAGAAAGAGGAAGAAGAGGAGTGAAAACTGAAAATAAACAAGGTAAAGAGCTTACCTTGTGTTGGTTTTATTTCCTTTGTGAAACTTATGTTGGTGTTGTATAAATAACTTTGAGCTTGTGTAGTCATGGTACTACAATATTGTGTGAACCTCGATTTTAAACCCTATCCTATGTTGATTAAATTGATTAGGATCTAACCGGGTTTCAGGTCCACTTATAACCTAAGATTAATAACTATGTCATATAACAATAATTATTAAAACCCAGGCTAGCTCACTGGAACCTATTATGAGTCGCCACCTAATTTTAACCTAGATCAAATTAGGAAAGGAAGTTCTGGTTCGGGGGCTTGGTATTCGACTTATTTAGGGTTCAATTACTTTCATTACCCTTCCTAGGTCGTTTTCCTCTACTCAGTTATTAACGGCTTATTACGAGTCGTTTAACCTAAGTGCGCAAGCTTCTGTTTTTTTGTGTTTTTAGCATTTTTGTGACAGAAATTAAAGTGAAATTAAAAGCTACCTAAACTAGGGTTTCGGAGGCAGAATAGGTCAAATTTTGCTTACGTCCGTAGCCACGGACCAAAGGTCCGAGACCACGCCCCAGTTAACCTAAATATAGAGAAAGTCGAAATTGAAGGAAAACAAAAATTTGCAAAGTCCGGGGCCACGGACAGGATGTCCGTGGGCCCGGACATCATTGGAAAAAACCTAAATTTTGAATTTTTAAAATCCCGCCGCCGTCCGTGGGTGTCCGTGGTCTCGGACAACGCGTCCGAGGTCCCGGACCATAGGTCCGAGGTCACGGACCACCCACGGACAGGGGTTTTCCGAGGGTTCCCGAGGGTGTTTTGAGCTAAAATTTTATGGGTGTGTAGCCTGAAAGATGTACAAGACGTTAGTGATTGAAAGTTTTCAATTTGAATTCGAATTAAGCACGAAACTTAGCAAACAAGTTATCTGACAGAGGCTTAAATAAACAGCAATACAGAAGCCTACGAAGGTTAGTTTGAGCCCAAATTTTGAGGCAAGACAGATAATACCGTGGTGAGTCAGGGAAGTGGAGTTTCTACCTGTTTTACCTTCGGATTCACAACGTTTCTTCACACCGGGACTCGTCGAGTGCTCCGTTGATGGCAGACCCGAGAGGATTTCGACCCAAGCTTCTGGTTGCTGGTTGTCCTTGCTATTCTTCACGTTTTAGAGGTGTTTTTGTGAGGTTTTGATGATTATTGGTGCTTTGGGGATTGGAAAACGTGTTTAGATGGTGATTTCGGGGGATTTTCAGTATGATTTGGGTGGCCGGGTGTTGGAAAACGTGAGAGAGAGAGAGGAGGCCGTGTTTTCTGACTCTCTAGGGTTCTTGAGTGTGTGAGGTTCTGATTTTATCCAAAAACCTATCCCCTTATATAGACTTCCTTAAAGATAAAGAGAATCTAGTAAAAGTAAGATTTTTCGATATTTTAACTAAGCAACTTCCCAAAGGAATTTTGCTATGAAATTTTAACCACATGTCAAGAATGGATATTATGAATTTTCTGAGGTGGAAACGAATTTTTTAAATGCTGGAGCATTTTTAAATTGAATTTCTCGTCAGATTCAATCAGAAATTGCTAGAAAATTATTGGAAATTCGAAAAATCAAAATTCCAACGCCATTATGCTTAAAATGTCATCCTCTATCATGGGTTAAAATATCAAAGCATTTCGAGCTGATTTGGGCACCCTTTGGAGGAGAGAGAAAGCCTATAGGAGAACTCAGAAGCCTTAAAAATTACGAAAACGCCCCTGACAATGACGAAACTGCTCCTCAGGCCCTGGAACACGCCGATCGGGCCGGAGTCTCTTACTGTTTGATGAAGATGGCTCTCACAACCTCGTAGACCTTAACCAGGGGGTCAAAATTTTGGGTATAACAGATTGCCCCCCGTCAACTGGACTTTGTAACGAATGTGAAAAGTCTGGTTGATGCTTGAGTGGTGCCCCAAAATTTTGGACTCCACAGAATCCTCCACACTGTGTGAAACCGGGTTAACGATGCCCAGCAATTCGGAGGCGCTGACTACCTAAGCTACAAAGTATTGTCGAGCTATTCTAAGGCGCTGACTGCCTAAACTACAAAGCATTGTCGAGCTATTCTAAGGCGCTGCCTGCCTAAAATGATGAAAATGATGTCAAGCTATTCTAAGGCGTTGACTACCTGAAATGATGAAAATGATGTCAAGCTATTCTAAGGCGTTGACTACCTGAAATGATGATATGCTCTCGAGCTATTCTAAGGCGCTGACTACCTAAAATGATGAGAATGATGTCAAGCTATTCTAAGGCGTTGACTGCCTAGGGTGATGATAACTGGATGCAAATGCAAGAATGCTGAAATGCTAATGATGCAAATGATGCTGATGCTGGTGATAATGCCGATGGTGTTGATGATGTTGATGATGTTGATGATGCTGATGATGCTCGGATGCTTCTGGGGGACCGAAACCCGTGCCGATGCTCCTGGCTGGACCCAATGTGGACTTATTGCCATCGCCCCCCAAGCCGGTGTGCAGGGATAACTCCTGGTAAAAACCCTGGGGACTTATTGCCTTTGCCCACCATTCGTTGATCCCAAAAATAAGTTGACATCGCAAAAGGAGGATTTATTGCCATCACCTCGCCAACTTTCTGTCGCCAGGTCTTGTGACGCGCCTGGATAATGCAACTAGGTCTTATGACGAGCCTATATAAATGAGATGAATGCAATGTGTTTAATGAGAGTGGGTAAGCTAAAAGGTAATGCTAGGTCTTACTACGAGCCTAAGGGAATGCAACTCGGTCTTATGACGAGCCTAAAGGGAGGTTCTAGGTCTTATGACGAGCCTAAAGGGTAGTTCTAGGTCTTACGACGAGCCTAAAGGGAGGTTCTAGGTCTTATGACGAGCCTAAAGGGAGGTTCTAGGTCTTATGACGAGCCTAAAGGGAGGTTCTAGGTCTTATGACGAGCCTAAAGGGAGGTTCTAGGTCTTATGACGAGCCTAAGGGAATGCAACTAGGTCTTATGACGAGCCTAAAGATGAATCTAAGCGAACGTGAGTAAGATGTATGATGGGTCTAAACAGATGTAGAAGGATTAGGGTTTATGTCAAACCTGGAAACGGTGGGGCTCAAGACGGGCCTGCAGATGTTTGAGTGTGAAGGTAGGGCTTAGGACGGGCCTGCGGATGTTTGAGTGTGAAGGTAGGGCTTAGGACGGGCCTGTGGATGTTTGAGTGTGGAGGTAGGGCTTAGGACGGGCCTGTGGATGTTTGAGTGTGGAGGTAGGGCTTAGGACGGGCCTGAGGATGTTTGAGTGTGGAGGTAGGGCTTAGGACGGGCCTGTGTGATATGAAGAGGGTTTGACCCTTCGGGTTTTGGATTTTTGGGACTCAATCGGTGTCGTTGTTGCAATTGTTGGGACCAACAATTGCCCCCAGTATTTTCCTTAAGGCAAACTGAGTTTTTCAGGATTTTATGGCAATCGATCGGAACGATCGATTGCCCCCAGTATTTTCTTTGATTAATCGTGCGAACAAGTCTCATCCTCACAGGGTCGAGGCTTATGCTTTGATGTGGTGCTTCCTAACCTACACTCGGCGTGTTTGGTGTTTGCACTCGTTTTTCACTTACAGTCACAACTTCTCAACCATTGAATTTGACATTTGTTAGATTTACGTGTTCAACCTGTTACTTTCACATGATCAGATACACAACTACTAAGTCGGAAGTCTTTTGGGCTTATGACGTGGCTATGGGGTGTGATGAATGACAATAGGACAATGGAGGAATGTTTAGGATATGTGGAGCTATAAGGGTGACCAAAGCTGCAACTTGCACCGTCTCTCGGACTTGTCTTTTTCGCCTTGAAGACGTTTGGCTACTTCGTGATGACTTCGCTTATGAACTTGGGACTTGGAACTTTTGGATTGTTCCTTGCATCTTTCCCCTTTCTTCCAATTTTGGGTTTCTTCAAGGCTTTTCAGGTTTGTCTTTCTTTGGATTTCTTTCCTTTCGGGGTTCTTGTGTTTCCCGGTTTTGAGCTTTGAGAGCTGTTTTGATGCTAGCTCATTTGGATCCTGTGTCACTTTGGGACCATTTGCGGATCGCCTCGTCACGCTGGTAGCGGCTTTGCTTCTTTGAACTCGTGAAGTTGTTGTTCAAAAGTCGGGCTCCTTGCTTCCTTTGGTCACCGGGTCGGTTATTCATCATTGGCGGGCTTGTTTGTGGAGCCTATAGTGTTGTAAAAGAGGTCATATATGAAAAGCTCAGCGGGGGTGCCTAGGGTTTAATGTCAGGGTTCACAAGCTTTTGGCTGTGTGGTGCTGTTTCCTAGGTGCTTCGTCATCCCTAATAGTTGTGTATCCTTTCTTTGTTACTTTTCACAGGTTTAAGCGTAAATTTACAAATTATCTCCTTCGGTCGGAGTCATGCCGTTTGCCTCACTTTTGAATGTGACCTCTCTGGAGCCGTGTAAAAGTGACACGCTCTTTCGCTCTTGGTTTTACCACTCAAGGCACTCTCGCGAAACGTTCACTCAAAGACCTGTTTGCGCATTTAAACAAAGGAAATAAACATTATCGTTCCTTAACTCAGATTGCCCCCAGTATTGTTGCGGGGTTTTTCTTGACAGACCTTAGAATGCCCAAGTTATTTGTGGAGGATGACTGCACGTGTGGTGGTAAACAATGGAAGTGAGTAGTGATGGGGCGATTGTTAAGTGATTTATTTTTCCTGTTTCAAAAACCTCTTCCAGTTTAGACTTTGGTGAAGTGACGGAGAGATAAAGTGATAGGACACATGGGTGAAATGACTTGTTTTCTACCTTGTTTTGACGGCAAAGACGCATAACTAACTTGTGATAGTGGACAATGATTTCCTATATGCAAGAGTTTTCTCGGATAACATGAAATAAAACATGCAACAAGTGTCAAGGCACAAAGTCACCAAAAGAAAAACTCATGTCTGACAATACAGACGAAAAAGGACATGAAACATCTAGAGAAAATTCAAAGTCCTAAAACTACTGCTCTGGAGGAGGTGGACGTGGGAAGACTGAATACATGTGAGCCATGAAAGCATCCATGACCCTCCATGCGCACCTGCCTACGCTCCATGCGACCCTGGGTGATGTGGAGAGACTGGATATCCCTCTGCAAGCTCTCAAGTGTGGCTGGCTGTGGTGGCGGAGCGGGTAAGGCGTAGTATGAGGAAAGTGGTACAGGGTACTCAGTACCCATGTAACTCGGTCCCTCACCCTGGTAGGTGTGTCCTCCTGACGGGTCCTCGTGGTGTGGGATGTCCTCAGGCTCTGGTGCCTGCTGCCTCTGCCTGGGCCGGACTGGTTTCTGAGAGAAGACTCTGGCCTGCTGCGGGAAAGCCCAACCCTGATCGGCTGAGTAGCCAAGGGACCTCAGCATCTCCATGGTGTAGGTGGGATACAAAGGCTCCCAATCGTCATCCCTCATCGGGACCTGTGCGCACTCGCATAACCACTGGATGAAACTCGGGTAAACTAAGGCATGGCGACCGGCCCGGGCTGCTATCATCAGGTGGTCTCTCATCAAGACCGATAGCGGGATCAAGCCCTCCTCTGAGTCGGGTGGATGCTGAATGTATCTCATGAGGAAGCAGTAGCGAGCGGAGACGTCGTTACGCGCTTTCGGTAGCACATTACGAGACAGGACCTCCAATAACACCCTATCAAGAGCGGTAGGTAAAGCGGAGGGGAGGATCACCTGCTTCCTTGGCTGATCCCTCGTAGAAGAACGAACGCGCTCTGATAGAGTCGAGTGCTGCAGATAGAACTGGCGTGCCTCGCTCTCCAAGGCCGCCATCGTCCTCTACCCCTGTGCTCAGGGTCACTAGGATGCAGGCCGTAAAAATGCACAAAATCATCTAGGCCCACAGTAATGGGCCGACCACGTACATAGGATACCACAGCCCCGGTATCGTCCTGGTCCAAGTTAGCATAGAACTCTATGACTAACTCCCTAACGTAACTCCTCGGGCAAGTAAGCAACCCCGCCCAGTCAAGGTGCTGAAACAGGTGATCGAGGTCGAAAGTGGCGATCACGTCATCGCCGAAGAGACGCTCCTGCTGGATGGAAATATCCTGATTCTCATAGAACCAGCGCTCCTGCTGAGCCCCTCTGAAACGGGTATGGTCATAGGTAGGGGATATCTCTCTGCGGCGCCTGCGACGTGGCTGAGAGCCTGATGCTCCAGCCTCGGCTACCCTACGAGAACTCCTACGACCTTCCATGATACGCCTGTGATAAAGCAAAAGACATGTACTTTTATAGAAATTTCGGCAGAGTTTCCCCTAATTTTTATGAATCCCGTGCCTCCAAACGCACTCCTCATCGTATAATCAGTCCTAAGATCTTCCATTCATGCAAACTTTCATTATACCGTGGGCTAGAAACGAAAGAAGCCTCATTTTGCACTTAAAACATACTAAACCGAAACGAGTGATTTTTGGTAACCTCAAACGGTTTTAACTTTCCAAATCAACTTTTCACACTTTATATTGTCAAGTTAAAGTTAACCGACCATTTAGAACATAAAAAATCAAACTTCGAAAATTTGACCCGAGAACCACCATTGCGTCTTCTTCCTAGCTCCAAATTTCATTTTTCTTCATTTCTTCACCAAAACGGACAAATGAGTAGTCAAAATGTAGAGAAAATTTACCCAAACGCAATGGTGGAAGAAGATTTTTGATTGGAAGTTGAGAGCTACACGAATCTGGTCTTCGAAGGTCCGCCCCGGACTGGACTTCGGACGCGAGTTTCTGCCCTCGTAAGTGCTCGAAATGGGGAGATCTTGATATGGAAATGCTCAGAATTGAAAGAGGGATGTTTTGTGAGCAAAATGGAGGTGGAATGGAGTGATTTGGTCAAGAAACGAGTGAGATATAGAGGAGAGAAGTTAAGGGTTTGGGAATGGAGTTTGCTGGAACAAAAATGGTGAATTTGGGGAGAAATCCCGATTTGAATCGGGTAGCTGAGGCTACTAATCAAAACGGCACCGTTTAGCGGTCAAACGGGCGCGCCCGAGTCAACGTCCGGGGCTACGGACAGCACGTCCGGGACCACGGACGCCCCCTTTTTTTTCCTATTTTATTCAAATCCAGACTAGGTTGAAATAAAGAGGTATGAAATTTCAAAAGACTTTAGAATGAGATGCGATCCGATAAATGCCTTTAAAGAAGACGGGAAACGACCCTATGAAATTTTCCGACCAGTTTCACTGCTTCTCCTTCTTCCCCTCACTCCTTCACTTTAAACGGGCTTATTTTTCTCGGGCCTAGAACTAAATTGATGTTTCAAATTGGACCGAAAGAGAGAAATCACCTAAGTCTAAACCTTTGGGCCAAAGCCCAAACGAACAATTCATCCAAACCGAACAAGGCCTTTGGGCTGCAGACAATAAAGCCGTAAATTCGGGCTGGGCTAGGTTGACGTAGGAGAAATTCCTATCAGTTTCTAGGCTGGGTAGTGGGCCGATCATACAAGCAAACAAAGCCCACACAAATTCAACATGTCCTTACTTGACGGTTAAATCAAACCTGGTATGGGTCGATCCGGAGAGGTACTTGGGGCATAGGCCCTGGTCACCTCAAAGGAATAGGGCTTGCACGCTATTCTCTTTGGGCTTCCCCACTTTTTTCACATCACTGTTAAGTGTGCGTCTACGGTCGGGTCTTTGAATGACCAAACATTGGGCTTGGTAAGGGCACTGCCAGGAAAACGCTTGGGGCTAAGGCCCAGGTATTGAGGGGGTGTGGTTAGACGACACCCTCCTCTTTTCCCCCGCTTATTCACATCACCTAAAAGGTGTGAGTCCCTGACAGGGGACCCTCGAATGGGTCCCGGGGTGAAATTGGTTTGCGTGGACCCTCGCTCTCATATGATGCAAGGGTGCAAAAATTAAAGTGCGCACAAAAGTAAACAAGCAGCACAGTAGAAGCCATAAATAAACAATTTCAAGTTAAGCCCTCTTTCTTAAAATTAAACAAGTTAAAATTAAGAAGTTTGTCCCCAGCAGAGTCGCCAGTCTGTGAGCCTCGATTTTAAACCCTATCCTATGTTGATTAAATTGATTAGGATCTAACCGGGTTTCAGGTCCACTTATAACCTAAGATTAATAACTATGTCATATAACAATAATTATTAAAACCTAAGCTAGCTCACTGGAACCTATTATGAGTCGCCACCTAATTTTAACCTAGATCAAATTAGGAAAGGAGAGTTCGGGTTCGGGGGCTTGGTATTCGACTTATTTAGGGTTCAATTACTTTCATTACCCTTCCTAGGTCGTTTTTCCTCTACTCAGTTTATTTACGGCTTATTACGAGTCGTTTTAACCTAAGTGCGCAAGCTTCTGTTTTTTTGTGTTTTTAGCATTTTTTGACAGAAAATTAAAGTGAAATTAAAAGCTACCTAAACTAGGGTTTCGGAGGCAGAATTAGGTCAAATTTTGCTTACGTCCGTAGCCACGGACCAAAGGTCCGAGACCACGGACCCCAGTTAACCTAAATATGCAGAAAAGTCGAAATTGAAGGAAAACAAAAATTTGCAAAGTCCGGGGCCACGGACAGGATGTCCGTGGGCCCGGACATCATTGGAAAAAACCTAAATTTTGAATTTTTAAAATCCCGCCGCCGTCCGTGGGTGTCCGTGGTCTCGGACAACGCGTCCGAGGTCCCGGACCATAGGTCCGAGGTCACGGACCACCCACGGACAGGGGTTTTCAGAAGGTTCCCGAGGGTGTTTTGAGCTCAAATTTTATGGGTGTGTAGCCTGAAAGATGTACAAGACGTTAGTGATTGAAAGTTTTCAATTTGAATTCGAATTAAGCACGAAACTTAGCAAACAAGTTATCTGACAGAGGCTTAAATAAACAGCAATACAGAAGCCTACGAAGGTTAGTTTGAGCCCAAATTTTGAGGCAAGACAGATAATACCGTGGTGAATCAGGGAAGTGGAGTTTCTACCTGTTTTACCTTCGGATTCACAACGTTTCTTCACACCGGGACTCGTCGAGTGCTCCGTTGATGGCAGACCCGAGAGGATTTCGACCCAAGCTTCTGTTGTTCTGGTTGTGTTGTCTTGCTGTTCTTCACGTTTTAGAGGTGTTTTTGTGAGGTTTTGATGATTATTGGTGCTTTGGGGATTGGAAAACGTGTTTAGATGGTGATTTCGGGGATTTTCAGTATGATTTGGGTGGCCGGGTGTTGGAAAACGTGAGAGAGAGAGAGGCCGTGTTTTCTGACTCTCTAGGGTTCTTGAGTGTGAGGTTCTGATTTTATCCAAAAACCTATCCCCTTATATAGACTTCCTTAAAGATAAAGAGAATCTAGTAAAAGTAAGATTTTTCGATATTTTAACTAAGCAACTTCCCAAAGGAATTTTGCTATGAAATTTTAACCACATGTCAAGAATGGATATTATGAATTTTCTGAGGTGGAAACGAATTTTTTAAATGCTGGAGCATTTTTAAATTGAATTTCTCGTCAGATTCAATCAGAAATTGCTAGAAAATTATTGGAAATTCGAAAAATCAAAATTCCAACGCCATTATGCTTAAAATGTCATCCTCTATCATGGGTTAAAATATCAAAGCATTTCGAGCTGATTTGGGCACCCTTTGGAGGAGAGAGAAAGCCTATAGGAGAACTCAGAAGCCTTAAAAATTACGAAAACGCCCCTGACAATGACGAAACTGCTCCTCAGGCCCTGGAACACGCCGATCGGGCCGGAGTCTCTTACTGTTTGATGAAGATGGCTCTCACAACCTCGTAGACCTTAACCAGGGGGTCAAAATTTTGGGTATAACATATTGATAGTTGAAAGAGAATGTTTTAATGTGTGTGAGAGTGTAAATAAACCTAGAAGTAAAGTTAGGTTACATATGTGAGCAAATGGGATTTTGTTGTGTTGTTAATGCTTAAACCAAAAGGTGGGTGATGAGTGTTGTGAGCTTTAGTAGCGTGGTGAAAATGCATAGGGAAGTAAGTAGGTGCTGTCAAAATTCACCTAGGAATTTATAGTCTTGGGTGTTCTGTTTTAAAGGAAGAAACTAGGTTGTTAAGAGGTTTAAGGTGAGTGGTTAGTGGTTTGAAAACCTAACTAAGAAGAAGAGGTATTAGGAGTAAAATAATGTCATTTGAGAGTTAGGTATGCCATTAGTAAGTGAGGTTTGAATGGGTTAGAGAAGAAACCAAAATCTGTTACAAGTCTTATAACAAAACAAGAAGAAACTAGTTTTGTAAGTGTAAAATAATCTAACTGAAATTAACTAGAATGGTGAGTGTACTTGGAGCTTAGTTTAAGGTGGTTTAGGTGGGTAATTAGGTGCTAAAACATGAGGATTATAGTTGGTGAAGATTGGGTAATCAATGGGCTAAGAGAGGACCTTGAACAGAGTTAGAAACTGTCAAATTTGCAAAATCTATAGCAGGGTCCGGGACTTAGGTCCAGGACCAAGTCCCGGACCACCCCTGATTTTACCCCCGAGACTTTTGAGCCTGCCTGGTCCGGGACTTAAGTCCATTCCCAAGTCCTGGACCACCTACAATTTTTAAGCCGAGAGTTCAACCATGCCTGGTCCGGGACTTAAGTCCCGTATGAAGTCCCGGACCAGACCAGAAATGAAAAAAAAGGAGTTTTAAGTGGGGTATAAGCTAGGGAATGGATTGGTAAGGATATTATAAGTTAATTAGGACTTAATTAACGACATGTGAGGGTCATTAAGGGCTTAAACAAGATTAAGAGAAAATGTGAAACATGAACTTGCGTGTGTTAAGCTTGAAACATAATGACTAAGTAAGTAAAGTACGGGAAACGTTAGTGGAGTAACGAGTTAGGTTAATTATGGTTAATTAACCTCCCGAATTAATGTATGTTTTAGGACCCGATTAGTTGGACTCCGAGAGAGTGAGTCGACGGGCAAGATACGACGGTGAACTGTATGATTTTCTTATGCTCTGTATCCTAACTTGGTTACCCTGATTTGTGTGTTTGTGTGTTTATGTGCAATAGCCTAATCAAGATAAAGTGCATGAATATGTCTAAAGGTATTTCCTTATATGTCATGTGCTTATCTTTGCGCCTAATGAACTATGTCTTGAAAGGCTAGTTTGTATAATTCATGAAATGTTTGAATGCGAGAATTCCTGTGTTTGAGATGTTCTCATTAACACACTAACCTTCTGACTTACCTAACTTGATAAATGGGTAACTGAAGTTGAGAGGAGACCGATATAGTTTCGGCCACGCGTGAGAATGAGGAAGCAAGAGAGATTGCTTACCGAGTTCTGGCCTAACCTTCCCACCATGGTTCCGAACCTTAAGGTCGCAGCCCGGGGAAGTAAGCCAAGTCTAAAGCCCGGTGGTGAGAAGTGGTGAGTATGTCACATCTCTGCCCGGAGGTCACCCGACATAACTGAGTAATTATTTCAAGAGTTAAATGATGGTTAAGTATGGATCATGCCTTGTGCGAGACATATGATCAAGAGATAAGAGATACGAACATCCGTCTAACCCGGATGAGAATTTGGCTAACACGAGTAGAGGTGTGAAACTTGAGGGAGAATCTCAAGGCCTCAGTGACCAACGTGTGAATAACTTGTAATGTTTACATTGTGTGCTGTGCTCTATGTGCGGGTACTGTTTTTACATGAATATACTGTTGTTATTAATAGCATGCTTGTTTGAATAATAATAAACCGCATGCTGGCGACCAAATAGTTAGCGTACCCTCGCTAGTACGCGGGGTATGCGATTATCATATTCAGCTTTAGCTGAGCCCCTTCGGGCACCATTTTTATTCTTCCAGGTACACAAGACGGTTGATAGACGTGAAGACCGGGATGTTATACTTTTGGTTGTTAGTAGTAGATGATGGTGTACGGAGTTGTACACGGGCTTGTAGCCCTAGGTTAGACGGTGTACTATGTGGTACACCCGTTGTATTTTGAATGGAGAAAACATGGCGTAGTTGAGTGACTGTTAACTCGTTTTCTTTTGACGGGCTGTGAGCCTTGATGTATATACACTTAGTACCCGGTAATCGGGTATTGTAAATTATGTAGTTTAAGTTGGTATTTCTTTCTTCAGACCGGGACGGTAAGTTGTAGTAGTTTAGACCGGTAACCATATGGGTGGTTATCGGTATTGTATCACCCTCGGTAGTTAAGTGCTTTTCCGCTGCGATTATCTTAGTGTCCGTGACGTTTAGACCGTGGTTAGAGGAATTATCGTATGGGGTGTTACAGATCGTGATGCACGTTTCCTTAGTAGATTTTGGCGTCAGGTGCAGGAGGCATTTGGTACTCAGCTGCAACTTAGCACAACCTTCCACCCTCAAACAGATAGGCAGACCAAGAGGACGATTCAGACACTGGAAGATATGTTGAGAGCGGTCGCCTTAGACTATCAGGGGAGTTGGGTAGAGCGTCTACACTTGGTAGAGTTCTCCTACAACAACTCCTATCACTCGTCTATCGGTATGGCACCATTTCAGGCTCTGTATGGCAGACCGTGTCGGACACCTTTATCATGGAGTGACCCTACTGAGACAGTTTTGTTTGGTCTGGAGTATATTCAGAGACTGCAGGATGACATCAGAGTTATTCAGCAGCACATGGGGGCGGCGCAGTCTAGGCAGAAATCGTACGGGGATCAGCGTACCAGAGAGCTTGAATTTCAGATCAGTGATATGGTTTTCCTACGAGTGTCTCCGATGAGAGGCATCTTTAGATTTGGGATGAGAGGAAAGCTAAGCCCTAAGTATGTTGGTCCGTACAGGATTACGGAGCGCGTGGGCCCAGCAGCATATCGACTAGATTTACCAGCGGAGTTGGGGAAGGTACATGACGTGTTTCATGTATCTCAGCTGAAGAAGTATGATCCTAACCCTTCTCACGTGCTACAGCCAAAGAGATTGGAGATTGAACCTACACTGAGATATGAGGAGACTCCCATTCGGATCTTGGACACGAAGGTCTAGGAAACGAGAGACAGATCAGTCAAGCTAGTGAAAGTTCTTTGGGAGCATCATGGGGTTGAAGAAGCTACTTGGGAGACTGAGGACTCCATGAGAGTGAAGTACCCACACCTATTCACATGATATGGGTTCTTGTTCATAGCGGTACGAGGGCGTACCTTGGCTCTTTTCGGGGGGGTAGTGCATACTCTTTCTTCGTCACCTCATCCAGATTATGCCCTGTTTTTTTTTGTTAGTAGAATGATGGAGAGGTGTATGTATGTAGTTGATTTATACATTGTGTGATTCTTGATTTCTATGTATGAAAAATCTTGGTTTGGTCTGATGTTGAGTAATCTTGCGTGGAATTTGGAAATGGAAATGAGTGGAAATAGATTGTGGGAGAAATTACAATTGGTATGAATTGGTATGGAATTTTGGTTGGAATTGTAATTGGATGAACATCCTGGTAATTCTTGGCAGCACACCTGAAGTGGTGTGAGTAGCTATTAGTTGGTGTTAAACTTCGGGACGAAGTTCCTTTTAAGGGGGGTAGACTGAAATACCACATAAATTAATTTAGGGGATTTCTTTTAGTAAACCCTAAATAATACTGTTAAATATTAATTTATTATATGGTATTAGGAATGAAATACCCCGAATCTAATTAATACTTGTTTATTATTAAATAATGGAGAATTGATCTAGAAACAGATCGTTTTAGTTACACATGCTAATCTATACATGCAAACGTTAAGTGAATTAATATTATTACACGTGCGCATGAAAACTCACGCATGCAAACGACACGAAAAACAGTCGTTTTACCATAAACGCTAACTAGCGTAATTTTACTAAACATATTCGTACAAACGTTCATGTACAAATATCAACAAGGACCAAACTAGCTCGATATAAAGAGCGTCAACAAGAAAAGAACAATACCAACGTGTACACAAACGAGCAACGTAAATACTTTACGAATGCCTAAGCATCTATAAATGCTACAATAAATTGAAATAAACAATTAGATAAATGTAACAACTTATGTTACACCTATTGTATATATTATGAAGATATAATAACTCATCAAAGGTCAAAGATGCGCACTAAACATCTTGACAAGATGAACGTGTGTAAAACGCCTTAGAAACATGCGATTAAGCATGACCTTGTATGACCTTCTAAAACTAAAACCAAATGGTCATAACCTCATTATATGACTATACAATCATAGTCCCTAGGCTATATCTAGTCAAAAACGCAAAACGCTCGGGAGTGCTCACGCACGCCCCTTAAAGCACGAAAAGCCCGGAGGAGTGCCGAGGTGGCACGAACTCCTATAAAATTAATTATTAGAGTTCCTAACATCATTACTAACCATCCTAAAGAGAACACACGAAGTGGTTTCTCAAAATTCAACAAAAACCTCAGGGGGATTTCTTAACGCTCCTTTTTGCCCGGGAGTGTCCCGATGGCCCGTAAATTATGTCATGGGTTGATGTAACCCCATATAACTCAATGTAACATCTTAATATATCATTATTTACTATAATAAGTGTTTATAAACACTTGGAACTCATAAAGACAAGTTATTTCCCAAAAGTTCCTTAGAGCACAAAAACGCACCTTCGGGTGTCACTAAAACGCGTTTTACGCAATTACCTTGTAGTTTTTGACATGCCACGAATTAAGAATCTTAAATAGGGTTAAAATTACCCTCTAAATCAATTAAAGGCAGTGTCAAACAAGGTGCTCTATAGGGGCCTATTTTCAGTCCAAAAACTAGTATAAAACTTACATTAAAAATTTATAAAAGGCATAAGACATGGTGACTCACCTTCCCATGTGCTATAATACTTAATGTCAAAGAATTTAGGTCTCATTTGACCTCCAATCTGTCGAAATTATGCAAGGAAACAAGGCCATGTTAGCTAGACAAAAACAAAATGCTAAAAGCAAAAAGTAGATTCTTATTCCACCTTTTTGATTTCTTAAAGTTCAAGTGACCTTCCTTGCTTGTCCTTGGCTCTTGATTGCCGATTGATAAGCTCCAATATGCCCTTGAATTCGTCCACCTACAAGAGAAGAAGAAGACAAGCATAACATAGAAAAATCAAAGGAACAAAACTTACCTAAATTTCCTTGTCTTCTAGCTCACATTATTTTCTTCCACCTTGCCTTGTCACACCACATGGCCGAACACATGCATATAACATGGGCATTTATTGAGCCAATAACCTATGGAATAAACTAATGAAAAGACTAGTCAAATGACATTAAAAATTAACAAAACAAAAATCAAGCAAACATGCCTTAAGACTTACGGTTGCAATTTCATTTCTCTCACACATTGCAACCGGTTGGTAAGGCTCCTCTCTTCTCCTTTCATCTTCTTCCTTTGAATCTCTTAAGTCCATTAATGGAGATTTAACTTCTATCTTCATCTTTAAGGTAATTTCCTAGCATTTCTTGTCAAGCCTTGAAGTAAAACTCTTCCTAGCACAACCATAGCAATTCGGCATCAACATATACTCCAAGGAGGTTTTCTAAATCAACATTAATCCAAGGAGCATCTCAAAGTTAACTTAAGGTATTTTTCATGCTTGAAAATCCTTAAAGCACATTTTTGTGTGCAACCGATTTCTACTTCTTCTAAGGTTCTTTTCTTCTTAATTTTCATGAAGGAAAGTTTGTTCTTCATCCACCTTAAGTGAGCCGAAATCCTAAGGAGAAAAGCTTAAGGTAAATCCTTGAAAAACTACTTACAAATCTACTTAAGATCTTTGTTAAAGATCTAACTCCTAAACACCTTCACCTCTTGCATAAAACCGAAGTGGAGCATCAAGATTCCTTTGGAGAATGCTTGGAGAATCAAGAAGAGTTCAAGCACTTAACCACCTTTATTTAGGAGTAAGTTTACTAAGTAAACCTTTATTGTTTTAAGCTTATTTAAGCTCTTAAAAATTGTGTAAAAATTATGTACACCTTCCTAGGTGTTTAAAACCGAAGCTACATGGTACAATATGCCAAAAACATAGTCTATAACATACATGGTAAATTTATCTCCTTAAGACACATTTTTGTGTCACAAAATCTACCTAGGATAAACATTGAATCATACCGAATGGTCAAGGGTAAAAATGCTCTATTTTGAGCTAAGAATCAATCTAAGACATTACAATAATTTTTACATGAGTTATATGACTCATATGAATTTATGTATAATTATTTTGACATATAAATCTACTTTTATATACTATATGGTATCTTATTAATTATGGCCGAATTGGTTCAGTGAAGAATATGTTTTAATGAGCTACTTATGTATATAAACTTATATTATAAAGTTTGGAGAGTTAAAAATATTTTACTAGTGCTTAAATGGCTAATTAATTAAGTTATGTGGCTAAATTGCAAATTTTGGAAAGTTTGGTGTATATATGGTAAAAGCTGAGAGAAAAAGGTCTCTTTGGAATAAATATGATATAATAAAAGGTTAGGAATTAAGTTTATGAATTTTATATAATTTAAACAAGTTTTAAAATAACAATTTATAAAGTTTTGGTCTATTTTGTAATTTATAAAACTTATTATGAAAGTTTGTAGTTGAATATGGGTGAATCCATAATTAAGAGAATTATAAAGTTCACTTCCGAAATTTTGAGGAATTAAATATTTATACTATAGTTTATAAGTTATTAACTATTATAAAGTCTTGGGACTATTTTGTAATTTATGGAAAGATTGGTGTAAAGCCGAGATTCATATAAGTTTATGAGTATATTAATATATTAAGTACGAAATTGGACTATGGTCAAAGAGTTGACCGAAAACTTTGAGTTAAAATGATTTATGACATGAAATATTAAGTTTATAAAAGTTTTGGGGTGAATATGTAATTTACAAGAGTTTAAATATAAAACCATATTTTATATGGGGCGAATTCACAATTTGTGGAAAAATAAGGGTCCACTTGGTTATTAAGGATATTAAATATTAAAACTATATTTTATAAGTTAATATGTAACTTTTATAAAGTTTTGAGGTAAAAATGTAATTATGAGAAATTACATGGTAGAGCCGAAAATGAATGTGGCTAATTGGTGAATTATAAAAGTTAAGGTGTTCAAATAATAATTACCGAATTTATAGTGGTGGTTTAGTAAATTTATTAATTAAGGAAATGAAACTATGTATATAATGTATTTTGGAGTATAAAGTAAAGTTTATGAAATAAATGAGGTTATAGCATAATAACCGAAAAGTATGATGTAATTATGGGATTAAAAATATTTGTAGGTCCTATATGGATATTTAAGAAATTAGAAAAATTATGATTTAAGGATTTATGAAATTAAAACTATATGGTATGCAAGTACAAGTAATTTACTTGTAAAAGAAATAATATTATTGGGTTAGTTTATAATTAATAAAAGATATGGGAAAAATATGCCATGTGTGACATGTAAAAATAATTTGAGAACTTATGAAGTGGTTATGTTATTTAGACAATTATATATGTATCATAAATAATACATGTGTATGAAATATATATATTTTCGATTTCCAAGTAAATCAAAAGGAAAAGAATATAAGGGATCTAATGTGGAAACACCAAATAATGTTTGGAGCTATAGTATTTTTTTTAAATAAAGTTAAGGGGAGAATTAACTAACATGTGACCAATAAATGTCATTGATAAAATTATAAGTTACTATGTCATTTGGACAATGGTAAAACATGTAACATAAATGGTACATGAATATATAGTTATAAACATTAAAGGATTTAAGATAAAGTCAAAAGGAATAACAAATAAGTTATACATCCAATCATGAGGTAATTAAAAAATTACCACACAATATAAGTCTTATAAATTAGGACTACATGTTTTGGAAATATATAAATACCTTAAATAATAATAAGGAAAAGAGGTTAAAGAAACTACCTAAGTATAAAGAAATAAACCTCACGTGAAATAACGAATATGAAATCGTTTCATGAATCAATGAAATTATTATACGAGAGTTACATAAATTAACACTCTCAGATTAATCCTATCTAGGACATTGTTGACCAGACGTTGACCGGAACTAAACAAGTACAGTCTACGGTGAACGGTATGGAATTCTTGCAGTTGCTTTCTACCGGATTACACCGGCTTGTGTGCTATCTGTTGTTTGAAATAACGACCAAGATAATTGTTGTAAAATGTTGTATTACTCTTGTGCACTGTTGTGTTATTCTATGTGCGTGATGTTGCTAACTGTAACGTGTATGTCCCACGCATACAACACTACCTTACCAGTGGAATAAATACCTGCGCTTTATTATACCGAGAACTTGTACTCAAGTTTCTCACTAACTTCACTTTATAACAAACGTCGTTGTCCTAAACATGACAACCGACAATGCACATTGTGTTCTTGATCATTGTCCTTGAGTGACATTTAACAATTCTATACTATGAGAACGAGGAGCCCAGTTGGAGCTGGCCATGCATGCTACCGGAGTTGTACCTGTCACAGGTCGTCTCGTATACAATTTACGTCCCGACGGAACAGTACAAGTGGGGAGGAAGACTTTATTCCTCTCGAGGGTTCGATTCCCAACAATTCAAGTGGGGAGGAAGACTTCATTCCTCTCGAGGGTTCAATTCCCAACAGTTCGAGTGGGGAGGAAGACTTTATTCCTCTCGAGGGTTCGATTCCCACCTTTCCATAGTGCAGGAGTTAACTACGTTATCTTCTGAGGGACTCATTACCCACCTAATGTACGAGAGTCCCATCTCGTCTAAGGGTTTATCATACCCGACTATCTTACTCCACGAAGGAGGTTAACGAGGTCACAATACCTCCACTGCTGTGAAGTACTCTTATATACATGTTAGTCCCATCGTGAGGATCTGACTACTGATGATTAAATACAGGACATCTAACTTGACCTTCTGCCGTCTTGTTCTGTGTGACATTGTTATCCTTGTATGGATGCTTGTTATGATTATGTTATGATGTTTATTTACAGCTTTATAAAAATGACTTGCATGTATTCGACAAAATAGTTGGTGTGGCCCAATAGCTTGTGGGCTGCATGATTTCATACCGGCAAATTATTTTGCTGAGCCGTTTCATGGCTAAACAATTCCAGGTACCTGAAGAATGAAGAGATTGCCCGACCGAGTGTAGGTGGGGTAGAATTAAGACAGGGGTTTATTACCACCGGTGTCATCTTACGGTACTGTATGTTTATTATCGACTTTTGTTGTTTTAAGAGGTTTGTATTCAGCGCTCAGACCGCATCATTTGTAAGTTGTATTGGAGTTAGCCTTGTTAGTCACATGGGTGACTAGCGGCGTTGTAGCACCACCCGTTGTTATGTATATATTTTCCGCTGCATTTCTAGTTATCTTTGGGAGCTATCATCGTTCAGGTTATTGGATTTCGGGTTGGGGTGTTACAAAAAGTGGTATCAGAGCGTAGTTGCGCTCTGAGATCTGAGTACAACCGAAATTAGCCTTGGGATACAGGGTGTGTGATAGAACAGTGAGGAATAGAAAGTCAGTTTTTACTTGGTCCGTCGAAGGGCGTTAATAACTGTTCAAACTTACAGTAACTACAAACTATGACCTGCCTAAATAACAGCAGATGTCATGAAAAGGAATACATTAAAACAAATACTTAAGACTACCTAAACCGGCGAAAAGGATTTGTTGAAGACCGTACGACGCCAACTGTCATTTACACGGGAGCTGGCAACGAATAACAGTGACGCTATACCAATGACAACTTGAGAAGCTTACAATACTGCCAAGTATACAGTGATGATGGAATAAGAGTATATCTCAATGGACATACACTGCATGATGATCCGACCTGCATGGCGCACTTGCTACAACAAGTGCTGCTCCAGTAGACCAAACAAAAGAGAACGAAGACCCACACGGGAAGAGAAAAACACTGAATTTTATGGGATACCCAAGCACTGAGCTTGCTGCCCAGTGCGGGACGGGAAAATCTTACAATCCCTTATTAACTTCGCGAGAAGACCGTGCGAGACCTTGAAGTATGACTATCAGAATAGTCCTACAAAAATAACCAATTATAATATCAAGAAAATCATAACAAAATATCACTATACAACTAAAACATCCAACGTAAGTAAACACGGGATGTAATACATGCTCAAATACCAAGGGTCTCAGCTAGTATCATTACAGTGACAATGCTGGACTCCTAATAAACAGTGAGAAGAGAACAACTTGGAATCCATATATTTTGAAGTCAGGAGAACCACCAAAGTAGTAAAACTAAATGCTATATATAAATATATATGATTGGGAGATTATAAATCTGAAACCTTTTGAGGAGTATTGATATATTTCAGAGGGATAAGTATCATAAAATATACCTACCCTATTTTGAGACACATGTCCTACACTATCCTTATGGATTTATATGAGCATATGTCTTTTATGACAGCTCGATTTGTGGATACCAGTAAAGAGCTCAGAAAATCAAAGGAAGCTAACACCAATGTAATATATTTTTTTTATATGATCATAGTAACAAATAATTCTCTATGGAGGAGTGTAAGCTATACTAATAGTTTGAATTGGATATACACCAAAGGTGAGTGGAAGTTAAACTTTTAAGGGGGGGGAGAACATACCCCTTGACTTGTAACAAGCATTTTACACGTGAACTTTCCTAACGATATATACCAATCTCTATGATTATAAATCCTCTATTTTATACACCTAAGCGACCTATTTTTGGAAGCCATTGAGTGGTGGATTAACCACGTTTCTAAGAGATAGAAATGAACCATATGTTTTGATTGTCTTGTCACCAAACCGTAGGATTCAAACTGGGAACCCCTAGTTAGGAATGGTACTAATATTAATAGATATTTAACCTAGGTTGAACATATGATTCACCTGATCCATGGAGTTTAAATGTAACAAGAAAAGGCCAAGCTTTAAGGCGGAGGAATTAATACTTTATGGAACCTTAATTGGAGAATGAGTTATAAAAACTTTTCTTAGAGTCTTATTCCAGATTTAGTAATAACTATAACTGTCTTTTTTTCCAAGCAGTGATAACCAAGGTGTATGCAATAAACAAGCCCTGATGAGTTAAATACTAGATAAAGCCTTTTAAAGAGAAGAGTATGTCTCAAGGTATCCAAGTCCATAACTGAATTTATTGCTTGTATGATGGGTCCTAGAGTTGAATGATTGCTGAATATAATTAATAGACAATATGTGTCTAGATGTTTAATAAGAATTTATCTTTTATGCCAAGAAGAAAAACTGGCTTCCCTGCTTGATGATTCGATCAAAGGAATTTAATTCCGGGGATTAAGGAATACACTAGTTTCGAGTGTAAGTTACAACAGTTACTAGAGTAGTTGTATAACAGTCAAGGAAGAATGTTGTAATCACCACATCACAAAGTCTTGATAAGATAAAATTTGGAAATTTGCAATTATGTGGTTGTTTGATATTTGACGTGGGAGGTCGAACTTGGTCCTGGTCAGATCAAGGGAAAACCAAACACAAAATGGAGTGGAAGGATAGTTCGACACTAACGCTGACCCCGGCAGGGTTGGATGATTCCTGAGACTCCCTACAAGTGGTCACCAATATCTCTATGATAAGTAAATATTTGTTCTTAAATCTAATCTAAAATTTGTCTAAAAAGTATATTAGATGTTGAGGATGTAAGTTAAAAGTTAAATTAACCAACCTATCCTGAAGAGATTTAATAGCTAAAACAACTCAGCGTATGTCGGAAAAATACTCAACTGTGAAGGAAATACTAATAGTTAATATACCACAAACCATGTTAATAAATTAAATATGGGATCAAGAAACAATTACCTATAATAGGAGTATTCTCAAACTACCTTCTAAATATGGCCATATTACCATCTGAAGGGAAAGATAGACTTTCATGTCCTTATTTATGGATGAAACCCAGTATATTAAATGGGAACCTACCTATAAGCTTGGTAAAATGTAAAGAGTAGAAACATTATATTAATACTCACATGAGTTAATTCATAAACCGTGGAAACATTTGGAATTGTGAGAAATATGTACCTTGTTAGAAACCCTAACGGGAACCCTATTGTTGTATACTTAATGAACAGACAATAAAAGATCGGGTATGTAATACCGACAATTAGTGAATCAATATAAACAGGAAATCTTTATATATATATACAAGATGCACGGCTCGACCGTAGCTCATACATTACATTGAAAATGAAAACCGAATATGGTAACAGTAAACCCAAATACCTGAACCACGGGATGATGACCTGAAGGTCAAAGAGAAGAACATTAATATACCCCAGAATTTATTCAAGACCCGAAGGCCGACGATTACAGCTACAAGAGGTGACGAATAGAAGACAAAGTCAAGACCAACAAGAATACTACAACTATTTACAACAACTGAACCACTGAATGCATCAGCAACACCGATAAAGATGATGAACCCCACTCTCAGGACGCTACCACTATCAATGATGAATTTATATAGTAAACCAATAGGGTAAGGACCCATGGAAGGAAGAATGCTTCAACCAAACGTGCGAGAGCATATGGACTTGACAAGGAGTAATCCTAAATTGGACAAGTAAGTAATAATATATATCAAGAAGATACCCCATATGCGAAGGCAACTAGCGGGAAGAACACAGGAAAAGAACTCAACGACGAAAAATCAAACGGAATGTGAACTGTATTACAGTATATGCCACATAGAGGAAGAACCTCGTAGTAGATTTGCTCAAAAAGGATAATGAAAGATACATCACATGTGCCTGAACATCACATGATGGACAAACCTTACAATATTATTGGAAGCCGACGTACAGTAAAAAGATATACAACGAAGAATACCAAGCTATGCTGCAACTAACAGCTACTAAGAGACAAGATAATCAGGAGCGGTGGCATACCGCGACACATCAATCCGACAGTCTAAACAAGACATGGAATAATTTGACAACAAACAAGATGGAAGATCACCTTCACCCATACATACGGGATTCAAATATAAAAGCATGATAATGCAAAATAAAACATGTCAGAGAATGCATGAATTCTTAGGGGCAATACCCCGTAAACGGACAAAAGTCCAGTCAAGATCAACATTGACAATCAAACAAAAATAATGGTGAACACAACTCATCAACCCTACATGTGAACATGAAGAAACTTAAATATACCACCTATGAAGCGCATTTAGGACTATTCCAAAATGATTGAACATTACTTATTCAGAGTCGCGCAGCGGAAGCGGGTGGTCCCATCAGTTAAAATTATCTACTGAGCTCAAGGGAAATGCACAACGTATTTCACATATCTTAACCAAAATATGTGCCATACCCACCTAAAATCTTAGAGCCGAGAGGCTATCTTTTAAACTAATCGTAAGTTTTAAATAAGAGGGAAGATTGCTCACTATTTCCAGACAAGTTGTGATAGTCTAGGGTACGGGGGCGTACCCCTCTTTTTATGGGGGGAGAGCCTACCGCGTTTTAGCATTTTAGCATGGAAGTACACTTTCATTGTATTGTTGCACTGTGATTTGTATGTGAACAAGTTTGACTTTGTGATTCTATGAACTCTTACTTGATGATGTGTACTACGTTACACTAGCATGAATGGATTATGTGTACTACGTTACACTATATTGAAGCTACTTTGGCACTACGAAATTATGTGTACTACGTCATACTATATTGGAATGACTCCATGTTTGCATGATCTGTACCTTGCTACACTGCTATGAATGAAGTACGTGCACTACGTTGCACTGCACTAAGTGGTTTTTGGTGATGACCTTTCATGCTCATTATACTGTATGTTATGATTGAATATATACTACGAACTGAGAAGTAGTGGAACTTGGGACTTGATCCCTAAAATAGAATTGAGTTGTGGATGCTTAGGAACTTGATTCCCCACAACCATTTGAACTTAGATATGAGACTTCGGGGCGAAGTCCTTTTTAAGGGGGGTAGATTGAAATACCCCGAATCTAATTAATACTTGTTTATTATTAAATAATGGAGAATTGATCTAGAAACAGATCGTTTAAGTTACACATGATAATCTATACTTGCAAACGTTACGTGAATTAATATTATTACACGTGTGCATGCAAACTCACGCATGCAAACGACACGAAAAACAGTCGTTTTACCATAAACGCTAACTAGCGTAATTTTACTAAACATATTCGTACAAACGTTCATGTACAAATATTAACAAGGACCAAACTTCTTGCATAACTAGCTCGATATAAAGAGCGTCAACAAGAAAAGAACAATACCAACGTGTACACAAACGAGCAACGTAAATACTTTACGAATGCCTAAGCAACTATAAATGCTACAATAAATTGAAATACACAATTAGATAAATGTAACAACTTATGTTACACCTATTGTATATATTATGAAGATATAATAACTCATCAAAGGTCAAAGATGCGCACTAAACATCTTGACAAGACGAACGTTCGTAAAACGCCTTAGAAACATGCGATTAAGCATGACCTTGTATGACCTTCTAAAACTCAAACCAAATGGTCATACCCTCATTATATGACTATACAAACATAGTCCCTAGGCTATATCTAGTCAAAAACGCAAAACGCTCGGGAGTGCTCACGCACGCCCCTTAAAGCACGAAAAGCCCGGAGGAGTGCCGAGGTGGCACGAACTCCTATAAAATTAATTCTTAGAGTTCCTAACATCATTACTAACCATCCTAAAGAGAACACACGAATTGGTTTCTCAAAATTCAACAAAAACCTCAGGGGGATTTCTTAACGCTCTTTTTTGCCCGGGAGTGTCTCGATGGCCCGTAAATTATGTCATGGGTTGATGTAACCCCATATAACTCAATGTAACATCTTAATATATCATTATTTACTATAATAAGTGTTTATAAACACTTGGAACTCATAAAGACAAGTTGTTTCCCAAACTTTCCTTAGAGCACAAAAACGCACCTTCGGGTGTCACTAAAACGCGTTTTACGCAATTACCTTGTAGTTTTTGACATGCCACGAATTAAGAATCTTAAATAGGGTTAAAATGACCTCTAAATCAATTAAAGGCAGTGTCAAACAAGGTGCTCTATAGGGGCCGATTTTCAGTCCAAAAACTAGTATAAAACTTACATTAAAAATTTATAAAAGGCATAAGACATGGTGACTCACCTTCCCATGTGCTATAATACTTAATTCAAAGAATTAGGTCTCATTTGACCTCCAAGCTGTCGAAATTATGCAAGGAAACAAGGCCATGTTAGCTAGACAAAAACAAAATGCTAAAAGCAAAAAGTAGATTCTTATTCCACGTTTTTGATTTCTTAAAGTTCAAGTGACCTTCCTTGCTTGTCCTTGGCTCTTGATTGCTGATTGATAAGCTCCAATATGCCCTTGAATTCGTCCACCTACAAGAGAAGAAGAAGACAAGCATAACATAGAAAAATCAAAGGAACAAAACTTACCTAAATTTCCTTGTCTTCTAGCTCACATTATTTTCTTCCACCTTGCCTTGTCACACCACATGGACGAACACATGCATATAACATGGGCATTTATTGAGCCAATAACCTATGGAATAAACTAATGAAAAGACTAGTCAATTGACATTAAAAATTAACAAAACAAAAATCAAGCAAACATGCCTTAAGACTTACGGTTGCAATTTCATTTCTCTCACACATTGCAACCGGTTGGTAAGGCTCCTCTCTTCTCCTTTCATCTTCTTCCTTTGAACTCTTAAGTCCATTAATGGAGATTTAACTTCTATCTTCATCTTTAAGGTAATTTCCTAGCATTTCTTGTCAAGCCTTGAAGTAAAATCTTCCTAGCACAACCATAGCAATTCGGCATCAACATATACTCCAAGGAGGTTGTCTAAATCAACATTAATCCAAGGAGCATCTCAAAGTTACCTTAAGGTATTTTTCATGCTTGAAAATCCATAAAGCACATTTTTCTGTGCAACCGATTTCTACTTCTTCTAAGGTTCTTTTCTTTTTCATTTTCATGAAGGAAAGTTTGTTCTTCATCCACCTTAAGTGAGCCGAAATCCTATGGAGAAAAGCATAAGGTAAATCCTTGAAAAACTACTTACAAATCTACTTAAGATCTTTGTTAAAGATATAACTCCTAAACACCTTCACCTCTTGCATAAAACCAAAGTGGGGCATCAAGATTCCTTTGGAGAATGCTTGGAGATTTAAGAAGAGTTCAAGCACTTAACCACCTTTATTTAGGAGTAAGTTTACTAACTAAACCTTTATTGTTTTAAGCTTATTTAAGCTCTTAAAAATTGTGTAAAAATTATGTACGCCTTCCTAGGTGTTTAAAACCGAAGCTACATCGTGCAATATGCCAAAAACATAGTCTATAACATACATGGTAAATTTATCTCCTTAAGACACATTTTTGTGTCACAAAATCTACCTAGGATAAACATTGAATCATACCGAATGGTCAAGGGTAAAAATGCTCAACATTGAGTTAAGAATCAATCTAAGACATTACAATAATTTTTACATGAGTTATATGACTCATATGAATTTATGTATAATTATTTTGACATATAAATCTACTTTTATACTATATGGTATCTTATTAATTATGGCCGAATTGGTTCAGTGAAGAATATGTTTTAATGAGCTACTTATGTATATAAACTTATATTATAAAGTTTGGAGAGTTAAAAATATTTTACTAGTGCTTAAATGGCTAATTAATTAAGTTATGTGGCTAAATTGCAAATTTTGGAAAGTTTGGTGTATATATGGTAAAAGCCGAGAGAAAAAGGTCTCTTTGGAATAAATATGATATAATAAAAGGTTAGGAATTAAGTTTATGAATTTTAGATAATTTAAACAAGTGTTAAAACAATTTATAAAGTTTTGGTCTATTTTGTAATTTATAAAACTTATTATGAAAGTTTGGAGTTGAATATGGGCGAATTCATAATTAAGAGAATTATAAAGTTCACTTCCGAAATTTTGAGGAATTAAATATTTAAACTATAGTTTATAAGTTATTAAGTAACTATTATAAAGTCTTGGGACTATTTTGTAATTTATGGAAAGATTGGTGTAAAGCCGAGATTCATATAAGTTTATGAGTATATTAATATATTAAGTATGAAATTGGACTATGGTCAAAGTGTTGACCGAAAACTTTGAGTTAAAATGATTTATGACATGAAATATTAAGTTTATAAAAGTTTTGGGGTGAATATGTAATTTACAAGAGTTTAAATATAAAACCAGATTTTATATGGGGCGAATTCACAATTTATGGAAAAATAAGGGTCCACTTGGTTATTGAGGAAATTAAATATTAAAACTATATTTTATAAGTTAATATGTAACTTTTATAAAGTTTTGAGGTAAAAATGTAATTTTGAGAAATTACATGGCAGAGCCGAAAATGAATGTGGCTAATTGGTGAATTATAAAAGTTAAGGTGTTCAAATAATAATTACCGAATTTGTAGTGGTGGTTTAGTGAATTAATTAATTAAGGAAATGAAACTATGTATTATAATGTATTTTGGAGTATAAAGTAAAGTTTATGAAATAAATGAGGTTATAGCATAATAACCGAAAAGTATGATGTAATTATGGGATTAAAAATATTTGTAGGTCCTATATGGATATTTAAGAAATTTAGAAAAGATAATTATGATTTAAGGATTTATGAAATTAAAACTATATGGTATGCAAGTACAAGTAATTTACTTGTAAAAGAAATAATATTATTCGGGTTAGTTTATAATTAATAAAAGATATGGGAAAAATATGCCCATGTGCGACATGTAAAAATAATTTGAGAACTTATGAAGTGGTTATGTTATTTAGACAATTATATATATGTATCATAAATAATACATGTGTATGAAATATATATATTTTCGATTTCCAAGTAAATCAAAAGGAAAAGAATATAAGGGATCTAATGTGGAAACACCAAATAATGTTTGGAGCTATAGTATATTTTTTTTAAAATAAAGTTAAGGGGAGAATTAACTAACATGTGACCAATAAATGTCATTGATAAAATTATAAGTTACTATGTCATTTGGACAATGGTAAAACATGTAACATAAATGGTACATGAATATATAGTTATAAACATTAAAGGATTTAAAGATAAGTCAAAAGGAATAACAAATAAGTTATACATCCAATCATGAGGTAACTAAGAGAAATTACCACACAATATAAGTCTTATAAATTAGGACTACATGTTTTGGAAATATATAAATACCTTAAATAATAATAAGGAAAAGAGGTTAAAGAAACTACCTAAGTATAAATGAAATACCCCAAACCTTGATATGTGGTTTAAATATCAAATTATGGTATGTAAAGGCTAAAAAGTGCCTTAGTAACATCAGTGAACAATTTAAACCATAATAAATGCAATAAAGCATTAAGACACAGTTTGAGCAAAAACATGCTCTAAGCTATGAGTGAACTTGGTTAGGACCCAAAGAGCCTACCAAGACTTGATAACATTTAATTATGATTTAATAAGGCTAAATAAGTCCTTAGGAAACTTTGGTAGACAATGAAACCAAACAAAACACAAGGTAATACCTTAAAGTCAATATGAGCAAAAATGTGCTCTAAGCTTGGGATAAATGTGTATAAGGCCTAATGGTCATACCTATACCTTATTTATATGTTAATGAACATATTAAATCAATTACTAAAGAAAACCAAGCTTGAAAACAAGTTAAAACACAAAATGTGCTTTAAGGAGTCTTAAAGCACGTTTTTGAAAAATTTTCTTGTAAATGAGTTTTGAATGGCTAAATGTCCATCATTACTCTTTAATTAACATGTGTACTATATAGTATCACATTTGGGTGGCCATATTAGTGGGAAATCAAAAATTTCACTTCTATGTGCCTTGTATTTGTGAATAGTAATTTTTACAAGCTAGTATATAACATATGTTATGTTAAGTAATTAAATTGACAAACAAAGACTAAAATACCCTTGTTATATTAAAGGGGGCCGGTTTTTGTAGTGAGGAGTCACCAAGTATGTTAACTTGTTAAGTAAATAAATGTGACTCATAGTTACTATTTGCTTTAAGACTTAAGTATCTTCAAAAAGTAAGTTCTATCTTCATTCTCCCTTCCTTTCCTTCATTTCCCACGGTTCCAAACACCACCACCAACCTCTCTTCTTGTTCTCTCTCGGTGATACATAATACAACCATGGAAGTCCATCTTTGACCACATGTAAAACCTAGCTCACTTAACCAAATCAAAAACAAACACCACCATTCTCTTAGTTAAGCCAAGCTCTACAATCTTGTCTCTTCAAAACTTCAAAACCTCCATTTCGGTGCCAAGAGAAACCACCATGGGAGGAGCTTGAGCTCATCTTTTCACATATTCTTGTTCTCCTTTGCTTCAAGGTAAGGAAACTCAAAGAAAATCCATGTTTCCTCCATGTTTTGTTGTTGTCCGAAAATTCACCATTAATGGAGCTCTTATATTGCCTTGTTCTAGCTTCATTTGAATCTCCCAAGGGCTAGGAGGAGTCCTCTCTTGATACTTATCCAAGTTCTCTTCCAATTCCAAGGTAAAACAACTACCTTAATGTGTTAAAACAATATATGTAACTAGGGTTTACAATGAGATGAAGCTTAAAGCTTGAATACTCATTATGTTGTTTGTACAATGTATAGAACTTGACAAGGGATCAAGTACCCCACCGGTTTGTAAGGAAACAAGAAAGAAATTTGTGAGGAAAAGAGGTAAACAAACTATCTCAATGTAGTTTTAATGCCTTAGGAAAATGAGCTTGATTTGCTTGATAAAATACCTAAGGAGCCAATGGTGAGTGACCTAGTAAAGTGTTCTCAAGGAGACTAGTAAAAGAACATATGTTTTGGTGTATGTATTTGCAGGTCAAAGGCATTATTTATGTGGGAAATTCAGTGTTTAAGGTTATGCAATTTAAGGGCCTAAGAGCCATGTTATTTAAGGGCCTAAGAGCCAAGCAATTTAAGTTATGCACTATATTGTGATGTAGTGCTTAATGTGTGAAGTTTGTGTATAAAAATGTGTTTGATGGATTTTAGGTATTATTGAATGAATTAAGGTGAAAACCTAAGTGTTTGGATGTGAGTATATACAAGAGAAGCTATGGCCAAATTTGGGAAATGTGTAAGAAGTTCTAAGTGTTGTAAGTGAGTTTTGGTGAACTAGGAAGTGTTATAGGTGAATAAATGTTTACTTGAGAAGAAAACATGTATTAAAGTGATTAAGAGTGAGGCAAGGATTTAGGCATTATCTTGGAAGTTTTAGAAATCTATGGGTGTTCTTAAGATGTATTAAAGTCTTGGAGAAGTTGTTTAAGGTTTAGGTAAGGTTGGTGTTCAAGGCATAAGTGATGTTTAGGTATGATGTGAAAAAGGAGATTTAGTTAGTAAGAAAAGAAGTTGAGAGGTGATGATAAGGTGTAGAGGAAACACCTTGGTATTGTGGTCATTATAGGTGAAATGCCACCTAGAAATCATAAGGAGAAAACATTGTAAGTGTTAGGAATTTTGTGGAGATATAAGTAAAGGTTTAAGGAGTTAGGAAAAATAGTTTTGTGAGTGTTTAAGAATATCTTAAGGGTGTGTTTGAAGTGCCAAATGATGTTAGAACACATTAAGAGGCCTTAGGAGAAGTTTAGTGAAGAATTGGCAAAGTTTGGGTAAGATTAGGAGGCGACCGACCCAGGGGCCGACCCAGTTTTTGGGTCGGTCGAGCCTCTGTTAAATGTTAGGAATGTGTTCGGTAATGGTCCGACCCAAAAGGGTGGGTCGGACATGGGTCGGTCGGTCAAGTTTTAAAGGAAGGAAAATGTTCGCACATGGACCGACCCAGAATGGTGGGTCGGACGTGGGTCGGACGGGCATGATTATAAGGAAGTAAAAGGGGTCTGTAATGGACCGACCCAGCTGTGGGTCGGTCGGTGGGTCGGTCGGACCAAAGATGTTGTTTAAGGTTATGAAATGATGTGTAATGATGGGGATTGGTAGGTAATGATGTTATAAGGATGTTAAGGACATGTAAGGGGAATTTTAATGACACCTAAGTGGGTTAAAAATTGTATTAAAATGTGAGAGAAAAACAAGTTAAAAATGTTAAGTTATGTAACTAAGTAAACGGGGAAAAATTAAGCATTGACATTAAATGATCAAGCAAACCCCGATGTTAATAAAAACACGTGTGATGTTAACAGTTGTTCGAGAATTGCTCGAGGAACATAAATGGACAGGATAAGTGGACTCCGGTGACAGGTATGGTTTTCTTGCAACCTGTGTCCTACCGGATTACACCGGCTTGTATGCCAATGTGTTTTTCTGTATGTTTGCCACGTTATGATATAAATCATGAAACGAGTTTACAGTCATTATTGTTATTGTATGTTTACGTGCCGATACCGGTAACCTCTAATGCGCTTGAAGGGCTAGTTAACCACTATTAGGTAAACGTAAGAGAACGGTATCCGGTAATAACGTTTCCGACCTAAGGCACGTTCTAACCACGGCTATGCGTGAGTTGGATATGTAATGCTTGTGCGTGGTGTTTGTATGTGAATGTATGACTCTCTTTTCCCTTGTGTATGTCTGACAAGACTTAACTCAATGTTTGTGATTGTTAATAAAGTTCAAAGATGAACTTCTAATAAGTGCTAACGGGGGGAATGAGGAGTCCGGTCTGTTCCGGCCACGCGTGTGAGTATGGGGGTCGTTGTCATATCAGGTTCGATCCTCTCTGTATGTTATGGTTGTTTTCCAATTTGGTTCCCAACCTTCCCTTTAGCTTAACCAAGGCTATTACTGACTCACGTCGGGCCACAGGGGCATACTATTGTTATGTTTGTTTCGGTGTGCTTGGATCACTATATCCGGGGCACCTTGTGTTAAGTTAACCGTTCATTTAACGAGACGGTAACGAGTTATGTAACGAGCTTCATGAGACTGGCAACAATCTCTAGGCTCACCAGTGTGTTGGTGATGTTTGGGTCGGTTCCTGAGAGGACCATTCCCGTTGTGTTATGTGTTTTGTTGTGATGCAATATTTATTGCGGTATTATGTTGTGCACATGGAAACGTGCAAAGTGTTGTTAAGTGTTGTTATGTAGTGTATGTTATAGGTTATGTAATGTGGAGTGTGTGGATCATGGATATGATTCCCAGTTTGTGATAAGAGGCGTTTAAGGATAACCCGATTTAAGGGTATGTGTCGTCTATTAAGGAAGTAGCTCCGTTGGAGGAGAAACACTCTAGGGATGATGAATACCAAGAGTGACTTATTAAGTAAGGATATATTATCCGTTGTTGAGCCCATTGAGGCGAAATGTTATGTGATGTGTGTTTATTGTTACATGCATGATTTAAATATAATCAACCGCATGTCAAGACGACAATTAGTTGTGCGTGGCCCGGTAGCATGTGGGCTGCGGGATTACCATACCAGCAAAGGTGCTGAGCCCCTTGGGGCCACCCCTTTCTCTTCTTTTCCTATTTCAGGTACGAAGTGCTGGAAGCCGTTCGAGAGTAGGACGGGTAGTCATTAAACATGGGTAAACTTTTAAGTGTATGTATACAGTAGGTGTAGTAAGACCGATATTGTTGTCGGCACCAGTTATAATACTCGGTATAGTTGATAAGGAGTATGTTGTTGTTGTTGTTAATGGAAAGGGATACTAATGTATAGTTGCTCGGGAATTTAGCCCATCAGACTGGTACATTGTGTATGTATTAGCCTTGTTAGCCACGTGGGTGGCTAACGGCGTGTAACACCATCAAGTTAAGTAATGTGATGAGGTTGTTCTTCCGCTGCAGTTTGTCGTAAGTATGTCAATGTTGGATGGGGTGTTACAAAAAGTGGTATCAGAGCGAAGTATCGCTCTGATGACTGAGTTACCGAGCTTAGGAAGTACCGAGTTAGGATTTTAGTGCTTTGGGTTAAGGGTTGAGTGATAGCGTGAGAGATACGCTAGATAGGAATTACCAGTGTGTACTGGAAACCTACAATCTCCATCCCACCCTCCACAATCCCTGTATATAACTTGGGGAAACAACGCCAGGGAGATGGAAGTCCTCTCTTACTCGGGGATACCCGATCTGGCTGTTATTAAATACCCTTAGGGTACGGAGAACCTGTCATACGGTAGATCCCGAAAACTGGGAATCCCGGAGACGGTCTCCATCTGAATAATGTTAACCGCATTCCATAGCAATGAATGAAGGATCTTGTGTATTGGAGAATAGAATTTCCGGCAACCTGGGTCGACATGCTAAGCAGTCGAGAATAACCAACTTGCAACGCACAACCGTGCAACAGGCAAGAAGTGGATTAGTGAAACCGAGACAAGTGTCTACGGGACCACAATTGTTAAGTGATACACCAACGGTATACCAACCGACAAAGGAACTACAACGTAGTGCCCAAACAAGAGACAAGTCTCAGTAACCACGACAAGTGCGTGGAACGGGCAATAAAGAGATTACGACACAAAAAAAAAAAGGGGGTCTCCCAGAATGGGAAATACCCTAGTTAATGATTATTATGTGAATACAGTGAGAAGTCACCTAGACAAGTTATTATCAAGACAGTAAGATCGGTGAGGGCCAACAAGGCCACTGTTGACAGTATGGGTAAAAACAATACCACAACCGGTATGTGTTAAACCGATAGCCAGTTAGCATGGCGCACTTGCCATAGCAAGTGCTGCTATAACAGGGCTGTTCGGGAAATTTATAACCACTACAAGTACTTAGTAAAGTACCACGAAGTTAAGTGTGAACATTATAACCATGGAAGGGCTTAACAGCCTGACCTTTGTAATTGTAAGTACACCAGTCAGCAAGAAGCTAGACTTGGTTAAGGTAAGAAGATGTTGTGGAACCATGAAAATTTTTCTTTCAACCCAGATTTATTCAAACCCTTCTCTTTTCAAAACCAGATTTTCTTTCAAACCAACACTTCTTTCCTACCTTCTTTACACCAAACCAGTAAAACCAAGGGCAATTGGCAAGGATACAACAGTGGATGAACCTTCCCTCGATTAAGTTCGGGAAGCAAGGAATGAATATTGCCGCGGGACAATATAAGGGAGTTGACAACAGAATACTTCACCTAGGCGTGTGACGGACACTACAAGTGTACCAACTGTGTTGTGGGACGACCGCACTCCGATAGGAGCATGTGGGCCTGACAGACCTACTTATGGGTTAGTTGGGTAAGTAGCAATGTATCAGTATGATACCCCATATATGTATACGAGTAGAGTCCGAAACACGGGAAGTAGTCGACTCCGTCTACGGTCAGCAGTATAAATCAAACGAGAGCTAAGGATTACAAGGAATAGTTGAAGCTAAAGAACTCAGTTAAGTTAGCAAGACTAAAAGAGTCAGTGAATTCATTTTCAAGGAAATGTTTAAGAGTTAGGAAGTGCGATGTGCACTAACTGTTATGTAAAGACATCACATATGTCTTAAGGATACCTAGGAATAAGCATTATAGCTGGAATGGTGACCCAGCCTGTACATGGCAAGCAGATGCCTAATGTGGACACATTAATGTGCAATGAACGGATAAATTCCCAGAATGAGTACCTACACTACCAGGAAATGTTAATCTTCACAGAAGAAGATGATAACCAGTAAAGAACGCGAAAGGCGTAGCTAACGGAATGTACCAATAAGTGTGAGCCAAAGGTAAAGGCATAACTTAACAACGCCCAGGAGCAATCCTTGAAGGGTGTTCACATCAACAATTGTTGAATGAAATACGTGACAGAAACATAAGGGTTGAAACTAACACACAGTTTAGACATAAGTTGTCAGGAGACGGACTGACAAACCTAAGGGGCATCCCACGAAAGGAAACGTGGTGCAACGACCTTGTCATGGAGCCCAATACAACCTGTAACCATGTGATACTGTACAGAGAAGTACATGTGTGTGGACAGCCTACAATGAGCTCAGCTCAAGGCAAACAAGGCTTATAATCCAAAAGCAGGATATATCATATAAATTCGATTGATGGTAGAAGTTTAGGTTGTATAAGAGAATAGAGTGGTAAACGAACCACTGCATTAAGAGTGGGGAATACCTCTCGACATTGTGACACCGCAGGAGTGGTAGTTATGTGAATCAAGTTCAAGAAATGTGTTAAGGATGGACGATGTTATTAATGAAAGAGAGTAATTAGCTTAGTAGTATGTGTATAAGGTGAAACACCGAGCTGAATAATGCCGGCTTGTGACTCGAATGATCGATGCTCAAGGAGCATTCAGTAGTCATCCAAATGAGGATGAACCATAATGTGAATGATGTAAGTATATGTGTGGAAGTTAATGTGACAATAAATACGATATAAGCTGATGTTATACAGGGAGTAAGAGCACGGTGCGCAACAAGCGACCGTTGTATAAATGTTGTCAAACGATAATGTAACAGATAAAACCAGTTAAGAGTTAAACTCAGTGGAGATGCAAGATAAGTGATGTTAAACAAACTGAGCAATAAGCCAGTGGTAGGTACTGTGTGATGAGGAACTCCGTGTGAATTCCATGGCGAATCGCATAAGGGATTTACTGTCGAGAGTTTACGCCTCTGCACTCTGTATGACTGAGTGTTTTGGTATTGCACTTGCGCAGTAATGATCGAATGAGATAGCTAGGAATTGGAAACATGTTGATTGTGGACAAATAATGTTATAATGGCCGATGCATAGGAAATGCAAGGCCGCACCAATAAAAGTACTTGTACAAAACCAAACGTGGAAATATGATTAACAGTAAGTGACTACAGTAGCACTAGCTGCCAAATATCGGTATGGAATATACCACAAAGGTTGTAAATAGCTGAGAGAGCACTACACACTAGGTAGTAGCTCAAACTCAACCGACAGTAAGTCGGAAGGGAAAAGTCAATCATTGTGAAATACATAGCTGTATACACAGTAAATTATCATGGAACTGGATGGAAAATTGTGAAACTCACCGAATCCGCTCAGGGTAAAAGATACCGTGCGTCGGTTGAGAAACCATTGTTACCAAGATAAAGGTGACAATTGGGGATGTACAATACAGTAAGAATAACAAATGGAGCAATTAAGCTCTACAGTTTGAGTTTCGCAGCAGAAACTAGTGAATCAGTGATTCAAATGTACAACGTGAGTAACGAATATGAGTGGATGGCTAATTATTAACGCCTAAAAGCCTCACAGGCCAGGACCGAAACCGGTTATGAGTTATAACTCCAATGCGAATTCTTGGTTTAGGAACTAAACCGCCAATATGGTTAAGATCCTCTAATCAGAATCCATTGTGTAATAGACCGCGTGGAAGTTAAAACACTTCACGACGGCAGAGCATTTAAGCAATGTTTAGTGACTGATTACGTGGGCGTAATCCCTTTTAAGGGGGGTAGAGCGCAAAACCACTTGGTGTATATTACCGTACAAGTGTACGTAGTGTGTGTGACTCATATTGTGCATAGCACAAAATTATTGTTTGTTTTGATGATTGGTGTGTGTGTTACGTAAACATACACAATCATTCATGGTTTAATTGTGGTAATTGCGCACAGAAGATGCGAATACCATTGTGATAAGTGTGTGTGTTTGTTAACAGTTGTGGTGATTGTACAAGTGTGGGGAGTAGATAAACTCCCGGGGGAACAAAAGCCCCGACAGTGTATAAATGTAAAACCAGGTGTTGTATTTTGGATAAAATATATGTGTATATGTATATATGTATACCTTATAGTGATGCATGAAAGGGCATGATACCGACATAGAACCTAGTGAGAAGAAGATTCCCTAGGCAACAGGATTAAAAGTGAATGGAGGTAACTGATAGACGGAGTTCTATCCTTTGAAGATGTTGTGATCATGACTAGAATGATTCGAAAGATAGAAAATTGGAAATGAGTGACTTACTTGATGCTTGAAAATGAAGTGGGAGGTGGAACTTGATTTGCATGCGATCAAGGGAAGCCGAACACAAATTGGAGTGGAAGGATAGTTCAACACTGATGCTGATCACATCAGGGTTGGATGACTCTTGAAACTCCCTATAAGTGGTCACGAATAACCACGCTAAAAAAGAAGCAGCAAGAGCTTAAGTTGGACTTGGAGTTGTGTGTGTTTTCAAAAGGATTTTAAATTGGTATTTATAAAACGTTGATGGATACTTTACATAATTAAAGTCTTCTTTTACTTAACCTCACAAGGAAATTTTAAATTTAAGTGATTTTTTAAACTCCCAAAGGCACGGGGACGGAAGGTGTCCATCGCGACCGGGTTCTGCGGGATCATAGTGAATATCAAAGATATTTTTGATTGCTATACATGCTCTGACATGTTGTGTGGTATGTGTAATGAATGTTGTTTTGACTTGGATTTCCTAAAGTGTATACTATCAAGGCCTATGAGTCTAAATGTGTGGTGTTACATAGACCTATGTGTCTAAAGACTGTTATGTTACCAGGACCTATGTGTCCAAATGTTGTTATGTTACCCAAGACCAGTGAGTCAAAGGGGTTGTTATGTATGTGTAAGTGTTGCTAAGATACCCGGACCATAGAGTCCGAGGTTATCATTTGGATATGTTATGTTATGTGTGGATGTGAATGTGTTGCCCGGACCATCAAGTCCGAGGTTGTGATGTAAAGTGTGTTTGGTTAAGGAAGTTTATTTCCAAGTGATTACTGTGTTCTAATCTATTGATGTGTGAAAAGTGTGAACTTCGAGGACGAAGTTCTTTTAAGGGGGGTAGATTGAAATACCCCAAACCTTGATATGTGGTTTAAATATCAAATTATGGTATGTAAAGGCTAAAAAGTGCCTTAGTAACATCAGTGAACAATTTAAACCATAATAAATGCAATAAAGCATTAAGACACAGTTTGAGCAAAAACATGCTCTAAGCTATGAGTGAACTTGGTTAGGACCCAAAGAGCCTACCAAGACTTGATAACATTTAATTATGATTTAATAAGGCTAAATAAGTCCTTAGGAAACTTTGGTAGACAATGAAACCAAACAAAACACAAGGTAATACCTTAAAGTCAATATGAGCAAAAATGTGCTCTAAGCTTGGGATAAATGTGTATAAGGCCTAATGGTCATACCTATACCTTATTTATATGTTAATGAACATATTAAATCAATTACTACAAAAAAACCAAGCTTGAAAACAAGTTAAAACACAAAATGTGCTTTAAGGAGTCTTAAAGCACGTTTTTGAAAAATTTTCTTGTAAATGAGTTTTGAATGGCTAAATGTCCATCATTACTCTTTAATTAACATGTGTACTATATAGTATCACATTTGGGTGGCCATATTAGTGGGAAATCAAAAATTTCACTTCTATGTGCCTTGTATTTGTGAATAGTAATTTTTACAAGCTAGTATATAACATATGTTATGTTAAGTAATTAAATTGACAAACAAAGACTAAAATACCCTTGTTATATTAAAGGGGGCCGGTTTTTGTAGTGAGGAGTCACCAAGTATGTTAACTTGTTAAGTAAATAAATGTGACTCATAGTTACTATTTGCTTTAAGACTTAAGTATCTTCAAAAAGTAAGTTCTATCTTCATTCTCCCTTCCTTTCCTTCATTTCCCACGGTTCCAAACACACCACCAACCTCTCTTCTTGTTCTCTCTCGGTGATACATAATACAACCATGGAAGTCCATCTTTGACCACATGTAAAACCTAGCTCACTTAACCAAATCAAAAACAAACACCACCATTCTCTTAGTTAAGCCAAGCTCTACAATCTTGTCTCTTCAAAACTTCAAAACCTCCATTTCGGTGCCAAGAGAAACCACCATGGGAGGAGCTTGAGCTCATCTTTTCACATATTCTTGTTCTCCTTTGCTTCAAGGTAAGGAAACTCAAAGAAAATCCATGTTTCCTCCATGTTTGTTGTTGTCCGAAAATTCACCATTAATGGAGCTCTTATATTGCCTTGTTCTAGCTTCATTTGAATCTCCCAAGGGCTAGGAGGAGTCCTCTCTTGATACTTATCCAAGTTCTCTTCCAATTCCAAGGTAAAACAATTACCTTAATGTGTTAAAACAATATATGTAACTAGGGTTTACAATGAGATGAAGCTTAAAGCTTGAATACTCATTATGTTGTTTGTACAATGTATAGAACTTGACAAGGGATCAAGTACCCCACCGGTTTGTAAGGAAACAAGAAAGAAATTTGTGAGGAAAAGAGGTAAACAAACTATCTCAATGTAGTTTTAATGCCTTAGGAAAATGAGCTTGATTTGCTTGATAAAATACCTAAGGAGCCAATGGTGAGTGACCTAGTAAAGTGTTCTCAAGGAGACTAGTAAAAGAACATATGTTTTGGTGTATGTATTTGCAGGTCAAAGGCATTATTTATGTGGGAAATTCAGTGTTTAAGGTTATGCAATTTAAGGGCCTAAGAGCCATGTTATTTAAGGGCCTAAGAGCCAAGCAATTTAAGTTATGCACTATATTGTGATGTAGTGCTTAATGTGTGAAGTTTGTGTATAAAAATGTGTTTGATGGATTTTAGGTATTATTGAATGAATTAAGGTGAAAACCTAAGTGTTTGGATGTGAGTATATACAAGAGAAGCTATGGCCAAATTTGGGAAATGTGTAAGAAGTTCTAAGTGTTGTAAGTGAGTTTTGGTGAACTAGGAAGTGTTATAGGTGAATAAATGTTTACTTGAGAAGAAAACATGTATTAAAGTGATTAAGAGTGAGGCAAGGATTTAGGCATTATCTTAGAAGTTTTAGAAATCTATGGGTGTTCTTAAGATGTATTAAAGTCTTGGAGAAGTTGTTTAAGGTTTAGGTAAGGTTGGTGTTCAAGGCATAAGTGATGTTTAGGTATGATGTGAAAAAGGAGATTTAGTTAGTAAGAAAAGAAGTTGAGAGGTGATGATAAGGTGTAGAGGAAACACCTTGGTATTGTGGTCATTATAGGTGAAATGCCACCTAGAAATCATAAGGAGAAAACATTGTAAGTGTTAGGAATTTTGTGGAGATATAAGTAAAGGTTTAAGGAGTTAGGAAAAATAGTTTTGTGAGTGTTTAAGAATATCTTAAGGGTGTGTTTGAAGTGCCAAATGATGTTAGAACACATAAGAGGCCTTAGGAGAAGTTTAGTGAAGAATTGGCAAAGTTTGGGTAAGATTAGGAGGCGACCGACCCAGGGGCCGACCCAGTTTTTGGGTCGGTCGAGCCTCTGTTAAATGTTAGGAATGTGTTCGGTAATGGTCCGACCCAAAAGGGTGGGTCGGACATGGGTCGGTCGGTCAAGTTTTAAAGGAAGGAAAATGTTCGACATGGACCGACCCAGAATGGTGGGTCGGACGTGGGTCGGACGGGCATGATTATAAGGAAGTAAAAGGGGTCTGTAATGGACCGACCCAGCTGTGGGTCGGTCGGTGGGTCGGTCGGACCAAAGATGTTGTTTAAGGTTATGAAATGATGTGTAATGATGGGGATTGGTAGGTAATGATGTTATAAGGATGTTAAGGACATGTAAGGGGAATTTTAATGACACCTAAGGGGTTAAAAATTGTATTAAAATGTGAGAGAAAACAAGTTAAAATGTTAAGTTATGTAACTAAGTAAACGGGGAAAAATTAAGCATTGACATTAAATGATCAAGCAAACCCCGATGTTAATAAAAACACGTGTGATGTTAACAGTTGTTCGAGAATTGCTCGAGGAACATAAATGGACAGGATAAGTGGACTCCGGTGACAGGTATGGTTTTCTTGCAACCTGTGTCCTACCGGATTACACCGGCTTGTATGCCAATGTGTTTTTCTGTATGTTTGCCACGTTATGATATAAATCATGAAACGAGTTTACAGTCATTATTGTTATTGTATGTTTACGTGCCGATACCGGTAACCTCTAATGCGCTTGAAGGGCTAGTTAACCACTATTAGGTAAACGTAAGAGAACGGTATCCGGTAATAACGTTTCCGACCTAAGGCACGTTCTAACCACGGCTATGCGTGAGTTGGATATGTAATGCTTGTGCGTGGTGTTTGTATGTGAATGTATGACTCTCTTTTCCCTTGTGTATGTCTGACAAGACTTAACTCAATGTTTGTGATTGTTAATAAAGTTCAAAGATGAACTTCTAATAAGTGCTAACGGGGGGAATGAGGAGTCCGGTCTGTTCCGGCCACGCCTGTGAGTATGGGGGTCGTTGTCATATCAGGTTCGATCCTCTCTGTATGTTATGGTTGTTTTTCCAATTTGGTTCCCAACCTTCCCTTTAGCTTAACCAAGGCTATTACTGACTCACGTCGGGCCACAGGGGCATACTATTGTTATGTTTGTTTCGGTGTGCTTGGATCACTATATCCGGGGCACCTTGTGTTAAGTTAACCGTTCATTTAACGAGACGGTAACGAGTTATGTAACGAGCTTATCATGAGACTGGCAACAATCTCTAGGCTCACCAGTGTGTTGGTGATGTTTGGGTCGGTTCCTGAGAGGACCATTCCCGTTGTGTTATGTGTTTTGTTGTGATGCAATATTTATTGCGGTATTATGTTGTGCACATGGAAACGTGCAAAGTGTTGTTAAGTGTTGTTATGTAGTGTATGTTATAGGTTATGTAATGTGGAGTGTGTGGATCATGGATATGATTCCCAGTTTGTGATAAGAGGCGTTTAAGGATAACCCGATTTAAGGGTATGTGTCGTCTATTAAGGAAGTAGCTCCGTTGGAGGAGAAACACTCTAGGGATGATGAATACCAAGAGTGACTTATTAAGTAAGGATATATTATCCGTTGTTGAGCCCATTGAGGCGAAATGTTATGTGATGTGTGTTTATTGTTACATGGATGATTTAAATATAATCAACCGCATGTCAAGACGACAATTAGTTGTGCGTGGCCCGGTAGCATGTGGGCTGCGGGATTACCATACCAGCAAAGGTGCTGAGCCCCTTGGGGCCACCCCTTTCTCTTCTTTTCCTATTTCAGGTACGAAGTGCTGGAAGCCGTTCGAGAGTAGGACGGGTAGTCATTAAACATGGGTAAACTTTTAAGTGTATGTATACAGTAGGTGTAGTAAGACCGATATTGTTGTCGGCACCAGTTATAATACTCGGTATAGTTGATAAGGAGTATGTTGTTGTTGTTGTTAATGGAAAGGGATACTAATGTATAGTTGCTCGGGAATTTAGCCCATCAGACCGGTACATTGTGTATGTATTAGCCTTGTTAGCCACGTGGGTGGCTAACGGCGTGTAACACCATCAAGTTAAGTAATGTGATGAGGTTGTTCTTCCGCTGCAGTTTGTCGTAAGTATGTCAATGTTGGATGGGGTGTTACAATAAAGAAATAAACCTCACGTGAAATAACGAATATGAAATCGTTTCATGAATCAATGAAATTATTATACGAGTTACATAAATTAACACTCTCAGATTAATCCTATTCTAGGACATTGTTTGACCAGACGTTGACCGTGAACTAAACAAGTACAGTCTACGGTGAACGGTATGGAATTCTTGCAGTCTGCTTTCTACCGGATTACACCGGCTTGTGTGCTATCTGTTGTTTGAAATAACGACCAAGATAATTGTTGTAAAATGTTGTATTACTCTTGTGCACTGTTGTGTTATTCTATGTGCGTGATGTTGCTAACTGTAACGTGTATGTCCCACGCATACAACACTACCTTACCAGTGGAATAAATACCTGCGCTTTATTATACCGAGAACTTGTACTCAAGTTTCTCACTAACTTCACTTTATAACAAACGTCGTTGTCCTAAACATGACAACCGACAATGCACATTGTGTTCTTGATCATTGTCCTTGAGTGACATTTAACAATTCTATACTACGAGAACGAGGAGCCCAATTGGAGCTGGCCATGCATGCTACCGGAGTTGTACCTGTCACAGGTCGTCTCCTATACAATTTACGTCCCGACGGAACAGTACAAGTGGGGAGGAAGACTTTATTCCTCTCGAGGGTTCGATTCCCAACAGTTCAAGTGGGGAGGAAGACTTCATTCCTCTCGAGGGTTCAATTCCCAACAGTTCGAGTGGGGAGGAAGACTTTATTCCTCTCGAGGGTTCGATTCCCACCTTTCCATAGTGCAGGAGTTAACTACGTTATCTTCTGAGGGACTAATTACCCACCTAATGTACGAGAGTCCCATCTCGTCTAAGGGTTTATCATACCCGACTATCTTACTCCACGAAGGAGGTTAACGAGGTCACAATACCTCCACTGCTGTGAAGTACTCTTATATACATGTTAGTCCCATCGTGAGGATCTGACTACTGATGATTAAATACAGGACATCTAACTTGACCTTCTGCGCCTTGTTCTGTGTGACATTGTTATCCTTGTATGGATGCTTGTTATGATTATGTTATGATGTTTATTTACAGCTTTATAAAAATGACTTGCATGTATTCGACAAAATAGTTGGCGTGGCCCAGTAGCTTGTGGGCTGTACGATTTCATACCGACAAATTATTTTGCTGAGCCGTTTCATGGCTAAACAATTCCAGGTACCTGAAGAATGAAGAGATTGCCCGACCGAGTGTAGGTGGGGTAGAATTAAGACAGGGGTTTATTACCACCGGTGTCATCTTACGGTACTATATGTTTATTATCGACTTTTGTTGTTTTAAGAGGTTTGTATTCAGCGCTCAGACCGCATCATTTGTAAGTTGTGTTGGAGTTAGCCTTGTTAGTCACATGGGAGGTATCATCGTTCAGGTTATTGGATTTCGGGTTGGGGTGTTACAAAAAGTGGTATCAGTGCGTAGTTGCGCTCTGAGATCTGAGTACAACTGAAATTAGCCTTGGGATACAGGGTGTGTGATAGAACAGTGAGGAATAGAAAGTCAGTTTTTACTTGGTCCGCCGAAGGGCGTTAATAACTGTTCAAACTTACAGTAACTACAAACTATGACCTGCCTAAATAACAAGCAGATGTCATGAAAAGGAATACATTAAAACAAATACTTAAGACTACCTAAACCGGCGAAAAGGATTTGTTGAAGACCGTACGACGCCAACTGTCATTTACACGGGAGCTGACGACGAATAACAGTGACGCTATACCAATGACAACCAGAGAAGCTGACAATACTGCCAAGTATACAGTGATGATGGAATAAGAGTATATCTCAATGGACATACACTGCATGATGATCCGACCTGCGCGCATGGCGCACTTGCTACAACAAGTGCTGCTCCAGTAGACCAAACAAAAGAGAACGAAGACCCACACGGGAAGAGAAAAACACTGAATTTTATGGGATACCCAGGCACTGAGCTTGCTGCCCAGTGCGGGACGGGAAAATCTTTCAATCCCTTATTAACTTCGCGAGAAGACCGTGCGAGACCTTGAAGTATGACTATCAGAATAGTCCTACAAAAATAACCAATTATAATATCAAGAAAATTATAACAAAATCTCACTATACAACTAAAACATCAAACGTAAGTAAACAAGGGATGTAATACATGCTCAAATACCCCCCAAATACCAAGGTCTAAGCTAGTATCTACAGTGACAATGCTGGACTCCTAATAAACAGTGAGAAGAGAATAACTTGGAATCCATATATTTTGAAGTTAGGAGAACCACCAAAGTAGTAAAACTAAATGCTATATATAAATATATATGACTGGGAGATTATAAATCTGAAACCTTTTGAGGAGTATTGATATATTTCAGAGGGATAAGTATCATAAAATATACCTACCCTATTTTGAGGCACATGTCCTACACTATCCTTATGGATTTATATGAGCATATGTCTTTTATGGCAGCTCGATTTGTGGATACCAGTAAAGAGCTCAGAAAATCAAAGGAAGCTAACACCAATGTAATATATTTTTTTTATATGATCATAGTAACAAATATTTCTCTATGGAGGAGTGTAAGCTATACTAATAGTTTGAACTGGATATACACCAAAGGTGAGTGGAAGTTAAATTTTTAAGGGGGGGAGAACATACCCCTTGACTTGTAACAATCATTTTACACGTGAACTTTCCTAACGATATATACCAATCTCTATGATTATAAATCCTCTATTTTATACACCTAAGCGACCTATTTTTGGAAGCCATTGAGTGGTGGATTAACCACGTTTCTAAGAGATAGAAATGAACCATATGTTTTGATTGTCTTGTCACCAAACCGTAGGATTCAAACTGGGAACCCCTAGTTAGGAATGGTACTAATATTAAAAGATATTTAACCTAGGTTGAACATATGATTCACCTGATCCATGGAGTTTAAATGTAACAAGAAAAGGCCAAGCTTTAAGGCGGAGGAATTAATACTTTATGGAACCTTAACTGTAAAATGAGTTATAAAAACTTTTCTTGGAGTCTTATTCCAGATTTAGTAATAACTATAACTGTCTTTTTTTTCCAAGCAGTGATAACCAAGGTGTATGCAATAAACTAGCCCTGATGAGTTAAATACTAGATAAAGCCTTTTAAAGAGAAGAGTATGTCTCAAGGTATCCAAGTCCATAACTGAATTTATTGCTTGTATGATGGGTCCTAGAGTTGAATGATTGTTGAATATAATTAATAGACAATATGTGTCTAGATGTTTAATAAGAATTTATCTTTTATGCCAAGAAGAAAAACTGGCTTCCCCGCTTGATGATTCGATCAAAGGAATTTAATTCTGGGGATTAAGGAATACACTAGTTTCAAGTGTAAGTTACAACAGTTACTAGAGTAGTTGTATAACAGTCAAGGAAGAATGTTGTAATCACCACGTCACAAAGTCTTGATAAGATAAAATTTGGAAATTTGCAATTATGTGGTTGTTTGATATTTGACGTGGGAGGTCGAACTTGGTCCTGGTCAGATCAAGGGAAAACCAAACACAAAATGGAGTGGAAGGATAGTTCGACACTGACGCTGACCCCGACAGGGTTGGATGATTCCTGAGACTCCCTACAAGTGGTCACCAATATCTCTGTGATAAGTAAATATTTGTTCTTAAATCTAATCTAAAATCTGTCTAAAAAGTATATTAGATGTTGAGGATGTAAGTTAAAAGTTAAATTAACCAAGCTATCCTGAAGAGATTTAATAGCTAAAACAACTCAGCGTATGTCGGAAAAATACTCAACTGTGAAGGAAATACTAACAATTAATATACCATGAACCATGTTAATAAATTAAATATGGGATCAAGAAACAGTTACCTATAATAGGAGTATTCTCAAACTACCTTCTAAATATGGCCATATTACCATCTGAAGGGAAAGATAGACTTTCATGTCCTTATTTATGGATGCAAACCCAGTATATTAAATGGGAACCTACCTATAAGCTTGGTAAAATGTAAAGAGTAGAAACATTATATTAATACTCACATGAGTTAATTCATAAACCGTGGAAACATTTGGAATTGTGAGAAATATGTACCTTGTTAGAAACCCTAACGGGAACCCAACTATGGTATACTTAATGAACAGACAATAAAAGATCGGGTATGTAATACCGACAATTAGTGAATCAATATAAACAGGAAATCTTTATATATTATATACAAGATGCACGGCTCGACCGTAGCTCATACATTACATTGAAAATGAAAACCGAATATGGTAACAGTAAACCCAAATACCTGAACCACGGGATGATGACCTGAAGGTCAAAGAGAAGAACTTTAATATACCCCAGTATTTATTCAAGACCCAAAGGCCGACGATTACAGCTACAAGAGGTGACGAATAGAAGACAAAGTCAAGACCAACAAGAATACTACAACTATTTACAACAACTGAACCACTGAATGCACAACAACACCGACAAAGATGATGAACCCCACTCTCAGGACGCTACCACTATCAATGATGAATTTATATAGTAAACCAATCGGGTAAGGACCCATGGAAGGAAGAATGCTTCAACCAAACGTGCGAGAGCTTATGGACTTGACAAGGAGTAATCCTAAATTGGACAAGTAAGTAATAATATATATCAAGAAGATACCCCATATGCGAAGGCAACTAGCGGGAAGAACACAGGAAAAGAACTCAACAACGAAAAATCAAATGGAAGGTGAACTGTATTACAGTATATGCCACATAGAGGAAGAACCTCGTAGTAGATTTGCTCAAAAAGGATAATGAAAGATACATCACATGTGCCTGAACATCACAGGATGGACAAACCTTACAATATTATTGGAAGCCGACGTACAGTAAAAAGATATACAACGAAGAATACCAAGCTATGCTGCAACTAACAGCTACTAAGAGACAAGATAATCAGGAGCGGTGGCATACCGCGGCACATCAATCCGACAGTCTAAACAAGACATGAAATAATTTGACAACAAACAAGATGGAAGATCACCTTCACCCATACATACGGGATTCAAATATAAAAGCATGATAATGCAAAATAAAACATGTCAGAGAATGCATGAATTCTTAGGGGCAATACCCCGTAAACGGACAAAAGTCCAGTCAAGATCAACATTGACAATCAAACGAAAATAATGGTGAACACAACTCATCAACCCTACATGTGAACATAAAGAAACTTAAATATACCACCTATGAAGCGCATTTAGGACTATTCCAAAATGATCGAACATTACTTATTCAGAGTCGCGCAACGGAAGCGGGTGGTCCCATCAGTTAAAATTATCTACTGAGCTCAAGGGAAATGCACAACGTATTTCACGTATCTTAACCAAAATATGTGCCATACCCACCTAAAATCTTACAGCCGAGAGGCTATCTTTTAAACTAATCGTAAGTTTTAAATAAGAGTGAAGATTGCTCACTATTTCCAGACAAGTTGTGATAGTCTAGGGTACGGGGGCGTACCCCTCTTTTTAAGGGGGGGGAGAGCCTACCACGTTTTAGCATTTTAGCATGGAAGTACACTTTCATTGTACTGTTGCACTGTGATTTGTATGTGAACAAGTATGACTTTGTGATTCTATGAACTCTTACTTGATGATGTGTACTACGTTACACTAGCATGAATGGATTATGTGTACTACGTTACACTATATTGAAGCTACTTTGGCACTACGAAATTATGTGTACTACGTCTTTAATACCCCGGACCTTATAATGGTGATTTAATTACTCTAATAAAATTATTAAGGGCCTAATTGTGCCTAGAGAGTATTGGTAAAAAGAATAAAACCAAAAGAAAAGAGAAAACGCTTGAAAAGCGAAAAACGCTAAAATGCGCATTAAATGAAAATAAGAGATATATAACCTCGTCAGGGTCCGAGATGGATTCCTAAGGCTTAGTTAGGCCTAATTAGTATACGGGAATGATTCCCGAAGAAACCGGATCCAAATAATGGATTAAAACGCTAAATAAGCATAAAAGCACGTTTTTCGAGAAAACCCGGAAACGTGACTTTAAGTGGTCAAATGGACCCGTAAAAATTATAGTTGATTAAATAACTATAATTAAGTATTAATGGAAGCTTAATAACCATTAAAATTAATTAAACGAGAAAATTCCAGAAAACGGACCCGGTAAGTGAATAGTGTCGAGACTGGGAGACGAAACACGTTTAATTCGAAAAGAAGAAAAACGACCCGGGCTATTAATTCATGAAGGCCGGTTTTGATTAATATGTATACACTCATTAATAGCTTGTTAGCTAATTAGTAATGAGATGACAAAGAAATAAATAAGTAAAGCAAATAGTGAATAGTAAAAAGCAACTTTACTACTCTCACTCACCCTCTTCCTTATTCCCTCACGGTTATTTCTTCCCCTCCAAACCGAGCTTCTTCTTCCTCCTCTGTTAATGCGCGATTCCACACAGCACCACCACCTCCATCTTCAATCTCCCCTAACTTGCTCATTTCTCCACCGAATCGCACAAAAATTGTACCGTTGGATTCGTATCGGCGAGGGCTACGTTTTCCACCCCTCAAAATCTTGATTCCTTCACCTTCACTTCCATGGGTGTTGGGCCTTTTGAAGCTTGAAGAGCTGATTTTTACTCTCCATCATCTCCTTAATGCTCTAAGGTAAAAATATAAGCAAAAGTTCATAATTCCTAGCTTGTTCTTGCAATTTGGAAAAATTTCCCACGTTGAAAATTTTCTTCCATTTCAGTCGGTTTCTTCATGTCCTTGTGGAGTGGTGGAACTTCATCATTTTGATTGCCAAGCTCTCCTTTTGGATACCCTAAGGTAATATCTAAGCTAGAGCCTAAAAACTAGTGCTTGAAATACTAGTTTTGTATGGGAGGGTTTGTATTAATAAAGCTTGCAATGTGTGTATGGGGATATGGTTGTAGATGGCAATCTAGACCCCCTTGTTTGGTGTGAAAACAAGAAGAGAAAGATGGAGAAAAGGAAGAGGAAGAAGAGAAAGAAAAACAAAAAACAAACAAGGTAAAAGCTCACCTTGAGCTAGTTTTTATTTGACTTGTGAATCATATGTTAGGTTGAATTAAGAACCTTGAATTGTGGTAGTCTTGATACTATAATGTTGGTGGCTGAATGAGAGTGTCTCAATGGGTTTAAGAGTGCAAAATGAACCTAGGAACCCAAGCTAGTTTATATGTGAACAAGTGGGAATTTAATGTGATTGTTAATGTCTAAACCAAACAGGTGTGAAGAAGTGTTTGTGAGCATATATGGTGTGGTGAATATGCTAGAGAAGTAGGCCAGTGCTGTCAAAATTTGCCTAGGAATGGATAGATTTGGGTGTTTTATTATAAGGATGAAACTAGGTGTTTAAGAGGTGTTAAGTGAGTGGTTAAGGATTTGGAAACCAAACTAAGGAGAAGTGTGTATGAGGAGTAGAAATAATGTCAACTGAAGTGTTGGAAATGGCATTATTTGAATGGTAAAAGAGGGAGCCAAATCTGTTACAAGAAGTGAAGGAAACGAGAAAACTAGTTATGAAAGTGTAAATGAATTTTAAGTGAAAATTAACTAGAACTTGTGAGTGCACTTGGTGCTTGGTTTAAGGAGGTTTAGGTGGGTAATTAGGTGCTAAAACATGTGGATTATAAGTGGGGAAGATTGGGTAATTAAGGGACTAAGAGAAGACCTTGAACAGAATTGGAAAATGCTGAAATTGCAAAATCTGTAGCAGGGTCCGGGACTTAGGTCCAGGACCAAGTCCCGGACCACCCCTGATTTTACGCCCGAGAGTTCTCTGCTTGCTTGGTCCGGGACTTAAGTCCATGCCCAAGTCCCGGACCACCCACAATTTTTAAGCCGAGACTTTGCCTGCATTATGGTCCGGGACCTGACTCCTACATGAAGTCCCGGACCAGGTGAAAATAAAAGCCGATAGTTATACCTTGTAATGGTCCGGGACTTAGGGTGGGGACCAAGTCCCGGACCACCCCCAGAAACCTACAGAGAGCATTTTAAAGGTTGGAAATGATGGGGGTTTAAATGTTAATGATGTTATAAGATGTTAAGGCCTTGTTTGGTGACATGTAAAGGCCCTAGGAAGTGTAAGAAAGTGTTAGAAGTGATTGTGAAGTGAGAACTCAAATTTACAAGAGTAAAACCGAGTTAACGGGATAACGGGGAAAGTACGGGAGTAGCATTTAATTATGTTCCGTATGAGCTTAGTATTAACAGTAATGTTTGAAACATTATCAGAGAATCATGCGTGCCCCGAGCATGGTGAGATGACACGGTAAAAGTAAAAACCTCGGTGAAAGGTATGATTTTCTCATACTCCGCGTGCTAACCGAGTTACGTTGATTTGTGTGTTTGTGTGCCGGCTTAATCAAGATTAAAGCATGAAAATAATCCCTTGGTTGATTATGTATGCCTTGTTGTATGTTGAATGAGCTAACATACTTGTATGCCGGTGTGGTCTAACATAGTGAATGGACCGACTCGTAGTGAGTAACGTTTGGCTAGAGACCCATAGATCGGGTCGACGCTTATGATAACGAAAACGTGCAAACACACAAACTATCCGTTAAAGTATAACGATAACGCAAACATATGAACTCCCTAGAATGTGAGGAGAAGTACGGGTTGAGTAAATACCCGATAATAGTTAGAAAACCACATTGAAACGATCCACGAAACAAATGAGAGTGGAAAGATCAATGAACCTCCTTCAAGAGGATTTAAGATAGTTCGAAGATGTGAACTAGTGAAGAAGGCAAAAGAGACCTGAGGGATTAGTAACTCCCTTGAGACAGGGTCGACCTCCTATATGAGGATTTTACCTGATATATGTAAATAACCGAAAGTATGAGTAAAGTAAATGTTTGGGTAACTCTTAAAACCTAAGATTAACCAAACTTAAGTAATGTTCCAAAGGTCATTAGAAACATCGAGTGCGATGCTTCTAGACTAATATACACAATATTGTTATAACTCCGAGAGGGAGTGTATGGGAATGTATGCAGTCCGAGAGTAGTCGGGACTAAGTAAAAGAGATAGGAACTAAGAGAGAGTTCCATGAGCTAGTTGAACCTTCCCACCATGCTAGACCCGGAGTAGGGTCGAAACCGGGGAAGTAAGACTATGCTAGAGAGCCATGAGTTTTGGCCTAAGTATTTATTGAGAGTAGCAAGCGTGACGTAGGAGACCTGCAGCGTCTCGAGAATCTACAAGAGCATGAGTATAAATAACCCAAGAGTATGGGTGAGATAATGAGAATAAGTAACCCGAGAGTGTGGGTGAGTATAGTACGAGTAGCCCAAGAGAATGGGTGTGTATATGAACAAGTAACCCGAGAGAGCGGGTGAGGTATTGAATAAGTAAACAAGGCATAGTGAGGTATAACCCTCAAGGCCTAAGAGTAACCAGACACAACTAACAACCTTGTTATGTTAGTTAGGAATTGAGTTCCATGATTGGATGTAGATTCCTTGAGCATTACATGTACTTATTGTATTGCTATGATGCATGTTGTTTGACTAATGAACTCCATGTCTATCCGACAAAAGTAGTCGGCGTACCCCGGTTAGCGCTCGGGGTATGCGAATTTCATATGCAGCGTTAAGCTGAGCCCCTAGGGGCGATGTTTTTATTTTACAGGTACACCGAAGATGTTACCGTTCGAGAGTAGGACGGGGTCGGTGGGTTGCTTGGGTAGTTGGATTTAATTACTTATGTATTGAAAGAGGTGTAAGACCGAATATGTTGTCGGCATCCATATATTGTAGACTCGGTATAGTAAAGAAATGAAATGTGTATTGTGTTAGTATTGTGTAATCGGTTGTTCCAGTTCATCAGACCGTTACGGTATGTAAGTTTAGCCTGGTTAGCCACATGGGTGGCTAACGGCGTTGTTTCACCCTCGTTGTAATTAGAGTTCCGCTGCGTGATTAAGAGGTAATGATGAGATTAACTGTTGGGGTGTTACAAAAATGGTATCAGAGCGAAGTATCGCTCTGATGACTGGAAATACCGAGCTTAGGTAATACCAAGTTAGGAATTAGAGGCTTAGGGCTAAGGGTTGAGTGGTTGCGTGAGAGATGCGCTAGATAGGAACTTCCAGTATGATCTGGATACCTACAATACCAGACCCGCCCTCCACAACCCCCGTATTAAAAGCTTGGGAAAGAACGCCAGAGAGACGGGAAACCTGATCTGGCACTTATTTAATGTTTAAATATGAACCAGAACCTGTTATGCGGTAGGTCCCGAGAACCGGAAACCCCGGATACGGATTCCGCTGGAACGACAATAACCGCACTTAAGGGCGGGAGATCGAGAAATCCTATTCAAAGGAGACCAGAACCAGTAGCAGCCTGGGGTGACATGCTTAGCAATCGCGAGAACCCGGCTGGCCGAGCAATGGCAGGAAGGAAAGCACCAACCGTGCAACGAGGCGGACTCTTGGGAAGTAACAAAACCGGGACTCAAGTCCACAGACCGCCATAGGTAAATAATACCACCAGCGGTATATTAACCGACTAAGAATCTAGTCAAGAATAGATACACCCGCCCAGCCACACCCGAAGAGGTTGCAACATTTAACTGATATAGCTTAGACAGCTACAAGCATAATTACGGGACATACCCGAACAGGACTACAGCAGTAGTGCCTGAATGACTTAACCCTCGGTAACCACAGTAAAGACGTGGGACGAGCAACGAGATAGAACATAAAACCAAGTAAATAAGGAACTCCAAGAGTGGAGAAGCACCTAAATGAATGACAACCATGTCAGGATGAATAAGAAGCAGCCCTAAAGAGCAGTTATCCAACCAAGGAAACGAAGGAAGAGCCGACAAGGCTACCAAATACAATGTGAACGATACCGTGACCGGTATGAGTTAACCCAAAACCCGCCTGAACCGCGCACTTGCCTCGGCAAGTGCAGTAATAACGGGACCGTTAAGAAGAATCTTAACAAGTGACAAGTACTTAGCAAGTACCAAGATGGCGAACAAAGCCAATATAGCAACTTAAACCCTATGAATTGAGAAACGAAACCTTGGTGAGGCCTAATGGCCTGACCACTGTATTGGAAAACATACCAGTCAGCGAGAAGCTGGACTCGGTAAGGAGCAGTCGGCATTGAAATGCCATGAACATTTATTTTCAAACCCAAATTTTTCCTTCTAAAACATAAAATTTTCCAAAAAACCCCTGAATTTTAAACCAAACCAGAGAACCACGATAAGTTATCATATAATGATACAAGAGGAGTTGGCAATAGAATACTTCACTTAGGCGTGACCGACTCTACAAGTGTACACAAACGAGACATGGAACGACCGCACTCCGAAGGAGCTTGCGGACCTGACAGACCAATTATGAGTTAGTCAGGTAGGTGGTAACGTATCAATAAGATACTCCATGTATGTATACAAGTAGAGTACGGAACACGGGAAGTAGCCCACTCCATACTACGGACGAAAGAGCCAATTCAAACCAAGACAGTTAGACACCCCGAATGATCGAAGAACACAAAGAAGCTTACCAAGATAAGGGAGTCAAGAATCTAGTAAGATGACGGATCTAAGAATATAACATAGAGAAGTGCGAGAAGCACAAGGTAATAAGTATAGACATGGGATATGTCTCAGGAATCAAGGAGGAAATACATAATGACTGGAATGAATACCAGTGTAAGCTAAATGACGAAAGCCTAAAAAGAACATATTAATGTTCGATAACGGGATAGAGTTCCCACAGTATACTTCAATGAAGTGAATGACAACCTGACCAAGAAGGTAAAGGAAAAGTACCAAGGATCTACCCAATAATGGGAGACATTACAACCTTAAACGGGATAGTCAAGTATATAACCGCAAGGCGGAGTAAGGAACTGAATATACCCATGAATTCAGGCCAGATGAGATGAAAAACTCAGTAACACCCAGGAGCAATCCGAGAAGGGTGCCAGAGTCAACAGTAGTTGAACAAAACATCGTGTTGAGAACACAAGTGTTAAAGAGAACACTCGGGTAGAACCCGAAGGGATCCCACGTAACACGGGATACCCTAGATTGCCAGAGGGCACGAATTAATATCAAGATAATTAAAGGGACTTCCATGTACGGAAGCGTGATGAGACAACCATATCAAAAACCCAGTAATACCTCCAAACCATTTAATGGTATACGGAGAAGTAGAAACCTATATAAACAACCTGCATGGAGCATGACTCGAGGCAAGGTGGCTTGTAAGCCAATAGAACCAACTATAATTCGTAGATTCAAACGTTGCAAAACATATGCATAAAGGCATAAGAGTTATTGTGGAGCACGAACCACTACCTTAGAGTGGGGGATACCACTTGTTATTATGGGGCCTAAAGAGGGGCAATTGCGTGAAACCTCCAGAGAAAGGCTACCACCTAAGTATGTAATGTGAAACCGCTAGAACGGCGTGATGATACTTGAGCATGTGTTTATTGCCAAGGAATAATTTGAACAGAGATAGTATGTAGAAAGGCTTTGATAACAGTGGAAAAAAACCGAGAGAGTAATCGGTTGAGTAGCAAACACAGTACGTGTGCAATACGAATTGCAGAGTAAACAATGCGCAATAAGCATAGAGGGGTTAAAAAAGTATATTGTATTGAGCCAAGTGAATGGCAAGCCATAGTATAAATGGCGGGAGTACATGAGCGGAAAGCTAAAGTAGTAGCGGATGCCATATAAGCGAATGTTGTAATGAGTAGAGCATGATACGCAGTAACAGATAATGATACGGAGCTAATGAGAAATGTGGTAAAGGAGACATAATCATTCCTATCCCATGAGAGATTTACTGTCAAGGGTTTACGCTTCGCACTCTGTATGACCGAGTGTTTTGGTATTGCCTTGTGCGGTAATGATCGAGTGGGAGAGCCAGGAATTAAGAATGTCAACGAAGCCTATTGAGTGAGAATCTAGAGAAATAACCGTGCGGCCTTTGGCCAAAGATGCATAAAGAACGTGGAAAGTAACCCACAGGTCCCAGGACCGATACATAGTAACGCATAGTGGTAGATGAAGAATTCTTGTATAGACAAGTAAACAGACATAAAAATTAAACGAGGAAGCACTACACTGAGTAGTAGCTTGACCTTAACCGACAATAAGTCGGGAATAGTAAGTGAATAATCACAAGGTATACAGTGCTATACGAAGTAGAATCCCAGAGAACTGGAGAGACAATCTAAAATTCATCGAATTCGCATACGGTAAGAGATACCAAGTGTTATACCCAAAATTTTGACCCCCTGGTTAGGGTCTACGTGGTACTGGTGTTGTGAGAGGCATTTTAATCAAGCGGTGAGGGATACCGGCCCGATCGGCACGTTCCATGGCATGGGGAGCAGCTTCGTCACTTTCAGGGGCGTTTTGGTAATCTTTAAAGGCTCCTAAGACCTCTTGTAAGCTTTCTCTCTCCTCCAAAGGATGCCCAAATCAGCTTGAAACGCTTTGATATTTTAAACCCATGATAGAGGATGACATTTTAAGCATAATGGCGTTGGAATTTTGATTTTTTCGAATTTCCAATAATTTTCTATCAATTTCTGACCGAATCTGACGAGAAATTCAATTTAAAAATATTCCAATATTCAAAAAATTCGGTTCCACCTCAGAAATTCATAATATCCATCCTTGACACGTGGTTAAAATTTCACAGCAAATTCCTTTGGGAAGTCACTTAACTAAAATATCGAAAAATCTTACTTTTACTAGATTTTCTTTATCTTTAAGAAAGTCTATATAAGGGGATAGGTTTTTGGATAAAGGAAGGACCTCATATGCTCAAGAACCCTAGATAGTCAGAAAACACAGCCTCCTCACCTCTCTCACGTTTTCCAACACCCGGCCACCCAAATCATACCGAAAATCCCCCGAAATCACCATCTAAACACGTTTTCCAATCCCCAAAGTATCAATAGTCATCAAAACCCCACAAAAACACCACCAAAACGTGAAGAACAGCAAGAACAACCAACAACCAGAAGCTTGGGTCGAAATCCTCTCGGGTCTGCCATCAGCGGAGCACTCGACGAATCCCGGTGTGAAGAAACGTTGTGAATCCGAAGGTAAAACAGGTAGAAACTCCACTTCCCTAATTCCCCACGGTATTATCTGTCCTGCCTCAAAATTTGGGCTCAAACTAACCTTCGTACGCTTCTGTATTGCTGTTTATTCAAGCTTCTGTCCAATAACTTGTTTACCAAGTTTCGTGCATAATTCGAATTCAAATTGAGAACTTTCGATCACTAACGCATTGTACATCTTTCAGGCTACGCACCCATAAAATTTGAGCCAAAAACACCTTCGGGAACAGCCTTAACGCCGCCGTCCGAGGGCGGTCCGCACCCACGGACGTCATGTCCGGGGTCCCGGACTCCTTGTCCGTAAGCCCGGACGCCCACTGACGCGGCGAGTTTTTTAAATTTTAAAAAATTTAGGTTTTTCTAATAATGTCCGGGCCCACGGACGGCCTGTCCGTGGCCCCGGACTTTACAATTTTCTGTTTTCTATTTAATTCGACTTTTATTTTTCATATAGGTTAACTAGGGTCCATGGTCTTGGACATTAGGTCCGTGGCCACGGACGGAAACAAAATTTGACCTAATTCTGCCTCTGAAACCCTAGTTTAGGTAATTTTAATTTCCACTTTAATTTTCTGTCAAAAAATGCTAAAAAACACAAAAAAACAGAAGCGCGCACTTAGGTTAAAAAGCAACTTTGTAAAAAGCCGTAAATAAACTAAGTAGAGGAAAAACGACCTAGGAAGGGTAATGAAAGTAATTGAACCCTAATTAAGTCGAATATCGAGCCCCCGAACTCGAACTCTCCTTTCCTAATTTGATCTAGGTTAAAATTAGGTGGCGACTCATAATAAGTTCCAGTGAGCTAGCTTAGATTTTAATAATTATTGTTATATGACATAGTTATTAACCTTAGGTTATAAGTGGACCTAAAACCCGATTGGATCCTAATCAACTTTAATCAACATATGATAGGGTTTAAAATCGAGGCTCACAGACTGGCGACTCTGCTGGGGACAAACTTCTTAATTTTAACTTGCTTAATTTTAAGAAAGAGGGCTTAACTCGAAAAATGTTAATTTATGGCTTTTATTACATTGTTTGTTTATCTTTGTGCGCACTTTAATTCCTGCACCTTTGCATCATATGAGAGCGAGGGTCCACGCAAACCGATTTCACCCTGGGACCCGTTTGAGGGTCCCCTGTCAGGGACTCACACCTTTTGGGTGATGTGAATAAGCGGGGGAAAAGAGGAGGGTGTCGTCTAAACCACACCCCCTTAATACCTGGGCCTTAGCCCCAAGCGTTTTCCTGGCAGTGCCCTTACCTAGCCCTTTGTTTGGTCAGTCAAAGACCCGACCGTAGACGCACACCTTCAGGTGATGTGAAAAGAGTGGGGAAGCCCAAAGAGAATAGCGTGCAAGCCCTATTCCTTTGTGGCGACCTGGGCCCGCGCCCCAAGCACCTCTCCGGATCGATCCATACCCGGTTTGATTCAAACGTCTAGTAAGGACATGTTGAATTTGTGTGGGCCTTGTTTGCTTGTATGATCGGCCCACTACCCAGCCTAGAGATTGATAGGAACTTCTCCTACATCAACCTAGCCCAGCACGAATTGGCAGCTCTATTTGTTTGCGGCCCAGAGGCCCTGTTTGGTTTAACATGTGAGTCGTTCGGGCTTCGGCCCAAAAGTCTAGACTTAGGTGATTTCTCTTCTGGCCCAATTTGAATTATCCAATTAGTTCTAGGCCCATAAAAAAGAAATCCACCTGAACTTGAAATAACTCACAAGTCCTGAAAATAAAATCTTTTTCGGCTTAGCAACCATCTTCTCTGGCCCAAAGAAAGTTAGGCCCATTTGTGATTTAGGGATCGTTCCAGCCCATGTTCTTTATTTCAGGCCCAAACACATTTCGGCCCAAGGGCTCATTCTAGTCTAGGAAAACTCTTCACTTGGGCTCTGACCCAAAATCCTAGATCTAGGTGCCATCTTTTAGGCCCAACCAAAACCACTCGGCCCAAATTCCAGAGCAATCAGTCCGGCCCAAGTACCACACTCATGACTCATTTCATCTAGGCCCATAGACCAATTCATAGTTTTGGCCCATGAGCTTCTCTCTCAATCCAGAATTTCAGCCCATAAAACATTTGAATCCAAGATAGTTTGCATAATTCATTCATTCCAGTTTCCGGCTTCAAGGCCCAACAAGAACATCAAACGAATCTTAGACCTCAGGGCTCAGTGGCCCATTCACGGTCCATGTGACTTCCTTCATCTTGTTTGCTCAATTTCTGGACTAAGGGATTCAGGCCTATATGTCTGTTCTAGTCTAGGAATCACTTTAATCTGTGCACTTCACTCTCAGTTTGGAGAAGACTCAGGCCCAGTTACTTCCTACATAACCCATAGGCATTCCTAGTTCAAACATTTTACAGGGCCCACTCGAAGTTTGGAAGGAAGACAATCATGGTCAATGGCATCCCGACGGTCAACCGCTTGGGTCTTCAGCGCGTCGGCATCAGACAGTTCAACATCACTATTTTATAAGTTTTCTCGATTTAGCAGTTTTCTTTTCTCAGCCATTCTTCCAACTTTTATGGTGGCTAGCTTCCTTTATCATTTTAGGTAGTTTTCTTAAGATTACAATTTTTGATGTTGTTTTTCCATTTATGAATTAGAGCATAGTTCCATTTTCATAATTTTTGTGCATTTAAGAACACCAGAAAAATGAATAAGTCATCGCGTCATTTCACCCACATCCACTACCTTGATCACATACATCCCATGTGTCTCACACTCCCCTCTCCACATGAAACTCATTCTTGCGCAGGGAATATCTCACCACCTTGTCGGCTTCCACCACTTGTCACCTCTCAATAGAAAGTTCCACCGTACACTGAAAGCATCCCACTACCATGCTTTACTTTCATCATTACATCACTCTACCAAAACAACAAGACTTCATCGCCACGTACCACCACACATACAGCCACCTCCAAGGGCTTGTCAAAAAAAAAACCCACAATAATACTGGGGGCAATCTGAGTTAAGGGTCGATAATGTTTATTTCATTGGTTTAAAGCGCGTGAACAAGTCTCTGAGTGAACATTTCGCGAGAGTGCCTTGAGCGGTAAAACCATGAGTGAAAGAGCATGTCATTTTTATGTGACTCTAGAGAGATCACATTCAAAGGTAAGGTAAACGGCATAACTCCGACCGAAGGAGACACTTTGTAAATTTACGCTTAAACCTGTGAAAAGTAACAAAGAACGGATACACAACTATTAGGGATGACGAAGCACCTAGGTACAACACCACACAGCCAAAGCTTGTGAACCCTGACATTACACCCTAGGTACCCCGCTGAGCTTTTCGTATACGTTCCCCTTTTTACAACACTATAAACTCCACAAACAAGCCAACCAATGATGAATAACCGACCCGGTGACCAAAGGAAGCAAGGAGCCCGACTTCCGAACAGCACTTCACAAGTCCAAAGAAGCGAATTGCTACCAGCATGACGAAACGATCCGCAAATGGTCCCAAAAGGACACAGGATCCAAATGAGCTAACATCAAAAATAGCTCTCAAAGTTCAAAGCCGGGAAAACAAGAACCCCGAAGGAAAGGAAAATTCAAAGAAAGGCAAACCTGAAAAGCCTCGAAGAAATCCAAAATCGGAAAGAAGATAGAAGGTGCCAAGTTCTAAACTCAAATGCGAAATCATCACGAAGTAGCCAAACGACTTCAAGGCAAAGAAGACAAGTCCGAGAGACGGTGCAAGTTGCAGTTTTGGTCACCCTTATAGCTCCACATATCCTAAACATTCCCCCACTGTCCTGTTATCATTCATTACAGCCCATAGCCACGATATAAGCTTAAAAGACTTCCGACCTAGTAGTTGTGTATCCAATCACGTGAAAGTAACAGTTTGAATGCGTAAATCTAACAAATGTCAAATTCAATGGCCGAGATGTTTTGTCCAAAAGGAGAGTATGAGTGCAAGCATTAAACACTTTGAGTGTAGGATAGAAAGCACCACATCAAGATAAACCCTAACCTTGTGAGAATGAGACTTGTTATGCGCCATTAGTCCAAGAAAATACTGGGGGCAATCGATCGTTCCTATCGATTGCCAAAAATCCTAAGGAACTCAGATTGCCTTAAGGAAAATACTGGGGGCAATTGTTGGTCCCAACAATTGCAACAACGACACCGATTGAGGCCCAAAAGCCAGAAACCCAAAGAATTCAAACCCTTCTCGTACCACTCAGGCCCGACCTAAGCCCTACCTTCACATTCAAACATCCTCAGGCCCGACCTAAGCCCTTCCTCCACATTCAAACATCCATAGGCCCGTCCTAAGCCCTTCCTCCACAACAAATCCTCCCAGGCCCGTCTTAAGCCCTACCTTCGCATTCAAACACCCACAGGCCCGTCTTGAGCGCCACCGTCTCCAGGTTTGACATAGGCCCTAATCCTTCTACATCCATTTAGACCCATCATACATTTTACTCACTTTCACTTAGAACTACCCTATAGGCCCGTCATAAGACCTAGATTCCAGCTTTAGGCTCGTCATAAGACCTAGTTCCAATCCTTTAGGCTCGTCATAAGACCTAGATCCATCCTTTAGGCTCGTCATAAGACCTAGATCCATCCTTTAGGCTCGTCATAAGACCTAGATCCATCCCTTAGGCTCGTCATAAGACCTAGAACCATCCTTTAGGCTCGTCATAAGACCTAGATCCAACCCTTAGGCTCGTCATAAGACCTAGATCCAATCCTTAGGCTCGTCATAAGACCTAGATCCAACCCTTAGGCTCGTCATAAGACCTAGATCCAACCCTTAGGCTCGTCATAAGACCTAGATCCAATCCTTAGGCTCGTCATAAGACCTAGATCCATCCTTAGGCTCATCATAAGACCTAGATCCATCCTTAGGCTCGCCATAAGACCTATAACCATTTTTAGGCTCGCCATAAGACCTAGTAACGTTCCCTTAGGCTCGTAGTAAGACCTAGTTGCATCCCTTAGGCTCGTCATAAGACCTAGAACCATTTTTAGGCTCGTCATAAGACCTAGAACCATTTTTAGGCTCGCCAAAAGACCTAGCTGCATTCCCTTAGGCTCGTAGTAAGACCTAGCGTTACCCTTTAGCGTACCCACTCTTATCAAGCACATTGCATTCATCTCATTCACATAGGCTCGTCGTAAGACCTAGTTGCATTATCCAGGCGCGTCACAAGACCTGGCGACAGAAAAGTTGGCGAGGTGATGGCAATAAATCCTCCTTTTGCGATGTCAACTTATTTTCGGGATCAACGAATGGTGGGCGAAGGCAATAAGTCCCCAAGGTTTTTACCAGGAGTTATCCCTGCACACCGGCTTGGGGGGCGATGGCAATAAGTCCACATTGGGTCCAGCCAGGAGCATTGGCACGGGTTTCGGTCCCCAGAAGCATCCGAGCATCATCATCAGCATCATCAACATTATCAGCATCATTAGCATCATCAACATCTCAGCATTCTTGCATTTGCATACCACCCAGTTATCACACTTTAGGTTGTCAACGCCTTAGAATCGCTTGACACTATCTCATTTTCACACTTTAGGTTGTCAACGCCTTAGAATCGCTTGACATCATCACATTCATTATAGGTAGTCAACACCTTAGAATCGCTTGACATCATCACATTCATTATAGGTAGTCAACACTTAGAATCGCTTGACATCATCACATTCATTATAGGTAGTCAACACCTTAGAATCGCTTGACATCATCACATTCATTATAGGTAGTCAACACCTTAGAATTGCTTGACATCATCACATTCATTATAGGTAGTCAACGCCTTAGAACCGCTTGACAACATCTCATTCATCATAGGTAGTCAACGCCTTAGAACCGCTTGACAACATCTCATTCATTGTAGGTAGTCAGCGCCTTAGAATAGCTCGACACAACTTATCAGTTCTCTGATAACATGCAGGGTCTTGGAAACATTTGAAATTTTGGGGTATCACTCAGGCATCAACTAGCCTTCTCACTTTCATTACAAAGTCTAGTTGACGGGGGGCAATCTGTTATACCCAAAATTTTGACCCCCTGGTTAGGGTCTACGTGGTACTGGTGTTGTGAGAGGCATTTTAATCAAGCGGTGAGGGATCCCGGCCCGATCGGCACGTTCCATGGCATGGGGAGCAGCTTCGTCACTTTCAGGGGCGTTTTGGTAATCTTTAAAGGCTCCTAAGACCTCTTGTAAGCTTTCTCTCTCCTCCAAAGGATGCCCAAATCAGCTTGAAACGCTTTGATATTTTAACCCATGATAGAGGATGACATTTTAAGCATAATGGCGTTGGAATTTTGATTTTTCGAATTTCCAATAATTTTCTAGCAATTTCTGACCGAATCTGACGAGAAATTCAATTTAAAAATATTCCAATATTCAAAAAATTCGGTTCCACCTCAGAAAATTCATAATATCCATCCTTGACACGTGGTTAAAATTTTACAGTAAAATTCCTTTGGGAAGTCACTTAACTAAAATATCGAAAAATCTTACTTTTACTAGATTTTCTTTATCTTTAAGAAAGTCTATATAAGGGGATAGGTTTTTGGATAAAGGAAGGACCTCATATGCTCAAGAACCCTAGAGAGTCAGAAAACACAGCCTTCTCACTCTCTCTCACGTTTTCCAACACCCGGCCACCCAAATCATACCGAAAATCCCCCGAAATCACCATCTAAGCACGTTTTCCAATCCCCAAAGTATCAATAGTCATCAAAACCCCACAAAAACACCACCAAAACGTGAAGAACAGCAAGAACAACCAACAACCAGAAGCTTGGGTCGAAATCCTCTCGGGTCTGCCATCAGCGGAGCACTCGACGAATCCCGGTGTGAAGAAACGTTGTGAATCCGAAGGTAAAACAGGTAGAAACTCCACTTCCCTAATTCCCCACGGTATTATCTGTCCTGCCTCAAAATTTGGGCTCAAACTAACCTTCGTACGCTTCTGTATTGCTGTTTATTCAAGCTTCTGTCCAATAACTTGTTTACCAAGTTTTGTGCATAATTCGAATTCAAATTGAGAACTTTCGATCACTAACGCATTGTACATCTTTCAGGCTACGCACCCATAAAATTTGAGCCAAAAACACCTTCGGGAACAGCCTTAACGCCGCCGTCCGAGGGCGGTCCGCACCCACGGACGTCATGTCCGGGGTCCCGGACTCCTTGTCCGTAAGCCCGGACGCCCACGGACGGCGGCGAGTTTTTTAAATTTTAAAAAATTTAGGTTTTTCTAATAATGTCCGGGCCCACGGACGGCCCGTCCGTGGCCCCGGACTTTACAATTTTCTGTTTTCTATTTAATTCGACTTTTATTTTTCATATAGGTTAACTAGGGTCCGTGGTCTCGGACATTAGGTCCGTGGCCACGGACGGAAACAAAATTTGACCTAATTCTGCCTCCGAAACCCTAGTTTAGGTAATTTTAATTTCCACTTTAATTTTCTGTCAAAAAATGCTAAAAAACACAAAAAAACAGAAGCGCGCACTTAGGTTAAAAAGCAACTTTGTAAAAAGCCGTAAATAAACTAAGTAGAGGAAAAACGACCTAGGAAGGGTAATGAAAGTAATTGAACCCTAATCAAGTCGAATATCGAGCCCCCGAACTCGAACTCTCCTTTCCTAATTTGATCTAGGTTAAAATTAGGTGGCGACTCATAATAGGTTCCAGTGAGCTAGCTTAGATTTTAATAATTATTGTTATATGACATAGTTATTAACCTTAGGTTATAAGTGGACCTAAAACCCGATTGGATCCTAATCAACTTTAATCAACATAGGATAGGGTTTAAAATCGAGGCTCACACCAAGCGACGATTGAAATACATTGAGAATACCAAAGGGCGAGTTAAGCTCTAGTTATTAGGTCACGCAGCAGAAGCTAGTGGGCCGTAATTCAAGGTTAAGTATACCTGGCAAATCTGATTGAAGCCTTAGAGGCTAGAACCGAACCCGGTTATGAGTTAATTAACCGTACTGAAGTTAAAACACTTCATAATACCCGAATGAGTGAACCAATGTTCAGTGATAACATATGGTCTGTTACGCGGGCGTAACCCCTTTTAAGGGGGGTAGGGCGAGAAACCGCTTAGAGTATGTCTTACGTATAGATGCGTAAACTACTATGTGCATAGCACAAAGAAAATTGTTTTGATGTTTGGAACTCATGTTGCATAAACATGTGTACCCATTCATTGTGTAATTTTGATTATCGTGCATGAGAGATGCAAGTAACGAGTATATAATATTTATGAAAAGAGGAGTAGAGAGACTCATGGGGAATGAGAATCCCTTTAGTATTTGTCTATTGAGATTAGACATGAGATATGACGAGTATAAATCGGCATGAAACCGATGTGTAACCTAAGAGGGAGTGAGTTCCCTAGGTGATTTTATTTGAGAATGATTGATGGAGTGAGTTCCATCCTTTGGAGTTGTATGTTGTATGTTTTAAGTTGAGTAATAATTTGACTAATGAGGCCACAAGTATGGAATGCCTAGGCAAGGTAAGTGAAACAAATAGAGAATAATGGATGACTTAAGTTCCATGATAAAGATAAATTGAAACGGATTGTTTTATGAATATGACTAGAAAGAGTAAAAGATAGAAAACGAAAATGTTTGTCTATCTGATTGTTTGAAACTGACGTGGGAGGTGGAACTTGGTCTGCTAGCGATCAAGGGAAACTGAACACAAATTGGGGTGGAAGGATAGTTCAACACTGATGCTGATCACATCAGGGTTGGATGATTCTTGAAGCTCCCTATAAGTGGTCACAAGCAATCACGCTAAGAAAAGATAACTACCATAAATTTGATTTGGAGTTGTGTGATGTTTTAAAAAGAATTTTCAAACAGATTTTGAAAAAGAATTTTCTTCAAGTATGAAGATGGAAACGAAAACTGGTTTTGAAACCGCTATCACCCGCCGATGGCTGTGGCCTTAAGTCTTGATGACCGGTAGAACGGTGGGCGTGTGTTAGTTTTGAAACCATTACACCGTACGTGTGGCGGTCCTAAGTGACCGGTTGGGGCGGGGTGTCAGGTGTGTGATTTTTCCAAAGGCAGCGGGACGGGGAGAGTACCCTGAGATGTTCCTGTGTTGAGTGAGTCAACCAGAGTGCCTGAGGATATGTATATGTGTAACGTTTTGATCAGAACCGAAGGGACCGTGGGCCAGAGAGAGTAAGTGCCCATTTGTCATGAAACGGCCGTGAACCAGAAAGAGTAAGTGTTCAACGTGACCGGTACCTGAGGGATCAGTAGTATATTACTCAATATGGATTCGAGGACTGTTGTGCCTTCTTGTCTTCGGACCGATTCCATGGAGAGAGTAAAAAGAGTATTTTTGATTGCTATACATGCTGTGATATATGTGTGGTATGTGTAGTGTGAAATTAGTCGGACTTGTGGAGTCTGTGAGGTTATACATGTATTATAACCTTGACATAGAATGCCATGAGACCAACCATATTAGATTCGCCAACTTTGAGGGCAAAGTTCCTTAAGGGGGGTAGATTTTAATACCCCGGACCTGATAATGGTGATTTAATTACTCTAATAAAATTATTAAGGGCCTAATTGTGCCTAGAGAGTATTGGTAAAAAGAATAAAACCAAAAGAAAAGAGAAAACGCTTGAAAAGCGAAAAACGCTAAAATGCGCATTAAATGAAAATAAGAGATATATAATCTCGTAAGGGTCCGAGATGGATTCCTAAGGCTTAGTTTGGCCTAATTAGTATACGGGAATGATTCCCGAAGAAACCGGATCCAAATAATGGATTAAAACACTAAATACGCATAAAAGCACGTTTTTCGAGAAAACCCGGAAACGTGACTTTAAGTGGTCAAATGGACCCGTAAAAATTATAGTTGATTAAATAACTATAATTAAGTATTAATGGAAGCTTAATAACCATTAAAATTAATTAAACGAGAAAATTCCAGAAAACGGACCCGGTAAGTGAATAGTGTCGAGACTGGGAGACGAAACACGTTTAATTCGAAAAGACGAAAAACGACCCGGGCTATTAATTCATGAAGGCCGGTTTTTATTAATATGTATACACTCATTAATAGCTTGTTAGCTAATTAGTAATGAGATGACAAAGAAATAAATAAGTAAAGCAAATAGTGAATAGTAAAAAGCAACTTTACTACTCTCACTCACCCTCTTCCTTATTCCCTCACGGTTATTTCTTCCCCTCCAAACCGAGCTTCTTCTTCCTCCTCTGTTAATGCGCGATTCCACACAGCACCACCACCTCCATCTTCAATCTCCCCTAACTTGCTCATTTCTCCACCGAATCGCACAAAAATTGTACCGTTGGATTCGTATCGGCGAGGGCTACGTTTTCCACCCCTCAAAATCTCGATTCCTTCACCTTCACTTCCATGGGTGTTGGGCCTTTTGAAGCTTGAAGAGCTGATTTTTACTCTCCATCATCTCCTTAATGCTCTAAGGTAAAAATATAAGCAAAAGTTCATCATTCCTAGCTTGTTCTTGCAATTTGGAAAAATTTTCCCACGTTGAAAATTTTCTTCCATTTCAGTCGGTTTCTTCATGTCCTTGTGGAGTGGTGGAACTTCATCATTTTGATTGCCAAGCTCTCCTTTTGGATACCCTAAGGTAATATCTAAGCTAGAGCCTAAAAACTAGTGCTTGAAATACTAGTTTTGTATGAGAGGGTTTGTATTAATAAAGCTTGCAATGTGTGTATGGGGATATGGTTGTAGATGGCAATCTAGACCCCCTTGTTTGGTGTGAAAACAAGAAGAGAAAGATGGAGAAAAGGAAGAGGAAGAAGAGAAAGAAAAACAGAAAACAAACAAGGTAAAAGCTCACCTTGAGCTAGTTTTTATTTGACTTGTGAATCATATGTTAGGTTGAATTAAGAACCTTGAATTGTGGTAGTCTTGATACTATAATGTTGGTGGATGAATGAGAGTGTCTCAATGGGTTTAAGAGTGCAAAATGAACCTAGGAACCCAAGATAGTTTATATGTGAACAAGTGGGAATTTAATGTGATTGTTAATGTCTAAACCAAACAGGTGTGAAGAAGTGTTTGTGAGCATATATGGTGTGGTGAATATGCTAGAGAAGTAGGCAAGTTCTGTCAAAATTTGCCTAGGAATGGATAGATTTGGGTGTTTTATTATAAGGATGAAACTAGGTGTTTAAGAGGTGTTAAGTGAGTGGTTAAGGATTTGGAAACCAAACTGAGGAGAAGTGTGTATGAGGAGTAGAAATAATGTCAACTGAAGTGTTGGAAATGGCATTATTTGAATAGTAAAAGAGGGAGCCAAATCTGTTACAAGAAGTGAAGGAAACAAGAAAACTAGTTATGAAAGTGTAAATGAATTTTAAGTGAAAATTAACTAGAGCTTGTGAGTGCACTTGGTGCTTGGTTTAAGGAGGTTTAGGTGGGTAATAAGGTGCTAAAACATGTGGATTATAAGTGGGGAAGATTGGGTAATTAAGGGACTAAGAGAAGACCTTGAACAGAATTGGAAAATGCTGAAATTGCAAAATCTGTAGCAGGGTCCGGGACTTAGGTCCAGGACCAAGTCCCGGACCACCCCTGATTTTATCCCCGAGAGTTCTCTGCTTGCTTGGTCCGGGACTTAAGTCCATGCCCAAGTCCCGGACCACCCACAATTTTTAAGCCGAGACTTTGCCTGCATTATGGTCCGGGACCTGACTCCTACATGAAGTCCCGGACCAGGTGAAAATAAAAGCCGAGAGTTATACCTTGTAATGGTCCGGGACTTAGGGTGGGACCAAGTCCCGGACCACCCCCAGAAACCTACAGAGAGCATTTTAAAGGTTGGAAATGATGGGGGTTTAAATGTTAATGATGTTATAAGATGTTAAGGCCTTGTTTGGTGACATGTAAAGGCCCTAGGAAGTGTAAGAAAGTGTTAGAAGTGATTGTGAAGTGAGAACTCAAATTAACAAGAGTAAAACCGAGTTAACGGGATAACGGGGAAAGTACGGGAGTAGCATTTAATTATGTTCCGTATGAGCTTAGTATTAACAGTAATGTTTGAAACATTATCAGAGAATCGTGCGTGCCCCGAGCATGGTGAGATGACACGGTAAAAGTAAAAACCCCGGTGAAAGGTATGATTTTCTCATACTCCGCGTGCTAACCGAGTTACGTTGATTTGTGTGTTTGTGTGCCGGCTTAATCAAGATTAAAGCATAAAAATAATCCCTTGGTTGATTATGTATGCCTTGTTGTATGTTGAATGAGCTAACATACTTGTATGCCGGTGTGGTCTAACATAGTGAATGGACCGACTCGTAGTGAGTAACGTTTGGCTAGAGACCCATAGATCGGGTCGACGCTTATGATAACGAAAACGTGCAAACACACAAACTATCCGTTAAAGTATAACAATAACGCAAACATATGAACTCCCTAGAATGTGAGGAGAAGTACGGGTTGAGTAAATACCCGATAATGGTTAGAAAACCACATTGAAACGATCCACGAAACAAATGAGAGTGGAAAGATAAATGAACCTCCTTCAAGAGGATTTAAGATAGTTTGAAGATGTGAACTAGTGAAGAAGGCAAAAGAGACCTGAGGGATTAGTAACTCCCTTGAGACAGGGTCGACCTCCTATATGAGGATTTTACCTGATATATGTAAATAACCGAAAGTATGAGTAAAGTAAATGTTTGGGTAACTCTTAAAACCTAAGATTAACCAAACTTAAGTAATGTTCCAAAGGTCATTAGAAACATCGAGTGCAATGCTTCTAGACTAATATACACAATATTGTTATAACTCCGAGAGAGGAGTGTATGGGAATGTATGCAGTCCGAGAGTAGTCGGGCCTTAGTAAAAGAGATAGGAACTAAGAGAGAGTTCCGTGAGCTAGTTGAACCTTCCCACCATGCTAGACCCGGAGTAGGGTAGAAACCGGGGAAGTAAGACTATGCTAGAGAGCCATGAGTTTTGGCCTAAGTATTTATTGAGAGTAGCAAGCGTGACGTAGGAGACCTGCAGCGTCTCGAGAATCTACAAGAGCATGAGTATAAATAACCCAAGAGTATGGGTGAGATAATGAGAATAAGTAACCCAAGAGTGTGGGTGAGTATAGTACGAGTAGCCCAAGAGAATGGGTGTGTATATGAACAAGTAACCCGAGAGAGCGGGTGAGGTATTGAATAAGTAAACAAGGCATAGTGAGGTATAACCCTCAAGGCCTAAGAGTAACCAGACACAACTAACAACCTTGTTATGTTAGTTAGGAATTGAGTTCCATGATTGGATGTAGATTCCTTGAGCATTACATGTACTTATTGTATTGCTATGATGCATGTTGTTTGACTAATGAACTCCATGTCTATCCGACAAAAGTAGTCGGCGTACCCCGGTTAGCGCTCGGGGTATGCGAATTTCATATGCAGCGTTAAGCTGAGCCCCTAGGGGCGATGTTTTTATTTTACAGGTACACCGAAGATGTTACCGTTCGAGAGTAGGACAGGGTCGGTGGGTTGCATGGGTAGTTGGATTTAATTACTTATGTATTGAAAGAGGTGTAAGACCGAATATGTTGTCGGCATCCATATATTGTAGACTCGGTATAGTAAAGAAATGAAATGTGTATTGTGTTAGTATTGTGTAATCGGTTGTTCCAGTTCATCAGACCGTTACGGTATGTAAGTTTAGCTTGGTTAGCCACATGGGTGGCTAACGGCGTTGTTTCACCCTCGTTGTAATTAGAGTTCCGCTGCGTGATTAAGAGGTAATGATGAGATTAATGGTTGGGGTGTTACAACGTCATACTATATTGGAATTACTCCATCTTTGCATGATCTGTACCTTGCTACACTGCTATGAATGAAGTACATGCACTACGTTGCACTGTACTAAGTGGTTTTTGGTGATGACCTTTCATGCTCATTATACTGTATGTTATGATTGAATATATACTACGAACTGAGAAGTAGTGGAACTTGGGACTTGATCCCTAAAATAGAATTGAGTTGTGGATGCTTAGCGGAACTTGATTCCCCACAACCATTTGAACTTAGATATGAGACTTCGGGGTGAAGTCCTTTTTAAGGGGGGGTAGATTGAAATACCCCGAATCTAATTAATACTTGTTTATTATTAAATAATGGAGAATTGATCTAGAAACAGATCGTTTTAGTTACACATGCTAATCTATACATGCAAACGTTACGTGAATTAATATTATTACACGTGCGCATGCAAACTCACGCATGCAAACGACACGAAAAACAGTCGTTTTACCATAAACGCTAACTAGCGTAATTTTACTAAACATATTCGTACAAAAGTTCATGTACAAATATTAACAAGGACCAAACTTCTTGCATAACTAGCTCGATATAAAGAGCGTCAACAAGAAAAGAACAATACCAACGTGTACACAAACGAGCAACGTAAATACTTTACGAATGCCTAAGCATCTATAAATGCTACAATAAATTGAAATACACAATTAGATAAATGTAACAACATATGTTACACCTATTGTATATATTATGAAGATATAATAACTCATCAAAGGTCAAAAATGCGCACTAAACATCTTGACAAGACGAACGTTCGTAAAACGCCTTAGAAACATGCGATTAAGCATGACCTTGTATGACCTTATAAAACTCAAACCAAATGGTCATACCCTCATTATATGACTATACAAACATAGTCCCTAGGCTATATCTAGTCAAAAACGCAAAACGCTCGGGAGTGCTCACGCACGCCCCTTAAAGCACGAAAAGCCCGGAGGAGTGCCGAGGTGGCACGAACTCCTATAAAATTAATTCTTAGAGATCCTAACATCATTACTAACCATCCTAAAGAGAACACACGAATTGTTTTCTCAAAATTCAACAAAAACCTCAGGGGGATTTCTTAACGCTCCTTTTTGCCCGGGAGTGTCCCGATGGCCCGTAAATTATGTCATGGGTTGATGTAACCCCATATAACTCAATTTAACATCTTAATATATCATTATTTACTATAATAAGTGTTTATAAACACTTGGAACTCATAAAGACAAGTTATTTCCCAAAATTTCCTTAGAGCACAAAAACGCACCTTCGGGTGTCACTAAAACGCGTTTTACGCAATTACCTTGTAGTTTTTGACATGCCAAGAATTAAGAATCTTAAATAGGGTTAAAATGGCCCTCTAAATCAATTAAAGGCAGTATCAAACAAGGTGCTCTATAGGGGCCGATTTTCAGTCGAAAAACTAGTATAAAACTTACATTAAAAATTTATAAAAGGCATAAGACATGGTGACTCACCTTCCCATGTGCTATAATACTTAATGTCAAAGAATGTAGGTCTCATTTGACCTCCAAGCTGTCGAAATTATGCAAGGAAACAAGGCCATGTTAGCTAGACAAAAACAAAATGCTAAAAGCAAAAAGTAGATTCTTATTCCACCTTTTTGATTTCTTAAAGTTCAAGTGACCTTCCTTGCTTGTCCTTGGCTCTTGATTGCCGATTGATAAGCTCCAATATGCCCTTGAATTCGTCCACCTACAAGAGAAGAAGAAGACAAGCATAACATAGAAAAATCAAAGGAACAAAACTTACCTAAATTTCCTTGTCTTCTAGCTCACATTATTTTCTTCCACCTTGCCTTGTCACACCACATGGCCGAACACATGCATATAACATGGGCATTTATTGAGCCAATAACCTATGGAATAAACTAATGAAAAGACTAGTCAATTGACATTAAAAATTAACAAAACAAAAATCAAGCAAACATGCCTTAAGACTTACAGTTGCAATTTCATTTCTCTCACACATTGCAACCGGTTGGTAAGGCTCCTCTCTTCTCCTTTCATCTTTTTCCTTTGAATCTCTTAAGTCCATTAATGGAGATTTAACTTCTATCTTCATCTTTAAGGTAATTTCCTAGCATTTCTTGTCAAGCCTTGAAGTAAAACTCTTCCTAGCACAACCATAGCAATTCGGCATCAACATATACTCCAAGGAGGTTGTCTAAATCAACATTAATCCAAGGAGCATCTCAAAGTTACCTTAAGGTATTTTTCATGCTTGAAAATCCTTAAAGCACATTTTTGTGTGCAACCGATTTCTACTTCTTCTAAGGTTCTTTTCTTCTTCATTTTCATGAAGGAAAGTTTGTTCTTCATCCACCTTAAGTGAGCCAAAATCCTAAGGAGAAAAGCTTAAGGTAAATCCTTGAAAAACTACTTACAAATCTACTTAAGATCTTTGTTAAAGATCTAACTCCTAAACACCTTCACCTCTTGCATAAAACCGAAGTGGAGCATCAATATTCCTTTGGAGAATGCTTGGAGATTCAAGAAGAGTTCAAGCACTTGACAACCTTTATTTAGGAGTAAGTTTACTATGTAAACCTTTATTGTTTTAAGCTTATTTAAGCTCTTAAAAATTGTGTAAAAATTATGTACACCTTGCGAGGTGTTTAAAACCGAAGCTACATGGTACAATATGCCAAAAACATAGTCTATAACATACATGGTAAATTTATCTCCTTAAGACACATTTTTGTGTCACACAATCTACCTAGGATAAACATTGAATCATACCGAATGGTCAAGGGTAAAAATTCTCTATTTTGAGCTAAGAATCAATCTAAGACATTACAATAATTTTTACATGAGTTATATGACTCATATGAATTTATGTATAATTATTTTGACACATAAATCTACTTTTATATACTCTATGGTATCTTATTAATTATGGCCGAATTGGTTCAGTGAAGAATATGTTTTAATGAGCTACTTATGTATATAAACTTATATTATAAAGTTTGGAGAGTTAAAAATATTTTACTAGTGCTTAAATGGCTAATTAATTAAGTTATGTGGCTAAATTGCAAATTTTGGAAAGTTTGGTGTATATATGGTAAAAGCCGAGAGAAAAAGGTCTCTTTGGAATAAATATGATATATAAAAGGTTAGGAATTAAGTTTATGAATTTTAGATAATTTAAACAAGTGTTAAAATAACAATTTATAAAGTTTTGGTCTATTTTGTAATTTATAAAACTTATTATGAAAGTTTAGAGTTGAATATGGGCGAATCCATAATTAAGATAATTATAAAGTTCACTTCCGAAATTTTGAGGAATTAAATATTTAAACTATAGTTTATAAGTTATTAAGTAACTATTATAAAGTCTTGGGACTATTTTGTAATTTATGGAAAGATTGGTGCAAAGCCGAGATTCATATAAGTTTATGAGTATATTAATATATTAAGTATGAAATTTGACTATGGTCAAAGTGTTGACCGAAAACTTTGAGTTAAAATGATTTATGTCATGAAATATTAAGTTTATAAAAGTTTTGGGGTGAATATGTAATTTACAAGAGTTTAAATATAAAACCAGATTTTATATGGGGCGAATTCACAATTTGTGGAAAAATAAGGGTCCACTTGGTTATTAAGGAAATTAAATATTAAAACTATATTTTATAAGTTAATATGTAACTTTTATAAAGTTTTGAGGTAAAAATGTAATTATGAGAAATTACATGGCAGAGCCGAAAATAAATGTGGCTAATTGGTGAATTATAAAAGTTAAGGTGTTCAAATAATAATTACCGAATTTGTAGTGGTGGTTTAGTGAATTAATTAATTAAGGAAATGAAACTATGTATTATAATGTATTTTGGAGTATAAAGTAAATTTTATGAAATAAATGAGGTTATAGCATAATAACCGAAAAGTATGATGTAATTATGGGATTAAAAATATATGTAGGTCCTATATGGATATTTAAGAAATTTAGAAAAGATAATTATGATTTAAGGATTTATGAAATTAAAACTATATGGTATGCAAGTACAAGTAATTTACTTGTAAAAGAAATAATATTATTCGGGTTAGTTTATAATTAATAAAAGATATGGGAAAAATATGCCCATGTGCGACATGTAAAAATAATTTGAGAACTTATGAAGTGGTTATGTTATTTAGACAATTATATATATGTATCATAAATAATACATGTGTATGAAATATATATATTTTCGATTTCCAAGTAAATCAAAAGGAAAAGAATATAAGGGATCTAATGTGGAAACACCAAATAATGTTTGGAGCTATAGTATATTTTTTTAAAATAAAGTTAAGGGGAGAATTAACTAACATGTGACCAATAAATGTCATTGATAAAATTATAAGTTACTATGTCATTTGGACAATGGTAAAACATGTAACATAAATGGTACATGAATATATAGTTATAAACATTAAAGGATTTAAGATAAGTCAAAAGGAATAACAAATAAGTTATACATCCAATCATGAGGTAATTAAGAGAAATTACCACACAATATAAGTCTTATAAATTAGGACTACATGTTTTGGAAATATATAAATACCTTAAATAATAATAAGGAAAAGAGGTTAAAGAAACTACCTAAGTATAAAGAAATAAACCTCACGTGAAATAACGAATATGAAATCGTTTCATGAATCAATGAAATTATTATACGAGAGTTACATAAATTAACACTCTCAGATTAATCCTATTCTAGGACATTTTTTGATCAGACATTGACCGGGAAGTAAACAAGTACAGTCTACGGTGAACGGTATGGAATTCTTGCAGTCTACTTTCTACCGGATTACACCGGCTTGTGTGCTATCTGTTGTTTGAAATAACGACCAAGATAATTGTTGTAAAATGTTGTATTACTCTTGTGCACTGTTGTGTTATTCTATGTGCGTGATGTTGCTAACTGTAACGTGTATGTCCCACGCATACAACACTACCTTACCAGTGGAATAAATACCTGCGCTTTATTATACCGAGAACTTGTACTCAAGTTTCTCACTAACTTCACTTTATAACAAACGTTGTTGTCCTAAACGTGACAACCGACAATACACATTGTGTTCTTGATCATTGTCCTTGAGTGACATTTAACAATTCTATACTACGAGAACGAGGAGCCCAGTCGTAATAATTTATATTAACAACACTGTCATTTTATTCATAACCATCCAGTTTACAACATGTGCTTCAATCTTACATCTCAATCCTCATCTCATTCTAACATTACATGACTAATATTGTCTAAAGGTTAGGTTTAATCTCCCATGTATCATATGCGTCGCATTAATTACTGCTGACGGTGCTATATTCAGCTTGATTCTCTTAATCCCATGGTATAACATTTCCAATGGACCAAGACACTACGGGTATCCCTCTTTCGAGAGACTCCGTTGTCTCGTCCTTATCCTGGTGTAGACCAAGTCGCCCATCCTTCTCGTAGAACTTCACAATGCAAATGTCTGCTTGAATGTCTAGAATCGGTTCAGCTTCCAACTGCTGAGCGATTTCCACGACTTGTGTAATAACTGGATGGAACTCTTCGGGTATCCCCGGTGGTGAGACTCCATCTTGCATCCTCGTAGTTTGGTAGTTCTTGGCATACGGATTCCAATCCTTGCCTAAGCTCATCATTTTTAATCTCATCTTTGCTCCCCCTGGGTACTCTGGTGTGTAAAAACCTCCCGGTCCCATTCCTAGCTGACTGCATTTCCTGGTGATGGCTATTTGCGCTTCGGGTGTCAGGTATCCCCTTAATAAGATCATACCTGGGCGGATAACCTGACATTGTTCGGTTGGAAAGTCTATGGTTTCGATGTTGGTGTGCTCCGGGTTAGGTATAAATGGTATTGGATAGCAGATGTTGAAGCTCCCTAAAGTGGTAGTGGGTTATATCTTACTTAAGTCCTAATCTCATCTCATTCTTACTTAACTCAATTATTCACCAAACATGCATGATAATGCGGTAAGCTGGCAATTTTATTACTAAGTGGTTATAGCGGTACCAGGCCTCGATGAGGGTTCAGGCTCATCGTCCAGGTCCACCAAGTGTAGTGGGGTCCCGACTTCTGGGTCACCCGTAGGTTCTTGTCTGCAGCTTGCTGCACCTTCCTCTGACCGTCAGATCCAGCTCCCTGATCGGTCTTGCCCTTGCCCCTGGTATCAGGCCTATAGGCTCTGCTAGCAGGGTTCCGGAAGCACTCATATGCTCGGTGTCCGTATACCCCACAATAGTTGCACTCCACCTTATTCCCCTTGCAATCGAGCCCGGGGTGGTCTCTATGACACCACCTACAGATGTAGCGTCACTGGTAGCCACCACTGGCTCCCTTCTCAGTCTCAGATCTTGATCATTTATAATGTCAAATCTCATATTTGAAACGGTTACTAATTGTTTCTTAACTCACTCAATACCAATTCCTTACCCTTTGGCGCCCTAGAGCGCAGGGGTGTAGCTGCGTATGCATACGTCAGCTTCAATGGCTCTTCCGGAGCCTTCTCCTTTTCCTCCTTCCCCTTTTGATTCTGACTTTTCTGGGCCTAAGGCTGGTACTTCTGTTTCTTGTACCCACCTTGCCCTTGGCTCTCCGTGCTCTTACCAGCACTCTTCCTCTTAGCATTTTCTTCGTCCCTCAGCTGGACGGTTATCTCAACCTTAGCAGCGGCATGATAGCACTCATGCTTTCCACATTATTAGTCACTCTTATTTCTCATAATCTAAATGTTACTCATTTACTTACTCGAATCTCAATTATTATCATTACCTGCAAGGTAGTGTAACTCGTCGGCCCCATGCCATAGCGGAGTCGATGGCGAAGCCCGCCATAGAAGCGGTCCACCAGGATCTGGTCGGAATATCCAAGACCTGGCAGAAGACGGAGCAAGGCGGTGAACTCTGAGTAATACTCGTCCACCGTCATCTTGTCGGTCTGCTTAAGCGCATCCAACTGCAAGCGCTTCTTCGTCTGGACATGGGCGGGGTAGTACTTTGCTCGTAGCAAGGCGGTGTACTACTCCCAGCCGAACTCTGGATTGGCCACATGCTCGGCCCTCACCAGCTTCCACCAATCGCCTGCCGCCCTCTTCAGATAGAAAGCAGCCAGACGCACCTTGATCCCAGTAGGGACATCAAGGGTCTCAAAGGCGGTCTCCAGCTCGGAGATGTACGCCTCAAGCTTGGCGGGATCGGTCTCACCCTTAAAGTGTGCGGGTCGAAGGTCTGCGAGACTCTTCACCCAATTTGGTTCCCTGGGTTGTGGCGGTGGAGGTGGTACACCCACACCAGGCTGATAGCCCATGTGCCCTAATGCAGCAGCCACGATCTCGGCGATCGTCTGCCCTCCCGGTATCCCTGAAGCATCATCGCCCTGGCCACGACCTCGACCTCCTCTAGGACGTCCTGCCATCTGAACAAGCATAACTCACATTAGATTCGCATCCACCACTGTTTCGGTTAACGAATTTATAACGTCCGTAGACGGTAAAGACGATCCACACTTATTAGTGGTCATCTGACTCTACTCACACTAACAGCTCACACCCTTCACCCATCACTTAGTCCTTAACTTATATCCTAACTCGGTGGTTTCTTATGTCCGGTATTTCTTGATCAGAGTGTAACTACGCTCTGATACCACTTTTTGTAACACCCCATCCAAAGCCAATCGTTGTTATCGCAAAACTGAGCACTTAATCGACTTCGTCGCAGTGGAAATAACAAACACCTGGACCTTGCCACGGTCTGATCGTTAGAATATACCGGCCTTATCAGTTACAACCCTTATCCAAAATAAACAACCAACCAAAACATCACCATCCAAAATACCACCAACCATCCGAGTTTAAGTATCTAAGTCATATTTACAAACTTACATCAGTTTCAATATAAACAGACGGGAGCACAAGTGCAACCCGTACTAAAAATAAACAACCCATCCTAATTCTAACCGCTCCTACTCTCGTGGTACGACTTCATGGGCCTCTTACCTGCAAGTGTAAAAACAGCCCCCAAAGGGGGTCAGCACGAATGCTGGTACTCCCTCTCATGGCCCCCAAGCTAACGGGGCTACGACGACTAATTGTCGATAGCATGGAAATTGATTAAGTACACAAGCATGATATGAAGTGCAATAAACAACAATCCATAGTTGAACATACATAGTTCACACACAATGAACGACACAAGTATTCCCTTATCAAGTGGGTTAGTAACCCCCTCCTTAGTCCTGATTTCCTTAACCTCAGTTCCTTAACTTACCTTAATCTTAACCTCAACTTATTCTCAGTATACAAACCGTTCCTGGAAGGGAATGGTTGTAGCTTAATTTCAAACCTGGGATTTAGGTGATCCCACCACACCATCTTAATGCCACCTACCCTGGACAGGAGTCCAGCGTAGCTGAGCCGGCAACCGGCCCTAGGCTACAAGTCCGAAGACAAGTCCTTAAGCGGAGGGCGGATCTGATTCAGATACCGTCCCCCTTTCCTTAGCATGCATGACCGGAGTCAGCCCCGGGTTTCCTCACTCAAATTCCAGTTAGTAGAAATCTTAAACACCATGGGTTAGTTAAACCTTAACGGGTATTAACCAACAACCATCAATACTTAATTCTTATCCTTAACTCAGTAAGTACTAAACTTGGTTAGTAACAATCTCAAATCTCGTGGGTTAGTGCAAAGAAAACACATACACAACGAGAACAAATATAACCGGTTGCATGCTTTATCTTGTCTTAGTCATAGCAAGTAAACAGATAGCACACAAGCAGGTCACAAGATAGATTGTACCGTTCACCGTCGATCGTCGTTCGTTAACCTTCTCCGGGGTCCCAATTCACAAACCTAAAACATTGATTCATTTTTAGGCCATTAGTTATTTGCACCTTACTTAACTCACTTAGTCCCTAAAGATTCCCATTGGATATCCTCTTAAATCCTTGCCACTTAACCTTATAAACTTAACTTTAAACATTAAGGTTTTCACTTAACTTAACTTAATCCCTTAGGTTCTTAGGGTCCTAATCATTACTACCCTACCAATGGTATACCTTATTACCAATTATCATCCTTAGAATTCAAAATTTCTTTTTTTTCTAAGTGTTAAGGGTCGTCCGACCCACCGTCCGACCCACCAACTGGGTCGGACCCTTCCAGTAACTTTCGGGTTTGAAAAACTCCACTTGTCCGACCCACATCCGACCCAACCAACTGGGTCGGACCATTCCAGAAATTTTCTCACCCTTAAAAACACCCCCGTCCGACCCATGTCTGACCCAAATCCTCTGGGTCAGACCATTCCAGAACCATTCACTGGCGTCTAACAGAGGCCGTCCGACCCAAACTTGGGTCGGACCCCTGGGTCGGACGCCACCAGAACATGCCCATACATTGTCAAATCTTCACTAAACTTTTCCTCAAGTCTTCCAATGTTTTCTAACATCATTTAGACCCTTAAACCCACCTTAAACCATCTCCAAACTCATTAAAACAACCTTCACGATCATTCCAATCCTTTACTCAATTCTTACAACAACTACTAACACTTAACACTTATCTCTTTCCTACATTTCAACATCCCTTTCACCTAGAACTTCTACTAGCCAAAAGTTCCCTCCTTAAGAACTTGACCACACCATATACACCACTTACATCCCTATTACATCTTCCAAGGCTTCCTTAAATTCTAAACTCTAGTTTCTACCTAAATCATCTAAAAGTTTTACACTCATTTACATCTAACTTACCCAAGTTTCCTAGCTTCTTTTATCAACACTTACCTAAGTCCTAAATACCCAAGTACACTCTTTCGATTCCTAAATCCTTTATAGTGATGCCTAAGTCATTATAAGCCATTTAATACACCTTAATCTCACCATTTTTCATCAAGACAACCTTTAGAACTTCCTAGTACTTCCTTAGTCATGAAATCTCTTTAGAACATCTTAAACACTTAAGTTCTCCTCTAAATTTTGCCATGGGTTCTCTAGTACACAGTTACATCCAAACACTTGGTTTTTCACCATCAAACAACCAAGATCACTCAAATTCTCATCACAACACCTTAGCACACAATTTACACCAAAACTACACCACATCATTACATAGTGTATAAACTTAAATGCTTGGCACTTAGGCCCTTAAATGACAATAATCTTAACCACTGAATTTCCACATATATTTGCCTTTAACCTGCGTATACACACAACAAGGCTCCCATTGAAATAAAATGCTTCTTGTAATTCATCTCAACATTGTTTGACTATCTCTTTTCTCATTGGCTCCTTAATCACAAGTATAGTCATTGTTCTTTCTCCTAGGTTTTATAACCCCTTTTCCCAATGTAACCACTATACTAACTCATCACATATCCAAATCCCATTCCCTTAAACAATAAAACACCCTAAGGTAAGCAATTTACCTTATTCTTTCACAAGCTCACAAACTTTCCTCCTTAGGTTTTTCCATGCTCAATTTCGGTCACCAATATATATCTCCTTGCCAATGTTCTAACCAATATCCAATGACTCCAATGAGTACTAGATAATACATTAACCCTAAGGTACAAACCCTAGGTTAAAAATGTGCTTTAAGGTATTAAGGTGATTGTTTTACCTTGGTTTCTCAAGACAAGCTTGGATATGAAGCAAAAAGGACCTCCACAATCCTTTGAAGAGTAGAAAACAAGCTAGAACAAGGCATTAAAATGAAGCCTGATGAGCATGTATTTTCGGTCATGAAGAAAAGTGATGGAAACCTAGATTTTCTTACACTTTCTTTACCTTAAGAGAATGGAGAAGCCAATGGAGTCTCCAAACTTGAGTTTCCTCCTCTAATGGTGGTTTGGCTTGGCACCAAATCAAAGCTCTTGAAGATTTGAAAAGATAGAAAGAGAGAGCTTGAGCTAACTAAGAAGAATATGTAATTTGTTTTGGTTTTGGAGCTAAAATGAGTAAGTAGTGTACAAAGGAAGGTGGAGCTAGCATGGGGTTGTTCTTCACGTCAATGGAGAAGGGAGAGAGCAACTAAAAACCGTGGGAACAAGAGAGAATGAAGAGGTGAGGAGAGAGGTGATTAAAGGTGAGATATTTATCTTGTAAAGTAAATAGTAGTTTTGCTTTATAATTATTTGTTTACTTAATAACTAATAAAGGTGGTGACTCACCTTGTAAAAACCATCCCCCATTAAGTAACAAGGGGTACTTAAGTCTTTGTTGACCAAATATCTCACTTATATTATAAACTAGCTTAATTAAATTACTATTCATAAAACAAGGCACATTGTTGTGAAATTTTTGATTTCCCATTGATTTAGACTTCCTAATGTGATACTAATTAGTACAAATGTTAATTAAAGAGTAATGATGGACATTTAACCATTCAAAACCCATTTACAAGATAATTTTCAAAAATGTGCTTTAAGACTCCTTAAAGCACATTTTGTGTTTTAACTTGTTTTCAAGCTTGGTTTTCTTTGGTAATTGATTTAAAATGACCATTATAATATTACTAAGGTCTTAGAACAATATTTGGGTACTCACCTAAGTCTCTCCAAGCTTAGAGCACGTTTTTGCTTAAACTGCTCTTTTGGTGTTTCCTTATGTTTTCTTTGATTAAAATATTTCTTAATGTTTCTAAGGCATTATTTAGCCTCCTTATAACTTAGTTTATCATTTAAACACCATATCTATGTTTGGGGTATTTCAATCTACCCCCCTTAAAAGTACTTTGTCCCCAAAGTTCACATATATGCTTAACCATTCACGGTACTTAATTCCATTAATCTTAACACCAGATCTTATATTCACATTCACACATCTCAAGACTCGAAGGTCGATCTCAAATACAATACACAAGTATTATACATAACTCAAACTTAACACCAAAGTGTAGCAACTTACACAAATTCACATCTTAAACAACCAAACAAACGACAACAAGTTTGTTTCCTAACACAAAAGCGAGGAAGCTCTACCCCCCTTAAAAAGGGGGTACACCCCGAACCCTATACAGACGATCTAGTCAGTAAACAAAGAAGGGTACTTCGCCCTCATCTTATCCTCTAATTCCCACGTGGCGTCTTCGACATCCTGGTTAGACCAGAGAACCTTCACCAGTCGCACTGACTTATGGCGAGTGTCCCTAGTCTTACTGTCCAAGATTCTCTGAGGAGTCTCCACGGATCTCATATTTGGTTCTAAAGTCAACCCCTCAGGTTCTAACACATGGGAGGGGTGGTGCATGTATTTCTTTAGCTGTGAAACATGAAAAACATCATGCACTTTACCCAGCTCAGCAGGTAAATTCAACCTATAAGCAACCGGGCCCACCCGCTCCGTAATCTCATAAGGACCAACAAACTTCGGGCTTAATTTGCCCTTCTGCCCAAACCTGAATACACCCTTCATTGGTGAAACTCGCAGAAACACCTGGTCGCCCACCGTGAACTCCAGGTCCCGTCGTCGAACATCAGCATACGACTTCTGCTTATCTTGAGCAGCTTTCATGTTCTCCCTTATTTGCTGAACTTCAGCCTTAACTTGCTCTAAGTACTCTGGTCCTATAATGACCGTCTCACTCGACTCATCCCAGCAGAGCGGTGTACGACATGGTCTACCGTACAACGCTTGAAAAGGTGCCATCTTGATCGAAGCGTGATAGCTGTTGCTGTATGAAAACTCGATCAGATGTAGTCTGTCAATCCAACTGCCCTAGAAGTCTAAGGCACATGCTCTCAGCATGTCCTCGAGTGTCTGAATAGTACGCTCAGTCTGACCATCTGTCTGAGGATGGAACGCGGTACTCAGCTTGAGTTCTGTACCCAACGCTTCTCTGGTAGCTCTCCAGTACCTCGAAAGGAATCTGGTATCTCTATCTGACACTATGGTCTTCGGTATCCCGTGATGTCTCATGATTTCTTTCTCAAATAACTCAGCTAATTTGGTCACCTTCCAAGTATCCTTCATCGGTATGAATCGGGCTACTTTGGTAAGGCGATCCACCACCACCCATATCATGTTGAACCTCCCCTAGAGGTGGGAGTCCTACTACAAAGTCCATGGAGATATCATGGAACTTCCATTCCGGAACTGGCATCGACTGTACCATTCCTCCCGGTCGTCGGTGCTCGAATTTTACCTTCTGGCATGTGAGACACCTCAAGACGAACTCGGTAACATCTGTCTTCATCCCCGACCACCAGAAGTATCTCTTCATGTCTTTATACATTTTAGAGGCTCCCGGATGGATGAAAACTGAAGAACAGTGTGATTCTCTAAGTATACGGTCTTTCAGATCCGTGTTTCCCCGTGGTATGCATAACCGGCCCTTAAGTCTGATCAGATCATCGTCGTGAAGTCTGAAGTCATATTTCTGACTCTCAAAGGTACCATCTGTCAGCTTCTGTCTGACCTCTCTCATGTACTCATCTGTCCTCTAAGCCTCTCGCACCTCATCAACCAAGCTGGAGAAAGAGACTAGCTAATTGAGTGAGTGTGCTCGACGGCTCAGGGCGTCTGCTACAACATTGGCCTTTCCCTCTTTGTATTGGAGGTCAATGTCATAGTCTTTCAAGAATTCCAACCATCTCCTCTGTCTAAGATTCAACTCATTCTGAGTAAATATGTATCTTAAGCTCTTATGATCGGTGTAGATCGTCACACTAACCCCGTATAAGTAGTGGCGCCATATCTTCAAAGCGAAGACTACAGCTTCCAGCTCCTAATCATGTGTGGGGTAGTTCTCCTCATGTTTCTTCAACTGGCGTGAGGCATATGCCACCACCTTGCCATGTTGCATGAGCACGCAACCCAGCCCTCTGCCGGATGCATCACAATAAACCTCAAAGCCCTCTGTACCGTCTGGAATGGTCAGAACCGGTGCAGTGGTCAGTGAGTCCTTCAAACTCTGAAATGATTTCTCACAGTCAGTCGTCCACAAGAACGGTGCATCTTTTTTCATCAGACTGGTCATCAGTTTCGCGACCTTGCTGAAATCCCTAACAAACCTCCTGTAGTAACCTGCCAGACCGAGAAAGCTCCGGATGTCGGTAACAGTCTTCGGTCTTGGCCAAGTACGTACGACATCAATCTTTGCTGGATCCACTGAGATCCCAGCATCCGAGATGACATGACCTAGGAAAGAGACCTGGTCAAGCCAAAACTCACATTTGGAGAACTTAGCATATAGCTGGTTCTCCCTCAATATTTCTAATACTCTCCTCAGATGTTCCTCATGTTCAACCTTAGATTTCGAGTATATCAAAATGTCATCAATAAACACCACAACCGACTTGTCCAGCTGCTCCCGGAACAAGCGGTTCATCAGATCCATAAACTTCGCCGGTGCGTTCGACAAACCGAACGGCATCACTATAAACTCATAGTGGCCGTATCGTGTCCGGAATGCCGTCTTCTCAATGTCTCCCTCCTTAATGGCTATCTGATGATACCCCGATCTGAGATCAATCTTGGAGAACATAGATGCTCCCTTCAACTGATCGAATAGATTGTCAATGCGGGGTAGTGGGTACTTATTCTTCACTGTCACTGCATTCAGCTCTCTGTAGTCGATGCAGAGGCGGAGACTACCATCCTTCTTCTTCACGAAGAGGACTGGCGCTCCCCATGGTGACACACTTGGTCTTATAAATCCTTTATCCAACAAATCTTTCAACTGTCCATTTAACTCAGCCATTTCTGCCGGAGCCATGCGGTATGGCGCCTTGGCTATCGGTCCGGTACCGGTAGTAGCTCGATGGTGAACTCTACCTCCCGAGTGGGTGGCATGCCGGGCAGTTCCCGTGGAAATAGGTCGGGGAACTCCAACACTACCGGTAAGTCGGGGTCGAACTCGGGGTCTCTCTCTATGTCCTGTACATAACAGAGGTACACTTTTTCTTTTCCCCTTAATTCCTTATACATTGCCATGGCGGTGATGATCTTAGTCGAAGGCTCTCTGGGCCTCTGGTGGTATGATATTGTTACCCCAGACGGACTCCTGAGCAGCAATCTATGCTCGGCGCAGAGGATATGTCCCTTGTGCCGCTCCAACCAGTTCATCCCGAAGATAACATCAAATCCTAGCTCACTGAACTCAATAAAACTGACTGGAAAGTCTTCTCCCTTAATTCTGACAGTGGCTCCTCGGTAGTAACGAGTGTAACGAACCTTCTCCTTAGACGGGAGCTTAACCGTGAAGTCGGGTAGCTCATCAGCGTCTAGCCCCAACCTGCTCGCGAATGATGCCGAGACAAAGGTATGCGAGGCCCCTGAGTCGAAGAGAACTGATGCCTCAATCTCATTAATCGGAAAGGTGCCGGTGAGGATAGTGCCGCTGACGTCGGCCTGTGCCTCTGTAAGTATGCTTAATGCACCTTCCGAACCAAGTCCATAACCTAATTGTGTTCACAAGCTCATGAGTATTGATGGTATAACAAGAGTCGTAATAATTTATATGAACAACACTGTCATTTTATTCATAACCATCTGTTTACAACATGTGCTTCAATCTTACATCTCATTCCTCATCTCATTCTAACATTACATGACTAATATTGTCTAAAGGTTAGGTTTAATCTCCCAGGTCTCATATGTGTCGCATTAATTACTGCTGACGGTGTTGTATTCAGCTTGATTCTCTTAATCCCATGGTATAACATCCTTGATTCTCCTCCCATAACTAATACATCTCCAGACTTAAGTACCAACTTATTCGCACGGTCCGCACGCTTCTGCTTGCCATATAAAAACTCTGCATCATCTCCAATGGACCAAGACACAGGTATCCCTCTTTCGAGAGACTCCGTTGTCTCGTCCTTATCCTGGTGTAGACCAAGTCACCCATCCTTCTCGTAGAAGTTCACAATGCAAATGTCTGCTTGAATGTCTGGAATCGGTTCAGCTTCCAACTGCTGAGCGATTTCCACAACTTGTGTAATAACTGGATGGAACTCTTCGGGTATCCCCGGTGGTGAGACTCCATCTTGCATCCTTGTAGTTTGGTAGTTCTTGGCATACGCATTCCAATCCTTGCCTAAGCTCATCATTTTTAATCTCATCTTTGCTCCCCCTGGGTACTCCGGTGTGTAAAAACCTCCCGGTCCCATTCCTAGCTGACTGCATTTGCTGATGATGGCTATTTGCGCTTCGGGTGTTAGGTATCCCCTTAATAAGATCATACCTGGGCGGATAACCTGACGTTGTTCGGTTGGAAAGTCTATGGTTTCGATGTCGGTGTGCTCCGGGTTAGGTATAAATGGTATTGGATAGCAGATGTTGAAGCTCCCTAAAGTGGTAGTGGGTTATATCTTACTTAAGTCCTAATCTCATCTCATTCTTACTTAACTCAATTATTCACCAAACATGCATGATAATGCGGTTAGCAGACAATTTTATTACTAAGTGGTTATAGCGGTACCTGGCCTCGATGAGGGTTCAGGCTCATCGTCCCGGTCCACCAAGTGTAGTGGGGTCCCAACTTCTGGGTCACCCGTAGGTTCTTGTCTGCAGCTTGCTGCACCTTCCTCTGACCGCCAGATCCAGCTCCCTGATCAGTCTTGCCCTTGCCCCTGGTATCGGGCCTATAGGCTCTGCTAGCAGGGTTCCGGAAGCACTCATATGCTCGGTGTCTGTATACCCCACAATAGTTGCACTCCACCTTATTCCCCTTGCAATCGAGCCCGGGGTGGTCCCTGTGACACCACCTACAGATGTAGCGTCGCTGGTAGCCACCACCGGCTCCCTTCTCAGTCTCAGATCCTGATCATTTATAATGTCAACACTCATATTTCAAACGGTTACTAATTGTTTCTTAACTCACTCAATACCAATTCCTTACCCTTTGGCGCCCTAGAGCGTAGGGGTGTAGCTGCGTATGCGTACATCAGCTTCAATGGCTCTTCCGGAGCCTTCTTCTTTTCCTCTTTCCCCTTTTGATTCTAACTTTTCTGGGCCTGAGGCTGGTACTTCTGTTTCTTGTACCCACCTTGCCCTTGGCTCTCCGTGCTCTTACCAGCACTCTTCCTCTTAGCATTCTCTTCGTCCCTCAGCTGGACGGTTATCTCAACCTTAGCAGCGGCATGATAGCACTCCTGCTTTCCATAGTATTAGTCACTCTTATTTCTCATAATCTAATTGTTACTCATTTACTTACTCGAATCTCAATTATTCTCATTACCTGCAAGGTAGTGTAACTCGTCGGCCCCATGCCGTAGCGGAGTCGATGACTAAGCGCGCCATAGAAGCGGTCCACCAGGATCTGGTCGGAATATCCAACACCTGGCAGAAGACGGAGCAAGGCGGTGAACTCTGAGTAATACTCGTCCACCGTCATCTTGTCGGTCTGCTTAAGCGCATCCAACTGCAAGTGCTTCTCCGTTTGGACATGGGCGGGGTAGTACTTTGCTCGTAGCAAGGCGGTGTACTGCTCCCAGCCGAACTCTGGATTGGCCCCATGCTCGGCCCTCACCAGCTACCACCAATCGCCTGCCGCCCCCTTCAGATAGAAAGCAGCCAGACGCACCTTGATCCCAGTAGGGACATCAAGGGTCTCAAAGGCGGTCTCCAGCTCGGAGATGTACGCCTCAAGCTTGGCGGGATCGGTCTCCCCCTTAAAGTGTGCTGGTCGAAGGTCTGCGAGACTCTTCACCCAATTTGGTTCCCTGGGTTATGGCGGTGGAGGTGGTGCACCCACACCAGGCTGATAGCCCATGTGCCCTAATGCAGCAGCCACGATCTCGGCGATCGTCTGCCCTCCCGATATCCCTGAAGCATCATCGCCCTGGCCACGACCTCGGCCTCCTCTAGGACGTCCTGCCATCTGAACAAGCATAACTCACATTAGATTCGCATCCACCACTGTTTCGGTTAACGAATTTATAACGTCTGTAGACGGTAAAGACGATCCACACTTATTAGTGGTCATCTGACTCTACTCACACTAACAGCTCACACCCTTCACCCATCACTTATTCCTTAACATATATCCTAACTCGGTGCTTTCTTATGTCCGGTATTTCTTGATCAGAGTGTAACTACGCTCTGATACCACTTTTTGTAACACCCCTTCCAAAGCCAATCGTGGTTATCGCAAAACTGAGCACTTAATCGACTTCGTCGCAGCAGAAATAACAAACACCTGGACCTTGCCACGGTCTGATCGTTAGAATATACCGGCCTTATCAGTTACAACCCTTATCCAAAATAAACAACCAACCAAAACATCACCATCCGAAATACCACCAACCAACCGAGTTTAAGTATCTAAGTCATATTTACAAACTTACATCAGTTTCAATATAAACAGACTGGAGCACAAGCGCAACCCGTACTCAAAATAAACAGCCCATCCTAAGTCTAACCGCTCCTACTCTCGTGGTGCGACTTCCTGGGCCTCTTACCTGCAAGTGTAAAAATAGCCCCCAAAGGGGGTCAGCACGAATGCTGGTACTCCCTCTCATGGCCCCCAAGCTAACGGGGCTACGACTAATTGTCGATAGCATGGAAATTGATTAAGTACACAAGCATGATATGAAGTGCAATAAACAACAATCCACAGATGAACATAGTTCACACACAATGAACGACACAAGCGTTCCTTTATCAAGTGGGTTAGTAACCCCCTCCTTAGTCCTGATTTCCTTAACCTCAGTTCCTTAACATACCTTAATCTTAACCTCAACTTATTCTCAGTATACAAACCGTTCCTGGAAGGGAATGGTTGTAGCTTAATTTCAAACCTGGGATTTAGGTGATCCCACCGCACCATCTTAATGCCACCTACCATGGACGGGAGTCCAGCGTAGCTGAGCCGGCAACCGGCCCTAGGCTACAAGTCCGAAGACAAGTCCTTAAGCGGAGGGCGGATCTGATTCAGATACCGTCCCCCTTTCCTTAGCATGCATGACCAGAGTAAGTCCCGGGTTTCCTCACTCAAATTCCAGTTAGTAGAAATCTTAAACACCATGGGTTAGTTAAACCTTAACGGGTATTAACCAACAATCATCAATACTTAATTCTTATCCTTAACTCAGTAAGTACTAAACTTGGTTAGTATAACAATCTCAAATCTCGTGGGTTAGTGCAAAGAAAACACATACACAACGAGAACAAATATAACCGGTTGCATGCTTTATCTTGTCTTAGTCATAGCAAGTAAACAGATAGCACACAAGCCAAGGGACACCTCGTTAGCAAGCAGGTCACAAGAAAGATTGTACCGTTCACCGTCGATCGTCGTTCGTTAACCTTCTCCGGGGTCCCAATTCACAAACCTAAAACATTGATTCATTTTTAGGCCATTAGTTATTTGCACCTTACTTAACTCACTTAGTCCCTAAAGATTCCCATTGGATATCCTCTTAAATCCTTGCCACTTAACCTTATAAACTTAACTTTAAACATTAAGGTTTTCACTTAACTTAACTTAATCCCTTAGGTTCTTAGGGTCCTAATCATTACTACCCTACCAATGGTATACCTTATTACCAATTATCATCCTTTGAATTCAAAATTTCTTTTTTTTCTAAGTGTTAAGGGTCGTCCGACCCACCGTCCGACCCACCAACTGGGTCGGACCCTTCCAGTAACTTTCGGGTTTGAAAAACTCCACTTGTCCGACCCAACCAACTGGGTCGGACCATTCCAGAAATTTTCTCACCCTTAAAAAACACTCCCGTCCGACCCATGTCCGACCCAAATCCTCTGGGTCGGACCGTTCCAGAACCATTCACTGGCATCTAACAGAGGCCGTCCAACCCAAACTTGGGTCGGACGCCACCAGAACATGCCCAAACATTGTCAAATCTTCACTAAACTTTTCCTCAAGTCTTCCAATGTGTTCTAACTAGACCTGGCAATTTGGGTCGATGGGTTGGGTTGATATCAACCCTAACCCAACCCATTTAAAATATCATCAACCCAACCCAACCCAAAAATGGATGGGTCAGAGAATCATGACCCTAACCCATCCTGCTTAAAATCCTTCAACCCTAACCCAACCCACCTAACCCACTTTTTAAGCAACGATAATTTAGATGGATTACGAGTAGAAATTAATAAAAAAATCCAAAAACATCCAATGCGAGCTGGCGCACAAATTAGGATGGAACAAAAGGAAGAGAAGTAATCTTGCTTGATCAACCCAACTTTAAACGAATTTCATGTTATGCGAAGAATCTAGAGTACTGCGGGGAGGCTTATGTGTACAAATGGTTCTTCGAACTTGGAAATTTCCCATGAAAAGGATAAGTTGTACTTTATCTGTAAGTTTATTTTTTATCATCTGAGCCTAGAGCTCTACCTTTGTTGGGGAGGAATCCTATATAGATATGCACATAATCCTAGTGCCCTTAATAAAAAAAGGGAACAAAAATGAAAATCTTCATTATACATTAGAGAAATACACTAAACATAAATCTTCTAAAGTTAGAAAGAATTTAAAAACTGAGTGCTCAAAGCCTTTAAAAACCGAGTGCTCATGCTTAAGAAAAGTACAATCACAATCACTTAATCGTTACCCATAATTGAGGAACTTTTATGCAGCAAGCTATCTGCACTGTTGGCTTCAGAATTCACTAAGAGGTCTATAATCAAGATCCTACTTACAAAAGATATATATCACCTACTTTTGTTCACCATTCTAGATAATCTAAACATACCTATATTCTCAAGAATGTAATGGCAGTGAGAATAAGAAAAACAAACCTTGGCAGAGATGAAGAGCGACATAGACATTAACAACGACGTACAGAATAAAGATGGATATGAGTCTGCAAGATGAGAGCATTAGGGTTTTCAACATTATGTTAAGGTCTAGATGGGCCCTTTGTTTGATATACAGCTGGTTGAGCCATCTGCTTAGTTAAGATTGTGTGATATTATTAAAGGTTGGATAGTTCAACTGCACTTGGGCTTAAGACTAAGGTGTAATTTGATATGAAAATAACATATATACATATATGTGAATTAATATTTTTATTTTTTATTATTAACAAATATATTTTTGGGTTTCGGGTTGGGTCATGGGTTTAGATCTCTACCCTAACCCAACCCACAAAGTTAGCCTATTACCCTAACCCAACCCAAAAAATAAATGGGTCAATAATCATGACCCTAACCCACAAAAGTATGGGTTAGGTTCGGGTTGGGTTTTGGGTTGGGTCAAAATTGCCAGGTCTAGTTCTAACATCATTTAGTCCCTTAAACCCACCTTAAACCATCTTCCAAACTCATTAAAACAACCTTCAAGATCATTCCAATCCTTTACTCAATTCTTACAACAACTACTACTAACACTTACACTTACCTCTTTCCTACATTTCAACATCCCTTTCACCTAGAACTTCTACTAGCCAAAAGTTCCCTCCTTAAGAACTTGACCACACCATATACACCACTTACATCCCTATTACATCTTCCAAGGCTTCCTTAAATTCTAAACTCTAGTTTCTACCTAAATCATCTAAAAGTTTTACACTCATTTACATCTAACTTACCCAAGTTTCCTAGCTTCTTTTATCAACACTTACCTAAGTCCTAAATACCCAAGTACACTCTTTCGATTCCTAAATCCTTCATAGTGATGCCTAAGTCATTATAAGCCATTTAAAACACCTTAATCTCACCCTTTTTCATCAAGACAACCTTTAGAACTTCCTAGTACTTCCTTAGTCATGAAATCTCCTTAGAACATCTTAAACACTTAAGTTCTCCTCTAAATTTTGCCATGGGTTCTCTAGTACACAGTTACATCCAAACACTTGGTTTTTCACCATCAAACAACCAAGATCACTCAAATTCTCATCACAACACCTTAGCACACAATTTACACCAAAACTACACCACATCATTACATAGTGTATAAACTTAAATGCTTGGCACTTAGGCCCTTAAATGACAATAATCTTAACCACTAAATTTCCACATATATTTGCCTTTAACCTGCGAATACACACAACAAGGCTCCCATTGAAATAAAATGCTTCTTGTAATTCATCTCAACATTGTTTGACTATCTCTTTTCTGATTGGCTCCTTAATCACAAGGATAGTCATTGTTCTTTCTCCTAGGTTTTATAACCCCTTTTCCCAATGTAACCTCTACACTAACTCATCACATATCCAAATCCCATTCCCTTAAACAATAAAACACCCTAAGGTAAGCAATTTACCTTATTCTTTCACAAGCTCACAAACTTTCCTCCTTAGGTTTTTCCTTGCTCAATCCCGGTCACCAATATATATCTCCTTGCCAATTTTCTAACCAATATCCAATGACTCCAATGAGTACTAGATAATACATTAACCCTAAGGTACAAACCCTAGGTTAAAAATGTGCTTTAAGGTATTAAGGTGATTGTTTTACCTTGGTTTCTCAAGACAAGCTTGGATATGAAGCAAAAAGGACCTCCACAATCCTTTGAAGAGTAGAAAACAAGCTAGAACAAGGCATTAAAATGAAGCCTCATGAGCATGTATTTTCGGTCATGAAGAAAAGTGATGGAAACCTAGATTTTCTTACACTTTCTTTACCTTAAGAGAATGGAGAAGCCAATGGAGTCTCCAAACTTGAGTTTCCTCCTCTAATGGTGGTTTGGCTTGGCACCAAATCAAAGCTCTTGAAGTTTTGAAAAGATAGAAAGAGAGGGCTTGAGCTAACTAAGAAGAATATGTAATTTGTTTTGGTTTTGGAGCTAAAATGAGTAAGTAGTGTACAAAGGAAGGTGGAGCTAGCATGGGGTTGTTCTTCACATCAATGGAGAAGGGAGAGAGCAACTCAAAACCGTGGGAACAAGAGAGAATGAAGAGGTGAGGAGAGAGGTGATTAAAGGTGAGATATTTATCTTGTAAAGTAAATAGTAGTTTTGCTTTATAATTATTTGTTTACTTAATAACTAATAAAGGTGGTGACTCACCTTGTAAAAACCAGCCCCCATTAAGTAACAAGGGGTACTTAAGTCTTTGTTGACCAAATATCTCACTTATATTGACTTATGTTATAAACTAGCTTAATTAAATTACTATTCACAAAACAAGGCACATTGTTGTGAAATTTTTGATTTCCCATTGATTTAGACTTCCTAATGTGATACTAATTAGTACACATTTTAATTAAAGAGTAATGATGGACATTTAGCCATTCAAAACCCATTTACAAGATAATTTTCAAAAATGTGCTTTAAGACTCCTTAAAGCACATTTTGTGTTTTAACTTGTTTTCAAGCTTGGTTTTCTTTGGTAATTGATTTAAAATGACCATTAGAATATTACTAAGGTCTTAGAACAATATTTGGGTACTCACCCAAGTCTCTCCAAGCTTAGAGCACGTTTTTGCATAAACTGCTCTTTGGTGTTTCCTTATGTTTTCTTTGATTAGAAATGTTTCTTAATGTTTCTAAGGAATTATTTAGCCTCCTTATAACTTAGTTTATCATTTAAACACCATATCTAAGTTTGGGGTATTTCACTTGGTAAAATGTAAAGAGTAGAAACATTATATTAATACTCACATGAGTTAATTCATAAACCGTGGAAACATTTGAAATTGTGAGAAATATGTACCTTGTTAGAAACCCTAACGGGAACCCTACTGTGCTATACTTAATGAATAGAAAATAAAAGATCGGGTATGTAATACCGAAAATTAGTGAATCAATATAAACAGGAAATCTTTATATATTATATACAAGATGCACGGCTCGACCATAGCTCATACATTACATTGAAAATGAAAACCGAATATGGTAACAGTAAACCCAAATACCTGAACCACGGGATGATGACCTGAAGGTCAAAGAGAAGAACTTTAATATACCCCAGTATTTATTCAAGACCCGAAGGCCGACGATTACAGCTACAAGAGGTGACGAATAGAAGACAAAGTCAAGACCAACAAGAATACTACAACTATTTACAACAACTGAACCACTGAATGCATCAGCAACACCGACAAAGATGATGAACCCCACTATCAGGACGCTACCACTATCAATGATGAATTTATATAGTAAACCAATCGGGTAAGGACCCATGGAAGGAAGAATGCTTCAACCAAACGTGCGAGAGCTTATGGACTTGACAAGGAGTAATCCTAAATTGGACAAGTAAGTAATAATATATCAAGAAGATACCCAATATGCGAAGGCAACTAGTGGGAAGAACACAGGAAAAGAACTCAGCAACGAAAAATCAAATGGAAGGTGAACTGTATTACAGTATATGCCACATAGAGGAAGAACCTCGTAGTAGATTTGCTTAAAAAGGATAATGAAAGATACATCACATGTGCCTGAACATCACAGGATGGACAAACCTTACAATATTATTGGAAGCCGACGTACAGTAAAAAGATATACAACGAAGAATACCAAGCTATGCTGCAACTAACAGCTACTAAGAGACAAGATAATCAGGAGCGGTGGCATACCGCGGCACATCAATCCGACAGTCTAAACAAGACATGGAATAATTTGACAACAAACAAGATGGAAGATCACCTTCACCCATACATATGGGATTCAAATATAAAGCATGATAATGCAAAATAAAACATGTCAGAGAATGCATGAATTCTTAGGGGCAATACCCCGTAAACGGACAAAAGTCCAGTCAAGATCAACATTGACAATCAAACGAAAATAATGGTGAACACAACTCATCAACCCTACATGTGAACATAAAGAAACTTAAATATACCACCTATGAAGCGCATTTAGGACTATTCCAAAATGATTGAACATTACTTATTCAGAGTCATGCAACGGAAGCGGGTGGTCCCATCAGTTAAAATTATCTACTGAGCTCAAGGGAAATGCACAACGTATTTCACGTATCTTAACCAAAATATGTGCCATACCCACCTAAAATCTTACAGCCGAGAGGCTATCTTTTAAACTAATCGTAAGTTTTAAATAAGAGTGAAGATTGCTCACTATTTCCAGACAAGTTGTGATAGTCTAGGGTACGGGGGCGTACCCCTCTTTTTAAGGGGGGGAGAGCCTACCACGTTTTAGCATTTTAGCATGGAAGTACACTTTCATTGTACTGTTGCACTGTGATTTGTATGTGAACAAGTATGACTTTGTGATTCTATGAACTCTTACTTGATGACGTGTACTACGTTACACTAGCATGAATGGATTATGTGTACTACGTTACACTATATTGAAGCTACTTTGGCACTACGAAATTATGTGTACTACGTCATACTATATTGGAATGACTCCATGTTTGCATGATCTGTACCTTGCTACACTGCTGTGAATGAAGTACATGCACTACGTTGCACTGTACTAAGTGGTTTTTGGTGATGACCTTTCATGCTCATTATACTGTATGTTATGATTGAATATATACTACGAACTGAGAAGTAGTGGAACTTGGGACTTGATCCCTAAAATAGAATTGAGTTGTGGATGCTTAGCGGAACTTGATTCCCCACAACCATTTGAACTTAGATATGAGACTTCGGGGTGAAGTCCTTTTTAAGGGGGGGTAGATTGAAATACCCCGAATCTAATTAATACTTGTTTATTATTAAATAATGGAGAATTGATCTAGAAACAGATCGTTTTAGTTACACATGCTAATCTATACATGCAAACGTTACGTGAATTAATATTATTACACGTGCGCATGCAAACTCACGCATGCAAACGACACGAAAAACAGTCGTTTTACCATAAACGCTAACTAGCGTAATTTTACTAAACATATTCGTACAAAAGTTCATGTATAAATATTAACAAGGACCAAACTTCTTGCATAACTAGCTCGATATAAAGATGACCTTTCGTACCACTCAGGCCCGACCTAAGCCCTACCTTCACATTCAAACATCCTCAGGCCCGACCTAAGCCCTTCCTCCACATTCAAACATCCATAGGCCCGTCCTAAGCCCTTCTTCCACAACAAATCCTCCCAGGCCCGTCTTAAGCCCTACCTTCGCATTCAAACACCCACAGGCCCGTCTTGAGCGCCACCGTCTCCAGGTTTGACATAGGCCCTAATCCTTCTACATCCATTTAGACCCATCATACATTTTACTCACTTTCACTTAGAACTACCCTATAGGCCCGTCATAAGACCTAAATTCCAGCTTTAGGCTCGTCATAAGACCTAGTTCCAATCCTTTAGGCTCGTCATAAGACCTAGATCCATCCTTTAGGCTCGTCATAAGACCTAGATCCATCCTTTAGGCTCGTCATAAGACCTAGATCCATCCCTTAGGCTCGTCATAAGACCTAGAACCATCCTTTAGGCTCGTCATAAGACCTAGATCCAACCCTTAGGCTCGTCATAAGACCTAGATCCAATCCTTAGGCTCATCATAAGACCTAGATCCAACCCTTAGGCTCGTCATAAGACCTAGATCCAACCCTTAGGCTCGTCATAAGACCTAGATCCAATCCTTAGGCTCGTCATAAGACCTAGATCCATCCTTAGGCTCATCATAAGACCTAGATCCATCCTTAGGCTCGCCATAAGACCTATAACCATTTTTAGGCTCGCCATAAGACCTAGTCACGTTCCCTTAGGCTCGTAGTAAGACCTAGTTGCATCCCTTAGGCTCGTCATAAGACCTAGAACCATTTTTAGGCTCGTCATAAGACCTAGAACCATTTTTAGGCTCGCCATAAGACCTAGCTGCATTCCCTTAGGCTCGTAGTAAGACCTAGCGTTACCCTTTAGCGTACCCACTCTTATCAAGCACATTGCATTCATCTCATTCACATAGGCTCGTCGTAAGACCTAGTTGCATTATCCAGGCGCGTCACAAGACCTGGCGACAGAAAAGTTGGCGAGGTGATGGCAATAAATCCTCCTTTTGCGATGTCAACTTATTTTCGGGATCAACGAATGGTGGGCGAAGGCAATAAGTCCCCAAGGTTTTTACCAGGAGTTATCCCTGCACACCGGCTTGGGGGGCGATGGCAATAAGTCCACATTGGGTCCAGCCAGGAGCATTGGCACGGGTTTCGGTCCCCAGAAGCATCCGAGCATCATCATCAGCATCATCAACATTATCAGCATCATTAGCATCATCAACATCTCAGCATTCTTGCATTTGCATACCACCCAGTTATCACACTTTAGGTTGTCAACGCCTTAGAATCGCTTGACACTATCTCATTTTCACACTTTAGGTTGTCAACGCCTTAGAATCGCTTGACATCATCACATTCATTATAGGTAGTCAACACCTTAGAATCGCTTGACATCATCACATTCATTATAGGTAGTCAACACCTTAGAATCGCTTGACATCATCACATTCATTATAGGTAGTCAACACCTTAGAATCGCTTGACATCATCACATTCATTATAGGTAGTCAACACCTTAGAATTGCTTGACATCATCACATTCATTATAGGTAGTCAACGCCTTAGAACCGCTTGACAACATCTCATTCATCATAGGTAGTCAACGCCTTAGAACCGCTTGACAACATCTCATTCATTGTAGGTAGTCAGCGCCTTAGAATAGCTCGACAAACTTATCAGTTCTCTGATAACAGCAGGGTCTTGGAAACATTTGAAATTTTGGGGTATCACTCAGGCATCAACTAGCCTTCTCACTTTCATTACAAAGTCTAGTTGACGGGGGGCAATCTGTTATACCCAAAATTTTGACCCCCTGGTTAGGGTCTACGTGGTACTGGTGTTGTGAGAGGCATTTTAATCAAGCGGTGAGGGATCCCGGCCCGATCGGCACGTTCCATGGCATGGGGAGCAGCTTCGTCACTTTCAGGGGCGTTTTGGTAATCTTTAAAGGCTCCTAAGACCTCTTGTAAGCTTTCTCTCTCCTCCAAAGGATGCCCAAATCAGCTTGAAACGCTTTGATATTTTAACCCATGATAGAGGATGACATTTTAAGCATAATGGCGTTGGAATTTTGATTTTTCGAATTTCCAATAATTTTCTAGCAATTTCTGACCGTATCTGACGAGAAATTCAATTTAAAAATATTCCAATATTCAAAAAATTAGGTTCCACCTCAGAAAATTCATAATATCCATCCTTGACACGTGGTTAAAATTTCACAGTAAAATTCCTTTGGGAAGTCACTTAACTAAAATATCGAAAAATCTTACTTTTACTAGATTTTCTTTATCTTTAAGAAAGTCTATATAAGGGGATAGGTTTTTGGATAAAGGAAGGACCTCATATGCTCAAGAACCCTAGAGAGTCAGAAAACACAGCCTCCTCACTCTCTCTCACGTTTTCCAACACCCGGCCACCCAAATCATACCGAAAATCCCCCGAAATCACCATCTAAACACGTTTTCCAATCCCCAAAGTATCAATAGTCATCAAAACCCCACAAAAACACCACCAAAACGTGAAGAACAGCAAGAACAACCAACAACCAGAAGCTTGGGTCGAAATCCTCTCGGGTCTGCCATCAGCGGAGCACTCGACGAATCCCGGTGTGAAGAAACGTTGTGAATCCGAAGGTAAAACAGGTAGAAACTCCACTTCCCTAATTCCCCACGGTATTATCTGTCCTGCCTCAAAATTTGGGCTCAAACTAACCTTCGTACGCTTCTGTATTGCTGTTTATTCAAGCTTCTGTCCAATAACTTGTTTACCAAGTTTTGTGCATAATTCGAATTCAAATTGAGAACTTTCGATCACTAACGCATTGTACATCTTTCAGGCTACGCACCCATAAAATTTGAGCCAAAAACACCTTCGGGAACAGCCTTAACGCCGCCGTCCGAGGGCGGTCCGCACCCACGGACGTCATGTCCGGGGTCCCGGACTCCTTGTCCGTAAGCCCGGACGCCCACGGACGGCGGCGAGTTTTTTAAATTTTAAAAAATTTAGGTTTTTCTAATAATGTCCGGGCCCACGGACGGCCCGTCCGTGGCCCCGGACTTTACAATTTTCTGTTTTCTATTTAATTCGACTTTTATTTTTCATATAGGTTAACTAGGGTCCGTGGTCTCGGACATTAGGTCCGTGGCCACGGACGGAAACAAAATTTGACCTAATTCTGCCTCCGAAACCCTAGTTTAGGTAATTTTAATTTCCACTTTAATTTTCTGTCAAAAAATGCTAAAAAACACAAAAAAACAGAAGCGCGCACTTAGGTTAAAAAGCAACTTTGTAAAAAGCCGTAAATAAACTAAGTAGAGGAAAAACGACCTAGGAAGGGTAATGAAAGTAATTGAACCCTAATCAAGTCGAATATCGAGCCCCCGAACTCGAACTCTCCTTTCCTAATTTGATCTAGGTTAAAATTAGGTGGCGACTCATAATAGGTTCCAGTGAGCTAGCTTAGATTTTAATAATTATTGTTATATGACATAGTTATTAACCTTAGGTTATAAGTGGACCTAAAACCCGATTGGATCCTAATCAACTTTAATCAACATAGGATAGGGTTAAAATCGAGGCTCACACCAAGCGACGATTGAAATACATTGAGAATACCAAAGGGCGAGTTAAGCTCTAGTTATTAGGTCACGCAGCAGAAGCTAGTGGGCCGTAATTCAAGGTTAAGTATACCTGGCAAATCTGATTGAAGCCTTAGAGGCTAGAACCGAACCCGGTTATGAGTTAATTAACCGTACTGAAGTTAAAACACTTCATAATACCCGAATGAGTGAACCAATGTTCAGTGATAACATATGGTCTGTTACGCGGGCGTAACCCCTTTTAAGGGGGGTAGGGCGAGAAACCGCTTAGAGTATGTCTTACGTATAGATGCGTAAACTACTATGTGCATAGCACAAAGAAAATTGTTTTGATGTTTGGAACTCATGTTGCATAAACATGTGTACCCATTCATTGTGTAATTTTGATTATCGTGCATGAGAGATGCAAGTAACGAGTATATAATATTTATGAAAAGAGGAGTAGAGAGACTCATGGGGAATGAGAATCCCTTTAGTATTTGTCTATTGAGATTAGACATGAGATATGACGAGTATAAATCGGCATGAAACCGATGTGTAACCTAAGAGGGAGTGAGTTCCCTAGGTGATTTTATTTGAGAATGATTGATGGAGTGAGTTCCATCCTTTGGAGTTGTATGTTGTATGTTTTAAGTTGAGTAATAATTTGACTAATGAGGCCACAAGTATGGAATGCCTAGGCAAGGTAAGTGAAACAAATAGAGAATAATGGATGACTTAAGTTCCATGATAAAGATAAATTGAAACGGATTGTTTTATGAATATGACTAGAAAGAGTAAAAGATAGAAAACGAAAATGTTTGTCTATCTGATTGTTTGAAACTGACGTGGGAGGTGGAACTTGGTCTGCTAGCGATCAAGGGAAACTGAACACAAATTGGGGTGGAAGGATAGTTCAACACTGATGCTGATCACATCAGGGTTGGATGATTCTTGAAGCTCCCTATAAGTGGTCACAAGCAATCACACTAAGAAAAGATACAACTACCATAAATTTGATTTGGAGTTGTGTGATGTTTTAAAAAGAATTTTCAAACAGATTTTGAAAAAGAATTTTCTTCAAGTATGAAGATGGAAACGAAAACTGGTTTTGAAACCGCTATCACCCGCCGATGGCTGTGGCCTTAAGTCTTGATGACCGGTAGAACGGTGGGCGTGTGTTAGTTTTGAAACCATTACACCGTACGTGCGGCGGTCCTAAGTGACCGGTTGGGGCGGTGTCAGTGTGTGATTTTTTCCAAAGGCAGCGGGACGGGGAGAGTACCCTGAGATGTTCCTGTGTTGAGTGAGTCAACCAGAGTGCCTGAGGATATGTATATGTGTAACGTTTTGATCAGAACCGAAGGGACCGTGGGCCAGAGAGAGTAAGTGCCCATTTGTCATGAAACGGCCGTGAACCAGAAAGAGTAAGTGTTCAACGTGACCGGTACCTGAGGGATCAGTAGTATATTACTCAATATGGATTCGAGGACTGTTGTGCCTTCTTGTCTTCGGACCGATTCCATGGAGAGAGTAAAAAGAGTATTTTTGATTGCTATACATGCTGTGATATATGTGTGGTATGTGTAGTGTGAAATTAGTCGGACTTGTGGAGTCTGTGAGGTTATACATGTATTATAACCTTGACATAGAATGCCATGAGACCAACCATATTAGATTCGCCAACTTTGAGGGCAAAGTTCCTTAAGGGGGGTAGATTTTAATACCCCGGACCTGATAATGGTGATTTAATTACTCTAATAAAATTATTAAGGGCCTAATTGTGCCTAGAGAGTATTGGTAAAAAGAATAAAACCAAAAGAAAAGAGAAAACGCTTGAAAAGCGAAAAACGCTAAAATGCGCATTAAATGAAAATAAGAGATATATAATCTCGTAAGGGTCCGAGATGGATTCCTAAGGCTTAGTTTGGCCTAATTAGTATACGGGAATGATTCCCGAAGAAACCGGATCCAAATAATGGATTAAAACACTAAATACGCATAAAAGCACGTTTTTCGAGAAAAACCCGGAAACGTGACTTTAAGTGGTCAAATGGACCCGTAAAAATTATAGTTGATTAAATAACTATAATTAAGTATTAATGGAAGCTTAATAACCATTAAAATTAATTAAACGAGAAAATTCCAGAAAACGGACCCGGTAAGTGAATAGTGTCGAGACTGGGAGACGAAACACGTTTAATTCGAAAAGACGAAAAACGACCCGGGCTATTAATTCATGAAGGCCGGTTTTTATTAATATGTATACACTCATTAATAGCTTGTTAGCTAATTAGTAATGAGATGACAAAGAAATAAATAAGTAAAGCAAATAGTGAATAGTAAAAAGCAACTTTACTACTCTCACTCACCCTCTTCCTTATTCCCTCACGGTTATTTCTTCCCCTCCAAACCGAGCTTCTTCTTCCTCCTCTGTTAATGCGCGATTCCACACAGCACCACCACCTCCATCTTCAATCTCCCCTAACTTGCTCATTTCTCCACCGAATCGCACAAAAATTGTACCGTTGGATTCGTATCGGCGAGGGCTACGTTTTCCACCCCTCAAAATCTCGATTCCTTCACCTTCACTTCCATGGGTGTTGGGCCTTTTGAAGCTTGAAGAGCTGATTTTTACTCTCCATCATCTCCTTAATGCTCTAAGGTAAAAATATAAGCAAAAGTTCATCATTCCTAGCTTGTTCTTGCAATTTGGAAAAATTTTCCCACGTTGAAAATTTTCTTCCATTTCAGTCGGTTTCTTCATGTCCTATGTGGAGTGGTGGAACTTCATCATTTTGATTGCCAAGCTCTCCTTTTGGATACCCTAAGGTAATATCTAAGCTAGAGCCTAAAAACTAGTGCTTGAAATACTAGTTTTGTATGGGAGGGTTTGTATTAATAAAGCTTGCAATGTGTGTATGGGGATATGGTTGTAGATGGCAATCTAGACCCCCTTGTTTGGTGTGAAAACAAGAAGAGAAAGATGGAGAAAAGGAAGAGGAAGAAGAGAAAGAAAAACAGAAAACAAACAAGGTAAAAGCTCACCTTGAGCTAGTTTTTATTTGACTTGTGAATCATATGTTAGGTTGAATTAAGAACCTTGAATTGTGGTAGTCTTGATACTATAATGTTGGTGGCTGAATGAGAGTGTCTCAATGGGTTTAAGAGTGCAAAATGAACCTAGGAACCCAAGATATTTATATGTGAACAAGTGGGAATTTAATGTGATTGTTAATGTCTAAACCAAACAGGTGTGAAGAAGTGTTTGTGAGCATATATGGTGTGGTGAATATGCTAGAGAAGTAGGCAAGTTCTGTCAAAATTTGCCTAGGAATGGATAGATTTGGGTGTTTTATTATAAGGATGAAACTAGGTGTTTAAGAGGTGTTAAGTGAGTGGTTAAGGATTTGGAAACCAAACTAAGGAGAAGTGTGTATGAGGAGTAGAAATAATGTCAACTGAAGTGTTGGAAATGGCATTATTTGAATAGTAAAAGAGGGAGCCAAATCTGTTACAAGAAGTGAAGGAAACAAGAAAACTAGTTATGAAAGTGTAAATGAATTTTAAGTGAAAATTAACTAGAGCTTGTGAGTGCACTTGGTGCTTGGTTTAAGGAGGTTTAGGTGGGTAATAAGGTGCTAAAACATGTGGATTATAAGTGGGGAAGATTGGGTAATTAAGGGACTAAGAGAAGACCTTGAACAGAATTGGAAAATGCTGAAATTGCAAAATCTGTAGCAGGGTCCGGGACTTAGGTCCAGGACCAAGTCCCGGACCACCCCTGATTTTATCCCCGAGAGTTCTCTGCTTGCTTGGTCCGGGACTTAAGTCCATGCCCAAGTCCCGGACCACCCACAATTTTTAAGCCGAGACTTTGCCTGCATTATGGTCCGGGACCTGACTCCTACATGAAGTCCCGGACCAGGTGAAAATAAAAGCCGAGAGTTATACCTTGTAATGGTCCGGGACTTAGGGTGGGACCAAGTCCCGGACCACCCCCAGAAACCTACAGAGAGCATTTTAAAGGTTGGAAATGATGGGGGTTTAAATGTTAATGATGTTATAAGATGTTAAGGCCTTGTTTGGTGACATGTAAAGGCCCTAGGAAGTGTAAGAAAGTGTTAGAAGTGATTGTGAAGTGAGAACTCAAATTAACAAGAGTAAAACCGAGTTAACGGGATAACGGGGAAAGTACGGGAGTAGCATTTAATTATGTTCCGTATGAGCTTAGTATTAACAGTAATGTTTGAAACATTATCAGAGAATCGTGCGTGCCCCGAGCATGGTGAGATGACACGGTAAAAGTAAAAACCCCGGTGAAAGGTATGATTTTCTCATACTCCGCGTGCTAACCGAGTTACGTTGATTTGTGTGTTTGTGTGCCGGCTTAATCAAGATTAAAGCATAAAAATAATCCCTTGGTTGATTATGTATGCCTTGTTGTATGTTGAATGAGCTAACATACTTGTATGCCGGTGTGGTCTAACATAGTGAATGGACCGACTCGTAGTGAGTAACGTTTGGCTAGAGACCCATAGATCGGGTCGACTCTTATGATAACGAAAACGTGCAAACACACAAACTATCCGTTAAAGTATAACAATAACGCAAACATATGAACTCCCTAGAATGTGAGGAGAAGTACGGGTTGAGTAAATACCCGATAATGGTTAGAAAACCACATTGAAACGATCCACGAAACAAATGAGAGTGGAAAGATAAATGAACCTCCTTCAAGAGGATTTAAGATAGTTCGAAGATGTGAACTAGTGAAGAAGGCAAAAGAGACCTGAGGGATTAGTAACTCCCTTGAGACAGGGTCGACCTCCTATATGAGGATTTTACCTGATATATGTAAATAACCGAAAGTATGAGTAAAGTAAATGTTTGGGTAACTCTTAAAACCTAAGATTAACCAAACTTAAGTAATGTTCCAAAGGTCATTAGAAACATCGAGTGCGATGCTTCTAGACTAATATACACAATATTGTTATAACTTCGAGAGAGGAGTGTATGGGAATGTATGCAGTCCGAGAGTAGTCGGCCCTTAGTAAAAGAGATAGGAACTAAGAGAGAGTTCCGTGAGCTAGTTGAACCTTCCCCCATGCTAGACCCGGTAGGGGTAGAAACCGGGGAAGTAAGACTATGCTAGAGAGCCATGAGTTTTGGCCTAAGTATTATTGAGAAGTGCATCAAGCGTGACGTAGGGACCTGCAGCGTCTCGAGAATCTACAAGAGCATGAGTATAAATACCCAAGAGTATGGGTGAGATAATGAGAATAAGTACCCGAGAGTGTGGGTGAGTATAGTACGAGCCCAAGAGAATGGGTGTATATGAACAGTAACCCGAGAGAGCGGGTGAGGTATTGAATAAGTAGACAAGGCATAGTGAGGTATAACCCTCAAGGCCTAAGAGTAACCAGACACAACTAACAACCTTGTTATGTTAGTTAGGAATTGAGTTCCATGATTGGATGTAGATTCCTTGAGCATTACATGTACTTATTGTATTGCTATGATGCATGTTGTTTGACTAATGAACTCCATGTCTATCCGACAAAAGTAGTCGGCGTACCCCGGTTAGCGCTCGGGGTATGCGAATTTCATATGCAGCGTTAAGCTGAGCCCCTAGGGGCGATGTTTTTATTTTACAGGTACACCGAAGATGTTACCGTTCGAGAGTAGGACAGGGTCGGTGGGTTGCATGGGTAGTTGGATTTAATTACTTATGTATTGAAAGAGTGTAAGACCGAATGTTGTCGGCATCCATATATTGTAGACTCGGTATAGTAAAGAAATGAAATGTGTATTGTGTTAGTATTGTGTAATCGGTTGTTCCAGTTCATTAGACCGTTACGGTATGTAAGTTTAGCTTGGTTAGCCACATGGGTGGCTAACGGCGTTGTTTCACCCTCGTTGTAATTAGAGTTCCGCTGCGTGATTAAGAGGTAATGATGAGATAAACGGTTGGGGTGTTACAACGTCATACTATATTGGAATTACTCCATGTTTGCATGATCTGTACCTTGCTACACTGCTATGAATGAAGTATGTGCACTACGTTGCACTGCACTACGTTGCACTCCTAAGGAGAAAAGCTTAAGGTAAATCCTTGAAAAACTACTTACAAATCTACTTAAGATCTTTGTTAAAGATCTAACTCCTAAACACCTTCACCTCTTGCATAAAACCGAAGTGGAGCATCAATATTCCTTTGGAGAATGCTTGGAGATTCAAGAAGAGTTCAAGCACTTGACAACCTTTATTTAGGAGTAAGTTTACTATGTAAACCTTTATTGTTTTAAGCTTATTTAAGCTCTTAAAAATTGTGTAAAAATTATGTACACCTTGCGAGGTGTTTAAAACCGAAGCTACATGGTACAATATGCCAAAAACATAGTCTATAACATACATGGTAAATTTATCTCCTTAAGACACATTTTTGTGTCACAAAATCTACCTAGGATAAACATTGAATCATACCGAATGGTCAAGGGTAAAAATTCTCTATTTTGAGCTAAGAATCAATCTAAGACATTATAATAATTTTTACATGAGTTATATGACTCATATGAATTTATGTATAATTATTTTGACATATAAATATACTTTTATATACTCTATGGTATCTTATTAATTATGGCCGAATTGGTTCACTGAAGAATATGTTTTAATGAGCTACTTATGTATATAAACTTATATTATAAAGTTTGGAGAGTTAAAAATATTTTACTAGTGCTTAAATGGCTAATTAATTAAGTTATGTGGCTAAATTGCAAATTTTGGAAAGTTTGGTGTATATATGGTAAAAGCCGAGAGAAAAAGGTCTCTTTGGAATAAATATGATATAATAAAAGGTTAGGAATTAAGTTTATGAATTTTAGATAATTTAAACAAGTGTTAAAATAACAATTTATAAAGTTTTGGTCTATTTTGTAATTTATAAAACTTATTATGAAAGTTTAGAGTTGAATATGGGCGAATCCATAATTAAGATAATTATAAAGTTCACTTCCGAAATTTTGAGGAATTAAATATTTAAACTATAGTTTATAAGTTATTAAGTAACTATTATAAAGTCTTGGGACTATTTTGTAATTTATGGAAAGATTGGTGCAAAGCCGAGATTCATATAAGTTTATGAGTATATTAATATATTAAGTATGAAATTTGACTATGGTCAAAGTGTTGACCGAAAACTTTGAGTTAAAATGATTTATGTCATGAAATATTAAGTTTATAAAAGTTTTGGGGTGAATATGTAATTTACAAGAGTTTAAATATAAAACCAGATTTTATATGGGGCGAATTCACAATTTGTGGAAAAATAAGGGTCCACTTGGTTATTAAGGAAATTAAATATTAAAACTATATTTTATAAGTTAATATGTAACTTTTATAAAGTTTTGAGGTAAAAATGTAATTATGAGAAATTACATGGCAGAGCCGAAAATAAATGTGGCTAATTGGTGAATTATAAAAGTTAAGGTGTTCAAATAATTACCGAATTTGTAGTGGTGGTTTAGTGAATTAATTAATTAAGGAAATGAAACTATGTATTATAATGTATTTTGGAGTATAAAGTAAAGTTTATGAAATAAATGAGGTTATAGCATAATAACCGAAAAGTATGATGTAATTATGGGATTAAAAATATATGTAGGTCCTATATGGATATTTAAGAAATTTAGAAAAGATATTATTTAAGGATTTATGAAATTAAAACTATATGGTATGCAAGTACAAGTAATTTACTTGTAAAAGAAATAATATTATTCGGGTTAGTTTATAATTAATAAAAGATATGGGAAAAATATGCCCATGTGCGACATGTAAAAATAATTTGAGAACTTATGAAGTGGTTATGTTATTTAGACAATTATATATATGTATCATAAATAATACATGTGTATGAAATATATATTTTCGATTTCCAAGTAAATCAAAAGGAAAAGAATATAAGGGATCTAATGTGGAAACACCAAATAATGTTTGGAGCTATAGTATATTTTTTTAAAATAAAGTTAAGGGGAGAATTAACTAACATGTGACCAATAAATGTCATTGATAAAATTATAAGTTACTATGTCATTTGGACAATGGTAAAACATGTAACATAAATGGTACATGAATATATAGTTATAAACATTAAAGGATTTAAAGATAAGTCAAAAGGAATAACAAATAAGTTATACATCCAATCATGAGGTAATTAAGAGAAATTACCACACAATATAAGTCTTATAAATTAGGACTACATGTTTTGGAAATATATAAATACCTTAAATAATAAGGAAAAGAGGTTAAAGAAACTACCTAAGTATAAAGAAATAAACCTCACGTGAAATAACGAATATGAAATCGTTTCATGAATCAATGAAATTATTATACGAGAGTTACATAAATTAACACTCTCAGATTAATCCTATTCTAGGACATTTTTTGACCAGACATTGACCGGGAAGTAAACAAGTACAGTCTACGGTGAACGGTATGGAATTCTTGCAGTCTACTTTCTACCGGATTACACCGGCTTGTGTGCTATCTGTTGTTTGAAATAACGACCAAGATAATTGTTGTAAAATGTTGTATTACTCTTGTGCACTGTTGTGTTATTCTATGTGCGTGATGTTGCTAACTGTAACGTGTATGTCCCACACATACAACACTACCTTACCAGTGGAATAAATACCTGCGCTTTATTATACCGAGAACTTGTACTCAAGTTTCTCACTAACTTCACTTTATAACAAACGTTGTTGTCCTAAACGTGACAACCGACAATACACATTGTGTTCTTGATCATTGTCCTTGAGTGACATTTAACAATTCTATACTACGAGAACGAGGAGCCCAGTCGTAATAATTTATATTAACAACACTGTCATTTTATTCATAACCATCCAGTTTACAACATGTGCTTCAATCTTACATCTCAATCCTCATCTCATTCTAACATTACATGACTAATATTGTCTAAAGGTTAGGTTTAATCTCAAATGTATCATATGCGTCGCATTAAAAACTGCTGACGGTGCTATATTCAGCTTGATTCTCTTAATCCCATGGTATAACATTTCCAATGGACCAAGACACTACGGGTATCCCTCTTTCGAGAGACTCCGTTGTCTCGTCCTTATCCTGGTGTAGACCAAGTCGTCCATCCTTCTCGTAGAACTTCACAATGCAAATGTCTGCTTGAATGTCTAGAATCGGTTCAGCTTCCAACTGCTGAGCGATTTCCACGACTTGTGTAATAACTGGATGGAACTCTTCGGGTATCCCCGGTGGTGAGACTCCATCTTGCATCCTCGTAGTTTGGTAGTTCTTGGCATACGGATTCCAATCCTTGCCTAAGCTCATCATTTTTAATCTCATCTTTGCTCCCCCTGGGTACTCCGGTGTGTAAAAACCTCCCGGTCCCATTCCTAGCTGACTGCATTTCCTGATGATGGCTATTTGCGCTTCGGGTGTCAGGTATCCCCTTAATAAGATCATACCTGGGCGGATAACCTGACATTGTTCGGTTGGAAAGTCTATGGTTTCGATGTTGGTGTGCTCCGGGTTAGGTATAAATGGTATTGGATAGCAGATGTTGAAGCTCCCTAAAGTGGTAGTGGGTTATATCTTACTTAAGTCCTAATCTCATCTCATTCTTACTTAACTCAATTATTCACCAAACATGCATGATAATGCGGTAAGCTGGCAATTTTATTACTAAGTGGTTATAGCGGTACCAGGCCTCGATGAGGGTTCAGGCTCATCGTCCAGGTCCACCAAGTGTAGTGGGGTCCCGACTTCTGGGTCACCCGTAGGTTCTTGTCTGCAGCTTGCTGCACCTTCCTCTGACCGTCAGATCCAGCTCCCTGATCGGTCTTGCCCTTGCCCCTGGTATCAGGCCTATAGGCTCTGCTAGCAGGGTTCCGGAAGCACTCATATGCTCGGTGTCCGTATACCCCACAATAGTTGCACTCCACCTTATTCCCCTTGCAATCGAGCCCGGGGTGGTCTCTATGACACCACCTACAGATGTAGCGTCACTGGTAGCCACCACTGGCTCCCTTCTCAGTCTCAGATCTGATCATTTATAATGTCAAATCTCATATTTCAAACGGTTACTAATTGTTTCTTAACTCACTCAATACCAATTCCTTACCCTTTGGCGCCCTAGAGCGCAGGGGTGTAGCTGCGTATGCATACGTCAGCTTCAATGGCTCTTCCGGAGCCTTCTCCTTTTCCTCCTTCCCCTTTTGATTCTGACTTTTCTGGGCCTCAGGCTGGTACTTCTGTTTCTTGTACCCACCTTGCCCTTGGCTCTCCGTGCTCTTACCAGCACTCTTCCTCTTAGCATTTTCTTCGTCCCTCAGCTGGACGGTTATCTCAACCTTAGCAGCGGCATGATAGCACTTATGCTTTCCACATTATTAGTCACTCTTATTTCTCATAATCTAAATGTTACTCATTTAGTTACTCGAATCTCAATTATTCTCATTACCTGCAAGGTAGTGTAACTCGTCGGCCCCATGCCATAGCGGAGTCGATGGCGAAGCCCGCCATAGAAGCGGTCCACCAGGATCTGGTCGGAATATCCAAGACCTGGCAGAAGACGGAGCAAGGCGGTGAACTCTGAGTAATACTCGTCCACCGTCATCTTGTCGGTCTGCTTAAGCGCATCCAACTGCAAGCGCTTCTTCGTCTGGACATGGGCGGGGTAGTACTTTGCTCGTAGCAAGGCGGTGTACTGCTCCCAGCCGAACTCTGGATTGGCCACATGCTCGGCCCTCACCAGCTTCCACCAATCGCCTGCCGCCCTCTTCAGATAGAAAGCAGCCAGACGCACCTTGATCCCAGTAGGGACATCAAGGGTCTCAAAGGCGGTCTCCAGCTCGGAGATGTACGCCTCAAGCTTGGCGGGATCGGTCTCCCCCTTAAAGTGTGCGGGTCGAAGGTCTGCGAGACTCTTCACCCAATTTGGTTCCCTGGGTTGTGGCGGTGGAGGTGGTACACCCACACCAGGCTGATAGCCCATGTGCCCTAATGCAGTAGCCACGATCTCGGCGATCGTCTGCCCTCCCGGTATCCCTGAAGCATCATCGCCCTGGCCACGACCTCGACCTCCTCTAGGACGTCCTGCCATCTGAACACGCATAACTCACATTAGATTCGCATCCACCACTGTTTCGGTTAACGAATTTATAACGTCCGTAGACGGTAAAGACGATCCACACTTATTAGTGGTCATCTGACTCTACTCACACTAACAGCTCACACCCTTCACCCATCACTTAGTCCTTAACTTATATCCTAACTCGGTGGTTTCTTATGTCCGGTATTTCTTGATCAGAGTGTAACTACGCTCTGATACCACTTTTTGTAACACCCCATCCAAAGCCAATCGTTGTTATCGCAAAACTGAGCACTTAATCGACTTCGTCGTAGTGGAAATAACAAACACCTGGACCTTGCCACGGTCTGATCGTTAGAATATACCGGCCTTATCAGTTACAACCCTTATCCAAAATAAACAACCAACCAAAACATCACCATCCAAAATACCACCAACCATCCGAGTTTAAGTATCTAAGTCATATTTACAAACTTACATCAGTTTCAATATAAACAGACGGGAGCACAAGTGCAACCCGTACTAAAAATAAACAACCCATCCTAATTCTAACCGCTCCTACTCTCGTGGTACGACTTCATGGGCCTCTTACCTGCAAGTGTAAAAACAGCCCCCAAAGGGGGTCAGCACGAATGCTGGTACTCCCTCTCATGGCCCCCAAGCTAACGGGGCTACGACGACTAATTGTCGATAGCATGGAAATTGATTAAGTACACAAGCATGATATGAAGTGCAATAAACAACAATCCATAGTTGAACATACATAGTTCACACACAATGAACGACACAAGTATTCCCTTATCAAGTGGGTTAGTAACCCCCTCCTTAGTCCTGATTTCCTTAACCTCAGTTCCTTAACTTACCTTAATCTTAACCTCAACTTATTCTCAGTATACAAACCGTTCCTGGAAGGGAATGGTTGTAGCTTAATTTCAAACCTGGGATTTAGGTGATCCCACCACACCATCTTAATGCCACCTACCCTGGACGGAGTCCAGCGTAGCTGAGCCGGCAACCGGCCCTAGGCTACAGTCCGAAGACAAGTCCTTAAGCGGAGGGCGGATCTGATTCAGATACCGTCCCCCTTTCCTTAGCATGCATGACCGGAGTCAGCCCCGGGTTTCCTCACTCAAATTCCAGTTAGTAGAAATCTTAAACACCATGGGTTAGTTAAACCTTAACGGGTATTAACCAACAATCATCAATACTTAATTCTTATCCTTAACTCAGTAAGTACTAAACTTGGTTAGTAACAATCTCAAATCTCGTGGGTTAGTGCAAAGAAAACACATACACAACAGAACAAATATAACCGGTTGCATGCTTTATCTTGTCTTAGTCATAGCAAGTAAACAGATAGCACACAAGCAGGTCACAAGATAGATTGTACCGTTCACCGTCGATCGTCGTTCGTTAACCTTCTCCGGGGTCCCAATTCACAAACCTAAAACATTGATTCATTTTTAGGCCATTAGTTATTTGCACCTTACTTAACTCACTTAGTCCCTAAAGATTCCCATTGGATATCCTCTTAAATCCTTGCCACTTAACCTTATAAACTTAACTTTAAACATTAAGGTTTTCACTTAACTTAATACCAATGGTATACCTTATTACCAATTATCATCCTTAGAATTCAAAATTTCTTTTTTTTTCTAAGTGTTAAGGGTCGTCCGACCCACCGTCCGACCCACCAACTGGGTCGGACCCTTCCAGTAACTTTCGGGTTTGAAAAACTCCACTTGTCCGACCCACATCCGACCCAACCAACTGGGTCGGACCATTCCAGAAATTTTCTCACCCTTAAAAACACTCCCGTCCGACCCATGTCTGACCCAAATCCTCTGGGTCAGACCATTCCAGAACCATTCACTGGCGTCTAACAGAGGCCGTCCGACCCAAACTTGGGTCGGACCCCTGGGTCGGACGCCACCAGAACATGCCCATACATTGTCAAATCTTCACCAAACTTTTCCTCAAGTATTCCAATGTTTTCTAACATCATTTAGACCCTTAAACCCACCTTAAACCATCTTCCAAACTCATTAAAACAACCTTCACGATCATTCCAATCCTTTACTCAATTCTTACAACAACTACTAACACTTAACACTTATCTCTTTCCTACATTTCAACATCCCTTTCACCTAGAACTTCTACTAGCCAAAAGTTCCCTCCTTAAGAACTTGACCACACCATATACACCACTTACATCCCTATTACATCTTCCAAGGCTTCCTTAAATTCTAAACTCTAGTTTCTACCTAAATCATCTAAAAGTTTTACACTCATTTACATCTAACTTACCCAAGTTTCCTAGCTTCTTTTATCAACACTTACCTAAGTCCTAAATACCCAAGTACACTCTTTCGATTCCTAAATCCTTTATAGTGATGCCTAAGTCATTATAAGCCATTTAATACACCTTAATCTCACCATTTTTCATCAAGACAACCTTTAGAACTTCCTAGTACTTCCTTAGTCATGAAATCTCTTTAGAACATCTTAAACACTTAAGTTCTCCTCTAAATTTTGCCATGGGTTCTCTAGTACACAGTTACATCCAAACACTTGGTTTTTCACCATCAAACAACCAAGATCACTCAAATTCTCATCACAACACCTTAGCACACAATTTACACCAAAACTACACCACATCATTACATAGTGTATAAACTTAAATGCTTGGCACTTAGGCCCTTAAATGACAATAATCTTAACCACTGAATTTCCACATATATTTGCCTTTAACCTGCGTATACACACAACAAGGCTCCCATTGAAATAAAATGCTTCTTGTAATTCATCTCAACATTGTTTGACTATCTCTTTTCTCATTGGCTCCTTAATCACAAGTATAGTCATTGTTCTTTCTCCTAGGTTTTATAACCCCTTTTCCCAATGTAACCACTATACTAACTCATCACATATCCAAATCCCATTCCCTTAAACAATAAAACACCCTAAGGTAAGCAATTTACCTTATTCTTTCACAAGCTCACAAACTTTCCTCCTTAGGTTTTTCCATGCTCAATTTCGGTCACCAATATATATCTCCTTGCCAATGTTCTAACCAATATCCAATGACTCCAATGAGTACTAGATAATACATTAACCCTAAGGTACAAACCCTAGGTTAAAAATGTGCTTTAAGGTATTAAGGTGATTGTTTTACCTTGGTTTCTCAAGACAAGCTTGGATATGAAGCAAAAAGGACCTCCACAATCCTTTGAAGAGTAGAAAACAAGCTAGAACAAGGCATTAAAATGAAGCCTGATGAGCATGTATTTTCGGTCATGAAGAAAAGTGATGGAAACCTAGATTTTCTTACACTTTCTTTACCTTAAGAGAATGGAGAAGCCAATGGAGTCTCCAAACTTGAGTTTCCTCCTCTAATGGTGGTTTGGCTTGGCACCAAATCAAAGCTCTTGAAGATTTGAAAAGATAGAAAGAGAGAGCTTGAGCTAACTAAGAAGAATATGTAATTTGTTTTGGTTTTGGAGCTAAAATGAGTAAGTAGTGTACAAAGGAAGGTGGAGCTAGCATGGGGTTGTTCTTCACGTCAATGGAGAAGGGAGAGAGCAACTAAAAACCGTGGGAACAAGAGAGAATGAAGAGGTGAGGAGAGAGGTGATTAAAGGTGAGATATTTATCTTGTAAAGTAAATAGTAGTTTTGCTTTAATTATTTGTTTACTTAATAACTAATAAAGGTGGTGACTCACCTTGTAAAAACCATCCCCCATTAAGTAACAAGGGGTACTTAAGTCTTTGTTGACCAAATATCTCACTTATATTATAAACTAGCTTAATTAAATTACTATTCATAAAACAAGGCACATTGTTGTGAAATTTTTGATTTCCCATTGATTTAGACTTCCTAATGTGATACTAATTAGTACAAATGTTAATTAAAGAGTAATGATGGACATTTAACCATTCAAAACCCATTTACAAGATAATTTTCAAAAATGTGCTTTAAGACTCCTTAAAGCACATTTTGTGTTTTAACTTGTTTTCAAGCTTGGTTTTCTTTGGTAATTGATTTAAAATGACCATTATAATATTACTAAGGTCTTAGAACAATATTTGGGTACTCACCCAAGTCTCTCCAAGCTTAGAGCACGTTTTTGCTTAAACTGCTCTTTTGGTGTTTCCTTATGTTTTCTTTGATTAAAAATATTTCTTAATGTTTCTAAGGCATTATTTAGCCTCCTTATAACTTAGTTTATCATTTAAACACCATATCTAAGTTTGGGGTATTTCAATCTACCCCCCTTAAAAGTACTTTGTCCCCAATGTTCACATATATGCTTAACCATTCACGGTACTTAATTCCATTAATCTTAACACCAGATCTTATATTCACATTCACACATCTCAAGACTCGAAGGTCGATCTCAAATACAATACACAAGTATTATACATAACTCAAACTTAACACCAAAGTGTAGCAACTTACACAAATTCACATCTTAAACAACCAAACAAACGACAACAAGTTTGTTTCCTAACACAAAAGCGAGGAAGCTCTACCCCCCTTAAAAAGGGGGTACGCCCCGAACCCTATACAGACGATCTAGTCAGTAAACAAAGAAGGGTACTTCGCCCTCATCTTATCCTCTAATTCCCACGTGGCGTCTTCGACATCCTGGTTAGACCAGAGAACCTTCACCAGTCGCACTGACTTATGGCGAGTGTCCCTAGTCTTACTGTCCAAGATTCTCTGAGGAGTCTCCACGGATCTCATATTTGGTTCTAAAGTCAACCCCTCAGGTTCTAACACATGGGAGGGGTGGTGCATGTATTTCTTTAGCTGTGAAACATGAAAAACATCATGCACTTTACCCAGCTCAGCAGGTAAATTCAACCTATAAGCAACCGGGCCCACCCGCTCCGTAATCTCATAAGGACCAACAAACTTCGGGCTTAATTTGCCCTTCTGCCCAAACCTGAATACACCCTTCATTGGTGAAACTCGCACAAACACCTGGTCGCCCACCGTGAACTCCAGGTCCCGTCGTCGAACATCAGCATACGACTTCTGCCTATCTTGAGCAGCTTTCATGTTCTCCCTTATTTGCTGAACTTCAGCCTTAACTTGCTCTAAGTACTCTGGTCCTATAATGACCGTCTCACTCGACTCATCCCAGCAGAGCGGTGTACGACATGGTCTACCGTACAACGCTTGAAAAGGTGCCATCTTGATCGAAGCGTGATAGCTGTTGCTGTATGAAAACTCGATCAGATGTAGTCTGTCAATCCAACTGCCCTAGAAGTCTAAGGCACATGCTCTCAGCATGTCCTCGAGTGTCTGAATAGTACGCTCAGTCTGACCATCTGTCTGAGGATGGAACGCGGTACTCAGCTTGAGTTCTGTACCCAACGCTTCTCTGGTAGCTCTCCAGTACCTCGAAAGGAATCTGGTATCTCTATCTGACACTATGGTCTTCGGTATCCCGTGATGTCTCATGATTTCTTTCTCAAATAACTCAGCTAATTTGGTCACCTTCCAAGTATCCTTCATCGGTATGAATCGGGCTACTTTGGTAAGGCGATCCACCACCACCCATATCATGTTGAACCTCCCCTAGAGGTGGGAGTCCTACTACAAAGTCCATGGAGATATCATGGAACTTCCATTCCGGAACTGGCATCGACTGTACCATTCCTCCCGGTCGTCGGTGCTCGAATTTTACCTTCTGGCATGTGAGACACCTCAAGACGAACTCGGTAACATCTGTCTTCATCCCCGACCACCAGAAGTATCTCTTCATGTCTTTATACATTTTAGAGGCTCCCGGATGGATGAAAACTGAAGAACAGTGTGATTCTCTAAGTATACGGTCTTTCAGATCCGTGTTTCCCGTGGTATGCATAACCGGCCCTTAAGTCTGATCAGATCATCGTCGTGAAGTCTGAAGTCATATTTCTGACTCTCAAAGGTACCATCTGTCAGCTTCTGTCTGACCTCTCTCATGTACTCATCTGTCCTCTAGCCTCTCGCACCTCATCAACCAAGCTGGAGAAAGAGACTAGCTAATTGAGTGAGTGTGCTCGACGGCTCAGGGCGTCTGCTACAACATTGGCCTTTCCCTCTTTGTATTGGAGGTCAATGTCATAGTCTTTCAAGAATTCCAACCATCTCCTCTGTCTAAGATTCAACTCATTCTGAGTAAATATGTATCTTAAGCTCTTATGATCGGTGTAGATCGTCACACTAACCCCGTATAAGTAGTGGCGCCATATCTTCAAAGCGAAGACTACAGCTTCCAGCTCCTAATCATGTGTGGGGTAGTTCTCCTCATGTTTCTTCAATGGCGTGAGGCATATGCCACCACCTTGCCATGTTGCATGAGCACGCAACCCAGCCCTCTGCCGGATGCATCACAATAAACCTCAAAGCCCTCTGTACCGTCTGGAATGGTCAGAACCGGTGCAGTGGTCAGTGAGTCCTTCAAACTCTGAAATGATTTCTCACAGTCAGTCGTCCACAAGAACGGTGCATCTTTCTTCATCAGACTGGTCATCAGTTTCGCGACCTTGCTGAAATCCCTAACAAACCTCCTGTAGTAACCTGCCAGACCGAGAAAGCTCCGGATGTCGGTAACAGTCTTCGGTCTTGGCCAAGTACGTACGACATCAATCTTTGCTGGATCCACTGAGATCCCAGCATCCGAGATGACATGACCTAGGAAAGAGACCTGGTCAAGCCAAAACTCACATTTGGAGAACTTAGCATATAGCTGGTTCTCCCTCAATATTTCTAATACTCTCCTCAGATGTTCCTCATGTTCAACCTTAGATTTCGAGTATATCAAAATGTCATCAATAAACACCACAACCGACTTGTCCAGCTGCTCCCGGAACAAGCGGTTCATCAGATCCATAAACTTCGCCGGTGCGTTCGACAAACCGAACGGCATCACTATAAACTCATAGTGGCCGTATCGTGTCCGGAATGCCGTCTTCTCAATGTCTCCCTCCTTAATGGCTATCTGATGATACCCCGATCTGAGATCAATCTTGGAGAACATAGATGCTCCCTTCAACTGATCGAATAGATTGTCAATGCGGGGTAGTGGGTACTTATTCTTCACTGTCACTGCATTCAGCTCTCTGTAGTCGATGCAGAGGCGGAGACTACCATCCTTCTTCTTCACGAAGAGGACTGGCGCTCCCCATGGTGACACACTTGGTCTTATAAATCCTTTATCCAACAAATCTTTCAACTGTCCATTTAACTCAGCCATTTCTGCCGGAGCCATACGGTATGGCGCCTTGGCTATCGGTCCGGTACCGGTAGTAGCTCGATGGTGAACTCTACCTCCCGAGTGGGTGGCATGCCGGGCAGTTCCCGTGGAAATAGGTCGGGGAACTCCGACACTACCGGTAAGTCGGGGTCGAACTCGGGGTCTCTCTCTGTCCTGTACATAACAGAGGTACACTTTTTCTTTTCCCCTTAATTCCTTATACATTGCCATGGCGGTGATGATCTTAGTCGAAGGCTCTCTGGGCCTCTGGTGGTATGATATTGTTACCCCAGACGGACTCCTGAGCAGCAATCTATGCTCGGCGCAGAGGATATGTCCCTTGTGCCGCTCCAACCAGTTCATCCCGAAGATAACATCAAATCCTAGCTCACTGAACTCAATAAAACTGACTGGAAAGTCTTCTCCCTTAATTCTGACAGTGGCTCCTCGGTAGTAACGAGTGTAACGAACCTTCTCCTTAGACGGGAGCTTAACCGTGAAGTCGGGTAGCTCATCAGCGTCTAGCCCCAACCTGCTCGCGAATGATGCCGAGACAAAGGTATGCGAGGCCCCTGAGTCGAAGAGAACTGATGCCTCAATCTCATTAATCGGAAAGGTGCCGGTGAGGATAGTGCCGCTGACGTCGGCCTGTGCCTCTGTAAGTATGCTTAATGCACCTTCCGAACCAAGTCCATAACCTAATTGTGTTCACAAGCTCATGAGTATTGATGGTATAACAAGAGTCGTAATAATTTATATGAACAACACTGTCATTTTATTCATAACCATCTTGTTTACAACATGTGCTTCAATCTTACATCTCATTCCTCATCTCATTCTAACATTACATGACTAATATTGTCTAAAGGTTAGGTTTAATCTCCCAGGTCTCATATGTGTCGCATTAATTACTGCTGACGGTGTTGTATTCAGCTTGATTCTCTTAATCCCATGGTATAACATCCTTGATTCTCCTCCCATAACTAATACATCTCCAGACTTAAGTACCAACTTATTCGCACGGTCCGCACGCTTCTGCCATATAAAAACTCTGCATCATCTCCAATGGACCAAGACACTACGGTATCCCTCTTTCGAGAGACTCCGTTGTCTCGTCCTTATCCTGGTGTAGACCAAGTCACCCATCCTTCTCGTAGAAGTTCACAATGCAAATGTCTGCTTGAATGTCTGGAATCGGTTCAGCTTCCAACTGCTGAGCGATTTCCACGACTTGTGTAATAACTGGATGGAACTCTTCGGGTATCCCCGGTGGTGAGACTCCATCTTGCATCCTTGTAGTTTGGTAGTTCTTGGCATACGCATTCCAATCCTTGCCTAAGCTCATCATTTTTAATCTCATCTTTGCTCCCCCTGGGTACTCCGGTGTGTAAAAACCTCCCGGTCCCATTCCTAGCTGACTGCATTTGCTGATGATGGCTATTTGCGCTTCGGGTGTTAGGTATCCCCTTAATAAGATCATACCTGGGCGGATAACCTGACGTTGTTCGGTTGGAAAGTCTATGGTTTCGATGTCGGTGTGCTCCGGGTTAGGTATAAATGGTATTGGATAGCAGATGTTGAAGCTCCCTAAAGTGGTAGTGGGTTATATCTTACTTAAGTCCTAATCTCATCTCATTCTTACTTAACTCAATTATTCACCAAACATGCATGATAATGCGGTTAGCAGACAATTTTATTACTAAGTGGTTATAGCGGTACCTGGCCTCGATGAGGGTTCAGGCTCATCGTCCCGGTCCACCAAGTGTAGTGGGGTCCCAACTTCTGGGTCACCCGTAGGTTCTTGTCTGTAGCTTGCTGCACCTTCCTCTGACCGCCAGATCCAGCTCCCTGATCAGTCTTGCCCTTGCCCCTGGTATCGGGCCTATAGGCTCTGCCAGCAGGGTTCCGGAAGCACTCATATGCTCGGTGTCTGTATACCCCACAATAGTTGCACTCCACCTTATTCCCCTTGCAATCGAGCCCGGGGTGGTCCCTGTGACACCACCTACAGATGTAGCGTCGCTGGTAGCCACCACCGGCTCCCTTCTCAGTCTCAGATCCTGATCATTTATAATGTCAACACTCATATTTCAAACGGTTACTAATTGTTTCTTAACTCACTCAATACCAATTCCTTACCCTTTGGCGCCCTAGAGCGCAGGGGTGTAGCTGCGTATGCGTACGTCAGCTTCAATGGCTCTTCCGGAGCCTTCTCCTTTTCCTCTTTCCCCTTTTGATTCTAACTTTTCTGGGCCTGAGGCTGGTACTTCTGTTTCTTGTACCCACCTTGCCCTTGGCTCTCCGTGCTCTTACCAGCACTCTTCCTCTTAGCATTCTCTTCGTCCCTCAGCTGGACGGTTATCTCAACCTTAGCAGCGGCATGATAGCACTCCTGCTTTCCATAGTATTAGTCACTCTTATTTCTCATAATCTAATTGTTACTCATTTACTTACTCGAATCTCAATTATTCTCATTACCTGCAAGGTAGTGTAACTCGTCGGCCCCATGCCGTAGCGGAGTCGATGGCTAAGCGCGCCATAGAAGCGGTCCACCAGGATCTGGTCGGAATATCCAAGACCTGGCAGAAGACGGAGCAAGGCGGTGAACTCTGAGTAATACTCGTCCACCGTCATCTTGTCGGTCTGCTTAAGCGCATCCAACTGCAAGTGCTTCTCCGTTTGGACATGGGCGGGGTAGTACTTTGCTCGTAGCAAGGCGGTGTACTGCTCCCAGCCCAACTCTGGATTGGCCCCATGCTCGGCCCTCACCAGCTACCACCAATCGCCTGCCGCCCCCTTCAGATAGAAAGCAGCCAGACGCACCTTGATCCCAGTAGGGACATCAAGGGTCTCAAAGGCGGTCTCCAGCTCGGAGATGTACGCCTCAAGCTTGGCGGGATCGGTCTCCCCCTTAAAGTGTGCTGGTCGAAGGTCTGCGAGACTCTTCACCCAATTTGGTTCCCTGGGTTATGGCGGTGGAGGTGGTGCACCCACACCAGGCTGATAGCCCATGTGCCCTAATGCAGCAGCCACGATCTCGGCGATCGTCTGCCCTCCCGATATCCCTGAAGCATCATCGCCCTGGCCACGACCTCGGCCTCCTCTAGGACGTCCTGCCATCTGAACAAGCATAACTCACATTAGATTCGCATCCACCACTGTTTCGGTTAACGAATTTATAACGTCCGTAGACGGTAAAGACGATCCACACTTATTAGTGGTCATCTGACTCTACTCACACTAACAGCTCACACCCTTCACCCATCACTTATTCCTTAACATATATCCTAACTCGGTGGTTTCTTATGTCCGGTATTTCTTGATCAGAGTGTAACTACGCTCTGATACCACTTTTTGTAACACCCCTTCCAAAGCCAATCGTGGTTATCGCAAAACTGAGCACTTAATCGACTTCGTCGCAGCAGAAATAACAAACACCTGGACCTTGCCACGGTCTGATCGTTAGAATATACCGGCCTTATCAGTTATAACCCTTATCCAAAATAAACAACCAACCAAAACATCACCATCCAAAATACCACCAACCAACCGAGTTTAAGTATCTAAGTCATATTTACAAACTTACATCAGTTTCAATATAAACAGACTGGAGCACAAGCGCAACCCGTACTCAAAATAAACAGCCCATCCTAAGTCTAACCGCTCCTACTCTCGTGGTGCGACTTCCTGGGCCTCTTACCTGCAAGTGTAAAAATAGCCCCCAAAGGGGGTCAGCACGAATGCTGGTACTCCCTCTCATGGCCCCCAAGCTAACGGGGCTACGACTAATTGTCGATAGCATGGAAATTGATTAAGTACACAAGCATGATATGAAGTGCAATAAACAACAATCTACAGATGAACATAGTTCACACACAATGAACACACGTTCCCTTATCAAGTGGGTTAGTAACCCCCTCCTTAGTCCTGATTTCCTTAACCTCAGTTCCTTAACATACCTTAATCTTAACCTCAACTTATTCTCAGTATACAAACCGTTCCTGGAAGGGAATGGTTGTAGCTTAATTTCAAACCTGGGATTTAGGTGATCCCACCGCACCATCTTAATGCCACCTACCATGGACGGGAGTCCAGCGTAGCTGAGCCGGCAACCGGCCCTAGGCTACAAGTCCGAAGACAAGTCCTTAAGCGGAGGGCGGATCTGATTCAGATACCGTCCCCCTTTCCTTAGCATGCATGACCAGAGTCAGTCCCGGGTTTCCTCACTCAAATTCCAGTTAGTAGAAATCTTAAACACCATGGGTTAGTTAAACCTTAACGGGTATTAACCAACAATCATCAATACTTAATTCTTATCCTTAACTCAGTAAGTACTAAACTTGGTTAGTATAACAATCTCAAATCTCGTGGGTTAGTGCAAAGAAAACACATACACAACGAGAACAAATATAACCGGTTGCATGCTTTATCTTGTCTTAGTCATAGCAAGTAAACAGATAGCACACAAGCCAAGGGACACCTCGTTAGCAAGCAGGTCACAAGAAAGATTGTACCGTTCACCGTCGATCGTCGTTCGTTAACCTTCTCCGGGGTCCCAATTCACAAACCTAAAACATTGATTCATTTTTAGGCCATTAGTTATTTGCACCTTACTTAACTCACTTAGTCCCTAAAGATTCCCATTGGATATCCTCTTAAATCCTTGCCACTTAACCTTATAAACTTAACTTTAAACATTAAGGTTTTCACTTAACTTAACTTAATCCCTTAGGTTCTTAGGGTCCTAATCATTACTACCCTACCAATGGTATACCTTATTACCAATTATCATCCTTAGAATTCAAAATTTCTTTTTTTTTCTAAGTGTTAAGGGTCGTCCGACCCACCGTCCGACCCACCAACTGGGTCGGACCCTTCCAGTAACTTTCGGGTTTGAAAAACTCCACTTGTCCGACCCAACCAACTGGGTCGGACCATTCCAGAAATTTTCTCACCCTTAAAAAACACTCCCGTCCGACCCATGTCCGACCCAAATCCTCTGGGTCGGACCGTTCCAGAACCATTCACTGGCATCTAACAGAGGCCGTCCAACCCAAACTTGGGTCGGACGCCACCAAAACATGCCCAAACATTGTCAAATCTTCACTAAACTTTTCCTCAAGTCTTCCAATGTGTTCTAACTAGACCTGGCAATTTGGGTCGATGGGTTGGGTTGATATCAACCCTAACCCAACCCATTTAAAATATCATCAACCCAACCCAACCCAAAAATGGATGGGTCAGAGAATCATGACCCTAACCCATCCCGCTTAAAATCCTTCAACCCTAACCCAACCCACCTAACCCACTTTTTAAGCAACGATAATTTAGATGGATTATGAGTAGAAATTAATAAAAAAATCCAAAAACATCCAATGCGAGCTGGCACACAAATTAGGATGGAACAAAAGGAAGAGAAGTAATCTTGCTTGATCAACCCAACTTTAAACGAATTTCATGTTATGCGAAGAATCTAGAGTACTGCGGGGAGGCTTATGTGTACAAATGGTTCTTCGAACTTGGAAATTTCCCATGAAAAGGATAAGTTGTACTTTATCTGTAAGTTTATTTTTTATCATCTGAGCCTAGAGCTCTACCTTTGTTGGGGAGGAATCCTATATAGATATGCACATAATCCTAGTGCCCTTAATAAAAAAAGGGAACAAAAATGAAAATCTTCATTATACATTAGAGAAATACACTAAACATAAATCTTCTAAAGTTAGAAAGAATTTAAAAACTGAGTGCTCAAAGCCTTTAAAAACCGAGTGCTCATGCTTAAGAAAAGTACAATCACAATCACTTAATCGTTACCCATAATTGAGGAACTTTTATGCAGCAAGCTATCTGCACTGTTGGCTTCAGAATTCACTAAGAGGTCTATAATCAAGATCCTACTTACAAAAGATATATATCACCTACTTTTGTTCACCATTCTAGATAATCTAAACATACCTATATTCTCAAGAATGTAATGGCAGTGAGAATAAGAAAAACAAACCTTGGCAGAGATGAAGAGCGACATAGACATTAACAACGACGTAGAGAATAAAGATGGATATGAGTCTGCAAGATGAGAGCATTAGGGTTTTCAACATTATGTTAAGGTCTGGATGGGCCCTTTGTTTGATATACAGCTGGTTGAGCCATCTGCTTAGTTAAGATTGTGTGATATTATTAAAGGTTGGATAGTTCAACTACACTTGGGCTTAAGACTAAGGTGTAATTTGATATGAAAATAACATATATACATATATGTGAATTAATATTTTTATTTTTTATTATTAACAAATATATTTTCGGGTTTCGGGTTGGGTCATGGGTTTAGATCTCTACCCTAACCCAACCCACAAAGTTAGCCTATTACCCTAACCCAACCCAAAAAATAAATGGGTCAATAATCATGACCCTAACCCACAAAAGTATGGGTTAGGTTCGGGTTGGGTTTTGGGTTGGGTCAAAATTGCCAGGTCTAGTTCTAACATCATTTAGACCCTTAAACCCACCCTAAACCATCTTCCAAACTCATTAAAACAACCTTCAAGATCATTCCAATCCTTTACTCAATTCTTACAACAACTACTAACACTTAACACTTACCTCTTTCCTACATTTCAACATCCTTTTCACCTAGAACTTCTACTAGCCAAAAGTTCCCTCCTTAAGAACTTGACCACACCATATACACCACTTACATCCATATTACATCTTCCAAGGCTTCCTTAAATTCTAAACTCTAGTTTCTACCTAAATCATCTAAAAGTTTTACACTCATTTACATCTAACTTACCCAAGTTTCCTAGCTTCTTTTATCAACACTTACCTAAGTCCTAAATACCCAAGTACACTCTTTCGATTCCTAAATCCTTCATAGTGATGCCTAAGTCATTATAAGCCATTTAAAACACCTTAATCTCACCCTTTTTCATCAAGACAACCTTTAGAACTTCCTAGTACTTCCTTAGTCATGAAATCTCCTTAGAACATCTTAAACACTTAAGTTCTCCTCTAAATTTTGCCATGGGTTCTCTAGTACACAGTTACATCCAAACACTTGGTTTTTCACCATCAAACAACCAAGATCACTCAAATTCTCATCACAACACCTTAGCACACAATTTACACCAAAACTACACCACATCATTACATAGTGTATAAACTTAAATGCTTGGCACTTAGGCCCTTAAATGACAATAATCTTAACCACTAAATTTCCACATATATTTGCCTTTAACCTGCGAATACACACAACAAGGCTCCCATTGAAATAAAATGCTTCTTGTAATTCATCTCAACATTGTTTGACTATCTCTTTTCTGATTGGCTCCTTAATCACAAGGATAGTCATTGTTCTTTCTCCTAGGTTTTATAACCCCTTTTCCCAATGTAACCTCTACACTAACTCATCACATATCCAAATCCCATTCCCTTAAACAATAAAACACCCTAAGGTAAGCAATTTACCTTATTCTTTCACAAGCTCACAAACTTTCCTCCTTAGGTTTTTCCTTGCTCAATCTCGGTCACCAATATATATCTCCTTGCCAATTTTCTAACCAATATCCAATGACTCCAATGAGTACTAGATAATACATTAACCCTAAGGTACAAACCCTAGGTTAAAAATGTGCTTTAAGGTATTAAGGTGATTGTTTTACCTTGGTTTCTCAAGACAAGCTTGGATATGAAGCAAAAAGGACCTCCACAATCCTTTGAAGAGTAGAAAACAAGCTAGAACAAGGCATTAAAATGAAGCCTCATGAGCATGTATTTTCGGTCATGAAGAAAAGTGATGGAAACCTAGATTTTCTTACACTTTCTTTACCTTAAGAGAATGGAGAAGCCAATGGAGTCTCCAAACTTGAGTTTCCTCCTCTAATGGTGGTTTGGCTTGGCACCAAATCAAAGCTCTTGAAGTTTTGAAAAGATAGAAAGAGAGGGCTTGAGCTAACTAAGAAGAATATGTAATTTGTTTTGGTTTTGGAGCTAAAATGAGTAAGTAGTGTACAAAGGAAGGTGGAGCTAGCATGGGGTTGTTCTTCACATCAATGGAGAAGGGAGAGAGCAACTCAAAACCGTGGGAACAAGAGAGAATGAAGAGGTGAGGAGAGAGGTGATTAAAGGTGAGATATTTATCTTGTAAAGTAAATAGTAGTTTTGCTTTATAATTATTTGTTTACTTAATAACTAATAAAGGTGGTGACTCACCTTGTAAAAACCAGCCCCCATTAAGTAACAAGGGGTACTTAAGTCTTTGTTGACCAAATATCTCACTTATATTGACTTATGTTATAAACTAGCTTAATTAAATTACTATTCACAAAACAAGGCACATTGTTGTGAAATTTTTGATTTCCCATTGATTTAGACTTCCTAATGTGATACTAATTAGTACACATTTTAATTAAAGAGTAATGATGGACATTTAGCCATTCAAAACCCATTTACAAGATAATTTTCAAAAATGTGCTTTAAGACTCCTTAAAGCACATTTTGTGTTTTAACTTGTTTTCAAGCTTGGTTTTCTTTGGTAATTGATTTAAAATGACCATTAGAATATTACTAAGGTCTTAGAACAATATTTGGGTACTCACCCAAGTCTCTCCAAGCTTAGAGCACGTTTTTGCATAAACTGCTCTTTGGTGTTTCCTTATGTTTTCTTTGATTAGAAATGTTTCTTAATGGAATTATTTAGCCTCCTTATAACTTAGTTTATCATTTAAACACCATATCTAAGTTTGGGGTATTTCACTTGGTAAAATGTAAAGAGTAGAAACATTATATTAATACTCACATGAGTTAATTCATAAACCGTGGAAACATTTGAAATTGTGAGAAATATGTACCTTGTTAGAAACCCTAACGGGAACCCTACTGTGCTATACTTAATGAATAGACAATAAAAGAGGGTATGTAATACCGAAAATTAGTGAATCAATATAAACAGGAAATCTTTATATATTATATACAAGATGCACGGCTCGACCATAGCTCATACATTACATTGAAAATGAAAACCGAATATGGTAACAGTAAACCCAAATACCTGAACCACGGGATGATGACCTGAAGGTCAAAGAGAAGAACTTTAATATACCCCAGTATTTATTCAAGACCCGAAGGCCGACGATTACAGCTACAAGAGGTGACGAATAGAAGACAAAGTCAAGACCAACAAGAATACTACAACTATTTACAACAACTGAACCACTGAATGCATCAGCAACACCGACAAAGATGATGAACCCCACTATCAGGATGCTACCACTATCAATGATGAATTTATATAGTAAACCAATCGGGTAAGGACCCATGGAAGGAAGAATGCTTCAACCAAACGTGCGAGAGCTTATGGACTTGACAAGGAGTAATCCTAAATTGGACAAGTAAGTAATAATATATATCAAGAAGATACCCAATATGCGAAGGCAACTAGTGGGAAGAACACAGGAAAAGAACTCAGCAACGAAAAATCAAATGGAAGGTGAACTGTATTACAGTATATGCCACATAGAGGAAGAACCTCGTAGTAGATTTGCATAAAAAGGATAATGAAAGATACATCACATGTGCCTGAACATCACAGGATGGACAAACCTTACAATATTATTGGAAGCCGACGTACAGTAAAAAGATATACAACGAAGAATACCAAGCTATGCTGCAACTAACAGCTACTAAGAGACAAGATAATCAGGAGCAGTGGCATACCGCGGCACATCAATCCGACAGTCTAAACAAGACATGGAATAATTTGACAACAAACAAGATGGAAGATCACCTTCACCCATACATATGGGATTCAAATATAAAAGCATGATAATGCAAAATAAAACATGTCAGAGAATGCATGAATTCTTAGGGGCAATACCCCGTAAACGGACAAAAGTCCAGTCAAGATCAACATTGACAATCCAACGAAAATAATGGTGAACACAACTCATCAACCCTACATGTGAACATAAAGAAACTTAAATATACCACCTATGAAGCGCATTTAGGACTATTCCAAAATGATTGAACATTACTTATTCAGAGTCATGCAACGGAAGCGGGTGGTCCCATCAGTTAAAATTATCTACTGAGCTCAAGGGAAATGCACAACGTATTTCACGTATCTTAACCAAAATATGTGCCATACCCACCTAAAATCTTACAGCCGAGAGGCTATCTTTTAAACTAATCGTAAGTTTTAAATAAGAGTGAAGATTGCTCACTATTTCCAGACAAGTTGTGATAGTCTAGGGTACGGGGGCTACCCCTCTTTTTAAGGGGGGGAGAGCCTACCACGTTTTAGCATTTTAGCATGGAAGTACACTTTCATTGTACTGTTGCACTGTGATTTGTATGTGAACAAGTATGACTTTGTGATTCTATGAACTCTTACTTGATGACGTGTACTACGTTACACTAGCATGAATGGATTATGTGTACTACGTTACACTATATTGAAGCTACTTTGGCACTACGAAATTATGTGTACTACGTCATACTATATTGGAATGACTCCATGTTTGCATGATCTGTACCTTGCTACACTGCTATGAATGAAGTATGTGCACTACGTTGCACTGCACTAAGTGGTTTTTGGTGATGACCTTTCATGCTCATTATACTGTATGTTATGATTGAATATATACTACGAACTGAGAAGTAGTGGAACTTGGGACTTGATCCCTAAAATAGAATTGAGTTGTGGATGCTTAGCGGAACTTGATTCCCCACAACCATTTGAACTTAGATATGAGACTTCGGGGCGAAGTCCTTTTTAAGGGGGGTAGATTGAAATACCCCGAATCTAATTAATACTTGTTTATTATTAAATAATGGAGAATTGATCTAGAAACAGATCATTTTAGTTACACATGCTAATCTATACATGCAAACGTTATGTGAATAAATATTATTACACGTGCGCATGCAAACTCACGCATGCAAACGACACGAAAAACAGTCATTTTACCATAAACGCTAACTAGCGTAATTTTACTTAACATATTCGTACAAACGTTCATGTACAAATATTAACAAGGACCAAACTTCTTGCATAACTAGCTCGATATAAAGAGCGTCAACAAGAAAAGAACAATACCAATGTGTACACAAACGAGCAACGTAAATACTTTACGAATGCCTAAGCATCTATAAATGCTACAATAATTGAAATACACAATTAGATAAATGTAACAACTTATGTTACACCTATTGTATATATTATGAAGATATAATAACTCATCAAAGGTCAAAGATGCGCACTAAACATCTTGACAAGACAAACGTTCGTAAAACGCCTTAGAAACATGCGATTAAGCATGACCTTGTATGACCATCTAAAACTCAAACCAAATGGTCATACCCTCATTATATGACTATACAAACATAGTGCCTAGGCTATATCTAGTCAAAAACACAAAATGCTCGGGAGCGCTCACGCACGCCCCTTAAAGCACGAAAAGCCCGGAGTAGTGCCGAGGTGGCACGAACTCCTATAAAATTAATTCTTAGAGTTCCTAACATAATTACTAACAATCCTAAAGAGAACACACGAAGTGGTTTCTCAAAATTCAACAAAAACCTCAGGGGGATTTCTTAACGCTCCTTTTTGCCCAGGAGTGTCCCGATGACCCGTAAATTATGTCATGGGTTGATGTAACCCCATATAACTCAATGTAACATCTTAATATATCATTATTTACTATAATAAGAGTTTATAAACACTTGGAACTCATAAAGACAAGTTATTTCCCAAAATTTCCTTAGAGCACAAAAACGCACCTTCAGGTGTCACTAAAACGCGTTTTACGCAATTACCTTGTAGTTTTTGACATGCCACGAATTAATAATATTAAATAGGTTTAAAATGGACCTCTAAATCAATTAAAGGAAGTGTCAAACAAGGTGCTCTATAGGGGCCGATTTTCAGTCCAAAAACTAGTATAAAACTTACATTAAAAATTTATAAAAGGCATAAGACATGGTGACTCACCTTCCCATGTGCTATAATACTTAATGTCAAAGAATGTAGGTCTCATTTGACCTCCAATATGTCGAAATTATGCAAGGAAACAAGGCCATGTTAGCTAGACAAAAACAAAATGCTAAAAGCAAAAAGTAGATTCTTATTCCACCTTTTTGATTTCTTAAAGTTCAAGTGACCTTCCTTGCTTGTCCTTGGCTCTTGATTGCCGATTGATAAGCTCCAATATGCCCTTGAATTCGTCCACCTACAAGAGAAGAAGAAGACAAGCATAACATAGAAAAATCAAAGGAACAAAACTTACCTAAATTTCCTTATCTTCTAGCTCACATTATTTTCTTCCACCTTGCCTTGTCACACCACATGGCCGAACACATGCATATAACATGGGCATTTATTGAGCCAATAACCTAAGGAATAAACTAATGAAAAGACTAGTCAATTGACATTAAAAATTAACAAAACAAAAATCAAGCAAACATGCCTTAAGACTTACAGTTGCAATTTCGTTTCTCTCACACATTGCAACCGGTTGGTAAGGCTCCTCTCTTCTCCTTTCATCTTCTTCCTTTGAAGCTCTTAAGTCCATTAATGGAGATTTAACTTCTATCTTCATCTTTACGGGTAATTTCCTAGCATTTCTTGTCAAGCCTTGAAGTAAAACTCTTCCTAGCACAACCATAGCAATTCGGCATCAAATATACTCCAAGGAGGTTGTCTAAATCAACATTAATCCAAGGAGCATCTCAAAGTTACCTTATGGTATTTTTCATGCTTGAAAATCCTTAAAGCACATTTTTGTGTGCAACCGATTTCTACTTCTTCTAAGGTTCTTTTCTTCTTCATTTTCATGAAGGAAAGTTTGTTCTTCATCCACCTTAAGTGAGCTGAAATCCTAAGGAGAAAAGCTTAAGGTAAATCCTTGAAAAACTACTTACAAATCTACTTAAGATCTTTGTTAAAGATCTAACTCCTAAACACCTTCACCTCTTGCATAAAACCGAAGTGGAGCATCAAGATTCCTTTGGAGAATGCTTGGAGATTCAAGAAGAGTTCAAGCACTTAACCACCTTTATTAAGGAGTAAGTTTACTAAGTAAACCTTTATTGTTTTAAGCTTATTTAAGCTCTTAAAAATTGTGTAAAAATTATGTACACCTTCCTAGGTGTTTAAAACCGAAGCTACATGGTACAATATGCCAAAAACATAGTCTATAACATACATGGTAACTTTATCACCTTAAGACACATTTTTGTGTCACAAAATCTACCTAGGATAAACATTGAATCATACCGAATGGTCAAGGGTAAAAATGCTTTATTTTGAGCTAAGAATCAATCTAAGACATTACAATAATTTTTACATGAGTTATATGACTCATATGAATTTATGTATAATTATTTTGACATATAAATCTACTTTTATTACTATATGGTATCTTATTAATTATGGCCGAATTGGTTCAGTGAAGAATATGTTTTAATGAGCTACTTATGTATATAAACTTATATTATAAAGTTTGGAGAGTTAAAAATATTTTACTAGTGCTTAAATGGCTAATTAATTAAGTTCTGTGGCTAAATTGCAAATTTTGGAAAGTTTGGTGTATATATGGTAAAAGCCGAGAAAAAAGGTCTCTTTGGAATAAATATTATAATGAAGGTTAGGAATTAAGTTTATGAATTTTAGATAATTTAAACAAGTGTTAAAATAACAATTTATAAAGTTTTGGTCTATTTTGTAATTTATAAAACTTATTATGAAAGTTTGGAGTTGAATATGGGCGAATCCATAATTAAGAGAATTATAAAGTTCACTTCCAAAATTTTGAGGAATTAAATATTTAAACTATAGTTTATAAGTTATTAAGTAACTATTATAAAGTCTTGGGGCTATTTTGTAATTTATGGAAAGATTGGTGTAAAGCCAAGATTCATATAAGTTTATCACTATATTAATATATTAAGTATGAAATTGGACTATGGTCAAAGTGTTGACCGAAAACTTTGAGTTAAAATGATTTATGACATGAAATATTAAGTTTATAAAAGTTTTGGGGTGAATATGTAATTTACAAGAGTTTAAATATAAAACCAGATTTTATATGGGGCGAATTCACAATTTGTGGAAAAATAAGGGTCCACTTGGTTATTAAGGAAATTAAATATTAAAACTATATTTTATAAGTTAATATGTAACTTTTATAAAGTTTTGAGGTAAAAATGTAATTATGAGAAAATACATGCCAGAGCCGAAAATGAAGGGCTAATTGGTGAATTATAAAAGTTAAGATTCAAATAATAATTACCGAATTTGTAGTGGTGGTTTAGTGAATTAATTAATTAAGGAAATGAAACTATGTATTATAATGTATTTTGGAGTATAAAGTAAAGTTTATGAAATAAATGAGGTTATAGCATAATAACCGAAAAGTATGATGTAATTGTGGGATTAAAAATATTTGTAGGTCCTATATGGATATTTAAGAAATTTAGAAAAGATAATTATGATTTAAGGATTTATGAAATTAAAACTATATGGTATGCAAGTACAAGTAATTTACTTGTAAAAGAAATAATATTATTGGGGTTAGTTTATAATTAATAAAAGATATGGGAAAAATATGCCCATGTGCGACATGTAAAAATAATTTGAGAACTTATGAAGTGGTTATGTTATTTAGACAATTATATATATGTATCATAAATAATACATGTGTATGAAATATATATATTTTCGATTTCCAATTAAATCAAAAGGAAAAGAATATAAGGGATCTAATGTGGAAACACCAAATAATGTTTGGAGCTATAGTATATTTTTTTAAAATAAAGTTAAGGGGAGAATTAACTAACATGTGACCAATAAATGTCATTGATAAAATTATAAGTTACTATGTCATTTGGACAATGGTAAAACATGTAACATAAATCATGAATATATAGTTATAAACATTAAAGGATTTAAAGATAAGTCAAAAGGAATAACAAATAAGTTATACATCCAATCATGAGGTAATTAAAAGAAATTACAACACAATATAAGTCTTATAAATTAGGACTACATGTTTTGGAAATATATAAATACCTTAAATTAATAAGGAAAAGAGGTTAAAGAAACTACCTAAGTATAAAGAAATAAACCTCACGTGAAATAACGAATATGAAATCGTTTCATGAATCAATGAAATTATTATACGAGATTACATAAATTAACACTCTCAGATTAATCCTATTCTAGGACATTGTTTGACCAGACGTTGACCGAGAACTAAACAAGTACAGTCTACGGTGAACGGTATGGAATTCTTGCAGTCTGCTTTCTACCGGATTACACCGGCTTGTGTGCTATCTGTTGTTTGAAATAACGACCAAGATAATTGTTGTAAAATGTTGTATTACTCTTGTGCACTGTTGTGTTATTCTATGTGCGTGATGTTGCTAACTGTAACGTGCATGTCCCACGCATACAACACTACCTTACTGGATAAATACCTGCGCTTTATTATACCGAGAACTTGTACTCAAGTTTCTCCACTAACTTCACTTTATAACAAACGTCGTTGTCCTAAACGTGACAACCGACATACCATTGTGTTCTTGATCATTGTCCTTGAGTGACATTAACAATTCTAATACCTACGAGAACGAGGAGCCCTGTTGGATCTGGCCATGCATGCTACCGGAGTTGTACCTGTCACAGTCGTCTCCTATACAATTTCGTCGCGACGGAACAGTACAAGTGGGGAGGAAGACTTTATTCCTCTCGAGGGTCGATTCCCAACAGTTCAAGTGGGGAGGAAGACTTCATTTCCTCTCGAGGGTTCAATTCCCAACAGTTCGAGTGGGGAGGAAGACTTTATTCCTCTCGAGGGTTCGATTCCCACCTTCCATAGTGCAGGAGTTAATTACGTTATCTTCTGAGGGACTATTACCCACCTAATGTACGAGAGTCCCATCTCGTCTAAGGGTTTATCATACCCGACTATCTTACTCCAACAAGGAGGTTAACGAGGTCACAATACCTCCACTGCTGTGAAGTACTCTTATATATGTTAGTCCCATCGTGAGGATCTGACTACTAATGATTAAATACAGGACATCTACTTGACCTTCTGTCGTCTTTTTCTGTGTAACATTGTTATCCTTGTATGGATCTTGTTATGATTATGTTATGATGTTTATTTACAGCTCTATAAAAATGACTTGCATGTATTCGACAAAATAGTTGGTGTGGCCCAGTAGCTTGTGGGCTGCATGATTTCATACCGGCAAATATTTGCTGAGCTGTTCATGCTAAACAATTCCAGTACTGAAGAATGAAGAGATTGCCCGACCGCGTGTAGGTGGGTTAGAATTAAGACAGGGTTTATTACCACCGGTGTCATCTTACGGTAACTGTATGTTTATTATCGACTTTTGTTGTTTTAAGAGTTTGTATTCAGCGCTCAGACCCATCATTGTAAGTTGTATTGGAGTTAGCCTTGTTAGTCACATGGGTGACTAGCGGCGTTGTAGCACCACCACCCGTTGTTGTGTATATATTTTCTGCTGCATTCTAGTTATCTTTGGGAGCTATCATCGTTCAGGTTATTGGATTTCGGGTTGGGGTGTCAAAAAAAGTGGTATCAGAGCGTAGTTGCGCTCTGAGATCTGAGTACAACCGAAATTAGCCTTGGGATACAGGGTGTGTGATAGAACAGTGAGAATAGAAAGTCAGTTTTTACTGGTCCGCCGAAGGGTTTAAACTGTTCAACTTACAGTAACTACAAACTATGACCTGCCTAATAACAAGCAGATGTCATGAAAAGGAATACATTAAAACAAATACTTAAGACTACCTAAACGGCGAAAAGGATTTGTTGAAGACCGTACGACGCCAACTGTCATTTACACGGGAGCTGACGACGAATAACAGTGACGCTATACCAATGACAACCAGAGAAGCTGACAATACTGCCAAGTATACAGTGATGATGGAATAAGAGTATATGAAATACCCCGAACTTAAATATAGGGATTAAAATTAATCTAATACTTAATTAAGGGCCTAATGACGCCTAAGTAATATTGGTAAGGAAAAATAAATCCAAAAGAAATGAAGAAATGCTTAAAAAAGCAAAAAAAGCTAAATAAGCGTTAAATAACCATAGGAGGTATGAGACCTCGGTTAGTGTATTATATGGATTCTAAGGGCTTAATAAAACCTAAATAATATTAGGGAACAAATCCCGAAGGAAACGGATCCTTAAAATGGATTAAAAACACAAACGAATCATAAAGCGCGTCTTTAGAGGACACGGGAAAACATGACTTTAAGCAGGTTTTAAATAGACTCGTACAATTTGGTCAACCAAATAGTCATTAATAAACATTAATTGAAGGTCTAGAACCAATAAAATCAATTAAACGAGAAAATAGTAAAAACTGTAAAAATCAAGAAGTTGTGGGGTGAGAGTGTAATAAAGCAAACTAGTGTGTCACTATTGCAATTAAAATTTTAAAAGCCATATGGGCTGTGGGGTAGCCGATTACACTACTCTCTCACACTCTCTTAATTCCCTCCTTATTTGCAAAAGGACAAAAGAAATAAAAAGCAAAAAGGTAATCTCTCTCCTCCCTCACAACTCTCCCTCACGTTTTATTTTTCTGCCCAGCACTCTCTTCTTCCTCTCTGTTAGCCATGGCGATTTGAAGCAGCCACCCACAGTGCCATCTTCTTCTCCCCTTTTGAAACCTCAAACCACCACTAAATACTACAAAACCATACCGTTGAGTTCGTATCCGTCAAGGAGATCATTCTCCACCCTTCAAAAATCTAAAACCACCAACTTTATTTTTGAGGGTATTATCGGTTAAGAGCTTAAATGTAACACCCCATCCAACAACAAACACATAATAACAATCTGCAGCGGAAACTCAACTCATCACATTACTTATTCCAATGGTGTTACACGCCGTTAACCACCTACGTGGCTAACAAGGCTAATATATGTACATTTGTATCGGTCTGATGACTAGATTCCGAGCAACTACACAATACGATACTCATTCCATTCCCTTCAACATTTAAATATACATACACTCCCCCTGTACCGAGTATTTACAACTACTGCCGATAACAATTTCGGTCTTACTACACCTTCTGTATACATACGCTTAAAAGTTTACCCATGTACAATGACTACCCGTCCTACTCTCGAACGGCTTCCAGCACTTCGTACCTGAAATAGGAAAAGAAGAGAAAGGGGTGGCCCCAAGGGGCTCAGCACCTTTGCTGGTATGGTAATCCCGCAGCCCACATGCTACCGGGCCACGCACAACTAATTGTCGTCTTAGCATGCAGTTGATTATATTTAAATCATGCATACAACCATAGTCATACAACACATAACATTTCGCCTCAACGGGCTCAACCTATAACCAACACATCCACACCTAACCAACCATCCAATGATTCCTTAAACCCTAGAGTGGCTCCTCTAGAACGGAGCTACTTCCTTAACGAATGACGTGTACCCATTAATCGGGTTATCCTTAAACGCCTCTTGTCACCAACTGGGATTCATTTCCATGATCCACACATTCCATATCCTACAACATAACTCATCCTACACATAACAAACATAACAACCCTTTCTTGTCTCGACGGACACATGACCGCATTGCATTCATTTAAAAACATCCAATATATATATAAGCCAAGCATAGCAAGGTATTTTGCATATCACAACAACAATACATATCACCTCGAGAACGGTTCACATTAATCCTTCCACCATAGTTAGTCCATACCATGAGCATAGAGGTTGTTGTTGCCAAACTCATACCAAGCTCGTTAATTACCTCATCACCATCCTGTTATTTGAACGGTTGACTTAAACCCAAGGTGTGTCGGATATAGTGATCCCAAGCACACCAAACAACACAGTATGCCCCTGTGGCCCGACGTGAGTCAGTAAACTAGCTTTGGATAAGCTAAGGGAAGGTTGAAACCAAATTGGAATACCACCTAAACATACACCAAGGGAGCCGAACTGGATATGATAACGACCCCCATCCATCACAACGCGTGGCCGGAACAACCGGACTCCTCACCCCCCATTAGCCCTAGACTCATATAAATAAGTAGTTAGAGATCCATTATGGAGCCTACCACAACCACACACCATACGGTATCATAACCGAGTTAAGCACACAAGGGAGGAGAGAGTCATACATTCACATACAAACATCACGCACAACATCACATAACCAACTCACGCATAGCCGTGGTTAGAACGTTCCTTAAGTCGGAAACGTTGTTACCGGATACCGTTCTCCTACGTTTACCTAATAGAGGTTAACTAGCCCTTCAAGCGCATTCGAGGTTACCGGTATCGGCACGTAACATACAATAACAATAACGACTGTAAACTCGTTTCATGATTTATCTCATAACGTGGCAAACATACAGAAAACACATTGGCATACAAGCCGGTGTAATCCGGTAGACACAGGTTGCAAGAAAACCATACCTGTCACCGGGGTCCACTTTACCACGTCCACTTATGTTCCTCGAGCAAATTCTCGAACAACTGTTAACATCACATGTGTTTTCATTAACCTCGGGGTTTGCTTGATTATTTAATGTCAACGCTTAATTTTTCCCCGTTAACTTAGTTACATAACTTAACATTTTTAACTTGTTTTACTCTCACATTTTAATACAACTTTTAGCCCACTTTATTGTCATTAAAACTCACCTAACATGTCCTTAACATCCTTATAACATCATTACCTATCAATCCCCATCATCTCATATCATTTCATACCTTAAACCATGTTTTTGGTCTGACCGACCCACCGTCCGACCCACAGCTGGGTCGGTCCATTACAGAACCCTTTTACTTCCTTATAACCATGCCCGTCCGACCCATCCGACCCACCATTCTGGTCGGTCCATGTGCGAACATTTTCCCTCCTTTGTAACTTGACCGACCGACCCATGTCCGACCCACCCTTTTGGGTCGGACCATTACCGAACACTTTCCTAACATCTAACAGAGGCTCGACCGACCCAAAACTGGGTCGGCCCCTGGGTCGGTCGCCTCCTAAACTTACCCAAACTTTGCCAAATCTTCACCAAACTTCTCCTAAGACCTCTTAATGTGTTCTAACATCATTTGGCACTTCAAACACACCCTTAAGATATTCTTAAACACTCACAAAACTATTTTTCCTAATTCCTTAAACCTTTACTTATATCTCCACAAAATTCCTAACACTTGCAATGTTTTCTCCTTATGATTTCTAGGTGGCATTTCACCTATAATGACCACAACACCAAGGTGTTTCCTCTACACCTTATCATCATCTCTCAACTTCTTTTCTTACTAACTAAATCTCCTTTTCCAACTTCTTAAAACTCCTTACTCAAAACCTTACCTAAACATCATTTATTCTTTGAACACCAACATTACCTAAACCTTAAACAAACTCCTCCAAGACTTAAGTACATCTTAAGAACACCCATAGATTTCTAAAACTTCCAAGATAATGCCTAAATCCTTGCATCACTCTGAATCACTTTAATACATGTTTCCCTCTCAAGTAAACATTCATTCACCTTTAATCCTTCCTAGTTCACCAAAACTCACTTACAACACTCAGAACTTCTTACACATTTCCCAAATTTGGCCATAGCTTCTCTAGTATATACCCACATCCAACCACTTAGGTTTTTACCTTAATTCATTCAAGAACCCTAAAATCCATCAAACACATTTTATACACAAACTTCACACATTTGGCACTACATCACAATATAGTGCATAACTTAAATTGCTTGGCACTAGTCCCTTAAATTGCATAAACCTTAAACACTGAATTTCCCACATAATAATGCCTTTGACCTGCAAATACACCCAACATACATATTCCTTTAATAAACCCTTGAGAGCATTTTACTAGCTCATTCACTATTGGCTCCTTAGGTATTTTAAACAAGCATTATAAGCTTATTCCTCCTAAGGCATTAAACCCATTAAGATAGGTTTTTACCCTCTTTTCCTCACAAATTTCTTTCTTGTTTCCTTGTAGAACCGGTAGGGCATTTGGTTCCTTGCCAACAACTAAACAATATACCAACATTAAAATGAGTATATAAGCTTTAAGCTTTATCTCATTGTAAACCCTAGTTACATATATTATCTTAAGGTATTAACATGATTGTTTTACCTTGGAATGGAAAGAGAGCTTGATTATATATCAAGAGAGGACTCCTCCTAGTCCATGAAAGCTTGGAATGAAGCTAGAACAAGGCAATATAATGACTCCATTAAGAGTGATTTTCGGACATGACAAAACATGAAGGAAATGTCATTTTTCTTTGAGTTTCCTTACCTTGAAGCAAAGGAGAACAAGAATATGTGAAAAGGTGAGCTCTAGCTCCTCCCATGGTGATTCCTCTTGGCACCGAAATGGAGCTCTTGGGATTTTGAAAGGATAGAATTGAAGAGCTTGATGAGAGGAAGAGAATGGTGGTGTTTGTTTTTGATTTGGTTAAGTGAGCTAGGTTTTACAAGTGGTCAAAGATGGAAAACAATGGTGATGTTGGTGTGCTGTAGCAGCTCGTAAAAGAGAGCAAGAAGGGAGGTTGGAGGTGTGAAGTGAAGGAGGAAAGGAGAAATGAAGATAGAACTTGCTTTAGCAAGATATTTGTATTAAAAGGTTTTACGTAAGTATAAAGAAATAAACCTCACGTGAAATAACGAATATGAAATCGTTTCATGAATCAATGAAATTATTATACGAGAGTTACATAAATTAACACTCTCAGATTAATCCTATTCTAGGACATTGTTTGACCAGACGTTGACCGAGAACTAAACAAGTACAGTCTACGGTGAACGTATGGAATTCTTGCAGTCTGCTTTCTACCCCGGATTACACCGGCTTGTGTGCTATCTGTTGTTTGAAATAACGACCAAGATAATTGTTGTAAAATGTTGTATTACTCTTGTGCACTGTTGTGTTATTCTATGTGCGTGATGTTGCTAACTGTAACGTGCATGTCCCACGCATACAACACTACCTTACCAGTGGATTAAATACCTGCGCTTTATTATACCGAGAACTTGTACTCAAGTTTCTCACTAACTTCACTTTATAACAAACGTCGTTGTCCTAAACGTGACAACCGACAATACACATTGTGTTCTTGATCATTGTCCTTGAGTGACATTTAACAATTCTATACTACGAGAACGAGGAGCCCTGTTGGAGCTGGCCATGCATGCTACCGGAGTTGTACCTGTCACAGGTCGTCTCCTATACAATTTACGTCGCGACGGAACAGTACAAGTGGGGAGGAAGACTTTATTCCTCTCGAGGGTTCGATTCCCAACAGTTCAAGTGGGGAGGAAGACTTCATTCCTCTCGAGGGTTCAATTCCCAACAGTTCGAGTGGGGAGGAAGACTTTATTCCTCTCGAGGGTTCGATTCCCACCTTTCCATAGTGCAGGAGTTAATTACGTTATCTTCTGAGGGACTAATTACCCACCTAATGTACGAGAGTCCCATCTCGTCTAAGGGTTATCATACCCGATATCACCACTATCTTACTCCACGAAGGAGGTTAACGAGGTCACAATACCTCCACTGCTGTGAAGTACTCTTATATACATGTTAGTCCCATCGTGAGGATCTGACTACTAATGATTAAATACAGGACATCTAACTTGACCTTCTGTCGTCTTTTTCTGTGTAACATTGTTATCCTTGTATGGATGCTTGTTATGATTATGTTATGATGTTTATTTACAGCTCTATAAAAATGACTTGCATGTATTCGACAAAATAGTTGGTGTGGCCCAGTAGCTTGTGGGCTGCATGATTTCATACCGGCAAATTATTTTGCTGAGCTGTTTCATGGCTAAACAATTCCAGGTAACTGAAGAATGAAGAGATTGCCCGACCGAGTGTAGGTGGGGTAGAATTAAGACAGGGGTTTATTACCACCGGTGTCATCTTACGGTACTGTATGTTTATTATCGACTTTTGTTGTTTTAAGAGGTTTGTATTCAGCGCTCAGACCGCATCATTTGTAGTTGTATTGGAGTTAGCCTTGTTAGTCACATGGGACTAGCGCGTTTGTAGCACCACCCGTTGTTGTGTATATATTTTCTGCTGCATTTCTAGTTATCTTTGGGAGCTATCATCGTTCAGGTTATTGGATTTCGGGTTGGGGTGTCAAAAAAAGTGGTATCAGAGCGTAGTTGCGCTCTGAGATCTGAGTACAACCGAAATTAGCCTTGGGATACAGGGTGTGTGATAGAACAGTGAGGAATAGAAAGTCAGTTTTTACTTGGTCCGCCGAAGGGCGTTAATAACTGTTCAAACTTACAGTAACTACAAACTATGACCTGCCTAAATAACAAGCAGATGTCATGAAAAGGAATACATTAAAACAAATACTTAAGACTACCTAAACCGGCGAAAAGGATTTGTTGAAGACCGTACGACGCCAACTGTCATTTACACGGGAGCTGACGACGAATAACAGTGACGCTATACCAATGACAACCAGAGAAGCTGACAATACTACCAAGTATACAGTGATGATGGAATAAGAGTATATGAAATACCCCGAACTTAAATATAGGGATTAAAATTAATCTAATACTTAATTAAGGGCCTAATGACGCCTAAGTAATATTGGTAAGGAAAAATAAATCCAAAAGAAATGAAGAAATGCTTAAAAAGCAAAAAACGCTAAATAAGCGTTAAATAACCATAGGAGGTATGAGACCTCGGTTAGTGTATTATATGGATTCTAAGGGCTTAATAAAACCTAAATAATATTAGGGAACAATCCCGAAGGAAACGGATCCTTAAATGGATTAAAACACAAACGAATCATAAAGCGCGTCTTTCGAGGAAACCGGGAAAACATGACTTTAAGCAGGTTAAATAGACTCGTAACAATTTTGGTCAACCAAATAGTCATTAATAAACATTAATGAAGGTCTAGAACCAATAAAATCAATTAAACGAGAAAAAGTAAAAACTGTAAAAATCAAGAAGTTGTGGGGTAGAGTGTAAATAAAGCAACTAGTGTGTCCACTATTGCAATTAAATTTTAAAAGCCATATGGGCTGTGGGGTAGCCGATTACACTACTCTCTCACACTCTCTTAATTCCCTCCTTATTTGCAAAAGGACAAAAGAAATAAAAAGCAAAAAGGTAATCTCTCTCCTCCCTCACAACTCTCCCTCACGTTTTATTTTTCTGCCCAGCACTCTCTTCTTCCTCTCTGTTAGCCATGGCGATTTGAAGCAGCCACCCACAGTGCCATCTTCTTCTCCCCTTTTGAAACCTCAAACCACCACTAAATACTACAAAAACCATACCGTTGAGTTCGTATCGTCAAGGAGATCATTCTCCACCCTTCAAAAATCTAAAACCACCAACTTTATTTTTGAGGGTATTATCGGTTAAGAGCTTAAATGTAACACCCCATCCAACAACAAACACATAATAACAATCTGCAGCGGAAACTCAACTCATCACATTACTTATTCCAATGGTGTTACACGCCGTTAACCACCTACGTGGCTAACAAGGCTAATATATGTACATTTGTATCGGTCTGATGGACTAGATTCCCGAGCAACTACACAATACGATACTCATTCCATCTTCAACATTTACTATATACATACACTCCCCCTGTACCGAGTATTTACAACTACTGCCGATAACAATTTCGGTCTTACTACACCTTCTGTATACATACGCTTAAAAGTTTACCCATGTACAATGACTACCCGTCCTACTCTCGAACGGCTTCCAGCACTTCGTACCTGAAATAGGAAAAGAAGAGAAAGGGGTGGCCCCAAGGGGCTCAGCACCTTTGCTGGTATGGTAATCCCGCAGCCCACATGCTACCGGGCCACGCACAACTAATTGTCGTCTTAGCATGCAGTTGATTATATTTAAATCATGCATCAACCATAGTCATACACACATAACATTTCGCCTCAACGGGCTCAACCTATAACCAACACATCCACACCTAACCAACCATCCAATGATTCCTTAAACCCTAGAGTGGCTCTCCTCTAAACGGAGCTACTTCCTTAACGAATGACGTGTACCCATTAATCGGGTTATCCTTAAACGCCTCTTGTCACCAACTGGGATTCATTTCCATGATCCACACATTCCATATCCTACAACATAACTCATCCTACACATAACAAACATAACAACCCTTTCTTGTCTCGACGGACACATGACCGCATTGCATTCATTTAAAAACATCCAATATATATATAAGCCAAAGCATAGCAAGGTATTTTGCATATCACAACAACAATACATATCACCTCGAGAACGGTTCACATTAAGATCCTTCCACCATAGTTAGTCCATACCATGAGCATAGAGGTTGTTGCCAAACTCATACCAAGCTCGTTAATTACCTCATCACCATCCTGTTATTTGAACGGTTGACTTAAACCCAAGGTGTGTCGGATATAGTGATCCCAAGCACACCAAACAACACAGTATGCCCCTGTGGCCCGACGTGAGTCAGTAAACTAGCTTTGGATAAGCTAAGGGAAGGTTGAAACCAAATTGGAATACCACCTAAACATACACCAAGGGAGCCGAACTGGATATGATAACGACCCCCATCCATCACACGTGGCCGGAACAACCGGACTCCTCACCCCCCATTAGCCCATAGACTCATATAAATAAGTAGTTAGAGATCCATTATGGAGCCTACCACAACCACACACCATACGGTATCATAACCGAGTTAAGCACACAAGGGAGGAGAGAGTCATACATTCACATACAAACATCACGCACAAACATCACATAACCAACTCACGCATAGCCGTGGTTAGAACGTTCCTTAAGTCGGAAACGTTGTTACCGGATACCGTTCTCCTACGTTTACCTAATAGAGGTTAACTAGCCCTTCAAGCGCATTCGAGGTTACCGGTATCGGCACGTAACATACAATAACAATAACGACTGTAAACTCGTTTCATGATTTATCTCATAACGTGGCAAACATACAGAAAACACATTGGCATACAAGCCGGTGTAATCCGGTAGGACACAGGTTGCAAGAAAACCATACCTGTCACCGGGGTCCACTTTACCACGTCCACTTATGTTCCTCGAGCAAATTCTCGAACAACTGTTAACATCACATGTGTTTTCATTAACATCGGGGTTTGCTTGATTATTTAATGTCAACGCTTAATTTTTCCCCGTTAACTTAGTTACATAACTTAACATTTTTAACTTGTTTTACTCTCACATTTTAATACAACTTTTAGCCCACTTTATTGTCATTAAAACTCACCCAACATGTCCTTAACATCCTTATAACATCATTACCTATCAATCCCCATCATCTCATATCATTTCATACCTTAAACCATGTTTTTGGTCCGACCGACCCACCGTCCGACCCACAGCTGGGTCGGTCCATTACAGAACCCTTTTACTTCCTTATAACCATGCCCGTCCGACCCACGTCCGACCCACCATTCTGGGTCGGTCCATGTGCGAACATTTTCCCTCCTTTGTAACTTGACCGACCGACCCATGTCCGACCCACCCTTTTGGGTCGGACCATTACCGAACACTTCCTAACATCTAACAGAGGCTCGACCGACCCAAAACTGTCGGCCCCCGGGTCGGTCGCCTCCTAAACTTACCCAAACTTTGCCAAATCTTCACCAAACTTCTCCTAAGACCTCTTAATGTGTTCTAACATCATTTGGCACTTCAAACACACCCTTAAGATATTCTTAAACACTCACAAAACTATTTTTCCTAATTCCTTAAACCTTTACTTATATCTCCACAAAATTCTAACACTTGCAATGTTTTCTCCTTTGATTTCTAGGTGGCATTTCACCTATAATGACCACAACACCAAGGTGTTCCTCTACACCTTATCATCATCTCTCAACTTCTTTCTTACTAACTAAATCTCCTTTTCACAACTTCTTAAAACTCCTTACTCAAAACCTTACCTAAACATCATTATTCTTTGAACACCAACATTACCTAAACCTTAAACAAACTCCTCCAAGACTTAAATACATCTTAAGAACACCCATAGATTTCTAAAACTTCCAAGATAATGCCTAAATCCTTGCATCACTCTGAATCACTTTAATACATGTTTCCCTCTCAAGTAAACATTCATTCACCTTTAATCCTTCCTAGTTCACAAAACTCACTTACAACACTCAGAACTTCTTACACATTTCCCAAATTTGGCCATAGCTTCTCTAGTATATACCCACATCCAACCACTTAGGTTTTTACCTTAATTCATTCAAACACCTAAATCCATCAAACACATTTTATACACAAACTTCACACATTTGGCACTACATCACAATATAGTGCATAACTTAAATTGCTTGGCACTTAGGCCCTTAAATTGCATAAACCTTAAACACTGAATTTCCCACATAATAATGCCTTTGACCTGCAAATACACCAACCATACATATTCCTTTAATAAACTCCTTGAGAGCATTTTACTAGCTCATTCACCATTGGCTCCTTAGGTATTTTAACAAGCATTATAAGCTTATTCCTCCTAAGGCATTAAACCACATTAAGATAGGTTGTTTACCTCTTTTCCTCACAAATTCTTTCTTGTTTCCTTGTAGAACCGGTAGGGCATTTGGTTCCTTGCCAACAACTAACAATATACCAACATTAAAATGAGTATATAAGCTTTAAGCTTTATCTCATTGTAAACCCTAGTTACATATATTATCTTAAGGTATTAACATGATTGTTTTACCTTGGAATGGAAAGAGAGCTTGAATATATATCAAGAGAGGACTCCTCCTAGTCCATGAAAGCTTGGAATGAAGCTAGAACAAGGCAATATAATGACTCATTAAGATGATTTTCGGACATGACAAAACATGAAGGAAATGTCATTTTTCTTTGAGTTCCTTACCTTGAAGCAAAGGAGAACAAGAATATGTGAAAGGTGAGCTCTAGCTCCTCCCATGGTGATTCCTCTTGGCACCGAAATGGAGCTCTTGGATTTTGAAAGGATAGAATTGAAGAGCTTGATGAGAGGAAGAGAATGGTGGTGTTTGTTTTTGATTTGGTTAAGTGAGCTAGGTTTTACAAGTGGTCAAAGATGGAAAACAATGGTGATGTTGGTGTTGCTGTAGCAGCTCGTAAAAGAGAGCAAGAAGGGAGGTTGGAGGCGTGTGAAGTGAAGGAGGAAAGGAGAAATGAAGATAGAACTTGCTTTAGCAAGATATTTGTATTAAAAGGTAACTTTCTCCTTTTTTACCTTCCTACCCTTCCTTTCCTTATTTGATTTTTACATGTTGGTGACTCACCTTGATAAAAAACCGGCCCCCATATACTACCTAGGGGTATTTTAGACTTTATTAGTCAATTGGTCTCACTTATACATTATATGTTAAAACTAGTTATAAAAATCACTATTCACCAATAACAAGGCACATAGAAGTGAAATTTTGATTTCCCATTGATATAGCCACCCAAATGTGATACTATATAGTACACATGTTAATTAAAGAGTAATGATGGACATTTAGCCATTCAAAACTCATTTACAAGACAATTTTCAAAAACGTGCTTTAAGACTCCTTAAAGCACATTTTTGTGTTTTAACTTGTTTTCAAGCTTGGTTTTCTTTGGTAATTGATTTAATATGTTCATTAACATATTTATAAAGTATAGGTATGACCATTAGGTCTTATACACATTTATCCCAAGCTTAGAGCACATTTTTGCTCTTATTGACCTTAAGGATTTATTTGTGTTTTGTTTGGTTTCATTGTCTACCAAAGTTTCCTAAGGACTTAATAGCCTTATAAAGTCATAATTAAACATTATCAAGTCTTGGTAGGCTTTTGGGTCCTAACCAAGTTCACTCCAAGCTTAGAGCATGTTTTTGCTCAAACCATGTCTTAGTGTTTTATTTGTGTTTTAACATGGTTTAAATGGTTATTTATGTTTCTAAGGCACTTTTTAGCCTTTAAATACCATAGTTTAACATTTACACAACATACCAAGGTTTGGGGTATTTCAATCTACCCCCTTAAAAGAACTTCGTCCTCGAAGTTCACATTTCCTCGCATCATTGGATTAGAATACGGGAATTACTTATAGCCATAACACTTCCATTACCAACCACCCTTTACATCCACCTCGGACTTAATGGTCCGGCAACATATCCAACATCATTTGGACACATAGGTCCCCATAACATAACGTCTTTAGACACATAGGTCTATGAAACACCACACATTTAGACTCATAGGCCTTGATAGTATACACTATGATCCCGCAGAACCCGGTCGCGATGGACGCCTTCCGTCCCCGTGCCTTTGGGAAATTAAAACAATCACTTAAATTTGAAATTTCCTTGTGAGGTTAAGTATAAGAAGATCTTTTATTCAAAATATTAATCGATTGTTTGAAAATACCAATTGAAAATCCTTTTGAAAACACCACACAACTCCAAGTCCGATTTATGCTCTTTGTATCTTTCTTAATATAGTTATTTATGACCACTTACAGGGAGCTTCAAGAGTCATCCAACCCTGATGTGATCAGCATCAGTGTTGAACTATCTTTCCACCCCAATTTGTGTTCGGCTTCCCTTGATCTCATGATAATCAAGTTTCACCTCCCACTTCTTTTTCAACCAACAACTAATTCAAGCATGTACCATTTTCTATCTTTGAATCCTTCTAGTCATAATCATAACATCTCCAAGGGATAGAACTCCGTCTATCAATCATCATCCAAATCCAACTTAATTCAAGTTACCTAGAGAATTTAATTCTCACTAGGTTCTATGTCGGTCTCATAACCCTTCATAAATCACAACATTGTATATATATACATATATCTTTTATCAAAATACAATACATGGTTTACATTTATGCACCATCGGGGTTTTAGATCCCAGGGAGTTTCTTTACTCCCTTCCACTTGTACTCTCACACACCACTGTTAACAAAATAAACACACTTCCCACAATGGTATTCGCATCATCTGTGCGCAATTACCACAATTTAACCACAAATAAATGCGTATGTTTATATAACACACGCGCCAACCATCATAACAAATCATTTTGTGCTATGCACAACCCCGTTCACGTACACTTGTACGGTAAAACACACTAAGTGGTTTTGCGCTCTACCCCCCTTAAAAGGGATTACGCCCACGTAATCATCACTGAGCATTAGCTTAAAACGTTCTGCCGTCGTGAAGTGTTTTAACTTCCACGCGGTCTATTACACAATGGATTCTGATTAGAGGATCTTAACCATATTCGCGGTTTAGTTCCTAAACCAAGAATTCGCATTGGAGTTGTAACTCATAACCGGTTTCGGTCCTGGCCTGTGAGGCTTTTAGGTATTGATAACTAGTCATTTATTCATATTCACCATATATATCCGGTACCTGACGCATGGGCTCACTGGCCTCTGTTGCGCAACCCTGATAATTATAGAGCTGGTTTGCCCCATTCGTTACTGTTAATGTATTGTACATCTCCAATGTATTACCCTTATCTTGGGAAGAATGGTTTCTCAACCGACGCATGGTATCTCTTACCCTGAGCGAATTCGGTGAGTTTCACAATTTCCCATCCACTTCTCCAATAGCTTACCGCGTAAACTACTATGTAATTCACAATGATTGACTTACTTTTACCGACTTACTGTCGGTTGAGATTGAGCTACTACCTAATGTGTAGTGCTCTCTCAGTTATTTCCCACACCTGGGGTATATCTCATACCGACCTTTGGTATTTAGTGTTACTGTAGTTATTTACTGTTAATCATGTCTCCCCCCCTTGGTTTTGTACATGTATTCTTTCATTCCTACGGCCTTGCATTACCTATGCATCGGCCATTATAACATTATCCCTCCATAATTACCATGCTTCTGATTCCTAGCTATCCCACTCGATCATTACTGTGCAAGAGCAATACCAAAACACTCAGTCATACAGAGTGCAGAGGCGTAAACCCTTGACAGCAACTCTCTTATGCGATTGCGATAGGAATTTTCACTGAAATCCTTATCATTTAACACTTGCCACCGGCTTACTGCTCGGTTCGTTTGCTATCGCTTAATGTTGTACCTCCACTGGGTTTAACTCATAACTCTGCTCGCTCCCATTTTATCATTTAACAATACTCACACAACGGTCGCTTATTGCGCACCGTATCCTTACTCATTATATAGCATCAACTTATACTGTATCCGCTATTATATTAGCTTCTGCTATTAAGCTAGGTTTATCTGGCCACTTATTCGGCTGATTTTTGAATATATCGTTATCTTTCCCTTGAGCGTTGTTCGCTACACATTTAGCTTCACACACCTATGGTGGTGCTATCAGACTTATTACACTTCCTGCGTACACAACTGGTACGAGCACTTCCTTTCGTGTTATTTTATTTAAATCACCCTGGGGTAATAACAACGTGGTCCATCCTCCACACATCTCTTGAACTTGATTCACATAACTACCGCTCCTGCGGTCTCACAATATCGAGAGGTATCCCCACTCTTAATGCAGTGGTTCGCTTACCACTCTATTCACTTATACCACATAAACTTCTACCATTATTCGAATTTATATAACATATCTTGATTATGGCTTATAAGCCTTATTGGCCTTGAGCTGGGCTCATTGTAGGCTGTCCACACACATGTACTTCTCTGTACAATATTACCTGGTTAGAGGTTGTATTGGCATCCATGACAAGGTTGTTGCATCACATTTCCTTTCATGGAATGTCCCTTAGGATTGTCAGTCCGTCTCCTGACAACTTATGTCTAAACTGGGTGTTAATTTCAACCCTTGTGTTTCTGTCATGTCATTTTGTTCAACAATTGTTGATGCGCACACCCTTCAAGGATTTCTCCTGGGTGTCGTTAAGTTATGCCTTACATCTGGTTCACAATTATTGGTACATCTAGTTAGCCACGCCTTTTTGCGTTCTTATCCGGTTACTATCTTCTTCTGTGAAGATCAACATTTCCTGATAGTGCAGGTAACCATTCTGGGATCTTCATCCCGTCCATTGCTCATTAATGTGTCCACATTAGGCATCTGCCTTTCCCCACTTTCCAGCTATCATGTTTATCCCTGGGGATCCTTAAGTCATATAAGCTGTCTTTACATTCAGTTAGTGCACTTCGCACCTCCTGACTCTTAAACATTTCCTTGAAAGGAATTCACTAATTCCTTTAGTCTCGTTAACTTAACTGAGTTTCCTTAACTTCAACTATTCCTTGTAATCCTTAGCTCTTGTTTAATTCATACTGCTGACCGTAGACGGAGTCGACTACCTCCCGTGTTTCGGACTCTACTCGTATACATATATGGGGTATCATACTGATACATTACTACTTACCCAACTAACCTATAAGTAGGTCTGTCGGGCCCACATGCTCCTATCGGAGTGCGGTCGTCCCACAACACAGTTGGTACACTTGTAGTGTCCGTCACACGCCTAGGTGAAGTATTCTGTTGTCAACTCCCTTATATTGTCCCGTGACAATATTCATTCCTTACTTCCCGAACTTAATCGAGGGAAGGTTTATCCACTGTTGCATCCTTGTCAGTTGCTCTTGGTTTCACTGGTTTGGTTTAAAGAAGGTTGGAAAGAAGTGTTGGTTGAAAGAAAATCTGGTTTGAAAAGAAAAGGGTTTGTGAAAGATTAGGTTTGAAAGAAAAATTTCCATGGTTTCACAACATCTTCTTACCTTAGCCAAGTCTAGCTTCTTGCTGACTGGTGTACTTCCAATTACAGAGGTTAGGCTAACAGGCCCTTCCACTGTTATGACGATCACATTTAACTCCATGGTACTTTTCCAAGTACCTGTAGTGGTTATGAATTTCCCGAACAGCCCTGTTATAGCAGCACTTGCTATGGCAAGTGCGCCATGCTAACTGGCTATCGGTTTGACACCTACCGATTGTGGTATTGTTTTGACACATATTGTCATCAGTGGCCTTGTTGGCCCCCACTGATCTTACTGCCTTGATGGATACTCCTCTAGGTGACTTATCACTGTTTCCACGTAATAATCATTAACTAGGGTGTTTCCCATTCTGGGAGACCCCTTTTTCTTAGTATTGTATTCTCTTTGTAACCCGTTCCACGTATTTGGGCACTACGTTGTAGTTCCCTTGTCGGTTGGTATACCGTTGGTGTTTTATTTATCAACTGTGGTTCCGTAGACACTTGTCTCGGGTGTCATTAATCCATTTCTTGCCTGTTGCACGGTAGGTGCGTTGCAAGCTGGTTGTTCTCGACTGCTCTGCATGTCGACCGAGGTTGCCAGAAATTCCATTCTTCTATACACAAAATCCTTCATTCTTCGCTATTAAGTGCGGTTAACATCATTTAGGTGGAGACCGCCTCCGGGATTCCCAATTTTCGGGATCTACCGTATGGCAGGTTCTCCGTACCTTAAAGGTAATCAATAGCAGCCAGATCGGGTATTCCCGAGTAAGAGTGGACTTCCATCTCTCTGGCGTTGTTCCCCAAGTTATATAACAGGGATTGTGGAGGGTGGGATGGATATTGTAGGTTTCCAGTAGTCACTGGTAGTTCCTAACTAGCGTATCTCTCACGCTATCACTCAACCCTTAACCCAAAGTACTTAAATCCTAACTCGGTATTCCCTAAGCTCGGTAACTCAGTCATCAGAGCGATACTTCGCTCTGATACCACTTTTTGTAACACCCCATCCAACAACAAACACATAATAACAATCTGCAGCGGAAACTCAACTCATCACATTACTTATTCCAATGGTGTTACACGCCGTTAACCACCTACGTGGCTAACAAGGCTAATATATGTACATTTGTATCGGTCTGATGGACTAGATTCCCGAGCAACTACACAATACGATACTCATTCCATCTTCAACATTTATTATATACATACACTCCCCCTGTACCGAGTATTTACAACTACTGCCGATAACAATTTCGGTCTTACTACACCTTCTGTATACATACCCTTAAAGTTTACCCATGTACAATGACTACCCGTCCTACTCTCGAACGGCTTCCAGCACTTCGTACCTGAAATAGGAAAAGAAGAGAAAGGGGTGGCCCCAAGGGGCTCAGCACCTTTGCTGGTATGGTAATCCCGCAGCCCACATGCTACCGGGCCACGCACAACTAATTGTCGTCTTAGCATGCAGTTGATTATATTTAAATCATGCATACAACCATAGTCATACAACACATAACATTTCGCCTCAACGGGCTCAACCTATAACCAACACATCCACACCTAACCAACCATCCAATGATTCCTTAAACCCTAGAGTGGCTCTCCTCTAGAACGGAGCTACTTCCTTAACGAATGACGTGTACCCATTAATCGGGTTATCCTTAAACGCCTCTTGTCACCAACTGGGATTCATTTCCATGATCCACACATTCCATATCCTACAACATAACTCATCCTACACATAACAAACATAACAACCCTTTCTTGTCTCGACGGACACATGACCGCATTGCATTCATTTAAAAACATCCAATATATATATAAGCCAAAGCATAGCAAGGTATTTTGCATATCACACAACAATACATATCACCTCGAGAACGGTTCACATTAAGATCCTTCCACCATAGTTAGTCCATACCATGAGCATAGAGGTTGTTGCCAAACTCATACCAAGCTCGTTAATTACCTCATCACCATCCTGTTATTTGAACGGTTGACTTAAACCCAAGGTGTGTCGGATATAGTGATCCCAAGCACACCAAACAACACAGTATGCCCCTGTGGCCCGACGTGAGTCAGTAAACTAGCTTTGGATAAGCTAAGGGAAGGTTGAAACCAAATTGGAATACCACCTAAACATACACCAAGGGAGCCGAACTGGATATGATAACGACCCCCATCCATCACACGCGTGGCCGGAACAACCGGACTCCTCACCCCCCATTAGCCCATAGACTCTTATAAATAAGTAGTTAGAGATCCATTATGGAGCCTACCACAACCACACACCATACGGTATCATAACCGAGTTAAGCACACAAGGGAGGAGAGAGTCATACATTCACATACAAACATCACGCACAAACATCACATAACCAACTCACGCATAGCCGTGGTTAGAACGTTCCTTAAGTCGGAAACGTTGTTACCGGATACCGTTCTCCTACGTTTACCTAATAGAGGTTAACTAGCCCTTCAAGCGCATTCGAGGTTACCGGTATCGGCACGTAACATACAATAACAATAACGACTGTAAACTCGTTTCATGATTTATCTCATAACGTGGCAAACATACAGAAAACACATTGGCATACAAGCCGGTGTAATCCGGTAGGACACAGGTTGCAAGAAAACCATACCTGTCACCGGGGTCCACTTTACCACGTCCACTTATGTTCCTCGAGCAAATTCTCGAACAACTGTTAACATCACATGTGTTTTCATTAACTCGGGGTTTGCTTGATTATTTAATGTCAACGCTTAATTTTTCCCCGTTAACTTAGTTACATAACTTAACATTTTTAACTTGTTTTACTCTCACATTTTAATACAACTTTTAGCCCACTTTATTGTCATTAAAACTCACCTAACATGTCCTTAACATCCTTATAACATCATTACCTATCAATCCCCATCATCTCATATCATTTCATAACCTTAAACCATGTTTTTGGTCGACCGACCCACCGTCCGACCCACAGCTGGGTCGGTCCATTACAGAACCCTTTTACTTCCTTATAACATGCCCGTCCGACCCACGTCCGACCCACCATTCTGGGTCGGTCCATGTGCGAACATTTTCCCTCCTTTGTAACTTGACCGACCGACCCATGTCCGACCCACCCTTTTGGGTCGGACCATTACCGAACACTTTCCTAACATCTAACAGAGGCTCGACCGACCCAAAAACTGGGTCGGCCCCTGGGTCGGTCGCCTCCTAAACTTACCCAAACTTTGCCAAATCTTCACCAAACTTCTCCTAAGACCTCTTAATGTGTTCTAACATCATTTGGCACTTCAAACACACCCTTAAGATATTCTTAAACACTCACAAAACTATTTTTCCTAATTCCTTAAACCTTTACTTATATCTCCACAAAATTCCTAACACTTACAATGTTTTCTCCTTATGATTTCTAGGTGGCATTTCACCTATAATGACCACAACACCAAGGTGTTTCCTCTACACCTTATCATCATCTCTCAACTTCTTTTCTTACTAACTAAATCTCCTTTTCACAACTTACTCAAAACCTTACCTAAACATCATTTATTCTTTGAACACCAACATTACCTAAACCTTAAACAAACTCCTCCAAGACTTAAATACATCTTAAGAACACCCATAGATTTCTAAAACTTCCAAGATAATGCCTAAATCCTTGCATCACTCTGAATCACTTTAATACATGTTTCCCTCTCAAGTAAACATTCATTCACCTTTAATCCTTCCTAGTTCACCAAAACTCACTTACAACACTCAGAACTTCTTACACATTTCCCAAATTTGGCCATAGCTTCTCTAGTATATACCCACATCCAACCACTTAGGTTTTTACCTTAATTCATTCAAGAACACCTAAAATCCATCAAACACATTTTATACACAAACTTCACACATTTGGCACTACATCACAATATAGTGCATAACTTAAATTGCTTGGCACTTAGGCCCTTAAATTGCATAAACCTTAAACACTGAATTTCCCACATAATAATGCCTTTGACCTGCAAATACACCCAACCATACATATTCCTTTAATAAACTCCTTGAGAGCATTTTACTAGCTCATTCACCATTGGCTCCTTAGGTATTTTAACAAGCATTATAAGCTTATTCCTCCTAAGGCATTAAACCACATTAAGATAGGTTGTTTACCTCTTTTCCTCACAAATTTCTTTCTTGTTTCCTTGTAGAACCGGTAGGGCATTTGGTTCCTTGCCAACAACTAAACAATATACCAACATTAAAATGAGTATATAAGCTTTAAGCTTTATCTCATTGTAAACCCTGGTTACATATTATCTTAAGGTATTAACATGATTGTTTTACCTTGGAATGGAAAGAGAGCTTGAATATATATCAAGAGAGGACTCCTCCTAGTCCATGAAAGCTTGGAATGAAGCTAGAACAAGGCAATATAATGACTCCATTAAGAGTGATTTTCGGACATGACAAAACATGAAGGAAATGTCATTTTTCTTTGAGTTTCCTTACCTTGAAGCAAAGGAGAACAAGAATATGTGAAAAGGTGAGCTCTAGCTCCTCCCATGGTGATTCCTCTTGGCACCGAAATGGAGCTCTTGGGATTTTGAAAGGATAGAATTGAAGAGCTTGATGAGAGGAAGAGAATGGTGGTGTTTGTTTTTGATTTGGTTAAGTGAGCTAGGTTTTACAAGTGGTCAAAGATGGAAAACAATGGTGATGTTGGTGTTGCTGTAGCAGCTCGTAAAAGAGAGCAAGAAGGGAGGTTGGAGGCGTGTGAAGTGAAGGAGGAAAGGAGAAATGAAGATAGAACTTGCTTTAGCAAGATATTTGTATTAAAAGGTAACTTTCTCCTTTTTACCTTCCTACCCTTCCTTTCCTTATTTGATTTTTACATGTTGGTGACTCACCTTGATAAAAACCGGCCCCCATATACTACCTAGGGGTATTTTAGACTTTATTAGTCAATTGTCTCACTTATAACATTATATGTTACAAACTAGTTATAAAAATCACTATTCACCAATAACAAGGCACATAGAAGTGAAATTTTTGATTTCCCATTGATATAGCCACCCAAATGTGATACTATATAGTACACATGTTAATTAAAGAGTAATGATGGACATTTAGCCATTCAAAACTCATTTACAAGACAATTTTTCAAAAACGTGCTTTAAGACTCCTTAAAGCACATTTTGTGTTTTAACTTGTTTTCAAGCTTGGTTTTCTTTGGTAATTGATTTAATATGTTCATTAACATATTTATAAAGTATAGGTATGACCATTAGGTCTTATACACATTTATCCCAAGCTTAGAGCACATTTTTGCTCTTATTGACCTTAAGGTATTTATTTGTGTTTTGTTTGGTTTCATTGTCTACCAAAGTTTCCTAAGGACTTAATTAGCCTTATAAAGTCATAATTAAACATTATCAAGTCTTGGTAGGCTCTTTGGGTCCTAACCAAGTTCACTCCAAGCTTAGAGCATGTTTTTGCTCAAACCATGTCTTAGTGTTTTATTGTGTTTTACCATGGTTTAAATGGTTCATTTATGTTTCTAAGGCACTTTTTAGCCTTTAAATACCATAGTTTAACATTTACACAACATACCAAGGTTTGGGGTATTTCATTAAAGAGCACCATTAGAAGACCTATCATCTTCTTCATGTTCTAAGGTAAAAAAAAGACCAAAGCTTCACTCTTTTCCATTTTCCCTTGCAAATCCAAAACGCACGTGAGTAATATTATGCCATTGTTAGCCGATTTTGGCATTTCAAAGAGGAGTTGGAGCCTTGTCATTTTCTACTCAAAAACTCCATTAGAAGCTCAAGGTAAGACCTACTAAGTGGTTTAAATGGTTTCTCACAAAGTTAGGGTTTAATACGTGGGATAGAAAATTCACTAGTTTTGGTGTGTATGCGTGTGCTTGGTTACATGGTGTAGCTTGGCTTAAATAAACCAAGAAAAACAAGGAAGGAAAGAGGAGCAAGAAAGGAGAAGGAGGAAAAGAAAAAGGAATGAAGGAAACCCAAGGTAAAGAGAAGTCTCTGTACAGTTTTGATGTATGTATGCGCATAAGTATGTTGTTTTAACAATGGTTTAGACATCACCGTAACAATAGGAAGAGTATGGGTATATTAATGTGAACGGTAATTGTAGTTTGAAGCCTTTGAAAACAAGTAAATAAGTTGTTAAGTGTAAATGGTATTGAGTAGTAGTATAGTGTGGAGGAATACCAAAATGTTTTAAAGCTATAAAAGACATTTAAAAGCTTGTATAAATCTGGAGGAAAGGAATGATATGTGCAGGGAATTAAGTGGATGTTTAGCACCTAGTATATGTATTGGAGAATTGTATGTTGATGCTATTGATGAACAGGTAATATAGGCAGTTTTGAGTGAATGAATTGATGTGGTGAGAATACTTGGGAATGTAGGGAACCTTTGTCGAATTTTGGTTAGGAGTTAAGAGACTTAAGTACTATTGTAGAAGAAAGAACATGGATATGTTCAGAGAAGGAAATGTGGGGTTGTTACCTTGGTTTGTATTTATGAGGAAGAGGTGTAGTTGAGTAGAACTAGAATGGAGCAATGTAAGTTGTCAAACTAAATTAGACTAGTGTAAAAGTCTTTGAGTTAGTGGGAAGAAGAATAGGAAGGTCTGTAGCATTATTTGAAGAAGTAGAAATGTAACAGAGGAAGAAAAATTACAGTAAGGATGATAATGTAACAGATTTGGATAGATATGGTTTGGGCTAGTTTAAAATGCTTAAACAAAGTTAAAAAATACTAGATTATATGTGGAAATATTAGGGAAGAGATTGGTAGAAGTTCGGAGTTGAAACAAACTCAGAAACTCATATATGTTACAATACTGTAACTAGTCCGGGTTTGCAAACCAGCGCACAAACCCGGACTAGCCTAAAAACATGACAGAAAGGTTTTGCAAGTGATGGTCCGGGTTTACAAACCAAGACACTAACCCGGACCACCCCAAAAATACACCCGAGAGATTTGCAAAGGAATGGTCCGGGTTTGCAAACCAATTCGCAAACCCGGACCACCCAAATTTTTCACCCGAGAGGAATAGCAGTGTATGGTCCGGGTTTGTAAACCCAGCCCTAAACCCGGACCACACATAATTTTCAACCGAGACTGAACAAACACCATGGTCCGGGTTTGTAAACCCGGACACCCCTAAAAACCCTCCAGAATGTGTTCTAAAGCTCTTCTAAGGTAGGGTAAGGATGGGTAATGATTGTATAAGATGCTTAAGACATAATTAATGATGTTTAATGGTCATTAAGGCTATAAACAAGCTTAGAAAATAATTGTAAGTAAGTAACTTAAGTAAATGTATGCAAGTAACAAAGAGTTAGTAAGTATAAACTAGGAAACTTTAGGAAAGTAATAAGTAAGGTTAATTATGGATAATTAACCATCCAACTATATGTATGTGATAGGATTCAAATAGTTGAACACCGAAGGGAGTCGGTGAGTCCAAAGTCAACGGTGAAAGGTATGATTTCTTCATGCCCTGTATCCTAATCTGGTTAAGACATAATTAATGATGTTTAATGGTCATTAAGGCTATAAACAAGCTTAGAAAATAATTGTAAGTAAGTAACTTAAGTAAATGTATGCAAGTAACAAAGAGTTAGTAAGTATAAACTAGGAAACTTTAGGAAAGTAATAAGTAAGGTTAATTATGGATAATTAACCATCCAACTGTATGTATGTGATAGGATTCAAATAGTTGAACACCGAAGGGAGTCGGTGAGTCCAAAGTCAACGGTGAAAGGTATGATTTCTTCATGCCCTGTATCCTAATCTGGTTACCCCGATTTGTGTGCTTATTTGACCACCTAATAAGATAAATGCACGAATCGGATTATATTCCACTTACTTGTGCTTGTTTACATTGTTCTTGATATTTGTCTTGAACAATAGTTTGTATAATTCATGAAACATATGAATGATGATGAAGTGTATTGTATTTTGTAGTGTACTTGTATATTGTAATGTATTTTGTATGGATGTGTATATGAGTCTTGTATTGTATTATTGTGGCTTGAATGAATGACTTCTGCTAATTCCTAACTACCTAACGCCTAACTTAAGTGAGTAAACCGGAATGAGTAGAAGTCCGATATAGCTTCGGCCACGCATGAGGATGCCGAGTCACAAGAGGTTGGCTGCAATTCCTGACTCTTAAACTGGTCCGCGGCCCAAATCCCTTAAATGGGTAGCATCCCGGATTGGTGAGTCGAGTAAATCCCGGAGGTGGGACGGAGTAGTCCCCAGGGCCGGAGGTCCCGACGACTTAATTTGAGTAAGAGTAAGAGTAAGTAAGTATGGATCCGTAAGTATGTATGAGTATGAGTATGTATGCGTATGTATGAAGTAACGAGTAAAAGAGTAATCTCCACCCGATTAACCCGGGTGGACCAATGAAGCTAACAAGTATTGTAGTTGTGTATGTAATGTGTATGCGTAATTCGGGAAAAGGTAAGTATGTATTGGATGGTTTATGTTGTACTTCTTGTATGCAATGAAGTGTATGTATGTGTGTATGCCTTGCGTAATGTATTGTAATATTGTGTATAAGAGCATGTATGCATGTATGTTTGTATGAAAATGAACTGCATGTATTCGACCAAGTGGTCGGCGTACCCTCACTAGTACGCGGGGTATGCGGTTATCATGCGCAGCGAAAGCTGACCCCCTAGGGGGAACGTTTTTAGTGTGCAGGTACCCGAAGCGGATGTGGTCAAGGTAAGAGACCGACGGCACACCCTTGTACTTAGGAAGTAAGTAGCTGTGAGGAATGGGTAGATGTAGACTCTTAGTGAGTATGTATGAACTTGGAAGAGATATTATAATTGTACAAGGATCCTAGTAGACTCGGTTAAGTATATTGTATTGTATGGATTATGGAGAAGTAAGTATTGAATGGAGCATTGTTGTATTTGTTTAATGAATGGAGTATGTATTATGGATGTGTAGTACTCGGGATTCCGGTCCATCAGACCGATGCTGTATGTAGTAGCAGTAGCCTTGTTAGTCACGTGGGTGACTAACGGCATTGTATCACCCACTGTATGTAAGTATGTATCCGCTGCGTGTATCTGATGTGTAAGGAGATTGGACGGTAAGCACAGCATTAATGGTAAGGGTGTTACAGTATATCTCAATGGACATACACTGCATGATGATCCAACCTGCATGGCGCACATGCTACAACAAGTGCTGCTCCAGTAGACCAAACAAAAGAGAACGAAGACCCACACGGGAAGAGAAAAACACTGAATTTTATGGGATACCCAGGCACTGAGCTTGCTGCCCAGTGCGGGATGGGAAAATCTTACAATCCCTTATTAACTTCGCGAGAAGACCGTGCGAGACCTTGAAGTATGACTATCAGAATAGTCCTACAAAAATAACCAATTATAATATCAAGAAAATCATAACAAAATCTCACTATACAACTAAAACATCCAATGTAAGTAAACACGGGATGTAATACATGCTCAAATACCAAGGGTCTCAGCTAGTATCATTACAGTGACAATGCTGGATTCCTAATAAACAGTGAGAAGAGAACAACTTGGAATCCATATATTTTGAAGTCAGGAGAACCACCAAAGTAGTAAAACTAAATGCTATATATAAATATATATGATTGGGAGATTATAAATCTGAAACCTTTTGAGGAGTATTGATATATTTCAAAGGGATAAGTATCATAAAATATACCTACCCTATTTTGAGGCATATGTCCTACACTATCCTTATGGATTTATATGAGCATATGTCTTTTATGACAGCTCGATTTGTGGATACCAGTAAAGAGCTCAGGAAATCAAAGGAAGCTAACACCAATGTAATATTTTTTTTATATGATCATAGTAACAAATAATTCTCTATGGAGGAGTGTAAGCTATACTAATAGTTTGAACTGGATATACACCAAAGGTGAGTGGAAGTTAAACTTTTAAGGGGGGAGAACATACCCCTTGACTTGTAACAAGCATTTTACACATGAACTTTCCTAACGATATATAAATCCTCTATTTTATACACCTAAGCGACCTATTTTTGGAAGCCATTGAGTGGTGAATTAACCACATTTCTAAGAGATAGAAATGAACCACAAGTTTTGATTGTCTTGTCACCAAACCGTAGGATTCAAACTGGGAACCCCTAGTTAGGAATGGTACTAATATTAAAAGATATTTAACCTAGGTTGAACATATGATTCACCTGATCCATGGAGTTTAAATGTAACAAGAAAAGGCCAAGCTTTAAGGTGGAGGAATTAATACTTTATGGAACCTTAACTGTAGAATGAGTTATAAAAACTTTTCTTGGAGTCTTATTCCAGATTTAGTAATAACTATAACTGTCTTTTTTTCCAAGCAGTGATTACCAAGGTGTATGCAATAAACAAGCCCTGATTAGTTAAATACTAGATAAAGCCTTTTAAAGAGAAGAGTATGTCTCAAGGTATCCAAGTCCATAACTGAATTTATTGCTTGTATGATGGGTCCTAGAGTTGAATGATTGCTGAATATAATTAATAGACAATATGTGTCTAGATGTTTAATAACAATTTATCTTTTATGCCAAGAGGAAAAACTGGCTTCCCCGCTTGATGATTCGATCAAAGGAATTTAATTCCGGGGATTAAGGAATACACTAGTTTCGAGTGTAAGTTACAACAGTTACTAGAGTAGTTGTATAACAGTCAAGGAAGAATGTTGTAATCACCACGTCACAAAGTCTTGATAAGATAAAATTTTGAAATTTGCAATTATGTGGTTGTTTGATATTTGACGTGGGAGGTCGAACTTGGTCCTGGTCAGATCAAGGGAAAACCAAACACAAAATGGAGTGGAAGGATAGTTCGACACTGACGCTGACCCCGGCAGGGTTGGATGATTCCTGAGACTCCCTACAAGTGGTCACCAATATCTCTGTGATAAGTAAATATTTGTTCTTAAATCTAATCTAAAATCTGTCTAAAAAGTATATTAGATGTTGAGGATGTAAGTTAAAAGTTAAATTAACCAAGCTATCCTGAAGAGATTTAATAGCTAAAACAACTCAGCGTATGTCGGAAAGATACTCAACTATGAAGGAAATACTAACAATTATTATACCACGAACCATGTTAATAAATTAAATATGGGATCAAGAAACAATTACCTATAATAGGAGTATTCTCAAACTACCTTCTAAATATGGCCATATTACCATCTGAAGGGAAAGATAGACTTTCATGTCCTTATTTATGGGTGCAAACCCAGTATACTAAATGGGAACCTACCTATAAGCTTGGTAAAATGTAAAGAGTAGAAACATTATATTAATACTCACATGAGTTAATTCATAAACCGTGGAAACATTTGGAATTGTGAGAAATATGTACCTTGTTAGAAACCCTAACGGGAACCCTGCTGTGGTATACTTAATGAACAGACAATAAAAGACCGGGTATGTAATACCGACAATTAGTGAATCAATATAAACAGGAAATCTTTATATATTATATACAAGATGCACGACTCGACCGTAGCTCATACATTACATTGAAAATGAAAACCGAATATGGTAACAGTAAACCCAAATAATGAACCACGGGATGATGACCTGAAGGTCAAAGAGAAGAACTTTAATATACCCCAGTATTTATTCAAGACCCAAAGGCCGACGATTACAGCTACAAGAGGTGACGAATAGAAGACAAAGTCAAGACCAACAAGAATACTACAACTATTTACAACAACTGAACCACTGAATGCATCAGCAACACCGACATAGATGATGAACCCCACTATCAGGACGCTACCACTATCAATGATGAATTTATATAGTAAACCAATCGGGTAAGGACCCATGGAAGGAAGAATGCTTCAACCAAACGTGCGAGAGCTTATGGACTTGACAAGGAGTAATCCTAAATTGGACAAGTAAGTAATAATATATATCAAGAAGATACCCCATATGCGAAGGCAACTAGCGGGAAGAACACAGGAAAAGAACTCACGACGAAAAATCAAATGGAAGGTGAACTGTATTACAGTATATGCCACATAGAGGAAGAACCTCGTAGTAGATTTGCTCAAAAAGGATAATGAAAGATACATCACATGTGCCTGAACATCACAGGATGGACAAACCTTACAATATTATTGGAAGCCGACGTACAGTAAAAAGATATACAACGAAGAATACCAAGCTATGCTGCAACTAACAGCTACAAAGAAACAAGATAATCAGGAGCGGTGGCATACCGCGGCAAATCAATCCGACAGTCTAAACAAGACATGGAATAATTTGACAACAAACAAGATGGAAGATCACCTTCACCCATACATACGGGATTCAAATATAAAAGCATGATAATGCAAAATAAAACATCTCAGAGAATGCATGAATTCTTAGGGGCAATACCCCGTAAACGGACAAAAGTCCAGTCAAGATCAACATTGACAATCAAACGAAAATAATGGTGAACACAACTCATCAACCCTACATGTGAAAATAAAGAAACTTAAATATACCACCTATGAAGCGCATTTAGGACTATTCCAAAATGATTGAACATTAGTTATTTAGAGTCACGCAACGGAAGCGGGTGGTCCCATCAGTTAAAATTATCTACTGAGCTCAAGGGAAATGCACAACGTATTTCACGTATCTTAACCAAAATATGTGCCATACCCACCTAAAATCTTACAGCCGAGAGGCTATCTTTTAAACTAATCGTAAGTTTTAATAAGAGTGAAGATTGCTCACTATTTCCAGACAAGTTGTGATAGTCTAGGGTACGGGGGCATACCCCTCTTTTTAAGGGGGGAGAGCCTACCGCGTTTTAGCATTTTAGCATGGAAGTACACTTTCATTGTACTGTTGCACTGTGATTTGTATGTGAACAAGTATGACTTTGTGATTCTATGAACTCTTACTTGATGATGTGTACTACGTTACACTAGCATGAATGGATTATGTGTACTACGTTACACTATATTGAAGCTACTTTGGCACTACGAAATTATGTGTACTACGTCATACTATATTGGAATGACTCCATGTTTGCATGATCTGTACTATGCTACACTGCTATGAATGAAGTACGTGCACTACGTTGCACTGCACTAAGTGGTTTTTGGTGATGACCTTTCATGCTCATTATACTGTATGTTATAATTGAATATATACAACGAACTGAGAAGTAGTGGAACTTGGGACTTGATCCCTAAAATAGAATTGAGTTGTGGATGCTTAGCGGAACTTGATTCCCCACAACCATTTGAACTTAGATATGAGACTTCGGGGCGAAGTCCTTTTTAAGGGGGGTAGATTGAAATACCCCGAATCTAATTAATACTTGTTTATTATTAAATAATGGAGAATTGATCTAGAAACAGATCGTTTAGTTACACATGCTAATATATACATGCAAACGTTACGTGAATTAATATTATTACATGTGCACATGCAAACGACACGAAAAACAGTCGTTTTACCATAAACGCTAACTAGCGTAATTTTACTAAACATATTCGTACAAACGTTCATGTACAAATATTAACAAGGACCAAACTTCTTGCATAACTAGCTCGATATAAAGAGCGTCAACAAGAAAAGAACAATACCAACGTGTACACAAACGAGCAACGTAAATACTTTACGAATGCCTAAGCATCTATAAATGCTACAATAAATTGAAATACACAATTAGATAAATGTAACAACTTATGTTACACCTATTGTATATATTATGAAGATATAATAACTCATCAAAGGTCAAAGATGCGCACTAAACATCTTGACAAGACGAACGTTTGTAAAACGCCTTAGAAACATACGATTAAGCATGACCTTGTATGACCTTATAAAACTCAAACCAAATGGTCATACCCTCATTATATGACTATACAAACATAGTCCCTAGGCTATATCTAGTCAAAAACGCAAAACGCTCGGGAGTGCTCACGCACGCCCCTTAAAGCATGAAAAGCCCGGAGGAGTGCCGAGGTGGCACGAACTCCTATAAAATTAATTCTTAGAGTTCCTAACATCATTACTAACCATCCTAAAGAGAACACACGAAGTGGTTTCTCAAAATTCAACAAAAACCTCAGGGGGATTTCTTAACGCTCCTTTTTGCCCGGGAGTGTCCTGATGGCCCGTAAATTATGTCATGGGTTGATGTAACCCCATATAACTCAATGTAACATCTTAATATATGATTATTTACTATAATAAGTGTTTATAAACACTTGGAACTCATAAAGACAAGTTATTTCCAAAATTTCCTTAGAGCACAAAAACGCACCTTCGGGTGTCACTAAAACGCGTTTTACGCAATTACCTTGTAGTTTTTGACATGCCACGAATTAAGAATCTTAAATAGGGTTATTTTGAACCTCTAAATCAATTAAAGGCAGTGTCAAACAAGGTGCTCTATAGGGGACGATTTACAGTCCAAAAACTAGTATAAAACTTACATTAAAAATTTATAAAAGGCATAAGACATGGCGACTCACCTTCCCATGTGCTATAATACTTAATGTCAAAGAATGTAGGTCTCATTTGACCTCCAAGCTGTCGAAATTATGCAAGGAAACAAGGCCATGTTAGCTAAACAAAAACAAAATGCTAAAAGCAAAAAGTAGATTCTTATTCCACCTTTTTGATTTCTTAAAGTTCAAGTGACCTTCCTTGCTTGTCCTTGGCTCTTGATTGCCGATTGATAAGCTCCAATATTCCCTTGAATTCGTCCACCTACAAGAGAAGAAGAAGACAAGCATAACATAGAAAAATCAAAGGAACAAAACTTACCTAAATTTCCTTGTCTTCTAGCTCACATTATTTTCTTCCACCTTGCCTTGTCACACCACATGGCCGAACACATGCATATAACATGGGCATTTATTGAGCCAATAACCTATGGAATAAACTAATGAAAAGACTAGTCAATTGACATTAAAAATTAACAAAACAAAAATCAAGCAAACATGACTTAAGACTTACGGTTGCAATTTCATTTCCCTCACGCATTGCAACCGGTTGGCAAGGCTCCTCTCTTCTCCTTTCATCTTCTTCCTTTGAAGCTCTTAAGTCCATTAATGGAGATTTAACTTTTATCTTCATCTTTAAGGTAATTTCCTAGCATTTCTTGTCAAGCCTTGAAGTAAAACTCTTCCTAGCACAACCATAGCAATTCGGCATCAAAATATACTCCAAGGAGGTTGTCTAAATCAACATTAATCCAAGTAGCATCTCAAAGTTACCTTAAGGTATTTTTCATGCTTGAAAATCCTTAAAGCACATTTTTGTGTGCAACCGATTTCTACTTCTTCTAAGGTTATTTTCTTCTTCATTTTCATGAAGGAAAGTTTGTTCTTCATCCACCTTAAGTGAGCCGAAATCCTAAGGAGAAAAGCTTAAGGTAAATCCTTGAAAAACTACTTACAAATCTACTTAAGATCTTTGTTAAAGATCTAACTCCTAAACACCTTCACCTCTTGCATAAAACCGAAGTGGAGCATCAAGATTCCTTTGGAGAATGCTTGGAGATTCAAGAAGAGTTCAAGCACTTAACCACCTTTATTTAGGAGTAAGTTTACTAAGTAAACCTTTATTGTTTTAAGCTTATTTAAGCTCTTAAAAATTGTGTAAAAATTATGTACACCTTCCTAGGTGTTTAAAACCGAAGCTACATGGTACAATATGCCAAAAACATAGTCTATAACATACATGGTAAATTTACCTTAAGACACATTTTTGTGTCACAAAATCTACCTAGGATAAACATTGAATCATACCGAATGGTCAAGGGTAAAAATGCTCTATTTTGAGTTAAGAATCAATCTAAGACATTACAATAATTTTTACATGAGTTATATGACTCATATGAATTTATGTATAATTATTTTGACATATAAATCTACTTTTATATACTATATGGTATCTTATTAATTATGGCCGAATTGGTTCAGTGAAGAATATGTTTTAATGAGCTACTTATGTATATAAACTTATATTATAAAGTTTGGAGAGTTAAAAATATTTTACTAGTGCTTAAATGGCTAATTAATTAAGTTATGTGGCTAAATTGCAAATTTTGGAAAGTTTGGTGTATATATGGTAAAAGCGAGAGAAAAAGGTCTCTTTGGAATAAATATGATATAATAAAGGTTAGGAATTAAGTTTATGAATTTTAGATAATTTAAACAAGTGTTAAAATAACAATTTATAAAGTTTTGGTCTATTTTGTAATTTATAAAACTTATTATGAAAGTTTGGAGTTGAATATGGGCGAATCCATAATTAAGAGAATATAAAGTTCACTTCCGAAATTTTGAGGAATTAAATATTTAAACTATAGTTTATAAGTTATTAAGTAACTATTATAAAGTCTTGGGACTATTTTGTAATTTATGGAAAGATTGGTGTAAAGCCGAGATTCATATAAGTTTATGAGTATATTAATATATTAAGTATGAAATTGGACTATGGTCAAAGTTTGACCGAAAACTTTGAGTTAAAATGATTTATGACATGAAATATTAAGTTTATAAAAGTTTTGGGGTGAATATGTAATTTACAAGAGTTTAAATATAAAACCAGATTTTATATGGGGCGAATTCACAATTTGTGGAAAAATAAGGGTCCACTTGGTTATTAAGGAAATTAAATATTAAAACTATATTTTATAAGTTAATATGTAACTTTTATATAGTTTTGAGGTAAAAATGTAATTATGAGAAATTACATGGCAGAGATGAAAATGAATGTGGCTAATTGGTGAATTATAAAAGTTAAGGTGTTCAAATAATAATTACCGAATTTGTAATGGTGGTTTAGTGAATTAATTAATTAAGGAAATGAAACTATGTATTATAATGTATTTTGGAGTATAAAGTAAAGTTTATGAAATAAATGAGGTTATAGCATAATAACCGAAAAGTATGATGTAATTGTGGGATTAAAAATATTTGTAGGTCCTATATGGATATTTAAGAAATTTAGAAAAAATTATGATTTAAGGATTTATGAAATTAAAACTATATGGTATGCAAGTACAAGTAATTTACTTGTAAAAGAAATAATATTATTGGGGTTAGTTTATAATTAATAAAAGATATGGGAAAAATATGCCCATGTGCGACATGTAAAAATAATTTGAGAACTTATGAAGTGGTTATGTTATTTAGACAATTATATATATGTATCATAAATTACATGTGTATGAAATATATATATTTTCGATTTCCAAGTAAATCAAAAGGAAAAGAATATAAGGGATCTAATGTGGAAACACCAAATAATGTTTGGAGCTATAGTATATTTTTTTTAAATAAAGTTAAGGGGAGAATTAACTAACATGTGACCAATAAATGTCATTGATAAAATTATAAGTTACTATGTCATTTGGACAATGGTAAAACATGTAACATAAATGGTACATGAATATATAGTTATAAACATTAAAGGATTTAAAGATAAGTCAAAAGGAATAACAAATAAGTTATACATCCAATCATGGGGTAATTAAGGAAATTACACACAATATAAGTCTTATAATTAGGACTACTGTTTTGGAAATATATAAATACCTTAAATAATAATAAGGAAAAGAGGTTAAAGAAACTACCTAAGTATAAAGAAATAAACCTCACGTGAAATAACGAATATGAAATCGTTTCATGAATCAATGAAATTATTATACGAGATTACATAAATTAACACTCTCAGATTAACCTATTCTAGGACATTGTTTGACCAGACGTTGACCGTGAACTAAACAAGTACAGTCTACGGTGAACGGTATGGAATTCTTGCAGTCTGCTTTCTACCGGATTACACCGGCTTGTGTGCTATCTGTTGTTTGAAATAACGACCAAGATAAGTGTTGTAAAATGTTGTATTACTCTGTGCACTGTTGTGTTATTCTATGTGCGTGATGTTGCTAACTGTAACGTGTATGTCCCACGCATACAACACTACCTTACTAGTGGAATAAATACCTGCGCTTTATTATACCGAGAACTTGTACTCAAGTTTCTCACTAACTTCACTTTATAACAAACGTCGTTGTCCTAAACGTGACAACCGACAATACACATTGTGTTCTTGATCATTGTCCTTGAGTGACATTTAACAATTCTATATACGAGAACGAGGAGCCCAATTGGAGCTGGCCATGCATGCTACCGGAGTTGTACCTGTCACAGGTCGTCTCCTATACAATTTACGTCCCGACGGAACAGTACAAGTGGGGAGGAAGACTTTTATCCTCTCGAGGGTTCGATTCCCAACAGTTCAAGGGGGAGGAAGACTTCATTCCTCTCGAGGGTTCAATTCCCAACAGTTCGAGGGGGAGGAAGACTTTATTCCTCTCGAGGGTTCGATTCCCACCTTTCCATAGTGCAGGAGTTAACTACGTTATCTTCTGAGGGACTAATTACCCACCTAATGTACGAGAGTCCCATCTCGTCTAAGGGTTTATCATACCCGACTATCTTACTCCACGAAGGAGGTAACGAGGTCACAATACCTCCACTGCTGTGAAGTACTCTTATATACATGTTAGTCCCATCGTGAGGATCTGACTACTGATGATTAAATACAGGACATCTAACTTGACCTTCTGCCGCCTGGTTCTGTGTGACATTGTTATCCTTGTATGGATGCTTGTTATGATTATGTTATGATGTTTATTTACAGCTTTAAAAATGATTGCATGTATTCGACAAAATAGTTGTGTGGCCCGTAGCTTGTGGGCTGCACGATTTCATACCGACAAATTATTTTGCTGAGCCGTTTCATGGCTAAACAATTCCAGGTACCTGAAGAATGAAGAGATTGCCCGACCGAGGGTAGGTGGGGTAGAATTAAGACAGGGGTATTACCACCGGTGTCATCTTACGGTACTATATGTTTATTATCGACTTTTGTTGTTTTAAGAGGTTGTATCAGCGCTCAGACCGCATCATTTGTAAGTTGTATTGGAGTTAGCCTTGTTAGTCACATGGGTGACTAGCGGCGTTGTAGCACCACCCGTTGTTATGTATATATTTTCCGCTGCATTTCTAGTTATCTTTGGGAGCTATCATCGTTCAGGTTATTGGATTTCGGGTTGGGTGTTACAAAAAGTGGTATCAGAGCATAGTTGCGCTCTGAGATCTGAGTACAACTGAAATTAGCCTTGGGATACAGGGTGTGTGATAGAACAGTGAGGAATAGAAAGTCAGTTTTTACTTGGTCGCCGAAAGGGCGTTAATAACTGTTCAAACTTACAGTAACTACAAACTATGATCTGCCTAAATAACAAGCAGATGTCATGAAAAGGAATACATTAAAACAAATACTTAAGACTACCTAAACCGGCGAAAAGGATTGTTGAAGACCGTATGACGCCAACTGTCATTTACACGGGAGCTGACGACGAATAACAGTGACGCTATACCAATGACAACCAGAGAAGCTGACAATACTGCCAAGTATACAGTGATGTGGAATAAGAGTATATCTCAATGGACATACACTGCATGATGATCCGACCTGCGCGCATGGCGCACTTGCTACAACAAGTGCTAGCTCAGTAGACCAAACAAAAGAGAACGAAGACCCACACGGGAAGAGAAAAACACTGAATTTTATGGGATACCCAGGCACTGAGCTTGCTGCCCAGTTCGGGACGGGAAAATCTTTCAATCCCTTATTAACTTCGCGAGAAGACCGTGCGAGACCTTGAAGTATGACTATCAGAATAGTCCTACAAAAATAACCAATTATAATATCAAGAAAATCATAACAAAATCTCACTATACAACTAAAACATCAAACGTAAGTAAACACGGGATGTAATACATGCTCAAATACCAAGGGTCTCAGCTAGTATCATTACAGTGACAATGCTGGACTCCTAATAAACAGTGAGAAGAGAATAACTTGGAATCCAATATTTTGAAGTCAGGAGAACCACCAAAGTAGTAAAACTAAATGCTATATATAAATATTATGACTGGGAGATTATAAATCTGAAACCTTTTGAGGAGTATTGATATATTTCAGAGGGATAAGTATCATAAAATATACCTACCCTATTTTGAGGCACATGTCCTATACTATCCTTATGGATTTATATGAGCATATGTCTTTTATGACAGCTCGATTTGTCGATACCAGTAAAGAGCTCAGAAAATCAAAGGAAGCTAAACACCAATGTAATATATTTTTGTTTATATGATCATAGTAACAAATAATTCCCTATGGAGGAGTGTAAGCTATACTAATAGTTTGAACTGGATATACACCAAAGGTGAGTGGAAGTTAAATTTTTAAGGGGGGGAGAATACCCCTTGACTTGTAACAATCATTTTACACGTGAACTTTCCTAACGATATATACCAATCTCTATGATTATAAATCCTCGATTTTATACACCTAGCGACCTATTTTCGGAAGCCATTGAGTGGTGGATTAACCACATTTCTAAGAGATAGAAATGAACCATATGTTTTGATTGTCTTGTCACCAAACCGTAGGATTCAAACTGGGAACGCCTAGTTAGGAATGGTACTAATATTAAAAGATATTTAACCTAGGTTGAACATATGATTCACCAGATCCATGGAGTTTAAATGTAACAAGAAAAGGCCAAGCTTTAAGGCGGAGGAATTAATACTTTATGGAACCTTAACTGTAGAATGAGTTATAAAAACTTTTCTTAGAGTCTTATTCCAGATTTAGTAATAACTATACCTGTCTTTTTTCCAAGCAGTGATAACCAAGGTGTATGCAATAAACTAGCCCTGATGAGTTAAATATTAGATAAAGCCTTTAAAGAGAAGAGTATGTCTCAAGGTATCCAAGTCCATAACTGAATTTATTGGTTGTATGATGGGTCCTAGAGTTGAATGATTGCTGAATATAATTAATAGACAATATGTGTCTAGATGTTTAATAAGAATTTATCTTTTATGCCAAGAAGAAAAACTGGCTTCCCCGCTTGATGATTCGATCAAAGGAATTTAATTCTGGGGATTAAGGAATACACTAGTTTCGAGTGTAAGTTACAACAGTTACTAGAGTAGTTGTATAACAGTCAAGGAAGAATGTTGTAATCACCACGTCACAAAGTCTTGATAAGATAAAATTTGGAAATTTGCAATTATGTGGTTGTTTGATATTTGACGTGGTCCTGGTCAGATCAAGGGAAAACCAAACACAAAATGGAGTGGAAGGATAGTTCGACACTGACGCTGACCCCGACAGGGTTGAATGATTCCTGAGACTCCCTACAAGTGGTCACCAATATCTCTGTGATAAGTAAATATTTGTTCTTAAATCTAATCTAACATCTGTCTAAAAAGTATATTAGATGTGAGGATGTAAGTTAAAAGTTAAATTAACCAAGCTATCCTGAAGAGATTTAATAGCTAAAACAACTCAGCGTATGTCGGAAAAATACTTAACTGTGAAGGAAATACTAACAGTTAATATACCACGAACCATGTTAATAAATTAAATATGGGATCAAGAAACAATTACCTATAATAGGAGTATTCTCAAACTACCTTCTAAATATGGCCATATTACCATCTAAAGGGAAAGATAGACTTTCATGTCCTTATTTATGGATGCAAACCCAGTATACTAAATGGGAACCTACCTATAAGCTTGGTAAAATGTAAAGAGTAGAAACATTATATTAATACTCACATGAGTTAATTCATAAACCGTGGAAACTTTTGGAATTGTGAGAAAGATGTACCTTGTTAGAAACCCTAACGGGAACCTACTATGGTATACTTAATGAACAGACAATAAAGACCGGGTATGTAATATCGACAATTAGTGAATCAATATAAACAGGAAATCTTTATATATTATATACAAGATGCACGGCTCGACCGTAGCTCATACATTACATTGAAAATGAAAACCGAATATGGTAACAGTAAACCCAAATAATGAACCACGGGATGATGACCTGAAGGTCAAAGAGAAGAACTTTAATATACCCAGTATTTATTCAAGACCCAAAGGCCGACGATTACAGCTACAAGAGGTGACAAATAGAAGACAAAGTCAAGACCAACAAGAATACTACAACTATTTACAACAACTGAACCACTGAATGCATCAGCAACACCGACAAAGATGATGAACCCCACTATCAGGACGCTACCACTATCAATGATGAATTTATATAGTAAACCAATCGGGTAAGGACCCATGGAAGAAGAATGCTTCAACCAAACGTGCGAGAGCTTATGGACTTGACAAGGAGTAATCCTAAATTGGACAAGTAAGTAATAATATATATCAAGAAGATACCCCATATGCGAAGGCAACTAGCGGGAAGAACACAGGAAAAGAACTCAATGACGAAAAATCAAATGGAAGGTGAACTGTATTACAGTATATGCCACATAGAGGAAGAACCTCGTAGTAGATTTGCTCAAAAAGGATAATGAAAGATATCACATGTGCCTGAACATCACAGGATGGACAAACCTTACAATATTATTGGAAGCCGACGTACAGTAAAAAGATATACAACGAAGAATACCAAGCTATGCTGCAACTAACAGCTACAAAGAAACAAGATAATCAGGAGCGGTGGCATACCGCGGCACATCAATCCGACAGTCTAGACAAGACATGAAATAATTTGACAACAAACAAGATGGAAGATCACCTTCACCCATACATACGGGATTCAAATATAAAAGCATGATAATGCAAAATAAAACATGTCAGAGAATGCATGAATTCTTAGGGGCAATACCCCGTAAACGGACAAAAGTCCAGTCAAGATCAACATTGACAATCAAACGAAAATAATGGTGAACACAACTCATCAACCCTACATGTGAACATAAAGAAACTTAAATATACCACCTATGAAGCGCATTTAGGATTATTCCAAAATGATTGAACATTACTTATTCAGAGTCGCGCAACGGAAGCGGGTGGTCCCATCAGTTAAAATTATCTACTGAGCTCAAGGGAAATGCACAACGTATTTCACGTATCTTAACCAAAATATGTGCCATACCCACCTAAAATCTTACAGCCGAGAGGCTATCTTTTAAACTAATCGTAAGTTTTAAATAAGAGTGAAGATTGCTCACTATTTCCAGACAAGTTGTGATAGTCTAGGGTACGGCGGCGTACCCCTCTTTTTAGGGGGGGAGAGCCTACCGCGTTTTAGCATTTTAGCATGGAAGTACACTTTCATTATACTGTTGCACTGTGATTTGTATGTGAACCACTATGACTTTGTGATTCTATGAACTCTTACTTGATGATGTGTACTACGTTACACTAGCATGAATGGATTATGTGTACTATGTTACACTATATTGAAGCTACTTTGGCACTACGAAATTATGTGTACTACGTCATACTATATTGGAATGACTCCATGTTTGCATGATCTGTACCTTGCTACACTGCTATGAATGAAGTACATGCACTACGTTGCACTGCACTAAGTGGTTTTGGTGATGACCTTTCATGCTCATTATACTGTATGTTATGATTGAATATATACAACGAACTGAGAAGTAGTGGAACTTGGGACTTGATCCCTAAAATAGAATTGAGTTGTGGATGCTTAGCGGAACTTGATTCCCCCAACCATTTGAACTTAGATATGAGACTTCGGGGCGAAGTCCTTTTTAAGGGGGGTAGATTGAAATACCCCGAATCTAATTAATACTTGTTTATTATTAAATAATGGAGAATTGATCTAGAAATAGATCGTTTTAGTTACACATGCTAATCTATACATGCAAACGTTACGTGAATTAATAATTACACGTGCGCATGCAAACTCACGCATGCAAACAACACGAAAAACAGTCATTTTACCATAAACGTTAACTAGCGTAATTTTACTAAACATATTCGTACAAACGTTCATGTACAAATATTAACAAGGACCAAACTTCTTGCATAACTAGCTCGATATAAAGAGCGTCAAAGAAAAGAACAATACCAACGTGTACACAAACGAGCAACGTAAATACTTTACGAATGCCTAAGCATCTATAAATGCTACAATAAATTGAAATACACAATTAGATAAATGTAACAACTTATGTTACACCTATTGTATATATTATGAAGATATAATAACTCATCAAAGGTCAAAGATGCGCACTAAACATCTTGACAAGACGAACGTAAAACGCCTTAGAAACATGCGATTAAGCATGACCTTGTATGACCTTATAAAACTCAAAACAAATGGTCATACCCTCATTATATGACTATAAAAACATAGTCCCTAGGCTATATCTAGTCAAAAACGCAAAACGCTCGGGAGTGCTCACGCACGCCCCTTAAAGCACGAAAAGCCCGGAGGAGTGCCGAGGTGGCACGAACTCCTATAATGAAATACCCCAAACCTTGATATGTGGTTTAAATATCAAACTATGTTATATAAAGGCTAAAAAGTGCCTTAGAAACATCAGTGAACAGTTTAAACCATAGTAAATGCAATAAAACGCTAAGATACAGTTTGAGCAAAAACATGCTCTAAGCTATGAGTGAACTTGGTTAGGACCCAAAGAGCCTACCAAGACTTAATAATATTCAATTATGATTTAATAGGGCTAATTAAGTCCTTAGGAAACCTTGGTAGTCAGTTAAACCAAATAAAACATAAGGAAATACCTTAAAGTCAATCAGAGCAAAAATGTGCTCTAAGCTTGGGATAAATTTGTATAAGACCTAATGGTCATACCTATACCTTATAAATATGTTAATAAACATATTAAATCAATTACCAAAGAAAACCAAGCTTGAAAACAAGTTAAAACAAAAAATGTGCTTTAAGGAGTCTTAAAGCACGATTTTGAAAAATTGTCTTGTAAATGAGTTTTGAATGGCTAAATGTCCATCATTACTCTTTAATTAACATGTGTAATATATAGTATCACATTTGGAAGTCTATATCAATGGGAAATCAAAAATTTCACTTCTATGTGCCTTGTTTTTGTGAATAGTGATTTTTATAAGCTAGTTTGTAACATATAATGTTATAAGTAATTAAATTGGTCAACAAAGACTTTATACCCTTCTAATAATAAGAGGGCCGGTTTTTGTAGTAATGAGTCACCAAACATGTTAACTTGTTAAGTAAATAAGATGACTCATAAGTTATATTTGCTTTAAGTAATAAATATCTTCAAAAGCAAAACCAATCTCACTTCTCTCATTTCTTTCTTCATTTCACACGGTTCCCTTCTTCTTCTACCTCTTTTCTTTCTGTTCTCACGGTGAAGCTACAGCACCACCACCATTCCACCATCTTCCATTGTCAATATCTCATGGCTCACTTAATCAAATCAAAAACAAACACCACCAATCTCTTCCTCTCATCAAGCTCTACACTTCTATCTTTTCAAATCTTCAAGAGCTCAATTTTGGTGCCATGGAGAATCACCATTGATGGAGCTTGAGCTTGTGTTCTACACATTATTACTCCTCTCCTTTGCTCTAGGTAAGGAATCTCAAAGAAAAATCAAGTTTCCTTCATGATTTTGCCTTGACCGAAAATGTACATTGATGGAGCTCTTGGTGTGACTTTGTTCTAGCTTCATTCCAACCTTTCATGGGCTAGGTGGAGTCCTCTCTTGAAATACCCCAAACCTTAATATATGGTATAAACACTTAAATATGGTGTATTAAGACTAAAAAGAGTCTTAGAAACATTAGTAAACAAATTTAAACAAAAGAAAACACAAAATGTGCTTTAAAGTCAATAAGAGCCAAAATGTGCTCTAAGCTTGGGATAAACTTGGTTAAGACCTAATGAACTTACCAAGACCTCATTTATACACTAATGAACATATTAAACCAATTACCAAAGAAAACCAAGCTTGAAAACAAGTTTAAACACAAAATGTGCTTTAAGGAGTCTTAAAGCACATTTTTGAAAAATTGTCTTGTAAATGAGTTTTGAGTGGCTAGATGTCCATCATTACTCTTAAATATATATGTGTACTATATAATATCACATTTGGATGTCTATATCAATGGGAAATCAAAAATTTCACTTCTATGTGCCTTGTTTTCATGAATAGTGATTTTTATAAGCTATTTTGTAACATATGTTGTATAAGTAATTAAATTGACAAATAAAGACTAATACCCTCATATAATATGGGGGCCGGTTTCTTAAGTGTGGTGACTCACCACTCTCTTATTAATGTATTAAGTAAGTAAAGATAAGTAAATAAACTACTTTTTACTTTATAAGTATAAATATCTTCAAAAGCAAATTCTATCTCATTCTCTCATTTCTTTCTTTCATTTCCACGGTCTCAACCTTTTCTTCCTTCTCTTCTGTTCTCTCACGGTAATACCACCACCTCCATTAAAACTCCTCTTTGATCTCTTGTAAAATCTTGCTCACTTGTCCAAATCAAAAACAAACACCACCAATCTCTTCCTCTCATCAAGCTCTTCATTTCTATCTTCTTAAAAGTCCAAGACCACCATTTCGGTGCCATGGAGTTCCTCCATTGAAGGAGCTTGAGCTTGTATTTTTACATATTGTTACTCTCCTTTGCTTCTAGGTAAGGAATCTCAAATAAAAACTTCATTTCCTTCATGTTTTTGTGGTAACCGAAAATACATATTGAAGGAGCTCTTTGTGTGACCTTGTTCTAGCTTCATTCCAACTCTTCATGGACTAGGTGGAGTCCTCTCTTGCTAGATATTCAAACTCTCTTCAAAGAGCAAGGTAAAACAACTACATTAATGTTTTTGAAACAATGTAAAATTAGGGTTTACAATGAGATGGAGCTTATAGCTTGAATACTCATTATAATGTTTGTATATTGTTTAGAACTTGTCAAAGAATCAAATACCCTACCGGTTTTTAAAGGAAACAAGAAAGAAGTTGTTTGGAAAAGAGGTAAATCTACTAACCAAATGTTGTTTAATGCCTTAGGAGAAATGAGCTTATAATGCTTGTTAAAACTACCTAAAGAGCAAATGGTGAATGACTTAGTAAAGTGTTCTCAAGAGCTTAGTAAAAGGCATATGTGTTGTTGAGTGTATTTGCAGGTTAAAGGCAAATATATTGTGGAAATTCAGTGTTTATGATTTATGCATCTTAAGGGCCTAAGAGCCATGTCATTTAAGGGCCTAAGTGCCATGCAATTTAAATTATGCACTATATTGTGATGTAGTGCTTTGTGAGTGGAGTTTGTGTATAATAAGTGCTTGATGGATTTTTAGTGTTCTTGGTTGTTTGTTGGTAAAAACAATGTGTTTTGGTTTAGTAATGTTCTAGGAGAACCTATGTCGAAATTTAGGTAATAAATGTGAAGTTCGAGTTTAAAATGAGTTGATAAGTTAAGAGGTGTTTAGAATGGTTAAGTGTTGTTCTTGTGTAAGAAACATGCATTAAGGTGATTTGGGAACAAGGACTTAGGCATGAGCTTGAGGTTTTAGTATGTACCAAAGTCATTTTGGACTTAGGTAAAGACTTAGGCAAACTTTGGTAATAAGGAGAAAGTGTAAACTTGGAAAAGAATTTCAAGATGATATAAGGAGTTAGTTGTGAGAGATGATGCTTGGGAGATGATGTTAAAATAAGGAGAAAGCATTTTGGGATAGTAGTTATCATAGGTATGAAACACCACTTGAAAACTGGAGAAAACATTGTAAGTGTTAGGAATTTTGTGAAGATAAGTAAAGGTTTAAGGAATTAGAAAATGAGTTTATGAGTGTTTAAGGATGTCTTAAGTGTGTTTAAAGTGCCCAAATGAGGTTAGGGAGTACTAGGTTATATGGGGTGAAGTTTGGAGTTGAATGTAAAAAGGAAAACAAAGGTCTGGGGCAGACCGGACTTGCGACCGACTTGCAAGTTCGGTCGGGCCCAGTTTACCCTGCGAGAATTGGCTTCTGGAATGGACCGACCTTGGGGACCGGACTTGCAAGGTCGGTCGGGCTTGTATTTTGTGTACGGATTGAGTTACTGGAATCGACCGGACATAGGACCGGACTTGGCAAGTCCGGTCGGGCTAAATTTTCAAAGGGAAGAAACTCTCGGGAATAGACCGAACATGCGACCGGACTTACAAGGTCGGTCGGAGTAGAAAATTTTGACGGAAATGTTCTGGAATCGACCGGACTTGGACAAGTCCGGTCGGCAAGGTCGGTCGGACCTAAACTTGTAAAAAAAAAAAACAGAAAAGAATGTGACCTATGTAGTTAACCCTAGAGTGTATAATGAAGGTAACCTAGGGTAAGATAGACATTAAAACATGTCATACAATCATGTTAAATACTTAGTAAGTTTGAAGTTAAATAAATAATTAACCGACGTTATTAATTATGTATAGGAGTGACCTACGGAGGAAACCAAACGAGGCAAGGACCAAGGTATGGTTTTCTTGCAGTCTGTTGCCTACCGGTTTACACCGGCTTGTGTGTTGTATGTTTTTCTGTGTGTTTATGACGTTATAAGATTTAAACATGTAATGAGTTTACAGTTGTTCATATTATTGTGATGTTATGTTGTGACTCATTTCCCTTGTGTGTGTCTAACATGACTTACCACCTATTGTGTGTTGGTTGTTAAGTTCCACTATGAACTTCTAACAAGTGTTAACTGGGAAGTGAGGAATCCGGTTGTCCGGTCATGCATGTAAGTTAAGAGTAGATATCTGAATCAGATTCGACTCTTATGTTGTTAAGATTGTTCTCCTTAATTTGGCGTTCGATCTCCCGCTAGCTTCTTCCAAAGCTTACCTATTCTGACTTATGATCGGTTTAGTGGGAACTGTGTTTGTGTGGTGTGTTCGGGTCACTAAATCCGAACCATCTGTGACTTAAGTTACTCGTTCGTCTAACAGAACGGTAATGAGTGTGTTTAACGAGCTTGACATGAGAGTGAATCACTCTCTAGGCTCTTGTGTTATTTGACCCTTGTGGTTTGTTATGTGGAGTGAAAATCCACTGTGTATGTTGTTGTGCTGTGCACCATTGATGCTAGCCATATGTTATGTTATGTTATGTATATAAATGAATGCCATGTTATCATGACAATTAGTTGCGCGTATCCCGGTAGCCGATGGGCTGCGCGTTAGCCATACCAGCCAAGGGTTGCTGACCCCCTCGGGGGATCCATATTTCTTATACTGCAGGATGAGGATCGAAGAAGCGGAGTGGCTTTAGATCCTAGGATGCAGGTTTACTTTTGTATACTTTTGGGATGTTGGCCCGGGATGCGCCTGTGCTCCCGTGGCGTTATATATTTGGTTGTGCAGTTACAGTGATGTTAACAGTGAAGATGTATGTAACTCGGTATTGTATATGATGTATTTATGGTTTAGTTTTATGCTCGGGAGTCTGATCATCAGACCGGTACACTTGTATTTATTCTGCCTTGTCAACCACGTGGGTGGTTGACGGCGTTGTAGCACCGAAGCGTTAGTTACTGTTTAGTTATTTAATTCCGCTGCGATTTCATTTAGTATCATGTGCGTATTAGGGGTGTTACAAAAAGTGGTATCAGAGCGAAGTATCGCTCTGATGACTAGAATACCGAGCTTAGGAATATACCGAGTTAGGAAACCTAACTACAGTTACTTCAGTGAACATATGGAAAGGTTAACCACTAACTAAGTGTGGAGATACCTTATTGTCGGGAAGCGTTACAACCGTTGGACCGATAAGTGTGCAAGCATATTGCTAATGAATATTCATGTGAATACAGATGGCAGGTAGACCGCGCGGTAGAGGCCGCGGAAGTGGTACTGGTATGTGGGTGACCAGGGCGAGAACACTACGGCTCAGGTTATGGCTGAGGCTGTAGCAGCCGCTGTGGCCCAGATGGTAGTCCAGCTTGTAGCTGCGATACAGCAGGGGCAGATGCCCGGAGTTCAACCCACCACCGCCACCACCGCCACGAAGACCAACTGGGTCAAGGCATTGGCAGACTTGAGACCCCCTTCATTTCATGGGGAGACCGACCCACGTAAGCTGGAGGCGTACATCTCCGAGTTGGAGACCGCCTACGAGACCTTGGCTGTACCCGCAGAGGCTAAGGTCCGTCTTGCCGCTTACTACCTGAAGGGTTCGGCACAAAACTGGTGGAAGCTTGTGAGAGAGGACCGGATGGCGGATCCTCCGTTTGGCTGGAGGGAGTACACGGCTCTGCTGCGAGCCAAATACTACCCTGTGCACGTTCAAGAGGCCAAGCGCCTTGAGCTGGATAGTCTGAGGCAGGGGGACAAGGTGTCGGTTGATGAGTATTACACTGCCTTCACCGGCCTTGTCCACCTGTTACCGGACCTGGGATACTCGAACCGGGTGCTGGTAAACCGTTTCTATAACGGTCTCAGCCACCGTCTTCGCTATGGGATGGGGCCAGCTGAGTATACTACCTGCAGGTATTTAATAAAGAGTGATTGAATATGTTTAGTCTACAAGTGAGTAATAATGTAGTTTTTTGGTTTACTGCGGGGCATGACTGACCACCTAAAGTCAGGAGTGCTATCATGCCGCTGCTAAGGGTGGAGATCACCGTCCGTCTGAGGGACGAGGAGAATTGCACAAGCGCAAGGCCACGAGCGAGGGCCAGAGTCCGCAGGGGTAGGGGAGGAAAGAAAGAAGAAACCTTATCCCCAGCCCCAGAAGAGTCAGCACCAGGGTGACAAGGGCCAAGCCCAAACCACCACAGTTGAGGAGCCACTGAAGCTCACATATGCTTATGCGGCGAAGCCCCTACGCTCTTACCCACCTAAGGGTAATTGTTAATCTTGTGTGATAAGTTGATGTGTATGTTGATAAGTTGTGAAACAAGTACTGAATGTGTATTGTGATAGCAGCTAGCACGGGCTCTGGACCGGAGCGCCACTACTACTGTAAGTGGTGCAATGGAGACCACCCCGGCAAGGACTGCAAGGGAAATGAGGTGCAGTGTCGTTACTGCGAGAAGTGGGGTCACCGTGACCACGATGTTACCGGAACCCCAACAGCAGAGTCAACAAGCCCAAGGGGCAGTGGAAGGGTAAGGCCACAGCAGCTATTGATGGCCCGAAGACGGCTAACCAGCCACCCACTGATCAGAGGCATACTGATTCCCAGAAGGGGAAAGGGTCGGGACCTAGCAAGGCTACCCTGAATGTGGTGGACCGGTCTGAGGCGCCAGGGCCCTCTTAGACCAGGTCCGCCTAAACTGTTGAATGTAATAAGTGATTGCATACCGCATTTCATGCTTATGTGTATTAGTGAGTTCAAGTGTATTATCATGAGTAAGGAGTCAAAGTGTAGTGTGAAGAGACACCTAATTAGATAATTCTAAACTTAAAGGAACCTTCAATATATGTTTATCCAATCCCACCCACCCAAACCCTGAAGAAACCACCATCAACATCACCGACTTTCCAATGGAGCAATGTCAGGTTATCCAGCCAGGTATATCTCTAAGTGGATACCTGACACCGGAAGCACAAGTCCATATCATCAGACGATGCGACGAACTTGGAGCTAAACCTGGAGGTTTCTACACACCTGAATATCCGAACGGATCAAGAATGCAATTGAAGATGATGTGCATGGGTAAGGACTGGAACCCTTACACCAAGTCATATCAAGAAGTGCGAGCTGAAGATGGAGCAACAATACCAAGTATACCTGAGGAGTTCCGTGCGGTCGTTAACCACGCCGTAGGAATTGCTCAACAAGTTGAAACGGATTCGATTCCGAATGTGGAAGCAGATTTGTGTATTGTGAACTTCTACCAGAAAGGTGGACGGTTAGGTTTACACCAAGATAAGGACGAGTCCCCAGTCTCTAAGTAAGGGAGTACCCGTGGTGTCTTGGTCCATTGGTGATACCGCAGTATTTGTGTATGGCGAGCAGAAGCGTGCTGATCTCGCAAGGAAGTTAATGTTAAAGTCAGGAGACGTATTAATCATGGGTGGGCAGTCAAGGATGCTATATCATGGCATCAGGAAGATCAAACTGAATACCGCACCGTCGGCAGTGATCAATGCCACACAATGAAACCCGGACGTTTGAATTTGACCTTCAGACAATTCTAAAGCCTTGTATACTTTTGTAATGTGTTAAGCCAGTATATGTTAAGGGAGTTATGTATGTGTTAAGTTATATCAACCATGTAAACCAACAATGTTGTAAAGAGGAAGTGTTAATGAATAAAGTGCAGTTATTGAAGTATATCAACCGTGTTGTTACCCAGTACTTATTAGTTTGCCAATGAATTAGGCTGTGCACTCGGAACGGGAGGTACATTGAGTGTCTGCAATGAGGCAGAAGCCGGAAAGAGCGGCACAATCCTCACCGGTACCTTTCCAGTGAATGGCGTGGATGCATCGATCTTGTTCGACTCTGGAGCCTCACACACATTTGTTTCGCTATCTTTTGCGAAGAGGCTGGGGTTAGATGGAGAGGAGATGCCAGACTTCTTGGTCACTCTCCATCGAAAGAGGGATCATGTGTACCCGCTACCACCGAGATGTCATTGTACGAATCAGAGGTGAAGAGTTCCCGATCGACCTGATAGAGTTCGACGGACTTGGATTTGATGTGATTGTCGGGATGAACTGGTTGGAGCGGTACAAGGGCAGAATCCTGTGTGCCGAGCATCGACTGCTTCTTCGGAGTCCATCTGGGGTTACCATATCATACCGCCAGAGGCCCAGGGAGCCTTCGACTCAGATCATCACCGCCATGGCCATGTATCGTGAGTTGCGACGAGGGAGTGATGTATACCTCTGCTATGTCCAGGACATAGAGAGAGACCCTGAGTTTAGCCCAGATGTGCCGGTAGTGTCGGAGTTTCCTGATGTATTTCCTAAGGAACTGTCGGGCATGCCGCCAGCACGAGAGGTTGAGTTTGAGATTGATCTAGTTCCGGGTACTGGACCCATTGCGAAAGCACCTTATCGTATGGCTCCAGCAGAGATGACAGAGCTCAAGGAGCAGCTGAGAGACCTACTCGACAAGGGCTTTATCCGCCCTAGTGTTTCACCATGGGGAGCGCCAGTCCTCTTCGTGAAGAAGAAGGACGGTAGCCTCCGCCTGTGTATTGATTATCGGGAGCTGAATGCTATTACGGTGAAGAACCGTTACCCTTTACCACGCATCGACGATCTATTTGATCAGCTGTGGGGTGCATCAGTATTCTCCAAGATAGACTTACGTTCCGGATACCATCAGATTGCCATCCGTGACAGTGATATCAAAAAGACAGCTTTCAGAACGAGGTATGGGCATTATGAGTTCACAGTCATGCCGTTTGGCTTATCAAATGCACCAGCAAAGTTCATGGACTTAATGAACCGTTTGTTCCAAGACCAGTTGGACAAATCAGTGGTAGTCTTCATCGATGATATTCTTGTGTATTCTAAATCACGAGGTGAGCACGAAAGCCACCTGAAAAATGTGTTACAAACATTGAGGAGGAATCAGTTGTATGCAAAGTTTTCGAAATGTGAATTTTGGTTGAACCAAGTATCCTTTCTTGGACATGTGATTTCTGAGGCCGGGATCGCTGTTGATCCGGCAAAGATTGATGCTGTGCGCACCTGGCCTAGGCCGAAGACAGTCACTGATATCAGGAGCTTCCTCGGTCTGGCAGGTTATTATAGGAGGTTTGTGAAGGACTTCTCCAGTGTCTCGAAGCCGATGACTTCCTTAATGAAGAAGGATGCACCATTCGAGTGGACAGTCGACTGTGAGAGTTCTTTCGCGAGTCTCAAGGATGCTCTGACATCTGCACCAGTCCTGACTATACCAGACGGTCCAGATGGTTTTGAGGTCTACTGCGATGCATCAGGCAGAGGTAGGGTTGTGTATTGATGCAGCACGGGAAGGTCATAGCATACGCCTCCCGTCAGCTGAAGAAGCATGAGGAGAACTACCCTACCCACGACTTAGAATTGGGTGCCATTGTCTTCGCATTGAAGATATGGCGACATTATTTGTATGGGGTAAGTGTGATGATTTATTCTGACCACAAAAGCTTAAAGTACTTGTTCACTCAGAAAGAGTTGAACATGAGGCAAAGAAGGTGGGTTGAAATTCTGAATGACTACGATATTAATCTGCAATACAAAGAGGGTAAGGCAAATGTGGTAGCTGACGCACTGAGTCACCGAGCACACTCTCTCCATTCGCTAGCCTCTCATACTGGCTTGGTTGAAGAGGTGCGGAGTGCTCAGATGACGGATCAGTATATGCTGGAGATCCGGCAGAAGCTTATTGACGGCACATTCGAGGGTCAGAAGTACGACTTCAGACTCCACGATGATGACCTGATTATGCTGAATGGCCGATTGTGTATACCTAGGAGTGGCACTGAGTTGAAGGAGCGCATATTGAGTGAATCCCATTGTTCTACTACTTCGATTCACCCCGGAGCTTCAAAGATGTATAAGAGTATGAAAAGGTATTTTTGGTGGACTGGAATGAAGAAAGATGTTAGTGATTATGTATTGAGGTGTCTCACTTGCCAGAAGGTCAAGTTTGAGCACCGACGGCCTGGTGGTATGGTACAGCCAATGCCAGTGCCTGAGTGGAAGTTCCATGATATCTCCATGGACTTTGTAGTAGGGCTTCCGCCTACAAGGGGAGGTCTGAATATGATATGGGTTGCAGTTGACCGACTGACCAAAGTGGCCCGATTCATTCCGATGAAGGACACTTGGAAAGTGGCAAGATTGGCAGAACTCTTTGATAAGGAAATTGTAAGACATCATGGTGTACCGAAAACGATTGTATCTGACAGAGATACCAGATTCTTATCCAGATATTGGAAGTCTACACGAGAGGCAGTGGGTACTGAACTGAAATTGAGTACAGCGTTTCACCCACAGACCGATGGTCAGAGTGAGCGCACCATTCAGACACTTGAGGATATGCTACGTGCTTGTGCACTTGACTTTCAGACCAGCTGGATTGATAAGTTACATCTGATCGAGTTTAGTTACAACAACAGTTACCACGCTTCGATCAAGATGTCTCCCTTCCAGGCCTTGTACGGTAGACCATGCCGCACGCCATTATGCTGGGATGAGTCGAGTGAGACGGTCATTATAGGACCAGAGTATCTTGAACAAGTTCAGGCAGAAGTTCGCCAGATCCGGGCTAACATGAAGGCAGCTCAGGATAGACAGAAGTCATACGCAGATGTGCGCAGACGTGACCTGGAGTTCGCCGTGGGCGATCAGGTATTTTTGAGAGTATCCCCCATGAAGGGAGTATTTTGTTTTGGCCAGAAGGGCAAGTTGAGCCCAAAATATGTGGGGCCTTATGTTGTGACGGAGCGGATCGGCCCGGTAGCCTATAGACTAGACCTACCCGCCGAGCTGGGCAAGGTACATGATATATTTCATGTGTCCCAGTTGAAGAAGTATATGTCTCATCCGTCTCATGTGCTTCAGCCTGAAAGGCTAACTTTAGAGCCGACCATGCGATCAGTGGAGACTCCGGTACAGATTCTGGATACTAAGACTCGAGACACTCGCCATAAGTCCGTGAGACTGGTGAAAGTTCTTTGGTCTAACCAGGACGTTGAGGAGGCCACTTGGGAGCTGGAAGATAAGATGAAGGCGAAGTACCCGTCATTGTTTACTTCTTAGTTCTTATGTGTATAGGGTACGGGGCGTACCCCTTTTTAAGGGGGGTAGAGCCGTTTCGGTTATGTGTGTACGCGTGTATTTGAATACATCGTCTATGTTATGTTGTTATGTTACAGACCGTTGTGTCTGAGTGATGTGGATAATGTTGTATGGACCTTGTGTCCAATGTTATGTACCCGATGTTATGTTGTAAGGACCTTGTGTCCAATGTTATGTAAGTATGTTGTTAATGATGTATGGAAGTATTGTTTATAAGTGTTCCCGTGTTCTAATATTTAGGATATGTGGAAGTATGAACTTTGAGGGCAAAGTTCTTTTAAGGGGGGTAGATTGAAATACCCCAAACCTTAATATATGGTATAAACACTTAAATATGGTGTATTAAGACTAAAAAGAGTCTTAGAAACATTAGTAAACAAATTTAAACAAAAGAAAACACAAAATGTGCTTTAAAGTCAATAAGAGCCAAAATGTGCTCTAAGCTTGGGATAAACTTGGTTAAGACCTAATGAACTTACCAAGATCTCATTTATACACTAATGAACATATTAAACCAATTACCAAAGAAAACCAAGCTTGAAAACAAGTTTAAACACAAAATGTGCTTTAAGGAGTCTTAAAGCACATTTTTGAAAAATTGTCTTGTAAATGAGTTTTGAGTGGCTAGATGTCCATCATTACTCTTAAATATATATGTGTACTATATGATATCACATTTGGATGTCTATATCAATGGGAAATCAAAAATTTCACTTCTATGTGCCTTGTTTTCATGAATAGTAATTTTTATAAGCTATTTTGTAACATATGTTGTATAAGTAATTAAATTGACAAATAAAGACTATAATACCCTCATATTAATAAGGTGGCCGGTTTTATTAAGTGTGGTGACTCACCACTCTCTTATTAATGTATTAAGTAAGTAAAGATAAGTAAATAAACTACTTTTTACTTTATAAGGTATAAATATCTTCAAAGCAATTCTATCTCATTCTCTCTCTCATTCTTTCTTTCATTTCCCACGGTCTCAACCTTCTTCTTCCTTCTTCTTGCTGTTCTCTCACGGTAATACCACACACCTCCATTAAAACTCCTCTTTGATCTCTTGTAAAATCTTACTCACTTGTCCAAATCAAAAAACAAACCACCAATCTCTTCCTCTCATCAAGCTCTTCATTTCTATCTTCTTAAAAGTCCAAGACCACCATTTCGGTGCCATGGAGTTCCTCCATTGAAGGAGCTTGAGCTTGTATTTTTACATATTGTTACTCTCCTTTGCTTCTAGGTAAGGAATCTCAAATAAAAACTTCATTTCCTTCATGTTTTTGTGGTAACCGAAAATACATATTGAAGGAGCTCTTTGTGTGACCTTGTTCTAGCTTCATTCCAACTCTTCATGGACTAGGTGGAGTCCTCTCTTGCTAGATATTCAAACTCTCTTCAAAGAGCAAGGTAAAGCAACTACATTAATGTTTTTGAAACCATGTAAAATTAGGGTTTACAATGAGATGGAGCTTATAGCTTGAATACTCATTATAATGTTTGTATATTGTTTAGAACTTGTCAAGAATCAAATACCCTACCGGTTTTTAAAGGAAACAAGAAAGAAGTTGTTTGGAAAAGAGGTAAATCTACTAACCAAATGTTGTTTAATGCCTTAGGAGAAATGAGCTTATAATGCTTGTTAAAACTACCTAAAGAGCAAATGGTGAATGACTTAGTAAAGTGTTCTCAAGGGCTTAGTAAAAGGCATATGTGTTGTTGAGTGTATTTGCAGGTTAAAGGCAAATATATTGTGGAAATTCAGTGTTTATGATTTATGCATCTTAAGGGCCTAAGAGCCATGTCATTTAAGGGCCTAAGTGCCAAGCAATTTAAATTATGCACTATATTGTGATGTAGTGCTTTGTGAGTGGAGTTTGTGTATAATAAGTGCTTGATGGATTTTTAGTGTTCTTGGTTGTTTGTTGGTAAAAACAATGTGTTTTGGTTTAGTAATGTTCTAGGAGAACCTATGTCGAAATTTAGGTAATAAATGTGAAGTCCTAGGAGTTTAAAATGAGTTGATAAGTTAAGAGGTGTTTAGAATGGTTAAGTGTTTTTCTTGTGTAAGAAACATGCATTAAGGTGATTTGGGATGTAACAAGGACTTAGGCATGAGCTTGAGGTTTTAGTAGGTACCAAACTCATTTTGGACTTAGGTAAATACTTAGGCAAACTTTGGTAATAAGGAGAAAGTGTAAACTTGGAGAAGAATTTCAAGATTGATATAAGGAGTTAGTTGTGAGAGATGATGCTTGGGAGATGATGTTAAAATAAGGAGAAAGCTTTTGGGATAGTAGTTATCATAGGTATGAAACACCACTTGAAAACTGGGAGAAAACATTGTAAGTGTTAGGAATTTTGTGAAGATGTAAGTAAAGGTTTAAGGAATTAGAAAATGAGTTTATGAGTGTTTAAGGATGTCTTGAAGTGTGTTTAAAGTGCCCAAATGAGGTTAGGGAGTACTAGGTTACATGGGGTGAAGTTTGGAGTTGAATGTAAAAAGGAAAACAAAGGTCTGGGGCAGACCGGACTTGCGACCGGACTTGCAAGTTCGGTCGGGCCCAGTTTACCCTGCGAGAATTGGCTTCTGGAATGGACCGACCTTGGGGACCGGACTTGCAAGGTCGGTCGGGCTTGTATTTTCTGTACGGATTGAGTTACTAGAATCGACCGGACATAGGACCGGACTTGGCAAGTCCGGTCGGGCTAAATTTTAAAAGGGAAGAAACTCTCGGGAATAGACCGAACATGCGACCGGACTTACAAGGTCGGTCGGAGTAGAAAATTTTGACGGAAATATGTTCTGGAATCGACCGGACTTGGACAAGTCCGGTCGGCAAGGTCGGTCGGACCTAAACTTGTAAAAAAAAAAAAAGAAAAGAATGTGACCTATGTAGTTAACCCTAGAGTGTATAATGAAGGTAACCTAGGGTAAGATAGACATTAAAACATGTCATACAATCATGTTAAATACTTAGTAAGTTTGAAGTTAAATAAATAATTAACCGACGTTATTAATTATGTATAGGAGTGACCTACGGAGGAAACCAAACGAGGCAAGGACCAAGGTATGGTTTTCTTGCAGTCTGTTGCCTACCGGTTTACACCGGCTTGTGTGTTGTATGTTTTTCTATGTGTTTATGACGTTACAAGACTTAAACATGTAATGAGTTTACAGTTGTTCATATTATTGTGATGTTATGTTGTGACTCATTTCCCTTGTGTGTGTCTAACATGACTTACCACCTATTGTGTGTTGGTTGTTAAGTTCCACTATGAACTTCTAACAAGTGTTAACTGGGAAGTGAGGAATCCGGTTATCCGGTCATGCATGTAAGTTAAGAGTAGATATCTGAATCAGATTCGACTCTTATGTTGTTAAGATTGTTCTCCTTAATTTGGCGTTCGATCTCCCGCTAGCTTCTTCCAAAGCTTACCTATTCTGACTTATGATCGGTTTAGTGGGAACATGTGTTTGTGTGGTGTGTTCGGGTCACTAAATCCGAACCATCTGTGACTTAAGTTACTCGTTCGTCTAACAGAACGGTAATGAGTGTGTTTAACGAGCTTGACATGGGAGTGAATCACTCTCTAGGCTCTTGTGTTATTTGGCCCTTGTGGTTTGTTATCGTGGAGTGAAAATCCACTGTGTATGTATTGTTGTGCTGTGCACCGTTGATGCTCAGCCATATGTTATGTTATGTTATGTATATAAATGAATGCCATGTCATCATGACAATTGGTTGCGCGTATCCCGGTAGCCGATGGGCTGCGCGTTAGCCATACCAGCCAAGGGTTGCTGACCCCCTCGGGGGATCCATATTTCTTATACTGCAGGATGAGGATCGAGGAAGCGGAGTGGCTTTAGATCCTAGGATGCAGGTTTACTTTTGTATACTTTTGGGATGTTGCCCCGGGATGCGCCTGTGCTCCCGTGGCGTTGTTTATATTTGGTTGTGACAGTTTACAGTGATGTTTAACAGTGAAGGATGTATGTATTACTCGGTATTGTATATGATGTATTTATGGTTTAGTTTTATGCTCGGGAGTCTGATCATCAGACCGGTACACTTGTATTTATTCTGCCTTGTCAACCACGTGGGTGGTTGACGGCGTTGTAGCACCGAAGCATTAGTTACTGTTTAGTTATTTAATTCCGCTGCGATTTCATTTAGTATCATGTGTGTATTAGGGGTGTTACATCTCTTCATAGATGTTCAAACTCTCTTCAAAGATCAAGGTAAAACAACTACCTTAATGTTTTTGAAACAATGTAAACCTAGGGTTTACAATGAGATGAAGCTTAAAGCTTGTATACTCATTTCAATGTTTGTATATTGTGTAGTAGTTGACAAAGAATCAAATACTTTACCGGTTTTGTAAGGAAACAAGAAAGAAGTTGTTTGGAAAAGAGGTAAATATACTAACCTAATGTGGTTTAATGCCTTAGGAGAAATGAGCTTATGATGCTTGTTAAAACTACCTAAAGAGCAAATGGTGAATGACTTAGTAAGGTGTTCTCAAGGAGACTAGTAAAGGTTGCAGGTCAAAGGCTTATATATTGTGGAAATTCAGTGTTTAAGGTTTATGCAATTTAAGGGCCTAAGAGCCATGTTATTTAAGGGCCTAAGTGCCAAGCAATTTAAGTTATGCACTATATTGTGATGTAGTGCTAAATGTGTGAAGTTTGTGTATAAAAATGTGTTTGACGGATTTTAGGTGTTTTTGAATGAAATAAGGTAAAAACCTAAGTGTTTGGATGTGAGTATATGCAAGAGAAGCTATGGCAAAATTTGGAAAATGTGCAAGAAGTTCTAAGTGTTTTAAGAAAGTTTTGGTGAACTAGGAAGTTGTTTAAGGTTTAGGTAATGTTGATATCCAAGGAATAAGTGATGTTAGGTAAGATGTGAAAAAGGAGGTTTAGTTAGTAAGAAAAGAAGCTTGAGAGACGATGTTAAGGTGTAGAGGAAACACCTTGGTATAGTGGTCATTATAGGTAAAATACCACTTAGAAATCTTAAGGAGAAAACAATATAAGTGTTAGGAATTTTGGTAAGAAGAGAGTAAGTGTTTAAGGAGTTATAAAATGAGTTTTATGGATGTTATATGAAGGGTTAAGGGTGCCAAATGATGTTAGAACACATTAGGAGGCTTGAGGAAAAGTTTGGAAAAGTTTGACAAGTTTTGGACAACTTCTGATGTTGTCCGACCCAGTGGTCCGACCCAGGGTGGGTCGGACAGCCTCTGTTAAGTTACCCGTTGATGTTTCTGGAATGGTCCGACCCAGATGGTTGGGTCGGACATGGGTCGGACATGTGTGCTCTAAGTCTCTGGAATGGTCCGACCCAGATGGTTGGGTCGGACATGGGTCGGACAAGAGTATTTAGCAGACGGGAAAAGTTTCTGGAATGGTCCGTCCCAGCTGTGGGTCGGACGGGGTCGGACGGCCCAAAATTAAAAAAAAAAGACAATGTTGTAAAGAGAATCAAAGTGATATTTTGGTATTAGAATATGCCTAAGTTTATGTATGAAGTTTGGGTAATCAATGGATGAAGAGAATAGATGAAACAAGACTTGAAAATGTCATATTTGGGATTCTGTTACAGTGGTCCGGGACCTAGGTAGTGGATGATGTCCCGGACCATACACAAAAAAGGGCCGAGAGTTTCACCAATGTTCTGGTCCGGGACTTGGGGGCAGTACAAGGTCCCGGACCAGTCTGTAAAATCACCCGAGAGTTTCATTAAGTGTTGGTCCGGGACTTAAGGTAAGGACCAAGTCCCGGACCACTCTAAAATTGTTGTTTTAGGTTATTAAAAGATGTCTAATGACGGGGATTGATGGGTAATGATGTTATAAGGTTGTGTAGGACATGTCAGGTGAGTTATAGTCACAATTTGGTGGGTGGAAAGTGTATTAAAATGTGAGAGTAAAACAAGTTAAAAATGTCAAGTTATTTAACTAAGTTAACGGGGAAAAATTATAAGCATTAGACATTAAATAATCAAGCAACCCCGATGTTAATAAAAACACATGTGATGTTAACAGTTGTTCGAGAATTGCTCGAGGAACATAAGTGGACGTGGTAAAGTGGACTCCGGTGACAGGTATGGTTTTCTTGCAACCTGTGTCCTACCGGATTACACCGGCTTGTATGTCAATGTGTTTTTCTGTATGTTTGCCACGTTGTAGGATAAAACATGTAATGAGTTTACAGTAATTCATATATGTGGCGTGTTCAACTCCGATACCATTTAACCTCGGCAGTGTTAACCTTAGTTAACTGAGTCTAGGATCACATGAGAGTTCGGTATTCGGATTAAACGACCCGAACCATGGGGCGTTCTAACCACGGCTATGCGTGAGTTGATTATGTGATGTTGTGTAAGTGAATGTAGGGATCTCCCTTGTATGTTTAACCCAGTTCTAATACTGTATTGTGTGCTGATGTGATAGGTTCCACAGCGGAGTCTTTAACTGTGAATATTTATATATTTTGGGGGGTGAGGAATCCGGTTGTTCCGGTCGCGCGTTGTTTGGGAGTTGTTGTATACAGTTTCTTCAGCTTCCTCTCTGTTGATTGTCTTCCTTCATTGGTCTTCGATCACCCCTGAGCTTAACCAAGGCTCTTGACTCACGTCTGTTGGGGATTATGTATGTTGTGTTCGGGTCACTAAACCCGATCCATGTTTATGTTAAGTTATTCTTTCGCCTAACAGAACGGTAACGAGTTATGTAAACGAGCTTAGCATGAGTTTGACAGCATCCTCTAGGCTCTCCCAGTGAACTAACTATGTTTGGGTCGGTTCCTAAGAGAACCATTCCCGTTATGTTATGTATTTTGTTGTGATGCAATATCTATTGCGGTATTATGTTGTGCACGTGGAAACGTGCAAAGTGTTGTTAGGTGTTGTATGTGGTGTATGTTATATGTTGTATAATGTGGAGTGTGTGGATCATGAATATGATTCCCAGTTTGTGATAAGAGGCGTTTAAGGATAACCCGATTTAAGGGTAAGTGTCGTCTATTAAGGAAGTAGCTCCATTAGAGGAGGAACACTCTAGGGATAATGAATACCTTGAGTGACTTATCAAGTAAGGATGCATTATCCGGTTGTTGAGCCCATTGAGGCGAAATGTTATGTGTTGTGTGTTTACAGTTGCGTGCATGACTAAATATAATCAATCACATGTTAAGACGACAATTAGTTGTGCGTGGCCCGGTAGCATGTGGGCTGCGGGATTACCATACCAGCAAAGGTGCTGAGCCCCTTGGGGGCCACCCTTTCTCTTCTTTTCCTATTTCAGGTACAAGGAGCTGGAAGCCGTTCGAGAGTAGGACGGGGTAGTCATTGTACATGGGTAATCGTTTATGTTGTATATATACAATAGGTGTAGTAAGACCGAAATTGTTATCGGCATTAGTTATAAATACTCGGTATAGTTGGAAGGTGTATGTTGTTGTTGTGTTAATGGAAAGGGATAGTAATGTGTAGTCGCTCGGGAATTTAGCCCATCAGACCGGTACAATGTGTATGTATTAGCCTTGTTAGCCACGTGGGTGGCTAACGGCGTGTAACACCAACGAGATAAGTAATGTGATGAGGTTGTTTTTCCGCTGCAGTTTATTGTAAGTGTGTTATTGTTGGATGGGGTGTTATAAAAAGTGGTATCAGAGCGAAGTATCGCTCTGATGACTGAATTGCCGAGCTTAGGAAGTACCGAGTTAGGATTTAAGTACTTTGGGTTAAAGGTTGAGTGATAGCGTGAGAGATATGCTAGTTAGGTAACCAGTGTGTACTGGAAACCTACAATATCCATCCCACCCTCCACAATCCCTGTTCTATAACTTGGGCAACAACGCCAGAAAGATGGAAGTCCTCTTTTACTCGGGAATACCCGATCTGGCTGTTATTAAGTACCTCTAAAGGTACGGAGAACCTGTCATACGGTAGATCCCGAAAACTGGGAATCCCGGAGACGGTCTCCATCTGAACAGTGTTAACCGCATTCCATAGCGAAGAGTGAAGAATCAGTGTATGGAAGAATAGAATTTCCGGTAACCTGGGTCGACATGCTAAGCAGTCGAGAATAACCAACTTGCAACGCACCGACCGTGCAACAGGCAAGAAATGGATTAGTGAAACCCGAGACGAGTGTCTACGGGACCACAGTTGATAAATAATACACCAACGGTGTACCAACCGGCAAGGGAACTACAACGTAGAGCCCAAATACGTGGAACGGGCTACACAAAGAATACAATACTAAGAAAAAGAGGGGTCTCCCAGAATGGGAAACACCCTAGTTGATGGTTATCATGTGAAGACAGTGAGAAGTCACCTAGAAGAGTTATTATCAAGGCAGTAAGATCAGTGAGTGCCAACAAGGCCACTGATGACAGTATGGGTAAAAACAATACCACAACCGGTATGTGTTGAACCGATAGCCAGTTAGCAAGGCGCACTTTCCATGGCAAGTGCTGCTATAACAGGGTTGTTCGGGAAATTTATAACCACTACAAAGTACTTGGTAAAGTACCATAAAGTTAAATGTGATCGTCATAACAATGGAAGGGCTAGATAGCCTAACCTCTGTAATTGTAAATACACCAGTCAGCAAGAAGCTAGACTTGGTTAAGGTAAGAAGATGTTGTGAAACCATGAAAATTTTCTTTCAACCCAGATTTATTCAAACCCTTTTCTTTTCAAAACCAAACTTTCTTTCAAACCAACACTTCTTTCCAACCTTCTTTTAAACCAAGGGCAGATGATAAGATACAACAGTGGATAAACTTTCCTTCGATTAAGTTCGGGAAGCACGGGACGCATATTGTCAAGGGACAATATAAGGGAGTTGACAACAGAATACTTCACCTAGGCATGTGACGGACACTACGAGTGTACCAACTTAATGTGGGACGACCGCACTCCGATAGGAGCTTGTGGGCCTGACAGACCTGTTTATGGGTTAGTTGGGTAAGTAGTAATGTATCAGCATGGTACCCCACAAATGTATACGAGTAGAGTCCAAAACACGGGAAGTATTCGACTCCGTTCTACGGTCAGCAGTATAAATCAACAAGAACTAGGGATTACCAAGAATGGTTGAAGTTAAGGAACTCAGTTAAGATAATGAGATTAGAAGGATTAGTGAATTCCTTCCAGGGAATGTTTAAGAGTCAGGAGGTGCGAAGTGCACTAACTGAATGTAAAGACATCGTATATGACTTGAGGATCCCCAGGGATAAACATTATAGCTGGAATGGTGACCCAGCCTGTACATGGCAAAGCAGATGCCTAATGTGGACACATTAATGTGCAATGAACGGGATGAAACTCCCAGAATGAGCACCTACACCATCAGGAAATGTTGATCTCACAGAAGAGGATAATAAGCCAGTTAAGAACGCAAACGGCGTGGCTAACTGAATAAACCAATAAGTGTGAACTAGATGTAAAGGCATAACTTAGCAACACCCAGGAGCGATCCTTGAAGGGTGTTTGCATCAACGATAATTGAACAAGATAACGTGATAGAAACACGAGGGTTGAAACCAACACCCAGTTTGGACATAAGTTGTCAGGAGACGGACTAGCAACCTAAGGGGCATCCCATGAAAGGAAACGGAATGTAACGACCTTGTCATGGAGCCCAATATAATATCCAAACTATGTAATGTTGTACAGAGAAATAAATGTGTGTGAACCGTCCACAATGGACAGAGCTCGAGGCAGTAAGGCTTATAAGCCACAAATAAAATGGGTTATGAAAGTTAGATTGACTGCAAAAGTTTATGTTATATGAGTAAATAGAGTGGTAAACGAACCACTGCATTAAGAGTGGGGATACCTCTCGATATTGTGAGACCGCAGGAGCGGTAGTTATGTGAATCAAGTTCAAGAAATATGTTAAGGATGGACGATGTTATTATTGAAAGAGAGCAGTTAGCTTAGTAGTATGTGTGTATAAAGTGAAACACCGAGCTGAATAATGCCGGCTTGTGACTCGAATGATCGATGCTCACGGAGCATACAGTAGTCATCCAAATAAAGGACGAACCATAACACGAATGATGTGAGTACATGTGTGGAAGTTAACATGACAGTAAATACCATGTAAGTTGTTGTTATGCAATGGGTAAGAGCACGGTTCGCAGCTGGCGACCATGGTATCAATGTTATTGAGTAATAATGTGGCAGATAAGACCAGTTGTGAGTTAAACTCAGTGGTGATGCAAGGTAAGCGATATTAAACAGACTGGGCAATAATCCAGTGATAGGTACGGTGTGATGAGGAGTTCAGTGTGAATTCCATGGCGAATCGCATAAGGGATTTACTGTCAAGAGTTTACGCCTCTGCACTCTGTATGACTGAGTGTTTTGGTATTGCACTTGCGCAGTAATGATCGAGTGGGATAGCTAGGAATTGGAAACATGTTGATTGTGGACAAATAATGTTATAATGGCCGATGCATAAGAAATGCAAAGCCGCACCAATAAAAGAGTACTTGTTCTAAACCAAATGTGGAGACATGATTAACAGTAAGTGACTACAGTAGCACTAACTGCCAAATATCGGTATGGAATATACCCCAAATGTTGTAAATAGCTGAGAGAGCACTACACACTAGGTAGTAGCTCAATCTCAACCGACAGTAAGTCGGAAGGGAACAAGTCAATCATTGTGAAATACATAACTGTATACACAGTAAATTGTTATGGAAGTGGATAGAAAGTTTACAACTCACCGAATTCGCTAACGGTAAGAGATACCACACGTCGGTTGAGAAACCATTGTTACCAAGAGGAAGGTGACAATTGGGGATGTACAATACAGTAAGAATAACAATGGGGCAATTAAGCTCTACAGTTATTAGAGTTTCACAGCAGAACTAGTGAGCCAGTGATTCAAGTGTTGAATGTACATGGTGAACATGAGAGAATGGGTAATTATTAGTGCCTGGAAGCCAAACAGGCCAGAATCGAAACCAACTAAGAGTTTAAACAAACTCCAATGAGAATTCTTGGTTTAGGGACTAAACCGCCAATATGGTTAAGATCCACTAATCAGAATCCATTGTATAATCGACCGCGTGAAAGTTAAAACACTTCACGACGGTAGAACCTTAAAATCGATGTTTAGTGATTGATTATGTGGGCGTAATCCCTTTTAAGGGGGGTAGAGCGCAAAACCACTTAGTGTGTATTACCGTACAAGTGTACGTGATTTATGTTGTGCATAGCACAAAATAATTTGTTGTGATGATTGGTGCGTGTGTTACGTAAACATACGCATTCATTCAGGGTTGAATTGTGGTAATTGCGCACAGAGGATGCGAATACCATTGTGATAAGTGTGTGTGTAATTTGTTAACAATTTTGTGTGAGTACAAATGTGGGAGTAGAGAACTCCCAACTCCCGGGGAACAAAACCCCGACAGTGTATAAATTTGAAACGGTTTCGTATTTTGATAAAATATATGTGTATATATACTATTAGTGATTCAGAAATACGAAACTGACATAGAACCTAGTGAGAATGAGATTCCCTAGGTAACAACATTAAAGTGAATGGAAATAACTGATAGACGAAGTTCTATCCTTTGGAGATGTTATGATCATGATTAGAATGATTTAAAAGATAGAAAATTTGGAAATGTGATTTATTTGATGCTTGAAAATGAAGTGGGAAGTGGAACTTGATTTGCATGTGATCAAGGGAAGCCGAACACAAATTGGAGTGGAAGGATAGTTCTACACTGATGCTGATCACATCAGGGTTGGATGATTCTTGAAGCTCCCTATAAGTGGTCACAAATAACCACGCTAATAAAGAAGCAAAGAGCTTAAGTTGGACTTTGAGTTGTGTGTGTTTTCAAAGGATTTTCAATTGGTATTTATAAAACGTTGATAGATACTTTACATAATTAAAGTTCTCTTACTTAACCTCACAAGGAAATTTTAAACTTAAGTGATTGTTTTGATCTCCCAAGGACACGGGGACGGAAGGTGTCCATCGCGACCGGGTTCTGCGGGATCACAGTGTATACCAAAGTATTTTTGATTGCAATACATGCTATGACATGTTGTTTGGTATGTGTGATAAAGGTTATTTTGATTTTGATCTCCTTAAGTGTATGCTATTAAGACCTATGAGTCTAAATGTGTTGTTACATAGACCTATGTGTCTAAAGGCTGTTATTTATCAAGACCTGTGTGTCTAAATGTTGTCATGTTACCCAAGACCAGTGAGTCAAAGGGGTTATTATGTATGTGTAAATGTTGTTAAGATACCCGGACCATTGAGTTCGAGGTTATCATGTGAATATGTTATGTTATGTGTGGATGTGAATGTGTTGCCCGGACCATTAAGTCCGAGGTTGTGATGTAAAGTGTGTTTGGTTATCGAAGTTTTATCTCTGTATGTAATCCCCGTATTCTAATCCAAGATGTGAGGGAAGTGTAAACTTCGAGGACGAAGTTCTTTAAGGGGGGTAGATTGAAATACCCCAAACCTTGATATGTGGTTTAAATATCAAACTATGTTATATAAGGCTAAAAGTGCCTTAGAAACATCAGTGAACAGTTTAAACCATAGTAAATGCAATAAAACGCTAAGATACAGTTTGAGCAAAAACATGCTCTAAAGCTATGAGTGAACTTGGTTAGGACCCAAAGAGCCTACCAAGACTTAATAATTTCAATTATGATTTAATAGGGCTAATTAAGTCCTTAGGAAACCTTGGTAGTCAGTTAAACCAAATAAAACATAAGGAAATACCTTAAAGTCAATCAGAGCAAAATGTGCTCTAAGCTTGGGATAAATTTGTATAAGACCTAATGGTCATACCTATACCTTATAAATATGTTAATGAACATATTAAATCAATTACCAAATAAAACCAAGCTTGAAAACAAGTTAAAACACAAAATGTGCTTTAAGGAGTCTTAAAGCACGTTTTTGAAAAATTGTCTTGTAAATGAGTTTTGAATGGCTAAATGTCCATCATTACTCTTTAATTAACATGTGTACTATATATATCACATTTGGAAGTCTATATCAATGGGAAATCAAAAATTTCACTTCTATGTGCCTTGTTTTTGTGAATAGTGATTTTTATAAGCTAGTTTGTAACATATAATGTTTAAGTAATTAAATTGGTCAACAAAGACTATTATACCCTTCTAATAATAAGAGGGCCGGTTTTTGTAGTAATGAGTCACCAAACATGTTAACTTGTTAAGTAAATAAAGATGACTCATAAGTTACTATTTTCTTTAAGTAATAAATATCTTCAAAAGCAAAACCAATCTCACTTCTCTCATTTCTTTCTTCATTTCACACGGTTCCCTTCTTCTTCTACCTCTTTTCTTTCTGTTCTCACGGTGAAGCTACAGCACCACCACCATTCCACCATCTTCCATTGTCAATATCTCATGGCTCACTTAATCAAATCAAAAACAAACACCACCAATCTCTTCCTCTCATGAAGCTCTACTGTTATACCCAAAATTTTGACCCCCCTGGTTAGGGTCTGCAAGGTTTTGGTGTCGTGAAGGATATTTGATCGGGTAATGAGGGATTCCGGCTCGATCGGCGTGTTCCAGGGCCTGAGGAGCAGTTTCGTCATTGTCAGGGGCGTTTTCGTAATTTTTAAGGCTTCTGAGTTCTCCTATAGGCTTTCTCTCTCCTCCAAAGGGTGCCCAAATCAGCTCGAAATGCTTTGATATTTTAACCCATGATAGAGGATGACATTTTAAGCATAATGGCGTTGGAATTTTGATTTTTCGAATTTCCAATAATTTTCTAGCAATTTCTGACTGAATCTGACGAGAAATTCAATTTAAAAATGCTCCAGCATTTAAAAAATTCGTTTCCACCTCAGAAAATTCATAATATCCATTCTTGACATGTGGTTAAAATTTCATAGCAAAATTCCTTTGGGAAGTTACTAGTTAAAATATCGAAAAATCTTACTTTTACTAGATTCTCTTTATCTTTAAGAAGTCTATATAAGGGGATAGGTTTTTGGATAAAATCAGAACCTCACATGCTGAAGAACCCTAGAGAGTCAGAAAACACGCTCCTCTCTCTCTCTCACGTTTTCCAACACCCGGCCACCCAAATCATACTGAAAATCCCCCGAAATCACCATCTAAACACGTTTTCCAATCCCCAAAGCACCAATAATCATCAAAACCTCACAAAAACACCTCTAAAACGTGAAGAACAGCAAGAACAACCAACAACCAGAAGCTTGGGTCGAAATCCTCTCGGGTCTGCCATCAACGGAGCACTCGACGAGTCCCGGTGTGAAGAAACGTTGTGAATCCGAAGGTAAAACAGGTAGAAACTCCACTTCCCTGATTCACCACGGTATTATCTGTCTTGCCTCAAAATTTGGGCTCAAACTAACCTTCGTAGGCTTCTGTATTGCTGTTTATTTAAGCCTCTGTCAGATAACTTGTTTGCTAAGTTTCGTGCTTAATTCGAATTCAAATTGAAAACTTTCAATCACTAACGTCTTGTACATCTTTCAGGCTACACACCCATAAAATTTGAGCTCAAAACACCCTCGGGAACCTTCTGAAAACCCCTGTCCGTGGGTGGTCCGTGACCTCGGACCTATGGTCCGGGACCTCGGACGCGTTGTCCGAGACCACGGACACCCACGGACGGCGGCGGGATTTTAAAAATTCAAAATTTAGGTTTTTCTAATAATGTCCGGGCCCACGGACATCCTGTCCGTGGCCCCGGACTTTGCAAATTTTTGTTTTCCTTTAATTTCGACTTTTCTGTATATTTAGGTTAACTGGGGTCCGTGGTCTCGGACGTTTGGTCCGTGGCTACGGACGTAAGCAAAATTTGACCTAATTCTGCCTCCGAAACCCTAGTTTAGGTAGCTTTTAATTTCACTTTAATTTCTGTCAAAAAATGTAAAAAAAAAAAAAAACAGAAGCTCGCGCACTTAGGTTAAAACGACTCGTAATAAGCCGTAAATAAACTAAGTAGAGGAAAAACGACCTAGGAGGGTAATGAAAGTAATTGAACCCTAATAAGTCGAATATCAAGCCCCCGAACCCGAACTCTCCTTTCCTAATTTATCTAGGTTAAAATTAGGTGGCGACTCATAATAGGTTCCAGTGAGCTAGCTTAGGTTTTAATAATTATTGTTATGACATAGTTATTAATCTTAGGTTATAAGTGGACCTAAAACCCGTTTAGATCCTAATCAACTTTATCAACATAGGATAGGGTTTAAAATCGAGGCTCACAGACTGGCGACTCTGCTGGGGACTTACTTCTTAATTTTAACTTGTTTAATTTTAAGAAAGCGGGCTTAACTTGAAAATGTTTATTTATGGCCTTTACTATGTTGCTTGTTTACTTCTGTGCGCACTTTAATTTTTGCACCCTTGCATCATATGAGAGCGAGGGTCCACACAAACCGGTTCTACCCCGGGACCCGTTTGAGGGTCCCCTGTCAGGGACTCACACCTTTTAGGTGATGTGAATAAGTGGGGGAAAAGTGTCGCCTAACCACACCCCCTTAATACCTGGGCTTTAGCCCCAAGCACTTTCCTGGCAGTACCCTTACCAAGCCCATTGTTTGGTCAGTCAAAGACCCGACCGTAGACGCACACCTTTAGGTGATGTGAAAAAGTGGGGTGGCCCAAAGAGAATAGCGTGCAAGCCCTATTCCTTTGTGGTAACCTGGGCCTGCGCCCCAAGCACCTCTCCGGATTGACCCCTACCCGTTGGACTGAGTCATTTTGTGAGGACATTTGCATCACCTCCTTGTGTAGGACTTCTGTGTATGTACTCCTTTTCTCCAGGGCCTCAGGCCCAATATCTGATCCATCGATCTCTTCCAGCCCAAATGAAACATTTAAGGGGTTTTCATAGTCCAAATACTTCGATCACCCCAAAACACAAAAAAATCCTCTAAGCTGATTCTTGCTACAAGCCTGGTTCTTGCAAAACCCACTCGTAAGACCAACGAATCTTGTAATCCAAAGTAAGGTCCAGAGCGGACCCTCCCAAAATTTTGGAGTCCGGCATTCATTACGGCACACTAGTCTTCGGCCTGAGTTCCAAAGTTTAGCCCCAGTCTCACTCTCGCAATGCTGACTTATCTTTTTGCTTACAACAGGCAGCACCTCCTACAGCTAGGATGTCGTCTGGAGTTAACGATCGAAGTGCTTTGCTCGTGGATTTGATAGGGAAACTAGCTGAGTTAGAATTTGTCCACAGGAGTGCTTTGGAAGAGCTGAGCTCAGGATTTGCGTCGGCTGCAAGGGAAGCGAGAGCTCTCATTCATGCCCTCGGGGAAATCATCCCTTTAGATCTGGCCCCCGATGAGGACGGGATCGAGTCACCGGAGAACCAGGGACCGCAACAGGAGCAGGCCGCACAGGTGCCCGTCGTAGATCTGCAGCAGCCGCAGAGTCAGATTCTGAGAGTACTTCTAGGGCAGGGGTTAGTCCGACTTAAAGCCCCGCGGTTTCGCGGGCGGCGTCTGGGGGCGCATCCCGAGCAGTTCTGTCGTTTCCATCTACTCCCGGGCCACTCCACGGATAATTGTCGTAATTTAAGGTCTAAAATTCTGTTATTGGCCCAAGAAGGAAAAATCCAGATTGTAACCCCGGTACCGGAGCCTCCCCGCAAAGCCGAAAGGGAATTCACACCCATTGGTTGTCCTTTAAGCCAGGCCTTCGAGGAGCTGCAGGACGAGGGGCTAATACAGCCGCTCATCCCTCGCCATGGAGAGACGCGAAAGGGGAGTAGACTCAGTCAATTTTGCATGTACCATCAGCTAGCAGGACATGATACCAATGATTGCAAAGTGCTGAGACACCGGATCCAGGACCTCATCGATCAGGGATATCAGCGTTTGGATGACCTCGAGACATCAGAATCTGAATTTCAGTGTGCTGCCTTTACTGTTTTCTGGGATGACAAAAAGCCAACACGAGGGGCAGGACGGAAGCCCACGTCCGCGGTCAGCTTTGTCCCAGCAAATGCTCACGTTACTCGGTCAGGCAAGCATTACGGATCGCCTGAAAAACCATCGCAAGGGGAAGAGCGAATGTCGTTCCCCCCAGTGGCTGAAGAGATTCCAGGTGAGCGAGAACTGCTTCAGAAGCTGAAGGCAACAACCATCCCCATGGCCATCTGGTCTTTGCTTACGATCTCGCCAGAGCACCGACGGGCCATTGCCAAACATTTGGGCGGGCCAGAGGAAAGTTTAGCCCCGGAGAGGATGGTCGCGGCTCTTTGGCAAAAGCAGGAGGAGGAGATCAGTTTTCACGATAGCGAGATCTCCGAGCACTCGGGAAAAGCGTTGTATGTTACTGTTTGGTGTGGGGCCTTCAAGGTGCCAAAGGTCCTCATTGACACGGGAGCAGACGTTAGCATCTGTCCTCTGAAAGTGGCAGAAAGTATGGGCTACGACAAATTTGAGTCGTGCCAAATAGTGTTACGAGGGTATGATGATAACCCAAGACATGTCTTCGGCCTATTGGATCTTCCACTCAAATTCGGGACGGTGGTTCATCCAGTGAAGTTTTTGGTTCTGCAAATTCCCCATTCTTTCAACCTGATTCTGGGACGGGATTTCCTTCAAGATTTGAAGGCCGTCCCCTCTACGGTGCATCAATGTTTGAAGTTCAAAAGGGATGGGAAGGTTCATATCGTTAGAGGTGAACCGCATCAGAAGGAGTTGCCTGTTTGCATGGTTGAAGAGGAGGGTTCGTCCCATCTGAGCAGGTTCAGTGTTATACCAGAGCAGTCCGACCCAACTTCTCTTCAGAAACTTAAGGTTGGACCGGGGAAGGTTATCATGGAGAAGTACGGTTATCAAGAGGGTAAGGGTCTCGGCAAGGATCTCCAGGGAATCCCAGACGTTCTATCTCCGGCAGCGAATCCTGGTCGTCAAGGACTTGGTGCGTTAACAGACCCAACTTTCATTTCGGCAATTGAACTATCATCTTTACTCATGTGCTCATGTTCCTCATGTTTACAGGGTACGGTAAGAGCAGCAAAGGAGGAAGCGATACCTGATTGGATGTTCCTCGAAGAGTAGATTATAGTTTAGGGGTAGTTAGTCATTTACTTCCGCTTTGGGGTCATTAGGAGTCATTGTTATTTTCCTTTGGCTGTTTTACATGGCCTCTTTCTTTTCGTAGTTAGTTTAGTTGTCACTCCCATTTAGTTGGTACTCAATGTCGTTGTTACTTCTTTTGGTTATCAATAAAATTTCCTCTTTGATTCGTGTTCTAATGAGTATATTTCCATTCATGTGCTGAAAAAAGGAAAAAGAAAAAAGAAGGAAAGAAAAACTCTCTCTTTTAAAGCATGTCTACAAGCATATAAGAGTAAGAACCTTCATCTTTCACGAAACCCCCTGTACAAAACCGCCTACCCATCCACACATTTGCCACCTCCCCCACAGCCATCCCACATGTCGCAGCGTTCCGTCATTTCTACCGTTTCATTAAAAAAAAAAGAGCTGCTGCCGCCAAAAAAAAATCACTCAGCAATCACCCCATCACCACTCACCACCATTGTTCACCGCACATGCGGTCACCCTCCACAAAAACTTGGGCATTCTAAGGTTTGTCAAAGAAACCCCAACGATACTGGGGGCAATCTGAGTTAAGGAGCGATAATGTTTATTTCTTTTGTTTAAATGCGCAAACAAGTCTCTGAGTGAACGTTTCGCGAGAGTGCCTTGAGCGGTAAAACCAAGAGCGAAAGAGCGTGTCATTTTTACACGACTCCAGAGAGGTCGCATCCAAAGGTGAGGTGAACGGCATGACTCCAACCGAAGGAGATAATTTGTAAATTTACGCTTAAACCTGTGAAAAGTAACAAAGAACGGATACACAACTATTAGGGATGACGAAGCACCTAGGTACAGCACCACACAGCCAAAAGCCTGTGAACCCAGTCATTAAACCCTAGGCACCCCCGCTGAGCTTTTCGTATATATCCTCTTTCAACACTACGAACTCCACAAAATAAGCCAGCCAGTGATGAATAACCAATCCGGTGACCAAAGGAAGCAAGGAGCCCGACTTCCGAACAACAACTTCACAACTCCAAAGAAGCAAAACCGCTACCAGCATGACAAAGCGATCCGTAAATGGTCCCAAAGTGACACAGGATCCAAATGAGCTAGCATCAAAACAGCTCTCAAAGTCAAAACCGGGAAACACAAGAACCCCGAAGGAAAGAATCAAAGAAAGGCAAACCTGAAAAGCCTTGAAGAAACAAAATTGGAAGAAAGGGAAAGATGCAAGGAACAATCAAAAGTCCAGTCCAAGTCATAAGCGAAGTCATCACGAAGTAGCCAAACGACTTCAGGCAAAAAGACAAGTCCGAGAGACGGTGCAAGTTGCAGCTTTGGTCACCCTTATAGCTCCACATATCCTAAACATTCCTCCATTGTCCTATTGTCTTTCATCACACCCCCATAGCCACGTCATAAGCCAAAAGACTTCCGACTTAGTAGTTGTGTATCCATCATGTGAAAGTAACAGGTTGAACGCGTAAATCTAACAAATGTCAAATTCAATGGTTGAGATGTGACTTAAGGAGAAACGAGTGCAAGCACAAACACTCTTAGGTTAGGAAGCACCACATCAAATATAACCCTGACCTGTGAGATGAGACTTGTTCGCACGTTAATCAAAGAAAATACTGGGGGCAATCGATCGTTCCGATCGATTGCCATAAAATCCTGAAAAACTCAGATTGCCTTAAGGAAAAATACTGGGGGCAATTGTTGGTCCCAACAATTGCAACAATGACACTGATTGAGTCCCAAAAATCCAAAATCCAAAGGATCAAACCCTCCTCATATCGCACAGGCCCGTCCTAAGCCCTACCTCCACATCAAATCCACAGGCCCGTCCTAAGCCCTACCTCCACATCAAATTCCCTCAGGCCCGTCCTAAGCCCTACCTTCACATCAACATCTGCAGGCCCGTCCTAAGCCCTACCTTCACAACTCAAACACCCGCAGGCCCGTCCTAAGCCCTACCTTCACAACTCAAACACCCGCAGGCCCGTCTTGAGCCCCACCGTTTCCAGGTTTGACATAAACCCTAATCCTTCTACATCTGTTTAGACCCATCATACATCTTACTCACGTTCACTTAGATTCATCTTTAGGCTCGTCATAAGACCTAGATCCAACCTTTAGGCTCGTCATAAGACCTAGAACCTCCCTTTAGGCTCGTCATAAGACCTAGATCCAACCTTTAGGCTCGTCATAAGACCTAGAACCTCCCTTTAGGCTCGTCATAAGACCTAGTTGCATTCCCTTAGGCTCGTAGTAAGACCTAGCATTACCTCTTAGCTTACCCACTCTCATCAAACACATTGCATTCATCTCATTCATATGGGCTCGTCATAAGACCTAGCTGCATTACCCAGGCACGTCACAAGACCTGGCGACAGAAAGTTGGCGAGGTGATGGCAATAAATCCTCCTTTTGCGATGTCAACTTATTTTTGGGATCAACGAATGGTGGGCAAAGGCAATAAGTCCCCAGGGTTTTTACCAGGAGTTATCCCTGCACACCGGATTGGGGGGCGATGGCAATAAGTCCACATTGGGTCCAGCCAGGAGCATCGGCACGGGTTTCGGTCCCCCAGAAGCATCCGAGCATCAGCATCATCAGCATCATCAGCATCATCAACATCATCAACACCATCGGCATTATCACCAGCATCAGCATCATTTGCATCATTAGCATTTCAGCATTCTTGCATTTGCATCCAGTTTTCACACCCTAGGCAGTCAACGCCTTAGAATAGCTTGACATCATTTTCACCACTTTAGGTAGTCAGCGCCTTAGAATAGCTCGACAGCATATCATCATTTTAGGCAGTCAACGCCTTAGAAAGCTTGACATCATTTTCATCATTTTAGGTAGTCAGCGCCTTAGAATAGCTCGACAATGCTTTGTATTTTAGGTAGTCAGCGCCTTAGAATAGCTCGACAATGCTTTGTAGCTTAGGTAGTCAGCGCCTTAGAATAGCTCGACAATGCTTTGTAGCTTAGGTAGTCAGCGCCTCCGAATTGCTGGGCATCGTTAACCCGGTTTCACACAACGTGGAGGATTCTGTGGAGTCCAAAATTTTGGGGCACCACTCAAGCATCAACCAGACTTTTCACATTCGTTACAAAGTCCAGTTGACGAGGGGCAATCTGTTATACCCAAAATTTTGACCCCCCTGGTTAGGGTCTGCAAGGTTTTGGTGTCGTGAAGGATATTTGATCGGGTAATGAGGGATTCCGGCTCGATCGGCGTGTTCCAGGGCCTGAGGAGCAGTTTCGTCATTGTCAAGGGCGTTTTCGTAATTTTTAAGGCTTCTGAGTTCTCCTATAGGCTTTCTCTCTCCTCCAAAGGGTGCCCAAATCAGCTCGAAATGCTTTGATATTTTAACCCATGATAGAGGATGACATTTTAAGCATAATGGCGTTGGAATTTTGATTTTTCGAATTTCCAATAATTTTCTAGCAATTTCTGGCTGAATCTGACGAGAAATTCAATTTAAAAATGCTCCAGCATTTAAAAAATTCGTTTCCACCTCAGAAAATTCATAATATCCATTCTTGACATGTGGTTAAAATTTCATAGCAAAATTCCTTTGGGAAGTTACCTAGTTAAAATATCGAAAAATCTTACTTTTACTAGATTCTCTTTATCTTTAAGAAAGTCTATATAAGGGGATAGGTTTTTGGATAAAATCAGAACCTCACATACTCAATAACCCTAGAGAGTCAGAAAAGGCAGCTTCCTCTCTCTCTCTCACGTTTTCCAACACCCGGCCACCCAAATCATACCGAAAATCCCCCGAAACCACTATCTAAACACGTTTTCCGATCCCCAAAGCACAAATAATCATCAAAACCCCACAAAAACACCACCAAAACGTGAAGAACAGCAAGAACAACCAACAACCAGAAGCTTGGTTCGAAGTCCTTTCGGGTCTACCATCAACGGAGCACTCGACGAATCCGGTGTGAAGAAACGTTGTGGATCCGAAGGTAAAACAGGTAGAAACTCCACTTCCCTGATTCACCACGGTATTATCTGTCTTGCCTCAAAATTTGGGCTCAAACTAACCTTCGTAGGCTTCTGTATTGCTGTTTATTTAAGCCTCTGTCAGATAACTTGTTTGCTAAGTTTCGTGCTTAATTCGAATTCAAATTGAAAACTTTCAATCACTAACGTCTTGTACATCTTTCAGGCTACACACCCATAAAATTTGAGCTCAAAACACCCTCGGGAACCTTCTGAAAACCCTGTCCGTGGGTGGTCCGTGACCTCGGACCTATGGTCCGGGACCTCGGACGCGTTGTCCGAGACCACGGACACCCACGGACGGCGGGGATTTTAAAAATTCAAAATTTAGGTTTTTCTAATAATGTCCGGGCCCACGGACATCCTGTCCGTGGCCCCGGACCTTGCAAATTTTTGTTTTCCTTTAATTTCGACTTTTCTGTATTTAGGTTAACTGGGGTCCGTGGTCTCGGACGTTTGGGTCCGTGGCTACGGACGTTAGCAAAATTTGACCTAATTCTGCCTCCGAAACCCTAGCTTAGGTAGCTTTCAATTTCACTTTACTTTTCTGTCAAAAAATGCTAAAAACACAAAAAAAACAGAAGCGCGCACTTAGGTTAAAAACGACTTCGTAATAAGCCCTAATAAATTAAGTAGAGGAAAAACGACCTAGGAAGGGTAATGAAAGTAATTGAACCCTAAATAAGTCGAATATCAAGCCCCCGAACCCGAACTCTCCTTTCCTAATTAATCTAGGTCAAAATTAGGTGGCGACTCATAATAGGTTCCAGTGAGCTAGCTTAGGTTTTAATAATTATTGTTATGTGACATAGTTATAATCTTAGGTTATAAGTGGACCTAAAACCCGTTTAGATCCTAATCAACCTTAATCAACATAGGATAGGGTTTAAAATCGAGGCTCACATCTACACTTCTATCTTTTCAAATCTTCAAGAGCTCAATTTTGGTGCCATGGAGAATCACCATTGATGGAGCTTGAGCTTGTGTTTCTACACATTATTACTCTCCTTTGCTTCTAGGTAAGGAATCTCAAAGAAAAATCAAGTTTCCTTCATGATTTTGCCTTGACCGAAAATGTACATTGATGGAGCTCTTGGTGTGACTTTGTTCTAGCTTCATTCCAACCTTTCATGGGCTAGGTGGAGTCCTCTCTTCATAGATGTTCAAACTCTCTTCAAAGATCAAGGTAAAACAACTACCTTAATGTTTTTGAAACAATGTAAACCTAGGGTTTACAATGAGATGAAGCTTAAAGCTTGTATATCATTTCAATGTTTGTATATTGTGTAGTAGTTGACAAAGAATCAAATACTTTACCGGTTTTGTAAGGAAACAAGAAAGAAGTTGTTTGGAAAAGAGGTAAATATACTAACCTAATGTGGTTTAATGCCTTAGGAGAAATGAGCTTATGATGCTTGTTAAAACTACCTAAAGAGCAAATGGTGAATGACTTAGTAAGGTGTTCTCAAGGAGACTAGTAAAGGAACATGTGTTTTAGTGTGTGTAATTGCAGGTCAAAGGCTTTATATTGTGGAAATTCAGTGTTTAAGGTTTATGCAATTTAAGGGCCTAAGAGCCATGTTATTTAAGGGCCTAAGTGCCAAGCAATTTAAGTTATGCACTATATTGTGATGTAGTGCTAAATGTGTGAAGTTTGTGTATAAAAATGTGTTTGATGGATTTTAGGTGTTTTTGAAGGAAATAAGGTAAAAACCTAAGTGTTTGGATGTGAGTATATGCAAGAGAAGCTATGGCAAAATTTGGAAAATGTGCAAGAAGTTCTAAGTGTTTAAGAAAGTTTTGGTGAACTAGGAAGTTGTTTAAGGTTTAGGTAATGTTGATATCCAAGGAATAAGTGATGTTAGGTAAGATATGAAAAAGGAGGTTTAGTTAGTAAGAAAAGAAGCTTGAGAGACGATGTTAAGGTGTAGAGGAAACACCTTGGTATAGTGGTCATTATAAGTAAAATACCACTTAGAAATCTTAAGGAGAAAACAATATAGGTGTTAGGAATTTTGGTAAGAAGAGAGTAAGTGTTTAAGGAGTTATAAAATGAGTTTTATGGATGTTATATGAAGGGTTAAGGGTGCCAAACGATGTTAGAACACATTAGGAGGCTTGAGGAAAAGTTTGGAGAAAGTTTGACAAGTTTTGGACAACTTCTGATGTTGTCCGACCCAGTGGTCCGACCCAGGGTGGGTCGGACAGCCTCTGTTAAGTTACCCGTTGATGTTTCTGGAATGGTCCGACCCAGATGGTTGGGGTCGGACATGTGTGCTCTAAGTCTCTGGAATGGTCCGACCCAGATGGTTGGGTCAGACATGGGTCGGACAAGAGTATTTAGCAGACGGGAAAAGTTTCTGGAATGGTCCGTCCCAGCTGTGGGTCGGACGGTGGGTCGGACGGCCCAAAATTTAAAAAAAAAGACAATGTTGTAAAGAGAATCAAAGTGATATTTTGGTATTAGAATATGCCTAAGTTTATGTATGAAGTTTGGGTAATCAATGGATGAAGAGAATAGATGAAACAAGACTTGAAAATGTCATATTTGGGATTCTGTTACAGTGGTCCGGGACCTAGGTAGTGGATGATGTCCCGGACCATACACAAAAAAGGGCCGAGAGTTTCACCAATGTTCTGGTCTGGGACTTGGGGGCAGTACAAGGTCCCGGACCAGTCTGTAAAATCACCCGAGAGTTTCATTAAGTGTTGGTCCGGGACTTAAGGTAAGGACCAAGTCCCAGACCACTCTAAAATTGTTGTTTTAGGTTATTAAAAGATGTCTAATGACGGGGATTGATGGGTAATGATGTTATAAGGTTGTGTAGGACATGTCAGGTGAGTTATAGTCACAATTTGGTGGGTGGAAAGTGTATTAAAATGTGAGAGTAAAACAAGTTAAAAATGTCAAGTTATTTAACTAAGTTAACGGGGAAAAATTATAAGCATTAGACATTAAATAATCAAGCAACCCCGATGTTAATAAAAACACATGTGATGTTAACAGTTGTTCGAGAATTGCTCGAGGAACATAAGTGGACGTGGTAAAGTGGACTCCGGTGACAGGTATGGTTTTCTTGCAACCTGTGTCCTACCGGATTACACCGGCTTGTATGCCAATGTGTTTTTCTGTATGTTTGCCACGTTGTAGGATAAAACATGTAATGAGTTTACAGTAATTCATATATGTGGCGTGTTCAACTCCGATATCATTTAACCTCGGCAGTGTTAACCTTAGTTAACTGAGTCTAGGATCACATGAGAGTTCGGTATTCGGATTAAACGACCCGAACCATGGGGCGTTCTAACCACGGCTATGCGTGAGTTGATTATGTGATGTTGTGTAAGTGAATGTAGGGATCTCCCTTGTATGTTTAACCCAGTTCTAATACTGTATTGTGTGCTGATGTGATAGGTTCCACAGCGGAGTCTTTAACTGTGAATATTTATATTATGGGGGGTGAGGAATCCGGTTGTTCCGGTCGCGCGTTGTTTGGGAGTGTTGTATACAGTTTCTTCAGCTTCCTCTCTGTTGATTGTCTTCCTTCATTGGTCTTCGATCACCCCTGAGCTTAACCAAGGCTCTTGACTCACGTCTGTTGGGGATTATGTATGTTGTGTTCGGGTCACTAAACCCGATCCATGTTTATGTTAAGTTATTCGTTCGCCTAACAGAACGGTAACGAGTTATGTAAACGAGCTTAGCATGAGTTTGACAGCATCCTCTAGGCTCTCCCAGTGAACTAACTGTGTTTGGGTCGGTTCCTAAGAGAACCATTCCCGTTATGTTATGTATTTTGTTGTGATGCAATATCTATTGCGGTATTATGTTGTGCACGTGGAAACGTGCAAAGTGTTGTTAGGTGTTGTATGTGGTGTATGTTATATGTTGTATAATGTGGAGTGTGTGGATCATGAATATGATTCCCAGTTTGTGATAAGAGTCGTTTAAGGATAACCCGATTTAAGGGTAAGTGTCGTCTATTAAGGAAGTAGCTCCATTAGAGGAGGAACACTCTAGGGATGGAATACATACCTGAGTGACTTATCAAGTAAGGATGCATTATCCGGTTGTTGAGCCCATTGAGGCGAAATGTTATGTGTTGTGTGTTTACAGTTGCGTGCATGACTAAATATAATCAATCGCATGTTAAGACGACAATTAGTTGTGCGTGGCCCGGTAGCATGTGGGCTGCGGGATTACCATACCAGGAAAGGTGCTGAGCCCCTTGGGGGCCACCCTTTCTCTTCTTTTCCTATTTCAGGTACAAGGAGCTGGAAGCCGTTCGAGAGTAGGACGGGGTAGTCATTGTACATGGGTAATCGTTTATGTTGTATATATACAATAGGTGTAGTAAGACCGAAATTGTTATCGGCATTAGTTATAAATACTCGGTATAGTTGGAAGGTGTATGTTGTTGTTGTGTTAATGGAAAGGGATAGTAATGTGTAGTCGCTCGGGAATTTAGCCCATCAGACCGGTACAATGTGTATGTATTAGCCTTGTTAGCCACGTGGGTGGCTAACGGCGTGTAACACCAACGAGATAAGTAATGTGATGAGGTTGTTTTTCCGTTGCAGTTTATTGTAAGTGTGTTATTGTTGGATGGGGTGTTACAAAAAGTGGTATCAGAGCGAAGTATCGCTCTGATGACTGAATTACCGAGCTTAGGAAGTACCGAGTTAGGATTTAAGTACTTTGGGTTAAGGGTTGAGTGATAGCGTGAGAGATACGCTAGTTAGGTAACCAGTGTGTACTGGAAACCTACAATATCCATCCCACCCTCCACAATCCCTGTTCTATAACTTGGGCAACAACGCCAGAAAGATGGAAGTCCTCTTTTACTCGGGAATACCCGATCTGGCTGTTATTAAGTACCTCTAAAGGTACGGAGAACCTGTCATACGGTAGATCCCGAAAACTGGGAATCCCGGAGACGGTCTCCATCTGAACAGTGTTAACCGCATTCCATAGCGAAGAGTGAAGAATCAGTGTATGGAAGAATAGAATTTCCGGTAACCTGGGTCGACATGCTAAGCAGTCGAGAATAACCAACTTGCAACGCACCGACCGTGCAACAGGCAAGAAATGGATTAGTGAAACCGAGACGAGTGTCTACGGGACCACAGTTGATAAATAATACACCAACGGTGTACCAACCGGCAAGGGAACTACAACGTAGAGCCCAAATACGTGGAACGGGCTACACAAAGAATACAATACTAAGAAAAAGAGGGGTCTCCCAGAATGGGAAACACCCTAGTTGATGGTTATCATGTGAAGACAGTGAGAAGTCACCTAGAAGAGTTATTATCAAGGCAGTAAGATCAGTGAGTGCCAACAAGGCCACTGATGACAGTATGGGTAAAAACAATACCACAACCGGTATGTGTTGAACCGATAGCCAGTTAGCAAGGCGCACTTTCCATGGCAAGTGCTGCTATAACAGGGCTGTTCGGGAAATTTATAACCACTACAAAGTACTTGGTAAAGTACCATAAAGTTAAATGTGATCGTCATAACAATGGAAGGGCTAGATAGCCTAACCTCTGTAATTGTAAATACACCAGTCAGCAAGAAGCTAGACTTGGTTAAGGTAAGAAGATGTTGTGAAACCATGAAAATTTTCTTTCAACCCAGATTTATTCAAACCCTTTTCTTTTCAAAACCAAACTTTCTTTCAAACCAACACTTCTTTCCAACCTTCTTTTAAACCAAGGGCAGATGATAAGATACAACAGTGGATAAACTTTCCTTCGATTAAGTTCGGGAAGCACGGGACGCATATTGTCAAGGGACAATATAAGGGAGTTGACAACAGAATACTTCACCTAGGCATGTGACGGACACTACGAGTGTACCAACTTAATGTGGGACGACCGCACTCCGATAGGAGCTTGTGGGCCTGACAGACCTGTTTATGGGTTAGTTGGGTAAGTAGTAATGTATCAGCATGGTACCCCACAAATGTATACGAGTAGAGTCCAAAACACGGGAAGTATTCGACTCCGTTCTACGGTCAGCAGTATAAATCAACAAGAACTAGGGATTACCAAGAATGGTTGAAGTTAAGGAACTCAGTTAAGATAATGAGATTAGAAGGATTAGTGAATTCCTTCCAGGGAAATGTTTAAGAGTCAGGAGGTGCGAAGTGCACTAACTGAATGTAAAGACATCGTATATGACTTGAGGATCCCCAGGGATAAACATTATAGCTGGAATGGTGACCCAGCCTGTACATGGCAAAGCAGATGCCTAATGTGGACACATTAATGTGCAATGAACGGGATGAAACTCCCAGAATGAGCACCTACACCATCAGGAAATGTTGATCTCACAGAAGAGGATAATAAGCCAGTTAAGAACGCAAACGGCGTGGCTAACTGAATAAACCAATAAGTGTGAACTAGATGTAAAGGCATAACTTAGCAACACCCAGGAGCGATCCTTGAAGGGTGTTTGCATCAACGATAATTGAACAAGATAACGTGATAGAAACACGAGGGTTGAAACCAACACCCAGTTTGGACATAAGTTGTCAGGAGACGGACTAGCAACCTAAGGGGCATCCCATGAAAGGAAACGGAATGTAACGACCTTGTCATGGAGCCCAATATAATATCCAAACTATGTAATGTTGTACAGAGAAATAAATGTGTGTGAACCGTCCACAATGGACAGAGCTCGAGGCAGTAAGGCTTATAAGCCACAAATAAAATGGGTTATGAAAGTTAGATTGACTGCAAAAGTTTATGTTATATGAGTAAATAGAGTGGTAAACGAACCACTGCATTAAGAGTGGGGATACCTCTCGATATTGTGAGACCGCAGGAGCGGTAGTTATGTGAATCAAGTTCAAGAAATATGTTAAGGATGGACGATGTTATTATTGAAAGAGAGCAGTTAGCTTAGTAGTATGTGTGTATAAAGTGAAACACCGAGCTGAATAATGCCGGCTTGTGACTCGAATGATCGATGCTCAAGGAGCATACAGTAGTCATCCAAATAAAGGACGAACCATAACACGAATGATGTGAGTACATGTGTGGAAGTTAACATGACAGTAAATACCATGTAAGTTGTTGTTATGCAATGGGTAAGAGCACGGTTCGCAGCTGGCGATCGTGGTATCAATGTTATTGAGTAATAATGTGGCAGATAAGACCAGTTGTGAGTTAAACTCAGTGGTGATGCAAGGTAAGCGAAATTAAACAGACTGGGCAATAATCCAGTGATAGGTACGGTGTGATGAGGAGTTCAGTGTGAATTCCATGGCGAATCGCATAAGGGATTTACTGTCAAGAGTTTACGCCTCTGCACTCTGTATGACTGAGTGTTTTGGTATTGCACTTGCGCAGTAATGATCGAGTGGGATAGCTAGGAATTGGAAACATGTTGATTGTGGACAAATAATGTTATAATGGCCGATGCATAAGAAATGCAAAGCCGCACCAATAAAAGAGTACTTGTTCTAAACCAAATGTGGAGACATGATTAACAGTAAGTGACTACAGTAGCACTAACTGCCAAATATCGGTATGGAATATACCCCAAATGTTGTAAATAGCTGAGAGAGCACTACACACTAGGTAGTAGCTCAATCTCAACCGACAGTAAGTCGGAAGGGAACAAGTCAATCATTGTGAAATACATAACTGTATACACAGTAAATTGTTATGGAAGTGGATAGAAAGTTTACAACTCACCGAATTCGCTAACGGTAAGAGATACCACACGTCGGTTGAGAAACCATTGTTACCAACAGGAAGGTGACAATTGGGGATGTACAATACAGTAAGAATAACAAATGGGGCAATTAAGTTCTACAGTTATTAGAGTTTCACAGCAGAACTAGTGAGCCAGTGATTCAAGTGTTGAATGTACATGGTGAACATGAGAGAATAGGTAATTATTAGTGCCTGGAAGCCAAACAGGCCAGAATCGAAACCAACTAAGAGTTTAAACAAACTCCAATGAGAATTCTTGGTTTAGGGACTAAACCGCCCATATGGTTAAGATCCACTAATCAGAATCCATTGTATAATCGACCGCGTGAAAGTTAAAACACTTCACGACGGTAGAACCTTAAAATCGATGTTTAGTGATTGATTATGTGGGCGTAATCCCTTTTAAGGGGGGTAGAGCGCAAAACCACTTAGTGTGTATTACCGTACAAGTGTACGTGATTTATGTTGTGCATAGCACAAAATAATTTGTTGTGATGATTGGTGCGTGTGTTACGTAAACATACACATTCATTCATGGTTGAATTGTGGTAATTGCGCACAGAGGATGCGAATACCATTGTGATAAGTGTGTGTGTATTTGTTAACAATTGTGTGTGATAGTACAAATGTGGGAGTAGAGAAACTCCCGGGGAACAAAACCCCGACAGTGTATAAATGTGAAACGGTGTGTCGTATTTTGATAAAATATATGTGTATATATACTATATAGTGATTCATGAAAGAATACGAAACTGACATAGAACCTAGTGAGAATGAGATTCCCTAGGTAACAACATTAAAGTGAATGGAAATAACTGATAGACGAAGTTCTATCCTTTGGAGATGTTATGATCATGATTAGAATGATTTAAAAGATAGAAAATTGGAAATGAGTGATTTATTTGATGCTTGAAAATGAAGTGGGAAGTGGAAATTGATTTGCATGTGATCAAGGGAAGCCGAACACAAATTGGAGTGGAAGGATAGTTCTACACTGATGCTGATCACATCAGGGTTGGATGATTCTTGAAGCTCCCTCTAAGTGGTCACAAATAACCACGCTAATAAAAGAAGCAAAGAGCTTAAGTTGGACTTTGAGTTGTGTGTGTTTTCAAAAGGATTTTCAATTGGTATTTATAAAACGTTGATAGATACTTTACATAATTAAAGTTCTCTTACTTAACCTCACAAGGAAATTTTAAACTTAAGTGATTGTTTTGATCTCCCAAGGACACGGGGACGGAAGGTGTCCATCGCGACCGGGTTCTGCGGGATCACAGTGTATACCAAAGATATTTTTGATTGCAATACATGCTATGACATGTTGTTTGGTATGTGTGATAAAGGTTATTTTGATTTTGATCTCCTTAAGTGTATGCTATTAAGACCTATGAGTCTAAATGTGTTGTGTTACATAGACCTATGTGTCTAAAGGCTGTTATGTTATCAAGACCTGTGTGTCTAAATGTTGTCATGTTACCCAAGACCAGTGAGTCAAAGGGGTTATTATGTATGTGTAAATGTTGTTAAGATACCCGGACCATTGAGTTCGAGGTTATCATGTGAATATGTTATGTTATGTGTGGATGTGAATGTGTTGCCCGGACCATTAAGTCCGAGGTTGTGATGTAAAGTGTGTTTGGTTATCGAAGTTTTATCTCTGTATGTAATCCCCGTATTCTAATCCAAGATGTGAGGGAAGTGTAAACTTCGAGGACGAAGTTCTTTTAAGGGGGGTAGATTGAAATACCCCAAACCTTGATATGTGGTTTAAATATCAAACTATGTTATATAAAGGCTAAAAAGTGCCTTAGAAACATCAGTGAACAGTTTAAACCATAGTAAATGCAATAAAACGCTAAGATACAGTTTGAGCAAAAACATGCTCTAAGCTATGAGTGAACTTGGTTAGGACCCAAAGAGCCTACAAAGACTTAATAATATTCAATTATGATTTAATAGGGCTAATTAAGTCCTTAGGAAACCTTGGTAGTCAGTTAAACCAAATAAAACATAAGGAAATACCTTAAAGTCAATCAGAGCAAAAATGTGCTCTAAGCTTGGGATAAATTTGTATAAGACCTAATGGTCATACCTATACCTTATAAATATGTTAATGAACATATTAAATCAATTACCAAAGACAACCAAGCTTGAAAACAAGTTAAAACACAAAATGTGCTTTAAGGAGTCTTAAAGCACGTTTTTGAAAAATTGTCTTGTAAATGAGTTTTGAATGGCTAAATGTCCATCATTACTCTTTAATTAACATGTGTACTATATAGTATCACATTTGGAAGTCTATATCAATGGGAAATCAAAAATTTCACTTCTATGTGCCTTGTTTTTGTGAATAGTGATTTTTATAAGCTAGTTTGTAACATATAATGTTATAAGTAATTAAATTGGTCAACAAAGACTATTATACCCTTCTAATAATAAGAGGGCCGGTTTTTGTAGTAATGAGTCACCAAACATGTTAACTTGTTAAGTAAATAAAGATGACTCATAAGTTACTATTTGCTTTAAGTAATAAATATCTTCAAAAGCAAACCAATCTCACTTCTCTCATTTCTTTCTTCATTTCACACGGTTCCCTTCTTCTTCTACCTCTTTTCTTTCTGTTCTCACGGTGAAGCTACAGCACCACCACCATTCCACCATCTTCCATTGTCAATATCTCATGGCTCACTTAATCAAATCAAAAACAAACACCACCAATCTCTTCCTCTCATGAAGCTCTACACTTCTATCTTTTCAAATCTTCAAGAGCTCAATTTTGGTGCCATGGAGAATCACCATTGATGGAGCTTGAGCTTGTGTTTCTACACATTATTACTCTCCTTTGCTTCTAGGTAAGGAATCTCAAAGAAAAATCAAGTTCCTTCATGATTTTGCCTTGACCGAAAATGTACATTGATGGAGCTCTTGGTGTGACTTTGTTCTAGCTTCATTCCAACCTTTCATGGGCTAGGTGGAGTCCTTCTTCATAGATGTTCAAACTCTCTTCAAAGATCAAGGTAAAACAACTACCTTAATGTTTTTGAAACAATGTAAACCTAGGGTTTACAATGAGATGAAGCTTAAAGCTTGTATACTCATTTCAATGTTTGTATATTGTGTAGTAGTTGACAAAGAATCAAATACTTTACCGGTTTTGTAAGGAAACAAGAAAGAAGTTGTTTGGAAAAGAGGTAAATATACTAACCTAATGTGGTTTAATGCCTTAGGAGAAATGAGCTTATGATGCTTGTTAAAACTACCTAAAGAGCAAATGGTGAATGACTTAGTAAGGTGTTCTCAAGGAGACTAGTAAAGGACATGTGTTTTAGTGTGTGTAATTGCAGGTCAAAGGCTTATATTGTGGAAATTCAGTGTTTAAGGTTTATGCAATTTAAGGGCCTAAGAGCCATGTTATTTAAGGGCTTAAGTGCCAAGCAATTTAAGTTATGCACTATATTGTGATGTAGTGCTAAATGTGTGAAGTTTGTGTATAAAAATGTGTTTGATGGATTTTAGGTGTTTTTGAATGAAATAAGGTAAAAACCTAAGTGTTTGGATGTGAGTATATGCAAGAGAAGCTATGGCAAAATTTGGAAAATGTGCAAGAAGTTCTAAGTGTTTTAAGAAAGTTTTGGTGAACTAGGAAGTTGTTTAAGGTTTAGGTAATGTTGATATCCAAGGAATAAGTGATGTTAGGTAAGATGTGAAAAAGGAGGTTTAGTTAGTAAGAAAAGAAGCTTGAGAGACGATGTTAAGGTGTAGAGGAAACACCTTGGTATAGTGGTCATTATAGGCAATATAACACTTAGAAATCTTAAGGAGAAAACAATATAAGTGTTAGGAATTTTGGTAAGAAGAGAGTAAGTGTTTAAGGAGTTATAAAATGAGTTTTATGGATGTTATATGAAGGGTTAAGGGTGCCAAATGATGTAGAACACATTAGGAGGCTTGAGGAAAAGTTTGGAGAAAGTTTGACAAGTTTTGGACAACTTCTGATGTTGTCCGACCCAGTGGTCCGACCCAGGGTGGGTCGGACAGCCTCTGTTAAGTTACCCGTTGATGTTTCTGGAATGGTCCGACCCAGATGGTTGGGTCGGACATGGGTCGGACATGTGTGCTCTAAGTCTCTGGAATGGTCCGACCCAGATGGTTGGGTCGGACATGGGTCGGACAAGAGTATTTAGCAGACGGGAAAAGTTTCTGGAATGGTCCGTCCCAGCTGTGGGTCGGACGGTGGGTCGGACGGCCCAAAATTAAAAAAAAAAAGACAATGTTGTAAAGAGAATCAAAGTGATATTTTGGTATTAGAATATGCCTAAGTTTATGTATGAAGTTTGGGTAATCAATGGATGAAGAGAATAGATGAAACAAGACTTGAAAATGTCATATTTGGGATTCTGTTACAGTGGTCCGGGACCTAGGTAGTGGATGATGTCCCGGACCATACAAAAAAAGGGCCGAGAGTTTCACCAATGTTCTGGTCCGGGACTTGGGGGCAGTACAAGGTCCCAGACCAGTCTGTAAAATCACCCGAGAGTTTCATTAAGTGTTGGTCCGGGACTTAAGGTAAGGACCAAGTCCCAGACCACTCTAAAATTGTTGTTTTAGGTTATTAAAAGATGTCTAATGACGGGGATTGATGGGTAATGATGTTATAAGGTTGTGTAGGACATGTCAGGTGAGTTATAGTCACAATTTGGTGGGTGGAAAGTGTATTAAAATGTGAGAGTAAAACAAGTTAAAAATGTCAAGTTATTTAACTAAGTTAACGGGGAAAAATTATAAGCATTAGACATTAAATAATCAAGGAACCCCGATGTTAATAAAAACACATGTGATGTTAACAGTTGTTCGAGAATTGCTCGAGGAACATAAGTGGACGTGGTAAAGTGGACTCCGGTGACAGGTATGGTTTTCTTGCAACCTGTGTCCTACCGGATTACACCGGCTTGTATGCCAATGTGTTTTTCTGTATGTTTGCCACGTTGTAAGATAAAACATGCAATGAGTTTACAGTAATTCATATATGTGGCGTGTTCAACTCCGATACCATTTAACCTCGGCAGTGTTAACCTTAGTTAACTGAGTCTAGGATCACATGAGAGTTCGGTATTCGGATTAAACGACCCGAACCATGGGGCGTTCTAACCACGGCTATGCGTGAGTTGATTATGTGATGTTGTGTAAGTGAATGTAGGGATCTCCCTTGTATGTTTAACCCAGTTCAAATACTGTATGTGTGCTGATGTGATAGGTTCCACAGCGGAGTCTTTAACTGTGAATATTTATATATTATGGGGGGTGATGGGAACATCCGGTTGTTTTCTTTTTTTTTTTTTTTTTTCTTTTTTTTGTTTTTGGTTTCGCACGTTGTTGGAGTTGTTGTATACAGTTTCTTCAGCTTCCTCTCTGTTGATTGTCTTCCTTCATTGGTCTTCGATCACCCCTGAGCTTAACCAAGGCTCTTGACTCACATATGTTGGGGATTATGTAGTTGTGTTCGGGTCACTAAACCCGATCCATCTTTATGTTAAGTTATTCGTTCGCCTAACAGAACGGTAACGAGTTATGTAAACGAGCTTAGCATGAGTTTGACAGCATCCTCTAGGCTCTCCCAGTGAAGTAACTATGTTTGGGTCGGTTCCTAAGAGAACCATTCCCGTTATGTTATGTATTTTGTTGTGATGCAATATCTATTGCGGTATTATGTTGTGCACGTGGAAACGTGCAAAGTGTTGTTAGGTGTTGTATGTGGTGTATGTTATATGTTGTATAATGTGAGTGTGTGGATCATGGATATGATTCCCAGTTTGTGATAAGAGGTGTTTAAGGATAACCCGATTTAAGGGTAAGTGTCGTCTATTAAGGAAGTAGCTCCATTAGAGGAGGAACACTCTAGGGATAATGAATACCTTGAGTGACTTATCAAGTAAGGATGCATTATCCGGTTGTTGAGCCCATTGAGGCGAAATGTTATGTGTTGTGTGTTTACAGTTGCGTGCATGACTAAATATAATCAATCGCATGTTAAGACGACAATTAGTTGTGCGTGGCCCGGTAGCATGTGGGCTGTGGGATTACCATACCAGCAAAGGTGCTGAGCCCCTTGGGGGCCACCCTTTCTCTTCTTTTCCTATTTCAGGTACAAGGAGCTGGAAGCCGTTCGAGAGTAGGACGGGGTAGTCATTGTACATGGGTAATCGTTTATGTTGTATATATACAGTAGGTGTAGTAAGACCGAAATTGTTATTGGCATTAGTTATAAATACTCGGTATAGTTGGAAGGTGTATGTTGTTGTTGTGTTAATGGAAAGGGATAGTAATGTGTAGTCACTCGGGAATTTAGCCCATCAGACCGGTACAATGTGTATGTATTAGCCTTGTTAGCCACGTGGGTGGCTAACGGCGTGTAACACCAACGAGATAAGTAATGTGATGAGGTTGTTTTTCCGCTGCAGTTTATTGTAAGTGTGTTATTGTTGGATGGGGTGTTACATATAAAATTAATTCTTAGAGTTCCTAACATCATTACTAACCATCCTAAAGAGAACACACGAAGTGGTTTCTCAAAATTCAACAAAAACCTCAGGGGGATTTCTTAACGCTCCTTTTTGCCCGGGAGTGTCCCGATGGCCCGTAAATTATGTCATGGGTTGATGTAACCCCATATAACTCAATGTAACATCTTAATATATCATTATTTACTATAATAAGTGTTTATAAACACTTAGAACTCATAAAGACAAGTTATTTCCCAAAATTTCCTTAGAGCACAAAAACGCACCTTCGGGTGTCACTAAAACGCGTTTTACGCAATTACCTTGTAGTTTTTGACATGCCACGAATTAAGAATCTTAAATAGGGTTAAAATGACCCTCTAAATCAATTAAAGGCAGTGTCAAACAAGGTGCTCTATAGGGGCCGATTTTCAGTCCAAAAACTAGTATAAAACTTACATTAAAAATTTATAAAAGGCATAAGACATGGTGACTCACCTTCCCATGTGCTATAATACTTAATGTCAAAGAATGTAGGTCTCATTTGACCTCCAAGCTGTCGAAATTATGCAAGGAAACAAGGCCATGTTAGCTAAACAAAAACAAAATGCTAAAAGCAAAAAGTAGATTCTTATTCCACCTTTTTGATTTCTTAAAGTTCAAGTGACCTTCCTTGCTTGTCCTTGGCTCTTGATTGCCGATTGATAAGCTCCAATATTCCCTTGAATTCGTCCACCTACAAGAGAATAAGAAGACAAGCATAACATAGAAAAATCAAAGGAACAAAACTTACCTAAATTTCCTTGTCTTCTAGCTCACATTATTTTCTTCCACCTTGCCTTGTCACACCACATGGCCGAACACATGCATATAACATGGGCATTTACTGATCCAATAACCTATGGAATAAACTAATGAAAAGACTAGTCAATTGACATTAAAAATTAACAAAACAAAAATCAAGCAAACATGACTTAAGACTTACGGTTGCAATTTCATTTCTCTCACGCATTGCAACCGGTTGGTAAGGCTCCTCTCTTCTCCTTTCATCTTCTTCCTTTGAAGCTCTTAAGTCCATTAATGGAGATTTAACTTCTATCTTCATCTTTAAGGTAATTTCCTAGCATTTCTTGTCAAGCCTTGAAGTAAAACTCTTCCTAGCACAACCATAGCAATTTGGCATCAAAATATACTCCAAGGAGGTTGTCTAAATCAACATTAATCCAAGGAGCATCTCAAAGTTACCTTAAGGTATTTTTCATGCTTGAAAATCCTTAAAGCACATTTTTGTGTGCAACCGATTTCTACTTCTTCTAAGGTTCTTTTCTTCTTCATTTTCATGAAGGAAAGTTTGTTCTTCATCCACCTTAAGTGAGCCGAAATCCTAAGGAGAAAAGCTTAAGGTAAATCCTTGAAAAACTACTTACAAATCTACTTAAGATCTTTGTTAAAGATCTAACTCCTAAACACCTTCACCTCTTGCATAAAACCGAAGTGGAGCATCAAGATTCCTTTGGAGAATGCTTGGAGATTCAAGATGAGTTCAAGCACTTAACCACCTTTATTTAGGAGTAAGTTTACTAAGTAAACCTTTATTTTTTTAAGCTTATTTAAGCTCTTAAAAATTGTGTAAAAATTATGTACACCTTCCTAGGTGTTTAAAACCAAAGCTACATGGTACAATATGCCAAAAACATAGTCTATAACATACATGGTAAATTTATCACCTTAAGACACATTTTTGTGTCACAAAATCTACCTAGGATAAACATTGAATCATACCGAATGGTCAAGGATAAAAATGCTCTATTTTGAGCTAAGAATCAATCTAAGACATTACAATAATTTTTACACGAGTTATATGACTCATATGAATTTATGTATAATTATTTTGACATATAAATCTACTTTTATATACTATATGGTATCTTATTAATTATGGCCTAATTGGTTCAGTGAAGAATATGTTTTAATGAGCTACTTATGTATATAAACTTATATTATAAAGTTTGGAGAGTTAAAAATATTTTACTAGTGCTTAAATGGCTAATTAATTAAGTTATGTGGCTAAATTGCAAATTTTGGAAAGTTTGGTGTATATATGGTAAAAGCCGAGAGAAAAAGGTCTCTTTGGAATAAATATGATATAATAAAAGGTTAGGAATTAAAGTTTATGAATTTTAGATAATTTAAACATGTGTTTAAAATAACAATTTATAAAGTTTTGGTCTATTTTGTAATTTATAAAACTTATTATGAAAGTTTGGAGTTGAATATGGGCGAATCCATAATTAAGAGAATTATAAAGTTCACTTCCGAAATTTTGAGGAATTAAATATTTAAACTATAGTTTATAAGTTATTAAGTAACTATTATAAGTCTTGGGACTATTTTGTAATTATGGAAAGATTGGTGTAAAGCCGAGATTCATATAAGTTTATGAGTATATTAATATATTAAGTATGAAATTGGACTATGGTCAAAGTGTTGACTGAAAACTTTGAGTTAAAATGATTTATGACATGAAATATTAAGTTTATAAAAGTTTTGGGGTGAATATGTAATTTACAAGAGTTTAAATATAAAACCAGATTTTATATGGGGCGAATTCACAATTTGTGGAAAAATAAGGGTCCACTTGGTTATTAAGGAAATTAAATATTAAAACTATATTTTATAAGTTAATATGTAACTTTTATAAGGTTTTGAGGTAAAAATGTAATTATGAGAAATTACATGGCATAGCCGAAAATGAATGTGGCTAATTGGTGAATTATAAAAGTTAAGGTGTTCAAATAATAATTACCGAATTTGTAATGGTGGTTTAGTGAATTAATTAATTAAGGAAATGAAACTATGTATTATAATGTATTTTGGAGTATAAAGTAAAGTTTATGAAATAAATGAGGTTATAGCATAATAACCGAAAAGTATGATGTAATTGTGGGATTAAAAATATTTGTAGGTCCTATATGGATATTTAAGAAATTTAGAAAAAATTATGATTTAAGGATTTATGAAATTAAAACTATATGGTATGCAAGTACAAGTAATTTACTTGTAAAAGAAATAATATTATTGGGGTTAGTTTATAATTAATAAAAGATATGGGAAAAATATGCCCATGTGCGACATGTAAAAATAATTTGAGAACTTATGAAGTGGTTATGTTATTTAGACAATTATATATATGTATCATAAATAATACATGTGTATGAAATATATATATTTTCGATTTCCAAGTAAATCAAAAGGAAAAGAATATAAGGGATCTAATGTGGAAACACCAAATAATGTTTGGAGCTATAGTATATTTTTTTAAAAAATAAAGTTAAGGGGAGAATTAACTAACATGTGACCAATAAATGTCATTGATAAAATTATAAGTTACTATGTCATTTGGACAATGGTAAAACATGTAACATAAATGGTACATGATTATATAGTTATAAACATTAAAGGATTTAAAGATAAGTCAAAAGGAATAACAAATAAGTTATACATCCAATCATGAGGTAATTAAAAGAAATTACCACACAATATAAGTCTTATAAATTAGGACTACATGTTTTGTAAATATATAAATACCTTAAATAATAATAAGGAAAAGAGGTTAAAGAAACTACCTAAGTATAAGGAAATAAACCTCACGTGAAATAACGAATATGAAATCGTTTCATGAATCAATGAAATTATTATACGAGAGTTACATAAATTAACACTCTCAGATAAATCCTATTCTAGGACATTGTTTGACCAAACGTTGACCGAGAACTAAACAAGTACAGTCTACGGTGAACTGTATGGAATTCTTGCAGTCTGCTTTCTACTGGATTACACCGGCTTGTGTGCTATCTGTTGTTTGAAATAACGACCAAGATAATTGTTGTAAAATGTTGTATTACTCTTGTGCACTGTTGTGTTATTCTATGTGTGTGATGTTGCAAACTGTAACGTGTATGTCCCACGCATGCAACACTACCTTACCAGTGGATTAAATACCTGCGCTTTATTATACCGAGAACTTGTACTCAAGTTTCTCACTAACTTCACTTTATAACAAACGTCGTTGTCCTAAATGTGACAACCGACAATACACATTGTGTTCTTGATCATTGTCCTTGAGTGACATTTAACAGTTCTATACTACGAGAACGAGGAGCCCAGTTGGAGCTGGCCATGCATGCTACCGGAGTTGTACTTGTCACAGGTCGTCTCCTATACAATTTACGTCGCGACGGAACAGTACAAGTGGGGAGGAAGACTTTATTCCTCTCGAGGGTTCGATTCCCAACAGTTCAAGTGGGGAGGAAGACTTCATTCCTCTTGAGGGTTCAATTCCCAACAGTTCGGGTGGGGAGGAAGACTTTATTCCTCTCGAGGGTTCGATTCCCACCTTTCCATAGTGCAGGAGTTAACTACGTTATCTTTTGAGGGACTAATTACCCACCTAACGTACGAGAGTCCCATCTCGTCTAAGGGTTTATCATACCCGACTATCTTACTCCACGAAGGAGGTTAACGAGGTCACAATACCTCCATTGCTGTGAAGTACTCTTATATACATGTTAGTCCCATCGTGAGGATCTGACTACTGTTGATTAAATACAAGACATCTAACTTGACCTTCTGCCGTCTTGTTCTGTGTGACATTGTTATCGTTGTATGGATGCTTGTTATGATTATGTTATGATGTTTATTTACAGCTTTATAAAAATGACTTGCATGTATTCGACAAAATAGTTGGTGTGGCCCAGTAGCTTGTGGGCTGCACGATTTCATACCGGTAAATTATTTTGCTGAGCCGTTTCATGGCTAAACAATTCCAGGTACCTGAAGAATGAAGAGATTGCCCGACCGAGTGTAGGTGGGGTAGAATTAAGACAGGGGTTTATTACCACCGGTGTCATCTTATGGTACTGTATGTTTATTATCGACTTTTGTTGTTTTAAGAGGTTTGTATTCAGCGCTCATACCGCATCATTTGTAAGTTGTTATGGAGTTAGCCTTGTTAGTCAACATGGGTGACTAGCGGTTGTAGCGACCACCCGTTGTTATGTATATATTTTCCGCTGCAATTTCTAGTTATCTTTGGGAGCTATCATCGTTCAGGTTATTGGATTTCGGGTTGGGGTGTTACAAGGAATTTAATAGTGAGATTTATAAGTCAATAAATCTTGGGAAATTTTCAAGATACTCCAATTATATTATAAAGATTTTAGAAATATTTTGAACATTGATTTAAGGCTTAAAAGTCAAAATAAAATCATAGAAACCTTAAAGCTTCAAAAGCCTTGCTAGGATTTACTTTTTGAGAATGGTCAAATCAGGCCTTGAAAACTACACCAATAAAAAGTTATGGAAAACCAAGAAGATTGATAAAAAGAACGTTAAAGACGGATCATCCTAGCCAAAGTTATGATAAATTGAAGCTTAGAGCCAAAATTTTGGAGGTTGCTGACGTGTCCAGGGCCAGCTGACTCAGCCGCGCACCTCGGGACACGTGTTGCGCCCAGTCAGCATTAGAGTTAGCTAAATCGATTAAGTTTCCTTCAGTTTTGGCATGTCATGGGTCGATCTTTAGATGCCTATATCTTTTTCTCTACTTCACCATTTGGTATGTCGTCTGTTTCATTCGATTCTCCTATCTTTCCTCTTTCCAATCATTACTCACACACCATCTAAATCCTTCTACAATGACCGGAAAGTTGATCCAAAGTTTCCTCCTTGCGAATTCGTAACCCAGAATTCGAGTTTTTCCTGGAATCAGGTAAACTTCGTCTCGCCATAACTGCTTCGTTTCTCAGCCAACTTTCGTGTTCTTCAGCTTGTTTTGAAGATCTCTAATCCCTCTACAACTTTCATGTTAATGGCCATGGCTGATTCGCACTGGTTTGGGAGATAACGCTGTCTAAAGTTGCCTACTCGATCACGGTGGTTTTTCTGCCCAGTTTATTCCGAAACCGACTAGGTAAACACAGATCTTGTGAGATCTGTAACATTCTCCCTAGTTCATCAAATTCAATTATTCTTCCACTAACGTCTAGAGTTACATGTCTAGTTTGGATTGTGGTAGGTTTCATGAATCAAATCCCTCTCAGTTGGCGCGAGTTGATTCGAGAAGTGGCATACCCGAACTGCACATAAAATAACAAGTTTCCAGAATTTCCGATTTGATTCTCCCCGTTAATGCAATTCCGGTGAGTTTCTGATCAAATTGCTCTGTTGTTGCCAATCGTAACTTCATTATCGGTCAAACCCACATGCCAATTTTAGTCTATTACGGATTAACAAAGGGGAATTTGTCGAATCAAACCGTAAAAAAAATATAAACCCTAACTTCAAACCCAGATTCGAAATTCAATTCTGCATGATAATTAGGGAAATCGGTACTAAAGAACCGGAATTTAATTTCGAATCGATAGAAACAAGAATATGAATTTCGTTTTTTAGATTGTGAGATATCAAGGATTAGTACTCGGTGCGATTTGGGAGGTTCTGATGAACTCGCGAGCTGTAGGCCGTCCGATTGTGTTAATAGAAATGGACGGCCGATTATATCATGGGGGTTTAAGTTGTAATAAATTAATATGTTTTCCAGAATAAAGTCCTAAATTGCTAGATTTATTTAATGGCCTTCCCGAATGTATTTTGACTTGAAATTTTAACCATATTCCTTGTAAAATCTAGTTTATTTTGATGTAAATTAATATGTGTTTTGAGTGTTTTAAACGTAAGTTATGATTTTGTAAGTTACGAGTATTATGGAATTTTTTGGATAATTTAAAAGGATATTTTTATGAATAAAAATTTTAATATTCCTAAATGTTATAGCTACTATCTACTTAATTTGAGAATTTTTGGACAAGGGGAATAGGTTTAAAAATTGTAATGCTAAGGTTTTTCCATAAGTTATCTCTAATAATAGGTTTTTAATGTAACAAATTAAAGTATTCTGTTAATAACTTTTTAGGTTGGGAAAATATGAGAAGACTAAGTTAACATCTAATACAGAAGTTGTGATAAATATTTTTGGGTATTAACTTTAAGTTGAAGTAAAAATTGTTACATATATATATGTTAATATATCTATATATCTATTTCTTATATGGGAAAATAAAATAGAACTTAATTAAATCAAGGAATTAAATTACTACATTTTTTATTATATAATATGGGGGTTAATATGCTAATTAAAACTAGGAAAATACTTTATTTTATAAACCATATATCAGTTGTGGATATGTCTAAAAGATATTAAATATAATTAAATACAATAAGAATTTCTTAAAGAATGTTTTGGATAAATCCTAAGGAAAATATAAGCGTGTATATAAATACATTAGAAGTAAATAAAAGAAGTAACATACCTTATGGGAAACATAATAAGAGGGAAAAATTAGGATAAACCTAACTCATACGTGACAATTAAAAATATTAAATGTTAATGTGACATCTAGGTGGACTATTAGGGGGAAATACATATCCTAAACCTTAAATAGGTATTAAAGTAAGTTAGCCAAGCGTAATTAAAGAGTTTAACTAAGCTAAACCTATATTCAGGAGTAGGTAAATGGAATAAGTTAAAATATACATTAAAGATTTAATTACGAGATCTAGCCAGATCCTTAGGAGAGAGTAATTGTAAATCAAAACTATAGACTAGTAAGAATGAAAGATGTGTAGCATTATAGTGCCTTAACTAATCAATGCTTGGAATACTTTGATTATAGGTGATTAGTGGAAGTAGTTCGCATTTTCAAGTTTGATTATTGCTTCTACATATACCAGGTACGATTTCTCGTACTCAGATACTTTTGGTGACAAACTTTATGGAATGTTTTGAGAAATGCTAACTGAGCTTGAACAAATCTCGGAAGGAAACTGTTTGTGTGACTAACTCAGCTTGATGTGACTAACTGAGCCTTGGATGTACACCTCACATGATCATTGGTTCTTCTTATCTGGTTGCCTCATTAGATATTGACTGTTAAGGGTTTACGCCTCTGCACTCTGTAGGACTGAGTGTTTTGGTATTGCACTTGTATAGTTAATAATCTAGTGGGAATATGGGAAAATGTCAATCTTGGTATTGGGTATGGATTATTTCTAATAAGTGGTGCACTCACTTTTCACCGATGACTGAGAACGGGTCGGTGGCAGCGGAGGTCTGCTATACCTCGTCCATATGGACAACTGACAGCGGAGATCTGTTTACCTCGTCCTTGTGACAACTGACTGGCGGTGGGGGCCATCTCTCCCAATTGGTTTTATTCCACTCTTGAGTTATGGTTCTTGGGTCTCTTCTTCCATTCCTAGTCCTTATGACTAATTGGGTCTTTGTACTGCTAATTGGAACTGAATCTAACACGAGCAATGGATGTTCACTGACTTATGATGTGGTTTCTTTTAATTGACTAACTTTACTTTCTTGTTATTTATCCTTATCCTTGACTTGTTACCTTTGACTTGGTGATTTAGATGTGCCTCGTTCTTCTGTTTTTGTTTTAAGCGTTTGGCTTCAAGTTATTGTTTATTTTAAGAGTTATGTTTTAAAACTTTTGTTTTGGAGAGTTGTACCAGTTCGATTCCAGGGAACTGACTCACCCCTCCCGGGGTGGGTTGCTTGGTTTCATCTTGCAGGTACGGATTGTTCTACAGGTGGCCACGAAGAGTATGAGTGATTGAGATGGGAATTAGGATTTGTAACACCCCTACTACACACTTAACATTAAATGAAATCGCAGCGGAAAAACAACTAAACAATAACTAAACGATTCGGTGCTACAACGCCGTCAACCACCCACGTGGTTAACAAGGCAGAATAAATACAAGTGTACTGGTCTGATGAACAGACTCCCGAGCGTTAGGAACTAACAACCATATATATACATAACCAACATACCAAGTATTTAATACAAACCGTCACTGTAAACTGTACACATAAACTCCACTGTCAACTGTAAACGATCGTCACTGTAACACGAACAGTACCAAAATATAACGCCACGGGAGCACACGCGCATCCCGGGCTCAACATCCAAAATAACCAAAAGTAATTCTACAACCTAGAATCTATAGCCATTCCGCTTCCTCGATCCTTATCCTGCAGTAAAAATATGGAGCCCCCGAGGGGGTCAGCAACGCTTGGCTGGTATGGTTAACGCGCAGCCCATCAGCTACCGGGATACGCGCAACTAATTGTCATGATGACATGGCATTCATTTTAACACATAACATATACATATGGCATAGCAACAATATTGCATAGCACAACATCACTTACATAGTGAATACACTTTCCACAATAACAAACCAAGAAGGTTAAACAACATAGAAGCCTAGAGAATGGTTCACCCTCATGTTAAGCTTGTTACACACACTCATTACCGTTCTGTTAGTCGAACGAGTAACTTAAGTCACAGATGGTTCGGATATTGTGACCCGAGCACACCACACAAACACATGTTCCCACTAAACCGATCATAAGTCAGAATAGGTAAGCTTTGGAGGAAGCTAGCGGGAGATCAAACGCCACATAAAGGAGAACAATCTTAACATCATAAGTCGAATCTGATACAGATATCTACTCTTAAACTTACATGCATGACCGGACAACCGGATTCCTCACTCCCAAGTTAGCTCTTGTTAGAAGTTCAACAGTGGAACTTAACAACAATTCACAAGCAAGTGGTAAGTCATGTTAGACACACACAAGGGAAATGAGTCACGTCATAACATCGCAATAGTATAAACAACGGTAAACTCATTACATGACTTAAGTCTTACAAGGTCGTAAACACACAGAAAAACAAGCAACACACAAGCCGGTGTAAACCGGTAGGCAACAGACTACAAGAAAACCATACCTTGGTCCTTGCTTCGACTGGTTTCCACCGTAGGTCACTCCTATACATGTTTAAGAATGTCAATTAATTAACTTAGTGAACTTCAAATTCACTAAGTGTTTAACATGGTTATATGACATGTTTTATTGCCCATACTTATCCTTGATTACCTTCATCATACCCCCTAGGGTTAACTATTTAATCCACTCTTGTTTGTTTTTTTTTACAAGTTTTGGTCTGACCGACCTTACCGACGGACCTTACACAAGGTCGGTCCATTCCAGAACATATTACCGTCAAAAATTTCTACTCCGACCGACCTTGCAAGTTCGGTCCACAAGGTCGGTCTATTCCCGAGATTTTTTCCTCTTTGAAAACTCAGGCCCGACCGATCTTGGCAAGTCCGGTCGCAAGATCGGTCGATTCCCGAGACTCACTTACGTACAAAAATTTAGGCATGACCGAACTTGTAAGTTCGGTCCCAAGGTCGGTCTATTCCAGAGACTCAATCTGAAATACCCCAAACCTAAGTATGCTAAGTAAACATCAAATTATGATGTAGTAAGGCTAGAATATGCCTTAGAAAGATTGGTAGACAATTTAAACCAGGGAGAACGTAAGAAAATGCCTTAAGGGCAATTAGGGCAAAAATGTGCTCTAAGCTTGGAGAGACTTGGGTGAGTACCCAAATATCATGATAAGACCTTAGTAATATTCTAATGGTCATTTTAAATCGATTAGCAAAGAAAACTAAGCTTGAAAACAAGTTAAAACACAAAATGTGCTTTAAGAAGTCTTAAAGCACATTTTTGAGAAATTGTCTTAGAATTGAGTTTTGAGTGGCTAAATGTCCATCATTACTCTTTAATCAATATGTCTACTAATTAGTATCACATTAGGAGGTCTAAATCAATGGGAAATCAAAAATTTCAGAAATATGTGCACTGATTAGTGAATAGTGCCAAATAGTGACTAGTTTAAGTTTTAATCAACTTAAGTCAATTAGTTGGTCAAACAAGACCGTAAATATCTTGTTCATAATGAGGCCGGTTTTTCTAAGGGAGGATGAGTCACCATAAGTAGTCAAATAAGGAAGAAAAGAAGAGATAAGTAAAAGAGTACTATTTGCTTTATTAAAGCAAATACCTTATATTAGCCACCTTTCTTCTTCTCTCTCTTCATTTCTCTTCACACGGTTCCACCATCTTCTTCCTCCCTTCATTCACGTAGGAGCAGCACCCATGGCAACACCACCTTGCCTTGTCCATAACTTACTCATTTTAGCTCCAAATCAAAAACTAAACACATATTTCTCTTAGTTAGGTCAAGACCCATCTTTCTATCTTTTCAAATCCTTCAAAGCTCCATTTTGGTGCCATGAGAAAACTCCATTGATGGAGGAAAACCAAGTTTGAAGAGCTCATTAGCTTCTCCATTCTCTTAAGGTAAAGAAAATGTAAGAAAAACCATGTTTCCATCATTTCTTGTACATGGCCGAAAATTCCTTCTCATGGGGCAATGTTTTTATGCCTTGTTCTAGCTTGATTTATTCACCAAGGACTAGTGGAGGTCCTATTTCATTCAATGCCCAAGTCTACTTTGAGACTTCAAGGTAATAATCCACTTTTATGCTTTAGAACACATTTCTAACCTAGGTTTTCATTCCTTGAGATTAGTGCATTGTTTAGTACTCATATGAGTCATTGAATATTGATTAGAACATTGGCAAGGGGAATTTAAGTGGTGGCCGAGATCTATGCAAGAAGAAGGTCTAAGGAGGAGATTAAGATAAGCTTGAAAAAACAAGGTAAAATGCTTACCTAATGGTGGTTTAAGATTAAGGAATGAGTTTTAGATAAGTACCAATGTAGCTTAGAGCTTACATTGTGTATTGGGTTATATAACCTAAGAAAAAGAACTTAAACAAGCTTATGAACTTGTGATTAAGGAGCTAATGAGAATGATTTAGTAATATAAGTTTAAGGTGGGTTTTAAGAGAATTATAACTACTATGAGATTGATGAGTGTATTTGCAGGTTGAAAGCTTTTATATGTGGGAAATTCAGTGTTTAAGTTTAAGTCATTTAAGGGCCTAAGAGCCATGTCATTTAAGAGCCTTAGTGCTATGCAATTTAAGATTATTGCAATATATTGAGTTTGTTGTGAATGAGTTGGTTTTGGTGATGAGATGTGATGAGAAAGAACTTGATGTGTGTGTGAGATGGTTGAATGAGGAAAAATAATGTGTTTGGGCATGATATGATGCTAGAGGTGCTATGACGAAATTTGAGTAGAAAATAAGTGTTTAGGTGATGGTGGTGAATTAACATGACCCAGGATTTACTAGGAGTCATTATGAGGAATTTGAGTGGAGATTAGTTAACTAAGGAGTTCTTGAGGTTTAGAATGACCTAGAGACGTCTAGGAGGAATTAGAGGATTGGTGAGTGTTTTTGAACACACCAAAATCATGAGATGAGGAGTGTAAGACTTGTGCATAAGTTTAAGGAGATGGTGTAATGCTTAAGGTGATTTAGATATGTTCTAAGGGAATTTAATGACTAAGGAAGTACTAGGAAGTCTTAGAGGTTGTTTTGATGAAAAAGGGGTGAGATAAAGTGTTATAATGAGTTATAATGACTTAGGCATTACTTTGAAGGATTTAGGAATCAAGAGAATGTAATTGAGTATTTCGGACTTAGGCAAATGTTGGTAAACAACTAGGAAGGAAATAAGGTGTTGATGGATGGAAGCTTAAGCTTGTGAAGGAACTTTAAGTAAATGCATAAAAGAATTTTCGATGGTGAAAGATGCTTGGGAGATGATGTTATAGTGGTAAGGAAAACATTTGGCATAGTGGTTACATTAAGTATGAACCACCACCTAGAACCTAGAGGAAAACGTTACAAGTGTTAGCATTATTACAAGAAATGCATAATGACTAAGGTGGATCTTGGTGAATGATTTAATGTGTTTGGATGAGGGCTTAAGGTGTATTTGAAGTGCCCAAATGAGGTTATAACATATTAGGATATATGAGGAGAAGTTAGGAGTTGAAAAGAGAATTTAGAAACAAGGTTCTGGAGCCGACCGACCTTGGGACCGGACTTGCAAGGTCGGTCGAGCTCAAATTACACTACCGGAGAAAGTTTCTGGAATGGACCGACCTTGGGACCGGACTTGCAAGGTCGGTCGGGCATGTATTTTGTACGGTAATGAGCCTCTGGAATCGACCGAACATGGGACCGGACTTGGCAAGTTCGGTCGAGCTTAAATTTCCCTCGGGGAAACTCTCAGGAATGGACCGACCTTGGGACCGGACTTGCAAGGTCGGTCGGGGTAGAATTTTCAAATGGAGAAGTCTTCTGGAATGGACCGACCTTAGGTAAGGTCGGTCGGAAGTTCGGTCGGGCCAAAAAAAAATAAAAATTTAAATTCTAAGTAAGGTAATAGGTAATAAGGTATACCTTTGGTAGGGTGGTAATGATTAGGACACTAAGAACTTAAGGGATTAAGTTAAGTTAAGTATAAACTTAAACGTTTAAGATTAAGTTTGTAAGATTAAGTTGTAAGACTTAAGAGGTGTTAGGTGGGGATCATTAAGGAATTAAGTAAGTTAAACAAGTTAAGTAAGTCATATTAAGTTAAGTGATTAACAACCTAAACTGAATGAATGTTTTAGGACTTGGGAGTTTGGACTCCGGAAGAGAGTAAGCAGCCGAACGACCAACGGTGAACGGTACAGTTCTTTTGTGACCTGCTTGCTAACGAGGTGTCCCTCGGCTTGTGTGCTATTTGTTTTTGTGTGCTCACTAAACAAGATAAAGCATACAACCGGAATATATTATATTATTGTATGGCTGTGTGATGTTTCAAACTAACACACATACCGTGAGAACTTACTAACCAATGTTTAGTAAGAAATTGAGTGAGACTAAGGAACGCCCCTAATAAGGGACGATATGAACCGAAAGAGGTTAACCAACAAACCTGGTCTTGAGACTATTACTAACTGGAACTTGAGTGAGGAAACCCGGGACCGATCTCCGGTCATGCATGCTAAGGAAAAAGGGGGACGGTATCTGAATCAGATCCGCCCTCCGCTAAGCACTTGTCTTCGACTTGTAGCCTAGGGCCGGTTGCCGCTCAGCTACGCTGGATCCCCGTCCAGGGTAGGTGGCATTAAGATGGTGCGGTGGGATCACCTAAATCCCAGGCTTGGACTTAGGCTACAACCATTCCCCTCCAAGAACGGTTTGTATTTTGAGAATAAGTTAAGATTAAGATAAGTTACAATCATTCCTTTTTAAAGGATGATTTGTATGTTAAGATTAAGATTCAGTTAGATTAAGATAAGTTACAATCATTCCTTTTTAAAGGATGATTTGTATGTTAAGATTAGATTCAGTTAAGATTAAGATAAGTTGCAACCATTCCTATTAAAGGATGGTTTGTATAATTAAGATTAAGATAAGTGACATCCACTCCTTATTTAAGGATGGTTGTTGCTAAGATTAAGATAAGACTAAGATTGAGATGAGATAAGGTTGGTCTAAGATTAAGAGGAACATACTTAAGGAGTTAAATAACTAACTCTCTAATTAAGGGACGCATTTAAGTCGTTCATTGTGTGTGAACTTTGATCGTTCATATTGGATTTGTTTACAGCATTTACTATTTTTGTGCATTTAATCAACCTCCATGCTATCGACAATTAGTCGTCGTAGCCACGTTAGCTTGGGGGCTATGAGGGGATCGTACCAGCATTCGTGCTGACCCCTTTGGGGGCTGTTTTTTACTACACAGGTACATCAGGAAGCGGCCGACGTGAGAGTAAGAAGAGGATACAGTTGTTAAGGGTTAATGTGGCCTACGAGTTGTGCATGTACACTCGTATGGCAATTTGTGAGTTAAGATGTATAGGATGTGAGGGGTTGTAAGAAGGATATGTATATGGTAAATTGTTGTACTAATGTTCGGTATATTCTATAGTCAGACCGTGGCAAGGTCCTGGATTGTAAAGAATTCCGCTGTGACATGTATTATATATGCTGTTAATTGCGAGACCACAATTGGATTGAGTTGGGGTGTTACAAAAAGTGGTATCAGAGCGTAGTTACGCTCTGAGACAAAATACCGAACTTAGGAGAATGATGAGGTGAGATTGAGTTATAGGTAAGGGTTGAGAGATAGAGTGAGAGGTGCGTTAGTCAGGACTTCCCGGTGTTTACTGGACATCCATAGTACCTAGGCCCGCCCTCCACATCCCTAACCCTAAATATGTGGAACAAACGCCAGATAGAAGAAAGCCTTCTCTTACTCGGAGAAACCCGATCTGGCAGTTAGTTAACAGTGAGCAATACAAGAAGCAACTTGTTGTACAACGGTTACGGAGAACTGGGAGGTTTTTAATGGAGCACAACAGAGAAACAGGCGCTACCTATGGAATTCTATCAATGTGGGAACGGTAATTACCGGCAACATGGGTCGACATGCTACGCAGTCGAAATAACCCGCAATACCAATGATAAGGAAAGCACTACGGGTGCAATAGAAAGGAAATGATAAGAGACATGAGTGCCGGACAGCGGTCCAAGTGAGCATAACAGTGGGATAATACAAAGCCTGAGATTTGAGATTACTGGAAAGTCCAGTTAGAAACGGAACTCCAACCCCATACAACAAGGAAGGTTATAAAACCTGGCCAACATAATACGGACGACGATAGGAACTCATATAAATGGTATACCGGAATAGGACTACAATGTAGTGCCTAAAGGAAAATCGTTGCTTAGAAACCACAACAAAACGTGTGAAGATAGGAGGGAGGATTAAGACATAAGAAAATATTAAGGGGTTCCCTCAGGAAGAGGAACACCTTGATAAATGACAGTGCTGTCAAACAACAAGGAAACTACCGGATGGACGGTTATCCAAAATAAGAGATTATCGAAGGAGTCCCGAGGACTATCAATTACATGGAAATTAGAAGGAAGTGTCACTACCGATGTACCTTGTACCAATAACCCTCCTGCATGGCGCACTTGCCATAGCAAGTGCTACCACGGTTAAGCTACACAAAAGCCATCAAGGCGAGATAGGAGAACGCTACAGTTGTAACACATATAATACCGGATTGTAAATCCATAAGAACAGAAAAATAAGACCTTGGAAAGGCCCGACGGCCTGACCATGATGATGAGATGACACACCAGTCTGCTGGGAGCAGAACTTGGACAAAGTATTAAACCGTATGAATTAACAACGGTAAAACCCACTACAACAACAACCGACAGTACGGTAAGGACACAATCTTGAACTCCAAGGGGAAAACCTAAGAGATCGCTCGGTAATGCGAGCAAAAACACTATATAAGCAATGATAAACAAGGGATGTATTATAAGATACTATTGAGACTGTTGAAGCATCGACTTACAACGAAAACGGGATAAGACTCCCAGAGTGACCATTAAGGATACCAATAACAACATTCCTCATGAAGATGTTGGAAAACCCAGAAAACAAGGATAAAAGAAATAACGTAAGCTATAACCTACCAAGGATTAAAGTCGTACAACCCTGGAAAGGAAAGCTCAGAGGACTACCCCACGAGCGGGCATAGTCGAGCCGAACAACTGATGAATGACAGTTAACATTGTTTGTTTAACTCATTAACACCCAAGTACGATTGATCATCAAAGGGTGGCGTAATCAACAGAAGTTGAACGAAGCGTTGAGATGGAAGTATAAGATGACAGAATGATATCCAACTTGGACACCTTAAGGCAAACACCTAGTACGAACTGAACCTTAATTACTAAAGGACATAAGTCTAAAAACGACAGCATTGTCAAAGACTAAGTAACCTCAGATCACCTGAACAACTTCCCTAGCAGGAAGCAGGATGCAGCAACTTATCATGAAACCCGATACTACATTTAGTATGTAACCTAACGGTGGATAGTGCTCAAAGAACCAGAATCTTACAAGGGATGACCTGCAGATGAGTAAGAGCACAAATAATGAACTGAGACATTAAGCACTAAGAGCCTACGAGCCAAGGATGTTAACCACATCAGAGCCCGAGGCGCAATAAGTTATAAGAGAGCTTGTTTAAGACACGAAGGGACTACAATTTGTAGATATGAACGGTTACCAAACCTATAATTTAGATTGGGAAGAACATTACCAAGAAAGGGTACCAATGAGAAAATTGAGTTAATGCTAAGGACAGGAGCGGAGAACGAACCATGCCTTTTAGGGTGGGGATACCTCTCCTTGTTGTGAGGCCATGAGTGGGAATGAACCCCTCAAAAGGGCTTTCACTTATTAGAGATGCAATACGCTTTTGCTAGAGAATGGAAACTGTAAAATTGAGATTTCTTTAGAACATATCAGATACACTTGAGTAATAAGGAAGGTTGCACAGATAGACCCCATATCCAACACCCAGGATGTTAGAATTAGTAATGGTCAGAGATAAACATTGAGTGCACAACATGGCACGTCAAATGACCAATGCTCCGAAGAGCTTGTGATTCAGTGGATGACTTCTTCAGTAATCGGTAGAATTACATGGTAGATAACGTCATAAGAAAGAAAGAATGTGAGGGAAATCGGCCTACTTACGAATCTGAGATTGAAGCAGAACACCTTCGTATTAAGAGTGAACTATTTTACACCATGGTAACACAACCGCTATACACCGGAATGAGAGAACTCCCAGTGTGTTTACACCAAGAAGGGATTGAGTATAAGGTAAGACATTAGAATAAGTGAATAAGAGGTTGCACCATTAATGGACAACATGGTAAGGGCCAACTACCACGGTACTGGTGGTCGTAAGTACAATAGTTATATAAGTGGATTAAGTCATGGTGCGCGGTAAAAGCGACCGTTAGGTATGAGCCGTCAAATGTTGACACTGAGGCAATTAGATTTATGAGTTAAGACCAGTATAAGTAAGAAAATAAGATGGTAGACGAACTGAGCATTGAGGCCAGTAGTCTGGACTTGGTTTGGTAAGATTACACAGGAAGCACACAACCCATTCCTTAAGGAACTGGAAGTGCATTCCTAATAGCATAAATGTGAGGAACAAGATAAGAGGCTCTACGGAAGAGACCTCAATTATTAAGAGACCGAATCAGTACGGAATACAGAAAGGAGCTGGAGCATACCATAACCAAGAACACAGTAACTGGATTTCCCTTGATTGACTTCAAGAAGAACAATAAATGTTATTATGGAACGATGAAAGAGGAGATCGACAACAGAATACTTCATAATTAGCAATAGCTAAACGTGTGACGACACTATGAGTTTACTAAAACGAGACGTGGGACGACTGCACCCCACAGGGGCTTGCAGGCCTGACACGCTCATTTAGTTAGTTGGGTAAGTAGTAATGTACTAGTAAGGTACCCCATGCATGTAGACGCGTGGTGTAAGGAACACGGGAGGTAGTCGACTCCGTACCACGGACAACGACGCAAGATCACACAAGAGCAGCTACTACCACAAACAGTCGAAGAGAAGAATTCAGTTGAACCAACAACACGAGAAATCAGAGAATGAATAATTAAGGACTATGGAATGCGAAGAGCACGAATTGTTAAGTACAGACATTGAACATGCCTTAAGATATAAGAGATTAAGACTGTAAAGCGCATTACGCACTAAACAGTAGTTTCAGACTAAGAATCATCCTCAGACCAAAGGTCAGTTGGGGAGAACAATTTAGACATTCGAGAAAATACTAAGAGTATGAGCGTAAGATCTTCAAGGAAAATGGATAGACGAGTTACAACTCATTAAGGCCGTGTATATATAAAGATAACACGTGTCCATTGAGACAATTAAGCCTAAGATTATCAGAGTCGCGCAGCGGAAGCTAGCAGACCACTACTTTGAGATTAGACCAAACTAAGTTAAGAATACGGTATAAGTACCGTTAAGAATCCTCGATACAGAGACTAAGTCATTTCTGATCGAATTATAAGTAAGATATATGACGTGGAAGCTAGAATGCTTGGTGAGAATTAGACATCTTGAACTTATGTTCAAAGATGATGTGACGCTGATTACGTGGGCGTAATCCATTTTAAGGGGGGTAGAGCGAAAACCGCTTAGCGTATGTTTGTGTACTGAGTACATAAACTACGGTGTGCATAGCACAAAATAATTTGAGAATATGTTTTACATAAACATTTTGAGATAAATTACGGTTATTGCACACAGAAGATGTGAATACCATACATATTAAGTACATATCTTGTTAACTCCGGTGTGAGTACAAGTTAAGAGAATTAAGGAAGAGGTTTAAGGAGACTTAAGGAATAAGGAATATATGAGGTATGAGTCGATATGAGACTGTGTGTGAGATATGAATAAGATTACACTATGAGATATTATTTGATATGAGTATGAGGAAGAAGATAGTAATGCTATGAGATATAAGATGGTGAGAAATGGTATGAGACTGTAATAGTACTTAGTAGGAAGTTAAGCCCTGAGGTAAGTACTAAGAGATGAATTGGGAATGTTTGATGGACTGAGTCCACACTTTGGAGATGTATTGATCATGATTAGAAGAACTAGAAAGATAGAAAATTGGACATGATTGAATTATTTGGATGTTTGAAAATGACGTGGGAAGTGGAACTTGATTTTCTAGGGATCAAGGGAAGCCGAACACAAATTGGGGTGGAAGGATAGTTCTACACTGATGCTGATCACATCAGGGTTGGATGATTCCTGAAACTCCCTACCAGTGGTCACAATTAAATCACACAATGAATAGAGGCCTTAGGATAAAATGAAATTGGAGTTGATTGTATTTTTAATTAGAGGAATTATTCCTCACATGACCTCGTAAAAAGGATTACCTTTTTACTGAGTCTCGCCCATGAAGTCGAGGACGCACGAGCCTTTGTCTTCGGACCGGTGACATGGGGAGAGCAGAGTGTTTTTGTAACACCCCAACCATTATTCTCGTCATTACCTCTTAACTGTTACTAATTACTCCTACTCACGCAGCGGAACTCTAATTACAACGAGGGGTGAAACAACGCCGTTAGCCACCCATGTGGCTAACCAGGCCTTTCTTACATACCGTAACGGTCTGATGAACTGGAACAACCGAGTACTTCATACAAATACAATACTCAATTCATACCTCTACTATACCGAGTCTACAATATACGGATGCCGATAACATACTCGGACTTACACCTCATTCAAACGCATAAGTAATTACAATCTAACTACCCATGCACACTGCAGTCCCCGTCCTACTCTCTCGAACGGTGGACAGCTTCAAGTACCTGCACACTAAAAACGTTCCCCCTAGGGGGTCAGCTTACGCTGCGCATGAAATTCGCATATACCGCGTGCTAACCGCGGTACGCCGACTACTTTGGGTCGGATATACATGGAGTTCATTTTAATCAAACAACATGCATCATGGCAATACAATATATATGTATATCACACAAGGAATCTACATCCAATCACGGAACACGATTCCTAACTAACATAACAATGTTGTTAGTGGTAACTGGTTACTCTTAGGCATTGAGGGTTATTCCTCGCTATGCCTTGTTTACTTATTCAGTACCTCACCCGCTCTCTCGGGTTACTTATTCATGTACACCCCTTCTCTTGGGCTACTCATTCTTATACTTACCCATTCTCTCGGGTTACTCATACATATACTCACCCCTTTCTCTCGGGTTATTTATACTCGTTATCTCACCCACACTCTTAGGTTATTCATACTCAAGCTCTTGTAGATTCTCGAGACACTACAGGTCTCCTACGTCACGCTTGTTACTCTTATACATACTTAAGCCAAAACTCATGGCTCTCTAGCATAGTCTTACTTCCCCGGTTTCGACCCTACTCTGGGTCTAGCATGGTGGGAAGGTTCAACTAGCTCACGGAACTCTCTCTTAGTTCCTATCTCTTTTACTTAGGTCCGACTACTCTCGGACTACTCTCGTTCCCATACACTCTCTCTCGGAGTTATAGTAATATCATGTATATTAGTCTAGAAGCATCATTCTCGATGTTTCTAATGACTTTGGGAACTTTACTTAAATTCGGGTAATCTTAGGTTTAAGTGTTACCCTCACAATCATATGCTTGTACATTCGGATATTTTCTTATACCGAGTAAAATCCTCATATAAGAGGTCGACCGTATCTCAAGGGAGTCACATAGTCCCTTAGGTCTCTTTTACCTTTCTTATATGTTTACATTATTGGACTAACTTCAATCCTCTCAATGGAGGTCATTTATCTCTCCACTCATATTTATTTCGTGGATTGTTTCAATAAGGTTCTCTAACCGTTATCGGGTATATACTCAACCCGTACATCTCCTCGCATTTTAGGGAGTTCATATGTTTGTGTTATCGTTATACTTTAATCGATAGCTTGTGTGTGTTTGCATAATACCATTGGTTATGTGACTACCCGTTCAACGGGTTTCTAGTCAATCAGTACTCACTAAGAGTCGGTCTATGCACTAAGTTAGACCACACCGGCATACAAGTATGTTAGCTCATTCAACATACAACAATGCATGCATAATCAAACAAGGGATTATTTTCATGCTTTAATCTTGATTAAGCCGGCACACAAACACACAAATCAGAGTAACTCGGTTAGCATACGGGGCATGAGAAAATCATACCTTTCACCGGGGTTCTTACTTTACCGTGGCATCTCACCATGCTCGGGTCACGCACGACTCTCTGATAATGTTTCAAACATTATTATTAATACTAAGATCATACGGAACATAATTAAATGTTATTCCCGTAGTTACCCCGTTATCCCGTTATCTTGGTTTCACTCTTGTTCATTTGAGTTCTCACTTCTCAAACACTTCTAACACTTTCTTACACTTCTTAAGGCCTTTACATGTTACCAAAGGCGGCCTTAACATCTTATAACATCATTAACATTCAAACCCCCATCATTCACAACCTTTAAAATACTCTCTGTAGGTTTCTGGGGGTGGTCCGGGACTTGGTCCTCATCCTAAGTCCCGGACCAATTCATTATCTAACTCTCGGGTGAAAAACAACACCTGGTCCGGGACCTTGTCCTGGAGTATAGTCCCGGACCAAAGCAGGGGGTGTGCTCTCGGCATAAAAACAGGGGGTGGTCCGGGTCCTTGTCCATGGACTAGGTCCCGGACCCTGCTACAACCTGAAACAGACATTATTTTTCACCCCCATTTCAACCCTTAATCCACACTCAATCTTTCCCTAATCTTTCCACAAGATTTCTACATGTTTAGTCACCATTAATCATGCTCTAAACCCCTTCAAATCATGGGTTAAACCCTTACTCAAATTCTTGCCCAAAATCACAATTTTGCATTCTCCTTTTGCACTAATGCACACTTGTGCATTTTTCTAACCTCTCTTGATACTTACATTATTGTTCTCTCTTCATTTAACCATTCCAAAACTTCCAAGATAATGCACACCTCATACCAAGTTCCATGACTCACTCTAAAAACCTTAAATTCTCATTCCTTCTTCCTAAAGCTCCTTAGGCATTCACACTAGTTCTTGCTACAGATTTTAGCATCAATCTCCTCTCTTTAAACAAGTATTCCCATGGTGATTTTCTAAGCCAAAACAACCACCATCAACACCAAGTTTCTCTAGGTCATTACTTACTCACAACCATACACAATCCACTTAAATTTCTACACAAATTTCGCCATAACTTGGCTACATCTCTTAACATTACCCAAAGCTCATTTCCTCACATCATTCATCCTTAAACTAGCCAAACCACAAGGGTTCTATCAGCACACATACAAACCCATCAATACTCATTAATTCCTCCAAAGGTAACATAATACATACATCATTAAATGCAAAGCTCCTTGGCTCTTAAATCAAGCATTAATTCACAAGTGCATCAAGCATTACTACAACTCTTCCTCATCTCGACAATTCACATGTCATTATATGTTAGGGTTCATTAATCAATTTAACCCTTCCCAAAATACCAAAAGCATTAAGTTAGGCTCCAAGGTAAATTTATTTACCTTAACTTCACAAGCCTTTACTCTTTTCACTCCTCTTCTTTCTCTTCTCTTTTCTCTTGCTTGAGAATCGGCCAAAGGCCAAGAAATTGCCCATCTCCCATTCAATACACAAGGCAAGAAATGAGTTTAAGTAAAAACACCTAACCTCATTAATTTAAAATGCTTAAAGCTCTAAAATGGGTGATTACCTTGAAACCCTAGGATGAGGTTTTGATCAAGAATCAAAGGGGAAACTCCCAACCACCATTTGAAGACTTGGAGAATAGCTCAAACAAGGAAAAACCAAGGCATTACAACTTGCCAAAATCGGCCAACACAAGAGGGTGAACAAAAGATGCATTTTCTTTGGATATTTTTACCTTGGGTGAAAGAGGAGGCTTCAAGCTCCAAGGTTATGTGCTTTTCTCCTCAAATGGGCAACACCCATGAAAATGAAACTCACCATTTTCGAGTTTTGAAAAGAGAGGATGATAGAGGGTGATGAGAGGATCACAAATATGTGATTATTTTGAGTTTGGAGCTTAAATCAAGCTTGGGCAAGAAGGAGAAAGGTGTAGAAGCCATGGAGTGGAGCTCCATTATCGTTCCAGAACAGAGGGAAGGAGGGAGTACGATCGGGAAAGGAAGGAGGAAGGTGGGGAAGAAAAGAAAAAGTGAGAGGAGGAGAGAGACTAATGTGAGTACTTATCCCTTTTTACTTTTACTCTTCTTTTTCTTTTCTTTCCTTTTCTTTTCTTCTTTATTTGTGTGTGAGAGGCTACTTAGCCAATTAAAATCGGCCCCCACCTGTAGGTGTGAGCTGGAGCGTTTTTTTTTATTTCTGACAGAAAACGCTCATTATTTTACCCGGTTTGACACTATTCACTAACCGGGCCCGTTTTTCGGATTTTTCCCGTTTCTTTACTTTTAATGGTTATTAAGCTTCCATTAATACTTAATTATAGTTATTTAATCAACTATAATTTTTACGGGTCCGTTTGACCACTTAAAGTCACGTTTTCGGGTTTTCTCGAAAAACGTGCTTTTAAACTCCGTTGGCGTTTTAATCCATTATTTGGATCCGTTTTCTTCGGGAATCATTCCCGTATAATAATTAGGCCTAACTAAGCCTTAGGAATCCATCTCGGACCCTCTCGAGATCATATATCTCTTATACTCATTTAACGCGCATTTTAGCGTTTTTCGCTTTTCAAGCGTTTTCTCTTTTCTTTTGGTTTTATTCTTTTTACCAGTACTCTTTAGGCACCATTAGGCCCTTAATAATTTTATTAGAGTAATTTAATCACCATTTTAGTCCGGGGTATTAAAATCTACCCCCCTTAGGAACTTTGTCCTCAAAGTTGGTGAATCTAATGGTTACTCTCATGGCTCTATGCCAAGGTTATAATACATGTATAACCTTACAGACTCCACAAGTCAGTCACATTCATACTACACATACACACACAAATCACAGCATGTATAGCAATCAAAAATACTCTTTTACTCTCTCCATGGATCGGTCCGAAGACAAGAAGGCACTACAGTCCTCGATCCATATGAGTAATCTACTACTGATCCCTCAGGTACCGGTCACGTTGAACACTTACTCTTTCTGGTTCACGGCCGTTTCATGACAAATGGGCACTTACTCTCTCTGGCCCACGGTCCCTTCGGTTCTGATCAAAACGTTACACATATACATATCCTCAGGCACTCTGGTTGACTCACTCAACACAGGAACATCTCAGGGTACTCTCCCCGTCCCGCTGCCTTTGGAAAAATCACACACTGACACCGCCCCAACCGGTCACTTAGGACCGCCGCACGTACGGTGCAATGGTTTCAAAACTAATACACGCCCACCGTTCTACCGGTCATCAAGACTTAAGGCTCAGCCATCGGCGGGTGATAGCGGTTTCAAAACCAGTTTTCATTTCCATCTTCATACTTGAAGAAAATTCTTTTTCAAAATCTGTTTGAAAATTCTTTTTAAAACATCACACAACTCCAAATCAATTTATGGTAGCTGTATCTTTCTTAGCGTGATTACTTGTGACCACTTATAGGGAGCTTCAGGAATCATCTAACCCTGATGTGATCAGCATCAGTGTTGAACTATCCTTCCACCCCAATTTGTGTTCGGTTTCCCTTGATCGCTAGCAGATCAAGTTCCACCTCCCACGTCAGTTTCAAACAATCAGATAGTCAAACATTTTTGTTTTCTATCTTTTACTCTTTCTAGTCTATTCACGAAACAATTCGTTTCAATTAATCTCTAGTTCCTAGTACTTAGGTCATTTGTCATTCTCATTGCTTCACTACTTTACCTAGGTATTCCATACCGATGGCTTCATTTACTCAAATTGTTGCTCAATTTAAAACACATAACATACAACTCCAAAGGATGGAACTCACTCCATCTATCATTCTCAAATAAAATCACCTAGGGAACTCACTCCCTCTTAGGTTACACATCGGTTTCATGCCGATTCATACTCATCATAACTCATGTCTAATCTCACTAGACATATACTATAGGGATTCTCATTCCCAGGAGTTTCTCTACTCCTCTTTTCATATATTACATTCTCATTACTTGCATCTCTCATGCACCATACTCATTATTACACAATGAATGGGTACCTATGTTTATGTAACATAAGTTCCAATCATCAAAACAATTTCTTTTTGTGCTATGCACATAGTAGTTTACGCACCAATACGTAAAACATACTCTAAGCGGTTTCTCGCCCTACCCCCCTTAAAAGGGGTTACGCCCGCGTAACCAACCTTATGAAGTGTTTAAACTTCAGTACGGTTAATTAACTCATAATCGGGTTAGGTTCTAGCCTCTAGGGCTTCAAGGGGTTTATCACACAGGTATACTTAACCCTGAATCACGGTCCACAAGCTTCTGCTGCGTGACCTGATAACTAGAGCTTAATTCGCTCTTTGGTATTCTCAATGTATTTCAATCGTCGCTTGGTATCTCTTACCGTATGCGAATTCGATGAGTTATAGATTTTCTCTCCAACTCTCTGGAAATCTATTTGTATAACTCTGTATACCTTCGTGGTTATTCGCTTACTTTTCCCGACTTATTGTCGGTTGAGGTCAAGCTACTACTTAGCATGTAGTGCTTCCTCGTTTAATAGTGGCTCATGGATTACGTTTGTTTCTTGGTTTTGTACCAGAGTTCTTCATTCGTACCTCTCTGCATTTTTCCACATATCGATCCTGGGCCCTGTGGGTTACTGCCCACGTTCTTTGTGCATCTTTGGCCAATGGCCGCACGGTTATCTCTCTAGATTCTCACTCAACAGGCTTCGTTGACATTTCTCAATTCCTGGCTCTCCCACTCGATATTACCGCACAAGTGCAATACCAAAACACTCAGTCATACAGAGTGCAGAAGCGTAAACCCTTGACGGTAAATCTCTCATGAGATAGGAATGATCATGTCTCCTTTACCACATTCTTCATCAACTCTAATCACTATCTGAATATACTTTACAATGGTCGCTTACTGCGCACCTTGGTCTTTCTCATTTCTATGGCATCCGCTACTACTTTAGCTTCCGCCAGGTGTTCTCGCCATTTACACGATGGCTTGCCATTCACTTGGCTCAACAATATACGCTATTCTTTAAATCTCTCTGCGCGCTTGCGCACTGCTTACTCTGCAGTTCATACTGTACACATACAGTGTTCACTACTCATCCGATTACTCTATCGGTTTCCTTTTACTGCTATCGAGGTTCCTCTTTATACTCTACTATTGTTCATATACTCATTGGCAATATACACATGTTCAAGTTTTACTACACTGCACTAGCGGTTTCACATTTCATACCTAGGTGGTAGCCTTTCTCTGGAGGATTCACGCAAATGCCGCTCCATAGGCCCCACAATAATAAGTGGTGTCCCCACTCTAAGGTGGTGGTTCACGCTCCACAATAACTCTTACGCCTTTATGCATATGTTTTACTACGTTTGGATCTACAAGTTGTAGTTGGTTCTATCGGCTTACAAGCCACCTTCCTCGAGTATGCTCATGCGGCTGTTTATACAAGTTTCTTCTTCTCCGTACACCATTCAATGGTTTGGAGGTATTACTGGGTTTTTCGATAAGGTTGTCTCACACACTTCCATACATGGAAGGCCCTTTTCTACTAGGTATTAATTCATGCCCTCTAGCATTTTAGGGTATCCCGTGTTACGAGGGATCCCTTCGGGTTCTGCCCGAGTGTTTGCTTAAACACTTGTGTTCTCAACACGATAATTCGTTCAACTACTGTTGACTCCGGCACCCTTCTCGGATTGCTCCTGGGTGTTACTGAGTAATGCCATTACATTTGGCTTGTACTCATGGTTATGTTCAGTTGTGACTTCGCCTTGCGGCTATGTCCTTGACTATCCCGTTTAGGGTTGTAATGTCTCTCATTATTGGATAGGTCCTTGGTACCTTCTAATACCTTCTAGGTCTGGTCATTATTCTCTTCAGCGAGGTATAAAGTGGGAATTCTATCCCGTTTATCGTACATTAATAAATTCATTTAGGCATTCGCCGTATTATTTACACTGGTATTCACCCAGTTATTAGGTATTTCCTGAGACATATCCAATGTCTGTACTTAATACTCTGTGCTTCTCGCGCTTATTAACGCTATATCCTTAGGTCCGTCACCTTACTGGATTCTAGACTCCTTAATCTTGGTAAGCTTCCTTATGTTCTTCGATCATTCGAGGTGTCCAACTGTCTTGGTTTGAATTGGCTCTTTCGTCCGTAGTATGGAGTGGGCTACTTCCCGTGTACCGTACTCTACTTGTATACATACATGGAGTATCTTATTGATACGTTACCACTTACCCGACTAACTCATAACTGGTCTGTCAGGCCCGCAAGCTCCTTTGGAGTGCGGTCGTTCCATGTCTCGTTTAGTACACCGTAGTGTCGGTCACACGCCTAAGTGAAGTATTCTGTTGCCAACTCTTCTTATATCGTCCTATGATAATTTACCATGGTTCTCCGGTTTGGTTTAAAAAAAACTCGGGGGTTTTTGGAAAATTTTATGTTTGAAAGAAAATTCGAGTTTTAAAAGCAAGCTCCTCATGACATTTCAATGCCAGCTGATTCTTACCCAGTCCAGCTTCTTGCTGGCCGGTATGTTCTTTATACAGTGGTCAGGCCTTTAGGCCTTTCCAAGGTTTCGTTTCAGAATTCTTAGGGTTTGTGGTGCTACATTGGCTTCTCTTGCCGTCTTGGTACTTGCTAAGTACTTCTTATTGCAAAGGTTCCTCTAATAATCCCGCTATTACTGCACTTGCCGTGGCAAGTGCGCGGTACAGGTGGTTTTTGGGTTAACTCATACCGGTCACGGTACTGTTCACGTTGTATTTGGTAGCCTCGTTGGCTCTTCCTTGATCCTTTAGTTGGATAACTACTCCTTAGAGTTGCTTCTCATTCATCTTGACATGACTATCATTCATTTAGGTGTTTCTCCACTCTTGGAGTTCCTTATTTACTTAGTTCTAGGTTCTACCTCGTTGTTCGTTCCACGTCTTTACTGTGGTTACCGAGGGTTAAGTCATTCAGGCACTACTGCTGTAGTCCTATTTGGGTGTATCCCGCAGTTATTGTAGCTGTCTAAGCTGTGCCCGTTAGGTATTGCAACCTCTTCGGGTGTGGCAGGGTAGGTGTATCTACTCTTGACTAGATTCTTAGTCGGTTAGCGTACCGTTGATGGTATCGTTTAGTTATGGCGGTCCGTAGGCATGTGTCTCGGTTTTTGTTATTATCATTGCTTCTCATTAATCCGCCTTCTTGCACAGTTAGTGCTTTCTTCTTGCTACTGCTCGGCCAGCTAGGTTCTCGCGACTGCTAAGCATGTCACCCCAAGTTGCCACAGATTTCGGTCTCCTTGGTTTAGGATTTCTCGATCTCTCGCCATTATGTGCGGTTATTGTCATTCCAGTGGGATCCGTCTCCGGGCTTTCCGGTTCTCGGGACTTACCGCATGACAGGTTCTGGTTCATATCGAGATATTTAGTAACTGCCAGATTGGGCTTCCCCTTCTCTCTGGCGTTCTTTCCCAAGCTTTTAATGCGGGGGTTGTGGAGGGCGGGTCTGGTATTGTAGGTATCCAGATCATACTGGAAGTTCCTAACTAGCGCATCTCTCACGCTACCACTCAACCCTTAGCCCTAAGTCTCTATTTCCTAGCTCGGTATTTCCTAGGCTCGGTATTTCCAGTCATCAGAGCGATACTTCGCTCTGATACCATTTTTGTAACACCCTAACCGTTATTCTCGTCATTACCTCTTAACTGTTACTAATTACTCCTACTCACGCAGCGGAACTCTAATTACAACGAGGGGTGAAACAACGCCGTTAGCCACCCATGTGGCTAACCAGGCCTTTCTTACATACCGTAACGGTCTGATGAACTGGAACAACCGAGTACTTCATACAAATACAATACTCAATTCATACCTCTACTATACCGAGTCTACAATATACGGATGCCGATAACATACTCGGACTTACACCTCATTCAAACGCATAAGTAATTACAATCTAACTACCCATGCACACTGTAGTCCCCGTCCTACTCTCTCGAACGGTGGACAGCTTCAAGTACCTGCACACTAAAAACGTTCCCCCTAGGGGGTCAGCTTACGCTGCGCATGAAATTCGCATATACCGCGTGCTAACCGCGGTACGCTGACTACTTTGGGTCGGATATACATGGAGTTCATTTTAATCAAACAACATGCATCATGGCAATACAATATATATGTATATCACAAGGAATCTACATCCAATCACGGAACACGATTCCTAACTAACATAACAATGTTGTTAGTGGTAACTGGTTACTCTTAGGCATTGAGGGTTATTCCTCGCTATGCCTTGTTTACTTATTCAGTACCTCACCCGCTCTCTCGGGTTACTTATTCATGTACACACCCATTCTCTTGGGCTACTCATTCTTATACTTACCCATTCTCTCGGGTTACTCATACATATACTCACCCCTTTCTCTCGGGTTATTTATACTCGTTATCTCACCCACACTCTTAGGTTATTCATACTCAAGCTCTTGTAGATTCTCGAGACACTACAGGTCTCCTACGTCACGCTTGTTACTCTTATACATACTTAAGCCAAAACTCATGGCTCTCTAGCATAGTCTTACTTCCCCGGTTTCGACCCTACTCTGGGTCTAGCATGGTGGGAAGGTTCAACTAGCTCACGGAACTCTCTCTTAGTTCCTATCTCTTTTACTTAGGTCCGACTACTCTCGGACTACTCTCGTTCCCATACACTCCTCTCTCGGAGTTATAGTAATATCATGTATATTAGTCTAGAAGCATCATTCTCGATGTTTCTAATGACTGTGGGAACTTTACTTAAATTCGGGTAATCTTAGGTTTAAGTGTTACCCTCACAATCATATGCTTGTACATTCGGATATTTTCTTATACCGAGTAAAATCCTCATATAAGAGGTCGACCGTATCTCAAGGGAGTCACATAGTCCCTTAGGTCTCTTTTACCTTTCTTATATGTTTACATTATTGGACTAACTTCAATCCTCTCGATGGAGGTCATTTATCTCTCCACTCATATTTATTTCGTGGATTGTTTCAATAAGGTTCTCTAACCGTTATCGGGTATATACTCAACCCGTACATCTCCTCGCATTTTAGGGAGTTCATATGTTTGTGTTATCGTTATACTTTAATCGATAGCTTGTGTGTGTTTGCATAATACCATTGGTTATGTGACTACCCGTTCAACGGGTTTCTAGTCAATCAGTACTCACTAAGAGTCGGTCTATGCACTAAGTTAGACCACACCGGCATACAAGTATGTTAGCTCATTCAACATACAACAATGCATGCATAATCAAACAAGGGATTATTTTCATGCTTTAATCTTGATTAAGCCGGCACACAAACACATAAATCAGAGTAACTCGGTTAGCATACGGGGCATGAGAAAATCATACCTTTCACCGGGGTTCTTACTTTACCGTGGCATCTCACCATGCTCGGGTCACGCACGACTCTCTGATAATGTTTCAAACATTATTATTAATACTAAGATCATACGGAACATAATTAAATGTTATTCCCGTAGTTACCCCGTTATCCCGTTATCTTGGTTTCACTCTTGTTCATTTGATTTCTCACTTCTCAAACACTTCTAACACTTTCTTACACTTCTTAAGGCCTTTCCATGTTACCAAACACGGCCTTAACATCTTATAACATCATTAACATTCAAACCCCCATCATTCACAACCTTTAAAATACTCTCTGTAGGTTTTTGGGGGTGGTCCGGGACTTGGTCCTCATCCTAAGTCCCGGACCAATTCATTATCTAACTCTCGGGTGAAAAACAACACCTGGTCCGGGACCTTGTCCTGGAGTATAGTCCCGGACCAAAGCAGGGGGTGTGCTCTCGGCATAAAAACAGGGGGTGGTCCGGGTCCTTGTCCATGGACTAGGTCCCGGACCCTGCTACAACCTGAAACAGACATTATTTTTCACCCCCATTTCAACCCTTAATCCACACTCAATCTTTCCCTAATCTTTCCACAAGATTTCTACATGTTTAATCACCATTAATCATGCTCTAAACCCCTTCAAATCATGGGTTAAACCCTTACTCAAATTCTTGCCCAAAATCACAATTTTGCATTCTCCTTTTGCACTAATGCACACTTTGCATTTTTCTAACCTCTCTTGATACTTACATTATTGTTCTCTCTTCATTTAACCATTCCAAAACTTCCAAGATAATGCACACCTCATACCAAGTTCCATGACTCACTCTAAAAACCTTAAATTCTCATTCCTTCTTCCTAAAGCTCCTTAGGCATTCACACTAGTTCTTGCTACAGATTTTAGCATCAATCTCCTCTCTTTAAACAAGTATTCCCATGGTGATTTTCTAAGCCAAAACAACCACCATCAACACCAAGTTTCTCTAGGTCATTACTTACTCACAACCATACACAATCCACTTAAATTTCTACACAAATTTCGCCATAACTTGGCTACATCTCTTAACATTACCCAAAGCACATTTCCTCACATCATTCATCCTAAAACTAGCCAAACCACAAGGGTTCTATCAGCACACATACAAACCCATCAATACTCATTAATTCCTCCAAAGGTAACACAATACATACATCATTAAATGCAAAGCTCCTTGGCTCTTAAATCAAGCATTAATTCACAAGTGCATCAAGCATTACTACAACTCTTCCTCATCTCGACAATTCACATGTCATTATATGTTAGGGTTCATTAATCAATTTAACCCTTCCCAAAATACCAAAAGCATTAAGTTAGGCTCCAAGGTAAATTTATTTACCTTAACTTCACAAGTCTTTACTCTTTTCACTCCTCTTCTTTCTCTTCTCTTTTCTCTTGCTTGAGAATCGGCCAAAGGCCAAGAAATTGCCCATCTCCCATTCAATACACAAGGCAAGAAATGAGTTTAAGTAAAAACACCTAACCTCATTAATTTAAAATGCTTAAAGCTCTAAAATGGGTGATTACCTTGAAACCCTAGGATGAGGTTTTGATCAAGAATCAAAGGGGAAACTCCCAACCACCATTTGAAGACTTGGAGAATAGCTCAAACAAGGAAAAACCAAGGCATTAAAACTTGCCAAAATCGGCCAACACAAGAGGGTGAACAAAAGATGCATTTTCTTTGGATATTTTTACCTTGGGTGAAAGAGGAGGCTTCAAGCTCCAAGGTTATGTGCTTTTCTCCTCAAATGGGCAACACCCATGAAAATGAAACTCACCATTTTCGAGTTTTGAAAAGAGAGGATGATAGAGGGTGATGAGAGGATCACAAATATGTGATTATTTTTGAGTTTGGAGCTTAAATCAAGCTTGGGCAAGAAGGAGAAGTGGTAGAAGCCATGGAGTGGAGCTCCATTATCGTTCCAGAACAGAGGGAAGGAGGGAGTACGATCGGAAAGGAAGGAGGAAGGTGGGGAAGAAAAGAAAAAGTGAGGGAGGAGAGAGACTAATGTGAGTACTTATCCCTTTTTACTTTTACTCTTCTTTTTCTTTTCTTTCCTTTTCTTTTCTTTCTTTATTTGTGTGTGAGAGGCTACTTAGCCCATTAAAATCGGCCCCCACCTGTAGGTGTGAGCTGGAGCATTTTTTTTATTTCTGACAGAAAACGCTCATTATTTTACCCGGTTTGACACTATTCACTAACCGGGCCTGTTTTTCGGATTTTTCCCGTTTCTTTACTTTTAATGGTTATTAAGCTTCCATTAATACTTAATTATAGTTATTTAATCAACTATAATTTTTACGGGTCCGTTTGACCACTTAAAGTCACATTTTCAGGTTTTCTCGAAAAACGTGCTTTTAAACTCCGTTGGCGTTTTAATCCATTATTTGGATCCGTTTTCTTCGGGAATCATTCCCGTATAATAATTAGGCCTAACTAAGCCTTAGGAATCCATCTCGGACCCTCTCGGGATCATATATCTCTTATACTCATTTAACGCGCATTTTAGCGTTTTTCGCTTTTCAAGCGTTTCTCTTTTCTTTTGGTTTTATTCTTTTTACCAATACTCTTTAGGCACCATTAGGCCCTTAATAATTTTATTAGAGTAATTTAATCACCATTATTAGGTCCGGGGTATTAAAGTTTTGTATTCTGGCCCATGGTGACGAGGACGAATGAGCCATTGTCTACGGACCGGTGACATGGGAGAATACGTTGTAAGTTATGTGAATGGTTTAATCATCAAAAAGGAACAAAAGGAATTTTGAGTGCTACACATGCTTATGCATGTTGTGTGATATTTAAGTATAAGAATATGGCGGATCCAATGATCCAATGAGATTAGGTATACATAAGTATGATCTATATGATCTAAGGAATGAGGTAAGACATGTATTCTAATAAGAAAAGATGCATGGGAACTTTAGGGACAAAGTTCTTTTAAGGGGGGTAGATTGAAATACCCCAAACCTAAGTATGCTAAGTAAACATCAAATTATGATGTAGTAAGGCTAGAATATGCCTTAGAAAGATTGGTAGACAATTTAAACCAGGGAGAACGTAAGAAAATGCCTTAAGGGCAATTAGGGCAAAAATGTGCTCTAAGCTTGGAGAGACTTGGGTGAGTACCCAAATATCATGATAAGACCTTAGTAATATTCTAATGGTCATTTTAAATCGATTAGCAAAGAAAACTAAGCTTGAAAACAAGTTAAAACACAAAATGTGCTTTAAGAAGTCTTAAAGCACATTTTTGAGAAATTGTCTTAGAATTGAGTTTTGAGTGGCTAAATGTCCATCATTACTCTTTAATCAATATGTCTACTAATTAGTATCACATTAGGAGGTCTAAATCAATGGGAAATCAAAAATTTCAGAAATATGTGCACTGATTAGTGAATAGTGCCAAATAGTGACTAGTTTAAGTTTTAATCAACTTAAGTCAATTAGTTGGTCAAACAAGACCGTAAATATCTTGTTCATAATGAGGGGGCCAGTTTTTCTAAGGGAGGATGAGTCACCATAAGTAGTCAAATAAGGAAGAAAAGAAGAGATAAGTAAAAGAGTACTATTTGCTTTATTAAAGCAAATACCTTATATTAGCCACCTTTCTTCTTCTCTCTCTTCATTTATCTTCTTCACATGGTTCCACCATCTTCTTCCTCCCTTCATTCACGTAGGAGCAGCACCCATGGCAACACCACCTTGCTTTGTCCATAACTTACTCATTTTAGCTCCAAATCAAAAACTAAACACATATTTCTCTTAGTTAGGTCAAGACCTATCTTTCTATCTTTTCAAATCCTTCAAAGCTCCATTTTGGTGCCATGAGAAAACTCCATTGATGGAGGAAAACCAAGTTTGAAGAGCTTATTAGCTTCTCCATTCTCTTAAGGTAAAGAAAATGTAAGAAAAACCATGTTTCCATCATTTCTAGTACATGGCCGAAAATTCCTTCTCATGGGGCTATGTTTTTATGCCTTGTTATAGCTTGATTTATTCACCAAGGACTAGTGGAGGTCCTATTTCATTCAATGCCCAAGTCTACTTTGAGACTTCAAGGTAATCATCCACTTTTATGCTTTAGAACACATTTCTAACCTAGGTTTTCATTCCTTGAGATTAGTGCATTGTTTAGTACTCATATGAGTCATTGAATATTGATTAGAACATTGGCAAGGGGAATTTAAGTGGTGGCCGAGATCTATACAAGAAGAAGGTCTAAGGAGGAGATTAAGATAAGCTTGAAAAAACAAGGTAAAATGCTTACCTAATGGTGGTTTAAGATTAAGGAATGCGTTTTAGATAAGTACCAATGTAGCTTAGAGCTTACATTGTGTATTGGGTTATATAACCTAAGAAAAATAACTTAAACAAGCTTATGAACTTGTGATTAAGGAGCTAATGAGAATGAGTTAGTAATATAAGTTTAAGGTGGGTTTTAAGAGCATTATAACTACTATGAGATTGATGAGTGTATTTGCAGGTTGAAAGCTTTTATATGTGGGAAATTCAGTGTTTAAGTTTAAGTCATTTAAGGGCCTAAGAGCCATGTCATTTAAGAGCCTTAGTGCTATGCAATTTAAGATTATTGCAATATATTGAGTTTGTTGTGAATGAGTTGGTTTTGGTGATGAGAAAGAACTTGATGTGTGTGTGAGATGGTTGAATAAGGAAAAATAATGTGTTTGGGCATGATATGATGCTAGAGGTGCTATGGCGAAATTTGAGTAGAAAATAAGTGTTTAGGTGATGGTGGTGAATTAACATGACCTAGGATTTACTAGGAGTCATTATGAGGAATTTGAGTGGAGATTAGTTAACTAAGGAGTTCTTGAGGTTTAGAATGACCTAGAGACGTCTAGGAGGAATTAGAGGATTGGTGAGTGTTTTTGAACACACCAAAATCATGAGATGAGGAGTGTAAGACTTGTGCATAAGTTTAAGGAGATGGTGTAATGCTTAAGGTGATTTAGATATGTTCTAAGGGAATTTAATGACTAAGGAAGTACTAGGAAGTCTTAGAGGTTGTTTTGATGAAAAAGGGGTGAGATAAAGTGTTATAATGAGTTATAATGACTTAGGCATTACTTTGAAGGATTTAGGAATCAAGAGAATGTAATTGAGTATTTAGGACTTAGGCAAATGTTGGTAAACAACTAGGAAGGAAATAAGGTGTTGATGGATGGAAGCTTAAGCTTGTGAAGGAACTTTAAGTAAATGCATAAAAGAATTTTCGATGGTGAAAGATGCTTGGGAGATGATGTTATAGTGGTGAGGAAAACATTTGGCATAGTGGTTACATTAAGTATGAACCACCACCTAGAACCTAGAGGAAAACGTTACAAGTGTTAGCATTATTACAAGGAAATGCATAATGACTAAGGTGGATCTTGGTGAATGATTTAATGTGTTTGGAGGAGGGCTTAAGGTGTATTTGAAGTGCCCAAATGAGGTTATAACATATTAGGATATATGAGGAGAAGTTAGGAGTTGAAAAGAGAATTTAGAAACAAGGTTCTGGAGCCGACCGACCTTGGGACCGGACTTGCAAGGTCGGTCGAGCTCAAATTACACAACCGGAGAAAGTTTCTGGAATGGACCGACCTTGGGACCGGACTTGCAAGGTCGGTCGGGCATGTATTTTGTACGGTAATGAGCCTCTGGAATCGACCGAACATGGGACCGGACTTGGCAAGTTCGGTCGAGCTTAAATTTCCCAAGGGGAAACTCTCGGGAATGGACCGACCTTGGGACCGGACTTGCAAGGTCGGTCGGGGTAGAATTTTCAAACGGAGAAGTGTTCTGGAATGGACCGACCTTAGGTAAGGTCGGTCGGAAGTTCGGTCGGGCCAAAAAAAAAAAAGAAATTTTAAATTCTAAGAAAGGTAATAGGTAATAAGGTATACCTTTGGTAGGGTGGTAATGATTAGGACACTAAGAACTTAAGGGATTAAGTTAAGTTAAGTATAAACTTAAAAGTTTAAGATTAAGTTTGTAAGATTAAGTTGTAAGACTTAAGAGGTGTTAGGTGGGGATCATTAAGGAATTAAGTAAGTTAAACAAGTTAAGTAAGTCATATTAAGTTAAGTGATTAACAACCTAAACTGAATGAATGTTTTAGGACTTGGGAGTTTGGACTCCGGAAGAGAGTAAGCAGCCGAACGACCAACGGTGAACGGTACAGTTCTTTTGTGACCTGCTTGCTAACGAGGTGTCCCTCGGCTTGTGTGCTATTTGTTTTTGTGTGCTCACTAAACAAGATAAAGCATACAACCGGAATATATTATATTTATTGTATGGCTGTGTGATGTTTGAAAACTAACACAACATACCGTGAGAACTTACTAACCAATGTTTAGTAAGAAATTGAGTGAGACTAAGGAACGCCCCTAATAAGGGACGATATGAACCGAAAGAGGTTAACCAACAAACATGGTCTTGAGACTATTACTAACTGGAACTTGAGTGAGGAAACCCGGGACCGATCTCCGGTCATGCATGCTAAGGAAAAAGGGGGACGGTATCTGAATCAGATCCGCCCTCCGCTTAAGGACTTGTCTTCGGACTTGTAGCCTAGGGCCGGTTGCCAGCTCAGCTACGCTGGATCCCCATCCAGGGTAGGTGGCATTAAGATGGTGCGGTGGGATCACCTAAATCCCAGGTTTGGACTTAGGCTACAACCATTCCCCTCCAGGAACGGTTTGTATTCTAAGAATAAGTTAAGATTAAGATAAGTTACAATCATTCCTTTTTAAAGGATGATTTGTATGTTAAGATTAAGATTCAGTTAAGATTAAGATAAGTTACAATCATTCCTTTTTAAAGGATGATTTGTATGTTAAGATTAAGATTCAGTTAAGATTAAGATAAGTTGCAACCATTCCTATTAAAGGATGGTTTGTATAATTAAGATTAAGATAAGTGACATCCACTCCTTATTTAAGGATGGTTGTTGCTAAGATTAAGATAAGACTAAGATTGAGATGAGATAAGGTTGGTCTAAGATTAAGAGGGAACATTACTTAAGGAGTTAAATAACTAACTCTCTAATTAAGGGAACGCATTTAAGTCGTTCATTGTGTGTGAACTTTGATCGTTCATATATGGATTGTTGTTTACAGCATTTACTATTATGTTGTGCATTTAATCAACCTCCATGCTATCGACAATTAGTCGTCGTAGCCACGTTAGCTTGGGGGCCATGAGGGGATCGTACCAGCATTCGTGCTGACCCCCTTTGGGGGCTGTTATTACTACACAGGTACATCAGGAAGCGGCCGACGCGAGAGTAAGAAGTGGATACAGTTGTTAAGGGTTAAGTGTGGCCTACGAGTTGTGCATGTACACTCGTATGGCAATTTGAGTTAGTAAGATGTATAGGATGTGAGGGGGTTGTAAGAAGGATATGTATATGGTTAAGATTGTTGTACTAATGTCCGGTATATTCTGTAGTCAGACCGCGGCAAGGTCCTGGATTGTAAAGAATTCCGCTGTGACATGTATATATATATGCTGTTAAGTTGTGAGACCACAATTGGATTGAGTTGGGGTGTTACACAATCCGTACTAAAAATCCATGCCCGACCAACCTTGCAAGTCCGGTCCCCAAGGTCGGTCCATTCCAGAAACCATTTCTCGTAGGGTAAACTAGGCTCGACCGACCTTGCAGGTCCGGTCCCCAAGGTCGGTCTGCTCCAGACTCTTGTTTTTAATTGCCCATTTAACTCCAAACTTCCCCACATATATCCTAGTATGTTCTAACCTTATTTGGGCACTTCAACACACCTTAAGACCTCCATTAAACTCCTTAAATCATTCACTAAAATCCTCCTCAAGCATTACACAAATTCTTATAAAAAGGTTTACACTTGTAATGTTTTTCACTAAGTTTTCTATGTGGTGTTTCATACCTACAACTTCCACTATTCCCAAATGTTTTCTCACCACTACAACATCATCTCCCAAGCATCTTTTCTTCCTAACCAAACTCCTTGAATATCTCTACAAGTTTATAGCTCCTCCATGCAACACATCACTTCTTCTTATTCACCAACATTGCACAAGTCCTAAACACAATCTCACCATGATCTTGAACTATCCCAAAGCACTCATTTGCATTCTAAATCCTCTAAAACATTGCCTAAGTCCTTTTTATCTCTTAGAATACCTTAATGTATGTTTCTTTCACTAGTAGAACACTTAACCTTTCAAAACACTTCCTTACTCCCCAAACTCATTTTAAACACCTAAAACTTCTTATACATTATCTAAATTTCGACATGGGTTCTCCTAGATCATTACCAAGCCAAAACACATTGTTTTCACCATCAAACATTCAAGAACACTTAGATCCATCAAGAGCATTCTTGTACACAAAACTTCACTCATTTAACACTACATCACAATATAGTGCATAATTTAAATTGCTTGGCACTTAGGCCCTTAAATAACATGGCTCTTAGGCCCTTAAGATGCATACCCCTTAAACACTGAATTTCAACAATATATTTGCCTTTGACCTACAAATACACTCAACAACACATATGCCCCTTTTACTAGTCTCCTTGAGAACATTTTACTAAGTAATTCACCATTGGCTCCTTAGATCATTTTAATAAGCAACATAAGCTCATTTCTCCTAAGACATTAAACTACATTAGGTTAGCATATTTACCTCTTTTCCTCACAACTTCTTTCTGGTTTCCTTGATTAAAATCGGTAAGGATTTTTGGTTTGCTTCTCAACTTCTAAACAATATACAAACAATATAATGAGTATTCAAGCTTTAAGCTTCATCTCATTGTAAACCCTAAATACATATATTGTCTTAGAACATTTAGATGTTTGTTTTACCTTGGATATAAAAGAGGGTTTGGATATGTAGCAAGAGAGGACTCCACCAAGCCCTTGGAAGATTCAAATGAAGCTAAAAGAAAGCAATATAAGGAACCCCATCAATGGTGATTCTCGGTCAACATCAAAACAAGAAGGAAATGGAGTTTTTATTTGAGTTTCCTTACCTAGAAGCAAAGGAGAACAATAATATGTGAAAAGATGAGCTCAAGCTCCTCCCATGGATATTCCTCTTGGCACCGAAATGGAGCTCTTGGAATTTTGAGAAGATAGGAATGGAGAGCTTGATGAGACAAAGAGAATGGTGGTCTTAGTTTTTGATTTGGCAATGTGAGCTAGGAATTACAAGAGGTTGAAGATGATATATGGTGGTGGTACTATTGCAAAGCCGTGAATGAGAGAAAGAAGCAAGGTAGAAGAGAGGTTGGAGGCGTGAGAAATGAAGAGGGAAAGAAGAAATGAAGATAAGTTTGCTTTTGAAGATATTTAAGTAGTAAAGTAAATAGTGTTTTTACTTTAGCTCTTTACTTAGCTTATTTTTTTTGTAAGTGTGGTGAGTCACTAAGAAAACCGGCCCCCATATTATCACAAGGGGTATTTAAGTCTTTGTTGACCAATTGTCACACTTATAATGACATATGTTATAAACTTGCTTATTTTGTTACTATTCACAAAAACAAGGCACATAGTTGTGAAATTTTTGATTTCCTATTGATTTAGAATTCCTAATGTGATACTAAGTAGTACACATGTTAATTAAGGAGTAATGATGGACATCTAGCCATTCAAAACTCATTTACAAGACAATTTTTTGAAAATGTGCTTTAAGACTCCTTAAAGCACATTTTGTGTTTTAACTTGTTTTCAAGCTTGGTTTTCTTTTGTAATTGGTTTATTATATTCATTAACACCTAAATAAAGTCTTGGTAAGCTTATTAGGTCTTAACCAAACTTATCCCAAGCTTAGAGCACATTTTAGCCCTAATTGACTTTAAGGTACTTATTTGTGTTTTCTATGGTTTAAATTGTTTACTAATGTTTCTAAGACTCTTTTTAGTCTTAATATACCATATTTTAATGTTTAAACAACATACTAAGGTTTGGGGTATTTCAATCTACCCCCTTAAAAGAACTTAGTCCCCAAAGTTCATACTTCCCACATATCTTAAATATTAGAACACGGGAATACATATAAACAATACTTCCATAACAACAATAACAACATACTTACATAACATCGGACACAAGGTCCAAATAACATAACATCATTCGGACACAACGGTCTGTAACATATCAACATAACATAGACGATGTATTTAAATACACGTCGTACACACATAACCGAAACGGCTCTACCCCCCTTAAAAAGGGGTACGCCCCGTACCCTATACACATAAACACTAAAAAGTAAACAATGACGGGTACTTCGCCTTCATCTTATCTTCCAGCTCCCAAGTGGCCTCCTCAGCGTCCTGGTTAGACCAGAGATCCTTCACCAGTCTCACTGACTTATGGCGAGTGTCTCGAGTCTTAGTATCCAGAATCCGTACCGGAGTCTCCGCTGATCGCATGGTCGGGTCTAAGGTTAGCCTTTCAGGCTGAAGCACATGAGACGGATGAGACATATATTTCTTCAACTGGGACACATGAAATACATCATGTACCTTGCCCAGCTCGGCGGGTAAATCAAGTCTGTAAGCTACCGGGCCGATCCGCTCCGTCACAACATAAGACCCCACATATTTCGGGCTCAACTTGCCTTTCTGGCTAAAACGAAATACTCCCTTCATGGGGGATACTCTAAGAATTACCTGATCGCCCACGGCGAACTCTAGGTCCCGTCTGCGCACATCGGCGTACGATTTCTGCCTATCCTGAGCTGCCTTCATGTTAGCCCGGATTTGGCGTACTTCTGCTTGAACTTGTTCCAGATACTCTGGTCCTATAATGACCGTCTCACTCGACTCATCCCAGCATAATGGCGTGCGGCATGGTCTACCGTACAAAGCCTGGAAGGGAGACATCTTGATCGAAGCATGGTAACTATTGTTGTAACTAAACTCGATCAGATGTAACTTATCAATCCAGCTGGTCTGAAAATCAAGTGCACATGCACGTAACATATCCTCAAGTGTCTGGATGGTGCGCTCACTCTGACCATCAGTCTGTGGGTGGAACGCTGTACTTAGCTTCAGCTCGGTACCAAGCGCTTCCCGTGTGGATTTCCAATACCTTGAGAGGAATCTGGTATCCCTGTCAGACACAATTGTTTTCAGTACCCCATGATGTCTTACAATCTCTCTGTCGAAGAGCTCTGCTAGTTTTGCCACTTTCCAGGTGTCCTTCATCGGTATGAATCGAGCCACCTTGGTCAGTCGGTTAACAACAACCCAAATCATATTCAGACCTCCACTTGTAGGCGGAAGCCCTACTACGAAGTCCATAGAAATGTCATGGAACTTCCACTCAGGCACAGGCATTGGCTTTACCATACCACAAGGCCGTCGGTGCTCAAACTTGACCTTCTGGCAAGTGAGACACCTTAATACATAATCATTCACATCCTTTTTCATTCTAGTCCACCAAAAATAACGTTTCATACCCTTGTACATCTTTGAAGCTCCGGGGTGAATCGAAGTCGTAGAGCAATGGGATTCACTCAGTATGCGCTCCTTCAGTTCAGCGCTACTCCTCGGAATACACAGTCGGCCATTGAGCCTAATCAGGTCATCATCGTGGAGTCGGAAGTCGTACTTCTGACCCTCGAATGTGCCATCAATAAGCTTCTGCCTGATCTCTAACATATACTGATCCGTCATCTGAGCACTCCGCACCTCTTCAACCACGCTAGAATGAGAGACAAGCGAATGGAGAGAGTGTGCTCGGCGACTCAATGCGTCAGCTACCACATTTGCCTTACCCTCTTTGTACTGTAAATTGATGTCGTAGTCGTTTAAGAACTCGACCCACCTTCTTTGTCTCATGTTCAACTCCTTCTGAGTGAACAAGTACTTTAAACTTTTGTGGTCAGAATAAATTGTCACACTTACCCCATACAAATAATGTCGCCATATCTTCAATGCGAAGACAATGGCACCCAATTCTAAATCGTGGGTAGGGTAGTTCTCTTCATGCTTCTTCAGCTGTCGGGAGGCGTATGCTACGACCTTCCCGCGTTGCATCAACACACAACCCATACCTCTGCCTGACGCGTCGTAGTAGACCTCAAAACCATCTGGACCGTCTGGTATAGTTAGGACTGGTGCAGATGTCAGAGCATCCTTGAGACTCTGAAAAGAATTCTCGCAGTCATCTGTCCACTCGAATGGAGCATCCTTCTTCATCAAGGAAGTCATCAGCTTTGAGACACTGAAGAAGTCCTTCACAAACCTCCTATAATATCCTGCCAGACCGAGGAAGCTCCGGATGTCGGTAACTGTCTTCGGCCTAGGCCAGGTGCGCACTGCATCAATCTTTGCCGGATCAACAGCGATCCCGGCCTCAGAAATCACATGTCCAAGAAAAGATACTTGTTTCAACCAAAATTCACACTTTGAGAATTTAGCATACAACTGAATCTTTCTCAATGTTTGTAACACATTTCTCAGGTGGCTTTCATGCTCACCTCTCGATTTCGAGTACACAAGTATATCGTCGATGAAGACTACAACTGACTTGTCCAACTGATCTTGGACCAAGCGGTTCATTAAGTCCATGAACTTGGCTGGTACATTGGATAAACCAAACGGCATAACCGTAAACTCATAATGTCCATATCTGGTTCTGAATGCGGTCTTCTCAATGTCACACTCACGGATGGCAATCTGATGGTATCCGGATCGTAAATCTATCTTGGAGAACACTGATGCTCCTCTCAACTGATCAAATAAGTCGTTGATGCGTGGTAAAGGATAACGGTTCTTCACCGTAACTGCATTCAGCTCTCGATAGTCAATACACAGGCGAAGACTACCGTCCTTCTTCTTCACGAAGAGGACCGGCGCTCCCCATGGTGAAACGCTAGGGCGGATAAATCCCTTGTCGAGTAGGTCTCTCAGCTGCTCCTTGAGCTCTGTCATCTCGGCTGGAGCCATACGATAGGGCGCCTTCGCAATTGGTCCGGTGCCCGGAACCAAATCAATCTCAAACTCAACTTCCCGTGCTGGCGGCATGCCCGGCAGTTCCTTAGGAAATAAATCAGGAAACTCCGACTCTACCGGCACATCTGGGCTAAACTCTGGGTCTCTCTCTATGTCCTGGACATAGCAGAGGTATACATCATTCCCTCGTCGTAGTTCACGATACATAGCCATGGCGGTGATGATCCGAGTCGAAGGCTCCCTGGGCCTCTGGCGGTAAGATATAGTAACCCCAAGCGGACTCCGAAGAAGCAGATGATGCTCGGCACACAGGATTCTGCCCTTGTACCACTCCAACCTGTTCATCCCGACAATCACATCAAAACCAAGTCCGTCGAACTCTATCAAGTTGATTGGAAACTCTTCATCACGAATTCGTACAATAGCATCTCGGTGATAGCGGGTATACCTGATCCGCTCTTTCGACGGGAGAGTGACTAGAAAGTCTGGCATCTCTTCACCGTCTAACCCCAGCCACCTCGCAAACGATAGCGAGATAAATGTATGTGAGGCTCCGGAGTCGAACAAGATCGAAGCGTCCACGCCAATGATTGGAAAGGTACCGGTGAGGATTGTGCCGCTCTTGCCGGCTTCTGCCTCATTCCAAACGCCCAGTATACCTCCCGTTCCGAGTGCACAGCCTAATTCATTGGCAACTTATAAGATTTGGTAACAACACGGTTGATATACTTCGAACAACTCCACATTATTGATTAACACTCCCTTCACATCATAAGTCGATTACATTGTAAACTTAGCTAGATATAGCATTCTTAATATACAACTGGCTTAACACATTACATAATTATACAAGGCTTTAAAACTGTCTGAAGGTCAAATTCAAACGTCCGGGTTTCATGTGTGTGGCATTGATCACTGCCGATGGTGTGGTATTCAGTTTGATCTTCCTGATGCCATGATATAGCATCCTTGACTGCCCACCCATGATTAGCACATCTCCAGATTTCAACACTAACTTCTTTGTGAGATCAGCACGCTTCTGCTCGCCATATATAAACACTGCGGTATCACCAATGGACCATGACACCACGGGTACTCCCTTACTTAGAGACTCGGGTGACTCGTCCTTATCTTGGTGTAACCCTAACCGTCCACCTTTCTGGTAGAAGTTCATAATACATAAATCCTTTTAACACTTGGTATTGAATCTGATTCAACTTGCTGAGCAATTCACACGGCGTGGTTAACGACCGCAAGGAACTCCTCAGGTATCATCGGTACAGTTGCTCCATCTTCGGCTCGCACTTCTTGATATGTCTTGGTGTAAGGATTCCAGTCCTTACCCATGCACATCATCTTCAATTTCATTCTCGATCCACTCGGGTATTCGGGTGTGTAGAAACCTCCAGGTGCTGCTCCAAGTTCGTTGCAACGTCGAATAATGTTGATTTGTGCTTCAGGTGTCAGGTATCCATTTAAGAGTATCATACCTGGCTGGATAACCTGACATTGCTCCATTGGAAAGTCGGCGATGTTGACTGTGGTTTCTTCAGGGTTTGGTGTGGGCGGGATTGGATAACAAATATGGAAGGCTCCTACATTTCCAAATTACCTATTTTAGGTGACTTTCACATTATACTTTAATTCTTTACCCACATGGTAGTACACTTAGACTCACTAACACACATGCATGAAATGCGGTATGCAATCACTTATTTCACTCAACAATTTAGGCGGTACCTGGTCTAGAAGAGGGTCCTGGCGCCTCAGACCGGTACACCACATTAAGGGCGGCCTTGCTAGGTCCCGACCCTTTCCCCTTCTGGGAATCAGTGTTCCTCTGATCTGTGGGTGGCTGGTTAACCGACTTCGGGCATCGATGGTCGCTGTGGCCTTACCCTTCCACTGCCCCTTGGGCTTATTGACTCTGCTGTTGGGGTTCCGGTAACACTCATAGTCACGGTGACCCCACTTCTCGCAGTAGCGACACTGCACGTCATTTCCTTTGCAGTCTTTGCCGGGGTGGTCTCCGTTACACCACTTACAGTAGTAGTGGCGCTCCGGTCCAGAACCCATGCTAGCTGCTATCACAGTCAACAATCAATACTTACTTCATAACTTAACAACATACACATCAACTTGACACACATGCTTAAATAATTACCCTTAGGCGGGTAAGAGCGTAGGGGTTTCGCCGCGTATGCATATGTGAGCTTCAGTGGCTCCTCAGCTGTGGTGATCTGGGCTTGGCCCTTGTCACCCTGGTGCTGACTCTTCTGGAGCTGGGGATAAGGCTTCTTCTTCTTCTTTCCTCCCTCGTACCCCTGCGGACTCTGGCCCTCGCTCGTGGCCTTGCGCTTGTGCGCATTCTCCTCGTCCCTCAGTCGGACGGTAATCTCAACCTTAGCAGCGGCATGATAGCACTCCTGGATTTAGGATGTCAGTCATGCCCCGCAAAACATACTCATAAACTCACATTAATATTCACTTATGGATTACACTTATTCACATCACACTGTATTCTAATTACCTGCAAGGTAGCATACTCAGCTGGCCCCATCCCATAGCGAAGACAGTGGCTGAGACCATTGTAGAAACGGTTTACCAGCACCCGGTTCGAGTATCCCAGGTCCAGTAACAGGTGGATAAGGCCGGTGAAGGCAGTGTAGTAGTCATCGACCGACATCTTATCCCCTTGCCTCAGACTATCCAGCTCTAGGCGCTTAGCCTCTTGCACATGCACAGGATAATACTTGGCTTGTAGCAGAGCCGTATACTCTCTCCAACCAAACTGAGGATCCGCCATCCGGTCCTCTCTCACAAGCTTCCACCAACTTTGTGCCGAACCCTTCAGGTAGTAAGCGGCAAGACGGACCTTGGCCCCAGCAAGCACATCCAAGGTCTCGTAGGTGGTCTCCAACTTGGAGATGTACGCCTCCAGCTTACGAGGGTCGGTCTCCCCAGGAATGACGGGGGTCTCAAATCTGAAAAAGAAGGCGAAAAGTGGTAGAGAGCGGTACACGGACCCCGTCATGGTCTTTTGGCGGTGCGGGGGGTAGGGTGCAGTGGTGGTTGAACTTCGGGTTGTTGCCCTGCGAATTGCAGCTACTAATTGTGGGACCATGGGCTACGCAGCCGCTACAGCATCCGCCATGACTTGTGCAGTAGGGTTCTCTCCCTGGTTCCCAGTATCACCAATGCCGCACCCGCGGCCTCGACCTCGTGGTCTACCTGACATCTGAATTCACACGAACACTCATTAGCATTGTGCTTGCACACTATTGGTTCCAACGATTGTAACGTCTTCCCGACAACAAGGTATCTCCACACTTAGTTAGTGGTTAACCTTTACATAACTGCTCACTTAGGTAACTGTGGTTAGGTTTCCTAACTCGGTATATTCCTAAGCTCGGTATTCTAGTCATCAGAGCGATACTTCGCTCTGATACCACTTTTTGTAACACCCCTACTACACACTTAACATTAAATGAAATCGCAGCGGAAAAAACAACTAAACAATAACTAAACGATTCAGTGCTACAACGCCGTCAACCACCCATGTGGTTAACAAGGCAGAATAAATACAAGTACCGGTCTGATGATCAGACTCCCGAGCGTTAGGTACTAACAACCATATATATACATAACCAACATACCGAGTATTTAATACAAACCGTCACTGTAAACTGTACACATAAACTCCACTGTCAACTGTAAACGATCGTCACTGTAACACGGACAGTACCAAAATATAACGCCACGGGAGCACAGGCGCATCCCGGGCTCAACATCCAAAATAACCAAAAGTAATTCTGCAGCCTAGAATCTATAGCCATTCCGCTTCCTCGATCCTCATCCTGTAGTAAAAATATGGAGCCCCCGAGGGGGTCAGCAACCCTTGGCTGGTATGGTTAACGCGCAGCCCATCCGCTACCGGGATACGCGCAACTAATTGTCATGATGACATGGCATTCATTTTATCACATAACATATACATATGGCATACCAACAATATTGCATAGCACAACATCACTTACATAGTGAATACACTTTCCACAATAACAAACCAAGAAGGTTAAACAACATAGAAGCCTAGAGAATGGTTCACCCTCATGTTAAGCTTGTTACACACACTCATTACCGTTCTGTTAGTCGAACGAGTAACTTAAGTCACAGATGGTTCGGATATTGTGACCCGAACACACCACACAAACACATGTTCCCATTAAACCGATCATAAGTCAGAATAGGTAAGCTTTGGAGGAAGCTAGCGGGAGATCAAACGCCACATAAAGGAGAACAATCTTAACATCATAAGAGTCGAATCTGATACAGATATCTACTCTTAAACTTACATGCATGACCGGACAACCGGATTCCTCACTCCCAAGTTAGCTCTTGTTAGAAGTTCAACAGTGGAACTTAACAACAATTCACAAGCAAGTGGTAAGTCATGTTAGACACACACAAGGGAAATGAGTCACGTCATAACATCACAATAGTATAAACAACGGTAAACTCATTACATGACTTAAGTCTTACAAGGTCGTAAACACACAGAAAAACAAACAACACACAAGCCGGTGTAAACCGGTAGGCAACAGACTACAAGAAAACCATACCTTGGTCCTTGCTTCGACTGGTTTCCACCGTAGGTCACTCCTATACATGTTTAAGAATGTCGGTTAATTAACTTAGTTAACTTCAAATTCACTAAGTGTTTAACATGGTTATAGGACATGTTTTAATGCCCATACTTATCCTTGATTACCTTCATCATACCCCCTAGGGTTAACTTTAAGCCACTCTTGTTTGTTTTTTTTTTACAAGTTTTGGTCCGACCGACCTTACCGACCGACCTTACACAAGGTCGGTCCATTCCAGAACACATTACCGTCAAAAATTTCTACTCCGACAGACCTTGCAAGTTCGGTCCACAAGGTCGGTCTATTCCCGAGAGTTTTTCCCTTTGAAAACTCAGTCCCGACCGATCTTGGCAAGTCCGGTCACAAGATCGGTCGATTCCCGAGACTCACTTACGTACAAAAATTTAGGCATGACCGAACTTGTAAGTTTGGTCCCAAGGTCGGTCTATTCTAGAGACTTAATCTGTACTAAAAATCCATGCCTGACCGACCTTGCAAGTCCGGTCCCCAAGGTCGGTCCATTCCAGAAACCATTTCTCGCAGGGTAAACTGGGCTCGACCGACCTTGCAGGTCCGGTCCCCAAGGTCGGTCTGCTCCAGACCCTGGTTTTAATTGCCCATTTAACTCTAAACTTCCCCATATATATCCTAGTATGTTCAAACCTTATTTGGGCACTTCAACATACCTTAAGACCTCCATTAAACTCCTTAAATCATTCACTAAAATCCTCCTCAAGCATTACACAAATTCTTATAAAAAGGTTTACACTTGTAATGTTTTTCACTAAGTTTCTATGTGGTGTTTCATACCTACAACTTCCACTATTCCCAAATGTTTTCTCACCACTACAACATCATCTCCCAAGCATCTTTTCTTCCTAACCAAACTCCTTGAATATCTCTACAAGTTTATAGCTCCTCCATGCAACACATCACTTCTTCTTATTCACCAACATTGCACAAGTCCTAAACAATCTCACCATGATCTTGAACTATCCCAAAGCACTCATTTGCATTCTAAATCCTCTAAAACATTGCCTAAGTCCTTTTTATCTCTTAGAATACCTTAATGTATGTTTCTTTCACTAGTAGAACACTTAACCTTTCAAAACACTTCCTTACTCCCCAACTCATTTAAACACCTAAAACTTCTTATACATTATCTAAATTTCGACATGGGTTCTCCTAGATCATTACCAAGCCAAAACACATTGTTTTCACCATCAAACATTCAAGAACACTTAGATCCATCAAGAGCATTCTTGTACACAAAACTTCACTCATTTAACACTACATCACAATATAGTGCATAATTTAAATTGCTTGGCACTTAGGCCCTTAAATAACATGGCTCTTAGGCCCTTAAGATGCATACCCCTTAAACACTGAATTTCAACAATATATTTGCCTTTGACCTACAAATACACTCAACAACACATATGCCCCTTTTACTAGTCTCCTTGAGAACATTTTACTAAGTAATTCACCATTGGCTCCTTAGATCATTTTAATAAGCAACATAAGCTCATTTCTCCTAAGACATTAAACTACATTAGGTTAGCATATTTACTCTTTTCCTCACAACTTCTTTCTGGTTTCCTTGATTAAAATCGGTAAGGATTTTTGGTTTGCTTCTCAACTTCTAAACAATATACAAACAATATAATGAGTATTCAAGCTTTAAGCTTCATCTCATTGTAAACCCTAAATACATATATTGTCTTAGAACATTTAGATGTTTGTTTTACCTTGGATATAAAAGAGGGTTTGGATATGTAGCAAGAGAGGACTCCACCAAGCCCTTGGAAGATTCAAATGAAGCTAAAAGAAAGCAATATAAGGAACCCCATCAATGGTGATTCTCGGTCAACATCAAAACAAGAAGGAAATGGAGTTTTTATTTGAGTTTCCTTACCTAGAAGCAAAGGAGAACAATAATATGTGAAAAGATGAGCTCAAGCTCCTCCCATGGATATTCCTCTTGGCACCGAAATGGAGCTCTTGGAATTTTGAGAAGATAGGAATGGAGAGCTTGATGAGACAAAGAGAATGGTGGTCTTAGTTTTTGATTTGGCAATGTGAGCTAGGAATTACAAGAGGTTGAAGATGATATATGGTGGTGGTACTATTGCAAAGCCGTGAATGAGAGAAAGAAGCAAGGTAGAAGAGAGGTTGGAGGCGTGAGAAATGAAGAGGGAAAGAAAATGAAGATAAGTTTGCTTTTGAAGATATTTAAGTAGTAAAGCAAATAGTGTTTTTACTTTAGCTCTTTACTTAGCTTATTTTTTTTGTAAGTGTGGTGAGTCACTAAGAAAACCGGCCCCCATATTATCACAAGGGGTATTTAAGTCTTTGTTGACCAATTGTCACACTTATAATGACATATGTTATAAACTTGCTTATTTTGTTACTATTCACAAAAACAAGGCACATAGTTGTGAAATTTTTGATTTCCTATTGATTTAGAATTCCTAATGTGATACTAAGTAGTACACATGTTAATTAAGGAGTAATGATGGACATCTAGCCATTCAAAACTCATTTACAAGACAATTTTTTGAAAATGTGCTTTAAGACTCCTTAAAGCACATTTTGTGTTTTAACTTGTTTTCAAGCTTGGTTTTCTTTTGTAATTGGTTTATTATATTCATTAACACCTAAATAAAGTCTTGGTAAGCTTATTAGGTCTTAACCAAACTTATCCCAAGCTTAGAGCACATTTTAGCCCTAATTGACTTTAAGGTACTTATTTGTGTTTTCTATGGTTTAAATTGTTTACTAATGTTTCTAAGACTCTTTTTAGTCTTAATATACCATATTTTAATGTTTAAACAACATACTAAGGTTTGGGGTATTTCAATCTACCCCCTTAAAAGAACTTAGTCCCCAAAGTTCATACTTCCCACATATCTTAAATATTAGAACACGGGAATACATATAAACAATACTTCCATAACAACAATAACAACATACTTACATAACATCGGACACAAGGTCCAAATAACATAACATCATTCGGACACAACGGTCTGTAACATATCAACATAACATAGACGATGTATTTAAATACACGTCGTACACACATAACCGAAACGGCTCTACCCCCCTTAAAAAGGGGTACGCCCCGTACCCTATACACATAAACACTAAAAAGTAAACAATGACGGGTACTTCGCCTTCATCTTATCTTCCAGCTCCCAAGTGGCCTCCTCAGCGTCCTGGTTAGACCAGAGATCCTTCACCAGTCTCACTGACTTATGGCGAGTGTCTCGAGTCTTAGTATCCAGAATCCGTACCGGAGTCTCCGCTGATCGCATGGTCGGGTCTAAGGTTAGCCTTTCAGGCTGAAGCACATGAGACGGATGAGACATATATTTCTTCAACTGGGACACATGAAATACATCATGTACCTTGCCCAGCTCGGCGGGTAAATCAAGTCTGTAAGCTACCGGGCCGATCCGCTCCGTCACAACATAAGACCCCACATATTTCGGGCTCAACTTGCCTTTCTGGCTAAAACGAAATACTCCCCTCATGGGGGATACTCTAAGAATTACCTGATCGCCCACGGCGAACTCTAGGTCCCGTCTGCGCACATCGGCGTACGATTTCTGCCTATCCTGAGCTGCCTTCATGTTAGCCCGGATTTGGCGTACTTCTGCTTGAACTTGTTCCAGATACTCTGGTCCTATAATGACCGTCTCACTCGACTCATCCCAGCATAATGGCGTGCGGCATGGTCTACCGTACAAAGCCTGGAAGGGAGACATCTTGATCGAAGCATGGTAACTATTGTTGTAACTAAACTCGATCAGATGTAACTTATCAATCCAGCTGGTCTGAAAATCAAGTGCACATGCACGTAACATATCCTCAAGTGTCTGGATGGTGCGCTCACTCTGCACCTGACCATCAGTCTGTGGGTGGAACGCTGTACTTAGCTTCAGCTCGGTACCAAGCGCTTCCCGTGTGGATTTCCAATACCTTGAGAGGAATTGTATCCCTGTCAGACACAATTGTTTTCAGTACCCCATGATGTCTTACAATCTCTCTGTCGAAGAGCTCTGCTAGTTTTGCCACTTTCCAGGTGTCCTTCATCGGTATGAATCGAGCCACCTTGGTCAGTCGGTTAACAACAACCCAAATCATATTCAGACCTCCACTTGTAGGCGGAAGCCCTACTACGAAGTCCATAGAAATGTCATGGAACTTCCACTCAGGCACAGGCATTGGCTTTACCATACCACAAGGCCGTCGGTGCTCAAACTTGACCTTCTGGCAAGTGAGACACCTTAATACATAATCATTCACATCCTTTTTCATTCTAGTCCACCAAAAATAACGTTTCATACCCTTGTACATCTTTGAAGCTCCGGGGTGAATCGAAGTCGTAGAGCAATGGGATTCACTCAGTATGCGCTCCTTCAGTTCAGCGCTACTCCTCGGAATACACAGTCGGCCATTGAGCCTAATCAGGTCATCATCGTGGAGTCGGAAGTCGTACTTCTGACCCTCGAATGTGCCATCAATAAGCTTCTGCCTGATCTCTAACATATACTGATCCGTCATCTGAGCACTCCGCACCTCTTCAACCACGCTAGAATGAGAGACAAGCGAATGGAGAGAGTGTGCTCGGCGACTCAATGCGTCAGCTACCACATTTGCCTTACCCTCTTTGTACTGTAAATTGATGTCGTAGTCGTTTAAGAACTCGACCCACCTTCTTTGTCTCATGTTCAACTCCTTCTGAGTGAACAAGTACTTTAAACTTTTGTGGTCAGAATAAATTGTCACACTTACCCCATACAAATAATGTCGCCATATCTTCAATGCGAAGACAATGGCACCCAATTCTAAATCGTGGGTAGGGTAGTTCTCTTCATGCTTCTTCAGCTGTCGGGAGGCGTATGCTACGACCTTCCCGCGTTGCATCAACACACAACCCATACCTCTGCCTGACGCGTCGTAGTAGACCTCAAAACCATCTGGACCGTCTGGTATAGTTAGGACTGGTGCAGATGTCAGAGCATCCTTGAGACTCTGAAAAGAATTCTCGCAGTCATCTGTCCACTCGAATGGAGCATCCTTCATCAAGGAAGTCATCAGCTTTGAGACACTGAAGAAGTCCTTCACAAACCTCCTATAATATCCTGCCAGACCGAGGAAGCTCCGGATGTCGGTAACTGTCTTCGGCCTAGGCCAGGTGCGCACTGCATCAATCTTTGCCGGATCAACAGCGATCCCGGCCTCAGAAATCACATGTCCAAGAAAAGATACTTGTTTCAACCAAAATTCACACTTTGAGAATTTAGCATACAACTGAATCTTTCTCAATGTTTGTAACACATTTCTCAGGTGGCTTTCATGCTCACCTCTCGATTTCGAGTACACAAGTATATCGTCGATGAAGACTACAACTGACTTGTCCAACTGATCTTGGACCAAGCGGTTCATTAAGTCCATGAACTTGGCTGGTACATTGGATAAACCAAACGGCATAACCGTAAACTCATAATGTCCATATCTGGTTCTGAATGCGGTCTTCTCAATGTCACACTCACGGATGGCAATCTGATGGTATCCGGATCGTAAATCTATCTTGGAGAACACTGATGCTCCTCTCAACTGATCAAATAAGTCGTTGATGCGTGGTAAAGGATAACGGTTCTTCACCGTAACTGCATTCAGCTCTCGATAGTCAATACACAGGCGAAGACTACCGTCCTTCTTCTTCACGAAGAGGACCGGCGCTCCCCATGGTGAAACGCTAGGGCGGATAAATCCCTTGTCGAGTAGGTCTCTCAGCTGCTCCTTGAGCTCTGTCATCTCGGCTGGAGCCATACGATAGGGCGCCTTCGCAATTGGTCCGGTGCCCGGAACCAAATCAATCTCAAACTCAACTTCCCGTGCTGGCGGCATGCCCGGCATTCCTTAGAAATAAATCAGGAAACTCCGACTCTACCGGCACATCTGGGCTAAACTCTGGGTCTCTCTCTATGTCCTGGACATAGCAGAGGTATACATCATTCCCTCGTCGTAGTTCACGATACATAGCCATGGCGGTGATGATCCGAGTCGAAGGCTCCCTGGGCCTCTGGCGGTAAGATATAGTAACCCCAAGCGGACTCCGAAGAAGCAGATGATGCTCGGCCACAGGATTCTGCCCTTGTACCACTCCAACCTGTTCATCCCGACAATCACATCAAAACCAAGTCCGTCGAACTCTATCAAGTTGATTGGAAACTCTTCATCACGAATTCGTACAATAGCATCTCGGTGATAGCGGGTATACCTGATCCGCTCTTTCGACGGGAGAGTGACTAGAAAGTCTGGCATCTCTTCACCGTCTAACCCCAGCCACCTCGCAAACGATAGCGAGATAAATGTATGTGAGGCTCCGGAGTCGAACAAGATCGAAGCGTCCACGCCAATGATTGGAAAGGTACCGGTGAGGATTGTGCCGCTCTTGCCGGCTTCTGCCTCATTCCAAACGCCCAGTATACCTCCCGTTCCGAGTGCACAGCCTAATTCATTGGCAACTTATAAGATTTGGTAACAACACGGTTGATATACTTCGAACAACTCCACATTATTGATTAACACTCCCTTCACATCATAAGTCGATTACATTGTAAACTTAGCTAGATATAGCATTCTTAATATACAACTGGCTTAACACATTACATAATTATACAAGGCTTTAAAACTGTCTGAAGGTCAAATTCAAACGTCCGGGTTTCATGTGTGTGGCATTGATCACTGCCGATGGTGTGGTATTCAGTTTGATCTTCCTGATGCCATGATATAGCATCCTTGACTGCCCACCCATGATTAGCACATCTCCAGATTTCAACACTAACTTCTTTGTGAGATCAGCACGCTTCTGCTCGCCATATATAAACACTGCGGTATCACCAATGGACCATGACACCACGGGTACTCCCTTACTTAGAGACTCGGTGACTCGTCCTTATCTTGGTGTAACCCTAACCGTCCACCTTTCTGGTAGAAGTTCATAATACATAAATCCGTTTTAACACTTGGTATTGAATCTGATTCAACTTGCTGAGCAATTCACACGTGGTTAACGACCGCAAGGAACTCCTCAGGTATCATCGGTACAGTTGCTCCATCTTCGGCTCGCACTTCTTGATATGTCTTGGTGTAAGGATTCCAGTCCTTACCCATGCACATCATCTTCAATTTCATTCTCGATCCACTCGGGTATTCGGGTGTGTAGAAACCTCCAGGTGCTGCTCCAAGTTCGTTGCAACGTCGAATAATGTTGATTTGTGCTTCAGGTGTCAGGTATCCATTTAAGAGTATCATACCTGGCTGGATAACCTGACATTGCTCCATTGGAAAGTCGGCGATGTTGACTGTGGTTTCTTCAGGGTTTGGTGTGGGCGGGATTGGATAACAAATATGGAAGGCTCCTACATTTCCAAATTACCTATTTTAGGTGACTTTCACATTATACTTTAATTCTTTACCCACATGGTAGTACACTTAGACTCACTAACACACATGCATGAAATGCGGTATGCAATCACTTATTTCACTCAACAATTTAGGCGGTACCTGGTCTAGAAGAGGGTCCTGGCGCCTCAGACCGGTACACCACATTAAGGGCGGCCTTGCTAGGTCCCGACCCTTTCCCCTTCTGGGAATCAGTGTTCCTCTGATCTGTGGGTGGCTAGTTAGCCGACTTCGGGCCATCGATGGTCGTTGTGGCCTTACCCTTCCACTGCCCCTTGGGCTTATTGACTCTGCTGTTGGGGTTCCGGTAACACTCATAGTCACGGTGACCCCACTTCTCGCAGTAGCGACACTGCACGTCATTTCCCTTGCAGTCTTTGCCGGGGTGGTCTCCGTTACACCACTTACAGTAGTAGTGGCGCTCCGGTCCAGAACCCATGCTAGCTGCTATCACAGTCAACAATCAATACTTACTTCATAACTTAACAACAACATACATCAACTTGACACACATGCTTAAATAATTACCCTTAGGCGGGTAAGAGCGTAGGGGTTTCGCCGCGTATGCATATGTGAGCTTCAGTGGCTCCTCAGCTGTGGTGATCTGGGCTTGGCCCTTGTCACCCTGGTGCTGACTCTTCTGGAGCTGGGGATAAGGCTTCTTCTTCTTCTTTCCTCCCCGTACCCCTGCGGACTCTGGCCCTCGCTCGTGGCCTTGCGCTTGTGCGCATTCTCCTCGTCCCTCAGTCGGACGGTAATCTCAACCTTAGCAGCGGCATGATAGCACTCCTGGATTTAGGATGTCAGTCATGCCCCGCAAAACATACTCATAAACTCACATTAATATTCACTTATGGATTACACTTATTCACATCACACTGTATTCTAATTACCTGCAAGGTAGCATACTCAGCTGGCCCCATCCCATAGCGAAGACAGTGGCTGAGACCATTGTAGAAACGGTTTACCAGCACCCGGTTCGAGTATCCCAGGTCCAGTAACAGGTGGATAAGGCCGGTGAAGGCAGTGTAGTAGTCATCGACCGACATCTTATCCCCCTTGCCTCAGACTATCCAGCTCTAGGCGCTTAGCCTCTTGCACATGCACAGGATAATACTTGGCTTGTAGCAGAGCCGTATACTCTCTCCAACCAAACTGAGGATCCGCCATCCGGTCCTCTCTCACAAGCTTCCACCAACTTTGTGCCGAACCCTTCAGGTAGTAAGCGGCAAGACGGACCTTGGCCCCAGCAAGCACATCCAAGGTCTCGTAGGTGGTCTCCAACTTGGAGATGTACGCCTCCAGCTTACGAGGGTCGGTCTCCCCATGGAATGACGGGGGTCTCAAATCTGCCAACGCCTTGACCCAGTTGGTCTCTCGCGGCGGTAGCAGTGGTGGTTGAACTTCGGGTTGTTGCCCCTGCTGAATTGCAGCTACTAATTGTGGGACCATCTGGGCTACGGCAGCCGCTACAGCATCCGCCATGACTTGTGCAGTAGGGTTCTCTCCCTGGTTCCCAGTATCACCAATGCCGCACCCGCGGCCTCGACCTCGTGGTCTACCTGACATCTGAATTCACACGAACACTCATTAGCATTGTGCTTGCACACTTATTGGTTCCAACGATTGTAACGTCTTCCCGACAACAAGGTATCTCCACACTTAGTTAGTGGTTAACCTTTACATAACTGCTCACTTAGGTCACTGTGGTTAGGTTTTCTAACTCGGTATATTCCTAAGCTCGGTATTCTAGTCATCAGAGCGATACTTCGCTCTGATACCACTTTTTGTAACACCCCTACTACACACTTAACATTAAATGAAATCGCAGCGGAAAAACAACTAAACAATAACTAAACGATTCAGTGCTACAACGCCGTCAACCACCCACGTGGTTAACAATGCAGAATAAATACAAGTGTACCGGTCTGATGATCAGACTCCCGAGCATTAGGTACTAACAACCATATATACATAACCAACATACCGAGTATTTAATACAAACCGTCACTGTAAACTGTACACATGAACTCCACTATCAACTCTAAACGACCGTCACTGTAACACGGACAGTACCAAAATATAACGCCACGGGAGCACAGGCGCATCCCGGGCTCAACATCCAAAATAACCAAAAGTAATTCTGCAGCCTAGAATCTATAGCCATTCCGCTTCCTCGATCCTCATCCTGTAGTAAAAATATGGAGCCCCCGAGGGGGTCAGCAACCCTTGGCTGGTATGGTTAACGCGCAGCCCATCCTACACGGGATACGCGCAACTAATTGTCATGATGACATGGCATTCATTTTATCACACATATACATATGGCATAGCAACAATATTGCATAGCACAACATCACTACATAGTGAATACACTTTCCACAAACAAACCAAGAAGGTTAAACAACATAGAAGCCTAGAGAATGGTTCACCCTCATGTTAAGCTTGTTACACACACTCATTACCGTTCTGTTAGTCGAACGAGTAACTTAAGTCACAGATGGTTCGGATATTGTGACCCGAACACACCACACAAACACATGTTCCCACTAAACCGATCATAAGTCAGAATAGGTAAGCTTTGGAGGAAGCTAGCGGGAGATCGAACGCCAAATAAAGGAGAACAATCTTAACATCATAAGAGTCGAATCTGATACAGATATCTACTCTTAAACTTACATGCATGACCGGACAACCGGATTCCTCACTCCCCAGTTAGCACTTGTTAGAAGTTCAACAGTGGAACTTAACAACAATTCACAAGCAAGTGGTAAGTCATGTTAGACACACAAGGGAAATGAGTCACGTCATAACATCACAATAGTATAAACAACGTAAACTCATTACATGACTTAAGTCTTACAAGGTCGTAAACACACAGAAAACAAACAACACACAAGCCGGTGTAAACCGGTAGGCAACAGACTGCAAGAAAACCATACCTTGGTCCTTGCTTCGACTGGTTTCCACCGTAGGTCCTCCTATACATGTTTAAGAATGTCGGTTAATTAACTTAGTTAACTTCAAATTTACTAAGTGTTTAACATGGTTATAGACATGTTTTAATGCCCATATCCCTTGATTACCTTCATCATACCCCCTAGGGTTAACTACTTAAGCCACTCTTGTTTGTTTTTTTTTTACAAGTTTTGGTCCGACCGACCTTACCGACCGACCTTACACAAGGTCGGTCCATTCCAGAACACATTACCGTCAAAAATTCTACTCCGACCGACCTTGCAAGTTCGGTCCACAAGGTCGGTCTATTCCCGAGAGTTTTTCCCCTTTGAAAACTCAGGCCCGACCGATCTTGGCAAGTCCGGTCACAAGATCGGTCGATTCCCGAGACTCACTTACGTACAAAAATTTAGGCATGACCGACCTTGTAAGTTTGGTCCCAAGGTCGGTCTATTCCAGAGACTCAATCCGTACTAAAAATCCATGCCCGACCAACCTTGCAAGTCCGGTCCCCAAGGTCGGTCCATTCCAGAAACCATTTCTCGTAGGGTAAACTAGGCTCGACCGACCTTGCAGGTCCGGTCCCCAAGGTCGGTCTGCTCCAGACTCTTGTTTTTAATTGCCCATTTAACTCCAAACTTCCCCATATATCCTAGTATGTTCTAACCTTATTTGGGCACTTCAACACACCTTAAGACCTCCATTAAACTCCTTAAATCATTCACTAAAATCCTCCTCAAGCATTACACAAATTCTTATAAAAAGGTTTACACTTGTAATGTTTTTCACTAAGTTTTCTATGTGGTGTTTCATACCTACAACTTCCACTATTCCCAAATGTTTTCTCACCACTACAACATCATCTCCCAAGCATCTTTTCTTCCTAACCAAACTCCTTGAATATCTCTACAAGTTTATAGCTCCTCCATGCAACACATCACTTCTTCTTATTCACCAACATTGCACAAGTCCTAAACACAATCTCACCATGATCTTGAACTATCCCAAAGCACTCATTTGCATTCTAAATCCTCTAAAACATTGCCTAAGTCCTTTTTATCTCTTAGAATACCTTAATGTATGTTTCTTTCACTAGTAGAACACTTAACCTTTCAAAACACTTCCTTACTCCCCAACTCATTTTAAACACCTAAAACTTCTTATACATTATCTAAATTTCGACATGGGTTCTCCTAGATCATTACCAAGCCAAAACACATTGTTTTCACCATCAAACATTCAAGAACACTTAGATCCATCAAGAGCATTCTTGTACACAAAACTTCACTCATTTAACACTACATCACAATATAGTGCATAATTTAAATTGCTTGGCACTTAGGCCCTTAAATAACATGGCTCTTAGGCCCTTAAGATGCATACCCCTTAAACACTGAATTTCAACAATATATTTGCCTTTGACCTACAAATACACTCAACAACACATATGCCCCTTTTACTAGTCTCCTTGAGAACATTTTACTAAGTAATTCACCATTGGCTCCTTAGATCATTTTAATAAGCAACATAAGCTCATTTCTCCTAAGACATTAAACTACATTAGGTTAGCATATTTACCTCTTTTCCTCACAACTTCTTTCTGGTTTCCTTGATTAAAATCGGTAAGGATTTTTGGTTTGCTTCTCAACTTCTAAACAATATACAAACAATATAATGAGTATTCAAGCTTTAAGCTTCATCTCATTGTAAACCCTAAATACATATATTGTCTTAGAACATTTAGATGTTTGTTTTACCTTGGATAAAAGAGGGTTTGGATATGTAGCAAGAGAGGACTCCACCAAGCCCTTGGAAGATTCAAATGAAGCTAAAAGAAAGCAATATAAGGAACCCCATCAATGGTGATTCTCGGTCAACATCAAAACAAGAAGGAAATGGAGTTTTTATTTGAGTTTCCTTACCTAGAAGCAAAGGAGAACAATAATATGTGAAAAGATGAGCTCAAGCTCCTCCCATGGATATTCCTCTTGGCACCGAAATGGAGCTCTTGGAATTTTGAGAAGATAGGAATGGAGAGCTTGATGAGACAAAGAGAATGGTGGTCTTAGTTTTTGATTTGGCAATGTGAGCTAGGAATTACAAGAGGTTGAAGATGATATATGGTGGTGGTACTATTGCAAAGCCGTGAATGAGAGAAAGAAGCAAGGTAGAAGAGAGGTTGGAGGCGTGAGAAATGAAGAGGGAAAGAAGAAATGAAGATAAGTTTGCTTTTGAAGATATTTAAGTAGTAAAGCAAATAGTGTTTTTACTTTAGCTCTTTACTTAGCTTATTTTTTTTGTAAGTGTGGTGAGTCACTAAGAAAACCGGCCCCCATATTATCACAAGGGGTATTTAAGTCTTTGTTGACCAATTGTCACACTTATAATGACATATGTTATAAACTTGCTTATTTTGTTACTATTCACAAAAACAAGGCACATAGTTGTGAAATTTTTGATTTCCTATTGATTTAGAATTCCTAATGTGATACTAAGTAGTACACATGTTAATTAAGGAGTAATGATGGACATCTAGCCATTCAAAACTCATTTACAAGACAATTTTTGAAAATGTGCTTTAAGACTCCTTAAAGCACATTTTGTGTTTTAACTTGTTTTCAAGCTTGGTTTTCTTTTGTAATTGGTTTATTATATTCATTAACACCTAAATAAAGTCTTGGTAAGCTTATTAGGTCTTAACCAAACTTATCCCAAGCTTAGAGCACATTTTAGCCCTAATTGACTTTAAGGTACTTATTTGTGTTTTCTATGGTTTAAATTGTTTACTAATGTTTCTAAGACTCTTTTTAGTCTTAATATACCATATTTTAATGTTTAAACAACATACTAAGGTTTGGGGTATTTCAATCTACCCCCTTAAAAGAACTTAGTCCCCAAAGTTCATACTTCCCACATATCTTAAATATTAGAACACGGGAATACATATAAACAATACTTCCATAACAACAATAACAACATACTTACATAACATCGGACACAAGGTCCAAATAACATAACATCATTCGGACACAACGGTCTGTAACATATCAACATAACATAGACGATGTATTTAAATACACGTCGTACACACATAACCGAAACGGCTCTACCCCCCTTAAAAAGGGGTACGCCCCGTACCCTATACACATAAACACTAAAAGTAAACAATGACGGGTACTTCGCCTTCATCTTATCTTCCAGCTCCCAAGTGGCCTCCTCAGCGTCCTGGTTAGACCAGAGATCCTTCACCAGTCTCACTGACTTATGGCGAGTGTCTCGAGTCTTAGTATCCAGAATCCGTACCGGAGTCTCCGCTGATCGCATGGTCGGGTCTAAGGTTAGCCTTTCAGGCTGAAGCACATGAGACGGATGAGACATATATTTCTTCAACTGGGACACATGAAATACATCATGTACCTTGCCCAGCTCGGCGGGTAAATCAAGTCTGTAAGCTACCGGGCCGATCCGCTCCGTCACAACATAAGACCCCACATATTTCGGGCTCAACTTGCCTTTCTGGCTAAAACGAAATACTCCCTTCATGGGGGATACTCTAAGAATTACCTGATCGCCCACGGCGAACTCTAGGTCCCGTCTGCGCACATCGGCGTACGATTTCTGCCTATCCTGAGCTGCCTTCATGTTAGCCCGGATTTGGCGTACTTCTGCTTGAACTTGTTCCAGATACTCTGGTCCTATAATGACCGTCTCACTCGACTCATCCCAGCATAATGGCGTGCGGCATGGTCTACCGTACAAAGCCTGGAAGGGAGACATCTTGATCGAAGCATGGTAACTATTGTTGTAACTAAACTCGATCAGATGTAACTTATCAATCCAGCTGGTCTGAAAATCAAGTGCACATGCACGTAACATATCCTCAAGTGTCTGGATGGTGCGCTCACTCTGACCATCAGTCTGTGGGTGGAACGCTGTACTTAGCTTCAGCTCGGTACCAAGCGCTTCCCGTGTGGATTTCCAATACCTTGAGAGGAATCTGGTATCCCTGTCAGACACAATTGTTTTCAGTACCCCATGATGTCTTACAATCTCTCTGTCGAAGAGCTCTGCTAGTTTTGCCACTTTCCAGGTGTCCTTCATCGGTATGAATCGAGCCACCTTGGTCAGTCGGTTAACAACAACCCAAATCATATTCAGACCTCCACTTGTAGGCGGAAGCCCTACTACGAAGTCCATAGAAATGTCATGGAACTTCCACTCAGGCACAGGCATTGGCTTTACCATACCACAAGGCCGTCGGTGCTCAAACTTGACCTTCTGGCAAGTGAGACACCTTAATACATAATCATTCACATCCTTTTTCATTCTAGTCCACCAAAAATAACGTTTCATACCCTTGTACATCTTTGAAGCTCCGGGGTGAATCGAAGTCGTAGAGCAATGGGATTCACTCAGTATGCGCTCCTTCAGTTCAGCGCTACTCCTCGGAATACACAGTCGGCCATTGAGCCTAATCAGGTCATCATCGTGGAGTCGGAAGTCGTACTTCTGACCCTCGAATGTGCCATCAATAAGCTTCTGCCTGATCTCTAACATATACTGATCCGTCATCTGAGCACTCCGCACCTCTTCAACCACGCTAGAATGAGAGACAAGCGAATGGAGAGAGTGTGCTCGGCGACTCAATGCGTCAGCTACCACATTTGCCTTACCCTCTTTGTACTGTAAATTGATGTCGTAGTCGTTTAAGAACTCGACCCACCTTCTTTGTCTCATGTTCAACTCCTTCTGAGTGAACAAGTACTTTAAACTTTTGTGGTCAGAATAAATTGTCACACTTACCCCATACAAATAATGTCGCCATATCTTCAATGCGAAGACAATGGCACCCAATTCTAAATCGTGGGTAGGGTAGTTCTCTTCATGCTTCTTCAGCTGTCGGGAGGCGTATGCTACGACCTTCCCGCGTTGCATCAACACACAACCCATACCTCTGCCTGACGCGTCGTAGTAGACCTCAAAACCATCTGGACCGTCTGGTATAGTTAGGACTGGTGCAGATGTCAGAGCATCCTTGAGACTCTGAAAAGAATTCTCGCAGTCATCTGTCCACTCGAATGGAGCATCCTTCTTCATCAAGGAAGTCATCAGCTTTGAGACACTGAAGAAGTCCTTCACAAACCTCCTATAATATCCTGCCAGACCGAGGAAGCTCCGGATGTCGGTAACTGTCTTCGGCCTAGGCCAGGTGCGCACTGCATCAATCTTTGCCGGATCAACAGCGATCCCGGCCTCAGAAATCACATGTCCAAGAAAAGATACTTGTTTCAACCAAAATTCACACTTTGAGAATTTAGCATACAACTGAATCTTTCTCAATGTTTGTAACACATTTCTCAGGTGGCTTTCATGCTCACCTCTCGATTTCGAGTACACAAGTATATCGTCGATGAAGACTACAACTGACTTGTCCAACTGATCTTGGACCAAGCGGTTCATTAAGTCCATGAACTTGGCTGGTACATTGGATAAACCAAACGGCATAACCGTAAACTCATAATGTCCATATCTGGTTCTGAATGCGGTCTTCTCAATGTCACACTCACGGATGGCAATCTGATGGTATCCGGATCGTAAATCTATCTTGGAGAACACTGATGCTCCTCTCAACTGATCAAATAAGTCGTTGATGCGTGGTAAAGGATAACGGTTCTTCACCGTAACTGCATTCAGCTCTCGATAGTCAATACACAGGCGAAGACTACCGTCCTTCTTCTTCACGAAGAGGACCGGCGCTCCCCATGGTGAAACGCTAGGGCGGATAAATCCCTTGTCGAGTAGGTCTCTCAGCTGCTCCTTGAGCTCTGTCATCTCGGCTGGAGCCATACGATAGGGCGCCTTCGCAATTGGTCCGGTGCCCGGAACCAAATCAATCTCAAACTCAACTTCCCGTGCTGGCGGCATGCCCGGCAGTTCCTTAGGAAATAAATCAGGAAACTCCGACTCTACCGGCACATCTGGGCTAAACTCTGGGTCTCTCTCTATGTCCTGGACATAGCAGAGGTATACATCATTCCCTCGTCGTAGTTCACGATACATAGCCATGGCGGTGATGATCCGAGTCGAAGGCTCCCTGGGCCTCTGGCGGTAAGATATAGTAACCCCAAGCGGACTCCGAAGAAGCAGATGATGCTCGGCACACAGGATTCTGCCCTTGTACCACTCCAACCTGTTCATCCCGACAATCACATCAAAACCAAGTCCGTCGAACTCTATCAAGTTGATTGGAAACTCTTCATCACGAATTCGTACAATAGCATCTCGGTGATAGCGGGTATACCTGATCCGCTCTTTCGACGGGAGAGTGACTAGAAAGTCTGGCATCTCTTCACCGTCTAACCCCAGCCACCTCGCAAACGATAGCGAGATAAATGTATGTGAGGCTCCGGAGTCGAACAAGATCGAAGCGTCCACGCCAATGATTGGAAAGGTACCGGTGAGGATTGTGCCGCTCTTGCCGGCTTCTGCCTCATTCCAAACGCCCAGTATACCTCCCGTTCCGAGTGCACAGCCTAATTCATTGGCAACTTATAAGATTTGGTAACAACACGGTTGATATACTTCGAACAACTCCACATTATTGATTAACACTCCCTTCACATCATAAGTCGATTACATTGTAAACTTAGCTAGATATAGCATTCTTAATATACAACTGGCTTAACACATTACATAATTATACAAGGCTTTAAAACTGTCTGAAGGTCAAATTCAAACGTCCGGGTTTCATGTGTGTGGCATTGATCACTGCCGATGGTGTGGTATTCAGTTTGATCTTCCTGATGCCATGATATAGCATCCTTGACTGCCCACCCATGATTAGCACATCTCCAGATTTCAACACTAACTTCTTTGTGAGATCAGCACGCTTCTGCTCGCCATATATAAACACTGCGGTATCACCAATGGACCATGACACCACGGGTACTCCCTTACTTAGAGACTCGGGTGACTCGTCCATATCTTGGTGTAACCCTAACCGTCCACCTTTCTGGTAGAAGTTCATAATACATAAATCCGTTTTAACACTTGGTATTGAATCTGATTCAACTTGCTGAGCAATTCACACGGCGTGGTTAACGACCGCAAGGAACTCCTCAGGTATCATCGGTACAGTTGCTCCATCTTCGGCTCGCACTTCTTGATATGTCTTGGTGTAAGGATTCCAGTCCTTACCCATGCACATCATCTTCAATTTCATTCTCGATCCACTCGGGTATTCGGGTGTGTAGAAACCTCCAGGTGCTGCTCCAAGTTCGTTGCAACGTCGAATAATGTTGATTTGTGCTTCAGGTGTCAGGTATCCATTTAAGAGTATCATACCTGGCTGGATAACCTGACATTGCTCCATTGGAAAGTCGGCGATGTTGACTGTGGTTTCTTCAGGGTTTGGTGTGGGCGGGATTGGATAACAAATATGGAAGGCTCCTACATTTCCAAATTACCTATTTTAGGTGACTTTCACATTATACTTTAATTCTTTACCCACATGGTAGTACACTTAGACTCACTAACACACATGCATGAAATGCGGTATGCAATCACTTATTTCACTCAACAATTTAGGCGGTACCTGGTCTAGAAGAGGGTCCTGGCGCCTCAGACCGGTACACCACATTAAGGGCGGCCTTGCTAGGTCCCGACCCTTTCCCCTTCTGGGAATCAGTGTTCCTCTGATCTGTGGGTGGCTGGTTAACCGACTTCGGGCATCGATGGTCGCTGTGGCCTTACCCTTCCACTGCCCCTTGGGCTTATTGACTCTGCTGTTGGGGTTCCGGTAACACTCATAGTCACGGTGACCCCACTTCTCGCAGTAGCGACACTGCACGTCATTTCCTTTGCAGTCTTTGCCGGGGTGGTCTCCGTTACACCACTTACAGTAGTAGTGGCGCTCCGGTCCAGAACCCATGCTAGCTGCTATCACAGTCAACAATCAATACTTACTTCATAACTTAACAACATACACATCAACTTGACACACATGCTTAAATAATTACCCTTAGGCGGGTAAGAGCGTAGGGGTTTCGCCGCGTATGCATATGTGAGCTTCAGTGGCTCCTCAGCTGTGGTGATCTGGGCTTGGCCCTTGTCACCCTGGTGCTGACTCTTCTGGAGCTGGGGATAAGGCTTCTTCTTCTTCTTTCCTCCCTCGTACCCCTGCGGACTCTGGCCCTCGCTCGTGGCCTTGCGCTTGTGCGCATTCTCCTCGTCCCTCAGTCGGACGGTAATCTCAACCTTAGCAGCGGCATGATAGCACTCCTGGATTTAGGATGTCAGTCATGCCCCGCAAAACATACTCATAAACTCACATTAATATTCACTTATGGATTACACTTATTCACATCACACTGTATTCTATTACCTGCAAGGTAGCATACTCAGCTGGCCCCATCCCATAGCGAAGACAGTGGCTGAGACCATTGTAGAAACGGTTTACCAGCACCCGGTTCGAGTATCCCAGGTCCAGTAACAGGTGGATAAGGCCGGTGAAGGCAGTGTAGTAGTCATCGACCGACATCTTATCCCCTTGCCTCAGACTATCCAGCTCTAGGCGCTTAGCCTCTTGCACATGCACAGGATAATACTTGGCTTGTAGCAGAGCCGTACTCTCTCCAACCAAACTGAGGATCCGCCATCCGGTCCTCTCTCACAAGCTTCCACCAACTTTGTGCCGAACCCTTCAGGTAGTAAGCGGCAAGACGGACCTTGGCCCCAGCAAGCACATCCAAGGTCTCGTAGGTGGTCTCCAACTTGGAGATGTACGCCTCCAGCTTACGAGGGTCGGTCTCCCCATGGAATGACGGGGGTCTCAAATCTGCCAACGCCTTGACCCAGTTGGTCTCTCGCGGCGGGGTAGCAGTGGTGGTTGAACTTCGGGTTGTTGCCCCTGCTGAATTGCAGCTACTAATTGTGGGACCATCTGGGCTACGGCAGCCGCTACAGCATCCGCCATGACTTGTGCAGTAGGGTTCTCTCCCTGGTTCCCAGTATCACCAATGCCGCACCCGCGGCCTCGACCTCGTGGTCTACCTGACATCTGAATTCACACGAACACTCATTAGCATTGTGCTTGCACACTTATTGGTTCCAACGATTGTAACGTCTTCCCGACAACAAGGTATCTCCACACTTAGTTAGTGGTTAACCTTTACATAACTGCTCACTTAGGTAACTGTGGTTAGGTTTCCTAACTCGGTATATTCCTAAGCTCGGTATTCTAGTCATCAGAGCGATACTTCGCTCTGATACCACTTTTTGTAACACCCCTACTACACATTTAACATTAAATGAAATCGCAGCGGAAAAACAACTAAACAATAACTAAACGATTCAGTGCTACAACGCCGTCAACCACCCATGTGGTTAACAAGGCAGAATAAATACAAGTGTACCGGTCTGATGATCAGACTCCCGAGCGTTAGGTACTAACAACCATATATATACATAACCAACATACCGAGTATTTAATACAAACCGTCACTGTAAACTGTACACATAAACTCCACTGTCAACTGTAAACGATCGTCACTGTAACACGGACAGTACCAAAATATAACGCCACGGGAGCACAGGCGCATCCCGGGCTCAACATCCAAAATAACCAAAAGTAATTCTGCAGCCTAGAATCTATAGCCATTCCGCTTCCTCGATCCTCATCCTGTAGTAAAAATATGGAGCCCCCGAGGGGGTCAGCAACCCTTGGCTGGTATGGTTAACGCGCAGCCCATCCGCTACCGGGATACGCGCAACTAATTGTCATGATGACATGGCATTCATTTTATCACAAACATACATATGGCATACCAACAATATTGCATAGCACAACATCACTTACATAGTGAATACACTTTCCACAATAACAAACCAAGAAGGTTAAACAGCATAGAAGCCTAGAGAATGGTTCACCCTCATGTTAAGCTTGTTACACACACTCATTACCGTTCTGTTAGTCGAACGAGTAACTTAAGTCACAGATGGTTCGGATATTGTGACCCGAACACACCACACAAACACATGTTCCCACTAAACCGATCATAAGTCAGAATAGGTAAGCTTTGGAGGAAGCTAGCGGGAGATCGAACGCCAAATAAAGGAGAACAATCTTAACATCATAAGAGTCGAATCTGATACAGATATCTACTCTTAAACTTACATGCATGACCGGACAACCGGATTCCTCACTCCCCAGTTAGCACTTGTTAGAAGTTCAACAGTGGAACTTAACAACAATTCACAAGCAAGTGGTAAGTCATGTTAGACACACACAAGGGAAATGAGTCACGTCATAACATCACAATAGTATAAACAACGGTAAACTCATTACATGACTTAAGTCTTACAAGGTCGTAAACACACAGAAAAACAAACAACACACAAGCCGGTGTAAACCGGTAGGCAACAGACTACAAGAAAACCATACCTTGGTCCTTGCTTCGACTGGTTTCCACCGTAGGTCACTCCTATACATGTTTAAGAATGTCGGTTAATTAACTTAGTTAACTTCAAATTCACTAAGTGTTTAACATGGTTATAGGACATGTTTTAATGCCCATACTTATCCTTGATTACCTTCATCATACCCCCTAGGGTTAACTATTTAAGCCACTCTTGTTTGTTTTTTTTTTTACAAGTTTTGGTCCGACCGACCTTACCGACCGACCTTACACAAGGTCGGTCCATTCCAGAACACATTACCGTAAAAAATTTCTACTCCGACAGACCTTGCAAGTTCGGTCCACAAGGTCGGTCTATTCCCGAGAGTTTTTCCCCTTTGAAAACTCAGTCCCGACCGATCTTGGCAAGTCCGGTCACAAGATCGGTCGATTCCCGAGACTCACTTACGTACAAAAATTTAGGCATGACCGAACTTGTAAGTTTGGTCCCAAGGTCGGTCTATTCTAGAGACTTAATCTGTACTAAAAATCCATGCCTGACCGACCTTGCAAGTCCGGTCCCCAAGGTCGGTCCATTCCAGAAACCATTTCTCGCAGGGTAAACTGGGCTCGACCGACCTTGCAGGTCCGGTCCCCAAGGTCGGTCTGCTCCAGACCCTGGTTTTTAATTGCCCATTTAACTCTAAACTTCCCCATATATATCCTAGTATGTTCAAACCTTATTTGGGCACTTCAACATACCTTAAGACCTCCATTAAACTCCTTAAATCATTCACTAAAATCCTCCTCAAGCATTACACAAATTCTTATAAAAAGGTTTACACTTGTAATGTTTTTCACTAAGTTTCTATGTGGTGTTTCATACCTACAACTTCCACTATTCCCAAATGTTTTCTCACCACTACAACATCATCTCCCAAGCATCTTTTCTTCCTAACCAAACTCCTTGAATATCTCTACAAGTTTATAGCTCCTCCACTGAACACATCACTTCTTCTTATTCACCAACATTGAACAAGTCCTAAACACAATCTCACCATGATCTTGAACTATCCCAAAGCACTCATTTGCATTATAAATCCTCTAAAACATTGTCTAAGTTCTTTTTATCACTTAGAATACCTTAATGTATGTTTCTTTCACTAGTAGAACACTTAACCTTTCAAAACACTTCCTTATTCCCCAAAACTCATTTTAAACACCTAAAACTTCTTATACATTATCTAAATTTCGACATCGGTTCTCCTAGATCATTACCAAGCGAAAACACATTGTTTTCACCATCAAACATTCAAGAACACTTAGATCCATCAAGAGCATTCTTGAACACAAAACTTCACTCAATTAACACTACATCACAATATAGTGCATAATTTAAATTGCTTGGCACTTAGGCCCTTAAATAACATGGCTCTTAGGCCCTTAAGATGCATAACCCTTAAACACTGAATTTCCACAATATATTTGCCTTTGACCTACAAATACACTCAACAACACATATGCCCCTTTTACTAGTCTCCTTGATAACATTTTACTAAGTCATTCACCATTGGCTCCTTAGATCATTTTAATAAACAACATAAGCTCATTTCTCCTAAGACATTAAGCTACATTAGGTTAGCATATTTACCTCTTTTCCTCACAACTTCTTTCTTGTTTCCTTGATTAAAATCGGTAAGGATGTTTGGTTTGCTTGTCAACTTCTAAACAATATACAAACAATATAATGAGTATTCAAGCTTTAAGCTTCATCTCATTGTAAACCCTAAATACATATATTGTCTTAGAACATTTAGATGTTTGTTTTACCTTGGATATAAAAGGGGGTTTGGATATGTAGCAAGAGAGGACTCCACCAAGCCCTTGGAAGATTCAAATGAAGCTAAAAGAAAGCAATATAAGGAACCCCATCAATGGTGATTCTCGGTCAACATCAAAACAAGAAGGAAATGGAGTTTTTATTTGAGTTTCCTTACCTAGAAGCAAAGGAGAACAATAATATGTGAAAAGATGAGCTCAAGCTCCTCCCATGGAGATTCCTCTTGGCACCAAAATGGACCTCTTGGAATTTTGAGAAGATAAGAATGGAGAGCTTGATGAGACAAAGAGAATGGTGGTCTTAGTTTTTGATTTGGCAATGTGAGCTAGGAATTACAAGAGGTTGAAGATGATATATGGTGGTGGTACTATTGCAAAACCGTGAATGAGAGAAAGAAGCAAGGTAGAAGAGAGGTTGGAGGCATGTGAAATGAAGAGGGAAACAAGAAATGAAGATAAGTTTGCTTTTGAAGATATTTAAGTAGTAAAGCAAATAGTGTTTTTACTTTAGCTCTTTACTTAGCTTATTTTTTTTGTAAGTATGGTGAGTCACTAAGAAAACTGGCCCCCATATTATAACAAGGGGTATTTAAGTCTTTGTTGACCAATTGTCACACTTATAATGACATATGTTATAAACTTGCTTATTTTGTTACTATTCACAAAAACAAGGCACATAGTTGTGAAATTTTTGATTTCCTATTGATTTACACTTCCTAATGTGATACTAAGTAGTACACATGTTAATTAAGGAGTAATGATGGACATCTAGCCATTCAAAACTCATTTACAAGACAATTTTTTGAAAATGTGCTTTAAGACTCCTTAAAGCACATTTTGTGTTTTAACTTGTTTTCAAGCTTGGTTTTCTTTGGTAATTGGTTTATTATATTCATTAACACCTAAATAAAGTCTTGGTAAGCTTATTAGGTCTTAACCAAACTTATCCCAAGCTTAGAGCACATTTTAGCCCTAATTGACTTTAAGGTACTTATTTGTGTTTTCTATGGTTTAAATTGTTTACTAATGTTTCTAAGACTCTTTTTAGTCTTAATATACCATATTTTAATGTTTAAACAACATACTAAGGTTTGGGGTATTTCAGGATTTGTGGAGTGTTGGTGTTTTTTTTTATTGTTAGGTTTATGTTATGTTTTCTCGAGTTCAGACCGTAGCCTTATTATCCTAGGTTATAATTGGTGAGGTTTGGTGTCGGGTGTTTGGAACCCGATGATCTGTAACCGCCTTAGTATTTTATTTCCGCTGAATTTTTGTTAAGTAGGGGCGTTACAGATTTACCATATAATAAATGGTCCCATAATACATATATATAAATAAATATATGTTATGGAGTGAAAAATACAATATGGTTCAAATAAACATATAATATCATAATTAAAATGATATAGAGTAAGAAGAAAAAGAATTATAAACATTGGATAAGGAAATTCTAATGTTATGTAGTTCATGAAATAATAAGGAGTTATATACTTCAAAGTATTTTCAAATATGAATTATACAACATTACACTTGGAAAAACTAACCTTAGGAAATAAATACTAAGGTGAGATGTATAATATATGATTAAGATTATACATGCAATATAGTGGTAAACTATATAATATACAAAGGGGTATTAAATTACATGCGATAACAAACGTGTAAAGTTAAGTATATTAATATACTCGACGTAACCACGCATAAAATATGACTTTTTTCCTAATCCAGAGTTAAACCGAAAACCCGACAAACGTTATCAGTTAGCAACGGGGAATAAACCGGGATGGATTAGTAACAGTATGGGGTGTCATAGTGTATTGTTAGTATGAGATGCTAATGCATAGTGTGATGCATATTAATAGATTGTTAGAGGCGTCTCGAGGATCGCCAGAGAATTTAGCGAATTCATACTCCACGGTCTTATAATCCCGGTGCACGGTATGTTATTTTATGTGGCTTGATTGTCTCTGAGGATTTCCTCAGTTCAGACATTGTGTGAAAATCTGTGTTAAGATTGAATGTCTGCTTGTGTGAATTAATATGCTTGGGTTGTGTATTAATGCTGCTTTATTATTATTACTGTTGAACGATAACAGTACCGTTCGTATATATGAACATATTATAAAACGAACTAGTGACAATGATGCTATCTTATATGTGTAATATAAGGAACGTAAGTAAAAACGTTGTAGCATTAGGATAACAAGATATATATATATTATCCGAGACTTATATACGGAGCATTGGCCTCTTTAATGCCGCTCTCGTATCTAACACTGGATCCTGAGTCGACATACTCAGGATTGGACTAACGACCTTAGTCTACTGTGTTAGGAAAAATAGTAAAACGATGCGATGGTATAGATTAGTTAGACAAGAGGATGTGGCTCTTGCTGTGATTTGGGATCAATTAACGATACTAGGATACCGTGTGGGTATCCGTAAGTATCAAGGCAAATTTCCAAAGGACTATAGATGGTTCGTCGGTCAGAGAATCTACCGCTGGGGTGGCTACTACCGTGGATGACCCGCCATAGGAGATGGGTAACTTAGAGACACGTCGTTCTAACGAGACGTTGTCATTAGGCATAACTGAACAATTACGAATGACTATTTTAGCTCGTACACTAGGCGAACATTATTTGGGCTTGTATGCCAAAGACGAGAATTTATACTTGTCTATAATTCTCGTTGTTTCACCTTGTTGCTCATTGGTTATGCTTTGTGGTTATGTGTAGTATGTTGGTGGTTTTGCTGAAACGAGTCGTTGTACTCATATGTGTGTTGTAAATTAGTTTAATTGAGTCGATGTACTCATATGTGTGTTGTGAGTTGGTTTAATTGAGTCGTTGTAATTATATCTGTGCTGTGAGCTGGTTGAGTCGAGTGAGTCGTTTGACTCAATTATGAACTATCAAGTGTTTGTTGGAATGGAGTCTCTGTACTCATATAAGCGTTGTAACGCTTTTAGTGGTTTACTACGATGCGATGTGTGAAGCCGATGGCTTGTTTGCTATTTGAGTTTACTACAATATATGTTGTTGCTTTACAGTTTTTATATTAAACTACTTGCATGAAAATGAATTGCATGCTCTCGACCAATTAACTGAGGGTCCGAGGGGGCATGACAATCATGTAGTAACATACTCAGCAGGGGCTGACTCCATACCACAAACAAACATTTTGCAGGTATGCAGTTTCCGGTGTTGACAAAGAGCGGGACGCACTGGGTAGTTTAGTTACAGTTGTATAAATATGCACTGTTGCATTTTGATACGAACTTAGAAACGTGTATAGGATTGGGTTACTTAGAATGCTCACTGTGAATGTATTTTATATTGGTTTGGGAAGGTTAGATCTATCTCTTGTTGTCACTGTGGGAAATTGTTTCGTATTTATATATATATCAGTAAGCACGTTATTACTCGTATGGGAGAGTGAGAACGGTGACACCAGTAGTTCAATTGTTTAGATTACCGCTGCGATTACAATGTTAAGTAAGACGATTAGGAGCCGATTAGAGTAGGGGTGTTACACCTTATCTCAATCTTGGTATACAAACCGTTCTTTAATTAGAAATGGTTGTATCTTATCTCAATGTTTATTTTTTGTCGGGTCAAAAGCAACCCTAGCCAATGAGCTATTATCTCCATTTGTTGAATAAACAACTTTTCTTAATTTTGGGATTTAGGTGGTCCCACCGCACCATCTTAATCTCCCTCCCACCTTGAACTGTAGCCCAAGGTGGCTGATTCGACATTCGACTCTAGGAAACAAGTCCAAAGACAAGTCCTCAAGCGGAAGTCGGATCTGATTCAGATACCGACCCCCTTTCCTTAACATGCATGACCGGAGTTAGTCCCAGATTCCTCAGTCCCCCCAAGTTCCAGTTAGTAGAAAGTCTTAAAGACAAAGCGTTAGTTAAACCTTTCTCGGGTATTAACCAACCAACAATTCGGGAGTGAATTCCTTATCTCAAACAATGTTACTAAGTATTGTTAGTAACTAATCTCAAAGTCTAGTGTGTTAGTTTAAGACAAACACACAAGAAGATAATAGTTCGATTGCAAGCTTTATCTTGTCTTAGTCATAGCAAGTAAACAAGTAGCACACAAGCCGAGGGACACCTCGTTAGCAAGCAGGTTACAAGAAAACCATACCGTACACCGTCATTTTGTGTCAGTTGTCTAATCTCCTTCCGAATCCCAATTCTCAAACCCTAAAACATTGATCCAATTTAGGTTGTTAATTTATTCCATGTTACTTAACTTATTTAACCCCTAATGATCCCCATCTAACACCTCTTAGGTTCTTATAAACTTAACCTTAAACACTTAAAACCATTTACCTAACTTAACCTTAAGTCCTTGTATGCTTGTTTATCTAATCATCATTACCCTCTTAATGGCTTACCACTAATACCATTTAACATACTTAAAATTTAATTTTCTTTTATAAGGGCCGACCGACCTTGCAGGGTAGGTCCCAAGGTCGGTTGGAACTAGAATACTTCCCGACTGAAAAATTTCACCCCGACCGACCTTGCCAAGGTCTGTCCCAAGGTCGGTCCATTCCAGAAACATTCTTGTTCAAGATTTAAGCCCGACCGACCTTACCAAGGTCGATTCTAAGGTTGGTCTAAGTCAGAGAGCTTCCTAGATGGGTATTTTAGGCTCGACCGACCTTGCTAAGGTCGGTCCTAAGGTAGGTCGACTCCAGAAACTTATTTTTATGTGTTTATTTCACTCCAAACATTGCCAGAAGTGTCCTAATATGTTCTAACCTCATTTTAACACTTTAACCCACTCTTAAACCATCCACCAAACCTCTTAATCCACTCACAATCAAACTCCTTAACCATTTACTCAAAATCTCTCCAAGTCCTTAACACTTAGCACTAAATCCTTACACTTCCAACTATCAATTTTGCCTAAGACTTCAACTAACCTAAGTATTCCTTTTACACCAATATAACTTCTCCTCAAGCATTATTACAATCCATCTTTCCTTACTCAAGTTTCCTAAACATTCCTAAAGCCACATATCCTAGTTTACACTTACACTCTCACAAATCATTGTACTTATTTTCTTTCAAACTTTACACAAGTCTCCAAACTTCTCTTGTCATGGTTTTGGTGCTTTAAATTCACCATTGTAATCCCTAGATTCTCCTAGAAATCCCTAGGTCATCTTTTTACTCAAGAACACCTTAGTTTATCCATTTCCACCTAAACAAACTCTTAATGTTTATTAATACTTCCTAGCTCATAAAATCTCCTTAAAACCTATTAAACACTTAGTTTCTTCACCAAATTTTGACATGGCTTCCCTAGTATATTACTACCCAAGCACCTAGGTTTTCCACCCTTAAACAACCATGAACATTCAAATCCTTAATACACATTCCTTACACACTAATTACACCCAAACTACACCACATCACAATATAGTGCATAAACTTAAATTGCCTGGCACTTAGGCCCTTAAATGACATAAAGCTTAACCAGTGAATTTCCTCATATAATAGCCTTTGACCTGCAAATACACACAACAAGGCTCCCATTGCAATAATAGTGTTCTTGTAATTCACCTTGTGATTGTCTAACTATCTTATTTCCCATTTGCTCCTTAGTCACAAGTTCTCAAATATAAGCATGTTCTTTCTCCTAGGCTTTATAACCCCTTCCTAATGTAAACTCTAAGCTACACATACCCTTTATCTAAATCCCATTCCCTAAACAATAAAACACCTTAAGGTAAGTTATTTACCTTGTTTTTCCAAGCTTTTCCTCACACTCTCCTCCTTGGCTTTTCTTGTTTGAATTTCGGCCAACAATTTAATTCCCCTTGCTAATGTTCTAACCAATACACAATTACTCTAATGAGTGCTAAAGAATACACCAACCTTAAGGAATCATTCCTAGGTTAAAAATGTGTTTTAAGACATTAAAATGAATGTTTACCATTGAAGTCTTAAGATAGGCTTGGATATGAATCAAGAAGGACCTCCTCCAGTCCTTGGAGAATAGAAACAAGCTAGATCAAGGGATAAAACAAGGTCCCATGAGAAGATGATTCTCGGACATGAAGGAAAAATGAAGGAAACTTGTTTTTTCTTACACTTTCCTTACCTTGAATGAATGGAGAACCAAATGAGCTCTTCAAACTGATTTTTCCTCCTCTAATGGTGGTTTCCCTTGGCACCAAAATGAAGCTTTTAGAGATTTGGAAAGATAGAAAGCAAGAGCTTGCTCTAACTAAGAGTTATATAGTCTTTGTTTTTTATTTGGAGCTAAAATGAAGATTTTGTGGGCAAAGCAAGATGGAGCATGAATGGGGCTGGAGTTTACGGTTTCTTAGGGAGGAATAAGGTGAGGAAAAACGGTGGAAAGAAGAGAATGAATGAAGAGGAGAGAGGCAAGCTAAAAGGTAAAATCTTTCTTAAAAGGTAAATAGTACTATTCTAACTTCTCCCTCTCTTTTCCTTAATATGCTGGCTCATGTGGTGACTCACCACTTCAAAAACCGGCCCCCCTTAATAATGAAGATATTTATGGTCTTGGTTGACCAATTAATTAAACTAAGTTGGCTAAAGACTAAACTAGGTGCTATTTGGGCACTATTCACAATTAGTGCACATATTTGTGAAATTTTAGGTTTCCTATTGATTCAGGCTTCTTAATGTGATACTAAGTAGAAACAAGTTGATTAAGGTGTAATCATGGGCATTTAGACACTCAAAACCTCCTTCCAAGACAATTTTCCAAAAATGTGCTTTAAGAGTCCTTAAAGCACAATTTGTGTTTTAACTTGTTTTTGAGCTTGGTTTTCTTTGGTAATTGATTTAACATGTCCATTAGCATGTTAATAAGGTCTAAGAATGATATTTGGGTGTTACCCAATGTTACTCCAAGCTTAGAGCATGTTTTTGCTTAAATTACTCTTATGATGTTTCCTTGTGTTTTCTTTGGTTTAAATTGTTTCTTAATGTTTCTAAGGCATAATTTAGCCTTATTATATCTTAGTTTAACATATAAACACCATATATAGGTTTGGGGTATGTCAGTCTACCTCCCTTAAAAGAACTTTGTCCCCAAAGTTCATATATGTACTTAGTCATTCACATTACTCAAGGTCCTTAATCTTAATACCATATCTTATATTCACATTCACACTTCTTAAGACTCAATGGTCTACAACAAGTACAACACATAAGTACTATGCTTATCTGAACTTAACACAAAGTGTAATACTTTACACAAAGCCATAGCTTACATTCACCAAAGCAACGATAAACATGTTCGTTTACTAACTCAAAAGCGAGAAAGTTCTACCCCCTTAAAAAGGGGTACTCCCCGTACCCTATACAGAGGATCTAGTAGCTAAACAACGAAGGGTACTTCGATCTCATCTTATCCTCTAATTCCTACGTGGCCTCTTTAACATCCTGGTTAGACCAGAGAACCTTCACCAGTCACACTAACTTATGGCGAGTGTCCCTAGTCTTTGTATATAAGATTCTTTGAGGTGTCTCCACTGATCTCATATTGGGCTCTAAAGTCAATCTCTTATGCTCTAACACAAGGGAGGGGTGGTGCATGTATTTCTTCAGCTGTGAAACATGAAAGACATCATGCACTTTACCCAGCTTAGCAGGTAAATTCAACCTGTAAGCAACTGGGCCCACCTGCTCCGTAATCTCATAAGGACCAACAAACATCGGGCTAAGTTTGCCCTTCTGCCCAAATCTGAACACACCCTTCATCGGTGGGACTCGAAGAAATACCTGGTCCCCCACTGCGAACTCCACGTCTCATCGTCGAACATCAGCATACGACTTCTGCCTATCCAGAGCAGCTTTCGTATTCTCCCTGATTTGCTGAACTTCAGCCTAAACTTGCTCTAAATACTCTGGTCCTATGATGACCGTGTCACTCGACTCATCCCAGCAGAGTGGTGTATGACATGGTCTACAGTACAAAGCTTGGAAAGGTGCCATCTTGATCGAAGCATGATAGCTATTGTTGTAAGAAAACTCAATCAGATGCAACTTGTCAATCCAACTGCCCTGGAAGTCTAAGGCACATGCTCTCATCATATACTCGAGTGACTGAATTGTTCGCTCAGTCTGACCATCTGTTTGAGGACGGGATGTAGTACTCAACTTCAATTCTGTACCCAACGCTTCTCTCGTAGCTCTCCAGTACCTCGAAAGGAATCTGGTATCTCTATCAGACACTATGGTCTTTGGTATCCCGTGGTGTCTCATGATCTCCTTATCAAACAACTCAGCTAACTTAGCTACCTTCCAAGTATCCTTCATCAGTATGAATCGGGCTACTTTGGTAAGGCGATCCACTACGACCCATATCATGTTCAGACCTCCCCTGCTAGGTGGGAGTCTGACCACTAAGTCCATGGAGATGTCATGTGAAATACCCCAATCCTTGGTATGTTGTTTAAACATTAAACTATGGTATATTAAGGCTAAAAAGTGCCTTATAAACATTAGTGAACGATTTAAACCATAGTAAAAACAATAAAGTACCATAAACACAGTTTGAGCAAAAACATGCTCTAAGCTTGGAGTGAACTTGGTTAGGACCCAAAGAGCCTACCAAGACTTTATAACATTCAGTTATGATTTAATAAGGCTAATTAAGTCCTTAGAAAACTTTGGTAGACAATTAAACTAAACAAAACACAAATAAATACCTTAAAGCCAATATGGGCGAAAATGTGCTCTAAGCTTGGGATAAGTTTGGTTAAGTCCTCATAAGCTTACCAAGACCTTATTTATATGTTAATGAACATATTAAACAAATTATCAAACAAAACCAAGCTTGAAAACAAGTTAAAACACAAAATGTGCTTTAAGGAGCCTTAAAGCACATTTTTGAAAAATTGTCTTGTAAATGGGTTTTGAATGGCTAAATGTCCATCATTACTCTTTAATCAACATGTGTACTACTTAGTATCACATTAGAAAGTCTAAATCAATGGGAAATCAAAAATTTCACAAATATGTGCCTTAGTTTGTGAATAGTGCTCAAACAGTGCTAGTTTAAGTTATAAGTCAACATAAGTTGTTTAATTGGTCAACAAAGGCCATATATATCTTATATATAGAAGGGGGAACGGTTTTTAAGGTGGGGAGTCACTAACCTAGTCATCCAACTAATGAAAAGAAAAAGAAATAAAGTAAAGTTAATATTTGCTTTTAAGCTTAAATATCTTACAAAACTGAAACCTCTCACCTCTCTTCTTCATTTCCTTGCCTTCCCACCGTGTTCTTCCTCTATTCTCCCAACCAGAACCGTGATTGCTACATCCCCTCTCTTCTCCAACTTCAATTGCTCACCAAATGTTCATTAATGCTCCAAATCAAATTCTAAGACCATATTTGTCTTAGTTAGACCAAGCTCTTCGCTTCTATCTTTTCAAATCTTCAAGAACTCAATTTCGGTGCCATGGAGATTCACCATTGATGGAGCTTGAGCTCACATTTTCACACCTTGTTGTTCTCCTTTGCTTCAAGGTAAGGAAAACCAAAGAAAAACTTCATTTCCTCTTCTTTTTCTATGTGACCGAGAACCACCTTGTAATGGTGTTTTCTCTTGCTTTGGTTTAGCTCCATTTCAAACTTCAAAGGGCTAGGTGGAGTCCTATCTTGCTACCTATTCAAGTTCCCTTTCAAATTTCAAAGGTAAATATCAATTTTAGTGTTTAAAAACACTTATGTGAATTTAGGGTTTATATGTGAGTTTAAGTATGAAACTTAATGCTCATTACCCTTATATGTATATTGGTTAGAAGATTGACATGTGATAAAATCCCTTGCCGATTTTCTATCAAGAAAGAACAAGAAAAAACAAGTGAGAAAACTTGGAAAAACAAAGAGGTAAATTACCTTCTCTTAATGTAGTTTTATGTATTAAGGAATTGAGCTATATTTGCTTAATAAATAACCTAAAGAGCCAATGGGAAATGAGCTAGAAAACTATCCACAAGGTGGACTAAAAAGAAATGGGAGCATTGTTGTGTGTATTCGCAGGTTGAAAGAATTTAAATGTGGAGATTCAGTGTTTAAGTTTAATGTTATTTAAGGGCCTAAGAGCCAAGCAATATAAGTTTATGCACTATATTGTGATGTAGTGTAGTTTAAAGGTTTAGTTGTGTGTAAAGAGCATTTCTTGTGAAGATGAATGTCTTGGATGGTTAAAGGATGAAAAACAATATGCTTGGGTGTAAGGAATGCGTATTAAGTGATTAAGTGTTCTTGGTTGTCTAAAGGTGAAAACCTAAGTGTTTGGGTGTGAGAGTATACAAGAGAAGCTATGGCAAAATTTAGTTGATAAACAAAGGAGTTTATGTGTTGTAATGAGATTTTATGACCTAGAAAGTACTAGGGATTGTTAAGTGTTAAGATGGTGAAAGAAAGTGAAATAAGGTGTTTATGAGTCCTAAGATGACCTAGGAATGGTCTTGGAGGATTTAGAGATCAAATGGGTGTTTTAAACACACCAAGGTTATGTTATGTGAATTGTTAAGTCTTGTACAAGTTTTGGTAAACAAAAGGAAAAAGAATGCCTTGTGAAGGTCTAAGTGTAAACTTGTGGAAATTAGAAGCAATTGTGTAAAGGAGGTGTTTATGAGAAATAATTCTTTTGGAGTGGTGGTGATGTTTGAGAGACAACACTTTGGTTACTTGAGGTAGTAGGCATAATATACCACTTAGAAATCTAAGGAAAAGTGTTATAAGTGTTAGGAATTGTTGTAAGATATTGAGTAACAAGTTAGTGATGGTTTAGGAAGGTTTAGTGCTTATTTTAAGGTGTTTAAACATGTAGGAAACATGTGGAAAGATTATGGAATGATTAGGTAAGGTTTAAGGTTGGATTAGGGGTTAAAAATGATGTTTTGACAAGTTATTAACATGGTCCGGGACCTAGCCCTTGTATAGGTACCCGGACCACCCATAAAAACATGCCGAGAGTGAATGCAGGAATTGGTCCGGGACTTAAGTCCAGGACCAAGTCCAGGACCATTGCAAAAAACAAGCCGAGAGTAATTTCCAGAGGTAGTCCGGGACCTTGGGTCCGGACCAAGTCCCGGACCAGACCAAAAATGGCCTAAAATGTGTTTTAAAGTGTTCTAAAGGTGGTGGATTGATGGGTAATGGTTTTGGATGTTGTTAAGGCGTTGTTTGGTGACATATAAAGGCCTTAAAATGTGTAAACAAGTGTTGGGTTTGATGTGAGAGTTGTAAACTCAAGATCACAAGAGTAAATTAAGTGTAACGGGATGACGGGGTAAACTATGGGTGCATTAAACGTTAAGCAAACATGTTACCCCAATATTAATAAAAGTATATGTGATGTTACCAGTTGTACGGGATTTGTTCGAGGAACCTAAAAGGACATGATATAGTGGACCGTGGTGACAGGTATGGTTTTCTTGCAACCTGTGTCCTACCGGATTACACCGGCTTGTATGCCAATGTGTTTTCTGAGTATTTGCCACCTTGTAAGATAAAAACATGTAATGAGTTTATAGTAATTCATTTATGTGGCGTATTTAGTCTCCGATATCGTTTGACCTCAAATATGTGTTAAACCTTAGCTAACCAAATCTAGGAACACATGAGAGTTCGGTATTCGGATTTAATGACCCATACCATGGGAATGTTCTAACCACGGCTATGCGTGAGTTAGTTGTGTGATGTTGTTGTGTGCAAGTGTGTGAACCTCCCTTGTGTGTTTAACCCAGTTGTAATACCTTATGGTGTGTGGATGTGTAGGTTCCATAATGGAGCTCTAACTATTTATTTATAAGTATATATGTACTAATGGGGGTGAGGAATCCGGTCGTTCCGGTCGCGCGTTGTTTGGGAGTGGGTATCCATCCTTGCTTTACCTCTCTGTTATGGTTGTTTTTCCTCCTTGGACTACGATCTTCCACTAGCTTACTCCAAAGATTAACTATTCTGTCTTATGATCGGTCTAGGGGGAACATGTGTTTTTGTGGTGTGTTCGGGTCACTATATCCGATCCATCTTTAAGTTAAGTTACTCGTCTGACTATTAGGACGGTGACGAGTGTTGTATAACGAGCTTAACATGAGGGGGATATCATTCTCTAGGCTTACAAGTGAACTAACTATGTTGGGTCGGTTCCTAAGAGAACCGTCCCCGTTATGTTATGTGTTATTGTTGTACTGCAATTCTTATTGCGATGTTGTGTTATCTGTACGATGAAGCGTGAAATGTGTTGTGATGTGGAGGATGCGGATCATGAATATGAATCCAGGTTATTATAAGATGAATTTGTGTATAACCCGACTAGTGGGTAAGTGTCGTCTATTAAGGAAATAGCTTCATTAGAGGAGAAACCCTCAAGGGCTAAGGAAGAAAATGAGTGAGCTAACGAGTTTTGTTGTGTTGATTGATTTGTTGAACCCCATTGTTGTGGGTATGTATTGTGTTATGTGTTTATAGTTTACATGCATGATTTAAATATAATCAATCGCACGCTTAGACGACAATTAGTTGTGCGTGGCCCGGTAGCATGCGGGCTGTGGGATTACCATACCAGCAAAGGTGCTGAGCCCCTTGGGGGCCACCCTTTCTTTCCTTTTCTATTTCAGGTACAAGGAGCTGGAGACCGTTTGAGAGTAGGACAAGGTAGTTGTTTCTACATGGGTAGTTAATGAATTACTTATGTATTGTAGGTGCAGTAAGACCGAGACTGTTATCGGCATTAGTTTGTAAGTACTCGGTACGGTTGGAATGTAAATGTATAACAAATGTTGGTAATGGAAGGAGATTGTAATGTGTAGTTGCTCAGGAATCTGGTCCATCAGACCGATACAATGTATATGTATAAGCCTTGTTAGCCACGTGGGTGGCTAACGACGTGTAGCACCAACGAGCTAAGTAATGTGATGATGTATGTTTTCCGCTGCAAAATGGTTATTAAGTGTATTGTTGTAGTAGGGGTGTTACATCATGAAACTTCGACTCCAGAACTGGCATCGACTGCACCATTCCTCCCGGTCATCGGTGCTCGAATTTCACCTTCTGGCATGTGAGACACCTCAAAACAAACTCGGTAACATCTACCCTCATCCCCGACCACCAGAAGTATCTCTTCATGTCTTTATACATCTGAAATACCCCGAAATTAAATATGGTGATTAAATTATTCTAATATGGTATTTAAGGGCCTAATAGTGCCTAAGTAATTTTGGTAAGGAAAAATAAATCCAAGAGAAATGAGAAAATGCTTAAAAAGCGGAAAACGCTAAAATAAGCGTTAAATAACCATAGGAGGTACGAGACCTCGATTAGAGTATTATATGGATTCCTAAGGCTTATTCATGCCTAATTAATGTACGGGAATGATTCCCGAAGAAAACGGATCCAAGTAATGTGTTAAAACGCTAATAAAGCTTTAGCGCACGTTTTTCGAGAAAACCCGAAAACATGACTTTGAGTGGTCAAACGAATCCGTAAAAATTATAGTTCATTAAATAACTATAACTAAGCATTAATGGAAGCTTAATAACCAATAAAATTAAGGAAAGGAGAAAATTCTGGAAAACGGGCCCGGTTAGTGAATAGTGCTAAAACCTGGCAAATTAATGAGTGTTTTCTGTAAAAAACACTCCAGCATGTATCACTGTGTGGGGCCGGTTTTTATGAGTTAATTAAATCCCTCACACACACACACACACTCACACTTGACTAGTTAATTAATTCATGAGTTGAAAAGTCTATAAAGCAATAAAGCAAAAAGTAACAAATACTCACATTTTCCCTCTCTCTCCTCCCATTACTTTCTTTTCCTGCGTGAGAACCCCCCCTCTTGATTCCTCTCTTCTCCTTCCTCTGGTTGGGGATGATTTTGAAGCTCTCAAAATTGCTCCCATGGCTTCTCCTCTTATACTCCATGCTCTAGATTCATTAAAGCTCTAATCACGAAAATAAGTACATATTCTTCATCTCCTCATCATCCTCTATCATTCTCTCTTTTCAAAATCCAAAAATGAGGAAGTTCATCTCCATGGGTTTTGACCATTTGAAGAGAAAATGGTACCAAATCGAAGCTTGGAGTCTTCTCTCTCCATTAAGGTAAAAATTTCCATGAAAAACTCATGTTTCCTCCATTTCTTAGTGTGGCCGATTTTAGCCTCTAATGGAGCTCTATTTTTCTCTCTCTCTTTTAAGCATTATTCCAAACTTCCAATGGTGGTGGGATCACCTTCTTGAATCAAGGGTTAAAACCCCTCGTAAAAGACTTCAAAGGTAAACCCTAGATTTGGTGTTTTTAAGCATTTCAATGAATTAGTATTATTCCAAGGGCTAGTATTTTAATTACACTTATTTTATATTCCTTGGATGATGGGAATGGAGTTTGGCAACTCCATTGCCCCCTTGACCGAATTTGAAAAGAGGAGGAGCAAGAGGAGATTGGAAAAACAAAGAAGAAAGTATGAGCTTAAGGTAAGGAATCCCTCTTAATGCCAATTTAAATGCATTAGAATAATGGGAATCGGTAAAGTAATGAAAGAACCCAAGCTATAGTACTAGGAATGTAGTTGGTGGAAGTTTGATTGTATTTGTGAATTAATGTTTGGATTAAAGGCCTTAGAGCCAAGTAATTTGAGTATGTATAATGGTATTGTTGTTTGTGGAAGTTTTAGTAAATTGATATTGCTTTGAGTGCTGGTAGGACCCCTTGTGGGTGTGGCTACATTAGGAATGAAAATTGGTGAGAATTGATGAAGTGAGGATGTAAGGTTTATGGGAAGGTTATGGCAAAATTTTAGTGGAAAATAAGCATTTTTGGATGACTTGGAGAATGGGAGAACCAAGGTGTGTATTGGGTTGAGTAGAGATTTTTAGTAACCATGGAATGTTAGTTGTAGGATGAGAATAAAAGGGTGTAAAATCTGTAGCAAATAGCATGTGAAATGTATTGGAAAAACAAGAGAAAGAGTTACTGTTTGAAATCTTGAAGATGGAGATTTGACTTGGGTATAGGTAGTGCATATGTCTAGAAATGAATTGGTATGGTAAAATGAAGTTAGGACAAGATGCAAAGTGCAAAGGAAAGTGTAGAAATGCACAAGTGTGCAAGTTGTAGAAATGAGAATTGAAATTTGTAGAAATTGGGCAAAAAGTTGAGTATGGATTGGACCAAGGATTTAAGGAGTGTTTAAGTGTGTTTAAACATGTATAAAACATGTGGAAAGGGTATGGAATGATTAGAGGTGGATTAAGGGTTGATTAGCGGTTGAAAAATCACCTAGGTAGCAGTTTTTAGCAGGGTCCGGGACCTAGGATATGTACCAAGTCCCGGACCGCATCAAAAAAAGGCCCGAGAGTTAATGTAGGAATTGGTCCGGGACTTAAGTCCAGGACCAAGTAGAAAAAGTGGCCGAAAGTCATGTTTAGTATTGGTCCGGGACTTAGGGTGCGGACCAAGTCCCGGACCACCCCTAGAATTCACCCGTGAGTACTTTTTAGGCTTTAAAACATGAGGGATTGATTGGTATTGGTTTTAGATGATGTTTAGGAGTTTTTTGATGACCTTTAAAGTTCCTAAGAAGTATAAACAAAGGTTGGAAGTGGTTGAGAAAGTTGTGAGTTTAAGAACACTAAGTTAAACTGAGATAACGGGATAACGGGGTAAGTATGGGAGTAGCATTTATGTACGTACCGTAACGCCTTAATATTAATAGAACCATTTGACTTGTAATTAGTGGTTCAAGAGTAAGACACGAGGAACAAGTGGGAACCAAGGAACGGGGAACACCCGGTAAATTTAACCCCGGTGAAAGGTATGATTTTCTCATGCCCCGTATGATAACCGAGCTACATTGATTTGTGTGCTGTATGCCAGCTAATCAAGATTAAAGCATGAAAATGGTTTATTGCCTTTCATTGTATGTCTTGCTGTATGTTGTATGAGCTAACCCTTCTTGAATGACTGTGTGGCTTAATTTGGTGTGTAGACCGACTCCTAGATGAGTCTTGTAGTTATGACTCGTAGTAAGAGTCATGTTGCGAATTAACGGAAACGTATAAACGCACTAAACTAACGAACCAAGAACCGTTAACGTAAACCAATGAACTTACTATAATGTGAGAGAGTGTACGGGACTAGTAACCTCCCTATAACGGTAAGAGAACCGAAATGAACAATCCACAAAACAATAAGCAATGGGAGTATATATAAGTAACCTCTAATAGAGGTATTGATGATAGAGCAAGACATGAACCATGAAAGTAGTAAAGAATGACGAGGGATCTCCAAACCCCTTAGAAAATTAGTCGACCCCCAATGAAAGGCCCCGACTATTGTAAGTAATGTCCCGAACATGAGAGTATTCGATACGTTGGGGAAACCCTTAAATCTGAGAATACTAGACGGTGGTAATTCCCTAAGCTAGTGGAGATTATCGAGAGAGATACTTCTAGCTAATCCATGAGATTGTATGATTCTCCTAGAGAGGAGTGTTGGGAATTTGAGTAGTCCAGTAAAAACGGACATTTGAGTATTTGAGGAGCTAAGTGTACAACCCCTCTGTATTTGTAGGCCCGGTGGCGAGTCTTGTGTATGACTCCGCCCGGAGGCCAAAAGTAATAAGTATTGAGTATTGTGTATGTATGAGTAAAGTAATGAGTATTGAGTACGGAGTAAGTATGAGTATGTAAGGAGTACCTAGTAAGAGTAAGTACGAGTATGGTACCGAGTATTGAGTAATATGTAAGTATGAGTGATGCAATAGGTATTGAGTGATGAGTAAGTATTGGTAAAGTAACGAGAATTGAGCAAGCACGAGTATGTAACGAGTAAGGTAATGAGTGAAGTGTAAGTAAAGCAACAAGTAAGTAGGACTAAGTTTGGTGTAAGACTTAAGAACCCGAATGGGAAGAAAGAGAGCATCCGATTAAACCAGATGAACGAATAACTAACATGAATGGTATTGTTGTTTGTGGAAGTTTTAGTAAATTGATATTGCTTTGAGTGCTGGTAGGACCCCTTGCGGGTGTGGCTACATTAGGAATGAAAATTGGTGAGAATTGATGAAGTGAGGATGTAAGGTTTATGGGAAGGTTATGGCAAAATTTTAGTGGAAAATAAGCATTTTTGGATGACTTGGAGAATGGGAGAACCAAGGTGTGTATTGGGTTGAGTAGAGATTTTTAGTAACCATGGAATGTTAGTTGTAGGATGAGAATAAAAGGGTGTAAATCTGTAGCAAATAGCATGTGAAATGCATTGGAAAAACAAAAGAAAGAGTTACTGTTTGAAATCTTGAAGATGGAGATTTGACTTGGGTATAGGTAGTGCATATGTCTAGAAATGAATTGGTATGGTAAAATGAAGTTAGGACAAGATGCAAAGTGCAAAGGAAAGTGTAGAAATGCACAAGTGTGCAAGTTGTAGAAATGAGAATTGAAATTTGTAGAAATTGGGCAAAAAGTTGAGTATGGATTGGACCAAGGATTTAAGGAGTTTTAAGGAGTGTTTAAGTGTGTTTAAACATGTATAAAACATGTGGAAAGGGTATGGAATGATTAGAGGTGGATTAAGGGTTGATTAGCGGTTGAAAAATCACCTAGGTAGCAGTTTTTAGCAGGGTCCAGGACCTAGGATATGTACAAAGTCCCGGACCGCATCAAAAAAAGGCCCGAGAGTGAATGTAGGAATTGGTCCGGGACTTAAGTCCAGGACCAAGTAGAAAAAGTGGCCGAAAGTCATGTTTAGTATTGGTCCGGGACTTAGGTTGCGGACCAAGTCCCGGACCACCCCTAGAATTCACCCTTGAGTACTTTTTAGGCTTTAAAACATGGGGGATTGATTGGTATTGGTTTTAGATGATGTTTAGGAGTTGTTTGATGACCTTTAAAGTTCCTAAGAAGTATAAACGAAGGTTAGAAGTGGTTGAGAAAGTTGTGAGTTTAAGAACACTAAGTTAAACTGAGATAACGGGATAACGGGGTAAGTATGGGAGTAGCATTTATGTACGTACCGTAACGCCTTAATATTAATAGAACCATTTGACTTGTAATTAGTGGTTCAAGAGTAAGACACGAGGAACAAGTGGGAACCAAGGAACGGGGAACACCCGGTAAATTTAACCCCGGTGAAAGGTATGATTTTCTCATGCCCCGTATGCTAACCGAGCTACATTGATTTGTGTGCTGTATGCCAGATAATCAAGATTAAAGCATGAAAATGGTTTATTGCCTTTCATTGTATGTCTTGCTGTATGTTGTATGAGCTAACCCTTCTTGAATGACTGTGTGGCTTAATTTGGTGTGTAGACCGACTCCTAGATGAGTCTTGTAGTTATGACTCGTAGTAAGAGTCATGTTGCGAATTAACGGAAACGTATAAACGCACTAAACTAACGAACCAAGAACCGTTAACGTAAACCAATGAACTCACTATAATGTGAGAGAGTGTACGGGACTAGTAACCTCCCTATAATGGTAAGAGAACCGAAATGAACAATCCACAAAACAATAAGCAGTGGGAGTATATATAAGTAACATCTAATAGAGGTATTGATGATAGAGCAAGACATGAACCATGAAAGTAGTAAAGAATGACGAGGGATCTCCAAACCCCTTTGAAAATTAGTCGACCCCCAATGAAAGGCCCCGACTATTGTAAGTAATGTCCCGAACATGAGAGTATTCGATACGTTGGGGAAACCCTTAAATCTGAGAATACTATACGGTGGTAATTCCCTAAGCTAGTGGAGATTATCGAGAGAGATACTTCTAGCTAATCCATGAGATTGTAAGATTCTCCTAGAGAGGAGTGTTGGGAATTTGAGTAGTCCAGTAAAAACGGACATTTGAGTATTTGAGGAGCTAAGTGTACAGCCCCTCTGTATTTGTAGGCCCGGTGGCGAGTCTTGTGTATGACTCCGCCCGGAGGCCAAAAGTAATAAGTATTGAGTATTGCGTATGTATGAGTAAAGTAATGAGTATTGAGTACGGAGTAAGTATGAGTATGTAAGGAGTACCTAGTAAGAGTAAGTACGAGTATGGTACCGAGTATTGAGTAATATGTAAGTATGAGTGATGCAATAGGTATTGAGTGATGAGTAAGTATTGGTAAAGTAACGAGAATTGAGCAAGCACGAGTAAGGTAATGAGTGAAGTGTAAGTAAAGCAACAAGTAAGTAGGACTAAGTTTGGTGTAAGACTTAAGAACCCGAATGGGAAGAAAGAGAGCATCCGATTAAACCAGATGAACGAATAACTAACATGAATGGTATTGTTGTTTGTGGAAGTTTTAGTAAATTGATATTGCTTTGAGTGCTGGTAGGACCCCTTGCGGGTGTGGCTACATTAGGAATGAAAATTGGTGAGAATTGATGAAGTGAGGATGTAAGGTTTATGGGAAGGTTATGGCAAAATTTTAGTGGAAAATAAGCATTTTTGGATGACTTGGAGAATGGGAGAACCAAGGTGTGTATTGGGTTGAGTAGAGATTTTTAGTAACCATGGAATGTTAGTTGTAGGATGAGAATAAAAGGGTGTAAAATCTGTAGCAAATAGCATGTGAAATGCATTGGAAAAACAAAAGAAAGAGTTACTGTTTGAAATCTTGAAGATGGAGATTTGACTTGGGTATAGGTAGTGCATATGTCTAGAAATGAATTGGTATGGTAAAATGAAGTTAGGACAAGATGCAAAGTGCAATGGAAAGTGTAGAAATGCACAAGTGTGCAAGTTGTAGAAATGAGAATTGAAATTTGTAGAAATTGGGCAAAAAGTTGAGTATGGATTGGACCAAGGATTTAAGGAGTTTTAAGGAGTGTTTAAGTGTGTTTAAACATGTATAAAACATGTGGAAAGGGTATGGAATGATTAGAGGTGGATTAAGGGTTGATTAGCGGTTGAAAAATCACCTAGGTAGCAGTTTTTAGCAGGGTCCAGGACCTAGGATATGTACAAAGTCCCGGACCGCATCAAAAAAAGGCCCGAGAGTGAATGTAGGAATTGGTCCGGGACTTAAGTCCAGGACCAAGTAGAAAAAGTGGCCGAAAGTCATGTTTAGTATTGGTCCGGGACTTAGGGTGCGGACCAAGTCCCGGACCACCCCTAGAATTCACCCGTGAGTACTTTTTAGGCTTTAAAACATGGGGGATTGATTGGTATTGGTTTTAGATGATGTTTAGGAGTTGTTTGATGACCTTTAAAGTTCCTAAGAAGTATAAACAAAGGTTAGAAGTGGTTGAGAAAGTTGTGAGTTTAAGAACACTAAGTTAAACTGAGATAACGGGATAACGGGGTGGTAAGTATATGGGTAGTAGCATTTATGTACGTACCGTAACGCCTTAATATTAATAGAACCATTTGACTTGTAATTAGTGGTTCAAGAGTAAGACACGAGGAACAAGTGGGAACCAAGGAACGGGGAACACCCGGTAAATTTAACCTCGGTGAAAGGTATGATTTTCTCATGCCCCGTATGCTAACCGAGCTACATTGATTTGTGTGCTGTATGCCAGATAATCAAGATTAAAGCATGAAAATGGTTTATTGCCTTTCATTGTATGTCTTGCTGTATGTTGTATGAGCTAACCCTTCTTGAATGACTGTGTGGCTTAATTTGGTGTGTAGACCGACTCCTAGATGAGTCTTGTAGTTATGACTCGTAGTAAGAGTCATGTTACGAATTAACGGAAACGTATAAACGCACTAAACTAACGAACCAAGAACCGTTAACGTAAACCAATGAACTCACTATAATGTGAGAGAGTGTACGGGACTAGTAACCTCCCTATAACGGTAAGAGAACCGAAATGAACAATCCACAAAACAATAAGCAGTGGGAGTATATATAAGTAACATCTAATAGAGGTATTGATGATAGAGCAAGACATGAACCATGAAATAGTAGTAAGAATGACGAGGGATCTCCAAACCCCTTTGAAAATTAGTCGACCCCCAATGAAAGGCCCCGACTATTGTAAGTAATGTCCCGAACATGAGAGTATTCGATACGTTGGGGAAACCCTTAAATCTGAGAATACTATACGGTGGTAATTCCCTAAGCTAGTGGAGATTATCGAGAGAGAGACTTCTAGCTAATCCATGAGATTGTAAGATTCTCCTAGAGAGGAGTGTTGGGAATTTGAGTAGTCCAGTAAAAACGGACATTTGAGTATTTGAGGAGCTAAGTGTACAGCCCCTCTGTATTTGTAGGCCCGGTGGCGAGTCTTGTGTATGACTCCGCCCAGAGGCCAAAAGTAATAAGTATTGAGTATTGCGTATGTATGAGTAAAGTAATGAGTATTGAGTACGGAGTAAGTATGAGTATGTAAGGAGTACCTAGTAAGAGTAAGTACGAGTATGGTACCGAGTATTGAGTAATATGTAAGTATGAGTGATGCAATAGGTATTGAGTGATGAGTAAGTATTGGTAAAGTAACGAGAATTGAGCAAGCACGAGTAAGTAACGAGTAAGGCAATGAGTGTAGTGTAAGTAAAGCAACAAGTAAGTAGGACTAAGTTTGGTGTAAGACTTAAGAACCCGAATGGGAAGAAAGAGAGTATCCGATTAAACCAGATGAACGAATAACTAACATGAACGGTTGACTGAAAAATTGTCTCCCTTAGTAAGTATTGAATCTTGTAGATGTAGGTAAGTATTGTTGCTTGTATAAGATGGTGTAGTATTAGCATGTATGTGTGAAATAATTGAACTCCATGTTTATTCGACCAAAGTAGTCGACGTACCCCGGTTAGCACACGGGGTATGCGAATTACATATGCAGCAATTTTGCTGAGCCCCTAGGGGCATCATTTTTATTTACAGGTACTTCGAAGCCGACCGTCGTTCGAGAGTGTAGGACGGGGCTGCTATGTAAGCATAGGTAGTTGAGTAATAGGAATTGTATTTGTATTGTAATGTGAATTTGGAAGTCCAAACTGTATCGGTAATTTGAGGAATGTAGTAGACTCGGTATAGTAAAGTATTGTATTGAAGTTGTATTTGAATTATGGTTTGAGTATGGAATGGAAAGTAATGTATTATGTAGAGTACTCGGGATGTTCAATTCATTTGACCGATAGTATGTTGTAATGTAGCTAGCCTTGTTAGTCACGTGGGTGACTAGCGGCATTGTACACCAGCCGTTGTGTATGTATTATCCGTTGCGAAGGTAAGTATTTGTACAATAATGACGGTATTTGTGGTAGGGATGTTACAAAAAGTGCTATTTGAGCGAAGTATCGCTCTGATGGATGAAATAACGAGTTTAGGAAAATACCGAGTTAGGTATTAGGGACTTAGGGCTAAGGGTTGAGTGTTAGCGTGTGAGGTACGCTAGATAGGAACTTCCATGAGAACTGGAAACCTACAACAACCACACCCGCTCTCCGCAACCCCCGGTATTAAGTTGGGAGAAGAACGCTAGAGAGATGGAAAAACCTCTCACACTCGGGTAAAAACTGATCTGGCAGTTGCTAAAATAAATCTTATTAGAAAAAGAACCTGTCATACGGAAGAGTCCAAGAACTGGAAGTCCCAAAGACGGTTCCCGTTGAATGGCAATGACCGCACTAAATGGTGGGAGATTGAAGATCCTAAATATGGGATAATGAAATATATGGCACCATGGGGCGACATGCTTCGCAGTCGCAAGAACCATGCATAGCCGGCAAGAAGGGAAGCACAATCGCGTAGTGGAGCAAAAAGGACAGAGTAACAAGCCCGAGGCAAGAGAGTCTACGGACTATAATGTTTGATAATACCAATAACGGTATACAAACCGACTAAGGATGAAATATCCCTGAAGATTATAAAATAATTAAGGCCTATTTGTGTAATTATTAAAGCCAAAGTATATAATTAATTAAGGCTAATGAGTCTTAATTTATTAAGGTTTCATCGGACCCAAATTGTATCTATATAAATCAATATATAGTTAAAAAAAGGGTTATTAAACCTGACATAAAATAATGAATATATATATAACTTAAAAGAGGAAATAAGTAATAAAGTAGGTATGACAAGTAATATATATTATTACATGAAATAATAGTACAAACTAATATGTGGAAGCGCGGGAACTCATCTAACCGGTTAATGTAAATTGTGAACATTTAAATAATGCCGAAAGACTGGGAAAACGCTATGGACTTGGATAATTTATTAAGCATCAGTCCAATAACTAAGAGAACCCAAAAACTGGAAAAATTGGAGCCCAAAGGAGGCCCAGTTTTGTAGCCCATCTCCTTAATTACTCTCTCATTTGCTAATATGCCCATCTCCTTTCCTGAAAACCTAGTCGGCGACTAGGAACATGCTTACCAGCGCCTTCTTCTTTCTTTTTCTCTTAATTCACCACATTTGCAAGTCTTAACTGAAGGGACATGTCTGCCGCCACCATTCTTTTTCTTCCTTCCCTATGAAACCTAACACAGAGCAAGGAACATACACATGCCTCCACATATTCTTTACTTTTCATTTTCAAAAGCCTAACCGGTGAACAAGAAACTAATGCTCTGTGCCTTCCGTCCAGTCTTCTTCTCTGGAAAAAAAATATATTGGTAAACTGGCGAGCAAGGACTACATGCTCTGCTCAGACTCCATTCTCTCCTTATGTATGAACTTCTGAAGTTGTCAATCAAAGGGGCGTTACATCTCGCACATCAGATTAAAATGAGGGTTGTTGGCCACCAGGTCAAGAAACCCTGGCTAGTTATTGTGCAACCGGAGACCTTATGGTAAGGGTTTTTTTGCCTCTTTGATTCCATCTCTAGTTTATTTCAAACTCAATCCTTAGTTATTTTTATACCTCATTCTCTTCTGTAGTTTTTATAGCTAGCTGACATACAAAGAACATACAAATCTGCATCATCTTCATTTTTACAGTGCTCACGCCTCTATCGTGCTTGTTCATCAGATAAGATTCGAACAAGGTGAAATCTTGCTCCTCCTCTGCGATTTCATTGTCAAACTTGCACCAAATTCCAACCCTAACTTCTCCATGTCCTTCTCAGTTCGTGTATGTTGAAATACCACCAGAAGCTTGGGAATCTGGCCACAACAGAAAAAAAGAAAAGAAAACGAATCAGTTCATAGAAAACAGAACCGCAAACCTGATAGAGGAGCAGCTGAGGACAACCCATTACAGAGCCGGTAATATGTCCGAACAACCTTCTTCTCCCTGCTATTGATTCCTATGATAGAAGTTTTTGATGAAAGCGTACCAGAGAGAGTTCAGCGGCAGTTTGGGGCTAATTGGAAGGAGTAGAAGAAGGGATAACCTAGCACTACAACAACAATCCTTGTCACAGAACATAGAGGTGAACCTCACCAATACAAATGGCAAGGAGCCCCATAAGGAGGCGACTCATGACTATAGAGAATACGATTCTTGACAAGCACCACCTTGAGGACAAGGTGGTTGTTAACAGGGGAGGAATGATGAGAACCGGGTTGTTGCCGCAAAGGAACCACCTCCACTACGTGTGTACCACCGCAGGCCAGGAGGGGACCACAGCTAGAGGGAGGGAATATACAGCACTAACATTCTGTTATTACCGTACTAGTATTATGTGTCTATTTGTCTGTTATGCTGATGTGTTATTTGTCTGTTATGCTTTATTTCCTTAGTAGTATAAGTAGCCAGAGATGAGGCACTAGTAGGCATGGAATATTACCTGAATTGGCCACACCGTGGATAGGCAGGGCAAGCCCTGAGTAGGCTCCTTTTGTAGAGGTTCTGTTTTATCCCTTTCTTGCTGGTTTAGCTATTTACGGTATATTGTGTAAGGCTCACTGCCATTTTTCCCCGTTAATACATAAGTATACCTCATTATCAACGTTATCTTAAGGCTACTGGCTTGAGTTCTATCAATTTGGTATCAGAGCCATTGATTCTACAAGTGGGTGATGGAGGGAGTGAACTGGGAATTGGTAGAGAAAAATATTGGTGACTGGATGGATAGGATGTCGATAAACGAGAGAGAGGAATGGGTGAACTTAGCTAGAGAGATAGATAGGAGGTGTGAGCAAAGATTGGAGAGGAGCAAGAAGCTTGAGATAGAGAGGAAAGAGAGATGGAGGAGGTGTGTTTCACCTCCCGTGGAACAAACAGAGGCAGCCATGAATGCACCAGCAACCCAGAAAATGCACGATACATGCTTACTGACAAGACAAGGGGTGGTGCAGAAGGGATCAATGGCTATGGAGGTGGAGGCGGACCTGGAAGAAAAATCGGTCAAGGAAGACAAACAAAAATCAGAAAAGACAGAACCGGATTCGAAGGAGGTAGGGGTTGAAGAACCAGAAAACAGAAGAAAAAAAGATGTAACTGGCATCCACAGACTTAAGAGGAGGAGGAGAAGGAACAATAGGAGGGAAAAGAAACTAGCTAGACCCATTGAACATCAACCGCAAGGAGACCCAGAGGTAATACTGTCTCAACCTTCTAATCTAAGAAAGAAAGTGGGGGGAACTGAGAAGGAAAGAAGACAATATAAGATTAAAAGAAAAAGAAGGGTGCAGAGGAAACAACGTAAAAAGAAACGGAAAAGGAGCAGGGTAATCGTTCAGGATAAAGGAACAAAAGTGGGGGTACAGACAACTGGAAACTCGTGTAGGATGATGGTGCATCGATCTAGGCCAGAGTCCTGCATGAATGGAAAAAGAGACAGTAGACAGAGGAAGAGATGGCCCCTGAGAAGGAAAATCGTGCACCCACGAAAGCCTACCTCAGGACAGCAGAAGCGGAGCAGAGTAGACTACAAACTACACACAACTCAGAAGCATGTGGGTGATGGGTCGCTCAGATCAATTATCACTCACTGCAGAGCCAAAGGATAAAAGACGGTAGAAATAGTACTAATAGGTAGGGCAGTTGAAGTCAATCGAGACAACCAGGAGAGAGATGGGAGATGGACGACCAGTTTCGGTGGACTGTTGCCGTCAATAGAAGAAGGCGTGAGGTTGAAGATGACCAGGGGTGGTCACGTGGGATGGCTGCCACTAGGGTTTTCTTTAATTCAAGTCTGGAGGGAAGTATCTGGGCCTAACCCACTTTCAGTCAGGTACTTATTACCATATCACTTAATTCAATGGACTTTTTGCTGGCAAACGAATGGGCTGAAGACCCTGATGTCTGGGCCCGAGGTTTCCCCACAGATTAGTAAGCGTGAAAAGAAGAGACTTATGTGGCTTATAAATAGGAGGCAATCATCACGTGTGGTGCTATGGCAACTGATTGGGGCCCACCCACAATTACTATTTCTGGGCCTGATTTATAATCGACCACTAAACCCACCTGAAAATGAGACATATTCGGTACATTCTAAATCAGAGGAAGTTCACAGGAACCCAAGTGTGACACACCAGAGACGAATCAGCCACTACATTTTATATTTTCAGAATTCTGCTAGCCTTGGGACTTCACGAGGTGAAGTAAAAATCGCTTGGTACATCACCTTGGGGACAAGGTGGTAGTCCAACGAGGGAGAGATGATGAAAGCGTACCAGAGAGAGTTCAGCGGCAGTTTGGGGCTAATTGGAAGGAGTAGAAGAAGGGATAACCTAGCACTACAACAACAATCCTTGTCACAGAACATAGAGGTGAATCTCACCAATACAGATGGCAAGGAGCCCCATAAGGAGGCGACTCATGACTATAGAGAATACGATTCTTCACAAGCACCACCTTGAGGACAAGGTGGTTGTTAACAGGGGAGGAATGATGAGAACCGGGTTGTTGCCGCAAAGGAACCACCTCCACTACGTGTGTACCACCGCAGGTCAGGAGGGGACCACAGCTAGAGGGAGGGAATATACAGCACTAACATTCTGTTATTACAGTACTAGTATTGTGTGTCTATTTGTCTGTTATGCTGATGTGTTATTTGTCTGTTATGCTTTATTTCCTTAGTAGTATAAGTAGCTAGAGATGATGCACTAGTAGGCATGGAATATTACCTGAACTGGCCACACTGTGGATAGGCAGGGCAAGCCCTGAGTAGGCTCCTTTTGGAGAGGTTCTGTTTTATCCCTTTCTTGCTGGTTTAGCTATTTACGGTATATTGTGTAAGGCTCACTGCCATTTTTCCCCTCTAATACACAAGTATACCTCATTATCAACGTTATCTTAATGCTGCTGGCTTGAGTTCTATCAGTTTTATCCTTCTGTCACACATGTGAAGCAACCAATAAGTATTATAATCATCATGTAGTCATGGCGTTTCAGAATCTAAAATACAGACTACAATATAAGCTTTAGCATGAACTTCCAGAGTAGTGATGCTGGTCCCATCCTCTACGCTGTTATGTTTATTTTCTTCTCATACTACACCTAAGTAAAGTGTAGCTTAGTTGAATAGGTGAGATGTACTTGGGCAAACTTCAGGTTTAGTCAAACAAATGCTTGGCTGACAATAAGCAGGAGAATTATTATATTGTTAGATGACTTTGGCTAATGTGCTTATCCTTCCATTGTCTTATCTGTTGCAATATGTTACATTCTACCGTAACCGCCTTGTGTGATGGAAGAGAGGAAATTTATGGGATTGCTTGATAGTTGGAAATAAGTGAAGAAATGCATAAATTATGTATTGCTACTTCATCGTAGATGCTTAGGTTGGGTAATAGCAAGCTGCATCCTGAATTTTCAAACCCATATTCATTTCACTTGAGAGGTTAAACCAAGTTGTTGTATATTCCCTTATCAACACTTCCTAGACTGTATTACTATCTTAAATTCGACCAATTGCTTAACTAGAAATGAGAGGGACGCAGCTGCAACTCCTTAGTGATTGTGTGTTACTGCTTGCGATAATAATGATGATTAATTATATATATATATATATAAATAGTAGCAGATATTGGGAATAGTAATCGAAGGCAGCTTCGGTTAGCTTATATGGAGTGCTTTCAGATATTATAATCTAAGTTGAATTGATTTTTATTATATTTCGTAAAACTGATATATATATATTGTTAAGCAAAAAGATTGAAGAAGTTAGAGTGTACTGGAACTTGAATCATGGAAGTTAAATATAAAGTTTTAGTACAATAATAAATTTGGGGATAACATGGTAATTAAGATCATCAATAGATATGATCAATATAAAGGGAGTAAGTTATTACAACACATGATAATTTGGACAACAGAAAAACAAAATGAAGAGTGACACTATTAGTACCGTAGTTCAATGAACTAGGAAAAAAAAAATTCATATACTAATAAGTATTGTTGGGTGTGATGGAATTATATGTAATGGGCTAACACTATAATTTATGAGATTATATATATGTGTACTAATATGTATACATATATGTAGTTAGAGGATTAGAACAAAGAATGAATTTTTAAAATTCATACAGAACTTAGAAAATTATGAAGTTATGAATATGTTAGTGTAGCATTAAATTGTTGGGAACATACTTGTATAAGATATTTTTACGTGTGTGTACATAATAGTTTTAACATTAGAGTTTATGAAATTATATGTATATAGATGTGCAAATATGTGTATATATATAAACAAAGAGAATTAATATGTTATGTATATAGTAAGTGTTACATGGATTGTTGTGGTATTAATGTGATTTAAATTAAACAAGTACAAGTAAGAATATTCACATGAAATAATGTGACAACTAATGAGAAATGGAATTTATAAAACTAAGGTTGGTATTAAAATAAACCTTAGGAAACTATAATATATGAAATGAAATGTTACATAATATTAAGATAAGTTCTTAATATTAATTTGCATAGTATAATGCAACAAATGAAAATAATCATCTTACATAAGATGATAACTATGTGGTATACAAAATAAGTGTTTAACTTAAGAAAAATAAATGTATAAGTGTATATATATGAGTTCCGAAACCATATATTAAAAACCTATACATAATAAGTATATAGTATAGTTGGATATTATATAATATAGTGCATGCATACATGCACTATATTATATAATATCCAACTATACTATGCAACTATATAGTATATGATTAAGAACAAATAATAACAATATATGTTCATATGGATACAAATAACCGAAAACAAAATGTGCATATATATATATATGCAAAACCGAGAATAATCATCTTACATAAGATGATAACAATGTGACATGTAATATAAGTGTATAACTCATGAAATGTAAATATATATAAGTGTGTATATAAGTATTCCGTAATCATATAGTAAAGAAATACACATATTGGATTATATGGTATAGTTGAACTATATAATATAGTGCATGCATACATGCAACTATATATTATATGAGTGAATCAAATAAAAACAACATATATAAATATATATGTTAACCCGAGAATATATGTATATATGTATAAGTATATACAATATGGTTTTAATGTCATGAAATGATAAATGGCAATTGTTATGACATTAGTAAAAATATATACACTATAAGTCATACAATTATATATTTAAGGTATAGTTTATTAAAATGAATAATGTGGTATGTAATATATGGTACAATATCAAATGGTTAAATAATACTATCATATAACGTTAGTGCATGAGCATTATATGCTGTGCGAAATGCACACATGCAACTATATAATACGAATGTATGTTTGTATACCTAACCGGAACGGTTAAAACAATACATAAGTATAAAACGTGAATATGTATATATTCGTATACTCATAAGTATAAGGAATAAATCCTGATATTTGAATACACTATTACTAAAGCGTCTTTTAACCGACTCATTTAAATAAACCCGGACGTTGATAATTAGAATGTACTATGAGTAACGAGTCTCGTATAACTGTAACTTAACAATAAAAGTTGAAATCCGGGGTTGAAAGGTCAGGATTATTTGTGCTGTTCGGATTTACCGAGCTTAAATAAGTCATGTGGATTGACTTATGTTATGTTTGATATTTAGACCGTATCACGGACGAAGGCGCTCGATGAGCTAGTGGTCTACTGTGCAACCTAGGTCATTGGTGAACGGTACGTAAAGGGGTCTGATCTGAGATGTCCTGAGGACTTCCTCGGGCTCAGATATGTGTGTGTATAACGTGTGTGATGCATGTATGTATGTGAGTGGATGTGATTGTGATATGTGATGTTTGATTGTTTGATTTCCCGCATCATTAATTGTGCGCGAATGTCCTCCGAGACTAATACTACGTCGACTATAGATCGACTTATAATAAACTACATATGCGAGTTTTGTGATTGTGGTTACCGTTCTCTAACATAATACGCTAAATATTACAAGTATGTAGTTAGAACCTAAGTAAAATACTTAGGAACGAGACATGACATTGTCGGTCCCTAGAGCTTCGACTCAAACATAAATACTACCTAGAATCATTCTAAGCATGCGTAAGACCCATAGGGCAGCCAACAAATAAGTGATGTTCTCCATATTTAAAATTGTAACTGAATTACTAACTAACGAGGTTAACAGTGGAGTGTGAATGAAAGTGATGTGTACCTTAATCCAGACAGTCACCGACTGCTGGTCACGCGTAGAGATCTTTTGGGTTAACCTGTGTCGGGTTTTCCCTAGTTAATCCTGAACGAACCTAGATAGATCGTCAGGCAGAGTGTGCTACCGTTGGCACCAGGCCCTTGGCCACCTAAATGGACGCCTTTACAAAGGCAAAGTGAAATAGTCCCGGAGTCTTCGGATCATCAGGGCAGTGAGCACCTTGTGTGTACGTGGGACTACTGTCCAAGTGAGATTGTTTCGGGTTGTCCTAACTTGACACCCACTAACGTTTGTGATGTGATGTAATGAGGACCCGGGGGGGGGGGGTCGTGAGACTAACTAAATAACCTGACCGTTACTAACGGTTGCACGTGTTAATGTTATTATTATTGTGTTGTGTGTTATTGTGTGTGATTGCGTGAAATGTAGTGACTGTATTACTTGTTTAAATTACCGTCATCCATGTGTTTACTGTTTTAAATGCCTGTACACCGGTAAAACATGTAACAAATTTAAAATGGCGACCATAACTATTAAGTGACCAATAGGGTCCGGGCCTGGCGTACTCAGCGTTTATCGCTGAGCCTTTATGGCATTACGTGCAGGTGATGACTACCGTCGAAGCCGAAGAGCGGGACCGGGGTAGTTAGAATTTTCATTACAGTGCGAGACTTCGTAATGTATAGGATGAATATTAGTTAAGGTGTTTATAACGTTGTGTACATATGGGATTTACCTAGACGCCCACTTGTCGTTAAAGTTACTCTTGGTTAGAATGATGTATAGGTTAGTATCTCGTTATCACTGCGGTTGTATTTGTAATAATAGTGTTATTTCTTAGTTTATTTATTTCTGCTTCTTTACTCGTATGGGCGAGTAATGGCATGCGACACCCAAGTGAGTTTTAGTAATGTGAGACTTCCGCTGTTAGACGTTATTAATTAATGCTACGTGAGTGATTATTACGTGATTACGAGTGGGGTGTTACAAAGGAATTAGTCGAAGTTGGATTGATACCAAACCTACACGCCAAGAGGCCGAAATAACCGAACAACATAGTTCAGATGACAGTGGAAGCATTCATAAACCATACACCTATAGGACTGCAACGTAGTTCCTAAGAATAAGTCAAGTCTCGTTAACCACAGTGAAGGTGTGAGACACCCGGATTGATGGCAACCATGTCAAGTACATTGAGAAACGACTCAAAAGATTGATCACCAGGGTCAGAAGATCAAAGGAAGATCTAATAAGACCACCAAATATGGATGGAAACGATACCGTAACCGGTATACGTTAACCGAAAAACAACCTACCAGCGCACTTGCCCCGGGCAAGTGCAGCGACTACAAGACAGTTGGAAGACTTCTAATGACCAACAAGTACCTACTAAAGTACCACCATGAGAATTGAAGCAAATATAGGATCACTAATCCTAAGAATTTGAAACAGTGAAACCTTGGAAAGGCCTAACGGCCCGACCAATGTATTAAGAACATACCAGTCAGCGAGAAGTTGGACTTGGTTAAGACCTTAGACATGGCAATGCCATGAAGAACTTCTTTTAACACCGAACTATCATTTTAAAACCCAAAATATTTCTTTCAAAACCACAACCCTTCTTTTAAAACCTTGGATTTTTAAAACCAAACCAAAGGAATTACGGTGAGTGTCATAGAATGATACAAGAGGAGTTGACAATAGAATACTTCACCTAGGCGTGTGACAAGCACTACGAGTGTACCCAAATACGGGATGTGGGACAACCGCACTTCGAAGGAGCTTGCGGGCCTGACAGATAGTCAGGTAAGTGGTAACATGCCAATAAGGTACCCCACGTATGTATACATGTAGTGTACGAAACACCGGAAGTAGTCAACTCCGTTCTGCGGACCATAAGTAAATTCAAACCAGAACAGTTGGACACCTCGAATGAGCGAAGGAAACTCAGATAAGCTTACAAGCTAAAAGAGTCAAGAACTCACTCCAGGAGAACCATTAAGAGTTAAGAAGTGCGAGAAGCACTAATAATTGAGTAAAGACACTGGATATGTCTCAAGAAATCTTAAAGCAAATATGGGATAGTCGGGATGAATACCTAGTATAAACCCGGTAAGGCAAAGGCCTAACATGAACACATCAATGTTCAATGGACAAGATATGATACCCAGAGTGATCACCTAAGGTAGCGAAGGATACCATTCACCACTAAAGGAAATACCAAACCGGTTAAAAATAAAAGAGAAGTACCCATGGTCCACCCTAAGAACGGGAGAGGTTATAACCCTCAACAGATAACCCAGATCCAGAACAGCATGGTAGGATAACAAACTGGACATACTCATAAATGTCAGCTAGATGCTACTGTATAATCAATAATACCCAGGAGCAATCCATAAAGGGTATCAAGTCAACACGGTTGAACGAAATGTCGTAATAAGAACACCATAATCGGAACGAACATTTGGTCAAAACACCGAAGGGATCCCACTTGACAGAGGATACCCCAAATTAATAAATGATACCGATCAATACCAAGATACTAAAGGGGCCTCCAATAAACGGAAGCGTGATGCGACAATCTTATCATGGAGCCCGGTATCACCTCCAAACCCAGTGATGGCTTACGTGAAGTAACTACTTGGGAACAGCCTAAGATGAGCAGAGCTCTAGGCAATATAGCTAGTATGCCATGAAACTATTACAATACATATTTAACGGTTGCAAAACCCATGGTGAACCATATGGAACGTGGTCAAGGATGACACCGATAAAAAGTTAATAACCAATGAGCAAGGATTCCCCTCATAAATGTGAGACCGTGAGAGCGGTGAACACATGGATTCTAAGAGGAGGATACCATCAATAAATATCTGATAATACACCTCTTTCAAAACTTCTAATGTAGTGAAGCTTGAGCATACAATTATTGCCAAGCGATGTAAATTAAGCTTCAAATAGCAACTGTTGACAACCAAGGAGTAACCGGTTTAGAAGGAACATGACATGTGGGAACATAAAGTATAAGTAAATAACGCTCAAGGAGACCAGAAGTATAAACGCTGAACCATGGTATAAACGATGGAAAGGCATGAGCTGAAGCTAGCAACAACGGATGCCATGTAAACCAACACTGTAGAATCAGTGAGAACATGGTGCGCAGCGGGCGACCAATGTATGTGAATAAACACCCAATGCTATGGAGTTGTTAAATACGAGATGGCAGACAGACCGGGCAACAAGCCAGGAGTCTGCACCAAATGACGAAGCACCACACGAAGAAGTAATATTCATTTCTATTGCAATCACATGAGAGATTTACTGCCAAGGGTTTACGCCTCTGCACTCTATGGGACTGAGTGTTTTGGTATTGCACTTGTGTAGTTAATGAACTAGTGGGATAGCTAGGAATATGGAAAATATAAATTGTGGTAAATTATTCTTTTCACCAGCGAACATGGCATAAGCTAGTTAAGCAAAAGCTTAGAAACAAACAGTGCGGCCTAAGGCCAAAGAAGCACGAAGAGTGTGAAACACACCAACAATCACAAGATGTGAATTTCATTGGAATAAAAAGTGAAAGGAGACTTAAGAAAGTCACTAGAACCGATGCATAGAAAATGCAAGGTCATACAAGTAAAGAACACTTGTACTGAACCAGAGAAACTAACATAATTCAGAATCTACTGACAATAGAGGAAGCACTACAACTACGCAGTGGCTAAACCTCAACCGAAAATAAGTCGGAGGAACTAAGTGAATGATCACTAAAATACACAACAATATGTATATAAAATTCCAAAGAGCTGGATAGAAAATCCGAAGCTCATTGAACTCGCGTACGGTAAAGGAAATACCACGCTTGATGGAATAAACCTTACTCCCACAATAAGAGGGATAAAAAGGCGATGTGTAGCACATTAAGGATAACAAGAAGGGCGAATAACCCAAGTTATCAGGGTCACGCAGCAGAAGCTAGTGGGCCCAGAATTCTAAGTGAAATACACCTAGCGAATAAAAGGCTAACCATCAACGCCTCAAAGCCATTTAGGCTAGAACCGAACCCGGTTAAGAGTTAAACAAACTCCGATGAAAATTCTCGATATAAGGACTAACCGGTAATACGGTTAAGACCCATTGATCAAGGAACATTGTATAATAGACCGCATGGAAGCTAAACCACTCCACGAAGACTGAATGCCTTCGACCAATGTTCAACATTGACACATGGTAGACTACGTGGGCGTAATCCCTTTTAAGGGGGGTAGAGCGAAAACCGCGAAATGTATGTTTTGCGTGATAAGGGCGTAAACTACAATGCGCATAGCGCAAAAGTATTTGTTTTGATGATTGATACTTATGTTACATAAAATTTTGTATCCACTCATCGTGTAATGGTGATTATTTGAGAAGTAAGAATAGGTAATGGAGTAGAGAAACTCTAGGGGAATGTGAACCCCGATTGGTAATAGCATGAGGAATGAGTACGTATGGGAGACTTGAGGAGTATAAATCGGTATGAAACAGATGTATGTAATGAGTATAAATCGGTATGAAACCGATGTATTTTATGAGTATAAATTGGAGTATAGTAAATTAATGGGATATTGTACCCATGAATTTCTTAAGTATAGTAGTTGGAGATGATGTAGTAATAATTGATGAGATGGTTAGCGAGTAAGTAAGTGAATTTTACAAATTGGAAAATGTATGTGTGTGATTCTGACTAGCAAGATTAAAAAGATAGAAAATGAATTAATGTTTGACGATTTGTCTGTTTGAATGGAGGTGGGAAGTGGAACTTGATTTGCTAGTGATCAAGGGAAACCGAACACAAATTGGGGTGGAAGGATAATCCAACACCAATGCTGATCACATTGGGGTTGAAGGACTCTAGAAGCTCCCCTTAAGTGGTCACAGTAATAACACTAGTAATAGGAACAATAATCATAAATGGAACTTGGGAGATGTATGCAAGTTTTCAAATGAATTCCCAAAATTAATTTGGTACAATGTTTTCTTCAAACTTGAGAATGAGGATCGGTTTTGAAACCACTCCCACGGGCGCTAGTGGATCTTCAATGGCTAGGCACGGGTATCCGGTTGAAACCATGGAGGTGAAGCTAGTTTTGAGTCAGTGGAAGTGTTGATTAGTTTTGAAACCACTACACTGTTCGTGCGGCGGTCCTAAGTGGCCGGTTGGGTGCGGTGACAGTGTGTGTTTTGTATTTTTCCAAGGGCACTGGAAAGTAAATATGAGTAAGTAAGTATGATTAAGTGCCTGAGGATCTCTATATATGCAAATGAATTTGATCTGAACCAAAGGACCGTGGCCAGAAAGCGCAAGTGCCATTAGTCATGACGGTCGTGAACCAGAAAGCGTAAGTGTTCAAATGTGACCGGTACCTGAGGGATCGCTCGACATGGGAGAGGATGGTACCTCATTTATCTGCGGACGGACCCCATGAAGAGCTTGTAACGAATATTTGTGATTGTTATGCATGCAGTGACATGCTGTTTGGATGTGTAGTATACATCGAGTCAAACATTTGTAGTCTGAAAAGTTATATGTAGAGGTCATAACCTTAGCATAGAGTACTTATACGAATAACAATATTAGATTCACCAACTTTGAGGGCAATGTTCATTAACGGGGGTAGATTGAAATACGCCGAACTTAAATATGGTGATTAAATTATTCTAAAATGGTATTTAAGGGCCTAATAGTGCCTAAGTAATTTTGGTAAGGAAAAATAAATCCAAAAGAAATGAGAAAATGCTTAAAAAGCGGAAAACTCTAAAATAAGCGTTAAATAACCATAGGAGGTACGAGACCTCGGTTAGAGTATTATATGGATTCCTAAGGCTTATTCATTCCTAATTAATGTACGGGAATGATTCCCGAAGAAAAAGGATCCAAGTAATGTGTTAAAACGCTAATAAAGCTTTAGCGCACGTTTTTCGAGAAAACCCGAAAACATGACGTTGAGTGGTCAAACGAACCCGTAAAAATTACCGTTCAATAAATAAATATAATTAAGCATTAATGGAATCTTAATAACAAATAAAATTAAAGAAACGAGAAAATTCTGGAAAACGGGCCCGGTTAGTGAATAGTGCTAAAACTGGGCAAATTAATGAGCGTTTTCTGTAAAAAAACGAAAAAACGCTCCAGCATGTATCACTGTGTGGGGTCGGTTTTTATGAGTTAATTAAATCCCTCACACACACACACTCACACTTGACTAGTTAATTAATTCATGAGTTGAAAAGTCACTAAAGCAATAAAGCAAAAAGTTACAAATACTCACCTTTTCCCTCTCTCTCCTCCCATTCCTTTCTTTTCCTGCGTGAGAACCCCCCCTCCTGATTCCTCTCTTCTTCTTCCTCTGGTTGGGGATGATTTTGAAGCTCTCAAAATGGCTCCCATGGCTTCTCCTCTTATACTCCATGCTCTAGATTCATTAAAGCTCCAATCACAAAAATAAGTACATATTCTTTATCTCCTCATCATCCTCTATCATTCTCTCTTTTCAAAATCCAAAAATGAGGAAGTTCATCTCCATGGTTTTGACCGTTTTAAGAGAAAATGGTACCAAATCGAAGCTTGGAGTCTCCTCTCTCCATTAAGGTAAAAATTTCCATGAAAAACTTATGTTTCCTCCATTTCATAGTGTGGCCGATTTTAGCCTCTAATTGAGCTCTATTTTTCTCTCTCTCTTTTGAGCATTGTTCCAACCTTCCAATGGTGGTGGGATCACCTTCTTGAATCAAGGGTTAAACCCCTCTTAAAAGACTTCAAAGGTAAACCCTAGATTTGGTGTTTTTAAGCATTTCAATGGATTAATATTATTCCAAGGGCTAGTATTTTAATTACACTTATTTTGTATTCCTTGGATGATGGGAATGGAGTTTGGCAACTCCATTGCCCCCTTGACCGAATTTGAAAAGAGGAGGAACAAGAGGAGATTGGAAAAAGAAAGAAGAAAGTATGAGCTTAAGGTAAGGAATCCCTCTTAATGCCAATTTTAATGCATTATAATAATGGGAATGGGTAAAGTAATGAAAGAACCCAAAATATAGTACTAGGAATGTAGTTGGTGGAAGTTTGAGAGTATTTGTGAATTAATGTTTGGATTAAAGGCCTTAGAGCCAAGTAATTTGAGTATGTATATTGGAATTGTTGTTTGTGGAAGTTTTGGTAAATTGATATTGCTTTGAGTGCTGGTAGGACCCCTTGTGGGTGTGGCTATATTAGGAATGAAAATTGGTGAGAATTGATGAAGTGAGGATGTAAGGTTTATGGGGAGGTTATGGCAAAATTTTAGTGGAAAATAAGCATTTTTGGATGACTTGGAGAATGGGAGAACCAAGGTGTGTATTGGGTTGAGTAGAGATGTTTAGTAACCATGGAATGGTAGTTGTAGGATGAGAATAAAAGGGTGTAAAATCTGTAGAAAATAGCATGTGAAATGCATTGGAAAAACAAGAGAAAGAGTTACTGTTTGTAATCTTGAAGATGGAGATTGACTTGGGTATAGGTAGTGCATACGTCTAGGAATGAATTGGTATGGTAAAATGAAGTTAGGACAAGATGCAAAGTGCAAAGGAAAGTGTAGAAATGCACAAGTGTGGAAGTTGTAGAAATGAGAATGGAAATTTGTAGAAATTGGGCAAGAAGTTGAGTATGGATTGGACCAAGGATTTAAGGAGTTGTAAGGAGTGTTTAAGTGTGTTTAAACATGTATAAAACATGTGGAAAGGATATGAAATGATTAGAGGTGGATTAAAGGTTGATTAGGGGTTGAAAAATCACCTAGGTAGTAGTTTTTAGCAGGGTCCGGGACCTAGGATATGTACCAAGTCCCGGACCGCATCAAAAAAACGCCCGAGAGTGAATGCAGGAATTGGTCCAAGACATAAGTCCAGGACCAAGTCCAGGACCAGGAAGAAAAAGTGGCGGAAAGTCATGTTTAGTATTGGTCCGGGACTTAGGGTCCGGACCAAGTCCCGGACCACCCCTAGAATTCACCCGTGAGTACTTTTTAGGCTTTAAAACATGGGGGATTGATTGGTATTGGTTTTAGATGATGTTTAGGAGCTGTTTGGTGACCTTTAAAGTTCCAAAGAAGTATAAACAAAGGTTGAAAGTGGTTGAGAAAGTTGGGAGTTTAAGAACACTAAGTTAAACCGAGATAACGGGATAACGGGGTAAGTATGGGAGTAGCATTTATGTACGTACTGTAACGCCTAATAGAACCATTTGACTTGTAATTAGTGGTTCAAGAGTAAGACACGAGGAACAAGTGGGAACCAAGGAACGGGGAACACCCGGTAAAGTTAACCCCGGTGAAAGGTATGATTTTCTCATGCCCCGTATGCTAACCGAGCTACGTTGATTTGTGTGCTGTATGCCGGCTAGTCAAGATTAAAGCATGAAAATGGTTTATTGCCTTTCATTGTATGTCTTGTTGTATGTTGTATGAGCTAACCCTTCTTGAATGACTATGTGGCTTAACTTGGTGTGTAGACCGACTCCTAGATGAGTCTTGTAGTTAGGACTCGTAGCAAGAGTCATGTTGCGGATTAACGGAAATGTAGAAACACACTAAACTAACGAACCAAGAACCGTTAACGTAAACCAATGAACTCACTAGAATGTGAGAGAGTGTACGGGACTTGTAACCTTCCGATAACGGTAAGAGAACCAAAATGAACAATCCACAAAACAATAAGCAGTGGGAGTATATATAAGTAACCTCTAATAGAGGTATTGATGATATAGCAAGACATGAACAATGAGAGTAGTAAAGAATGATGTGGGATCTCCAAACCCCTTAGAAAATTAGTCGACCCCCAATGAAAGGCCCCGACTATTGTAAGTAATGTCCCGAACATGAGAGTATTCGATACGTTGGGGAAACCCTTAAATCTGAGAATACTAGACGGTAATAATTCCCCAAGCTAGTGGAGGTTATCGAGAGAGATACTTTTAGCTAATCAATGAGATTGTACGATACTCCGAGAGAGGAGTGTTGGGAATTTGAGTAGTCCAGTAAAAATGGACATTTGAGTATTTGGGGAGCTAAGTGTATATCCCCTCTGTATTTGTAGGCCCAGTGGCGAGTCTTGTGTATGACTCCGCCCGGAGGCTAAAAGTAATGAGTATTGAGTATTGCGTAAGTATGAGTAAAGTATTGAGTATTGAGTACGAAGTAAGTATGAGTATGTAAGGAGTTCCTAGTAAGAGTAAGTACGAGTATGGTACCGAGTATTGAGTAATATGTAAGTATGAGTGATGCAATAGGTATTGAGTGATGAGTAAGTATTGGTAAAGTAACGAGAATTGAGCAAGCAAGAGTCAGTAACGAGTAAGGTAATAAGTGTAGTGTAAGTAAAGAAACAAGTAAGTAGGACTAAGTTTGTTGTAAGACTTAAGAACCCGAATGAGAAGAAAGAGAGCATCCGATTAAACCAGATGAACGAATAACTAACATGAACGGTTGACTGACAAATTATCTCCCTTAGTAAGTATTGAATCTTGTAGATGTAGGTAAGTATTGTTGCTTGTATATAATGATGTAGTATTAGCATGTATGTGTAAAATAAACGAACTCCATGTTTATTCGACCAAAGTAGTCGATGTACCCCGTTAGCACGCGAGGTATGCGAATTTCATATGCAGCAATTTTGTTGAGCCCCTAGGGGCATCGTTTTTATTTACAGGTACTTCGAAGCCGACCATCGTTTGAGAGTGTAGGATGGGGCTGCTATGTAAGCATGGGTAGTTGAGTAATGGGAATTGTATTTGTATTGTAATGTGAATTTGGAAGTCCAAACTGTATCGGTAATTTGAGGAATGTAGTTGACTCGGTATAGTAAAATATTGTATTGTAGTTGTATTTGAATTATGGTTTGAGTATGGAATGGAAAGTAATGTATTATGTAGTGTACTCGGTATGTTTAATTCTTCAGACCGATAGTATGTAGTAATGTAGCTAGCCTTGTTAGTCACGTGGGTGACTAACGGCATTGTACACCTGCTGTTGTGTATGTATTATCCGCTGCGAAGGTAAGTATTTGTACAGTAATGATGCTATTAGCGGTAGGGGTGTTACAACTTCTTAGAGGCTCCCGGATGGATGGAAACTGAAGAACAGAGTGATTCCCTCAATATGCGGTCCTTCAAATCTAAGCTGCTACGCGGGATGCATAACCGGCCCTTAAGTCTGATCAGATTATCATCATGAAGTCTGAAGTCATATTTCTGACTCTTAAAGGTACCCTCAGTCAGCTTCTGTCTGACTTCCCTCATATACCCATCGGCCCACTAAGCCTCTCGCACCTCATTAACCAAGCTCGGGGAAGCAAGTAGCGGATGAAGTGAGTGTGCTCGACGGCTCAGGGCGTCAGCTACAACATTGGCCTTCCCTTCTTTGTACTTGAGGTCAATATCATAGTCTTTCAGAAATTCTAACCATCTCCTCTGTCGAAGATTCAACTCCTTCTGAGTGAATATATATTTTTAACTCTTATTATCGGTGTAGATCGTCACACTAACCCCGTACAAGTAGTGGCGCCATATCTTCAAAGCAAAGACTACAACTCCCAGTTCTAAATCATGTGTGGGGTAGTTCTCCTCATGTTTCTTCAGCTGGCGTGAGGAATATGCCACCATCTTGCCATGCTGCATGAGCACGCAACCCATCCCACTACCGGATGCATCACAGTAAACCTCAAAGCCCTCTATACCGTCTGGAATAGTCAGAACCGGTGCAGTGGTCAATGAGTCCTTCAAGCTCTGGAATGAACTCACAGTCATCTGTTCATACGAACGGTGCATCTTTCTTCATCAGACTGGTCATCGGCTTCGTGACCTTGCTGAAGTCCTTAACAAACCTCGGATAGTACCCTGCCAGACTGAGGAAGCTGCGGATGTCAGTCACCGTCTTTGGTCTTGGCCAGGTGCGCACAACATCAATCTTCACTAGATCTATAGAGATCCCAACATCTGAGAAGACATGACCCAGGAAGGAGACCTGGTCAAGCCAAAACTCACATTTGGAGAACTTAGCATAAAGCTGGTTCTCCCTCAGTATCTCCAACACCCTCCTCAAATGTACCTCACGCTCAATTCTCGACTTTGAATATATCAGTATGTCATCGATGACTACCACAAACGTCTTGTCTAACTGTTCCCTGAACAAGCGGTTCATCAGATCCATGAACTTCACCGGTGCGTTTGACAAACCGAATGGCATCACTGTGAATTCGTAGTGGTTGTATCGTGTCCGGAATGCCATCTTCTCAATATCTCCCTCCTTAATGGCTATCTGATGATACCCCGATCTAAGATCAATCTTGGAAAACACAGATGCCCCCTTCACCTGATCGAACAGATCATTAGTGCGAGGTAGTGGATACTTATTCTTCACAGTCACTACATTCAACTCTCTGTAGTCAATGCAGAGGCGGAGACTACCATCCTTCTTCTTCACAAAGAGATCTGGCGCTCCCCATGGTGAAACACTGGGTCTTATGAACCCTTTGTCTAACAAGTCTTTCAACTGATCTTTTAACTCGTTCATTTCTGCAGGAGCCATGAGGTACAGTGCCTAGGCTATCGGTCCGGTTCCTAGTAGCAGCTCGATGGTGAACTCTACCTCCCGAGTGGGTGGCATGCCGAGCAGTTCTCGTGGAAAGAGATCAGGGAACTCCGACACTACCGATAAGTCGGGGTTGAACTCGGGTCTCTCTCTATGTCCTGGACATAGCAGAGATATAACTCTTCCTTCCTCCTCAACTCCTAATACATTGCCATGGCGGAGATGATCTTGGTCATAGGCTCTCTGGGCCTCTAGCGGTATGATACTGTTACCCCAAACGGACTCCTAAGTAGCAGTCGGTGCTCGGCGCAGAGGATATGACCCTTGTGCCGCTCCAACCAGTTCATCCCGAAGATAACATCAAATCCATGAACTCAATGAATGTGACTGGAAAGTCTTCACCCTTAATTTGATGGTGGCTCCTCGGTAGTAGCGAGTGCAACGAACCTTCTCCTTAGACGGGAGCGTAACCGTGAAGTCGGGTTGCTCATCAGTGTAGCCCCAACCTTCTCGCAAATGATGCCGAGATAAAGGTATGCAATTCCCCTGAGTCGAAGAGAACTGATGCCTCAACCCCATTGATCGGAAAGGTGCCGGTGAGGATAGTACCGCTTGCGTCGGCCTGTGCCTCTGTAAGGATGCTTAGCGCACCTTCCGTACCGAGTCCATAACCTAATTGTATTTCACAAGCTTTCATGAGTAATGATGGTATAACAAGAGTCGTAACAATTAATATGAACAACACTGTTATTTTATTAATAACCATCCTGTTTACATCATGTGCTTCTTTCTTACACTTCTTTTCTTACATTATACTTAAAGCGTTACATGGCTAATATTGTCTAAAGGTTAGGTTTAACCGTCCTAGTCTCATGTGCGTCGCATTGATCACTACTGATGGTGTTGTATTCAGCTTAATTTTCTTAATCCCATGGTACAACATCCTCGACTCTCCACCCATAATTAATACATCTCCATACTTAAGTAGTAGCTTCTTAGCACGGTCTACACGCTTCTGCTCGCCGTATAGAAATTCAGTGTCATCTCCAATGGACCAAGACACTACGGGTATCCTTGTTTCGAGAGACTCCGCTGTCTCGTCCTTATCTTGATGTAATCCGAGTCACCCGTTCTTCTCGTAGAAATTAACTATGCATAGATCTACTTGTATGCCTGGGATCGGGTCAGCCTCCAGTTGCTGCGTGATCTCCACGGCTTGTGTAATAACCGGATGGAACTCTTCTGGTATTCCCGGTGGTGAGACTCCATCTTGCTCTGGTGGTTTGGTACGTCTTGGCATACGGATTATAGTCCTTGCCTAAGCTCATCATCCTTAGTTTCATCTTTGCTCCTCCTGGGTACTCCAGTGTATAGAAACCTCCCAGTCACACTCCTAACTGACTGCATCTCCTGATGATGGCTATTTGTGCTTCGAGTTTCGATGTCCGTTTCTTCCGGGTTAAGCGTTGAAGTTATGGGATAACAATTGTTGAAGTTTCCTAAGGTGGTAATAGGTTATATCTTACATAAGTTCTAACCATGTCTTAATCTCATCTAACTTAATCATTCACCAAAGCATGCATGAAATGCGGTAAGCAGGCAATTTCATTACTTAATGGTTTATAGCGGTACCTGGCCTCGATGAGGGTTCAGCCTCATCGTCCCGGTCCACCATGTGAAGTGTGGGTCCCAACTTCTGGACTACCCGTGGGTTCTTGTTTGCAGCCTGCTGAGTCGTCTTCTGATCGTCAGATCCAGCACCCAGATCGGTCTTGCCCTTGCCCTTCATCTCGGGCCTAAAGGCTCTGCCCTCTGGGTTCCAGAAGCACTCGTATGCCCGGTGTCCGTATACCCCACAGGTCCAGGGTAAAGTCCCGGACCATGCATAAATTAGAGCCGAGAGTTCAACCAGCACCCTGGTCTGGGACTTAAGTCCTGTAAGATGTCCCTGGCCACCTATTAATTCACCCCGAGAGTTTCAGCCTGTATTGGTCCAGGACTTAAGTCCCATATAAAGTCCCGGACCACAACATAAAATCAGCCGAGAGTTTACACTAAGTGTTGGTCCGGGTCATAAGGTAAGGACCAAGTCCCGGACCACCCTAAAAATCATGTTTAAGCTTGGAAAATGTTAGGAAATGATGGGGATAGTAAGGTATTGATGTTATAAGGTTATTTAGGACATGTTTGGTGGGTTAAATGGCTACTAAGTGAGTGAACAAATGTAAAGGATAATGAGAAAATGATGCACTTAAAAATTTAAGTTAAAAACCATAAGGACTTAGTGAATAACAATGGGTAAATATTGGTGTCTAGGAGGGTTAAGTAAATTGTGTTAAGTTGAGCTAAATAATATCCTAAAACTGAATGATTGTTTTAGGACTTGTGAACTGGGACTTGTTAGGAGATTTATCAAACAATCGCCGACGGTGAACGGTACAGTTTTCTTGTGACCTACTTGCTAACGAGGTGTCCCTCGGCTTGTGTGCTATCTGTTTATTTGCTATAACTAAGACAAGATAAAGCATGCAACTGGTTTTTATTGTTCTCATTGTGTGTGTGTTTTCTTTACACTAACCCACGAGACTTGAGACTAGCTACTAACTAAGCTTAGAACTTATTGGATTGAGGAGAGGAACTATGTTTCGGTAACTGTTGGTTAATACCCGTTAAGGTTTAAGTAACACATGGTTTGTAAGATTTTCACTAACTGGAACTTAAGAGGAGTGAGGAATCCGGGACTGACTCCGGTCATGCATGTTAAGGAAAAGGGGGTCGGTATCTGAATCAGATCCGACTTCTGCTTAAGGACTTGTCTTCGGAATTGTTGCTTAGGTTCGAATGTCGGCTCAGCTACATTAGATTTCAAGTCCAAGGTAAGAGGCATTAAGATGGTGCAGTAGGATCACCTAAATCCTAAATTTTCAGATAAGTTGTTTATTCAACCAATGAAGTTAATAGCTCATTGGCTAGGGTTGCTTTTGACCCGACAAAATAAACATTGAGTTAACATACGACCAATTCTATTTAAAGGGCGGTTGTATTCTAAGGCTGAGATAAGATTTAAGAGAACACTTTTAAGTCGTTCAATGTGTGTGAACTATGCTTGTACATCTGTGGATTATTGTTTTATTGCACTTCGTATTATGATTGTGTGTCTAATCAATTTCCATGCTATCGATAATTAGTCGTCGTAGCCCCATTAGCTTGGGGCCCATGAGAGGATTGTACCAGCATTCTTGCTGACCCCCTTTGGGGGCTGTTTTTATTTTGCAGGTAAGTGTCCCATGAAGAGTCACCCTTAGGTTGGGTTTATTTTGAGCACGGGTTGCGCTTGTGCACCCGTCTGTTAATACTGAAACTAGTGAAGGATTATGTTGTTACTTGAGATACTAGAAACTCGGTTGGCGGGTGTTTTGGTTTGTATGTATATTTTTGGATAAGCGTTTGTAAATATTTTAAGTTTGGTATATTCGGTGGTTTAGACCGTGGCAAGGTCCTGGTGATAGTTTATTTTGCTGCGACATTTGTGATTAAGTTGTTAAGTTTGCGATAACCACGATTGGCTTAGGACGGGGTGATACAGGAATTGCATTCCACCCTATTACCCTTGCAGTCGAGCCCGGGGTGGTCCTTGTGACACTACTGACAGATGTAGCATCGTTGGTAGCCACCACCGGCTCCCTTTCCAGACTCAGAACCCTTTGGTGCTTTAGAGCGCAGGGGCTTTGCAGCAATAGCATATGTCAGCATAAGTGGCTCTTCAGCAGCCTTCTCAGTCTCCGCTTTCCCTTTCTGACTCTTCTGGGCCTGAGGCTGGTACTTCTGTTTCTTGTACCCGCCTTGCCCTTGGTTCTCGGTACTCTTACCGGCCGTCTTCCTCTTAGCAGCATTGTCTTTGTCCCTCAGCTGGACGGTTATCTCAACCTTAGCAGCGGGATGATAGCACTCCTGCTTCCAAAGTATTAGTTTCTCTCATTCTCAATGTCTAAACCTTTTTCACTTATTTATGTCTTAACCTTTCTCATTACCTGCAAGGTAGTATAACTCGTCGGCCCCATGCCGTAGCGGAGTCGATGGCTCAGCCCGCCATAGAAGCGGTCCACCAGAATCTGGTCCGAATACCCTAGACCCGACAGAAGACGAAGCAAGGCGGTGAACTCTGAGTAATACTCGTCCACCGTCATCTTGTCCATCTGCTTCAGTGCATCTAACTGCAGGCTCTTCTTTGTCTGGACATGGGCGGGACAGTATTTGGCTCGTAGTAGAGCTATGTACTGTTCCCAGCCAAACTCTGGATTGGCCACATGCTCGGCCCTCACCAGCTTCCACCAATCGCTTGCTGCCCCCTTCAGGTAAAACGCTGCAAGACGCACCTTGATCCCAGCAGGGACATCAAGGGTCTCGAAGGCGGTCTCCAGCTCGGAGATGTACGCCTCAAGCTTGGTGGGATCGGTCTCCCCCTTAAAAGATGCGGGTCGAAGGTCGGCAAGACTCTTCACCCAATTTGGCTCTCGGGGCTGTGGCGGTGGAGGTGGTGGTGCGCCAGGCTGGTAGCCCATATGCCCAAGCGTGCCAGCTACAATCTCAGCTATCGTCTACCCACCAGGTATATCCGCAGCCTCATCGCCTCGACCACGGCCTCGGCCTCCTCTCGGACGTCCTGCCATCTGAACAATTACAACGTGCATTAGGCTTGCATTCACAACGTTTTCGGTTTACGATTTATAACGTCCGTAGACGGTAAAGACGATCCACACTTAATAGTTGTCATCTGACTCTACTCACTCTAACTTCTCACACCCTTATCCCATATCTTATACCTTAAATCATATCCTAACTCGGTGGTTATCCATGTTCGGTATTTCCTTATTCAGAGCGTAACTACGCTCTGATACCACTTTTTGCAACACCTCGTCCAAATCCGTTCGTGGTTATCGCAAACTTAACAACACGTAAATAACATCGCAGCGGAAATAAATATACACCTGAACCTTGCTACGGTCTGAATCACAAAAATAACCGAACTTTAATACTTACAACCATCTAACCAAAATATACATCAACCGAGTTTACAAGTATCTCAACAACCAACATAATTCTCCACAAGTTTTAATATTAACAGACGGGTGCACATGCGCATCCCGTACTCAAAATTAAATCCTGTCCTAAGTCTAACCAGCCCTACTCAAAATTAAATATTTTTGAGTATCAACTTTTGAGTTAAGTAAAAATTAAATGCATATATATATATAAGAAATAAAATAGTAACATATGTTAAAATAAGGAATTTAATTAATCTATACGAACGGTGCATCTTTCTTCATCAGACTGGTCATCGGCTTCGTGACCTTGCTGAAGTCCTTAACAAACCTCGGATAGTACCCTACCAGACTGAGGAAGCTGCGGATGTCAGTCACCGTCTTTGGTCTTGGCCAGGTGCGCACGGCATCAATCTTCACTGGATCTATAGAGATCCCAACATCTGAGATGACATGACCCAAGAAGGAGACCTGGTCAAGCCAAAACTCACATTTGGAGAACTTAGCATAAAGCTGGTTCTCCCTCAGTATCTCCAACACCCTCCTCAAATGTACCTCACGCTCAATTCTTGACTTTGAATATATCAGTATGTCGTCGATGAATACCACAAACGTCTTGTCTAACTGTTCCCTGAACAAGCGGTTCATCAGATCCATGAACTTCACCGGTGCGTTTGACAAACCGAATGGCATCACTGTGAATTCGTAGTGGTTGTATCGTGTCCGGAATGCCATCTTCTCAATATCTCCCTCCTTAATGGCTATCTGATGATACCCCGATCTGAGATCAATCTTGGAAAACACAGATGCCCCCTTCACCTGATCGAACAGATCATCAGTGCGAGGTAGTGGATACTTATTCTTCACAGTCACTACATTCAACTCTCTGTAGTCGATGCAGAGGCGGAGACTGCCATCCTTCTTCTTCACAAAGAGATCTGGCGCTCCCCATGGTGAAACACTGGGTCTTATGAACCCTTTGTCTAACAAGTCTTTCAACTGATCTTTTAACTCGTTCATTTCTGTAGGAGCCATGAGGTACGGTGCCTTGGCTATCGGTCCGATTCCTAGTAGCAGCTCGATGGTGAACTCTACCTCCCGAGTGGGTGGCATGCCGAGCAGTTCTCGTGGAAAGAGATCAGGGAACTCCGACACTACCGATAAGTCAAGGTTGAACTCGGGTCTCTCTCTATGTCCTGTACATAGGAGAGATATAACTCTTCCTTCCTCCTCAACTCCTTATACATTGCCATGGCGGAGATGATCTTGGTCATAGGCTCTCTGGGCCTCTGACGGTATGATACTGTTACCCCAAACGGACTCCTAAGTAGCAGTCGGTGCTCGGCACAGAGGATATAACCCTTGTGCCGCTCCAACCAGTTCATCCCGAAGATAACATCAAATCCATGAACTCAATGAATGTGACTGGAAAGTCTTCACCCTTAATTCTGATGGTGGCTCCTCGGTAGTAGCGAGTGCAACGAACCTTCTCCTTAGACGGGAGCGTAACCGTGAAGTCGGGTAGCTCATCTGCGTAGCCCCAACCTTCTCGCAAATGATGCTGAGATAAAGGTATGCGAGGCCCCTGAGTCGAAGAGAACTGATGCCTCAACCCCATTGATCGGAAAGGTGCCGGTGAGGATAGTACCGCTTGCGTCGGCCTGTGCCTCTGTAAGGATGCTTAGCGCACCTTCCGTACCGAGTCCATAACCTAATTGTATTTCACAAGCTTTCATGAGTAATGATGGTATAACAAGAGTCGTAACAATTAATATGAACAACACTGTTATTTTATTAATAACTATCCTGTTTACATCATGTGCTTATTTCTTACACTTCTTTTCTTACATTATACTTAAAGCGTTACATGTCTAATATTGTCTAAAGGTTAGGTTTAACCGTCCTGGTCTAATGTGCGTCGCATTGATCACTACTGACGGTGTTGTATTCAGCTTAATTTTCTTAATCCCATTGGACAACATCCTCAACTCTCCACCCATAATTAATACATCTCCATACTTAAGTAGTAGCTTCTTAGCACGGTCTACACGCTTCTGCTCGCCGTATAGAAATTCAGCGTCATCTCCAATGGACCAAGACACTACGGGTATCCCTGTTTCGAGAGACTCCGCTGTCTCATCCTTATCTTGATGTAATCCGAGTCGCCCGTTCTTCTCGTAGAAATTAACTATGCATAGATCTACTTGTATGCCTGGGATCGGGTCAGCCTCCAGTTGCTGTGCGATCTCCACGGCTTGTGTAATAACCGGATGGAACTCTTCTGGTATTCCCGGTGGTGAGACTCCATCTTGCTCTGGTGGTTTGGTACGTCATGGCATACGGATTATAGTCCTTGCCTAAGCTCATCATCCTTAGTTTCATCTTTGCTCCTCCTGGGTACTCCGGTGTATAGAAACCTCCTAGTCACATTCCTAACTGACTGCATCTCCTGATGATGGCTATTTGTGCTTCGGGTGTCAGGTATCCCCTTAATAAAATCATACCTGGGCGGATAACCTGACATTGTTTGTTTGGAAAGTCTCGGGTTTCGATGTCCGTTTCTTCCGGGTTAAGCGTTGAAGTTATGGGATAACAAATGTTGAAGTTTCCTAAGGTGGTAATAGGTTATATCTTACTTAAATTCTAACCATGTCTTAATCTCATCTAACTTAATCATTCACCAAAGCATGCATGAAATGCGGTATGCAGGCAATTTCATTACTTAATGGTTTATAGCGGTACCTGGCCTCGATGAGGGTTCAGCCTCATCGTCCCGGTCCACCATGTGAAGTGTGGGTCCCAACTTCTGGACTACCCATGGGTTCTTGTTTGCAGCCTGCTGAGTCGTCTTCTGATCGTCAGATCCAGCACCCTGATCGGTCTTGCCCTTGCCCTTCATCTCGGGCCTAAAGGCTCTGCTCTCGGGGTTCCGGAAGCACTCGTATGCCCGGTGTCCGTATACCCCACAGGTCCAGGGTAAAGTCCCGGACCATGCCTAATCAACCAGCACCCTGGTCCGGGACTTAAGTCCTGTAAGAAGTCCCTGGCCACCCCTTAATTCACCCCGAGAGTTTCAGCTTGTAATGGTCCAGGACTTAAGTCCCATATAAAGTCCCGGACCACAACATAAAATCAGCCGAGAGTTTACACTAAGTGTTGGTCCGGGTCTTAAGGTAAGGACCAAGTCCCGGACCACCCTAAAAATCATGTTTAAGCTTGGAAAATGTTAGGAAATGATGGGGATAGTAAGGTATTGATGTTATAAGGTTGTTTAGGACATGTTTAGTGGGTGAAATGGCTACTAAGTGAGTGAACAAATGTAAAGGAAAATGAGAAAATGATGCACTTAAAAATTTAAGTTAAAAACCATAAGGACTTAGTGAATAACAATGGGTAAATATTGGTGTCTTGGAGGGTTAAGTAAATTGTGTTAAGTTGAGCTAAATAATAACCTAAAACTGAATGAATGTTTTAGGACTTGTGAACTGGGACTTGTTAGGAGATTAATCAAACAATCGCCGACAGTGAACGGTACAGTTTTCTTATGACCTACTTGCTAACGAGGTGTCCCTCGGATTGTGTGCTATCTGTTTATTTGCTATAACTAAGACAAGATAAAGCATGCAACTGGTTTTTATTGTTCTCATTGTGTGTGTGTTTTCTTTACACTAACCCACGAGACTTGAGACTAGCTACTAACTAAGCTTAGAACTTATTGGATTGAGGAGAGGAACTATGTTTCGGTAACTGTTGGATAATACCCGTTAAGGTTTAAGTAACACATGGTTTGTAAGATTTTCACTAACTGGAACTTAAGAGGAGTGAGGAATCCGGGACTGACGCCGGTCATGCATGTTAAGGAAAAGGGGGTCGGTATCTGAATTAGATCCGACTTCTGCTTAAGGACTTGTCTTCGGAATTGTTGCTTAGGTTCGAATGTCGGCTCAGCTACATTGGATTTCCAGTCCAAGGTAGGAGGCATTAAGATGGTGCAGTAGGATCACCTAAATCCTAAATTTTCAGATAAGTTGTTTATTCAACCAATGAAGTTAATAGCTCATTGGCTAAGGTTGCTTTTGACCCGACAAAATAAACATTGAGGTAACATATGACCAATTCTATTTAAAGGGCGGTTGTATTCTAAGGCTGAGATAAGATTTAAGATAACACTTTTAAGTCGTTCAATGTGTGTGAACTATGCTTGTACATCTGTGGATTATTGTTTTATTGCACTTCGTATTATGATTGTGTGTCTAATCAATTTCCATGCTATCGATAATTAGTCGTTGTAGCCCCGTTAGCTTGGGGGCCATGAGAGGATCGTACCAGCATTCTTGTTGACTCCCTTTGGGGGCTGTTTTTTTTTTTTTTACAGGTAAGCGTCCCATGAAGAGTCACCTTGAGAGTAGGGGCGGTTAGACTTAGGTTGGGTTTATTTTGAGCACGGGTTGCGCTTGTGCGCCCGTCTGTTAATACTGAAACTAGTGAAGGATTATGTTGTTACTTGAGATACTAGAAACTCGGTTGGTGGGTGTTTTGGTTTGTATGTATATTTTTGGATAAGTGTTTGTAAATATTTTAAGTTCGGTATATTCGGTGGTTAAGACTGTGGCAAGGTCCTGGTGTTAGTTTATTTCACTGCGACGTTTGTGATTAAGTTGTTAAGTTTGCGATAACCACGATTGGCTTAGGACGGGGTGATACAGGTATTGCATTCCACCTTATTACCCTTGCAGTCGTGCCCGGGGTGGTCCTTCTGACACCACTGACAGATGTAGCGTCGTTGGTAGCCACCACCGGCTCCCTTTCCAGACTCAGAACCCTTTGGTGCTTTAGAGCGTAGGGGCTTTGCAGCAATAGCATATGTCAGCTTAAGTGGCTCTTCAGCAGCCTTCTCAGTCTCCGCTTTCCCTTTCTGACTCTTCTGGGCCTGAGGCTGGTACTTCTGTTTCTTGTACCCGCCTTGCCCTTGGTTCTCGGTACTCTTACCGGCCGTCTTCCTCTTAGCGGCATTGTCTTCGTCCCTCACCTGGACGGTTATCTCAACCTTAGCAGCGGCATGATAGCACTCCTGTTTCCAAAGTATTAGTTTCTCTCATTCTCAAAGTCTAAATCTTATTCACTTATTTATGTCTTAACCTTTCTCATTACTTGCAAGGTAGTATAACTCGTCGGCCCCATGCCGTAGCGGAGTCGATGGCTCAGCCCGCCATAGAAGCGGTCCACCAGAATCTGGTCCGAATACCCTAGACCCAACAGAAGACAAAGCAAGGCGGTGAACTCTGAGTAATACTCGTCCACCGTCATCTTGTCCATCTGCTTCAGTGCATCTAACTGCAGGCTCTTCTTTGTCTGGACATGGGCGGGATAGTATTTGGCTCGTAGTAGAGCTGTGTACTGTTCCCAGCCGAACTCTGGATTGGCCACATGCTCGGCCCTCACCAGCTTCCACCAATCGCTTGCTGCCCCCTTCAGGTAATACGCTGCAAGATGCACCTTGATCCCAGCAGGGACATCAAGGGTCTCGAAGGCGGTCTCCAGCTCGGAGATGTACGCCTCAAGCTTGGTGGGATCGGTCTCCCCCTTAAAAGATGCGGGTCGAAGATCGGCAAGACTCTTCACCCATTTGGCTCTCGGGGCTGTGGCGGGTGGAGGTGGTGGTGCGCCAGGCTGGTAGCCCATATGCCCAAGCGTGGCAGCTACAATCTCAGCTATCGTCTGCCTACCAGGTATATCCGCAGCCTCATCGCCTCGACCACGGCCTCGGCCTCCTCTTGGACGTCCTGCCATCTGAACAATTACAACGTGCATTAGGCTTGCATTCACAACATTTTCGGTTTACGATTTATAATGTCCGTAGACGGTAAAGATGATCCACACTTAATAGTGGTCATCTGACTCTACTCACTCTAACTTCTCACACCCTTATCCCATATCTTATACCTTAAATCATATTCTAACTCGGTGGTTATCCATGTTCGGTATTTCCTTATTCAGAGCGTAACTACGCTCTGATACCACTTTTTGTAACACCTCGTCCAAATCCGTTCGTGGTTATCGCAAACTTAACAACACGTAAATAACATCACAGCGGAAATAAATATACACCAGGACCTTGCTACGGTCTGAATCACAAAAATAACCGAACTTTAATACTTACAACCGTCTAACCAAAATATACACCAACCGAGTTTACAAGTATCTCAACAACCAACATAATTCTCCACAAGTTTTAATATTAACAGACGGGTGCACATGCGCATCCCGTACTTAAAATTAAATCCCGTCCTAAGTCTAACCAGCCCTACTCTCAAGATGAGTCTTCATAGGGCGCTTACCTGCAAAATTTAAACAATCGCCCCCGAGGGGGTCAGCACCTTTCCGGGTACGATTCTCTTATAACCCCAAGCTAACGGGGCTACGACGACTAATTGTCGATAGCATGGAGTAGATTAGATACACAACATAAATAAGAAGTGCAATAAATAACAAGCCTCATATGAGCATAAACAGATCACACACAGTGAACGTCTTAAAAGCATTCCCTTAATAACTAAGTTTTTCATTAAACTCCTCAAGTTATAATGTCTCTCAAACTCAGTCCATTCTTACCTTACCTCAACCTTAATCCTTATCTTAATCTTGGTATACAAACCGTTCTTTAATTAGAAATGGTTGTATCATATCTCAATGTTTATTTTTTGTTGGGTCAAAAGCAACCCTAGCCAATGAGCTATTAACTCTATTTGTTGAATAAACAATTTATCTTAATTTTGGGATTTAGGTGATCCCACCGCACCATCTTAATCTGCCTCCCACCTTGAACTGTAGCCTAAGGTGGCTGAGTCGACATTCGACTCTAGGCAACAAGTCCGAAGACAAGTCCTCAAGTGGAAGTCGGATCTGATTCAGATACCGACCCCCTTTCCTTAACATGCATGACCAGAGTCAGTCCCGGATTCCTCACTCCCCCCAAGTTCCAATTAGTAGAAAGTCTTAAATACAAAGTGTTAGTTAAACCTTTCTCGGGTATTAACCAACCAACAATTTGGGAGTGAATTCCTTATCTCAAACAATGTTACTAAGTATTGTTAGTAACTAATCTCAAAGTCTAGTGTGTTAGTGTAAGGCAAACACACAAGAAGATAATAGTTCGATTGCATGCTTTATCTTGTCTTAGTCATAGCAAGTAAACAAGTAGCACACAAGCCGAGGGACACCTCGTTAGCAAGCAGGTTACAAGAAAACCATACCGTACACCGTCGTTTTGTGTCGGTTGTCTAATCTCCTTCCGAATCCCAATTCTCAAACCCTAAAACATTGATCCAATTTAGGTTGTTAATTTCTTCCATGTTACTTAACTTATTTAACCCCTAATGATCCCCATCTAACACATCTTAGGTTCTTATAAACTTAACCTAAAACACTTAAAACCATTTACCTAACTTAATCCCTTAAGTCCTTATATGCTTGTTTATCAAATCATCATTACCCTCTTAATGGCATACCACTAATACCATTTAACATCCTTAAAATTAAAATTTTTTTTATACGACCCGACCGACCTTGCAGGGAAGGTCCCAAGGTCAGTCGGAACCAGGACACTTCCCGACTAAAAAGTTACACCCCGACCGACCTTGCCAAGGTCGGTCCATTCCAGAAACATTCCCGTGTGCAAGATTTAAGCCCGACCGACCTTACCAAGGTCGGTCCTAAGGTCGGTCTAAGTCAGAGAGCTTCCTAGATGGGTATTTTAGGCCCGACCGCCCTTGCTAAGGTCGGTCTTAAGGTAGGTCGACTCCAGAAACTAATTTTTATGTGTTTATTTCACTCCAAACCATGTCACAAGTGTCCTAATATGTTCTAACCTCATTTTAACACTTTAACCCACTCTTAAACCATCCACCAAACCTCTTAATCCTCACAATCAAACTCCTTAACCATTTACTCAAAATCTCTCCAAGTCCTTAACACTTAGCACTAAATCCTTACACTTCCAACTAGCAATTTTGCCTAAGACTTCAACTGAAATACCCCTAAATTAATTTAAATTAATTTAGGGGATTTCTTTTGTTAAACCTTAATTAATACTATTTAATATTAAAGTATTGTATGGAATTATGAATATTAATATTATGTGGAATTATGGAAATTAATTTAGGGGATTTCTTCTATTTAACCTTAAAGAATACTATTAAGTATTAAGTTATTATATAATATTATATAGTATTATGAATTTAATAATAAGATTTATAAGTCAATAAATCTTGGGAAAATTTCTAAACACTCCAAGTATATTATAAAGATTTTAGAAATAATTTGGACATTAATTTGACTCATGAAAGTCAAAATAAAATTATGGAAACCATAAAGCTTCTTAAACCTTGCTAGGGTTGACTTTTTGAGAATGGTCAAACCAGACCATGAAACCTATACCAATAAAAAGGTTATGGAAAACCAAGAAGATTGATAAAAAGAACGTCAAAAACGGATCATCCTAGCCAAAGTTATGATAAAATGAAGTTTAGAGCCAAAATTTTGAAAAGATTCTGATGTGGCATGGCTGCTGACTCACCTGCGCGCCTCGGGATGCGTGCCTCAGCAGTTAGTCATTTTATCTCCACAATTTTTGCTAACGTCCGCCAGAATATTGGCCTAACTTGTGACATCTTTATCTCTCTCGTCTTTGAGAATTTTTGAGTGCCGTCTTTTGCATTCTCTTCTCCTTTTAATCAAGTTTTAAACCATCTATCAAGTTAAACCTAATTCACCTCACAAAAAAAGTTATGCCATCTCAAAGTTGCCTCCTCAGCCTGATGAACCCAGAAATCCAGATTTGTCAGGTAAACGTCTGATTTTGTGCTAGCCATAACTCTCTCGTTCTTGAGCCAAATCCGTTGTTCCATAGCTCATTTTAAAGCTCTTTAATGCTTCTTCAACTTCTATTTAGACATCTAAGTCTTAATCACTACCAATTGGTACAGAAAATCGTCTAAAGTTCGTCACCTGATTCAGTTCGTGAGTTTTCTGCCCAGAATTTCCAGAAATGAATGGTAAACCCGATATTTGTCATTATCATAACTTTCTCGTCCTTGTTCGAAAATTCATGCACAATATCTCTTTGGAAAGAGCTTTAACTCCTCTAAAACTTTCCTTTTTACACCAAAGGCTGATTCTCAATAGGGTGAAAGATAATGGCATCGAAAGTTGCCACCCCGAGTTCTAGAAACCCTTAAATCCGGAAATTTCAGTTGAACTGGTAAACTTCGTCTTATCATATCTTCTTCATCCGTGGGCAAAAATTCTTATTCTATATCTCGTTTTAAAGATCTCTGATTCCTCTACAATTCTTATGAAGGAACCTCAGGCTAGTTCTCGATCGTTTGGAAGATATAAGTAACTAAAGTTCCCCATTTGGTCAGCACATAAAATCATAGTTTTCCAGAAAAACGAATTTGATTCTCCTCGTTGGTGCATCTCTGGTATGATTCCGACCAAATTCCACCATCTATGATGTTCGTTTTTGCATTCCCGTTCATTCCCCTCTATCAATTTAACCAATTACGCAATACATTGAGAGAACTTGTAGGAATTCGAATCAGAAACTCGCACATACCCTAGATCGAATAGCCCATAATTGAAATCATCGAACACTGCATTATAGGTTATAAAATTAGTACCATTGGATTCGTCTTTTAATTTCGAATCCAATGAAACAAGAATCACCGAATTTCGTCCTGTGGATTGAGAGAATCGATCGAATCTCTGTTCGTGTCGATTTGGGGTTTTCTGAAGAACTGGGGAAAATTGAGCCGTCCGATCGTAGTTAAGTGGAACGGACGGCCGAGATTAAAACGTGGGTTATTATTAATATATTAAGTTTATATAATTCTATAATAATACCCTATCTTGTTAGATTTATTTAACAACCTTTCCGAATGTATTTTGACTTGAAAATTTAAGTATAGATTCCTTATAAAATATAGTTTATTTTGATGTAAATTAATATGGGTTTTGAGTTTTTAAATGTAAGTTATAATTTTTACAAGTTCCGAGTATTATTGAATTATTTGGTTAAATTAAAAAGATATTTTTATGCAATAAAATTTTTATAATGTGTCTAAAATGTTATAGTTACTATATACTTAATTTGGGAATTTTTGGACAAGAGGAACTAGGTTTAAAAATTGTATTTCTAAGGTTTCTCATCAGTTATCTTATAACATAAGGTTTTTAATGTAACAAAAATTAAACTATGACTTATTAATAAACTTTATAGGTTGAAAATAATATAATAAGACTAAACTAACATTTACTACAGAATGTTAAGAAATATTTTTGAGTATCAACTGTTGAGTGAAGTAAAAAATTAAATGCATATATATATATATATAAGAAATAAAATAGTAACATATGTTAAAATAAGGAATTTAATTAATCTATATTTCTACTAACTATATAATGTGGAGGTTAATATACTTAATTGGAACTAAGGAAAATACTTTATTTTATAAAACATATATTGGATATAGATATGTGTAAAAGTTAATATATATAATTAAATGCAATAAAACTACGTAAAGAATGTCTTGAATAAATCCTAGAATATATATATATATATATATACTAAACGTAAATAAAAGAAATAAAATACCTTATAGAAAATATAATATGAAGGAATTAATGAGATAAACTAAACCTCTACATAATACTAATAAAAGAATATTATATGACGGTATTAAATTATGATTATTAAACTTAAAGAGTTATCTTTGAATTTCTAAGATTTATATAAACCGTAATAAAATACATGTATAGTATTAGTCAACGACCATAATGTATGTCTATAATTGGGTAAAGTAATTAATAAGTTAACACTTAGGAAAATTTGTAATTAGATTTCACAAAATGTTACACAAATAGATCTTATAACATAATCAATAATAAAGTAAATGAAATACTGTTATCTAAATGCGAAGTGGATTTATAAGTCTAGATTTAATCATTTCATAACATATATAGTATTGAATAATGACTTAATGTTTTAAGATAAAATCATTAAAAGGATTGTGATGTAAAACTATATTAAACTATGATTAGGGAATTAATCTAGATAATAATCTTTAAGTTTCTTAGAAGTAGATAAGCCACATAAAATACATTTATAACATTAACTACCAATGTTTAGAATGTGAGTTTATAAATAAGTGTTGTAGTTAATAGCTAGAACTTGTAAAAAGGTTTGTAAATATAAATTAGATATTTAAACTTTAAACCTTTAATCAGACGGAACTAAGTTACATAAAATATTATACTGATATACTTTACGGTAATGGGGAATATTGATATGTTATTTGAATGTAAAATATTAGAATTTTCAGAATAGATGATCTTATTAAATAATTGGCAATTTCACTTATGAATGGGGATTTGATTCTTAGATAAATTTTACCTTATGTTAAGATGTAATGTTTATCCTAAAACATAATAAAGGAAAATAATTTATTACGTTACTCCTTTGAAACCTTAGGTTTTGTAAATAATTTAAAACGTATTTAAGACTTAAGTTTATTGAGGTTTAGTATTAAAAGATTATACATAGTCTATGGAGGGAATGCGTGTAAAAATAAAACATTTAGGAAATTAAATGTAAGCAAGGATACATAAAGGGTTATCTTAAAACACCTTATTATATAGTTGATGATAAAGTAAATAAGATATCTTGTGAATAATTAATGTAAGAGTTCGATAAGTCTAAGTTAATAATAATATAGTTATTTCAATATGATAGGTAATTCAACATCTTATGACAAGATTATTAGACGGTTATAATAGAAAGTCATTCTGAACTAAGGATATGATAATTGAGTTTAGTGGCTCAATTAAGTTATAATAAAATGTATCTACAGCACTATGATTCCAATATACAAGATGTAGATCTTAATTAAGTTAAGGGGAAGAGTTAATCATAATAGGTCGGCTAGTAGATGCTGATAAGAATGAATAATCGTTACATTGTGGGATAATATAGTATTCTAAGACAAACCTATTGGGTTATGATACGACGTTATTCTAAATTAAGAGTAAGGGTATTGAGCTTAAGAGTTATTATTGACATTCTAAGATAAGTCGAAGGTTATACGTAACATTATTGAGACTTAGAAATAAGAGTGAGGAGTTTATTTAAGCTTAACGTAGGCTACGAGTGATTGATGATAGACTACCTTTAATATTCTTCAGAGTACTATTGAATGTTTGCGCAAGTTGGCTAGAACTGCTACAGCGTTATCCAGGTACGATATCTCGTACTCTTATGCTTTGCTAACAAGACTTAAGGGATGTTTTTTACAAACGCTAATTGAGCTAAAATGGATTTCTAAAAGGAAATGGTTGTGCGACTAACTCAGCTTGTGTGACTAACTGAGCCTTGAATGTGAAACTTACATGGTTATTGGTTCCTTCTGTTTAGTTGTTTCATTAGACATTAACTGCCTAGGGTTTACACTTCTGCACTCTGTAGGACTGAGCGTTTTGGTATTGCTCTGGTGTAGTTAATGATCTAGTGGGAATATGGAAAAGGTCAATCTTGGTAAATTCATCCTTTGACTCTGGATATTGTTTCATCCATGAGCTGAGTCTTTGTTGTGACGTGCGCGCGCCTTCATTGGTAACAGTGAGGGGCTGTATATCCCCTGTCCAAAAAGGGCGTTGTAAACAGTGAGGGGCTGTATATCCCCTGTGCCAAAAGGAATGTAGTAAACAGTGAGGGGCTGTATATCCCCTGTCCTAAAAGGACGTACTTGGTGGTGGGGGCCATCTCTCCCAATTTGTTTTTCCACTCTTGAGTTTTGGTTCTTGGATATCTATCTTTCCATTCCTAGTCCTTGTGACTACTTGGGTCTATCTACTCCTAACTGGAATTGGTTCTAACTTTAGCATTGGATGTTTACTAACTCATGGTGTGGTTTTTGGATTGACTAACTTTACCTTTCTATTATTTATCTTTAACCTTAACTTGTTATCTTTGACTTGGTTATTTAAGTGCCTGTGTTCCCTGTTTTACTTGCAAGAGTTTGAAATTTAAGTTACTATTTATTTGAGGAGTTATGTTTTTAATGTTGTTTTGGAGAATTGTACCAGTTCCATTCCAGGGAACTGACTCATCCCTCCCGGGGGGGCTGCTTGGTTCATCTTGCAGGTACGAATTGTTTATACAGGTGGCCACGAAGAGCTTGAGTGATTGGGATGGGAATTAGGAATTGTGGAGAGTTATTTTGTTTTACGTTCAGTTTTGTTTACGTTGTTTTCTTGAGTTTAGACCGTAACTTAGATACTTGTAATGGTTGTAATTGGTGAGGTTGGTACCGGGTGTTTGGAACCCGATGGACTGTAATCGCCTTAGTATTTTAATTCCACTGTAAATACATTAAATAGGGGCGTTACAGAAATTGGTATCAGGGCGTAGTTACGCTCTGAACCCGAGAAAACAAGCCGAGTGAAATACTTAGAATATAGGTGCACTTAAAACTGGGGAATTGGGTAGAATTGGGAAGTGAGGACTCTAGTAAGGCACGACTCCTAACCCTTCTTGGAATTGTGGATGATTCCTTTACACACTTTTCTTTTTGAATGTCTGTTGATGGGGTGTGTTTTATACCGTTCAAACATTAAACTACAGTAAATATCGTTTTGGAACATCGTATATTGATACGATATGATTTTGGTTGGGATAAATCATATATTATGTTACTTTTCAAAAGCATACCTATAAAGAATACATTGCTAAGAATACAATTCCTTGAGATATTTTTGGCTGAATTACATCCGTTACATGATTACTAAGCTTATGAATTTGATTTGGAATCAAACGGAGGTCACAAGACCTTCAAAGCTTATTTAGAGCACATTTTGCTCTAAGTGACGTTTAAGCATGTTAATGCTGGTTCTTGATGTTGGAGTGTTGTCCAATAATTTTAGTACGTTCATTGATGTGTTAATATGCTTAGGACAAAATTTTAGGTCCTAAGGACTTCATTTGGGTATATATTTACCCTAAATGGTCAAAGGGTGTAATATTTGCTTTATGTTGACCATTGTTGTTTTTAAATTGATTTTAAGGCATGTTTAGGCCTTAGTTTAATTGATTAAATGTTTAATTAGTTAGGGGTATTTCAGTCTACCCCCCATAAAAAGACTTCGTCCTGAAGTGATGTTTTCTCATATAGGTATATAATATATATCTACCCATGATTCCCATAATGTACATCTATGTGATGTAGCATTCATGCATAATGTATTATGCTCATATTGCACATAGCCCTCAAGTGTGGCGTTAATTCAAATATATGGATATAGGTGATCCATCAGCACCATCGTTTCCTATCAGTTCTAACCATCTTGACAACCGCCCCGAGGTGTCCATAACATTCAACATTTCACGTTCCATCTCTATGATTCACTCAGTATCTATATGTTTGGTATCTAAATGATACAACATAAACTGAATTCATAAGAGATTATACACATATATATCATCCAACAAGTTCATACATACAAACACAACTGAGTATCTCATTGGATACTTACATACATGTACATAAACATACACAGGTGTGCAATGCGCATACAACCAGCGAACAAAACGATGTACGCCCCACATACAAAAACACAAAAACTAGTGCACACGAGTGCACAACCAAGATGCTCTACCCCTTAAAAAGGGTTACACCCCCGTACCCCACAAGTATACAACATCGGCTACCCAAAGGGCGCTGGATACTTGGGTCTCATGGAATTCTCATATTGAGAGATGGGTCAATCTTAGGCATTCGATTCTAAATGAGGTTATGAGAAAGGTGAGGCGCGTACATTTCTAGCCAAATGCATGGATTACTTGGTGCGCTGTCTCAACCACGTTCTATTGAGCCCACTCGCTCCGTATGGAGGTGCAGACCCACGGATATGGGGCTAATACGCCCTTCGTTCTATTGTTATCTTAGATGGTTTATTGGCAGCAGTTTATCGTTGATGTCGTTCCATTATGACAGTGTAGTCACGGTCTTTGTTAATAGGAAACAGAGGTGTAGGATCGGATGTCTAACTCAAACCAACTCAAGGTGTGAGTCTAAGAGTTGGCTTGACTCAATCGGTCTTTTTAAAGGTAAGAAACACTTTGGGACGTAGAGCCACTCAATCGAACTGGTTAAACTAAGTGTGCGGAAGACTTGAAGAAACTGAAACGAATTAATGCTTGAAAGATAGACAGACTCTGTGGAGCTCAACAAGATACACAAATAAGCTATTTTATTCTCTGGTCAAAATAAAACAACTTACAAATGCGCACTAAGTGCAAGAAATCTACTTAACGGATTTTCACTCACTCACCCAATACACTTTCTGATCGGCTCAATAGTAAGTGTAGCAAAACTAGGATCTTCCTAGGTAGAGTCTATCTAGATTCACAAATTGATTTGGTACGTATTCTCTCTCTGACTTACAATGATAGTTTCTCTCTCTCTAATCTCTGGATTATATCTCAATGAAAGCATAAATGAAACTAGCTATTACAATGCTTATTTATACTGGCATTAGGAACAACAGGCCGAGGGAGTTAGTTCCAAAATTGTCGGAACTAACTTAGTGGGCAACGTCCTCAGGTGGTCTTCTGACTTGGGTCGTGAACTTCAGATGCGACTGGGGTGGTTGCATGACTGTTGGAGCATTGAAGGATTCACGAATCCATTCCTTAGTTTTCGCAATAGCATGGAAGAGTCTATGATGTTTCTTCAGTTGCGCGGACTCTCTTGTAGTTTAGTGCGTAGCTCGTTCTTTGTGTTTGGTTGAGGATGATTGACTCTGTCGAGGTGATTGGCTATCTCTACAACACTCTGATGTCTCAACAGTTTCCCCCTTGTTGCTGATGATAGCAAACCTCCGTGAATCCCGATTGAGTCAATCCTAAAAAAGAATAAAAACACAAAGGACTAGGGGAACCGACCCTATCGATGTTCCCCCTTAATAACAACATTGGAATCCAGAGACTCCATTGTGGTTCCCCCTTAATTGCAGAGGGAATCCAGGCAAGTAACATAGCAGATAGTAAGTAGGCATTTTAACAGGCATAATAAGGCATAACATTGGAAGTAGTTAAATCACTAGACCGCACAGTCTAGCAGCAGGAATTCAAAAGTAGTTTAAAAATAACAAAAAAGTCGCCCGTTCACCAGACGGGATTCACCGCTTCCCCCTTTGGCTTTCATCAGAGGGAAGCCCATCAAGCACACAGAGTTAGTCAAAATATTCACAAACAAACCAGCAAAAAGTGTTTAAAACTTAAAACAACCTAAGTCCTAATACCACATACACACCATAGCTAAGGTTCGGGGTTGGGGTTAATGGTAGCTTGAATGTCAAGGAGGTAGTCTTGCATGGCCGTCACAGCCGTCTCGATCCCAGTGAGTCTGTTCATCATCCGCAAGTTGCTCTGAGTCAGCTCTGCTGCTTGTGCAAGGAGTCGCTCGACCTTCTCCAAGATTTGCAGAAGAGTGTCATGAGGGACTGCCTCATGAGAAGTCGATGGACCAGCCGTCGTTGGAGTTGATGGTGGAGGCAGCAACTTGGATTTGTCAATAGAGGTGAGCCGGTTCAGATAGCGGAGATTGATGGTGTTTGCGCCTCTTCGATGGACTCCGGCGTAGATGTCGCCCAAGTACCTGAAAGAATTTTAATATGCGGGGCAGCCAGAACACATATCCGAGGGAGTGTTTTGGGGTATCGACAGACTGGGTCAAATGATGGATAATAATCTGGGCCAGATTGAGAGGGTGACGGTTTATGAAGCAGTACATGATGGTGAGGTCCAAACAGGTGACTATTAGATTTCCTTCTTTTCTTGGGACGATATTTTTGATGACAAGGATGTGGAGGAGTTGGTGGAGTATTGAAAGGTCGGCTCAGGGGAATGGGGAACCCACTTTTTTCTTGGAGGAGAAAAAGCGGTAGAGTTTGTTTTGTGGGACCCTGGGGATTTCTGGGAGGACTCCTTTTTCATAGAATGTCAGACCAGTATGAGGGACTCCAAGACTTTTAGACAACTTCTCAAGATCGAAAAACACGAGAGTAGAGTTTACGAAGGACTGTGCGGCACCGTTTCTAATGACAAGATTTTTATGTCAAAGACTCTTTGGGATCCACTCTTACACCTCACAGAAAAGATATTTCCACCCCTGAACTTATAGCACTATGACCAACTCCCCCAGATTCGTAGATAGCGCCCAAGAGAAGTCTAGACACTTACCCCTGACAATATTTCGCTCCGCAGCAGGATCACAGAGCATATAGCGTTGTGTGAAGGGGTCTATCTTTGTGCTTCGATGCTGTGGCTTGGGCGGCTTTTGTATTCTGGTGGAGGTGGCGCCAGTGGATGTGTCATGGCTGTTGGTGGGCAGCTCTTGGACTGGGGAAGACTCACCGGAACCGGAGGAGGCTGGTTGGGCCTTGACTAAGGATCTTAGGACTCGTTTAGTTGTGGGACGAGTTGTGGTTTGTGCCTTTCGTTTTCTAGGTTTTGGTTTCGAAGATGGTGGAGGAGTTGGAGTTGCCGATTTTTTATGAGATTCTTGTGGGGTGGGTGTTGGAGATTTTGTGGGTTGAGCTTGCGGTGGGTCAGTGGCTTGTTTATCAGATGTAGGGTTTGGTTGATGAGGTGGTGGGGATGGTGGTTTGGTCTGGAGTGGGGTGATGTCTTCGATATCCGTTTCAAGAATATCTGTCTTGGCGGCGGATGGGGTGTTGGTTGTTGGGAAGTGTCGTGGGTGGAATACGGTGGTGTAGTGGAGTGTGTGGGGGATGAGGTGGTTGTGGTTTTTGTTGAAGAGTGAGTAGTGGTGGTTGTGAGTGGGGATGGATTGGGGTTTGCCATAGACTGAAGATACGCCTGAAGGCGGAGAGGATCTTGGAAAATTTTGACCAGGATGTTGATGCCGTTAAAGTTAATGCTCGCCATTTGAAATTTGTTTTAGCTCGGGGTGAAAAGGGATTGTGAGTGAGAGAGACAGAGTAGGGTGATAGATGATATAAAGGCGGAAGTGACTGGCGGAAGTTGTAGAGGTTTCGTGTGTCAGGCGAGAAAAATCAGGGGGTGCGAGATCATGGGCGAAGATTTAGGCGGAGTGGGTGTGGATTAGTGACGTGTGTGTAGCGCTAGGTGCATAGAGTTATTTAAGCAAAGAAAAATACAGTTCACAGATTCATGTGCAAACACAGACAAACTCAGTAGGACATAAGGGTATACTTGCTAACGACTACGGTAGGGGCAAGGAGATGCGACTGTCTAGGTAGACAGAGTCAATCCAATTGCTGATCGAAGTGCTTCAAAGCGTGCTGTGGACTGGGGTTTAGTGAAGATATCTGCAAGTTGATCTTCTGTGGGCACAAAGTTAAGTTGAATGAGCTTTTTCTCGACGCAGTCTTTCAAGAAGTGAAAATGGATTTCAATGTGTTTGGTTCTTGAGTGTTGGACTGGGTTTTCGGATATTTTGATTGTGCTTTTGTTGTCACAAAAGATTGGGATCTGTTCTTGGGTAACATGATAATCTTGAAGTTGTTGTTTCATCCAAAGAAGTTAGGAGCAACAGGTTGCAGCAGAAACATACTTTGTCTCCGCTGTAGAGAGTGCGATAGAGTTTTGTTTTTTGGAGGACCATGAAACGAGACAAAGACCCAAGAACTGTGCATTACCTGAAGTACTCTTTCGATCTTGGAGGAAACCAGCCCAATCAGAGTCACTGTAGCCAGATAAAGTAAAAGTAAGAGATCGAGGATACCATAGATAGAGTGTACTTGTACCTTTGAGGTATCGAAAGATACGTTTGACTGCTTTGAGGTAAGACTGCTTTGGCGCTGCCTGGAAGCGGGCGCAAAGACAGACCGTGTGGAGAATATCAGGGCGACTGCCAGTCAGACCCTATCATTCCTCTATACTTTGTGGCATTGACACCGACTTCGTCGTCATCTAGATGAAGTTTGGCAGATGTGCGTCTTGGCGTTGACATGCTCTTGACGTTTGTGAGATTGTACTTGTCAAGGAATTCCTTGATGTACTTTTGTTGATGGATTTTAATCCCTTCCTTTTCTTGTTGAACGTGTAGTCCTAAGAAGAACTTTAGCTCACCTAACTCATTCATGGAAAACTCTTGCTTTATAAGGTTAGCAAAATGGTCACAGAGGGTGTTACTCGTAGAACCATAAATGATATCGTCAACATATATCTGTACTAAATGTAAGTCGTGTGATGAATGAAGAATGAAAAGTGTTTTATCTTCGTCACCTCTAGAGAAACCATTTTGCAAGAGATATGTAGAGAGTCTTTCATACCAAGCTCACGGAGCCTGTTTTAGTTCGTAATGCGCTTTACATAGCTTGTAGACGTAGTCGGGATGGACGGAGTCTGTGAACCCTGGGTGTTGCTCGACATAGACTTCTCTATCAATACAGCCATGTAGGAAGGTCGTCTTGACGCCCATTTGATATAATGTGAGACCTTTGAATGCAGTAAACGCAATTAACATGTGAATTGCTTCAAGACGAGCTACAGGTGCGAAGGTTTCATCATAATCAGTCCCTTCTTCTTGATTGTAGCCCTGAACAACTAAACGAGCTTTATTCCTGAAAACTTGTCCTACATCATCAATTTTATTACGAAAGACCCAACGAGTACCAATGGTTTGTTGATGTGTGGGTCGAGGGACTAACTCCCAAACGGTGTGTCTTTGGAGAGAATTTAGTTCCTCCTGCATAGCAGTTACCCAATCAGTATCAAGAAGTGCTTCTTTGACATTTCTTGGTTCAGTGCTTGAGAGAAAGACACCAAAGGCACAAAGGTTTTGCATAGCTTGGAACCGTGTTTGAACACCTGAATTTGGGTCGGATATTATTTTTTCTGGAGGATGAGCTGATTTTTGTTGGAATTGTCAATGTGAAGCAGGAGGGGGTGTGTCATTGTTAGAGAAGTCAAAGTTCAAGTTTTGAGGTAGGGGTGTTTCGGAGTTATTGCCAGAGTCAGTGGAGTCTGATGTATTGGTTTTATTTCCTGGGGAGTCATCAGGTGTTATGGACTGGGAGTTTTGTAGTCTGCTTATAGGAACAGTGATGAAGTGTGGGTCAGTGAGAAAATCGTCTGGAGCAAAGTCAAGTTGATCAGAAGATGAGCCCACGTTGTGAGACTCATCGAACCTGACATGGGGACTCTCTTCTAAACATTGAGTTTTCAGATTAATAACACGATAAGCTTTGCTTTTAGAAGAGTAGCCAAGAAATATACCTTCATCACTCTTTGGAGAGAACTTACCCAAATTGTCCTTACCGTTATTGTGTATATAGCACTTACACCCGAAACGCCTGAGATGAATGAGATTTGGTTTGCGTTGACGGAGGAGTTCATAGGGTGTCTTATGAAGAAATGGGTGGATCAAAGCACGATTTAACACATAACATGTTGTATTAATAGCCTCTGCCCATTATGATGGAGTTAGTTGACTATCAATAAGCATGGTACGTGCCATTTCAACCAAGGATCTATTCTTTTGTTCAACGACTTCGTTCTGCTCTGGAGTGCGTGCGGATGAGACTTGGTGATCGACTCCGTTATCCCTGCATAACTCATCAAATGACTTGTTGCAAAATTCAGTGCTCTGGTATGTTCTCAGGGTTTTTAATGTAAATGAGAATTTATTGACAAGCACTTTATGGAGTTTGGCAAACTCCGTAAAGGTTTCATCTTTTGCAGACAAGAAGATTACCCAAGTCCACCTAGAATAGTCATAGACAATGACCAGAATATACCTCTTACCACTTCTACTTTAAGTACGCATGGGACCAACAAGATCCATGTGAAGCAGTTCCAACGGAGAGCTAATAGAGAGAGTTAACTTACTTTTTAAGGATGACCGGGTGTGTTTACCTTTTATGCATGCTTCACAGATGGAGTCAGTGTCAAAGTTTGTATCGGGTAAACCTATCACCAAATCCTTATTTTTGAGTTTGTTCAACAGTCTGTGATTTGCGTGACCAAGTCTGGAGTGCCACAACAGTGAGTTTTTGGAATGCGCATTGAGACAGACTTGATCATCTGAATTAATGGAGTATAAGCACATTTTGTAGAGATTTCCTTCTCTATGTCCCACAGCTTTTAAGAGACCTGTACGCTCATCAAAAACCTTACAATCCGAAGAAGAGAAAAGTATCAAATTGAATCTATCACAAATTTGAGAAATACTTAACAGACTATGTTGAAGTCCAGTGACCTGATGGACTCCATCAATTTTAAATCTATAGGGGTAACCTACAAGCCACTCCCGGCTATTTTCACCCTAGTTGTTGTTTCCAAAGGTAACCTTGCCTCCTTGGTAGGATGAAAGTGAATTGAATTGATTTGGATCTCCAGTCATGTGACGAGAGCATCCACTATCCAAGTATCAGCTGTCTTCATTCGCCTTCACCTACAAAACAAAAGATCATTTGTTAGACTTGGGAACCCAGATGTACTTGGGTTCCCTTTTCGAGCCAGACCTTTTTAACTCTTCTCTAGCTTCAAGAATCAATATGACTAGTTTGAGATTGAATGAAAGATCTTATTCAGTTTATCACTAGCACTATCCCTATGTCCAAGGCTCCCGCAGTAGCCACAAATCTTAGTAGGAGGAAGATTGAAATATTTCTGCTGTCCTATCCACCAAGAGTCAAAATTCTCCTTTTCTTGATATCGCTTGGCTTTGTTGTTGGACTTGGACATATTTTTTGGAATATCAAACTTACCTTTTTGCCACTTGGGCTTAGATTGAGTGGATCCAACTCCAGATTGTAGATTTACAATCTCTTGAGAGAGTTGTTCTACTTTTGAATGAAGATCATCATGATCATGACTGACTTCCTTGATTTTGGAGTTAGCCCACTCAGGTAGTTTAGAGGAAGTAACTTGTTTGATGAATTTGACTGGCTTGAGAGAGAGAACATGCTCTTTTTCTTTCAGTTTTTAGTGAGGTTTTTGACAGTAGTGTTTAAAGACATGATTTTAGATTCAGAGGCATTTAGACCACTTTGAAGAGAGCAACATTTATCAGTGAAAATGGAGAGATTCTATTTGAGAGAGTCAATAAGAGTGAGAGACTATTTTTGCTCACTTTGGCTGGATTGACTAAGACTTATGGTGTCGTCGAGTTCCTTTTGATGGGAATCAACATGACGCTGTGAGTCTTGTAGGTCTAGTCTAAGAGAGCAAGAGATAGTCTTTTGTTTCCTCAGCTTCGTCTCTTAAAGCATACATGAGACCCTTTGAGATTTTGAGTTTCTCAATTAACTCAGAAATTTTGCTGGTGAGACTTGCTTTGAGGGAGTTAGTCTCAGAGACAATTTTAGCAATTAAGGTCATAAAACCCATAGGAGATATACGATAAAGATCTGTTTCAAGATGGGAACGAGTTACCTCATTGTCGGGGATCATGGACTCAGTCGTATCATATGCCATGAGACATACCAGGCCACTGGACTCTGTGTCTTGATCGTCGGAGTCTGAATCACCCCAACCGACAACTGCCATTAGCGACCTCCCTTGGGATTTTCCATACTGATTCTTGAGTAAGGGGCAGTCCTTCTTGAAATGACCAGGTTTATTGAAGTTGAAACAGGTGACAGAGTTGAAGACTTGTTTGGAGGTATTTAAGAACGACCGACTATGTCGATTTGGTTGGTTACGCATGAATTTTCGGAAGTTCTTTACTATGAAGACAAAGTCTTACATAGTCTCAGCCTAACTTTCTTCAACAATAATATCCACCAGCTCGGCCTTAGCTTGTCTGATTTGAGTATCAGCGACGTAGGCTCCTTCTTGGGTATACTGATTCGAGTTAACCTACATGGCTTGGTCATTCAAAGTAGTAATTTTACTAGAAGAAGAAGAAGATGTATTACCACACTTCTTTCGAACATTCTTCTTGTATTTATCTACAGATTGTAGATAAGAACCTAGGTCTTGACAGCTTCATTTGGATAAATCCTTGCATGATTTGGTGGAGATTACCTTCTCTACCCACTCTTCTCTGAGACCGTCAAGCAGCTTGTGCAAGACACTCTCTCTATCCGGTAAGATGTTCACCTCCTAGATAGTAGTGGTTAGTAAATAAAAGCGATCAAGCACTTCTTCCAGAGACTCACCGGGTTTTTGCAGAAAATTCTCATAGTCCTTTCGAAGTTCCTGAGCCTTGCATTTCTTGAGTTCAGTGACTCCTTTGTGGGTAGGTTGAAGGAGAGTCCATATCTCGTTTGCAGACTTGCAATGATTGACTCTTCTTTGTTCTGGGATGGACAGGCAAGTGTAGATTGCGCAGGATGCTTGTCAATTTAGCTCATACCTTTTGTGATCTGCAGCAGTCCATGTGGATCGATCTGGATTGACTACGTGATCTGTTATAACCCATAATTGGTAACCTTATATTATATCTGTTACAATGTTATACTAGGTTGGATTAAAACCCTTTGCTGTCAGTTGGGACGTCAGCGGCGTTGTTTTATTTGCCAAGGACAAGGAGGTCATACAATTAATTAATCAAGGTAATTAATTATTTGATTTGTAAGGAAAGGAATTCCTTAATTCTTTTATTTTCCTGATCATTGTTATTCACGTCGGATAGGTCATGTGAGCGTTGTCAGTTTTCAAAGTCAGAACGAGCGTTATTCTCTTCCTCTCTCTCTCTCTCTCTCTCTCGATTTCCATCCTGCTGTGAATGTGCCTCCTTCTATTGCAATCCGACTGGTGATCCTCGTTGTTGTGTGATTCTCTTGTCCGCCTTCAGGTTTGGCTTCCGGATTTCAAATTTGTAAATTTGAAGCAAGTTCTCTTCCTCTGCAGTTTCTGATTTCTGGTTGTTGTTGTGATGAATCTAGCGTTTGTGTTTCTACATTTGGATCCGTGAATTGTGTGAGACTGCTACTCTACGAAGAGTTGGGAATTCCGCGCTCTTGTAATCAAGTACGGGTTGCAGAATTTTAGAACGTTGACGTTCTAGGTTTCCTTGTTTGATTGCTGATTTTGGATTGTGGAATTGTGGGAATTCAGTGGACTTTATTCGTGCCTGGCTGCTGGGTTGTTCGGACTGCGCTTGTTGATTCAGACCGTTGATTTACTTCTGCTAATTGAGGTAGGTGGTTACTCGAATCGGTTTGGAAGTTCAGCCATGGGGTTTGCAAGTTTTGTTGTCTGATTTGAGTGTGTGTCTAATTGTGTTGATGTTTGATTGCATTTTGGATTGGCTAAACCCCCATGTTCTTCTGTATTTATGACTGATTTGGTGTGTGTTCTGAGTTGGCGATTCGTGGTATCGAATTGCGTTGTTTTTCTGCTCTGATCGTCGTCTGGAAATTGCAGTTTTCGCACTGTCTGGACTTCCGTCCGAGCTTTGAAGTTCGGACAGTGTGTTTTTGCCTTTCTGATTTTCAAAGTTTGGGGTATGTCCGAACATCAGTCCGTGCATTGACGTTCGGACACTCCCTTGGTTCTTCTCTGATTTAAGTTCGACCTGTGTCCGAACTTCGACGTCCGGACACAAGGTCGGACCTTCCGCGTAACTCTTTCGTAAAACCTGTCCGAACATTAGTCCGAACTTAGATGTTCGGACACACTGAAATCTCCTGTTTGATTTCAAATCGACTTGTGTCCGAACATTGATGTCCGGACACAAGTTCGGACATTTGGCTATTCTGGTTTCTGAGTCTCGACCTGCATCCGAACTTCGATGTCCGGACACAAGGTCGGACACTGCTCTGTTTTCTGTATAACTTCTCCGCCTGAACTCCGATTTGAGTGCCGTTTGTGGCATTGGACTCCTCTAAGTCTCTACTATTGTATTATAAGTGTTTTTGCATCGTTTCATGCTAGGTTGCTTCTGTTTCTGCAAACCTACTGTTTTGGGGCATTTTACTCTGTTTTTGAGCCGTGAATGGCTGGGTCGAGCTATTCCGTGGTATACCATGTAGACGTCAATCTGAGTGTGGGTCATTCCCTTTCTGTTTTGTGGGGTTGACGAACCCTTTAGCTCTTCGAGTCATTTCTGCGTTGCCGAGAGACCTGCTATGGTCTATGGGTCTTCGACCCTTTTGAGTGTGTGCATGGTACTGTGTCCCCTATCTGTTTGTGAACTCTGATTGTTTCTGAATTGGGAACTTTGGTGTTCCATTCTGTATTTGTTTCAGCAGTGCTCTGACTATTTGTGAGAACTATGGTTTTGTGCTAACCTCTACATCTCCTCTGTTTTCAATTGTTTTGAGCGACCTTACTGATGACGGTCGTTGCTTACTGGGCATAGTTGTGTGCTCACTTCCCTACTTTTAACATTTTTGCAGATTGATCAGCGAGGGTCATTCTAGTTCTGGAGCTTTGATTTATTAGACATCCTATTGTTAAACATTCGATTGTATGAGTTGTAGCCTTCGGGCCTTACTTCCTTTTGACGTTTCCTTTCTGTTTGAGGATTGTTTTATGGTTTGGATGTATCCAGTACAATCGTTTTACAAGTATTTATGGAAGTGTTGTTCTGTGCCTTATTTGTGACTGTTAAGCGTTAGAGCCTTGCGTTATTAGGTAGTAATACGCGGCGTGTAATGCCCTTAACTCTTAGGCCAGTTTTAGGGGTGTTACATCTAGTGGTATCAGAGCCAGGTTTGGCTTTCTTTAGGGTCTGTGGTTGTGTTTGCTTGTGTGAGATTCAGTTGTGACAGTTGTTTGAAGTCTGAGTCAGTTCTGACAAGTTTTGGGTTTGTGAATCTCAGAATGCCTCCTCGTAGAACACCAGTGACCCCTCAGGGAGATGTTGCGGATGCAGTGCAGTAGTTTGTGGCGCAGTTGATGCAGACGATGGCTGCAGCTACTGGGGGAGCTGGTGGAGGAGCTGGTGGAGCAGGCCCAGCAGGGGCGAATGTTGTGGAAGGCCGAGTTAGAGCCCTCCAAGAGTTTATGAAGCTGAAGCCGCCTTCCTTTGACGGCTGTGGCGACCCTCAGGAGGCGAGCCATTGGATTACAGAGGTGGAGGATCTGCTGAGAGTGATGGGCTCAGAGGATGAACGGAAGGTCGACTTCGCCACGTTCCTCTTTAAGGGGGAGGCGAATGAGTGGTGGCGTATGGTGATAGGTAAGCATCCCCAGCCTCGGACCTGGGAGCAGTTCTGCTTGGAGTTCAACAAGCAGTTCTACCCTGACGTTTACAAGGACCAGAAGATTAATGAATATAATCGGATGCGTCAGGGGAGAGACATGTCAATCGAGGAGTACGTGAGGAAGTTCGTGACTCTCTCGAAGTATGCTCCGGAGCCAGATGAGCATAGGAAGGCCCGTAAGTTCAAGAGTGGGCTCAGACCAGATATCAGGTCCGCGGTGACACCTCTCCGTCACCGGACCTTCAGAGATGTGGCGGATGTCGCTCTGCTGGTAGAGACCGACATCAATGGTAGGCAGGCTGACAAGGACCACAAGGGGAAGAGGCATGCTGAGGAGCCTCAGAAGAAGGAGGCTGCTCCTCCTCAGAAGAAGCAGTCCTATGGAGATCGCCGGGGAGCTTCTTTATCTTCGTCAGCTGGGGTGAAGTGTGGGTCTTGTGGTCACTCCCATCCGGGTAGGGAGTGCTACAAGAAGACTGGTGCCTGCTTTAAGTGCGGGTCGATGGAGCACCAGATTGCTCAGTGCCCTCAGGCATCCAGTAGAGGCTCAGGAGATAGAGGCACCGGCTCAGACTTAGGGGCGAGGTCCGACCAGAAGAAGCCTCAGACTCAGGCTCGAGTGTATACTATGTCGGGGGAGCGTGATCGTGCTGGTGATCGCGTCGTCTTAGGTATCCTCCATATCCATTCTCAGGATGTATTTTATCTATTTGACTCTGGAGCTACGAACTCCTTTATCTACTGTGATTTGTTGGGTAGGCTTGACTGCTGTGCCTAGTGAAGTAGATTTGTGTGTGAGTAGTCCTTTGGGTGGGATTGCTCCTTGCATTCTTGATTCTGTGTGTAAGGCTTGTCCCATAGTTGTCCGGGACAAGACCTTTTGTGCTGACCTCATCCCGATGCGGATGACCTGTTTTGATGTGATCTTGGGCATGGATTGGCTGACAGAGCACCATGGCCATATAGATTGTGCAGCGAGAAGAGTAGTGTTTGATCTGCCAGGCGGGAGCCGTTTTGTCTTGGCTGGGAATGCAGTCCTGTGTGCGCCTATGATTGTGTCTGTGATGCAGGCAGCCAGCTTCTTGAGGAAGGGCTGCCAGGACTTTTTGTGCTACCTACCGGAGGTACGCGAGGGATCTAGCTGGGAGAGCATCCCGATCGTCAGAGAGTTTCCTGAGGTCTTCCAGGATGACGTGCCCGGACTCCCACCAGTGAGGGAGGTGGAGTTCCCGATCGATTTAGCGCCAGAGACTCAGCCCATCTCTAGGGCCCCTTACCGTATGAGTCCGGCGGAATTGAAGGAGCTGAAGGTTCAGCTTCAGGAGTTACTGGATAAGGGCTTCATTCACCCTAGCGATTCGCCTTGGGGAGCGCCAGTGCTGTTTGTAAAGAAGAAGGATGGGACCTTCAGATTGTGCATCGACTACAGAGAACTGAACAATGTGACCATCAAGAATCGTTACCCCCTACCGCGCATCGATGACTTGTTTGACCAGTTGGCGGGCGCCACAGTGTTCTCGAAGATAGATCTTCGTTCAGGCTACCATCAGTTGAGGATTAAGGCCGAGGATGTGCCTAAGTCCGCTTTTAGGACTCGTTATGGTCATTACGAGTTCTTAGTTATGCCGTTTGGTCTGACTAATGCTCCCTCAGTCTTCATGGATATGATGAACCGGGTTTTCAAACCCTATCTGGATCAGTTTGTAGCGGTCTTCAAAGACGACATCTTGGTGTACTCCAAGAGCGCAGAGGAGCATGAGGAGCATCTGAGGATTGTCTTGCAGACGCTGAAGGATCGTGAGTTGTATGCTAAGTTGAAGAAGTGTGACTTCTGGCTCGATCGTGTAGTGTTTTGGGACATGTGGTCTCGAAGGACGGTATCTCAGTGGACCCTGAGAAGATTAGAGCAGTTATGGAGTGGGCGAGGCCCATGAATGTTGCTGAGATCCGTAGTTTCCTTGGGTTAGCTGGGTATTACCGGAAGTTCATTGAGGGGTTCTCTAAGATTGTATCCCCGCTGACCCGTCTGTTGAGGAAGGAGATTAAATTCGAGTGGAGTAAGGCTTGCGAGCAGAGCTTCAAGGAGGTTAAGAAGAGGTTGACGACCGCACCGATTCTGACCTTGCCTTCTGGGACAGAGGGCTTCGAGGTCTTCTGCGATGCGTCCCATAAGGGACTTATATGTTCTTGATGCAGTAGGGTAAGGTAGTGGCTTATGGCTCTCGGCAGCTTAAGCCTTATGAGAAGAACTACCCTACCCACGATCTGGAGTTGGCAGCTTTGGTTTTCGCGCTGAAGATTTGGAGACATTATCTGTATGGAGCGTCGTGTAAGGTTTACACGGACCACAAGAGTCTCAAGTATCTATTCACTCAGAAGGAGCTGAACTTGAGACAGAGGAGGTGGTTGGAGCTACTTCATGACTACGATTTAGAGATCCTCTACCATCCTGGTAGAGCGAACGTTGTAGCAGACACTTTGAGCCGGAGAGGTGCTCCGGGCGTAGCTTGTGCGTTGACAGGAGTAAAGAGGTCCGCCTTAGAGCTTCAGCATATAGGTGTTTGGGTAGTCAGACCAGCCACTGCTAGTATGATAGCAGCGCTTCAGGTTCAGTCTTCGTCGGTTGACAGGATCCGGGTTGGTCAGGAGGCAGATTCAGCTTTGTGTCGGATCAGAGAGGGGCTGTCTTCAGAGCAGAGTTCGGACTTCAGTGTCTCCAGTGATGGTTGTCTACGTTTCAGGGGTCGAGTGTGTGTGCCGGCTGATGCTGTTCTACGTAGGGAGATCCTCTAGGAGGCGTATGGAGCTCCATATTCAGTTCACCCTGGAGGGGTGAAGATGTATCGAGATCTCAGGGAGTCGTTCTGGTGGTCTGGGATGAAGCGTGACATCTCTGAGTTTGTTTCGAAGTGCCAGACCTGTCAGCAGGTGAAGGCTGAGCACCAGAGGCCAGCGGGTTTGCTTCAGCCCCTTCCCATTTCTGAGTGGAAATGGGAGAGTGTGGGGATGGACTTTGTCATGGGTTTGCCCAAGACTTCCTCGGGCTGTGATGTTGTATGGGTAATTGTTGATCGTCTGACGAAGTCCGCTCATTTTCTGCCAGTGTGGAAGACCTTTAGTTTGGAGCGTTTAGCTCGTCTGCATCTCGATGAGATAGTGAGGCTTCACGGGGTGCCTGCTTCTATTGTGTCTGATCGTGATCCTCGTTTCGTGTTTAGATTTTGGCGCGGTTTGTATAAGGCCTTGGGTACGAATTTAGCTTTCAGTTCAGCCTACCATCCTCAGTCAGATGGCCAGACAGAGAGGATTAATCAAGTCTTGGAGGACATGCTTCGCGTGTGTGTCCTAGATTTTGGAGGTAGCTGGGATCAGCATGTGACTCTGATCGAGTTCGTCTACAACAACAGCTTTCAGGCGAGCATTGGTATGGCTCCATTTGAAGCGTTGTATGGCAGGAGGTGCAGGTCTCCCATCTGTTGGGATGACCTGAATGAGAGGGTCTTGGTTGGGCCCGAGCTGGTGCAGGGTGCAGTGGAGAAGATCAGAACGATTCGGGAGTGTTCGCTTGTTGCTCAGAGTAGACAGAAGTGCTATGCAGACCAGAGGCGCAGGCCGCTTGAGTTTGGGATTGGAGATCATGTCTATCTGCAAGTGTCGCCGGTCAGAGGCGTATGGGAAGCGGGGGAAGCTTAGCCCAAGGTTCGTTGGACCGTTTAAGATTCTAGAGAGGATTGGCCCTATGGCTTATCGTCTAGCTTTGCCTCCATCCTTGTCTGCTGTCCACAGTGTTTTCCATGTTTCCATGCTGAGGAAGTACCTGCACGATCCGTCTTATGTGATCGACTACAGCCAGCTTCAGTTGAGGGAGGACCGCAGTTTCGAGGCGGTGCCTACTCGCATTTTAGCCAGAGACATCCGTCGGCTTCGTAGTAAGACCCTGTCTATGGTCAAGGTCCAATGGTCTGATCAGTCAGAGAGCAAAGCAACTTGGGTGCTTGAGGACGAGCTGCGTGCCAAATTTCCCTCCCTATTCGAGCAGTAAGGTGAGTCAATTTCGAAGACGAAATTCTTTTAAGGGGGAGGTGATGTTATAACCCATAATTGGTAACCTTATATTATATCCGTTACAATGTTATCCTAGGTTGGATTAAAACCCTTTGCTATCAGTTGGGACGTCAGCGGCGTTGTTTTATTTGCCAAGGACAAGGAGGTCATACAATTAATTAACCAAGGTAATTAATTATTTGATTTGTAAGGAAAGGAATTCCTTAATTCTTTTATTTTCCTGATCATTGTTATTCACGTCGGATAGGTCGTGGGAGCGTTGTCAGTTTTCAAAGTCAGAACGAGCGTTCTTCTCTTCCTCTCTCTCTCTCTCTCGATTTCCGTCCTGCTGTGAATGTGCCTCCTTCTACTGCAATCTGACTGGTGATCCCTGTTGTTATGTGATTCTCTTGTCCGCCTTAAGGTTTGGCTTCCGGATTTCAGATTTGTAAATTTGAAGCAAGTTCTCTTCCTCTGCAGTTTCTGATTTCTGGTTGTTGTTGCGATGAATACAGCGTTCGTGTTTCTGCATTTGGATCCGTGAATCGTGTGAGACTGCTACACTACGAAGAGTTGGGAATTCCGCGCTCTTGTAATCAGGTACGGGTTGTAGAATTTTGGAACGTTGACGTTCTAGGTTTCCTTGTTTGATTGCTGATTTTAGATTGTGGAATTGTGGGAATTCAGTGGTCTTTATTCGTGTCTGGCTGCTGGGTTGTTCGGACTGCACTTGTTGATTCAGACCGTTGATTTACTTCTGCTAATTGAGGTAGATGGTTACTCAATTCGGTTTGGAAGTTCAGCCATGGGGTTTGCAAGGGTTTGTTGTCTGATTTGAGTGTGTGTCTAATTGTGTTGATGTTTGATTGCGTTTTGGATTGGCTAAACCCCCACGGTCTTTGGTAATTATGACTGATTTGGTGTGTGTTCTGAGTTGGCGATTCGTGGTATCGAATTGCGTTGTTTTTCTGCTCTGATCGTCTTCTGGAAATTGCAGTTTTCGCACTGTCCGGACTTCCGTCCGAGCTTTGAAGTTCGGACAGTGTGTTTTTGCCTTTCTGATTTTCAAAGTTCGGGGTATGTCCGAACATCAGTCCGAGCATTGATGTTCAGACACTCCCTTGGTTCTTCTCTAATTTAAGTTCGACCTGTGTCCGAACTTTGACGTCCAGACACAAGGTCGGACCTTCCGCGTAACTCTTTTGTAAAACTTGTCCGAACATCAATCCGAACTTAGATGTTCAGACACTCTGAAATCTCCTGTCTGATTTCAAATCGACTTGTGTCTGAACATTGATGTCTGGACACAAGTTCGGACATTTGGCTATTCTGGTTTCTGAGTCTCGACCTGCATCCGAACTTCGATGTCCGGACACAAGGTCGGACACTGCTATGTTTTCTGCATAACTTCTCTGTCTGAACTCCGATTTGAGTGCCGTTTGTGGCGTTGGACTCCTCTAAGTCTCAACTACTGTATTATAAGTGTTTTGGCATGGTTGCATGCAAGGTTGCTTCTGTTTTTGCAAACCTTCTGTTTTGGGGCACTTTACTCAGTTTCTAAGCCGTGAATGGCTGGGTCGCGCTATTCCGTGGTATACCATGTAGACGTCATTCTGAGTGTGGGTCATTCCCTTTCTATTCTGTGGGGTTGATGAACCCTTTGGCTCTTCGAGTCATTTCTGCGTTGCCGAGAGACCTGTTATGGTCTATGGGTCTTCGACGCTTCTGAGTGTGTGCATGGTACTGTGTCCCCTATCTGTTTGTGAACTCTGATTGTTTCTGGATTGGGAACTCTGGTGTTCCATTCTGTATTTGTTTCAGCAGTGCTCTGACTATTTGTGAGAACTATGGTTTTGTGCTAACCTCTGCTTCTCCCCTGTTTTCAATTGTTTTGAGCGACCTTACTGATGACGGTCGCTGCTTACTGGGCATAGTTGTGTGCTCACTCCCCTACTTTTAACATTTTTGCAGATTGATCAGCGAGGGTCATTCTAGTTCTGAAGCTTTGATTTATTAGACATCCTATTGTTAAACATTCGATTGTATGAGTTGTAGCCTTAGGGCCTTACTTCCTTTTGACATTTCCTTTCGGTTTGAGGATTGTTTTATGGTTTGGATGTATCCAGTACAATTGTTTTACAAGTATTTATGGAAGTGTTGTTCCGGGCCTTATTTGTGACAGTTAAGCGTTAGAGCCTTGCGTTATTAGGTAGTAATACACGGCGTGTAATGCCCTTAACTCTTAGGCCGGTTTTAGGGGTGTTACAAGATCTCCTCCAGTGACTATCTGCCAAAGTTCAGAATTGACTGACTCAATGTGTTGTTCGATCTCATTTTTCCAATGATCGTAGTTGGTAGAGGTGAGTCTAGGGTGCTCGAAGTGCATTTTGTTGTTTTGGTTTGCGAAGAGGTCTGCCATTGCTCGTAGATTGACTGTCAGCCTAAGCAAGGCTCTGATACCATGTGTAGGATCGGATGGCTAACTCAAACCAACTTAAAGTGTAAGTCTAAGAGTTGGTTTGACTCTATCGGTCTTTTTAAGGGTAAGAAACACTTTGGGACGTAGAGGCACTAAATCGAACTGGTTAAACTAAGTGTGCGGAAGACTTGAAGAAACTGAAACGAATTAATGCTTGAAAGATAGACAGACTCTGTGGAGCTCAGCAAGATACACAAATAAGCTATTTTATTCTCTGGTCAAAATAAAACAACTTACAAATGCCCACTAAGTAGAAGAAATCTACTTAGCGGATTTCCACTCACTCACCTAATACACTTTCTGGTCGGCTCAATGGTAAGTGTAGCAAAACTAGGATCTTCCAAGGCAGAGTCTATCTAGATGCACTAATTGATTTGGTACGTATTCTCTCTCTGACTTACAATGATAATTTCTCTCTCTCTAATCTCTGGATTATATCTCAATGAAAGCACGAATGAAACTAGCTATTACAATGCTTATTTATACTGGCATTAGGAACAACATGTCGAGGGAGTTAGTTTCAAAATTGTCGGAACTAACTTAGTGGGCAACGTCCACAGGTGGTCTTCTGACTTGGGCCGTGAACTTCGGATGCGACTGGGGTGGTTGCATGACCGTTGGAGCGTTGAAGGATCATGAATCTGTTCCTTAGTTTTCGCAACAGCATGGAAGAGACTGTGATGTTTCTTTAGTTACGCGGACTCTCTTGTAGTTTAGTGCATAGCTCATTCTTTGTGTTTGGTCTAGGATGATTGACTCTGTCGAGGTGATTGGCTATCTCTGCAACACTTTGATGTCTCAACAAGAGGTATCTCAGTCGGTACGGTAACATTAGTTGTATCTGCACATGACTGGATTTAAATCGTGTATTGATATTTGGATTGCTAGTGCTCAATATGATTCCAGTTGTTATTATCTTCACTCATTGGTATAGTGTTGAGATGAAGTATGATATTAATTATCATTTATGCTCAGTGCCATTTTGCACTAGTCGTAACAATTTCCTTAAAACATATGGTTAATAATGCACGAGGATGATTCTTGTAATCCCGTGTCTCCGGGTTGTTTTTTTCCGGAGTAAGGTATTTATTTGTAATATTTGTTATGTATTTCCCGTTGGTATATATAATGCTTCCCGTGTGGAGGTTTCGCAACATTCATTGTATGGTTTATCCCGTTTATTAGAGGAATCCATTGTTATAATCACATTTGTGTTTTGCATTGTGTAACATTCTGTGGGGTATGTTTTGGTAGTTGAGGTACTTTCCTCTGGTATATTTTTATCTTTGTATTCTCACATTGTTTACGATTGTAATTGTACTCATTATTTATAAGTTCCCGAGTGAGTTATAATTTTGAACTCAATATTTATTGTGGAGCATGTCCGTTGACTGTTTACTCATCTGTGTCTGAGAATATATTTATTCTAACTGTTATTTGTAATGGTCGCTTCCGCGCGTACCATATTTTAGTCGATTCGACTGTTGTATATTTATTGTGGTATTCTCTTTAAAGTTCAGGGCATCCGCTAGTGTACTAGCTTTGCCTTTACTGTTGTAACACCCCTACTACTACATCATATTTAACAACAATTTGCAGCGGAAAACACAACTCAACATTTACTTAATTCATTGGTGTTACACGCCGTTAACCACTCACGTGGCTAACAAGGCTAATACTTATACATTGTATCGATCTGATGGACCGGATTCCCTAGCACTTACACAATACAATCCCGTTTCATTCCCAAAAATCAATATACATTACATTCCAACTATACCGAGTATTTACAAACTAATGCCGATAACAGTTTCGGTCTTACCACTCCTATAATTCGTAAGCAATTAAATAAACAAACAACCACCCCGTCCTACTCTTGAACGGCTGCCAGCTCCATTGTACCTGAAAGGAAAAAGGGTGGCCCCAAAGGGGCTCAACACCTTTGCTGGTATGGTAATCGTGCAACCCGCATACTACCGGGCCACGCACAACTAATTGTCGTCTTAGCATGCAGTTGATTATATTTGAATCATGCATGTAGAGCCATAAGCACATAACACACGTGTATTTAACACACATCCAAACAATAGGATTCAAACAATTCAGTCAACACATCAACACTTGTTAGGTCATATTATTGTGTTCCTTTACCCTTGAGGGTATCTACCTTAGTGGAGTTAATTCCCAAGTAGACGACACTTACCCATTTAATTGGGTTATACTTAATTACTTATTTTACGAACAAGGGGTTAATTTTCAGTAATCAACATACACAAACATAACAACACACATCGTACATTAACATACACATAACATAACCCGGGGAGAGTCACGCGAGGACTCGAACCGAAATGTGAGTTAGTCATCTTATTAGAGCCTAGCGAATAATTCCATTCCCATGTTGAGCTCGTTACATAATAACTTATTGTTCTTCTTAAAGAGCATAGACTTTACATAGGATGCGTCGGTTATAATATAGTTTCGAACGCACCGTACACAGTTACTTTACCTAGATGTGTCGGTCTTAATATAGACCCGATCACACCATACACATTAACATTACTTAGATGTGTCGGTCTTAATATAGACCGATCACACCATACACATATCCCCCTAATCCCGAATAATAATCAAGGTAAGAGAGCCAGCTATTGGCTCGTGGGAGGTTGAATTCCAAGAAGGAAAACAACCGTACAAGGGAGAGAGTTGAATCAAATATAGACATTAACTCCCGTACATACACGCGCGACCGGGACTCCTGGATTCCTCACCCCCCATAATATATATTAGTTAGAAGTTCCCTTATGGAACCTAGTACCTCACGACACCATATGGTGTTACAAACTTGGTTAAACACACAAGGGAGGTAAGCATTCTTACACACAACAACAACACACACCTAACACACGGATAGCCATAGTTAGAGCGTTCCCGTAGGTTGGGTCGTTAAAACCGAATATTGATCTCTTATGTGATCCTAGAGTCGGTTAGCTAAGGTTTAACACATATTCGAGATTAAACGGTATCAGAAACTAAATACGCCACATAAATGAATTACTGTAAACTCATTTCATGCATATTCTTGCAAGGTGGCAAACACACAGAAAAACAGGTTGGCATACAAGCCGGTGTAATCCGGTAGAACACAGGTTGCAAGAAAACCATACCTGTGACCTTGAGGTTGGCTAGCCTAATGTGACACCCTCTTAGTCCCGGCTGCCATTTCGACTAGTTCTCGTTCCTATAATTCATTCAATCAAACGGTTAATTATCGTTCTTACTTTCCGGTTAACTAATTACTTCACATAATTATGTTGTATACTTTCACACTTAAACTTATACTTGTTCGCCCTCATAATGGTCATTATAATTCACCAAACATCACTTAAACATCCTTATAACATCAATACCTAACAATCCCCTTCATTACATGTCATTTTATAACCTTAAACATTTAAATCATCTTACTTAACTTAACCTCTTAAGTCCTTATATACTTATCTTTCTAATCATCATTACCCTCTTATTGGCATACCACTAATACCACTTAACATTCTTAAAATTAAAATTTTTTTATAAGTGGCCGACCGACCTTGCAAGGGAGATCTCAAGGTCGGTCGGAACCAGAACGCTTCCCGTTTGAAAATTTTTACCCCAACCGACCTTGCGAATGTTGGTCCTAATGTCGGTCCAAGTCAGAAACATTCCCGTTTGCAAAATTTAAGCCCGACCGACCTTGCCATGGTTGGTCCTAAGGTCGGTCTAAGTCAGAGAGCTTCCTAGATGGGTATTTTAGGCCTGACCGACCTTGCTAAGGTCGGTCCTAAGGTAGGTCAGCTCCAGAACCTTGTTTTTAAGTGTTTGTTTCACTCCAAACCTTACGACAAGTGTCCTAATATGTTCTAACATCATTTTAGCACTTAAACACACTCTTAAACCATCCACCAAACCTCTTAATCCACCCACCATCAAACTCCTTAACCATGTACTCAAATTCTCATTAAATCCTTAACACTTAGCACTTAATTCCTTACAATTGTAACATTGTTCCTTTGGAGTTCTAAGTGGTAAATTATGCCTACAATATCATCTAACCAACAAATGTTTCTTCACAACCATGATCACCATTCCTAAGCATTATTATGCATCATCATCTCCTTTACGCGCACTCCTTAAGGTCTTTTCCACAAGTTCACATTCAATCCTTCACAAGGCATCATACTTCTTTTGTTTACCAAATTTTGCACAAGTCTTACCAACACTCTCACCATAACTTTGGTGTGTCTTAGACACCCATTTGAACTCTAAATCCTCCAAGACAATTCCTAAGTCATTTTAAAACTCAAGAACACCTTAATTCCTTTTCTTTCACCAATATAACCCTTAATAATTCCTAGTACTTTCTAGGTCATAAAATCTCCTTAAAACTCTTTGTTTATCAACTAAAATTTGACATAGCTTCTCTAGCACATTTTTACACTCAAACACACAGTTTTTTCATCCTTAAACAATCAAAGACATTCAAATCCACTATGAATGTTCTTTACACACAAACTACACCCAAATTACACTATATCACAATATAGTGCATAAACTTAAATTGCTTGGCACTTAGGTCCTTAAATGACATGGCTCTTAGGCACTTAAATTGCAATAATCTTAAACACTTAATTTCCATATATTAATTCCTTTAACCTGCAAATACACACAATAATGCTCCTATGTCCTTATAGTCCACCTTGTGGATATTTTACTAACTCATTTCCCATTAACTCTTTAGGTTGTTTATTAAGCAATTAAAGCTCAATTTCCTAAGGCATAAAACTACATTAGGATAGGTCATTTACCTCTTTCTTTTCATGACTTTCTCACTTGTTTTCTCTCGTTTTTCCTTGATTGAAAACCGGCAAGAACCCTTGTTTACTTGACAATCTTCTAATCAATTTTACAAATAAGGGTAATGAGTATTAAGTGTTATACTTAAACTCATAAACAAACCCTAGACTTCATTAAGTGTTTTAAACACTTGAATGGATGTTTTCCTTGGAATTTGAAAGAGAGCTTGATAAGGAAGTAAGGTAGGACTCCTTCTAATCCTTTGGAGATTGAATCAAGCTACTAAAAAGAGCAAAACAAGGCACCATCAACTATGATTTTCGGCCATATAAGAAATGAGAGGAAATGTGAATTTTCTTTGGCTTTTCTTACCTTGAAGCAAAGGAGAACAACAAGGTGCAAGAAGTAGAGCTTTTCCCCCTTCAATGGAGATTCTTCATGGAATTAAACTTGTGTTCTTGAAGTTTTGAAAAGAGGTAAATGAAGAGCTTGCTCCAACTAACACAAATATGGTCTTAGATTTTGATTTAGAGCATGGAGTTGGATTTGGCAAGAGTTTGAAGTTGGAGAAGAGTGGTGTTGTAGCAATGATGGTTTGGAGCTGGGAGAAGGATTAAGAACACGGTGGGGAATAAGGGAAATGAAGAAAGTGAAGGAGAGAGGGATGACTTGTGAGATATTTAACTTATAAAGCAAATAGTTTTTTCACTTTAGTTTCTTCTTCATCCTTTAATTGGCTGGCAAGTGGTGATGAATCACCATCATAAAAACCGGCCCCCTTTTACTTAATAGGGTATTAACAAGCTAGTTTGACCATTTAACTAATCAAAGTTGTCCAAAGTCTAAATTAAGCACTATTTGGGCACTATTCATAATTAGTGCACAAATTTGTGAAACTTTTGATTTCCCATTGATTCAGACTTCCTAGTGTGATACTAAGTATTACACATATTGATTAAGGTGCAATGATGGGCATTTAGCCGCTTAAAACCCATTTCCAAGACAATTTTTCAAAAATGTGCTTTAAGATTCCTTAAAGCACAATTTGTGTTTGAACTTGTTTTTCAGCTTGGTTTTCTTTGGTAATTGGTTTAACATATCCATTATCATTTTAATAAAGTCTTGGTAAGCTCTTTGAGTCTTAACCAAGGTTATCCCAAGCTTAGAGCATGTTTTTGCTCAAATTGTCTTTAGGGTACTTTATTGTGTTTTCAATGGTTTAATGAAATACCCCAAACCTTAATGTGTTAATTAATTATGTAATTATAATTTTCTAAGGCTAGATAAGTCCTTAAGATCATTGGTGAAGAAAGGAAAACCAAAAAGAAAAGGGAAATGCGTAAAAGTCCCAAAATGTGAAAATACGTATTCAATTATTTTAGGAGGTATATAACCTTCACCAGGGTTATAAATATATTTTTATACCTTAATTACACACTAAGAACATGTGGGAAAAATTCCGGAAGAAAACAGATCCAAATAATGCGTTAAAACGCTAACGGAGTCTTAAAGCGCGTTTTTCGAGAAAACCCGAAAACGTGACTTTAAATGGTCAAAAGACCCCGTAAAAAATAGTTATCATATAACTATAATAAACATTAATGGTATTATAATAACCATTAAAATTAATTAAACGAGAAAATTCCGGAAAACGGACCCGGTTAGTGAATAGTGCTAAAACCGGGTAAACAAACGAGTGTTTCTGTAAAAAAAACGAAAAATGCTCCAGCGTGTATACATTAGTGGGCCGGTTTTATTTATGTAAACATCCCACTCACACAAGACTAGTTAACTAATTAATTAAGTCAAAAGCAAAAAAAAAGTAGAGGGACCACTTATACCCCTCTCTCCCTCTCTCTCCTCTCATTTCTCTCTTTCCTTTTTCTCTTTCCTCTCTTTCCTCTTTCCTTGCGATTTCTTCCCCCTCTCTTCTGCTGGAGCCGATTTTGAGCTCCTTCCATAGCTTCTTCTCCTTCTCAAGCTTGCACAAGGTGCTACACCACTTCAAATGAGAAAATAATTACATATTCTTCATCTCCTCATCATTCTCTATCTTCCTCTCTTTTCAAAATCCGAAAATAGTGATGTTCATCTCCATGGGGTTTTCCCATTTTAAGAGAAAATGGCATATTCATGAAGCTTGGAGTCTCCTCTCTCTCCTAAGGTAAAAATCTCCAAGGAAAACCTCATTTTTCTCCATCTTGTAGTGGTAGCCGATTTTGCCTCTCTCTCTTACCTTGTTTTTCTTCTTGGTTTTGAGCTCCATTTCAACCCTCCAATGGTGGAATAATTCCCTTCTTGATTCAAGGGTGAGAACCCCTCTCAAAAATCTCCAAAGGTAAAACTCTAGCTTGTACTCTAAGCCCTTTTTTGTTGAATTGAGATTCCTAAGGGTTTAGATAATTAATGGGATGTATTTGTGTTTCTTGAATGTTGGGATGGAGTTTTTGAAACTCCATTCCCTCTTGACCGATTTTGAGGAGATGAGGAGCAAGAGGAGAATTTTGGAGAGACTTGTGAAATTAAGGTAAGAAATTCACCTTAAACCTTGTCTATAATTGTTTAAGTGTTTGGGATGGGTAAACAAATTAATGAACCCAAATTTTGGATTAAAATCTATGTTGTAATGTGTTTAGTTGGTGTTGGAGAGTGTGTAAATTAATAGTTGAGTTGAGGGCCTTAAGAGCCAAATGTTTTAAGTTGAGATTGATATGTGGTTGTGGAGTTTATGGTGGTTATGTTGTTGTTGATGGAATTTGAGGATTTGTAATGTGCTGTTAGGACCCTTGAAAGGGTGTGGCTAGTTTAGGAAGGAAATTGATGGGGATGGTGAATTTGGATATGTTAAGTTTATGGGGAGGTTATGGCGAAATTTTGGTAGAAAATGAGTGCTTTGATGATGCTGGTGAATGAGAACCTGGTGTTATAGTGTTGGGTAGAGTGGATTAATGGCCTTATAATGGTAGATGGAAAGGAGATAAGAGAGTACAAAATCTGTAGCATAGTGATGCTTGGGAACTTAGAATTCCAAGAGAAAGAATTTGTGTTTATAGCTTGTGAAACAAGGAGTGAACTTGGGTTTAGAGGATGTGATTGTCTAGGATATGATGTTAGAACACATTAGGAAGCTTGTGGTGAAGTTTGGGAAAGATTTGACAATTTTGGACAGATTCTGGAGGCGTCCGACCCAGGGGTCCGACCCACAGTTGGGTCGGACGGCCTCTGTTGGTCACCGTAATTGTTTCTGGAATGGTCCGACCCAGTTGGATGGGTCGGACAGGACATTTTCATCAGACGGAGAACTTACTGGAATGGTCCGACCCATAGGTTGGGTCGGACGGTGGGTCGGACGGCCCCAGCTTATGTAAAAAAATAATAATAATAATAGTAACATAGTAATCATATGTATGTATATATGTAGGTAAGTACATAAGTAAGGACCTTAGTAATATACCATTAATGTGACACCAATGGTAGGAAAGTAAGTGTATGAGTAGGAAATCAAGTATGAAAGTAATCAAGTATGTAGAGAGTAAGAGAACATTAAGTATACCGAGATGACGGGGTTAACTATGGGCGCATTAGTCGTTAAACAATTATATTACCCCGATGTTAATGGAAACAATTGTGATGTTACCAGTTGTCCGAGAATTATTCAAAGAATATAAGAGGACACAATAGAGTGGACCGCGGTGACAGGTATGGTTTTCTTGCAACATGTGTCCTACCGGATTACACCGGCTTGTATGCCAATGTGTTTTTCTGTGTGTTTGCCAGCTTGCAAGATAAAGCATGAAATGAGTTTATAGTAATTCATTATTGTGGCGTAATTAATTCCGATACCGTTTAACCTTAATTATGTGTTAAATAATAGTTAACCGACTTTAGGTTCACATAAGAGATCGGTATTCGGAACAAACGTCCCAACCCACGGGAACGTTCTAACTACGGCTATCCGTGCGTTAGTGTATGTTGTGATTAAGTGTGATGTATGTGACTTGTTCAGTATGTTGTTGTTATTGGATAATGTTATCCGTGTTGTTGAAATGGGGTGCGATTCCCTTATGTGATTGACAGAGTTAGTAAAACTATGTGATGTATGTATGTGATAAGTTCCATAAAGGAACCTTTAACTATAGGTATATGTTATGTAAGGTGAGGAATCCGGTCGTTCTGGTCGCGCGTGTTGTTTGGGAGTTGATGTATATATGTGAATTAACTCCCATCCTGTTATGTTAAGGGTTGTTTTCCTTCATTGGATTTCGACCTCCCATTAGCTTAGCCAAAGCTTACCTACCCAACTTCAAATCGGGTAGGGGAAATCATGTTTAATGTTGGTAGGGTGTTGATGCCTAAGTTTGCTTCGACTCCCTCTTTATTATGTAACGGTTGTTTTTCCTCCTTGAATTACAACAACCCACAAGCTTAACCAAGGCTTACCTACCTCATCATTGTTGGAGTTAGGGGGAAATTGTGCAAGGTGTGATCGGTCCTATATGAGGCCGCCACACCTAAGTAAAGAAAATGTATGTATGTTGTGCTCGGGCTTATATCACCCCGGCACTCCCTTAGCAAAGTTTATGTTCTCTAAGAAGAATGGAATTAAGTTGTGTGTATGTTATCAGGTGAGGTGTATGGTTATGTTGTGTGTGCTAACCTTGTGTTTGTGTCCTACTAAGGGATGTTTGCTTTTAAGCATGAAGTATGTGTGTAGTTGTGTATGTTTAAATAAAATCAATCGCATGCTAAGACGACAATTAGTTGTGTGTGGCTCGGTAGCATGCGGGCTGCGGGATTACCATACCAGCAAGGTGTTGAGCCCCTTGGGGGCCACCCTTTTCTTCTCTTTCCTGTTTCAGGTGCAAGGAACTGGAGGCCGTTCGAGAGTAGGACGGGGTAGTTGATTGTATGTGGGTAGTCATGAAAATTGTGGATGTACTGTAGGTGTAGTAAGACCGAAATTGTATCGGCGTTAGTTGGTAATTACTCAGTACAGTTGTAAAGTAAGTGGATAATGACTGTTGGACATGGAACGGGTTTATGTGTAGTTGCTCGGGAGTTTAGTCCATCAGACCGGTACAATGTATGTATGTTAGCCTTGTTAGCCACGTGGGTGGCTAACGGCGTGTAACACCAAGGAGTTTAGTTATGTCGTGAGTTGTGATTTCCGCTGCAAGGTGTTGTTAAGTGTGTTGTTAGTAGTTGGGGTGTTACAAAAAGTGGTATCAGAGCGAAGTATCGCTCTGATGACTGAATTACCGAGCTTAGGAAGTACCGAGTTAAGAGTTTAGTGCTTGGAGTTAAGGGTTGAGTGATAGCGTGAGAAGTACGCTAGTTAGGAAACGTCAGTATGTACTGGATACCTACAATATCCAACCCGCCCTCCACAAACCCTATTTTATAACTTGGGAAGGACGCCGGGGAGATGGGAGTCATCTCTTACTCGGGAAAACCCGATCTGGCAGTTGATATTTACCTCTGTAAGTATGGAGAACCTGTCATACGGTAGATTCCGAGAGGTGTGAATCCCGAAGACGGTTTCCATCTGAACAATGTTTGCCGCTTTTAATAGCGAAAAGTGAAGAATCTTATACTTAAAGGAATAGAATTTCTGGCAACCTGGGTCGACATGCGGAGCAGTCGAGAACAACCAGCTTGCAACGCACCCATCGTGCAACAGTGGAGGAGTGGAGTAATGAACCCGGAACGAGTGTCTACGGGATCATGAACGTAACTAATATAGCAACGGTATACCAACCGATTAAGGAACTACAACGTAGTACGAGGAGGATACAATACTAAGAAAAGGGGTCTCCCAGAATGGGAAACGCCCTAGTTAATGGTTATTATGTAAAGACAGTGAGAAGTACTCAGAAGATTATTGTTAAGGCTGTAAGATCAAGCAAGGGCCAGCAAGGCCACTGATATTTGTACGGATGAAAACGATACCGCAACCAATGTTATTGAACCGATAACCAGCTAGCATGGCGCACTTGCCATGGCAAGTGCTGCTATGACAAGGCTGTACGGAAAATTTTAAACAATTACCGGTACTTAGTAAAGCACCATGAAGATAAGTGGGATTATCATAACCGTGGAAGGGCTTAATAGCCTGACCTCAGTACTTGGAAATACACCAGTCAGCAGGAAGCTAGACTCGGTTAAGGCAAGGAAACGTTGTAAAACCAGGAGAATTTTTCTTTCAACTTAAATCCATTTCCAAAACCTTTTTCAAAACCAGATTTTCTTTCAAACCCATTTTATTTTAATTCGCCTTTTCTTTAAACCAAACCAGAAGACCTACACGGGCCTCAATGCCACATGGTAGGTAATTTTTACCCAGTTACTTTTAAGATAACCGGATGGAAACCGGTAAACCCAAGGGTAACAACCCGAGGAATGGATTGAGTTCATAATAATACAGCAGTGGATACATTTCCCTTGATTAAGTTCGGGAAGCATGGAATGCATATTATCACAGGATAATATAAGAGGAGTTGACAACAGAATACCTCACCTAGGCGTGTGACGGGCACTACGAGTGTACCAACTGAAATGTGGGACAACCGCACTCCGATAGGAACTTTTGGGCCTGACAAACCTTCTTATGGGGTAGTCAGGTAAGTAGCAATGTATCAGTAGGATACCCCATGTATGTATACGAGTGGAGTCTGGAACACGGGAAGTAGTCGACTCCATACTACGGTCCGAAGTAAAAGTCAGACAAGAGTAATAAACTACCATCGGATGGTTGAAGTAAAGGAACCCAGTTAAGTTAAGAGGACAAAAGGGATTAGTGAGTTACTGCGAGGAAATGTTTAATAATCTAGAAGTGTGAAGTGCACTGACTAGTAAGTAAAGACATCGCATATGTCTTAAGGATCTGGATGGATGAACACAATAGCTGGAGTAAGTACCCAGCCTATATATGGTGAGGCAGATACCTACTATGGATATGTTAATGTGCAATGATCGGGATGAGACTCCCGAGATGATCACTAGAGATATCAATCTCACTAAGAATAATATTCAACCCAGCAAAGAACGCGGGGCGAAGTAGAAATTAAACATACCAATGAGTGCAAGCCAGATGAAAAGGCATAACCTAATAACACCCAGGAGTTATCCTTAAAAGGGTGTTTGGGACAACAATGGCTGAACAAGATACGTGACAGAAACGCAAAGGCTGAAATTAACACCAAGTTTAAACACAAGTCGTCAGAGGGAAGTCTGACATCCTTGAAGGGCATCCCATGAAAGGAACCGTCATACTACGACCTTGTCATGGAGCCCAATACCAATCTAAACCATGTAATGTGTGTGGACAGCCTACAACGGGCAGAGCTCGAGGCAATAAGGCTTAAAAGCCACAAATCGAATGTGTTAAGAAAATGTTATTGATCACAGAAGTTTACATTATATAAGTAAGTAAGCGGATAACGAACCACTGCTTAAAGTGTGGGGACACCTCTTGATATTGTGAGACCGCAACAGCGGTAGTTATGTGAACTAAATTTAGAGAATGTGTTAAGAGTTGACCATGTTGTTACTACGAAAAGAAGTATTCGTACCAGTTGTGTAGACGGAAAGGGTGATAAGCCTAATGGCAACTACCATAGGTGTGGGATGCTAGATGTGTAATGAACAACGCTCAAGGAGCATAGAGGCTCGAAGAGTAGAGTATTCAGCAGTCAGCCGAATAAGTGGCAAAACACAGTGTAATAGCGGAAGCTAATATAATAGCGGATGCAGTGTAATAATGTGATACAATGAGTAAGAGCATGGGGCGTAGTAAGCGACCAATGCATAAGTATTGTTAAATAATAATGTGGAAATAAGACTAGTTGTAACACCCCATCCAACATTACATACTTACAACAAACTGCAGCGGAGAACAACCTCATCATCACATTACTTATCTTGTTGGTGTTACCGCCGTTAGCCACCCACGTGGCTAACAAGGCTAATACATACAATGTACCGGTCTGATGGCTAAACTCCCGAGCGCTATACATGTTATTCCTTTACATTAACACAACATAACACATACACCTTATTAACTATACCGAGTATATAACTGGTGCCGACAACAATATCGGTCTTACTACACCTACTGTATACATACACTTAGGAGTTTACCCATATACAATGACTACCCGTCCTACTCTCGAACGGCTTCCAGCACTTCGTACCTGAAATAGGAAAAGAAGAGAAAGGGGGGCCCCAAGGGGGCTCAGCACCTTTGCTGGTATGGTAATCCCGCAGCCCACATGCTACCGCCACGCACAACTAATTGTCGTCTTAACATGCGGTTGATTATATTTAATCATGCATTAACAATAACACACATCACATAACATCTCGCCTCAATGGGCCTCAACAACGGATAATATATCCTTACTTAATCAGTCACTCTTGGTATTCATCATCCCTAGAGTGTTCCTCCTCTAATGGAGCTACTTCCTAATAGACGACACATACCCTTAAATCGGGTTATCCTTAACTCTCTTATCACAACTGGGAAATCATATCCATGATCCACCAATCTACATTATACAACACACTCCACATTATACAACCTACAACATACACTACAACAACACTTAACAACACTTGCACGTTCTACGTACACAACCTATACCGCAATGAATACTGCACCAACGAAACACTAACACAACGGGAATGGTTCGCTTAGGAACCGACCCCAACATTGTTTACACACTGGTGAGCCTAGAGAATGTTGCCAGTCTCATGATAAGCTCGTTATATAATACAACAACACTCATTACCGTCCTAATAGTTTGGATAGTAACTTAAGTTAAGGCGGTTCGGGTTTGGAGCCCTAACACACCACACAAACACATGTTCCCCCTAAACCGATCATAAGTCAGAATAGCCAAGCTTTGGAGTAATGAGATCATAACCCGTGAGGGAAACAACCATAACAAGGAGAAGGGTAAGGCTAGGAAGGATACCCTCTCCCAAACAACGCGCGACCGGCCAAACCGGATTCCTCACTACTGTTAGTACATACTACTTTAGACATACTTAGAACCCCACTATGGAGCCTTGTCACATAACAACTCGTACAGTATTACAACTGGGTTAACATACAAGGGAGATCCCTACATTCACATACACACATCACACAATTAACGCACGCATAGCCGTGGTTAGTACGTCCCATGGTACGGTCGTTACTCCGAATACCGAACTCTCAGTGTGTCCTAGACTCAGTTAACTAAGGTTAACACTGCCGAGGTTAAATGGTATCGGAGTTGACACGCCACATAAATGAATTACTGTAAACTCATTACATGTTTATATTACAACGTGGCAACATACAGAAAAAACACATGGCATACAAGCCGGTGTAATCCGTTAGGACGCAGGTTGCAAGAAAACCATACCTGTCACCGGAGTCCACTTTACCACGTCCATTAGTTCCTCGAGCACTCTCGAACACTGTTAACATCACATTGTTTTTATTAACATCGGGGTTTGCTTGATTATTTAAGTCTAATGCTTAACTTTCCCCGTTAACTTAGTTACATAACTTTACATTTTAACTTGTTTTACTTTTACATTTTGATACAATTTTTCACCCACTTAATTCCATTTAAACTCACCTAACGGTCCATACACCTTATAACATCATTACCTACCAATCCCCATCATCACATATCATTTCATAACCTTAAACCATGTTTTTGGTCCGACCGACCACCGACCGACCCACAGCTGGGTCGGTCCATTACAGAACCCTTTTACTTCCTTACAACATGCCCGTCCGACCCACGTCCGACCCACCATTCTGGGTCGGTCCATGTGCGAACATTTTTCCACCTTTGAAACTTGACCGACCGACCCATGTCCGACCCACCCTTTTGGGTCGGACCATTACCGAACACATTCCAACATCTACAGGCTCGACCGACCCAAAAACTGGGTCGGCCCCGGGGTCGGTCGCCTTCTAAACTTACCCAAACTTTGCCTAATCTTCACCAAACTTCTCCTAAGGCCTCTTATGTGTTCTAACATCATTTGGCACTTCAAACACACCCTGATATTCTTAAACACTCACAAAACTATTTTTCCTAATTCCTTAAACCTTTACTTATTTCCTTATAAAATTCCTTAACACTTTCAACATTTGTACTAGGTTCCTAAATGGTGTTTCACCTATTATAACTACTATCCCAAACACTTTCTTCTCATCTTAACATCATCTCTCAAACTTCTTTTCTTACTAACTAAATCTCCTTTTTCACATCATACCTAAACATCACTTATTCCCTGAACACCAACCTTACCTAAACCTTAAACAACTCCTCCAAGACTTACACACATCCACTAAACACACATTGAATTCCTAGAACTTCAAAGACAACACCTAAATCCTTGCATCAATCTAAATCACCTTAATACATGTTTTCTTCTCAAGTAAACATTCATTCACCTTTAATACTTCCTAGTTCACCAACTCACTTAAAAACCTTAGAACTTCTCACACATTTTTTTTTCCAAATTTGGCCATAGCTTCTCTTGTATATACTCACATCCAAACACTTAGGTTTTTACCTTATTTCACTCAAGAACACCTAAAATCCATCAAACACATTTTATACACAACTTCACACATTGCACTACATCACAATATAGTGCATAACTTAAATGCTTGGCACTTAGGCCCTTAAAACATGCTCTTAGGCCCTTAAATTGCATAACCTTAAACACTGAATTTCCCACATGAATAATGCCTTTGACCTGCAAATACATACACCAACACATATGTTCTTTTACTAGTCTCCTTGAGAAACACTTTACTAGGTCACTCACCATTGGCTCCTTAGGTATTTTATCAAGCAATCAAGCTCTTTTCCTAAGGCATTTAAACTACATTGAGATAGTTTGTTTACCTCGTTTTCCTCACAAATTTCTTCCTTTTTTCCTTACAACCGGTGGGTACTTGATTCCTTGTCAAGTTCTCTACATTGTACAAACAACATAATGAGTATTCAAGCTTTAAGCTTCATCTCATTGTAAACCCTAGTTACATATATTGTTTAACACATTAAGGTAATTGTTTTACCTTGGAATTGGAAGAGAACTTGAATAAGTATCAAGAGAGGACTCCTCCTAGCCCTTGGAAGATTCAAATGAAGCTAAAACAACAAGATATACACCATTGTGAGGTGAATTTTCGGACAACATGAAATGGAGGAACATGGATTTTCTTTGAGTTTCCTTACCTTGAAGCAAAGGAGAACAAGAATATGTGAAAGATGAGCTCAAGCTCCTTCAATGGTGAATCTCCATGGCACCAAAATGAGTTCTTGAAGATTTAAAAAGAGGGAAGTGTAGAGCTTGACCTAACTAAGACAAATCTGGTCTTGGATTTGATTTGGCCAAGGGAGCTAGAAGACAATGAAGAAGATGAGAATGGCATGGTTTGCTGTAGCAAAACCGATGGAGCTTGGGAGAGATGAAGAAGGCTACGGTGGGTGTGAGTGGGAAAGAAAAATGAAGATTGGAATTGCTTTTGAAAGTAGTATTTACCTGTTATAAGGTAACTTCTACTTTTTACTTACTTTTCCTTCTTCTTAATTTTAACTAGCTCATGGTGGTGAGTCACCACATGATAAACCGGCCCCCATATAGTTAGAAGGGTGTTTTGGGTCTTTGTTGACCAACTTAATCACTTATAACATTATATGTTTACAACTAGTTATAAAAATCACTATTCACCTATAACAAGGCCACATAGATGAAATTTTTGATTTCCCACTAATATGGCCACCCAAATGGATACTATATAGTACACATGTTAATAAAGATAATGATGGACATTTAGCCATTCAAAACTCATTTACAACCAATTTTTCAAAAACGTGCTTTAAGACTCCTTAAAGCACATTTTGTGTTTTACTTGTTTTCAAGCTTGGTTTTCTTTAGTAATTGATTTAATATGTTCATTAACATATAAATAAGGTATAGGTATGACCATTAGGTCTTTACACATTTATCCAAGCTTAGAGCACATTTTTGCTCATATTGACTTTAAGGTATTTCTTATGTTATTGGTTAACTTCCACCAAAGTTTCTTAAGGACTTATTTAGCCTTATTAAATCATAATTAATGTTATCAAGTCTTGGTAGGCTCTTTGGGTCCTAACCAAGTTCACTCATAGCTTAGAGCATGTTTTTGCTCAAACTGTGTCTTATGCTTTATTGCATTTATATGGTTTAAATTATTCACTGATGTTACTAAGGCACTTTTAGCCTTTACATATACCATAATTGATATTTAAACCACATATCAGGTTTGGGGTATTTCAATCTACCCCCCTTAAAGAACTTCGTCCTCGAAGTTCACACTTTTCACACATCATTAGATTAGAACACAGGAATCACTTGGAAATAAACTTCCATAACCAAACACACTTTACATCACAACCTCGGACTTGATGGTCCGGGCAACCATTCACATCTACCCATAACATAACATATCCAAATGATAACCTCGGACTCTATGGTCCGGGTATCTTAACAACACTTACACATACATAACAACCCTTTGACTCACTGGTCTGGGTAACATAACAACATTTGGACACATAGGTCCTGGTAACATAACAGTCTTTAGACACATAGGTCTATGTAACACCACACATTTAGACTCATAGGCCTTGATAGTATACACTTTAGGAAATCCAAGTCAAACAACATTCATTACACATACCACACAACATGTCAGAGCATGTATAGCAATCAAAATATCCTTGTGTACACTGTGATCCCGAAGAACACGGTCGTGATGGACACCTTCCGTCCCCGTGCCTTTAGGAGATTAAAACAATCACATAAGTTTAAAATTTCTTTGTGAGGTTAAGTAAGAGAACTTAATTACGTAAAGTATCCATCCGTTTTATAAATACCAATTTAAATCCTTTTGAAACACACACAACTCAAGTCCAACTAAGCTCTTTGTTTTTATTAGCGTGGTATTCGTGACCACTTATAGGGAGTTTCAAGAGTCATCCAACCCTGATGTGATCAGCATCAGTGTGACTATCCTTCCACCCCAATTTTGTGTTCGGCTTCCCTGATCACATGCAAATCAAGTTCCACTCCCACTTCATTTTCAAGCATCAAGTAAGTCACTCATTTCCAATTTTCTATCTTCGAATCATTCTAGTCATGATCAAACTCTCCAAAGGATAGAACTCCGTCTATCAGTTACCTCCATTCACTTTTAATCCTGTTGCCTAGGGAATCTTATTTCACTAGGTTCTATGTCGGTATAATCATTATATAATGTATATACACATATATTTTATCAAAAACGACACACACATTTTCACATTTATACACTGTCGGGTTTTGTTCCCGGGAGTTTCTCTACTCCCACATTTGTACAATCACACACAACTGTTAACAAATACACAACCACAATGGTATTCGCATCTTCTGTGCGCATTACCACAATTAAACCATGAATGAATGTGTATGTTTACGTAACACACACACCAATCATCAAAACAAACATAATTTTGTGCTATGCACAATATGAGTCATACACTACGTACACTTGTACGTAATATACACCAAGTGGTTTTGCGCTCTACCCCCTTAAAAGGGATAGCCCACGTAATCAATCACTAAACATGGCTTAAATGTTCTGCCGTCGTGAAGTGTTTTAACTTCCACGCGGTCTATTAGACAATGGATTCTGATTAGAGGATCTTAACCATATTGGCGGTTTAGTTCCTAAACCAAGAATTCTCATTGGAGTTTGTTAAAACTCTTAATTGGTTTCGATTCTGGCCTGTTAGGCTTCTAGGCGTTAATAATTAGCCATCACTCATATCGTTATTCCGTTGTACATTTGAATCACTGGTTCACTAGTTTCTGCTGCGAAACTCTAATAATGTAGAGCTTAATGCTCCCTTTTGTTATTCTTACTGTATTGTACGTCCCCATTGTCACCTTCATCTTGGTAAAATGGTTCTCAAACCGACGCAGGTATCTTTTACCCTGAGCGGATTCGGTGAGTTTCACAATTCCATCCACTGCCATGATAATTTACGTGTGAACGCTATGTATTTCACACTGATTGACTTGTTCCCTTCCGACTTACTGTCGTTGAGATGAGCTACTACCTAGTGTGTAGTGCTCTCTCAGCTATTTACAACCTTTGTGGGCATATTCCATACCGATATTTGGCAGCTAGTGCTACTATAGTCACTTACTGTTAATCATATCTCCACGTTTGGTTTTGTACAAGTACTTTTTAGGTGCGGCCTTGCATTTCCTATGCATCGGCCTTTACAACATTATTCCTCCACCGTTAACATGTTTCCAATTCCTAGCTATCCCACTCGATCATTACTGCGCAAGTGCAATACCAAACACTCAGTCATACAGAGTGCAGAGGCGTAAACTCTTGACAGTAAATCCCTTATGCGATTCGCCATGGAATTCACACTGAGTTCGTCATCACACAGTACCAACCACTGGCTTATTGCTCATTTGCTTAACATCACTTATCTTGCATCTCCACTGGGTTTAACTCATAAATGGTCTTATCTGTTACGTTTTCGTTTAACAACATTTATAAACGGTCGCTTGTTGCGCACCGTGCTCTTACTTATTGTATAACACTAACTTATATCGTATCCACTGTCACCTCAACTTCCACACATAAATTTATATATTCATATTATGGTTCATCCCTCACTTGGATGACCACTGAATGCTCCTTGAGCATCGATCATTCGAGTCACAAGCCGGCGCTGTATTCAGCCAGGTGCTTCACTTATACACATACTACTAAGCTAGTTTCTCTTTCAATAACAACATGGTCAATCCTTAACATATTCTTGAACTTGATCCAAAATAACTACCGCTCCTGCGGTCTCACAATATCGAGAGTATCCCCACTCTTAATGCAGTGGGTTTACCACTCTATTCACTTATACAACATAAACTTCTACCATCAATCGAATTTATAACATATCTTATTATGGCTTATGAGCCTTGTTTGCCTTGAGCTGGGCTCATTGTAGGCTGTCCACACAATGTACTTCTCTGTACTACATTACATGGTTTGAATATTATATTGGGCTCCATGACAAGGTCGTTGCATTCGTTTCCTTTCATGGGATGCCCCTTAGGATTGTCAGTCGTCTCCTGACAACTTATGTCTAAACTGGGTGTTATTTTCAACCCTTATGTTTCTGTCATGTATTTCATTCAACATTGTTGATGTGACACACCCTTCAAGGATTGCTCCTGGGTGTTGTTAAGTTACGCCTTTACATTTTGGCTCACACTTATTGTTACATTCGTTAGCTACGCCTTTCGCGTTCTTTACTGGTTATTATTCTTCTGTGAAGATCAACATTTCCTGGTAGTGTAGGTACTCATTCTGGGAATTTTCCATTCATTGCACATTAATGTGTCCACATTAGGCATCTGCTTGCCATGTACAGGCGGGGTCACCATTCCAGCTAAATGTTTATCCCTAAGGATCCTTAAGACATATGCGGTGTCTTTACATAACAGTTGTGCCCATCGCACTTCCTAACTCTTAAACATTTCCTTGAAAGGAGTTCACTAATCCTTTTAGTCTTGCTAACTTAACTGAATTCCTTAACTTCAACTATTCCTTGTAATCCTTAGCTCTCGTTTGATTTATACTGCTGACCGTGGACGGAGTCGACTACTTCCCGTGTTTCGGACTCTACTCGTATACATATATGGGGTATCATACTGATACATTGCTACTTACCCAACTAACCCATAAGTAGGTCTGTCAGGCCCACATGCTCCTATCGGAGTGCGGTCGTCCCACAACACAGTTGGTACACTTGTAGTGTCCGTCACACGCCTAGGTGAAGTATTCTGTGTCAACTCCCTTATATTGTCCCGTGAATATTCATTCCCTGCTTCCCGAACTTAATCGAGGGAAAGTTTATCCATTGTTGTATCTTATCAACTGCTCTTGGTTTTACTGGATTGGTTTAAAAGAAGGTTGGAAAGAAGTGTTGGTTTGAAAGAAAATCTGGTTTTGAAAAGAAAAGGGTTTGAATAAATCTGGGTTTAAAGAAAAAAATTTCATGGTTTCACAACATCTTCTTACCTTAACCAAGTCTAGCTTCTTGCTGACTGGTGTACTTACAACTACAAAGGTCAGGCTGTTAAGCCCTTCCATGGTTATAATGTTCACACTTAACTTCGTGGTACTTTACTAAGTACTTGTAGTGGTTATAAATTTCCCGAACAGCCCTGTTATAGCAGCACTTGCTATTGGCAAGTGCGCCATGCTAACTGGCTATCGGTTTAACACATACCGGTTGTGGTATTGTTTTTACTCATACTGTCAACAGTGGCCTTGTTGGCCCTCACTTGATCTTACAGTCTTGATAATAACTCTTCTAGGTGACTTCTTACTGTCTTCACATGACGATCATCAACTAGGGTGTTTCCCATTCTGGGAGACCCCTTTGTCTTAGTATTGTATCCTCCTTATAGCCCGTTCCACGCACTTGCGTGGTTACTGAGACTTGTCTCTTGTTTGGGCACTACGTTGTAGTTCCTTTGTCGGTTGGTATACCGTTGGTGTATTATTTATCAACTGTGGTTCCGTAGACACTTGTCTCGGTTTTCAGTAATCCACTTTTGTGCCTGTTGCACGGTTGGTGCGTTGCAAGCTGGTTACTCTCGACTGCTTTGCATGTCGACCCAGGTTGCCGGAAATTCTATTCCTCTATACACAAAATCCTTCATTCTTCGCTACTAAATGCGGTTAACATTGTTCAGATGGGACCGTCTCCGGAATTCCCAGTTTTCGGATCTACCGTGTGACAGGTTCTCCGTACCCTAAAGGTATTTAATAACAGCCAGATCGGGTGTTCCCGAGTAAGAGTGGACTTCCATCTCTCTGGCGTTCTTCCCCAAGTTATAAAACAGGGATTGTGGAGGGTGGGATGGATATTGTAGGTTTCCAGTATTCACTGGTAGTTCCTTACTAGCGTATCTCTCACGCTATCACTCAACCCTTAACCCAAAGTACTTAAATCCTAACTCGGTATTCCCTAAGCTCGGTAATTCAGTCATCAGAGCGATACTTCGCTCTGATACCACTTTTTGTAACACCCCATCCAACATTTACATACTTACAACAAACTGCAGCGGACAAGAACAACCTCATCACATTACTTATCTGTTGGTGTTACACCCGTTAGCCACCCACGTGGCTAACAAGGCTAATACATACACAATGTACCGGTCTGATGGGCTAAACTCCCGAGCGACTATACATTGTTATTCCTTACATTAACAACAACATTAACAACATACACCTTATTAACTATACCGAGTATTATAAACTGGTGCCGACAACAATATCGGTCTTACTACACCTATGTATACATACACTTAGGAGTTTACCCATATACAATGACTACCCGTCCTACTCGAACGGCTTCCAGCACTTCGTACCTGAAATAAAGAAAAGAAGAGAAAGGGGTGGCCCCAAGGGGCTCAGCACCTTTGCTGGTATGGTAATCCCGCAGCCCACATGCTACCGGGCCACGCACAACTAATTGTCGTCTTAACATGCGGTTGATTATATTTAAATCATGCATGTAACAATAAACACACATCACATAACATCTCGCCTCAATGGGCTCAACAACGGATAATATATCCTTACTTAATCAGTCACTCTTGGTATTCATCATCCCTAGAGTGTTCCTCCTCTAATGGAGCTACTTCCTTAATAGACGACACATACCCTTAAATCGGGTTATCCTTAAACGTCTCTTATCACAAACTGGAAATCATATCCATGATCCACACAATCTACATTATACAACACACTCCACATTATACAACCTACGACATACACTACATACAACACTTAACAACACCTTGCACGTTCTACGTACACAACATAATACCGCAATGAATACTGCAACACAACGAAACACATAACACAACGGGAATGGTTCGCTTAGGAACCGACCCCAACATTGTTTACACACTGGTGAGCCTAGAGAATGTTGCCAGTCTCATGATAAGCTCGTTATATAATAACAACAACACTCATTACCGTCCTAATAGTTGGACGAGTAACTTAAGTAAGGCGGTTCGGGTTTGGAGGCCCTAACACACCACACAAACACATGTTCCCCCTAAACCGATCATAAGTCAGAATAGCCAAGCTTTGGAGTAAGCTAATGGGAGATCATAACCCGTGAGGGAAACAACCATAACAAGGAGAAGGGTAAGGCTAGGAAGGATACCCTCTCCCAAACAACGCGCGACCGGCCAACCGGATTCCTCACTACTGTTAGTACATACTTACTTTAGACAATACTTAGAACCCCACTATGGAGCCTTGTCACATAACAACTCGTACAGTATTACAACTGGGTTAAACATACAAGGAGATCCCTACATTCACATACACACATCACACAATTAACGCACGCATAGCCGTGGTTAGTACGTCCCATGGTACGGGTCGTTTACTCCGAATACCGAACTCTCATGTGATCCTAGACTCAGTTAACTAAGGTTAACACTGCCGAGGTTAAATGGTATCGGAGTTGAACACGCCACATAAATGAATTACTGTAAACTCATTACATGTTTAATATTACAACGTGGCAAACATACAGAAAAACACATTGGCATACAAGCCGGTGTAATCCGTTAGGACGCAGGTTGCAAGAAAACCATACCTGTCACCGGAGTCCACTTTACCACGTCCACTTATGTTCCTCGAGCAACTCTCGAACAACTGTTAACATCACATGTTTTATTAACATCGGGGTTGCTTGATTATTTAATGTCTAATGCTTAACTTTCCCCGTTAACTTAGTTACATAACTTTACATTTTAACTTGTTTTACTTTTACTTTTGATACAATTTTTCACCCATTAATTTCCATTTAAACTCACCTAACGTGTCCATAACAACCTTATACATCATTACCTACCAATCCCCATCATCACATATCATTTCATAACCTTAAACCATGTTTTTGGTCCGACCGACCCACCGACCGACCCACAGCTGGGTCGGTCCATTACAGAACCCTTTTACTTCCTTACAAACATGCCCGTCCGACCCACGTCCGACCCACCATTCTGGGTCGGTCCATGTGCGAACATTTTTCCACCTTTGAAACTTGACCGACCGACCCATGTCCGACCCACCCTTTTGGGTCGGACCATTACCGAACACATTCCAAACATCTAACAGAGGCTCGACCGACCCAAAAACTGGGTCGGCCCCTGGGTCGGTCGCCTTCTAAACTTACCCAAACTTTGCCTAATCTTCACCAAACTTCTCCTAAGGCCTCTTAATGTTCTAACATCATTTGGCACTTCAAAACACCCTTGAGATATTCTTAAACACTCACAAAACTATTTTTCCTAATTCCTTAAACCTTTACTTATTTCCTTATAAAAATTCCTTAACACTTTCAACATTTGTACTAGGTTCCTAAATGGTGTTTCTCACCTATTATAACTACTATCCCAAAACACTTTCTTCTCATCTTAACATCATCTCTCAAACTCTTTTCTTACTAACTAAATCCTTTTTCACATCATACCTAAACATCACTTATTCCCTGAACACCAACCTTACCTAAACCTTAAACAACTTCCTCCAAGACTTACACACATCCACTAAACACACATTGAATTCCTAGAACTTCAAAGACAACACCTAAATCCTTGCATCAATCTAAATCACCTTAATACATGTTTTCTTCTCAAGTAAACATTCATTCACCTTTAACACTTCCTAGTTCACAAAAACTTCCTTAAGACACTTAGAACTTCTCACACATTTTTTTTCCAATATTTGGCCATAGCTTCTCTTGTATATACTCACATCCAAACACTTAGGTTTTACCTTATTTCACTCAAGAACACCTAAAATCCATCAAACACATTTTATACACAAACTTCACACATTTTGCACTACATCACAATATAGTGCATAACTTAAATTGCTTGGCACTTAGGCCCTTAAATAACATGGCTCTTAGGCCCTTAAATTGCATAACCTTAAACACTGAATTTCCCACATGAATAATGCCTTTGACCTGCAAATACATACACCAACACATATGTTCTTTTACTAGTCTCCTTGAGAACACTTTACTAGGTCACTCACCATTGGCTCCTTAGGTATTTTATCAAGCAAATCAAGCTCATTTTCCTAAGGCATTTAAACTACATTGAGATAGTTTGTTTACCTCTTTTCCTCACAAATTTCTTCTTTCCTTTTTCCTTAAAACCGGTGGGGTACTTGATTCCTTGTCAAGTTCTATACATTGTACAAACAACATAATGAGTATTCAAGCTTTAAGCTTCATCTCATTGTAAACCCTAGTTACAAATATTGTTTTAACACATTAAGGTAATTGTTTTACCTTGGAATTGGAAGAGAACTTGAATAAGTATCAAGAGAGGACTCCTCCTAGCCCTTGGAAGATTCAAATGAAGCTAAAACAAGCAAGATAAATACACCATTGTGAGGTGAATTTTCGGACAACATGAAAACATGGAGGAACATGGATTTTCTTTGAGTTTCCTTACCTTGAAGCAAAGGAGAACAAGAATATGTGAAAAGATGAGCTCAAGCTCCTTCAATGGTGAATCTCCATGGCCCAAAATTGAGTTCTTGAAGATTTAAAAAGAGGGAAGTGTAGAGCTTGACCTAACTAAGACAAATATGGTCTTGGAATTTGATTTGGCCAAGGGAGCTAGAAGATACAAGTGAAAGAAGAGATGGAGAATGGCATGGTTTGCTGTAGCAAAACCGATGGAGCTTGGGAGAAGATGAAGAAGGCTACGGTGGGTGTGAGTGGGAAAGAAAGAATGAAGATTGGAATTGCTTTTGAAAGATATTTACATGTTATAAAGGTAACTTCTACTTTTACTTACTTTTCCTTCTTTCTTTAATTTTAACTAGCTCATGGTGGTGAGTCACCATGATAAAACCGGCCCCCCATATAGTTAGAAGGGTGTTTTGGTCTTTGTTGACCAACTTAATCACTTATAACATTATATGTTACAAACTAGTTATAAAAATCACTATTCACCTATAACAAGGCACATAGAAGTGAAATTTTTGATTTCCCACTAATATGGCCACCCAAATGTGATACTATATAGTACACATGTTAATTAAAGAGTAATGATGGACATTTAGCCATTCAAAACTCATTTACAAGACAATTTTTCAAAAACGTGCTTTAAGACTCCTTAAAGCACATTTTGTGTTTTAACTTGTTTTCAAGCTTGGTTTTCTTTAGTAATTGATTAATATGTTCATTAACATATAAATAAGGTATAGGTATGACCATTAGGTCTTATACACATTTATCCCAAGCTTAGAGCACATTTTTGCTCATATTGACTTTAAGGTATTTTCTTATGTTTTATTTGGTTTAACTGTCCACCAAAGTTTCTTAAGGACTATTTAGCCTTATTAAATCATAATTAAATGTTATCAAGTCTTGGTAGGCTCTTTGGGTCCTAACCAAGTTCACTCATAGCTTAGAGCATGTTTTGCTCAAACTGTGTCTTAATGCTTTATTGCATTTATTATGGTTTAAATTATTCACTGATGTTACTAAGGCACTTTTAGCCTTTACATACCATAATTTGATATTTAAACCACATATCAAGGTTTGGGGTATTTCACTAGTTATGAGATGAAACTCAATGGGCATACAAGGTAAGTGATAACAAACCGACTGGGCAATAAGCCAATGGTCGGTACTATGTGATAAGGAACACAGTGTGAATTCCTATTGCAATCGCATAAGAGATTTACTGTCAAGAGTTTACGCCTCTGCACTCTGTATGACTGAGTGTTTAGGTATTGCACTTGCGCGGTAATGATCAAGCGTGATAGCTAGGAAGTTTGGGTAATGTCAATTGTGAAGGAGGAACAAGAATTATGGTGTGATGAAACCAATGCATAAGAGAAGCACACGATTGTTAAATATCGGTATGGAAGATACCTCAAGTGTTGGAAATAAACGACAGAGTACTACACAATAGGTAGTAGCTCAAACGTAACCGTCGAAGGTGCTGTGTTTAGTTTGATCCTCTTAATTCCATGGTATAGCAACCTTGACTTTCCACCCATTACTAAAACATCTCCTGAACTCAATATGATTTTCTTTGTAAGGTCCACACACTTCTGCTCGCCATAAAGGAACTCTGCGTCATCTCCAATTGACAAAGATAATACTGGTATCCCCTGTTCAAGGGACCCTTTTGTTTCATCATTGTCCTGGTGTAGCCCTAAACGGCCTCCTTCTTCATAGAAGTTGATGATACATAGATCAGCCCTTAGATTGGGAACTGGATCTTCTTCTAGCTGTTGAGTTGTATTAACTGCTTGTTCCACAATTGGTAAAAATTCTTCTGGGATTTTTTGTACTTGTGCTCCATCTCCATTTCTTGTATCTTGGTAGGTTTTTGTGTAAGGATTTCAATCCTTTCCTAAGGACATCATTTTCAGCTTCATCTTTGATCCTCCTGGAAATTCTGGAGTGTAGAACCCTCCTGGTCCTGCTCCCAATTCTAGACATTTTCTGATGATTGTAATTTGTGTCTCCGGTGTTAGGTATCCTTTGAGTAATATCAAACCTGGTTGGATAACCTTACATTGTTCGTTCCCTGGTTCTTGTATTTTGATAATGTTTTCTTCCAGGGAGGGCGGTGAGGGGATAGGAAAGCATATCTTATAGCTTCCTACGTGGTTTAAATTTTACTAGTGAGTCTTACTAATTCTTCCCTACTCAATTAGGCAATCAAGGCATGCAAGCACTCATTCACATCATCCATTGCTCAATAATAGGTTCACATGGTTTAGAAATACCTTGGTTGGTAGAAGGACCAGCCTCATCTGAGCGGTCCATGACATGCAGGGCGGGTCCCGATGCTGGGCCTTTGCCCTTATACCCCTGAGCCTGGTTTGTTGGCGGAGGGCGAGTATCGCTAGCTCCATTCTTAGGGCCGGTGTTTGCCTTTGCTCCCGGGTTTCGGATGCACTCGAAGGCCCGATGTCCAAGTATTTGACAGTGGTGACACTGAACTTTCTCCCCTTGGCAGTCCACGCCGGGGTGATCTTTTCCACACTGTCTATAGTTGATACGGCGGACATACTTCTGGCCCGTGTTTGAGCCAGATCCAGAACGTAATACAATCAAGGCCAATTACACATTCTAACGGTACTGAAGTAATCACACAAGTTTCAAATTTGACTGCTTGGTTAGAGTGCCTACCCTTAAGTGGGTAGGTTTTCTGTGATGTTGCCGCTCCGTGGGTTCCTAACTGGGGGTTCCCAGTAGTTTGGTTCCCCTTCCGTTGGTAGGACCCCTGGCCTTTCTGATAAGGTTTGTTCCTTTTGTTGGAGTTCCCCTGCTTAGCATCTTCGCCACCAGGTCCGTCCTTCCTCTTTTGGGAGCTCAAAGCATCCCTTCTCTTACATGTAATCTCCACCACGGAGGCAGCATGATAACATTCCTGAAATCTCAAGGTATCAATCTCCAATTCTCCCATGACGGGGTATAGTAGATAATAAAATTTTCAACCGGTTTATGTCTCTCCTGTTTTACCTATAAACTGGTAGGATGATAGGTCCCATCCCAAACTGGAGTCGAGGGCTCAGTCCCCCGTAGAATCGGTCGACCAACACTTGGTCCGAGTATCCTATACCGGGTAGTAGTCGGAGTAGCGAAGTGAACTTCGCATAGTACTCATCCACTGACATCTTTCCCGTCTGCTCCAGGGCATCAAACTCTCTCGTCTTCACCATCCTGGTGTGGGCCGGGGGTAGTATTTGCCCCTAAGTAGTGCAGTGTAGTGTCCCCAAGTAAATGCTGGGTCATCCAGGTGGTCGGATTTCACCATGTTCCACCAATCTCTCGCTGCATCCTTCAGATAAAAGGCAGCAAGCCTTACCTTTTCCCTAGCTGGGACTGCAAGCGTCTCGAACGCTGTCTCCATCTCCATGATGTATGTCTCCAAGTGAGCAGGGTCAGTCTGCCCCTTGAATGCAGTTGGCCTCAGATCAGCCAAACTCTTCACCCAATCTCTCTCCCTGGGTGGTGGTGGTGGAGGTAGCTGCTGCTGTCCAACCCCCGCCTGTGCAAATGCCTGAGCGATTAAAGTAGCAATGTCCGCCAGCCTGATGTTTAGCTCCTCATCGGCCTGTCCACGGCGTCCTCCTCTTCCTGACATCTGCAGGATGTTGAGGTATATTAGATACTGTGGCCGCAATCTCGGTCTTGGATAGTAATCTAAGTAAAACTAACTTAAACTCCTTTCAATACTATCACTCAATCCATAACCTAAGCTTTTAGAAATCCTAATCTCGGTGTATCCTTGTATCCAGAGCGTAACTACGCTCTGATACCACTTTTTGTAACACCCCAACCCGAAATCCAATAACCTGAACGGCGATCACTCCCAAATGAAATACAACTGCAGCGGAAATAAATACAACAACCGGGCGGTATTACAATGCCGTTGGCCACCCTTGTGACCAACAAGGCTAAATTCAAATACAATCTCCAAAAGTCACGGTCTGAATACGAATACAATCCGAGATACTAGGAATCAAACTTCTAATGTAAGATACTTAAAAAAAACAAGTAACTATAAGAAGACTCCCATAGCTTGAATCTACCACACCTACACTCGGTGTGGTAATCTTCTCAACTTCAGGTACCAGAAAAATGGGGGTGCCCCCAAAGGGGCTCAGCAAACTATGCTGGTATGGAAAACGTGCAGCCCATCATCTACCGGGCCACACCAACTACTTTGTCGAACACATGCAGTTCATTTTTATAAAGCTGTAACCAAGCATAGTCTGATAATAACAAGTATCCATACAAGGACAATAATGTGACATAGAACAAGACTTCAGAAGGTTAAGTTAGCTGAGCTGAATCATTTGATAGCTGTCGGGTCCACACAGTGGGACTGACAGATGTATAAAAGTATATCAATATAGTGGAGGTATAGTGACCCCGTTATACAGAAAGGTTGGGCAGTTAGTCCCCAGGAGATAACGTAGTTAAACCCTGTACTGAGAGCTGATGGGAAATAGAACCCACGAGAGGAATGAAGTCTTCCTCTCCACTGAACTGATGGGCATTAGAAACCCGAGAGGAATAGAGTCTTCCTCTCCACTGAAATGTTCCGTCGCGACGTATAACTGAATAGAAGACGACCTGAGACAGGTACAACTCCTGTAGCATGCATGGCCAGATCCAACTGGGCTCCTCGTTCTCGTAGTATAGAGTTGTTAAGTGTCATATAAAGACGTTAAACAAGAACACAATGTGTATTGTCAATTATCACGTTTAGGATAATGACGTTTGTTATAAAGTGAAGTTAGTGAGAGACTTGAATACAAGTCCTCGGTATACTGAAGCGTAGGTATTTAATCCACTAGTATAGTAGTGTTTGTATGCGTGGGACATACACGTTGTAGTCAGCATCATTCACGCACATAAAATAATACAACAGTGCACAAGAGTAAACAACATTTACATTAATTATCTTGGTCGTTGTTTCAAACAACAGATAGCACACAAGCCGGTGTAATCCGGTAGAAAACAGGTTGCAAGAATCCCATACCGTTCACCGTAGACTGTACTTGTTTATTCCCAGTCAACGTCTGGTCAAACAAGTCCTAGATAGGATTACTGAGAGGGTTAATTTATGTTACCCTATATAATGATCCTATTGAATCTTTTAACAAATCTCGTATTTGTTATTTCATGTGAGGTTTATTTCTTTTAATTACCTCATGATTTTATGTATAACTTATTTGTTATTCCTTTTGATTTATTTATAAATCCTTTAATGTACATATATGTATTTATTTCATGTACTATATTTGTTATTTATTTATTTATTTATTTTTTGTCTAGCTGACATAACAACTTATAATTCCTCAACTATATTTATATGTCATATATGGACATAAAGTTCTTATAGTTTTCATTATTCCTCCTCCTTTAACCCAAAGTAAAACATTGGTTATCTTTAAATTCCTTATAACTATATAAGTCATAGTTTAAACCTCATAACTCCTTTAATCAAGATTCTTTCTTTCTAATTCCTCCAAATATCCATGTAGGACCTATATTTATTTTAATCTAATTTCTTACCCTTATATTTTGGTTATTTACAAAACAACCACATTAATTCATAAACTTATATTTAAATTTTAATCTCATTATATTATAGAGTTTAACTTCTTATTTAGCTAAATTACAAAGTCACACTAATATTTTTATTAGCTTTTAAGTACTATAACTTTCAAAAATTACAACTTAGCCCCTTAAATTCTCGGCCTTAATAATTTATTTCCTATAATTACAATTTAACCACAAAATCTTATAACCTTTACATAATGACATGTAAACTATAGTTTTAATTTTAATTCTCCATAAATGCCGAATATATATATATAAATTCTTAAATTACCAAACTAACCCCAAAGTAATTCGGCTTTGTCATTTATTTTTCCTTAATTCATTTTTCATCCCAAAACTTTTATAGTTCCTTAATGACTTATAAACTATAGTCTAAATATTTAATTCCTCCAAATTTCGAAAGTGGACTAAATAATTCTCTTAATTATGAATTCGCCCACTAATAAGTTCCAAACTTTCATAACAACTTTTATAAATTACATAATAGCCCAAAACTTAATAAAATGTACTTTTCACTTGCTTAAATTATCTAAATTCATAAACTTAATTCCTAACCTTATATTATATTATAATTATACCAAACAAACCTTTAACTCTTGGTTTTCACATTAAACTCACCAAACTTTGTAAAAATTACATTTAAGCCACATAACTTAATTAATTTGCCATTTAAGCACTAATAAAATATTTTTAACTCACCAAACTTTATAGTATAAGTTTATATACATAAGTAGCTCATTAAAATCTATTTAACACTTAGGCAATTCGGCCATAATTTATTAGTGACCATATAGTATATAAAAGTGGATTTATATGCCATGATAAATGTACATAAATTCATATGAGTCATATAACTCATGTAAAAATTATTGTAATGTCTTATATTGATTCTTAGCTCAAAAACAAGTATTTTTGCCCTTGATATTTCGGCTTGAATTTATATGTAACCTAAATAAATTTTGTGACACAAAAATGTGTCTTAAGGTAAATAATTTCCATATTGTTATAGATTATATTTTTGGCACATAATACCATATAGTTTCGGTTTTATATAACCTAGAAGATGTACATAATTTTGTATAATTTTTAGAAGCTTAACAAAGCTTATAACATAAAGATTTACTTAGTAAACTTACTTCTTAACAAAGGTGGTTAAGTGCTTGAACTCCTCTTGAATCTCCAAGCTTTCTCCAAGGAAATTTTGATGCTCCACTTCGGTTATATACAAGTGGTGAAGGAGTTTAGGAGTTAGATCTTGAATAAAGATCTTAAGTAGATTTGTAAGTAGTTTTACAAGAATTTACCTTAAGCTTTTCTCCTTATAATTTCGGCTCACTAATGGTGGATGAAGAACAAGTTTTCCTTCATGAAAAATGAAGAAGAAAAGAGCCTTAGAAGAGATTGAAATCGGTTACACAATAAAATGTGCTTTAAGGATTTTCAAGCTTGAAAACTACCTTAAGTTAACCTTGAGATGCTCCTTGGTTTAATGTTGGTTTGGACAACCTCCTTGGAACATATGTTGATGTCGAATACTTGTTGTTATGCTAGGAAGAGTTTTGCTTCAAGGCTTGACAAGAATTGCTAGGAAATTACCTTAAAGATGAAGATAGAAGTTAAATCTCCATTAATAGACTTAAGAGCTTCAAAGGAAGAAGATGAAGCAAGAAGAGAGAGCTTAGAACCTTACCAATTCGGAAATGCAATGGGCAAGGGAGGAAATGACACTAAACTCACGTATAAGGTAAGAGAATGCCTTTGGAATTGATTTTTGTTTTGTTAATTTTTAATGTCAATTGACTATACTTTTTCCTTAGTTTATTACAAGAGTTATTGGCTCAATAAATGCCCTTCTTTCCAGCATATAATCGGCCATAATGGAGGACAAGACAATGTGGAGGGAAATAATGGTGAGCTAGAAGACAAGGTAAGAAAGTAATGCTTTATTCCTTTGATTTTTCAATGTTTATGCTTTGTCTTCTTATTCTCTTGTAGGTGAACGAATTCAAAGGCTGGAGGGAGCTTCTCAACCGGTGGTGAAGAGCCAAGGAAGAACAAAGGAAGGTCACATGGGCTTAAGAAATCAAAAAGGCAAAAAAAAGAATCTCCTTTTTGCTTTTAGTATTTGTTTTTGTCTAGCCAACTTGGCCATGTTCTCTAGCATAATTTCGACAGCTATCTGGTCCAATGAGTCACACATTTCTTTTCCATTAAGTATTATAGCACATGGGATGATGAGTCATCATGTTTTAAGCCTTTTATAAACTTTTAAAGCAAATTTTATACTAGTTTTTGCTCTCAAAATCGGCCCCTATAGAGCACCTTGTTGACTAGTCTCTCCAACTGATTTAGAAGGTCATTTTAACCCTTTTTAAGATTACCAATTCGTGGCATGTCAAAAACTACAAGGCAATTGCGTAAAACGCATTTTCGTGACACCCGAAGGTGTGTTTTTGTGCTCTAAGGATATTTTGGGAAACCAATTGTTTTTATGAGTTCCAAGTGTTTGTAAACACTTATTATAGTAAATAAACATATAATAAGATGTTACATTGAGTTATATGGGGTTATATCCACCCATGACATAATTTACGGGCCATCGGGACACTCCCGGGCCAAAAAGGAGCGCTAAGAAATACTCCTGAGGTTTTTGTTGAATTTTGAGAAACCACTTCATGGGTTCTCTTTAGAATGATTAATAATGATGTTAGGAACTCTAGGAATTAATTTTATAGGAGTTCGTGCCACCTCGGCACTCCTCCGGACTTTTCGTGCTTTAAGGAGCGGGCGTGAGCACTCCCGAGCATTTTGCGTATTTGACTGAATATAGCCTAGGGAATATGTTTATATATTCATATAATGAGTGTATGACCATTTGGTTTGAGTTTTATAAGGTCATACAAGGTGTTATACCCAAAATTTCAACCCCCCGGAGTAGTCTCTAAGGCATACGTGTTACAAAGAGCAAAGTGGTCAAAATGCACCAATGCAGGATTTTCCAAGGACATTCTCGGGATTTTCTATTTTTCATATGACTTTTTCATTATATCCAAACACTTCCAAACAACATGGTCATTATGAAAGGTATTTCATGATTCTCTGATAATATTTATTCTGGAAATTTAGCTTTTAATTCATATTATAAGCTAATTTCTTTAATAATTAACACATGAAATAGCCTCAAAATAGAAATTAAAAGGTTTCCAAAATTAAAATAAAAGTGTCACATGGTTACCATGACTACATACAGTCATAAACCTGAAATTATTTTATTGGGAACCTTATCCCAAAATTTAAAAGAGAAATTCAATCATTTTTGCAATTTTCCCTCTCCTCTGGAAAATACCGAAATCAAAACAAAATGTCATGAAATTTTAACACAAGATAGAGGATGATTTTTAGAGACTAATGCCGTTGGAATTTTGTTATTTCGACTTTCCAATAATTAGTTATGAATTATGGGAGATTCCATATTGTGCGATTTTTATCTAATCGATTATTTATCAAAATAATCCGATTCCAACTCTCAAAATTCCTAAAAATCATTATTTACCTTCAGTTAAATTCTCATAATTTTTGTCGGCTGGCAACATATTCTAAAAAATCAGATTCCCTTAGAGCACAAAATCAGTCTTTTAGATAAAGATGTTGCTCTATCAATTTGACCATGCTCTTTCTAATGACTTTGGGAACTTTACTTAAATTCGGGTAATCTTAGGTTTAAGGGTTACCCTCACGATCATATACTTATACATTCGGATATTTTCTTATACCGGGTAAAATCCTCATATAGGAGGTCGACCATGTCTCAAGGGAGTTACATAGTCCCTTAGGTCTCTTTTACCTTTCTTATAAGTTCACATTATTGGACTAACTTCAATCCTCTCGATGGAGGTTCATTTATCTCTCCACTCATATTTATTTCGTGGATTGTTTCAATAAGGTTTTCTAACCGTTATCGGGTATTTACTCAACCCGTACATCTCCTCACATTCTAGGGAGTTCATATGTTTGCGTTATCGTTATACTTTAATCGATAGCTTGTGTGTTTGCATATTACCATTGTTCATGAGACTACCCGATCTACGAGTTTCTAGTCAATCACTACTCTCTATGAGTCAGTCTATGCACTATGTTAGACCACACCGGCATACAAGTATGTTAGTTCATACAACATACAATAAGACATACATAATCAAACAAGGGATTATTTTCATGCTTTAATCTTGATTAAGCCGGCACACAAACACACAAATCAGAGTAACTCGGTTAGCATACGGGGCATGAGAAAATCATACCTTTCACCGGGGTTTTCACTTTACTGTGTCATCTCACCATGCTCGGGTCACGCACGACTCTCTGATAATGTTTCAAACATTATTGTTAATACTAAGATCATACGGTACATAATTAAATGCTACTCCCGTACTTACCCCGTTAACCCGTTATCCCGGTTTTACTCTTGTTAATTTGAGTTCTCACTTCTCAATCACTTCTAACACTTTCTTACACTTCCTATGGCCTTTACATGTCACCAAACAAGGCCTTAACATCTTATAACATCAATAACATTCAAACCCCCACCATTTACAACCTTTAAAATGCTCTCTGTAGGTTTTGGGGGTGGTCCGGGACTTGGTCCCCACCCTAAGTCCCGGACCATTACAAGGTATAACTCTCGGCCATTTATTTCACTTGGTCCGGGACTTTATGCAGGAGTTAGGTGGACCACAATGTGGGAAAATTCTCGGGCAGAATTAAGGGGGTGGTCGGGACATGGGCAAGAACTTAAGTCCGGACCCAACAATCAGAAAACTCTCGGGGGTATTTTAGGGGGTGGTCCGGGACTTGGTCCTGGACCTAAGTCCCGGACCCTGCTACAGATTTTGCAAATTTGACAGTTTCTACCTCTGTTCAAGGTCCTATCTTAGCCCATTAATTACCCAATCTTCACCAACTATAACCCTCATGTTTTAGCACCTAATTACCCACCTAAACCACCTTAAACCAAGCACCAAGTACACTCACCATTCTAGTTAATTTCACTTAGATTCTTTTACACTTACAAACTAGTTTTTCTCTTGTTTTCTACCAGATTGTAACAGATTTGGTTTCTTCATTAAACCATTCAAACCTCACTTACTGATGCCATTCCAAGCACTCACATGGCATTATTTTTACTCCTAACCCACTCTCCTTCAAAGTTTGGTTTTCCAAACCATTAACCACTCACTTAAACCTCCTTGTTTCTTCCTTTAAATGAAACACTCAAGATCATAATCTCCAAGGAAATTTTGACAGCACTTGCCTACCTCTTTAGCATATTCACCACACTTAAATCAACCCATATACACAATCTTCACTCCTGTTTCATCAAGCATCAACAACCACAATACACCAAATTCCTCTTGTTCACACATATACACTAGCTTAGCTTTTAGGTTTATTTGCACACTTAAACCACATTAAAACAATCTCATTCAACTAACATCATTGTAGTATCACAACTACACCCATTCAAGAGCATTAATTCAACTCTAAAATCTGATTACAAGTCAAATAAAATCCACACAAGGTGAGCTTTACCTTGTTTTGTTTTCGGTTTTTCCTTCTCTTCTTCCTCTTTCTTTTGCTCCCTCTTTCTCTTCTTGTTTTCACAACACACAAGGGGGGGTCTAGATTGCCATCTACAATCATATCCCCATACACACATTTCAAGCTTATTAATTCAATTTTTTCCACACAAAAACTAGTATTTCAAGAACTAGTTTTTAGGCTCTAGCTTAGATATTACCTTAGAGTAAAAAGGAGAGCTTGACAATCAAATGATGGAATTTCCAACACTCCCCAGGAGCATGGAGAAGCCGACTGAAATGGAGAAAAATTCCAACGTTGGGAAATTCTTGATTTTGCAAGGAAAAGTTACAAAGGATGAAACTCTTGCTTTTATTTTTACCTTAGAGCATCAAGGTGGTGAAGGAGAGTCAAAATCATCTCCTTAAGCTTCAAAAGACAAAATACCCATGGAAGTGAAGGTGGAGGAATCAAGACTTTGAGGGGTGGAAAACGTAGCCCTCGTTGATACGAATCTAACGGTACAATTTTTGTGCGATTCGGTGAAGAAATGAGAAAGTTTGAGGAGGAAGAAGAGGGGCTGTTTGCTTGCTCTTGAAATCGCCATTTACAGAGGCAAAGGAAGAAGAAGCTCTGGTGGGGGAAGGAAAGAAACGTGAATGAAAAGAAAAGAGGGGGAGAGAGAGTACTAATATTACTTTGAACTATTCCCCCCTTTTACTTTATTTCCTTGTCATCTTCTTACTAAATAGCTACCAAGCTATTAATGAGTGTGTACATATTAATTAAAACCGGCCCACATTAATTAATCGCCCGGGTCATTTTTTCGTCTTTTCAAATTAAACGCGTCTCGTCTCCCGGTTTTGGCACTATTCACTTACCGGGCCCGTTTTTCAGAATTTTCTCGTTTAATTAATATTAATGGTTATTAAGCATCCATTAATACTTATTTATAGTTATTTAATCAACAATAATTTTTACGGGTCCGTTTGACCACTTAAAGTCACGTTTTCGGGTTTTCTCGAAAGACGTGCTTAAAAACTCCGTTAGCGTTTTAATCCATTATTTGGATCCATTTTCTTCGGGAATCATTCCCGTATATTAATTAGGCCTAACTAAGCCTTAGGAATCCATCTCGGACCCTTACGAGATCATATTTCTCTTATTTTCATTTATTGCGCATTTTAGCGTTTTTTGCTTTCTAAGCGTTTTCTCTTTACTTTTGGTTTTATTCTCTTTACCAATACTCTTTAGGCACCATTAGGCCTTTAGAATTTTTATTAGAGTAATTAAATCACCATTATTAGGTCCGGGGTATTAAAATCTACCCCTTTAAGGAACTTTGCCCTCAAAGTTGGTGAATCTAATATGGTTGGTCTCATGGCATTCTATGCCAAGGTTATAATACATGTATAACCTTACAGACTCCACAAGTCTGTCTCATTTCATACTACACACACCACACACATATCCCAGCATGTATAGCAATCAAAAATACTCTTTTACTCTCTCCATGGAATCGGTCCGAAGACAAGAAGGCCCAACAGTCCTCGAATCCATATTGAGTAATATACTACTGATCCCTCAGGCACCGGTCACGTTGAACACTTACGCTTTCTGGTTCACGGCCGTTTCATGACAAATGGGCACTTACTCTCTCTGGCCCACGGTCCCTTCGGTTCTGATCAAAACATTACACATATACATATCCTCGGGCACTCTGGTTGACTCACTCAACAAGGAACATCTCAGGGTACTCTCCCCGTCCCGCTGCCTTTGGAAAAATCACACACTGTCACCACCCCAACCGGTCACTTAGGATCGCCGCACGTACGGTGCAATGGTTTCAAAACTAATACACGCCCACCATTCTACCGGTCATCAAGACTTAAGGCTACAGCCATCGGCGGGTGATAGCGGTTTCAAAACCAATTTTCATTTCCATCTTCATACTTGAATAAAATTCTTTTTCAAAATCTGTTTGAAAATTCTTTTTAAAACATCACACAACTCCAAATCCGGTTTATGGTAGTTGTATCTTTTCTTAGCGTGATTACTTGTGACCACTTATAGGGAGCTTCGGGAATCATCCAGCCCTGATGTGATCAGCATCAGTGTTGAACTATCCTTCCCCCCAATTTGTGTTCGGCTTCCCTTGATCGCTAGCAGACCAAGTTCCACCTCCCACGTCAGTTTCAAACAATCAGATAGTCAAACATTTTCGTTTTCTATCTTTTACTCTTTCTAGTCATATTCATAAAACAATCAAATTTATCTCTTAGTTATGGAACTTAAGTCATCCATTGTTCTCCATTTGTTTCACTTACCTTGCCTAGGCATTCCATACTTGTGGCCTCATTAGTCAATTTATTACTCAAATAAAACAAAACATGCAACTCCAAAGGATGGTACTCACTCCATCAACCATTCTCAAATGCAATCACCCAGGGAACTCACTCCAATCTAGGTTACACATCGGTTTTATGCCGATTCATACTCACAATATCTCATGCCTAATCTCAATAGACATATTCTATGGGGATTCTCATTCCCCAGGAGTTTCTCTACTCCTCCTTTCATAGTTATCATATACTCGTTACTTGCATCTCTCATGCACGATAATAATAATTACACAATGAATGGGTACACATGTTTATGTAACATGAGTTCCAAACATCAAAACAATTTTCTTTGTGCTATGCACATAGTAGTTTACGCATCTATACGTAAAACATACTCTAAGCGGTTTCTCGCCCTACCCCCTTAAAAGGGGTTACGCCCGCGTAACAGACCAAATGTTATTATTGAACATTAGTTCACTAATTCGGGTATCATGAAGTGTTCAACTTCAATGCGGTTAATTAACTCATAACCGGGTTTGGTTCTAGCCTCTAAGGCTTCAAGGCGTTTATGATATGCGAATTACTCACATTGTTAGGTATACTCAACCTTTGAATTACGGCCCACTAGATTTTGCTGCGTGACCTAATAACTAGAGCTTAACTCGCCCTTTTGGTATTCTCAACGTATTACTTAATCGTCGCCTGGTATCTCTTACCGTATGCGAATTCGATGAGTTATAGATTTGCTCTCCAGTACACTGGGAATTTACTTCATATTACACTGTATACCTTCGTGGTTATTCACTTAATTTTTCCCGACTTGTTGTCGGTTGAGGTCAAGCTACCACTTAGTATGTAGTGCTTCCTCGATTAATTTTATGTTTGTTTACTTGTCACTGTACAAGAATTCTTCATCTATACTACTATGCGTTACTATGTATCGGTCCTGGGACCTGTGGGTTACTGCCCACGTTCTGTGTGCATCTTTGGCCAATGGCCGCACTATTATTTCTCTAGATTCTCACTCAACAGGCTTCGTTGACATTTCTCAATTCCTGGCTCTCCCACTTGATCATTACCGCACAAGTGCAATACGAAAACACTCAGTCATACAGAGTGTAGAAGCATAAACCCTTGACAGTAAATCTCTCACGAGATAGGAATGATCATGTCTCCTTTACCACATTTCTTCATCAACTTCATATCATTATCTGAATATACTCTTACAATGGTCGCTTACTGCGTACCTTGGTCTTTCTCATTTTCATGGCATCCGCTACTACTTTAGCTTCCGCCCAGGTGTTCTCGCCATTTACGCTATGGCTCAACAAAATACACTATTCTTTAAATCTCTTTGCGCACTTGCGCACTGCTTACTCCGTAGTTCATACTGTACACATACAGTGTTCACTACTCATCCGATTATTCTATCGGTTTCCCTTTTACTGCTATCAAGCCTTCCTACATACAATCTCTGTTCGAATTACTCCTTGGCAATAAACACATGCTTAAGTATCACCACACCGCTCTAGCGGTTTCGTATTACATTCTTATGTGGTAGCCCCACTCTAAGGTAGTGGTTCATTCTCCACTATTTCTTCTCATGCCTTTATGCATAGGTTGGCAATGTTTAAATCTACAATTTGTAGTTAGTTTTACCGGCTTACAAGCCACCTCGCCCCGAGCCATGCTCTGTGCTGCTGTTTATACAAGTCTCTGCTCCTCCGTACACCATTAAATGGTTTGGAGGTATACTGGGCTCTTTAATATGGTTGACTCATCACACTTCCGTACATAGAAGTCCCTTAAGCATCTTGATATTAATTCATGCCCGCTGGCAATCTAGGGTATCCCGTGTTACGTGGGATCCCTTCGGGTTCTACCCGAGTGTTCATTTTAACACTTGTGTTCTCAACACGATATCTCGTTCAATTACTATTGACTCTGGCACCCTTCACGGATTGCTCCAGGGTGTTACTGAGTTGCGCCATTACATCTGGCTTGAACTCTTGGGTATGTTCAGTTTCTTACTCCGCCTTGCGGTTATGCATACTTTGAATTATCCCGTTTGGGTTGTGGCGTCTCCCGTTCTTGGGTAGACTATTAATTCTTTCTCCTTGACCTTCTTGGTCAGGTCGTCATTTCCTTCAGTGAAGTATACTATGGGAATTCTATCCCGTTTATTGGACATTAATATGTTCATATTAGGCATTCGCCTTACTGTTTACGCTGGGTATTCATTCCAGTTATCGTTGTGACTTCTGAGACATATTCAATGTCTATACTTAGTACTCGGTGCTTCTCGCACCTTCAACTCTTTAGTTATCCCTTTGGAATGTGTTCTTGACTCCTTTCGCTTGTAAGCTTCTCTGTGTTTTTCGATTATTCGAGGTGTCCAACTGTTTTGGTTTGAACTTATCTCACGGTCCGTAGTATGGAGTCGACTACTTCCCGTGTTCCGCACTCTACTTGTATACATACATGGAGTATCTTATTGATACGTTGCCACTTACCTGACTAACTCATAATTGGTCTGTCAGGTCCGCAAGCTCCTTCGGAGTGCGGTCGTTCTATGTCTCATTTGTGTACACTTGGAGTGTCGGTCACACGCCTAGGTGAAGTATTCTGTCGCCAACTCCTCTTATATCGTCCTATTATAACTTATCGTGGTACTCTGGTTTAGTTTTAAAAATTTGAGGATTTTTGAAAAAGATTTTGCGCTTGAAGAAAAACTTGGGTTTGAAAGTAAGATCTTCATGGCATTTCAATGCCGACTGCTCCTTACCGAGTCCAGCTTCTCGCTGACTGGTATGTGCTTTATGCAATGATTAGGCCATTAGGCCTTTTTAAGGTTTCGTTTCACAATTCTTAGGGTTTGTGGTGTTATATCGGTTTCCTTAGCCATCCACATACCCTGCTAAGTACTCATTGCTTGTTAAGGTTCTTCTTAGCTGTCCGTTATCACTGCACTTGCCGAGGCAAGTGCGCGGTACAGGCGGCTTTTGGGTTAACTCATACCGGTCACGGTATAGTTCTCATTGAATTCGATAGCCTTGTCGGCTCTTCCTTTGATCCTTTGGTCGGATAACTGCTCGTCGGAGCTGCTACTTGTTCATCTTGACATGACTGTCATCCATTTAGGTGCTTCTCCACTCTCGGAGTCCCTTAGTTACTTAGTTCTATGTTCTACCTCGTTTCTCGTTCCCACGTCTTTACAGTGGTTACCGAGGTTTAAGTCATTTAGGCACTACTGTTGTAGTCGTATTCGGGTATATCCCGTAGTTATACTTGTAGCTGTCTAAGCTATGCCAGCTGGGTATTGCAACCTCTTCGGGTGTGGCAGGGTGGGTTTATCTACTCTTGACTAGATTCTTAGTAAGTTGATAGACCGTTGGTGGCATTATTTAGTTATGGCGGTCCGTAGACATGTGTCTCGGTTTGGTTGCTTCTCGTTAATCTACCTTGTTGCGCGGTTAGTACTTCCTTCCTGCTGCTGCTCGGCTAGCTAGGTTCTCGCGACTGCTAAGCATGTCGCCCCAAGCTGCCACAGATTCCGGTCTCCTTGGATTAGGATTTCTCGATCTCTCGCCATTGAGTGCGGTTATTGTCGTTCCAGCGGGATCCATCTCCGGGATTTCCGGTTCCCTGGATCTATCGCATGACAGGTTCTGGTTCATCTTGAAACATTTAATCACTGCCAGATCGGGGTTTCCCGTCTCTCCGGCGTTCTTTCCCAAGCTTTTAATACGGGGGTTGTGGGGGGCGGGTATGGTATTGTAGGTATCCAGACTATGCTGGAAGTTCCTATCTAGCGCATCTCTCACGCTACCACTCAACCCTTAGCCCTAAGTCTCTAATTCCTAACTCGGTATTTCCTAAGCTCGGTATTTCCAGTCATCAGAGCGATACTTCGCTCTGATACCATCTGTAACAGCCCAGTCTTAACCCACATGTGAGATATTGTCCGCTTTGGGCCGCAGCCCGCACGGTTTTGTTTCTGAGGGTGATGTACTCACACCACTCAAAAGGCCTCTCACCAGAGTGGCCCAGCGGAAGCGGGAAGCCCTCTACTCGGTGGATATTGTCCCCAGTCTCGGGGTTTTGTTCCGGAGGGTGATATACTCACACCTCTCCAGAGGCCTCACACAAGGGGAGAGTATCCCCACACCTATAAGGCGTGGTTCGTGCTCTCTCCCGATCGATGTGGGAGGTGACCCCTACTCTGGGTATCACACTAAGCATCCATTAATACTTATTTATAGTTATTTAATCAACTATAATTTTTACGGGTCCGTTTGACCACTTAAAGTCACGTTTTCGGGTTTTCTCGAAAGACGTGCTTAAAAACTCCGTTAGCGTTTTAATCCATTATTTGGATCCGTTTTCTTCGGGAATCATTCCCGTATATTAATTAGGCCTAACTAAGCCTTAGGAATCCATCTCGGACCCTTACAAGATCATATTTCTCTTATTTTCATTTATTGCGCATTTTAGCGTTTTTTGCTTTCTAAGCGTTTTCTCTTTACTTTTGGTTTTATTCTCTTTACCAATACTCTTTAGGCACCATTAGGCCTTTAGAATTTTTATTAGAGTAATTAAATCACCATTATTAGGTCCGGGGTATTAAAATAAATGCGTCTCACCAGAGTGGCCCAGCGGAAGTGGAAGCCCTCACACAGGTGGATATTGTCCCCAGTCTCAGGGTTTTGTTCCGGAGGGTGATATACTCACACCTCTCCAGACGCGTCTCACCAGAGTGGCCCAGCGGAAGCGGAAGCCCTCACACAGGTGGATATTGTCCCCAGTCTTGGGGTTTTGTTCCGGAGGGTGATATACTCACACCTCTCCAGACGTGTCTCACCAGAGTGGCCCAGCGGAGGCGGAAGCCCTCACACAGGTGGATATTGTTCCCATACTTGGGGTTTTGTTCCGGAGGGTGATATACTCACACCTCTCCAGACGCGTCTCACCAGAGTGGCCCAGCGGAAGCGGAAGCCCTCACACAGGTGGATATTGTCCCCAGTCTCGGGGTTTTGTTCCGGAGGGTGATATACTCACACCTCTCCAGAGGCCTCTGACAAGGGGAGAGTATCCCTACACCTATAAGGTGTGGTTCGTGCGCTCTCCCGGTCGATGTGGGAGGTGACCCCTACACTGGGTATCAGAGCCAGGCCCAAGTCGGTGTGCCAGCGGGGACGCTGGGCTCCCAAGGGGGGGTAGAGTGTGATACCCAGTGTAGGGGTCACCTCCCACATCGACCGGGAGAGCGCACGAACCACACCTTATAGGTGTGGGGATACTCTCCCCTTGTCAGAGGCCTCTGGAGAGGTGTGAGTATATCACCCTCCGGAACAAAACCCCGAGACTGGGGACAATATCCACCTGTGTGAGGGCTTCCGCTTCCGCTGGGCCACTCTGGTGAGACGCATATGGAGAGGTGTGAGTATATCACCCTCCGGAACAAAACCCCAAGTATGGGAACAATATCCACCTGTGTGAGGGCTTCCGCTTCCGCTGGGCCACTCTGGTGAGACGCGTCTGGAGAGGTGTGAGTATATCACCCTCCGGAACAACACCCCGAGACTAGGGACAATATCCACCTGTGTGAGGGCTTCCGCTGGGCCACTCTGGTGAGACGCGTCTGGAGAGGTGTGAGTATATCACCCTCTGGAACAAAACCCCAAGTATGGGAACAATATCCACCTGTGTGAGGGCTTCCGCTTCCGCTGGGCCACTCTGGTGAGACGCGTCTGGAGAGGTGTGAGTATATCACCCTCCGGAACAACACCCCGAGACTAGGGACAATATCCACCTGTGTGAGGGCTTCCGCTGGGCCACTCTGGTGAGACGCGTCTGGAGAGGTGTGAGTATATCACCCTCCGGAACAAAACCCCGAGACTGGGGACAATATCCACCTGTGTGAGGGCTTCCGCTTCCGCTGGGCCACTCTGGTGAGACACGTTTATTTTAATACCCCGGACCTAATAATGGTGATTTAATTACTCTAATAAAAATTCTAAAGGCCTAATGGTGCCTAAAGAGTATTGGTAAAGAGAATAAAACCAAAAGTAAAGAGAAAACGCTTAGAAAGCAAAAACGCTAAAATGCGCAATAAATGAAAATAAGAGAAATATGATCTTGTAAGGGTCCGAGATGGATTCCGAAGGCTTAGTTAGGCCTAATTAATATACGGGAATGATTCCCAAAGAAAACGGATCCAAATAATGGATTAAAACGCTAACGGAGTTTTTAAGCACGTCTTTCGAGAAAACCCAAAAACGCGACTTTAAGTGGTCAAACGGACCCGTAAAAATTATAGTTGATTAAATAACTATAAATAAGTATTAATGGATGCTTAATAACCATTAATATTAATTAAACGAGAAAATTCTGAAAAACGGGCCCGGTAAGTGAATAGTGCCAAAACCGGGAGACGAGACGCGTTTAATTTGAAAAGACGAAAAAATGACCCGGGCGATTAATTAATGTGGGCCGGTTTTAATTAATATGTACACACTCATTAATAGCTTGGTAGCTATTTAGTAAGAAGATGACAAGGAAATAAAGTAAAAGGGGGAATAGTTAAAAGTAATATTAGTACTCTCTCTCCCTCTCTTTTCTTTTCATTCACGTTTCTTTCCTTCCCCCACCAGAGCTTCTTCTTCCTTTGCCTCTGTAAATGGCGATTTCAAGAGCAAGCAAACAGCCCCTCTTCTTCCTCCTCAAACTTTCTCATTTCTTCACCGAATCGCACAAAAATTGTACCGTTAGATTCGTATCGGCGAGGGCTACGTTTTCCACCCCTCAAAGTCTTGATTCCTCCACCTTCACTTCCATGGGTATTTTGTCTTTTGAAGCTTAAGGAGATGATTTTGACTCTCCTTCACCACCTTGATGCTCGAAGGTAAAAATAAAAGCAAGAGTTTCATCCTTTGTAACTTTTCCTTGCAAAATCCTGAATTTCCCAACGTTGGAATTTTTCTCCATTTCAGTCGGCTTCTCCATGCTCCTGGGGAGTGTTGGAAATTCCATCATTTGATTGTCAAGCTCTCCTTTTGAATACTCTAAGGTAATATCTAAGCTAGAGCCTAAAAACTAGTTCTTGAAATACTAGTTTTTGTGTGGAAAAAATTGAATTAATAAGCTTGAAATGTGTGTATGGGGATATGATTGTAGATGGCAATCTAGACCCCCCCCCCCCTTGTGTGTTGTGAAAACAAGAAGAGAAAGAGGGAGCAAAAGAAAGATGAAGAAGAGAAGGAAAAACCGAAAACAAAACAAGGTAAAGCTCACCTTGTGTTGATTTTATTTGACTTGTAAACAGATTTTAGAGTTGAATTAATGCTCTTGAATGGGTGTAGTTGTGATACTACAATGATGTTAGTTGAATGAGATTGTTTTAATGTGGTTTAAGTGTGCAAATAAACCTAAAAGCTAAGCTAGTGTATATGTGTGAACAAGAGGGAATTTGGTGTATTGCGGTTGTTGATGCTTGATGAAACAGGAGTGAAGATTGTGTATATGGGTTGATTTAAGTGTGGTGAATATGCTAAAGAGGTAGGAAAGTGCTGTCAAAATTCCTTGGAGATTATGATCTTGAGTGTTTCATTTAAAGGAAGAAACAAGGAGGTTTAAGTGAGTGGTTAATGGTTTGGAAAACCAAACTTTGAAGGAGAGTGGGTTAGGAGTAAAAATAATGCCATGTGAGTGCTTGGAATGGAATCAGTAAGTGAGGTTTGAATGGTTTAATGAAGAAACCAAATCTGTTACAATCTGGTAGAAAACAAGAGAAAAACTAGTTTGTAAGTGTAAAAGAATCTAAGTGAAATTAACTAGAATGGTGAGTGTACTTGGTGCTTGGTTTAAGGTGGTTTAGGTGGGTAATTAGGTGCTAAAACATGAGGGTTATAGTTGGTGAAGATTGGGTAATTAATGGGCTAAGATAGGACCTTGAACAGAGGTAGAAACTGTCAAATTTGCAAAATCTGTAGCAGGGTCCGGGACTTAGGTCCAGGACCAAGTCCCGGACCACCCCATAAAATACCCCCGAGAGTTTTCTGATTGTTGGGTCCGGGACTTAAGTTCTTGCCCATGTCCCGGACCACCCCCTTAATTCTGCCCGAGAATTTTCCCACATTGTGGTCCGGGACCTAACTCCTGCATAAAGTCCCGGACCAAGTGAAATAAATGGCCGAGAGTTATACCTTGTAATGGTCCGGGACTTAGGGTGGGGACCAAGTCCCGGAGCACCCCCAGAAACCTACAGAGGGCATTTTAAAGGTTGTAAATGGTGGGGGTTTGAATGTTATTGATGTTATAAGATGTTAAGGCCTTGTTTGGTGACATGTAAAGGCCATAGGAAGTGTAAGAAAGTGTTAGAAGTGATTGAGAAGTGAGAACTCAAATTAACAAGAGTAAAACCGGGATAACGGGTTAACGGGGTAAGTACGGGAGTAGCATTTAATTATGTACCGTATGATCTTAGTATTAACAATAATGTTTGAAACATTATCAGAGAGTCGTGCGTGACCCGAGCATGGTGAGATGACACGGTAAAGTGAAAACCCCGGTGAAAGGTATGATTTTCTCATGCCCCGTATGCTAACCGAGTTACTCTGATTTGTGTGTTTGTGTGCCGGCTTAATCAAGATTAAAGCATGAAAATAATCCCTTGTTTGATTATGTATGCCTTATTGTATGTTGTATGAACTAACATACTTGTATGCCGGTGTGGTCTAACATAGTGCATAGACCGACTCATAGAGATTAGTGATTGACTAGAAACCCGTAGATCGGGTAGTCTCATGAACAATGGTAATATGCAAACACACACAAGCTATCGATTAAAGTATAACGATAACGCAAACATATGAACTCCCTAGAATGTGAGGAGATGTACGGGTTGAGTAAATACCCGATAACGGTTAGAAAACCTTATTGAAACAATCCACGAAATAAATATGAGTGGAGAGATAAATGAACCTCCATCGAGAGGATTGAAGTTAGTCCAATAATGTGAACTTATAAGAAAGGTAAAAGAGACCTAAGGGACTATGTAACTCCCTTGAGACATGGTCGACCTCCTATATGAGGATTTTACCCGGTATAAGAAAATATCCGAATGTATATGTGTATGATCGTGAGGGTAACCCTTAAACCTAAGATTACCCGAATTAAAGTAAAGTTCCCAAAGTCATTAGAAACATCAAGAGTGATGCTTCTAGACTAATATATATAAAATTATTATAACTCCGAGAGAGGAGTGTATGGGAATGTGCGTAGTCCGAGAGTAGTCGGACCTATGTAAATAGAGATAGGAACAAAGAGAGAGTTCCAGGAGCTAGTTGAGCCTTCCCACCATGCTAGACCCAGAGTAGGGTCGAAACCGGGGAAGTAAGACTATGCTTGAGAGCCTTGAGTTTTGGCCTAAGTATGTATTAAGAGTAACAAGCGTGACGTAGGAGACCTGTAGTGTCTCGAGAATCGACAAGAGCTTGAGTATGAATAACCCAAGAGTGTGGGTGAGATAATGAGTATGAATAACCCAAGAGTGTGGGTGAGATAATGATTATAAATAATCCAAGAGTGTGGGTGAGATAATGAGAATATGTAACCCGAGAGTGTGGGTGAGTATAGTATAAGTAGCCCAAGAGAATGGGTTTGTATATGAATAAGTAACCCGAGAGAGCGGGTGAGGTATTGAATAAGTAAACAAGGCTTAGTGAGGTATAACCCTCAAGGCCTAAGAGTAAACATATACAACTAGCAACCTTGTTATGTTAGTTAGGAATTGTGCTCCGTGATTGGATGTAGACTCCTTGTGTAATATACATGTATATGGCATTGCTATGATGCATGTTGTTTGATTAAAATGAACTCCATGTATATCCGACCCAAAGTAGTCGGCGTACCGCGGTTACCACGCGGTATATGCGAAATTCATATTCAGCGTAAGCTGACCCCCTAGGGGGAACGTTTTTAGTGCGCAGGTACTTGAAGCTGACCACCGTTCGAGAGAGTAGGACGGGGACTGCTATGAAGCATGGGTAGTTAGATTGTAATCACTTATGCATTTGAATGAGGTGTAAGTCCGAGTATGTTATCGGCATCCGTGTATTGTAGACTCGGTATAGTATAGTAAGGAAATGAATTGAGTATTGTATAGTGTACTCGGTTGTTCCAGTCCATCAGACCGTTACTGTATGTGAGTTAGGCCTGGTTAGCCATGAGGGTGGCTAACGGTGTTGTATCACCCTCTGTTGTATTAGAATTCCGCTGCGAGTTTAATGGTAAATTGTAACAGTTTAAGAGGTAATTATGAGATTAGCAGTTGGGGTGTTACAAAAATGGTATCAAAGCCAGGCCCAGGTCGGTGTGCCAGCGGGGACGCTGGGCTCCCAAGGGGGGTAGAGTGTGATACCCAGAGTAGGGGTCACCTCCCACATCGATCGGGAGAGAGCACAAACCACGCCTTATTGGTGTGGGGATACTCTCCCCTTGTGTGAGGCCTCTGGAGAGGTGTGAGTATATCACCCTCCGGAACAAAACCCCGAGACTGGGGACAATATCCACCGAGTAGAGGGCTTCCCGCTTCCGCTGGGCCACTCTGGTGAGAGGCCTTTTGAGTGGTGTGAGTACATCACCCTCAGAAACAAAACCGTGCGGGCTGCGGCCCAAAGCGGACAATATCTCACATGTGGGTTAAGACTGGGCTGTTACAGTCCGACCCAGGGGTCCGACCCACAGTTGGGTCGGACGGCCTCTGTTGGTCACCGTAATTGTTTCTGGAATGGTCCGACCCAGTTGGATGGGTCGGAAATGGGTTGGACGGGACCTTTTCATCAGACAGAGAACTTACTGGAATGGTCCGACCCATAGGTTGTGTCGGACGGCCCCAGCTTATGTAAAAAAATTAAAAAAAATAATAGTAACATAGATATATGTATATATGTATGTATATATGTAGGTAAGTACATAAGTAAGGACCTTAGTAATATACCATTAATGTGACACCAATGGTAGGAAAGTAAGTGTATGAGTAGGAAATCAAGTATGAAAGTAAACAAGTATGTAGAGAGTAAGAGAACATTAAGTATACCGAGATGACGTGGTTAACTATGGGCGCATTAGTCGTTAAACAATTATATTACCCCGATGTTAATGGAAACAATTGTGATGTTACCAGTTGTCCGAGAATTATTCAAATAATATAAGAGGACACAATAGAGTGGACCGCGGTGACAGGTATGGTTTTCTTGCAATCTGTGTCCTACCGGATTACACCGGCTTGTATGCCAATGTGTTTTTCTGTGTGTTTGCCACCTTGCAAGATAAAGCATGAAATGAGTTTATAGTAATTCATTATTATGGCGTAATTAATTCCGATACCGTTTAACCTTAATTATGGGTTAAATAATAGTTAACCGACTTTAGGTTCACATAAGAGATCGGTATTCGGAACAAACGTCCCAACCCACGGGAACATTCTAACTACGGCTATCCGTGCGTTAGTGTATGTTGTGATTAAGTGTGATGTATGTGACTTGTTCAGTATGTTGTTGTTATTGGATACTGTTATCCGTGTTGTTGAAATGGGGTGCGATTCCCTTATGTGATTGACAGAGTTAGTAAAACTATGTGATGTATGTATGTGATAAGTTCCATAAAGGAACCTTTAACAATAGGTATATGTTATGTAAGGTGAGGAATCCGGTCGTTCCAGTCGCGCGTGTTGTTTGGGAGTTGATGTATATATGTGAATTAACTCCCATCCTGTTATGTTAAGGGTTGTTTTCCTTCATTGGATTTCGACCTCCCATTAGCTTAGCCAAAGCTTACCTACCCAACTTCCAATCGGGTAGGGGGAAATCATGTTTAATGTTGGTAGGGTGTTGATGCCTAAGTTCGCTTCGACTCCCTCTTTAATATGTTACGGTTGTTTTTCCTCCTTGAATTACAACCACTCACAAGCTTAACCAAGGCTTACCTACCTCATCATTGTTAGAGTTAGGGGGAAATTGAGCAAGGTGTGATCGGTCCTATATGAGGCCGCCACACCTAAGTAAAGAAAATGTATGTATGTTGTGCTCGGGCTTATATCACCCCGACACTCCCTTAGCAAAGTTTATGTTCTCTAAGAAGAATGGAATTAAGTTGTGTGTATGTTATCAGGTGAGGTGTATGGTTATGTTGTGTGTGCAAACCTTGTGTTTGTGTCCTACTAAGGGATGTTTGCTTTTAAGCATGAAGTATGTGTGTAGTTGTGTATGTTTAAATAAAATCAATCACATGCTAAGACGACAATTAGTTGTGCGTGGCCCGGTAGCATGCGGGCTGCGGGATTACCATACCAGCAAAGGTGCTGAGCCCCTTGGGGGCCACCCTTTTCTTCTCTTTCCTGTTTCAGGTGCAAGGAACTGGAGGCCGTTCGAGAGTAGGACGGGGTAGTTGATTGTATGTGGGAAGTCATGAAAATTGTGGATGTACTGTAGGTGTAGTAAGACCGAAATTGTATCGGCGTTAGTTGGTAATTACTCGGTACAGTTGTAAAGTAAGTGGATAATGACTGTTGGACATGGAACGGGTTTATGTGTAGTTGCTCGGGAGTTTAGTCCATCAAACCGGTACAATGTATGTATGTTAGCCTTGTTAGCCACGTGGGTGGCTAACGGCGTGTAACACCAAGGAGTTAAGTTATGTCGTGAGTTGTGATTTCCGCTGCAAGGTGTTGTTAAGTGTGTTGTTAGTAGTTGGGGTGTTACATTTAATTTGTCTAACAATGTTTCTTAAGGACTTAGTTAGCCTTAGGAAACCATAATTACATATTTAATTAACAATTAAAGGTTTGGGGTATTTCAATCTACCCCCCTTAAAAGAACTTTGCCCTCTAAGTTCACAGCTTCCCACACACCTTTTAAATTAGAACTCGGGGATTACTTGCAAGATTTAGCTTCCATAACCAAACATACTTTTACATACAACCTTAGACTTAACGGTCTGGGTAACATAACCATATCCATAACATAACATACCTTACATAATAACCTCGGACTCAACGGTCCGGGTAACACGACCACACCCATAACATACCCATAGTTGTATTACATAACAACCCTCAGACACTCCAGTCTAGGTAACCCAACAACATTTAGACTCATAGGTCTGGATAACATTTATTACACATACCACACAACATGTCTTAGCATGTATAGCAAACGAAAATACCTTTTCCATCTCTTCATAGGCTCGGTCCTAAGACCACAGGATGTCACAATCCTCAAGTCCCATGTCGAGTACATATACACTGTGATCCGGCAGAACCCAGTCGCGATGGACACCTTCTGGTCCCCGTTCCTTTGGGAGATCAAAACATTCACTTACTTTTTAACATATACTTCTCATGTCACCGGTCCGAAGACAAAGAAACTCATGAGCAAGTAATACAAAAATATTCTTAACGAGGTTAATAGGAGAAGATCCTTTATTTAAAAGTATCGATTGAAAATCCTTTTGAAAATAAAAATTGAAAATCTTTTTTTAAAACGCAATACAACTCCAAGTTCAATTTATGCTCATTGCATCCTTTCTTAACGTAATTATTTGTGACTACTTATAGGGAGCTTCAAGAGTCATCCAACCCTGATGTGATCAGCATCAGTGTTGAACTATCCCTCCACCCCAATTTGTGTTCGGCTTCCCTTGATCGCATGCAAACCAAGTTCCACCCCCACTTTAATTTCACACCAGCAACTAATTCAATCATTTACCATTTTCTATCTTTTAATCCTTCTAGTCATAATCACAAAGCAACACATCTCCAAGGGTGGAACTCAGTCCATCAACCACATTCCAATTCAACTTTAAACAAGTTACCTAGGGAATTTAATTCTCACTAGGTTCTATATCGGTTTCATACCACATCATACATTACAATACTGTATATATATATAAATATATATATATATCAAAATACAATACACTATATTATACTTAGTATTATATGAACATATATTGTCGGGGTTTTAGTTCCCCGGGAGTTTCTTTACTCCCTTACACTTTAGCTCTCACACATAGGTTAACAAAGTAGGTTAGGTACACTTATCACAATGGTATTCGCATCTTCTATGCACAATTAACATAATTTAACCATGAATGAATGCGTATGTTCATGTAACATACGCACCAATCATCAAATCAAATTATTTTGTGCTATGCACATCATAGTTCACGTACACTTGTACATAAACATACACTAAGTGATTTTGCGCTCTACCCCCTTAAAAAGGATTACGCCCACGTAATCAATCACTGAACATTGGTTTAAAATGTTCTGCCGTCGTGAAGTGTTTTAACTTCCACACGGTCTATTATACAATGTGTTCTGACTAGAGGATCTCAACCATATTGGCGGTTTTGTCCCTGAACCAAGAATTCTCATCGGAGTTTGTTTACTCATAACCGGTTTCGGTTCTGGCCTGTCAGGTTTCTAGGCGTTGATAATTAGCCACTTGCTTGTATTCACTATGCATATTCAACATCTGAATCATGGGCTCACTAGCTTCTGTTGCGCGACCCTGATAACTTTAGAGATTAGTTTGCCCCATTCGCTATTCGTAATGTATTGTACATCTCCCATTTATCACCTTTATCTTGTGAAGAACGGTTTCCCAACCAATGTAACACCCCACTCATAATCACGTAATAATCACTCACGTGGCATTAATTAAAAACGTCTCGCTGTGGAAGTCACACGGTAACAATGTCACTTGGGTGTCACATGCCATTACTCGCCCATACGAGTAAAGAAGCATAAATAAATTAAATAACAAATGACATTGGTAATACATACATAGCCGCAGTGATAACGAGATACTAACCTATACAACAATCTAAACCAAATGTAACTATAACGACAAGTGAGTGCCTAGGTATTCCCAAATGTATACACGTTATAAACGTATTGAACAAATGGACATCCTAATACAATGTGGATTCTCGTGTGGTAAAAAAAACCCCTAACTACCCGGATCCCGCTCTTCGGCTTCCATGAAAATCATCACCTTCAGCAATGCCATAAAGGCTCAATGATAAATGCTGAGTATGTCGGGCCTGGACCCTATTGGTCACTTAATAGTCATGGTCGCCATTATTAGGTTCGTTACATGCTTTACCGGTGTACAGGTATATAAAGCAGTAAACATATGAATGATGGTAAAATAAACAGTTAAAGCAAACACTACAATTCACACACAACAACACACAACACAATATAACACAACAACAACAATAAACGAGTAGCCGTTAGTAACGGTCTGGTTATTTAGTTAATCACAAGACCCCCCAGGTCCTCATCACATCATCACACAATGTCAGTGGGTGTCAAGTTAGGACAACCCAAATTTTGTATTTTATTATGGATAGTCGTCTTGGTGGCACCATCAGCAGTGCACTCCGCCCAAAGATATAAGATCTCGGGACTTCCTCTTTGCCTAAAAGGCATCATTTAGTTTGGGACCAAAGGCCGAGTACCAATAATGGTAAGAATTGACCAACGGTCTATGTAGGCTCGTGGCATCATTAGAGTCTAATCCCGATCCAGAAAAAATACTCCAGAGATCTCTCTGAGCAGCCAGTTTGTCTGTGACTAACCTGGGCTTATTCTCCTCCACCAATGTTTAATTGTGTATTTAATTAGTTAGTCGAATACCGAAGGTATAATCTTTTTGTTATAATGAGTTCACATATCACTTAGCCGCCCTAAGGGTCTTACGCATGCCTAGAAGTCATCTAGGTCATATACATGTTATAGTCGTGCTCTAGAGACCGACAATGTCGTGTCCTGTACCTAAGTAATTTACTTAGGTTAGTATACATATTTACCATCATAGTATTAGGTGCGTCAAATCAGTTAATAGCAATCACATCACATTTAACGTTTATGTGTTTTATATAAGTCAATCTATAGTCGACGTAGTATTAGTCCCGAAGGACGTTTGCGCACATTTAATGATGCGGTAATTTAAACAGATACACATCACATAACATAAACACAAACACTTACACACATACATGCATCACACTCATTATACAACACACATATCTGAGCCCGAGGAATACCTCACGACATCTTAGATCAGACCCCTTTACATACCGTTCACCAATGACCTGGGTTGCGCAGTAGACCACTAGCTCGTCAAGCGCCTTCGTCGGTGATACGATCTAGATACGCAAACACACTATAAGTCAATCCACAAGACTTATTTAAGCTCAGTAAATCCGAATAGCACAAGTAATCCCGACATTTCATCCCCGGATTTTAACAATTATTTGTTAGAGTACCGTTATATGAACTCGTCACTCGTAGTACGTATTAATTATCAACGCTCGGGTTTATTTAAAATGAGTCAGTTATAAAAACGTCTTAGTTATAGCGTTTTCAAAACGTTAGGATTAATTCCTCATATACACGAGTATATGAATATATATTCACGTTTATACTTACGTATTAATTTAACAGTTCCGGTTAGGTATACGAATACACGATTATAATATATATAGTTGCATGTATTCATGCAACGTTAATTCGCATCGTATTATGCATATGCACTGATGTTTTACGGTATGAATATTTAACCATTTAATATTGTACCATATATTATACATCTTTTTATTCATCTTAATAAACTATACTTTAATTTTGTAATTGTATGACTTATAGTATATAGTTATACTAATGTCATAACACTTGTCATTTATTATTTCAAGTAACACCCCATCTCTAAATACAATGATCGTCGCCCTTAGTCCATCGCGTACATTAACAACACAGCGGAAAAGTTCTACTAAATTGGTGTTACCGCCGTTAATCACCCACGTGACTAACTACGCCTATTCTCTTAACAAGTCAAGGTCTGACTAACCGGATAATTACTCGAGCATCTAAAACATTACAATTCATAAACCACAACTTATACCGAGTATCTCCTTTTCTAATACATCATACTAACATCTCCTCAATATACTAAACGAGTGTACATGCACAACTCGTGTAACAAATGTAAAAGCAACCCGAAGTATTCTACCCGCTCCCACTCTCAGGTTGAGTCCTCGTCTGGCACCTACCTGTAAAGTTTAAATCACAGGCCCCAAGGGGCTCAGCACATGGCTGGTACAGAAAACGTGCAGCCCACAAGCTAGCAGGGTTACACACGACTAATTTGTCGTATACATGCAATTGTTTATTCATACAAATAATAATAAGAAGTACGATAACAAACAACACATTTATGTGAAACATTCACAGCTCAAATAAATCGAACGTCGTAATGGACGCCCATTAATGAGTAAGTTTGATTGCTAACTCCTAAGGCCTGAGAATTGTTTAGTTCTCGTGTTTGACCATACCTTATAAGTGTCAACCGTTCTCTTAATAGAACTGGTTGTTCTCTAACTGAATTGTTTATTTTTGTCGGGTCAAGGTAACCCTAGCCAATGAGTTATTAGCTCCATTGGGTTAATAAACATTAATTCTTAAGTTATGAGGGGTGTAGGCTTGACCCTCCCGCACCTCCTGAATTTGCCTCCCACCTCGAAGTGTTCACTCGAGCTGGTCGGGTCTGTTTGTCGACCCTAGGCGACAAGTCGTAGATGAGCCATATGCGGAAGACAGATCTGATACAGATGCTGAAATACCCAAAACTTAGATATGGTGTTTAAGTGATAAACTAAGATATAAGGAGGCTAAATATGCCTTAGAAACATTAAGAAACATTTTTAATAAAAAAGAAAACATAAGGGAACACCAAAAGAGCAGTTTGAGCAAAACGTGCTCTAAGCTTGGAGAGACTTGGGTGAGCACCCAAATATCATTATTAGACCTTAGTAATATCCTAATGGTCATTTTTAACCAATTACCAAAGAAAACCAAAATCGAAAACAAGTTAAAACACAAAATGTGCTTTAAGGAGTCTTAAAGCACATTTTTGAAAAAATTATCTTGTAAATGGGTTTTGAGTGGCTAAATGTCCATCATTACTCTTTATATAACATGTGTACTAATTAGTATCACATTAGGAAGTCTAAATCAATGGGAAATCAAAAATTTCACAATTATGTGCCTTGTTTAGTGAATAGTAATCAAATAGTGCCTAGTTTAGTTTTTAGTCAATTTAGTTTAGTTAGTTGGTCAAACAAGACCATGACTAGCTTAATTAAAGGGGGTGGCCGGTTTTTAAGGTGATGATTCACCACATGAGCAAATAAGAAAGGAAATTATAAGATAAAGTAAAACTACTATTTGCTTTTTACATAAATATCTTACCTTACTTACCTCTCTCCTCATCTCTTCATTCTTCATCTTCTCCACCGATTTCTCTTGCTCTCTTTCTTCTCTCTCACGTAAAACTCAACCTCCATGCTAGCTCCATCTAGCTTTGATCACTACTTGCTCATTTTAGCTCCGAAACCAAAACAAAATACATATTCTTCTTAGTTAGCTCAAGCTCCTTCTTTCTATCTTTTCAAAACTTCAAGAGCTTTGATTTGGTGCCAAGCCAAACCACCATTATAGGAGGAAACTCAAGCTTGGAGACTCCATTGGCTTCTCCATTCTCTTAAGGTAAAGAAAGTGTAAGAAAATCTAGGTTTCCATCACTTTTCTTCATGACCGAAAATACATACTCATGGGGCTTCATTTTAATGCCTTGTTCTAGCTTGTTTTCTACTCTACAAAGGATAAAGGAGGTCCTACTTTACTCATATCCAAGCTTGTCTTGAGAAACCAAGGTAAAACAATCAACTTAATACCTTAAAGCACATTTTTAACCTTGGGTTTGTTCCTTAAGGTTAATATGTTACCTAGCACTCATTGGAGTCATTGAATATTGGTTAGAACATTGGAAAGGAGAGTTTAAGTGGTGACCGAGATTGAGCAAGGGAAAACCTAAGGAGGAAAGTTTGTGAGCTTGTGAAAGAACAAGGTAAATTACTTACCTTAAGGTGTTTTATTGTTTATGGGAATGGGATTTAGATTTGTGATGAGTTTAGTGTAGAGTTTACATTAGGAAAGGGCTATATATAACCTAGGAGAAACAATGACTATGTTTGAGAACTTGTGACTAAGGAGCCAATGAGAAAAGAGATAGTCAAACAATGTTGAGATGAATTACAAGAAGCATTTTATTTCAATGGGAGCCTTGTTGTGTGTATTCGCAGGTTTAAGGCAAATATATGTGGAAATTCAGTGGTTAAGATTTACGCATTTAAGGGCCTAAGAGCCAAATCATTTAAGGGCCTAAGTGCCAAGCATTTTAAGTTTATACACTATATGATGATGTGGTGTAGTTTTGGTGTAAATTGTGTGTTATGATGTTGTAATGAGAATTTGAGTGATCTTGGTTGTTTGATGGTGATAAACCAAGTGTTTAAGTGTAGCAAGTGTCCTATAGAACCCATGTCAAAATTTGATGAAGAAACTTGGTGTTTAAGATGTTCTAAGGAGATTTCATGACTAAGATAATACTAGGAAGTTTAGAGGTTGTCTTGTAGGAAAAAGAGTGAGTTTAAGGTGTTCTTGTGAGTTAAAATGACTTAGGCATTATCAAGGAGAATCTTGGAGTCAAAAGAATGTTTAGGTATGCACCAAAGGCAATTTGAGAGTGTGTTTAGGAAATATGCAATCTTTTTAGGAGAAGAGTGAAGTGATGTGTTTAAAGGTGAAGAGACTTCATGTAGTTACATAAAGGAACCTAGGTATTGAAAGATGCTAGGGAGATGATGTTATGGTGGTGAGGAAGCATTTGGCATAGTGGTTATATTAGGTATGAACCACCACTTAGAAATCTGGTGAAAAACATTACAAGTGTTGGCATGATTACAAGGAAAATGCATAATGACTAAGGTGGATGTTGTTGAGTGATCTAATGTGTTTAGTGGAAGGTTTAAGGTGTATTTGAGGTGCCCAAATGAGGTTAGAACATACTAGGATACATGAGGTAAAGTTTAGAGTTAAATGGGAATTTAGAAACAAGGTTCTGGAGCCGACCGACCTTAGCGACCGGACCTGCAAGGTCGGTCGAGCTCAGTTTACACTACCGGAAAGAGTTTCTGGAATCGACCGAACTTGGGGACCGGACTTACAAGTTCGGTCGGGCTTGTATTTTGTGTGCGGATTAAGTCTCTGGAATAGACCGACCTTGGGACCGGACTTGCAAGGTCGGTCATGCCTAGAATTTTGTACTGGAATTGGTCTCTGGAATCGACCGAACTTGGGACCAGACTTGGCAAGTTCGGTCGAGCTTAAATTTCCCACGGGGAAAAACTCTCGGGAATGGACCAACCTTGGGGACCGGACTTGCAAGGTCGGTCGGGGTAGAATTTTCAAATGGTAATATGTTCTGGAATGGACCGACCTTGGGTAAGGTCGGTCGGTAAGTTCGGTCGAGCCTAAAACATAAAAAAAAAAGAAATTTTAAATTCTAAAGATGTTAATTGGTAATAGGGTATGCCATTGGTAGGGTAATAATGGTTAGGAACCTAAGGACCTAAGGAATTAAGTTAGGTTAAGTATAAACCTTAAGTTTAAAGTTAAGTTTATAAGGTTAAGTGGCAAAGACTTAAGGGGGTATCGGATGGGAATCTTTAGGGACTAAGTGAGTTAAGTAAGGTACAAATAACTAATGACCTAAAAATGAATGAATGTTTTAGGTTTGTGAATTGGGACCCCGAAGAAGGTTAAACAAACAACAGTCGACAGTGAACGGTACAGTCTTTCTTATGACCTGCTTGCTAACGAGGTGTCCCTCGGCTTGTGTGCTATCTGTTTATTTGCTATGACTAAGACAAGATAAAGCATGCAACCGGTTATACCCATTCTTGTTGTGAATGTGTTTTCTTACACTAACCCACGAGACTTGAGATTGTTACTAACTAAGGTTGGTACTTACTGAGTTAAGGATAAGAGTTAAGTGTTGGTATTTGTTGGTTTACACCCGTTAAGGTTTAACTAACACTTGGTATTTAAGACTTTCACTAACCGTAACTTGGGGTGGGAGTGAGGAATCCGGAATGGTACCGGCACATGTGTATTGGGGGAGGTCGGTATCTGAATCAGATCCGACTTCCAAATAAGACTTGTCATTAGACTCGTCGCTTAGGGTCAACAAACCGACCCGACCACCCGGACTACTGTTTGAGGTGGGAAGCACATTAAGGATGGCGTGGGGGGATCAAGCCTACATCCCCAACAAATTAAGAAAGGTAGCTTATTGCCGGATAGTGCATTGCTACCGGCTAGGGTTAACCAAGCCCTACAAAAATAAGCAACCAATTAAGAGCTAACCAATCTAAAAGTGGAACGGTTCGCAATTATAAGGTTAAGGAGATTGTGGATTTAAGGAGTTAAGATCTAACTCACTTATTAAGGGAACGCTTGTGTCGTTCATTTGCATTTGAGCTATTTATGTTCTTTGTGGTTGGTTGTTTTATTGCATTTCATATTATGATTGTTATGCTAATCAACTTCCATGCTATCGACAAATAGTCGTCATAGCCCCGTTAGCTTGGGGGCCTTGAGAGGGTCGTACCAGCATTCGTGCTGACCCCCTTTGGGGGCTGTTTTTACACCTGTAGGTAAACGGCCGATGAAGTCACACCACGAGAGTAGGAGCGGGTAGCCCTAGGTGGGACTTTATTTTGAGTACGGGTAGCGCCTGTGCACCCGTCTGTTAGTAGTTGAACTTGAGAAATATTATGTGGTTTGGAAGATACTTAAAACTCGGAAGGTGTTTGTATTTCGGATGTATGGTTGTAATTATTTAAGTAACGGTGTTTCTTGTTGATTAGACCGTGGCAAGGTCCTGGTGGTAGTTTATTTCCGCTGCGACGTTTAAGTATTATTTGTTAAGTTGTGATAACCACGATTGGCTTAGGACGGGGTGTTACAAAAAGTGGTATCAGAGCATAGTTTCGCTCTGATCAAGAAATACCGGACATAAGAAACCACCGAGCTAGGATATGAGTTAAGAAATAAGTGATGGGTTAAGGGTGTGAGCTGTTAGTGTGAGTAGAGTCAGGTGACCACTAATAAGTGTGGATCGTCTTTACCGTCTACGGACGTTATAAATTCGTTAACCGAAACAGTGGTGGATACGAATCTAATGTGAGTTGTGATTGTTCAGATGTTAGGAAGGAGAGGCCGAGGCCGTGGTAGAGGTGAGGATGCTTCAGAGATACTGGAAGGGCAGACGATCGCAGAGATCGTAGCTGCCGCATTAGGGCACATGGGCTATCAGCCTGGTGTGGGTGCACCACCTCCACCGCCACAACCCCGGGAACCGAATTGGGTGAAGAGCCTTGCAGACCTTCGACCCGCACATTTTAAGGGGGAGACTGATCCCGCCAAGCTCGAGGCGTACATCTCTGAGCTGGAGACCGCCTTTGAGACCCTTGATGTCCCTGCTGGGATCAAGGTGCGTCTAGCTGCGTTCTACATGAAGGGGGCAGCAGGCAATTGGTGGAAGCTGGTGAGGGTCGAGCATATGGCCAATCCAGAGTTCGGCTGGGAGCAGTACACCGCCTTACTACGAGCAAAGTACTACCCCGCCCATGTCCAGACGAAGAAGCGCTTGCAGTTAGATGCGCTTAAGCAGACCGACAAAATGACGGTGGACGAGTATTACACAGAGTTCACCGCCTTGCTCCATCTTCTGCCAGGTCTTGGGTATTCAGACTAGATACTGGTGGACCTCTTCTATGGCGGGCTTAGCCATCGACTCCGCTACGGCATGGGGCCGACGAGTTATACTACCTTACAGGTAATAAGAATGAGTAAGATATAATTAAGTGAATAAGATTTAGTTTGTGAGAAGTAAGAGGAACTAATACCTTGGGAAGCAGGAGTGCTACCATGCCGCTGCTAAGGTTGAAATAACCGTCCAGCTGAGGGACGAGGATAATGCCAAGAGGAAGAATGCTGGGAAGAGTACAGAACACCAAGGGCAAGGTGGGTACAAGAAACAGAAGTACCAGCCTCAAGCCCAAAAGAACCAGAACCAAAAAGGAAAGGAGGAAAAGGAGAAGGCTACTGATGAGCCACTAAAACTGACTTATGCTTATGCTGCTAAGCCCCTGCGCTCCAGGGCGCCAAAGAGTAAGAAAATACACCTTGAGTAAATAAGAATGGTTAACAACATTAAGACACAATCACTGATGCGATACGTGATCAGGTACTGAGACTGGAAAGGAAACCGGAGGTGGCTACCAACGACACTACTATTGCCAGAGATGCAAGGGGGACCACCCCGGAGTTGACTGTAGAGGGAATAAGGTGGAGTGTAACTTTTGCGGTGTACTCGGGCACCGGGCATATGAGTGCTACGGGAACCCGGAGAGTAAGAATTACAGACCCAGTTTTAAGATTAAGACCAAGACCGATCAGTGAGCTGGATCCAACGGTCAGAGGAGGGTGCAGCAAGCTGCAGACAAGAACCCACGGGTGACCCAGAAGTCGGGACCCACACTACACATGGTGGACCGGGACGATGAGCCTGAACCCTCATCGAGGCCAGGTACCGCTATGACCACTTAGTAATAAAATTACCTGCTTACCGCATTATCATGCATGTTTGGTGAATAACTGAGTTAAGTGAGAATGAGATGAGATTAGAACTTAAGTAAGATATGACCTACTACCACTTTAGGAAGCTTCAACATCTGCTATCCAATGCCATCTACACCTAACCCGGAGTACACCGACATCGAAACCATAGACTTTCCAACTGAACAATGTCAGGTTATCCGCCCAGGTATGATTTTATTAAGGGGATACGTGACACCTGATGCGCAAATAGCCATCATCTGGATATGCAACCAACTAGGAATGGGACCGGGATGTTTTTATACACCGGAGTACCCAGGGGGAACAAGAATGACGTTAAAGATGATGAGCTTAGGCAAGGATTGGAATCCGTATGCCAAGACCTACCAAACTACGAGGATGCATGATGGAGTCTCACCACCGGGAATACCCGAAGAGTTCCATCCGGTTATTACACAAGTCATGGAAGTCGTTCAGCAGTTGGAAGCTGAACCGATTCCAGACATGCAGGCGGACATTTGCATTGTAAACTTCTACGAGAAAGATGGACGACTTGGACTACATCAGGACAAGGACGAGACAACGGAGTCTCTCGAACGAGGGATACCCGTAGTGTCTTGGTCCATAGGAGATGACACTGAATTTTTGTACGGCGAGCAGAAGCGTGCGGACCGAGCTAATAAGTTGATACTTAAGTCAGGGGATGTATTAGTTATGGGAGGAGGGTCAAGAATGTTGTACCATGGGATTAAGAGAATCAAGCTGAATACAGCACCATCAGTAGTGATCAACGCGACACATATGAAACTAGGACGGTTAAACCTAACCTTTAGACAGTACTAGACATGTAATGTTAGAATGAGATGAGGAATGAGATGTAAGATCAAAGCACATGCTGTAAACAGGATGGTTATGAATAAAATAACAGTGTTGTTCATATAATTTGTTACGACTCTTGTTATACCATCAATACTCATGAAGCTTGTGAACACAATTAGGTCATGGACTCGGTACGGAAGGTGCACTAAGCATACTTACAGAGGCACAGGCCGACGCCAGCGACACTATCCTCACCGGCACCTTTCCGATTAATGGCATTAAGGCATCAGTTCTCTTCGACTCAGGGGCCTCGCATACCTTTGTCTCGGCATCTTTCGCGAGAAGGTTGGGGCTAGACGCTGATGAGCTACCCGACTTCACGGTTACGCTCCCGTCTAAGGAGAAGGTTCGTTGCACTCGCTACTACCGAGAGCCATTGTCAGAATTAAGGGGGAGGACTTTCCAGTCAGTTTTATTGAGTTCAGTGAGTTAGGATTTGATGTTATCTTCGGGATGAACTGGTTGGAGCGGCACAAGGGTTGTATCCTCTGCGCCGAGCATAGATAGCTCCTCAGGAGCCCTTCTGGGGTAACAATATCATACCGCCAGAGGCCCAGAGAGCCTTTGACTAAGATCATCACCGCTATGGCAATGTATAAGGAATTGAGGAGAAAGGAAGAAGTGTACCTATGCTATGTACAGGACATAGAGAGAGACCCCGAGTTCGACCCCCACTTACCGGTAGTGTCGGAGTTCCCCGATCTCTTTCCACGGGAACTGCCCGGCATGCCACCCACTAGGGAGGTAGAGTTCACCATCGAGCTGGTACCTGGTACCGGACCGATAGCCAAGGCACCATACCGCATGGCTCCGGCAGAAATGAATGAGTTAAAGGATCAACTGAGAGATTTGTTAGATAAGGGATTTATAAGACTAAGTGTGTCAACATGGGGAGTGCCAGTTCCCTTCGTGAAGAAGAAGGATGGTAGTCTCCACCTCTGCATCGACTACAGAGAGTTGAATGTAGTGACAGTGAAGAATAAGTACCCACTACCCCGCATTGACGATCTGTTCGATCAGTTGAAGGGAGCATCTGTGTTTTCCAAGATTGATCTCAGATCGGGGTATCATCAGATAGCCATTAAGGAGGGAGACATTGAGAAGACGGCATTCCGGACACGTTACGGCCACTATGAGTTTACAGTGATGCCGTTCGGTTTGTCGAACGCACCGGCAAAGTTTATGGATCTAATGAACCGCTTGTTCCGGGAGCAGCTGGACAAGTCGGTTGTGGTATTCATCGACGACATATTGATATATTCGAAATCTAAGGTTGAACATGAGGAACATCTGAGGAGAGTATTGGAGATATTGAGGGAGAACCAGCTATATGCTAAGTTCTCCAAGTGTGAGTTTTGGTTTGACCAGGTCTCTTTCCTAGGTCATGTCATCTCAGATGCTGGGATCTCAGTGGATCCAGTAAAGATTGATGTCGTACGTACTTGGCCAAGGCCGAAGACTGTTACCGACATCCGGAGCTTTCTCGGTCTGGCAGGTTACTACAGGAGGTTTGTTAGGGATTTCAGCAAGGTCGCGAAACCGATGACCAGTCTGATGAAGAAAGATGCACCGTTCGTATGGACGGCTGACTATGAAAAATCATTTCAGAGTTTGAAGGACTCACTGACCACTGCACCGGTTCTGACCATTCCAGACGGTACGGAGGGCATTGAGGTTTACTGTGATGCATCCGGCAGAGGGCTAGGTTGCGTGCTCATGCAACATGGCAAGGTGGTGGTGTGGAGGGTGATTTTTCGGTATGAGGGGGGTCTATCTATACATAGTTCTTGACTGAAAAGCCTAGATCCTAAAAAATGCCATTCTGTGGAGGGTGAAAACCTGTTATTCTGGCATCCCTCAAATACCTACTAAATCGCCCGTCTTTCCCAGAAAGCATAAGGGGAGTGCAAGTGAACACTACACCCGCTCTCGATGGGCTCCACGCGGACTTATGCCCTAAGGGCGGAAATTGACTAGAGTCGCCACCTATTTTGACCTATGATAACTAGGAAGGAAGATCGGGTTCTAAGAACCATTAATTGACTCTGAGATTGTTGCCTATGGATGGGACTTATCTGGTCCTTTCAGAGATTTTGTTGTGGGTTCGCACTGGGTTACACCCCTTAGAAGTGGCAACGACCACGACTTCGGATTGGTGCCCGAGGAAACCTCGGTCTCCAATTATCGGGATTGCCTTCTTTCAAAACCTTTTTAGAGAGATTCATTTAAAAGCCAAGGATAGGATTAGGACAGAAGGAGAGAAAACGAGTGGATGAGGTGAGCTTTTCTGCCAAGCTAGCGCCAAGAAGAGGAATTAGTGAATTCAGATGAGTATAGAACGAAGGTTTGGGAAAAGTATGAGGTTGAGTGAATGTACAAGACTTGGAGTATGACGGTTTGAAGTTTGTGGGAGTCGTAGAAGGTTTGAGTGTTTTGTGAGGTATGAAGGACACCTTAGAGGGGGAAAAAGGGTTTTTTGTTTGGAATGGGGTCGCACCCTAGATGGGCTGCCTACATACTCAACTCCCTGTTGAGATCAGACCTTACGTAGTTCAGAGGTTTTGGAAGTTTTGAGAAGTTTTAGGTTTGAGAGATTAGTCTGTGAGACGCTCGGGTCTGTGAGACATTTGAAACCTTGAGATGTCGAAGTCTGTGAGACGCTTGGGTCTGTGAGACGCTCGGGTCTGAGAGACGCTCAGGTCTGTGAGATGTTCGAATCATTGGAATGACAAAGTCTGTGAGACGCTCGAGTCAATGAGACATTTAGAGTGTGCAAGAAACGGGAATGGAATTGAAATCGAAGTTTTGAATGAATATTGATTTGAATTGGAATTGAAATGAATTTGGATTTGAATGAGTTTGGAATTTATTTGAATTTGAAATTGGATTTGGATTTGAATTAAATTTGGATTTGAATTGAATTTAGGTTTGAATTGAATTTGGATTTGAATTGAATTTGGGTTGAATGAAGTTTTGAATTGGAGTTGAATTGAATTTGAATTGAATGAAGTTTTGAATTGGAGTTGAATTGAATTTGAATGGGGTTTGAGATTGAATTTGAATTGGGTTTGAGTTGAATTTGGTTGGGGTTGGAAAACGGTCCGGGTCAAAGTTAGACCGAGTCGAAGTGGGATCGAGTAAAAGTTAGGTCAAAGTCAAACTTCAGCTGGTCATAGTTAGGTCAAGGTCAAAGTTCAAGTTCGTCAAAGTCAGACTGGGTCAAAGTTCGGGTTGGTCAAAATTGGACCGGGTCAAAGTTGGACCAGGTTGGGCCTTGGTCAAGGTTTGGGCCGGATTGGGCCTGAATTAGGCTTGGGATGAGATGGGCTTTTCAATCTTGGGTTTCAAATTTGGGCTAAATTGGACTCCACAATTGGGTTGATTTGTTTTGACTGAATTTTGGATTCGAGGTGGAGTAAGGCTGGATTTTGGATTGGGCCAAATCAAATTGTGAGTCGGTCCTGGGCTTGGGCTTTGGGGTATGGAGTATGGTTTTGCAAATGGGTCAATGATGACCTTTGGGTCGAAAAGGGATGAGTCTTGTTTGTTTTTTTTTTTGATCTGGTTAGCTATTCGAGCCAGTTTTCAAAAGTGGGTTGGATTTGGAACTGATTTTGGATTTGAAAATTGGGCCGATTTAGGCCTTTTGATTTGCCCCAAATTGGGCTTCAAATTGGACCTCAATTGAATTTGATTATTGGTCCTCAACTGGATGATTTGAAGTTGGGATTAACAATGAATTGGAATGAATTTTGAATTGTGTATGAAGAGTGTTTGATGAGTGAGTGTGAGAAGGATTGCTTTTGAGATGTGTTTGATGTTAGAGCATGAGAAGGATCGATTTGAAGGGTGTTTGATGAATAAGCATGAGAGAGGTTGATTTTGAAGAGTGTTTGATGTTAGAGCATGAGAAATATTGATTTTATAGTGTGTTTGATGAGAGAGATTGATCTGAAGTTAAATTTTTGGACTGAATTCAGAATTGAATTTTGGATTTTGAATCGGATTTTTATTGGTTGAAACGAATCATTGATTGTGAGTTTTATTGTGACAATTATGGATTGTTTGGAAAATTTTATGAAGGAAAGGCGTTCCCCACCGACCAAACTCTATGGCCCGTTTGAGTGAGGAACATCCCCGAACCTGGAAGCTTTTCTAAACTGGACTCGAAATGTCCAGAAATAAGTGGGTAGACCTAAAGGCTATTCTATGGCTACATGTGCTAACCCAATCTAGCAATTATAAGACAAAACTAACATATAAAACGCCCAATGTATAATAGAATCAAACATGTACAAACAAGCATTCAAAAATATGAACGAAAGATAGACAGTAAAAATGATCAAGCTGACAAATACAGAAAATTATGAAATCCAAGACTATACTAGGTAGCACAACTAATAGACAAATTACAACTCATGATAACAAAATTAAAATGCTGAATTAAAGTGCTGAATTAAAAGAGCTGCTATGGGGGGTCGCATCGACGCCGCCTCACTTGAGCTGATAAGATCAGCAAGAAGTGCACCAACCGTTACACGTGTTTGAAGTGGAGACCCCGGTTGTCCAAGCCAAGATCCCGTTCCTTAGTCTTAGAGCAGTTTTGCATTCCTCGGGTGTTATGTACATGTAATAGGACACAAAAAGAAAGGCATATATTTAGTGTTGAGAGAATAAAATAAGGTTGGGTTAGGTGATAATTTGCATCAGCCCAAACAGGCCCTCCCAAATCATATCATGAGAAGAAGCAATCAGTCAAGTACTAAGGTAATCAAAACGTGATACCTAGAATAACACAGAAGCAATGATCCAAACAGAGAATGGAAACTTATAATGATGAATAGTATAACAAACATATATGAATCTCAACAGACCAAGGGGATAATCAATTATACTCTTCTTCAGTTAATGAAAAAAGATTTACGGACATCAAAATGAAAGTTGTACAAAATGAGATTACTAAAGTACCAATCTAAAGAACAAATTGAAACAATGAATCTAAAAGGGTTAGGCTGAGGAAATTAAACTGAAATCATTAATCCCGATTGTTTTTATCCAAAACCATAACTAATCAATTCACGATAAAACTGTAGTATCGACAATACAACTTGCATCCGTTATTATCAACCTTTCAAGACTACCAACTCCAAACCTAAGCAAATTGTGATATCATGAAGTCAAAATCTGAAGTTGTTAATCCATGTTAATCAGTTCCCAAATGTTGTTCCATTATTAAATAACGCTCTGAATTCAGACGAAAACCAATAACCATAAATGACTAGCCTCTAACGTTCAAAACTACCAACTTGTTCTAACCATTTTTCTTTTATTAAGTAGAATCAAGCGAAACATTTTTTATTTTATTCTTGACGTCTAGATACAGTATTAGCACATGAGTATGAATAAAAAGTTGAACGTCATTTGATGAGTCAATCAATTAAACAAACACATAAAACAGTGGATAAACATAACCGCATAAAATTCTGGTGGAGAGCATGGTTGATAACTCGAGTAGCAGTTTTTTTTTAGCATAGTCAACCGAGGACAGCAATATAACCACAAAGCAGTACGTGCTTGAACAACATCAAAATCACATAATAATGTTGTCAGAAGTCTATTCGAGTTGGTGATAAATACCGAGATGGAGATGGCAGAAGCCCCTGTAAAAGAACTAAACAAGAAGAATCTCAAACGCAGGGTCAAATAGACATTAATCTACAAGTATACTAGAATGAACAAGATGAATCGCAGCTGGTCATGTGGGGAATACTGCTGATGTATGACCCTAAATGAGGGGGAAACAGGCTGAACGTGTGGAAAATGATGCAACTGAGATTTCACTTCCTGGATTTTGACCGGGACAAATACGGTCTGCAAATAAGAAACAACAAGCTCCAACTGATCAAAGTGACACAATATACTGGGTTAACTCTTGCACGGAGGGAAAAGAAATTACTAAGCATATTTGACATAAAACAAAACCCAAGAACAAAACTTCAGATGGTGCCTGTGATAGGCGCTAACTTCGACTCGAGCCCCTGCTCAACGAAGCACCGAGAACAAAGAAAATAAATAGAGGGCTTTCATAACCGGCTTGGCATCGTTTAGAAATGGTCAGATTCAACATGACATCAAAATAAACTAAGTGATTCACATAATCTTTCACAAGCAATAAAGAGAAATAGATGAGTATACAAGGTTAAGAGCAACCAGCTAAAAGCGGTAATTTAAAAGGACAGTTGAGGTCAAAATTTGTAAGTTACGTGAAAAACCTAGAACCCACGATGGGTTTGATATTCATCACATTGTATCCCTGCATACATTAAAACAATAGTGTGATAGAGAATGTAAGAGAACAGAGAGAAAAGGTAAATGAAACGCTAGCACGGCTTCTAAGGTGAGTCTGGTAGGCCGTGTTTTTCCCTTTGGAGGTCATCGCCTTCAAGACCCATCAGGTGGATGAGGAAACAAACCCAAACAGAGGCGGAAGAAGGAAAATCCGCTCGCAGGTCAGATGAAATAGCGAGGACGAGACAGAGGAGGATGATTTTCTGTTCTGATGAACTGGTCGATTTTTTTTGTAGTGGATTCGGCACCGGCGGTGGTTCAATGAGCCAAAAAAAATGGTGATTTTGTTTCTGGGTTATGTCGGCTGGAGAAGACTGAGAATGAAGATGGATGTTCTGTAGCTAGGAGTTTTTTGTTTCTTCAAGATGAAGATGATCGGAGAGGATGGAGTATGAACAAAAACGGTGCCTGTGTTGGTGGGCTACAGTCCCCTTTATAATTGAAACATTAGGGTTTTGCCAAGTGAGAAGGGTTGTGTTGGAATAAAAAACCGTTTGTTTCACTAGGGACCTCTGGCCCCTTCCATTTATGCAGTAACCAGCCACTTCAAAATCAATATAAAAGCACAAGTAATAATACTAAAGTGCTAATTCGAACGGGATGATATCTTTAAAAATGCTAGCGTGTTAAATGGAAAATTACAAAGAGACGAAAGAGTTCCATCTAATGAAGTGAAATGTTTTCTTCTTGAAAATTAATGAAATCCTAGAATGTGGACCATGAAAACATAAAGTGTGAAATAAATGAAATGACATCATACAAGTACATGAAATGATAAAATAGTACCAATGTAAGGAAGATAAAATACAAGTGAGTGCAAAAAAATGAAAATTGAATCAAATATGTACGAAAGAAGAAAGAAGTAACAGAATAAGAAGATATGAAAGGGAATTTAGTCGAATTAGCGACAAAACGAAACATTCTGGTATGGAATATAATAGTAATAATGTACATAAAATGATGAAAATAAATCTAAAAATAATAAAGAGAAAGAGAAAATAAAGCAAGTACTAAAAATGCAAATACGAGTAAAGGTATTAATGAAACGAATGAGACAAAATAAACTCGTAACAAAATAACATGAATCAAAACAAAACGAATAGGCAAATAAATAAGTGAATACAACCGAGCTGACTCATATGAAATAATAAAATAAAAAAATGGTAAAATAAGAAAATAACATAAAGGGATGGGTTTGAAAACGAATGTTTTGAAAATTGATTTAGAAAATTTGTCATCAAATGATAGTTTTATTTTGGTACGCACATGAATAAGTTTCGAAAAGAAAGGCGACGACCCTCTTATTCTATTTATTTTTCTGGCATTTTCTTTATGGGGTGAGAATTTTTGGTGTCTACAGATGGCTCCCCTTGATTCAATTTTGCAAGTCCTTGCAGAATTGGATCAAGGTTGAGAGGGCGCCAAAAATTCTCACTACGGCTTTGTGGTGCATTAGGATGTGACCGTGAGGAAGATAATGTATGAGCGCAATGGGAAGTGATATGATTAGCTGGATGCACGAGGACTTATTATGAGCCTCAACTATACCGTTTGACATTCAGTCCTGGGACTTATTACGAGCCTAGAACGCTAACAATAGATTGGTTTGGGGTGCACGAGGACTTAGGAGAGCCTCAACTGGACCTCTTGATATCTAGTCCTAGGGCTTATGACGATCCTAGAATGCAATTGAAAGTACGAGGACTTTGCAGAGCCTCAACTAGACCTCTTGACATCTAGCTATAGGACTTATGACGAGCCTATAATACTTTGATCGAGTACCGTACTAGTAGCGTAATAGCTGCCTAGCAGGTGGGTGTGAAACGATCTCGCACTAGTAGCGTAATAACTGCCTAGTGGAGGAAAAGATTGGGACCGCACTAGTAGCGTAATAGCTGCCTAGTGGGTTATGAAATGAACGATCTCGCACTAGTAGCGTAATAGCTGCCTAGTGGAGGAAAAACGGTTGGACCGCACTAGTAGCGTAATAGCTGCCTAGAGGGTTATGAAATGAACGATCTCGCACTAGAAGCGTAATAGCTGCCTAGTGGAGGAAAAGGGTTAGGACCGCACTAGTAGCGTAATAGCTGCCTAGCAGGTTATGAAATGAACGATCTCGCACTAGTAGCGTAACAGCTGCCTAGTGGAGGAAAAAGGTTAGGACTGCACTAGTAGCGTAATAGCTGCCTAGTGGGTTATGAAATGAACGATCTCACACTAGTAGCGTAATAGCTGCCTAGTGGAGGAAAAACAGCAGGACCACACTAGTAGCGTAATAGCTGCCTAGCGGGTGTAAAATGAAAGGCGACCGTACTAGTAGTGCAATAGCTGTCTAGCAGGTGTAAAACGAAAAATTCGACCGCACTAGTAGCGCAATAGCTATCTAGCGGGTGTAAAATGAAAGGGGACCGTACTAGTAGCGCAATAGCTATAACGCAGGTGTAAAACGAAAAATTCGACCGCACTAGTAGCGCAATAGCTGTCTAGCGGGTGTAAAATGAAAGGCGACCGTACTAGTAGCGCAATAGTTGTCTAGCGGGTGTAAAATGAAAAATTCGACCGCACTAGTAGCGCAATAGCAGTCTAGCAGGTGTAAAACGAAAGACGACCGTACTAGTAGCGCAATAGCTGTCTAGCAGGTGTAAAACGAAAAATTCGACCGCACTAGTAGCGCAATAGCTGTCTAGCGGGTGTAAAATGAAAGACGACCGTACTAGTAGCGCAATAGCTGTCTAGCAGGTGTAAAATGAAAAATTCGACCGCACTAGTAGCGCAATAGCTGTCTAGCGGGTGTAAAATGAAATGCGACCATACTAGTAGCGCAATAGCTGTGCAGTAGGTGTAAAATGAAAAATTCGACCGCACTAGTAGCGCAATAGCTGTCTAGCGGGTGTAAAATGAAAGGCGACCGTACTAGTAGCGCAATAGCTGTCTAGCAGGTGTAAAATGAAAAATTCGACCGCACTAGTTGCACAATAGCTGTCTAGCGGGTGTAAAATGAAAAATTCGACCGCACTAGTAGCGCAATAGCTGCCTAGCGGGTGTGAAGATGCGTCAGATAGTGAGCAAAATTTGTGGGTATATGCAGATGATATGTGATGTGAGGTGATTAACCAATGTATTAATTGAATTAAACTCCCTGTTTGTGGGTGTAGATTTTTTGTGTGAGCAGATGGCTCTAGTGTTACATCAAAACTTCGGGATGGCTCCGGTGGCTCCGGCATGGCTTTAAGGATCTGATATGGCTCCAGCATGCGATGATGGCTCCGGTATGCGCGGATGGCTCCGGTGTGACCAATGGTCTCGGGGTGGTTGGTGGGTTTGACATGGTTGGTGATTTTGTGGCATTTTGTGGGATTTGATTTTCTTTAAGATTTTTTCAGGGTGGTTTGATGGCTCCGATGATGGATTTATTGTTGTTTGACGGAATTTGTTGGGGACTTTGTAGTGAGTGAATGGTTTTCTATGGGTGAATGACGTAACAAAGTTGCATGACTTTATTGGTAGTTCCCATCATGGTTCAATGATTTCCATGGATGGCTTCGGGATGACCTTGTGCCGATTGAGCATGACGACGCTTTGGTTGGTTCACTTCATTAACACCAAGGGGAAAATGGAAGTTTTTGCCTTTGATGTGGTCGCACCCTGAACGGGCTGCCTACGTACTCAATTCCGTATTGAGATCAGACCATACGTAGTTCCATCTCTGTAGGCAAGGCCTTGGTGACGAAACTCTGACATGGATTTGAGGTGGCTCTGTATGGTTCTCAAACTGTTGGGGTGGCTCTTGTGTAGCTTTATGGATGGTCTCAATGTTTGAGGTTGGCTCCCGCATGGCTCCAGCTTGGCCTTGGGAGTGGTGTCGATGAGACTCGAGTATGACATTGGATGGCTCAGGAATGGTCTTTGTATGGCTTCGGATAGCTCTTGAATGGTTCAATGTTGCTCGGTGATAGCCCGGGATGGCTCTGAAGAGGATAGATATAGCTCGATGATGGCCTAGGATGGCTCCGGTTGACCTCAAAAGTTACGCTTCAACAACTGCAACTGAAGTCGGCTTTCAACAAGACTAGGTGGAGTTCTTACCAGTTAGATGTTGAAAATGAGGCAGTTATGATGCATGCAAATACTAAATGCTAGAAGAGATGCAAAATGCATATGCATTTTTTGGATAGAAGGTACGGCTTATCTCTATTAATATGAGGCTTACGAATATAAGACATCTTCTATTCGATCTTGAGCGATTGTTGAGCTCGAATGCGTGAATCACTTTCCTCTCATGGAGGGATGTGGGTCAATCTCTCATGAGTATGGCTGTGTGTGCTAATGGTGTAATGATACTCTCAGTGCTCAAAGTAGTATTTTCCTTAGAATTTCTTTTCGAGGTTCTGGACTTTCCAATCCTTACAATTTCCTCACCTGCAATGGGGTAGGCTGTTTATGATTTGGTTCTTCGATCAAAGAGTCACTCGCACTTAGAAGACCTTGTGGAGTAAGGTCGCACTCATTCGCTCATAGTCCCTCTATTGTGAGGTGGGACATGTTGATAACAAGCACGAAGCTTATGATTCATGTTTCAGATCCAATACTTTCAGTTAACACTCATCAACTAACTAGTCAGAGGTCTTTATTGGGTTATAACGGGGCTGAGGGGTATGATGTATGTCACATGGGACTAGAGGATTTGTTTGGGGAATTGTGGAGTTTTTGTGCAATAGAAGACATGTTTCACCTTCGCCATGGGTGGAATGATTAGACGGGTTTTGATAACCTTCTATTAGTTTCTACGGGACATCATTGGTCCTTTGGATTTGGATTTCTCCTTCTTGCCTCTTCTGGTGTACGGTTTTCACTTCTTTCTCCTTCCTTTTCGGTGTATGATTTTCGCTTCATTACTTCTTGCTTTTGGAATTGCATTGGCTCATCGACTTTCTTGGACATTTTCTGCTTACTCTTTTGGCTTTCAGCTTTGGAGTTGCATTGACTCATCGATCTTCTTGAACATTTTTGGTGTTTGACTTTGGAGTTGCATTGACTCACTGATTCCTTTGAACATTTTCGTTTGTTGTTTTTGTGAAAGATGGTGGGGGAGAGACCATGGCTCTGGCTCCTTCGAGATCCTCTATTGCAAGGGTGAGTAAGTATGTGTAGTTGGCATGTTGTGGAGTTCGCAAAGAAAGGTTTATTGTGAAAGGCTCAGCGGGGCTCACTAAGGGATTATGTATAGGGCAGTCAAAGCTTTTTGGTTTTGTGGAGATTTTTATTCCTAAGTGCCTTGTCATTCTCATTAGTCATTGATTGTTTTCTTACTATTCTCAGATCTTTGCATGAATCACAGTTTGTATCCTGTTTATCGACATTGATCTCACTATGTATTGTGCCTCTCCATGTGCTGATGGAATGCACATGTCGCTCATGGTTTTACCTCTATGGACTCGCTCTATCTTCCCTCATCGCTCAGCAGATTGTCTGATACCCTCATTTGAAATTCAAGAGAAAATACTGCTCTTCGCACACTACTCACTTGGTTTGTGGTGCTGATTTTGATTGGACCCTTGTGTTCGTTGACAGGTTGAGAGTTTAGCGGTTCACACACTCTATTCAAACAATCAATCAAGATTTTCGCCAAAGACGTTGTTTCGATACGGGAGTATGCCAATGCAACTATCCACCATGCAATATATTGTGGTAATATGGAATTACTACGTATTGTATGCATGAAGTATTGACAACGGAAATGATTCATTTTGGATTTTGATCGAATGTTTTTGATTTTTTTTTTAATTCAATGCATGAGTGGTAAGGCTACACCTAGTCTCGCTTGAGTCGGTTCCAGACGATGGTCCATGAAGCTCATCCTGGTAAGCCCTGAAGATGGTCTAGTTGTTGTGTGCGATCTGAGAGAAATTGTTTCAAAATGGTATTCAGCCGATAATTGGTTCCTAGAGTTTTGGACTTTTTAGGGAGTGACAACTCCCGTATGGTGGCCCGACGAATGATAGTGACTGCATTTTTTGGGGTTTTTTGGGTGTATGATTTTTTTTGGATTTTTGGATATATGATTTTTTTTGGATTTTTGGATGTATGATTTTTTGGATTTTTGGATGTATGCTTTTTTTGGATTTTTGGATGTATGATTTTTTTGGATTTTTGGATGTATGTATTTTTTTGGATTTTTGGATGTATGTATTTTTTTGGATTTTTGGATGTATGATTTTTTTTTGGATTTTCTTTTGTTGTTGTTGGTCTCTATGTACATGGTATACCGAATGGGAAAAGGTTTGGATCCCTCGTATTTCTTGCCATCACGCCGAAGATCATGCTTTCACTCATGCGTAAAGACAGTGATCACCTGTAAATATAACCATCACAATAGAAAGAATAATATGACAAATGTGAATGTTAGCATGTTTGAAAAATGAGATGAATGCTCGTGTGTGGTGTGTGGGAAATGCAACTTGTGATTATGCAATTTTTCTATGATGAGCATGATTCATGCATGGTTAATGAATATGAAATGACTGACAATGGGAAGAAGCAAGTCATGCATACTGGAAGAAATAAAGTTTGGGACAAAACAGTTTTGAAAACACGTGTTTTCGCAGTGGTGGATTTTCTCAATATGAATTTTGACGCTCAGTCATTCGTAAATAACATAGGCAGTGGGAACCCTGTACACATTGATCTACATAAATTCAAAGGGAATGTACAACCTATACACAAAGTCTATTCAGAAATTGACAAGAGAGAAAAGAATGCTAGGGGAAAACCTATACATCAATTCTAAATGTCATTAAATGGGGGAGTTTGAGCTTAAAAACTTCTCCCGAATTCTTCTACTTCGTCTTCGAGCTTATGACTGAATGCTTACTCATGTGCGGGCCCCTGATTGGCCGTTCGCTCTTCTTTGGGTTCAGGCAACAAGGTGACACTATGATCGAGAGAAACTGGTTGGTGCTCTTCTGACCCTCAGCAGCGTCAAACTCGAACGGTTGTTTCTAGTCTTCATGTTGCTCAACTCGGGTTGGTGCGGCTCTAATTTTTTGATAAGAACTGTTGTTGTCGATCTTAATGCGCTCCTCCTGCTCTGACGAGGAAAATGTGGGACATTTTTTGAGAAAGGAAAGGTGAATGACCGAGCACGTCTTCATTGCGAAAATCCACCACTTTTGTGAAAACACGAATGACTAGTACACTCCACAGTGATGACCACTGCTTTTTGAAGGTGGGTTGAACTTCAAAAATAGCGGGTCACAACATGGGGACTAAATCATTTATTTTAAAATACGTTTGTGAAAATCAACTTTGAAAATTGTTTTCAAAAACAAGTTTGAAATAATACCCGTGAAAAAAGTTGTTTGAAATTTGTTTGTAAAAAGTAGATTTTTGAAATCTATTTTTGAAATAACATTTGTAAGAAGTAGAGTTTGAAAATCATTTGTAAACAGTAGATTTTGAAATCTGGTCTTTGCAAACCGTTTGACAAAGTTTATTTTCTGGAAGACTTTGATTGAAACCGGTTTTGAAAACTGCTTTAGAAATAACAATTTTGAAATCATTATTTTTTGAAATCATTTGAGATAAACGGATTTGAAGGTATCTCATTAGAGTGTTCGAACTGGTTTATTTTTTTGATTTTTGCCAATTTTTGAAACGTGATCACACATAGATGTAAGTGCAAAATAAAAATCGTGGCTGATTTTTTGTGGAGCTGGGTGTGAATGATTGGGATAATCACCTTCCAGGTCAATCAATGCTACCATACCACCGGGGGAACCGTCGTCCCTTCACTGTTCATCTCTCGGGATTTATCTCTGTTATGCCTTGTGGGGCACGTCATCAAGAAAGTCCGAAGTGCTTAAGTTCGAAAGGTCAGGATACCCGAAGTGATACAGTCACACGAGCCACGGCCAGGGATTATCACAACATACTCACTTTTCGGGAAACTCGGGGAAGTATTGCATGGGAACGGGTCTCCCCTCGTCTGCACGATAAGGTGTGTCTAAAGTCCAAATTATTCGCTGACTACGCTGTGTCATGTATGGGTATCCATAAATATGGGATCCTCAATGAAATTGTAGCGCAACATTGGGCTCTAAAGACACCCTTGGTGCAGAGGAATCATGGAGAACTGAGCCCATGCAATCTTCAGGGTAAGGCAAAAGGGTGGTCAGAAAGGCGGCATACAAAGGGGCAACTACCCATAAAACCCATCCTAGACACTGGATAAGGCAGCTGGACACTGAAGGCTCATAGCTTACTACATGCTGGCTTTGACTCAAAAAGGTGTTTGAAAGGATCCTGAGTTGTTTCAAGGTGTAGACAACTACGGCCATACCACCTCGTGGGTTTACTCCTTAACTACGAAGGACCCATACTCAGAGGGAATCAATTGTTGACCAATTGTTAATCCCACCCGCAGATAGTAAAGGTGACACAGAGGAATGCATGTTCCTAAACTACCCGATGCAACAATGGGTTGGCTCCTTTCTACGAAGGCCCCATTTACAAAACCGTAAATAAGCAATTATATCATGAATGAAGGGCAGTAATCATAAGGCAGTAAACACACAATAGTAAATAAGAGTGAAGCATGCAAAGGTCAAAAGCACACATGCGATAATCAAAGTCAATTTCGAACTCTAAACATTTGTCCTAACTATCCCCACAAAGCACACTCTAAATGTGGAGTAGAGTTATCCTAAAGGCTTGGAAATGAATCTCTTGAAGGTTTTGAAAGAAGTTGGGGATTCCCGACAATTTTGAATGGAGTTCAGTCTTCCTTGACCAAGTTTATGAGAAAAACTTACTCAAGTTTTCCCCAGCAGAGTCGCCATTCTGTGGAGGGTGATTTTTCGGTATGAGGGGGGTCTATCTATACATAGTTCTTGACTGAAAAGCCTAGATCCTAAAAAATGCCATTCTGTGGAGGGTGAAAACCTGTTATTCTGGCATCCCTCAAATACCTACTAAATCGTCTATGATAACTAGGAAGGAAGATCGGGTTCTAAGAACCATTAATTGAATCTGAGATTGTTTCCTATGGATGGGACTTATCTGGTCCTTTCAAAGATTTTGTTGTGGGTTCGCACTGGGTTACACCCCTTAGAAGTGGCAATGACCACGACTTCGGATTGGTGCCCGAGGAAACCTCGGTCTCCAATTATCGGGATTGCCTTCTTTCAAAACCTTTTTAGAGAGATTCATTTAAAAGCCAAGGATAGGATTAGGACAGAAGGAGAGAAAACGAGTGGATGAGGCGAGCTTTTCTGCCAAGCTAGCGCCAAGAAGAGGAATTAGTGAATTCGGATGAGTATAGAACGAAGGTTTGGGAAAAGTATGAGGTTGAGTGAATGTACAAGACTTGGAGTATGACGGTTTGAAGTTTGTGGGAGTCGTAGAAGGTTTGAGTGTTTTGTGAGGTATGAAGAACACCTTAGAGGGGGAAAAGGTGTTTTTTGTTTGGAATGGGGTCGCACCCTAGATGGGCTGCCTACGTACTCAACTCCCTGTTGAGATCAGACCTTACGTAGTTCAGAGGTTTTGGAAGTTTTGAGAAGTTTTAGGTTTGAGAGATTAGTCTGTGAGACGCTCGGGTCTGTGAGACATTTGAAACCTTGAGATGTCGAAGTCTGTGAGACGCTTGGGTCTGTGAGACGCTCGAGTCTGAGTGACACTCGGGTCTGTGAGATGTTCGAATCATTGGAATGACAAAGTCTGTGAGACGCTCGGGTCTATGAGACATTTAGAGTGTGGAAGAAACGGGAATTGAATTGAAATCGAAGTTTTGAATGAATATTGATTTGAATAGGAATTGAAATGAATTTGGATTTGAATGAGTTTGGAATTGAATTGAATTTTGGATTTGGATTTGAATGCTTTGGCTTTGCCTTGCCTTTGGGTTTGCCTTGCCTTTGGCTTTGCCTTGCTTTGGGTTGCCTGCCGTTTTGCCTTGGCGTTGCCTTGCCTTTGCCTTGCCTGCCGTTTTGCCTTGGCGTTGCCTTGCCTTTGCAATGGGGTTTGAGATTCAATTTGAATTGGGTTTGAGTTGAATTTGGTTGGGGTTGGAAAACGGGCCGGGTAAAGTTAGACCGAGTCGAAGTGGGATCGAGTAAAAGTTAGGTCAAAGTCAAACTTCAGCTGGTCAAAGTTGGGTCAAGGTCAAAGTTCAAGTAGGTCAAAGTCAGACTGGGTCAAAGTTCGGGTTGGTCAAAATTGGACCGGGTCAAAGTTGGACCAGGTTGGGCCTTGGTCAAGGTTTGGGCCGGATTGGGCCTGAATTAGGCTTGGGATGAGATGGGCTTTTTAAACTTGGGTTTCGAATTTGGGCTAAATTGGACTCCACAATTGGGTTGATTTGTTTTGACTGAATTTTGGATTCGAGGTGGTGTAAGGCTGGATTTTGGATTGGGCCAAATCAAATTGTGAGTCGGTCATGGGCTTGGGCATTGGGGTATGGAGTATGGTTTTGCAAATGGGTCAATGTTGACCTTTGGGTCGAAAAGGGTTGAGTCTTGTTTGTTTTTTTTTTGTCTGGTTAGCTATTCGAGCCAGTTTTCAGAAGTGGGTTGGATTTTGGAACTGATTTTGGATTTGAAAATTGGGCCGATTTAGGCCTTTTGATTTGCCCCAAATTGGGCTTCAAAACCTCAATTGAATTTGATTATTGGTCCTCAACTGGATGATTTGAAGTTGGGATTGACCATGAATTGGAATGAATTTTGAATTGTGTATGAAGAGTGTTTGATGAGTGAGTGTGAGAAGGATTGCTTTTGAAATGTGTTTGATGTTAGAGCATGAGAAGGATCGATTTCAAGGGTGTTTGATGAATAAGCATGAGAGAGGTTGATTTTGAAGAGTGTTTGATGTTAGAGCATGAGAAAGATTGATTTTATAGTGTGTTTGATGAGAGAGATTGATCTGAAGTTAAATTTTTGGACTGAATTCAGAATTGAATTTTGGATTTTGAATCGGATTTTTATTGGTTGAAACGAATCATTGATTGTGAGTTTTATTGTGACAATTATGGATTGTTTGGAAAATTTTATGAAGGAAAGGCGTTCCCCACCGACCAAACTCTACGGCCCGTTTGAGTGAGGAACATCCCCGAACCTGGAAGCTTTTCTAAACTGGACTCGAAATGTCCAGAAATAAGTGGGTAGACCTAAAGGCTATTCTATGGCTACATGTGCTAACCCAATCTAGCAATTATAAGACAAAACTAACATATAAAACACCCAATGTATAATAGAATCAAACATGTACAAACAAGCATTCAAAAATATGAACGAAAGATAGACAGTAAAAATAATCAAGCTGACAAATACAGAAAATTATGAAATCCAAGACTATACTAGGTAGCAAAGCTAATAGACAAATTACAACTCATGATAACAAAATTAAAATGCTGAATTAAAGTGCTGAATTAAAAGAGTTGCTATGGGGGGTCGCATCGACGCCGCCTCACTTGAGCTGATAAGATCAGCAAGAAGTGCACCAACCGTTACACGTGTTTGAAGTGGAGACCCCGGTTGTCCAAGCCAAGATCCCGTTCCTTAGTCTTAGAGCAGTTTTGCATTCCTCGGGTGTTATGTACATGTAATAGGACACAAAAAGAAAGGCATATATTTAGTGTTGAGAGAATAAAATGAGGTTGGGTTAGGTGATAATTTGCATCAGCCCAAACAGGCCCTCCCAAATCATATCATGAGAAGAAGCAATCAGTCAAGTACTAAGGTAATCAAAACGTGATACCTAGAATAACACAGAAGGAATGATCCAACCAGAGAATGGAAACTTATAATGATGAATAGTACAACAAACATATATGAATCTCAACAGACCAAGGGGATACTCAATTAAACTCTTCTTTAGTTAATGAAAAAAGATTTACGGACATCAAAATGAAAGTTGTACAAAATGAGATTACTAAAGTACCAATGTAAGAAACAAATTGAAACAATGAATCTAAAAAAATTAGGTTGATGAAATTAAACCGAAATCATTAATCCCGATTTTTTTATCCAAAACCATAACTAATCAATTCACGATAAAACTGTAGTATCGACAATACAACTTGCATCCGTTATTATCAACCTTTCAAGACTACCAAATCAAAACCTAAGCAAATTGTGATATCATGAAGTCAAAATCTGAAGTTGTTAATCCATGTTAATCAGTTCCCAAATGCTGTTCCATTATTAAATAACGCTCTGAATTCAGACGAAAACCAATAACCATAAATGACTAGCCTCTAACGTTCAAAACTACCAACTTGTTCTAACCATTTTTCTTTTATTAAGTAGAATCAAGCGAAACATTTTTTATTTTATTCTTGACGTCTAGATACAGTATTAGCACATGAGTATGAATAAAAAGTTGAACGTCATTTGATAAGTCAATCAATTAAACAAACACATAAAACAGTGGATAAACATAACCACATAAAATTCTGGTGGAGAGCATGGTTGATAACTCGAGTAGCAGTTTTTTTTTAGCATAGTCAACCGAGGACAGCAATATAACCACAAAGCAGTACGCGCTTGAACAACATCAAAATCACATAATAACGTAGTCAGAAGTCTATTCGAGTTGGTGATAAATACCGAGATGGAGATGGTAGAAGCCCCTGTAAAAGAACTAAACAAGAAGAAGCTCAAACGCAGTGTCAAATAGACATTAATCTACAAGTATACTAGAATGAACAAGATGAATCGCAGCTGGTCAAGTGGGGAATACTGCGGATGTGTGACCCTAAATGAGGGGGAAACAGGCTGAACGCGTGGAAAATGATGCAACTGAGATTTCACTTCCTGGATTTTGACCGGGACAAATACGGTCTGCAAATAAGAAACAACAAGCTCCAACTGATCAAAGTGACACAATATACTGGGTTAACTCTTGCACGAAGGGAAAAGAAATTACTAAGCATATTTGACATAAAACAAAACCCAAGAACAAAAACTTCAGATGGTGCCTGTGATAGGCGCTAACTTCGACTCGAGCCCCTGCTCAACGAAGAACCGAGAACAAAGAAAATAAATAGAGGGCTTTCATAACCGGCTTGGCATCGTTTAGAAATGGTAAGATTCAACATGACATCAAAATAAACTAAGTGATTCACATAATCTTTCACAAGCAATAAAGAGAAATAGATGAGTATACAAGATTAAGAGCAACCAGCTAAAAGCGGTAATTTAAAAGGACAGTTGAGGTCAAAATTTGTAAGTTACGTGAATAACCTAGAACCCACGATGGGTTTGATATTCATCACATTGTATCCCTGCATACATTAAAACAATAGTGTGATAGAGAATGTAAGAGAACAGAGAGAAAAGGTAAATGAAACGCTAGAACGGCTTCTAAGGTGAGTCTGGTAGGCCGTGTTTTTCCCTTTGGAGGTCATCGCCTTCAAGACCCATCTGGTGGATGAGGAAACAAACCCAAACAGAGGCGGAAGAAGGAAAATCCGCTCGCAGGTCAGATGAAATAGCGAGGACGAGACAGAGGAGGAAGATTTTCTTTTCTGATGAACTGGTCGATTTTTTTTGTAGTGGATTCGGCACCGGTGGTGGTTCAATGAGCCAAAAAAAATGGTGATTTTGTTTCTGGGTTATGTCGGCTGGAGAAGACTGAGAATGAAGATGGATGTTCTGTAGCTAGGAGTTGTTTGTTTCTTCAAGATGAAGATGATCGGAGAGGATGGAGTATGAACAAAAACGGTGCCTGTGTTGGTGGGCTACAGTCCCCTTTATAATAGAAACATTAGGGTTTTGCCAAGTGAGAAGGGTTGTGTTGGAATAAAAAACCGTTTGTTTCACTAGGGACCTCTGGCCCCTTCCATTTATGCACTAACCAGCCACTTCAAAATCAATATAAAAGCACAAGTAATAATACTAAAGTGCTAATTCGAACGGGATGATATCTTTAAAAATGCTAGCGTGTTAAATGGAAAATTACAAAGAGACGAAAGAGTTCCATCTAATGAAGTGAAATGTTTTCTTCTTGAAAATTAATGAAATCCTAGAATGTGGACCATGAAAACATAAAGTGTGAAATAAATGAAATGACATCATACAAGTACATGAAATGATAAAATAGTACCAATGTAACGAAGATAAAATACAAGTGAGTGTAAAAAAATGAAAATTGAATCAAATATGTATGAAAGAAGAAAGAAGTAACAGAATAAAAAGATATGAAAGGGAATTTAGTCGAATTAGCGACAAAACGAAACATTCTAGTATGGAATATAATAGTAAAAATGTACATAAAATGATGAAAATAAATATAAAAATAATAAAGAGAAAGAGAAAATAAAGCAAGTACTAAAAATGCAAATACAAGTAAAGGTATTAGTGAAATGAATGAGACAAAATAAACTCGTAACAAAATAACATGAACCAAAACAAAACGAATAGGCAAATAAATAAGCGAATACAACCGAGCTGACTCACATGAAATAATAAAATAAAAAAATGGTAAAATAAGAAAATAACATAAAGGGATGGGTTTGAAAACGAATGTTTTGAAAATTGATTTAGAAAATTTGTCATCAAATGACAGTTTTATTTTGGTACGCACATGAATAAGTTTCGAAAAGAAAGGCGACGACCCTCTTATTCTATTTATTTTTCTGGGATTTTCTTTATGGGGTGAGAATTTTTGGTGTCTACAGGTGGCATATGCCTCACACCAATTGAAGAAACATGAGGAGAACTACCCCACACATGATTTAGAGCTGGGAGCTGGAGTCTTCGCTTTGAAGATATGGCGCCATTACTTATACGGGGTTAGTGTCACGATCTACACCGATCATAAGAGCTTAAGATACATATTTACTCAGAATGAGTTGAATCTCAGACAGAGGAGATGGTTGGAATTTTTGAAAGACTATGAAATTGACCTCCAATACAAAGAGGGAAAGGCCAATGTTGTAGCGGACGCCCTGAGCCGTCGAGCACACTCACTCCATTCGCTAGTTTCTTTCCCCAGCTTGGTTGATGAGGTGCGAGAGGCTCAGAGGACAGATGAGTATATGAGAGAGGTCAGACAGAAGCTGACAGATGGTACCTTTGAGAGTCAGAAATATGACTTCAAACTTCACGATGATGATCTGATCAGACTTAAGGGCCGGTTATGCATACCACGGGGCAACACGGATCTGAAAGACCATATACTTAGGGAATCGCATTGTTCTTCAGTTTCCATCCATCCGGGAGCCTCTAAGATGTATAAAGACATGAAGAGATACTTCTGGTGGTCGGGGATGAAGACAGATGTTACCGAGTTCGTCTTAAGGTGTCTCACATGCCAGAAGGTAAAATTCGAGCACCGACGACCGGGCGGAATGGTACAGTCGATGCCAGTTCCGGAATGGAAGTTCCATGATATCTCCATGGACTTTGTAGTTGGACTCCCACCTGCCAGGGGAGGTCTCAACATGATATGGGTGGTGGTGGATCGCCTTACCAAAGTAGCCCGATTCATACCGATGAAGGATACTTGGAAGGTGACCAAATTAGCTGAGTTGTTTGAGAAAGAAATAATGAGACATCATGGGATACCAAAGACCATAGTGTCAGATAGAGATACCAGATTCCTTTCGAGGTACTGGAGAGCTACCAGAGAAGCGTTGGGTACAGAACTCAAGCTGAGTACCGCGTTCCATCCCCAGACAGATGGTCAGACTGAGCGTACTATTCAGACACTCGAGGACATGCTGAGGGCATGTACCTTAGACTTCCAAGGCAGTTGGATTGACAGATTGCATTTGATCGAGTTTTCATACAACAACAGCTATCACGCTTCGATCAAGATGGCACCTTTTCAAGCGTTGTACGGGAGACCATGTCGTACACCGCTCTGCTGGGATGAGTCGAGTGAGACGGTCATTATAGGACCAGAATATTTAGAACAAGTTAAGGCGGAAGTTCAGCAAATCAGGGAGAACATGAAAGCTGCTCAACATAGGCAGAAGTCGTATGCTGATGTTCGACGACGGGACCTGGAGTTCGCAGTGGGCGACCAAGTATTTCTGCGAGTTTCACCGTTGAAGGGTGTATTCAGATTTGGGCAAAAGGGCAAATTAAGCCCGAAATTTGTTGGTCCTTATGAGATTACGGAGCGGGTGGGCCCGGTTGCTTACAGGTTGAATTTACCTGCTGAACTAGGTAAAGTGCATGATGTTTTTCATGTTTCAAAGCTAAAGAAATACATGCACCACCCCTCCCATGTGTTAGAACCTGAGAAATTGACTTTAGAACCGAATATGAGATCCTTGGAGACTCCTCAGAGAATCTTGGACAGTAAGACTACGGACACTCGCCATAAGTCAGTGCGACTGGTGAAGGTTCTCTGGTCTAACCAGGATGCCGAAGAGGCCACGTGGGAATTAGAGGATAAGATGAGGGCGAGGTACCCTTCTTTGTTTACTGACTAGATCGTTTGTATAGGGTACGGGGCGTACCCCTTTTTAAGGGGGGTAGAGCTTCCTCGCTTTTGAGTTAGGAAACGAACTTGTTGTCGTTTGTTTGGTTGTTTAAGATGTGATGTTGTGTAAGTTGCTACACTTTGGTGATAAGTTTGAGTTATGTATAATATTTATGTATTGTATTTGTAATTGACCATTGCGTCTTGAGATGTTTGAATAAGAATATAAGATGTGGTGTTAAGATTAAGAGAATTGAGTACCGTGAATGGTTAAGCATATATGTGAACTTTGGGGTCAAAGTTCTTTTAAGAGGGGTAGATTGAAATACCCCAAACTTAGATATGGTGTTTAAGTGATAAACTAAGATATAAGGAGGCTAAATAATGCCTTAGAAACATTAAGAAACATTTTTAATCAAAGAAAACATAAGGGAACACCAAAAGAGCAGTTTGAGCAAAACGTGCTCTAAGCTTGGAGAGACTTGGGTGAGCACCCAAATATCATTCTTAGACCTTAGTAATATCCTAATGGTCATTTTAAACCAATTACCAAAGAAAACCAAGCTTGAAAACAAGTTAAAACACAAAATGTGCTTTAAGGAGTCTTAAAGTACATTTTTGAAAAAATTATCTTGTAAATGGGTTTTGAGTGGCTAAATGTCTATCATTACTCTTTAATTAACATGTGTACTAATTAGTATCACATTAGGAAGTCTAAATCAATGGGAAATCAAAAATTTCACAATTATGAGCCTTGTTTAGTGAATAGTAATCAAATAGTGCCTAGTTTAGTTTTTCGTCAATTTAGTTTAGTTAGTTGGTCAAACAAGACCATGACTAGCTTATTTAAAGGGGGTGGCCGGTTTTTAAGGTGATGATTCACCACATGAGCAAAAAGAAGGAAATTATAAGATAAAGTAAAACTACTATTTGCTTTAACATAAATATCTTACCTTACTTACCTCTCTCCTCATCTCTCTTCATTCTTCATCTTCTCCACCGATTTCTCTGCTCTCTTTCTTCTCTCTCGTAAAACTCAACCTCCATGCTAGCTTCATCTAGTTTTCACTACTTGCTCATTTAGCTCCAAAACCAAAACAAAATACATATTCTTCTTAGTTAGCTCAAGCTCCTTCTTTCTATCTTTTCAAACTTCAAGAGCTTTGATTTGGTGCCAAGCCAAACCACCATTAGAGGAGGAAACTCAAGCTTGGAGACTCCATTGGCTTCTCCATTCTCTTAAGGTAAAGAAAGTGTAAGAAAATCTAGGTTTCCATCACTTTTCTTCATGACCGAAAATACATACTCATGGGGCTTCATTTTAATGCCTTGTTCTAGCTTGTTTTCTACTCTCCAAAGGATAAAGGAGGTCCTACTTTACTCATATCCAAGCTTGTCTTGAGAAACCAAGGTAAAACAATCAACTTAATACCTTAAAGCACATTTTTAACCTAGGGTTTGTTCCTTAAGGTTAATATGTTACCTAGCACTCATTGGAGTCATTGAATATTGGTTAGAACATTGGCAAGGAGAGTTTAAGTGGTGACCGAGATTGAGCAAGGTAAAACCTAAGGAGGAAAGTTTGTGAGCTTGTGAAAGAACAAGGTAAATTACTTACCTTAAGGTGTTTTATTGTTTAAGGGAATGGGATTTAGATTTGTGATGAGTTTAGTGTAAAGTTTACATTAGGAAAGGGCTATATATAACCTATGAGAAACAATGACTATGTTTGAGAACTTGTGACTAAGGAGCCAATGAGAAAAGAGATAGTCAAACAATGTTGAGATGAATTACAAGAAGCATTTTATTTCAATGGGAGCCTTGTTGTGTGTATTCGCAGGTTAAAGGCAAATATATGTGGAAATTCAGTGGTTAAGATTTACGCATTTAAGGGCCTAAGTGCCAAGTCATTTAAGGGCCTAAGTGCCAAGCATTTTAAATTTATACACTATATGATGATGTGGTGTAGTTTTGGTGTAAATTGTGTGTTAAGATGTTGTAATGAGAATTTGAGTGATCTTGGTTGTTTGATGGTGATAAACCAAGTGTTTAAGTGTAGCAAGTGTCCTAGAGAACCCATGTCAAAATTTGATGAAGAAACTTGGTGTTTAAGATGTTCTAAGGAGATTTCATGACTAAGATAATACTAGGAAGTTTAGAGGTTGTCTTGTAGGAAAAAGAGTGAGTTTAAGGTGTTCTTGTGAGTTAGAATGACTTAGGCATTATCAAGGAGAATCTTGGAGTCAAAAGAATGCTTAGGTATGCACCAAAGGCAATTTGAGAGTGTGTTTAGGAAATATGCAATCTTTTTAGGAGAAGAGTGAAGTAATGAGTTTAAAGGTGAAGAGACTTCATGTAGTTACATAAAGGAACCTAGGTGTTGAAAGATGCTAGGGAGATGATGTTATGGTGGTGAGGAAGCATTTGGCATAGTGGTTATATTAGGTATGAACCACCACTTAGAAATCTAGTGAAAAACATTACAAGTGTTGGCATGATTACAAGGAAAATGCATAATGACTAAGGTGGATGTTGTTGAGTGATCTAATGTGTTTAGTGGAAAGTTTAAGGTGTATTTGAGGTGCCCAAATGAGGTTAGAACATACTAGGATACATGAGGTAAAGTTTGGAGTTAAATGGGAATTTAGAAACAAGGTTCTGGAGCCGACCGACCTTAGGGACCGGACCTGCAAGGTCGGTCGAGCTCAGTTTACACTACCGGAAAGAGTTTCTGGAATCGACCGAACTTGGGGACCGGACTTACAAGTTCGGTCGGGCTTGTATTTTGTGTGCGGATTAAGTCTTTGGAATAGACCGACCTTGGGACCGGACTTGCAAGGTCGGTCATGCCTAGAATTTTGTACTAGAATTGGTCTCTGGAATCGACCGAACTTGGGACCGGACTTGGCAAGTTCGGTCAATCTTAAATTTCCCACGGGGAAAAACTCTCGGGATTGGACCGACCTTGGGGACCGGACTTGCAAGGTCGGTCGGGGTAGAATTTTCAAACGGTAATATGTTCTGGAATGGACCGACCTTGGGTAAGGTCGGTTGGTAAGTTCGGTCGAGCCTAAAACATAAAAAAAAAAGAAATTTTAAATTCTAAAGATGTTAATTGGTAATAGGGTATGCCATTGGTAGGGTAATAATGGTTAGGAACCTAAGGACCTAAGGAATTAAGTTAGGTTAAGTATAAACCTTAAGTTTAAAGTTAAGTTTATAAGGTTAAGTGGCAAAGACTTAAGGGGGCATCGAATGGGAATCTTTAGGGACTAAGTGAGTTAAGTAAGGTACAAATAACTAATGACCTAAAAATGAATGAATGTTTTAGGTTTGTGAATTGGGACCCCGAAGAAGGTTAAACAAACAACAGTCGACGGTGAACGGTACAGTCTTTCTTGTGACCTGCTTGCTAACGAGGTGTCCCTCGGCTTGTGTGCTATCTGTTTATTTGCTATGCCTAAGACAAGATAAAGCATGCAACCGGTTATACCCATTCTCGTTGTGAATGTGTTTTCTTACACTAACCCACGAGACTTGAGATTGTTACTAACTAAGGTTAGTACTTACTGAGTTAAGGATAAGAGTTAAGTGTTGGCATTTGTTGGTTAACACCCGTTAAGGTTTAACTAACACTTGGTATTTAAGATTTTCACTAACCGTAACTTGGGGTGGGAGTGAGGAATCCGGAATGGTACCGGCACATGTGTATTGGGGGAGGTCGGTATCTGAATCAGATCTGACTTCCAAATAAGACTTGTCATTAGACTCGTCGCCTAGGGTCAACAAACCGACCTGACCACCCGGACTACTGTTTGAGGTGGGAGGCACATTAAGGATGGCGTGGGGGATCAAGCCTACATCCCCAACAAATTAAGAAAGGTAGCTTATTGCCGGATAGTGCACTGCTACCGGCTAGGGTTAACCAAGCCCTACAAAAATAAGCAACCAATTAAGAGCTAACCAATCTAAAAGTGGAACGGTTCGCAATTATAAGGTTAAGGAGATTGTGGATTTAAGGAGTTAAGATCTAACTCACTTATTAAGGGAACGCTTGTGTCGTTCATTTGCATTTGAGCTATTTATGTTCTTTGTGGTTGGTTGTTTTATTGCATTTCATATTATGATTGTTATGCTAATCAACTTCCATGCTATCGACAATTAGTCGTCGTAGCCCCGTTAGCTTGGGGGCCTTGAGAGGGTCGTACCAGCATTCGTACTGACCCCCTTTGGGGGCTGTTTTTACACTTGCAGGTAAACGGCCGATGAAGTCACACCACGGGAGTAGGAGCGGGTAGCCCTAGGTGGGACTTTATTTTGAGTACGGGTAGCGCCTGTGCACCCGTCTGTTAGTAGTTGAACTTGAGAAATATTATGTGGTTTGGAAGATACTTAAAACTCGGAATGTGTTTGTATTTTGGATGTATGGTTGTAATTATTTAAGTAACGGTGTTTCTTGTTGATTAGACTGTGGCAAGGGCCTGGTGGTAGTTTATTTCCGCTGCGACGTTTAAGTATTATTTGTTAAGTTGCGATAACCACGATTGGCTTAGGACGGGGTGTTACAGATGCCGACCTCCTAACCTAAACATGCATGACCGGAGTCAGTCCCGGATTACTCTTCCCCCAAGTTCCAGTTAGTTGAAGTCTCATTGATAATTGGTTAGTTACACCTCTCTCGGTATTAACCAACTAACAACAGGGAGTATTTAAAACCTTGTACAATTGTTACTAAACATAGTTAATGAACAAGCTCTGAATCAAGTCGTGTTAGTGTGCAATGGACACAAACACATAGCACACAAACCGAGGTAGACCTCGTTAGCAAACAAGCTACAAGAATCCCAAACCGTACACTGGAGATTGGCTAGCTCTTAATCCCACGTTCGCCTAATCCACCGAACGCCTCTGATTATCTAGATCTGTAACCAGAACTAGTATTAGTATCCTGTGTCTTAGAACTAGTTTGGTGCTCTTTTCAACTCAAACCTCTTTCTAAGGTTGGGAAGTAGGAAAACTCTAAAGAACTTTGAAAATGGAGAAAAATGAGCTTTAAGCTTTAGGAATTGTTTGGGTGAGTTTCCGACATGGGTTTGAGCTAAACATTTGAGGGTAATCTTGACTAGTGAATATATGATTATGGTTGAAAAATCAAGTCGAATGGAGAAATTAAAGTCGGTTAGACAAGGTAAAGAAGCTAAAAATGAGAAAATGTGCTTTAAGCCTTTCTGAGTGGTTGAATGGGTTTCCGAATTGATCTTGATCAGAACTTTTGGGGAGATACTTGTGTTGTTGGTATTGGATCATGGTTAAATCCTTAGGCAGAGACTCATTTTGGAAGTTATTTAAGTTGGTGAATAGTGATTTTGGTCAAAAATGAGTTTTTAAGCTTTCGAAGGTGGTTTCTTGGAAATGGTTTGATTCCCTGATTTATTGGAGCTTGAATGGTATTGTTATGATGTTATTAAGGTTATTTTACAAGTGGTGAGCTTGATGTGTGTATTACTACTTGTGTAGCTTGTGTTAAGCTTGGTCATGATATCTTACTCATGGTTTGTAAATGTGTTTAAGGATAACCTCTTGTGGTGGTGGTGGAAAGTATTGTGTGATGTTGATGTCATGGTTATCCTAAGGCTATGCCTCTTGTGAGAGCCTTTAAGGCCAATCCGACGTTCCGGCAACAATATAAGCTCCTATTAATGAATTGGAGCTGCCACTATGATCTACTCCTAATGGGCAGAAGTTTCAATAGGGGGTGTGCACACTTAAGGACATAGGATGGGTGGTGGTGGTGGTGGACTTCATTTGGAAATATCTTGTATATGATATTAATTATCTCTTGATAATTCTTGGTACAGGTAAATGGTGTGTGATCTATTCTGATTTGTTATATTGTTAATATTTGTTGAAAACAAAGGTTTTAAAGAGAAAATAAGTTTTTACGGGGTGTGGTAGTGTTACTCAGTTTTTACTGATCTTATTTGTTTTTATTTTCCTGTGTATGTGAATTCTGTGAACTCAAGGTAACTGGGATGGTCACCTTCTCTGCACTGAGGACGAGTCCACCGATACCTTCTATATTTTCATGTTTGTCACCTATCGTAGAAGTATACAGCCTGGGGTCACCGAGATAGTGCTTGAGGAGTGGAACAAGAAGATACAGGGTTTTAGGCACCCGGAGAATGGCAGTAGTCGGTCCATCACCTATGAAGTTTCCACTGTTTAGGAGTATATGGAAGTAGTCCCGTGCTAAGATGCTAGTGATGTAATAGTCTTTTGATACCCCTTGCTTTTGGTGTAAAATAGGAGTAGGAGCTAACATAGTAGTTGGCTGGAAGGGGTCTTTTGGTACTAAGGTGTAAAGTGACGGGTTGGTTGTGTCACTCTTTTGGTAGTAGAACAGCAATGTAAGATAGCTAACGTAGGGGTGGTGGTGGTAATAACCTTACACTTACTAGTCTTTAGTAAGTGTGGCGGTAACCCCGGGGGATAGTATTAGGGGACCTTTTGTAAACTAACACATGTATAATATAAACTAACGTTTATGATGCTACTTCGGTTTTGGTATGTCTTAAGAAATTAAAAAAAATGACTAAGTAAATGGTGGTGGTAAACCGGGACGTTACATGCACTTCCAGTCCCTTACGGAACGGACAGTGTGCTTCCCTTGAAACCTTTCATCACATGGTCCAGGCTACTGGCGTTATTGCACAGTCTGTCTCCCATTTCATCACCCAACTTACATCGGGTTTTTAATTCATAAATCTGATTGCTTTCGTGTCAATATTTGATGGCTTATATATAGTGGTTGCTTTGCTGTGCACCATAACTTAATTTACCTGACAGGTAATATTCTCATGGCCTCCACTATCGAAGTAGCTTTAGCTTTCTCATATTGCCCATTGATGGCGTGACTCTTTGATCGTTTTACTTCAACGACTCGTCTTATATTCAATCCCTTTCATGGTGTAAACACACTAGGAGTTCTCTAATTTCGATGTTTGGCGGTTGCCGTATCGTGTTGTAAAATGGTTATCTCTTAATATGAAGGTGTTCTGCTTCAATCTCAGGTTCGTAAGTAGGATAATTTCACTCACATTCTTTCATCCTTTATGATGTTATTTACCATGTAATTTAACTGGTTACTGAAGAAGTCCTCCGTTGAATCACAAGCTCTTTTGAGCGTTGGTCACTTGACGTGCCATACTGCGCACTCACAATGTTTATCTCTGACCATTGCTGATTCTTAAATCCTGGGTGTTGGATATGAGGTCTGTCTCTGCAGCCTTCCATATTATTTATGTGTAACTGGAATGTTCTAAGGTAATTTCAAGGTCTACGGTTCCCATTCTCCAATAAAGAGTATTCAATCTCTAAGAATTGAAAGCCCTTTTTGAGGGGCTTATTCCCACTCTTGGCCTCACTACAAGGAGAGGTATCCCCACCCTAAAAGGAATGGTTCGTTCTCCACCCCTGTCAATAGCACTATCTCAACATTCTCATTGGTGCCCTTTCCTGGCAATTCTTCCTCAACTTAGTATAGGTTTTCTATAACCACTTGTATGTACGAGTTGTAGTTCATTCATGGCCTAGATAAGCCTTTTTATGCGTTCCTGCGCCTCGAGCTCTGATGTATTTAACATCCTTGGCTCGTAGGCCCTTAATGCTTGATTAGTCTCAAGTGATGGCCGGTGTTCGGTTGTTATATTCTTAATCATCTGTAGGTTATCCACGTAATTCTCTAGTTCTCTAAACTCTGTCAATGTTAGGTCACATCATTGGATGTACTATTAGGTTTAACAATAAGTTGATGTAACTCGCTTCCTGCTGTGGAAGTTCGCTTAGGTAATCCGATGTTAATCAGTGTCTGTGACAATACCTTCGCTCTCATAGACTTACGTCTTTTAGCAATTAAGGATTAGTTTTCATTAGGCCTCTACCTTTAGGTGTCTAAGTCGGATATTTACCCTGGCTATCATGTGCTGCCATGTCAATACTTTGTTCAACTTTCGTTGACTACGCCACCCGTTAATGACTAATCATACTTGGGTGTTAGTGAGTTAGGCAAGCAATACTAACCATCGTTTATGGGTCTTTTTCTGCTGAACTATACCAACTCTATGGTGTAGTCCTTTTGAGGTTCTCTCTTTCATTATTGCACGTCTTTGATCCTAGGTAGGTCATTGCTTAAATTTGTTTTCTCTGATTCTGTTTCTGGGGTTATCAACATCTTCAATGAAGAGTGCTGTTAATGGTATTATTCTGGGAATTCGTCCTGTTTTTATTGAAAGTTGTTATGTCCTCCATCTTCATTGTATGTCGTAATACCTTCCTTGTAGGTTATTACTTACATCCGGTCCTCTCACATTGTTGAGTAATCTCTTTGGTTCTTCCATTAAAGGTTAGGCTTGGTTTTGGTTTGATGTTCTTACCTGTAGTGTCGATTGTCTATTGCTGATGCTCACGTCGTTTAGTCTCCTGACCAAGTCCAGCTCCCTGCTGACTGGTGTATTGACTTAGTTGTCATGGTCAGGCCGTCAGGCCCTCCCGATATTTCGCTCTTCAGTCTTAAGGATTTGTAATCCAGTGTTAATATGTATTATACCTGTAGTTTTTACCATTTGGCCTTCACGACTTCCCGTATAGCTTCATTGCAGCAGCACTTGCCAAGGCAAGTGCGCCACGGCAATGGTACATTCTCCTAAACTCCATGTAGGTGGTAGTCCATGGGACTCCTTCTTTGCCCTTTTTTGGCTTTGGTTAATTGATTATCTGGGCAGCTCCCTGACTGCTTTTGATTGTATAATTACTTATCAAGGTATTCCTCTTTCTAAGGGGACCCTTTTTTTCTTTTTGCTTTCGCCTTGGTTCTCACTCTCGTTTCCACACCTTCATCGTGGTTATCGAGTATTGGTTCTCCTTAGGCACTACGTCGTAGTCCTATCTTGGAGTATGACTTGCATATGCATTCGTAGTCATCTAGGCTATTGCAGTTAGGTCTTTGCAACCCCTTTTTTTTTTGTAGGTCCGGAGTTATCCACTGCATAATTGACTTTTAGGCAGTCCCTATGCTCTTGCGCGGTATTATCCCACTGTTATTGCTCCCTTGGACTGTTGTCCGGTGTTTTTGTGGCTTCTCTTGTCCTCTCATTGCACTTGTAGTACTTTCCTTCTTACTGGTATGGCGGGGTTATATTGACTGCGTAGCATGTCGACCCAAGTTGCCGGTAATTGTTATTCTCTCATTGGTAGGATTCCGTTGGTAGCGCCTGTTCCAACGTTGCGCTCCAATTAGGACCTTCAAGTCTTGAAAGACTATTGCATAACGAGGTGTTTCTCGTATTTGCACCATGCTAAGTAACTGCCAGATCGGGTTTCGTCGGGTAAGAGAAAGCTTATCATCTCTCTGGCGTTCATTTCTGGTATCTTAGAACCAGGGGCGCGGAGGGCGGGTCAGGTATTATAGATATCCGATATACATCGGGGAATCCTAACTAACGCACCTCTCGTACTAATACTCAACCCTTATCCCAAAGTCTAAAGTTCCTAACTCGGTAATTCCTAAGCTCGGTAATTTCCAGTCATCAGAGCGCTCTGATATCACTTTTTGTAACACTCCATCTCTAAATACAACGATCGTCGCCCTAAGTCCATCTCGTACATTAACAACGCAGCGGAAAAGTTCTACTAAATTGGTGTTACCGCCGTAAGTCTCCCACGTGACTAACTAGGCCTATTCTCTTAACAAGTCACGGTCTTGACTAACCGGATAATTACTCGAGTATCTAAAACATTACAATTCATAAACCACAACTTATACCGAGTATCTCCTTTTCTAATACATCATACTAACATCTCCTCAATATACTAAACGAGTGTACATGCACAACTCGTGTAACAAATGTAAAAGCAACCTGAAGTACTCTACCCGCTCCCACTCTCAGGTTTAGTCCTCGTCTGGCACCTACCCGCAAAGTTTAAATCATAGGCCCCAAGGGGCTCAGCACATGGCTGGTACAGAAAATGTGCAGCCCACAAGCTAGCAGGGTTACACACGACTACTTTGTCGTATACATGCAATTGTTTATTCATACAAATAATAATAAGAAGTACGATAACAAACAACACATTTATGTGAAACATTCACAGCTCAAATAAATCGAACGTCGTAATGGACGCCCATTAATGAGTAAGTTAGATTGCTAACTTCTAAGGCCTGAGAATTGTTTAGTTCTCGTGTTTGACCGTACCTTATAAGTATCAACCGTTCTCTTAATAGAACTGGTTGTTCTCTAACTGAATTGTTTATTTTTGTCAGGTCATGGTAACCCTAGCCAATGAGTTATTAGCTCCATTAGGTTAATAAACATTAATTCTTAAGTTATGAGGGGTGTAGGCTTGACCCTCCCGCGCCTCCTGAATTTGCCTCCCACCTCGAACTGTTCACTCGAGCTGGTCGGGTCTGTTTGCCGACCCTAGGCGACAAGTCGTAGATGAGCCATATGCGGAAGACAGATCTGATACAGATGCCGACCTCCAAACCTAAACATGCATGACCGGAGTCAGTCCCGGATTCCTCTTCCCCCAAGTTCCAGTTAGTTGAAGTCTCATTGACAATTGGTTAGCTACACCTCTCTCGGTATTAACCAACTAACAACAGGGAGTATTTATAACCTTGTACAATTGTTACTAAACATAGTTAATGAACAAGCTCTGAATCAAGTCGTGTTAGTGTGCAATGGACACAAACACATAGCACACAAACCGAGGTAGACCTCGTTAGCAAACAAGCTACAAGAATCCCATACCGTACACCGGAGATTGGCTAGCTCTTAATCCCACGTTCGCCTAATCCACCGTACGCCTCTGATTATCTAGATCTGTAACCAGAACTAGTATTAGTATCCTGTGTCTTAGAACTAGTTTGGTTCTCTTTTCAACTCAAACCTCTTTCTAGGTTAACCCGGGTATAATAGTTTACCGTTAAACGGGTTTGTTCATTTAGGAGCGTTTTCAAGCTCAATTCTATTTCATTAACAAACTAACGTCGTTAGCAGTTACTTAGTTGCACAGTTAGCAACTTTAGACTTATACGGACCTTGTATTAGGTTTTAGTACTTTTCACTATTCATCCGTATTTCACTATTCATTTATACGGTCTCATATTCTACTATTCACCATGTTTCACTATTCACATATATGTATTTTACTATTCACGTATACGTCTCGTATTTGACTATTCATATATACGTAGTTACTATTTATGTATACGTATTTACTATTCATGTATACGTATTTACTATTCATGTGTACGTATTTACTATTCATGTATACGGATACTATTCACGTATACGAGCACTATTCATGTACACCAAAATTTTCCGTATACGTCCGTATGATACTCCGTATCATACATGTTTATTTCTTTTTCCCAATATAACTTGTATTTTCTTTAAAATACTTTAAGTATTGATTTCACCTTTACTTATTAAATTACGGGTATACCCCCCGTATACCTTCAGTTATATACGGGTCTCGTTTAACCCCGTCTTAACTCTGTTTCTTTTACAACTTGTTTCTAAATTCTTTATTTAATTTCCTTAACCTTCTAAACACATAAAAAATGTGTTATTTACATTCCTTACCCTTAGTTTTCTCTTAATCTCTATTTTACTCATAACAAGTTCTAAACTTGTTATTTTATTTCTAATTTCTTTCAAAGTCTTACTTAATTAATTTCTTTTATACTTTTGGTCAATTACCAAAATATTCCCAAGTTTGACCAGTCTTTTATGGTCAAACCCCCTAACTTTCCATAATTTACAATCTTACCCCTAAAGTTAATTTAACTTAACTTTTTATTCCTTTATCCTTTTAATATCTAATCTTTTGCTACAAATTTTATTCTAGCTTCTCTAAACATTTTATAAACTGTCATTGACCGAGTTTGACCACGTTTGACCATGTTTGACCAGGGAAATTACCATTTTACCCCTGTGGTCTTTTCTTTTATCCTAAACTCATTTATTAACCAATTTAACTCTAATTAATTTCTAATTTTCGTAACTAATTTTCCTACAGATTTTTGAACATCAAAAATCATTTTAAACACCTCCAAGTCACCAGATTTAATTATCTAATGTTATAGTATATATATACCATCTTTTATTAACCTTAAATACACCAAAAACCTTATCAATTCCTTATAACACTTATAAACTCTTTATAAATTGTAAACTTAATTCTACAATTATTTTCTCATCATCTAAACTCTCAAAAATTCTATATTGACCTCATATATTTTTGGTAATCACCATTAGGTACTAAAACTTCTTAAATTTTACATATTACTCTTAATTATACTAATTCCTTTAATTTAACTAAGTTAGATATTTTTTTTCTAACTCAATTAATACCCCTAATTTTCGGCCACCATATAAATTATAGTATATGAATTTTTCTTGTATATTATGATAGCTTATATTAAAGCTTATATCATAAGGAGTATAAATCTATTCTTAGATTTAATAAACATTAACTTTTAATAAGCTAAAAACTGAATATTTATCACCAAAATTTCGGCAATAAATAATAAGATGAACAATATGTTAGATCATATATAGATCAACAATTAGAACCTTGAAATAGGTAGTTGTAGGATTTACCTTGTTTATTAACCATTAGCTTAATATTTAAGCTTGATTTCCTAAGAAATTTTTACAGCAATTTGCTAGAGAAATTGGCTCCAAAATTATACAACAAGATGAAGAATAAGATGGGTTAGTATCCCATGCCAATCGGCTGTAACAAAAACCAAAGAACAAGAAGTTTTCAAGAAGGCAATGTTTTACCTCGAGAATCAAAGGCACTTCTTCGTGGTTTTTCCTGAGAATCTGGGGGCTCATGAGGTATGGTTGTAAAGCTCTTGAAAAGAGGATTCCAACGAGCTATCAAGCTTGTGATTGGGAGTTAGGATGAGAAATTTATGATTTCTACAAGGCAAGGTGTTCTTTAAGGCTCAAAACTAAGAACATTGAGTTTTTTTTGTGTTGTTTCTTCAAAGAGAGGATGAGCTATGAAGTTGGGAGCTCTCATATGACAGGTAAGTTTCTGATTAATGATTCACTCAGGGGACAAGATGATTTGGCAATTAAAGAAAGTCTTGGTGGTTGTAATAGTGAATTTAAAGCATTTTGGAGAGCTTGGTGACTCATCCATGTCGGCAGCCTATGGTACTTGTTTGACCTGAAATTTTTTCTTTCTCCAATGTTTTTATGTAATATTTGATGCATTAAACTCGTTCAAAAGGACTTATACCATGTGTTAGGTATGTTACATAGCCAAAAATGCCTTAAAACACCATTTTATGTGCTTCCGGGTTCACATTGATTATGCAATTTGTTTTGGCTAGTTTAAATGTGTCCTTAATATATTTACAACCTTTAGAAACTTTTTTCATGAAATAGCATGTTGCTCATTCCAATTTAAACCAAGTCGTTTAGTGGTTTCTTCTTGACTTTCGTCATTTTAGTACCTATTTTTGTGTGGACTTGTATACTTGTTTTATGTGTATACGCAATGGTTCCTATGACCATTTTATTGTTGTTCCCTTGTTCCTTATTTGTATTTAGGCTCATTAGCCTTTTAGTTCCATGTATACATGCTTAAAGCACATTTTTCCTTAAAGCACATTTTTGTGCTCTTAGGTGTGTTTTTGGTTTAAATGCTAATTCTGCTTAATGCGTATTGCTAATCTTACAGGTATTTCACATTTGAAATCTCTTGGGAACTTATTGGTAGTTCCCTAATTTATTTGTGCTATTTAAAACACCTTTTTCTCTAATTGTTCTTAAAGCATGTTTTGGTGTAAATTGTTGTTTAACACTTCTTCTAATGTTTCTAAGGCACGTTCTAGCCTTAGCATATCCTAATTAGATAGTTCATTAATATATTAAGGTTTGGGGTATTTCATTTCATGCCATTAAAACCATATTGTATATTCTTATTATACTCTCGGTTTTTATATATACACATATAAATATATGTTGTTGAAATACCCCGAACTTAAATATAGTGATTAAAATTATCCTAATAGGTATTTAAGGGCCTAATGATGCCTAATTAATATTGGTAAGGAAAAATAATTGCAAAAGAAATAAAGAAACGCTTAAAAAGTGAAAAACGTTAAATAAGCGTTAAATAACCATAGGAGGTATGAGACCTCGGTTAGCGTATTATATGGATTCTAACGGCTTAATAAGGCCTAAAAAATATATGGGAACAACTCCCGAAGAAAACGGATCCAAATAATGTATTAAAACGCTAATAGAGCTTTAGCGCACATTTTTCGAGAAAATCCGAAAATGTGATTTCTAAGTGGTCAAACGAACCCGTAAAAATTATAAATCATTAAATAACTACTATTAAGAATTAATGGAAGCTTAATAACCAATAAAAATAAAGAAATGAGGAAATCCCAGAAAACGGGCCCGGTTAGTGAATAGTATCGAAATCGGGTAAAATAACGAGCGTTTCTGTAAAAGACGAAGAACGCTCCAAACAGTAGTAATATGGGGGCCGGTTATTAATGGGTCAAATAATCCCTCACGCACACATGTAACTAGCTAATTAAATAAGGGAGTAAAAAAGCAAAAGAGGGAAAAAGTAAAAAGGGTACTTACCTTTTCTCTCACTTCCCACTCTCTCATTTCCTATTCTCTCTCCCCCATTTCTCCATCCCAGCCGATCTCCCTCTCCTCTCTCTCTGGTTGGGTGATTTTTTGAAGCTCCAAGAAACCAACAATGGCTTCCCTCCTTCTCTTGCATGCTTCACCTTCATTTGAACTCTAAATACAAAAATAATTGCATATTCCTACTCCCCTCATCATTCTCTACACTTCTCTCTTTTCAAAATCCCAAAATGAAGAATTTCATCTCCATGCGTTTTCCCCATTCAAAGAGGAAATGGCATCAATGGGTAGCTTGGAGTCTCCTCTCCCCATTAAGGTAAAAATCTTCATGAAAATCCCATGTTTTCTTCATCTTCTTTTGGTAACCGATTTAGCCCATTGTAATGCCTTGTTTTCTCTCTCTTTTGAGCTTCAATGCAACCTTACAATGGTGGTGGGATCACCTTGTTGAACCAAGGGCTAAAACCCCTCCTAAAACACTCCAAAGGTAAACCCTAAAATTAGTGTTCTCAACCTTCCTAAGAACTAGCATTAATTTAAGGACTAGTATGTTAATTATACTTGTTTTATGTGCTTTGGGTGATGGGAATGGAGTTTGGCAACTCCATTCCCCATATGGCCGATTTGGGCAAAAAAGAGAGAAGAAGGAGAAATGGAAAAGAAAGAAGGAATTAAGAGCTTAAGGTAAGAGGTCCTTCTTAATGCTAAATTTTAATGCATTAGAGTAATGGGAATGGGTGAACTAATTAAGGAACCCAAAATGATGTATTAGTAATGTAATTGTGGAAGTTTGAGTATTTGTGAACTAGCATTTGAAATGTAGGCCTTAGATCCAAGTAAATTGTGTATGAGTATTAGTATTGTTGCTTGATGGAGTATTGATGTATTGAGATGGATTTGTATTGCTTTGAGTGCTGGTAGGACCCTTGTATGGGTGTTGCTAGTTTAGGAATGATTTTGGCAAGAAAAGGTGTATGTGGAGAAGTCAGAATTGTAGGTAACCAATGGCAAAATTTTAGTAGGAATTGTGCATTATTGGATGACTTGGTTGGGAGAACCAAGGTGGGTATTGGAGTTAGTAAGGATGCTTAGTAACCATGGATTGGTACTTGTAGTATGAGGGTATAAGAGTGTAAAATCTGTAGCAAACAGCTTATGAAATGCGTTGGAGGAACTAGGAAAATTAGAGTTTAAGATTTAGTGAAATGAATGTTGGACTTGGGTATAGACATTGTATTTGCTTGGAAATGTATTTGGGATGCTAGGAGTAGCATTGGTAGAGGGAGTATTGAATGGTAAAGGTTAAAATAAAAATCTGTAGCATAAGAGAAAAGAAAACTATTGTAAGTGTTGAAAGGAAGTGAGGAGAAATTGTGTACGTGGATTTAGAAATGAGTAAGGAATTTGGTAGATGAACAAAGGCAATTTGGAGGCCCTAGGTAGTGTTAAAACATGTGGGATTACATGTAGGAAGATTGGGGAAACAATGGGCAAAGTATAGAACTGAAAACTGATTTTAAAACTGAAATACTGGGCCATACCGACCTTAGGACCGAACTTGCAAGGTCGGTCGAGCCCAAATTTACAAAGACTGAAACCTTCTGGAATGGACCGACCTTGGGGACCGGACTTGCAAGGTCGGTCGGCCAGAAAATTTCCCGTAATAAAAACCTTCTGGAATGGACCGACCTTGGGGACCGGACATGCAAGGTCGGTCGGCCAGAAAATTTCCCGTAATAAAACCTTCTGGAATGGACCGACCTTGGGGACCGGACTTGCAAGGTCAGTCGGCCTGAAACTTTCTAGCGTATTACCCTACTGACTTTGACCGACCTTGGGTCCGACCCTGGGTAAGGTCGGTCGAGTCAAAAGAAAACAATATGGGTATAGTAATCATAGGTATATATATATATATATATACTTATACACATATGTACATGTATACGTAGTAGTACATCATTAATGGAATGAAATAGTAAGGAAATACACATGTGAGTAAGAAGACAAATTAAGAAAAGTAGTGAGTACAAGAACACTAAGTTAAACCGAAACAACAGGATAACGGGGTAAGTATGGGAGTAGTAATTATGTACGTATTGTAATACTTAGTATTAATGGAACCATTTGGCATGTAGCCGGAGGTTCGAGAATAAGACGCGAGGAACGAGTGTGAACTAAGGAGCAGGGGAACACCCGATAAAGTAAATCAACGGTGAAAGGTATGATTTCTTCATGCTCTGTATCCTAACCTGGTTACCCCGATTTGTGTGCTTATTTGACCACCTAAATAAGATAAATGCATGAATCGGACTATAATGCACTTACTTGTGCTTGTTTAAATTGTTCTTGATATATTGTCTTGAACAATCAGTTTGTATAATTCATGAAATGTATGAATGAAAATAAGTGTGTATGTACTTCGTAGTGTATTTGTATATTGTATTGTACTTGTGAGAATGTGTATGGGAGTAATGTATTTATTGTGTGGCTTGAATATGATTGACTTCTACTAATTCCTAACCACCTAACTCCTAACATAAGTATTGAGTAAAATGGAATGAGTAGAAGTCCGATATAGTTTCGGCCACGCGTGAGGATGAGGAGACACAAGAGAGGTTGGATCCGATTCCTGGTTCGTAAGCTGGTCCACGGCCCAAACCCCTTAAATGGGTAGCATCCTGGATTAGTGAACCAAGTAAGCCCGGTGGTGGGACAGTGTAGTCCTTGCTCGGAGGTCCCGACAACTTAACTTGAGTATGTAGTAAGTAAGTAAGTAAGTATTGTATGAGTAATGCTCTTGGCTGGTGTAAGTCATTGACCCCGAGTAAAAGATAATCTCCACCGATTAACCCGGGTGGACCAATGAAGCTAACAAGTACGGTGTATTGAGTATGTATGGTGTATGTATTGCGTATGTGTATTTCGGAAGAAGGTAAGTATGTATTGGATGGCTTATATTGCATTCCTTGTATGTAATGAAGTATGTAAATGTATTCCTTGCGTAAAGTATTGTAGTATTGTGCATAAGAGCATGTATGCATGTATGTTGAGATAAATGAATTGCATGTATTCGACCAAGTGGTCGGCGTACCCTCGCTAGTACGCGGGGTATGCGGAAGTCATATTCAGCATAAGCTGACCCCCTAGGGGGAACGTTTTTAGTGTGTAGGTACCCGAAGCGGATATGGTCAAGGTAAGAGACCGGTTGCTACACTTGGATAGTTTGGAGTAGAATGTAGAAGCGTACTAAGTGGCACACCCCTTGTACTTAGAAAGTAAGTACTTCGTGAGGAATGGGTAGTGGTTAGACTCTTAATGAGTATCTATGAAATTGAAAGAGGTGTTGTATTTTAGTAAACTCGGTGTATTATATTGTATTGAACCTATGGAGTATTGTAATGAATGGGAAGTTCTAGTATTTGATTTGGTAATTGGAGTATGTATTGTAAATGTGTAGTACTCGGATATTCCGGTCCATCAGACCGATGCTGTATGTAGTAGTAGTAGTAGTAGTAGTAGTAGTAGCCTTGTTAGTCACGTGGGTGGCTAACAGCATTGTATCACCCACCGTTGAGTATGTAAGTATCCGCTGCGTGAGTCTGGATTGTATAAGGAGATTGGACGGTAATGACAGTATTAGCGGTGGGGGTGTTACAGTTGTTTTTATTTGACTTAGTCTTATAATATATAGTTGCATGCATACATGCACTATATTATATAGTTCCAACTATACCATATACTTAATATGTATATATTTTTAATATATGCTTGCGCAAACACATGTATTCACTTATACGTTAATATTTCATGATTTATACACTTATTATATACTACATTATTATCATCTTATGTAAGATTATTATTTCCATTTGTTGCATTATTTTATGCAATTCATATTAAGAACTTTATCTTAATATTATGTAACATCTCATTACATATATTTATAATTCCTAAGGTTAATTTTAATACTAACCTTAGTTTATAAATTCTATTTCTCTATTAATTGTCACATTATTTCATGTGAATATTATTAATGATAATTATTCCATTTAATCACATTAATACTATATAATATCTATAGTATTTTATATCATTGTAAACCATAGTTTATAAATTCATTTCTTGAATACTATATATGCGGTTTTAGCATATAGTTTAATAAACTAGGTTTTAGCCACATAAAATCATACAATGTTACAGTTATATCTTATACTATATGATATGATATTTTATATCTCATATAACATTATAATATATAGTTTTGAAAATCCCATAAGTTAATTGCCGCAACACATGTATCTTACACTTATTATTTCCTTATTCACTGAAATACCCCAAACCTAGTTATGTTGTTTAAACACCTAAATATGGTGTATTAAGACTAAAAAGAATCTTAGGAACATTAGTAAACAAATTTAAACAAAAGAAAACACAAAATGTGCTTTAAAGTCAATAAGAGCCAAAAAGGTGCTCTAAGCTTGGGATAAACTTGGTTAAGACCTAATGAACTTACCAAGACCTCATTTATATACTAATGGACTTATTAAACCAATTACCAAAGAAAACCAAGCTTGAAAACAAGTTAAAACACAAAATGTGCTTTAAGAAGTCTTAAAGCACATTTTTGAAAAATTGTCTTGTAAATGAGTTTTGAGTGGCTAAATGTCCATCATTACTCTTAAATATATATGTGTACTATATAATATCACATTTGGGTGGCTATATTAATGGGAAATCAAAAATTTCACTTCTAAGTGCCTTGTTTAGGTGAATAGTGATTTTTATAAGCTAGTTTGTAACATATGTTGTGTTAAGTAATTAAATTGACAAACAAAGACTAAAATACCCTCATTATAATATAGGGGGCCGGTTTTCTAAGTGTGGTGACTCACCACTCTCTAGTTAATATAATAAGTGAGTAAAGAAAACTAATTAAAACTACTTTTTACTTTATTACTACAAATGTCTTCTTAAAAGCAAATTCTATCTTCATTCTCATTTCTTTCCTTCATTTCCCACGGTCCCAACCTTCTTCTTCCTTCCTTCTTGCTGTTCTCTCACGGTAATATCACCACCACCATGAAAACTCCATCTTTGACCTCTTGCTAAATCAAGCTCACTTGTCCAAATCAAATTCTAACACCACCAATCTCTTCCTCTCATCAAGCTCTTCATTTCTATCTTCTCAAAACTTCAAGAGCCCCATTTCGGTGCCATGGAGTTCCACCATTGAAGGAGCTTGAGCTTGTCTTTTTACATATTGTTGATCTCCTTTGCTTCTAGGTAAGGAATCTCAAAGAAAAATCATGTTTCCTCCATGTTTTGTTGTTGACCGAAAATACACATTGATGTAGCTCTTTGTGTGACTTTGTTCTAGCTTCATTCCAACCTTTCATGGACTAGGTGGAGTCCTCTCTTCATAGATATTCAAACTCTCTTCAAAGACCAAGGTAAAACAACTACATTAATGTTTTTGAAACAATGTAAAATTAGGGTTTACAATGAGATGAAGCTTAAAGCTTGAATACTCATTATGATGTTTGTATATTGTTTAGAACTTGACAAGGAAACAAATACCTTACCGGTTTTATAAGGAAACAAGAAAGAAGTTTGTTTGGAAAAGAGGTAAATATACTAATCTAATATTGTTTAATGCCTTCGGAGGGATGAGCTTATAATGCTTGTTAAAACTACCTAAAGAGCAAATGGTGAATGACCTAGTAAATGTTCTCAAGGAGACTAGTAAAAGAACATATGTCTTGTTGTATGTAATTGCAGGTCAAAGGAATATATATTGTGGAAATTCAGTGTTTATGATTAAGCACTTTAAGGGCCTAAGAGCCATGCATTTTAAGGGCCTAAGTGCCATGCAATTTAAGTTATGCTTTATATTGTAATGTGGTGTGATTTGAGTAAAGTTTTGTGTGTGAGAGTGTTCTTGATGATTTAGGTGTTCATGTGTGATTAGTGGTGATAATAATGTGCTTGGGCGTAACAAAATGCTAGGAGAACCTATGTCGAAATTTAGGAAATGCATAAGTAGTTCAAGATGTCTTAAAGGAATTTTGATAAATTAGGAAGTGTTCTAGTGTGTAATAAGGACTTAGGCATGATCTTGAGGTTTTAGTTTATACCAAAGTCATTTTGGACTTAGATTGAGACTTAGGCAAACTTTGGTAAAATAAGGAGAAAGTGTAAGCTTAGAAAAAGAGATTTCAATGATGACATAAAGAGTTTTAGTTTGTAAGAAATGATGTTTAAGTAATAATGTTGTGTAGAAGATATGTCTTGGTATCATGGTTAGAATAGGCATGAAACATCACTTAGGAACCTAGGGGGTAGATACTATAAGTGTTGGAGGCTTTGGAGAAGTTTGGCTAAGTGTTTAAGGTTGTAGAAAATGAGTATAATGGCACGTCCGAACTTCCGTCCGAATTTGGAAGCTCGGACATGCCCTGTTACGCTTACAGTTTTCTGGGTTTTAGGTAGTGTCCGAACTACCGTCCGAATTTGGAAGTTCGGACGCAACCATTTATTTCCTCTGGATTTAGCTTCGACCTGTGTCCGAACTTAGGGAAGCTCGGACACAAGTTCGGACGCACCTGCTCCTTCTGTTGGTTATTCTCGACCCATGTCCGAACTTCCGAAGTCCGGACACAAGTTCGGACATGTATCTGGTTTCAGTTTAGAGTCTCGACTTGCGTCCGAACTTGGAAGCTCGGACACAAGTTCGGACAGGCCACTGTATGGACCAAAAATTATTGTTTTAAGATGGGAATTGTTATCTAAAAATGGTAGTTGGTTAGTAATGATATTATAAGGCTATGTAAGACATGTTAGGTGGGTTTTAAAGGCAATTAAAAGGATGAAAAGTTGTAACAAGTGTAAAATAAAATAAACTAGTAATGTGGAGTAGACAATGTTAATAATGGACTAGTGCGTTAATTAACCGACGTTACTAATGTGTTTAGGATTCTCTCAAGGTGGAAACCAGTCGAGGCAAGGACCGAGGTATGGTTTTCTTGCAGTCTGTTGCCTACCGGTTTACACCGGCTTGTGTTGTTTGTTTTTTCTGTGTGTTTATACCTTGTAAGATTAAACCATGTAAAGAGTTTACAGTTGTTAAATATTATTATGTTGTTAAGTATGACTCTCTCTTCCCTTGTGTGTGTCTAACAAGACTCGACCTATTATTGTGAATTGTTTGTTGAGTTCAATGATGAACTACTAACAAGTGCTAACGGGGGGGAGTGAGGAGTCCGGTCTGTTCCGGCCACGCGTGTGAGTATGGGAGTCGATGTCATAACCGGTTCGATTCTCTCTGTATGTTGTGGTTGTGTTTCCAATTTGGTTTCCAACCTTCCCTTTAGCTTAACCAAGGCTATTTTACTGACTCACGTCGGGCCACAGGGGCATACTATATGTTATTTCGGTGGGCTTGGGTCACTATATCCGAGGCACCTTGTGTTAAGTTAACCGTTCAATCTAACCGGACGGTAACGAGTATGTAACGAGCTAAGCATGAGCATGGCAACATTCTCTAGGCTCTCAATGGGGATTAACTGTGTTGGTTCTCTTCCTATAAGGAATTGTTCTTGTGTGATGTATGTGATGTTGTGTACAATACCCATGATGTGATATATATGTATAAACTGTGTGTTTTAAAATGAATGCCATGTCATCATGACAATTGGTTGCGCGTATCCCGGTAGCCGATGGGCTGCGCGTTAACCATACCAGCCAAGGGTTGCTGACCCCCTCGGGGGATCCATATTTCTTTTACTGCAGGATGAGGATCGAAGAAGCGGAGTGGCTCTAGATCCTAGGATGTAGATTACTTTGGGTACTTTTGGATGTGGGCCCGGGATGCGCCTGTGCTCCCGTGGCGTATTATATACTTGGTTATGACAGTTTACAGTGACGGTATACAGTGAAGGATTTATGTAAACACTCGGTATTTTGTTGATGTATATATGTGGTTGTTAGTTCTATGCTCGGGAGTCTGATCATCAGACCGGTACACTTGTATTTATTCAGCCTTGTTAACCACGTGGGTGGTTGACGGTGTTGTAGCACCATTCGTTTAGTTACTGTTTAGTGGTTTATATTCCGCTGCGATTTCAAGTAGTGTTATGTGCGTAGTAGGGGTGTTACAAAAAGTGGTATCATAGCGAAGTATCGCTCTGATGACTAGAATACCGAGCTTAGGGATATACCGAGTTGGGAAACCTAACTGCAGTTACCTAAGTGAACAGTTATGGAAAGGTTAACCACTAACTAAGTGTGGAGATACCTTATTATCGGGAAGCGTTACAATCGTTGGACCGATAAGTGTGCAAGCATATTGCTAATAAATATTCATGTGAATTCAGATGGCAGGTAGACCGCGAGGTAGAGGCCGCGGAAGTGGTACCGGTAATGTGGGTGACCAGGGCGAGAACCCTACGACACAGGTTATGGCTGAGGCAGTAGCAGCCGTCGTAGCCCAAATGGTACCCCAGCTTGTGGCGGTTATTCAGCAGGGGCAGACGCCCGGAGTTCAACTACCACCACCGCCACCGCCACGAGAGACCAACTGGGTCAAGGCGTTGGCTGATTTGAGGCCACCCTCATTCAGTGGGGAGACCGATCCTCGTAAGCTCGAGGCGTACATCTCCGAAATGGAGACCGCCTTCGAAACCCTAGCAGTACCTGAGCAGGTCAAGGTACGACTTGCTGCTTATTACTTGAAGGGCTCGGCACAGAGCTGGTGGAAGCTTGTGCGAGAGGGCAGAGTTGCTGACCCGACCTTTCTATGGAGGGAGTACACGGCTCTGCTGCGAGCCAAGTACTACCCTATACATGTGCAAGAGGCCAAGCGCCTGGAGCTGGACAGTTTGAGGCAAGGGGATAAGATGACGGTAGATGAGTACTACTCAGCCTTCATCGGACTTATCCACCTGCTACCGGATCTGGGTTACTCAGACCGGATCCTTGTGAACCGTTTCTACAGCGGACTGAACTATCGCCTACGCTACGGCATGGGGCCTACTGGATATACCACTTTGCAGGTAAAGGAACTACAGTGTAATGTGAATAAGTGTGTACGATGTGTTAATGTGTTGTGAATTTATTTGGCTGGGCATAACTAACACCCTAAATATAGGAGTGCTATCATGCCGCTGCAATTGTGGAGATCACCGTCCGTCTGAGGGACGAGGAGAGTGCGCTCAAGCGCAAGGCTCAGAACGAGGGCCAAGGCACGCAAGGGCAGTGGGGAGGGAAGAAAAAGAAATCATACCCCCAGTCCCAGAAAGGACAGCAACAGGGTGGCAAGGGCCAGACCCAGACCACTGCTGAGGAGCCTCTGCAGCTCACCTATGCGTATGCGGCCAAGCCCCTACCTTCTTACCCACCTAAGGGTAATTGTCTAATCCTGTGTGATAAGTTAGAGTATATGTTGATAACTTGTGGAACAAGTATTGATTGTGTATTGTGATAGCAGTTAGCACGGGCTCTGGACCGGAGCGCCACTATTACTGCAAGTGGGTGCAACGGCGACCACCCCCGGCAAGGACTGCAAGGGTACGATGTTCAGTGCCGATAAGTAAGAGATGGGTCACCGCGATCATGAATGCTGGCAGAACCCAAACAGTAGGAACTACAGGCCCAAGGGGCAATGGAAGGGTAAGGCCACTGCGACCACCGATGGCCAGAAGACGGCGAACCAGCCACCCCCAGATCAGAGGTACACAGAGTCCCATAAGGGGAAGGGGTCGGGGTCCAACAAGGCCACCCTGAATGTGGTGGACCGGTCTGAGGCGCCAGGGCCCTCTTCTAGACCAGGTACCGCCTAAACTCTTTAATGTAATAAGTGTCTGCATACCGCATTTCATGCATGTGTGTGAGTGAGTTTAAGTAAACAACCATGTGAGTAAATAAATAAAGTATAGTGTGAGATTTACCTAATTAGAGTACTCTAAACTTAAAGGAACCTTCAATATATGTTATCCAATCCCACCCACACCAAACCCTGAAGAAACCACCATCAACATCACCGACTTTCCAATGGAGCAACGTCAGGTTATCCAGCCAGGTATGATACTCTTAAATGGATACCTGACACCGGAAGCACAAATCCATATCATCAGACGATGCGACGAACTTGGAGCAAAACCAGGAGGGTTCTACACACCCGAATACCCGAATGGATCAAGGATGCAATTAAAGATGATGTGCATGGGTAAGGACTGGAACCCTTACACCAAGACATATCAAGAAATGCGAGCCGAAGACGGAGCAACAGTACCAAGTATACCAGAGGAGTTCCATGCGGTCGTTAACCACGCCGTGGGAATTGCTCAGCAAGTTGAAACGGATTCAATTCCAAGTGTGAAAGCAGATCTATGTATTGTGAACTTCTACCAGAAAGGTGGACGGTAAGGTATACACCAAGACAAGGATGAGTCACCCAAGTCTCTAAGTAAGGGAGTACCCGTGGTGTCTTGGTCCATTGGTGATACCGCAGTGTTTGTGTATGGCGAGCAGAAGCGTGCTGACCTCGCAAAGAAGCTACTGTTGAAATCGGGAGATGTATTAATCATGGGTGGGCAATCAAGGATGCTATACCATGGCATCAGAAAGATCAAACTGAATACCGCACCGTCGGCAGTGATCAATGCCACACACATGAAACCCGGACGTTTGAATTTGACCTTCAGACAGTTTAAAGCCTTGTATAATTATGTGATGTGATAAACCAGTGTGTATTAAGGATGTTGTAAGTGTAAATCATGGCGACAGTATAAGCCAATGAATGTTGTAAAAAGAGTGTGTTAATGAATAAAATGGAGTTGTTGAAGCATATAAACCGTGTTGTTACCCAATACTTATTAGTTTGCCAATGAATTAGGCTGTGCACTCGGAACGGGAGGTATACTGAGTGTCTGCAATGAGGCAGAAGCCGGCAAGAGCGGAACAATCCTCACCGGTACCTTTCCAGTGAATGGCGTGGATGCATCGATCTTGTTCGACTCCGGAGCCTCACACACATTTATTTCGCTATCATTTGCGAAGAGGCTGGGGTTAGACGGTGATGAGATGCCAGACTTTCTAGTCACTCTCCCGTCGAAAGAGCGGATCAGGTGTACCCGCTACCACCGAGATGCTGTTGTACGAATCAAAGGTGAAGAGTTTCCGATCGACTTGATAGAGTTCGACGGACTTGGTTTTGATGTGATTGTCGGGATGAACTGGTTGGAGCGGTACAAGGGCAGAATCCTGTGTGCCGAGCATCGACTGCTTCTTCGGAGTCCATCTGGGGTTACAGTATCTTACCGCCAGAGGCCCAAGGAGCCTTCGACTCAGATCATCACCGCCATGGCTATGTATCATGAGTTACGACGAGGGAGTGATGTATACCTCTGCTATGTCCAGGACATAGAGAGAGACCCTGAGTTTAGCCCAGATGTGCCGGTAGTGTCGGAGTTTCCTGATGTATTTCCTAAGGAACTGCCGGGCATGCCGCCAGCACGAGAGGTTGTGTTTGAGATTGAGTTGATTCCAGGCACCGGACCTATTGCGAAGGCACCTTATCGTATGGCTCCAGCAGAGATGACAGAGCTCAAGGAGCAGTTGAGAGACCTACTCGACAAGGGCTTTATCCGCCCTAGTGATTCACCATGGGGAGCGCCAGTCCTCTTCGTGAAGAAGAAGGACGGTAGCCTCCGCCTGTGTATTGATTATCGGGAGCTGAATGCTGTTACGGTGAAGAACCGTTAACCCTTACCACGCATCGACGATCTATTTGATCAGCTGAGGGGAGCATCAGTATTCTCCAAGATAGACCTACGTTCCGGATACCACCAGATTGCCATCCGGGACAGTGATATCGAAAAGACAGCTTTCAGAACTAGGTATGGGCATTATGAGTTCACAGTTATGCCGTTTGGCTTGTCAAATGCACCAGCGAAGTTCATGGACTTAATGAACCGTTTGTTCCAAGATCAGTTGGACAAATCAGTGGTAGTCTTCATCGATGACATACTTGTGTATTCGAAATCGAGAGGTGAGCATGAAAGCCACCTGAGAGATGTATTGCAAACATTGAGAAAGAATCAGTTGTATGCTAAATTTTCTAAGTGTGAATTTTGGTTGAACCAAGTATCATTTCTTGGACATGTGATTTCTGAGGCCGGGATCGCTGTTGATCCGGCAAAGATAGATGCAGTGCGCACCTGGCCTAGGCCGAAGACAGTTACCGATATCAGGAGCTTCCTCGGTCTGGCAGGTTATTATAGGAGGTTTGTGAAGGACTTCTCCAGTATCTCGAAGCCGATGACTTCCTTGATGAAAAAGGATGCACCATTCGAGTGGACAGTCGACTGTGAGAGTTCTTTCACGAGTCTCAAGGATGCTCTGACATCTGCACCGGTTCTGACATTACCAGACGGTCCAGATGGTTTTGAGGTCTATTGCGACGCATCAGGCAGGGGTATGGGTTGTGTTGATGCAACACGGGAAGGTCGTAGCTTACGCCTCCTGAAAGCTGAAGAAACATGAGGAGAACTACCCTACCCACGACTTAGAATTGGGGGCCATTGTCTTCGCACTGAAGATATGGCGACATCACTTGTATGAGGTAAGTGTGACGATTTATTCTGACCACAAGAGTTAAAGTACTTGTTCACTCAGAAGGAGTTGAACATGAGGCAAAGAAGGTGGGTTGAATTTCTGAATGACTATGACATCAATTTACAGTACAAGGAAGGCAAGGCAAACGTGGTAGCTGACGCATTGAGTCGCCGAGCACACTCTCTCCATTCGCTAGTCTCTCATACTGGCTTAGTTGAAGAGGTGCGGAGTGCTCAGATGACGGATCAGTACATGATGGAGATTAGACAGAAGCTTATTGATGGCACATTCGAGGGTCACAAGTACGACTTCAGACTCCACGATGATGACCTGATTAGGCTTAAGGGCCGACTGTGTATACCCAGGAGTAGCGTTGAGTTGAAGGAGCGCATATTGAGTGAATCACATTGTTCTACTACTTCGATTCACCCCGGAGCTTCAAAGATGTATAAAGGTATGAAAAGATATTTTTGGTGGACTGTAATGAAAAAGGATGTGAATGACTATGTGTTGAGGTGTCTCACTTGTCAGAAGGTCAAGTTTGAGCACCGACGGCCTGGTGGTATGGTACAGCCAATGCCAGTGCCGGAGTGGAAGTTCCATGACATATCTATGGACTTCGTGGTAGGGCTTCCGCCTGCAAGGGGAGGTCTGAATATGATATGGGTTGTAGTTGACCGACTGACCAAGGTGGCCCGATTCATTCCGATGAAGGACACCTGGAAAGTGGCAAGACTGGCAGAAATCTTTGATAAAGAAATTGTAAGACATCATGGTGTACCAAAGACGATTGTATCTAACAGAGATACCAGATTCCTATCCAGATATTGGAAGTCTACGCGGGAAGCGTTGGGCACCGAACTGAAATTGAGTACAGCGTTTCACCCACAGACCGATGGTCAGAGTGAGCGCACCATTCAGACACTTGAGGATATGCTACGTGCATGTGCACTTGACTTTCAGACGAGCTGGATTGATAAGTTACATCTGATCGAGTTTAGTTACAATAACAGTTACCATGCTTCGATCAAGATGTCTCCCTTCCAGGCATTGTACGGTAGACCATGCCGCACGCCATTATGCTGGGATGAGTCGAGTGAGACGGTCATTATAGGACCAGAGTATCTTGAGCAAGTTCAGGCAGAAGTTCGCCAGATCCGGGCTAACATGAAAGCAGCTCAGGATAGACAGAAGTCGTACGCAGATGTGCGCCGACGCGACCTGGAGTTCGCCGTGGGCGATCAGGTATTTTTGAGAGTATCCCCCATGAAGGGAGTATTCCGTTTTGTCCAGAAAGGCAAGTTGAGCCCAAAATATGTGGGGCCTTATGTTGTGACGGAGCGGATCGGCCCGGTAGCTTATAGACTTGATTTACCCGCCGAGCTGGGCAAGGTACATGATGTATTTCATGTGTCCCAGTTGAAGAAATATATGTCTCATCCGTCTCATGTGCTTCAGCCTGAAAGGCTAACCTTAGAGCCGACCATGCGATCAGTGGAGACTCCCATTCAGATTCTAGATACTAAGACTCGAGACACTCGCCACAAGTCTGTGAGACTGGTGAAGGTCCTCTGGTCTAACCAGGACGTCGAGGAAGCCACTTGGGAGCTGGAAGATAAGATGAAGGCGAAGTACCCGTCATTGTTTACTTCTTAGTGTTTGTATGTATTAGGTACGGGGCGTACCCCTATTTAAGGGGGGTAGAGCCGTTTCGGTCATATGTATGACATGTATTTGTATACATTGTCTGTGTTGTGTTGTCATGTTGTTAATGTTACAGACCGCTGAGTCTGAATGATGTTGTGACGTTTTATTGTTTAGACCATGTGTCCGATGTGATGTAAAGATGTTGTTAATGTGATATGGAAGTGTTTTTGATATGTGTTCTCATGTTCTAATATTTAGGTTATGTGGAAGTATGAACTTTGGGGACAAAGTTCTTTTAAGGGGGGTAGATTGAAATACCCCAAACCTAGTTATGTTGTTTAAACACCTAATATGGTGTATTAAGACTAAAAAGAGTCTTAGAAACATTAGTAAACAAATTTAAACAAAAGAAAACACAAAATGTGCTTTAAAGTCAATAAGAGCCAAAAAGGTGCTCTAAGCTTGGTATAAACTTGGTTAAGACCTAATGAACTTACCAAGACCTCATTTATATACTAATGGACTTATTAAACCAATTACCAAAGAAAACCAAGCTTGAAAACAAGTTAAAACACAAAATGTGCTTTAAGAAGTCTTAAAGCACATTTTTGAAAAATTGTCTTGTAAATGAGTTTTGAGTGGCTAAATGTCCATCATTACTCTTAAATATATATGTGTACTATATAGTATCACATTTGGGTGGCTATATTAATGGGAAATCAAAAATTTCACTTCTAAGTGCCTTGTTTAGGTGAATAGTGATTTTTATAAGCTAGTTTGTAACATATGTTGTGTTAAGTAATTAAATTGACAAACAAAGACTAAAATACCCTCATTATAATATAGGGGGCCGGTTTTCTAAGTGTGGTGACTCACCACTCTCTAGTTAATATAATAAGTGAGTAAAGAAAACTAATTAAAACTACTTTTTACTTTATTACTACAAATATCTTCTTAAAAGCAAATTCTATCTTCATTCTCATTTCTTTCCTTCATTTCCCACGGAACCAACCTTCTTCTTCCTTCCTTCTTGCTGTTCTCTCACGGTAATATCACCACCACCATGAAAACTCCATCTTTGACCTCTTGCTAAATCAAGCTCACTTGTCCAAATCAAATTCTAACACCACCAATCCTTCCTCTCATCAAGCTCTTCATTTCTATCTTCTCAAAACTTCAAGAGCCCCATTTCGGTGCCATGGAGTTCCACCATTGAAGGAGCTTGAGCTTGTCTTTTTACATATTGTTGATCTCCTTTGCTTCTAGGTAAGGAATCTCAAAGAAAAATCATGTTTCCTCCATGTTTTGTTGTTGACCGAAAATACACATTGATGTAGCTCTTTGTGTGACTTTGTTCTAGCTTCATTCCAACCTTTCATGGACTAGGTGGAGTCCTTCTTCATAGATATTCAAACTCTCTTCAAAGACCAAGGTAAAACAACTACATTAATGTTTTTGAAACAATGTAAAATTAGGGTTTACAATGAGATGAAGCTTAAAGCTTGAATACTCATTATGATGTTTGTATATTGTTTAGAACTTGACAAGGAAACAAATACATTACCGGTTTTATAAGGAAACAAGAAAGAAGTTTGTTTGGAAAAGAGGTAAATATACTAATCTAATGTTGTTTAATGCCTTAGGAGGGATGAGCTTATAATGCTTGTTAAAACTACCTAAAGAGCAAATGGTGAATGACCTAGTAAATGTTCTCAAGGAGACTAGTAAAAGAACATATGTCTTGTTGAATGTAATTGCAGGTCAAAGGCATATATATTGTGGAAATTCAGTGTTTATGATTAAGCACTTTAAGGGCCTAAGAGCCATGCATTTTAAGGGCCTAAGTGCCATGCAATTTAAGTTATGCTTTATATTGTAATGTGGTGTGATTTGAGTAAAGTTTTATGTGTGAGAGTGTTCTTGGTGATTTAGGTGTTCATGTGTGATTAGTGGTGATAATAATGTGCTTGGGCGTAACAAAATGCTAGGAGAACCTATGTCGAAATTTAGGAAATGCATAAGTAGTTCAAGATGTCTTAAAGGAATTTTGATGAATTAGGAAGTGTTCTAGTGTGTAATAAGGACTTAGGCATGATCTTGAGGTTTTAGTTTATACCAAAGTCATTTTGGACTTAGATTGAGACTTAGGCAAACTTTGGTAAAATAAGGAGAAAGTGTAAGCTTAGAAAAAGAGATTTCAATGATGACATAAAGAGTTTTAGTTTGTAAGAAATGATGTTTAAGTAATAATGTTGTGTAGAAGATATGTCTTGGTATCATGGTTAGAATAGGCATGAAACATCACTTAGGAACCTAGGGGGGTAGATACTATAAGTGTTGGAGGCTTTGGAGAAGTTTGGCTAAGTGTTTAAGGTTGTAGAAAATGAGTATAATGGCACGTCCGAACTTCCGTCCGAATTTGGAAGCTCGGACATGCCCTGTTACGCTTACAGTTTTCTGGGTTTTAGGTAGTGTCCGAACTACCGTCCGAATTTGGAAGTTCGGACGCAACCATTTATTTCTCTCTGGATTTAGCTTCGACCTGTGTCCGAACTTAGGGAAGCTCGGACACAAGTTCGGACGCACCTGCTCCTTCTGTTGGTTATTCTCGACCCATGTCCGAACTTCCGAAGTCCGGACACAAGTTCGGACATGTATCTGGTTTCAGTTTAGAGTCTCGACTTGCGTCCGAACTTGGAAGCTCGGACACAAGTTCGGACAGGCCACTGTATGGACCAAAAATTATTGTTTTAAGATGGGAATTGTTATCTAAAAATGGTAGTTGGTTAGTAATGATATTATAAGGCTATGTAAGACATGTTAGGTGGGTTTTAAAGGCAATTAAAAGGATGAAAAGTTGTAACAAGTGTAAAATAAAATAAACTAGTAATGTGGAGTAGACAATGTTAATAATGGACTAGTGCGTTAATTAACCGACGTTACTAATGTGTTTAGGATTCTCTCAAGGTGGAAACCAGTCGAGGCAAGGACCGAGGTATGGTTTTCTTGCAGTCTGTTGCCTACCGGTTTACACCGGCTTGTGTGTTGTTTGTTTTTCTGTGTGTTTATGACCTTGTAAGATTAAACCATGTAAAGAGTTTACAGTTGTTAAATATTATTATGTTGTTAAGTATGACTCTCTCTTCCCTTGTGTGTGTCTAACAAGACTCGACCTATTATTGTGAATTGTTTGTTGAGTTCAATGATGAACTACTAACAAGTGCTAACGGGGGGAGTGAGGAGTCCGGTCTGTTCCGGCCACGCGTGTGAGTATGGGAGTCGATGTCATAACCGGTTCGATTCTCTCTGTATGTTGTGGTTGTGTTTCCAATTTGGTTTCCAACCTTCCCTTTAGCTTAACCAAGGCTATTTTACTGACTCACGTCGGGCCACAGGGGCACACTATGTGTTATTTCGGTGGGCTTGGGTCACTATATCCGAGGCACCTTGTGTTAAGTTAACCGTTCAATCTAACCGGACGGTAACGAGTATGTAACGAGCTAAGCATGAGCATGGCAACATTCTCTAGGCTCTCAATGGGGATTAACTGTGTTGGTTCTCTTCCTATAAGGAATTGTTCTTGTGTGATGTATGTGATGTTGTGTACAATACCCATGATGTGATATATATGTATAAATTGTGTGTTTTAAAATGAATGTCATGTCATCATGACAATTGGTTGCGCGTATCCCGGTAGCCGATGGGCTGCGCGTTAACCATACCAGCCAAGGGTTGCTGACCCCCTCGGGGGATCCATATTTCTTTTACTGCAGGATGAGGATCGAAGAAGCGGAGTGGCTCTAGATCCTAGGATGTAGATTACTTTGGGTACTTTTGGATGTGGGCCCGGGATGCGCTTGTGCTCCCGTGGCGTATTATATACTTGGTTATGACAGTTTACAGTGACGGTATACAGTGAAGGATTTATGTAAACACTCGGTATTTTGTTGATGTATATATGTGGTTGTTAGTTCTATGCTCGGGAGTCTGATCATCAGACCGGTACACTTGTATTTATTCAGCCTTGTTAACCACGTGGGTGGTTGACGGCGTTGTAGCACCATTCGTTTAGTTACTGTTTAGTGGTTTATATTCCGCTGCGATTTCAAGTAGTGTTATGTGCGTAGTAGGGGTGTTACATTCACATAGTTTTCATTAATTACAATATAACCACACATTATTATACCATGTTATAAATATTACATTTTATAACATTAAAACCTTATAACAAAACATAACCTATAGTTTTTACAAAATTCCTTATAATTGCCGAGAAGGCATATAGTTTATTTTTTTTCATTCTCTTTTCAATCCCACACTTTCTATTTATTACAATTTCACCACATATTTTATAACATGTTATTTTAACCTTACATTATATCATTTAAACATTATAAATATTTTATCATATAGTTTATAAGTACATCTTTAATTACTGAACAGCCACAAGCTGTTTTGGTTTTTTTCCAGCACCATATACTTTCTATATTTGCACATTTATCCCACATATTATATAATGTTACATATAGGTTATATTATATTGTTTTAACCTTTATAATTTGTATAACCTATAGTTTTATATTATATTATTTTCTGAACAGACCCTCCTGTTTGATTTAATTTCTTTTTCGCCCCACATTTCACTTATTTGCATATTAGCCACACTTTATACAATATACTTTGTAAATGTAACAAAACTATATATTATACACTTTTATTAATATTCCATATATACTCCAAAAAATTCCCAAACTTTACTTATGATATAAACTATTATATTACATAAACACATTTCGGTAATTACCACTTACACCCCCATAGTTTTATAAATTTGTTATTTAACTCATGAATTTAATATAAAGTAATAATTTAATCACTTATGAAATTATTTTGGTAAAGGCACCTAATATGGTCAAGGTTGACCCATTGACTACCAGTTTGACCACATGTTCTCTTTATTTCAGTTTAGACCCTAACTTTACTAAAATTACATTTTTGACCCCAAATTTTAATAAGCTTTATAAAATTCATAAAATAAGTTTCTAATATATAGTTTTCGGCCCTAATTAATGTTAAGCCTCTTAAATTCATTATAATTACAAAATAACCCCAAATAATTTCTGGTAAGGTTTATCTTTATTTTAAATTCATTTTAAACTTAATATAGCAATAATTAAATGGCCTAAAAATGCATGGCCTTATTACAATAATTAACATTAAATAAAATTACACATAAATGCCATAAATACACTATATAGTTTTACGGCTTAGGGTAGAATTTTTCTTTAATGCTTTCTAAAATTATTTATTTATTTCCTATGACATTATTTTCCATCTAAACCTTATATTATCAACTAAAAATGTTATAAAACATTATAATACATAGTTAAGCTATTTTAATATCCATTCACTCATGACTTTCATTTTTAAATAGCATAATGAGATAAAGCTATATAATATAAGAGTTTAGTATCCTTACATTGATTTAAGCAAACAAAGCCAGCCAAGGCCTCCAAATGCTCACGGCTGATTTGAATAAAATGCTTAGGTTAGTTTTTTAGTATTAACCACATATACCCTTAATTAATATATGGTTTAGATAGTAAATTTACTTACTTTGATAGGTTTAAGCTTGGACATAATTTCCACCATTTGTGCAGAAATTTCCAAAGGTAGACACCCATGCGCCAGCATTATTTTGCAAGAAAACACAAGGGTATTAGGCTGGGTATAAGACCGATTATTTAAGAGCAAAAACAACTTATTTTGGCATGGTTTTTACCTTGATATGGGACTGCTCTTGGAGGCTACTCACGCCTGCTTTTAAGGGACCAAAACAAGGTGTTAAAACACCATTATAAGTAAGGGATTAAACCGGTGGGAGCAAGGAGAAAACAGGCTGGATTTCACTTACCGAAACTAGCCAAAGTAGTGTTCCTTGGCTTGGATCTGTTTACCCCTTCCAGCTGTGAGTGTTTCAGTTGATTTTTACATGACAAGAGCAAGGGAAATGAGCTAAGGAAGACAAGGAGTAGAACCGGAAATGGAAGGGAGAAAGATGAGCTAGCTAAGAAAAGATTTTTACCTTTATGTACTAAGAACAAACTTCCCTTCTCCCTTATGTTTTCAATCGTAAGTACCTCCACTTCAAGCACCAACTCACATCAACATGCTGGATAGAAATAATGTTGGGTGAGCTTGATGAAAAGAGGAAGTAATGACGATTAAAATGAGTATGACCATGGCTTAAGATCTTACCTATGTCAAGAGGAATCACCCTTGGAAGTTGGATGTTGTTCCCGGTTTTGGAAAAAAGGGAGGGTTTAGATGAGCTTACGACTAAGGGAGGAGGTAATGAAGAAATGAAAAAGAGTTTGACTCTTAAAGGGATTAGTTCCTATTTTGTGCAGTAGCCAAGTGTGACTCATCAAAGATATTTTTTTGAGTTTCCTTCAGATGGAGGAAAGCTCATTAAATAGGCGGTAGTAGATAAGGAAGGGTGGAAAACCATTTTAATTTACTATAGTATATGTCAAGTATAGATATGTCATAAAACTCATATTTTATGTGTATTATTCGGTGTCTCTTTAGTAGGTGTTTAGAGTCTGCAAATGGATAAGGATAACATACCATAACAGGCGGTGGAATGAGGTAAGGTGGAAAGAATAGGTTATTTAATTTATTATCATAAAGTGGTACTTATCTTTTACTTTATAAAAGCAATTTGATGAGTCATATATAATTGTTGGAGCCAGCCACATGCTAAGGAGACTGCCATCATTAAACGGCTATGGATGGTCAAGGTCAAAGAAGAAAGTTTGACCATTGACTAGATTAGGAAAATAAGTGCTATTTTGGGTACTATTCACAATCAAGGCACATATTTTTGATTTTTTTGAAAACTTTTGAATTAGGCATTATAATGTGGTACATTATGTCACATTATTATATTTAAGGGTATTCAAGACCCTAAAATCAAACCAAACTCATTTTGAAGACAACCTCACATAAATGTGCTTTAAGGAAGGTTAGTGCACATTTTGTGTTAAAACTTATTTTTGAGCTTAGTTTTCTTTGTTAATTGATTAATTACATCAATTACATGATTATTAAACTTAGGAATTTGATTTAGAATCAAACGGAGGTCACATGACCTGTAAAACTTCTTAGAGTACATTTTTGCCCTAAGTGACTTTTAAGCATGTTCATGGTTGTTCTTGATGTTGGAGTGTTGTCCAATGATTTCATTACGTTCATTTATGTGTTATAATGCTTAGTACAAAATTTTAGGTCCTAAGGAGTTCATTTGGGTATATATTTACCCTAAATGGTCAATGAGTGCAATATTTACTTTATGTTGACCATTGTTGTTTTTAAATTGGTTTTATGGCATGTTTAGGCCTTAATTTAATGGATTAAATTTTTAATAAATATTTAATTAATTATGGGTATTTCAGTCTACCCCCCTTAAAAAGACTTAGTCCCTAAGTCGACTTTTCTTAAATAGGTATATAATATATGTCTACCCAAGATTCCCATAATGTACATCTATGTGATGTAGCATTCACGCATAAGTGTTGTGCTCTTATTGCACATAGCCCTCAAGTGTGGCGTTAATTCAAATATATGGATATAGGTGATCCATCAGCACCATCGTTTCCTATCAGTTCTAACCATCTTGACAACCTCCCTGAGGTGTCCTAACATTCAACATTCCACATTCCATCTCAATGATTCAATGAGTATCTATATGTTCGGTATCTAAATGATACAACTTAATCTGAATTCATAAGAGAGTATACACAAAACATCATCCAACAAGTTCATGCATACAAACACAACTGAGTATCTCATAGGATACTTACTGTTATAACCCATAGTTTTTGCTGCATTTTATTTCGTCACAAGTGGCCTTATATTAATGTATTTTGGATTTAGGACATGTGCGTCTTTCTGATTAAAGACATGGGTAGAAGGGTCTTTCTCCCTTTCCGTTTAATTTTGGTGAGAATAATCCCTTAATTATTTTATTTCCTTTCCTCTTAATTATTCCTTCCCCTAATCACGTTCTCACGTCAGTCACTCTTTTCCCCTCACTGCTCAGTTTTGAAACCGTCGTTACGCTCCTCCCTCCTCTCTTTTCTCTCTCTCAAAGTTACGTTCTGTTCTACCTCTCAAGCCCTGCCAATTGTGGTTCTTCCTTGAGTTTTGCTGTGGTTTCTGCGCCGGTGCGAAGTTCGGTTCAGAGTAAGGTAATCAGTGTTGATCTGTCCTCCTTCGATTCTGATTTTAGGATGTTTTTCCCTGTCTAAGTTCTTCTTTTGCAATCTGATTAAGGAATCGGATACTGCCCGTGCTGTTGTCGAATTCTGCTGTGTTCGGTGTCCTCTGCGAGTGCGTGGTCAGAATTCAGGTGAGGATTGTGTTGCTGTCTTAGATTTCGGTTTCAGTTATAGGGTTTAAGTTGCGTTTCTGATTTGGGGTTGCAATTGTGTTCTGGTCAAAGGGTTGGAACTGCATTTTTGGATTACATTGTCAGTTTGCTTTTCGGGATTCTGCGTGGTTGGGCTCTGTTGTTTCTGAATCGGGATTCTTCTGCTGATTAATTGAGGTAGGTGGCTTATGGATTCAGTCAGTGTGTTCAGCCTTGGGGAGTGTCTATTCTAGGTTTGGGTGCGTTCTGTCTCTACATTGTGTTTGCGAATTCATCTGTTTAAATTGTTGTTGATGATGCACAAACCCCCGAGGTTGTTTTCTACAAATTGCTTCTGTTTTGTTGTGTTTAAACCTCTGTTTTTTTGAGAAATTTGTTTCTAGAAACTGTACTTTTTGGTATGTCCGAACGTCCGTCCGAGCTTTGACGTTCGGACATGCCCTGTTGCGCTTTGAATTTCTGAAGTTTTTGCCGTGTCCAAACTTCCGTCCGAGCTTTGATGTTCAAACGGGGTGCGAGGACGAGTCCGACTTACAAGTCTCGAATGGTGTCCAAACTTGTAAGTCCGGACAGAAGTTCGGACACGCCCTTCTGCATTCTCTGATTTTGCTTCGACTTGTGTCCGAACTTTGACATTCGGACACATGTTCGGACATTATGCGTATTTGGTTTCCGAAAGCACCTGAACATCCGTCCGAGCTTTGATGTTCGGACACCCATCTGTTTTTGATTTCTAGAGTCTCGACTTGTGTCCGAACATTGATGTCCGGACACAAGCTCGTACATGGTACTGTTTTGACCTTAACTTGCTCGTTTGAGCTCCGTTTTGACTGCCGTTTGCGGGGTTGGTTCCCTTTCTGATTTCCAAGCTATCTATGTGCTTTCTGGTGCCATTGGTGCACATATGGTTAATTGTTTTAAGCTTCTGTTTTGGGACCTAGTTGTCTCTGTATCTGAACCTTTGGATGGCTGGTTTAGCTGTCTCGTAGCGCGCTATGTAGGATATCCTTCTGTTTCATGGGTGATGTTCCCCGTTCTGTTCACAGGTGTTCCACCTGTTCTGTTTACGAGTGAGGTTTCCTCGTTCTGTTCACGAGTGGTTACTCCTTCTGTCTGTATGCTATGATCAACTAGGGTCCCCTTCTGTTTCTGCTTCTGTTGCTTTTGAACTCTGAATAGTCCTTTGCGTTTGGACTTCTGTTTCTGGTTTCTGTTGTGGGATATGGTTCGCTTCCGCCTATTTCTGTTTTGATAACATTCTATAAATGTTTTGAGCATGCTGGTTGATGAAGTTGGTCATCTACTGGGCATAGTTTTTTGCTCATTCCCCTACTTTATCTAACATTGCAGATTGATCAGCGAGGATCACTTTGCTCAGCTTCTGGAGTTTAGTTTGCTATGTTATTTCGATTCCTTTGGGATATTTGTATCTGACCTGTAGCCTTTGGGCATCTGAAGTTAGCTTCTGCTTTTGTCATTTCGTTGAAGGTAATTTATTAACTTTTGAGACGTTTCAACATCACTTTGACTATACTTTTATATAAGTATTTGTTTGGGCCTTGTTTTATTTAACTGCTTGTGTTCGATTATTAGAGCCTTGCGTTATTATGTAATAATACGCGGCGTGTAATACCCCTAACTCCTAGGCCAGTGTTTGGGGGTGTTACATTTAGTGGTATCAGAGCCCTGGGTTCTAACCTGCTGGGGTTTTAAGTTAGCCAGTCTGTCAGAGGCGTCGGTACTAGTGTTTGAGTCTAATTGCCTGCTGTTGGACTTTCAGAATGCCGCCAAGAAGGGCTCCAGGAAATGTTGCTGATGCTGTTCAGCAGTTCATGACGCAGCTCATGCAGATGATGGCTGCAGGGGGTGGACCAGCTGGAGGTGGACCAGCTGGCGGACCAGGCCCAGCTGGGGCTGATGCTGAAGGAAGGAACGTAAAAGCGCTTCAAGAGTTTATGAAGCTGAAGCCTCCAGCGTTCGATGGGGCTGGAGATCCCCAGGAGGCCAGTCATTGGTTGACTGAGGTCGAGGACTTGCTGCGAGTTATGGGCTCAGAGGAGGAGCAGAAGGTGGATTTCGCCACCTTTCTTTTCAAGGCCGAAGCCAAGGAGTGGTGGAGGTCTGTGATGGGGAAGTTCCCATAACCATGGACGTGGGACCAGTTCATAGAGGAGTTCAACAAACAGTTCTACCCCGACGTCTATAAGGACCAGCGCATCTTGGAGTATAATAGGCTTCACCAGGGGCGCGATATGAGTGTAGAGGAGTACGTCAGGAAGTTCATCAGCCTGTCAAAGTTCGCACCTGAGCCGGATGAGCATAGGAAGGCCAGGAAGTTTGAGAGCAGCTTGAGGCCGGATATTCGTTCTGCTATGACGCCGCAGCGTCACAAGACCTTCAGGGATGTTGCTGATGTTGCCCTGTTGGTGGAGGCTGATTTGAGAGGCCGCCAGTTTGGCGGGAAGGACCAGAAGAGGAAGCAGAGGTCCGACGAGAGTGATAGGAGGGATCAGTCTGCTTCTCAGAAGAAGCAGTCTACTAGAGACCGTTCGAGAGATAGAGGTGGTTCGTCTTCGTCATCTTCCGCTCCGAAGTGCCAGGTCTGCGGCAAGTTTCACCGAGGCCAGGACTGCTACAGGAAGTCTGGAGCCTGCTTCAAGTGTGGATCCTTGGAGCATAGGATAGCTGACTACCCTCAGGCTGAGAGGAGAAGAGGTAGCTCTGGAGGTAGAGCTGGTGAGTCTGCCTCGGAGCCCAGAGATCGAGACCGGGCTGAGCAGAAGAAGCCCCAGGGCCAGGCCAGAGTTTACGCGATGGCTGGAGAGAGGGACCGATCTACTGACAGAGTTGTCACAGGTATTCTCCAGCTGTCTTCTCGTTCTGTTTTCTGCTTGTTTGACTCTGGAGCCACCCACTCTTTTGTTTCTTCTGAGTTGGTGGGTGAGCTCGGTTTGCCTGTTGTGCCTCTGGGTGTTGAGTTGTGTATGCATAGTCCATTAGTTAGGGACTCTTCTATGCTTCTGAATTCTATTTGTAAAGATAGTCATGTGTTAGTCAGAGATAGGACTCTGTGTGCCAACCTCATCCCCATGGAGATGACTACCTTTGATGTGATTTTGGGCATGGATTGGCTTGCTGCGCACCATGCCCACATTGATTGTGCTGCTTCGAGAGTCACTTTTGAGGAGCCGGGTCAGCCTCACCTAGTTGTAGCAGGGAATGGACTCTTGTGCTCGCCGCCAGTTATTTCAGCCATGCAGGCGTTCCGCCATTTGAGGAAAGGATGCTAGGGATTTCTGTGCTACATGCCTGAGGTTCACAAGGATGCGAAGTTAGGGGACATTCTCGTGGTCAGAGACGTTCCAGATGTGTTCCAGGATGACGTACCTGGGCTTCCCCCTGTCAGAGAGGTGGATTTCTTGTTCGAGCTCACACCTGAGACTCAGCCGATTTCTAAGGCCCCATACCGGATGGCGCCTGCTGAGCTTAAAGAATTGAAGGTTCAGTTGCAGGAGTTGTTGGATAAGGGCTTCATCCACCCTAGTGTGTCACCATGGGGAGGCCAGTGTTATTTGTTAAGAAGAAGGATGGTAGTATGCGTTTGTGCATTGACTACAGGGAGCTCAACAAGGTTACCATTAAGAATAGGTATCCTCTCCTGCGCATTGATGACTTGTTCGACCAGTTAGCAGGAGCTAAGGTGTTTTCGAAGATCGATCTGAGGTCCGGTTATCATCAGCTGAGGATTAAGGCAGACGACGTGCCTAAGTCCGCCTTCAGGACTCGTTATGGACATTACGAGTTCCTAGTGATGCCATTCGGTCTGACGAATGCGCCTTCTGTGTTTATGGTATGATGAACCGGGTATTTAAGCCGTATTTGGACCAGTTCATCGTGGTGTTTATTGATGACATCTTGGTGTATTCCAAGAGTGCTGAGGAGCACGAGGAGCATTTGAGGACTGTTCTCTAGACTCTGAGGGAGAAGGAGCTGTATGCGAAGCTGAAGAAGTGCGAGTTCTGGTTGGACCAGGTGGTATTCTTGGGACATGTGGTCTCTAAGGATGGTATCTCTGTGGACCCGAAGAAGATTAGAGCTATTACAGAGTGGGCCAGGCCCACTAATGTTGGAGAGATCCGTAGCTTCCATGGACTAGCGGGCTACTATCATAAGTTTGTGGAGGGCTTCTCCAAGTTGGTGTTTCCGTTGACTCGTCTACTGCAGAAGGATGTGAAGTTCGAGTGGAGTGAGGCCTGTGAGCTGTGTTTCCAGGAGTTGAAGAAGAGGTTGACTACTGCACCGATTCTGACTCTTCCAAAGGGGACCGAGGGTCTAGAGGTGTTCTGCGATGCGTCCCATAAGGGACTTGGGTGTGTTCTGATGCAGCATGGGAAGGTGGTTGCCTATGGCTCCCGTCAGCTTAAGCCATATGAGAAGAACTATCCGACCCACGACCTGGAGTTGGCTGTTGTAGTTTTTACGTTAAATATTTGGAGGCACTACCTGTATGGAGAAACGTGCAAGGTGTATACGGACCACAAGAGCCTCAAGTATCTGTTCACTCAGAAGGAGTTGAACTTGAGGCAGAGGAGGTGGCTGGAGTTGCTATATGATTATGATTTGGAGATCCTCTACCATCCGTTTAGGGCGAATGTGGTTGCAGATGCGCTCAGTAGGAGGGGTCCATCTGGAGCCGTTTGTGCTTTGTCTGGTGTGCAGAGGTCTGCTCTTGAGTTACAGTGTATGGGTGTCTGGGTCGTCCGTCCAGAGAGGTCTCGGGTGTTAGCAGCGTTGCAGATTCAGCCTACCTTGATCGACCGGATCAAGGCCAGTCAGGAGCTCGACACTGGGTTGAGCAAGATCAGAGAGGGATTGTCTGCCTATCAGGAGTCGGAGTTCACAGAGGACGGCTGTCGAGATTTAGAGACTGTGTCTGTGTGCCTGCAGATGATGCCTTGAGGCGAGAGATCATGCAGGAGGCTCATGGAGCTCCGTACTCGGTACACCTAGGAGGTGTGAAGATGTACCGGGACCTTCGAGAGACATTCTGGTGGAGCAACATGAAGAGGGACATTTCTGACTTTGTATCCAGATGTCGGACCTGTCAGCAGGTCAAAGCTGAGCATCAGAGACCAGCTGGTTTACTTCAGCCTCTTCCAGTTCCGGAGTGGAAGTGGGAGAGCGTGGGTATGGACTTCGTTATGGGACTGCCTAAGACTCCGAGGGGTTTTGATGCAGTTTGGGTAATAGTGGACAGACTCACGAATAGCGCTCATTTCTTGCCTATCAGGAAGACTTTCAGTTTGCATCGCCTGGCGTAGCTGTACTTGGATGAGAGAGTGTGTTTGCATGGAGTTCCGGCTTCGATAGTATCTGACAGAGACCCGCGCTTTGTATCCAGATTCTGGCAGAGTTTGCATCAGGCTATGGGGACGAAGTTGTCATTCAGCTCAGCGTATCATCCTCACCTAAGTCAGATGGGCAGACAGAGAGGGCGAATCAGGTCCTGGAGGACATGCTCAGAGCATGTGTGCTTGACTTTGGAGGCAGCTGGGACCAGCACGTTGCTTTGATAGAGTTCGCATATAATAACAGCTTCCAGACTAGCATTGGGATGGCCCCGTTTGAGGCTTTGTATGGCAGGAGGTGCAGATCACCCATCTGTTGGGATGATCTGAAGGAGAGAGCAGTTGTTGGTCCGGACTTGGTCGAGGATGCTGTGGCGAAGATTCAGTCCATCAGGGAGCGTCTGCTTGCAGATCAGAGTCATCAAAAGAGCTACGCCGATCAGAGGAGACGACCTCTAGAGTTTGAGGTGGGTGATCATGTGTATCTGAAGGTTTCTCCAGTTCGAGGAGTTGTTCGGTTTGGGAAGAGAGGCAAGCTTAGCCCTTGCTTTGTGGGTCCTTTTGAGATCTTGGAGAGGATCGGACCGGTTGCCTACCGTTTAGCTTTGCCACTGTCGTTGGCTGGAGTTCACAGTGTGTTCCATGTTTCCATGCTGAGAAAATACGTTCCGGACCAGTCGTATGTGATTGATTTCGGCCTGCTTCAGTTGAGGGAGGACTTCACGTTCGAGGCAGTTCCTTTGAGGATTTTAGCCCGAGATGTTCGTAAGCTCAGAAGTAAGACCATGCCTTAGGTGAAGGCGCAGTGGTCGGGCCAGTCAGAGGAAGAGGCGACCTGGGAGGTCGAAAGCGAAGTGCGATCTAAGTTTCCCGCCCTCTTCTAGCATAGGTACGTTTAATTTCGAGGACGAAATTATATTAAGGGGGAGGTGATGTTATAACCCATAGTTTTCGCTGCATTTTATTTCGTCACAAGTGGCCTTATATTAATGTATTTTGGATTTAGGACATGGGCGTCCTTCTGATTAAAGACATGGGTAGAAGGGTCTTTCTCCCTTTCCGTTTAATTTTGGTGAGAATAATCCATTAATTATTCTATTTCCTTTCCTCTTAATTATTCCTTTCCCTAATCACGTTCTCACGTCAGTCACTCTTTTCCCCTCACTGCTCAGTTTTGAAACCGTCGTTACGCTCCTCCCTCCTCTCTTTTCTCTCTCTCAAAGTTGCGTTCTGTTCTACCTCTCAAGCCCTGCCAATTGTGGTTCTTCCTCGAGTTTTGCTGTGGTTTCTGCGCCGTTGCGAAGTTCGGTTCAGAGTAAGGTAATCAGTGTTGATCCGTCCTCCTTCGATTCTGATTTTGGGATGTTTTTCCCTGTCTAAGTTCTTCTTTTGCAATCTGATTAAGGAATCGGATACTGCCCGTGCTGTTGTCGAATTCTGCTGTGTTCGGTGTCCTCTACGAGTGTGTGGTCAAAATTCAGGTGAGGATTGTGTTGCAGTCTTGGATTTTGTTTCAGTTATAGGGTTTAAGTTGCGTTTTTGATTTGGGGTTGCAATTGTGTTCTGGTCAGAGGGTTGGAACTACATTTTTGGATTGCGTTGCCGGTTTACTTTTCGGGTTTCTGCGTGGTTGGGCTCTGCTGTTTCTGATTTGGGATTCTTCTGCTGATTAATTGAGGTAGGTGGCTTATGGATTCAGTCAGTGTAACACCCCTACTACGCACATAACATTACTTGAAATCACAGCGGAATTTAAACAACTAAACAATAACTAAACGATTGGTGCTACAATGCCGTCAACCACCCACGTGGTTAACAAGGCTGAATAAATACAAATGTATCGGTCTGATGATCAGACTCCCGAGCATAGCACTAATAACCATATATACATAAACACAATACCGAGTATTTACTTACATCCTTCACTGTAAACCATCGCTATAATCCGTTCACAACCAAAATATATAACGCCACGGGAGCACAGGCGCATCCCGGGCCCAACACCCAAAAGTAATCAAAAGTAAACCTGCATCCTAGAATCTAAAGCCATTCTGCTTCCTCGATCCTCATCCTGCAGTAAAAGAAATATGGAGCCCCCGAGGGGGTCAGGAAACCTTGGCTGGTATGGTTAACGCGCAGCCCATCGGCTACCGGGATACGCGCAACTAATTGTCACGGTGACATGGCATTCATTTTAAAACACACAACATATACAATTATCATAACATAGGTATTGTACACAACATCACACATAACACACAAGAACAATCCCATTTAGGAAGTGAACCAATACAATTAGTTCCCATGGAGAGCCTAGAGAATGTTGCCATGCTCATGCTAAGCTCGTTACATAAATCGTTACCGTCCTGTTAGATTGAACGGATAACTTAACACAAGGTGCCTAGGATATAGTGATCCAAGCCCATCGAAACAACACATAGTATGCCCCTGTGGCCCGACGTGAGTCAGTAAGATAGCCTTGGTTAAGCTAAAGGGAAGGTTGGAAACCAAATTGGAAAACAACCATAACATACAAAGAGAATCGAAACGGTTATGACATCGACTCCCATACTCACACGCGTGGCCGGAACAGACCGGACTCCTCACTTCCCCCGTTAGCACTTGATAGTAGTTCATCATTGAACTCAATAAACAATCCACAATAATAGGTCAAGTCTTGTTAGACACACACAAGGGAAGAGAGAGTCATACTTAACAACATAATAATATTTAACAACTGTAAACTCTTTACATGGTTTAATCTTACAAGGTCATTAACACACAGAAAAACAAACAACACACAAGCCGGTGTAAACCGGTAGGCAACAGACTGCAAGAAAACTATACCTTGGTCCTTGCTTCGATTGATTTCCACTGTAGGTCACTCCTATACATGTTTAAGAATGTCGGTTAATTATTTACTTAACTTCAACTTATTAAATGTTTAACATGATTATATGACATATTTTAATGCCCTAACTAATCCTTCATTACCTACATTATACCCTAGGGGGTTAACTACATTTGCCACATCCTTTACTATTTTTTTTTTTTATAAATTTGGTCTGTCCGACCCACCGTCCGACCCACAACTGGGTAGGACCCTTCCAGTGATTCTCGGGTTTGAAAAACTTAACTTGTCCGACCCATGTCCGACCCAACCTTCTGGGTCGGACCATTCCAGAGATTTATCGACCTTTGAACATACATGTCTGACCCATGTCCGACTCACTCGACTGGGTTAGACCATTACAGAACATTTACCGCCTTACAAAACACGACCGTCCGACCCATGTCCGACCCAAGTCCTCTGGGTCAGACCGTTCCAGAACCATTTACTGACGTCTAACAGAGGCTGTCCGACCCAAACTTGGGTTGGACCCCTGGGTCGAACGCCACCAAAACTTGCCCAAACTTGTCAAAATTTTCACCAAACTTCTCATTAAGCCTCCTAATGTTTTCTAACATCACTTGGTACACTTTAACCCTCATACATCATTCATAAAATTCATTATCTATCTCCTTAACACTTACTCATTCCATACCGAAATTTCTAACACTTATGATATTTTCTCCTTGATTTTCTAAGTGGTGTTTCATACCTATGATAACCATTATGCCAATAATGTTTCCTCACCACTACTACATCATCTCCCAAACATTTTTTTTTCCTAAACAACTTCTTAAACATCTTTACAAGTTTCTTTCCTAGTAAAATACCTAGCCCTTCACAAGACTTCCTAGTTCCCCAAAATTCTCTTAAACACTTATAACCTCCTATACATTACCCAATTTTTGACATGGTTCTCCTAGAACATTACTAAGCCTAAACACATTGTTTTCTCCATTAAGCACACAAGAAAACCTAAATTCACCAAGAACACTCTCACACACAAAGTTTCACCCAAACTACACTACATTACAATATAGTGCATAATTTAAATTGCATGGCTGTTAGGCCCTTAAAATGCTTAAACCTTAAACACTGAATTTCCACAATATATATGCCATTGACCTGCAAATACATACAACAACACATATGTCCTTTTACTAGTCTCCTTGAGAACATTTCACTAAGTCATTTACCATTTGCTCTTTAGGTAGTTTTAACAAGCATTATAAGCTCATTTCTCCTAAGGCATTAAACTACATTAGGTTAGCATATTTACCTCTTTTTCCTCACAAACTTCTTTCTTGTTTCCTTATAAAACCGGTAAGGATATTTGATAGCTTGTCAACCTCTATACATTATACAAACAATATAATGAGCATTCAAGCTTCGAGCTTAATCTCATTGTAAACCCTAGGTTTTACATTGTTTCAAAAGCATTAAGATAGTTGTTTTACCTTGGTATTTGAAGAGAGTTTGAATATCTATCAAGAGAGGACTCCACCTAGTCCTTGAAAGGTTGGAATGAAGCTAAAACAAAGCAATATAATGAGCACCATCAATGGTGATTTTCGGTCATGATAAAAACATGGAGGAAACATTATTTTTCTTTGAGATTCCTTACCTAGAAGCAAAGGAGATCAATAATATGTAGAAATATAAGCTCAAGCTCCTTCAATGGTGGAACTCCATGGCACCGAAATGGTGGTCTTGAAGTTTTGAGAAGATAGGAATGAAGAGCTTGATGAGACTAAGAGAATGGTGGTGTTTGTTTTTGATTTGGTCAAGTGAGCTAGGAATTACAAGAGATCAAAGATGGAGTTTTGATGGTGGTGGTGTATTATCGTGAAAGAGAGCAAGGAGGAAGATGGTGAAGTGTTGGAGACGGTGGGAATGAAGGAAGAATGAAGCAAATGAGATAAGTTTGCTTTTGTAAGATATTTTAGCTTAAAGTAAATAGTACTTGCTTTATTACTTGTTTATTTACTTAATAGGCTAGCAAGAGTGGTGACTCACCACTTAAGAAACCGGCCCCCATTATGATGTAAGGGGTTACTTAGTCTTTATTTGTCAATTTAATTACTTATAATAACATATGTTACAAACTAGCTTATTAAAGTCACTATTCATAAAAACAAGGCACATAAAAGTGAAATTTTTGATTTCCCATTGATATAGACTTCCAAATGTTATACTATATAGTACACATGTTAATTAAAGAGTAATGATGGACATTTAGCCATTCAAAACTCATTTACAAGACAAATTTCAAAAATGTGCTTTAAGACTCCTTAAAGCACATTTTATGTTTTAGCTTGTTTTCAAGCTTGGTTTTCTTTTCTAATTGGTTTAATATGTTCATTAGTATATAAATAAGGTCTTGGTAAGCTCATTAGGTCTTAACCAAGCTTATCCCAAGCTTAGAGCTCATTTTGGCCTTTATTGACCTTAAAGCACATTTTGTGTTTTCTATTGTTTAGATTTGTTTACTAATGCTTCTAAGACTCTTTTTAGTCTTAATATACCATATTTAGGTGTTTAAACAACATACTAAGGTTTGGGGTATTTCAGTCAGTGTGTTCAGCCTTGGGGAGTTTCTATTCTGGGATTGAGTGCGTTCTGTCTCTGCATTATGTTTGCGAATTCGTCTGTTTCAATTGCTGTTTGATGATGCACAAACCCCCAAGGTTGTTTTCCACAAACTGCTTATGTTTTTTTGTGTTTAAACCTCTATTTTGTTGAGAAATTCGTTTCTAGAAACTGCACTTTTTGGTATGTCCGAACGTCCGTCCGAGCTTTGACGTTCGGACATGCCGTGTTACACTTTGAATTTCTGAACTTTTTTCCGGGTCCAAACTTCCGTCCGAGCTTTGATGTTCGGACGGGGTGCGAGGACGAGTCCGACTTACAAGTCTCGAATGGTGTCCGAACTTGTAAGTCCAGACAGAAGTTCGGACACGCCCTTCTGCATTCTCTGATTTTGCTTCGACTTGTGTCCGAACTTTGACATTCAGACACATGTTCGGACATTATGCGTATTTGGTTTCCGAAAGCGTCTGAACATCCGTCCGAGCTTTGATGTTTGGACACCCGTCTGTTTTTGATTTCTAGAGTCTCGACTTGTGTCCGAACATTGATGTCCGGACATAAGCTCGTACATGGTACTGTTTTGACCTTAACTTGCTCGTTTGAGCTCCGTTTTGACTACCCTTTGCGGGGTTGGTTCCCTTTCTGATTTCCAAGCTATCTATGTGCTTTCTGGTGCCATTGGTGCACATATGGTTAATTGTTTTAAGCTTCTGTTTTGGGACCTAGTTGTCTCCGTATCTGAACCTTTGGATGGCTGGTTTAGCTGTCTCGTAGCGCGCTATGTAGGATATCCTTCTGTTTCATGGGTGATGTTCCCCGTTCTGTTCACAGGTGTTCCACCTGTTCTGTTTACGAGTGAGGTTTCCTCGTTCTGTTCACGAGTGGTTACTCCTTCTGTCTGTATGCTGTGATCAACTAGGGTCCCCTTCTGTTTCTGCTTCTGTTGCTTTTGAACTCTGAATAGTCCTTTGTGTTTGGACTTCTGTTTCTGGTTTCTGTTGTGGGATATGGTTCGCTTCCGCCTATTTCTGTTTTGATAACATTCTATAAATGTTTTGAGCATGCTGGTTGATGAAGTTGGTCATCTACTGGGCATAGTTGTTTGCTCATTCCCCTACTTTATCTAACATTGCAGATTGATCAGCGAGGATCACTTTGCTCAGCTTCTGGAGTTTAGTTTGCTATGTTATTTCGATTCCTTTGAGACATTTGTATCTGACCTGTAGCCTTTGGGCATCTGAAGTTAGCTTCCGCTTTTGTCATTTCGTTGAAGGTTTTGTATTAACTTTTGAGACGTTTCAACATCACTTTGACTATACTTTTATATAAGTATTCGTTTGGGCCTTGTTTTGTTAACTGCTTGTGTTCGATTATTAGAGCCTTGCGTTATTATGTAATAATATGCGGCGTGTAATACCCCTAACTCCTAGGCCAGTGTTTGGGGGTGTTACACTTACGTACATGTACACAACCACACATAGGTGCGCAATGTGCATACAAACAACTGAAAAATTAGCCTATGCCCCGCATACAAAAACACAAAAAACAGTGCACATTTTGTGCACAGCCAAGAGGCTCAACCCCCCTTAAAAAGGGTTACGCCCCCGTACCCCACAAGTATACACCAGCCACTAACCAAAGAGCACTAGATACTTGGGTTTCATGGAATTCTCATTTTGAGAGACAGGTAGATCTAAGATGTCGATTCTAAAAGAGGTTATGAGAAAGGTGAGGCGCGTACATTTCCAGCCAAAGGCATGGAGTACTTGGTGCGCTGTCTCAACCATGTTCTATTGGGCCCACTCGCTCTGTATGAAGGTGCAGACCCACAGATATGGGGCTAATACGCCCTTCGATCTATTGTTATCTTAGATGATTTATTGGCGGCAGTTTATTACTAACATCACTTCATTATGACGGTGTTGTTCACAGTCTTTGTTAATTGGAAACAGTGGTATCCTAGTCAGTGCGGTAGCATTAGTTGTATGTGCACATGACTAGATCAAAATCGTATATCGATATTTTGGATCACTAGTGCGCAATATAATTCAAGTCGTTATTTTCTTCACTCGTTGGCATAATGTTGAGATGAAGTATGATGTTAATAATCATTTGTATTTAGTGTCGTTTGCACTAGTCGTAATATTTTCTTTAAGACATATTATTGATAATGCACGAGGATAATTTTGGTAATCCCGTGTCTCCCGGTTGCTTTATCCGGAGTAAGGTATTTGTTTGTAATATTTGTTATGTGTTTCTTGTTAATATTTGTTGCACTTCCCGTGTGGCGGTTTCACAACATTCATTGTATGGTTTATTCCGTTTGTTATGGGAATCCACTATTATAATCACATTTGTGTTTTGCATTGTGTAACATCCTGTGGGGTATGTTTTGGCAGTTGAGGTATTTTCCTCTAGTATTTGTATCATTGTATTCTCACATTGTTTACAAGGATTGTAATTGTATTCATTATTTATAAGTTTCTGCGTGAGTTATACTTTTGAACTCAGTGTTTATTTTGGAACATACCCTTTGACTGTTTACTCGTCTGTGTTTGAGAGTGTATTTATTCATATTGTAGTTTGTAATGGTCGCTTTCCTGCGCACCATATTTCAGTCAATTAGACAATTGTATATTTATTGTGGTATTCTCTTTAAAGTTCAGGGCATCCGCTAGTGTACTAGCTTCGCCTTTACTGTATAATAGACAATAATGTACTTGTGTTCAACCTTTTCCTGGTTAAGAACGTACTACTGTCCTTAATTTGGACATACATAATCATGATACCATTTGGTATTGATGTATATATTTATATTTGGAGAGTAATTCTCTCTTTGTCCCCTTTTACGGGTAATGATTTTAGTCATTAAGCGATTTCTTCTAAGTATTGCAAATTGTGTTAATGTAGGTAGTTATTGAACCTTTTGGTCTATTATACATTCATTTAGTCATTCCTTTGGGGAATTATGTCTTGGTCACATTATATTCTAGGTTGTTAGTTCTATTCACTTCGTTAATAAAACTGGGGTTTTATTCATTAATTTATTCTAGGCGGTTATTTACACTGGTCTGGGTTTACATTTCTGACCTTAGTTGTAACACCCCTACATCGTACTTCACAACTAATTGAAATCGCAGCGGAAATAAACAACTACACATTAACTAAACGCTTCGGTGCTACAACACCGTCAACCACCCACGTGGTTAACAAGGAAGAATAAATACAAGTGTACCGGTCTGATGATCAGACTCCCGAGCATAGAACTAAAACCATAAATACATCATATACAATACCGAGTATTTAATTACATTCCTCTACTGTAAACTGCCAATATACCGCCACAGTAGTATCAACGGAATCAAAATATAATGCCACGGGAGCACAGGCGCATCCCGGGCTCAACATCCAAAATAACCAAAAGTACATCTGCAGCCTAGCTAGCTCCCTTCCTCGATCCTCATCCTGCAGTACAAATATGGAGCCCCCGAGGGGGTCAGCAACCCTTGGCTGGTATGGTTAACGCGCAGCCCATCGGCTACCGGGATACGCGCAACTAATTGTCATGATGACATGTCATTCAGTTTAAACATAACATATGGCATAGCATTATTATTGCATAGCACAACATCACATACACACTGGATACTCTTTCCACAATCACAAACCAAGAAGGTTAAACAACATAAGAAGCCTAGAGAATGGTTCACTCTCATGTTAAGCTCGTTACACACACTCATTACCGTTCTGTTATTCGAACGAGTAACTTAAGTCACAGATGGTTTGGATATAGTGACCCGAACACACCACACAAACACATGTTCCCACTAAACCGATCATAAGTCAGAATAGGTAAGCTTTGGAGGAAGCTAGCGGGAGATCGAACGCCAAATGAAGGAGAACAATCTTAACAACATAAGAGTCGAATCTGATTCAGATATCTACTCTTAAACTTACATGCATGACCGGACAACCGGATTCCTCACTTCCCAGTTAGCACTTGTTAGAAGTTCAACAGTGGAACTTAACAAAAAATTCACAACAAGTGGTAAGTCATGTTAGACACACACAAGGGAAATGAGTCACATCACAACATCACAATAATATGAACAACTGTAAACTCATTACATGATTAAGTCTTATAACATCATAAACACACAGAAAAACATACAACACACAAGTCGGTGTGAACCGGTAGGCAACAGACTACAAGAAAACCATACCTTGGTCCTTGCTTCAATTGATTTCCACCGTAAGTCACTCCTATACATGTTTAAGAATGTCGGTTAATTACTTACTTAACTTCAAATTTACTAAATGTTTAACATGATTATATGACATGTTTTAATGCCCAAACTTATCCTTAATTACCTACATTATACCCCCTTGGGTTAACTACATTTGCCACATTCTTTACTGTTTTTTTTTAAGTTTTGGTCTGTCCGACCCACCAACTGGGTCAGACCCTTCCAGTGATTTTCGGGTTTGAAAAACTCTAATTGTCCGACCCATGTCTGACTCAACCAACTGGGTCGGACCATTCCAGACATTTACCGTCCTTTAAAACACACACGTCCGACCCATGTCCGACCCAAGTCCTCTGGGTCGGACCGTTCCAGAACCACTTAGTGACGTCTAACAGAGGCCGTCCGACCCAAACTTGGGTCGGACCCCTGGGTCGGATGCCACCAGAACATGTCCAAAAATTGTTAAATCTTCACCAAACTTCTCCTAAAGCCTCCTATTGTGTTCTAACATCATTTGGTACACTTACACCCTCATACAACATCCATGAAACTCATTTCCTATCTCCTTAAACACTTACTCATCTCATACCAAAATTCCTAACACTTATGATATTTTCTCCTTGGTTTTCTAAGTGGTGTTTCATACCTATGATAACCACTATGCCAATAATGTTTCCTCACCACTACAACATCATCTCCCAAGCATATTTTCTTCCTAAACAACTCCTTGAACATCTTTACAAGTTTATAGCTTCCCATGCAACAAATCACTTCATCCTTTTTCACCAACAATGCACAAGTCCTAAATACAATCTCACCATGATCTTGAAATGTCCCAAAACATTATTTTTCATTCTAAATCCTCTAGAACATTGCCTAAGCCCTTTTTACATCTTTAAACACCTTAATGCATGTTTCTTCCACTAGTTGAACACTTAACCATTCTAAACATTTCCTAACTTACCAAACTCATTTTAAACCCTTAGAACTTCTTGTTTATTACCTAAATTTCGACATAGGTTCTCCTAGAACATTACTAAACCAAAACACATTGTTTTCACCATTTAACAATCAAGAACACTAAAATCCATCAAGCACATTCTTATACACAAAACTTCACTCATTTAGCACTTCATCACAATATAGTGAATAATTTAGATTGCTTGGCACTTAGGCCCTTAAATAACATGGCTCTTAGGCCCTTAAGATGCATAAATCATAAACACTGAATTTCCCACATTATATTTGCCTTTGACCTGCAAATACACCCAACAATACATATGCCTTTTACTAAGCCTCTGAGAACATTTTACTAAGTCATTCACCATTGGCTCCTTAGATCATTTTAACAAGCAATATAAGCTCATTCCCCCCAAAACTTTAAACCACATTAGGTTAGCACATTTACCTCTTTTCCTCACAACTTCTTTCTTGTTTCCTTGACTAAATCGGCAAGGCTTTTAGTTGCTTGTCAACTTCTAAACATTATACAAATGATAAAATGAGTATACAAGCTTTATGCTTCATCTCATTGTAAACCCTAGATTATACATTGTTTTAAAAACATTAAGATAGTTGTTTTACCTTAGAACTTGAAGAGAGTTTGAATATATATCAAGAGAGGACTCCACCTAGTCCATGAAAGGTTGGAATGAAGCTAGAACAAAGCAACATAAGGACACCATTAAGAGTGATTTTTGGACAACACAAAAATATGAAGGAAACATCATTTTTCTTTGAGTTTCCTTACCTTGAAGCAAAGGAGAACAATAATATGTGAAAAGATGAGCTCAAGCTCCTCCCATGGAGATTCCTCTTGGCACCGAAATGGAGCTCTTGGAGTTTTGAAAGGATAGAATTGAAGAGCTTGATGAGAGGAAGAGAATGGTGGTCTTAGAATTTGATTTGGCAAAGTGAGCTAGGAGATACAAGTGGTCAAAGATGGAATTGTGTGTGGTACTATTGCAAAACCGTGAATGGAGAATGGAGAAGAGATAGAAGATAGCTTGGAGGCGTGGGAAATGAAGAGGGAAATGAGAGAATGAGATAAGTTTGTAAGTTTTAGATATTTAAGTAGTAAAAGCAAATAGTACTTTCTGCTTTACTACTTTAGTTAGCTTATTTTTTTGTTTAAGTATGGTGAGTCATCAAGAAAACTGGCCCCCATATTATAACAAGGGGTATTTTAGTCTTTGTTGACCAATTGTCACACTTATAATGACATATGTTATAAACTTGCTTATTTTGTTATTATTCACTAAAACAAGGCACATAGATGTGACATTTTTGATTTCCCATTGATATAGACTTCCAAATGTGATACTAAGTAGTACACATATTAATTAAAGAGTAATGATGGACGTTTAGCCATTCAAAACTCATTTACAAGACAATTTTTCAAAAATGTGCTTTAAGACTCCTTAAAGCACATTTTGTGTTTTAACTTGTTTTCAAGCTTAGTTTTCTTTGGTAATTGGTTTAATATGTTCATTAGTATATAAATAAAGTCTTGATAAGCTCATTAGGTCTTACCCAAGCTTATCCCAAGCTTAGAACACATTTTAGCCCTAATTGACTTTAAGGCATTTATTTGTGTTTCCTATGGTTTAAATTGTTTACTAATGTTTCTAAGACTCTTTTTAGTGTTAATATACCATATTTAAATGTTTAAACAACATACTAAGGTTTGGGGTATTTCAATCTACCCCCCTTAAAAGAACTTTGTCCTCAAAGTTCATACTTCCACATATCCTAAATATTAGAACACGGGAATACATATACACAATATTTCCATAACAACATTAACAACGCACTTACATAACATTGGACACAAGGTCCATACAACAACGTCATTCAAATATAACTGTCATACTTACATAACATCGGACACAAGGTCCATACAACATAACATAGACGAACGTATTTAAATACACGTCGTACACACATAACTGAAACGGCTCTACCCCCCTTAAAAAGGGGTACGCCCCGTACCCTATACACATAAACACTAAGAAGTAAACAATGACGGGTACTTCGCCTTCATCTTATCTTCCAGCTCCCAAGTGGCCTCCTCGACGTCCTGGTTAGACCAAAGAACCTTCACCAGTCTTACTGACTTATGGTGAGTGTCTCGAGTCTTAGTTAATCCATACCGGAGTCTCCACTGATCGCATGGTCGGCTCTAAGGTTAGCCTCTCAGGGTGAAGCACATGAGACGGATGAGACATATATTTCTTCAACGGGGACACATGAAATACATCATGTACCTTGCCCAGCTCGGCAGGTAAATCAAGTCTGTAAGCTACCGGGCCGATCCGCTCCGTCACAACATAAGGCGCCACATATTTTGGGCTCAACTTGCCTTTCTGGCCAAAACGAAATACTCCCTTCATGGGGGATACTCTGAGAAATACCTGATCGCCCACGGCGAATTCCAGGTCACGTCTGCGCACATCAGCGTACGACTTCTATCTATCCTGAGCTGCCTTCATGTTAGCCCGAATCTGGCGAACTTCTGCCTGAACTTGTTCCAGATACTCTGGTCCTATAATGACCGTCTCACTCGACTCATCCCAGCATAATGGCGTGCGGCATGGTCTACCGTACAAAGCCTGGAAGGGAGACATCTTGATCGAAGCATGGTAACTGTTGTTTTAACTAAACTCGATCAGATGTAACTTATCAGTCCAACTGGTCTGAAATTCAAGTGCACATGCACGTAACATATCCTCAAGTGTCTGGATGGTGTGCTCACTCTAACCATCTGTCTGTGGGTGGAACGCTGTACTTAGCTTCAGCTCGGTACCAAGCGCTTCCCGTGTGGATTTCCAATTCCTTGAGAGGAATCTGGTATCCCTGTCAGACACAATTGTTTTCGGTACCCCATGATGCCTTACGATCTCTCTGTCGAAGAGTTCTGCTAGTTTTGCCACTTTCCAGGTGTCCTTCATCGGTATGAATCGAGCCACCTTGGTCAGTCGGTCAACAACAACCCAAATCATATTCAGACCCCCCCTTGTAGGCGGAAGCCCTACTATGAAGTCCATAGAAATGTCATGGAACTTCCACTTAGGCACTGGCATTGGCTGTACCATACCACCAGGCCGTCGGTGCTCAAACTTGACCTTCTGGCAAGTGAGACACCTCAATACATAATCATTTACATCCTTTTTCATTCCAGTCCACCAAAAATAACGTTTCATACCCTTATACATTTTCGAAGCTCCGGGGTGAATCGAAGTCGTAGAACAATGGGATTCACTCAGTATGCGCTCCTTTAGCTCAGCGCTACTCCTCGGAACACACAGTCGGCCATTGAGCCTAATCAGGTTATCATCGTGGAGTCGGAAGTCGTACTTTTGACCCTCGAATGAGTCGTCGATAAGCTTCTACCTGATCTCCAACATATATTGATCCGTCATCTGAGCACTCCGGACCTCTTCAACCAAGCCAGTATGAGAGACTAGCGAATGGAGATAGTGTGCTCGGCGACTCAATGCGTCAGCTACCACATTTGCCTTACCCTCTTTGTACTGTAGATTAATGTCGTAGTCGTTTAGAAACTCAACCCATCTTCTTTGCCTCATGTTCAACTCCTTCTGAGTGAACAAGTATTTTAAACTTTTGTGGCCAGAATAAATTGTCACACTTACCCCATACAAATAATGTCGCCATATCTTCAATGCGAAGACAATGGCACCCAGTTCTAAATCGTGGGTAGGGTAGTTCTCTTTATGCTTCTTCAGCTGTCGGGAGGCGTAAGCTATGACCTTCCCGTGTTGCATCAACACACAACCCGTACCTCTGCCTGATGCGTCGCAATAGACCTCAAAACCATCTGGACCGTCTGGTATAGTCAGGACTGGTGCAGATGTCAGAGCATCCTTGAGACTCTGGAAAGAACTCTCACAGTCGACTGTCCACTCGAATGGTGCATCCTTCTTCATCAAGGAAGTCATCGGCTTAGAGACACTGAAGAAGTCCTTCACAAACCTCCTATAATAACCTGCCAGACCGGGGAAGCTCCTGATATCGGTAACTGTCTTCGGCCTAGGCCAGGTGCGCACTGCATCAATCTTTGCCGGATCAACAGCGATCTCGGCCTCAGAAATAACATGACCAAGAAAGGATACTTGGTTCAGCCAAAACTCACACTTCGAAAATTTAGCATATAACTGATTCTTTCTCAATGTTTGTAACACATTTCTTAGGTGGCTTTCATGCTCACCTCTCGATTTCGAGTACACAAGAATATCGTCGATGAAGACTACCACTGACTTGTCCAACTGATCTTGGAACAAGCGGTTCATTAAGTCCATGAACTTAGCTGGTGCATTGGATAAACCAAACGGCATAACCGTAAACTCATAGTGCCCATATCTGGTTCTAAATGTTGTCTTCTCAATATCACTGTCACGGATGGCAATCTGATGGTATCCGGATCGTAGATCTATCTTGGAGAATACTGATGCTCCTCTCAACTGATCAAATAAGTCGTCGATGCGCGGTAAAGGGTAACGGTTCTTCACCGTAACTGCATTCAGCTCACGATAGTCAATACACAGGCGGAGACTACCGTCCTTCTTCTTCACGAAGAGGACCGGCGCTCCCCATGGTGAAACGCTAGGGCGGATAAATCCCTTGTCGAGTAGGTCTCTCAGCTGCTCCCTGAGCTCTGTCATTTCTGCTGGAGCCATACGGTAGGGCGCCTTTGCAATTGGTCCGATGCCCGGAACCAAATCAATCTCAAACTCAACTTCCCGTCCGAGCGGCATGCCCGGCAGTTCCTTAGGAAATACATCAGGAAACTCCAACACTACCGGCACATCTGGGCTAAACTCTGGGTCTCTCTCTATGTCCTGGACATAGCAGAGGTATACATCATTCCCTCGTTGGAGTTCACAATACATAGCCATGGCGGTGATGATCTGAGTCGAAGGCTCCTTGGGCCTCTGGCGGTAAGATATTGTAACCCCAGATGGACTCCGAAGAAGCAGACAATGCTCGGCACACAGGATTCTGCCCTTGTACCGCTCCAACCAGTTCATCCCGACAATCACATCAAAACCAAGTCCGTCAAACTCTATCAAGTCGATCGGAAACTCTTCACCTCTGATTCGTACAACAACATCTCGGTGGTAGCGGGTACACCTGATCCGCTCTTTTGACGGGAGAGTGACTAGGAAGTCTGGCATCTCATCATCGTCTAACCCCAGCCTCTTCGTAAAAGATAGTGAAATAAATGTGTGTGAGGCTCCGGAGTCAAAAAAGATCGAAGCGTCCACGCCATTGACTGGAATGGTACCGGTGAGGATTGTGCCGCTCTTGCCGGCTTCTGCCTCATTGTAGACACTCAGTATACCTCCCGTTCCGAGAGCACAGCCTAATTCATTGGCAAACTAATAAGTATTGGGTAACAACACGGTTGATGTACTTCAACAACTCCACTTTATTCATTAACACACTCTTCTTACAACATTTGTTGGTTTACACTGTTGACATAACTAACACATATATAACATCCTTAACATACATTGGCTTAACACATTACATAATTATACAAGGCTTTAAAACTGTCTGAAGGTCAAATTCAAACGTCCGGGTTTCATGTGTGTGGCGTTGATCACTACCGACGGTGCCGTATTCAGTTTGATCTTCCTGATGCCATGATATAGCATCCTTGACTGCCCACCCATGATTAACACATCTCCTGATTTTAGTACTAACTTCTTTACGAGATTAGCACACTTCTGCTCGCCATATATAAACACTGCGGTATCACCAATGGACCAAGACACCACGGGTACTCCCTTACTTAGAGACTCGGGTGACTCGTCCTTATCTTGGTGTAAACCTAATCGTCCACCTTTCTGGTAGAAGTTCACAATACATAAATCTGCTTTAACACTTGGAATTGAATCCGTTTCAACTTGCTGAGCAATTCCCACGGTGTGGTTAACTACCGCAAGGAACTCCTCAGGTATCATCGGTACAGTTGCTCCATCTTCGGCTCGCACTTCTTGATATGTCTTGGTGTAAGGATTCCAGTCCTTACCCATGCACATCATCTTCAATTTCATTCTTGATCCGCTCGGGTATTCGGGTGTGTAGAAACCTCCAGGTTTTGCTCCAAGTTCATTGCATCGTCTAATGATATGGATTTGTGCTTCCGGTGTCAGGTATCCATTTAAGAGTATCATACCTAGTTGGATGACCTGACATTGCTCCATTGGAAAGTTGGTGATGTTAATGGTGGTTTCTTCAGGGTTTGATGTGGGTGGGATTGGATAACAGATATTGAAGGCTCCTTTAAGTTTAGAATTATCTAATTAGGTGACTTTCACATTATACTTTAATTCTTACTCACATGGTAGTACTCTTGGACTCACTAACACACACATGCATGAAATGCGGTATGCAATCACTTATTCCACTCAACAGTTTAGGCGGTACCTGGTCTAGTAGAGGGCCTTGGCGCCTCAGACCGGTCCACCACATGCAGGGTGGCCTTGCTAGGTCCCGACCCCTTCCCCTTCTGCGAATCAGTGCTCCTCTGATCTGTGGGTGGCTGGTTAGCCGTCTTCGGGCCATCGATAGTCGCTGTGGCCTTACCCTTCCACTGCCCCTTGGGCTTGTTGACTCTACTGTTGGGGTTCCGGTAACACTCATAGTCACGGTGACCCCACTTCTCGCAGTAGCGACACTGCACGTCATTTCCTTTGCAGTCCTTGCCGGGGTGGTCTCCGTTACACCACTTACAGTAGTAGTGGTGCTCCGGTCCAGAACCCTTGCTAGCTGCTATCATAGTACACAATCAATACTTATTTCATAACTTAACATCATACACTTCAACTTGTCACACATGATTAAATAATTACCCTTAGGCGGGTAAGAGCGTAGGGGTTTCACCGCGTATGCATATGTGAGCTTCAGTGGCTCCTCAGCTGTGGTGGTTTGGGCTTGGCCCTTGTCACCCTGGTGCTGACTCTTCTGGGGCTGGGGATAAGGCTTCTTCTTCTTCTTTCCTCCCCCGTACCCCTGCGGACTCTGGCCCTCGCTCGTGGCCTTGCGCTTGTGCGCGTTCTCCTCGTCCCTCAGACGGACGGTAATCTCAACCTTAGTAGCGGCATGATAGCACTCCTGAATTTAGGATGTCAGTCATGCCCCGCAAAACATACTCACAAACTCACATTAATATTCACTTATGGATTACACTTATTCACATCACACTGCATTCTAATTACCTGCAAGGTAGTATACTCAGCTGGCCGCATCCCATAGCAAAGACGGTGGCTGAGACCGTTGTAGAAACGGTTTACTAGCACCCGGTTCGAATATCCCAGGTCCGGTAACAGGTGGATAAGACCGGTGAATGCAGTGTAGTACTCATCAACCGACATCTTGTCCCCCTGCCTCAGATTATCCAGCTCCAGGCGCTTAGCCTCTTGAACATGCACAGGGTAATACTTGGCTCGCAGCAGAGCCGTGTACTCCCTCCAACCAAACTGAGGATCCGCCATCCGGTCCTCACTCACAAGCTTCCACCAACTTTGTGCCGATCCCTTCAGGTAGTAAGCGGCAAGATGGACCTTGGCCCCAGCAGGCACATCCAAGGTCTCGTAGGCGGTCTCCAACTCGGAGATGTACGCCTCCAGCTTACGTGGGTCGGTCTCCCTATGAAACGACGGGGGTCTCAAGTCTGACAATGCCTTGACCCAGTTGGTCTCCCGTGGTGGTGGTGGTGGAGGTTGAACTTCGGGTTGTTGCCCCTGCTGTATTGCAGCTACAAGTTGTGGGACCATTTGGGCTACGGCGGCCGCTACAGCATCGGCCATGGCTTGTGCCGTAGGGTTCTCTCCCTGGTTCCCAGTGTCTCCAATGTCGCCCCCGCGGCCTCGACCTCGTGGTCTACCTGACATCTGAATTCACACGAACATTATTAGCATTGTGCTTACACACTTATCGGTTCCAACGGTTGTAACGTTTCCCGACAATAAGGTATCTCCACACTTGGTTAGTGGTTAACCTTTCCATAACTGCTCACTTAGGTAACTGTGGTTAGGTTTCCTAACTCGGTATATTCCTAAGCTCGGTATTCTAGTCATCAGAGCGATACTTCGCTCTGATACCACTTTTTGTAACACCCCTACATCGTACTTCACAACTAATTGAAATCGCAGCGGAAATAAACAACTAAACATTAACTAAACGCTTCGGTGCTACAATGCCGTCAACCACCCACGTGGTTAACAAGGCAGAATAAATACAAGTGTACCGGTCTGATGATCAGACTCCCGAGCATAGAACTAAAACCATAAATACATCATATACAATACCGAGTATTTAATTACATTCCTCCACTGTAAACTGTGAATATACCGCCACAGTAGTATCAACGGAATCAAAATATAATGCCACGGGAGCACAGGCGCATCCCGGGCTCAACATCCAAAATAACCAAAAGTACATCTGCAGCCTAGAATCTACAGCCACTCTGCTTCCTCGATCCTCATCCTGCAGTAAAAATATGGAGCCCCCGAGGGGGTCAGCAACCCTTGGCTGGTATGGTTAACGCGCAGCCCATCGGCTACCGGGATACGCGCAACTAATTGTCATGATGACATGGCATTCATTTTAAACATAACATAACATATGGCATAGCATTATTATTGCATAGCACAACATCACATACACAGTGGATACTCTTTCCACAATCACAAACCAAGAAGGTTAAACAACATAAGAAGCCTAGAGAATGGTTCACTCTCATGTTAAGCTCGTTACACAAACTCATTACCGTTCTGTTATTCGAACGAGTAACTTAAGTCACAGATGGTTCGGATATAGTGACCCGAACACACCACACAAACACATGTTCCCACTAAATCGATCATAAGTCAGAATAGGTAAGCTTTGGAGGAAGCTAGCGAGAGATCGAACACCAAATGAAGGAGAACAATCTTAACAACATAAGAGTCGAATTTGATTCAGATATCTACTCTTAAACTTACATGCATGACCGGACAACCGGATTCCTCACTTCCCAGTTAGCACTTGTTAGAAGTTCAACAGTGGAACTTAACAAACAATTCACAACAAGTGGTAAGTCATGTTAGACACACACAAGGGAAATGAGTCACATCACAACATCACAATAATATGAACAACTGTAAACTCATTACATGATTAAGTCTTATAACGTCATAAACACACAGAAAAACATACAACACACAAGCCGGTGTAAACCGGTAGGCAAGAGACTGCAAGAAAACCATACCTTTGTCCTTGCTTCGATTGATTTCCACCATAAGTCACTCCTATACATGTTTAAGAATGTCGGTTAATTACTTACTTAACTTCAAATTTACTAAATGTTTAACATGATTATATGACATGTTTTAATGCCCAAACTTATCCTTAATTACCTACATTATACCCCCCTAGGGTTAACTACATTTGCCACATTCTTTACTGTTTTTTTTTTAAGTTTTGGTCTGTCCGATCCACCGTCCGACCCACCAACTGGGTCGGACCCTTCCAGTGATTTTCGGGTTTGAAAAACTCTACTTGTCCGACCCATGTCCAACTCAACCAACTGGGTCAGACCATTCCAGACATTTACCGTCCTTTAAAACACACACGTCCGACCCATGTCCGACCCAAGTCCTCTGGGTCGGACCGTTCCAGAACCACTTACTAACGTCTAACAGAGGCCGTCCGACCCAAACTTGGGTCGGACCCCTGGGTCGGACGCCACCAGAACATGTCTAAAAATTGTTAAATCTTCACCAAACTTCTCCTAAAGCCTCCTATTGTATTCTAACATCATTTGGTACACTTACACCCACATACAACATCCATGAAACTCATTTCCTATCTCCTTAAACACTTACTCATCTCATACCAAAATTCCTAACACTTATGATATTTTCTCCTTGGTTTTCTAAGTGGTGTTTCATACCTATGATAACCACTATGCCAATAACGTTTCCTCACCAATACAACATCATCTCCCAAGCATCTTTTCTTCCTAAACAACTCCTTGTACATCTTTACAAGTTTATAGCTTCCCATGCAACAAATCACTTCATCCTTTTTCACCAACAATGCATAAGTCCTAAATACAATCTCACCATGATCTTGAAATGTCCCAAAACATTCTTTTGCATTCTAAATCCCCTAGAACATTGCCTAAGCCCTTTTTACATCTTTAAACACCTTAATGCATGTTTCTTCCACTAGTTGAACACTTAACCATTCTAAACATTTCCTAACTTACCAAACTCATTTTAAACCCTTAGAACTTCTTGTTTATTACCTAAATTTCGACATAGGTTCTCCTAGAACATTACTAAACAAAAACACATTGTTTTCACCATTTAACAATCAAGAACACTAAAATCCATCAAGCACATTCTTATACACAAAACTCCACTCATTTAGCACTTCATCACAATATAGTGCATAATTTAGATTGCTTGGCACTTAGGCCCTTAAATAACATGGCTCTTAGGCCCTTAAGATGCATAAATCATAAACACTGAATTTCCCACATTATATTTGCCTTTGACCTGCAAATACACCCAACAATACATATGCCTTTTACTAAGCCTTTGAGAACATTTTACTAAGTCATTCACCATTGGCTCCTTAGATCATTTTAACAAGCAATATAAGCTCATTCCTCCTAAGACTTTAAACCACATTAGGTTAGCACATTTACCTCTTTTCCTCACAACTTCTTTCTTGTTTCCTTGACTAAATCGGCAAGGTTTTTAGTTGCTTGTCAACTTTCAAACATTATACAAATGATAAAATGAGTATACAAGCTTTATGCTTCATCTCATTGTAAACCCTAGATTATACATTGTTTTAAAAACATTAAGATAGTTGTTTTACCTTAGAACTTGAAGAGAGTTTGAATATATATCAAGAGAGGACTCCACCTAGTCCATGAAAGGTTTGAATGAAGCTAGAACAAAGCAACATAAGGACACCATTAAGAGTGATTTTCGGACAACACAAAAACATGAAGGAAACATCATTTTTCTTTGAGTTTCCTTACCTTGAAGCAAAGGAGAACAATAATATGTGAAAAGATGAGCTCAAGCTCCTCCCATGGAGATTCCTCTTGGCACCGAAATGGAGCTCTTGGAATTTTGAAAGGATAGAATTGAAGAGCTTGATGAGAGGAAGAGAATGGTGGTCTTAGAATTTGATTTGGCAAAGTGAGCTAGGAGATACAAGTGGTCAAAGATGGAATTGTGTGTGGTACTATTGCAAAACCGTGAATGGAGAATGGAGAAGAGATAGAAGAGAGCTTGGAGGCGTGGGAAATGAAGAGGGAAATGAGAGAATGAGATAAGTTTGTAAGTTTTAGATATTTAAGTAGTAAAAGCAAATAGTACTTTCTACTTTACTACTTTAGTTAGCTTATTTTTTTGTTTAAGTATGGTGAGTCATCAAGAAAACCGGCCCCCATATTATAACAAGGGGTATTTTAGTCTTTGTTGACCAATTGTCACACTTATAATGACATATGTTATAAACTTGCTTATTTTGTTACTATTCACTAAAACAAGGCACATATATGTGAAATTTTTGATTTCCCATTGATATAGACTTCCAAATGTGATAATAAATAGTACACATATTAATTAAAGAGTAATGATGGACATTTAGCCATTCAAAACTCATTTACAAGGCAATTTTTCAAAAATGTGCTTTAAGACTCCTTAAAGCACATTTTGTGTTTTAACTTGTTTTCAAGCTTGGTTTTCTTTGGTAATTTGTTTAATATGTTCATTAGTATATAAATAAAGTCTTGATAAGCTCATTAGGTCTTACCCAAGCTTATACACATTTTAGCCCTAATTGACTTTAAGGCATTTATTTGTGTTTCCTATGGTTTAAATTGTTTACTAATGTTTCTAAGACTCTTTTTAGTCCTAATATACCATATTTAAATGTTTAAACAACATACTAAGGTTTGGGGTATTTCATTAGTGTGGAGTTGACTACTCCCAGTGTTCCTTTCACCACATGTCTACGTGTATGGGGTACCGTACTGATACATTGCTACTTACTCGACTAACTCAGGAATGAGTCTATCGAGCCCACAAGCTCCCATCGAGTGTGGTCGTCCCATAACTCGTTTATAGACTAGTAGTGTCCGTCACACGCTCGTGAAGTATTCTGTTGTCAATCTTCGTTCTTGTTGGTATTAGGGGTCTCCCGTGGAAATGTTCAGTTCCCTGGGTTTCCTGCCCAATGGGTATGGGTTCATGTATTTGATTCTAGCGGGTGTTCGTTATTTTTATCCTAAAGGTATGGTTCGCACTATAGTAATAGGAGATGGTTTTCTCTTCTTTGTTGTTGACTTTGTTGTTGATAACGGTTCGTTGTTTCCTTCAAGAGAGATTAAGCGTTCTTGTATTTTTAAGTTTGTTGTTATTTATTGCTTAGTAGCAGTTACTTGTAACTGATGTCATTTAGATTCCATGTGCGCGGTTTGGCACCTGTTAATTGATCATCATGTTATTCACGTTGCTTACGGTATGTACCGTAGCTCCCTTACTTCATTATATTAACTTAGACATTATTATGTTAGTAATTTACCTCGAAAGGTAATTGGTGTCGGTGTTCCCGATCTCCTGGGCTCATGCCCTTTATTAGTACATTAGGTACTTGCTTACTTGCGTTATTTAGCATTCGGTTTGGGTGTTTTGTATTATCGATTAGGCTGTTTGCCATTTTTTAAATTTACACATTCATTCATCATTGACATTCGTCACAACAGTAAACAACATGTCTTTATCACCTATTAATACTTATCATTTTTTTACATGGCTGAACGCCAATGGCAGTAGCCATTCTTTTATTTAGAACTTGTCTAATGATCAATATGATCAATAATAATATACATAGAATTTATCTTGGCGTTTGTTCGTTCAATATCGCTTATGGCACTCCTTGGTAAAGGTAGTGCCCAGGGGTGGTAATTATTCATGCTTTCTACATAGATTCACGTTTACTGTTGAGAATTGTATTTGTAGTAACCGTGTTACGGTATACTTGTTCTTTTCAATTTTGGTCCAATTGTGGACTGATATGTTTTACAACTTTCCTGGTGTTCATCACATGTTGGCGTAAGCTTTATGGTTTAATATTGGTGTTGTTCGTTAATTGTTCATATTTCCTCGACCATCCCCGATGCATGTTGTACGGGTGCGAGTTGTTACTCACAAGTACTCTTATTTAATAATTTATTATTTACTTGTTGCTAGCTGTTATAGATAGTATGTTGTAGTTCTTGTTTATTCTTACTGTAACTAATTGTGGCAACTTGTGAAGAGTCTCAAGAATCACCCGATTTTGGTGTGATCAGCACCAGTGTCAAGCTATCCTTCCACCCCAATTTGTGGTCGGTTTCCCCTTGATCCTTGGGAATCAAGTTTCACCTTCCACGTCCAATTCAGCCATGAAATGGTTTGATAATTAAATTATGTTATCTTGGCTCTTAAGCCGGTGTCATTTAATTCGTTCTTGTCTAGTGGTTATAATTTGTGATAGGCTAGTGTGTGCCCTTTTTATTGCATTAGTCGGACTCGTCAGATCCTTCAGAAGTTTTAATTTATTAATTATGTTATCGTATCAAGTCGTATGAATGTTGGGCAGATATTGGTAGCCATGGTGTCGTACCACTGGTCTACAGAGCTTACAGGATTTATTTACAACGAAATGAGTGATTGTAGTTACAGTCGTAGCATTAACAGCACTTGCAGTAGCAAGTGCGCGGGGTAGACGAAATTGATAGTACGATGCCTGTTATAGCGCTTGCTATGGCAAGTGCGCCATGCAGGTTGAGTTTTCGGTTTTAGAAATTGTTTATTTACCAACGCTTTGTTTATTCAAGCGTGGTTTAGGCGAATTTGATGATAGAAGTTAATATTATGATTATTTAGGATTCAAGAAGGTATGAAAGTCTTCTTGACAACGCTGTTATCAAAATAACTACGTTCTATCTCACACACTTTTCGTAGTACTGAAAACGTTTAAAAACACACCGGTTTATACATGAGGCCATATCAAGGTTTCAGTGTTACGGTAGCGTGTACACATAACCGGCCGGGAATTTGATTACAACAAAAGCGAGTGAACTAGCGACAAGATATTTACAAGGTACAACATAGTTTCACTCTAGAGTTTGGTTCTGCCAACATCACATAATCATAGACAAAAGTTCTACACAAGTGGCGAAGGTCTCGAGGAGCTCAGTGTGCTCCCGATCGACTCTCCTGGGGCCACTCTTAGCCTTGTACTTGCCATGAAATCAACAAATATGAAACTGAGAAATTCCTAACCTTGATGAAGCTAATTCTCAATCAATAATGAGTGTTTTACTTATTATTTCAATCTGACTGTCATCCTTAATGAAGCTTACTCCAAATCCAAAACATACATGTTAGCTCATGGATCATATAAGTACAATAATATAAAATGGAGAAAGTAGTTTGCAAGACCAATATCCTTTTGCTCCAACTAGACAACGATGATAACTCTACTATGTCTAGATGAAGCAAGCCTCTCTAATATTACTTTTTTATGGAACATTGGAAAGTCACAGTCTTGATGATGTTGTAGGTTGTTCAATGTTTGTGACAAAATCCTTCAAAGTAGTTTGAAAGAGTGGAGATGATTATTAACTTAGTTGTGGGCGGTTCACTTTCATGATGCGTAACATTTATAAGATCATTGACTATGAACCCTAACTCTATAGTGAAGTTGACATTCTAATTTAAATTTCATGTGTCTTATAGCTCCTATGTTATGTGATTGGCAATGTTGGACCGATAGAATTCTAAATGCGGGTTATGGTAATTACTGTATGGATATGGTGATTGGTTGCTTCAGTGATCAAGATGAAGATTGTGACCATTTATTCTTCAATTAATCCTTCTCCAGAGGTATTTAAGATAGTGATAATTGATTAAGTTATGATTGATGTACCTTTGCCTTTTACTTCTTGGATATATAGCGTGTCTAAGGATGTAACAATGGAATATATACGTCATAATGAATAACCATGGCTACTACATCTTCTGTTTGTCACATTTGGAGAATTCATCACTGATCCCATCAACATTCAACAACAAGAGGAAAAGAAGATTGAAGAGGAGGCAGTGCTTGAAGTATACGAAAGAAAGGATGAATGATGAGGAGGCAGGTATGATAGAGAGTTTTAGCGAGGGCTAGCTGCTTAGTCTTTTCATATTATTAGTGACTAAAAGAACACTCCTAAACTTTAATCTTCTTGAAACCATTCAGTTTCAGCTGGTTTCGGTACTAAAATTCAGGAACATGTTGCAAGAGAGGGGGAACAAAGCCTATGTTTGTAGTCACCAATTATTAAGGAGGCCCCTCGGGGAGGGACTGATCTAATGTTAGAGGAGGGGTTTTTCCAGTATCTGCAAGAAGCTAAATTTGAAATCACTGTGTTTAAAATTGTAGGACAGGTTAAACCAGCCCATTATGTGCCAACTATAGCAAACGGAAAATTGAAGCCTGAAATAAAAATAAGGACATACGTTTACTGGTCATGCTCAATTTCAGTAAATTATGTTTTCAATTTAGGATTTGACAAAAGGAATATCGGATCCACACACCCAAGCAAATTAGTCGCAGAAAAGTACTTAATTAACATATTCATATGATCAATAATATCTGAATTCAACAAACCATAATGTATAAACACAGATTACATCGAGCCAAGTTGAATTTCTTCATTTTCCTTTCCACATACAATTATTACAAATCATAAACTTGCTTGCCAGTGAACTTAACCTCAATAGGGTTAACATTCTTCCCAATTGACCTAGAGTTCAGGCCAACACCCTCCCGTCCAGCATTCACTTTCTCAGGGTAAACCCCATCCTTAGGGTGGAGGTACTGCACTTCTCCATTAGGGAATACCCGGTAGAATTGGTATTTAATCTTGTACTTTGACCTGAGCCTTGTTCCCAGCGCTAGGCACTGTTCCTTCCTAGCCAGCTTCAGAAGGTTAGGTCCCTGCCTCATAATCGCCGCCCCACCAGTCGGCATCTCAAAGATCTGCTCCTTGGGTGATTCCCATGTGATCACGTAGAATTCCTCCACTTGGGCTTTGCGCAACAGTCCACCTGTGCTTCCGCCGAAGATTGGCGAGGGAGTGTTTGGATCGAGTTCGGGAGGGGTGAAGCCTGCAGGTACTTCTTCCTTGGTGGGAGGTGATGCTGGTGCGGGTGCCGTTTCAGGTTTGCCCTCGGCTGCAGCGGCGCAGCGGAGGGTGAGGTGGCGAGGACGGAGTGGTTGGGATGATGAGATGGAGAGGCGTTTGACGCTGATGTCGCCGGATTTGGTTGTGGTGAGTGAAGATGGTGTGAATACGGTGGTGGCTTGGGCGGCCATCGCCATGGTCTCAATAATGATAAATCTGGTTTGTGCAAAATGTGCGTAGATTAATGAAATTTGCGGGAGTGGTGTGGTGTGGTGTTGGTTGGAGAAGATTCAGATGTTGGGTTTGGGTGGCTATGTATTTTTGCTTTGTCGCTGAGGAGATAAACGTGGATAAGGTAAGAAGGGGATTGGACCAATGAGAATGCTTGATTTTGATATGTTTGCTAGTTCGAGCCACAGCCTCTCGTCTCTTTGGGCTCAGAATATCTATTTGCTGGTCAATGACAAGCCAAGCTGGAAGAATCTGTGAGGGGTACACTGGAGTTCACCGGCAAATTCTTTGATATGCCTGTGCCCCAAAAAAAAACTAAAAGAAAATCCTTAAGACGCTAACGCTATCCATGTTTATGATGTAAAAAAATTACTAATCCGAGATAGCTTTTTTTAACAATCATTTTTTGCTACAATTAGATGTATCTACATTTGGCTACATTTAAAATTATACGATGTGTTGTAGTGTAAAAGTATAGGTTTTGTAAGTTTATTGTACCGTTAAAGAAGTTAGTATATACATCCGTACAGTTTTTATTTACCAACTGTACAGTTTTCATTAAACAAATGTATATATATGTAGCCATCTATAGCTACATTTGGATGTAGCCAAGAAATTACCTTTTTAAACCATGGGGTCCGTTTGTGTCAGCTGTCAGATGCAGCTGTTAGAATAAAGTAGAGGAGAAATGATGGGACCGACACTGAAATTGATGCTAGTTGTTAGATCAGCGCTTAGATTTATCGCTTGAATAAAGTAGAAGAGAAATGGTAAGACCGGCACTAACATTGATGCAAAACCGTGTCAAACGCTAGAAGGTTCCACAAATGAACATATATTTCTTTTTTAAAACCAAACCAACCATCATATATTAAACATGAAAGATGTACACAATAGCATCCACCATCAAGAGTACAGTTAGTAACCAACTAGTTTTGTCTAATAAACATCCATGTAGAAGGATCCTATTCACTACTGTCATAAAACTAACAGGTATACAATGCATGTATGCCTTCTTGTGCCTCTAAGCATTAAAACCAACAAAATGTGGCATACATAGTAGCCTTCATTGCTACATAGCATGAATGAGCCGCACCCAAAACTGCTGGACCTAACCCTGAAGATAGACTGAAAACGAGAAACCAAGAGATAGAAATAAAACCTAACTAAGCTAACAACTAAGAACCTGAACATGTGCACAATATCAAAAAGACAAAACCCACAATGGTTGCACAGGTGCTATGTTGAACCTAACAACCATTCTTATCTTCCTTCATTTTTTTGGAAACCCCCTATAACTTTAGGAGTTGCCTATGTATGGTTTTGAGCCAATACAAGAACATGAGAAGGTTGTGCTTGATGCATGAGATCAACAATTAATATTGGTTTATGCTGAACTCTGATATTCATGCCTTCTTCGGGTTGGGCACCGACCTCTATATATGTCAAACCTATGTACGGGAATCTTCTTGAATCACTCCATCAGAACGGTGCTTTCTTCCTTCAGCCACTTTTGAGAGTTTTCATCCACCTTCATAAGAATTGGTAGCTTAACCTCATTGTTATCTTTGTCATCATTACGAGATAGTACTGATGGACCAAGAGATCATGAATTTGTAGCCAATTCAAGTGGTATATCCCGTTCTTGCTCAGATGCTTGATTATCTGGCGTAGTGCTTGTTATTTTGTCAACCAACTGTAACACCCCGTCCAAAGCCAATCGTGGTTATCACAAAACTTAACACTTAATCGAACTCGTCGCAGCAGAAATAACAAACACCTGGACCTTGCCGCGGTCTGATCGTTAGAACATACCGACCTTATCAAATTACAACACTTATCCAAAGTAAACAACCGACAAAAACATCACCATCCAAAACCACCAACCAACCGAGTTTAAGTATCTAAGTCATAGTCACAAACTTACATCAGCTTCAATATAAACAGACGGGAGCACAAGCGCAACCCGTACTCAAAATAAACAACTCATCCTAAGTCTAACCGCTCCTACTCTCATGGTGTGACTTCATGGGTCTCTTACATGCAAGTGTAAAAACAGCCCCCAAAGGGGGTCAACACGAATGCTGGTACTCCCTCTCATGGCCCCCATGCTAACGGGACTACGACGACTAATTGTCGATAGCATGGAAATTGATTAAGTACATAAGCATGATATGAAGTGCAATAAACAACAATCCACAGATGAACATTCATGGTTCACACACAATGAACGACACAAGCGTTCCCTTATCAAGCGGGTTAGTAACCCCCTCCTTAATCCTGATTTCCTTAACCTCAGTTCCTTATCTTACCTCAGTCTTAACCTTATCTTAATCTCAGTATACAAACCGTTCCTAGAAAGGAAATGGTTGTAGCTTAATCTCAAACCTAGGATTTAGGTGATCCTACCGCACCATCTTAATGCCACCTACCTTGGACAGGAGTCCAGCGTAGCTGAGCCGGCCACCGGCCCTAGGCAACAAGTCCGAAGACAAGTCCTTAAGCGGAGGGCGGATCTGATTCAGATACCGTCCCCCTTTAGCATGCATGACCGGAGTCAGTCCCGGGTTTCCTCACTCAAGTTCCAGTTAGTAAAAATCTTACACACCATGTGTTAGTTAAACCCTAACGGGTATTAACCAATAGTTATCAATACTTAACTCATAACCTTAACTCAGTAAGTACTAAACTTAGTTAGTAACAGTCTCAAGTCTCGTGGGTTAGTGTAAAGAAAACACATACACAACGAGAACAAATATAACCGGCTGCATGCTTTATCTTGTCTTAGTCATAGCAAGTAAACAGATAGCACACAAGCCGAGGGACACCTCGTTAGCAAGCAGGTCACAAGAAAGATTGTACTGTTCACCGTCGTCAGTCGTTTGTTTGACCTTCTCCGGGGTCCTAATTCACAAACCTAAAACATTGGTTCATTCTTAGGTCATTAGTTATTTGCACCTTACTTAACTCACTTAGTCCCTAAAGATTCCCATTCAATACCCTCTTAAGTTTTGCCACTGAACCTTATAAACTTAACTTTAAATATTAAGGTTTATACTTAGCTTAGCTTAATTCCTTAGGTTCCTAGGGTCCTAATCTTTACTACCCTACCAATGGCATGCCTTATTACCAATTAACATCCTTAGAATTTAAAATTTCTTTTTTTTGTGTTTTAGGCTCGACCGAACTTACCGACCGACCTTACCCAAGGTCGGTCCATTCCAGAACATATTACCGCTTGAAAATTCTACCCCGACCAACCTTGCAAGTCCGGTCCCCAAGGTCGGTCCATTCCCGAGAGTTTTCCCCGTGGGAAATTTAAGCTCGACCGAACTTGCCAAGTCCGGTCCCAAGTTTGGTTGATTCTAGAGACCTATTACCGTACAAAATTCTAGGCATGACCGACCTTGCAAGTCCGGTCCCCAAGGTCGGTCCATTCCAGAGACTTAATTCGTACACAAAATACAAGCCCGACCGAACTTGTAAGTCCGGTCCCCAAGTTCGGTCGATTCCAGAAACTTTTTCCGGTAGTGTAATCTGAGCTCGACCGACCTTGCAGGTCCGGTCCCTAACGTCGGTCGGCTCCAGAACCTTGTTTCTAAATTCCCATTTGACTCCAAACTTCTCCTCATATATCCTAGTATGTTCTCACCTCATTTGGGCACCTCAAATACACCTTAAGCCAACCACTAAACACTTTAAATCACTCACCAACATCCACCTTTGTCATTATGCATTTTCCTTGTAATCATGCCAACACTTGTAAAGTTTTTCACTAGGTTTCTAGGTGGTGGTTCATACCTAGTATAACCACTATGCCAAATGCTTCCTCACCACTATAACATCATCTCCCAAGCATCTTTCACCATCTAAAACTCCTTTATGCAACTACTTAAAGTTTCTTCACAAGCTTATGCCTCCATCCATCAACACATTATTTTCCTTCCTAGTTGTTTACCAACATTTTCCTAAGTCCTAAATACTCAAGTACATTCTTTTGATTCCTAAATCCTCCATAGTGATGCCTAAGTCATTATAACTCATTAAAACACCTTAGACTCATCCTTTTACGTCAAGACAACCTCTAAAACCTCCTAGTACTTCCTTAGTCATGAAATCACCTTAGAACATCTTAAACACTTAGGTTCTTCACTAAATTTTGCCATGGGTTCTCTAGTATATTGTTACACCCAAACACTTGGTTTTTCACCATCAAACAACCAAGATCACTCAAATTCTCATTACAACATCTTAACACACAATTTACACCAAAACTAGACCACGTCATCATATAGTGTATAAACTTAAAATGCTTGGCACTTAGGCCCTTAAATGACAATAATCTTAACCACTGAATTTCCACATATATTTGCCTTTGACCTGCGAATACACACAACAAGGCTCCCATTGAAATAAAATGCTTCTTGTAATTCATCTCAACATTGTTTGACTATCTCTTTTCTCATTAGCTCCTTAGTCACAAGTTCTCAAACATAGTCATTGTTTCTCCTAGGTTATATATATCCCTTTTCTAATGTAAACCTTAAGCTACACTCATCACATATCTAAATCCCATTCCCTTAAACAATAAAGCACCTTAAGGTAAGTAATTTACCTTGTTCTTTCATAAGCTCACAAACTTCCCTCCTTAGGTTTTCCTTGCTCAATCTCGGTCACCACTTAAACTCGCCTTGCCAATGCTCTAACCAATATCCAATGACTCCAGTGAGTGCTAGATAATACATTAACCCTAAGGAACAAACCCTAGGTTAAAAATGTGCTTTAAGGTATTAAATTGATTGTTTTACCTTGGTTTCTCAAGACAAACTTGGGTATGAAGCAAGAAGGACCTCCTTTATCCTTTGGAGAGTAGAAGACAAGCTAGAACAAGGCATAAACATGGAGTCCCATGAGTACAAATTTTCGGACGAGGGAAGAAATGATGGAAACCTAGATTTTCTTACATATTCTTTACCTTAAGAGAATGGAGAAGCTAATGGAGTCTCCAAGCTTGAGTTTCCTCCTCTAATGGCGATTTTCCTTGGCTCCAAAATGAGGCTCTTGAAGTTTTGAAAAGATAGAAAGAAAGAGCTTGAGCTAACTAAGAGATATATGTGCTTGGTTTTGATTTTGGAGCTTAAATGAGCAAGATGTGGGCAAAAGAAGGTGGAGCTAGCATGGAGGTTGGTTCTTATGTGAGAGAGAAGGAAGAGAGCAAGAGAAATAAATGAAGAAGGTGAAGAATGAAGAAAGGAGGAGAGAGATGGCATATAAGATATTTGATTCCTTAAAGTAAATAGTAACAAGTTACTTTTCTCTTTTTCTTCTAACATTAATTGGCCACTCTTGGTGACTCACACCCTTAGAAAACCGGCCCCCTTCATTAATTAGGCTGGTCATGGTCTTGTTTGACCAATTAATTAGACTTAATTGATTAAAGACTAAACTAGGCACTATTTGGTTACTATTCACAAATTAGTGCACATATTTGTGAAATTTTTGATTTCCCATTGATTTAGACTTCCTAATGTGATACTAATTAGTACACATGTTAAATAAAGAGTAATGATGGACATTTAGCCACTCAAAACCCATTTACAAGACAAATTTTCAAAAATGTGCTTTAAGAATCCTTAAAGCACATTTTGTGTTTTAACTTGTTTTCAAGCTTGGTTTTCTTTGGTAATTGGTTTAAAATGACCATTAGGATATTAATAAGGTCTAAGAATGATATTTGGGTGCTCACCCAAGTCTCTCCAAGCTTAGAGCACGTTTTTGGCTTAAACTGCTCTTTTGGTGTTTCCTTATGCTTTCTTTGATTAAAATGGTTTCTTAATGTTTCTAAGGCATTATTTAGCCTTCTTATACCTTAGTTTGTCACTTAAACACCATATATAAGTTTGGGGTATTTCAATCTACCCCCCTTAAAAGAACTTTGTCCCCAAAGTTCACATATATGCTTAACCATTCACGGTACTCAATTCTCTTAATCTTAACACCACATCTTATATTCACATTCACACATCTCAAGACTCAAAGGTCAACCACAAATACAATACATAAGTGGTATACATAACTCAAACTTATCACCAATGTGTAGCAATTTACACAAGATCACATCTTACACAACCAAATAAACGACCAACATGCTCGTTTCCTAACTCAAAAGCGAGGAAGCTCTACCCCCCATAAAAAGGGGTACGCCCCGTACCCTATACAGACGATCTAGTCAGTAAACAAAGAAGGGTACTTTGCCCTCATCTTATCCTCTAATTCCCACGTGGCCTCTTCGACATCCTGGTTAGACCAGAGAACCTTCACTAGTCGCACTGACTTGTGGCGAGTGTCCCTAGTCTTACTATCCAAGATTCTCTGAGGAAGCTTCACTGATCTCATATTCGGTTCTAATGTCAACCTCTCAGGTTCTAACACATGGGAGGGGTGGTGCATGTATTTCTTTAGCTGTGAAACATGAAAAACATCATGCACTTTACCCAGTTCAGCAGGTAAATTCAACATGTAAGCAACTGGGCCCACCCGCTCCGTAATCTCATAAGGACCAACAAACTTCAGGCTTAATTTGCCCTTCTGCCCAAATCTGAATACACCCTTCATCGGTGAAACTCGCAGAAATACCCGGTCGCCCACTGCGAACTCCAGGTCTCGTCATCGAACATCAGCATACGACTTCTGCCTATCTTGAGCAACTTTCATGTTCTCCCTGATTTGCTGAACTTCAGCCTTAACTTGTTCTAAATATTCTGGTCCTATAATGACCGTCTCACTCGACTCATCCAAGCAGAGCGGTGTACGACATGGTCTACCGTATAACGCTTGAAAAGGTGCCATCTTGATCGAAGCGTGATAGCTGTTGTTGTATGAAAACTCGATCAGATGCAATTTGTCAATCCAACTGCCCTGGAAGTCTAAGGCACATGCCCTCAGCATGTCCTCGAGTGTCTGAATAGTACGCTCCGTCTGACCATTTGTCTGAGGATGGAACGCGGTACTCAGCTTGAGTTCTGTACCCAACGCTTCTCTAGTAGCTCTCCAGTACCTCGAAAGGAATCTGGTATCTCTATCTAACTTCTATGGTCTTCGGTATCCCGTGATGCCTCATAACTTCCTTCTCAAACAACTCAGCCAACTTGGTCACCTTCCAAGTATCCTTCATCGGTATGAATCGGGCTACTTTGGTAAGGCGATCCACCACCACCCATATCATGTTGAGACCTCCCCTAGCAGGTGGGAGTCCAACTACAAAGTCCATGGAGATATCATGGAACTTCCACTCCGGAACTGGCATCGACTGTACCATTCCACCTGGTCGTCGGTGCTCGAATTTCACCTTCTAGCATGTGAGACACCTTAAGACAAACTCGGTAACATCTGTCTTCATCCCCGACCACCAGAAGTATCTCTTCATGTCTTTATACATCTTAGAGGCTCCCGGATGGATGGAAACTGATGAACAGTGTGATTCCCTAAGTATACGGTCTTTCAGATCCGTGTTGCCCCATGGTATGCATAACCGGCCCTTAAGTCTGATCAGATCATCATCGTGAAGTCTGAAGTCATATTTCTGACCCTCAAAAGTACCATCTATCTGCTTCTGTCTGACCTCTCTCATATACTCATCTGTCCTCTGAGCCTCTCGCACCTCATCAACCAAGCTGGAGAAAGAAACTAGCGAATGGAGTGAGTGTGCTCGACGGCTCAGGGTGTCTGCTACAACATTGGCCTTTCCCTCTTTGTATTGGAGGTCAATGTCATAGTCTTTCAAGAATTCCAACTATCTCCTCTGTCTGAGATTCAACTCCTTCTGAGTAAATATGTATCTTAAACTCTTATGATCGGTGTAGATCGTTACACTAACCCCGTATAAGTAATGGCGCCATATCTTCAAGGCGAAGACTACAGCTCCCAGCTCTAAATCATGTGTGGGGTAGTTCTCCTCATGTTTCTTCAACTGGCGTGAGGCATATGCCACCACCTTGCCATGTTGCATGAGCACGCAACCCAGCCCTCTGCCGAATGCATCATAGTAAACCTCAAAGCCCTCTGTACCGTCTGGAATGGTCAGAACCGGTGCAGTGGTCAGTGAGTCTTTCAAACTCTGAAATGATCTCTCACAGTTAGCCGTCCATAAGAACGGTGCATCTTTCTTCATCAGACTGGTCATCGGTTTCGCGACCTTGCTGAAATCCCTCACAAACCTCCTGTAGTAACTGTAGACACCAAAAATTCTCACCCCATAAAGCAAATTCCGAAATAATAAGAGGGGTCGTCGCCTTTCTTTTTTTAAAACATATTAACGTGCGTGCTAAGACGAAACCATCATTTTATAATCTTTTTCAAAACATTTCAGAAAAAAACACAATTCCTCGAAAATGAATTTCCATCGACAGTCCAGTTTCAAGGTCGTCCCCTTTTGTTTATTCACTTATTTTACTATTTTATTTTATTTTATTTTTATTCATCTATTCACTTTTTCTTATATTTTATTTTATTCTACTATTAGCATTAGTATTTTTGTTTTTATTTCTATTTATACACACTCATTTTCATCTGTCAAACTCAATCCACACTTGTTGAAATCTGGCCTAGCCCAATTCCTTGAACCCACTCTATTTTCAGCCCTTGGCTTCAAAAAGCCCACATTAAATCCCAACCCACCTTCTAAACCCTAATGCTTCTCTATAAAACAACATCCACAGTAACTAGAACAAGGGGAACAGTAACCCAGCCGACTACCATCTTCTTCCTTCTGCTTTGTTTCCTTCGATTTTTTTTTTCATCAGCCTCAAGCTTGCTCGATCTCCAAAACAAGAAAAACCAAACAACCAACTGAACCTCCATCGACCGCCACCATCCCACTCCCTTCTTCAATTCAAAAACCTGGTAGACAAAATTTCACTCAGTTTGTCTGCTTCCATCGCCTCAAGACACTGCCCATCTCCTTCGTTCTTCCTCGACCATTCTTCTTCGACTGAGAATCTCCAGTCCCAACACAAGCAATCGACATACCCCATTCACCCAGGATTCAATCTTCATCAGGCTAAAAAAAAAGCTCAAAACCCTGACTCTCGACCGCCTCTCATTCTTCCGTTTCTCCTCACCCAGAAATCGTCTACACCCACCCCCTATCGTCCACGGTTCGTCAGCCCTGCTAGCCATCGCTCAAATCTCGAGCAGAAGACCAGCCATCCCCCTCACTTCTCGCTATTCCACAGCCGAGACACAGCAAACACGAAACCCACGCCACCTGCAAGCCAAACACGGCCATGATCGAACCAAAACCCAAAGAAGTCTCTCCTCTGTGCAATTTTGGTATTCGACAAGGCTCACTAGAAATATTGTCTCAGATTTTCTTCTGTCGATTGCATTCTCATTCACTCAGGGACATCCCGCATCACCACCTTCTTCTTCTCGGTCGATTTCAGTCTCCCACATCTCCTCCATCTTCCTCTGTCAGTGACAGATCTGAAATCCGGTCTGAGTAGCCTCAATATCAACCCGATTCGGGGTTGTACATGACCTGGGAACAACCTTATTCACGTTGCTCTTTATATATCCTCTTGGAACTTCGAGCTCCTCATACACCCCTTGAGTTCGGTCTGAAATCGAGTCATACCTTGATCATTCAGAACCTATATTTCAATTTCATGTTGTCATTAGTTTCATTCTGTTTAGCTGATAATTTTTACAAGTCTAACCGGTTTGTTTGTTTTGTGTCCTTGCAGGAAATAGTCATTCTCGGCTTCGGTATTTCGTTTCTAATCTTTGTTACTTTTGAAATTTGAGCTTAATTTGTGTATGTATGTGCGATGTATATGCTCGAGTCATCGTTTCTGTTCATTATATTCTGGTTTCACTGTATGAATGCTTTGGATTCTCGTTCTTTAACTATGGTGTGGGTTTGTATGCTTTACTATGTTGTGCGGAAGTAGAAGTTTGACGAGGATTTGATTTCAGAAAGAGAATTAAATGGAATTAGCGAATTTACCCAGACTGAGGGTAATCACTCGACCTTATTTACCCTACTGTTGAATTTGTCTCAATTGGGATTGATTTGTTGATTAAGAGATTTCACTAGATGTTTTAGGCCACATATTTATTTCTGCTGACTAATCTTGGCAAGAGGGTTTCAAGTGGTATTGTTTCCTTTTAGTATTATATGTGGACTGAGTGATTTGTGCAGCATGTATCTTGCTGTTTTCGAGACTGAGCTTAGAGGCATAATTCTATCACCGTGGATTATTCTTTTGTTGTTATATTGAACGGCTTCTGAGATTCACCACCATCTTCAATCATCCTTTTAACACATGAATTCTCTTTCAATTTTTGAATGACTTGGGACTTTTAGATCTTTATGTGGGCGATGCATATTTATCACCATTCTTGTTTCATGGTTTGACTGAGGTACATACAAAATCGATGAGAACTGATGCTGGACTTGGCTAATGTGTTGGGCTTATCAACTTTTAGGCCGTGCGGCTGCTCTGTGTGGGGTTTAAAAAACCTATTGGTTAGGTCTCTTAGCGCAAGAAACTCTTCTGATTTCTCTCTCTACTGCTCAAATTCAATTTGGAAATTAAGCTGCTTTTATTGCTCTTTGGGCACCATTATTTGGTTTTGAATGTTTAAGCCTCGCAACAGTAATTGTGACTGATTCAAGTTCTTTTTGGAAGTGTTAACAAGAATTGATAAGTTTTATGTTTGTTTATCTTCATTCCCGTTCATCTTTATTGTTTCGTTGTACATGTTTTATTTCTTTTGCTTGCTAAGCCATAGTTATTATTCTCTAAGACCCTTGCATTGACAGAAAAGCTTGGGATGAAATACCGCCCCACATCTAGCGTATTTCTGATTCGTTTCGTGGGGTAGTATTTTCCTATAGCTTCACAAAACATCCAAACCATCCCTTATATATATAAGAAAAAAAAACCTTTAAAAAACATGGCCTTATGGTATTGTAGGAAAGCTTAGGATGTGAAACCACCCCACGCCTAACGTATTTCTGATTCGTTTTGTGCGGGTGGGATCCTCCTTTGCTTTCAATTCACCCAATAAAAAAAAGAATAAACTCAAATCCAAATACAAATTCAATTTCATTCTGGCCCAATCTTCAATCTGGCCCAAAACATCACACTGGCCTAAACCCAAGCTTTGCCCAAAATCCAATTCGGCCCAAAACCCCAAACAAGGCCTATCTGGCCCAAATTCTAAATCAGGCCCATATTTGATCCAATTTCAAAGCCCATTTCAAAAGGCCACTCCAAGGCCCAATCAAAAATCCATTTCAGCCCAAATTAATAAGGCCCAAAAGCCCAACCAAGGCCCGATTCGGCCCAAAACACCAAACAAGGCCCAAAAGCCCAACCAAGGCCCAATTCGGCCCAAAACCCCAAACAAAGCCCGCTTCAACTTGAACCCAAGTTTGACCTTGACCCAACTTTGATCAACCCAAACTTTGACCAACTCGAATTTTGACCTTGACCTAACCTTGACCCGGTCCAGCTTTGACCAAACCCAAACTTTGACCAACCGAATGTTGACCATGACCCAAGCTTTGACCAATCCGAACTTTGACCTTGACCCAATCTTTGACCTGGTCTAGCTTTGACCAATCCAAAATTTAACTCTGACCAATCTCAAATTTGACCCAATTCAACACTGAGCCGGTCTAACTTTGACCCGGCCCGTTTTCCAACCTTAACCCAAATTTAATTCAAACCCAATTCATTCAACCCAATTCAATTCAAATCCTATTCCATTCAATTCAAATCCAGATTCAATTCATCCAATTCAAACTAAAGTTGTAAATCCCATTCATTTTCAAAAAAATCAAAAATCTTTTCAAAGATTTCAAACAACTCTTTTATTTCAAACCAAAACTATTTTGTGGAATTTTAAAGGAAAAACTCTTCTCACATCACAGAAAACTCTTCTCAAACGCAGAAAGTTCTTCTCACATATACAGAAAGTTTTCCCCTAAAATCATTTCTCAAAATCAGTGTTTCTTCATCGAGAATTCCGAACAACTTCACAAGTTTCCTAACTTAGTTTTCAAACCCAAAATAAATTGTTTTCGGGGAACATAGGATGTCTAACACCTTCAAAGAACGTTTTCTTCCTAGTTAGACATTATTTGTTTCTCCTCCAAATAAAAATCCGAGGCGGGGCACTGGGGTCGTAACATCCCTTGTCGCAGTCTGGATCTCTTTAGGCGGGGCATTAGGGTGACAAACCTCCCCTAACTGCAGCCTAGATTTTTACAAGGCGGGGTGCTAGGGATGTAACTGCCTTCCTAGTTGTGTTGGAGAAATATGTGACTACTTCTACCACATAGGCAGTGTACCTAATCGTTTTGCGGGATAGTGGATTCGTGGGGTTGTCGTACTCTTGGGGACCTCGCTGTGGATAACTGACAATGAATTAAATTTACTGAGACTTCTAGTAAATAGATTTTATCAATTTTTTAGGAGAAGAAATAATTACAAACTTAACTTAAACAAAATAATAATAAAAACAATTAAAATAGAACAAGATAATAAAAATAGGAATTATAAATCTTTTTGTTTTTGAGAAAGCATCCCGGGTTGTTCTGCTCACCTATTTTATCAATTATATTAATATAAACTTTACCACTTAAGTAATAAACTCAGAAACTATAAATAATTCGTTGACGACTAAATCTAACGAACCCTAACCAGTTGCTAGAACTAGCAGCAGACTAATGCTCTAATCCGGACACAACCAATCGCATAGAGAACAGCTTCCATTTGAGACTAATTAACCTATAGGCCGGATCAGGCTTCTAGCTGTTAATCAGGTTTAATTCCTATGTCTTGTTATCTATCTCAGCTCTCGCGTGTTGATTAGAAAACTACAAATATAACTTTAATAATTGATCAGAGAATTAAAGCAGATCCAGAACTGGAATTAAACTACTACTTTAGATAAAATCATAGTGGAAAGCTTAACATAACATAATTATATAAAATAGGCTCGCATCCCAAACCTGGGAGGGCTTAAGTTTATTAATTAAACATAACTATATATAAACAACGTTTAAACAAAATAAGAGAAAGGGTAGAGAAAACTCCAGCTAGCAAGTTGACTCTGAATCCTAGCTCCGCCTCTGTATCCACGTCGTCCGTAATAATAATACTAATAAATGGTAGAGATGTGGTGTGGTGGAAAGACAAATAAAAATGGAGAAAACGGAGAGAATAGAAATTGATGTGGTTTGTACGTGGTGAGTGAGTGTGGTGAGCGAGTGTAGTGATCTGTTCGTGAACGAGTGTGGTGGGCTTTTGGATTAAAGAGGGGATGATTAATAATGAAGAGAGCGTAGTTTATTTATAGGAAAGGTGGAGAAGAAACAGACAACGGAGCAGGCGGTGTGATTAAATGGCGGTGGAGTTGGTGAGCAGATCGCGGAGATTACAGTCAGAAAGCAGCGGCGTCACGTGTGAATGAATTAGGCGCCGTCTGTAATTAATCAGTTCGAGTGCGGCGCCGCGAAGGAAGAAGGAAAAACGGAGAAGAAAACTGGATTTTGGCTTCGTCCGGTCGCAGCCCCCTTGTCCGCATGTCCGTCCGCTTCCTGTGTCCGCTTCGAATCAGGCGGACTTGCCTGTGTTGTCCGCGACCATTTCAGGCGGACGCGCCTCCCTTGTCCGCGAGAAATCAGGCGGTCCTCACACATGTCCGCCCAGGCGGACCATATATATATATAGCCGTGTATTATAATTATTACTGCAATCTTCAACCGGCTCCCGATTCTTCGTTATAAGTCCGTTTTAATCGCCGTTTGTTGCGTTGGAAAGCTCATGAGATAAACTATGTGATTCCAAGACTTTTTACTGCATTTGACACATAAAATGTATCAGTTCATATCAAAACATAAATCTAGGAAAATCGTAAGATAAGTGAGAAATACGACACAAATTGCTATGAAAATAGGAAGAATTAAAGCCCTAAAACTAGATGTATTTCTCGCTTATCAAGTTGCAGCCGGGATTTTAGAATCGTCTAACTCCCTTCCGCTCGATTTCAAGGTTTTCGGTTTCAAACGTTTTAAAACCCGAGAGTTAGAGACGTTATTAGGGTTTGACCGAGAACATCCTCATTCATGGTGTTTCTCTAAATCCTATTTTCGACATAAATTCATTGCCCCATCTTTCGAGCCTCGACACTTACCATTAATTAAGTGTCGTGTTCGAGGGGGTACATAGGGTAATATCCCTCGGGATTATTCGCCCTTTTACAACAAAAAATGATTTTTTGGTTTCAAAAACTTTAATAGAGACAATCTTGACAATCATTCCTCCAAACAATTCTGTCTACCATCATCTCACTCTAAACTCGAAATATCCCAAAACCTCAACCCCTTTTGAATCTCAAATCTGAAAAACCCGGGATCTCTACTTAGACTTCAATAGCCTCACACATACTCAAATCATCTTCAAAACCCCAAAACACTTCATACTCAAATCACCATTCAAACTCCAAATTGCCTCAAACTCGAATCGTCTCCCTAATCCCAGCTCCTCTCTAACTTCTAACGTCTCACAGGCCCGAGCGCCTCACAGACTCGAACATCTCAATTTCTCCACCATTTTAAGAATCAAGCGTCTCACGGACCCGAGCATCTCACAGGCCTTGACATCCCATCCCATCCCAACCGTCTCATAGACCCGAGCGTCTCACAGACTAATCTCTCACACCCAAAACTCCAAACCCTTCAAAACTTCCAAAACCCCAAAACCCTGAACTACGTAAGGTCTGATCTCAACATGGAGTTAAGTAAGTAGGCAGCCCACATAGGGTACGACCCCATTCCAAACAAAAAAACCCCTTCCCCTTCTAAAGTGGCTCTCATATCTTTCGAAACGCCCAACCTTCGTCGACTCCCACAAACTTCAAACTATCAGACTCTAAGTCTAGTTCATTCACTCAACCTCAGACTTTTCTCAGATCTTCATTCTATACTCATCCGAATTCATCAACCCTTTCATTTGGCGCTAGCTTGGCAGAAAAGCTCGCCTCATCCACTTGTTTTCCACTCTCCCAATCAATCCTATCCTTGGCTTTTACATGAATCTCTTTAGGTAAGGTTTTGAAAGAAGGCAATCCCGACAATTGGAGACCGAGGTTTCCTCGGGCACCAATCCGAAGTCGTGGTCGTTGCCACTTCTAAGGGGTGTAACCCAGTGCGAACCCACACAGAATCTCTAGTATGATCAGATAAGTCCTATCCATAGGCAACAAATCATCAGAGTCAATTAATGGTTCTTAGAACCCTTCTCCTCCCTTCCTAGTTCCTTAGGTCAAACTAGGTGGCGACTCTAGTCAATTCCGCCTTATAGAGGCATAAGTCCGCGTGGAGCCCATCGAGAGCGGGTGTAGTGCTCACTAGCATTCCCCATAAGCTTTCTGGGAAAGACGGACGATGTAGTAGGTACTTGAGGGATGCCAGAATAACGGGTTTTCACCCTCCACAGAATGGCATTTTAGGATCTAGGCTTTTCAGTCAGACCATATTTAGATTGACCCCCCTCATACCGAAAAATCACCCTCCACAGAATGGCGACTCTACTGGGGAAAAACTTGAATAAGTTTTTCTCAAACTCAAGGAAGACTGAACTCCATTCAAAATTGTCGGGACTTCCCCACTTCTTTCAAAACCTTCAAGAGATTCTTTTCAAAGCCTCTAGGATTATTCTATTCCACACTTTGAGTGTGTATCTGATGATGATAGATAGGATTCGTTAGATCCTCAACAAACATTGCAACAATTGGGTTAATGGTTAGCTCACGATTAGAAAGAGACACTTAGGTGTGAATGAAGCTAACTTCCCTTTAGGTTAATAAACAACCAATTTGGAATCACTAATCTCAAGATAAAACGCTTAGTACATAGGTTGGTGCTAACTTCATCTGGTTTATTTACTGCTTTCATATTTATATTGCGATTGTGGGTGCATGGGGTGGGTAGCTTAGGACATGCATTCCTCTGTGTCACCCGATTTACCCACGATGTCACGGGATCCCCAACCGGTCCACGGTTGATTCCCCATGAGCTAGGGTCACTTTATGAGTGAACAAACCCACGGGGCGGTAAGGTTTCTGACCGACGCCTTGAGCTCATGATCCAAAATTATCCTCCATTATCCGAGTCAAAGCCAGCATATAGTGAACTCTGAGCCTTCAGTGTCCAGCTACCTGGTCCGGTGTCTAAGACGGGTTTATGGAAGTCACCCCCTTTGTATGCCGCCTGTCTGACCGCCCTTTTGCCTTACCCTGAATATTGCATGGGCTCAGTTCTCCATTGTTCCTCTGCACTACATGTGTCTCTAAAGCCCAATGTCACGCTACACGTCCATAGAGGATCCCGTATTTACCGGATACCCATACATGGCACAACGTAGTTAGTGAATAATTTGGACTTTAGACACACCTGACCGTGCAGATGACGAGAGACCCGTTCCCATGCAGTACTTCCCCGAGTTTCCCGAAAAGTGAGCGTGTTGTCGGATCATCACTGGCCGTGGCGTATGTTTCCTAATCATCTCGGGTGTCCTGACCTTTCGAACTTAAGCACTCCGGACTTTCTTGATAATGTGCCCCATAAAGGCATAGCAGAGAAAAACCCTGAGAGATGAACAGTGATGGGACGACGGTTCCCCGGTGAGATGGAATCATAATTGACCTGGAAAGTGATTATCCCAACATTAACACTTACAGCTCCACATCCAATAAAGCCGCGATTTACTTTATGCTATACATGTGTGCAAACCACTTTTTCAGATCAATCCGTTTTAAAATGTTCGGAATTCTCGTTTGCATGTCCCTAAAAGCTGTTTTATGAGCTCGTTTAATTTAAAGTTCCACAAAATATTTACTCATAAACGGGTTTTTCAAAATTTGTCAATTCTCCTTTAAAAGGTTTATTTCACTAAAATGCTATTTTCCGAAACAATTTTCAAAAATTTGATTTCGAAAAACCTACTTTCCACAAACGAATATCAAACAACATTCTTCACCAACATGATTTTTAAAATAGTTTTCGAAAACAGTTTTCAAAATTGAATTTCACAAACGTATTTCAAATAAATGATTCAGTCCCCATGTTATGACCCACTATTTTTGAAGTTCAACCCACCTTCAAGAGCAGTAGTCATTACTGTGGAGCGTTCTAGTCATTTCGTGTTTTCACAAAAGTGGTGGATTTTTACATGAGATTCTGTGCTCGATCATTCATCTTTCCTTTCTCAAAAATATCATTTATTCCCCTTGTCAGAGCAAGTAGAGCAGCATGAAGGCCGACTACGTGAATCAGCCGAAAGCTAGAGATGCACCAACCCGCGGAGCGCCGAGCAACGTGAAGACCAACGTCAACCATTCGAACCAAAGATCAGAGGAGCACCAGTCCGAATCCAGCAACATGAAGACTAGCAACAACCATTCGCGTTCAGGAATGTCGGAAATCAGAAGAACACAAACCCGTGAAACAAATCAAAACACATGAAGACCGACCACATCCAAACAAACGTCGAGTCCAAGAATGTAAAGAATCAGAGGAACACCAACCCGTTTTGTTTGATCATAGTACCGCTTCACTACAAGCGCCCGAAGACGAGCGAGCAGCCGGTCAAGAGCCCAAAGACGAGAGAGCAGCTGATCAAGAGCCCGACGACGAGCAAGCAGCCGGGCAAGAGTCTGAAGATGAGCGCAAGTAGTCGATCAGAAGCTCGAGGACGGACCAGAAGAGTTGAAAAGAAGTTTAGCTCAAAACTTCCCCATTTAATGACTTTTAGAATTGATGTATAGGTTTTCCCTAGCATTCTTTTCTCTCTTGTCAATTTCTGAATAGATTACATGTATAGGTTTACATGTTCCCTTTGAATTTATCTAGATCAATGTGTATAGGGTTCCCCATTCCCTATTTTATTTGCGAATGATCGAACATCAAAATTTCTATTGAGAAAATCCACCACTTTGAAAACACGCGTTTTCAAAATTGTTTTTCTAAAACTTGGTTTCTTTTGGCATGCACGAATAGAGAGAAGAATGAATAAGGAAAGACTCCTCACATTTATATATCATTCATCAACTCTGCTTTATGGGGTGAAAACTCACGGTATCTACAGGAGGCATCCCCTAAATAAACAATGTCAACAAATACAACCGAGCGCAAAACAAAACACATGCATTGCATTCATGACAAAAAGGTCACATGCACTTACAGTCAGTCCAAAATCATCAGCAATACATGAATCTCGTCCACACTCATGAGCATCACGCACTCACGTGTTTCATCATCACTTGCCACACACCAGCCTTCATCCCAATATCTCAACCTCCAAACTAATCTTCAATAGGATGGTGAAGAACACCAGAGAGTTTGAGCCTTTTCCAAACCCAGAATCACCATGGGCACCAGTGACCAGAATGATTGAAAAAAAAAGAAGAAGAAGAAGGAGAATAGTGCAGTCGTTTCCATATCGTGGGGCTACCATGCGGGAGTTGTCACTCCCTAAAATCCAAAATCCAGGAGCTAATCACCAACCCGACCTCGCTCGAGAGTTACTTCTTAGACAACAACCCCAACTGTTAGACCATATCCAAGACCGACACTGACGGGATGAATTTCATGGACCTTCAACTAGAGCCGACTCAAGCGAGACTAGGTGTAGCCTTACCACGCATGCATTGCATCAAAAAAAAAAAACAAATAAACATTCAGTCAAAACTTGAAGTCAACCATCTTCATTCATCATTTTCAGCATTTGACACATCCTATACATAGTAACTTCATATTATCACAACACATTGCATGATAGATCGTTGCATTTGCATACTCCCGTATCGAAACGACGTCTTTGGCGAAAATCTTGATTGATTGCTTGAATGGAGCGCGTGAACCACGTAACTCTCGACCCATCAATGAACACAAGGGTCTCATCAAAATTAGCACCACAAACCAAGTGAGTAGTGCGCGAAGAGCGGTATTTTCTCTTGAATTCCAAAAGAGGGTATTGGACCATCCACTGAGCGACGAGGGAAGGTAGAGAGAGCCAATCAAGGTAAAACCATGAGCGACTTGTGCTTTCCTTCAGCACATGGAGAGGCATAATTTAGAGTGAGATCAATGTCGATAGCAAGATACTAACTGTGATTCATGCAAAGATCCGAGAATAGTAAGAAAACAATCTTTAACTAATGAGAATTACGAGGCACTTAGGATCAAAAACCTCCACCAAAACCAAAGAGCTTCAACTGCCCTCAACATAATCCCTTAGTGAGCCCCGCTGAGCTTTTCACGATAAACCTTTTTCTGCGAACTCCACAACATGCCAACACGTATTTACTCACCCTTGCAATAGAGGATCTCAAAGGAGCCGGAGCCATGGTCTCTTCCCCACCATCTTTCACAAAAACAACAAATAAATTGTTCAAAGAAATCAGTGAGTCAATGCAACTCCAAAGTCAAACACAAAAAGAGAACACCGAAAATGTTCAAGAAGATCGATGAGTCAATGCAACTCCAAAGCTGAAAGCCAAAATACAAAGCAGAGAATGCTTGAGAAAGTCGAGCCAAATGCAATTTCAAAAACACAAAAATGAAAAAAAAGTTCAAATCGTACGCCAGAAAAGGCAAGAAGGAGAAATCCAAACCAAAAGGACCAATGATGTCCCGAAGAAACCGATAAGGGGTTATCGAAACCCGTCTAATCATTCCACCCATGGCAAAGGCGTTACATGTCCTCTATTGCACAAAAGCTCCACAATTCCTAAACAAATCCTCCAGTCCCATGTGACATACATCATACCCCTCATCCCCGTTATAACCCAATAAAAGACCTCTGACTCGTTAGTTAGTGAGCGTTAACTGAAAGTATCGGATCTGAAACATGAATTATAAGTTTCGTGCTTGTTGTCAACATGTCCCATCATACCAAAGGGACCATGAGCGAATGAGTATGACCTCACCCCACGAAGTCTTCTGAGTGCGAGCGAATCTTTGATCTAGGCACCAAAACGTAAACAGCCTACCCCATTGCAGGTGAGGAATTTGTAAGGAATGGAAAGTTCATAACCTCGAAGAGAAATTCTCAGGAAAATACTGCTCCGAGCGTCGAGAGCATCATCACACCATTTGCACACACGGCCATACTCACGAGAGATTGACCGGCATCCCTCCATGAGAGAAAAGTGATTCACGCATTCAAGCTCAACAATCATTCAAGATCGAATCGAAGATGCCTTATATTCGTAAACCTCATATTAATAGAGATAGGACCGTACCTTCTCTACAAAACTGCATATGCATTTTGCATCGTATCTAGCATTTAATATTTGCATGCATCATAAGCACTCCATCGTCAACATCTGATTGGTAAGAACTCTGCCTAGTCTCGCTGAGAGTCGACTTCAGTTGCTGTAGTTGAAGTAAAACTTCCTATCAAAGGAAATCAAGTTGAAGCCATTCCGGGCTATGTTTGAGCTACGTTGAATCATTATGAAGCCACCCGGGGCCATCCTCGAACTACATCGAAGCATTCAGAGCCATCCCAGGCTACCTTTGAGCTACATCGAACCAAAATAAGGCCATCCTAAGCCGTACGAAGACAATCTCGGAGCCATCCACTGTCATACTTGAGTCTCATCGACACCCCTCCCAAAGCCAAATTGGAGCCATACGGGAGCCGTCCTCAGACATTGTGACCATCTTTAGAACAACACGGGAGCCACCTCAAATCCACGTCAGAGCTATTTCATCACCAGGGCCTTGCCTACATAATTTCGAACTACGTATGGTCTGATCTCAATACGAAATTGAGTACGTAGGCAGCCCGCCCAGGGTACGACCACCTCAAAGAAAAAATTCCCCTTTGTTCCTCACTATCACCAAATAGAGCCATCTCGTAGCCCTTCCCGGAGCCATCCCGAGCTATCCCGGAGCCATCCATGGAAATCCTAGAACCATGATTGGAACTCCCAACAAAGTCATGCAACTGTGTTTCATCATTCACTTGTGAAAAACCATTCACTCACTACAAAGTCCACAACAAATCCCGTCAAACAACAATAAATCTATCATCGGAGCCATCAAACCACCTTGAAAATAAATCTCAAGGCAAATCAAAGCCCACAAATTGCCACAAAATCACCAACCATGTCAAACCCACCAACCACCCCAAGACCATTGGTCACACCGGAGCCATCAGTGCATACTGGAGCCATCAACGCATGCTGGAGCCATCTCAGATCTTTGAAGCTATCCCGTAGCCTCCCCGGAGCCATCCCGAGCTATTTCGGAGCCATCAATCTGAAGCCTTAACCGACCATACCAAAGCCATTCATCTACAAAAAAAGAAGACTGTCAACCACATCAAAATACGTCAAACACAACACAATCCACCAATCACATCAACCCACCATTCGACTCAAAATCCAAAACAAATCGAAACCCACCAACCATCCCAAAAATCTCAATCCAAATCGAAACTCATCAACCATCCCAGAGTCGTTGCTCACAAGGGAGTCACATATCAAACCTGAGCCATCTGACCGCACTGGAGCCATCCAATCACATCGGAGCCATCTGAATATACCAAAGTCATCCGGTCATATCAAAATCATCAAGTTCCCAAAGTCACTCATTCATAAAAAAAAAGAAACATTCATTCAAAGACCAATCGCAAAATCACAAAAACCAAAAACTCAAGAGCCATACCGGAGCCATCTCGAAACTCTGGAGCCAAGAGTCCTACAAAATCCCGAAACTATAGTGCACATCGGGCGAAACTGTCAAAAAAAAACGAAACACAAGTCCCACACTGACAAAGTCAAAGGCGACATCGACAGAAAGCATTCGACCATCACATCCCTCACAGAAGCAACCAAAAAACATCCAATCCCAAATCAATCCACAATCAAAGCCATCCTCAAATCAACCAACCACTGAAAAGCAGCGAGTTTCGTACAACTCCACAAAGTATTATAGGCTCGTCATAAGTCCTATAGCTAGATGTCAAGAGATCTAGTTGAGGCCCGTCATTAGTCCTCATACATTTCGAAGATGCATTCTAGGCCCGTCATAAGTCCTAGAGCTAGACACTGAGTTCTAGTTGAGGCCCGTCATTAGTCCTCATGCATAACCTATATACCGATTGTATTCTAGGCCCGTCATTAGTCCTAGAGCTAGACACCGAGATCTAGTTGAGGCCCGTCATTAGTCCTCATACATTTTGAAGATGCATTCTAGGCTCGTCATAAGTCCTAGAGCTAGGCACCGAGTTCTAGTTGAGGCCCGTCATTAGTCCTCATGCATAACCTATATACCGATTGTATTCTAGGCCCGTCATTAGTCCTAGAGCTAGACACCGAGATCTAGTTGAGGCCCGTCATTAGTCCTCATACATTTCGAAGATGCATTCTAGGCCCGTCATAAGTCCTAGAGCTAGACGCCGAGTTCTAGTTGAGGCCCGTCATTAGTCCTCATGCATAACCTATATACCGATTGTATTCTAGGCCCGTCATTAGTCCTAGAGCTAGACACCGAGATCTAGTTGAGGCCCGTCATTAGTCCTCATACATTTCGAAGATGCATTCTAGGCCCGTCATAAGTCCTAGAGCTAGACACCGAGATCTAGTTGAGGCCCGTCATTAGTCCTCATGCATAAGTTGATTGATCGTATTCTAGGCCCGTCATTAGTCCTAGAGCTAGACACCGAGATCTAGTTGAGGCCCGTCATTAGTCCTCATACCATCAATCACCGCAATTTGGGGCCCGTCATAAGTCCCCGTGCACCCGCATTCATAAGAACAGATCATAAACCGTAGTGAGAATTTTTGGCGTCCCGTCAACCTTGATCCAATTCTGCAAGGGCTTGCAGAATTGAATCAAGGGGAGCCATCTGTAGACACCAAAAAGTCTCACCCCATAAAGCAAATTCCGAAATAATAAGAGGGGTCGTCGCCTTTCTTTTTTTAAAACATATTAACGTGCGTGCTAAGACGAAACCATCATTTTATAATCTTTTTCAAAACATTTCAGAAAAAAACACAATTCCTCGAAAATGAATTTCCATCGACAGTCCAGTTTCAAGGTCGTCCCCTTTTGTTTATTCACTTATTTTACTATTTTATTTTATTTTATTTTTATTCATCTATTCACTTTTTCTTATATTTTATTTTATTCTACTATTAGCATTAGTATTTTTGTTTTTATTTCTATTTATACTCACTCATTTTCATCTGTCAAACTCAATCCACACTTGTTGAAATCTGGCCTAGCCCAATTCCTTGAACCCACTCTATTTTCAGCCCTTGGCTTCAAAAAGCCCACATTAAAACCCAACCCACCTTCTAAACCCTAATGCTTCTCTATAAACAACATCCACAGTAACTAGAACAAGGGGAACAGTAACCCAGCCGACTACCATCTTCTTCCTTCTGCTTTGTTTCCTTCGATTTTTTTTTTCATCAGCCTCAAGCTTGCTCGATCTCCAAAACAAGAAAAACCAAACAACCAACTGAACCTCCATCGACCGCCACCATCCCACTCCCTTCTTCAATTCAAAAACCTGGTAGACAAAATTTCACTCAGTTTGTCTGCTTCCATCGCCTCAAGACACTGCCCATCTCCTTCGTTCTTCCTCGACCATTCTTCTTCGACTGAGAATCTCCAGTCCCAACACAAGCAATCGACATACCTCATTCACCCAGGATTCAATCTTCATCAGGCTAAAAAAAAAAGCTCAAAACCCTGACTCTCGACCGCCTCTCATTCTTCCGTTTCTCCTCACCCAGAAATCGTCTACACCCACCCCCTATCGTCCACGGTTCATCAGCCCTGCTAGCCATCGCTCAAATCTCGAGCAGAAGACCAGCCATCCCCCTCACTTCTCGCTATTCCACAGCCGAGACACAGCAAACACGAAACCCACGCCCCCTGCAAGCTAAACACGGCCATGATCGAACCAAAACCCAAAGAAGTCTCTCCTCTGTGCAATTTTGGAATTCGACAAGGCTCACTAGAAATATTGTCTCAGATTTTCTTCTATCGATTGCATTCTCATTCACTCAGGGACATCCCGCATCACCACCTTCTTCTTCTCGGTCGATTTCAGTCTCCCATATCTCCTCCATCTTCCTCTGTCCGTGACAGATCTGAAATCCGGTCTGAGTAGCCTCAATATCAACCCGATTCGGGGTTGTACATGACCTGGGAACAACCTTATTCACGTTGCTCTTTATATATCCTCTTGGAACTTCGAGCTCCTCATACACCCCTTGAGTTCGGTCTGAAATCGAGTCATACCTTGATCATTCAGAACCTATATTTCAATTTCATGTTGTCATTAGTTTCATTCTGTTTAGCTGATAATTTTTACAAGTCTAACCGGTTTGTTTGTTTTGTGTCCTTGCAGGAAATAGTCATTCTCGGCTTCGGTATTTCGTTTCTAATCTTTGTTACTTATGAAATTTGAGCTTAATTTGTGTATGTATGTGCGATGTATATGCTCGAGTCATCGTTTCTGTTCATTATATTCTGGTTTCACAGTATGAATGCTTTGGATTCTCGTTCTTTAACTATGGTGTGGGTTTGTATGCTCTACTATGTTGTGCGGAAGTAGAAGTTTGACGAGGATTTGATTTCAGAAAGAGAATTAAATGGAATTAGCGAATTTACCCAGACTGAGGGTAATCACTCGACCTTATTTACCCTACTGTTGAATTTGTCTCAATTGGGATTGATTTGTTGATTAAGAGATTTCACTAGATGTTTTAGGCCACATATTTATTTCTGCTGACTAATCTTGGCAAGAGGGTTTCAAGTGGTATTGTTTCCTTTTAGTATTATATGTGGACTGAGTGATTTGTGCAGCATGTATCTTGCTGTTTTCGAGACTGAGCTTAGAGGCATAATTCTATCACCGTGGATTATTCTTTTGTTGTTATATTGAACGGCTTCTGAGATTCACCACCATCTTCAATCATCCTTTTAACACATGAATTCTCTTTCAATTTTTGAGTGACTTGGGACTTTTAGATCTTTATGTGGGCGATGCATATTTATCACCATTCTTGTTTCATGGTTTGACTGAGGTACATACAAAATCGATGAGAACTGATGCTGGACTTGGCTAATGTGTTGGGCTTATCAACTTTTCGGCCGTGCGGCTGCTCTGTGTGGGGTTTAAAAAACCTATTGGTTAGGTCTCTTAGCGCAAGAAACTCTTCTGATTTCTCTCTCTACTGCTCAAATTCAATTTGGAAATTAAGCTGCTTTTATTGCTCTTTGGGCACCATTATTTGGTTTTGAATGTTTAAGCCTCGCAACAGTAATTGTGACTGATTCAAGTTCTTTTTGGAAGTGTTAACAAGAATTGATAAGTTTTATGTTTGTTTATCTTCATTCCCATTCATCTTTATTGTTTCGTTGTACATGTTTTATTTCTTTTGCTTGCTAAGCCCTAGTTATTATTCTCTAAGACCCTTGCATTGACAGAAAAGCTTGGGATAAAATACCGCCCCACATCTAGCGTATTTCTGATTCGTTTCGTGGGGTAGTATTTTCCTATAGCTTCACAAAACATCCAAACCATCCCTTATATATATAAGAAAAAAAAAACTTTAAAAAACATGCCCTTATGGCTATTGTAGGAAAGCTTAGGATGTGAAACCACCCCACGCCTAACGTATTTCTGATTCGTTTTGTGCGGGTGGGATCCTCCTTTGCTTTCAATTCACCCAATAAAAAAAAGAATAAACTCAAATCCAAATACAAATTCAATTTCATTCTGGCCCAATCTTCAATCTGGCCCAAAACATCACACTGGCCTAAACCCAAGTTTTGCCCAAAATCCAATTCGGCCCAAAACCCCAAACAAGGCCTATCAGGCCCAAATTCTAAATCAGGCCCATATTTGATCCAATTCCAAAGCCCATTTCAAAAGGCCACTCCAAGGCCCAATCAAAAATCCATTTCAGCCCAAATTAATAAGGCCCAAAAGCCCAACCAAGGCCCGATTCGGCCCAAAACACCAAACAAGGCCCAAAAGCCCAACCAAGGCCCAATTCGGCCCAAAACCCCAAACAAAGCCCACTTCAACTTGAACCCAAGTTTGACCTTGACCCAACTTTGATCAACCCGAACTTTGACCAACTTGAATTTTGACCTTGACCTAACCTTGACCCGGTCCAGCTTTGACCAAACCCAAACTTTGACCAACCGAATGTTGACCATGACCCAAGCTTTGACCAATCCGAACTTTGACCTTGACCCAATCTTTGACCTGGTCTAGCTTTGACCAATCCAAACTTTAACTCTGACCAATCTCAACTTTGACCCAATTCAACACTGAGCCGGTCTAACTTTGACCCGGCCCGTTTTCCAACCTTAACCCAAATTTAATTCAAACCCAATTCATTCATCCCAATTCAATTCAAATCCTATTCCATTCAATTCAAATCCAGATTCAATTCATCCAATTCAAACTCAAGTTGTAAATCCCATTCATTTTAAAAAAAATCAAAAATCTTTTCAAAGATTTCAAACAACTCTTTTATTTCAAACCAAAACTATTTTGTGGAATTTTAAAGGAAAAACTCTTCTCACATCACAGAAAACTCTTCTCAAACGCAGAAAGTTCTTCTCACATATACAGAAAGTTTTCCCCTAAAATCAATTCTCAAAATCAGTGTTTCTTCATCGAGAATTCCGAACAACTTCACAAGTTTCCTAACATAGTTTTCAAACCCAAAATAAATTGTTTTCGGGGAACATAGGATGTCTAACACCTTTAAAGAACGTTTTCTTCCTAGTTAGACATTATTTGTTTCTCCTCCAAATAAAAATCCGAGGCGGGGCACTGGGGTCGTAACATCCCTTGTCGCAGTCTGGATCTCTTTAGGCGGGGCACTGGGGTCGTAACATCCCGATTCGTCGTTATAAGTCCGTTTTAATCGCCGTTTGTTGCGTTGGAAAGCTCATGAGATAAACTATGTGATTCCAAGACTTTTTACTGCATTTGACACATAAAATGTATCAGTTCATATCAAAACATAAATCTAGGAAAATCGTAAGATAAGTGAGAAATACGACACAAATTGCTATGAAAATAGGAAGAATTAAAGCCCTAAAACTAGATGTATTTCTCGCTTATCAAGTTGCAGCCGGGATTTTAGAATCGTCTAACTCCCTTCCGCTCGATTTCAAGGTTTTCGGTTTCAAACGTTTTAAAACCCGGGAGTTAGAGACGTTATTAGGGTTTGACCGAGAACATCTCATTCATGGTGTTTCTTTCTAAATCCTATTTTCGACATAAATTCATTGCCCCATCTTTCGAGCCTCGACACTTACCATTAATTAAGTGTCGTGTTCGAGGGGGTACATAGGGTAATATCCCTCGGGATTATTCGCCCTTTTACAACAAAAAATGATTTTTTGGTTTCAAATACTTTAAGAGAGACAATCTTGACAATCATTCCTCCAAACAATTCTGTCTACCATCATCTCACTCTAAACTCGAAATATCCCAAAACCTCAACCCCTTTTGAATCTCAAATCTGAAAAACCCGGGATCTCTACTTAGACTTCAATAGCCTCACACATACTCAAATCATCTTCAAAACCCCAAAACACTTCATACTCAAATCACCATTCAAACTCCAAATTGCCTCAAACTCGAATCGTCTCCCTAATCCCAACTCCTCTCTAACTTCTAACGTCTCACAGGCCCGAGCGCCTCACAGACTCGAACATCTCAATTTCTCCACCATTTTAAGATTCAAGCGTCTCACGGACCCGAGCGTCTCACAGGCCTTGACATCCCATCCCATCCCAACCGTCTCATAGACCCGAGCGTCTCACAGACTAATCTCTCACACCCAAAACTCCAAACCCTTCAAAACTTCCAAAACCCCAAAACCCTGAACTACGTAAGGTCTGATCTCAACATGGAGTTAAGTAAGTAGGCAGCCCACATAGGGTACGACCCCATTCCAAACAAAAAAACCCCTTCCCCTTCTAAAGTGGCTCTCATATCTTTCGAAACGCCCAACCTTCGTCGACTCCCACAAACTTCAAACTATCAGACTCTAAGTCTAGTTCATTCACTCAACCTCAGACTTTTCTCAGATCTTCATTCTATACTCATCCGAATTCATCAACCCTTTCATTTGGCGCTAGCTTGGCTTTTACATGAATCTCTTTGTTTTCTACTCTCCCAATCAATCCTATCGTTGGCTTTTACATGAATCTCTTTAGATAAGGTTTTGAAAGAAGGCAATCCCGACAATTAGAGACCGAGGTTTCCTCAGGCACCAATCCGAAGTTGTGGTCGTTGCCACTTCTAAGGGGTGTAACCCAGTGCGAACCCACACAGAATCTCTAGTATGATTAGATAAGTCCTATCCATAGACAACAAATCATCAGAGTCAATTAGTGGTTCTTAGAACCCTTCTCCTCCTTTCCTAGTTCCTTAGGTCAAACTAGATGGCGACTCTAGTCAATTCCGCCTTATAGAGGCATAAGTCCGCGTGGAGCCCATCGAGAGCGGGTGTAGTGCTCACTAGCATTCCCCATAAGCTTTCTGGGAAAGACGGACAATGTAGTAGGTACTTGAGGGATGCCAGAATAACGGGTTTTCACCCTCCACAGAATGGCATTTTAGGATCTAGGCTTTTCAGTCAGACCATATTTAGATTGACCCCCCTCATACCGAAAAATCACCCTCCACAGTAACCTGCCAGACCGAGAAAGATCCGGATGTCGGTAACAGTCTTCGGCCTTGGCCAGGTACGTACGGCATTAATCTTTGCTGGATCCACTGAGATCCCAGCATCTGAGATGACATGACCCAGGAAAGAGACCTGGTCAAGCCAAAACTCACACTTGGAGAACTTGGCATATAGCTGGTTCTCCCTCAATATCTCTAATACTCTCCTCAAGTGTTCCTCATGCTCAGTCTTTGACTTCGAATATATCAAAATATCGTCAATAAACACCATAACCGACTTGTCCAGCTGCTCCCGGAACAAGCGGTTCATCAGATCCATAAACTTCGCCGGTGCGTTCGACAAACCGAACGACATCACTGTAAACTCATAGTGGCCGTATCGTGTCCGGAATGCCGTCTTCTCAATGTCTCCCTCCTTAATGGCTATCTGATGATACCCTGATCTGAGATCTATCTTGGAAAACACAGATGCTCCCTTCAACTAATTGAACAGATCGTCAATGCGGGGTAGTGGATACTTATTCTTCACTGTTACTGCATTCAACTCTCTGTAGTCGATGCAGAGGCGGAGACTACCATCCTTCTACTTCACGAAGAGAACTGGCGCTCCCCATGGTGATACACTGGGTCTTATGAACCCTTTGTCTAACAAGTCATTCAGTTGTTCCTTTAACTCAGTCATTTCTGCCGGAGCCATGCGGTATGGTGCCTTGCCTATCGGTCCGGTACCAGGTAGCAGCTCGATGGTGAATTCTACCTCCCGAGTGGGTGGCATGCTGGGCAGTTCCCGTGGAAATAGGTCGGGGAACTCCGACACTACCGGTAAGTCGGGGTCGAACTCGGGGTCTCTCTCTATGTCATGTACCTAGCAGAGGTACACTACTTCCTTCCTTCTCAATTCCTTATACATTGCCATAGCGGTGATGATCTTAGTCGAAGGCTCTCTGAGCCTCTGGCGGTATGATATTGTTACCACAGATGGGCTCCTGAGCAGCAATCTATGCTCGGCGCAGAGGATACGACCCTTGTGCCGCTCCAACCAGTTCATCCCGAAGATAACATCAAATCCCAACTCCCTGAACTCAATAAAACTGACTGGGAAGTCTTCCCCCTTAATTCTGACAATGGCTCCTCGGTAGTAGCGAGTGCAACGAACCTTCTCCTTAGACGGGAGCGTAACCGTGAAGTCGGGTAGCTCATCAGCGTCTAGCCCCAACCTGCTCGCGAAAGATGCCGAGACAAAGGTATGTGAGGCCCCTGAGTCGAAGAGAACTGATGCCTCAATCCCATTAATCGGAAAGGTGCCGGTGAGGATAGTACCGCTGGTGTCGGCCTGTGCCTCTGTAAGTATGCTTAGCGCACCTTCCGTACCGAGTCCATGACCTAATTGTATTCATAAGCTTCATGAGTATTGATGGTATAACAAGAGTCGTAACAATTTATATGAACAACACTGTTATTTTATTCATAACCATCCTGTTTACAACATGTGCTTCAATCTTACATCTCATTCCTCATCTCATTCTAACATTACATGGCTAATATTGTCTAAAGGTTAGGTTTAACCGTCCTGGTTTCATGTGCGTCGCATTAATCACTACTGACGGTGCTGTATTCAACTTAATTCTCTTAATCCCATGGTACAACATCCTTGATTCTCCTCCCATAACTAATACATCTCCAGACTTAAGTATCAACTTATCTGCACGGTCCGCACGCTTCTGCTCGCCGTATAAAAACTCTGCATCATCTCCAATGGAACAAGAGACTACGGGTATCCCTCCTTCGAGAGACTCAGTTGTCTCGTCCTTATCCTGGTGTAGTCCAAGTCGCCCATCTTTCTCGTAGAAGTTTACAATGCAAATGTCTGCTTGTATGTCTGGAATCGGTTCAACTTCCAACTGTTGAGCGATCTCCACGACTTGTGTAATAACTGGATGGAACTCTTCGGGTATTCCCGGTGGTGAGACTCCATCCTGCATCCTCGTGGTTTGGTAGTTCTTGGCATATGGATTCCAATCCTTGCCTAAGCTCATCATTTTTAATTTCATCCTTGCTCCCCCTGGGTACTCCGGTTTATAAAAACCCCCCGGTCCCATTCCTAGTTGATTGCATTTCCTGATGATGGCTATTTGCGCTTCGGGTGTCAGGTATCCCCTTAATAAAATCATACCTGGGCGGATAACCTGACATTGTTCGGTTGGAAAGTCTATGGTTTCGATGTCGGTGTACTCCGGGTTAGGTGTAGATGGTATTGGATAGCAGATGTTGAAGCTTCCTAAAGTGGTAGTAGGTTATATCTTACTTAAGTTCTAATCTCATCTCATGCTCACTCAACTCAATTATTCACCAAACATGCATGATAATGCTGTAAGCAGGTAGTTTTATTACTAAATGGTTATAGCGGTACCTGGCCTCGATGAGGGTTCAGGCTCATCGTCCCGGTCCACCAAGTGTAGTGTGGGTCCCGACTTCTGGGTCACCCGTGGGTTCTTGTCTGCAGCTTGTTGCACCCTCCTCTGACTGTCAGATCCAGCTCCCTGATCAGTCTTGCCTTTGCCCCTAGTCTCGGGTCTATAGGCTCTGCTAGCGGGGTTCCGGAAGCACTCGTATGCTCGGTGTCCGTATACCCCACAATAGTTGCACTCCACCTTGTTCCCCTTGCAATCGAGCCCGGGGTGGTCCTTGTGACACCACCTACAGATGTAGCGTCGCTGGTAGCCACCACCGGCTCCCTTCTCAGCCTCAGATCCTGATCATTCGCAATATCAGTACTTATATCTCAAATGGTTACTAATTGTCTCTTAATTCACTCAATATCAATCCCTTACCCTTTGGCGCCCTTGAGCGCAGGGGTGTAGCTGCATACGCATATGTCAACTTCAGTGGCTCTTCCGGAGCCTTATCCTTTTCCTCCTTCCCTTTTTGGTTCTGATTTTTCTGGGCCTGAGGCTGGTACTTCTGCTTCTTGTACCCACCTTGCCCTTGGTTCTCCGTGCTCTTACCGACACTCTTCCTCTTAGCATTCTCCTCGTCGCTCAGCTGAACGGTTATCTCAACCTTAGCAGCGGCATGATAGCACTCCTGCTTTCCCCAGTATTAGTCACTCTTATTTCTCATAATCTAAATCTTACTCATTTACTTACTCAAATCTCATCCATTCTTATTACCTGCAAGGTAGTGTAACTCGTCGGCCCCAAGCCGTAGCGGAGTCGATGGCTAAGCCCGCCATAGAAGCGGTCCACCAGGATCTGGTCTGAATATCCAAGACCTGGCAGAAGACGGAGCAAGGCGGTGAACTCTGAGTAATACTCGTCCACCGTCATCTTGTCTGTCTGCTTAAGCGCATCCAACTGCAAGCGCTTCTTCATCTGGACATGGGCGGGGTAGTACTATGCTCGTAGCAATGTGGTGTACTGCTCCCAACCGAACTCTGGATTGGCCACATGCTCGGCCCTCACTAGCTTCCACCAATCACTTGATGCCCCCTTCAGATAGAAAGCAGCCAGACGCACCTTGATCCCTGCAGGGACGTCAAGGGTCTCGAAGGCGGTCTCCAGCTCGGAGATATACGCCTCAAGCTTGGCGGGATCGGTCTCCCCCTTAAAGTGTGCGGGTCGAAGGTCTGCAAGGCTCTTCACCCAATTTGGTTCCCGGGGTTGTGGCGGTGGAGGTGGTGCACCCACATCAGGCTGATAGCCCTTGTGCCCTAATGCGGCTGCTACGATCTCTGTGATCGTCTGCCCCTCTAGTATTTCGGTCTCGTCGCCTCTGGGACGCCCCCGGCCTCTCCTTCCAGACATCTGAACAATCACAACTTACATTAGATCCGTATCCACCACTGTTTCGGTTAACGAATTTATAACGTCCGTAGACGGTAAAGATGATCCACACTTATTAGTGGTCACCTGACTCTACTCACACTAACAGCTCTCACCCTTAACCCATCACTTATTTCTTAACTTATATCCTAACTCGGTGGTTACTCATGTCCGGTATTTGTTGATCAGAGCGTAACTACGCTCTGTTACCACTTTTGTAACACCCCGTCCAAAGCCAATCGTGGTTATCGCAAAACTTAACACTTAATCGAACTCGTCGCAGCGGAAATAACAAACACCTGGACCTTGCCACGGTCTGATCGTTAGAACATACCGGCCTTATCAAATTACAACACTTATCCAAAGTAACCAACCGACCAAAACATCACCATCCAAAACCACCAACCAACCGAGTTTAAGTATCTAAGTCATAGTCACAAACTTACATCAGCTTCAATATAAACAGACGGGAGCACAAGCGCAACCCGTACTCAAAATAAACAACCCATCCTAAGTCTAACCGCTCCTACTCTCGTGGTGTGACTTCATGGGTCTCCTACCTGCAAGTGTAAAAAAAGCCCCCAAAGGGGGTCAGCACGAATGCTGGTACTCCCTCTCATGGCCCCCAAGCTAACGGGGCTACGACGACTAATTGTCGATAGCATGGAAATTGATTAAGTACACAAGCATGATATGAAGTGCAATAAACAACAATCCACAGATGAACATTCATGGTTCACACACAATGAACGACACAAGCGTTCCCTTATCAAGCGGGTTAGTAACCCCCTCCTTAATCCTGATTTCCTTAACCTCAGTTCCTTATCTTACCTCAGTCTTAACCTTATCTTAATCTCAGTATACAAACCGTTCCTAGAAAGGAAATGGTTGTAGCTTAATCTCAAACCTAGGATTTAGGTGATCCTACCGCACTATCTTAATGCCACCTACCTTGGACAGGAGTCCAGCGTAGCTGAGCCGGCAACCGGCCCTAGGCAACAAGTCCGAAGACAAGTCCTTAAGCGGAGGGCGGATCTGATTGAGATACCGTCCCCCTTTCCTTAGCATGCATGACTGGAGTCAGTCCCGGGTTTCCTCACTCAAGTTCCAGTTAGTATAAATCTTACACACCATGTGTTAGTTAAACCCTAACGGGTATTAACCAACATTTTTCAATACTTAACTCATAACCTTAACTCAGTAAGTACTAAACTTAGTTAGTAACAGTCTCAAGTCTCGTGGGTTAGTGTAAAGAAAACACATACACAACGAGAACAAATATAACCGGTTGCATGCTTTATCTTGTCTTAGTCATAGCCAGTAAACAGATAGCACACAAGCCGAGGGACACCTCGTTAGCAAGAAGGTCACAAGAAAGATTGTACCGTTCACCATCGTCTATCGTTTGTTTGACCTTCTCCGGGGTCCCAATTCACAAACCTAAAACATTGGTTCATTCTTAGGCCATTAGTTATTTGCACCTTACTTAACTCACTTAGTCCCTAAAGATTCCCATTCAATACCCTCTTAAGTCTTTGCCACTTAACCTTGTAAACTTAACTTTAAATATTAAGGTTTATACTTAGCTTAGCTTAATTCCTTAGGTTCCTAGGGTCCTAATCTTTACTACCCTACCAATGGCATACCTTATTACCAATTAACATCCTTAGAATTTAAAATTTCTTTTTTTTTTGTGTTTTAGGCTCGACCGAACTTACCGACCGACCTTACCCAAGGTCGGTCCATTCCAGAACATATTACCGCTTGAAAATTCTACCCCGACCGACCTTGCAAGTCCGGTCCCCAAGGTCGGTCCATTCCCGAGAGTTTTCCCCATGAGAAATTTAAGCTTGACCGAACTTGCCAAGTCTGGTCCCAAGTTCGGTCGATTCTAGAGACCTATTACCGTACAAAATTATAGGCATGACCGACCTTGCAAGTCCGGTCCCCAAGGTCGGTCCATTCCAGAGACTTAATTCATACACAAAATACAAGCCCAACCGAACTTATAAGTCCGGTCCCCAAGTTCAGTCGATTCCAGAAACTTTTTCCGGTAGTGTAATCTGAGCTCGACCGACCTTGCAGGTCCGGTCCCTAAGGTCGGTCGGCTCCAGAACCTTGTTTCTAAATTCCCATTTGACTCCAACCTTCTCCTCATATATCCTAGTAAGTTCTAACCTCATTTGGGCACCTCAAATACACCTTAAGCCAACCACTAAACACTTTAAATCACTCACCAACATCCACCTTTGTCATTATGCATTTTCCTTGTAATCATGCCAACACTTGTAAAGTTTTTCACTAGGTTTCTTGGTGGTGGTTCATACCTAGTATAACCACTATGCCAAATGCTTCCTCACCACTATAACATCATCTCCCAAGCAGCTTTCACCATCTAAAACTCCTTTATGCAACTACTTAAAGTTTCTTCACAAGCTTATGCCTCCATCCATCAACACATTATTTTCCTTCCTAGTTGTTTACCAACATTTGCCTAAGTCCTAAATACTCAAGTACATTCTTTTGATTCCTAAATCCTCCATAGTGATGCCTAAGTAATTATAACTCATTAAAACACCTTAGACTCATCCTTTTACATCAAGACAACCTCTAAAACCTCCTAGTACTTCCTTAGTCATGAAATCACCTTAGAACATCTTAAACACTTAGGTTCTTCACTAAATTTTGCCATGGGTTCTCTAGTATATTGTTACACCCAAACACTTGGTTTTTCACCATCAAACAACCAAGATCAATCAAATTCTCCTTACAACATCTTAACACACAATTTACACCAAAACTACACCACATCATCATATAGTGTATAAACTTAAAATGCTTGGCACTTAGGCCCTTAAATGACAATAATCTTAACCACTGAATTTCCACATATATTTGCCTTTGACTTGCGAATACACACAACAAGGCTCCCATTGAAATAAAATGCTTCTTGTAATTCATCTCAACATTGTTTGACTATCTCTTTTCTCATTAGCTCCTTAGTCACAAGTTCTCAAACATAGTCATTGTTTCTCCTAGATATATATCCCTTTTCTAATGTAAACCTAAGCTACACTCATCACATATCTAAATCCCATTCCCTTAAACAATAAAACACCATAAGGTAAGTAATTTACCTTGTTCTTTCACAAGCTCACAAACTTTCCTCCTTAGGTTTTCCTTGCTCAATCTCGGTGTTATACCCAAAATTTCAACCCCCTCGGAGTAGTCTCTAAGGCATACGTGTTACAAAGGGCAAAATGGTCAAAATGCACCGATGTAGGATTTTACAAGGACATTCTCGGGATTTTCTATTTTCATATGACTTGTTCATTATCTCCAAACACTTCCAAATATCATAGTCATTATGAAAGGTATTTCATGATTTTCTGATAATATTTATTCTGGAAATTAAGCTTTTAATGAGCTAGTTTCTTTAATAATTAACACATGAAATAACCTCAAAATAGAAATAAAAGGGTTTTCAAAATTAAAATAAAATTGTCACATGGTTAGCATGACTACATACAGTCATAAACCTGAAATTATTTTATTTGGAACCTTATCCCAAAATTTAAAAGAGAAATTCAATCATTTTTACAATTTTCTCTCTCCTCTGGAAAATACCGAAATCAAAACAAAATGTCATGAAATTTTAACACAAGATAGAGGATGATTTTTAGAGACTAATGCCGTTGGAACTTTGTTATTTCGACTTTCCAATAATTAGTTATGAATTATGGGAGATTCCATATTGTGCGATTTTTATCTAATAGGTTATTTATCGAAATAACCTGATTCCAACTCTCAAAATTCCTAAAATTCGTTCTTTATCTTTGGTAAAATTTTCAGAATTTTTATCGTCCTGCAACATATTCTAAAAAATCAGATTCCCTTAGAGCACAAAATCAGTGTTTTAGATAAAGATCTTGCTCTATCAATTTGACCATGCTCTTTCTATAAAAGGACCTCCCAAAAACGAATTAGGGCAGAGGAGAACACTTCCAAAGTCAGAAAACACAGCCACAAACTTTCTCCCCACGTTTTAACACTTCCAAGCCTCAAATCAATACCGAAACACTGCAGAAATTACCCCGAAATCACCAAAAACTCATCCTTTCTTCTCCTATTGAACTTCCAAGCACCAAAAACACACAAAACCACCACAAAAACAGAAGAGAAACGTCCTTAACAGCATAAAGAAGAAGGAGTCAGAAGCACAATTCGAAGTCAATCCAAAACCGGCATCAACGAAGCACCAAAAGATCCCTGTTGTGAAGAGTCTCACTAAATCTGAAGGTAAAACAGGTTGAAGTCATGTTTTTCTGACTTTGTTCAACTTTAACTACTCTGTGTTAAAATTTGGAATCGAATTGACTTTTTATCGCTTCTGAATTAGCATTTGTTTTCGCTTCTGCCCAATAACTTGTTTGCTAAGTTTCGTGCTTAATTCGAATTCAAATTGAAAACTTTCAATCACTAACGTATTGTAAATCTTTCAGGCTACCCACATAAATTTGAGCCAAAAACACCTTCGGGAACCGCCTCAAAGCCGCCGTCCGAGGGCTGTCCGCACCCACGGACGTCGTGTCCGGGGTCCCGGACTCCCAGTCCGTAAGCCCGGACGCCCACGGACGGCGGCGGGATTTTTAAATTTTAAAAAATTAGGTTTTCTAATAATGTCCGGGCCCACGGACAGCCTGTCCGTGGCCCCGGACTTCACATTTTTTCTGTTTTCTGTTTAATTCGACTTTTATCTTCATATAGGTTAACTGGGGTCCGTGGTTTCGGACATTAGGTCCGTGGCTACGGACGGACAAAATTTGACCTAATTCTGCCTCCGAAACCCTAGTTTAGGTAATTTTAATTTCCACTTTAATTTTCTGTCAAAAAATGTTAAAAACACAAAAAAACAGAAGCTCGCGCATTTAGGTTAAAACGACTCGTAACAAGCCGTAAATAAACCAAGTAGAGGAAAAACGACCTAGGAAGGGTAATGAAAGTAATTTGAACCCTAATTAAGTCGAATATCAAGCCCCCGAACCCGAACTCTCCTTTCCTAATTTGGTTTAGGTTAAAATTAGGTGGCGACTCATAATAGGTTCCAGTGAGCTAACTTAGGTTTTAATAATTATTGTTTTATGACATAGTTATTAATCTTAGGTTATAAGTGGACCTGAAACCCGACTAGATCCTAATCAACTTTAATCAACATAGGATAGGGTTTAAAATCGAGGCTCACAGACTGGCGACTCTGCTGGGGACAACTTCTTAATTTTTAACTTGTTTAATTTTAAGAAAGAGGGCTTAACTCGAAAAATTGTTTATGGCTTTATTACTTTGTTTGTTTACTTTTGTGCGCACTTTAATTTTTGTACCTTTGCATCATATGAGAGCGAGGGTCCACGCAAACCAATTCCACCCCGGGACCCGTTTGAGGGTCCCCTGTCAGGGACTCACACCTTTTAGGTGATGTGAACAAGTGGGGAAAAAGAGGAGGGTGTCGTCTAACCACACCCCCTTAATACCTGGGCTTTAGCCCCAAGCATCTTCCTGGCAGTACCCTTTCCTAGCCCATTGTTTGGTCAGTCAAAGACCCGACCGTAGACGCACACCTTTAGGTGATGTGAAAAAAGTGGGGAAGCCCAAAGAGAATAGCGTGCAAGCCCTATTCCTTTGTGGTGACCTGGGCCAGCGCCCCAAGCACCTCTCCGGATTGATCCATACCCATTAATCAAGGTCGTTGGGTGAGGGCATTTTGAATTTGTGTGGAACCTTGTTTGCTTGTGTGATCGGCCCACTACCCAGCCTAGAAACTGATAGGAATTTCTCCTACATCAACCTAGCCCAACCCGAATTGTCAGTTCTATTTGTTTGCAGCCTAAAGGCTCTGTTTGGTTCAACATGTGAGTTATGTGGGCTTCGGCCCAAAAGTTTAGACTTAGGTAGTTTCTTTTTCAGCCCAATTTGGTTTATCCATTTAGTTTTAGGCCCATAAAAGTCCACCTAAAAGTAATCCATGAGACATGTAAACCAACCAAGCCTTCCACTAAAATTCTTCCGACCCAGGGCCTATTCTAGTATAGGAAAACTCTTCACTTGGGCTTTAGCCCAAAATCCTAGATCTAGGCATCATCTTTCAGGTTCAATCAATACTACTCATTCAGGTTTCAGTCCAAATCCCAACCTAGGGTTTTGTTCAGCAATCATTCTGGCCCAAATACCACACTCATGACTCATTCTATTTGGGGCCCGTAGACCAATTCATAGTTTTGGCCCATAAGCTTCGCTCTCAATCCAGAAAGTCGGCCCATAGCACAAAACTTTTGAATCCAAGATAGGTTGCATAACTCATTCATTCCAGTTTCTAGCGTCAAGGCCCGACAAGAACATCAAACGAATCTCAAACTTCAAGGCTTTCCCTCTCGGCCCAGTGGCCCATTCACGGTTCGTGTGGCCTCCTTCAGCCCGTTTGCTTCAATTCTAGATTAAGGGTATTCAGGCCCGCAAATCTGTTCTATCCTAGGAGTCACTCTAGCTCATGCACTTCACTCGCAGCTTGGAAAAGATTCAGACCCGGGTTCCTCCTACATAACCCATAGGCATTCCTAGTTCAAACATTTTATGAGGCCTATTCGAAGTTCAGAAGGAAGACAATCATGATCATCTCAATGGCGTCCCGACGGCCCAGAGCTCGAGTCTTCAGTATGTTGGCATCAGACAGCCCAACATCACTATTTTAGAAGTTTTCTCGATTTGGTAGTTTTCTTTTCCTAGTAGTTCTCCCAACTTTTATGGTAGCTAGCTTCCTTTTTCATTTTAGATAGTTTTCTTAAGATTACAATTTTTGATGTTGTCTTTCCATTCATGAATTAGAGCATAGTTCCATTTTTATTATTTTTTGTGCATTTATTCACAAAACCAGAACACCAAAAAATAAATAAGTCATCACGTGTCTCACCACACTCCCCTCTCCACATGAAACTCATTCCTGCGCAAGGAATATCTCACCACCTTGTTGGCTTCCACCACTCATCACCTCTCAATGGAAAATTTCACCGTACACTGAAAGCATCCCACTGCCATGTTTTACTGTCATCACTACATCACTCCACCAAAACAACAAGACTTCATCGCCATGTACCACCACACATATAGCCACCTCCAACAAATAACCTGGGTATTCAAAAGGCTTGTCAAAAGACCCCAAAACAATACTGGGGGCAATCTGAGTTAAGGGTCGATAACGTTTGTTTCATTGGTTTAAAGCGCGCGAACAAGTCTCTGAGTGAACATTTCGCAAGGGTGCCTTGAGTGGTAAAACCATGAGTGAAAGAGCATGTCATTTTTACATGGCTCCAGAGAGATTACATTCAAAGGTAAGGTAAACGGCATGACTCCAACCGAAGGAGATAATTTGTAAATTTACGCTTAAACCTATGAAAAGTAACAAAGAAAGGATACACAACTATTAGGGATGACGAAGCACCTAGGTACAGCACCACACAGCCAAAAGCTTGTGAACCCTGACATTACACCCTAGGCACCCCCGCTGAGCTTTTCATACACGACCTCTTTTACAACACTACAAACTCCACAAAACAAGCCAACCAATGATGAATAACCGACCCGGTGACCAAAGGAAGCAAGGAGCCCGACTTTTGAGCAAAACTTCACAAGTCCAAAGAAGCAAAACCGCAACCAGCATGACAAAGCGATCCGCAAATGGTCCCAAAGTGACACAGGATCCAAACGAGCTAACATTAAAAACAGCTCTCGAAGTTCAAAACCGGGAAACACAAGAACCCCGAGGGAAAGGAGATTCAAAGAAAGGCAAACTTGAAAAGCCTCAAAGAAATCCAAAATCGGAAAAAAGAAAGAAGATGCAAGGAACAATTAAAAAAGTCCCAAGTTCATAAGCGAAGTCATCACGAAGTAGCCAAACGACTTCAAGGCAAAGAAGCAAGTCCGAGAGACGGTGCAAGTTGCAGCTTTGGTCACCCTTATAGCTCCACATATCATAAACATTCCTCCATTGTCCTGTTGTCATTCATCACACCCCATAGCCACGTTATAAGCTTAAAAGACTTCCGACCTAGTAGTTGTGTATCCAATCACGTGAAAGTAACAGGTTGAACGCGTAAATCTAACAAATGTCAAATTCAATGGTTGAGAAGTTGTGACCGTAAGTGAGAAACGAGTGCAAACACCAAACACGTCGAGTGTAGGTTAGGAAGCACCACATCAAAACATAAGTCTTAACCCTGTGAGGACGAGACTTGTTCGCACGTTTAATCAAAGAAAATACTGGGGGCAATTGATCGTTCCGATCAATTGCCATGAACTCTAACTCAGATTGTCCTAAGGAAAAATACTGGGGGCAATTGTTGGTTCCAACAATTGCCATGACAACACCAATTGAAACCTAAAGCTTGAGCACCACCATCCCACCACAGGCATAAGCCCTTACATCCACATCAAACACCTCAGGCCCCCTAAGCCCTACCTCTACATTCAAACATCCTCAGGCCCGACCTAAGCCCTTCCTACATTCAAACATCCATAGGCCCGTCCTAAGCCCTTCCTCCACAACAAATCCCCCTAGGCCCGTCTTAAGCCCTACCTTCACATTCAAACACCCACAGGCCCGTCTTGAGCGCCACCGTCTCCAGGTTTGACATAAGCCCTAATCCTACATCCATTTAGACCCATCATACATTTTACTCACTTTCACTTAGAGCTACCCTATAGGCCCGTCATAAGACCTAGATTCCAGCTTTAGGCTCGTCATAAGACCTAGATTTCCTTTAGGCTCGTCATAAGACCTAGATCCATCCTTTAGGCTCGTCATAAGACCTAGATCCATCCTTTAGGCTCGTCATAAGACCTAGATCAACCTTTAGGCTCGTCATAAGACCTAGATCCATCCTTAGGCTCGTAAGACCTCATCCTTTAGGCTCGTCATAAGACCTAGTTCATCCTTAGGCTCGTCATAAGACCTATCCTTCCCTTAGGCTCGTCAAGACCTAGACCATCTTTAGGCTCGTCATAAGACCTAGTTGCATTATCCAGGCGCGTCACAAGACCTGGCGACAGAAAAGTTGGCGAGGTGATGGCAATAAATCCTCCTTTTGCGATGTCAACTTATTTTCGGGATCAACGAATGGTGGGCAAAGGCAATAAGTCCCCAGGGTTTTTACCAGGAGTTATCCCTGCACACCGGCTTGGGGGGCGATGGCAATAAGTCCACATTGGGTCCAGCCAGGAGCTTCGGCACGGGTTTCGGTCCCCCAGAAGCATCCGAGCATCATCAGCATCATCAGCATTATCATCAGCATCATCAACATTATCAGCATCAGCAGCATCGTCAACTTCATCAGCATTATCCTCAGCATCAGCATCATTAGCATCATTAGCATTTCAGCATTCTTGCATTTGCATACCACCCGGTTATCACATTTTAGGTAGTCAACGCCTTAGAATAGCTTGACATCATCTCATTCGTCATAGGTAGTCAACGCCTTAGAATAGCTTAACATCATATCATCATTATAGGTAGTCAACGCCTTAGAATAGTTTGACATCATATCATCATTATAGGCAGTCAACGCCTTAGAATTGCTTGACATTATCTCATTTCCTCATTTTAGGTTGTCAACGCCTTAGAATCGCTTGACACTATTTCATTTTACTTTTTAGGTTGTCAACGCCTTAGAATTGCTTGACATTATCCCATTCAACTTCAGGTAGGTTCCCGACACCTTATAATGCTCGGTGTATCCCATTCAACTTCAGGTTTCCGACATCTTATAATGCTCGGCGTATCCCATTCAACTTCAGGTTCCTGACACCTTATAATGCTCGGCGTATCCCATTCAAACTTCAGGTTCCCGACACCTTATAATGCTCGGCGTATCCCATTTAAACTTCAGGTTCCCGACACCTTATAATGCTCGGTGTGTTCCATTTAATTTTAGGTTCCCGACACCTTAGATGCTCGGTCTAGATTATTCACTATTAGTTCGGTCCACTTTTTCACATTTTTGGTAGTTGGCGCCTCTTAATAGCCCAACACATTTAGCTTTTTTTTTAGGTGGCTGGCACCTCATAGTAGCCCAATAATCTCAGACTTTTCTTCTAGGTAGCTAGCGCCTCATAATAGCTCAGCACAATCAACAGACTCGGTAGAAATCTAAGACAAGGAGTTTATTCGGTATCGGACAAAATTTTGGGGTATCACTCAAGCATCAACTAGTCTTTTCATATTCACTACAAAGTCTAGTTGACGGGGGGCAATCTGTTATACCCAAAATTTCAACCCCCTCGGAGTAGTCTCTAAGGCATACGTGTTACAAAGGGCAAAATGGTCAAAATGCACCGATGCAGGATTTTACAAGGACATTCTCGGGATTTTCTATTTTCATATGACTTGTTCATTATCTCCAAACACTTCCAAATATCATAGTCATTATGAAAGGTATTTCATGATTTTCTGATAATATTTATTCTGGAAATTAAGCTTTTAATGAGCTAGTTTCTTTAATAATTAACACATGAAATAACCTCAAAATAGAAATAAAAGGGTTTTCAAAATTAAAATAAAATTGTCACATGGTTAGCATGACTACATACAGTCATAAACCTGAAATTATTTTATTTGGAACCTTATCCCAAAATTTAAAAGAGAAATTCAATCATTTTTACAATTTTCTCTCTCCTCTGGAAAATACCGAAATCAAAACAAAATGTCATGAAAATTTAACACAAGATAGAGGATGATTTTTAGAGACTAATGCCGTTGGAACTTTGTTATGTCGACTTTCCAATAATTAGTTATGAATTATGGGAGATTCCATATTGTGCGATTTTTATCTAATAGGTTATTTATCGAAATAACCTGATTCCAACTCTCAAAATTCCTAAAATTCGTTCTTTATCTTTGGTAAAATTTTCAGAATTTTTATCGTCCTGCAACATATTCTAAAAAATCAGATTCCCTTAGAGCACAAAATCAGTGTTTTAGATAAAGATCTTGCTCTATCAATTTGACCATGCTCTTTCTATAAAAGGACCTCCCAAAAACGAATTAGGGCAGAGGAGAACACTTCCAAAGTCAGAAACACAGCCACAAACTTTCTCCCCACGTTTTAACACTTCCAAGCCTCAAATCAATACCGAAACACTGCAGAAATTACCCCGAAATCACCAAAAACTCATCCTTTCTTCTCCTATTGAACTTCCAAGCACCAAAAACACACAAAACCACCACAAAAACAGAAGAGAAACGTCCTTAACAGCATAAAGAAGAAGGAGTCAGAAGCACAATTCGAAGTCAATCCAAAACCGGCATCAACGAAGCACCAAAAGATCCCTGTTGTGAAGAGTCTCACTAAATCTGAAGGTAAAACAGGTTGAAGTCATGTTTTTCTGACTTTGTTCAACTTTAACTACTCTGTGTTAAAATTTGGAATCGAATTGACTTTTTATCGCTTCTGAATTAGCATTTGTTTTCGCTTCTGCCCAATAACTTGTTTGCTAAGTTTCGTGCTTAATTCGAATTCAAATTGAAAACTTTCAATCACTAACGTATTGTAAATCTTTCAGGCTACACACCCATAAAATTTGAGCCAAAAACACCTTCGGGAACCGCCTCAAAGCCGCCGTCCGAGGGCTGTCCGCACCCACGGACGTCGTGTCCGGGGTCCCGGACTCCCAGTCCGTAAGCCCGGACGCCCACGGACGGCGGCGGGATTTTTAAATTTTAAAAAATTAGGTTTTCTAATAATGTCCGGGCCCACGGACAGCCTGTCTGTGGCCCCGGACTTCACATTTTTTCTGTTTTCTGTTTAATTCGACTTTTATCTTCATATAGGTTAACTGGGGTCCGTGGTTTCAGACATTAGGTCCGTGGCTACGGACGGAAATGAAATTTGACCTAATTCTGCCTCCGAAACCCTAGTTTAGGTAATTTCACTTTTCACTTTAATTTTCTGTCAAAAAAATGCTAAAAACACAAAAAAAACAGAAGCTCGCGCACTTAGGTTAAAACGACTCGTAATAAGCCGTAAATAAACTAAGTAGAGTAAAAACGACTTCTGAGGGTAATGAAAGTAATTGAACCCTAATTAAGTCGAATATCAAGCCCCCGAACCCGAACTCTCCTTTCCTAATTTGATCTAGGTTAAAATTAGGTGGCGACTCATAATAGGTTCCAGTGAGCTAGCTTAGGTTTTAATAATTATTGTTATATGACATAGTTATTAATCTTAGGTTATAAGTGGACCTAAAACCCGGTTAGATCCTCATCAGCTTTAATCAACATAGGATAGGGTTTAAAATCGAGGCTCACACTCGGTCACCACTTAAATTCGCCTTGCTAATGCTCTAACCAATATCCAATGACTCCAATGAGTGCTAGATAATACATTAACCCTAAGGAACAAACCCTAGGTTAAAAATGTGCTTTAAGGTATTAAATTGATTGTTTTACCTTGGTTTCTCAAGACAATCTTGGATATGAAGCAAGAAGGACCTCCTTTATCCTTTGGAGAGTAGAAGAAAAGCTAGAACAAGGCATAAACATGGAGTCCCATGAGTACAAATTTTTGGACAAGGGAAGAAATGATGGAAACCTAGATTTTCTTACATATTCTTTACCTTAAGAGAATGGAGAAGCTAATGGAGTCTCCAAGCTTGAGTTTCCTCCTCTAATGGCGATTTGCCTTGGCTCCAAAATGAGGCTCTTGAAGTTTTGAAAAGATAGAAAGAAAGAGCTTGAGCTAACTAAGAGATATATGTGCTTGGTTTTGATTTTGGAGCTTAAATGAGCAAGATGTGGGCAAAAGAAGGTGGAGCTAGCATGGAGGTTGGTTCTTACATGAGAGAGAAGGAAGAGAGCAAGATAAATAGATGAAAAAGGTGAAGAATGAAGAAAGGAGGAGAGAGATGGCATATAAGATATTTGATTCCTTAAAGCAAATAGTAACAAGTTACTTTTCTCTTTTTCTTCTAACATTAATTGGCCACTCTTGGTGACTCACACCCTTAGAAAACCGGCCCCCTTCATTAATTAGGCTGGTCATGGTCTTGTTTGACCAATTAATTAGACTTAATTGATTAAAGACTAAACTAGGCACTATTTGGTTACTATTCACAAATTAGTGCACATATTTGTGAAATTTTTGATTTCCCATTGATTTAGACTTCCTAATGTGATACTAATTAGTACACATGTTAATTAAAGAGTAATGACGGACATTTAGCCACTCAAAACCCATTTACAAGACAATTTTTCAAAAATGTGCTTTAAGACTCCTTAAAGCCCATTTTGTGTTTTAACTTGTTTTCAAGCTCGGTTTTCTTTAGTAATTGGTTTAAAATGACAATTAGGATATTACTATGGTCTAAGAATGATATTTGAGTGCTCACCCAAGTCTCTCCAAGCTTAGAGCACGTTTTTGGCTTAAACTGCTCTTTCGGTGTTTCCTTATGCTTTCTTTGATTAAAATGGTTTTTTAATGTTTGTAAGGCATTATTTAGCCTTCTTATACCTTAGTTTGTCACTTTTACACCATATCTAAGTTTGATGTATTTCACCAACCCACTCATATAACGGCATACATCCTTGTTATCTTAAGTGGAACTCTTCGTTCCAAACCTAAATCTTGTTGCTCTCAACCAGGGACCATACGAATAAGCACCCTCATGCGTTTTCCGTTTGATCAGAGCAATCTCTAGTCGCATAAATGAATAAGCCACAAAGAAAAAAAATATACGAAATTCGTTCATAAGTGACGCGTAGGGCAGTCTCTTCTCCATTCATAAAAATACTAACATTCCCTAAGCACATGATTATAGATGTCCAGCATAACCTTTACTCTCATATATCTCTACCTATCATCCCATCATCCTCACAAAGATTTCAAGATGATCACCCAAACATTTTGTAAAATCCTTGTGTTGAAAAAGAAATGGAACATCATGAATTCTAACCCAAATCGGGATCCACTAAAAATTATGGTCTTTCAACGCCTTCTTTCCGTCAAGTTGCTAGAAGACTAAAAGGGAGCCATCAAAGGATCAAGGTCCTCTACTTAAGAAGTCCATCTGCTAGAGTCGTTCAAGTGTGTTTTCCATACCTCGTGCATTTGTGGTCTTGGGTGAGAAAAACTTGTTTTGTAAACATCTATCAAGAGGTAAGCCCTAGTCTTCACTCACCAGATCATCTAACCTACTAATAACCCCTTCTTCTTTTGTTAGGGAAAAACTACCACACCTGGAAGAGATATCATCTACTAAACCTGATAAGTGGGAATTTATCTATGTTTATATGCTTTATTGTTTATTAATTTAAGCTCTAATGTTATATATTTCCCCACTTATGTGCTTAAATTTGTTAAATGTTAAGATTAATCCTCACATGTGGTTTTGTGCTTAAACAAGTTAAAATACTGAAGAAAAGGTCTAAGAACTTATGTCAAGAGCTTAACGATCAAACCGGGACCAAACGGGAGCAAAAACAACTATTCTGGAGCATTTTAAGGTGTGCTCGGGTTTGTGTACTTGTTTACAAACCCGGACCAACCATGAGAACAACACTCTGCCGAATTTCAGACATGGTCCGGGTTTATGTACTTGTTTGTAAACCTGGACCATCCTTTCCAGAAACTCACTGGTCAGTTTTAGGCATGGTTCGGGTTTGTGTACTTGTTTACAAACCCAGACCAACCTATCGAGAAGCCTACGGTGTATTTTTAGACATGGTCCGGGTTTGTGTACTTGTTTACAAACCCGGACCAGTATTAGTGAAGGGCTGGAATTGTGTTACGAGACTAAAATAAAAGATAAATTGTTTATCGTTTATCAGGGAGGGCACATTGTAGAATAAGAAGAGGAAGACTACAGTTTTTTACCTAAGTTTTATTCTACGTGTGATTTCTACCCCACACTTAGTTTTTGTTGGTCCTCACGCAAATAAAGAATATAACTGCTCCAAACCAAAACATTAAACTTCAGGATCAAACATAAGCATTAGGAAAACAAGCAAAATGGTAATCAGAAAAATCAATCTGCTCTAAGCTATCACTTTTCGCAAACAGTGAATAGAGAATAATTTTAATAAAAGCATGAATAAACTGAATTGCAGAAACTAAAACACAGATTAACTTAGGACCTTCCACCAATTTCATTACCAAATGGACGCCAAGGGGCAAGAAGTAATGTCTTATTCCACAATACCTTTCATTGCCACATACTCATAGCCTGTAACGATCCCTTTTTCAATGCATTTTGACTTTTAAGCACTCATACTTTCAAATTCGTAATTCATAAACATTCTGTAAATAAGCATATAGGGATCGTTTCCATTCCCTCAGACTTTTCTCTCCACCCCTATAATAACTTTGGGCCAACTTTCCCAGGTTGCGCACCCTTAGAAAGCTATGTGATGAAGTACCCTTAAAGACTTAATAACCGTGTGGACAAGGCCTGTTTTAGTTCACGATAAAAAAACTAGCAGAGTACCTTGCCTTTCTCCTTTCTTTCCTTTCTTTTCCAAGGCCCAAAGCTAAACGCATTTAGTCTCCACAAACAGCCAATCCATCAAATTGAAATGAAAATAGAGTATATTTTGAGAAAATAATTTAATCAGACAGCTTTTAAGTAGAAATTTTTTAAGGGAAATTACATTGCCCACCCATGAGGTATTGGGAAATTAGAATGCCCACCCATGAGCTTTAGAAAATTATAATGCCCACCCATGAGATATTAAGAAATTACAGTGCTCACCCATGAGTTTTAGAAAAATAACAATGCCCACCCATGTACTTATCAAAAAGAGGTGAAATCTAATATGTAAAGTAATGATTACCTTAAGAAACAACTTTGACAATGGTAAAAAAAATTAAAACCTTAATTTAATCTTATATGACCACTTAGAAATCAAATAAATGAAACATGCCTAAAAGTAACAAAATAAAGAAATAAAATCAAATAAAATGAGGGGAACATATATGTGATTCCTCGCAATTTTGGCACGTTTTTTCTTCATTTCATCACTCTAACGTTGCACGGTGTAAATTAGGTTTTTTTTATTGCTTTACATAGTTGAAATGATTAATCAATGTAAAATTTACTTAGATCTTTGATTTTCACCTCATTTTGATATCTACATGGGTGCGCACTGTAATTTTCTAAAACTCATGGGTGGGCCTTATAATTTCTTAATATCTTATGGGTGGGCATTGTAATTTTTTAAAGCTCATGGGTGGGCATTGTAATTCTCAAATACCTCATGGGCGGGCAATGTAATTTTTCCAATTTTTAAAGATTGTCATCAAGCTCAATTTTAAACTTCCCCAGATATTTTCACCCAAAATTCAACATTTAACGGCAAAGAAAAGCATATTATTTATCACCTGAAAAACAATAAAAAACTAGTGGTCTGAAGTGATACCTAAAGATCACTCCCTACCCCACACTTAAAATTAAACAATGTCCTCATTGTGTGATAAGGTAGGAGTGAAAACTCTGAGCACGCAGAAAAACATTTATGTCCAAAGGAAACACAACAGAGCAGTCAGAAACAAAAATTAAAAGAAAAAGAAAAGTAAAACTAGAACTCCCTTTGATTTTGTTGTTACTTCGTACGTTGAACAACCCCATCCCACACTTGGATTTTGCTCAAGTGTTGCAGCCTGAATGCAATAGCACCATGAAGAATTCATCTGAAAGAAAAACACTAAAAACGACCAAAAACTACAAACGAAGTTACAAATTAATAAACAACAAAACCAGGAAAATAACTACAAAATGAAACTAAAACTGAATTTAAAAACTAATAAAACATAATGCTGGGTTGCCTCCCAACCAGCCGCCCTTTTTGACGTCTTTGGCTAGACGTATCTTGTTCTCTCAAGAGAGTTCAAAAGATTGAATTGTCTTCGAAACTTGGTGACAAGAAGTTCGAGATGCTTCCAAAACTTGTTTCGAAGACCTACCAGCATAAAATAGTAGTTGCTTACCCTCTGCATTCAAGTGATCGTACCGTGAGCAACTTTGATTCGAGCGTCGGCTGTTGCTAGGAAGGGTCTTCTAAGGATGATAGGAACTATTGGATCTGCAGCCATGTCGAGTACGACAAAATCACAAGGAAAGTACATGAAACAGTGCATCAATCCTAGTAACCTTCAATCTGATCTTAATGAAACAGTACATTTATCCTAGCATGATCCAATCTGATCCTCTATCCTACATTACGTGGTCTCAATCACAGAGTCTCACAAGAGTAGAGAGAGAGAGAAAGAGAGCTTCTATTGGAATCGAATGTAAGTTCGACTGCCAAATGTTGCGTATCTTATTTCTTGGGGGTACACCACTATTTATAGTATTTTGGGCCTGGTTTTTATGATGCCAGCCTGTATTTTACATGTATAAGTACGGTCTACCCTTTCCTAGTATCTTTGACTGACCACAGATGGTCGATCGTATAATACTTTGCTCTGCCTAAGTCCTATCCCCATCCGGCTGGAGACGGCCGGATGCCCTATGTGTTTCTACTTCCATCCAGCTAAAGCGGCCGGATGCTCTACACATTCTGTTTTGTCTCGACACCATTTCTTCCCTTCTCATCAGTCCCACAAGTTCTATCTTTCTGAATTTTGGTGAAGAAAATAGAACTTCTGTGTCTTGTGTTTTGACGAAAAATTTTGCGACTACGGCCAATTCTGAGGCTCTTTGGTCTGTCTGAGCTTCGTCTTTTCCTTATCCCAGTCCCACAAGTTCTTTTTCTTCATACCTGGAGAAAAGGAACTTCTTATTGGCCACGTGCATAGCTCGTGGTTCGAACCTGCTTCGTACCGCCTTTTTGAATTTTTCCGCCTGTTCTCGGTGTAGAAAATGCAGGGTCTTTTTTTTCGAATAAACATCGGAAGCGTCTTTAGGAAGCGTGCGGCTCTTTCTCTTCCCCTGCAAAGAAAGAATACTTTCTGTTCGCACATGTATATATATTATTTATTTGAGCGGGAAAAAACTTCCCTTAAAGCCCGATCTTTGAGCTTCCTCTTCTTTCTTCTACTGCCCCTTTACTTCGACTGTTCTTCTTCTCTCGCCCCCCGGTTGTTCTGTGCTACCTCGTCTTTCATTGCCGTCGCCCTTTGATCCTTTGTTAAGCTTGACAATGTCTTCCTCCTCCGCAAAACAGAGTAAGCTTGCTGCCAAATTTCCGCCCGCCATTGAGGCGATTCAGGGCTCTCGCTCCTCTAACGGCTTTCGCCCCTCGTATCTGAAGTTCACAAGACCCTTCCTATCTGGGTGTCAACCCTCTCCCTCCTCTCTTAATTACTCCTCCCTTTGCGATTGTCTCAGGGATGTCGAAGCCCCGCTTGGCACGCAGATTTACCTGCCATCCTCCGACTCTCACCCTAACGACGACTTTGGCCGTGGGTACGTAGTTTTCGCTGATTTTTTCCGCTCTGGCCTGACCATTCCCCCGCACCCTTTTGTGCTGGGCTTCCTCCTTCGCCGCTGCTTCACTCTTGCTCATCTTCACCCAAAGGCCATTTCGCACCTCCACGCCTTTGTTTCTCTTTGCGAGGGTAGCAAAATTCGGCTGGAAGGTACTGATTTCGTCCGATTCTTCACAGTTAGGGTTGACCCGGATAGCTTAACCCTCATCGCGAAGGCTGGATACTCCCTCTTCGTCTACAAGAAGGCTCACGAGTGGGGGTCACGGTGGTTCGTTATTGTTCCTCCATCCGGCCGAGTCTTGGGCGTCCCATACTGTGCTGAGGTTGACAAAGGTCAGCTGATTAGCCCCCAAACCCCTGCGGCTGAGCTGCCCATTTCGAAGGTTCTGAGGGCAGTAAGCAAGAAACCGCCGACTGTCAGCGTTTTTTACAAAGGCGCGTTTGTCTTCCTAAGACATACACAGTAAGCGCCTTTAACTCTTAATACAAGTTCTGTCATTCCTATCGGTTTTCTTATCGTTTTGACATGTTGTATGTAGATTTCTTCCAGAAGGGGGACAAGATCGGCTCCTTTTATAGCTGGAACTTCGTCACCTTCAAGAATGGGGACGAAAAAATCAATTACTATGACACACTGGATGCGGCTACTGATGCGGCCGAGCAGCTTTTGGAGAGTGCTCCCCTTCCGGTAAAGCGCTCCAGGCAAGAAGTCGGGGATGACCAAGTCGGTCATTCAAAGAAAAAGAAGAAGCTAGAGTCTCCTGATCGTGCTGACGCCGGGCTGTCAGGTACATGGCACGTGAGCCCCAAGTCTGGGCGCCGTGTCCTTCTTCCCCTCACCCCTGGTTCGGGTTTAGACCTTGGTTCTCGCCCGGGGCGGGAGTCCGGTCATCTGACTCCTATTTGTGAGCAATTTCCTGATTTGACGGGTTACTTTTCCTCAGATCCTGCTCAAGAAAACACACTGGAGGCCACAGACTTCCATGCTGGTCCTTCGGCTGAAGAAGGTTTTGGTTGTTTCGTCGCTTTCTCCTATTCTTTACTTTTCCTCTATTTTTAGTATCCTTCCATTTCCAGTTTCTACCTTCTGGTCCTAACTGTTTTTATTATTGCGGCAGTCCCTGCTCCTGCCAAGAAAAGACTAAAAAAGAAAACTACATCAAAGCCGAAGGCCACAGAGCCAGGGGCATCAGGAGAAGGACAAACCTCTGGTGATCCCGAAGCTTCAGGATCATTCTGCACTGACGTTGTTGTGGCCATGGATGCGGCAAGGGATAGAGCAATGGAGTATCGTCAGGTGCCGGAGGATCCTGAGCTCCGGAGTAAGCAGAGAGAGGACTACATAGCCTCCTCTTCTTCTTCCCCTCCTCCTCCTGCTCAGGAGTCCTATACTGGACCCTCCCAAAAATAAGGGTGGTTCTACCATTGCGGGCACCCTCTTCCTTTGATAACCTGCGACTCTGCCAAGTACTCCTCGTCTGAAGGAGGCAATAAAGAGATCTGGTCATCCGACGGGATCTTTGCTCCTCCGCCCCTTTACTGCTACCAAAAAAAGGCTGCGGATCGGAGATGGGGGGGCAGATGCTATCATGCGGCATTCCCTCCCAATAAATGAAGTGTTTGACATGATGTGGGGGGGAATCTTTCAGGTTGGCATGCGTATCTTTTGTGTTTCTCTTCTGTTTTGGTTTGGCTTTTTCCTTGATTTTATGAATTGTGTTGCTTTTAGGTGATGTCCATGGCCCAAAGTGCTGAGGTTCACTTTGGCAACCTCCAATCCAGGCTTCGCTATGAGGAAAGCCGAGCCAATAATGTTGAGGAGGAACTGAAGCTGTCCCGCTCTTCTCATGATGCTTACATTGACCAGGTTAAGTATGAGATCGACCGTAAGGAAAAGGAGAGAACTGAAGTAATAAACAAAGACCTGCAGTTGTCCCGCGAGAATGCAGCGTCAGCGTGATGAGTATGAGCTGCAGCTGAAGAAACTCCGGGAAGAACTTTTCTCTAAGAGGCCGGATCAAGGAAGCTGACAACTTTGATAGAGGTATGAAACCATCTCTTTTTCCCTTGATAAAGATAAGCTGATTCGGTCCTTCTTTGACCTAGATATTATGCTGGATCAGGTACGCTCTATGCACCGGAACGAAGTGAACACTCTTCAGGTGACAAGGCCTTTTTCTATCAGGAGAGGAACTCTTTCAAGCAGGAGGCTGAAACGCTCGAGCTGGAGAAGCAAACTCTTCAACGGGAGAATGAAGCCCTTGTGAAGGAAAAAGAAAAGCTTATGCAGGAGCTTGATCGCCTGTCGGAAGAAAAGGCCGCACTGGAAGAGCAGTCGAGTCCTCCTTTGATCAAGAGAAGCAGTCTCTGCTCCGAGACTGCTCTCTTTTGAAGAGGAGAAGAAAACCCTTGTTGCGGATAAAGCTGCCCTGATAGAAGAGAGGACCAGGCTGGAGGAGAGAGTAAAAGAGCTGGAGGAAGCCAAGTCTCGCTCTCAAGCCGAGAATACTGAGCCATCGGGCCATGGTAAACTTCAGGCCTTCAACTTTTGTTTCTCCTTTTGCCCTTTTCTTCTTCTTATTCTTTTTTGTTCCGGCTAGGCTTGAGTTCTGCCAACTTACTGAAGCACGTCACTCAGTTGAGTGGTCGGGTAGCCGTGCTAAGGAGGAGCTGTCATCTGCCAATTCTGAACGTGACAAGTATCGAGCCCAAGTCCTGACCCTTGAATCTCAAGTGGCCAGGCTCAAGTCATTTTCCCGGCAATCTCAGGAGGAGATATATAAGCAAGGCACCATTTACGCCCATCTAAAGGAGTCCTTTGCTTCTCAGTGTCGCCGGATAGTTGATATTTGCCAGCAGATTGTCTCGGATCACTCTCTCGAGAAAGAGAGTTACTGGATGATGATCTGTATAACAAGCTGGAATTCAAGGCTGTTGCCCAGAAGTCCAACTTCTTCTTGGAGCTCGAGAGGTTTTGCCTCAGTCCTGGAGAGACATGTTTTGGCGCCGGCGAAGCCTCATTCTTCCAGCTGGAAGCAACATCCTGCCGTCTGCCGGAGGGATGCAGCGTCTTTCCAGGAGGTCCAAGTCTTCTGAGAGTGTGGCTGGTAGCGGCGATAGATTGTTAACTGCCGAAAAAGAAGCTGTAGAGAAAGTAATAGAAGTTTTTTTTATCTTTAGAGGAGTTTTTGTTTCGGCATGTATTTTTTTGTTTGCCGAATGATCATATTTTGTAACTGTTTTTACCCCACACCTTGGGAGAAATATCTATATTTTTACCATCTTTAGTTATTTGTCTGCCGGAGTGACTCTTTTGAGCCGAGTTTTCTATTGCCGTGATATTTCCCTCTTTTTTTTAATGGTGCACGTATGGTTATCTTATGCAAGTTATGCCAGTGTAGTATCCATTCTTTACAACACAAGGGACTTGTGGTTTTGGACTTTGGTTCCGCCCGGACCCTTTTTCCTTTTAAAGTATGGTCATCTATGGTTTTTAGCCGGATTTTTAGGATATGAAGTATAGGAATCTGCGGCCTGTTGCCGACTCTTTTCTTTTTCTTTCAAGGCATGATAGCCTGCGGCTCGGCATGATAGCCTGCGGCTCGTTGGCCGGTGCTTTCTTTTTCTTTCAAGGCATGATAGCCTACGGCTCATTGGCCGGTGCTTTCTTTTTCTTTCAAGGCATGATAGCCCGCGGCTCGTTAGCCGGTGCTTTCTTTTTCTTTCAAGGCATGACAGCCTGCGGCTCGTTGGCCGGATGTTTCTTTCAAGGCATGATAGTCTGCGGCTCGTTGGCCGGTGCTTTCTTTTTCTTTCAAGGCATGATAGCCTTCGGCTCGTTGGCCGGTGCTTTCTTTTTCTTTCAAGGCATGATAGCCTGCGGCTCGTTGGCCGGATGTTTCTTTCAAGGCGTGATAGCCTGCGGCTCGTTGGCCGGTGCTTTCTTTTTCTTTCAAGGCATGATAGCCTACGGCTCGTTGGCCGGTGCTTTCTTTTTCTTTCAAGGCATGATAGCCTGCGGCTCGTTGGCCGGTGCTTTCTTTTTCTTTCAAGGAATGATAGCCTGCGCTCGTTGGCTGGTGCTTTCTTTTTCTTTCAAGGCATGATAGCCTGCGGCTCGTTGGCCGGATGTTTCTTTCAAGGCATGATAGCGGCTCGTTGGCCGGTGCTTTCTTTCAAGGCATGATAGCCTGCGGCTCGTTGGCCGGTGCTTTCTTTTTCTTTCACTTTCCCAAAAATAATACCTTTTATTGAAGAGTTATAAATTTTACACATAGAACTTTTTCAGACATTCTCCATGCCAAGAATGCGGCAATTCGTACCCTTCACCATTTTTTAAGCGGTATGAAGCTCGTCCCGTCTTCTGGTGTATGATGTACGGTCCTTCCCATTGGGGTTCCAGCTTCTTGGGTTGCTTAACTTCTCGGAGAACTAATTCTCTTGGGGCAAAACGTCGTTCTTTTATCCTCCTGTTGAAATATCTTTCTACCTTGGATTTATATTTCGCCATCCTTACTACGGCGGCCATCCTGGTTTCTTCAAGGAGGTCTAGGTGATCCTGCCCCCTGATTGTTGACCTCTTCGTCATATGATTCCCACCTTATGGATGGCACCACAATTTTGCCGGAATGACGGCTTCCAAACCATATGTCAATCTGTAAGGCGTTTCTCCCGTCGACCCCCTTTCTGTCGTTCTGTACGACCAAAGGACCTGGGGTAACAATTCTGCCCACTTTCCTTTTTTTTCATTGAGTTTCTTCTTTATCGCCCTTACTATTTGCCCATTCGCATCTCGACCTGCCCATTTGCCTGAGGGTGAGCTACTGATGCAAATCTTAAGTCGATCTTCCATTCTTCACAGAATTCTCGGAAGCTTTCGCAATTGAACTGTGTTCCATTATCAGTTATTATTGCTTTCGGTATACCAAACCTGCATACCACATATTTCCAGAAATTCTTGTGACTTCCTTGCCGTGATGGAGACAGTAGGCATTGCTTCGACCCACTTTGTGAAGTAGTCGATGGCAACGTACATGAATTTGAACCTCCCTGTGAAGCTTCCGGGAATGGGCCCACAATGTCCAACCCCCACATAGCAAAGGGAATTGGGCAGAGAATAGATTTTTGCTCCGCCGGAGGAGTATGTATTTGTTTCCATGCTCTTGACACTTGCGACATTTTCGTATATATTCCTTGCAATGCTCCATCATTTTCGGCCAAAAATATCCGTGTCTCAAGATTTTGTGGGTTGTGGTCCTTTCTCCCTGGTGATTTCCACAGAGCCCATCATGTATCTCTCTTATTCTGCTCCTTCAGCTATGGTAACACACTTCAGTGCTGGCCTTGCAAAAGATCGCTTATACAGCTGGTTATCCTCAATAAAAAATGATGCGGCCCGCCTTTTTATTATCTGGCCTCCTTTTCTCCTTCGGCAGCTTTCCTTGCCGTAATCTATGATTGGAGTCATCCAGGATTCTTCTTTGTCACCTGTCTCCACCACAAACACCTGAGTTCCTTCTATACTTGGGGAAGTTCTGATTTCTTGCCATATCTCATTGGGTAACTTTTCGGCCATACTTGCCAATTTGGCTAAGGCGTCAGCTTCGACATTCTCTTCGCGGGAAGGTGTTTTAGCTCGCATCTTTGGAAATTTGCTTTTAGTTCCTGGACCTTGAGCAAGTACCTCCATAGTTTTTCTTCTTTGACTTCATAGATGTTGTCATTTTGTCTTGCCACCAACATAGAGTCCGAATACACCTCTAATTCTGTTAAAAATAGGTTATATTCTCATAAGTTTTACTTTAGACAGGATTTTATAAGAATGAAAAAACAGAGAAAGCATCTTTTCTATGGAACCTGTCGCCCCGAGGGCTGTAGCTACTTCCAAACCCTGGATAAGGGCTTCGTATTCGGCTTCATTATTAGTAACATCAAAGTCCAGTCGGAAGGCATAATTCAAGCTTTGCCCATTCGGCGCCTGTACCACTATCCCAGCTCCTGCCCCACTTTTGCATCGAGCTCCATCAACCAAGATGATATATGGACTCTGAGTCTGCTTCTTTTCTTTCGCAAAGTTTGTTTCTGTTATGAAGTCTACTAAGGCCTGAGCTTTAATCGCCGTTCTGGGCAAGAAGTGAATTTCATATTGTGTCAGTTCTACTGTCCAGCTTACCATCCGGCCGGAGGCATTCGGATTGTTCGCAATTTGCTTGAGCGGCCAATTGGTCCTGACAAAGATTCGATGTGACTGGAAGTAGGGTCGTAGCTTTCTTGACGCCACCACCAGTGCAAACAAGATTTTCTCTATGTTAGTGTACCGTCCTTCTGTCGGGCTCAAGATTTTGCCCGTATAGTAAACTGGTATCTCCCTTTTCTCTTTCATGATTAAGACAGCTGCAACCGCCCAATCTGTTGCGGACAAGTAAAGATATAGATCCTGTCCCGGGGCAGGTACACCCAATTTAGGTAGATCCCGAAGCATCTCCTTGATCTTTTCAAATGCGTCTATGCACTCTTGTCCCCACTAGAATTTGTTGTTCTTCCTTAGAATATTGAAGAATGGGATTGATTTTTCTTGAAGCTTAGAACAAAACCTACTTAATGCGTTGAGTCTTCCGTTCAAAGCTTGGACATCTTTGATATTTCTTGGAGGAGAAAGGTCGAGGATTGCCTGACTTTTTTCCGGATCGACTTCAATACCTCGTTGCCCAACAATGAAACCAAGAAACCTCCCTTGGTTACACCAAACACACTTTTCTGGATTTAGTTTGATTTGGTATTTATCCAGAGTGTCGAATGTTTCTTCTAAATCCTTCATGTGCTGTTCTTTTGACGGACTTTTTACAACTATATCATCAATGTAAGCCTCCACATTTCGAGCAATTTTTTGACAAAATACTTTGTCAATCATTCGTTGAAAAGTGGCCCCTGCATTCTTTAGGCCGAAGGGCATTACCTTGTAACAGAATGTTCCGGCTGAAGTAATAAAAGATGTCTTTTCCGAATCATCTTCTTTCATTTTTATTTGATTATAACCGGAGAACATCCAGAAAACTTAACACAGAACTCTGGGCAGTTGAAACCACCAATCTATCTATTGATGGCAGGGGATAGAAATCTTTAGGACATGCCTTATTTAAATCTGTGAAATCCACACACATTCTCCATTTTCCATTTGCCTTTTTCACCATGACAACATTAGCCAACCATCGTGGGTACGCAACCTCCCTGATGAATCCGGCCTTGAGGAGTTTTTGGACCTCGGTTCGTGCGGCTAAATCTCTTTCTTCCCCTATTACCCTTTTCCTTTGCCTGACCGCCGGATGCTTAGGGTCTACCCTGAGCTCATGCCGGATAACGCTTGGGTCTATACCAGGCATCTCGTCCGTGCTCCAAGCGAATGTCGCCCTTCTTTTTTCCAGGAACCTCATTAAGTGAGTTTGCTCTCCACTGTCAAACGCAGTTCCTATTTTAAAAAATTTAGAAGGGTCAGATTTTAAATGTACCTCTCTGGGGAGATCTTGGGCTGTTCGACATCCTTCCTTTTCTTGACTCGGCCCTGGGGAAGAAGGCAACTTTCCCTTGAACTCCTTGTCCGATCCCACAGTTTTGACCACCTCCTCACTAGGAAGGCTATCCATGATGCGGACTTCACACATTCGGGCCATCTTTTGGCTTCCTCTTATCGTAACCACCTTCCCGTGTGAGGTTAAATATTTCATTTTTAAGTGATGAGTGCTGTGGATGGCTTTGAAAGCATTGATTCCTGGCCTTCCAAGGTACATGTTATATCCAGAAAGACCTGGCACAATAAAAGCCGTGAGTCTCTCTGTCCTTCTTTCGTCTCCTTGGCCCAGGGTCATTGTGAAATCTATACTGCCGGAAGACGTGGTAGAGACGCCTCCTACAAATCCTCCCAGAACCGCCGAATAGGGCTTGATCCGGTCCTCAGGTATCTCCAACCTCCTAACCGCCTCAGCTGATATGACATTTGCTCCGGCCCCACTATCGATTAAAATTCCCTCCATCATTCCATCGTTTACCTGTGCACGAATGACAAGTGGATCGTTGTGCGGGTATAGCACTCCATCTTCATCCTCGTCGGAGAAGAAAATTGGAGGAAAACTTTCCTTTTTGGCGATTTTCTTCTCCGGGAGTTCTTGATGTACTTGATGAATGTGCCTTTTTCTTTAATTAGGGGTTAGTTGTCCTACCTCTGAAAAAAGTCCTGTGAGTTTTCTTAGAGAAAGTTTTGTTAGCTTTCTTCTTGGGAACTAATAGTAAAAAATGCAAAAAGAATGGAAATTTTATTTCTCCTTTTGGCAGCATGATCTTTGACAATCTATGTGACACAAAATTTTCATCTTAAAGCAGGCTACAAATTTTAACTCCGAATGTTATCCTGAATGAAAGGAGAGAAACTTTTACTCTCCTTCTTCACAAACCTGTTATCATTCCCACTGATTTGCCGGGATCAAGCCTGGGGTGAACCTCTTCCTCTTGTCGCCCTCGAGGTGCATTCTGGGTACTACCCTGTTGGCCGCCGTATTGCCTTTGTGCTCCGGCTGCCTGCTTTTCTTTCTTCTTATTTTCCTCGATGACTCGAAGTTCTTTGGCCAAGGTAGCACAGTTTACAGTCCGGTGGCTGCGGTTCCCGTGGTACTCACAGAATGCAACCGGAATTTCCCCCTGCGGCGGCTTTCTAGGCTGGGGAAGGTACCCTTCTCTTACTGCAGCATCATACTTCCCCGGGTCAATGTAGACAATGGTTCTTGCTCCCTAGTGTTGTGCCCCCTGAGAGGAAGATCCGGCGGTAGACTTGCCATAATATGGCTTGTACCTTGACCCTCCCCTTCCGGCATTTCCTCCATGCCCCTCCTTCTTTTCCGGCACCCCTGCGGGTTTGAAGCTGTCCGCTAGCTCTTTAGCCTTGTTTTCCGCTATCTCAGATTTCAAAAAATCATGGATCATTTCAGCTAATTCTCCATGAGTTTTCGGCGCCTTCGTTGCGATCTTTCCAGCTAGTCGAGGCTGAGCTAGGCCGTTACCAAAGGCCTTAATCAAGATTTTCTCGTCGATATCATCAATCTCTGCGACCTTCTTATGGAAGCGCTCGCTGAACTCCTTCACGGTCTCTCCTTTTCGCTGCTTAACGTCCATCAATTCTATTGTTTCTTTTTTAACCCTCTTACTCGCAGCGAAGTATTGCTGGAAATCCTTGGTCAGGTGCTTGAAGCTCGTGATGGACTGTGGCGGTCTCGTGAGATCCATCCCAACGCTCTCTTCGAAAGCGTTCCGGGGAACAGATTGCAGAGGGCGAGGGAGCTGATCCCCTGAGTGTTCATGGCAAACATGAACTTCTTAATATGTTGGGCGGGATCTCCAGTCCCATCATATTTCTCAATCGCCGGGCGACGAAGTGCGGCGGGAGTTTTGCTTTTCTTATCCGCTCTGAGAAGGGGTACAAGCTCATGTCTATCTGGTCATCTTCTTCCATCTCTTCTTCGCAATGATTGAATTTCGCTTCATATCCTTGCTTTCCTCGCCATTACTGCCTCTGGAATCTCTGTTTCTCAGTTGTTCAATGGCCTCAGTCATTTCATCCCATTTTCTCTGATACTCCTCGTCCCTTTGCATTAACTCCTGTTGCAAAGTCTCATTTCCCTCTACAATTTTTTCGTCGATGGATCTGACTAGCCCCTTTAGCATGTCCTCGAGATCTTTTTTGGAGATGGCTTCTGGCATCTCCGAACTCATTCCTTCTTCAGAGCGATTGTTATCTCCGGTAGCGTTCTTCGGTGTTTTCTTTGATCTTGGAGCCATTTGTCGTGTTCCGATCCTGCAAAAAATGTCATTAGTTGTTTCAGGACTTTTGCTATAAATCATCGCAGATTACTTCCCTGTTTCTAGGTGGTCTCGTGGTTGTTTCTTGCTGTTCGTTTCCCACAGACGGCGCCAAATGAAACAGTGCATCAATCCTAGTAACCTTCGATCTGATCTTAATGAAACAATACATTTATCCTAGCATGATCCAATCTGATCCTCTATCCTACATTACCTGGTCTCAATCACAAAGTCTCACAAGAGTAGAGAGAGAGAGAGAAAGAGAGCTTCTATTGGAATCGAATGTAAGTTCGACTGCCAAATGTTGCGTATCTTATTTCATGGGGGTACACCCCTATTTATAGTATTTTGGGCATGGTTTTTATGATGCCAGCCTGTATTTTACATGTATAAGTACAGTTCTACCCTTTCCTAGTATCTTTGACTGACCACAGACGGTCGGTCGTATAATACTTTGCTCTGCCTAAGTCCTATCCCCATCCGGCTGGAGACGGCCGGATGCCCTATGTGTTTCTAATTCCATCCGGCTAAAGCGGCCGGATGCTCTACACATTCTGTTTTGTCTTGACACCATTTCTTCCCTTCTTAGTACAGATGCTCCACCTTAACCATCACGTCCTTCGCAATCCCACAAGGATAAACCATTGAGCGATCTGCTAGCTGAAGCATCATTCTTGTAGGCTGTAAGTCTCTAATCCCAAGCTGTTTAAATACAGTGTATGGCATGAGACTGACCGACGCTCCCAAATCAGCAAGGCAGTGGTCGAAGTTAATGTCTCCTACTTTGCAAGGAATTGTGAAACTTCCAAGATCTTTGCATTTTTCTGGTAGGCGCTTCTGTATGACCACTGAACAAGTTTCTATGAGCTGAATAGTCCCTTTCTCAACTAACTTTGCCTTATTAGATAACAACTTCTTCAAATATTTAGCATAGTTAGGAACCTTCGCAACTAATTCAACAAAAGGAATTTCAACTGATAATTGACGAAGTAAAATAAGGAATTTATCAAACTCACTATCCTTCTTAGTGTGTTTCACTCTGCTCGGGAAAGGAACTGGAGGAGTAACTTCAACCGCAGGTGGTGTAACTGGAGAAGACTAGGTAGCTTCAAAATTTTGCACAATCTCTAGCACTGGTTCCTCTATGTTCGCCACCTCAGGTTCAGTAGCTTTACCTTTACCACTCCAAGTAGTTACCTTCTTCGCTGTTTTCTTTTCCGGCATTAAACATTTATTAGCCAATATATCATCCGCTAGTTTAGCATTTTGTTGGCATTAACTTAAGCACATCAGAAACCAAGCCCCAAAAAACCCTCCTAAGTTATTCTTAAAAAATCTAAGAAATTTTCAAAGCTGTTCATCAGGTCCCTTTTCTTTAACCTGCCAGGAAAAGGAATAGGTTCTTCAAATTTACCATTAGAATTAGAAGAGTTAGAAGGTTGAGTTTCAAGAGACTCCTTCTCCTTAGTTTTTTTAAAAACTTTACTGGAGTCCTCAACCTCTTTTTTTGAACAGGAGAACTACAACAACAAGTGGAACATCTTCACGACAAAAACAGCTTTGGCCTACTCCCTTGGGTTCCTATCAGAAGATCTCTCATTAATTTGGGCAATCTGAGTCTCAAGGTGCTTGTTGAAAGCTTTATACTCTTGCATGAATGCCTTATGCTCATGATTTATATTTTCTTGTTGATCGAGTCTTCTATTGGTCGTCGTGATAACTCACACATCATAGCCTCTAGACCCGAGCTAACACCAGCTTGCTGATCTTGAACTTGCCGATTCTGCATGGTGATTATGAGGAAGTCTCTGATAATGCTGATTGTGCTGCTATGGTGGACTCTGATTGTAGTTATTCTCCTGAAATCTTTGCTGCTGATAGCCCTCATTATTCTAGTTATTTAAAAGTTCCCTTGCCTATTTCCCATATAATTTACCTCTTCATTCTGCGGAGAGGTACATTGACACATATTGGAACTTCTACCACAATACTCACATTAAGAATAGAATCAGAAACAACCACTACTAAAAAAACACAGTAATTTCCGACAAATTGTTTCCGAGGATAATATTTTTGAAGTTGGCCACCGAGGACTTTCCGACTTTAATACCCGGATCTAAAAATGGTGATTTAATTACTCTAATAAAAATTATTAAGGGCCTAATTGTGCCTAGAGAGTATTGGTAAAAAGAATAAAACAAAAGAAAAGAGAAAACGCTGGAAAAGCGAAAAAACGCTAAAATGCGCATTAAATGAAAATAAAAGATATATAATCTCGTAAGGGTCCGAGATGGATTCCTAAGGCTTTGTTAGGCCTAATTAGTTACGGGAATGATCCCGAAGAAAACGGATCCAAATAATGGATTAAAACACTAAATAAGCATAAAAGCACGTTGTCGAGGAAGCCCAAAAACGTGACTTTAAGTGGTCAAACGGACCCGTAAAAAATTATAGTTGATTAAATAACTATAATTAAGTATTATTAATGGAAGCTTAGTAACCATTAAAATTAATTAAACGGCAAAATTCCGGAAAATGGACCCGATAAATGAATAGTGTCGAAAACGAGAGACGAAACACGTTTAATTCGAAAAGTCGAGAAACGACCCGGGCTACTAATTCGAGTGGGCCGGTTTTATTATAATGTATACACTCATTAATAGCTTGCTAGCTATTTAGTAATAAGAAGACAAGTAAATAAATAAATAAAGCAAATAGTGTAAAGTAAAAAGTAACTTGTATTACCTCTCACCTCCTTCTTCCTTATTTCTCACGTATTGCCCCAGCTCTCTGTAAACCTCTTCTTCCTCCTCTGTTAATGCGCGATTCCACACAGCACCACCACCTCCATCTTCAATCTCCTCTAACTTGCTCATTTCTCCACCGAATCGCACAAAAATTGTACCGTTAGATTCGTATGCGAGGGCTACGTTTTCCACCCCTCAAAATCTTGTTTCCTCCACCTTCACTTCCATGGGTGTTCTGCGTTTTGAAGCTTAAGGAGCTGATTTTGAGCCTCCATCATCTTCTTGATACTTCAAGGTAAAAGAAAGTTACAAGCTCTTCATTTCTAGCTAACACTTCCAATTTTGGAAAAAATTCCTTCACGTTGAATTTTTCCCCATGTTAGCCGTGAGCATCTTGCGCTTGTGGAAGGTTGGAAACCCTTCCAATAGATTGCCAAGCTATCCATTTGGTTATTCTAAGGTAAAACCTAAGCTAAACCTTGAAAACTAGCTCCTTGAAATATATTAGGTTATGTGGAAATATTGAAATTACTTGTTGTTATACGTGATGGGATGTGGTTGTAGTTGGCAAACCATAGCCCTTGTGTGGTGTGGAAAACAAGAGGAGAAAGAGGGGGCAAGAGAAAGAGGAAGAAGAGGAGTGAAAACTGAAAGTAAAATAAGGTAATGAGCTCACCTTGAATTGGTGTTATTTGACTTGTAAACCAGATTTTAGAGTTGGCTTAATGCTCTTGAATTGGTGTAGTCATGGTACAATATTATTGAGTGGGAATGAGAATGTTTAATGTTGTTTAAGTGTGAGAAAGAAGCTTGGAAACTAAGCTAGGCATATATGTGAACCATGGGAATTTGGTGTGTTTATTGATGCCTAAACCAAACAGGTGTGAGAAGTGTTTATGAGCTGATTTAAGTGTGGTGAATATGCTTAAGAAGTAGGCAAGTGCTGTCAAAATTTCCTAGGGATGTATGGACTTGAGTGTTTTATTCAAAGGAAGAAATTAGGTGTGTTTAAGAGGTTTAAGTGAGTGGTTAATGGTTTGGAAAACCAAACTTTGAAGGAGAGTGTGTAGGAGTAAAAATAATGTCAATTGAAGTGTTGGGAATGGCACTGTTTGGATGGTAAAAGAAGTTACCAAATCTGTTACAAGAGTATTAGAAAACAAGAAAACCAAGTTATGAAATATAAGTGAATTGGAGTGAATTAAGCATGGCTTAGTGAGGGGACTTGGTGACTGGTTTAAGGTGGTTAGATGGGTAAATAGGGGCTAAGACATGTGATTATAAGTGGGGAAGATTGGGTGATTAAGGGGTTAAGAGAATACCTTGTACAGAGTTGGAAAATGCTAAGTTTGTAAAATCTGTAGCAGGGTCCGGGACCTAGTCCATGGACAAGTCCCGGACCCCCCTTTATTCATACCGAGAGTTTCCTACCATGTTTGGTCCGGGACTTGAGTAAGGTACAGGTCCCGGACCACCTGCTAAAAACACCCGAGAGATTACCCTACACTTGGTCCGGGACTTGGGGTATGAACAAAGTCCCGGACCACCCCATTTAAATTGGCCGAGACTGAACATTCAACTGGTCCGGGACTTGGGTTAGGGACAAGGTCCCGGACCATGTGTTAAAAAACCACCCGAGAGTTAGCTAATGCATTGGTCCGGGACTTAGGGTATGGACCAAGTCCCGAACCACCCCCAGAAACCAACAGAGAGCATTTTTAAGGTTGGAAATGATGGGGGTTTAAATGTTAATGATGTTTAAAAGATGTTAAGGCCTTGTTTGGTGACATGTAAAGGCCCTAGGAAGTGTAAGAAAGTGTTAGAAGTGATTGAGAAGTGAGAACTCAAATTAACAAGAATAAAACCGAGTTAACGGGATAACGGGGTAAATACGGGAATAGCATTTATTATGTACCGTATGAGTTTAGTATTAACAATAATGTTTGAAACATTATCAGAGAGTCGTGCGTGACCCGAGCTTGGTGAGATGACACGGTAAAAGTAAAACCCTGGTGAAAGGTATGATTTTCTCATACTCCGCGTGCTAACCGAGTTACGTTGATTTGTGTGTTTGTGTGCCGGCTTAATTAAGATTAAAGCATGAAAATAATCCCTTGTTTGATTATGTATGTCATGTTGTATGTTGAATGAGCTAACATACTTGAATGCCGGTGTGGTATAACATAGTGTAAAGACCGACACATAGTGAGTAACGTTTGGCTAGAGACCCGTAGATCGGGTCGATGCTTATGATAACGAAAATGTGCAAACACACAAACTATCCGTTAAAGTATAACGATAATGCAAATGTATGAACTCCCTAGAGAATGTGGGGAGAAGTACGGGTTGAGTAAATACCCGATAATGGTTAGAAAACCACAGTGAAATAATCCACGAAACGAATGAGAGTGGAAAGATAAGTGAACCTCCTTCAAGAGGATTTAAGTTAGTTCAAAGATACGAACTAGTGAGGAAGGTAAAAGAGACCTAAGGGATTAGTAACTCCCTTGAGACATGGTCGACCTCCTATATGAGGATTTTACCTGGTATGCAAGTAACCGAAAGTATGAGTAAAGTAAATGTATGGGTAACTCTTAAACCTATGATAACCGAACTAAAGTAATGTTCCCAAGTCGTTAGAAACATCGAGAGTGATGCTTCTAGACTAATATACATAATATATTATAACTCCGAGAGAGGAGTGTATGGGAACGAGAGTAGTCCGAGAGTAGTCGGACCTAAGTAAAAGAGATAGGAACTAAGAGAGAGTTCCGTGAGCTAGTTGAACCTCCCACCATGCTAGACCCAGAGTAGGGTCGAAACGGGAAGTAAGACTATGCTAGAGAGCCATGAGTTTTGGCCTAAGTATGTATTAAGAGTAACAGCGTGAGTAGGAGACCGTAGCATCTCGAGAATCTACAAGGCCTGAGTATAAATAACCCAAGAGTATGGGTGAGATAATGAGAATAAGTAACCGAGAGTGTGTGTAACACCCCAACCGCTAATCCTTCCATTATCCTCTAATCCTTCCCATAATTACCTTACTCGCAGCGGAATACTTACCTACTCCCGGCGGGTGATACAATGCCATTAACCATCCAAGGTTAACAAGGCTACTACTACTTACCGTATCGGTCTGACGATTAGAATGAATACATACATACTACTCCCTTTACAATACCGAATACTTACTTACATTCGATTACCGAGTGTCTAAAGTATACAAATTACATTCCAAGATTACTTCCCAAAAATGAAGAGTTTATACAACTCTCCTTCCATCCAATCGAGAATTCAATATCCAAAAGGTGTACCACATGGTACACCGGCTACACAAAAAGGCTTTAGCCGTGTACAACTCAGTACACCGTTTCAATTCTACTACTACTCCAAAAAGAATCACATCTTGACCCTACTTTACCTTCACGCCTCCTCGCGGGTACCTGTGGAGTAAAAACATTCCCCCTAGGGGGTCAGCTTACGCTGCATATGATAACCGCATACCCCGCGTACTAGCGAGGGTACGCCAACTATTTGGTCGAGTACATGCGGTTCGTTTCATTCATACATACATACATGCTTTATTCAAACAATACAATACAATACATTCATTTTACCAAGCATACATACATACAATACAAAGGAATACAATACAAGTCATTCATTCATACTTACCATACTCACCGCATCACGGAGATACAATTCTCCAATACATACAAGGTCTTGTTAGCCTTATTACACACCGGGTTAATCGGGTGTTCAATACTTTTACTCCGGGTCAATGACTTACAATAGTCAAGACCAATACAAATACAATACATACTTTTACATACTTTACTTCCAGTTAAGTCGGTATGACCTCCGGGCAGGGAATACTACTTCCCACCACCGGGCTTTAGGGTGGCCCACTAATCCAGGATGCTACCCATACAAAGGGAATTGGTCCAAGGAAAAGATCATAGCCAGGATTCGGTTCCAACCTCTTGTGGTTCCTTATCCTCACGCGTGGCCGAAACTATATCGGGCTTCTACTCATTCCATTTTACTCATTACTCATGTTAGGAGTTAGGTTGTTAGGAATTAGTAGAAGTCCATACTTACTTCCATACATACATACTACATACACAAGTACTCATACTTACACATACACTTCATTCCATTCATACATTTCATGAATTATACAAACTAAATGTTCAAGAGCATAAACAAGAACAATATAGTTCAAACACATATAAGTGCAATATAAATCCGATTCATGCATTTATCTTGTTGGTGATCACATAAGCACACAAATCGGGGTAACCAAGTTAGGATACAGGGCATGAGGAAATCATACCGTTCACCGTCGAACACGTCCTACCGGTTCCCTTGGAGATCAACTATTTGATTCCTATACATACATGAAGTAGTATGATCAATGATCTATTATTGATCTACTTACTCCTTCATTGGTATTTCAATGCATACTTACTACCCCATTACTTTCTTACTTGGTTACAAACCATTCTTTCCTTTATTACTTCATAAACTTGTTTTCTTACAAAATTACTTACTTCCTTACCTTTATTACTACATCAATGGTGTATTACTACATATATATGCATATAGGTATATAGGCATATATATATGTATATATGATTACTATAGTCATATAATTAAACATTTTTTTTGTAAGTTTTGGGCCGTCCGACCCACCGTCCGACCCAACCCTGGGTCGGACCATTCCAGTAGGTTTTCGTCCTCTGAAATTACTCCCGTCCGACCCAGCACTATTCCGTCCGACCCATACCCTCTGGGTCGGACCATTCCAGAAGTTTCGATTTGTCATCCAGGTCATGTCCGACCCACGTCCGACCCACCTCTGGGTCGGACGAAGTCAGAAACTTCGAGGAGAAAAATTTTTACCCGTCCGACCCACGTCCGACTCACGGCCCTGGGTCGGACCATTCCAGAAGGATTTTCTGTTGTTTTTCAAGGCCCGTCCGACCCACGTCCGACACACGGCTCTGGGTCGGACGGTTCCAGAAGGTTTATTCTCGTTTTTTAAGCCATGTCCGACCCACGTCCGATCCAGACGCTGGGTCGGACGGTTCCAGAACATGGCTACAGATTTATTTTTTCTTTCCCAATTTCACCTATTGCTTCCCTATCCTTACAATATTCCCCACATGATTTAGCACTAATTAAACACTCTAAATCACCTTAATTCATCCACCAAACTTATCACTCAATCCTTACATTTACTTACACATTTCCTCATTACATTTTCAACACTTATACTAGTTTCCTCACACTTATGCTACAGATTTTTACTTAACTTTTACACTTCAATACTCCCTCAACTAATGTTACTCCTAGCATCCCAAATGCATTATCTTACACTCTAGTTTCCTTCCTTACAAACTCATTTCCAATCTGTTACAACTACTAAGGCAATCCATTAAAACTCTCTAACTACTTCCTCTTTTTACACAAGCTAAGTCCTCTCATTCTACACAAAATTTGACATGGTTTCCCTATATTTCTAACATTCTCCACACACTATTTCAGCTCACAAATTCACATTCTCACAACCTGTTTACACAATACATTATGTACACCATTCAACACTACTACACACATTAAAATTCCTGCACATATACACATACTACCCAATGGTTTTCCCAAGCTTTTAGTTTCGTTAAAAACTTCAAAACTGTTATAACTTCATTACTCACATACTACAATATACTCATTACTCATTACCCAATTCACTACTCATTTTACAACTCCAAAAACTGTTACATACACAATACACAACTAACTCAAGGTAAGGGTATTACCTTGTCTTGTTAGTTTTCTTTCTTTCCTTTCCTCTTCTCTTTCCTTCTCCTTCTTCTCGGTTTGAATGGGGTTTTCACCAAGCTCTACAACCCATACCAATACACAACACCATTTAACATACAATTTGCACTAACCCTAGAATTTAATGTTTAGGGTTTAGAAAAGAGTTTACCTTCCAATGGATGAATGGAGTTCTTGAATAGCAAAAGAACAATATTCCTAGCCCAAGGAAGAGCCAAAATCGGCTGGCAACAATGGAGAAAGATTCAAAAACTGAAATTCTTAAAATGCTAATGAGGGCTAGAAACAGTGGATTTTCGAACTTCTTTTTACCTCAAGATGTAAGGAGGTGAAGGTGCTTCTAATGGTGGCTTCAAATCTCCAAATGGTGAACACCCATAAAATGAAAGTGGAGCTTTTGGTTTTTGAAAGGATGAAAATCTCTCCTTTGCAAGGGGATTCTAGTGGTGTAATTTTATTGCATTTGGAGGAGATTGGGTACTCAAGAGAGGAGAGAAGGAGAGAGTTTTGTGGGTTCTTCATATTCTCCATGAAAATCGCAAGGTAGAGAAGAGAAGGAAAGAGAGAGAGAAAGAGGGAGGGGAACACGTGAGAGGAGGTAGAATAGGAGAGAGAGTTTTGTTTGCTTTTTACTTATTCCTTTTGTCATTTAGTGAATTAGGAATAATAAAGAGAGTGAGAGTGAGAGGGAAATCGGATCCCACACCCACACACACACACATTTTTATTTTTATTTGCAAAGTGGACACACTTAGTTTGTTTATTTGTACTCTTACCCCACAACTTACCGGTTGTTACAGTTTTCACTAACCGGTACCCGTTTCCGGAATTTTCTCGTTTAATTAATTTTATTGGTTCTAAAGCTTCACTAATATTTATTAGTGACTATTTAGTTGACCAAAATTATTACGAGTCTATTTGACCCGCTTAAAGTCACGTTTTCCCGGTTTCCTCGGAAAACGCGCTTTAAGGTTCGTTTATGCTTTTAACCCATTTTAAAGGTCCGTTTTCTTCGGGATTTGTTCCCTCATATTATTTTAGTGTAATTAAGCCTTTAAAAATATAATTAGCCTAATTAATCACTGTTTTTAATTACGGGGTATTTCAATCTACCCCCCTTAAGAAACTTTGCCCTCAAAGTTGCTCAAGGTTACCGTTTACCATTTCTACTCATTTGGCAATCAATTGCCACAATACATTCTACTACCACCGTACAAGGTGTTCGCAAATTCTTACACTACCAGCATACGCAATTCACATACCATGCCACATACTTAGTTCAAATACCATACGCAATACTCAATCCATACACAATACTTCACTCAAATACCATACACAGTGCTCCATCCAATTCATACATTCCACAATACATTCGAAATACTTCACAATGTCATTCGTGTCATATACCGTACAAACCATGCATTACTCATTACATACATACCATACACATCGTACTACATACCAAATACTACTAGCACTACTTTGTGCCAATACATACAATTAGCACTACATGTGCCAACAAAATACAATTACAATACATACATACTACGCAATGCTAACCCGAAGCAATGCAAAAGCAAAAAGGCTCTACCCCCCTTAAAAGGGGTACGCCCCGTACCCTCCGTGCTATACGGATACTAGACATCTAGTCTACAAATAAATTCGGGTACTTCGCCTTCATGGCGTCCTCTAATTCCCAAGTCGCTTCCTCGACATCGTGGTTAGACCACAAGACCTTCACCATTCGTACAGATTTATGGCGAGTGTCTCTTGTCTTCGTATCAAGGATTCGCATGGAGTCTCGACATATCTCATCGTCGGCTCTAGGGATAGATGTTCGGGTTCTAATACATGAGAGGGATCGGCTATGTATTTCTTGAGTTGTGATACATGAAAGACATCATGAACACGCCCCAATTCTTCAGGCAATGCTAGCCTATAAGCTACGGCTCCAATCCTCTCGGTAATGGCATACGGGCCTACAAATTTCGGGCTCAGTTTGCCCTTCTGGCCAAATCGGAAGACACCCTTCATAGGTGAGACACGCAGGAACACTTGGTCGCCCACGGCGAACTCAAGGTCGCGTCGTCGCACATCCGCATAGGATTTCTGTCTATCTTGGGCTGCCTTCATATTGGCTCGGATTTGTTGTACCTCAGCTTGTACTTGTTCCAAATACTCCGGTCCTATGATGACCGCTTCGCTTGACTCATCCCAACACAACGGGGTACGGCAAGGTCTACCATACAAAGCTTGGAATGGCGACATCTTAATCGAAGCATGGTAGCTATTGTTATACGAAAACTCGATAAGATGAAGCTTCTCAATCCAGCTCCCCTGGAAGTCTAAGGCACATGCCCTTAGCATATCCTCTAGTGTTTGGATGGTCCTTTCTGTCTGACCGTCGGTCTGTGGATGGAAGGCGGTGCTAAGCTTCAACTCAGTACCAAGCGCTTCCCGTGTCGCTCTCCAGTATCTCGAAAGAAATCTGGTGTCGCGGTCAGATACAATGGTTTTTGGGACTCCGTGGTGTCGGATGATCTCCTTGTCGAATAGCTCTGCGAGCTTCGCCACCTTCCAGGTGTCCTTCATCGGTATGAATCGGGCAACCTTGGTGAGGCGATCACTACTACCCAGATCATGTTGAGTCCTCCCCTAGCAGGTGGGAGTCCAACAACAAAATCCATGGAGATGTCGTGGAATTTCCACTCCGGAATGGGCATGGATTGCACCATTCCTCCCGGTCTTCGGTGCTCGAACTTCACCTTCTGGCATGTGAGACACCTCAGAACATACTCAGTCACGTCTGACTTCATCCCTGACCACCAGAAGTACCTCTTCATGTCTTTGTACATTTTAGAGGCTCCCGGATGGACATGCAATGTCGAACAATGTGACTCTCGCAGAATGCGATCCCTTAGCTCAGCATTGCTTCGGGGGACGCATAATCTGCCATTCAAACGGATCAGACCATCTTCATGCAGTTTGAAGTCGTACTTTCGGCGCTCGAAGGTACCATCTGTAATTTTCTGTCTGATCTCTGTGAAGTAAGGGTCGCTCAACTGAGCGTCTCGCACCTCGTCAACCAAGCTAGAAGAAGCGAGTAGCGAATGGAGCGAGTGTGCTCGACGACTCAGGGCGTCGGCTACTACGTTTGCCTTCCCTTCTTTATACTGGAGGTTGATGTCGTAATCCGAGAGGAACTCCATCCACCTCCTCTGCCTTAGGTTCAATTCTTTCTGGGTGAATACGTACTGTAGACTTTTGTGGTCGGAGTAGATGGTGATGCTTACCCATAGAGATAGTGTCGCCATATCTTCAAGGCGAAGACAATGGCTCCTAACTCTAGATCATGTGTCGGGTAATTCTCCTCATGCTTTTTCAGCTGGCGAGAAGCATAGGCTACTACCTTGCCATGCTGCATGAGTACGCATCCCATGCCCTTGCCCGATGCATCACAATACACCTCAAATCCCTCTGTGCCCTCTGGAAGTGTGAGAATTGGCGCTGAGGAGGTCAATGAGTCTTTAATTTCTGAAAGGATACTTCGCACTCCTTTGTCCATACAAAGGGTGCATCTTTCTTCATCAATGCCGTCATGGGCTTAGCGACTTTCGAGAAGTCCTTTACAAACCTCCGGTAATAACCGGCTAAACCAAGAAAGCTCCGGATGTCGGTAACCGTCTTAGGTCTAGGCCATGATCGCACTGCTTCGATTTTGGATGGATCTACTGAAATGCCCGCGCTCGAGATGACATGACCGAGGAAAGATACCTGATCTAGCCAAAACTCGCATTTGGAGAACTTCGCATACAGCTGGTTCTCGCGCAGTGTCTCAAGTACTTTTCTCAAATGGTTTTCATGCTCTTCTGGTGACTTCGAATACACAAGGATGTCGTCAATAAATACTACTACTGAAGTGTCCAGCTGATCACTGAATAACCGATTCATTAGGTCCATGAATTTGGCTGGTGCATTAGACAAACCGAATGGCATCACCGTGAATTCGTAGTGGCCATATCTTGTTCGGAATGCTGTTTTCTGAATGTCTTGCTCTTTGATAGCAATTTGGTGGTAACCGGATCGGAGATCAATCTTAGAAAAGACGGATGCTCCCTTCAACTGATCGAACAGGTCGTCGATGCGTGGCAATGGGTACTTGTTCTTTACTGTGACCGCATTCAATTCGCGGTAGTCGATGCAGAGGCGGAGACTACCGTCCTTCTTCTTCACGAAGAGGACCGGTGCTCCCCAGGGTGATACGCTCGGGCGTATAAACCCTTTGTCGAGAAGATCATGTAGCTGTTCCTTAAGTTCTGCCATTTCTGCCGGTGCCATACGGTATGGTGCCCTAGCGATGGGACCAGTACCCGGTACAAGATCGATTTCAAATTCTACCGCCCTCTGTGGTGGCATACCAGGTAGCTCTTTCGGAAATACATCGGGGAATTCTGAGACTACTGCTACCTCGTCACTGAACTCTGGATCTCTCTCCAGGTCTTGCACGTGACATAAATACACTTCATGCCCTTTTCTGAGCTCCCGATACATTGCCATGGCGGAGATGACTGTAGTTGAAGGCTCTCTCGGTCTCTGGCGGTATGAAACAGTGACCCAGATGGACTCTTGAGCAGCAATCGGTGCTCGGCGCATAGGATTCTCCCCTTGTGCCGCTCCAACCAGTTCATTCCAATAATTAAGTCGAATCCCAATCCGTTGAATTCGATGAAGGAAATGGGAAACGCTTCACCTTTGATTTGAATGGTGGCTGATTTGTAATACTTGGTACATTGTACCCGCTCCTTCGATGGGAGAGTAACCAAGAAATTTGGTAGCTCATCCGCATCTAGCCCCAACTTCTTCGCAAGAGATGGCGATATGAAGGTGTGAGAGGCGCCGGAGTCGAATAATACTGAGGCTTCGATGCCGTTTACTGGGAATGTTCCCGTTAGAATGTGCCGCTCTTGCCGGCTTGTTCTTCGGTGAGGATGCTCAGGTTACCTTCGGTACCGAGTCCACAACCTATTGATTCATGAGATTATAAGTAAAGATGGTGGAACGCAAGTGGAATTTAATAACCAACTCTGCTTTTATTGAATAACCAACCATCATACATACTGTGTCTCTAATACACGTTACTACTGGATTACATGCTACTACAAGATTAATACTTTCTAAAGGTAAGGTTCAGGCGTCCTGGTATCATGTGTGTGGCATTGATTATTGCCGGTGGTGCCGTATTCAACTTGATCTTCTGGATCCCGTGATACAGCAACCTTGATTTTCCACCCATGATTAGAACATCTCCTGATCTCAATACCAATTTTTCTGCGAGGTCCACACGCTTCCGCTCGCTATACAAAAATACGGCGTCATCACCAATGGACCAAGACACTACGGGCACTCCTAGTTCAAGAGATTCCGTTGTCTCGTCCTTGTCTTGGTGTAAGCCAAGTCGTCCTTCTTTCTCATAGAAGTTGACGATACACAGATCTGCTTCAAGTGCAGGGATTGGTTCATCTTCACATTGTTGTGCAATTTCTACAGCTTGTGTGACAAGCGTTTGGAATTCTGGGGGTATTGCTGGAGGTGTTGCTCCGTCTCCTGCTCGCGTTGTTTGGTATGTCTTGGTATAAGGGTTCCAGTCCTTTCCCAAGCACATCATTTTCAGCTTCATTGTAGCTCCACCGGGGAATTCGGGTGTATAAAATCCTCCTGGACCCGTTCCTAACTCGTTGCATCGTCGGATGATTGAAATTTGTGCTTCGGGTGTCAGGTATCCTTTTAATAAGATCATACCTGGGCGGATGACCTGACACTGTTCGTTGTTGAAGTGGTGATTGGCGATGTCGATCTCTTCATGAGGTGAGTTTGAAGGTATTGGGTAACAGATATGGAATTTCCCTAAGGTGGTAAATTCATCTAGAATAAGTTCTAGGCTTACTAATTCATTTCATGCTCAATACATACTTCCACGTTACTTACTCATGCTCAATTTCATACTTCAAGTACTTACGCATTCATACATTTACTCATACAGTTACTTCACTACTTTAGGCATGCTTTTCAAGGATTAAAGGTTACGGTAGTTACCTGGGCCGGACTTAGTCCCGGTCCCATCACGGTCAATGATGTGTAGGGCGGGCTGCCTCTGCGGTGCGCCCTTCTGCGGGCCTCGGGATCCCTGTCCCTGTGAGGTATGCTGGGCATGAGCATCACCAGATGCAGCTCCTTGCCCTCACGCTGCTTGTAGCCCTGGTAGTTGCCCTTGGGCTTAGAGTTCTTGGGCATACATTGGCACGGTGCCTGGTTTCTGGCAGGTATAGCAGCGGATCTCCCTTCCTTGGCAATCTGTGCCGGGATGATCCTTGTTGCAGTTACGGCAGATGTAGCTGCGGCCATCAGATTGGTTCTTTCCTTGGCCAAATCCAGAACCTATAGCTTCTAAGTTAGCAAGGTTGGTATACTTACAATACTCCATACATATACAATTTCATAAGTGTACTAATTCGGTTTCGGTTTCTTACCCCTGTAGGGCTGAGACCTCAGTGGCTTCGCTGCCACTGGTGCGGTGTAGGCAATCTGTAAAGGCTCAGTTGCCTTGCCCTTCTCAGCATGGGCACCGCCGTCTCCGGATGTATTTTCTGCTGGTGGGAGTGCTTCCTTTCCTTTTCTTCCAGGGTTTGGATTGGTTTTGTTCTTCGGAGGGGTTACCCTTGCCGCTCACCTTGCGCTTCAGCGCTTGTTCCTCATCTCTCAGCTGGCAGGTGATCTCAACTCGAGATGCAGCGTGGTAACACTCCTGAATTACTTAGGCATTAGGTTACATTTACATACGGGAATACTAATTCACATTACTCATGGCTTTTTAAGGGTTCAACTTGTTTACCTGAAGGGAGGGAGGTAAACCGAGTGAAGCCCATGCCATACCGGAGTCGATGGCTCAATCCGCCGTAGAAGCGGTCGACCAAGACTTGGCCGGTATACCCAAGGTCGGGTAGAAGTCGGAGAAGAGAGGTGAAGGTGCGGTAATATTCATCAACCGTCATCTTCTCAGTCATTTTTAGTGCATCGAGCTCAAGCCTTTTCTTGGTCTTGACATGCTCGGGGTAGTACTTAGATCGGAGGAGAGAGGTGAATGCTTCCCATCCGAAAGCAGGGTCAGCTATGTGCTCGGCTTAACGAGCTTCCACCAGTCCATAGCCGCGTCTTTGAGGTAGTACGCAGCTATCCTCACTCGAACTCCAGCGGGAGTCTCAAGTGTCTCGAAGGCCGTCTCCATCTCGGAGAGGTAGGCCTCGAGTTGGCGGGGTCGCTCTCGCCTTTAAAGCATGCAGGCAGGTCGAAGGTCGGCGACAGCTTTCACCCAATTCGTTTCTCGGGGATGAGGTGGGTCGGGCTGCTGCTGCTGCTGTGCTGCTGCGTGTTTGCTGTGTTTGCTGTACAGCCGTGATTACTTGCGGTAGCATCTGCGCTACCGTGGCGGCGACGATCTCAGCTATCGTCTGCGCGCCCGGTCCATCAGATGTCTCTCCTCTAGGTCGGCCTCGACCTCGTCCTGACATCTGAACAAGTGTGGATTACATTAGATGTTGTGATACTATGACCTCATGGTCTTCATTCAAACAATGGTATCGTCTTTGCAGACGTTAAGGGTATCCGTTATTGCTAACGGTAGTTCCTAGTTAGGTTTCTAAATATCCGTCTTAAGACGGTTGAAATCCTAACTCGGTAATCACTACTCTTAAGATTCTAATCATCAGAGCGATACTTCGCTCTGATACCACTTTTTGTAACACCCCAACCGCTAATCCTTCATTATCCTCTAATCCTCCCATAATTACCTTACTCGCAGCGGAATACTTACCTACTCCCGGCGGGTGATACAATGCCGTTAACCATCCAAGGTTAACAAGGCTACTACTACTTACCGTATCGGTCTGACGATTAGAATGAATACATACATACTACTACTTTACAATACCGAATACTTACTTACATTTGATTACCGAGTGTCTAAAGTATACAAATTACATTCCAAGACTACTTCCAAAAATGAAGAGTTTATACAACTACTCCTTTCCATCCAATCGAAGAATTCAATATCCAAAAAGGTGTACCACATGGTACACCGGCTACACAAAAGGCTTTAGCCGTGTACAACTCAGTACACCGTTTCAATTCTACTACTACTCCAAAAAGAATCACATCTTGACCCTACTTTACCTTCACGCCTCGCGGGTACCTGTGGAGTAAAAACATTCCCCCTAGGGGGTCAGCTTACGCTGCATATGATAACCGCATACCCCGCGTACTAGCGAGGGTACGCCAACTATTTGGTCGAGTACATGCGGTTCGTTTCATTCATACATACATACATGCTTTATTCAATACAATACAATACAATACATTCATTTTACCAAGCATACATACATACAATACATACAAGGAATACAATACAAGTCATTCATTCATACTTACCATACTCACCGCATCACGGAGATACAATTCTCCAATACATACAAGGTCTTGTTAGCCTTATTACACACCCGGTTAATCGGGTGTTCAATACTTTTACTCCGGGTCAATGACTTACAATAGTCAAGACCAATACAAATACAATACATACTTTTTACATACTTTACTTCCAGTTAAGTCGGTATGACCTCCGGGCAGGGAATACTACTTCCCACCACCGGGCTTTAGGGTGGCCCACTAATCCAGGATGCTACCCATACAAAGGGAATTGGTCCAAGGAAAAGATCATAGCCAGGATTCGGTTCCAACCTCTTGTGGTTCCTTATCCTCACGCGTGGCCGAAACTATATCGGGCTTCTACTCATTCCATTTTACTCATTACTCATGTTAGGAGTTAGGTTGTTAGGAATTAGTAGAAGTCCATACTTACTTCCATACATACATACATACACAAGTACTCATACTTACACATACACTTCATTTCATTCATACATTTCATGAATTATACAAACTAAATGTTCAAGAGCATAAACAAGAACAATATAGTTCAAACACATATAAGTGCAATATAAATCCGATTCATGCATTTATCTTGTTGGTGATCACATAAGCACACAAATCGGGGTAACCAAGTTAGGATACAGGGCATGAGGAAATCATACCGTTCACCGTCGAACACGTACTACCGGTTCCCTTGGAGATCAACTATTTGATTCCTATACATACATGAAGTAGTATGATCAATGATCTATTATTGATCTACTTACTCCTTCATTGGTATTTTCAATGTATACTTACTACCCATTACTTTCTTACTTGGTTATAAAACCATTCTTTCCTTTATTACTTCATAAATTGTTTTCTTACAAAATTACTTACTTCCTACCATTATTACTACATCAATGGTGTATTACTACATATATATGCATATAGGTATATAGGCATATATATATGTATATATGATTACTATAGTCATATAATTAAAACATTTTTTTTGTTGTAAGTGTTTGGCCGTCCGACCCAACCCTGGGTCGGACCATTCCAGTAGGTTTCGTCCTCTGAAATTACTCCCGTCCGACCCAGCACTATTCCGTCCGACCCATACCCTCTGGGTCGGACCATTCCAGAAAGTTTCGATTTGTCATCCAGGTCATGTCCGACCCACGTCCGACCCAACCTCTGGGTCGGACGAAGTCAAAAACTTCGAAGGAAAAAATTTACCCGTCCGACCCACGTCCGACTCACGGCCCTGGGTCGGACCATTCCAGAAGGATTTCCGGTGTTTTTCAAGGCCCGTCCGACCCACGTCCGACTCAGCTCTGGGTCGGACGGTTCCAGAAGGTTTGATTCTCGTTCTTTAAGCCATGTCCGACCCACGTCCGATCCAGACGCTGGGTCGGACGGTTCCAGAACATGGCTACAGTTTATTTTTTCTTTCCAATTTCACCCATTGCTTCCCTAATCCTTACCAATACTTCCCACATGATTTAGCACTAATTAAACACTCTAAATCACCTTAATTCATCCACCAACTTATCACTCAATCCTTACATTTACTTACACATTTCCTCATTACATTTTCAACACTTATACTAGTTTCCTCACACTTATGCTACAGATTTTACCTTAACTTTTACACTTCAATACTCCTCAACTAATGTTACTCCTAGCATCCCAAATGCATTACTTACATCTAGTTTCCTTCCATTTACAAACTCATTTCCAATCTGTTACAACTACTAAGGCAATCCATTAAAACTCTCTAACTACTTCCTCTTTTACACAAGCTAAGTCCTCTCATTTCTACACAAAATTTGACATGGTTTCCCCTATATTCTAACATTCTCCACACACTATTCAGCTCACAAATTCACATTCTCACAACCTGTTTACACAATACATTATGTACACCATTCAAACACTACTACACACATTAAAATTCCTGCACATATACACATACTACCCAATGTTTTCCCAAGCTTTTAGTTTCATTTAAAAACTTCAAAAACTGTTATAAATTCATTACTCATCATACTACAAATACTCATTACTCCTTACCCAATTCACTACTCATTTTACTACTCCAAAAACTGTTACATTACAAAATATACACAACTACTCAAGGTAAGGGATTTACCTTGTCTTGTTAGTTTTCTCTTTCCTTTCCTTTCTTCTTTCCTTCTCCTTTCTTCTCGGTTTTGAATGGGGTTTCACCCAAGCTCTACAACCCATACCAATACACAACACCATTTAGCATACATTTTGCACTAACCCTAGAATTTAATGTTAGGGTTTAGAAAAGAGTGTTACCTTCCAATGGATGAATGGAGTTCTTGAATAGCAAAAGAACAATATTCCTAGCCCAAGGAGAGCCAAAATCGGCTGAGCAACAAGAGGAAAGCATTCAAAAACTGAAATTCTTAAAATGCTAATGAGGGCTAGAAACAGTGGATTTTCGAACTTCTTTTTACCTCAAGATGTTAAGGAGGTGAAGGTGCTTCTAATGGTGGCTTCAAATCTCAAATGGTGAACACCCATAAAAACGAAAGTGGAGCTTTTGGTTTTTGAAAGGATGAAAATCTTCTCCTTTGCAAGGGGATTCTAGTGGTGTAATTTTTATTGCATTGGAGGAGATTTGGGTACTCAAGAGAGGAGAGAAGTGGAGGAGAGTTTTGTGGGTTTTCATATTCTCCATGAAATCGCAAGGGTAGAAGAAGAGAAGAAATAGAAGAGAATAGAGAGGAGGGGAACACGTGAGAGAAGGGTAGAGTAGGAGAGAGAGTTTTGTTTTGCTTTTTACTTATTCCTTTGTCTTTTAGTGAATTAGAATAATAAAGAGAGTGAGAGTGAGGGGGGAAATCGGATCCCACACCCACACACAACACATATTTTTTATTTGCAAAGTGGACACACTAAGTTTGTTTATTTGTACTTCTACCCCACAACTTACCGGTTGTTACAGTTTTCACTAACCGGTACCCGTTTCCGGAATTTTCTCGTTTAATTAATTTTATTGGTTCTAAAGCTTCACTAATATTTATTAGTGACTATTTAGTTGACCAAATTATTACGAGTCTATTTGACCCGCTTAAAGTCACGTTTTCCCGGTTTCCTCGAAAAACGCGCTTTAAGGTTCGTTTATGCTTTTAACCCATTTTAAAGGTCCGTTTTCTTCGGGATTTGTTCCCTCGTATTTATTTAGTGTAATTAAGCCTTTAAAAATATAATTAGCCTAATTAATCACTGTTTTTATTACGGGGTATTTCAGTGTGGGTTGAGTATAGTACGAGTAGCCGAAGAGAATGAGTGTGTATATGAATAAGTAACCGCGAGAGCGGGTGAGATAAGAATAATGAAACAAGGCAAGGTGAGGTATAAACCTCAAGCCTAAGAGTAAGCGAACAAACTAACAACTTGTTATGTTAGTTTAGAATGTGTTCCGTGATTGGATGTAAGATTCCTTGAGTAACACACATATATAATTGTATTGCTATGATGATGTTGTTTGACTGATGACCTACCATGTATATCCACAAAAGTCGCGGCTTACCACGGTTAGCGCTCGGTATGCGGAGAATTTCATAGCAGCGTTAAGCTGAGCCTAGGGCGATGTTTTATTTTACAGGTACATCGAAGATGTTACCGTTCTAGAGTAGGACGGAGTCGGTGGGTTGCATGGGTAGTTAGATTTAATTACTTATGTATTGAAAGAGGTGTAAGACGAATATGTTGTCGGCATCCATATATTGTAGACTCGGTATAGTAAAGAATTGAGATGTGTATTGTGTTAGTATGTGTAATCGGTTGTTCCAGTTCATCAGACCGTTACGGTATGTAAGTTAGCCTGGTTAGCCACATGGGTGGCTAACGGCGTTGTTTCACCCTCGTTGTAATTAGAGTTCCGCTGCGTGATTAAGAGGTAATGATGAGATTAACGGTTGGTGTTACAAAAATGGTATCAGAGTGAAGTATCGCTCTGATGACTGGAAATACCGAGCTTAGGTAATACCGAGTTAGGAATTAGAGACTTGGGCTATGGGTTGAGTGGTAGCGTGAGAGATGCGCTAGTTAGGAACTTCCAGTATGCTCTGGATACCTACGATACCAAACCCGCCCTCCACAATCCCCGTATTAAAAGCTTGGGAAGGAACGCCAAAAAGACGGGAAACCCGATCTGGCACTTACAAAAAATTTCAAAATGAACCAGAACCTGTCATGCGGTAGATCCCGAGAACTGGAATCCCGGAGACGGATCCCGAATTGAAATGACAATAACTGCATGCAATGGCGGAAGGTCGAGACATCCTAATCCAAGGAGACCAGATTTGTGGCAGCCTGGGGCGACATGCTTAGCAGTCGCGAGAACCCAGCTGGTCGAGCAGCAGTGAGAAGGATGCACCAATCGTGCGACAGACGGACTTATGAGAACTAACGAGAACCGGGACACATGTCTACGGACCGCCATAGTTAACTAATACAAACAACGGTACACTAACCGACCAAGAATCTAGTCAAGAGTAGGTACACCCACCCTGCCACACCCGAGAGGTTGCAATACCTAACGGGCACAGCTTAGACAGCTACAAGCATAATTACGTGATATACCCAAATAGGACTACAGAAGTAGTACCTAAATAAGTTAAACCTCGGTAACCACAGTAAAGACGTGGGAACGAGCAACGAGGCAAAGCATAGAATTAAAATAGTTAAGGAACTCCGAGAGTGGAGGAGCTCCTAAATGAACGACAGTCATGTCAAGAGGAATGAGAATCAGCTCCAAGGAGCAGTTATCCAATTAGGGGATCAAGGAAGAGCCAACGAGGCTACCAAATTCAAAGTGAACAATACCGTGACCGGTATGAGTTAACCCAAAAAACTGCTGTACCGCGCACTTGCCTCGGCAAGTGCAGTATAACGGACAGCTAAGAGGACTTTGACACGCAATAAGTACTTAGCAGAGTACGTGGATGGCTAAGGAAGCCGACATAGCACCACAAACCCTAAGAATTGTGAAACGAACCCTTGAAAAGGCCTAACGGCTTGATCATTGTATAAAGAATATACGGTCAGGAAGAGAGGCTAGACCTGGTAAGAAGCAACCGGCATTGAAATGCAGCGAAGAGTTTACCTTCAAGACTCAAACTTTTCTTCAAAACATGAAATTTTCCAAAAACCCCCAAATTTTTAAAAACCAAACCAGAGAACCACGGTAAGTTATCATATAATGATACAAGAGGAGTTGGCAACAGAATACTTCACTTAGGCGTGACCGACTCTACAAGTGTACACAAACGAGACATGGAACGACCGCACTCGAAGGAGCCTGCGGACCTGACAGACCAATTATGAGTTAGTCAGGTAGGTGGTAACGTATCATTAAGATACTCCATGTATGTATACTAGTAGAGTACGGAACACGGGAAGTAGCCCACTCCATACTACGGACGAAAGAGCCAATCCAAACCAAGACAGTTGGATATCTCGAAGGATCGAAGAACACAAAGAAGTTTACGAAGCTAAAGAGTCTAGAAACCAGTAAGGTAACGGACCTAAGGACATAGCGTGAGAGAAGTGCTAGAAGCACAAAGTATTAGGTATAGACATTGGATATGCCTTAGGAAATACATAATGACTGGGTGAATACCAGTATAAACAATACGGCGAATACCTAAATGACTTATTGATGTACGAAAACGGGATAGAATTCCACATTATACCTCACTGAAGAGAATAATGACCGGACCAGAAGGTATTAGAAAGGTACCAAGGATCTACCCAATAATGGGAGACATTACAACCCTAAACGGGATAGTCAAGGACATAGCCGCAAGGCGAAAGTCACAACTGAACATAACCATAAGTATAAGCCGGATGTAATGGCATTACTCAGTAACACCCAGGAGCGATCCGAGAAGGATGCCGGAGTCAACAGTAGTTGAACGAAACATCGTGTTGAGAACACAAGTGATAAGCAACACTCGGGTAGAACCCGAAGGGATCCCACGTAAAAAGGGAACACCCTAACTTGCCAGAGGGCATGAATTAGTATCAAAATACTTTAAGGGTCTTTCCATGTTTGGAAGCGTGATGAAACTACATATCAAAAACCCAGTAAATACCTCCAAACCATTTAATGGTATACGAGAAGCGGAAATCTATATAAACAGCCGCATGGAGCATGACTCGAGGCAAGGTGGCTTGTAAGCCGACAAAACCAACTACAATACGTAGATCCAACCGTTGTTGTAAAACATATGCATAACGGCATAAGAGTTATTGTGGAGCACGAACCACTACCTTAGAGTGGGGAGGGACACCACTTGTATTGTGGAGCCTACGGTAAGCGGTGGTAATTCAGTGATAAGAATAGGAATCCTCTACAAGGAACCACGTTGGATGAAATGTGAAACGCTGAGCTTGTGTTAGTAAAACTTGAGCATGTGTTATATTGCCAAGGAGCATATGAACTATAGTAGTGTCTAAAGAGGAACCTTGATAGCAGTACAAAGGAAACCGATAGAGTAATCGGATGAGTAGTGAACACTGTATGTGTGCAGTATGAACTGCGGAGTAAGCAGTGCGCAAGCGCAGAGAGATTTAAAGAATTAGCATAAGAATAGCGTATATTGTTGAGCCAAGTGAATGGCAAGCCATAGTGTAAATGGCGAGTACACCTGGGCGAAAGCTAAAGTAGTAGCGGATGCCATGAAAATGAGAAAAACAAGGTACGCAGTAAGCGACCATTGTAAGATATATTCGGTTAGTGATATTGAAGCTGATGAGGAAATGTGGGTAAAGGAGACATAATCAGTCCTATCTCATGAGAGATTTACCGTCAAGGGTTTACGCTTCTGCACTCTGTATGACTGAGTGTTTTGGTATTGCACTTGTGCGGTAATGATCGAGTGGGAGAGCCAGGAATTGAGAAATGTCAACGAAGCCTGTTGAGTGAGAATCTAGAGAGATAACCGTGCGGCCATTGGCCAAAGATGCACGAAGAATGTGGGCTGTAACCCACAGGTCCCAGGACCGGTATATAATAAACGCCATAGTGTACAAATGAAGAATTCTTGTACAGAAACGAATAAATAACACGATTCAAAAGCCGTTATAAACGAGGAAGAACTACATACTGAGTAGTAGCTTGGCCTCAACCGACAATAAGTCGGAAAGGTAGAGAATAATCACGAAAGTATACAGAGTTATACAAAAAAAAAAATTCCAGAGAGTGGGAGAGAAAATCTATACTAATTTTCGAATTCGCATACGGTAAGAGATACTAGCGACGATTGACTAACCTTTATTTCCCAAGTTAAAAGGGATAGAAAAGGAGTGGATAATACATTGAGAGTACCAAAAGGGCGAGTTAAGCTCTAGTTATCAGGTCACGCAATAGAAGCTTGTGGACCGTAACTCAAAGGTTAAGTATACCTAGCAATTGTGAGTAGTTGCCTAATCCTAAATGCTTTGACGCCTTAGAGGCTAGAACCGAACCCGGTTATGAGTTAATTAACCGCATTGAAGTTAAAACACTTCATGATACCAGAATTAGTGAACCAATGTTCAGTATAACATATGGTCTGTTACGCGGGCGTAACCCTTTTAAGGGGGGTAGGGCGAGAAACCGTTAGAGTATGTTTTACGTTTAGTGCGTAAACTACTATGTGCATAGCACAAAAGAAATTGTTTTGATGTTTGGGACTCATGTTGCATAAACATGTATACCCATTCATTGTGTAATTATGATTATCGTGCATGAGTGATGCAAGTAACGAGTATGTAATATTTATGAAAAGAGGAGTAGAGAGACTCCTGGGGAATGAGAATCCCTTTAGTATTTGTCTATTGAGATTAGACATGAGATATGACGAGTATAAATCGGCATGAAACCGATGTGTAACCTAAGAGGGAGTGAGTTCCCTAGGTGATTTTATTTGATTTGAGAATGATTGATGGAGTGAGTTCCATCCTTTGGAGTTGTATGTTGTATGTTTTAAGTTGAGTAATAATTTGACTAGTGAGGCCACAAGTATGGAATGCCTAGGCAAGGTAAGTGAAACAAATAGAGACTAATGGATGACTTAAGTTCCATGATAAAGATAAATTGAAACAGATTGTTTTATGAATATGACTAGAAAGAGTAAAAGATAGAAAACGGAAATGTTTGTCTATCTGATTGTTTGAAACTGACGTGGGAGGTGGAACTTGGTCTGCTAGCGATCAAGGGAAACCGAACACAAATTGGGGTGGAAGGATAGTTCAATACTGATGCTGATCACCTCAGGGTTGGATGATTCTTGAAGCTCCCTATAAGTGGTCATAAGTAATCACGCTAAGAAAAGATACAGCTACCATAAATTTGATTTGGAGTTGTGGGATGTTTTAAAAGAATTTTCTTCAAGTATGAAGATGGAAACGAAAATTGGTTTTGAAACCGCTATCACCCGCCGATGGCTGTGGCCTTAAGTCTTGATGACCGGTAGAACGGTGGGCGTGAACTGGTTTTGAAACCATTGCACCGTACGTGCGGCGGTCCTAAGTGACGGTTGGGGCGGTGTCAGTGTGTGTTGATTTTCCAAAGGCAGCGGGACGGGGAGAGTACCCTGAGATGTTCCTGTGTTGAGTGAGTCAACCAGAGTGCCTGAGGATATGTATATGTGTAATGTTTTGATCAGAACCGAAGGGACCGTGGGCCAGAGAGAGTAAGTGCCCATTTGTCATGAAACGGCCGTGAACCAGAAAGAGTAAGTGTTCAACGTGACGGTACCTGAGGGATCAGTAGTAGATTACTCGATATGGATTCGAGGACTATAGTGCCTTCTTGTCTTCGGACCGATTCCATGGAGAGAGTAAAAGAGTTTTTTTTTATTGCTATACATGCTGTGATTTGTGTGTGGTATGTGTAGTATGTATGTGACTGACTTGTGGAGTCTGTAAGGTATACATGTATTATAACCTTGGCATAGTACGCCCTGAGAGTAACCATCTAGATTCACCAACTTTGAGGACAAAGTTCCTAAGGGGGGTAGATTTTAATACCCCGGATCTAAAAATGGTGATTTAATTACTCTAATAAATTATTAAGGGCCTAATTGTGCCTAGAGAGTATTGGTAAAAGAAATAAAACCAAAAGAAAAGAGAAAACGCTTGAAAAGCGAAAAAACGCTAAAATGCGCATTAAATGAAAATAAAAGATATAATCTCGTAAGGGTCCGAGATGGATTCCTAAGGCTTTGTTAGGCCTAATTAGTGTACGGGAATGATTCCCGAAGAAAACGGATCCAAATAATGGATTAAAACACTAAATAAGCATAAAAGCACGTTTTTCGAGGAAGCCCGAAAACGTGACTTTAAGTGGTCAAACGGACCCGTAAAAATTATAGTTGATTAAATAACTATAATTAAGTATTAATGGAAGCTTAGTAACCATTAAAATTAATTAAACGGCAAAATTCCGGAAAACGGACCCGGTAAATGAATAGTGTCGAAAACGAGAGACGAAACGCGTTTAATTCGAAAAGTCGAGAAACGACCCGGGCTACTAATTCGAGTGGGCCGGTTTTAATTATAATGTATACACTCATTAATAGCTTGCTAGCTATTAGTAATAAGAAGACAAGTAAATAAATAAATAAAGCAAATAGTGTAAGTAAAAAGTAACTTGTATTACCTCTCACCTCCTTCTTCCTTATTTCTCACGTATTGCCCCAGCTCTCTGTAAACCTCTTCTTCCTCCTCTGTTAATGCGCGATTCCACACAGCACCACTGTTATACCAAAATTTTGACCCCCCTGGTTAGGGTCTGCAAGGTTTTGGTGTCGTGAAGGATATTTGATCGGGTAATGAGGGATTCCGGCTCGATCGACGTGTTCCAGGGCCTGAGGAGCAGTTTCGTCATTGTCAGGGGCGTTTTCGTAATTTTTAAGGCTTTGAGTTCTCCTATAGGCTTTCTCTCTCCTCCAAAGGGTGCCCAAATCAGCTCGAAATGCTTTGATATTTTAACCCATGATAGAGGATGACATTTAAGCATAATGGCGTTGGAATTTTGATTTTTCGAATTTCCAATATTTTCTAGCAATTTCTGACTGAATCTGACGAGAAATTCAATTTAAAAATGCTCCAGCATTTAAAAAATTCGTTTCACCTCAGAAAATTCATAATATCCATTCTTGACATGTGGTTAAAATTTCATAAAAAAATTCCTTTGGGAAGTTACTTAGTTAAAATATCGAAAAATCTTACTTTACTAGATTCTCTTTATCTTTAAGAAAGTCTATATAAGGGGATAGGTTTTTGGATAAAATCAGAACCTCACATACTCAAGAACCCTAGAGAGTCAGAAAGGCAGCTTCCTCTCTCTCTCTCTCACGTTTTCCAACACCCGGCCACCCAAATCATACCGAAAATCCCCCGAAACCACTATCTAAACACGTTTTCCGATCCCCAAAGCACAAATAATCATCAAAACCCACAAAAAACACCACCAAACGTGAAGAACAGCAAGAACAACCAACAACAGAAGCTTGGTTCGAAGTCCTTTCGGGTCTACCATCAACGGAGCACTCGACGAATCCCGGTGTGAAGAAACGTTGTGAATCCGAAGGTAAAACAGGTAGAAACTCAGCTTCCCTAATTCTCCACGGTGTTATCTGTCTTGCCTCGAATTTGAGCTCAAACTAACCTTCGTAGGCTTCTGTATTGCTGTTTATTTAAGCCTCTGTCAGATAACTTGTTTGCTAAGTTTGTGCTTAATTCGAATTCAAATTGAAAACTTTCAATCACTAACGTCTTGTAAATCTTTCAGGCTACACACCCATAAAATTTAAGCTCAAAACACCCTCGGGAACCTTCTGAAAACCCTGTCCGTGGGTGGTCCGTGACCTCGGACCTATGGTCCGGGACCTCGGACGCGTTGTCCGAGACCACGGACACCCACGGACGCGGCGGGATTTTAAAAATTCAAAATTTAGGTTTTTTTAATGATGTCCGGGCCCACGGACAGCCTGTCCGTGGCCCCGGACTTTGCAAATTTTTGTTTTCCTTTAATTTCGACTTTTTTGTGCATTTAGGTTAGCTGGGGTCCGTGGTTTCGGACATTAGGTCCGTGGCTACGGACGGAAATGAAATTTGACCTAATTCTGCCTCCGAAACCCTAGTTTAGGTAATTTCACTTTTTCACTTTAATTTTCTGTCAAAAAATGCTAAAAACAAAAAAAAAACAGAAGCTCGCGCACTTAGGTTAAAACGACTCGTAATAAGCCGTAAATAAACTAAGTAGAGGAAAAACGACCTAGGAAGGGTAATGAAAGTAATTGAACCCTAATTAAGTCGAATATCAAGCCCCCGAACCCGAACTCTCCTTTCCTAATTTGATCTAGGTTAAAATTAGGTGGCGACTCATAATAGGTTCCAGTGAGCTAGCTTAGGTTTTAATAATTATTGTTATATGACATAGTTATTAATCTTAGGCTATAAGTGGACCTAAAACCCAATCAGATCCCAATCAACTTTATTCAACATAGGATAGGGTTTAAAATCGAGGCTCACAGACTGGCGACTCTGCTGGGGACAAACTCTTAATATTAACTTGATTAATTTTAAGAAAGAGGGCTTAACTCGAAAAATGTTTATTTATGGCTTTATTACTTTGTTTTGTTTACTTTGGTGCGCACTTTAATTTTCTGCACCTTTGCATCATATGAGAGCGAGGGTCCACACAAACCAATTTCACCCCGGGACCCGTTTGAGGGTCCCCTGTCAGGGACTCTCACACCTTTTAGGTGATGTGAATAAGCGGGGGAAAAGAGGAGGGTGTCGTCTAACCACACCCCCTTAATACCTGGGCTTTAGCCCCAAGCGTTTTCCTGGCAGTGTCCTTACATAGCCCATTGTTTGGTCAGCAAAGACCGTCGTAGACGCACACCTTCAGGTGATGTGAAAAAAGTGGGGAAGACACAAGAGAAATAGCGTGAAAGCCCTATTCCTTTGTGGTGACTGGGCCCATGCCCTCAAGCACCTCTCCGGATCGATCCATACCCGGTTTGGTTTAAGCGTCTAGTGAGGACATGTTGAATTTGTGTGGGCTTTGTCTGCTTGTATGATCGGCCCACTACCCCCGGCCTAGAGATTGATAGGAACTTCTCCTACGTCAACCTAGCCCAACCCGAATCGGTAGCACTATTTGTTTGCGGCCCAGAGGCCCTGTTTGGTTTAACATGTGAGTCGTTCGGGCTTCGGCCCAAAAGTCTAGACTTAGGTGATTTCTCTTCTGGCCCAATTTGAATTATCCAATTAGTTCTAGGCCCATAAAAAAAGAAATCCACCTGAACTTGAAATAACTCACAAGTCCTGAAAATAAAACCTTTTTCGGTTTAGCAACCATCTTCTCTGGCCCGAAGAAAGTTAGGCCCATTTGTGATTTAGGACCATTCCAGCTCATGTGCTTTACTTTATGCCCAAACACATTCCGGCCCAAGGGCTCATTCTAGTCTAGGTAGAATTCTTATCATGACCCTAACCCAAAATCCTAGATCTAGGTGTCATCTTTTAGGCCCAACCAAAATAACTCGGCCCAAATTCCAGTTCACATATAGAGCAATCATTCTGGCCCAGTACCACACTCATAACTCATTCCGTTCGAGCCCATAGACCAATTCATAGTTTTGGCCATGAGCTTCGGTTCATAAAACATTTGGATCCAGGATAGTTTGCATAACTCATTCATTCCAGTTTCCAGCTTCAAGGCCCAACAAGAGCATCAAACAAATCTAGACTTCAAGGCTTATCCTTCGGCCCAGCGGCCCGTTCGCGGTCCATGTGATTCCTTTCAGCTTGTTTGCTCAATTCCTGGATTCAGGCCTACATGTCCGTTCTAGTCTGGGAATCACCCTAGTCTATGCACTTCACTCCCAGTTTGGCGAAGACTCAGGCCCAATTGCTTCCTACATAACCCATAGGCATTCCAAGTTCGGACATTTTACAGGGCCTACTCGAAGTTTGGAAGACGATCACAGTCATCTTAGCGACATCCCAGCGGTCAAGAGCTCGAGTCTTCAGCATGCCGACTTCAGACGGTTCCAGCAGGATTTCGATTCAATAGAAATTTAGGGTTCCTATGCATTCTACTGCATAACCTGCCATAACCCTCATCTTTAAAACGCATCTCTCATGTTTTTGTCAAAGAATGATCGTTTTCAAACCACTAATAGGAAGCATCGATTTTGTTGAATCATCTTCTTCCTCATGTTCACAAATGAATGACTTTTTCAAGTCTAAATGATAACACAAAAGAAAAAAGGTTTTGTTTCACACAAGTTTCTTTTGAGAAAATGGTTCATGAATTAATTATTTCCAACAATGGAACACAAAGACTTGTATTTTTTTCTGAAGTTTTGAGCATGCCTTACCAAACCCCACATCTTATCCCAAAACATCCAAATAACCCCCAAAGCGGTTCCAAATCCATATCTTTTAAATCGTTGTCACTAACCCCAAATCGATACTGGGGGCAATCTGAGTTTAGGTTCGTCATCTTTCATCTTTCGTTTAAGCGTGTGAACTAGTCTCTGAGTGAAATTCACGAGAGTGTCTTGAGCGGAAAAACCATGAGCGAACGAGCGTGTCATTTTTACACGACTCCGGTGAGACCACATCCAAAGGTGAGGTAAACGACATAACTCCGACCGAAGGAGATAATTTGTAAATTTACGCTTAGACCTGTGAAAAGTAACAAAGAACGGATATACAACTATCAGGAATGATGAAGCACCTAGGTACAGCACCACATGGCCAAAAGCTTGCAAACCCTGTCATTAAACCCTAGGCACCCCCGCTGAGCCTTTCATATATCCCTTTTCGATATTATGAACTCCACAAAATAACCCAGCCAATGATGAATGTCCGCCCGGTGACCAAAGGAGGCGAGGAGCCCGACTCTCAGATAACATTCTCATCAGTCCAAAGAAGCAATGCCGCTATCAGCATGACAAAGCGATCCGCAAATGGTCCCAGAGTGACACAGGATCAAAAGAGCTCACATCAAAACAGCTCTCGAAGCCCAAAACCGGGAAACACAAGAACCCCGAAGGCAAAGCCAAGAAAGGATAAAACAAAAGGCAAACCCGAAGTGCCTCGAGAAAATCCAAATGACGAAAAGAGAAATGGTGCAAAGGACAACTTCAAAAGTCCAGGTCCAGAAGCTCGAAAACAACGTCAACATGAAGCAGCCAGACGACTTCAAGACAAGGAAGATGAATCCGAGAAGACGCAAGTTGCAGCTTTGGTCACCCATTTAAGCTCCACATACCTCAAATATCCCTCCATGATCCCGTTGTCTTTCATCACACCCCATGGCCACGTTATAAGCCTCAAAGACTTCCGACTTGGTAGTTGTGTATCCAATCACGTGAAAGTAACTGATCGAATGCGTAAATTCATCAAATATCAAATTCAATGGTCTACAAGTTGTGACCGTAAGTGAGAAACGAGTGTAAACACCAAACACGTCGAGTGTAGGTTAGGAAGCCCCAAATCAGAACACAAGCCTTGACCCTGTGAGGACGAGACTCGTTCGCACGTTTGATCAAAGAAAATACTGGGGGCAATCGATCGGAATGATCGATTGCCATGAACTCTAGCTCAGATTGTCTTAAGGGAAAAATACTGGGGGCAATTGTTGGTTCCAACAATTGCTATGACAACACCAATTGGAACCCAAAGCTCAAACACACCACCATCATCCCACCACAGGCCCACATAAGCCCTTACCTTCACTTCATGCACCACACAGGCCCACATAAGCCCTTACCTCCACACCTCCACTACACAGGCCCACATAAGCCCTTACCTTCACTTCATACACTACACAGGCCCACATAAGCCCTTACCTTCACATCATACACCATACCCCACCGGCGGCATGTTCATCTCGTAGGAGATAAATTACAAGTCCGAAGTCTATAGTTAGGAAATGATCATTTCACTTTCCTTTTCACTAAACAGAATTTTCATCAAACACTGCCACGTTTGGCACCTCTTTCAACAATTTCTTGTCTTGAACAACTTTCCTTCAAACACTTCGGTTTCATAAACCTCGTCATGGCCACATTTGGCACACTTTCTAGCAATGTCTTGCTTTGGACAATTTTGATCCTTAACATTGCCATGTTTGGCACATTTTCCATCGATTTCTTGTTTTGGACAAGTTTTCCTACACACACTTTGATTGTATTTTGACATGCACATCATCATTGCCACGTTTGGCACTTTCATAATCAGCTTTCATCATGACCATTTGCATAAAGTTTACCTTGCATCCGTCCGTATGAAACTCCTCATCATAGACCAGAGATACAGATTCTCGCCCCGAAGATACAGATTCTCGCCCCGAAGATACAGATTCTTCAGAGATACAGATTCTCGCCCAAAGATACAGATTCTTCGCCCCGGAGATACAGATTCTCGCCCCGAAGAAACAGATTCTTCAGAGATACAGATTCTCACCCCGAAGATACAGATTCTTCAGAGATACAGATTCTCGCCCCGAAGATACAGATTCTTCAGAGATACAAGTTCTCGCCCCGAAGATACAGATTCTTCAGAGATACAGATTCTCGCCCCGAAGATGCAGATCCTTCAGAGATACAAGTTCTCGCCCCGAAGATACAGATTCTTCAGAGATACAGATTCTCGCCCCGAAGATGCAGATTCTTCAGAGATACAGATTCTCACCCCGTAGATACAGATTCTTCAAATTCCCACCAGAGTAGCAGAAACTCACCCGAGTAGAAGAGCTCATTCCTTTAGGCTCGTCATAAGACCTAGATCCATCCTTTAGGCTCGTCATAAGACCTAGATCCATCCTTTAGGCTCGTCATAAGACCTAGATCCATCCCTTAGGCTCGTCATAAGACCTAGATCCATCCTTTAGGCTCGTCATAAGACCTAGATCCATCCCTTAGGCTCGTCATAAGACCTAGATCCATCCTTTAGGCTCGTCATAAGACCTAGATCCATCCTTTAGGCTCGTCATAAGACCTAGATCCATCCTTTAGGCTCGTCATAAGACCTAGATCCATCCCTTAGGCTCGTCATAAGACCTAGATCCATCCTTTAGGCTCGTCATAAGACCTAGATCCATCCCTTAGGCTCGGCATAAGACCTAGAACCATCCTTTAGGCCCGTCATAAGACCTAGTTGCATTCCCTTAGGCTAGTAGTAAGACCTAGAGTTACGCTTTAGCTTACCCACTCTCATCAAACACATTGCATTCATCTCATTCATATAGGCTCGTCATAAGACCTAGTTGCATTATCCAGGCGCGTCACAAGACCTGGCGACAGAAAGTTGGCGAGGTGATGGCAATAAATCCTCCTTTTGCGATGTCAACTTATTTTTGGGATCAACGAATGGTGGGCAAAGGCAATAAGTCCCCAGGGTTTTTACCAGGAGTTATCCCTGTACACCGGCTTGGGAGGCGATGGCAATAAGTCCACATTGGGTCCAGCCAGGAGCATTGGCACGGGTTTCGGTCCCCAGAAGCATCCGAGCATCATCAGCATCATCAGCATTATCATCAACATCATCAGCATCATAAACATTATCAGCATCATCAGCATCATCAACTTCATCAGCATTATCATCAGCATCAGCATCATTAGCATCATTAGCATTTCAGCATTCTTGCATTTGCATACCACCCGGTTATCACATTTTAGGTAGTCAACGCCTTAGAATAGCTTGACATCATCTCATTCGTCATAGGTAGTCAACGCCTTAGAATAGCTTGACATCATATCATCATTATAGGTAGTCAACGCCTTAGAATAGCTTGACATCATATCATCATTATAGGTAGTCAACGCCTTAGAATAGCTTGACATCATATCATCATTATAGGTAGTCAACGCCTTAGAATAGCTTGACATCATATCATCATTATAGGCAGTCAACGCCTTAGGATTGCTTGACATTATCTCATTTCGTTTTTAGGTAGTCAGCACCTTAGAATAGCTCGACACAATCTACATGTAGGGTCTTTTGAGATCCAAAATTTTGGGGTATCACTCAGGCATCAACTAGTCTCTTCATCTTCATTACAAAGCCTAGTTGACGGGGGGCAATCTGTTATACCCAAAATTTTGACCCCCCTGGTTAGGGTCTGCAAGGTTTTGGTGTCGTGAAGGATATTTGATCGGGTAATGAGGGATTCCGGCTCGATCGGCGTGTTCCAGGGCCTGAGGAGCAGTTTCGTCATTGTCAGGGGCGTTTTCGTAATTTTTAAGGCTTCTGAGTTCTCCTATAGGCTTTCTCTCTCCTCCAAAGGGTGCCCAAATCAGCTCGAAATGCTTTGATATTTTAACCCATGATAGAGGATGACATTTTAAGCATAATGGCGTTGGAATTTTGATTTTTCGAATTTCCAATAATTTTCTAGCAATTTCTGACTGAATCTGACGAGAAATTCAATTTAAAAATGCTCCAGCATTTAAAAAATTCGTTTCCACCTCAGAAAATTCATAATATCCATTCTTGACATGTGGTTAAAATTTCATAGCAAAATTCCTTTGGGAAGTTACTTAGTTAAAATATCGAAAAATCTTACTTTTACTAGATTCTCTTTATCTTTAAGAAAGTCTATATAAGGGGATAGGTTTTTGGATAAAATCAGAACCTCACATACTCAAGAACCCTAGAGAGTCAGAAAAGGCAGCTTCCTCTCTCTCTCTCTCACGTTTTCCAACACCCGGCCACCCAAATCATACCGAAAATCCCCCGAAACCACTATCTAAACACGTTTTCCGATCCCCAAAGCACAAATAATCATCAAAACCCCACAAAAACACCACCAAAACGTGAAGAACAGCAAGAACAACCAACAACCAGAAGCTTGGTTCGAAGTCCTTTCGGGTCTACCATCAACGGAGCACTCGACGAATCCCGGTGTGAAGAAACGTTGTGAATCCGAAGGTAAAACAGGTAGAAACTCAGCTTCCCTAATTCTCCACGGTTTTATCTGTCTTGCCTCGAAATTTGAGCTCAAACTAACCTTCGTAGGCTTCTGTATTGCTGTTTATTTAAGCCTCTGTCAGATAACTTGTTTGCTAAGTTTCGTGCTTAATTCGAATTCAAATTGAAAACTTTCAATCACTAACGTCTTGTAAATCTTTCAGGCTACACACCCATAAAATTTAAGCTCAAAACACCCGGGAACCTTCTGAAAACCCCTGTCCGTGGGTGGTCCGTGACCTCGGACCTATGGTCCGGGACCTCGGACGCGTTGTCCGAGACCACGGACACCCACGGACGGCGGCGGGATTTTAAAAATTCAAAATTTAGGTTTTTTTTAATGATGTCCGGGCCCACGGACAGCCTGTCCGTGGCCCCGGACTTTGCAAATTTTTGTTTTCCTTTAATTTCGACTTTTTGTGCATTTAGGTTAGCTGGGGTCCGTGGTTTCGGACATTAGGTCCGTGGCTACGGACGGAAATGAAATTTGACCTAATTCTGCCTCCGAAACCCTAGTTTAGGTAATTTCACTTTTCACTTTAATTTTCTGTCAAAAAATGCTAAAAACACAAAAAAAAACAGAAGCTCGCGCACTTAGGTTAAAACGACTCGTAATAAGCCGTAAATAAACTAAGTAGAGGAAAAACGACCTAGGAAGGGTAATGAAAGTAATTGAACCCTAATTAAGTCGAATATCAAGCCCCCGAACCCGAACTCTCCTTTCCTAATTTGATCTAGGTTAAAATTAGGTGGCGACTCATAATAGGTTCCAGTGAGCTAGCTTAGGTTTTAATAATTATTGTTATATGACATAGTTATTAATCTTAGGCTATAAGTGGACCTAAAACCCAATCAGATCCCAATCAACTTTATTCAACATAGGATAGGGTTTAAAATCGAGGCTCACAACCACCACCTCCATCTTCAATCTCCTCTAACTTGCTCATTTCTCCACCGAATCGCACAAAAATTGTACCGTTAGATTCGTATCGGTGAGGGCTACGTTTTCCACCCCTCAAAATCTTGTTTCCTCCACCTTCACTTCCATGGGTGTTCTGCCTTTTGAAGCTTAAGGAGCTGATTTTGAGCCTCCATCATCTTCTTGATACTTCAAGGTAAAAAGAAAGTTACAAGCTCTTCATTTCTAGCTAACACTTCCAATTTTGGAAAAAATTCCTTCACGTTGAATTTTTCCCCATGTCAGCCGTGAGCATCTTGCGCTTGTGGAAGGTTGGAAACCCTTCCAATAGATTGCCAAGCTATCCATTTGGTTATTCTAAGGTAAAACCTAAGCTAAACCTTGAAAACTAGCTCCTTGAAATATATTAGGTTATGTGGGAAATATTGAAATTTACTTGTTGTTATACGTGATGGGATGTGGTTGTAGTTGGCAAACCATAGCCCTTGTGTGGTGTGGAAAACAAGAGGAGAAAGAGGGAGCAAGAGAAAGAGGAAGAAGAGGAGTGAAAACTAAAAGTAAAATAAGGTAATGAGCTCACCTTGAATTGGTGTTATTTGACTTAAAACAGATTTTAGAGTTGGCTTAATGCTCTTGAATTGGTGTAGTCATGGTACAATATTATTGAGTGGGAATGAGAATGTTTAATGTTGTTTAAGTGTGAGAAAGAAGCTTGGAAACTAAGCTAGGCATATACGTGAACCATGGGAATTTGGTGTGTTTATTGATGCCTAAATCAAACAGGTGTGAGAAGTGTTTATGAGCTGATTTAAGTGTGGTGAATATGCTTAAGAAGTAGGAAAGTGCTGTCAAAATTTCCTAGGGATGTATGGACTTGAGTGTTTTATTCAAAGGAAGAAATTAGGTGTGTTTAAGAGGTTTAAGTAAGTGGTTAATGGTTTGGAAAACCAAACTTTGAAAGAGAGTGTGTTAGGAGTAAAAATAATGTCAATTGAAGTGTTGGGAATGGCACTATTTGGATGGTAAAAGAAGTTACCAAATCTGTTACAAGAGTATTAGAAAACAAGAAAACCAAGTTATGAAATATAAGTGAATTGGAGTGAATTAAGCATGGCTTAGTGAGTGGACTTGGTGACTGGTTTAAGGTGGTTTAGATGGGTAAATAGGGGCTAAGACATGTGAATTATAAGTGGGGAAGATTGGGTAATTAAGGGGTTAAGAGAATACCTTGTACAGAGTTGGAAAATGCTAAGTTTGTAAAATCTGTAGCAGGGTCCGGGACCTAGTCCATGGACAAAGTCCCGGACCACCCCCTTTATTCATACCGAGAGTTTCCTACCATGTTTGGTCCGGGACTTGAGTAAGGTACAAGGTCCCAGACCACCTGCTAAAAACCCGAGAGATTACCCTACACTTGGTCCGGGACTTGGGGTATGAACAAAGTCCCGGACCACCCCATTTAAATTGGCCGAGACTGAACATTCAACTGGTCCGGGACTTGGGTTAGGGACAAGGTCCCGGACCATGTGTTAAAAACCACCCGAGAGTTAGCTAATGCATTGGTCCGGGACTTAGGGTATGGACCAAGTCCCGGACCACCCCCAGAAACCAACAGAGAGCATTTTTAAGGTTGGAAATGATGGGGGTTTAAATGTTAATGATGTTAAGGCCTTGTTTGGTGACATGTAAAGGCCCCAGGAAGTGTAAGAAAGTGTTAGAAGTGATTGAGAAGTGAGAACTCAAATTAACAAGAATAAAACCGAGTTAACGGGATAACGGGGTAAATACGGGAATAGCATTTTATTATGTACCGTATGAGTTTAGTATTAACAATAATGTTTGAAACATTATCAGAGAGTCGTGCGTGACCCGAGCTTGGTGAGATGACACGGTAAAAGTAAAACCCCGGTGAAAGGTATGATTTTCTCATACTCCGCGTGCTAACCGAGTTACGTTGATTTGTGTGTTTGTGTGCCGGCTTAATTAAGATTAAAGCATGAAAATAATCCCTTGTTTGATTATGTATGTCATGTTGTATGTTGAATGAGCTAACATACTTGAATGCCGGTGTGGTCTAACATAGTGTAAAGACCGACACATAGTGAGTAACGTTTGGCTAGAGACCCGTAGATCGGGTCGATGCTTATGATAACGAAAATGTGCAAACACACAAACTATCCGTTAAAGTATAACGATAATGCAAACGTATGAACTCCCTAGAATGTGGGGAGAAGTACGGGTTGAGTAAATACCCGATAATGGTTAGAAAACCACAGTGAAATAATCCACGAAACGAATGAGAGTGGAAAGATAAGTGAACCTCCTTCAAGAGGATTTAAGTTAGTTCAAAGATACGAACTAGTGAGGAAGGTAAAAGAGACCTAAGGGATTAGTAACTCCCTTGAGACATGGTCGACCTCCTATATGAGGATTTTACCTGGTATATGCAAGTAACGAAAGTATGAGTAAAGTAAATGTATGGGTAACTCTTAAAACCTAAGATTAACCAAACTAAAGTAATGTTCCCAAGTCGTTAGAAACATCGAGAGTGATGCTTCTAGACTAATATACATAATATTATTATAACTCCGAGAGAGGAGTGTATGGGAACGAGAGTAGTCCGAGAGTAGTCGGACCTAAGTACAAGAGATAGGAACTAAGAGAGAGTTCCGTGAGCTAGTTGAACCTTCCCACATGCTAGACCCAGAGTAGGGTCGAAACCGGGGAAGTAAGACTATGCTAGAGAGCCATGAGTTTTGGCCTAAGTATGTATTAAGAGTAACATCGTGACGTAGGAGACCTGTAGCGTCTCGAGAATCTACAAGAGCCTGAGTATAAATAACCCAAGAGTATGGGTGAGATAATGAGAATAAGTAACCCGAGAGTGTGGGTGAGTATAGTACGAGTAGCCCAAGAGAATGGGTGTGTATATGAATAAGTAACCCGAGAGAGCGGGTGAGATAATGAATAAGTAAACAAGGCAAGGTGAGGTATAACCCTCAAGGCCTAAGAGTAAGCAGATACAACTAACAACCTTGTTATGTTAGTTTGGAATTGTGTTCCGTGATTGGATGTAGATTCCTTGAGTAACACACACATATATTGTATTGCTATGATGCATGTTGTTTGACTAATGAACTCCATGTATATCCGACAAAAGTAGTCGGCGTACCCCGGTTAGCGCTCGGGGTATGCGAATTTCATATGCAGCGTTAAGCTGAGCCCCTAGGGGTGATGTTTTTATTTTACAGGTACACCGAAGATGTTACCGTTCGAAAGTAGGACGGAGTCGGTGGGTTGCATGGGTAGTTAGATTTAATTACTTATGTATTGAAAGAGGTGTAAGACCGAATATGTTGTCGGCATCCATATATTGTAGACTCGGTATAGTAAAGAATTGAGATGTGTATTGTGTTAGTATTGTGTAATCGGTTGTTCCAGTTCATCAGACCGTTACGGTATGTAAGTTTAGCCTGGTTAGCCACATGGGTGGCTAACGGCGTTGTTTCACCCTCATTGTAATTAGAGTTCCGCTGCGTGATTAAGAGGTAATGATGAGATTAACGGTTGGGGTGTTACACCGACAAAAAACTTCTTGTAAATATGTTCCGCAGGAAAATTTCATCGGAAATATTAGCGGGAATCTAAACAAAAATTGGCGCACTATTTTTACGAAGATTTTCTCTCGTAAATTTCCAAGAAACCTATGTCCTCAGAATCAGCAAGTTTTTTTCCTTGGAAACATTAATAGAAAAAATTACAGTCCTCGGAATATTAGAAAAAGTGTACTCCCAGCACAATTCTAGGTATACTTTCTCTTCCCCTGTTTTGCTTGCAAAATTGTTTGACATTACCCTTGTTGTGTGGTTCAAATTTATTATTTTTTTACGATTTTGGTAGCAGCCTTGAGTGGTACATCCTAAATCTGTTCTTGGCTGTCTTCTTCTGCAATTCACACTTGATTAATTTGCAGTTAGCATTTTAGTTACTGTTGCTACTTGCTCACAGTGATTTCATTCAATTTGTAGTAGTGGGAGTCGTTAATTTTTCATTTGCTACCATTGTACTGAAATTTTACTGATGTATCATCGGATTCTTTTTTTACTACCTTTCTCAAAATCTGGAAGTTTCTAGCAATATCGAGAATCAGTTACAACTTCCTCATGACATGACGATGTAGCATTTTTTTACATCTTTGTTTTTTCCCTCTCTCTCATGCACACTTTATTCCACTTTATACAGTAGCACCAGCTGCTAAATCTCTACATTCCACTTTATTATTAAATGCCATTTTCACTTGTTGAATCATTCCAACTTCCGCTAATTCATCCATTTCCTCAATCTCATTATCAATCGACTGTTTTAACGCTCTAATCTCATCTACAGATTCATCTTGATCGGTATAAATCTTCTCCAATATCATCTATGCTTCATCAGTTTTACCTTTTCTGTATAACCATCTAGGTGGTCCTTATAAGGAATACATCATCAGAAACTGCAGTAAAGCGGGGATTGCTGCAATACCCAACATCCATCGCCAAGTTCCATGTACCTCTATGAAGGCTAGGTTGATAAGGTTAGCTAAAAACTGTCCGCCTGTAATTTATTTGTTTTTAGCTATCTTCTTTCTAAACTGCAATGTGTGCGTTGATTTAGTGCTTATGTGAAAAATAATTTTTGTGTGGAGAAGCTAAGCTAATCATGGCTGAATCTTCATTTCATTCCTAACATACTGAATTTCACACATTTCTGGTGAGGACAAAACTTTCAAAACGTTTTATGAATGCTTGTACTAGCCTCATTATTCTTTTTGCAATGACTAGTAAAAAATCCAATAGTTAGAAAAAAACTTAAAGTTCAAACATGTTGCATATTATAATATGAATGCTTGTACTAGCCTGATTATTCTTTTTGCAAAGACTAGTTAGATTATGAACTTTTTCCAATCAATTAAGATAAAGCAGAAGAATGAAAGTGCAGCAATACAACATGATTCAAGCCTCATTTTTCTTCTAATCTCACATGATTGTTGCCAATTTACTAGATGTGTCTTATGTAGTTCTTTTAATTTATACTCCGCTTAATCTTCTTTCAGGTTACTGAACAAAAACAGTCCGAGTGGAAAAATTCTCAAAGAACTCACCCACCTTGGCAATCCTATATGTGAAATCAGTTTTTGATCTCACCTCAGGTTAGACTTGCTTGCTATTTCTAGTTTCAATTGATTAGGCTGCATAAATTTATTATTTTGTGGGTCTAGTTATTATAATCAGGAAGTACAACAATACGAGTAGGTAAACAAGAATTTTAATTGAAGTAATTTCTTCTGTCTCGCTTACTTGGAAAAATAAGCAGTATGATAAAAAAGAACCTACAAGCTGTCAATAGTAGTGGATTTGGCCATCTAGTGCAAACTATAACACATATTGTATGACACTAGGTTGGAAGTTATGAGAGCTGATAGGGTATGGATGTACATAAACACCAAAAATGGTGCTTTTGTGATAGAACAATTCAAAGAGAAATTGGATGAGTTTATAGACTTTGCATTAAGTCATCCAGACTTTATGAAAGATGGCAAAATTAAGTGTCCATGTCCTCGACATAAGTGCCAGAACAAGAACTACTTGGGTCTAGATACTGTAAAAGTGCATATATGCCAGAAGGGGTTCGTCAATGGTTATTTCGATTGGATTTTTCATGGTGAGGTGGTGGGCACTACAACAAACCTACTCATGTATAATAATGAAACTAGAGCCGAGTCTAATACCACATATATGATTGTTCATCGGTATGAAAGGATGATTGTTGATGCATTTGATCCAGATCATGATTTTGTTAATACTGATGAGCAGACAAACAGGGAGGAAATGCCGAATGCTGAGGCCCAAAAGTTCTACAGCATGATCCAATCCGCGCGACAGAGGTTGTTCAATTCAAAAGAAACATTGTTATCCATTATTGTAAATTTGTTGGAAATGAAAACTAAATATCAAGCACCAAAGAAGATGATAACAAAGATTTGTCAAGCGTATCATCGATTATGGCCCAAAAATAACCCCATCCCAAAGGACTTTTATAGTACTAGAAAGCTAGTTCAAGGGTTGGGATAGCCAGTGGAGGTAATTCATTGTTATGTAAAGATTTGCATGATCTATTGGGGGCAGCCAAAGATTTGGATGCTTGTAAGATATGCCATCATCCGAGATACAAGCCTCTTTGAGATGGAAACAAACGAAGAAAATGAACATACCTTACAAGAAAATGTTTTATTTTCCTATCACTCCAATACTCCAAAGGCTTTTTATGCATCTATGGCGACAACCAATGAGATGAGATGACATGCTGAGCATTGTATGGAGGATGGGAAAGTTGTCACCCGTTAGACTCCGAGGCATGGATGCATTTTGATTCTACTTTTCCTGACTTTGCATCCGAGGTACGTAATGTTAGACTTGGCTTATGTACTGACGGTTTTCAACCTTTTGAGAAGTTGGGTGAAATACCCCTAAATTAATTTAAATTAATTTAGGGGATTTCTTTTATTAAAGCATAAATAATACTATATATTAAATTATTGTATGGAATTATGAATATTAAATTATTATATGGAATTATGAAATTAAATTATGGGATTTCTTCTATTTAACCCTACAGAATACCATTAAACATTAAATTATTATATGTTATTATATAGTTTTATGAATTTAATAATAATATTTATAAGTCAATAAATCTTGGAAAATTTCTAAACACTCCAAGTATATTATAAAGATTTTAGAAATAATTGGAACATTAATTTGAATCATAAAAGTCAATATAAAATCATGGAAACCATAAAGCTTCTTAAGCCTTGCTAGGGTTGAATTTTTGAGAATGGTCAAACCAGCCCATGAAACCTATACCAATAAAAAGGTTATGAAAAACCAAGAAGATTGATAAAAAGAACGTCAAAAACGGATCATCCTAGCCAAAGTTATGGAGAAATGAAGTTTAGAGCCAAAATTTTGAAGAAAGCTGACGTGTCCAAATCCTGCTGACTCATCTGCGCACCTCGGGAAGCGTGCCACGTCAACCTAGCCGGATTCCTCTAAAATTTGGCTAAGTCGTCTAGCAACCTTCAAAACTTTGCCCTAACTTGTGACACCGATATCTCTCTCGTCTTTGAGAATTTTTAAGTGTCGTCTTCTCTATTCTCTTCTCCTACAATTCCTCCTTCCAACCATAACTCATACACAACCTAACTCTTTCTACATTGACGGAAAATTTGATCTGAAGTAGCTCCCTGAAACCGGCAACCCAGATTTCCAGAAAAACCGAATCGGTAAGGTAACTTCGTCTCGTCATAACTTCTTCGTGTCTCAGTCAAAATTCATGTTCTTTAGCTTGTTGTGTAGATCCATAATCCCTCTACAATCTTATGTTTACACCCAAGGCTAATTCCCAACCATGTGCAAGAATGAAGCGTCTAAAGTTCCCGTTTTGTCACGCACATAAAAAACATAGAGAGAAACGCAAGGTATAAACTTGTAACTTCGGGTTAGATTTCTTTCTGTATATTGCATATTAGATTAAGTTCTTGCTATCAATCTGTAGATCTATATCTTCTCTTTCGATTGAGCCAAATAACACGTCCTAAATCGATTTGTACTGTAATTTATATAGTTGCAAAGTTGGCTACCCGAACACTCATAAAGGTCAAAATTTTCCAGAAAACCCGAACTCAAATTCCTTCATTGGTGCAATTCCGGTGAGTTTCGATCTAATTGTTCCGTTGTTGCCATTCGAAATTTCATTACCGGTCAAACCCACGTTTCAATTTCATCTTATACGTGTTATATTAGGCGAATTTGTCAAATCGAGATCAAATTCAAAACTTAGAACCCTAACTTTGAACCCAGAATCGAAATCCATGCTCCATGCATCATAATTGATGAAAGTTATACCATTGTAGCCGGCTTTTGATTTTGCATCAAAGAAACAGAAATCAACGAATTTGGATCTGTAGATTGTGAGAAATCGGTGAAATAGTACTCGGTATTCAATTGTGTGTCTTTGATGAACTCGACGTTTCAGGGCCGTCCGATCGTAGTTAGATGGAACGGATGGCCGAGATTAAAACGTGGATAATTATTGATATATTAAGTTATAAAATTCCAGAAGAATAACCTTAACTTGTTGAATTTATTTAATGGCCTTCCCTAATGTATTTTGACACGAAATTTTAACCATAGATTCCTTAAAAAATATAGTTTATTATGATGTAAATTAATATGAGTTTTGAGTTTTTAAACGTAAGTTATAAGTTTTGAGTATTATAGATTTATTTAGATATTTAAAAGATATTTTTATGAAATAAAAATTTTATAATATGTCTGAAATATCATAGTTACTATATATTAAATTTGGGAATTTTTAGAGAAGAATAAATGGGTTTAAAAATTGTGTTTATGAACTTTTTAAGTTATCTTATAATATATGGTTTCTAATGTAACAAAAATTAAAGTATGGATGATTAATAAACTTTATAGGTTGAGAATAATATAATAAGACTAAACTAACATTAAATGCAGAATGTTAAGAAATATTTTTAAGTACAACTTTCAGTGAAATAAAAATTATATATACGTATATATAAAAGAAATAAAATAGTAACTTAGGTTAAAAAGGAGTTAAAATTTACACTTATATTAATTAATACTATATAGAAGCTAATATACTGAAATGAAGCAAAAGAAAATACTTTATAAAACATATATTGAATGTATATATATGTAGAAGTTAATAGAAATAATTTAAATACAATAAGCTACATCAAGGATGACTTAAATAAATTCTAATACAGGTACATGCATACACATTAAAATAAATAAAGGAAATAGATACCTATGGGAAATGTAATAAGAGGGGACATATTCGAGTAAACCTAGTTCATACGCAACAATCAAAACATTAAATGTTAATGTGACGTATAAGTGGACTGTTAGGAGAAATATAGATCCTAAACCTAATCATGTATTAAAGTAAAATTTATCCATTATAACTTAAGAGCTTAATTAAGTTAACCTTATGACTAAGGGTAAGTGATAAATAAATTAAATGTACCCTCAAGACATACAAATTCCATGGCGTAAATGGTTAAGTCAAACCTAGACTTAAATCGAGGTTGCACGTTCGAACCTCACAAACTCTTTTTAGGAAGTTTAATCAACTAACGAAAAGGTAAACACGGGCTTGGGCCATCCTACTAGGCCTAAGTCCATGAACTCCAAAAAGCCCACTTAAACAATTCAACGAGAGTTGGGTCACTCTCGGGATAAATCCTAAATCATTCCAAATTAAATGAAATGCGCCTAACAAAATATTTAATTAACAAAATCTTGCCAAATCTTTGTGAGAGAATAATGGTAACTGAAACTATAAATCAGTAAGAGTAGAAGACGTTTAGTTTATAAGTTCCTTAACTAATCAATAATTGGAACACCTAATTATAAGGTTATGGTGGGGGATCACTCATTCGAGTTAGTTACTGCTCTTCACATACCAGGTATGATTTCTCGTACTCAGAGACTTTACTAACGGACTTTATGGAATGTTTGGAAAATGCCAACTGATCTTGAATGGATTTCAAAAGGGAACTGTGTGTGACTAACTCAGCTTGATGTGACTAACTGAGTAGTCTTGAATATGAAACTTACATGGTTATTGGTTACTCCTATCTAGTTGTTCCATTAGATCGCCTAGGGTTTACGCTTCTGCACTCTGTAGGACTGAGTGTTTGGTATTGCACTTGTGCAGTTAATGATCTAGTGGGGTAACTGGGAATATAGGAAAATATCTGGTATTGGTAAATTCTCCCTTTGGACTATGGGTATTGTTTCATCCATGACTCGAGTTTGATCAGCCTTATTGGGAATGGGTTCTTTCTATTAGATTAATTGCTGAGGGTTTACGCCTCTGCAGTCTGTAGGACTGAGTGTTTTGGTATTGCCCTTATGCAGTTAATAGTCTAGTGGGAATATGGGAAAATGTCAATCTTGGTACTGAGTATGGATTCTTTCTATTAAGTGGTGCACACACTTTTCACCGATGACTGAGAACGGGTCGGTGGCAGCGGAGGTCTGCTATACCTCGTCCATATGGACAACTGATAGCGGAGGTCTGTTTACCTCGTCCTTGTGACAACCGACTGGCGGTGGGGGCTATCTCTCTCAATAGGTTTTATTCCACTCTTGAGTTATGGGTTCTTGGATCTCTTCTTTCATCCCTAGTCCTTGTGACTACTTGGGTCTTTCTACTCCTAATTGGAACTGAATTCAACACAAGCAATGGATATTCACTAACTTATGATGTGATTTCTTTTAATTGACTAACTTTATCTTTCTGTTATTTGTCTCTTTTCTAACTTGTTATTTGACTTGGTGATTTAAAGTGCCTGTTCCTCTGTGTTGTTTTTAAGTGTTTGTCTTCAAGTTATTATTTATTAAAGAGTTATGTTTGGAGTTTGTTTAGGAGAATCATACCAGTTCCATTCCAGGGAACTGACTCACCCCTCTCGGGGTGGGCTGCTTGGTTTCATCTTGCAGGTACGAGTTGATATACAGGTGGCCACGAAGAGAATAAGTGATTGGAATGGGATTAGGTTTGTGGAGAGTTTAATGTATTTATTACTATTATGTTTACGTTAAGTTTTCTTGAGGTTCAGACCGTTAGCTTTTGTAATTTATAAGTGTAATGGTGAGGTTTGGTGTCAGGTGTTGGAACCCGATGATCTGTAAACACCATAGTATTTTATTTTCCGCTGCATTCTGTTTAATAGGGGCATTACAGAAATTTGTATCAGAGCGTAGTTACGCTCTGAACGCCGAGAAAACAAGCCGAGCGAAATACTTAGATTATAGGTGCACTTAAAACTGGGGAACTGGGGTAGAATTGAGAAAGTGAGAATTCCAGAAAGGCGCGTGACCCTTACCCCATACTTACTTTACTACTTACACTTTACTTCACGTACCTACAAACCGTCCCTAAAACGTTATAAACAATTCATACTTTACTACATAAAATATCTAGACTCAACAACACACCTCTAAGTAATAAAAACCTGTTATCACCAGCTAAAATGTCACGAAGAGGAGGAAGAGAAGCAGGTCCCTCAGGAGGCTATGGACCCGACGCTGTCACCCCAGAGGTCATAGCGCAGATTATGACGGCTGCACTGGCTCAACAACAGGCTCAAGTTCAACAACCACCACGGCCACCACCTAACGGTCCCCGGGAGTTCAACTGGCTGAAGGCAGTCAACGACCTTCGTCCCCCAGTCTACGAAGGCCAGGCAGAACCGAAGGCCTTGGAGAAGTACATCGACGAGATGCAGAAAGCGTTCACCTCTCTACACGTTCCAGCGAATCACCAGGTGGACATAGCGGCCTACTTCCTTCAGGGACCCGCACATCGAAGGTGGCAGACCGCCAAAGCTGAGCTGACTGCCCAGGCGGACTTCGACTTCCCAGCCTTCCTGGTGGCCCTGAGAGCCAAGTTCTATTCATCCTACCTACAGAAGAGGATGAGGAGTGAGTTCGAGCAGCTGAAGCAACAGACTTCCTCTGTTGCTGAATATTATAATAAATTTGTGGAGTTACTTGCTGTTATTGGAGAGGGAGCTTACGCTCCAAAGTATCTGGTGGACAAATTCCATACCGGCTTGAACTTCAGGATCATGACTATGATCGGTTCCACCAGAGGGATGACCTTACAGATATGGAACATGATTTAGAATTTCTGGTAGGCAAAGATTTCCCCACTAACACATATTGTCACGACAGGAACTAGCTGATGATGCGAATGACTGTGAGACCACCATTGCCTACCAGGACCGGTGCTAGGCAAGAGGAAGGAAGATGGTGGAAGAGGGAATGGAGGAAACTCTTCCAAGAATCATGAAAAGAAAGGAAAATTTTTCAAGGGAGGGAACTAGAAAGCCATTGTCTCTTATCATGCTGATGCTAAGCCTCTCCGCTCCCAGCCACTTAGAGGTGAGATAAATTAGAATCTCCAATGTGGTTACATTTTGCTATCACGTTACTAACCTCGAACTGAAACAGGAAACCAACCTGTAAGAAGGTACTTCTGTAGGAAGTGCGAGCGGGACCACCCAGGCATGGAGTGTGATGGAACCCTGGTGACGTGTCACTATTGTGGCAGGAAGGGGCACAGAATCTTCGAGTGCTTCTCGAACCCGAATTCCAGGGACTACAAGCCACGTACCGGGTCAGCGACTAGAGCCCCAGCTACTAAGACTAATGGAGGAGGAGGTAGAGGTGGCACAAGAGGTGCTGCACCATCTACCAACCGCCCTGTCCAGAACTATTCACAGAGGCCGGGACAGAACTACCCTCAAAGGCCAGGCAAGGCACCGACTCTCAACCTGGTTTTAATACCCCAGATCTAAAAATCATGATTTAATTACTCTAATACGATTATTAAAGGCCTAATGGTACCTAAAGATTATTGGTAAGGGAGATAAAACCAAAAGAAAAGAGAAAATGCGTAAAACGCGAAAAACACGCATTAAAAAGTATAAGAGATATATGATCTCGTTAGGGTCCGAGATGGATTCCTAAGGCTTAGTTAGGCCTAATTAGTATACGGAGTGATTCCCGAAGAAAACGGATCCAAATAATGGATTAAAACGCTAACGGAGTTTTAAAGCACGTTTTTCGAGAAAACCCGAAAACGTGACTTTAAGTGGTCAAACGGACCCGTAAAAATTATGGTTGATTATATAACTGTAATTAAGTATTAATGGAAGTTTAATAACCATTAAAAATAAGGAAACGAGAAAAATATGAAAAGCGGGCCTGGTTAGTGAATAGTGCCAAACCGGGTAAAATAACGAGCGTAATCTGTAAAAAAATGAAAACGCTCCAGCTCACTAATAATGTGGGACCGGTTTTTAATTGGTACCCACACTCACTTAAATAAACAAGCTAGTTTTATTTAGTCACAAAAGGACAAAAACAATAAAGTAAGAGGGAATAGTTAAAAGGGGTATTAGTACTCTCTCTCACCTTCTCTTCCCCCTCACTCACGATTTTCCTCCTACCAAATTGTGCTCCTTCTTCCTCTACCTCTGTTCAATGGCGATTTCACAAGTGAGCAAGCAGCTCCATCTTCTTCCTCCTCTATCTTACTCATTTCTTCACCAAATCACACAAAAACACCACCGTTAGATTCGTATCGGTAAGGGCTACGTTTTCCACCCAACAAAAGCTTGATATCTCCATCTTCACTTCCATGGATGTTGGGCCTTTTGAAGCTTAAAAGGGTTCTTTCGACTCTCCTTCATCTCCTTGATGCCTTAAGGTAATTATAAGCAAGAGTTTTACTCATCTCTAGCAAGTTCTTGCAATTTAGGAAATTTTCCCCACGTTGAAAATTTTCCTTCCATTTCAGTTGGCTTCTCCTTGTTCTTGTGGGGTGTTGGAAACTTCTTCAATTGATTTCCAAGCTATCCTTTTGGACATTCTAAGGTAATACCTAAGTTAAGCTTTGAAAACTAGCTCCTTAAAATACTAGGTTGTGTGGAAGGTTGAACTAAATTGATTGTTGTTATGTGTGATGGATATGGCTGTAACTAGCAATCCATAATCCTTTGTGAGGTGTGGAAAAATAAGAGTAAGAGGGACAAGAGAAAGTAGAAGAAGAGGAGTAAAAACCGAAGATAATCAAGGTAATGGGCTCACCTTGTGTTGGTTTAGTTTGTCTCGAAAAATATATGTTGGAGTTGAATTAATGATCTTGAACTGGTATAGTCAAGATACTACAATGTTGTTGGTTTAATGAGAGTGTTTTAATGTGTTTAGATGTGCAAATAAGCTTAGAAACTAAGCTAGTTCATATATGTGAACAAATGGGAATTTGATGTGGTTATTGATGTCTAAACCAAACAGGGGTGAAGGGTGTATATGAGTTGATTCATTGTGGTGAATATGCTAAAGAAGTAGGCAAGTGCTTGTCAAAATTTCTTTGGAGATATGAACTTGAGTGTTTCATTTAATGGAAGAAACTAGGTGTGTTTAAGAGTGTTAAGTGAGTTGTAAGGGTTTGGAAAACCAAACTATGGAGAAGAGTGTGTTAGCAGCGGAAATAATGTCATTTGGGTGCTAGGAATGACATTAGTGAGTGAAGTATGAATGGTAAAAAGAGGGAACTAAATCTGTTACAAGAACTAATAAGAACTAGGAAACTAGTTTTGAAAATATAAGTGAATTTGAGTGAAATAACCAAGAGTTAGTGAGAGGACTTGGTGGTTGGATTAAGGTGGCTTAGAAGGGTAATTACGCGCTAAAACATGTAGATTATAAGTGGGAAAGATTGGAAAATCAATGGTGAAAGAATGAGGTTGTAACAGATTTGTAAAATACCAAATCTATAAAATCTGCAACAGGGTCCGGAACCTAGGTCCAGGACCATGTTCCGGACCACCCCCTAAAATACCCCTGAGAGTTTCCAGTTTGATAGGTCCGGGACTTAAGTCCCTGCCCATGTCCCGGACCACCCTTACATTTAGGCCGAGAGTTGCTGCAAGCAGCTGGTCCGGGACTTGCTCTAGGTACAAGGTCCTGGACCATAGTGAATTTTCAGCCGAGAGTTACCAAGTGAATTGGTCCGGGACTTAGGGTAAGGACCAAGTCCCGGACCACCCCTAGAATCCTACAGAAAGTGTTTTAAAGGTTTCTAATGATGGGGGTTTGAATGTTAATGATGTTATAAGATGTTAAGGCCTTGTTGGTGACATGTAAAGGCCCTAGGAAGTGTAAGAAAGTGTTGGAAGTAATTGAGAAGTGAGAACTCAAATTAACAAGAGTAAAACCGTGATAACGGGATAACGGGGTAAGTACGGGGAGTAGCGTTTTTATTATGTACCGTATGAGCCTGGTATTAATAATAATGTTTGAAACATTACCAGAGAATCGTGCGTGCCCCGAGCATGGTGAGATGACACGGTAAAAGTAAAAACCTCGGTGAAAGGTATGATTTTCTCATACTCCGCGTGCTAACCGAGTTACGTTGATTTGTGTGTTTGTGTGCCGGCTTAATCAAGATTAAAGCATGAAAATAATCCATTGTTGATTATGTATGTTTTGTTGTATGTTAAATGAGCTAACATAGTTGTATGTCGGTGTGGTCTAACATATTGTAAAGACCGACTCATAGTGAGTAACGTTTGGCTAGAGACCATAGATTGGGTCGATGCTTATGATAACGAAAACGTGCAAACACACAAATTATCCGTTAAAGTATAACGATAACGCAAACATATGAACTCCCTAGAATGTGAGGAGATGTACGGGTTGAGTAACTACCCCGATAACGGTTAGTAAACCCCATAATGACACAATCCACGAAACAAATGAGAGTGGAAAGATAAGTAAACCTACTTCAAGAGGACTAAAGATAGTTCGAAGATGTGAACTAGTAAGAAGGTAAAAGAGGGACCTAAGGGATTAGTAGCTCCCTGAGACATGGTCGACCTCCTATATGAGGATTTTAACCCAATATAAGAAAGATAACCGAAGTATGAGTAGTGAAGTATGGGGTAACTCTTAAAACCTAAGATTAACCGAACTGTTGAGTATTGTTACCAAAGTCATTAGAAACATCGAGAGTGATGCTTCTAGACTAAAACACATAATATTATTATAACTCCGAGAGAGGAGTGTATGGGAATGTAAGTAGTCCGAGAGTAGTCGGACCTAAGTAAAAAGAGATAGGAACTAAGAGAGAGTTCCGTGAGCTAGTTGAACCTTCCCACCATGCTAGACCCAGAGTAGGGTCGAAACCGGGGAAGTAAGACTATGCTCGTGAGCCATGAGTTTTGGCCTAGTATGTATTAAGAGTAACAAGCGTGACGTAGGAGACCTGTAGTGTCTCGAGAATCTACAAGAGCTTGAGTATAATTAACCCAAGTGTGTGGGTGAGATAATGAGTATAAATAACCCAAGAGTGTGGGTGAGATAATGAGTATAAATAACCCAAGAGTATGGGTGAGATAATGAGTATAAGTAACCCGAGAGAATGAGTGAGTATAGTACGAGTAGCCCAAGAGAATGTGTGTGTATATGAATAAGTAACTCGAGAGAGCGGGTGAGTTATTGAATGAATAACCATGGCATAGTGAGGTATAACCCTCATGGCCTAAGAGTAATTGATACGACTAACAACTTTGCTATGTTAGTTAGGGATTGTATCCCATGATTGATTGTCGAATCCTTGTGTAGTGTACATATATAATGTATTACTATATGCATGTTGGTTTAATTCTAATGAACTCCATGCTCTCGACAAAAGTAGTCGGCGTACCCCGGTTAGCGCTCGAGGTATGCGAATTTCATATGCAACGTTAAGCTGAGCCCCTAGGGGCAACGTTTTTATTTTTCAGGTACATCGAAGATGTTACCGTTCGAGAGTAGGACGGGTTGGTGGTGGGCTGCATGGGTAGTTAGATTTAATTACTTATGTATTGAAAGAGGTGTAAGACCGAATATGTTGTTGGCATCCATATATTGTAGACTCGGTATAGTAAAGAAGTGATTTGAGTATTGTATTTGTATTGTGTACTCGGTTGTTCCAGTTCATCAGACCGTTACGTTATGCATGATAGGCCTGGTTAGCCATATGGGTGGCTAACAGCGTTGTTTCACCCCTCTGTTGTAATTAGAGTTCCATTGCGTGAGTAAGAGCATTTAGTGACAGTTGAAGAGGTAATGACGAGATTAACGGTTGGGGTGTTACAAAAATGGTATCAGAGCGAAGTATCGCTCTGATGACTGGAAATACCGAGCTTAGGAAATACCGATTTAGGAATTAGAGACTTAGGGCTAAGGGTAGAGTGGTAGCGTGAGAGATGCGCTAGTTAAGAACTTCCAGAAAGATCTGGACACCTACAATACCAAACCGGCCCTCCACAACCCCCGTATTAAAAGCTTGGGAAAGAACGCCAGAGAGACGGGGAAACCCGATCTGGCACTTATTTAATATTTCAATATGAACCAGAACCTGTCAAGCGGTAGGTCCCGAGAACCAGAAACCCCAGAGACGGATCCCGCTGGAATGACAATAACCACACTCAATGGCGAGATGTCGAAACATCCTATTCCAAGGAGACCAGAATCTGTGGCAGCTTAGGGCAACATGATTAGCAGTCGCGAGAACCTAGCTGGCCGAGCGGCAGCAAGAAGCAAAGCACCAACAGTGCAACAAGGCAGAATCGTGAGAAGTCACGAGAACCGGGACACGAGTCTACGGACCGCTATAGTTAAATAATACCACAAACGGTATATTAATCGACTAAGAATCTAGTCAGAAGTAGATACACCCACCCTGCCACACCCAAAGAGGTTGCAATACTTAACTGATATAGCTTAGATAGCTACGAGCACAACTACTGGATATACCCGAATAGGACTACAAAAGTAGTGCCTAAATGAGTTAAATCTCGGTAACCATAGTGAAAACGCGGGAACGAGCAACGAGGTAGAACACAGTACTAAGTAATTAAGGAACTCCGAGAGTGGAGAAGCACCTAAATGAATGACAGTCTTGTCAAGATGAGTGAGAAGCAGCTCTAAGGAGTAGTTACCCAACTAAAGGATCAAGGAAGAGCCGACAAGGCTACAAAATACAATGTGAACGATACCGTGACCGGTATGAGTTAACCTGAAAACCGCCTGTACCGCGCACTTGCCACGGGAAGTGCAGTAAAAACGGGACTATTAAGAAGAGCTTTAACTAGCTACCAGTACTTAGCAAAGTACGAAGATGGCGAGAGGAGCCAATATAGCACCACAAACCCTAATAATTCTGAAACGAGACCATAGAAAGGCCGAACGGCCTAACCATCGTATTAGAACATACTGGTCAGCGAGAAGCTAGACCTGGTAAGCAGTAACCGGCATTGAAGTGCCATGAAGATTTTACTTTCAAGACTCAAACTTTTATTTTCAAACACAAAATTTTCCAAAACCCCCAAATTTTAAAATCAAACCAGAGGAATCACAGTAAGGCGTTATAGGTGTATATAAGAGGAGCTGGCACAGAACACTTCACTTAGGTGTGCGACCGACACTATAAGTTTACACAAATGAGACATGGGACGACCGCACTCCGAAGGAGCTTGCGTGCCTGACAGACCAATTATGAGTTAGTCGGGTAAGTGGTAATGTATCAACAAGATACTCCATGTATGTATACAAGTAGAGTACGGAACACGGGAAGTAGCCCACTCCATACTACGGACGAAAGAGCCAATTCAAACCAAGATAGTTGGACACCTCGAATGACCGAAGAACACAGAGAAGCTTACAAAGCGAAAGGAGTCAAGAACCCATTCCAAGGAGATGACTAACGATTAAAAGTGCGAGAAGCACAGAGTATTAAGTACAGACATTGGATATGTCTCAGGGAATACATAATAACTGGAATGAATACCAGCGTAAGCAATACGTCGAATGCCTAAAATGAATATGTTAATGTTCGATAAACGGGATAAAATTCCTATAGTATACTTCACTGAAGAGAATGACGACCTGACCATGAAGATAAAGGAAAAGAATCAATGGTCTACCCACTAACGGGAGACGTTACAACCCTACATGGGATAATTCAATATATTTATAACCACAAGGCGGAGTAGGGAACTGAACGTACCCATGAGTTCAAGCCAGATGTAATGGCGTAACTTAGTAACACCCAGGAGCAATCCGTGAAGGGTGCCGGAATCAACAGTAGTTGAACGAAGTATCGTGTTGAGAACACTAATGTTTAGGCGAACACGCGGGCAGAACCCGAAGGGATCCCGCGTAACACGGGATACCCTAAATTGCCAGAAGGCATGAATTAATATCAAAATACTTAAAAGGCCTTCCATGTACGGAAGTGTGGTGAGACAATCATACCAAAGAGCCCAGCAATACCTCCAAACCATTTAATGGTATACGGAGAAGAAGAAACTGTATAAACAGCCGCACAGAGCATGGCTCGAGGCAAGGTGGCTTGTAAGCCGATAGAACTAACTACAAACTGTAGAATTAAACATTGCAAACCTATGCATAAGGCATAAGAAGAAATCGTGGAAAATGAACCACTACTTTAGAGTGGGGATACCACTTGTTATTGTGGGGCTATGGAGTGGCAATTGCGTGAATCCTCCAGAGAAGGGCTACACATAAGAATGCAATGCGAAACCACTAGGGCGGCGTGGTGATACTTGAGCATTTGTATATTGCCAAGGAGTATATGAACACAAAACAAAGACAGTGTATAGAAAGGCTTTGATAGCAGTGGAAGGAAACCGAGAGAGTAATCGTGAGTAGTAGACACACTGTTTGTGTGCAATATGAATTGTAGAGTAAACAATGCGCAAGAAGCGCAGAGAGATTCAAAAGAGTAGCATATTTCATTGAGCCAAGTGAATGGCAAGCCATAGTATAAATGGCGGAAGTATATGAGCGAAGCTAAAGTAGTAGCGGAAGCCATATAAGCGAATGCTATAATGAGTAAGAACATGGTACGCAGTAAGCGACCATTGTAAGAGTATAATCAGATAATGATATGAAGCTGATGAGAAAATGTGGTAAAGGAGACATTCATTCCTATCTCATGAGAGATTTACTGTCAAGGGTTTACGCTTCTGCACTCTGTATGGCTGAGTGTTTTGGTATTGCACTTGTGCGGTAATGATCGAGTGGGAGAGCCAGGAATTGAGAGATGTCAACGAAGCCTGTTGAGTGAGAATCTAGTGAAATAACCGTGTGGCCATTGGCCAAGGATGCACCAAGAACGTGGGCCATAACCCACAGGTCCCAGGACCGATGGATGGTAAATGCACAGTAGTATGAATGAAGAATTCTTGTGTAGGAACAAGTAAACAAACATGTAATTATTGAGGAAGCACTACATACTATAGTAGCTTGACCTCAACCGACAATAAGTCGGGAATAGTAAGTGAATAATAACGAAGGTATACAGAGTTATACAAAATAGATTTCCCAAAACTGGAGAGAAAATCTATAACTTATCGAATTCGCATACGGTAAGAGATACCTAGCGACGATTGAGAACCTTTATTCCCAAGACACAAAGGGATAAAAGGGAGTGGATTAATACATTGAGAATACAAAGGGCGAATTAAGCTCTATTTATCAGGTCACACAGCAGAAGACTTGTGGACTGTAATTCAAAGTTAAGTATACATGGCAAAACATGAGTAATGGCTAATCATAAACCCTTGAAGCCTTAGAGGCTAGAAAGACCGAAACCGGTTATGAGTTAATTAACCGCATTGAAGTTAAAACACTTCATGATACTCGAATTAGTGAACCAATGTTCAGTGATAACATATGGTCGATTACGCGGGCGTAACCCCTTTTAAGGGGTAGGGCGAGAAACCGCTTAGAGTATGTTCTACGTATAGGTGCGTAAACTACTATATGCATAGTACAAAAGGAATTGTTTTGATGATTGGAACTTATGTTACATAAACATATGTACCCATTCATTGTGTAATTATGATTAATGTGCATGAGAGATGCAAGTAATGAGTATATAATATTTATGAAAGAGGAATAGAGAGACTCCTAGGGAATGAGAATCCCTATAGTATATGTCTAGTGAGATTAGACATGAGACATAATGAGTATGAATCGGTATGAAACCGATGTGTAACCTTGTAGGGGGTGAGTTCCCTAGATGAGCTTGTTTGAGAATGATTGATGGAGTGAGTTCCATCCTCTGGAGTTGTATATGGTATGTTTTAAATTGAGTAACAATTTAACTAATGAGGCCATAAGTATGTAATGCCTAGGCAAGGTAAGTGAAACAAATAGAGAATAATGGATGACTTAAGTTCCATGATAAAAATAAGTTAAAATGAATTGTTTTATGAATACGACTAGAAGGAGTAAAAGATAGAAACTGAAAATGTTTGACTATCTGCTTGTTTGAAACTGACGTGGGAGGTAGAACTTGAACTTGATCTGCTAGCGATCAAGGGAAACCGAACACATATTGGGGTGGAAGGATAGTTCAACACTGATGCTGATCACATCAGGGTTGGATGATTCTTGAAGCTTCCTATAAGTGGTCACAAGTAATCACGCTAAGAAAAGAGGCAACTACCATAAATTGGACTTGGAGTTGTGTGATTTTAAAAAGAATTTTCAAACAGAATTTGGAAAAGGATTTTCTTCAAGTATGAAGATGGAAATGAAAACAGGTTTTGAAACCGCTATCACTCGCCGATGGCTGAGCCTTAAGTCTTGATGACCGGTAGAACGGTGGGCGTGTATTAGTTTTGAAACCATTGCACCGTACATGCGGCGGTCCTAAGTGACCGGTGGGGCGGTGACGGGGGCGGTGACAGTGTGTGGTTTTCCAAAGGCAGCGGGACGGGGAGAGTACCCTGAGACGATCCTGTGTTGAGTGAGTCAACCAGAGTGCCTGAGGATATTTATACGTGGAACGTTTTGATCAGAACCGAAGGGACCGTGGGCCAGAGAGAGTAAGTGCCCATTTTTTCATGAAACGGCCTTGAACCAGAAAGAGTAAGTGTTCAACGTGACCGTACCTGAGGGATCAGTAGTTATTACTCAATATGGATTCGAGGTTATACATGTATTATAACCTTGGCATAGCGTGCCCATGAGAGTAACGATATAAGATTCACCAACTTTGAGGACAAAGTTCCCAAGGGGGGTAGATTTAATACCCCGGATCTAAAAATCATGATTTAATTACTCTAATATGATTTTTAAAGGCCTAATGGTCCCTAAAGAGTATTGGTAAGGGAGATAAAACCAAAAGAAAGAGAAAATGCGTCAAACGCGAAAAAGCTAAAACGCGCATTAAATAAGTATAAGAGATATATGATCTCGTTAGGGTCCGAGATGGATTCCTAAGGCTTAGTTAGGCCTAATTAGTATACGGGAGTGATTCCCGAAGAAAACAGATCCAAATAATGGATTAAATCGCTAACGGAGTTTTAAAGCACATTTTTCGAGAAAACCCGAAAACGTGACTTTAAGTGGTCAAACGGACCCGTAAAAATTATGGTTGATTATATAACTGTAATTAAGTATTAATGGAAGTTTAATAACCATTAAAAATAAGGAAACGAGAAAAATGCGAAAAACGGGCCCAGTTAGTGAATAGTGCCAAACCGGGTAAAATAACGAGCGTAATCTGTAAAAAAATGAAAAACGCTCCAGCTCACTAATAATGTGGGACCGGTTTTTAATTGGTACACACACTCAATTAAATAAACAAGCTAGTTTTATTTAGTCACAAAAGGACAAAAACAATGAAGTAAGAGGGAATAGTTAAAAGGGGTATTAGTACTCTCTCTTACTTTCTCTTCCCCCTCACTCACGATTTTCCTCCTTCCAAATTGATCTCCTTCTTCCTCTACCTATGTTCAATGGCGATTTCACAAGTGAGCAAGCAGCTCCATTTTATTCCTCCTCTATCTTACTCATTTCTTCACCAAATCACACAAAAACACCACCGTTAGATTCGTATCGGTAAGGGCTACGTTTTCCACCCAAGAAAAGCTTGATATCTCCATCTTCACTTCCATGATGTTGGGCCTTTTGAAGCTTAAAAGGGTTCTTTCGACTCTCCTTCACCTCCTTGATGCCTTAAGATAATTATAAGCAAGAGTTTTACTCATCTCTAGCAAGTTCTTGCAATTTGGGAAATTTTCCCCACGTTGAAAATTTTCTTCCATTTCAGTCAGCTTCTCCTTGTTCTTGTGGTGTGTTGGAAACTTCTTCAATTGATTGCCAAGCTATCCTTTTGGACATTCTAAGGTAATACCTAAGTTAAGCTTTGAAAACTAGCTCCTTAAAATACTAGGTTGTGAGGAAGGTTGAACTAAATTGATTGTTGTTATGTGTGTGATGGATATGGTTGTAACTAGCAATCCATAATCCTTTGTGAGGTATGGAAACAAGAAGAGTAAGAGGGAACAAGAGAAAGTAGAAGAAGAGGAGTAAAAATCGAAGATAATCAAGGTAATGGGCTCACCTTGTGTTGGTTTAGTTTGTCTCGAAAAATATATGTTGGTGTTGAATTAATGATCTTGTACTGGTATAGTCAAGATACTACAATGTTGTTGGTTGAATGAGAGTGTTTTAATGTGTTTAGGTGTGCAAATAAGCTTAGAAACTAAGCTAGTTCATATATGTGAACAAATGGGAATTTGATGTGGTTATTGATGTCTAAACCAAACAGGGGTGAAGGGGTGTATATGAGTTGATTCATTGTGGTGAATATGCTAAAGAAGTAGGCAAGTGCTGTCAAAATTTCCTTGGAGATATGAACTTGAGTGTTCATTTAATGGAAGAAACTAGGTGTGTTTAAGAGGTGTTAAGTGAGTAGTAAGGGTTGGAAAACCAAACTATGGAGAAGAGTGTGTTAGCAGCGGAAATAATGTCATTTGGGTGCTAGGAATGGCATTAGTGAGTGAAGTATGAACGGTAAAAAGAGGGAACTAAATCTGTTACAAGAAGTAAGAACTAGGAAACTAGTTATGAAAATATAAGTGAATTTGAGTGAAATAACCAAGAGTTAGTGAGAGGACTTGGTGGTTGGATTAAGGTGGTTTAGAAGGGTAATTAAGTGCTAAATCATGTAGATTATAAGTAGGAAAGATTGGAAAATTAATGGTGAAAGAATGAGGTTGTAACAGATTTGGAAAATGCCAAATCTGTAAAATCTGCAACAGGGTCCGGAACCTAGGTCCAGGACCATGTTTGGACCACCCCCTAAAATACCCCCGAGAGTTTCCAGTTTGATAGGTCCGGGACTTAAGTCCCTGCCCATGTCCCGGACCACCCATACATTTAGGCCGAGAGTTGCTGCAAGCAGCTGGTCCGGGACTTGCCTAGGTACAAGGTCCCGGACCATAGTGAATTTTCAGCCGAGAGTTACCAAGTGAATTGGTCGGGACTTAGGGTAAGGACCAAGTCCCGGACCACCCCTAGAATCCTACAGAAAGTGTTTAAAGGTTTTAACGATGGGGGTTTGAATGTTAATGATGTTATAAGATGTTAAGGCCTTGTTTTGGTGACATGTAAAGGCCCTAGGAAGTGTAAGAAAGTGTTGGAAGTAATTGAGAAGTGAGAACTCAAATTAACAAGAGTAAAACCGTGATAACGGGATAACGGGGTAAGTACGGGAGTAGCATTTTATTATGTACCATATGAGCCTGGTATTAATAATAATGTTTGAAACATTACCAGAGAATCGTGCGTGCCCCGAGCATGGTGTGATGACACGGTAAAAGTAAAAACCCCGGTGAAAGGTATGATTTTGTCATACTCCACGTGCTAACCGAGTTACGTTGATTTGGTGTTTGTGTGCCGGCGTAATCAAGATTAAAGCATGAAAATAATCCATTGTTTGATTATGTATGTTTTGTTGTATATTGAATGAGCTAACATACTTGTATGCCGGTGTGGTCTAACATAGAGTAAAGACCGACTCAAAGTGAGTAACGTTTGGCTAGAGACCATAGATTGGGTCGATGCTTATGTAACACCCCTTCCGCTAATACCGTCATTACCGTACCATACTCACCTTCGCAACAGATATTACTTACTCAACGGCGGGTGTACAATGCCGTTAGTCACCCACGTGACTAACAAGGCGAGTTACAGTTCTACATACTATCGGTCTGATGAATATGAACATACCGAGTACTCTACACAATACAATACTTCCCATTGCTTACTTACCCATAATTCAATTACAACGTCAATACATTACTATACCGAGTATACTACAATCCTTAAATTACCGATACAGCTTGGACTTCCAATTTCCCAATACATTACGAGTACAATCCCTTTTATACAACTACCCATGCTTACGTAGCAGTCCCCGTCCTACTCTCTCGAACGGTGGTCAGCTTCGAGTACCTGCACACTAAAAACGGTCCCCCTAGGGGGTCAGCTTACGCTGCATATGAAATTTGCATATACCGCGTGCTAACCGCGGTACGCCGACTACTTTAGGTCGGATATACATGGAGTTCATTTTACATGCATACCTACATACAATTACTACGCAATACATTCATCAATACTTACATACACATACAAGGTTCAATACTTGCCAAGGAAGACAATTCTATAGTCAAGCGTTCGTTCTAGTTATTTATTCAATACCCTTTCGTTGCGTTACTCATTACTCTATTCGTACTAGGTTCGATACTCGCTACTCTACTCATACTCACTCCTTACTCTTGCATACTCATCACTCCATGTTCAGTACCTTACTCGTACACGATCCTTACTCTGTACTTGTTACTATACTTGTGTATACTTGCTACTCAATACTCCATACTTACACATACATACTCAATATTCAATACTTACTCATACTTACTCGGTACTCGGTACTCATTACATACTCATACTCACTTCTTACTCAGTACTCATTACTTTACTCACTCATACGCAATACTCAATACTCATACTTTGGCCTCTGGGCGGAGTCATACACAAGACTCGCCACCGGACCTACAATACGAGGGCTATACGCTTAGCTCCTCAAATACTCAAATGCCCGCTTTTACCGAACTACTCAAATTCCCAACACTCTTCTCTCAGAGTACTTTACAATCTCATGGATTAGCCTAGGAGTGTCTCTCTCGATAACCTCCACTAGCTTAGGGAATTACCACGACTAGTATCCTCAGATTTAAGGGTTTCCCCAACGTATCGAATACTCTCATGTTCGGGACATACTTACATCAGTCGGATCCTCTCATTATGGGTCGACTAGTTGCTAAGGGGTTTGGAGATCCCTCATCATTCTTTACTACTCCCATGGTTCATATTTTGCACCAAGATTAATTCCTCTAATAGAGGTTACTTATATACTTCCACTACTTGTTATTTGTGGATTATTCATTTCGGTTCTCCTACCGTTATCGGAAGGTTTTACTCTCGTACTCTCTCTCACATTCTAGTGAGTTCATTGGTTTGTGTTATCGTTTATTGATTCGTTAGTTTAGTGCGTTGTTACGGTTCCATTAATTCACAACATGACTCTTGCTACAAGTCACTACACAATAAGACTCATCTATGAGTCGTACTACGCACTAAATGAAGCCACACAATCAATCAAGAAGGGTTAGCTCACACAACATACATCAAGACATACAATGAAGGCAATAAACCATTTTCATGCTTTAGTCTTGATTAGCCGGCACACAACACACAAATCAACGTAACTCGGTTAGCATACGGGGCATGAGAAAATCATACCTTTCACCGGAGTTAGCTCTACCATGTGTTCCCTCGTTCCTTGGTTCACACTCGTTCCACTGATAATGTTCCAACATTATTATTAATACTATACTCTTATGATACACAAATAATTACTACTCCCGTACTTACCTCGTTATCCCGGTGTACTTAATGTTCTCATACTCTCAACTTACTTGGTTACTTTTTATACTTGTTTTCCTACTCATATACTTACTTTCTTACCTTTACTACTTCATTTATAGCGTACTACTACATATATATGCATATATGTATATAGGCATATATATATATACATATGATTATGATAATCATATAATAAAAATATTATTATTATTATTATTATTTTTTGACTCGACCGAACTTGCAAGTTCGGTCGCAAGTCCGGTCGGTTCCAGTAACTCACATTACGGGAAAAATCTTCTGGTCCGACCGAACTTGCATGTCCGGTCGCAAGTCCGGTCCATTCCAGAAGGTTTCATTACGAAATTTTTCTGGCCGACCGAACTTGCAAGTCCGGTTGCAAGTTCGGTCCATTCCAGAAGGTTTCTGACGGGAGAATTTTCTGGTCCGACCGAACTTGCAAGTCCGGTCGCAAGTTCGGTCCATTCCAGAAGGTTTCCTGTCTTTGTAATTCTGGGCTCGACCGAACTTGCAAGTCCGGTCGCAAGTCCGGTCCGGCCTAGTACTTCAGTTTTAAAATCTGTTTTCAGTTCTATACTTTGCCCATTGTTTCCCTAATCTTCCTACATGTAATCCCACATGTTTTAGCACCATTTAGGCTTCCTAAAATACCTTAATTCATCCACCAAATCCATTACTAAATTCCTTTCCCATTCTCATATGAATTTACAATTTCCTCCCTTTCCATTCCTGCACACATAGCAGTTTTTGTTCCTCTTATGCTACAGGTTTTGAACCAACTTCTACCATTCAATACTCCTACTACCAATACCATACTAGCATCCTCATTGCATTATTTTCAGCTCAATCCTCCCCTTATCTAGCTCCTTTCCAAATCTGTTACAAAGGGGTTTACTACACTTAGGCTCTCCCAAACACCTAGTTCCTCTTAGTTTCTCCAATGCATTCTTATCACTTCTTGCTACAGATTTTTATATACTTTATCCTCATCCTCCAATTACCAATCCATGATCATTAAACATCTCTACTAACCCCAATGCACACCTTGGTTCTCCCCTTCACCAAGTCATTCTTAATACACAATTCCTACTAAATTTCGTCATAGTTCACCTACTTCCCTTACTTCCTCTGAAATACCCCGACCTTAAATATGGCGATTTAATATCCTAATAGGTATTTAAGAGCCTAATAATGATTAAGAAATATTGGTGAGGAAAATAAATCCAAAAGAAATAAAGAAACGCTTAAAAGCGAAAAAACGCTAAATAAGCGTTAAATAACCATAGGAGGTATGAAACCTCGGTTAGCGTATTACAAGGATTCTAAAGGCTTAATTAGGCCTAAATAATATATGGGAACAACCCCGAAGAAAATGGATCCTTAAAATAGATTAAAAACACTAATGAACATTAAAGCGCGTTTTTCGAGGTAACCGGGAAAACGTGACTTTAAGCGGGTCAGATAGACTCGTAAAACTTTTTGTCTACTAAATAATCATTAATAAATATTAGTGAGACTTTAGAACCAATAAAATCAATAAAACGAGAAATTGGTAAAAACTATCAAAAACGGGTAATTGTGGGGTGTAAACTGTAATAAGCACAAACTAGTGTGTCCATTTGGTAAATAAAATTTAAAAACCGATTGAGTATGTGTGTGTGTCTCGTGAGCATCATCCCATCTTTTTCAAATTAATTAAATACACTCACACTCACACACTAAAGGACAAGACTAATAAAGAAAGGGAAATAAAAGTACAAAAGTGACTAACACTCCCTCTCTCTCCAATTCCCTTACACACCCACGTACTCTCTCCCCTCTTTCTGACTTCTTCTCCCCCATGGAGCTCAACCATGGTGATTTCACAAAACCAAAGAGACACCCATCTTCCTCTCAATCTTTGACCACTCAATACTTGCCCAAAAATATAAAAATGGTACCGTTGGAATCCTCTCATCAAGGAGAACAATCTCCTCTTTCCAAAATTCGAAAACCTCACATTCCATCCATGGGTATTAGCCATTCGAAGGTTTGAAACCACCATTGGAAGCCCCTCTTTCATCTTGTTGGTTTAAGGTAAAAAGAAATCCGAAAACCTTCCATTTTTAGCTCCCATTTACATTATAAGAAATGCTAGTTTTGAACTCCTTGTTCTTGCTTGTCTAGCCGAATGTGGCTTCTTCTTGGAGCTGAGAAATTACCCTCTTGCTAGAGAAGAGCTTCATCTATCCATTGGAAGGTAATGTTTCATCTTCAAACATTAAACAAGTATGTAAACCCTAGCCTAGTTAAGGGTGAAATGCTAAACTAGTATTGTGTATGTATGGGTTGTAGAACTACTGATTTATAGAGCAAGAACAAGAAGAAAATAAAAGAAAAGGAAGAAAGAAAGAAGAAGAGGAAGGAAAAAATGAAGCAAACGTGAGGTAAGCCTCTGTACAGATTTTGTTTAACGTATAAGTAAGAGTAAGCATATTGTCTTAACAAATGTAAACCAATGTGACAGTGGGAAATGGATGAATGAATTAGTATTGATTGTTGATGAGTAAGAAACCTTTGAAACAAGTGACTGAGCTGCTCATGAATGGTAACGTTGGGGGTGCTGGTGTGAATATATATATGTTGAGCAGGGAAGTTGAGCTGTGGTAATGTGTGAGTAATTTGGTGTGTTTAGAATGCAGAATTATAGGCAAAGCTATGGCAAATTTTACCTAGGAACTAGAACACTTAAGAGTTGATGGAGAGTGGTAAGAATCTGTAATAGAAATGAGGGAAGAAGAGGGAACCGTAGCAGCAGTGTGGTAATTCTGCAATAGAAGGAAAACAAAGGTAGTAGAAGAGAGAAAAAAATGTAACAGAGGAGAATGGGAAGTTATCTGTAGAATGAGAGAAAGGATTTTGGTGATGGATTGAGGTAAGTTTAGATGTTGGTTTACGTATTAAAACCTGCAAAGAACATGTGGGAGTAAATGTAGAAGGAGGGGTAAAGATTAGACAAAGGAAGAGGAAGAGACAGAGCAGAAAAAAAAAAAACTGGTGATTCGTAACAGACCATTGTTGGTCCGGGACTTAGGCCTTGTATTAAGTCCCGGACCAACCATCTAAAACTACCCAAGAGTTGCAAATCATTAAGGGTCCGGGACTTACCTCTGGTATAAGGTCCCGGACCACTAGCCAATTCATTCGAGAGGTAAGTTGCTTCTGGTCTGGGACTACCTTATGTATAAGGTCCCGGACCATAACAAAAACCAATTCGAGAATTCCGATATGTGTTGGTCCGGGACTTAGGACCTGGACAAGGTCCCGGACCAACACCATAATCACCCGAGAGAAATTTTAATGGGTTATAAGTTAAGGCATTGTTTGGGTATAATTGTATAAGTTGCATAAGACTTAATTAATCATAATTAAGAGTCATTAGGAGTATACACAAGCAAGAATAAGAATGAGGAGTAAGTAAAGAATGGAAATGAAATTGTACAAGTAAGAATTAGTAAGTATGTAAAGTGGATGAGCTAAGGCAATTTGAAGGGCCTAGGTAGTGGTTAAACATGTGAGATTACATGTAAGAAGATTGGAGAAACAATGGGTAAGTATGGGACTGAAAACAGAAGTAAAATGCAAATACTGGGCCGGACCGAACTTGCGACCGGACTTGCAAGTTCGGTCGAGCCGAGATTTACAAAGACGGGAAAGCTTCTGGAATCGAACGGACTTGCAAGTTCGTGGGACAAGAAAAATTCTCCCGTCTGTAACCTACTGGAATCGACCGGACTTGCGACCGGACATGCAAGTTCGGTCGGCCAGAAAAATTTCCATCGAGCAAGCTACTGGAATGGACCGACCTTGCGACGGACTTGCAAGGTCGGTCGGGCTAAAATTTTTCTGTTAAGTAACTTACTGGAATGGACTGACCTTGGGACCGGACTTGCAAGGTCGGGGCCCTGGAATTTTCACCCGATCTAACCTACTGACTCGGACCGAACTTGCAAGGTCGGTCGCAAGTTCGGCGGGTCAAAACTTACAAAAAAAAAAAACTATAAGACTATGGTTAGTATATGTATGTATGTATATGTTATACCACCTTATACATAACGTTGATAATGGTAAGTAAACCATGTTAGTAATTAAAAAGTAAGTAAGTAAAATGTAAGTATAGGAATGTGAAGACCTAGTGAAAGTATGTTGAGTTAGGAAGCGTACGGGTAACCGAATTAAGTTAATGATAGTTAAATTAATTATTCGGTTGTATGTATATCATAGGATTTGAATTGTGAATACCGGAGGAACGTTGGGATACAAGTACAACGGTGAAAGGTATGATTTCTTCATGCTCTGTATCCTAACTGGTTACCCCGATTTGTGTGCTTATGTGATCACAATAAGATAAATGCACGAATCGGACTTATGTTGCACTTAACTGTGTTTGAACTATTTTGTTCTGGTTGTATCTTCTTGAACAATTAGTTTGTATTAATTCATGAAATGAATGAATGGAAATGAGAAGTATGTGTATGTATTATGTACTTGTGTATTGTATGTATGTATGGAGGTGAAGTACTGACTTCTACTAATTCCTAACAACCCAACTCCTAACTTGAGTAATGAGTAAACTGGAATGAGTAGAAGTCCGATATAGTTTCGGCCACGCGTGAGGATAAGGAAACACAAGAGGTTGGATCGAATCCTGGCTGTAATCTTTTCCATGGACCAATTCCCTTGAATGGGTAGCATCCTGGATTAGTGGGCCACCCTAAAGCCCGGTGGTGGGATTGTAGTAATCCCTGCCCGGAGGTCATACCGACTTAACTGGAAGTAAAGTATGTAAGAAGTAAGTATTGTATGTGTATTGGTCCTGACTATTGTAAGTCATTGACCGGAAGTAAAAGAGTATCGAACACCGATTAACCCGGGTGTGTAATGAAGCTAACTGGACCTTTGTATGTATTGGAGAATTGTATCTCCGTATTGCGTATTGAGTATGTAATAAGTATGTATTGTGTATGTGTACTCTGGAAGATGGTAAGTAAGCATTGGTTGACTTGTATTGTTTTCCAAGCAGGTATTGTACTGTACGTATGTATGTATACTTCGGGTAGTATTGCAGTATCGTGAATGAAAGCATGTATGAATGTATGTATGAATGTATGTATTGCAAAATGAATTGCATGTATTCGACCAAATGGTCAGCGTACCCTCGCTAGTACGCGGGGTATGCGGTTATCATATTCAGCGAAAGCTGACCCCCTCGGGGGAACATTTTTAGTGTGTAGGTACCGGAGCGAATACGGTCAAGGTAAGAGACCGGTGGCGCGCCTTGTAATAAAGTAAGTGTAGTTGTGAGGAATGGGCAGCAGATGACTCCTAGTGAGTGTGTATGAATTTGGGAGAAGTACTGTACTGATTTGGAACCTAGTAAACTCGGTATGCGTAGTGTATTATCTTGTACGGAATTGTGGAGTATTGTATTGAATGGAGTACGGTATTGAATGAGTAAAGCATCGAACGGAGTATTGTAGTACTCAGCATGTAATGAGAGCATGTATTGTATTAAGTAGTACTCGGATATTCCGGTCCATCAGACCGATGCTGTATGTAGCAGTAGTAGCCTGTTAGTCACGTGGGTGACTAACGGCATTGTATCACCCGATGTATGTAAGTATGTATCCGCTGCGTGACTCGGGAAGCACGAGGAGATTGGACGGTAATGATTGAATTAATTGTAGGGGTGTTACATCCTCAAATACACATCCTCTCATCAAATTCAACCTAAAGCTAGCCACACCCAACAAGGGTCCTACCAGCACACAAGGTTCGTACAAAAATTCAATACACTAACATTTCCTCAATTACAATACCAATACCTCATTACTTCCTCAAATAGCAATACTAATACAACATACACCATTCTTTTGGCTCTAAGGCCTACAAATCCACATTCGCCTCACAAATACCCAAATAACATTCACAACTACAATACTAGTACAATGGTTTAGGTTCTTTTATTTGTTTACCCATTCCCATTACACTAATGCATTAAATTAAGCATTGAGAAGGAGCTCTTACCTTGAGCTTATATTTTCCTTTTTTTTTCTTTTCCAATCCTCCTCTTCCTCTCTTTCTTGCACCAATCGGTCAAATGGGTATGGAGTTGTCAAACTCCATCCCAACACCCAAGAAACACAAAAATGCATTTTAATTATCCTTCTAAACACTTAGAGAATTCTAATTCATTAAAAAGGGCTTAGAGCACAAGTTAGGGTTTTACCTTTGGAGATCTTTGAGAGGGATTCTCACCCTTGAATCAAGAAGGGGGTCACTCCACCATTGGAGGGTTGAAACAATGCTCCAAAGCAAGAGAAAAAACAAGGTAAGAGAGAGAGGCAAAATCGGCCATACCAAAGAGATGGAGAAAAGTGAGGTCTTTCATGGAGATTTTTACCTTGTGGAAAGAGGAGACTCCAAGCTCCACAATGGTGTGCTTTTCTCTTCAAATGGGGAAAACCCATGGGGATGAAGTTGCTCATTTTCGGATTTTGAAAAGATATAAATGTAGAGCTTGAGGAGGGGAGTTCAAATATGTATTTTATTTTACATTTGGAGCTCAAATGGAGCTAGAGCATGAGGAGAAAGAAGAGAGGCCATGGGAGGTGTTGAAGCTTCTCAAAATCGCCAGCAGGGGGAGAATGAGAGAGAAATCAGTGGGGAAGGAGAAGGGTAGGAGAGAGATGAGGGAATGGAGGAAAGAGAGTATGTGAGTGCTTTTTGTACCTTAGTTACTTTTTGCTTTTTGATTTACTTATTTATTACTTGTGTGTGGTGTGTGAGAGGGCTGTTTACACCAGTAAAACCGGCCCCCACTGTTATACTAGCTGGAGTGTTTTTCATCTTTTACAGAAAACGCTCGTTTATTTACCCGGTTTAGGTACTATTCACTATCCGGGCCCGTTTTCCAGAATTTCTCGTTCCTTTAATTTTAATGGACATTAAGCTTCCATTAATGTTTATTTATAGTTACTTAATGAACTATAATTTTTACGGGTTCGTTTGACCACTTAAAATCACGTTTTCAGGTGTTCTCGAAAAACATGTGCTAAAGCTCTATTAGCGTTTTAATACATTATTCGGATCCGTTTTCTTCGGGAATCATTCCCATATACTAATTAGGCATTAATAAGCCTTTGGAATCCTTATAATACTCTAACCGAGGTCTCGTACCTCCTATGGTTATTTAACGCTTACTTTAGCGTTTTCCGCTTTCTAAGTGTTTCTCATTTCTTTTGGATTTATTTTCTTTACCAAAATTACTTAGGCACTATTAGGCCCTTAAATACCATATTAAAATTTTCTAATCACCATATTTAAGTTGTCGGGGTATTTCAATCTCCCTCCTTAAAGAACTTTGCCCTCAAAGTTGGTGAATCTAATACTGTTACTCGTACATATACTCTATGCTAAGGTTATGACCTCTACATATAACTTGTCAAACTCCAAATGTCTGACATGATGCATACTACGCATCCAAACAGCATGTCATTGCATGCATAGCAATCAAAAATATCCGTTTTACTTCTCTCCAAGGGGGTCCATCTGCAGACAATTAGGTACAATCCTCCCCCAATGGCGAGTGATCCCTCAGGTACCGGTCACGTTTGAACACTTACGCTTTCTGGTTCACGGCCGTCATGACTTGAGCACTTACACTTTCTGGCTCCACGGTCCTTTGGTTCTGATCAAATTCATTTGCACATATAGAGATCCTCAGGCACTTACTCATACTTTACTCATACTTACTCATACTTTACTCATACTTACTCATGCTTACTCGGGACTACGCTGCCCCAGTGCCTTTGGAAAAATACAAAACACACTGTCACCACACAAACGGTGTAGTGGTTTTAAACTACTCTACACTTCCACAGACTCAAAACTAGCTTCACCTCCTATGGTTTCGACCGGATACCCGTGCCTAGGCATGGAAGATCCACCAGCGCCCGTGGGAGCGGTTTTAAAACTGATCCTCATTCTCAAGTTTGAAGAAAACGTTGTACCAAATTAGTTTTGAAAATTCATTTTGAAAACTTTGCATACATCTCCCAATTTCAATTTATGATGATTATTCCTATTACTAGTGTTATTATTGCGGCCACTTAAGGGAGCTTCCAGAGTCCTTCAACCCCAATGTGATCAGCATTGGTGTTGAATTATCCTTCCACTCCAATTTGTGTTCGGCTTCCCTTGATCGCTAGTAAATCAAGTTCCACTTCCCACCGCAATACAAACAGACAACTCGTCAAACATCATTTCGTTTCTATCTTTTTAATCTTGCTACTCGTAATCATACACATACATTTTCCAATTTATATGATTCACTTACTTACTTACTAATCATCTCATCAACTATTACTATCATCTCCAACTACTATACTCAAGAAATTCATGGGTGTAATATCCCATTAATTTGCTATACCAAATTTATACTCATAAAATACATCGGTTGTATACCGATTTATACTCATTACATACATCGGTTCCAAACCGATTTATACTCCTCAAGTCTCCCATACATACTCATTCCTCATACTATTACCAATCGGGGTTCTCATTCCCCTGGAGTTTCTCTACTCCTTTTCCTATACTTGCTTCTCAAATTACCACAATTACACGATGAGTGAATAAAAATGTTTATGTAACATAAGTATCAACCATCAAAACGAATTCTCTTGCGCTATGCGCATTGTAGTTTACGCACCTATCACGTAAAACATACATTTCACGGTTTTCGCTCTACCCCCCTTAAAAGGGATTACGCCAACGTAATCTACCATGTGTCAACATTGGACATTGGTCAAAGGCATTTAGCCGTCATGGAGTGGTTCAGTTTCCATGCGGTCTATTATACAATGTTCCTTGATCAACGGGTCTTAACCGTACTATCGATTAGTCCCTGCATCAAGAATTTTCATCGGAGTTATTTAACTCTTAACGGGTTCGGTTCTAGGTGTATTTCACTTAAAATTCTGGGTCCACTAGCTTCTACTGCGCGACCCTGATAACTTGGGTTATTCGCCCTTCTTGTTATCTTAAATGTGCTATACAACACCTTTTTATCCCTCTTATTGTGGGAATTAGGTTTATTGACCAAGTGTGGTGTTCTCTTACCGTGCTCGAACTCGATGAGTTTTAGATTCATAACCAGCTCTCTGGCAATCTATATACATACTGTTGTGTTTGTAGTGATCATTCACTTGGTTTCTCCGACTTATTGTCGGTTGAGGTTAAGTCACTACTTAGTTGTAGTGCTTCCTCTACTATTAGTAGCTTCTGAATTATACTAGTTTCTCTGGTTCGGTGCAAGTGTTCTTTACTTGTGTGACCTTGCATTTTCTATGCGGCGGTCCATGTGACTTCCTTAAGTCTCCTTTCACCTTTATTCCAATGGAATTCACATCTTGTGATTGTTGGTGCTTCGCACTCCTCGTGCTCCTTTGGCCTTAGGCCGCACGGTTTGTTTCTAAGCTTTTGCTTAACTGGCTTATGCCATGTTTACTGGTGAAAGGAAGAATTACCATGATTTACATTTTCTCATATTCCTAGCTATCCACTCGATCATTAACTGCACAAGTGCAATACCAAAACACTCAGTCCTACAGAGTGCAGAGGCGTAAACTCTTGGCAGTAAATCTCTTATGTGATCGCAATAGGAATGGACGTTACTTCCTTTGTGAGGTGTTTCATCATTTAGTGTGGACTCCTGGCTTGTTGCCAGGTCTGTCCACCATCTTGTATTAACAACCCCATAGCATTGGGTGATTATTCGCATACGTTGGTCGCCTGCTGCGCCCCATGTTCTTACTGATTCCACAGTATTGGTTTACATGGCAACCACTGTTGCTAGTTTCAGCTCATGCATCTCTATCATTTATACAATGGTTCCCCATGTATTTGGCAAATACGGAATATAGTATTCCTTTATTTTTCCGAGCTCCCTGAGCATCATTGGTTCCTATAACTGGTTACTCCTTGGTTGTCAACAATTGCTGTTGAAGCTTATCTCACAAGTGCAATAATTGTATGCTCACGCTTGACTACATTAGTAGTTCTGAAAGGAATATATTTCCCGACAGTTACTGATGATATCCCCTTCTTGGGGTCCATGTGTTCACCGCTCCTGCGGTTCACATTTATGAGGGGCATTCTCAATTATTGGTCGTTACTCTTTTATCGTTGTCATCCTTGACCACTTTTCCATATAGTTCACATTGGTTTTGCAACCGTTGGGTTATGGTAACAGTTTCATTGCCTACTAGCCATGTTGCCTAGCGCTCTGCTCATCATAGGCTGTTCTCCAGTGGTTACTTCTTCGTAAGCTATCGCTGAGTTGGAGGTGATACTGGGCTCCATGATAAGGTCGTCGCATCACGCTTCCGTTTGTTGGAAACCCTTTGTATCTTGGTATTGATCGATACCATTTATTAAGTTGGGATATCCCGTATCAAGTGGGATCCCTCCAGTGTTCTAACCGAATGTTCGTTCCGATTGTGGTGTTCTTACCACGACATCTTGTTCAACTGTGTTGACTTGATACCCTTTATGGATTGCTCCTGGGTAGTACTTATTATACGGTAGCCTCTAACATCTATGAGTATGTACAGTTTTTGTCCAACCTTGCGGTTCTGGATCTGAGTTATCCGTTGAGGGTTATAACGTCTCCCGTTCTTAGGATAGACCATTGGTGTCTTCCCTTATGTTATAATGGATTTGATATTCCTTCTGGTGATGAATGGTATTTCCGGTCCTTATCACATCACCCTGTGTGTTTGTGGTAGTTGTTTTGGGAATTCCATCCCGATCATTGAACACTGATGTGTTAGTGTTAGGCATTTGCCTTAATGTGTTTAGACTGGTATTCCTTCCAGTCATCATATTTTACTTTAATATATTTAAGACATATCTAATGTCTTATTCAGTTGTTAGTGCTTCTAGCACTTTTAACCCTTACTAGTTCTCCTGGAGTGGGTTTCTGACTCCTTAGCTTGTAGCTTATCTGAGTCCCCTTTTGCTCGTTTGAGGTATTCAACTGTTCTGTTTTGAATTTACTTATGGTACGTAGAACGGAGTTGACTACTTCCCGTGTTTCGCACACTACATGTATACATATGTGGGGTACCTTATTGGCACGTTACCACTTACCTAACTATATGTCAGGCCCGCAAGCTCCTTCGGAGTGCGGTCGTCCCACATCCCGTATTTGGGTACACTCGTAGTGTTCGTCCCACGCCTAGGTGAAGTATTCTATTGTCAACCCCTCTTGTATCATTCTATGATACTCACCGTAAATCCGTTAGTTGGGTTTTAAAATCCAAGGTTTAAAAGAAGGGTTTGTGGTTTTGAAAGAAAAATTTGAGTTTCGAAATAACGGTTCGGTGCGGAAAGTAATTCTTCATGGCGTTGCCATGTCTAAAGTCCTGACCAAGTCCAGCTTCTTGCTGACTGGTATGTTCTTATTTCAATGGTAGGGCCGTTAGGCCCTTCCAAGGTTTCGTTATTTACACACTTAGGATTGGTGATCCTATATTTGCTCCGTTCGTCATAGCGGTACCTTAGCAAGCATTTGCGGGTTGTTAAAAGTCTTCCAACCGTCTTGTAGTTGTTGCACTTGCCCTAGGCAAGTGCGCAGGTAGGTTGTTTTTCAGTTAACGTATACCAGTAACGGTATCGTTTCCATCCATAATTGGTGGTTTATTAGGTCTTCATTTGATCTTTTGATCTTGGTGATCGATCTCCTGAGTCGCTTCTCAGTATACTTGACATGGTTGTCATCAGTCCGGGTGTCTCACACCTTCACTGTGGTTAACGAGACTTGGCTTATCCTTAGGAACCATTTCGTGGTCCTATAGGTGAGTTCTATGAATACTTTCATAGCTATCCAAACCATATTTGTTCGGTTATTATTGCCTCTTGGCTTGTAGGTTTGGTATTAATCCAACCTCGACTAGTTCCTTAGTCGGTTTGTATACCGTTGTTGGTATTATCAAACATTACAGTCCGTAGACTCTCTTGTCTCGGGCTTGCTACTCTCTCTTCCTTGTTTCATTGTGCGATTGTGCTTCTCTTCTTGCAGGCTACTCATGGTTCTTGCGACTGCGAAGCATGTCGCCCCATGGTGCCATAAATTCCATTATCCTTGTGTTTAGGATCTTCATTTCTCCGCCATTAAGTGCGGTCCTTGTCATTTAACAGGAACCGTCTTCGGGACTCCCAATGCTTGGACTCTACCGTATGACAGGTTCTTTTTCTAATAAGGCTTACTTGCAACTGCCAGATCGGGTGTTACCCGAGTGTGAGAGGTATTTCCATCTCTCTGGCGTTATTCTCCCAACTTATTACCGTGGGTTGCGGAGGGCGGGGTATGGTTGTTGTAGGTTTCCGGTTCACGCGGGAGTTCCTAACTAGCGTACCTCACATGCTAACACTCACCCTTAGCCCTAAGTCTCTACTTCCTAACTCGGTATTTACCTAAACTCGGTATTTCATCCATCAGAGCGATACTTCGCTCTGATACCACTTTTTCTAACACCCCTACCGCTAATACCGTCATTACCGTACCATACTTACCTTCGCAGCGGATATTACTTACTCAACGGCGGGTGTACAATGCCGTTAGTCACTCCACGTGACTAACAAGGCGAGTTACAGTTCTACATACTACGTGTGTGATGAATATGAACATACCGAGTACTCTACACAATACAATACTTCCCATTGCATACTTACCCATAATTCAATTACAACGTCAATACATTACTATACCGAGTATACTACAATCCTTAAATTACCGATACAGCTTGGACTTCCAATTTCCCAATACATTACGAGTACAATCCCTTTTATACAACTACCATGCTTACGTAGCAGTCCCCGTCCTACTCTCTCGAACGGTGGTCAGCTTCGAATACCTGCACACTAAAAACGGTCCCCCTAGGGGGTCAGCTTACGCTGCATATGAAATTCGCATATACCGCGTGCTAACCGCGGTACGCCGACTACTTTAGGCGGATATACATGGAGTTCATTTTACATGCATACATACATACAATTACAACGCAATACATTCATCAATACTTAAATACACATACAAGGTTCAATACTTGCCAAGAAGACAATTCTATAGTAAGCGTTCGTACTAGTTATTTATTCAATACCCTTTCGTTGCGTTACTCATTACTCTATTCGTACTAGGTTCGATACTCGCTACTCTACTCATACTCACCTTACTCTTGCACTATCATCACTCCATTCAGTACCTACTCGTACATGATCCTTACTCTGTACTCGTTACTATACTTGTGTATACTTGCTACTCAAAACTCCATACTTACTCATACAACACAATATTCAAATTACTCATACTTACTCGGTACTCGGTATCATATACATGCTCATACTCACTTCTTACTCAGTACTCATACTTACTCACTCATACGCATACTCATTACATTGGCCTCTGGGCGGAGTCATACACAAGACTCGCCACCGGACCTACAATAGAGGGCTATACGCTTAGCTCCTCAAATACTTAAATGCCACTTTTACCGGACTACTCAAATTCCCAACACTCTTCTCTCAGAGTACTTTACAATCTCAGGATTAGCCTAGGGTGTCTCTCTCGATAACCTCCACTAGGTTAGGGATTACCACCGACTAGTATCCTCAGATTTAAGGGTTTCCCCAACGTATCGAATACTCTCATGTTCGGGACATACTACATCAGTCAGGATCCTCTCATTATGGGTCGACTAGTTGCTAAGGGGTTTGGAGATCCCTCGTCATTCTTTACTACTCCCATGGTTCATATTTTGCACCAAGATTAATTCCTCTAATAGAGGTTACTTATATACTTCCACTACTTGTTATTTGTGGATTATTCATTTCGGTTTTTCCTACCGTTATCAGAAGGTTTTTACTCCGTACTCTCTCTCACATTCTAGTGAGTTCATTGGTTTGCGTTATCGTTTATTGATTCGTTAGTTTAGTGCGTTGTTACGGTTCCATTAATTAATCAACATGACTTTTGCTACGAGTCACTACACAATAAGACTCATCTATGAGTAGTACTCGCACTAAATGAAGAAACACAATCAATCAAGAGGGTTAGCTCAGACAACATACATCAGACATACAATGAAGGCAAAAACCATTTCATGCTTTAGTCTTGATTAGCCGCACACAGCACACAAATCAATGTAACTCGGTTAGCATACGGGGCATGAGAAAATCATACCTTTCACGGAGTTAGCTCTACCCAGTGTTCCCTCGTTCCTTGGTTCACACTCGTTCCACTGATAATGTTCCAACACTTATTAGATACTATACTCTTATGATACACAAATAATTACTACTCCCATACTTACCCCGTTATCCCGGTGTACTTAATGTTCTCATACTCTAACTTACTTGGTTACTTTTTATACTTTTTTTACTCATATACTTACTTTCTTACCTTTACTACTTCATTTATAGCGTACTACTACATATATATGCATATATGTATTATAGGCATATATATAGACATAGATTATGATAATCATATAATAAAAAATGTATTATTATATTATTTTTTTACTCGACCGAACTTGCAAGTTCGGTCGCAAGTCCGGTCGGTTCCAGTAACTCACATTACGGGAAAAATCTTCTGGTCCGACCGAACTTGCATGTCCGGTCGCAAGTCCGGTCCATTCTAGAAGGTTTCATTACGAAAATTTTTCTGGCCGACCGAACTTGCAAGTCCGATTGCAAGTCGGTCCATCCAGAAGGTTTCTGACGGGAGAATTTCTGGTCGGACCGAACTGCAAGTCCGGTCGCAAGTTCGGTCCATTCCAGAAGGTTCCCGTCTTTGTAATTCTGGGCTCGACCGAACTTGCAAGTCCGGTCGCAAGTCCGGTCCGGCCCAGTACTTCAGTTTTAAAATCTGTTTCAGTTCTATACTTTGCCAATTGTTTCCCCAATCTTCCTACATGTAATCCCACATGTTTTAGCACATTTAGGCTTCCTAAAATTACCTTAATCATCCACCAAATCCATTACTAATTTCTTTTCCCATTCTCATATGAATTTACACAATTTCCTCCTTTCCATTCTGCACACATAGCAGTTTTGTTCCTCTTATGCTACAGGTTTTGAACCAACTTCTACCATTCAATACTCTACTACCAATACATTACTAGCATCCACATACATTATTTTCCACTCAATCCTCCCCTTTATCTAGCTCCTTTCCAAATCTGTTACAAAGGGGTTTACTACACACTTTAGGCTCTCCCAAACACCTAGTTCCTCCTAGTTTCTCCAATGCATCTTATCACTTCTTGCTACAGATTTTTATATACTTTATCCTCATCCTCCAATTACCAATCCTGATCATTAAACATCTCTACTAACCCCAATGCACACTTGGTTCTCCCCCACCAAGTCATTCTTAATACACAATTCCTAATAAATTTCGCCATAGTTCACCTAAACCCTGACTTCCTCAAATACACATCCTCTCATCAAATTCAACCTAAGCTAGCCACACCCAACAAGGGTCCTACCAGCACACAAGGTTCGGACAAAAATTCAATACACTAACATTCCAATTACAATACCAATACCTCATTACTTCCTCAAATAGCAATACTAATACGCATACACCATTCTTTGGCTCTAAGGCCTACAAATCCACATTCTTGCTCACAAATACATAAAACATTCACAACCCTACAATACTAGTACAATGGTTGTTTAGGTCTTTTATTTGTTTACACATTCCCATTACACCTATGACATTAAAGTAAGCAGTATGAGAAGGAGCTCTTACCTTGAGCTTATATTTACCTTTTTTTTTCTTTTCCAAGAATCACTCTACCTCTCTTTCTTGCACATACCGGTCAAAGGGGTACTGGATTGTCACACTCAATCCCCAACACCCAAGAAAACACAAAAAAGGCATTTTAATTATCCTGCTAAACCCTTTAGAGAATTCGAATCATTTTAAAAGGCCTTAGAGCACAAGTTAGGAATTTACCTTTAGATATCTTTGAGAGGGATTTTTCTCACCCTTGAATCAAGAAGGGGGTCACTCCACCATTGGAGGGTTGAAAAAATGCTCCAAAGCAAGAGAAAAAAACAAGGTAAGAGAGAGAGGCAAAATCGGCCATACCAAAGAGATGGAGAAAAGTGAGGTCTTTCATGGAGATTTTTACCTTGTTGAAAAGAGGAGACTCCAAGCTCCACAATGGTGTGCTTTTCTCTTCAAATGGGGAAAACCCATGGGGATGAAGTTGCTCATTTTCGGATTTTGAAAAGATATAAATGTAGAGCTTGAGGAGGGGAGTTCAAATATGTATTTTATTTTACATTTGGAGCTCAAATGGAGCTAGAGCATAGAGAGAAGAGAAGAGAGGCAGAGGCCATGGGCAGTGTTGAAGCTTCTCAAAATCGCCAGCAAGGGGGAGAATGAGATGAGAGAGAAATCAGTGGGGAAGGAGAAGGGTAGGAGAGAGATGAGGGAATGGGAGGAAAGAGAGTATGTGAGTGCTTTTTGTACCTTAGTTACTTTTTGCTTTTTGATTTACTTATTTGTTACTTGTGTGTGTGTGTGAGAGGGATGTTTACACCAGTAAAAACCAGCCCCCACTGTTATACTAGCTGGAGCGTTTTTCATCTTTTACAGAAAACGCTCGTTTATTTACCCGGTTTAGGTACTATTCACTATCTGGGCCTGTTTTCCGGAATTTCTCGTTCCTTTAATTTTAATGGACATTAAGCTTCCATTAATGTTTATTTATAGTTATTAATGAACTATAATTTTTACGGGTTCGTTTGACCACTTAAAATCACGTTTTCGGGTTTTCTCGAAAAACATGCGCTAAAGCTCTATTAGCGTTTTAATACATTATTCGGATCCGTTTTCTTCGGGAATCATTCCCATATACTAATACGCATAATAAGCCTTTGGAATCCTTATAATACTCTAACCGAGGTCTCGTACCTCCTATGGTTATTTAACGCTTACTTTAGCGTTTTCCGCTTTCTAAGGGTTTTCTCATTTCTTTTGCATTTATTTCTTTACCAAAATTACTTAGGCATTATTAGGCCTTAAATACCATATTAAAATATTCTAATCACCATATTTAAGTTCGGGTATTTCAGCTTATGATAATGAAAACGTGCAATCACACAAATTATCCGTTAAAGTATAACGACAACGCAAACATATGAACTCCCTAGAATGTGAGGAGATGTACGGGTTGAGTAATTACCCGATAACGGTTAGTAAACCGTAATGACACAATCCACGAAACAAATGAGAGTGGAAAGATAAGTGAACCTACTTCAAGAGGACTAAAGATAGTTCGAAGATGTGAACTAGTAAAGAAGCGGTAAAAGAGAGCTAAGGGATTAGTAGCTCCCTTGAGACATGGTCGACCTCTTATATGAGGATTTTACCCTATAAGAAAATAACCGAAAGTATGAGTAAGTGAAATGTATGGGTAACTCTTAAACCTAAGATTAACCGAACATCAGTATTGTTCCCAAAGTCATTAGAAACATCGAGAGTGATGCTTATAGACTAAAACACATAATATTATTATAACTCCGAGAGAGGAGTGTATGGGAATGTAAGTAGTCCGAGAGTAGTCGGACCTAAGTAAAAAAGATAGGAACTAAGAGAGAGTTCCGTGAGCTAGTTGAACCTTCCCACCATGCTAGACCCAGAGTAGGGTCAAAACCGGGAAGTAAGACTATGCTCGTGAGCGATGGGTTTTGGCCCAATTTGAATTAAGAGTAACAAGCGTGACGTAGGAGACATGTAGTGTCTCGAGAATCTTCAAGAGCTTGAGTATAATTAACCCAAGAGTGTGGGTGAGATAATGAGTATAAATAACCCAAGAGTGTGGGTGAGATAATGAGTATAAATAACCCAAGAGTATGGGTGAGATAATGAGTATAAGTAACCCGAGAGAATGGGTGAGTATAGTACGAGTAGCCCAAGAGAATGGGTGTGTATATGAATAAGTAACTCGAGAGAGCGGGTGAGTTATTGAATGAATAACCACGGCATAGTGAGGTATAACCCTCATGGCCTAAGAGTAATTGATACGACTAACAACCTTGCTATGTTATTTAGGGATTGTATCCCATGATTGATTGTCGAATCCTTGTGTAGTGTACATATATAATGTATTACTATATGCATGTTGGTTGAATTAAAATGAACTCCATGCTCTCGACAAAAGTAGTCGGCGTACCCCGGTTAGCGCTCGGGGTATGCGAATTTCATATGCAGCGTTAAGCTGAGCCCCTAGGGGCAACGTTTTTATTTTTCAGGTACACCGAAGATGTTACCGTTCGAGAGTAGGACGGGGTCGGTGGGTTGCATGGGTAGTTAGATTTAATTACTTATGTATTGAAAGAGGTGTAAGACCGAATATGTTGTCGGCATCCATATATTGTAGACTCGGTATAGTAAAGAAGTGATTTGAGTATTGTATTTGTATTGTGTACTTGGTTGTTCCAGTTCATCAGACCGTTACGTTATGTAAGATAGGCCTGGTTAGCCATATGGGTGGCTAACAGCGTTGTTTCACCCCTCGTTGTAATTAGGGTTCCGCTGCGTGAGTAAGAGCATTTAGTGATAGTTGAAGAGGTAATGACGAGATTAACGGTTGGGGTGTTACACTGGTGGACCATGTCGAGGCAGCAAGTGATGACCCGAGTTCACCTGGTGAGGACTACTTCCCTAGCGAAGAAGCTTAGATTTTACCTTCTTTATATTCCACCCGCTATTTTTCATTCTCAATGTAAAAGGGTTGAACTACAAATCCCTCTTTTGTTGCGTACCTTTCATTGCCAGTTGTGAACCTTATCTTAAACTACATAATAATAATCATTGTTTTATTCATCTTTTGATATTGCTTTCCTATATTGCCTATTTCCACACCCACCATCTCCATTGAAGCCAAACCACACCCACCAGAGAAGTGTGAGGTATTGAGACCCGGGTTGATTTTACTACGAGAGTACCTGACCCCAGCAGTTCAATATGCATTAATCCTCAAGATCAGGGAGTTAGGTGTGAAAGGAGGAAACTTTTACACCCCTACCTTCAAGAACTGTTCAACCATGAAGGTGAAGATCATGTGCCTAGGTAAGAAGTGGAACCACACCACCAAGAGCTTTGAAGAGGTGGAGGTGCCACCAATCCCGGAGGAACTACAGACCATCATTAGAACTACAGTTAAGGCAGCACAAGAATTGGAGGATGAACCCGTCCCAGACCTAACCTCAGACGTGTGCATTATCAACTTCTATGGAAAAGAGGGTAAGCTAGGGATGCACCAAGACAAGGACGAATCGCCAGAGTCCATCACCAGAGGAGTTCCAGTGGTGTCCATATCACTTGGAAACGACGTGGAGTTCCTATTTGGTGACCATAGGAGGATGGACCTTGCTACCAAGATCCTCTGAAGTCGGGTGATGTACTGATTTTTGGTGGGGCAGCTAGACTTATCTACCATGGGGTGAAGAGAATCAAGCCCAACACAGCCCCCACACCCATCATTAACCAGATTCACATGAAACCGGGTCGTCTAAACCTAACCTTTAGACAGACCTAGCCTTGTACTTTACAATTTCAACATTGTAAACTTTAGTTGCTCATGAAGCTTTCAATAAGAATGGAAATTCTTAGAATTTAATTGCTTCATTGTAGGGGTTGGAAACTCAGGGATCAGGTTGAATGTGTTGAATCAGGCTCAAGCAAAGAGCAATGGAATGATCATCACTAGTATAAACAATTCATCCTGATTAGCCACCTTGGAAATGTTGCCTAGTAATCTTAAAATCTACTCTATAATTTCAGGCACGTTCCTAATTAATGGAGTGGAGGCCACCGTCCTATTCGATTCTGGAGCCTTCCATTCCTTCATATCCCAAGCGTTTCATGCTAAGATCAATGCTCTCACAGAGGATATCCATGACTGCTCAGTCTTGCTGCCATCCAGAGAGTTGATCAAGTGTAGTAAGTAGTGCAAGAATCTGAGCATACACATCAAGGGAGCAGACTTCCTTCTTGATGCAATTGTCTTCCCTGACATGGGATTCGACATAATTGTGGGCATGGACACGCTGCAGCGGTACAGAGGCAGACTACACTGTGCAGAGCATCGCCTCCTCCTGAAGTCAGCTACAGGGATCACAGTGTCATACCGAATGCAGCCTAAGCAGCTGACTGTGAAGGTTGTATCGGCTTTATCCCTGATGAAGGAGGTGTCCAAGGGAGCTACCGCCTATTACTGTTATGCCTAGGATCTGAGGACGGATCCAAAGTTCAGGAGTGATGTACCCATTGTGTCGGAGTACCTTGACGTTTTTCCAGAGGAGCTACCTGGACTGCTTCCGTTGAGAGAGGTTGAATTCAACATCGACCTCATACCTAGCACGAGACCGATTGCCAAGGCTCCCTACCGGATGGGATCTGCAGAGATGATTGAGTTAAAGAAACAACTGCAGGAGCTACTAGATAAGGGTTTCATCAGACCCAGTGTCTCACCTTGGGGTGCTCCAGTGCTGTTCGTCAAGAAGAAGGACGGGAGCATGAGACTTTGTATCGGCTACAGGGAGCTGAACAATGTCACGATCAAGAACAAGTACCCACGGCCGATGATCGATGACTTGTTCGACCAGCTGAGGGGAGCTAAGGTGTTCTCTAAGATTGATCTACATTCTGGATATCATCAGATAGCTGAAGCTGAGTCAGATATAGAGAAGACAGCCTTCCAGACCAGATACGGCCACTACGAGTTCACAGTGATGTCGTTTGGACTAACCAATGCACCAACGAGATTCATGGACCTGATGCAGAGAGTCTTCCAAGCCCAGTTAGATAAGTCAGTGGTTGTATTCATAGACAACACCTTGATCTTCTTTAAGAGCAGAGAAGAACACGAGCAGTATTTGAGGACGGTCTTGGAGACTCTGAGAGAGAAGAAACTATATGCCAAGTTCAGCAAGTGTGAATTCTGGCTGGACAAGGTGTCATTCCTTGGTCATGTGATCTCAGCTGAGGGAGTTTCAGTAGACCCAGCTAAGATTGAGGCGGTGAAGAGCTGGCATAGACCCCGCACTGTGACAAAGATTCAGAGTTTCCTTGGGTTGGCTGACTACTATAAACCATTGTGAAGGACTTCTCCAGACTAGCCATGAAATACCTCAAACTAATAAGACATGGATCAAACTTATAATCAATTAATTAAGGCCTAAACATGCCTTAAAAGTCAATTGAGAACAACAATGGTCAATACAAAGCAAAAATTGCACCCTTTGACCGTTTAAGGTAAATACATACCCAAATGAACTCCTTAGAACCTAAAATTTTGTCCTAAGCATTATAACACATAAATGAACGTACTACAATTATTGGATAACACTCCACACAAGAACAAGTGTTTACATGCTTAAAAGTCTAGTAGGGCAAAAATGTGCTCTAAGAAACCTCAAAGGTCTTATGACCTCCATTTGACTCCAAATTGGATTCCTAAGTTCAATAATCATGTAAGGAATGTAATAAAACCGTTCTCAAAGAAAACCAAGCTCAGAAACACCTTGGGACACAAATGTGCACTAAAACACCTTAAAGCACGTTTTTGTGTATGAGCTCTAAGATATTGACTTTTTGTCACTTTAAGACCTATATTACATTCTTTATAAAATTAATGTGACATGATAGACTATATTATAAAGTCTAAATCAATGTTTAAATCAAAATGGGTGATTTTGGGTGAATAGTACCCAAAATTACATTTAATTACTTAACTTAAACCATGGTCAATGGTCATCCTTTGGTTTGAACACCCATTGCCGCCCACCTATACTGTCATACTCATCCATTAGCCAACATAAAATATCTACTAATGAGTCATCTAAGACTATTCAATAAAGTAACCAAACCTTACCTTATAAGCTCATTTTTCTTCTCTTTCCTCCCATTACTTCCTCAAGCCGAGTTATTCAGTCTCCATACCCTCTCTTTCAACCTCCTTAACAGCAAGGAGACTCCAAGTTCATTTGGTGAGATCTTTGATCTAGGTAAGCTTCTAAGACAAGTTTATGTCTATTTTCTTCATCTTTTTTCTTCTCTTTCCATTGAGCCTCTGACCCACTTCCATTTTCATCCAGCCATTTGGTGTGAGTTGAGGTTGGAAAATAGTCTGTGTTTCGGTGAAAAAATTCAGAGGAGGAAGGAAGCAAAGCTATATTGTTTGAGAAGGGAAGAAATGGTGCCAAGTCAAAACAAGACACGGAGAGCATCCGGCCGGCCTAGCCGAATGAGAATAAAGTTGCAAAGAGCATCCGGCCGCTTCAGCCGGATGGAAGTAGAAGCACATAGGGCATCCGGCCGTCTCCAGCCGGATGAAAATAGGACTTAGACAAGGCAAAATACGGTACGACCGACCGCCTGTGGTCAGCCAAAGATACTAAGAGAGGGTAAAACTATACTTATACATGTAAAATACAGGCTGGCACCATGGAACCAAGGCCCAAAATACTATAAATAGGGATGTACCCCCATGAAATAAGACACGACACATTTGGCAATCAAACTTATGCTCGATTCTAACTAAGGCTCTCTCTCTCTCTCTACTCTTGCGAAATTCTGTGATCGAGACCAGGTAACGTAGAATAGAGGATCAGATCGGATTGTATCAGGATAGTATATGTTGTTTCATTTGGCGCCGTCTGTGGGAAATAAACAACAAGAAGCAACCACGAGACCACCTAAAAATAGGGAAGTAATCTGTAACGATTTGTAGTGGAAATCTTGAAACAACTAATGACATTTTTGCAGGATCTGAATACGAGAAATGGCTCCAAGATCAAAGAAAACACCGAAGAACGCTACCGAGGATAACAATCGTTCTGAAGAAGAAATGAATTCGGAGATGCCAGAGGCCATCTCCAAAAAAGATCTCGAAGACATGCTAAAGGGACTAGTCAGATCCATTGATGAAAAAATTGTAGAGGGAACAAAACTCTGCAACAGGAACTAATGTAAAGAGACGAGGAGTATCAGAAAAAATGGGATGAAATGACTGAGGCCATAAAGCAGCTGAGAAATAAGGATTCCAGAGGCAGCAATGGCGAGGAAAGTAAGGATAGGAAGCGTAATTCAATCATCAGTGAAGAAGAAATGGAAGAAGATGACCAGATAGACATGAGCTTGTACCCCTTCTGAGAGCGGATAAGAAAAGCAAAACTCCCACCGCATTTCGTTGCTCCGGCGATTGAGAAAATGATGGGACTGGAGACCCCGCCCAACATATTAAGAAGTTCATGTTTGCCATGAACACTCAGGGGATCAGCTCCCTCGCTCTCTGCAATTTATTCCCGGAACGCTTTCGAAGAGAGCGTTGGGATGGATCTCCACGAGACCGCCACAGTCCATCACGAGCTTCAAACAGCTGACCGAAGAATTCCAGCAATACTTCGCTGCGAGTAAGGGGTTAAAAAAGAAACAATAGAATTGATGACGTTAAGCAGCGAAAAGGAGAAACCGTGAAAGGAGTACAGCGAGCGCTTCCATAAGAAGGTCGCAGAAATCGACGATATCGATGAGAAGATCTTGATCAAAGCCTTTGGTAATGGTCTGGCTCAGCCTCGGCTTGCTGGAAAGATCGCAACAAAAGCACCAAAAACTCATGGAGAATTAGCTGAAATGATCCATGATTTTTTGAAATCTGAGATAGCAGAAAACAAGGCTAAAGAGCTAGCAGATAGCTTCAAAGTCGCAGGGGTACCAGAAAAGAAGGAAGGACATGGAGGAAATGCCGGAAGAGGAGGGTCAAGGTATAAGCCATATTATGGCAAGACAACCGCCGGATCTTCCTCTCAGGGGCACAGCATCAGGGGGTAAGGACCATTGTCTACATTGACCCAGGGAAATATGTCGCTGCAGTAAGAGAAGGATACCTTCCTCAGCAAGAAAGAAAGCGCCGCAGGGGGAAATTCCGGTTGCATTCTGCGAATACCACGGAAACCGCATCCACCGGACTGTAAACTGTGCTACCTTGGCCAAAGAGCTTCGGATCATCGAGGAGAGTAAGAAGAAGGGAAAGCAGTCAGCCGGAGCACAAAGGCAATCGGCGGTCAACAGAGCGGTACCCAGAATGCACCTCGTGGGCGACAAGAGGAAGAGGCTCACCCCAGGCTTGATCCCAGCAAATCAGTGAGAATGATAACAGGACTTTTTTAGAAGTAGGACCACTAACCCCTAATGAACGAAAAAGGCACATTCATCAAGTACATCAAGAACTCCTGGAGAGGAAAATCGCCAAAAAAAGAAGGTTTTCCTCCAATTTTCTTCTCTGACGAGGATAAAGATGGAGTGCTATACCCGCACAACGATCCACTTGTCATTCGTGCACAAGTAAACGATCGAATGATGGAGGGAAATCTAATCGATAGTCGGGCCGAGCAAATGTCATATCAGCCGAGGCGGTTAGGAAGTTGGGGTACCTGAGGACCGGATCAAACCCTATTCAGCGGTTCTAGGAGGATTTGTAGGAGGCGTCTCTACCACGTCTTCCGGCAGTATAGATTTCACAATGACCCTGGGCCAAGGAGACGAAAGAAGGACAGAGAGACTCACGGCTTTTATTATGCCAGGTCTTTCTAGATATAACATGTACCTTGGAAGGCCAGGAATCAATGCTTTCAAAGCCATCCACAAACACTCATCACTTAAAATGAAATATTAACTTCACACGGGAAGGTGGTTACGATAAGAGAAAGCCAAAAGATGGCCCGAATGTGTGAAGTCCGCATCATGGATAGCCTTCCTAGTGAGGAGGTGGTCAAAACTGTGGGATCAGACAAGGAGTTCAAGGGAAGGTTACCTCTTCCCCCGGGCCGAGTCAAGAAATGGAAGGATTTCGAACAGCCCAAGATCTCCCAGAGAGGTACATTTAAAATCTAACCCTTCTAATTTTTTAAATAGGAACTACGTTTGACAGTGGAGAGCAAACTCACTTAATGAGGTTCCTGGAAAAAGAAGGGCAACATTTGCCTGGAGCACGGACGAGATGCCTGGAATAGACCCAACCGTATCCGGCATGAGCTCAGAGTAGACCCTAAGCATCCGGCGGTTAGGAAAAGAAAAAGGGTAATAGGGGAAGAAAGAGATTTGGCTGCACGAGCCGAAGTCCAGAAACTCCTCAAAGCTGGATTCATCAGGGAGGTCGCGTACCCGCGATGGCTGGCCAATGTTGTCATGGTGAAAAAAGCAAACGGAAAATGGAGAATGTGTGTGGATTTCACAGATTTGAATAAGGCATGTCCGAAAGATTTCTATCCCCTACCGTCAATAGATAGATTGGTGGTTTCAACTGCTCAAAGCTCTGTGTTGAGCTTTCTAGATGCTTTCTCTGGCTATAATCAGATAAAAATGAAAGAAGACGATTTCGAAAAAACATCCTTCATAACTTCAGCCGGAACATTTTGTTACAAGGTAATGCCTTTTGGACTAAAAAATGCTGGAGCTACCTTTCAGCGAATGATTGACAAAGTGTTTTGTCAACAACTCGCCCGGAACGTGGAAGCTTACGTTGACGATATAGTCGTAAAAAGTCCATCAAAAGAACAACACATGAAGGATTTAGAGGAAACATTCGACACTCTGGACAAATACCAAATCAAGCTGAATCTAGAGAAGTGTGTATTCGGTGTAACCAAAGGGAAGTTTCTTGGTTTTATTGTTGGACAGCGAGGTATTGAGGTCGATCCGGAAAAAAGTCAGGCGATCCTCAACCTCTCCCCTCCAAAAAATATCAAAGATTTCCAAGCCTTGAACGGGAGACTCACGGCGTTAAGCAAATTTTGTTCCAAGCTTCAGGAAAAATCAATCCCGTTCTTCAATATCCCAAGAAAGAACAGCAAGTTCCAATGGGGACAAGAGTGTATAGACGCATTTGAAAAGATCAAAGAGATGCTTCGGGATTTGCCTAAATTGGGCGTACCCGCCCCAGGCCAGGACCTCTACCTTTACTTATCCGCGACAAATTGGGTAGTCGCAGCTGTCTTGATTATGGAAGATAAAAGGGAGATACCAGTCTATTATACAGGCAAAATTTTGAGCCCAACAGAAGGACGATATACAAACATAGAGAAAATCCTGTTTGCATTGGTGGTGGCGTCAAGGAAATTACGGCCCTACTTTCAGTCACATCGAATCTTTGTCAGAACCAACTGGCCACTCAAACAAATAGCTAACAATCCAAACGCTTCCGGCCGGATGGTGAGCTGGACAGTGGAGCTAACACAATATGAAATTCACTTCTTTCCCAGAACAGCGATTAAAGCACAGGCCTTGGCAGACTTCATAACAGAAACAAACTTTGCAAGAGAAGAGAAACAGCTCCAAAACTCATACACCATCTTGGTTGACGGAGCCCGATGCAAAAATGGGGTAGGAGCTGGAATAGTAGTACAAGCTCCGGATGGACAAAGTCTAAATTACGCCTTCCGGCTAGACTTCGATGTTACCAACAATGAAACTGAGTACGAAGCCCTCATTCGGGGTTTGGAGATGGCTACCGCCCTAGGGGCAACAGGTTCCATAGGAAGATACCCTCTCTATTTTTTCCTTCCTATAAAATCATGTTGAAAATAAAGCTCATAAAATTTAAAACTTTCACAGAATTAGAGGTATACTCAGATTCCATGTTGGTAGCAAGACAAAGCGACAACATCTATGAGGTCAAAGAGGAAAAGCTGTGGATGTACTTGCTCAAAGTCCAAGAGCTAAAAGCAAACTTCCAAAGATGTGAGCTAAAGCACCTCCCTCGTGAGGAGAATGTTGAAGCTGATGCCTTGGCAAAATTAGCAAGTACGGCCGAAAAAGTACCCAATGAGGTACGGTTGGAAATCAAGACTACATCAAGCATAGACGGGGCTCAAGTGTTTATAGTGGAACCAAATGATAAAACAGAATCTTGGATGACCCCAATCATAGATTACATACGGCAAGGAAAGTTGCCGGAAGAAGTAAAGGAGGCCAGGATAATAAAAAGGCGGGCCGCATCATTTTTCATTGAGAATAACCAGCTATATAAGCGATCTTTTGCAAGACCAGCATTGAAGTGTGTTACCATAGCCGAAGGAGCAGAACTAATAAAAGAGGTGCATGACAGGCTCTGTCGAAACCACCAAGGAGAAAGAACCACAACGCACAAAATCCTTAGGCTCGGGTACTTTTGGCCAAAAATGATGGAACATTGCAAAGAATACATACAAAAGTGTCTCAAGTGTCAGGAACACGGGAACAAAATGCACAATCCTCCGGCGGAACAAAAATCTATCCTCTGCCCAACCCCTTTTGCTATGTGGAGATTAGATATTGTGGGACCATTCCCAGAAGCTTCGCCAGGAAGGTTCAAGTTCATATACGTTGCAATCGACTATTTCACAAAATGGGTCGAGGCAATGCACACTATCTCTATCACGGCTAGAAAGTCACAGGAATTCATCTGGAAATATGTGGTATGCAGGTTCGGCATACCAAAGACAATAATAACTGATAATGGAACTCAGTTCAACTGCAAGAGCTTCCGGGAATTCTGTGATGAAGAATGGAAGATTGACTTAAGGTTCGCATCAGTAGCACACCCTCAGGCAAATGGGCAAGTCGAGAATGTGAATGGTCAGATAGTGAGGGCAATAAAGAAAAAACTCGATGAAAGAAAGGGAAAGTGGGTAGAGCTGTTACCCCAGATCCTTTGGTCTTACAGAACAACGGAAAGGGGCCGACAGGGGAAACACCCTACAGACTAACATATGGTTCGGAGGCTGTCATTCCGGCGGAAATTATGGTGCCATCAATAAGGTGGGAATCATATGACGAAGAAGTCAACAATCAAGGAATACAAGATCGTCTAGACCTCCTCGAGGAGACTAGAATGGCCGCCGCAATAAGGATGCGAAAGATAAATCCAGAGTTGAGCGATATTTCAACCAAAGGATAAAAGAGCGGAGTTTTGCCCCAGGAGAGTTGGTTCTTCGAGAAGTTAAGCAGCCTAAGAAGCTAGAACCCCAATGGGAAGGACCATACATCATACACCAAAGGACAGGACGAGCTTCATACCGCCTGAAAAATGGTGAAGGATACGAATTGCCACATTCTTGGCATGGAGAATATCTAAAAAATCTATGTATAAAATTTACGATTCATTAATAAAGAGGTATTATTTTCGAAAAAGAGCAAAAGTATGCACCGGCCAACGAGCCGCAAGCTATCATGCCTTGAAAGTAAGCACCGGCCAACGAGCCGCAGGCTGTCATGCCTTGAAAGTAAGCACCGGCCAACGAGCCGCAGGCTATCATGCCTTGAAAGTAAGCACCGGCCAATGAGCCGCAGGCTATCATGCCTTGAAAGTAAGCACTGGCCAACGAGCCGCAGGCTATCATGCCTTGAAAGTAAGCACCGGCCAACGAGCCGCAGGATATCATGCCTTGAAAGTAAGCACCGGCCAACGAGCCTCAGGCTATCATGCCTTGAAAGTAAGCACCGGCCAACGAGCCGCAGGCTATCATGCCTTGAAAGTAAGCACCGACCAACAAGCCGCAGGCTATCATGCCTTGAAAGTAAGCACCGGCCAACGAGCTGCAGGCTATCATGCCTTGAAAGTAAGCACCGGCCAACGAGCCGCAGGCTATCATGCCTTGAAAGTAAGCACCGGCCAACGAGCCGCAGGCTATCATGACTTGAAAATAGGCACCGGCCAACGGGCCGCAGGCTTCCATATCTTAAAAAAATCCGGCTAAAAACCATAGATGGCCATACTTTGAAAGAAAAAGATCCGGCCGGAACAAAAGTCCAAAGCCGCAAACTGATATAACTTGCATAAGATAACCATACGTGCACCATTAAAAAAAAGAAGAGAGAATATCACGGCAATAGAAAACTTGGCTCAAAAGAGGTACTCCGGTAGACAAATAAGTAAAGATGGTGAAAAATATAGCTTATATTTCTCCCAAAGTGTGGGGTAAAAACAGTTACAAAATATGATCATTACAAAAGATTCGGCAAACACAAAAAATACATGCCAAAACAAAAACCCCTCTAGAAATAAAAACAAAACTTTATTCTACTTTTTCTACAGCTTCTTTTTCAGCAATAATAATCTATCGCCGCTACTAGCCACACTCTCAGAAGACTTGGACCTCTTAGAAAGACGCTGCATCCCTCCGGCAGACGACAGGATGTTGCTTCCAGCTGGAAGGAATGAGGCTTCGCCGGCGCCAAAGCATGTCTCACCAGGACTGCGGCAGAACCTCTCGAGCTCCAAGAAGAAGTTGGACTTCTGAGCAACGGCCTTGAATTCCAGCTTGTTGTACAGATCATCATCCAGTAACTCTCCTTTCTCGAGAGAGTGATCTGAGACAATCTTCTTGAAAATATCGACTATCCGGCGGCACTGTGAAGCAAAGGACTCCTTTAGATGGGCATTAATGGTGCCTTGCTTCCGTATCTCCTCCTGAGACTGCCGGGAAAATGACTTAAGCCTGGCCACTTGAAATTCAAGGGTCAGGACTTGGGCTCGATACTTATCACGTTCAGAATTGGCAAATGACAGCTCCTCCTTAGCACGAACTACCCGACCATTCAACTGATTGACGTGCTTCAGTAGGTTGGCAGAACTCAAGCCTAGCCGGAACACAAAAAAAAAAGAGTAAGAAGAAGAAGGGACAAAAGAAGAAACAGAAGTCGAAGATCTGAGAGTTTACCATGGCCTGATGGCTCAGTATTCTCGGCTTGAGAACGAGACTTGGCTTCCTCCAGCTCTTTTACTCTCACTTCCAACCTGGTCCTCTCTTCTATCAAGGAAACTTTATCCGCAACAAGGATTTTCTTCTCCTCTTCCAAAAGAGAGCAATCTCGGAGCAGAGACTGCTTCTCTTGATCAAAGGAGGACCTTGAATGCTCTTCCAGTGCGGCCTTTTCCTCCGACAGGCGATCAAGCTCCTGCATGAGCTTTTCTTTTTCCTTCACAAGGGCCTCATTCTCCCGTTGAAGAGTTTGCTTCTCCAGTTCGAGCGTTTCAGCCTCCTGCTTGTAAGAATTCTCTCCTGATAGAAAAAGGTCTTGTCAGCCTGAAGAGAGTTCACCTCGTTCCGGTGAATAGAGCGCACCTGATCCAGCAAAATGTCTAGGTCAGAGAAGGCCCGAGTCGGCTTATCATTCTCAAAAAAGAAGAGATGATTTCATACCTCTATCAAGGTGTTGTCAGCTTCCCAATCTGGCCTTTTAGAGAAAAGTTTTCTTCTCGGAGTTTCTTCAGCTGCAACTCATACTCATCACGCTGATGCTCGCATTCTCGTCGGGACAACTGCAGGTCTTTGTTTATTGCCTCATTTCTCTCCTTTGCCTTACGGTCAATCTCATACTTAACCTGATCAATGTAAGCATCATGAGAGGAGCGGGACAACTTCAGTTCCTCTTCAACATTATTGGCTCGGCTTTCCTCGTAGCGAAGCTTGGATTGGAGATTGCCGAAGTGAACCTCAGCACTTTGAGCCATGGACATCACCTAAAAACAACACAATTGACAGAATTAAGGAAAAACCAAACCAAAACAGGAGAGAAACACAATAGAGATACACATGCCAACCTGAAAATGCCCCCCACATCATTTCAAACACATCATTTATTGGGAGGGAATGCCGCATGATGGCATCTGCCCCCCCATCTCCGATCCGCAGCCTTTTTTGGTAGCAGTAAAGGTTGCCGGAGGAGCAAAGATCCCGTCTGGATGACCAGATCTCTTTATTGCCTCCTTCCAGACGGAGGAATACTTGGCAGAGTCGCAGGATATTAAAGGGAGAGGGTGCCCGCAATGGTAGAACCACCCTTCCTTTTGGGAGGGTCCAGTGTAGGACTCCTGAGCAGGAGGAGAAGGGGAGGAAGAAGAAGAAGCTATGTAGTCCTCTCTCTGCTTACTCCGGAGCTCAGGATTCTCAGGCACCTGACGATACTCCATTGCTCTATCCCTTGCCGCATCCGTGGCCGCAGCAACATCAATGGAGAATGATCCTGACACCTCAGGATCACCAGAGGTTTGTCCTTCTTCTGATGTCCCTGGCTGTGAGGCCTTCGGTTTTGATGTAGTTTTCTTCTTTATTCTTTGTTTAACAGGAACAGAGACTGCCGTAGTGACAAAAACAAATGTGATTACATTATCGAAAGACACAGGTATGTACAAAACCGGAAGTGGAAGGGCACTGCAAGAATCAAACCCGGTTCGGCCGAAGGACCAGCACGGAAGTATGTGGCCTCCAGGGTGTTTTCTTGAGCAGGATCTGAAGAAAAGTAACCCGTCAAATCAGGAAATTGCTCGCAAATAGGAGTCGGATGACCGGACTCCCGCCCCAGGTGAGAACCAAAGTCCAGACCCGAACCAGGGGTGAGGGGAAGGAAGACGCTATGCCCGGACTCGGGGATCACGTGCCAAGTACCTAACAATCCGGCCGTAGCGTGATCCGGGGATTCCACCCTTTTCTTTTTCTTTGAATGACCAGCTTGGTCATCCTTGGCTTCTTGCCTGGGACGCTTTGTAGGAGGAGGGCTATCCCCTAGAAGCTGCTCAGCCGCATCTGTAGCCGCCTCCAGAGTGTCGTAGTAGTTGATTTTCTCGTCCCCAATCTTGAAGGTGACGAAGTTCCAGCTATGGAATGGGCCGATCTTCTCCCCCTTCTGGAAGAAGTCTACATACGACACACCGAAGCAATAAGCAAATCAACGAAGATGACAAAACGTATACGGAAATTAAAAAGCACTTACTGTGATAAGTCTTCAGAGAAGATAGGCGTGCTTTTGTGAAAAACGCTTCGACGGTCAGCGGCTTTTTGCTTACTGCCCTCAGAATCTTCGAGATAGGCAGTTCGGCCGGAGGGGTTTCTGGAGAAATCAACTGTCCTTTGCCAACTTCAGCGCAGTAAGGGACACCCAAGACCCGGCCGGAAGGGGGAACAATGACGAACCACCGTGGACTCCCATGCACCTTTTTATAGTCAAAAAGGGAATATCCGGCTTTCGCAATTAAGGTTAGACTATCAGGATCGACTCTAACCGTGAAGAATCGGACAAAATCGATGCCCCCTTCCGAATCTTGCTTTCTTCACACAGAGAGACGAAAGCGTGAAGATGGGAAATCGCCTTTGGGTGAAGATGGGAAAGGGAACAGCAGCGGCGAAGGAGAAAGCCCAAGACAAAGGGGTGGGGGAATGGTCAGGCCGGAGCGGAAAAAATCGGCGTAGACCACGTACCCACGGCCAAAATCATCGTTGGGGTGAGAATCGGGGGACGGTAGGTAAACCTGGGTACCACGTGGGGCTTCGACCCCCCTGAGACAATCGTAGAGGGAAGAATAGTCAAGGGAGGAAGGAGAAGGGCCGCGCCCGGACAAAAAGGGCTTTAAAGGTTTGAGATACGTGGGGCGAACGCCGTTGGAGGAGCGGCAGCCCTGAATCGCCTCAATAGCCGGCGGAAAATTCGCAGCAAGCTTACTCTGTTTTGCGGCGGAGGTAGACATTGTAGAAGCTTAGTGAGGAAGCAGAGGACGGCGACAGCAAAGGGTGGGACAGAGCGCAATAGCAGAGTGACGAGAGGAAGAAGGGAAGTCGAAACGGGAGAATAAAGGAAGAAAGAGAAGGAAGCTCAAAAAACTCGGACTTTAAGGAAAGTTTTCTCCTGCCCAAATAAATAACATATATATATGTGCAAACAAAAAACACCTTTTTTGCAGGGGAAAAGAAAGGACCGTACGCTTCCTAAAGACGGTTCCGACGTTTAGTCGAAAGAGGGACCCTGCAAATTCCACACTAAAGACAGGCGGAAAATTCAAAAAGCGGTAAAAAGCAAGTTCAGGTCACAAGCTTCACGCGTGGCCAGTAAAAAGTTCTTTCTCTCCAGATATGAAGAAAAAGAACTTGTGGGACTGAGATAGGGAAAAGACGAGGCATAGACAGACCAAAGAACCTCAGGGATGGCTGCAGTCACAAAAATTTTCACCGAAGCACAGGCATAGGACACAGAAGTTCTATCTTATTCTCCAAGAATTCAAAAGATAGAACTTGTGGGACTGATGAGAAGTGAAGAAATGGTGCCAAGTCAAAACAAGACACGGAGAGCATCCGGCCGGCCTAGCCGAATGAGAATAAAGTTGCATAGAGCATCCGGCCCCTTCAGCCGGATGGAAGTAGAAGCACATAGGGCATCTGGCCGTCTCCAGCCGGATGAAAATAGGACTTAGACAAGGCAAAATACGGTACAACCGACCGCCTGTGGTCAGCCAAAGATACTAAGAGAGGGTAAAACTGTACTTATACATGTAAAATACAGGCTGGCACCATGGAACCAAGGCCCAAAATACTATAAATAGGGATGTACCCCCATGAAATAAGACACGAGACATTTGGCAATCAAACTTACACTCGATTCTAACTAAGGCTCTCTCTCTCTCTACTCTTGCAAAATTCTATGATCGAAACCAGGTAACGTAGAATAGAGGATCAGATCGGATTGTATCAGGATAGTATATGTTGTTTCATTGTTCTTAAGGTATAAAACATGCTTTAATCATGGTCTTCTTCATTCTCTTCATTTCTGGTAGGAAAACTTGATTCCCTAGGCTTATTATCTTCTTCTTTACATGCTTATTCAGTTGGTATATCAAGAGCTTCCAGGAATTGTCAAATCCATAACAAAAACACCATTTTTGGCATCTTAATCAAGGTGAAAATTAGCCATCTTCTAACCTGAGTTGTTTTGGTTTTAAGCCTTGTTTAAGTAGTCCTTTTGATGCTCTTTTTCTTCTGTAAAATCAGGCCGAATAACAGCCTTGGTTGCCTTTGTATTCTAAGGTAAATTTAACCTTGAAATTATACATTAAAACACTTCTTATGGTTAGCTCTTGCTTGGAGTCTAATCATGTCTTAATTGCTGTAAGAAAACATGTAAATGAAGCTTTGGAAAAATTCTCCCAAGCTTGTCGTGGCCAAACAAGGCCTTATCTTCGCTAAAATAAGGTATAAATCACTTAAACCTATACTTTGGTATATTAACATATGTTAAGCTTATGTATATATAATTGACGTGACTGAATATGGTTTATAAGGTCATATTTTGACCTTAGGTGATTAAGGAATGAGTTAGTAAATTTATATAACTAATTAAGTAACATAATGGTCAAATTAAGTCTTTATGTTGAAAATTGGTAATTAATGGAAAATATATGATGTGGCCGAGAGTTTGATGTATTTTGAGCATTTATGTGTAATTTATTTTATAAGCTAATGTTTGTAATAAGGCCATGTACTTTAGGCCATTTTATTTATGTATATTAATTTTAAATTAGATTTTAGGTAACAAATATATATTACCGCAAGGTATAAGGGGTTAAACCATAATTAAATTAAATTTGGGGGCTATACAATAATAAAGCCGAAAATTAGGTGTTAAAAGGATTTAAAATAAAAATTATAAGATTTTATAAAGTTTTGGGCTTAAATGGTAATTTCTGGAAAATATGGGTACAAACCGTAAATAATGGGAATTGATGGTCAAGGAAATATTAAGGAGGTCAACCTTGACCATATGGTTGGCTTTGAACAAATTAGACAAGTTAAATAACTTATTTAAGGTTATATAATAAGATAAGTATTTAATTGTAACATTTTTATAACATATGGGGTATATATGTTATTATCGAAACTTAAGGGTGTAAAATGGTATTATAAACACCCATGGGCTATTAGGAATTTCTAGGAATTTATTGGGTTGATTTTGGAATTAAAAAAACTATATATCTATAATATAGTTATTATGTCATTGTTACACTTTGGATAAATAAGTGGGGTGGAAATGTAATAACCGAGAGTATATGGGTTAGTAACGGTAATTATAACCCTTGGGTGGAATTTAGTGATTTTTGGAATCATATAAGGTATTTTACTAAGATATGTGTATAATATATAGTTTAATGATATTATAAAACTATATGTTATAAATTGGGTCAAATTGTAATTATAGAAAGTTGGTGGGTTGAGAAATAATTTAGAACAAATTTTTGGTCTGTTCGTAAATTTAAAACATTATGTAACCATAGGTTATATTTATATCAAGGTTTAAAATGTTATAATATATGATATATATATAACATTACATTACATATGTGGTCAAATTATAAATTTGGAAAGTTAAAGGGGTTGGAAAATAAATTAGAACAGTAAAGTTCGATTATTAAATAAAAATAACTATAGGTTATACCTTTTTATAAAGTTAAAAATGTTATATTATATGGTATATATAACATGGTATAAATTATGGGGTGATTTTGTAAATAAAGAAAACTATGGGTTATGGAAAGGAATAAGGTTTTAATATGGATGCCTTTTCGGCATTAAAAATAGTTTTGTATAAAAACTGTAGGTTGTAAGTTAAAAGAAATAAAAATATCATATTATATGATATTAGTATATGGTATAACATTACATAATGTTATGTGGTCAAAATGGAATTTAAATGAAGTATAGTGCTGTACCGAATATATTAAGGTTGGAAAATGAATTATAGACTATGGTCTACCATGTTATAAATGTTATAACAATCATATGTTATTAATGTGGTTTAAGTGCAATTAATATAAGTAAGGATATTCACATTAAATAATGTGACAAACTATAAATATATAAGATTTATAAACTAAGGTATATATTGAATAAACCTTAGGTGTTGTATATATACAACACAAAATGTTACATAATATTAGGATAAGGATCTTAATATAAGTTGTATAATATAATACAATTAATGGCAATGATCATCTCATATAAGATGATAAAAATGTAACATATATATAATATAAGAGTTTTACAACTCATGAAACTTACCTATATTGGTAAATATATACATATGCGAGAATAATGTATATAAGGATGGATATATATTATGGTTGGAAGCCATATAATATAATGGGAAGGTTATTACATGCAAATAGTTTATAAACTATATGTTATAAGTTTTTGAATTCAAGTGTACTTCTTACAAGATTAATGGAGTATATAATACAAGGTATTATAATTGATGGTGGGATAATAATACCACATGATAAATAATGCATGCATACATGTAACTATAGGTTATATGCCTAAGTTCAATAATGGACAAGATTAAAGGAATATAATGACTTAAACTCAACAGTCGAAATATTACGACCTACGAGTCTAAGTAACAAGCCGACTGGTTTAGAGGAACCCATAACAATTAACTGTAAAAATCCGGGGATGAGCTGTCGGGGTTACCTGTTATTCGGAAATACCGGATCTAGTTAGTCACGGAGACTGACTTATAGCTTTTTTACAGTCTAGATCGTACTTCAGACAAAGGCGCATGACGAGCTAGTGGACTACACTGCGCATCCTAGGTCTGAGGTGTACGGTACGTAAAGGGGTTTGATCTGAGTTGTCCTGAGGGATTCTTCAGGCTCGGATTTGGTTGATATAACTTGTGTGTTATGTGTGTGGATACGTGTATGTGATTATGTGTGTTACTGCATTAATTATTTATGCACGAGCGTCCTACGGGACTAACACTACGTCGACCATAGATCGACTTATATAAACATACATATGCACTTAATGTGATGACATGATGGTTACTTAATATAATACCCTTAGTATTAATATTAAGTATATGGTAACCTAAGTAAAACACTTAGGTATGAGTCACGACATTGTCGGTCTCTAGAGCATGGATCTCGAACATGAATATAACCTAGATTACTTCTAGGTATGCGTGAGACCCATTGGGCAGCTAATTAATAAATTGTATTCTCCATAAAACTAAGAGCATATCTTAAACATTATGAGAGAGAGTTGGTTTGAGTTGAGGGGAGGAATCCTAGTAGTTTACGAACTACCGCGTTGTGCCTTTGTGATCACTGAGGGGTTCCCAATCGGGTTCCGCTCTAGGAATTACCCAACGAGCCCTATTTGGATCGTGGGTCAGGTAGTACCTACTTGGTACATGGCTACGGCCTTTATATGGATGCCTTACGAGGTAAAGTGAATAGTCAGGGGCCTCCGGACCTCTGGCGAAATGAGCACCTTTGTGTGTACGGGAGGACTACTGTCCATTGGTGAGGTTATTGTCGGGTTGTCCCAACATGATGCCCAACTGGTAATTAATTAAACATGGTTTGGATGGATGGGGCCTTAAAGGCCAAATTAAATTAATTAAGGAAGACGTTCGCTACGGCGATTATACAGTATTATAATTTGATATGTTCGTTTATACAACTGTTGTTTGTGATATGTAATGACTGTATTGATTGGATGGATGGTTATGTATTTATGCATGTTTATTACAGTATTGATTATATCTATAAAATGGTAAAGCATGAAACCAATCTAATAATAAGATGGTTAAAATGACTAAGTGACCAATAGGGTCCAGGCCTGGCACACTCAGCGTTTATCGCTGAGACTACACTCATTGTGCAGGTTACTGATCATCGTCAAAGCCGAAGTGCGGGATCAGGGTAGTTAGGGTGTTATTTATTTACCGCTCATGGAGCACAAATGTATAACAATGTTAGACTATGGATTGTACTATGGTACGGTTATGTATATTTGGGATTGGGTAGACGCTCACTTGTCGACGTTTATGGTTTATGGACTTAGTATGATGTATATGATTTATCTAGTTATCACAGCGGTTTAGTAGTGCTGTTAATGTTGGTTGTTGGATATAGTTCTGCTTCGTTACTCGCATGGGCGAGTAATGGCAGGTGACACCCGAGTGAGTATTGATGTTCTTATTTATTCTTCCGCTGTAAGACGTTTTATTTATTGCAACGTGAGGGATTATTACGTGATTATCGAGAGGGGTGTTACAAAAGTGGTATCAGAGCGGAGTACCGCTCTGATGACGAGATACTAGGTTAAGACAGTGAGCTTAGGACTTGGAAAATTACGGGAAACGTTTGTGAGGTACGAGACGACTCGTCTTAAAAGATATTGTGTTTGGTAACGCAAATTGTGTGATATATTAGCCTTAAAGGCAATTCAATATCCACTGGTTGTGTACGGTAAATTACCGAGTGATCATGCGACATTCTGTACTACAGATGTCTTGAGGGACTAGAGGTCGTGGTGCCGGTAGAGGTGGAGGCGGTGACCCCGTGATTCCAGGAGATGTAGAGACGATTGTTGCCGTTCTCGCACAGCTTGGTACTCAAATTGGAGGAACACCAGCCCACCCGCCAGAACCCAGGGAGACGAACTGGCTGAAGTCAGTTACCGAGACCCGACCACCTACTTATTCAGGGGAGCCAGACCCCGTAGCCTTAGAGCATTTTATAGTAGAACATGAGAAGGCCTACGAAGCTTTACAAGTACCTGCCGACAAGAGGGTCGTCATTGCTGCTTTCCACCTGAAGGATGCAGCCAGCACTTGGTGGAGGTTGGTCAAGGACCGTCACCTTGCTACGCCCGACTTTACGTGGGCTGCCTTCGTTGAGTTGCTGAGGGGGAAGTACTACCCGGCACATCTCAAGCAGAAGAAGCGCCGTGAGTTTGAGACACTCTCCCAGGGAGGTCTGACCGTGGATGAGTACTACGCTCGATTCATTGGTCAACTGGACTTCATCCCCGGAGTTGATTACTCAGAGACCGTGAAGGTCGAGAAGTTCCGGGGGGGATTTTTCCATCCAAATGGCGATGGGTGCTACCCTCTATTCTACTATCCAGGTATAAACATGAAAGCCATAAAGAGAAAGAACCCTGAGGGAAGAGACTCTCGGGGCAAAGAAGAGAAAGAACCCTGAGGGAGAGTCTGAGGGTGGAGGAGCATCTCCAGGCGATAGCCAGAAGAAGGGAAAGTAAGGACTTATCCCATTCTAAATTACATACCATATTAAACACCTTTATGAATGCTGACCTGAAACCTTAAACAGGAAATTCTTCCAGAAGAAAGGGCAGCAGGGTCACCAGGGAGCGAAGGGGAAGGAGCCCGTCCCTCGGTTGACCGGCCCAGCTATAGATGCTCAGCCTTTGAGATCTGCGCCTCCTAAGGGTGAGAACACCTTCCTCTTAAATTAAATTGTAACCTTAGCCTTAGTATATACAACTATTAACTTAGATTAAATGCCACCATCAGGCACCGGACAGCCCCAGCGCCACTTCAATTGTAAGCGTTGCGGGAAGGATCATCCTGGGGTCGACTGTAGTGGCAGCAAAGTTGAGTGTCGGAACTGCAAGAAAGAGGGCCACCGGGAGTTTAAGTGTTGGATGAACCCTGAGGGCCATAACTACAGGCCACCAAAGAATACTCAGAAGACCTCAGCTGGAGGATCTGGAGTACTGCGAGGTGGTCAGGAGGGCCAGACATCTACTGATGCTGGAGCCCAAAAAGGGAAGGGTGTCTATAGGGCATGAGTACCCTGAACTCCGAGAGACTGCTAGTGGAAGACTTTTGTTATTTGAATATGTATTTAGCTTTGGATTATGAGAGAAATATGTTGTAAGTATGTGGGAGTGTGTCAGTGACCGCTCGCCTTTTTGTGTATGACTTTTGAGACTAGTTATGTGTACTCGATACCAGTAACCTTGAAACCTTGACGGATCATATATATATGAACAGAATGTTAATGCTTACATTATCTTGTAGCCCATACTCAACGACGGAAGACTCAATGAGACCGGTAATTACTGAACTAATATTTCCACCTGCATGGTGCACTTGCTATTGCAAGCGTTATGACAATCAATTCACTGAAATTTCCACCTGCCTTGCGCACTTGCCATAGCAAGTGCTGCAACTACCACTAAATTTTAATCTCTTATTAAATACCAAATTTTTCATACCAGTTTTCATACAAACCTTAGGATTAGAAATCTGTAGAACCTCAGAAAGACCGTTAGTCCAACCACTGCAACTGAAGAAATTATACAGCTACTGCAATTGTAAACCACACCAGTTTAATTGTTCGAGAATTTTCAGACATGGCTTATTAGCCAAATACCATAAGTGTATACCCGCATTTAATGCTAATCACTAATAGTGATGAATGTTTAGTCCTTATGGACAAGCATAACCTTGTGTGAAATAGGATACCCTTTGTAGATGCACCACCATCAGTGAGGATTGTTGAGAAGTGAAGAGCCAAGTTGCTCAAGCTATTATGCAATCTGCAATATATCTAATTAAACGGATGAGGGAACGAATACAAACTATGGATGAGATGTGATCATGATTAAATAGGGAGAAAAGGAATATGTGTTGTACTCAATGAGATCGAGATAGGAGAACCAATTTTGCTAAATATAGCACGAATTTTACTTACACCATGCCACTAGGGCAATATCACTTACAACAAGATAACCAATAACGTGAACTAATAAACAACTAAAAGGACATCCATCAAAAGGGAGATTGACAACAGAATACTTCACAATAGTCGTGTGACGGACACTACCAGTTTACTAAATGAGACATGGGACGACCGCACTCCGATAGGAGCATGTGGGCCTGACAGACTTATTTATAAGTTAGTGGGGTAAGTAGTAATGTATCAGTATGGTACCCCATGTATGTAGACAAGTAGTGTTAGGAACACGAGTAGTAGTCAACTCTGTACTAAGGACAGTAATGCAAATTACCTCGAAGATGGACGAGAAGAGCCGCAGCTAAACCAACGGGCTAGAGAAATCAAGAACCTTCAACATAGAGTAGCGGACAGTATACAATGAAGACATGAACACTAAGGATAGAAACATGAAAACCCATTACATGGGTGAATAATACGTAGAACCCTCATAAGGATCGAGAAAATTCTTGCAATCCAAAGGAACCTACCAGATGATGTGAACATAAACGTTATGAGAATTAACAACCGACGAATCAACTGGGATGTGGTACGCACAGAAACGACCAACAGGAACAGCCATCAATAATAAATACGTGGGCGAACTTAGACGAGTAAAACTCGCAAGGGAATAATGTGGAATGGAAGATGAAGCTACAGAACTCTAATACGAGCACAACATATGGATTCTCCTAGTAGAAAGCAGGAAGAACCATACAAACGTGGATGCTAACCCGACACACGGGAAGATGTAATGGATATCAACACTAGGTAAGTATCAAAGAACTACAACTGTGTGTTACTCCGGAACAAAACCACCAGGAGACACGGATGACTATCATTACCTCCGTGAACATAAGGCTAGTACGTCTCAGTATTACAGAGACAAGTGCAAAGAGCACTAAGTACTAGCAATAGCCAATGCCATATTGCACTTCAAGCTGAATATAAGTGAGAGAAGACACACGCATGTACGCTAGTAATCCAAACGAGGGGATACACAACAATGAAAAGAGGCAAACTTAGCCTATGTTCATGGGTCTGCACCTCAGAACGGAGCGAGTGGGCCCATTAGAACGAATTCGGGAGAGAGCACAAATGGTTCAGTGCCTCACCCTTTATGTCTTGTGGAGCCCGGAAGGGCTAGAGTCATACCTGTCTCTCTGATATGGGATAATCCACTCCAAAGGTGGAGGATGCCACATGGGAGTTGGAGAACTCTATGAGAGCCAAGTATCCAGCGCTCCTTGTTGAGCGGCTGTTGTATACTTGGGGGGTACGGGGGCGTAACCCTTTTTAAAGGGGGTAGAGCCTCTTGGCTGTGCACGTGTGTGCACTAAGTTTTGTTGTTTTGTATGCAGGGCATACAGTAGTTTGTGGTATACGGGGATACGATGTTTGTTTGTTTGTTTGTTTCGTATGCGGGGCATACAGTGAATTGGTGGTATGCGGGGCATACGATGTATTGTTAGTTTTGTTTGGTACGTGGGACGTACGTTGTTGATTTGTTTGTGTGTGATGTGCACTTGTATGTATTTGAATGATGTGTATACACCCATGTGTGTAGTACCTTTCTTATGATACTTGTGATATATATATATTTATATTACCTTATATATTGATTACATATGGTATCACCTAGATACGAAATGAATCATAAGTGTGGAAGGATGGTATGTTATGGACGCCCTCGGGGAGGTTGTAGGGTTTGTAGAATTGATAGGAAATAAAGGTGCTGATGGATCGCCTATATCCATATATGATTGAACTAACGCCACAAAGTAATGGCTATGTGCTGTATAAGCACAATACGATGTGTGTAAATGATATATCACATAGATATACATTATGGGTTATATGGGTAGTTATTAAAACACCTATTTGAATGAAGCGACTTCGGGACAAAGTCTTTTTAAGGGGGGTAGATTGAAATACCCCAAACTAATAAAACATGGATTAAATATCTAATCAAATGAATTAAGGCCTAAACATGCCTTAAAAGTCAATTGAGAACAACAATGGTCAACACAAAGCAAGAATTGCACCCTTTGACCGTTTAGGGTAACTTAGGACCTAAAATTTTGTCCTTAGCATTATAACACATAAATGAACGTATTACAATTGTTGGACAACACTCCAATAGAAGAACAAGCGTTTACATGCTTAAAAGTCAAGTAGGGCAAAAATGTGCTCTAAGAAACCTTAAAGGTCTCATGACCTCCACTTGACTCCAAATTGGATTCCTAAGTTCAATAATCATGTAAGGAATGTAATAAAACCGTTCTCAAAGAAAACCAAGCTCAGAAACACCTTGGGACACAAAATGTGGACTAAAACACCTTAAAGCACGTTTTTGTGTATGATGTAACACCCCATCCAACATTAACACACTTAACAACAAACTGCAGCGGAAAACATACTTCATCACATTACTTAACTAGTTGGTGTTACACGCTGTTAACCACCCTCGTGGCTAACAAGGCTATTACATATACATTGTACTGGTCTGATGGACTAAATTCCCGAGCAACTGTACATTACTATACCTTTTCATTAACAACAACCAACATACACATAACTTGCAACTGTACCGAGTATTCACAGACTAATGCCGATAACAATTTCGGTCTTACTACACGTACTGTACAAATATCACTTAAATGATTACCCATGTACAAGCGACTACCCAGTCCTACTCTCGAACAGCTTCCAGCTCCTTGTACCTGAAATAGGAAAAGAAGAGAAAAGGGTGGCCCCCCAGGGGCTCAGCACCTTTGCTGGTATGGTAATCCCGCAGCCCGCATGCTACCGGGCCACGCACAACTAATTGTCGTCTTAGCATGCGGTTGATTATATTTGAATCATGCATGTATACTATAAACACACAACACATAACATTCCACCACAATGGGCTCAACAAACAGATAACACATCCTTACTTGATAAGCCACTCATTATGTTCATAAACCCTAGAGGGTTCTCCTCTAGTGGAGCTACTTCCTTAATAGACGACACTTACCCAATAATTGGGTTATCCATAAACGTCTCTTTTATAAACTCGGATTCACATCCATGATCCATATACACCACATAACAACACTTTTCACGTTTCAACGTGCACATAACATAACATCGCAATGGGAATTACAGTACAACAATAACACATAACGGGAACGGGAACGGATCTCTTAGGAACCAACCCAAACATAGTTAATTCACTTGTGAGCCTAGAGAATGATGTCACCCTCATGATAAACTCGTTATACAACACACTTTACCGTCCTAATAGTCGGACGAGTAACTTAAGTTAAGATGGTTCGGATATAGTGCCCCGAACACACCACACAAACACATGTTCCCCCTAAACCGATCATAAGTTAGAATAGCTAAGCTTTGGAGTAAGCTAATGGGAGATCGTAACCCGTGAGGGAAACAACCATAACAGAGAGGAGGGTAAGGCTAAAAAGGATACCTACTCCCAAACAACGCGCGACCGGCCTAACCGGATTCCTCACCCCCATTAGTACATATTTACTTGTAGATAAGTAGTTAGAGCCCCACTATGGAACCTATCACATCCACACACCAAGAAGGTATTTCGACTGGGTTAAACACACGAGGGAGGTCCATACATTCGCACACAACACACACAATCAACTCACGCATAGCCGTGTTTAGAATGTCCCATGGTTCTGGTCGTTAAAATCCGAATACCGATCTCTCATGTGATCCTAGACTCAGTTAGCTAAGTTTGACACTTTCGAGGTTAAATGGTATCGGAACTAGACACGCCACATATATGAATTACTGTAAACTCATTACATGTTTTATCTTACAACGTGGCAAACATATAGAAAAACACATTGGCATACAATCCGGTGTAATCTGGTAGGACATAGGTTGCAAGAAAACCATACCTGTCACCGGGGTTTCACTCTAACGTGCCATCACATGTTCCTCGTAACATCTTTGAACAACTGATAACATTACATTAACTTTTATTAACATGGGTAACATGATTGTTTAAAGTCTAATGCTCATAACTTATCCCCGTTATCTAGTTAAATAACTTCACATTTTAACTTGTTTTACTTTTTCATTTTAAAACATCTTTTCCCCCACTAAATTGTCATTATTACTCACTTAACATGTCCTTAACAATCTTATAACATCATTACATAATAACCCCATCATCTTATAACCTTAAACAATGTTTTTGGTCCGACCGACCTTACCGACCGACCTTACACAAGGTCGGTCCATTCCAGAACATATTACCGTCAAAAATTCTACTCCGACCGACCTTGCAAGTTCGGTTCACAAGGTCGGTCCATTCCAGAAACAATTCCCGTTCAAAAATTTAGACACGACCGACCTTGCAAGTCCGGTCCCAAGGTCGGTTCATTCCAGAAACTCAATCCATACCAAAAAATATAAGCCCGACCGACCTTGCAAGTCCGGTCCCCAAGGTCGGTCCATTCCAGAAACTCTTTCCGGTAGTGTAAACTGAGCTCGACCGACCTTGCAGGTCCCGTCCCTAAGGTCGGTCGGCTCTAGACCTTTGTTCCTAAATTCCCATTTGACTCCAAACTTGACCTTACATATCCTAGTATGCTTTAACATCATTATCACACTTAAACCTTCACATAACATCCTCCAAATGCATGTACAAGCTTACTTCTAAAGTCCTTAAACACTCACTCATTTACTTACAAATTTCTTAACACTTGTAACATTTCTCTTTTGGTTTTCTAAGTGGTATTTCACCTATAATGACCACCATACCAAGATGTTTCCTCTACACCTTAACATCTTATCCCAAGCATCTTTTCTTACTAACTAAATTTCCTTGTTCACACCTTCTTAAAATTCCTTCCTCACATCATTACCTAAACATCATTCATTCCTTGTACATCAACATTACCTAACCCTAAAACAAACTTCTCCAAGACTTTATTACATCCCAAAACACCCATTGGACTTCTAGAACTTCAAGATAGTGCCTAATTCCTCGTAGCACTATATAACACCTTAATACATGTTTTCTTCCCTAGTAAACATTCATTCATTCCTCACTTTTCCTAGTTCACTAAAGCTCATTTAAACACTTAACTCTCCTTATACATTACCCAAATTTTGCCATAGGTTCTCCTAGCACAATGTCATACCAAAACGCATTGTTTTTCACCATTAAACATTCAAGAACACCTAAATCCATCAAGAATATTCTCACACACAAAACTTCATCAAATTTACACTACATCACAATATAGTGCATAATCAAATTGCTTGGCACTTAGGCCCTTAAATAACATGGCTCTTAGGCCCTTAAATTGCTTAAACCATAAACACTGAATTTCCACTTGTATATATTGCCTTTGACCTGCAAATACACCCAACAATACATATGCCCTTTAATAAACTCCTTGAGAGCATTTTACTAGCTCATTAGCCATTGGCTCCTTAGGTATTTTATTAAGCCAATCAAGCTCATTTTTCCTAGGCATTTAAACTACATTGAGATAGTTTGTTTACCTCTCTTCTTCAAGATTTTTACTTGAACACTCTTGTTCTTCCTTGTTTGGAAATCGGCAAGAGTACTTGGCTACTTGTCAATGTTCTAATCAATACACAAGTAAAACCAATGAGCATTCAAGCTTCATGCTTAAACTCATTTACAAACCCTAGGTTATATATATTGTCTTTACACATTAGGATAGTTGTTTTACCTTGGGATAAAAGAGAGCTTGAATAAGTAACAAGAGAGGACTTCTCCTTGTCCTTTGAAGATTGAAATGGAGCTATGAAAGATCAAAAGAACACACCATCAAAGGGTGATTCTCGGTTACACACAAAAACAAGAGGAAACATTGATTTTCTTTGGTTTTCCTTACCTTGAAACAAAGGAGAATGACAAGGCATGAAAATATGAGCTCAAGCTCCTTCAATGGTGAATCTCCATGGCACCGAAATGGAGCTTTTGAAGATTTGAAAAGGTAGAAGTGTAGAGCTTGCTCCAACTAGAAGAATGGTGGTATTGAAATTGAATTTGGACCATGGAGTCATGAGTTACAAGCAAAAGGAGTTGGAGATGGTGAGGTTTTGCTGTAGCAAAACCGATGGAGTTGGGAGAATGAAGGTAGGTGACGGTGAGTGTGAGTGTGAGTGGGAAAGGAAGGAATGAAATGAGAGCTTGCCTTTTACAAGATATTTACTTATAAAGTAAATAGTAAACTTTAGTTGTCATCTTTATTTACTTATCAAACTAGCAAGAGTGGTGACTCACCACAATAAAAACCGGCCCCCATCATCTACTTAGGGGTAGTTTGGTCTTTGTTGACCAATTAACTTAATATTGACTTATGTCATAAACTAGCATATTTTGGTTACTATTCACAACTAAGGCACATATTTGTGAAATTTTTTATTTCCCATTGATTTAGACTTCATAATGTGATACTAAGTAGTACACATGTTAATAAGAGTAATGATGGACATTTAGCCACTCAAAACTCATTTACAAGACAATTTTTTCAAAAATGTGCTTTAAGACTCCTTAAAGCACATTTTGTGTTTTAACTTGTTTTCAAGCTTGGTTTTCTTTGGTAATTGGTTTAATATGTTCATTAACAGATAATTAAGGTATATATATGACCTTTAGGTCTTATACAAATTTATCCCAAGCTTAGAGCACATTTTTGCCCATATTGACTTTAAGGTATTTATTTGTGTTTTGTTTGGTTTAATTGTCTACCAAGGTTTCCTAAGGACTTAATTAGCCTTATTAAATCATAATTGAATATCACTAAGTCTTGGTAGGCTCTTTGGGTCCCAACCAAGTTCACTCCAAGTTTAGAGCATGTTTTTGCTCAAACTGTATTTATGGTTCTTTATTGTTTTCACCATGGTTTAAATTGTACACTGATGTTTCTAAGGCACTTTTTAGCCTTTAAATATCATAGTTTAGTATTTAAACAATATATCAAGGTTTGGGGTATTTCAATCTACCCCCCTTAAAAGAACTTGTCCTCGAAGTTCACACTTCCCACACATCATTGGATTAGAACACAGGGATTACTTATAAAAATAAAACTTTCATAACCAAACATACTTTACATCACAACCTCGGACTTAACGGTCGGGTACATATACACATCCACACATAACATAACATACTCACATGATAACCTCGGACTCAATGGTCCGGGTATCTTAACAACATTTGCACATACATAACAACCCTTAGACTCTTGGGTCTGGGTGACATAACAACATTTAGACCCATAGGTCTTGATAACATATAAGGCTTTATACACATAGGTCTATAAACACAAAAACATTTAGACTCATAGGTCCTGATAACATACACTTTTGGAACTCAAGGTCAAAATAATATTTATTACACATACCACACAACATGTCTTATCATGTATGGCAACCAAAAATATCTTTTACATACACTGTGATCCCGCGGAACCCGGTCGCGATGGACACCTTCTGGTCCCCGTTCCCTTGGGAGATCAAAACAATCACTTATTTTTTTGTTTAAACACATATGCTGCCCATGTCACCGGGCAAGTACTACGAAAATATTCTTTGCTAGGTTAAGTATAAGAGAATCCTTTATTCAAAATATTTATCGACTGTTTTGGAAATACCAATTGAAAATCCCTTTGAAAATGCAACACAACTCCAAGTCCAATTTATACTCTTTTCATCTTCCTTAGAGTGGTTATTTGTGACCACTTACAGAGAGCTTCAAGAATCATCCAACCCTGATGTGATCAGCATCAGTGTCGAACTATCCTTCCACCCCAATTTGTGTTCGGCTTCCTTGATCGCATGCAAATCAAGTTCCACTTCCCACTTCATTTTCAACCATCAAGTAATACACTCATTTCCAATTTTCTATCTTTTAGTCTTTCTAGTCATAATCATTACATCTCCAAAGGATAGAACTCCGTCTACCAGTTATCTCCATTCACTTTAATCCTGTTACCTAGGGAATCTTATTCTCACTAGGTTCTATGTCGGTTTCATACCCTTTTCGTGAATCACTATATTGTATACGTACACATATATTTTATCAAAATACAACACACCGTTTCACATTTATACACTGTCGGGGTTTTTGTTCCCCCGGGAGTTTCTTTACTCCCTACACTTGTACTATCTCACACAACTGTTAACGAATAAACACACTTATCACAATCACAATGGTATTTCGCATCTTCTGTGCAAAATTACCACAACTAAACCATGAATGAATGCGTATGTTTATGTAACGCATGCACCAATCATCCAAACAAATTATTTTATGCTATGCACAACATAGTTCACGTACTCTTGTACGGTAATACACACTAAGTGGTTTTGGGCTCTACCCCCCTTAAAAAGGGATTACGCCCACGTAATCAATCACTGAATCATTGGTTTAAAACATTCTGCCGTCATGAAGTACTTTAACTTCCGCGCGGTCTATTATACAATGCATTCTGATTAGAGGATCTTAACAATATTGGCGGTTTAGTTCCTAAACCAAGAATTCTCATTCGAGTTTGCTTTAACTCTTAACTGGTTTCAATTCTGGCCTGTGAGGCTTCTAGGCATTAATAACTAGCCATTCACTCATGTTCACCATGCACATTCAACACTTGAATCACTGGCTCACTAGTTTCTGCTGCGAAACTCTAATTACTGTAGGGATCAATTTGCCTCATTCGTTATTCTTAATGTATTGTACATCACCAATTATCACCTTTATCTTGGAAATAACGGTTTCTCAACCGATGCGTGGTATTACTGACCGTGAGCAAATTCGGTGAGTTTCAAAACTTTCCATCCACTTCTCTAATAATTTACTATGTATACTATTATATGTTTCACAATGATTGACTTGATTTCTTCTGACTTACTGTCGGTTGAGATTGAGCTACCACCTAATGTGTAGTGCTCTCTCAGTTATTTCCCACACTTGAGGTATATTCCATACCAATATTTGGTAGTTAGTGCTACTGTAGTCACTTACTGTTAATCATGCCTCCACATTTGGTCCTGTACAAGTACTCTTTCATTGGTACGTCCTTGCACTTCCTATGTATTAGTCACTATGGGTTATAAGCCGATTTCTGTTTCCACCACAATTAACATTTCCCGAATCCTAGCTATCGCACTCGATCATTACTGCACAAATGCAATACCAAAACACTCAGTCATACAGAGTGCAGAGGGGTAAACTCTTGACAGTAAATCTCTTATGCGATTCGCAATGGAATTCACACTGTCTTTCACTGAGACTCTTATCTCGTAATACTTGCTACTGGCTTACTGCCTAGTTATTTGCTATCACTTACCTTGCATCTCCACTGAGTTTAACTCATAACTGGTCTTATCTGCCATATTATTATTCAACAACACTTATACAATGGTCGCTTGCTGCGCACCGTGCTCTTACTCCTAGTATAACATCAACTTATATGGTATTTACTGTCACATTAACTTCCACACATATACTTACATCATTCGTATTATGGTTCGTCACTCATTTGGATGACTACTGAATGCCCCTTGAGCATTGATCATTCGAGTCACAAGCCGGCATTATTCAGCTCGGTGCTTCACTTTATACCCACATGCTACTCAACTAACTGTTCTCTCGCAATGACAACATGGTCAATCCCTAACATGTTTCTTGAACTTGGTTCACATAACTACCGCTACTGCGGTCTCACAATATTAAGAGGTATCCCCACTCTCTTAGCAGTGGTTCGGTATCCGCTTTACTTACTTATATATTATAAACTCCCACAATTAACTTAAATTTACATAACATATCTTGCTTGTGGCTTATAAGCCTTATTGCCTTGAGCTCCGCTCATTGTAGGCTGTTCACACACATTTACATCTCTGTACAATATTATATGGTTTGGATATCATATTGAGCTCCATGACAAGGTCGTTCCATCACGTTTTCTTTTCCTGGGTTGCCCCTTAGGATTGTCAGTCCGTCTCCTGACAACTTATGTCTAAACTGAGTGTTAGTTTCAACCCTTGTGTTTCAGTCACGTTATCTCATTCAACTATCGTTGATGCGAACACCCTTCAAGGATTGCTCCTGGGTGTTGTTAAGTTATGCCTTTACATCTGGTTTGCACCTATTGGTATATTCAGTTAGCCACGCCGTTTTACGTTCTTGACTGGCTTATTATCTTCTTCTATGAAGATCAACATCTCCTGGTAGTGTAGGTACTCATTCTGGGAGTTTCATCCCGTTCATTGCACATTAATGTGTCCACATTAAGCATTTGCCTCGTCATGTACAGGTTGGGTCACCGTTCCAGCTATCATGTTTACCCCTTGGGATTCTTAAGACATATGTGATGTCTTTACATAACAGTTAGTGCACTTCGCACCTCCTGACTCTTAAACATTCCTTGAAATGAATTCACTAATTCCTCTAGTCTCGTTAACTTAACTGAGTTCCTTTACTTTAACCATTCTTGGTAATCCGTTGCTCTTGCTTGACTTTTACTGCTGACCGTAGTATGGAGTTGACTACTTCCCGTGTTCCGGACTCTACTTGTATACATATGTGGGGTACCCTACTGATACATTACTACTTACCCGACTAACCCATAAGTAGGTCTGTCAGGCCCACAAGCTCCTATCGGAGTGCGGTCGTCCCACATTACAATTGGTACACTCGTAGTGTCCGTCACACGCCTAGGTGAAGTATTCTGTTGTCAACTTCCTTATATTGTCCTGTGACAATATGCATTCCTTGCTTCCCGAACTTAATCAAGGGAACGTTTATCCACTGTTGTATCTTTAGCAACTGCCCTTGGTTTTACTGGTTTGGTTTAGAAGAAGGTTAGAAAGAAGTATTGGTTTGAAAGAAAAGAGTTTGAAGTAAATCTAAGCTTGAAAGAAAAAATTTCATGGTTTCACAATGTCTTCTTGCTTTAACCAAGTCTAGCTTCTTGTTGACTGGTGTACTTCCAATTACAGAGGTTAGGCTATCAAGCCCTTCCACAGTTATGATGATCTCACTTAACTTCATGGTACTTTACTAAGTACTTTGTATTTGTTATAAATTTTCCCGAATAGCCCTGTTATAGCAGCACTTGCCATGGCAAGTGCGCCATGCTAACTGGCTATCGGTTCAACACATACCGGTTGTGGTATTGTTTTTACCCGTACTGTCATCAGTGGCCTTGTTGGCCCTCACTTGATCTTACAGTCTAGACATTAAATTCTCTGGGTGACTTCTCACTGTATTCACATGATAATCATTAACTGGGGTGTCTCCCATTCTTGGAGACCCCTTTTCACTTAGCATTGTATCCCCTTCGTAGCCCATTCCACGTATTTGTCATGGTTACTGAGACTTGTCTCTTGTTTGGGCACTACGTTGTAGTTCCTTTATCGGTTGGTATACTGTTGGTATATTATTTAATAATCGTGGTCCCGTAGACTCTCGTCCCGGGTTCATTACTTCACTTCCTGCCTGTTGCACGGTTGGTGTGTTGCAAGCTGGTAATTGTCGACTGCTCAACATGTCGACCCAGGTTGCCGGAAATTCTATTCTTCTATACACAAGATTCTTCATTCTTCGCTATTAAATGCGGTTAACATTGTTCAGATGGAAACCGTCTCCGGTATTCCCACTCTTCGGGATCTACCGTATGACTGGTTCTCCGTACTCACAGTGGTACTTAATAACAGCCAGATCGGGTATTCCCGAGTATGAGAGGACTTCCATCTCTCTGGTTTTCTTTCCCAGAGTTATAAAACAGGGACTGTGGAGGGCGGGAAGGATATTATAGGTTTCCAGTATACACTGGTAATTCCTAACTAGCGTATCTCTCACGCTATCATTCAACCCTTAACCCAAAGTACTAAAATCCTAACTCTGTACTTCGTAAGCTCGGTAATTCAGTCATCAGAGCGATACTTCGCTCTGATACCACTTTTTGTAACACCCCATCCAACATTAACACACTTAACAACAAACTGCAATGGAAAACATACTTCATCACATTACTTAACTCGTTGGTGTTACACGCCGTTAACCACCCTCGTGGCTAACAAGGATATTACATATACATTGTACCGGTCTGATGGACTAGATTCCCGAGCAACTGTACATTACTATACCTTTTCATTAACAACAACCAACATACACATAACTTCCAACTGTACCGAGTATTCACAGACTAATGCCGATAACAATTTCGATCTTACTACACCTACTGTACAAATATCACTTAAATGATTACCCATGTACAAGCGACTACCCCGTCCTACTCTCGAACGGCTTCCAGCTCCTTGTACCTGAAATAGGAAAAGAAGAGAAAAGGGTGGCCCCCCAGGGGCTCAGCACCTTTGCTGGTATTGTAATCCCGCAGCCCGCATGCTACCGGGCCACGCACAACTAATTGTCGTCTTAGAATGCGGTTGATTATATTTGAATCATGCATGTATACTATAAACACACAACACATAACATTCCACCACAATGGGCTCAACAAACAGATAACACATCCTTACTTGATAAGCCACTCATTGTGTTCATCAACCCTAGAGGGTTCTCCTCTAGTGGAGCTACTTCCTTAATAGACGACACTTACCCAATAATTGGGTTATCCATAAACGTCTCTTTTATAAACTGGGATTCACATCCATGATCCATATACACCACATAACAACACTTTTCACATTTCAACGTGCACATAACATAACATCGCAATGGGAATTGCAGTACAACAATAACACATAACATAACGGGAACGGTTCTCTTAGGAACCGACCCAGACATAGTTAATTCACTTGTGAGCCTAGAGAATGATGTCACCCTCATGATAAACTCGTTTTACAATACTCATTACCGTCCTAATAGTTGGACGAGTAACTTAAGTTAAGATGGTTCGGATATAGTGCCCCGAACACACCACACAAACACATGTTCCCCCTAAACCGATCATAAATCAGAATAGCTAAGCTTTGGAGTAAGCTAATGGGAGATCGTAACCCGTGAGGGAAACAACCATAACAGAGAGGAGGGTAAGGCTAAAAAGGATACCCACTCCCAAACAACGCGCGACCGGCCTAACCGGATTCCTCACCCCCGTCAATACATATTTACTTGTAGATAAGTAGTTAGAGCCCCATTATGGAACCTATCACATCCACACACCAAGAAGGTATTTTGACTGGGTTAAACACACGAGGGAGGTCCATACAATCGCACACAACATCACACAATCAACTCACGCATAGCCGTGGTTAGAACGTCTCATGGTTCGGGTCGTTAAAATCCGAATACCGATCTCTCATGTGATCCTAGACTCAGTTAGCTAAGTTTAACACTTTCGAGGTTAAATGGTATCGGAACTAGACACGCCACATATATGAATTACTGTAAACTCATTACATGTTTTATCTTACAACATGGAAAACATACAGAAAAACACATTGGCATAAAAGCCGGTGTAATCCGGTAGGACACAGGTTGCAAGAAAACCATACCTGTCACCGGGGTTTCACTTTAACGTGCCATCACATGTTCCTCGTAACATCTTTGAACAACTGATAACATTACATTTACTTTTATTAACATCGGGGTAACATGATTGTTTAAAGTTTAATGCTCATAACTTATCCCCGTTATCTAGTTAAATTACTTCACATTTTAACTTGTTTTACTTTTTCATTTTAAAACAACTTTTCCCCCACTAAATTGTCATTATAACTCACTTAACATGTCCTTAACAATCTTATAACATCATTACTTAATAACCCCCATCATCCTATAACCTTAAACAATGTTTTTGGTCCGACCGACCTTACCGACCGACCTTACACAAGGTCGGTCCATTCCCGAACATATTACTGTCAAAAATTCTACTCCGACCGACCTTGCAAGTTCGGTCCACAAGGTCGGTCCATTCCAGAAACAATTCCCGTTCAAAAATTTAGACACGACCGACCTTGCAAATCCGGTCCCAAGGTCGGTCCATTCCAGAAACTCAATCCGTACCAAAAATATAAGCCCGACCGACCTTGCAAGTCCGGTCACCAAGGTCGGTCCATTCCAGAAACTCTTTCCGGTAGTGTAAACTGAGCTCGACCGACCTTGCAGGTCCGGTCCCTAAGGTCGGTCGGCTCCAGACCTTTGTTCCTAAATTCCCATTTGACTCCAAACTTCACCTTACATATCCTAGTATGCTTTAACATCATTTAGCACACATAAACCTTCACATAACATCCTCCAAATGCATGTACAAGCTTACTTCTTGAAATACCCCAAACCTAAGTATGCTAAGTAAACATCAAATCATGATGTATTAAGGCTAAAATATGCCTTAGAAAGATTGGTAGACAATTTAAACCAAGGAAAACATAAGAAAGTGCCTTAAAGGCAATCAGGGCAAAAACGTGCTCTAAGCTTGGAGAGACTTGGGTGAGTACCCAAATATCATGATAAGACCTTAGTGATATCCTAATGGTCATTTTAAATCAATTAGCAAAGAAAACCAAGCTTGAAAACAAGTTAAAACACAAAATGTGCTTTAAGAATTCTTAAAGCACATTTTTGAGAAATTGTCTTAGAATTGAGTTTTGAGTGGCTAAATGTCCATCATTACTCTTTAATCAACATGTGTACTAATTAGTATCACATTAGGAGGTCTAAATCAATGGGAAATCAAAAATTTCCCGATTATGTGCCTTGATTAGTGAATAGTAACTATTTAGTGACTAGTTAAGTTTTATCATAAATCAATAAACAATTAATTGGTCAACAAAGACCATGTTGGCCTTATATTAAGAGGGTGGCCGGTTTTTTAAGTGGGGAGTCACCACATGAGTCACCATAATAGTCAAATAAGAAAGGAAAAGAGAGTAAGTAAGAAGTTACTATTTGCTTTATTAAAGCAAATATCACATATTAGCCACCTTTCTTCCTCTCTCTCTTCATTCCTCCTTCCTTCCACGATTTTTTCTTTCTCCTTCCTTGCTCCAAACCGAGAGAGCTTCTTCCATGGGTGCTCCACCTTCAAATGCTCACCAAGTGTTCATCTTTGCTCCAAATCAAAAACTAAGTGTAGATTTCTCTTAGTTAGGCCAAGACCTATCTTCCTATCTTTTCAAAATCTTTCAAAGCCTCCATTTTGGTGCCATGAGAAAATCCATTGATGGAGGAAAATCAAGTTTGAAGAGCTCATTGGCTTCTCCATTCTCTTAAGGTAAAGAAATGTAAGAAAACCATGTTTCCTCTTTCCAACCATTTCTACACATTACCGAAAATTACTACTCATGGGGATTCATTTTATCCATTGTTCTAGCTTGATTCTATTCTCCAAGGGCTAGAGGAGGTCCTACTTATTCATATCCAAGCTTGCTTGAGAATCCAAGGTAAAACCATTCAGTTTAATACCTTAGAACACATTTTTAACCTAGGGTTTACTCCTTAAGGTTAGTGTATTGTTTAGTGCTCATATGAGTCTTGGTTATTGATTAGAAACATTGGCAAGGAAAGTTTGAGTGGTGGCGATATTCATTCAAGAAGAAGGTCTAAGGAGGAAGTTAAGATAGCTTGAGAAAACAAGGTAAAATGCTTACCTAATGGTGGTTTAAGATTAAGGAATGAGTTTTAGATAAATACCAATGTGGCTTAAAGCTTACATTGTGTATTGGGTTATATAACCTAAGGAAAAGAACTTAAACAAGCTTATGAACTTGTGATTAAGGAGCTAATGAGAATGGTTAGTAATATGAGGTTAAGGTGGATTTTAAGAGCATTATAACTACTATGAGATTGATGAGTGTATTTGCAGGTTGAAAGCTTATACATGTGGGAATTCAGTGTTTAAGTTAAGTCATTTAAGGGCCTAAGAGCAAGTCATTTAAGAGCCTTAGTGCTATGCAATTTAAGATTATTGCACTACATTGAGTTATTAAGAATGAGCTGATTTGGATGAGAAATAATGGTTTGGGAATGATTAGATACTAGAGAGCTATGGCGAAATTTGAGTAGAAAACAAGGTGTTTAAGTGGTAGTGGTGAGCTATATGCCCTAGGGTTTACTAGGGAGCATGAAAAGGAAATTGGGTGGAAATGAGTTAACTAAGGAGTTCTTGAGGTTTAGAATGACCTAGAGATGTCTAGGAGGAATTGGAGGATTGGTGAGTGTTTTTTTGAACACCCAAAATCATGAGATGAGGAATGTAAGGCTTGTGTATGAGTTTAAGGAGAAGGTGTAATGCTTAAGGTGATTAAGATATGTCCTAAGGGAATTTATGACTAAGGAAGTATTAGGAAGTTTTAGAGATTGTCTTGATGAAGAGGGGTAAGATAAGTGTGGAATGAGTGGTAATGACTTAGGCATTACCTTGGGGGATTTAGGAATCAAGAGAATGTAATTGAGTATTTAGACTTAGGCAAATGTTGGTAAACATCTAGGAAGGAAATAAGGAGTTGGTGGGTGGAAGCTTAAGCTTATGAAGGAACTTTAAGTAAACGCATAAAAGAGTTTTAGATGGTGGAAGATGCTTGGGAGAGGATGTTATAGTGATGAGGGAACATTTGGCATAGTGGTTACATTAAGTATGAACCACCACCTAGAAACCTAGAGGAAACATTACAAGAGTAGCATTATTACAAGGAAAATGCATAATACTAAGTGGATTTTGGTGGATGATTTAAGGTATTAAAGGAGGTTATAAGGTGGGTTTAAGGTGCCAAGATGATGTTGGACCTGTTAGAACACTTGTGGAAGAGTTTGGCATTGAAAAGAGGCAATTTAGAGAGAGGTCTGTAGTGGACCGACCCAGGGTCCGACCCAGTTCTGGGTCGGTCGGACCTTGCTAACCCAGCAGAAATGTTTCGGCAATAGACCGACCCATAAGGATGGGTCGGTCGGTGGGTCGGTCTCGGGCAAGATTAATGAAGGAAAATGTTTCGGTAAGGGACCGACCCAGTGGGTTTTTGGGTCGGTCGGTTTAGCTTTGGGTCGTCGGAGGGTTTCAAAAGACGGAAGAGTTTCTGTAATGGACCGACCAGGGGTTGGGTCGGTCGGTGGGTCGGTCGACCCTTAACACTTAGAAAAAAAAAAAAAATTTTGAATTCTAAGAATGGCAATGGGAAATAAGGTATGCCTTTGGTAGGGTAGTAATGATTGAGACCCTAAGAACTTAAGAGATTAAGCTAAGTTAAGTATAAACTTGAAAGTTTAAGGTTAAGTTTATAAGATTAAGTGTAAGACCTAAGAGGTGTTAGGTGGGGATCATTAAGGAATTAAAGTAAGTTAAACAAGCTAAGTAAGTCATATTAAGTTAAGTGATTAACAACCTAAAACTGAATGAATGTTTTAGGACTTGGAATTTGGACTCCGGAAGAGAGTAAGCAACCAAACGGCCAACGGTGAACGGTACAGTTGTTTCTTCTTGTGACCTGCTTGCTAACGAGGTGTCCCTCGGCTTGTGTGCTATTTGTTTTTGTGTGCTCACTAAACAAGATAAAGCATGCAACCGGAATATATATACATATATATTATATTGTTTGTGATGTTTGAAAACTAACACAACATACCGTGAAAACTTACTAACCAATGTTTAGTAAGAAATTGAGTGAGAATAAGGAACGCCCCCTAATGAGGGACGATATGAACCGAAAGGGTTAACCAACATACATGGTCTTGAGACTATTACTAACTGAACTTGAGTGAGGAATCCGGAATGGTACCGGCACATGTGTATTGGGGGAAGTCGGTATCCTTATCAAATACCGTCTTCCAAAGATGACTTGTCCTCGGACTCGTCGCCTAGAGTCGACAAATAGACTCGACCTCCTCGGACTTCTTGTTTTAGGAGGGAGGCATACTGAGATGGTGTAGTGGGATCTACCTAAATGCCCAACTAATTCTAATAAATATTGTTTATGTAAACCAATGGAGCTGATAACTCATTGGTTAGGGCTACGTGACCCGACAGATAAACAATGGATTAAGGTACAACCATTCTAATAAAAGAACGGTTGACTTAATCGAGATAAGAACTGAGATAAGATTGAGATAAGGTTTGAGATAAGATACAACCATCTCTATTTAAAGAATGGTTTGTATTCTAAGACTGAGATAAGTTACAACCAATCCCTTCCAGGAACGGTTTGTATATTGAGATTAAGTTAAGATTAAGATAAGTTACAATCATTCCCTTTTAAAGGATGATTTGTATTATTAAGATTAAGATTAAGGTGAGGTTAAGATAAGTTGCAACCATTCCTTTTTAAAGGATGGTTTGTAATATTAAGATTAAGATAAGCTACATCCACTCCTGATTAAAGGAGGGTTGTTTCTAAGATTAAGTTAAGAATCAGATTGAGGTAAGATAAGGATGGACTAAGATTAAGAGAGAACATTACTTAAGGAGTTAAATAACTAACTCTCTAATTAAGGGAACGCACTTAAGTTCGTTCATTGTGCGTGAACTTTGATTGTTCATATCTGAGTGGTTGTTTACTGCACTTTTCTATTATGTTGTGCATCTAATCAACCTCCATGCTATCGACAATTAGTCGTCGTAGCCACGTTAGCTTGGGGGCCATGAGAGGATCGTACCAGCATTCGTGCTGACCCCTCGGGGGCTTCTTTTTACTACACAGGTGAACATCAGGAGGCGGCCGTCGCGAGAGTGAGAAGGAGTACAAGTGTTAAGGATTAAGTATGACCTACGAGTTGTGCCTGTACACTCGTATGGCAATTGAGTTAGTAAGATGTATAGGTTGTGAGTGGATTGTAAGAAGGTTATGTAAATGGTTATGGTTTTTTAGACTAACGTTCGATATATTCTGTAGTCAGACCGTGGCAAGGTCCTGGATTGTAAAGAATTCCGCTGTGACAAGTGTATATATATACTGTTAAGTTGCGAGACCACATTTGGATTGAGTTGGGGTGTTACAAAAAGTGGTATCAGAGCGTAGTTACGCTCTGAAGACAAGGAATTACCGAACTTAGGAAGATATTGAGGTTGAGATTGAGTTACGGGTTAAGGGTTGAGAGATAGTGTGTGAGGTGCGTTAGCCAGGACTCCCCGGTGTTTACCGGATATCCATAGTACCTAGGCCCGCCCTCCACATCCCTAACCCTGAATATGTGGAACAAACGCCAGAGAGAAGAAAGCCTTCTCTTACTCGGGGAAACCCGATCTGGCAGTTAGCTAACAGTAAGCAATACGAGAAACAATTTGTTGTACAACAGTTATGGAAAACTTGGAGGTTTTTAATGGAGCGCAATAGAGGAACAGGCGCTACCTAAGGAATACTATCAGTAAGGGAACGGTAATTACCGGCAACATGGGTCGACATGCTACGCAGTCGAAATAACCCGCCATACCAATGATAAGGCAAGCACTACGGGTGCAATAGATAAGGAAATGATAAACGACATGAGTACCGGACAGTGGTCCGAAGGAGAATAACAGTGAAATAATACAGAGTATGAGGATTAAGATTACTGGAACGTCCAGCTAAGAAACGGGAACTCATATAAATGGTTTACTGAAATAGGACTACGATGTAGTGCCTAAAGGACAATCATTACTTAGTAACCACAACAAGATGTGTGGAGACAAAGGCGAGGATTAAGACATAAGAAAATGTTAAGGGGTTCCCTCAGAAAGAGGAACGCCCTGGTAGATGACAGTACTGTCAAACAACAAGGAAACTGCCGGATGGACGAATATCCAAAATAAGAGATCATTGAGGGAGTCCCGAGGACTACCAATTACATGGAAATTAGAAGGGAGTTTTACTTCCAATGCACCTTGTACCAATAACCCATCCTGCATGGCGCACTTGCCATAGCAAGTGCTACCACGGTATAACCCACTACAACAACAACCGACAGTACGGTAAGAACACAATCCCAAACTCCAAGGGGAAAACCTAAGAGATTGCTCGGTATCGCGAGCAAAAACACTATATAAGCAATAAAATACAAGGGATGTATTATAAGATACTGTTGAAACTGTTGAAGCATCGACTTACAATGAAACGGGATAAGACTCCCAAAGTGACCATTAAGGATACCAATAACAACATTCTTCAATGAAGATGTTGGAAAACCCAGAAAATAAGGATAAAAGAAATAAACGTAAGCTATAACCTACTAAGAATTAAAGTCGTACAACCCTGGAAAAGGAAAGCTCAGAGGACTACCCCACAAAGCGGGCATAGTCGAGCCGAACAACTGATGAATGACAGTTAACACTGTTTGTTTAACTCATTAACACCCAAGTATGATTGTTCATCAACGGGTGGCGTAGTCAACAGAAGTTGAACGAAGCGCTGAGATGAAGGTATAAGATGACTGGATGATATCCAACTTGAACACCTTAAGGCAAACGCCTAATGCGAACCTAACTTTGACTATTAAAAGACATAAGTCTAATAAAATGACAGCATTGTCAAAGACATTAAGTAACCTCAGAACACCTGAACAACTTCCATAGCCGGAAGCAGGATACAGCAACTTACCATGAAACCCGATACTACATTTAGTATGTAACCTAACGGTGGATGAAGTTCCAGAACCACAATCTCATAAGGAAGACCTGCAGATGAGTAAGAGTACCAAATAATGAACTGAGACATTAAGCATTGGGAGCCTACGAGCCAAGGATGTTAACCACATCAGAGCCCGAGGCGCAGTAAGTTATAAGAGAGCTTATTTAAGCCATGAGGAACTACAATGCGTAGATATGAACGGTTACCAAACCTATAATTTAGATTGGGAAAAATAATACCAAGAAAGGGTACCAATGAGAATATTGAGTTAATGCTAAGGACAGGAGCGGAGAACGAACCATGCCTTTTAGGGTGGGGATACCTCTCCTTGTTGTGAGGCCAAGAGTGGGAATGAACCCCTCACAAAAAGGGCTTTCACTTATTAGAGATGAAATACACTTTAATTAGAAAATGGAAACCATGAGCCTTGAGATTACCTTAGAACATACCAGATACACTTGAGTAATAAGGAAGGTCGCACCGATAGATCTCATATCCAACACCCAGGATGTAAGAATTAATGATTGTCAGAGGTAAACATTGTGACTGCACGTTATGGCACGTCAGTTAAGCAATGCTCAGAAGAGCTTGTGAATCAGTGGATGACTTCTTCAGTAATCAGTTAATACATGGTAGATAACATCACTAAGGATAAAGAAAGTGAAAGAATTAGCCTACTTACGAATCTGAGATTGGAGCATAAATCTTCATATCAAGAGTTAACTATTTTACAACACCGTACGGCAACCGCCATACACCGGAATGAGAGAACTCCCAGTGTGTTTACACCAAGAAGGGATTGAGTATAAGTTAAGACATTAGAATAAGTGAGTAAGAGGTTGCACCATTAATGGGCAACATGGTAAAGGCCAACTACCACGGTAGTAGTGGTCGTAAGTACAATAGTTAGATAAGTGGATTAAGTCATGGTGCGCGGTAAGGTGACCATTATGTATGAGCCGTCAAATATTGACACTGAGGCAATTTGATTTATGAGTTAAGACCAACATAAGTAAGAAAATAAGATGGTAGACGAACTGTGCATTGATGCCAGTAGTCTGGACCTGGTTAGGTAAGATTTTACAGGAAGCACACTACCCATTCCTTAAGGAACTGGAAGTGCATTCCTAGTAGCATAAATATGAGGAACAAGATAAGAGGCTCTACGAAGAGACCTCAATTATTAAGAGACCGAATCACGACGGAATACAGAAAGGAGCTGGAGTATACCATACCCAAGAACGCAGTAAATGGATTTCCTTGATTAACTCAAGAAGAACAATGAATGTTATTATGGAACAATGAAAGAGGAGATCGACAACAGAATACTTCATAATTAGCAATAGCTAAACGTGTGATGGACACCATGAGTTTACTAAAACGAGACGTGGGACGACTGCACCCCACGGGGGCTTGCAGGCCCGACACGCTCATTTATGAGTTAGTTGGGTAAGTAGTAATGTACCAGTAAGGTACCCCATGCATGTGAACGAGTGGTGTAAGGAACACGGGAAGTAGTCGACTCCGTACCACGGACAACGACGCAAGATCAGATAAGAGCAGCTACTACCACAAACAGTTGAAGAGAAGAATTCAGTTGACCCAGTCACGCAAGGGAATCAGAGAACAGATAATTAAGGACTATGAAGTGCGAGAAGCACGGATTGTTAAGTATAGACATAGGACATGTCTTAAGATGTAAGGGATTAAGACTGTAAAGCGCATTATGCACTAAACAGTAGTTTCAGGATAAGAATCATCCTCAGACCAAAGGTCGGTTGGGGAGAACAATTTAGACATTCGAGAAAACACTAAGATTACGAGCGTAAGATCTTCAAGAAGAATGGATAGACGAGTTACAACTCATTAAGGCCGTGTATATATAAAGATAACACGTGTCCATTGAGACAATTAAGCCTAAGATTATCAGAGTCGCGCAGCGGAAGCTAGCAGATCACTACTTTGAGATTAGCCCAAACTAAGTTAAGAATACGGTATAAGTACCGTTAAGAATCCTCGATACAGAGACTAAGTCATCTCTGATCGAATTATAAGTAAGATAGATGACGTGGAAGCTAGAATGCTTGGTGAGAATTAGACATCTTGAACTTATGTTCAAAGATCATATAATGCTGATTACGTGGGCGTAATCCATTTTAAGGGGGGTAGAGCGAAAACCGCTTAGCGTATGTTTGTGTACTGAGTACATAAACTACGATGTGCATAGCACAAAATAATTTGAGAATATGTTTTACATAAACATTTTAAGATAAATCATGGTTATTGCACACAGAAGATGTGAATACCATACATATTAAGTACCTATCTTGTTAACTCCGGTGTGAGTACAAGTTAAGAGAATTAAGGAAGAGGATTAAGGAGACTTAAGGAATAAGGAATATATGAGGTATAAGTCGATATGAGACTATGTGTGAAACAAGAATAAGATAACACTATGAGATATTATTTGATATGAGCATGAGGAAGGATATAGTAATGCTATGTGGTATGAGACTGATATGGAATTTAGTAGGAATTTAAGTCTGGAGGTAGTTACTAAGAGATGAATTGGGAATGTTTGATGGACTGAGTCCACACTTTGGAGATGTATTGATTATGATTAGAAGAACTAAAAAGATAGAAAATTGGACATGAGTGAATTACTGATGTTTGAAAATGACGTGGGAGGTGGAACTTGATTTTCTAGGGATCAAGGGAAACCGAACACAAATTGGAGTGGAAGGATGGTTCTACACTGATGCTGATCACATCAGGGTAGGATTATTCCTGAAACTCCCTACCAGTGGTCACAATTAAATCACACTAAGGATAGAGGCCTTAGGATAAAATGAAATTGGAGTTGCTTGTATTTTTAATTAGAGGAATTATTCCTCACATGACCTCGTAAAAAGGATTACCTTTTTACTGAGTCTCGCCCATGAAGTCGAGGACGCACGAGCCTTTGTCTTCGGACCGGTGACATGGGGAGAGCAGCGTGTTTTGTATTCTAGCCCATGGTGACGAGGACGAATGAGCCATTGTCTACGGACCGGTGACATGGGAGAATACGTTGGAAGTTATGTGAATGTTTTAATCATCAAAAGGAACAAAAGGAATTTTGAGTGCTACACATGCTTAAGCATGTTGTGTGATATTTAAGAATAAGCATATGGTGGACTTAAGGATCCAATGAGATTTAGTATACATAAGTATGATCTATATGATCTAAGGAATGATAAGACATGTATTCTAATGAGATAAGATGCATGGGAACTTTGGGGACAAAGTTTTTTAAGGGGGGTAGATTGAAATACCCCAAACCTAAGTATGCTAAGTAAACATCAAATCATGATGTATTAAGGCTAAAATATGCCTTAGAAAGATTGGTAGACAATATAAACCAAGGAAAACATAAGAAAGTGCCTTAAGGGCAATCAGGGCAAAAACATGCTCTAAGCTTGGAGAGACTTGGGTGAGTACCCAAATATCATGATAAGACCTTAGTAATATCCTAATGGTCATTTTAAATCAATTAGCAAAGAAAACCAAGCTTGAAAACAAGTTAAAACACAAAATGTGCTTTAAGAATTCTTAAAGCACATTTTTGAGAAATTGTCTTAGAATTGAGTTTTGAGTGGCTAAATGTCCATCATTACTCTTTAATCAACATGTGTACTAATTAGTATCACATTAGGAGGTCTAAATCAATGGGAAATCAAAAATTTCCCGATTATGTGCCTTGATTAGTGAATAGTAACTATTTAGTGACTAGTTTAAGTTTTAATCAATATAAGTCAATTAATTGGTCAACAAAGACCATGTTGGCCTTATATTAAGAGGGTGGCCGGTTTTTAAGTGGGGAGTCACCACATGAGTCACCATAAGTAGTCAAATAAGAAAGGAAAAGAAGAGTAAGTAAGAAAGTTACTATTTGCTTTATTAAAGCAAATATCACATATTAGCCACCTTTCTTCTCTCTCTTCATTCCTCCTTCCTTCCACGATTTTTTTTCTCCTTCCTTGCTCCAAACCGAGAGAGCTTCTTCCATGGGTGCTCCACCTTCAAATGCTCACCAAGTTCATCTTTGCTCCAAATCAAAAACTAAGTGTAGATTTCTCTTAGTTAGGCCAAGACCTATCTTCCTATCTTTTCAAATCTTTCAAAGCTCCATTTTGGTGCCATGAGAAAACTCCATTGATGGGGAAAATCAAGTTTGAAGAGCTCATTAGCTTCTCCATTCTCTTAAGGTAAGAAAATGTAAGAAAAACCATGTTTCCACCATTTCTACACATTACCGAAAATTTACTCATGGGGATTCATTTTTATCCATTGTTCTAGCTTGATTCTATTCTCCAAGGGCTAGAGGAGGTCCTACTTAATTCATATCCAAGCTTGCTTTGAGAATCCAAGGTAAAACATTCAGTTTAATACCTTAGAACACATTTTTAACCTAGGGTTTACTCCTTAAGGTTAGTGTATTGTTTAGTGCTCATATGAGTCATTGGTTATTGATTAGAACATTGGCAAGGAAAGTTTGAGTGGTGGCCGATATTCATTCAGAAGAAGGAAGGAGATTAAGTTAAGATAAGCTTGAGAAAACAAGGTAAAATGCTTACCTAATGGTGGTTTAAGATTAAGGAATGAGTTTTAGATAAATACCAATGTGGCTTAAGCTTACATTGTGTATTGGGTTATATAACCTAAGGAAAAAGAACTTAAACAAGCTTATGAACTTGTGATTAAGGAGCTAATGAGAATGAGTTAGTAATATGAGGTTAAGGTGGATTTTAAGAGCATTATAACTACTATGAGATTGATGAGTGTATTTGCAGGTTGAAAGCTTATACATGTGGGAAATTCAGTGTTTAAGTTTAAGTCATTTAAGGGCCTAAGAGCCAGTCATTTAAGAGCCTTAGTGCTATGCAATTTAAGATTATTGCACTACATTGAGTTATTAAGAATGAGCTGATTTGGATGAGGAAATAATGTGTTTGGGAATGATGAGATACTAGAGGAGCTATGGCGAAATTTGAGTAGAAAACAAGGTGTTTAAGTGGTAGTGGTGAGCTAATATGCCCTAGGGTTTACTAGGGAGCATGAAAAGGAAATTGGGTGGAAATGAGTTAACTAAGGAGTTCTTGAGGTTTAGAATGACCTAGAGATGTCTAGGAGGAATTGGAGGATTGGTGTTTTTGAACACACCAAAATCATGAGATGAGGAATGTAAGGCTTGTGTATGAGTTTAAGGAGAAGGTGTAATGCTTAAGGTGATTAAGATATGTCCTAAGGGAATTTAATGACTAAGGAAGTATTAGGAAGTTTTAGAGATTGTCTTGAGAAGGGGTAAGATAAAGTGTTGGAATGAGTGGTAATGACTTAGGCATTACCTTGGGGGATTTAGGAATCAAGAGAATGTAATTGAGTATTTAGAACTTAGGCAAATGTTGGTAAACATCTAGGAAGGAAATAAGGAGTTGGTGGGTGGAAGCTTAAGCTTATGAAGGAACTTTAAGTAAACGCATAAAAGAGTTTTAGATGGTGGAAGATGCTTGGGAGAGGATGTTATAGTGATGAGGGAAACATTTGGCATAGTGGTTACTTAAGTATGAACCACCACCTAGAAACCTAGAGGAAACATTACAAGAGTAGCATTATTACAAGGAAAATGCATAATGACTAAGGTGGATTTTGGTGGATGATTTAAGGTATTTAAAGGAGGTTATAAGGTGGGTTTAAGGTGCCAAGATGATGTTGGACCTGTTAGAACACTTGTGGAAGAGTTTGGCATTGAAAGAGGCAATTTAAGAGAGAGGTCTGTAGTGGACCGACCCAGGGTCCGACCCAGTTCTGGGTCGGTCGGACCTTGCTAACCCAGCAGAAATGTTTCGGCAATAGACCGACCCATAAGGATGGGTCGGTCGGTGGGTCGGTCGGGCAAGATTTAATGAAGGAAAATGTTTCGGTAAGGGACCGACCCAGTGGGTTTTGGGTCGGTCGGTTTAGCTTTGGGTCGGTCGGATGGGTTTCAAAAGACGGAAGAGTTTCTGTAATGGACCGACCCAGGGGTTGGGTCGGTCGGTGGGTCGGTCGACCCTTAACACTTAGAAAAAAAAAAAAGAAATTTTGAATTCTAAGAATGGCAATGGGAAATAAGGTATGCCTTTGGTAGGGTAGTAATGATTGAGACCCTAAGAACTTAAGAGATTAAGCTAAGTTAAGTATAAACTTGAAAGTTTAAGGTTAAGTTTATAAGATTAAGTGTAAGACCTAAGAGGTGTTAGGTGGGGATCATTAAGGAATTAAAGTAAGTTAAACAAGCTAAGTAAGTCATATTAAGTTAAGTGATTAACAACCTAAAACTGAATGAATGTTTTAGGACTTGGAATTTGGACTCCGGAAGAGAGTAAGCAACCAAACGGCCAACGGTGAACGGTACAGTTGTTTTCTTCTTTGACCTGCTTGCTAACGAGGTGTCCCTCGGCTTGTGTGCTATTTGTTTTTGTGTGCTCACTAAACAAGATAAAGCATGCAACCGGAATATATAACATATATATTATATTGTTGTGTGATGTTTGAAAACTAACACAACATACCGTGAGAACTTACTAACCAATGTTTAGTAAGAAATTGAGTGAGAATAAGGAACGCCCCTAATGAGGGACGATATGAACCGAAAGAGGTTAACCAACATACATGGTCTTGAGACTATTACTAACTGAACTTGAGTGAGGAATCCGGAATGGTACCGGCACATGTGTATTGGGGGAAGTCGGTATCCTTATCAAATACCGTCTTCCAAAGATGACTTGTCCTCGGACTCGTCGCCTAGAGTCGACAAATAGACTCGACCTCCTCGGACTTCTTGTTTTAGGAGGGAGGCATACTGAGATGGTGTAGTGGGATCTACCTAAATGCCCAACTAATTCTAATAAATATTGTTTATGTAAACCAATGGAGCTGATAACTCATTGGTTAGGGCTACGTGACCCGACAGATAAACAATGGATTAAGGTACAACCATTCTAATAAAAGAACGGTTGACTTAATCGAGATAAGAACTGAGATAAGATTGAGATAAGGTTTGAGATAAGATACAACCATCTCTATTTAAAGAATGGTTTGTATTCTAAGACTGAGATAAGTTACAACCAATCCCTTCCAGGAACGGTTTGTATATTGAGATTAAGTTAAGATTAAGATAAGTTACAATCATTCCCTTTAAAGGATGATTTGTATTATTAAGATTAAGATTAAGGTGAGGTTAAGATAAGTTGCAACCATTCCTTTTTAAGGATGGTTTGTTATTAAGATTAAGATAAGCTACATCCACTCCTGATTAAAGGAGGGTTGTTTCTAAGATTAAGTTAAGAATCAGATTGAGGTAAGATAAGGATGGACTAAGATTAAGAGAGAACATTACTTAAGGAGTTAAATAACTAACTCTCTAATTAAGGGAACGCACTTAAGTCGTTCATTGTGCGTGAACTTTGATTGTTCATATCTGAGTGGTTGTTTACTGCACTTTCTATGTTGTGCATCTAATCAACCTCCATGCTATCGACAATTAGTCGTCGTAGCCACGTTAGCTTGGGGGCCATGAGAGGATCGTACCAGCATTCGTGCTGACCCCCTCGGGGGCTTCTTTTTACTACACAGGTGAACATCAGGAGGCGGCCGTCGCGAGAGTGAGAAGGAGTACAAGTGTTAAGGATTAAGTATGACCTACGAGTTGTGCCTGTACACTCGTATGGCAATTGAGTTAGTAAGATGTATAGGTTGTGAGTGGATTGTAAGAAGGTTATGTAAATGGTTATGGTTTTTAGACTAACGTTCGGTATATTCTGTAGTCAGACCGTGGCAAGGTCCTGGATTGTAAAGAATTCCGCTGTGACAAGTGTATATATATACTGTTAAGTTGCGAGACCACATTTGGATTGAGTTGGGGTGTTACAAAAGGGTATCAGAGCGTAGTTACGCTCTGAAGACAAGGAATTACCGAACTTAGGAAGATATGAGGTTGAGATTGAGTTACGGGTTAAGGGTTGAGAGATAGTGTGTGAGGTGCGTTAGCCAGGACTCCCCGGTGTTTACCGGATATCCATAGTACCTAGGCCCGCCCTCCACATCCCTAACCCTGAATATGTGGAACAAACGCCAGAGAGAAGAAAGCCTTCTCTTACTCGGGGAAACCCGATCTGGCAGTTAGCTAACAGTAAGCAATACGAGAAACAATTTGTTGTACAACAGTTATGGAAAACTTGGAGGTTTTTAATGGAGCGCAATAGAGGAACAGGCGCTACCTAAGGAATACTATCAGTAAGGGAACGGTAATTACCGGCAACATGGGTCGACATGCTACGCAGTCGAAATAACCCGCCATACCAATGATAAGGCAAGCACTACGGGTGCAATAGATAAGGAAATGATAAACGACATGAGTACCGGACAGTGGTCCGAAGGAGAATAACAGTGAAATAATACAGAGTATGAGGATTAAGATTACTGGAACGTCCAGCTAAGAAACGGGAACTCATATAAATGGTTTACTGAAATAGGACTACGATGTAGTGCCTAAAGGACAATCATTACTTAGTAACCACAACAAGATGTGTGGAGACAAAGGCGAGGATTAAGACATAAGAAAATGTTAAGGGGTTCCCTCAGAAGAGGAACGCCCTGGTAGATGACAGTACTGTCAAACAACAAGGAAACTGCCGGATGGACGAATATCCAAAATAAGAGATCATTGAGGGAGTCCCGAGGACTACCAATTACATGGAAATTAGAAGGGAGTTTTACTTCCAATGCACCTTGTACCAATAACCCATCCTGCATGGCGCACTTGCCATAGCAAGTGCTACCACGGTATAACCCACTACAACAACAACCGACAGTACGGTAAGAACACAATCCCAAACTCCAAGGGGAAAACCTAAGAGATTGCTCGGTATCGCGAGCAAAAACACTATATAAGCAATAAAATACAAGGGATGTATTATAAGATACTGTTGAAACTGTTGAAGCATCGACTTACAATGAAACGGGATAAGACTCCCAAAGTGACCATTAAGGATACCAATAACAACATTCTTCAATGAAGATGTTGGAAAACCCAGAAAATAAGGATAAAAGAAATAAACGTAAGCTATAACCTACTAAGAATTAAAGTCGTACAACCCTGGAAAAGGAAAGCTCAGAGGACTACCCCACAAAGCGGGCATAGTCGAGCCGAACAACTGATGAATGACAGTTAACACTGTTTGTTTAACTCATTAACACCCAAGTATGATTGTTCATCAACGGGTGGCGTAGTCAACAGAAGTTGAACGAAGCGCTGAGATGAAGGTATAAGATGACTGGATGATATCCAACTTGAACACCTTAAGGCAAACGCCTAATGCGAACCTAACTTTGACTATTAAAAGACATAAGTCTAATAAAATGACAGCATTGTCAAAGACATTAAGTAACCTCAGAACACCTGAACAACTTCCATAGCCGGAAGCAGGATACAGCAACTTACCATGAAACCCGATACTACATTTAGTATGTAACCTAACGGTGGATGAAGTTCCAGAACCACAATCTCATAAGGAAGACCTGCAGATGAGTAAGAGTACCAAATAATGAACTGAGACATTAAGCATTGGGAGCCTACGAGCCAAGGATGTTAACCACATCAGAGCCCGAGGCGCAGTAAGTATAAGAGAGCTTATTTAAGCCATGAGGAACTACAATGCGTAGATATGAACGGTTACCAAACCTATAATTTAGATTGGGGAAAAATAATACCAAGAAAGGGTACCAATGAGAATATTGAGTTAATGCTAAGGACAGGAGCGGAGAACGAACCATGCCTTTTAGGGTGGGGATACCTCTCCTTGTTGTGAGGCCAAGAGTGGGAATGAACCCCTCACAAAAAGGGCTTTCACTTATTAGAGATGAAATACACTTTAATTAGAAAATGGAAACCATGAGCCTTGAGATTACCTTAGAACATACCAGATACACTTGAGTAATAAGGAAGGTCGCACCGATAGATCTCATATCCAACACCCAGGATGTAAGAATTAATGATTGTCAGAGGTAAACATTGTGACTGCACGTTATGGCACGTCAGTTAAGCAATGCTCAGAAGAGCTTGTGAATCAGTGGATGACTTCTTCAGTAATCAGTTAGATTACATGGTAGATAACATCACTAAGGATAAAAGAAAGTGAAAGAGATTAGCCTACTTACGAATCTGAGATTGGAGCATAACATCTTCATATCAAGAGTTAACTATTTTACAACACCGTACGGCAACCGCCATACACCGGAATGAGAGAACTCCCAGTGTGTTTACACCAAGAAGGGATTGAGTATAAGTTAAGACATTAGAATAAGTGAGTAAGAGGTTGCACCATTAATGGGCAACATGGTAAAGGCCAACTACCACGGTAGTAGTGGTCGTAAGTACAATAGTTAGATAAGTGGATTAAGTCATGGTGCGCGGTAAGGTGACCATTATGTATGAGCCGTCAAATATTGACACTGAGGCAATTTGATTTATGAGTTAAGACCAACATAAGTAAGAAAATAAGATGGTAGACGAACTGTGCATTGATGCCAGTAGTCTGGACCTGGTTAGGTAAGATTTTACAGGAAGCACACTACCCATTCCTTAAGGAACTGGAAGTGCATTCCTAGTAGCATAAATATGAGGACAAAGATAAGAGGCTCTACGAAGAGACCTCAATTATTAAGAGACCGAATCACGACGGAATACAGAAAGGAGCTGGAGTATACCATACCCAAGAACGCAGTAAATGGATTTTCCTTGATTAACATCAAGAAGAACAATGAATGTTATTATGGAACAATGAAAGAGGAGATCGACAACAGATACTTCATATTAGCATAGCTAACGTGTGATGGACACCATGAGTTTACTAAAACGAGACGTGGGACGAACCCCACGGGGCTTGCAGGCCCGACACGCTCATTTATGAGTTAGTTGGGTAAGTAGTATGTCCCAGTAAGGTACCCCATGCATGTGAACGAGTGGTGTAAGGAACACGGGAAGTAGTCGACTCCGTACCACGGACACGACGCAAGATCAGATAAGAGCAGCTACTACCACAAAACAGTTGAAGAGAAGAATTCAGTTGACCCAGTCACGCAAGGGAATCAGAGAACCAGATAATTAAGGACTATGAAGTGCGAGAAGAACGGATTGTTAAGTATAGACATAGGACATGTCTTAAGATGTAAGGGATTAAGACTGTAAGCGCATTCATGCACTAAACAGTAAGTTTCAGGATAAGAATCATCCTCAGACCAAAGGTAGGTTCGGGAGGGAGATAACACTTTAGACATTCGAGAAAACCATACGATTACGAGCGAAGATCTTCAAGAAGAATGGATAGACGAGTTACAACTCATTAAGGCGTGTATATATAAAGATAACACGTGTCCATTGAGACAATTAAGCCTAAGATTATCAGAGTCGCGCAGCGGAAGCTAGCAGATCACTACTTTGAGATTAGCCAAACTAAGTTAAGAATACGGTATAAGTACCGTTAAGAATCCTCGATACAGAGACTAAGTCATTCTGATCGAATTATAAGTAAGATAGATGACGTGGAAGCTAGAATGCTTGGTGAGAATTAGACATCTTGAACTTATGTTCAAAGATCATATAATGCTGATTACGTGGGCGTAATCCATTTTAAGGGGGGTAGAGCGAAAACCGCTTAGCGTATGTTGTGTACTGAGTACATAAACTACGATGTGCATAGCACAAAATAATTTGAGAATATGTTTTACATAAACATTTTAAGATAAATCATGGTTATTGCACACAGAAGATGTGAATACCATACATATTAAGTACCTATCTTGTTAACTCCGGTGTGAGTACAAGTTAAGAGAATTAAGGAAGAGGATTAAGGAGACTTAAGGAATAAGGAATATATGAGGTATAAGTCGATATGAGACTATGTGTGAATAAGAATAAGATAACACTATGAGATATTATTTGATATGAGCATGAGGAAGGATATAGTAATGCTATGTGGTATGAGACTGATATGGAATTTAGTAGGAATTTAAGTCTGGAGGTATTACTAAGAGATGAATTGGGAATGTTTGATGGACTGAGTCCACACTTTGGAGATGTATTATGATTAGAAGAACTAAAAAGATAAAAATTGGACATGAGTGAATTAACTGATGTTTGAAAATGACGTGGGAGGTGGAACTTGATTTTCTAGGGATCAAGGGAAACCGAACACAAATTGGAGTGGAAGGATGGTTCTACACTGATGCTGATCACATCAGGGTAGGATTATTCCTGAAACTCCCTACCAGTGGTCACAATAAATCACACTAAGGATAGAGGCCTTAGGATAAAAATGAAATTGGAGTGCTTGTATTTTTAATTAGAGGAATTATTCCTCACATGACCTCGTAAAAAGGATTACCTTTTTACTGAGTCTCGCCCATGAAGTCGAGGACGCACGAGCCTTTGTCTTCGGACCGGTGACATGGGGAGAGCAGCGTGTTTTGTATTCTAGCCATGGTGACGAGGACGAATGAGCCATTGTCTACGGACCGGTGACATGGGAGAATACGTTGGAAGTTATGTGAATGTTTAATCATCAAAAGGAACAAAAGGAATTTTGAGTGCTACACATGCTTAAGCATGTTGTGTGATATTTAAGAATGCATATGGTGGACTTAAGGATCCAATGAGATTAAGTATACATAAGTATGATCTATATGATCTAAGGAATGAGGTAAGCATGTATTCTAATAAGATAAGATGCATGGGAACTTTGGGGACAAAGTTCTTTTAAGGGGGGTAGATTGAAATACCCCAAACCTAAGTATGCTAAGTAAACATCAAATCATGATGTAGTAAGGCTAAAATATGCCTTAGAAAGATTGGTAGACAATTTAAACCAAGGAAAACATAAGAAAGTGCCTTAAAGGCAATCAGGGCAAAAACGTGCTCTAAGCTTGGAGAGACTTGGGTGAGTACCCAAATATCATGATAAGACCTTAGTAATATCCTAATGGTCATTTTAAATCAATTAGCAAAGAAAACCAAGCTTGAAAACAAGTTAAAACACAAAATGTGCTTTAAGAATTCTTAAAGCACATTTTTGAGAAATTGTCTTAGAATTGAGTTTTGAGTGGCTAAATGTCCATCATTACTCTTTAATCAACATGTGTACTAATTAGTATCACATTAGGAGGTCTAAATCAATGGGAAATCAAAAATTTCCCGATTATGTGCCTTGATTAGTGAATAGTAACTATTTAGTGACTAGTTTAAGTTTTAATCAATATAAGTCAATTAATTGGTCAACAAAGACCATGTTGCCTATATTAAGGGTGGCCGGTTTTTAAGTGGGGAGTCACCACATGAGTCACCATAAGTAGTCAAATAAGAAAGGAAGAAGAGTAAGTAAAAAGTTACTATTTGCTTTATTAAAGCAAAATACATATTAGCCACCTCTTCCTCTCTCTCTTCATTTCTCTTCCTTCCACGTTTCTTCTCTTCCTTGCTCCAAACCGAGAGAGCTTCTTCCATGGGTGCTCCACCTTCAAATGCACAAGTGTTCATCTTTGCTCCAAATCAAAAACTAAGTGTAGATTCTCTTAGTTAGGCCAAGACCTATCTTCCTATCTTTTCAAATCTTTCAAAGCTCCATTTTGGTGCCATGAGAAAACTCCATTGATGGGGGAAAATCAAGTTTGAAGAGCTCATTAGCTTCTCCATTCTCTTAAGGTAAGAAAATGTAAGAAAAAACCATGTTTCCACCATTTCTACACATTACCGAAAATTACTACTCATGGGGATTCATTTTTATCCATTGTTCTAGCTTGATTCTATTCTCCAAGGGCTAGAGGAGGTCCTACTTAATTCATATCCAAGCTTGCTTTGAGAATCCAAGGTAAAACATTCAGTTTAATACCTTAGAACACATTTTAACCTAGGGTTTACTCCTTAAGGTTAGTGTATTGTTTAGTGCTCATATGAGTCATTGGTTATTGATTAGAACATTGGCAAGGAAAGTTTGAGTGGTGGCCGATATTCATTCAAGAAGAAGGTCTAAGGAGGAAGTTAAGATAAGCTTGAGAAAACAAGGTAAAATGCTTACCTAATGGTGGTTTAAGATTAAGGAATGAGTTTTAGATAAATACCAATGTGGCTTAGAGCTTACATTGGTATTGGGTTATATAACCTAAGGAAAAAGAACTTAAACAAGCTTATGAACTTGTGATTAAGGAGCTAATGAGAATAGTTAGTAATATAGTTAAGGTGGATTTTAAGAGCATTATAACTACTATGAGATTGATGAGTGTATTTGCAGGTTGAAAGCTTATAATGTGGGAAATTCAGTGTTTAAGTTTAAGTCATTTAAGGGCCTAAGAGCCATGTCATTTAAGAGCCTTAGTGCTATGCAATTTAAGATTATTGCACTACATTGAGTTATTAAGAATGAGTGATTGGATGAGGAAAATAATGTGTTTGGGAATGATGAGATACTAGAGGAGCTATGGCGAAATTTGAGTAGAAAACAAGGTTTAAGTGGTAGTGGTGAGCTAATATGCCCTAGGGTTTACTAGGGAGCATGAAAGGAAATGGGTGGAAATGAGTTAACTAAGGAGTTCTTGAGGTTTAGAATGACTAGAGATGTCTAGAGGAATTGGAGGATTGGTGAGGTTTTTGAACACACCACAAATCATGAGATGAGGAATGTAAGGCTTGTGTATGAGTTAAGGAGAAGTGTAATGCTTAAGGTGATTAAGATATGTCCTAAAGGGAATTAATGAATAAGGAAGTATTAGGAAGTTTTAGAGATTGTCTTGATGAAGAGGGGTAAGATAAAGTGTTGGAATGAGTGGTAATGACTTAGGCATTACCTTGGGGGATTTAGGAATCAAGAGAATGTAATTGAGTATTTAGAACTTAGGCAAATGTTGGTAAACATCTAGGAAGGAAATAAGGAGTTGGTGGGTGGAAGCTTAAGCTTATGAAGGAACTTTAAGTAAACGCATAAAAGAGTTTTAGATGGTGGAAGATGCTTGGGAGAGGATGTTATAGTGATGAGGGAAACATTTGGCATAGTGGTTACATTAAGTATGAACCACCACCTAGAAACCTAGAGGAAAACATTACAAGTAGCATTATTACAAGGAAAATGCATAATGACTAAGGTGGATTTTGGTGGATGATTTAAGGTATTTAAGGAGGTTATAAGGTGGGTTTAAGGTGCCAAGATGATGTTGGACCTGTTAGAACACTTGTGGAAGAGTTTGGATGAAGAGCAATTTAAGAGAAGGTCTGTAGTGGACCGACCCAGGGTCCGACCCAGTTCTGGGTCGGTCGGACCTTGCTAACCCAGCAGAAATGTTTCGGCAATAGACCGACCCATAAGGATGGGTCGGTCGGTGGGTCGGTCGGGCAAGATTTAATGAAGGAAAATGTTTCGGTAAGGGACCGACCCAGAGGGTTTTGGGTCGGTCGGTTTAGCTTTGGGTCGGTCGGATGGGTTTCAAAAGACGGAAGAGTTTCTGTATGGACCGACCCAGGGGTTGGGTCGGTCGGTGGGTCGGTCGACCCTTAACACTTAGAAAAAAAAAAAAAGAAATTTTGAATTCTAAGAATGGCAATGGGAATAAGGTATGCCTTGGTAGGGTAGTAATGATTGAGACCCTAAGAACTTAAGAGATTAAGCTAAGTTAAGTATAAACTTGAAAGTTTAAGGTTAAGTTTATAAGATTAAGTGTAAGACTAAGAGGTGTTAGGTGGGATCATTAAGGAATTAAAGTAAGTTAAACAAGCTAAGTAAGTCATATTAAGTTAAGTGATTAACAACCTAAAACTGAATGAATGTTTTAGGACTTGGAATTTGGACTCCGGAAGAGAGTAAGCAACCAAACGGCCAACGGTGAACGGTACAGTTGTTTCTTCTTGTGACCTGCTTGCTAACGAGGTGTCCCTCGGCTTGTGTGCTATTTGTTTTTGTGTGCTCACTAAACAAGATAAAGCATGCAACCGGAATATATTACATATATATTATATTGTTGTGTGATGTTTGAAAACTAACACAACATACCGTGAGAACTTACTAACCAATGTTTAGTAAGAAATTGAGTGAGAATAAGGAACGCCCCCTAATGAGGGACGATATGAACCGAAAGAGGTTAACCAACAAACATGGTCTTGAGACTATTACTAACTGAACTTGAGTGAGGAATCCGGAATGGTACCGGCACATGTGTATTGGGGGAAGTCGGTATCCTTATCAAATACCGTCTTCCAAAGATGACTTGTCCTCGGACTCGTCGCCTAGAGTCGACAAATAGACTCGACCTCCTCGGACTTCTTGTTTTAGGAGGGAGGCATACTGAGATGGTGTAGTGGGATCTACCTAAATGCCCAACTAATTCTAATAAATATTGTTTATGTAAACCAATGGAGCTGATAACTCATTGGTTAGGGCTACGTGACCCGACAGATAAACAATGGATTAAGGTACAACCATTCTAATAAAAGAACGGTTGACATAATTGAGATAAGAACTGAGATAAGATTGAGATAAGGTTTGAGATAAGATACAACCATCTCTATTTAAAGAATGGTTTGTATTCTAAGACTGAGATAAGTTACAACCAATCCCTTCCAGGAACGGTTTGTATATTGAGATTAAGTTAAGATTAAGATAAGTTACAATCATTCCTTTTAAAGGATGATTTGTATTATTAAGATTAAGATTAAGGTGAGGTTAAGATAAGTTGCAACCATTCCTTTTTAAAGGATGGTTTGTAATATTAAGATTAAGATAAGCTACATCCACTCCTGATTAAAGGAGGGTTGTTTCTAAGATTAAGTTAAGAATCAGATTGAGGTAAGATAAGGATGGACTAAGATTAAGAGAGAACATTACTTAAGGAGTTAAATAACTAACTCTCTAATTAAGGGAACGCATTAAGTAAGTCGTTCATTGTGCGTGAACTTTGATTGTTCATATCTGAGTGGTTGTTTACTGCACTTTCTATTATGTTGTGCATCTAATCAACCTCCATGCTATCGACAATTAGTCGTCGTAGCCACGTTAGCTTGGGGGCCATGAGAGGATCGTACCAGCATTCGTGCTGACCCCCTCGGGGGCTTCTTTTTACTACACAGGTGAACATCAGGAGGCGGCCGTCGCGAGAGTGAGAAGGAGTACAAGTGTTAAGGATTAAGTATGACCTACGAGTTGTGCCTGTACACTCGTATGGCAATTGAGTTAGTAAGATGTATAGGTTGTGAGTGGATTGTAAGAAGGTTATGTAAATGGTTATGGTTTTTAGACTAACGTTCGGTATATTCTGTAGTCAGACCGTGGCAAGGTCCTGGATTGTAAAGAATTCCGCTGTGACAAGTGTATATATATACTGTTAAGTTGCGAGACCACATTTGGATTGAGTTGGGTGTTACAAAAAGTGGTATCAGAGCGTAGTTACGCTCTGAAGACAAGGAATTACCGAACTTAGGAAGATATTGAGGTTGAGATTGAGTTACGGGTTAAGGGTTGAGAGATAGTGTGTGAGGTGCGTTAGCCAGGACTCCCCGGTGTTTACCGGATATCCATAGTACCTAGGCCCGCCCTCCACATCCCTAACCCTGAATATGTGGAACAAACGCCAGAGAGAAGAAAGCCTTCTCTTACTCGGGGAAACCCGATCTGGCAGTTAGCTAACAGTAAGCAATACGAGAAACAATTTGTTGTACAACAGTTATGGAAAACTTGGAGGTTTTTAATGGAGCGCAATAGAGGAACAGGCGCTACCTAAGGAATACTATCAGTAAGGGAACGGTAATTACCGGCAACATGGGTCGACATGCTACGCAGTCGAAATAACCCGCCATACCAATGATAAGGCAAGCACTACGGGTGCAATAGATAAGGAAATGATAAACGACATGAGTACCGGACAGTGGTCCGAAGGAGAATAACAGTGAAATAATACAGAGTATGAGGATTAAGATTACTGGAACGTCCAGCTAAGAAACGGGAACTCATATAAATGGTTTACTGAAATAGGACTACGATGTAGTGCCTAAAGGACAATCATTACTTAGTAACCACAACAAGATGTGTGGAGACAAAGGCGAGGATTAAGACATAAGAAAATGTTAAGGGGTTCCCTCAGAAAGAGGAACGCCCTGGTAGATGACAGTACTGTCAAACAACAAGGAAACTGCCGGATGGACGAATATCCAAAATAAGAGATCATTGAGGGAGTCCCGAGGACTACCAATTACATGGAAATTAGAAGGGAGTTTTACTTCCAATGCACCTTGTACCAATAACCCATCCTGCATGGCGCACTTGCCATAGCAAGTGCTACCACGGTATAACCCACTACAACAACAACCGACAGTACGGTAAGAACACAATCCCAAACTCCAAGGGGAAAACCTAAGAGATTGCTCGGTATCGCGAGCAAAAACACTATATAAGCAATAAAATACAAGGGATGTATTATAAGATACTGTTGAAACTGTTGAAGCATCGACTTACAACGAAAACGGGATAAGACTCCCAGAGTGACCATTAAGGATACCAATAACAACATTCTTCAATGAAGATGTTGGAAAACCCAGAAAAGGATAAAAGAAATAACGTAAGCTATAACCTACTAAGGATTAAAGTGTACAACCCTGGAAAAGGAAGCTCAGAGGACTACCCACACAAGCGGGCATAGTCGAGCCGAACAACTGATGAATGACAGTTAACACTGTTTGCTTAACTCATTAACACCCAAGTATGATTGTTCATCAACGGGTGGCGTAGTCAACAGAAGTTGAACGAAGCGTTGAGATGAAGGTATAAGATGACTGGATGATATCCAACTTGACACCTTAAGGCAAACGCCTAATGCGAACCTAACTTTGACTATTAAAAGACATAAGTCTAATAAAATGACAGCATTGTCAAAGACATTAAGTAACCTCAGAACACCTGAACAACTTCCATAGCGGAAGCAGGATGCAGCAACTTACCATGAAACCCGATACTACATTTAGTATGTAACCTAACGGTGGATGAAGTTCCAGAACAGATCTCATAAGGAAGACCTGCAGATGAGTAAGAGTACAAATAATGAACTGAGACATTAAGCATTAGGAGCCTACGAGCCAAGGATGTTAACCACATCAGAGCCCGAGGCGCAGTAAGTTATAAGAGAGCTTATTTAAGCCATGAGGAACTACAATGCGTAGATATGAACGGTTACCAAACCTATAATTTAGATTGGGAAAAATATACCAAGAAAGGGTACCAATGAGAATATTGAGATAATGCTAAGGACAGGAGCGGAGAACGAACCATGCCTTTTAGGGTGGGGATACCTCTCCTTGTTGTGAGGCCAAGAGTGGGAATGAACCCCTCATAAAAAGGGCTTTCACTTATTAGAGATAAATACACTTTATTTAGAAAATGGAAACCATGAACCTTGAGATTACTTAGAACATACCAGATACACTTGAGTAATAAGGAAGGTCGCACAGATAGACCATATCCAACACCCAGGATGTAAGAATTAATGATGTCAGAGGTAAACATTGTGACTGCACTTATGGCACGTCAATTAAGCATGCTCAGAAGAGCTTGATCAGTGGATACTTCTTCAGTAACCAGTTAAATACATGGTAGATAACATCACTAAGGATGAAAGAAAGCGAAAGAGATTAGCCTACTTACGAATCTGAGATTGGAGCATACATCTTCATATCAAGAGTCAACTATTTTCAACACGTACGGCAACCGCCATACACGGAATGAGAGAACTCCCAGTGTGTTTACACCAAGAAGGGATTGAGTATAAGTAAGACATTAGAATAAGTGAGTAAGAGGTTGCACCATTAATGGGCAACATGGTAAAGGCCAACTACCACGGTAGTAGTGGTCGTGAAGTACAATAGTTAGATAAGTGGATTAAGTCATGGTGCGCGGTAAGGCGACCATTATGTATGAGCCGTCAAATGACACTGAGGCAATGATTTATGAGTTAAGACCAATAGTAAGAAATAAGATGGTAGACGAACTGAGCATTGATGCCAGTAGTCTGGACCTGTTAGGTAAGATTTTACAGGAAGCACACTACCCATTCCTTAAGGAACTGGAAGTGCATTCCTAGTAGCATAAATATGAGGAACAAGATAAGAGGCTCTACGAAGAGACCTCAATATTAAGACCGAATCACGACGGAATACAGAAAGGAGCTGAGTATACCATACCAAGAACACAGTAATGGATTCCCTTGATTAACTTCAAGAAGAACAATAAATGTTATTATGGAACGATGAAAGAGGAGATCGACAACAGAATACTTCATAATTAGCAATAGCTAAACGTGTGACGGACACTATGAGTTTACTAAAACGAGACGTGGGACGACTGCACCCCACAGGGGCTTGCAGGCCTGACACGCTCATTTATGAGTTAGTTGGGTAAGTAGTAATGTACCAGTAAGGTACCCCATGCATGTGAACGAGTGGTGTAAGGAACACGGGAAGTAGTCGACTCCGTACCACCGACAACGACGCAAGATCAGACAAGAGCAGCTACTACCACAAACAGTCGAAGAGAAGAATTCAGTTGAACCAGCAACACAAGGAACCAGAGAACAGATAATTAAGGACTATGAAGTGCGAGAAGCACGGATTGTTAAGTACAGACATTGGACATGTCTTAAGATGTAAGGGATTAAGACTGTAAAGCGCATTATGCACTAAACAGTAGTTTCAGGATAAGAATCATCCTCAGACCAAAGGTCGGTTGGGGAGAACAATTTAGACATTCGAGAAAACACTAAGATTACGAGCGTAAGATCTTCAAGAAATGGATAGACGAGTTACAACTCATTAAGGCCGTGTATATATAAAGATAACACGTGTCCATTGAGACAATTAAGCCTAAGATTATCAGAGTCGCAGCGGAAGCTAGCAGATCACTACTTTGAGATTAGCCAAACTAAGTTAAGAATACGGTATAAGTACCGTTAAGAATCCTCGATACAGAGACTAAGTCATTCTGATCGAATTATAAGTAAGATAGATGACGTGGAAGCTAGAATGCTTGGTGAGAATTAGACATCTTGAACTTATGTTCAAAGATCATATAATGTGATTACGTGGGCGTAATCCATTTTAAGGGGGGTAGAGCGAAAACCGCTTAGCGTATGTTTGTGTACTGAGTACATAAACTACGATGTGCATAGCACAAAATAATTTGAGAATATGTTTTACATAAACATTTTAAGATAAATCATGGTTATTGCACACAGAAGATGTGAATACCATACATATTAAGTACCTATCTTGTTAACTCCGGTGTGAGTACAAGTTAAGAGAATTAAGGAAGAGGATTAAGGAGACTTAAGGAATAAGGAATATATGAGGTATAAGTCGATATGAGACTATGTGTGAGATAAGAATAAGATAACACTATGAGATATTATTTGATATGAGCATGAGGAAGGATATAGTAATGCTATGTGGTATGAGACTGATATGGAATTTAGTAGGAATTTAAGTCTGGAGGTAGTTACTAAGAGATGAATTGGGAATGCTTGATGGACTGAGTCCACACTTTGGAGATGTATTGATTATGATTAGAAGAACTAAAAAGATAGAAAATTGGACATGAGTGAATTAACTGATGTTTGAAAATGACGTGGGAGGTGGAACTTGATTTTCTAGGGATCAAGGGAAACCGAACACAAATTGGAGTGGAAGGATGGTTCTACACTGATGCTGATCACATCAGGGTAGGATTATTCCTGAAACTCCCTACCAGTGGTCACAATAAATCACACTAAGGATAGAGGCCTTAGGATAAAAAAAATGAAATTGGAGTTGCTTGTATTTTTAATTAGAGGAATTATTCCTCACATGACCTCGTAAAAAGGATTACCTTTTTACTGAGTCTCGCCCATGAAGTCGAGGACGCACGAGCCTTTGTCTTCGGACCGGTGACATGGGGAGAGCAGCGTGTTTTGTATTCTAGCCCATGGTGACGAGGACGAATGAGCCATTGTCTACGGACCGGTGACATGGGAGAATACGTTGGAAGTTATGTGAATGTTTTAATCATCAAAAGGAACAAAAGGAATTTTGAGTGCTACACATGCTTAAGCATGTTGTGTGATATTTAAGTAAGCATATGGTGGATTAAGGATCAATGAGATTAAGTATACATAAGTATGATCTATATGATCTAAGGAATGAGGTAAGACATGTATTCTAAGATAAGATGCATGGGAACTTTGGGGACAAAGTTCTTTTAAGGGGGTAGATTGAAATACCCCAAACCTAAGTATGCTAAGTAAACATCAAATCATGATGTATTAAGGCTAAAATATGCCTTAGAAAGATTGGTAGACAATTTAAACCAAGGAAAACACAAGAAAGTGCCTTAAGGCAATCAGGGCAAAAACGTGCTCTAAGCTTGGAGAGACTTGGGTGAGTACCCAAATATCATGATAAGACCTTAGTAATATCCTAATGGTCATTTTAAATCAATTAGCAAAGAAAACCAAGCTTGAAACAAGTTAAAACACAAAATGTGCTTTAAAAGAATTCTTAGAGCACATTTTTGAGAAATTGTCTTAGAATTGAGTTTTGAGTGGCTAAATGTCCATCATTACTCTTTAATCAACATGTGTACTAATTAGTATCACATTAGGAGGTCTAAATCAATGGGAAATCAAAAATTTCCCGATTATGTGCCTTGATTAGTGAATAGTAACTATTTAGTGACTAGTTAAGTTTTAATCAATATAAGTCAATTAATTGGTCAACAAAGACCATGTTGGCCTTATATTAAGAGGGTGGCCGGTTTTTTAAGTGGGGAGTCACCACATGAGTCACCATAAGTAGTCAAATAAGAAAGGAAAAGAAGAGTAAGTAAGAAAGTTACTATTTGCTTTATTAAAGCAAATATCACATATTAGCCACCTTTCTTCCTCTCTCTCTTCATTCCTCCTTCCTTCCACGATTTTTCTTTCTCCTTCCTTGCTCCAAACCGAGAGAGCTTCTTCCATGGGTGCTCCACCTTCAAATGCTCACCAAGTGTTCATCTTTGCTCCAAATCAAAAACTAAGTGTAGATTTCTCTTAGTTAGGCCAAGACCTATCTTCCTATCTTTTCAAATCTTTCAAAGCTCCATTTTGGTGCCATGAGAAAACTCCATTGATGGAGGAAAATCAAGTTTGAAGAGCTCATTGGCTTCTCCATTCTCTTAAGGTAAAGAAAATGTAAGAAAAACCATGTTTCCACCATTTCTACACATTACCGAAAATTACTACTCATGGGGATTCATTTTTATCCATTGTTCTAGCTTGATTCTATTCTCCAAGGGCTAGAGGAGGTCCTACTTAATTCATATCCAAGCTTGCTTTGAGAATCCAAGGTAAAACATTCAGTTTAATACCTTAGAACACATTTTTAACCTAGGGTTTACTCCTTAAGGTTAGTGTATTGTTTAGTGCTCATATGAGTCATTGGTTATTGATTAGAACATTGGCAAGGAAAGTTTGAGTGGTGGCCGATATTCATTCAAGAAGAAGGTCTAAGGAGGAAGTTAAGATAAGCTTGAGAAAACAAGGTAAAATGCTTACCTAATGGTGGTTTAAGATTAAGGAATGAGTTTTAGATAAATACCAATGTGGCTTAAAGCTTACATTGTGTATTGGGTTATATAACCTAAGGAAAAAGAACTTAAACAAGCTTATGAACTTGTGATTAAGGAGCTAATGAGAATGAGTTAGTAATATGAGGTTAAGGTGGATTTTAAGAGCATTATAACTACTATGAGATTGATGAGTGTATTTGCAGGTTGAAAGCTTATACATGTGGGAAATTCAGTGTTTAAGTTTAAGTCATTTAAGGGCCTAAGAGCCAAGTCATTTAAGAGCCTTAGTGCTATGCAATTTAAGATTATTGCACTACATTGAGTTATTAAGAATGAGCTGATTTGGATGAGGAAAATAATGTGTTTGGGAATGATGAGATACTAGAGGAGCTATGGCGAAATTTGAGTAGAAAACAAGGTGTTTAAGTGGTAGTGGTGAGCTAATATGCCCTAGGGTTTACTAGGGAGCATGAAAAGGAAATTGGGTGGAAATGAGTTAACTAAGGAGTTCTTGAGGTTTAGAATGACCTAGAGATGTCTAGGAGGAATTGGAGGATTGGTGAGTGTTTTTGAACACACCAAAATCATGAGATGAGGAATGTAAGGCTTGTGTATGAGTTTAAGGAGAAGGTGTAATGCTTAAGGTGATTAAGATATGTCCTAAGGGAATTTAATGACTAAGGAAGTATTAGGAAGTTTTAGAGATTGTCTTGATGAAGAGGGGTAAGATAAAGTGTTGGAATGAGTGGTAATGACTTAGGCATTACCTTGGGGGATTTAGGAATCAAGAGAATGTAATTGAGTATTTAGAACTTAGGCAAATGTTGGTAAACATCTAGGAAGGAAATAAGGAGTTGGTGGGTGGAAGCTTAAGCTTATGAAGGAACTTTAAGTAAACGCATAAAAGAGTTTTAGATGGTGGAAGATGCTTGGGAGAGGATGTTATAGTGATGAGGGAAACATTTGGCATAGTGGTTACATTAAGTATGAACCACCACCTAGAAACCTAGAGGAAAACATTACAAGAGTAGCATTATTACAAGGAAAATGCATAATGACTAAGGTGGATTTTGGTGGATGATTTAAGGTATTTAAAGGAGGTTATAAGGTGGGTTTAAGGTGCCAAGATGATGTTGGACCTGTTAGAACACTTGTGGAAGAGTTTGGCATTGAAAGAGGCAATTTAAGAGAGAGGTCTGTAGTGGACCGACCCAGGGTCCGACCCAGTTCTGGGTCGGTCGGACCTTGCTAACCCAGCAGAAATGTTTCGGCAATAGACCGACCCATAAGGATGGGTCGGTCGGTGGGTCGGTCGGGCAAGATTTAATGAAGGAAAATGTTTCGGTAAGGGACCGACCCAGTGGGTTTTGGGTCGGTCGGTTTAGCTTTGGGTCGGTCGGATGGGTTTCAAAAGACGGAAGAGTTTCTGTAATGGACCGACCCAGGGGTTGGGTCGGTCGGTGGGTCGGTCGACCCTTAACACTTAGAAAAAAAAAAAAAGAAATTTTGAATTCTAAGAATGGCAATGGGAATAAGGTATGCCTTTGGTAGGGTAGTAATGATTGAGACCCTAAGAACTTAAGAGATTAAGCTAAGTTAAGTATAAACTTGAAAGTTTAAGGTTAAGTTTATAAGATTAAGTGTAAGACCTAAGAGGTGTTAGGTGGGGATCATTAAGGAATTAAAGTAAGTTAAACAAGCTAAGTAAGTCATATTAAGTTAAGTGATTAACAACCTAAAACTGAATGAATGTTTTAGGACTTGGAATTTGGACTCCGGAAGAGAGTAAGCAACCAAACGGCCAACGGTGAACGGTACAGTTGTTTCTTCTTGTGACCTGCTTGCTAACGAGGTGTCCCTCGGCTTGTGTGCTATTTGTTTTTGTGTGCTCACTAAACAAGATAAAGCATGCAACCGGAATATATATACATATATATTATATTGTTGTGTGATGTTTGAAAACTAACACAACATACCGTGAGAACTTACTAACCAATGTTTAGTAAGAAATTGAGTGAGAATAAGGAACGCCCCCTAATGAGGGACGATATGAACCGAAAGAGGTTAACCAACAACATGGTCTTGAGACTATTACTAACTGAACTTGAGTGAGGAATCCGGAATGGTACCGGCACATGTGTATTGGGGGAAGTCGGTATCCTTATCAAATACCGTCTTCCAAAGATGACTTGTCCTCGGACTCGTCGCCTAGAGTCGACAAATAGACTCGACCTCCTCGGACTTCTTGTTTTAGGAGGGAGGCATACTGAGATGGTGTAGTGGGATCTACCTAAATGCCCAACTAATTCTAATAAATATTGTTTATGTAAACCAATGGAGCTGATAACTCATTGGTTAGGGCTACGTGACCCGACAGATAAACAATGGATTAAGGTACAACCATTCTAATAAAAGAACGGTTGACTTAATCGAGATAAGAACTGAGATAAGATTGAGATAAGGTTTGAGATAAGATACAACCATCTCTATTTAAAGAATGGTTTGTATTCTAAGACTGAGATAAGTTACAACCAATCCCTTCCAGGAACGGTTTGTATATTGAGATTAAGTTAAGATTAAGATAAGTTACAATCATTCCCTTTTAAAGGATGATTTGTATTATTAAGATTAAGATTAAGGTGAGGTTAAGATAAGTTGCAACCATTCCTTTTTAAAGGATGGTTTGTAATATTAAGATTAAGATAAGCTACATCCACTCCTGATTAAAGGAGGGTTGTTTCTAAGATTAAGTTAAGAATCAGATTGAGGTAAGATAAGGATGGACTAAGATTAAGAGAGAACATTACTTAAGGAGTTAAATAACTAACTCTCTAATTAAGGGAACGCACTTAAGTCGTTCATTGTGCGTGAACTTTGATTGTTCATATCTGAGTGGTTGTTTACTGCACTTTCTATTATGTTGTGCATCTAATCAACCTCCATGCTATCGACAATTAGTCGTCGTAGCCACGTTAGCTTGGGGGCCATGAGAGGATCGTACCAGCATTCGTGCTGACCCCCTCGGGGGCTTCTTTTTACTACACAGGTGAACATCAGGAGGCGGCCGTCGCGAGAGTGAGAAGGAGTACAAGTGTTAAGGATTAAGTATGACCTACGAGTTGTGCCTGTACACTCGTATGGCAATTGAGTTAGTAAGATGTATAGGTTGTGAGTGGATTGTAAGAAGGTTATGTAAATGGTTATGGTTTTTAGACTAACGTTCGGTATATTCTGTAGTCAGACCGTGGCAAGGTCCTGGATTGTAAAGAATTCCGCTGTGACAAGTGTATATATATACTGTTAAGTTGCGAGACCACATTTGGATTGAGTTGGGGTGTTACACTTCTAAAGTCCTTAAACACTCACTCATTTACTTACAAATTTCTTAACACTTGTAACATTTCTCTTTTGGTTTTCTAAGTGGTATTTCACCTATAATGACCACCATACCAAGATGTATCCTCTACACCTTAACATCATCTCCCAAGCATCTTTTCTTACTAACTAAATTTCCTTGTTCACACCTTCTTAAAATTCCTTCCGCACATCATTACCTAAACATCATTCATTCCTTGTACATCAACATTACCTAACCCTAAAACAAACTTCTCCAAGACTTTATTACATCCCAAAACACCCATTGGACTTCTAGAACTTCAAGATAGTGCCTAATTCCTCGTAGCACTATATAACACCTTAATACATGTTTTCTTCCCTAGTAAACATTCATTCATTCCTCACTTTTCCTAGTTCACTAAAGCTCATTTAAACACTTAAATCTCCTTATACATTACCCAAATTTTGCCATAGGTTCTCCTAGCACAATGTCATACCAAAACACATTGTTTTTCACCATTAAACATTCAAGAACACCTAAATCCATCAAGAATATTCTCACACACAAAACTTTACCAAATTTACACTACATCACAATATAGTGCATAATCAAATTGCATGGCACTTAGGCCCTTAAATAACGTGGCTCTTAGGCCCTTAAATTGCATAAACCATAAACACTGAATTTCCACATGTATATATTGCCTTTGACCTGCAAATACACCCAACAATACATATGCCCTTTAATAAACTCCTTGAGAGCATTTTACTAGCTCATTAGCCATTGGCTCCTTAGGTATTTTATTAAGCAAATCAAGCTCATTTTTCCTAGGCATTTAAACTACATTGAGATAGTTTGTTTACCTCTCTTCTACAAGATTTTTACTTGAACACTCTTGTTCTTCCTTGTTTGGAAATCGGCAAGAGTACTTGGCTACTTGTCAATGTTCTAATCAATACACAAGTAAAACCAATGAGCATTCAAGCTTCATGCTTAAACTCATTTACAAACCCTAGGTTATATATATTCTCTTTACACATTAGGATAGTTGTTTTACCTTGGGATAAAAGAGAGCTTGAATAAGTAACAAGAGAGGACTCCTCCTTGTCCTTTGAAGATTGAAATGGAGCTATGAAAGATCAAAAGAACACACCATCAAAGGGTGATTCTCAGTTACACACAAAAACAAGAGGAAACATTGATTTTCTTTGGTTTTCTTTACCTTGAAACAAAGGAGAATGACAAGGCATGAAAATATGAGCTCAAGCTCCTTCAATGGTGAATCTCCATGGCACCGAAATGGAGCTTTTGAAGATTTGAAAAGGTAGAAGTGTAGAGCTTGCTCCAACTAGAAGAATGGTGGTCTTGAAATTGAATTTGGACCATGGAGTCATGAGTTACAAGCAAAAGAAGTTGGAGACGGTGAGGTTTTTCTGTAGCAAAACCGATGGAGTTGGGAGAATGAAGGTAGGTGACGGTGAGTGTGAGTGTGAGTGGGAAAGGAAGGAATGAAATGAGAGCTTGCCTTTTACAAGATATTTACTTATAAAGTAAATAGTAAACTTTAGTTGTCATCTTTATTTACTTATCAAACTAGCAAGAGTGGTGACTCACCACAATAAAAACCGGCCCCCATCATCTACTTAGGGGTAGTTTGGTCTTTGTTGACCAATTAACTTACTTATATTGACTTATGTCATAAACTAGCATATTTTGGTTACTATTCACAACTAAGGCACATATTTGTGAAATTTTTGATTTCCCATTGATTTAGACTTCCTAATGTGATACTAAGTAGTACACATGTTAGTTAAAGAGTAATGATGGACATTTAGCCACTCAAAACTCATTTACAAGACAATTTTTTCAAAAATGTGCTTTAAGACTCCTTAAAGCACATTTTGTGTTTTAACTTGTTTTCAAGCTTGGTTTTCTTTGGTAATTGGTTTAATATGTTCATTAACAGATAATTAAGGTATATATATGACCTTTAGGTCTTATACAAATTTATCCCAAGCTTAGAGCACATTTTTGCCCATATTGACTTTAAGGTATTTATTTGTGTTTTGTTTGGTTTAATTGTCTACCAAGGTTTCCTAAGGACTTAATTAGCCTTATTAAATCATAATTGAATATCACTAAGTCTTGGTAGGCTCTTTGGGTCCCAACCAAGTTCACTCCAAGTTTAGAGCATGTTTTTACTCAAACTGTATTTATGGTACTTTATTGTTTTCACCATGGTTTAAATTGTACACTGATGTTTCTAAGGCACTTTTTAGCCTTTAAATATCATAGTTTAGTATTTAAACAATATATCAAGGTTTGGGGTATTTAATATGAGCTCTAAGATATTGAATTTTTGTCACTTTAAGACCTAGATTACATTGTTTATAACATTAATGTGACATGATAGACTATATTATAAAGTATAAATCAAAGTTTAAAAATGAAATCAAAATGGGTGATTTTGGGTGAATAGTACCCAAAATAACATTTAATTACTTAACTTAAACCATGGTTAATGGTCATCCTTTGGTTTAACCACCCATTGACGCCCACCCATACTGTCATACTCATCCATTAGCCAACATAAAATATCTACTAATGAGTCATCTATGACTATTCAATTAAGTAACCAAACCTTACCTTATATGCTCATTTTTCGTCTCTTTCCTCTCATTACTTCCTCCACCCGAGTTATTCAGTCTCCATACCCTCTATTTCAACCTCCTTAACAGCAAGGAGACTCCAAGTTCAGTTGGTGAGATCTTTTGATCTAGGTAAGCTTCAAAGACAAGTTTATGTCCATTTTCTTCATCTTTTTCTTCTCTTTCCATTGAGCTCACCCACATCCATTTTCATCCAGCCATTTGGTGTGAGTTGGGGTTGGAAAATAGGTTGTGTTTCGGTGGAAAAATTCCGAGGACTAAGGAAGCAAAGCTATATTGTTCTTAAGGTATAAAACATGCTTTACGCATGGTCTTCTTCATTCTCTTCTTTTCCGGTTGGAAAACTTGATTACCTAGGCTTATTATGTTCTTATTTACATGCTTATTCAGTTGGTATATCAAAAGCATCAAGGAATAGCCAAATCCATGCCAAAACACCATTTTTGGCATCTTAATCAAGGTGAAAATTAGCCATCTTCTAACCTGAGTTGTTTTGGTTTTAAGCCTTGTTTAAGTAGTCATTTTGATGCTCTTTTTATTCTGTAAAATCAGGCCGAAGAACAGCCTTGGTTGCCTTTGTATTCTAAGGTAAATTTAACCTTGAAATTATACATTAAAACACTTCTTATGGTAAGCTCTTGCTTGGAGTCTAATCATGTCTTAATTGCTGTATGAAAACATGTAAATGAAGCTTTGGAAAATTCTCCCAAGCTTACCGTGGCCAAACAAGGCCTTATCTTGGCTAAAATAAGGTATAAATCACTTAAACCTATACTTTGGTATATTAACATATGTTAAGCTTATGTATATATAATTGTCGTGATTGAATATGGTTTATAAGGTCATATTTTGACCTTAGGTGATTAAGGAATGAGTTAGTAAATTTATATAAGTAATTAAATAACATAAAGGTCAAATTAAGACTTTATGTGGAAAATTGGTAATTAATGGAAAATATATGGTGAGGCCGAGAGTTTAATGTATTTTTTAGCATTTATGTGTAATTTATTTTATAAGCTAATGTTTGTAATAAGGCCATGTACTTTAGGCCATTTTATTTATGTATATTAATTTTAAATTAGATTTTAGGTAACAAATATATATTACCGCAAGGTATAAGTGGTTAAACCATAATTTAATCAAATTTGGGGGCTATATAATAATAAAGCTGAAAATTAGGTGTTAAAAGGATTTAAAATAAAAATTATAAGATTTTATAAAGTTTTGGGGTTAAATGGTAATTTCTGGAAAATATGGGTACAAACCGTAAATAATGGGAATTGATGGTCAAGGAAATATTAAGGAGGTCAACCTTGACCATATGGTAGGCTTTGACCAAATTAGATAAGTTAAATAACTTATTTAAGGTTATATAATAAGATAAGTATTTAATTGTAACATTTTTATAACATATGGGGTATATATGTTATTACCGAAACTTAAGGGTGTAAAATGGTATTATAAACACCCATGGGCTATTAGGAATTTTCAGGAATTTATTGGGTTGATTTTGGAATTAAAATATACTATATATGTATAATATATAGTTATTATGTCATTGTTACACTTTGGATAAATAAGTGGGGTGGAAATGTAATAACCGAGAGTATATGGGTTAGTAATGGTAATTATAACCCTTGGGTGGAATTTGGTGATTTTTGGAATAATATAAGGTATTTTACTAAGATATGTGTATAATATATAGTTTAATGATATCATAAAACTATATGTTATAAATTGGGTCAAATTGTAATTATAGAAAGTTGGTGGGTTAGGAAATAATTTAGAACAGATTTTTGGGTCTGTTCGTAAATTTCAAACATTATAAGACCATAGGTTATATTTATATCAAGGTTTAAAATGTTATAATGTATGATATATATATAACATAACATTACATATGTGGTCAAATTATAAATTTGGAAAGTTAAAGGGGCTGGAAAATAAATTAGAACAGATTTTAAAGTCTGTTCTGTTATTAAACAAAAATAACTATAGGTTATACCTTTTTATAAAGTTAAAAACGTTATATTATATGGTATATATAACATGGTATAAATTATGGGGTGATTTTGTAAATAATGAAAACTATGGGTTATGGAAAGGAATAAGGTTTTAATATGGATGCCTTTTCGGCATTAAAAATAGTTTTGTATAAAAACTATAGGTTATTAGTTAAAAGAAATAAAAATATCATATTATATGATATTAGTATATGGTATAACATTACATAATGTTAAGTGGTCAAAATAGAAGTATAGTGCTGTACCGAATATATTAAGGTTGGAAAATGAATTTTAAACTATGGTCTACAATGTTATAAATGTTATAACAATAATATGTTATTAATGTGGTTTAAGTGGAATTAATATAAGTAAGGATATTCACATTAAATAATGTGACAAATTATAAATAAATAAGATTTATAAACTAAGGTATATATTGAATAAACCTTAGGGGTTGTATATAGACAACACAAAATGTTACATAATATTAGGATAAGGATCTTAATATAAGTTGTATAATATAATACAATTAATGGGAATGATCATCTCATATAAGATGATAAAAATGTAACATATAATATAAAAGTTTTACAACTCATGAAACTTACCCATATTGGTAAGTATATACATATTCGAGAATAATGTATATAAGGATGGATATATATATATTATGGTTGGAAACCATATAATATAATGGGAAGGTTATTACATGAAAATAGTTTATAAACTATATGTTATATGTTTTTGAATTCAAGTATAGTTATTACAAGATTAATGGAGTATATAATACAAGGTATTATAATGGATGGTGGGATAATAATACCACATGATAAATAATGCATGCATACATGCAACTATAGGTTATATGCCTAAGTTCAATAATGGACAAGAATAAAGGAATATAATGAATTAAACTCAGCAGTCGAAATATTACGACCTACGAGTCTAAGTAACGAGCTGACTGGTTTAGAGGAACCCGTAACAATTAACTGTAGAAATTCGGGGATGAACTGTCGGGGTTACCTGTTATTCGGAAATACCGGATCTAGTTAGTCATGGAGACTGACTTATAGCTTTTTTACAGTCTAGATCGTACTTCAGACAAAGGCGCCTGACGAGCTAGTGGACTACACTGCATCCTAGGTCTGAGGTGTACGGTATGTAAAGGGGTTTGATCTGGGTTGTCCTGAGGGATTCCTCGGGCTCGGATTTGGTTGATATAACTTGTGTGTTATGTGGGTGGAAACATGTATGTGATTATGTGTGTTACTACATTAATTATTTATGCACGAGCGTCCTACGGGACTAACACTACGTTGACCATAGATCGACTTATATAAACATACATATGCGTTTAATGTGATGACATGACGGTTACTTAATATAATACCCTTAGTATTAATATTAAGTATACGGTAACCTAAGTAAAACACTTAGCTATGAGTCACGACATTGTCTGTCTCTAGAGCATGGATCTCGAACATGAATATAACCTAGATTACTTCTAGGTATGCGTGAGACTCATTGGGCAGCTAATTAATAAATTGTATTCTCCATAAAACTAAGAGCATATCATAAACATTATCAGAGAGAGTTGGTATGAGTTGAGGGGAGGAATCCTAGTAGTTTACGAACTACCGGGTTACGCATTTGTGATCACTGAGGGGTTCCCGATCAGGTTCCGCTCTAGGAATTACCCAACGAGCCCTATTTGGATCGTGGGTCAGGTAGTACCTACTTGGTACATGGCTACGGCCTTTATGTGGACGCCTTACAAGGCAAATGAAATACCCAGTAATTAAAAACAGTGATTAATTAGGCTAATTATAATTTTAAAGACTTAATTATATCTAAATAAACATGAGGGAACAAATCCCGAAGAAAATGGACCTTTAAAATGGGTTAAAAGCATAAACGAACCTTAAAGCGCGTTTTTCGAGGAAACCGGGAAAACGCGACTTTAAGCGTGTCAAATAGACTCGTAACGATTTTGGTCAACCAATTAGTCATTAATAAACAGTAATAAAGGTTGGGAACCAATAAAATTAATTAAACGAGAAAATTCCGGAAAACGGGTTCCGGTTACTAAAAACTGTAACATCCGGGAAGTTGTGGGGTGAGAATGCAAATAAGCAAAGTTAGTGTGTCCACTTTTGCAAATAAAAAGCAAAAAACTGTAGAGGGGGTGTGTGTGTAGCCGATTGAGCCTCCCCCTCTCACACTCTCTTTAATTCTCCTTATTTGCTAAAAGACAAAGAAAATAAGTAAAAAGCAAAAATAACTCTCTCTCTCATATTCTCACCTCTCTCTCACGATTTCTCTCACCCTCTCTATTCCTTTTCTTCCTCCTTGGGCGACATCAATGGGGATTTGAAGAACCCCACAAAAACCTCACCTTCTCTCCTCTTGTTAACCCCTTAATCCTTCTCAAAAAATTACAAAATTGTTACCATTGGAATCCTCTCATCAAGGAGAACACCTTCCTCCTTTAAAAAATCAAAAACAACCAACTTCATCTCCACGGGTGTGCCACATTTGGAGCTTGAGGACCACCATTAGAAGCACCTTCACCTCCTAGTTATTTTGAGGTAAAAACATTCTTGAAAACCCATCTTTTTCTAGCCCTTGTTGGCAAAACAAAAATTCAATGTAAGCCTTGTTTTGTTCCTTGTATCCCAACCGATTTTGGCTTCTTCCTTGGGCTAGGAATCTTGCTCTCTTGCTTGTCAAGAACCTCATTCATTGGTTGGAAGGTAATGCCCTTTTCTAAACCCTAAAACATCTAAATTCTAGGGTTAGTTAAGGTTAATGTGCTAAACTAGTATTGGTATATATGGGTTGCTGTAGCATTGCCCATTTCTTGAACAAAAACCGAGAACAAGAAGAAAGAAAGAGGAAAAGAAGAGAAGGAAAGGAAAGAAAGAGAAACTAGCAAGACAAGGTAAAATACTTTTACCTTGAGTTAGTTTGTGTATTGTATTGTAACAATTTTTGTGTAGTAAAAATGGGTAAGATATATGGTAATGAGTAATGAGTATGTTGTAGTATAATGAGGAATGGTAATGTAACAGTTTTGAAGTTTTTAAATGATGTTTAAAAGCTTGGGAAAACATTGGGTATGGAACGTGTATGTGCAGGAATTTTATTATGTTGTAGTGGAGTTGAAATGTGTGTATAATGTATTGGATAAACAGGTGTAGGAATGAGCAATTGTGAGCTGAAACAGTGTGTGGGTAATGCTAAAAATATAGGGGAGACTATATCAAAATTTGTTTAGGAATTTGAGGACTTAGTTGTGTAAGAAGAGAAAATTACCTAGGTGGTAACTAGGTGTATTTGGAGAGTGTAAAGGGAGTAGTTTAATGTCTTGAAACAGATTTGAAAAGGATTTAGGTAATGGGAAGAACTAGGATGTAAAGTAATGTATCTTGAATGCTAGGAGTAGCATTAGTGGAGGGAGTATTGGAGGATAGAAGTTAAGGTGAAAATCTGTAGCACAAGAGGGGAGAACAAAATCTGTAGCATTAGTGAAATGAAAACTAGTATAAGTGTTGGAATGAAATGAGGAAAAATGTGTAAATGGATCTAGGATTGAGTAATGAGTTTGGTGGATGAACTAAGGCGATTTAGAGGGTTAATCAGTGCTAAAACATGTTAGGATGTATGTAGGAACATTAGGGAAGAAATGGGTAAAGAAGAGAAGTGAAAAACAAAATCTGTAGGCATGTTCTGCTACCGACCGACCCAGAGGTTGGATCGGTCGGTGGGTCGGTCGGGGCATAAATAACTGAACCAAAACTTTCTGGAATGGACCGACCCAGAGGCCGTGAGTCGGTCGTGGGTCGGTCGGGACTTAAAATCACTGGAACAAAGTTTCTGACTTCGGCCGACCAAGGAGGTAGGGTCGGTCGTGGGTCGGTCTCGAGGAATTTCAGGGCCGAAAACTTTCTGGAGTGGACCGACCCAGAGGTGTTTGGGTCGGTCGGGCAAAGTCTGGAGAACGGGAAACTTACTGGAATGGACCGACCCAAGGGGTTGGGTCGGTCGGTGGGTCGGTCGGCCCAAACTTACAAAAAAAAAATGTTAACTCTAGTAATCATATGTATATGTATATATATATGCACACACATGAGTATATATATAGGTATATACCATTGTGGCTAAGAATAATAAAAGAACTTGTACATGAGTAAGGAAGCAAACCCAAAGTATGAAATAAATTTGTAACCACTTGTCACATGTAAGAATTAGTAAGCATGCCTAGGGAAAGGTACTGGAGTAGGAGTTAAACAAATAATAAGTCATTAACCATACAACTCCATGTATGTTATAGGATTTGATTTGTGAACACCGAAGGACCCGGTAGTACAAATACGACGGTGAACGGTATGATTTCTTCATGCCCTGTATCCTAACTTGGTTACCCCGATTTATGTGCTTATGTGATCACCAATAAGATAAATGCACGAATCGGACTTTTATTGCACTTAATTGTGTTTGAACTATGTTGTTCTTGTTGTATTCTCTAGAACAATTAGTTTGTATAATTCATGAAATATATGAATGAGGATGAAGAGTATGTGTAAATGTTGTGTACTTGAGTAGTGTATTGATGTATGTTATGGAAGTAATGACTTCTACTAATTCCTAACCATCTAACTCCTAACTTGAGTAATGAGTAAAATGGAATGAGTAGAAGTCCGATATAGTTTCGGCCACGCGTGAGGATAAGGAAACACAAGAGGTTGGATCCGAATCCTGGCTGTAATCTTTTCCATGGACCAAATCCCTAGAATGGGTAGCATCCTAGATTAGTGGGCCACCCTAAAGCCCGGTGGTGGGATGTAGTAATCCCTGCCCGGAGGTCATACCGACTTGACTTGAGTAAAGTAAGTAAGAAGTAAAGTATTGTATGAGTATCGGTCTTGACTATTGTAAGTCATTGACCTTGAGTAAAAGAGTATCGAACACCCGATTAACCCGGGAGTGTAAAGAAGCTAACAAGACTTATGTATGAATTGGAGAAGTGTATCTCCGTATTGCGGTGAGTATACGGTAAGTATGAATGGTCGACTTGTAATGTCTTCCTTGTGTGCTTGAATGTATGTATGTTGTGAGATGGACGTATCGTATTGTATTGAGTATAAGCATGTATGTATGTATGTATGAATGAAACGAACCGTATGTATTCGACCAAATAGTTGGCGTACCCTCGCTAGTACGCGGGGTATGTGGTTATCATATGCAGCGTAATCTGAGCCCCTTGGGGCAATGTTTTTATTCTACAGGTACCCGCGAGGCGTGATGGTCGAGTAAGGACTGGAACAAATTCTTTTTAGGATAGTTAGTAGATTGGAATGGTGTACCGAGTTGTACACGGCTAAGGCCTTTTTGAGTAGCCGGTGTACCATGTGGTACACCTTTTTGGATAATGAATCATGATTGGATAGAAAGGAGTAGATGTACAAACTCGTGATTTTGGGAATAGACTTGGAATGTAATTTATGTATCTTGGATACTCGGTAATCAAATGTAAGTAAGTATTTGGCACTGTAAGGTAAATAGTATGTATTCGGTATATTCTAATCGTCAGACCGTTACTGTAAGTAGTAGTAGCCTTGTTAGTGTTGGATGGCTAACGGCGTTGTATCACCCGCCGGGAGTAAGTAAGTAAGTATTCCGCTGCGAGTAAGGTAATTATGGGAAAGATTAGAGGATAATTGAAGGATTAGCGGTTGGGGTGCTACAAAAAGTGGTATCAGAGCGAAGTCTCGCTCTGATGATTAGAATATCCAGTGTAGTGATTACTGAGTTAGGTTATGAACCGTTAACCTAACTAGGATTTACCGTTGTTAACAACGAATACCCTTAACGTCCTTATGAACGATACCATGCTTAAATTTCAAGACCAATGGGTCACACGACACATGCCACCATGTCACATCTTACAGAGCCTAATGTAAATGCTAAATGTTCAGATGTCAGGACGAGGCCAAGGCCGAGCTAGAGGTGAAGCCTCTGAGGGGCCAGGCGCGCAAACGATAGCTGAGATCGTCGCCGCCACGGTAGCACAGATGCTACCGCAAGTAATCACCGCAGTACATCAAACACAGCAAAACCAACAGCAGCAGCAACAGCAACAGCCCGACCCACCTCAACCCCGTGAAACCAACTGGGTATAGGCAGTCGCCGACCTTCGACCTCCATGCTTTAGAGGCGAGAGCGACCCCGCCAAGCTCGTGGCCTATCTCTCCGAGATGGAGACGGCATTCGAGACACTTGAGACTCCCGCTGGAGTTCGAGTGAGGATAGCTGCGTATTACCTCAAGGACGCGGCTATGGGCTGGTGGAAGCTCGTCAAGGCCAAGCACGTAGCCGACCCCGCATTCGGTTGGGAAGCATTCACCACTCTCCTCCGATCTAAGTACTATCCCGAGCATGTCAAGACCAAGAAACGGCTTGAGCTCGATGCCCTGAAGATGACGGAGAAGATGACGGAGAAGATGACGGTTGATGAATATTACCGCACCTTCACCTCTCTTCTCAGACTTCTACCCGACCTTGGGTATACCGGCCAAGTCTTGGTCAACCGCTTCAACGGCGGATTGAGCCATCGACTCCGGTATGGCATGGGCTTCGCACGGTTTATCTCCCTTCAGGTAAACAGCGTTGAACCCTTGAAAGCCATGAGCAACGTGAATTAGTATTCCCGTATGTAAATGTGTAACCTAATGCCAAGTAATTTAGGAGTGTTACCATGCTACATCTCGAGTTGAGATCACCTGCCAGCTAAGAGATGAGGAGCAAGCGCTGAAGCGCAAGGTGAGCAGCAAGGGTAGCACCTTCGACGACCAAAACCAAACCAAACCATGGAAGAAGAAGAAGGGGAAGTACTCCCACCAGAAGAGCACCTCTGGAGACGGCAGTGCCCATGTTGAGAAGGGCAAGGCAGCTGATTCGTTACAGCTTGCCTACACTGCACCAGTGGCAGCGAAGCCACTGAGGTCTCAGCCCTACAAGGGTAAGAACCCGAAATCAAATTAGTACACTTGTGAATTAGTATTTATATGGAGCATGGTAAGTATGTCGAACCTCGCTAACTTGGAAGCTATAGGTTCTGGATTTGGCCATGGCAAGGGCCAAAATGATGGCCGCAGCTACGTATGCCGAAACTGCAACAAGGATCATCCCGGCACCGATTGCCAAGGAAGGGAGATCCGCTGCTACAATTGCCAGAAGCCGGGGCACCGTGCTAATGCATGCCCAGAAAACTCGAAGCCCAAGGGTAACTACCAGGGCTACAAACAGCATGAAGGCAAAGAGGTTGCATCTGGCGATGCTCATGCCCAACACACCTCACAGGGACAGGGGTCCCGGGGTCCGCAGAAGGGCGCACTGTAGAGGCAGCCGGCCTTGCACATCATAGACCGTGACGGGACCGGTACGAAATCCGGCCCAGGTATTAACCGTAACCTTTAATGTAACACCTCTAATCCTAAACCTGTAATAACGTCGCAAGTCGTAGCATAATAATAACAATTTGTAGAGGAAAATAAAACTATCTACTTTGGTGTTACACGCCGTTACTCACCCTTGTGAGTAACAAGGCATCCTCACCCTTTACAACAATACAACTCCCCACGCTGTGATGAACAGATACGGAGCACTCTAGTTATTACAAACCAAAATCCAACTAAATGAGCAACTAACTGAATACATCAACCTCCTTAATACAATACAGAATAAAACCAAAGGTGTTTCTTGAAAACACAACTGCTACCCCCGTGTCCCGCACTGCAGCTTGAGTCTTCTTCAATAACCTAGAATGTTTGGCCCATTGAAGGGCTCAGCAATTGTAACACCCCAACTCAATCCAATTGTGGTCTCGCAACTTAACAGCATATATATGTACATGTCACAGCGGAATTCTTTACCATCCAGGACCTTGCCACGGTCTGACTAAAGAATATACCAAATATTAGTACATAACAACCTTAACCAAATACATATTCTTCTTACAATCCTCTCACATCCTATACATCTTACTAACTTAATTGCCATACGAGTGTACATGCACAACTCGTAGGCCTCACTTAATCCCTAACACTTGTACCCCTTCTTACTCTCGCGACGGCCGCTTCCTGATGTACCTGTGTAGTAAAAACAGCACCCAAAGGGGGTCAGCACGAATGCTGGTACGATCCCCTCATGGCCCCCAAGCTAACGTGGCTACGACGACTAATTGTCGATAGCATGGAGGTTGATTAAATGCACAACATAATAGTAAATGCTGTAAACAACAATCCATATATGAACAATCAAAGTTCACACACACAGTGAACGGCTTAAATGCGTTCCCTTAATTAGAGGGTTAGTTATTTAATTCCTTAAGTAATGTTCCCCCTTAATCTTAGTCCATCCTTATCTCACCTCAATCTTAGTCTTATCTTAATCTTAGAAACAACCATCCTTAAATAAGGAGTGGATGTAGCTTATCTTAATCTTAATAATACAAACCATCCTTTTAAGAGGAATGGTTGCAACTCATCTTAACCTTACCTTAATCATAAACTTAACAATGCAAACCATCCTTTGAAAAGGAATGGTTGCAACTTATCTTAACCTTACCTTAATCTTAATCTTAATAATACAAACCATCCTTTAAAAAGGAATGGTTGCAACTTATCTTAACCTTACCTTAGCCTTAATCTTAACTTAATCTCAATATACAAACCGTTCCTGGAAGGGAATGGTTGTAGCTTAATTCGAACCTGGGATTTAGGTGATCCCACCGCACCATCTTAATGCCACCTACTCTGGACGGGAGTCCAGCGCAGCTGAGCCGGCAACCGGCCCTAGGCTACAAGTCCGAAGACAAGTCCTTAATCGGAGGTCGAATCTGCTATAGATAACGACCCCCCCTTTCCTTAGCATGCATGACCGGAGATCGGTCCCGGGTTTCCTCACTCAAGTTCTAGTTAGTAGTAATCTCAAGACCCTGTTTGTTGGTTAACCTCTTTCGGTTCATATCGTCCCTTATTACGGGCGTTCCTTAGTCTCACTCAATTCCTTACTAAACATTGGTTAGTAAGTTCTCAAGGTATGTTGTGTTAGTTTTCAAACATCACACAACAATACAATAAATATAATATATTCCGGTTGCATGCTTTATCTTGTTTAGTGAGCACACAAAACAAATAGTACACAAGCCGAGGGACACCTCGTTAGCAAGCAGGTCACAAGAGAACTGTACCGTTCACCGTTGGTCGTTTCGGTTGCTTACTCTCCTCCGGAGTCCAAATCCCCAAGTCCTAAAACATTCATTCAGTTTTAGGTTGTTAATCACTTAACTTAATCCAACTTACTTAACTTGCTTAACTTACTTAATCCCTTAATGATTCCCACCTAACACCTCTTAAGTCTTACAACTTAATCTTACAACTTAACCTTAAACTTTTAAGTTTATACTTAACTTAACTTAATCCCTTAAGTTCCTAGGGTCCTAATCATTACCACCCTACCAAAGGTATACCTTATTACCTATTACCTTTCTTAGAATTTAAAATTTCCTTTTTTTTTTATTTTTAGGCCCGACCGAACTTCCGACCGACCTTACCTAAGGTCGGTCCATTCCAGAACACTTCATCGTTTGAAAATTCTACCCCGACTGACCTTGCAAGTCCGGTCCCAAGGTCGGTCCATTCCCGAGAGTTTTCCCGAGGGAAATTTAAGCTCGACCGAACTTGCCAAGTCCGGTCCCATGTTCGGTCGATTCCAGAGACTTATTACTGTACAAAATACATGCCCGACCGACCTTGCAAGTCCGGTCCCAAGGTCGGTCCATTCCAGAAACTTTCTCTGGTAGTGTAATTTGAGCTCAACCGACCTTGCAAGTCCGGTCCTAAGGTCGGTCGGCTCTAGAACCTTGTTTCTAAATTCTCTTTTCAACTCCAAACTTCTCCTCATATATCCTAATATGCTATAACCTCATTTGGGCACTTCAAATACACCTTAAGCCCTCCTCAAAACACATTAAATCATTCACCAAGATCCACCTTAGTCATTATGCATTTTCCTTGTAATAATGCTAACACTTGTAACGTTTTCCTCTAGGTTCTAGGTGGTGGTTCATACCTAATGTAACCACTATGCCAAATGTTTTCCTCACCACTATAACATCATCTCCCAAGCATCTTTCACCATCGAAAATTCTTTTATGCATTTACTTAAAGTTCCTTCACAAGATTAAGCTTTCATCCATCAACACCTTATTTCCTTCCTAGTTGTTTACCAACATTTGCCTAAGTCCTAAATACTCGATTACATTCTCTTGATTCCTAAATCCTTCAAAGTAATGCCTAAGTCATTATAACTCATTATAACACTTTATCTCACCCCTTTTTCTTCAAGACAACCTCTAAAACTTCCTAGTACTTCTTTAGTCATTAAATTCCCTTAGAACATATCTAAATCACCTTAATCATTACACCTTCTCCTTAAACTTATGCACAAGTCTTACATTCCTCATCTCATGATTTTGGTGTGTTCAAAAACACTCACCAATCCTCTAATTCCTCCTAGACATCTCTAGGTCATTCTAAACCTCAAGAACTCCTTAGTTAACAAATCTCCACTCAAATTCCTCATAGTGACTCCTAGTAAATCCTAGGTCATATTAATTCACCACCATCACCTAAACACTTATTTTCTACTCAAATTTCGCCATAGCACCTCTAGCATCATAGCATGCCCAAACACATTATTTTTCCTCATTTAACCATCTCACACACATCAAGTTCTTTCTCATCATATCTCATCACCCAAACCAACTCACTCACAACAAACTCAATATATTGCAATAATCTTAAATTGCATAGCACTAAGGCTCTTAAATGACTTAAACTTAAACACTGAATTTCCCACATATAAAAGCTTTCAACCTGCAAATACACCCATCAATCTCATAGTAATTATAATGCTCTTAAAATCCACCTTAAACTTATATTACTAACTCATTCCCATTGGCTCCTTAGTCACAAGTTCACAAGCTTATTTAAGTTCTTTTTCTTAGGTTATATAACCCAATACACAATGTAAGCTCTAAGCCACATTGGTATCCACCTAAACTCATCCCTTAAAACTTAAACCACCATTAGGTAAGCATTTTACCTTGTTTTCTCAAGCTTATCTTAACTTCCTCCTTAGACCTTCTTCTTGCATGAATCTCGGCCACCACTTAAATTCCCCTTGCCAATGTTCTAATCAATATTCAATGACACATATGAGTACTAAACAATACACTAACCTCAAGGAATAAAAACCTAGGTTAGAAATGTGTTCTAAGGCATAAAAGTGGATGATTACCTTCGAAGTCTCAAAGTAGACTTGGGCATTGAATGAAATAGGACCTCCACTAATCCTTGGTGAATAAATCAAGCTAGAACAAGGCATAAAAACAAGGCCCCATGAGAAGGAATTTTTCGGCCATACAAGGAAGATGATGGAAACTTGGTTTTTCTTACATTTTCTTTACCTTAAGAGAATGGAGAAGCTAATGAGCTCTTCAAACTTGATTTTCCTCCATCAATGGAGTTTTCTCATGGCACAAAACTTGAGCTTTGAAAGATTTGAAAAGATAGGAAGCAAGGTCTTGGTCTAACTATGAGATATATGTGTTTAGTTTTTGATTTGGAGCTAAAATGAGTAAGTTATGAACATTTGAAGATGAGGCAACCATGGAGGCTGCTTGGGACGGTTTGGAACAGAGGAAAAGAAGAAGAGAACCGTGGAAGAAGAAGAGAAATGAAGAAGAGAGGAGAGAGGTAGGCTAATATAAGGTATTTTGCTTTTATAAAGCAAATAGTACTATTCTCTCTTTTACTCTTCTTTTCCTTTATTTGCTTAGTCATGTGGTGACTCCTCACATCAAAAACCGGCCCCCTCTTGTAATTGGAGATATTTATGGTCTTAGTTGACCATCTCATTGACTTATGTTAACTTAAGCTTAATTTGGGCACTATTTGACACTATTAACTAATTAGTGCACATATTCGTGAAATTTTTGGTTTCCCATTGATTTAGACTTCCTAATGTGATACTAATTAGTACACATGTTGATTAAAGAGTAATGATGGACATCTCCACTCAAAACACAATTCTAAGACAATTTCTCAAAAATGTGCTTTAAGACTTCTTAAAGCACATTTTGTGTTTTAGCTTGTTTTCAAGCTTGGTTTTCTTTGGTAATTGGTTTAAAATGACCATTAGAATATTACTAAGGTCTTGTCATGATATTTGGGTACTCACCGAAGTCTCTCCAAGCTTAGAGCACATTTTTGCCCTAATTGCCCTTAAGGCACTTTCTTGTGTTTTCCTTGGTTTAAATTGTCTACCAATCTTTCTAAGGCATATTTTATCCTTACTACATCATAAATTGATGTTTACTTAGCATACTTAGGTTTGGGGTATTTCAATCTACCCCCCTTAAAAGAACTTTGTCCCCAATGTTCCCATGCACCTTATCTTATTAGGATACATATCTTACCTCATTCCTCGAGTCATATAGATCATACTTATGTATACTTAATCTCATTGGATCATTAGATCTGCCATATTCTTATACTTAAATATCACATAACATGCTTAAGCATGTATAGCACTCAAAATTCTTTTTGTTTCTTTTGATGATTAAAACATTCACATAATTTCCAACGTATTCTCCCATGTCACCGGTCCGTAGACAATGGCTCATTCGTCCTCGTCACCATGGGCCAGAATACAAAACACGCTGCTCTCCCCATGTCATCGGTCCGAAGACAAAGGCTCGTGCGTCCTCGACTTCATGGGCGAGACTCAGTAAAAAGGTAATCCTTTTTACGAGGTCATGTGAGGAATAATTCCTCTAATTAAAAATATAATCAACTCCAATTTCATTTTATCCTAAGGCCTCTATCCTTAGTGTGATTTAATTGTGACCACTGGTAGGGAGTTTCAGGAATCATCCTACCCTGATGTGATCAGCATCAGTGTAGAACCATCCTTCCACTCCAATTTGTGTTCGGTTTCCCTTGATCCCTAGAAAATCAAGTTCCACTTCCCACGTCATTTTCAAACATCCAAATAATTCACTCATGTCCAATTTTCTATCTTTTTAGTTCTTCTAATCATAATCAATACATCTCCAAAGTGTGGACTCAGTCCATCCAAACATTCCCCATTCATCTCTTAGTAATTACCTCAAGTTCTAAATTCCTACTAAGTTCTATAACTGTCCCATACCAATTCTCACCATCTTATATCTCATAGCATTACTATCTTCTTCCTCATGTTCATGTCAAATTGTATCTCATAATGTTATCTTATTTTTATCTCACACATAGTCTCATATTGACCCTTACCTCATATATTCCTTATTCCTTAAGTCTCCTTAAACCTCTTCCTTAATTCTATTAACTTGTACTCACACCGGAGTTAAGAAGATAGGTAATTAATATGTATGGTATTCACATCTTCTGTGTGCAATAACCATAATTTATCTCAAAATGTTTATGTAAAACATATTCTCAAATTATTTTGTGCTATGCACACCGTAGTTTATGTACTCCGTACACAAACATACGCTAAGCGGTTTTCGCTCTACCCCCCTTAAAATGGATTACGCCCACGTAATCAACATTACATGATCTTTGAACATAAGTTCAAGATGTCTAATTCTTACCAAGCATTCTAGCTTCCATGTCATCTATCTTACTTAGAATTTGATCAGGAATGACTTAGTCTCTGTATCGAGGATTCTTAACGGTACTTATACCGTTTCCTTAACTTAGTTTGGTCTAATCTCAAAGGTAGTGGTCTGCTAGCTTCCACTGCGCGACTCTGATAATCTTAGGCTTAATTGTCTCAATGGACACGTGTTATCTTTATATATACACGGCCTTAATGAGTTGTAACTCGTCTATCCATTCTCCTTGAAGATCTTATGCTCATACTCTTAGTATTTTCTCGAATGTCTAATTTGTTCTCCCCAACTGACCTTTGGTCTGAGGATGATTCTTAGTCTGAAACTACCGTTTAGTGCATATCGCGCTTTACAGTCTTAATCTCTTACATCTTAAGACATGTCCAATGTCTGTACTTAACAATTCGTGCTCTTCGCACTTCATAGTCCTTAATTATTTGTTCTCTGGTTCCTCTATGTTGCTGGTTCAACTGAATTCTTCTCTTTGACTGTCTGTGGTAGTAGCTGCTCTCGTGTGATCTTGCGTCGTTGTCCGTGGTACGGAGTCGACTACCTCCCGTGTTCCTTACACTACTCGTCTACATACATGGGGTACCTTACTGGTACATTACTACTTACCCAGCTAACTCATAAATGAGCATGTTAGGCCTGCAAGCCCCTGTGGGGTGCAGTCGTCCCACGTCTCGTTTTAGTAAACTCATAGTGTCCGTCACACGTTTAGCTATTGCTAATTATGAAGTATTCTGTTGTCGATCTCCTCTTTCATTGTTCCATAATAACATTTATTGTTCTTCTTGAAGTTAATCAAGGGAAATCCATTTACTGTGTTCTTAGGTATGGTATGCTCTAGCTCCTTCCTGTATTCCGTATTGATTCGGTCACTTTATATCTGAGGTCTCTTTCCGTAGAGCCTCTTATCTTGTTTCTCATATTTATGCTACTAGGAATGCACTTCCAGTTCCTTAAGGAATGGATAGTGTGCTTCCTGTGAAATCTTACCTAACGAGGTCCAGACTACTGGCATCAATGCACAGCTCGTCTACCATCTTATTTCCTTACTTATACTGGTCTTAACTCATAAATCTAATTGCCTCAGTCTCAATATTTGACGGCTCATACATAATGGTCGCCTTACCGCGCACCAAGACTTAATCCACTTATCTAACTATTGTACTCACGACCACTACTACCGTGGTAGTTGGCCTTTACCATGTTGCCCATTAATGGTGCAACCTCTTACTCACTTATTCTAATGTCTTACCTTATACTCAATCTCTTCTTGGTGTAAACACACTGGGAGTTCTCTCATTCCGGTATTGGCGGTTGTCGTACCGTGTTGTAAAATAGTTGACTCTTGATATGAAGATGTTCTGCTCCAATCTCAGATTCGTAAGTAGGCTAATCTCTTTCGCTTTCTTTCATCCTTAGTGATGTTATCTACCATGTAGTTTAACTGATTACTGAAGAAGTCATCCACTGAATCACAAGCTCTTCTGAGCATTGATTAATTGACGTGCCATAATGTGCAGTCACAATGTTTATCTCTGACCATTACTAATTCTTACATCCTGGGTGTTGGATATGGGGTCTATCTGTGCGACCTTCCTTATTACTCAAGTGTATCTGGTATGTTCTAAGGTGATCTCAAGGTTCATAGTTTCCATTTTCTAAATAAAGTGTATTTTATCTCTAATATGTGAAAGCCCTTTTGACAGGTTCATTCCCACTCATGGCCTCACAACAAGGAGAGGTATCCCCACCCTAAAAGGTATGGTTCGTTCTCCGCTCCTGTCCTTAGCATTATCTCAATATTCTCATCGGTACCCTTTCTTGGTAATGTTCTTCCCAATCTAAGTTATAGGTTTGGTAACCGTTCATATCTACAAATTGTAGTCCCTTCGTGGCTTAAACAAGCTCTCTTATAACTTACTGCGCCTCGGGCTCTGATGTGGTTAACATCTTTGGCTCGTAGGCTCTTAATGCTTAATGTCTCAGTTCATTATTCGTACTCTTACTCATCTGCAGGTCATCCCTATAAGATTCTGGTTCTTTGAGCACTATCCACCGTTAGGTCACATACTAAATGTAGTATCGGATTTCATGATAAGTTGCTGCATTCTGCTTCCTGCTTGGGAAGTTGTTCAGGTGATCTGAGGTTACTTAATGTCTTTGACAATACTGTCATTTTACTAGACTTATGCCTTTTAATAGTCAAGGTTAGGTTCGTATTAGGCGTTTGCCTTACGGTGTCCAAGTTAGATATCATCCTGTCGTCTTATACTTCCATCTCAACGCTTCATTCAATTTCTGTTGATTACGCCACCCTCTGATGATCAATCATACTTGGGTGTTAATGAGTTAGACGAACAGTACTAGATGTCATTCATCAGTTTGTTCGGCTCGACTATGCCCGCTCTGTGGGGGTAGTCCTCTGAGCTTTCCTCCGTGGGATTCGTATGTCCTTAACTCTTGGTAGGTTATATCTTAAGTCTACTCTCTCTGTCCTTGTTTCCGGGGTTTACTAACATATTCATCGAAGTTTGTCGTTATCGGCAGGTTTTAACGGTCATCTCGGGAGTTTTATCCCGCTCTTTTTAGAGAACGTTATGTCAACGGTCTCAATGGTATCTTATTATACATTCCACGTATGTTATTGCTTACATATTGTTTTGCTCGGATCACCGAGCGATCTCTTGGGTTTTCCTCGTGGAGTTTGAGATTGGTGTTCTTACCGAACTGTCGGTTGTTGTTGTAGTGGGTTATACCGTTGCTAATATTTATATGGTTTAGTATTTTGTCTAAGCTCAGCTCCCTGCTAACTGATGTGTCGGTTCATCTCATCATGGTCAGCCCATCAGGCCCTTCCAAGGTCCTATTTTTCTGTTCTTATGGATTTACAATCCGGTATTAATATATGCTACAACTGTAGCGTTCTCCTATTTCGCCTTGATGGCTTTTCGTGTGGCTTAACCGTGGTTGCACTTGCTATGGCAAGTGCGCCATGCAGGATGGGTTATTGGTACAAGGTACATCGGTAGTGACACTTCCTTCTAATTTCCATGTAATTGGTAGCCCTCGGGACTCCTTCGATAATCTCTTATTTTGGATAACCGTCCATGCGGCAGTTTCCTTGTTGTTTGACAGTACTGTTATCTATTAGGGCGTTCCTCTTTCTGAGGGAATCCATTAATATTTTCTTATGCCTTAATCCTCGCTCCTGTCTCCACATATTTTGTTGTGGTTACTCAGTAATGATTCTCCTTTAGGCACTACATCGTAGCCCTATTTCGGTATACAATTTATATGAGTTCCTATCGTCGTCCGCATTATGTTGGCCAGGTTTTATAACCTTCCTCATTGTATGGGGTTTGGAGTTCCCGTTTCTAACTGGACTTTCCAGTAATCTCAATCCTCATGCTTTGTATTATCCCACTGTTATGCTCACTCGGACCGCTGTCCGGTACTCATGTCTCTTATCATTTCCTTATCCATTGCACGCGTAGTGCTTTCCTTACCATTGGTATCGCGGGTTATTTCGACTGCGTAGCATGTCGACCCATGTTGCCGGTAATTTTCGTTCCCTTACTGACAGTATTCCATAGGTAGCGCCAGTTTCTCTGTTGCGCTCCATTGAAAACCTCCAAGTCCTCCGTAACTGTTATGCAGCGAGATGTTTCTCGTACTGCTTATTGTTAGCTAACTGCCAGATCGGGTTTCCCCGAGTAAGAGAAGGCTTTCTTCTCTCTGGCGTTTGTTCCACATATTTAGGGTTAGGGATGTGGAGGGCGGGCCTAGGTACTATGGATGTCCGGTAAACACCGGGAAGTCCTGACTAACACACCTCTCACTCTATCTCTTAACCCTTAACCCATAACTCAATCTCAACCTCAATATTCTCCTAAGTTCGGTATTTCTTGTCTTCAGAGCGTAACTACGCTCTGATACCACTTTTTGTAACACCCCAACTCAATCCAATTGTGGTCTCGCAACTTAACAGCATATATATGTACATGTCACAGCGGAATTCTTTACAATCCAGGACCTTGCCACGGTCTGACTAAAGAATATACCGAACATTAGTACATAACAACCTTAACCAAATACATATTCTTCTTACAATCCTCTCACATCCTATACATCTTACTAACTCAATTGCCATACGAGTGTACATGCACAACTCGTAGGCCTCACGTAATCCCTAACACTTGTACCCCTTCTTACTCTCGCGACGGCCGCTTCCTGATGTACCTGTGTAGTAAAAACAGCCCCCAAAGGGGGTCAGCACGAATGCTGGTACGATCCCCTCATGGCCCCCAAGCTAACGTGGCTACGACGACTAATTGTCGATAGCATGGAGGTTGATTAAATGCACAACATAATAGTAAATGCTGTAAACAACAATCCATATATGAACAATCAAAGTTCACACACACAGTGAACGGCTTAAATGCGTTCCCTTAATTAGAGAGTTAGTTATTTAACTCCTTAAGTAATGTTCCCCCTTAATCTTAGTCCATCCTTATCTCACCTCAATCTTAGTCTTATCTTAATCTTAGAAACAACCATCCTTAAATAAGGAGTGGATGTAGCTTATCTTAATCTTAATAATACAAACCATCCTTTGAAGAGGAATGGTTGCAATTCATCTTAACCTTACCTTAATCATAAACTTAACAATACAAACCATCCTTTGAAAAGGAATGGTTGCAACCTATCTTAACCTTACCTTAATCTTAATCTTAATAATACAAACCATCCTTTAAAAAGGAATGGTTGCAACTTATCTTAACCTTACCTTAGCCTTATTCTTAACTTAATCTCAATATACAAACCGTTCCTGGAAGGGAATGGTTGTAGCTTAATTCGAACCTGGGATTTAGGTGATCCCACCGCACCATCTTAATGCCACCTACTCTGGACGGGAGTCCAGCGCAGTTGAGCCGGCAACCGGCCCTAGGCTACAAGTCCGAAGACAAGTCCTTAATCGGAGGTCGAATCTGCTATACATAACGACCCCCCCTTTCCTTAGCATGCATGACCGGAGATCGGTCCCGGGTTTCCTCACTCAAGTTCCAGTTAGTAGTAATCTCAAGACCCTGTTTGTTGGTTAACCTCTTTCGGTTCATATCGTCCCTTATTAGGGGCGTTCCTTAGTCTCACTCAATTCCTTACTAAACATTGGTTAGTAAGTTCTCAAGGTATGTTGTGTTAGTTTTCAAACATCACACAACAATACAATAAATATAATATATTCCGGTTGCATGCTATATCTTGTTTAGTGAGCACACAAAACAAATAGCACACAAGCCGAGGGACACCTCGTTAGCAAGCAGGTCACAAGAGAACTGTACCGTTCACCGTTGGTCGTTTCGGTTGCTTACTCTCCTCCGGAGTCCAAATCCCCAAGTCCTAAAACATTCATTCAGTTTTAGGTTGTTAATCACTTAACTTAATCCAACTTACTTAACTTGCTTAACTTACTTAATCCCTTAATGATTCCCACCTAACACCTCTTAAGTCTTACAACTTAATCTTACAACCTAACCTTAAACTTTTAAGTTTATACTTAACTTAACTTAATCCCTTAAGTTCCTAGGGTCCTAATCATTACCACCCTACCAAAGGTATACCTTATTACCTATTACCTTTCTTAGAATTTAAAATTTCCTTTTTTTTTATTTTTAGGCCCGACCGAACTTCCGACCAACCTTACCTAAGGTCGGTCCATTCCAGAACACTTCATCGTTTGAAAATTCTACCCCGACCGACCTTGCAAGTCCGGTCCCAAGGTCGGTCCATTCCCGAGAGTTTTCCCGAGGGAAATTTAAGCTCGACCGAACTTGCCAAGTCCGGTCCCATGTTCGGTCGATTCCAGAGACTTATTACTGTACAAAATACATGCCCGACCGACCTTGCAAGTCCGGTCCCAAGGTCGGTCCATTCCAGAAACTTTCTCTGGTAGTGTAATTTGAGCTCAACCGACCTTGCAAGTCCGGTCCTAAGGTCGGTCGGCTCCAGAACCTTATTTCTAAATTCTCTTTTCAACTCCAAACTTCTCCTCATATATCCTAATATGTTATAACCACATTTGGGCACTTCAAATACACCTTAAGCCCTCCTCTAAACACATTAAATCATTCACCAAGATCCACCTTAGTCATTATGCATTTTCCTTGTAATAATGCTAACACTTGTAACGTTTTCCTCTAGGTTCTAGGTGGTGGTTCATACCTAATGTAACCACTATGCCAAATGTTTTCCTCACCACTATAACATCATCTCCCAAGCATCTTTCACCATCGAAAATTCTTTTATGCATTTACTTAAAGTTCCTTCACAAGCTTAAGCTTCCATCCATCAACACCTTATTTCCTTCCTAGTTGTTTACCAACATTTGCCTAAGTCCTAAATACTCGATTACATTCTCTTAATTCCTAAATCCTTCAAAGTAATGCCTAAGTCATTATAACTCATTATAACACTTTATCTCACCCCCTTTTCTTCAAGACAACCTCTAAAACTTCCTAGTACATCTTTAGTCATTAAATTCCCTTAGAACATATCTAAATCACCTTAATCATTACACCTTCTCCTTAAACTTATGCACAAGTCTTACATTCCTCATCTCATGATTTTGGTGTGTTCAAAAACACTCACCAATCCTCTAATTCCTCCTAGACATCTCTAGGTCATTCTAAACCTCAAGAACTCCTTAGTTAACAAATCTCCACTCAAATTCCTCATAGTGACTCCTAGTAAATCCTAGGTCATATTAATTCACGACCATCACCTAAACACTTATTTTCTACTCAAATTTCGCCATTGCACCTCTAGCATCATAGCATGCCCAAACACATTATTTTTCCTCATTTAACCATCTCACACACATCAAGTTCTTTCTCATCATATCTCATCACCCAAACCAACTCACTCACAACAAACTCAATATATTGCAATAATCTTAAATTGCATAGCACTAAGGCTCTTAAATGACTTAAACTTAAACACTGAATTTCCCACATATAAAAGCTTTCAACCTGCAAATACACCCATCAATCTCATAGTAATTATAATGCTCTTAAAATCCACCTTAAACTTATATTACTAACTCATTCCCATTGGCTCCTTAGTCACAAGTTCACAAGCTTATTTAAGTTCTTTTTCTTAGGTTATATAACCCAATACACAATGTAAGCTCTAAGCCACATTGGTATCCACCTAAACTCATCCCTTAAAACTTAAACCACCATTAGGTAAGCATTTTACCTTGTTTTCTCAAGCTTATCTTAACTTCCTCCTTAGACCTTCTTTTTGCATGAATCTCGGCCACCACTTAAATTCCCCTTGCCAATGTTCTAATCAATATTCAATGACTCATATGAGTACTAAACAATACACTAACCTCAAGGAATAAAAACCTAGGTTAGAAATGTGTTCTAAGGCATAAATATGGATGATTACCTTTGAAGTCTCAAAGTAGACTTGGGAATTGAATGAAATAGGACCTCCACTAGTCCTTGGTGAATAAGTCAAGCTAGAACAAGGCATAAAAACAAGGCCCCATGAGAAGGAATTTTTCGGCCATACAAGGAAGATGATGGAAACTTGGTTTTTCTTACATTTTCTTTACCTTAAGAGAATGGAGAAGCTAATGAGCTCTTCAAACTTGATTTTCCTCCATCAATGGAGTTTTCTCATGGAACAAAACTTGAGCTTTGAAAGATTTGAAAAGATAGGAAGCAAGGTCTTGGTCTAACTAAGAGATATATGTGTTTAGTTTTTGATTTGGAGCTAAAATGAGTAAGTTATGAACATTTGAAGATGAGGCAACCATGGAGGCTGCTTGGGACGGTTTGGAACAGAGGAAAATAAGAAGAGAACCGGGAAGAAGAAGAGAAATGAAGAAGAGAGGAGAGAGGTAGGCTAATATAAGGTATTTTGCTTTTATAAAGCAAATAGTACTATTCTCTCTTTTACTCTTCTTTTCCTTTATTTGCTTAGTCATGTGGTGACTCCTCACATCAAAAACCGGCCCCCTCTTGTAATTGGAGATATTTATGGTCTTAGTTGACCATCTCATTGACTTATGTTAACTTAAGCTTAATTTGGGCACTATTTGACACTATTCACTAATTAGTGCACATATTCGTGAAATTTTTGGTTTCCCATTGATTTAGACTTCCTAATGTGATACTAATTAGTACACATGTTGATTAAAGAGTAATGATGGACATCTAGCCACTCAAAACACAATTCTAAGACAATTTCTCAAAAATGTGCTTTAAGACTTCTTAAAGCACATTTTGTGTTTTAGCTTGTTTTCAAGCTTGGTTTTCTTTGGTAATTAGTTTAAAATGACCATTAGAATATTACTAAGGTCTTGTCATGATATTTGGGTACTCACCCAAGTCTCTCCAAGCTTAGAGCACATTTTTGCCCTAATTGCCCTTAACGCACTTTCTTGTGTTTTCCTTGGTTTAAATTGTCTACCAATCTTTCTTTGGCATATTTTAGCCTTAATACATCATAAATTGATGTTTACTTATCATACTTAGGTTTGGGGTATTTCAGCAATCGAAATGCGAAATTGCTAAATGTAGTCTTAAATCATCAAGATTCCTTAAGTCGTTTTAGCCATCTTGATATTAGATTCTTAACATAAAATGCCGGTTTATAATAATAACAGTAATAACTGTAAACATTGAACAATCACAAAACAGTTCACCTGCAAACATCAGTGCACAATAGTACACATCACCAATAACCACACATCAATAATCCCTAGTAATAACCAACAATTTCACCTCAATAACAATAACCAATAATCACACATTAATAATCCAAACAAGATACGCGTATTAAACTTTACTTGTTAGTTGGCCACCTTGCCCTTATCATTTAAACCAATCACTTAACTTTCTCCAATTAAATCCCACCTCAGGCGTCATGTCAAGACAACCCATATTGACTTATTAATGGACTTGAGTCCCCTGGGTTCCAATGGAGCCGTTACCAGCTGACCTTATTGTAACACCCCTACCGTTAATACTGTCATTACCATCTAATCTCCTCGTACTTCCAGATTCACGCAGCGGTACATACTTACATACGGTGGGAGATACAATGGCGATAGTCACCCACGTGACTAACAAAGCTACTACTACTACATACAGCATCGGTCTGATGGACCGGAATTCCTAGTACTACACATCTACAATACGTACTCCATTTACCAAGGAAATACTACAATGCTTCATTCAACACTTTACTCCTTTATATTACCATACAATACAATATACATAACCGAGTTTACTAAGTTCTTCATACTAATACAATATCTCTTTCAAGTCCATTCATACTCATTCAGAGTCTACATCTACCCATTCCTCACGTCTACATACTTACAATGCACAAGGTGCACCCCCTTGGTACACTACTACTTCAAGACTACAAGTTCGATACTATTCTCTACAATCTACATTGTCACCGGTCTCTCATTGCGACCATGTCTGCTTCGGTACCTGCACACTAAAAACGTTCCCCCTAGGGGGTCAGCTTTCGCTGCATATGATAACCGCATACCCCGCGTACTAGTGAGGGTACGCCAACCACTTGGTCGAATACATGCAATTCATTTTATTCATACATACATGCATACATGCTTTCATACATAATACTACAATACTTTACGCAAGGAATACATACATACATTTCAATACATACAAGTAGTCCATACAAGCCAATTGATACTTACTTACCTTTCCTGAAATGCGCATACACAATACATACTCAATACATACACCATACATATTCCATACATACACAATACATGTTAGCTCCATTTTGTCCACCCGGGTTAATCGGGTGGAGATTACTCTTTTACTCGTTACACAATACTTACGCATACATACTCATACTTTACTTACTTACTCAAGTCAAGTCGTCGGGACCTCCGGCCCCGGGGCTACTCTGTCCCACCACCGGGATTTACTTGGTTCACCAATCTAGGATGCTACCCATTTAAGGGGTTTGGGCCGTGGACCAGTTTAAGAACCAGGAATCGGATTCAACCTCTTGTGTCTCCTCATCCTCACGCGTGGCCGAAACTATATCAAACTTCTACTCATTCCAATTTATCCATTACTTATGTTAGGAGTTAGGTAGTTAGGAATTAGTAGAAGTCATTCATTCAAGCCACATACACAATGCATTGTTCATATACACACCCATACAAAATGCAATACGATATACAAGTACACTACGATATACAACACACTTCATCATCATTCATATATTTCATGAATTATACAAACTATTGTTCAAGACAAATATCTAGAACAATGTAAACAAGCACAAGTAAGTGCAATATAGTCCGATTCATGCATTTATCTTGTTAGGTGATCAAATAATCACACAAATCGGGGTAACCTGATTAGGATACAGGGCATGAAGAAATCATACCTTTCACCGTTGATTTACTCTATCGGGCATTCCCTTGTTCCTTTGGTTCACTCTCGTTCCTCGAGTCTTATTCTCGAACCTCCGGCTACATGCCAAATGGTTCCATTAGTACTAAGCATTACACTACACACATAGTTACTATTCCCATACTTACCCTGTTATCCCGTTAATTCGGTTCAATTTAATATTCCTAGATTCACAATTTTCTCAACTTCTTTTCTTACTTTTGTGCATACTTTCTTACCACTTCTATCCTATTAATGATGTACTACTATATATACATATACATATGTGTATAGGAATATATACTTATACCTATGATTGCAATAATCATGTATTTTATATTTTCTTTTTGTTTTGACTCGACCGACCTTACCCAGGGTCGGACCCAAGGTCGGTCGAAGTCAATAAGTTTCGTTAAGGCAAAATTCCAGGCTCGACCGACCTTGCAAGTCCGGCCCCAAGGTCGGTCCATTCCAGTGAGTTACTTACGTGAAAATTTCAGGCCCGACCGACCTTGCAAGTCCGGTCCCAAGGTCGGTCCGTTCCAGTATGTTCTGGGTTCGAGTTTTCTGGACTCGACCGACCTTGCCCAAGTTCGGTCCCAAGGTCGGTCCATTCCAGTAGACCTCTGGCCTTCACAATTTACGACTCGACCGACCTTGTAAGTTCGGTCCCCAAGGTCGGTCAAAGTCAGGAGACTTCCCGTCTGTGTATTTTAAGGCACGACCGACCTTGCGGGTTCGGTCCCAAGGTCGGTCCGGCCCAGTACTTCAGTTTTAAAATCTGTTTTCAGTTCTATAACTTGCCCATTGCTTCCCCAATCTTCCTATATGTAATCCCATATGTTCAAACACTATTTAGGCTTCTTAAAATACCTTGATTCATCCACCAATTCCATTACTAAATTCATCAATAAACTTACACAATTTCCTCACTTCTTTTCCAACACTTTTACCAATCTCCTTTCGTCCAATGCTACAGATTTTTACTTCCTCTTACACCATCCAACACTCCCTCTACTAATGCTACTCCTAGCATCCCAAATACATTTCCAAGCAAATACTATCAATACCCAAGTTCAACATTCATTTTACCAATTCTTGCACACTAATTCTTTCTAACTTCTCCAATGCACATTAATACATTTTGTTACAGATTTTACACTCCAATATCCTCATACCATAACCACCATCCCATGGTTACTAAACATCTCTACTAACTCCAATACATACCTTGGTTCTCCCATTCACCAAGTCATTCATAAATACATAATTCCTACCAAACTTTTGCCATAGTTTACCTACTTTTCTTACTTCTCCACATACACACTTTTTCATCAAATTCATTCCTAATCTAGCCACACCCATACAAGGGTCCTACCAGCCACCAATACAATACCAATTCATCAATACTTCCTCAATCCACAATATTAATACACATATACATTACACTTGGTTCTAAGGCCTATAATTCACATTCTAGTTCACAAATACCCAAAATTCCAATACTACAATACCAATACAATATTTTGGGTTTTCTTAAATTGCTTTACCCATTCCCATTACTCTAATGCATTAAATTTACCATTCAAGAAAGAGCTCTTACCTTAAGCTCTTATTTCCTCTTTTCTTTTCCACTTTTTCTCCTCTCTTTCTTGCATAAATCGGTCACATGGGGAATGGAGTTGCCAAACTCCATTCCCATCACCCCAAGCACACACAAACAAGTGTAATTAAAATACTAACCCCTTAATTAATGCTAGTTCATAGAAATGCTTAAAACAAGATTTCTAGGGTTCACCTTTGGAGTGTTCTAGGAGGGGTTTTAGCCCTTGGTTCAAGAAGGTGAATCCACCACCATTGCAAGGTTGATATTATGCTCAAAAGAGAGAGAGAAATATGGAGTGTTACAAGGAGGTAAAAATCGGCTACAAGCAAGGATGGAGAAATTTGAGTTCTTTCATGGAGATTTTTACCTTAATGGAGAGAGGAGACTCCAAGCTTCACTTTGGTGCCATTTTCTCTTTGAATGGGGAAAAGCCATGGAGATGAACTTCCTCATTTTTGGATTTTGAAAAGAGGTAAGTGTAGAGAATAATGAGGGGAGTAAGAATATGTAATTATTTTTGCATTTGGAGTTGAAATGAAGGTGGAGCATGGAGAAGAAGAGAGAGTTGCCATTGTTGTTGTGGGAAGCTCTCCAAAATCGCACAACCAGAGAAAGAGGAGGGAGAAATTGGTGGGGGAAGAAGAAGGGTAGGAGAGAGATGAAGGAAATGAGAGAGTGAGGTGAGAGAGTCCTTTTACTACCTTTTGTACTTCACTTTTTGCTTTTTGATTTACTTATTTGTTAGTTGTGTGTGTGAGAGAGAGAGAGAGGGGTTAATTAACCCATTAAAAACCGGCCCCCACATGTATTACTAGCTGGAGCGTTTTTCGTCTTTTACCGAAAACGCTCGCTATTTTACCCGGTTTTGGTACTATTCACTAACCGGGCCCGTTTTCAAGAATTTCCTCGTTTCTTTATTTTTATTGTTTATTAAGCTTCCATTAATGCTTAATAATTGTTATTTAATAATTTATAATTTGTACGGGTCCGTTTTCCCACTTAAGGTCACGTTTTCGGGTTTTCTCAAAAAACATGCGCTAAGGTTCTATTAGTGTTTTAATTTATTATTTGGATCCGTTTTCTTCGGGAGTTGTTCCCATATATTATTTAGGACTTATTAAGCCGTTAGAGTCCATATAATACGCTAACCGAGGTCTCATACCTCGTATGGTTATTTAATGCTTATTTAGCGTTTTTCGCTTTTTAAGCGTTTATTCGTTTCTTTAGGATTTATTTTTCCTTCCCAATATTACTTAAGCATTATTAGGCTCATAAATACCTATTAGGATAATTTTGATCGCCATATTTAAGTTCGGGGTATTTCAATCTACCCCCTTAAGAACTTTGTCCTCAAAGTTGTTCGAGGTTATGGGATTACTATACTTACTTATTTATACTTGCCTAATACCAAAACCGTACATTTCTCCTCCTTAAAATTCCCTAAATCCTTTACTCAAGGTTTCTACTTTCCATACCATACCAATGTATAATAATTACTCAATTCCACATTACTACCAGCCATCCAGTTCCTCGTTACAAAATTTAGACGTACATACAGTGCAAAGCTATCCCCAAAGCAATGCAATACACATTACAATCCCGCAGGCGCTCAGGTCATCTCGACACAGGACTCTTCAATATCCCGCTGCCCTTGGAATAATACAACATGCTACACTACTATCCTTTCCGGTATAAACTTCTAACAATCCTCATTCTTCAGTCTACGGGAAATACTTCACTACTACCAATTACAAATTTTTTCAAAACACACAACTCCATATTCCAATCTATATTCATTACTTCTATCCTATGTGTGATTGTTGTGACCACTTGAGGGGAGCTTCAAGAATCATTCGAACCTGATGTGATCAACACCAGTTTTGAACTTTCTTTCCACCCCCAATTTGTGTTTGGTTTCCCTTGATCTGATCAGGATCAAGTTCGACTTCCCACGTCAGTTTCAAATAAACAAATAATTTAATTATTCCCATTTTCTATCTTTTTACTCTTTCTAGTCGTGATCACGAATTCGTACATCCCCAAAGGATGGAATCAGTCCATCAATCATCCTTACTCTACTTCCCTAATGCTTTTACTCCGGGATTCAATGCCTAAGTGCTCATTTCATCGATCTTCTCTACATTCATCCATTACTCTCCATTATTTCATATATTCCAACTAAGGAATTCTATACTTATGAAATTCAATCGTCTTCAATTTGCTTCCAATAATTTACCTAGAAATACACTACTCCCGGGATACATTCTTCTACTATTCTCATCAATTCATACTACTCTTAAGGGGTACAATACTTGTGGAACTCCGTCCACTACTCATTACTCTCTTTTACTAATACTCTTACACTGGGGTTACAAGATGGGTATATTCATACTATGGTATTTGCATCTCTAGTGCCTAATTACCATAATTTCAATATGAATGAGTACATATGTTTATTTAACATAAGTACCAATCATCAATTTGGTTCTCATTGTGCTATGCACATTGTAGTTTATGTGTTTTATTCATGAAACTTACATTAAGTGGTTTTCGCTCTACCCCCCTTAAAAGGGATTACCCCCACGTAATCTACCATATGTTATTATTATTAAACATTGGTTTACTCAATTTGGGCAATATGAAGCGTTTAGCTTCACTATGGTATACTATACAATATGCTCTGGTCAAAGGATCTTAACCATACCAATGGTTTAGTCTTTGCACCAAGAATTCCTATATGAGTTTATTTAACTCATAATTAATTCGGTTCTAGCCTAACCGGCTTCAAGGCATTAATAGCCCTTCTATTATACTCGCTAGGTATATTATCTCCTAGATAGGGCCCACTAGCTTCTGCTGTGCGACCCTGATAACTTGCGTTACTCACCCTTCGTGTTATCCTTATGCCATGTTGTGGGTGAAAGAAAGGTTTACTACGGTTTACATTTCCTATATTCCTCGCTATCCCACTAGATCATTAGCTGTACAAGTGCAATACCAAAACACTCAGTTCTACAGAGTGCAGAGGCGTAAACGCTTGACAGTAAATCACTTATGTGATAGAAATGAATATTTCTGCCTGTCATCTCATGCTTATACTCCGTGTTATTATCTGCTACTTCCTCATAGTTGTCGCTTGTTGCACACCGTATTCTTACTCATTGTACAACATTGTTTTTACTGTTTCTGTTACTGTGGTAGTTCCTCTTTACTTATTGCCATTATCATTGGCACCATTTCCTTATGGTGTAAATACACTAGGAGTTTCCTGTGTTCGTGTGTATGACGGTTGTCGTAGCATACCGCAATATGATTATTTCCCAGTGTGGAGATGTTTCATTCCAGTCTAGGTTTCATGTGTAGGTTAGCTTACCTCACATTCTATCATCATTTATGATACAATTTACCAAGTATCTTGGTTGACCAAGGATGAGATAATACATCGGGTTATAAGCTTTCTTGAGCGTTGGTCATTCGTGGTGTTCAATGTGTATTCACATTGATTGTCTTTGACAATTACTGTCTCCCAATGCTGTGCATTGGTTATGGCTCTAGCTGTGTGGTTTTACTTTTGTATATACATCACCGGGACATCCCCAGAAACTTCAAGGGTTTTCTGGTCCCTTTTTATTATTGATAGACGAAGTTCTTGTTGAGAGGCTTGTTTCCACTCATTGGTCTCATGACAAGGTTCATCAAGTTGGTGTTTATACAATGGTTCACCACATGCTTAGGTGCATATGGAGTATGCTTACTCCTTTAAGCCGTAATGGTTTGGAAATCTCTTTCCCTTGTTCAATCGCCTCTTGGCAAAGCTTTGTTGTTATAGTTGGTGGAAGCCTTTTCTAAGGGTTCATGTCTTCACCACATTGGTGGTCTTTGGTTAACGAGAGGTTCCTTCCCTCGAGTTTCCCGTAGTGTCCAGGTGTGAACTAGGCCAATGTTGTCATTATCATGATTCTTATGCCTCTGTGCTACCATTGCTACAGAAGGCATGAAAATAGATTAAAAGCTTCATCAAGTGTACGCCATTGATGCTCTAGTGACAGTGACACTGAGGTAACCATTACTCCAAGCCGTTCATTATGTTGAGCTTGAACTGATGGTCTAGTTGTTGATTTCTTGTCGTACGAGACAATATCTCTTGCAAGCCTTGTTATCAAATGGTGTGGGTTATGCAACCGTTAAGGTTTACATAACATTGTTGGTTGTTGGCTTTTAAGCCTTATTGCTGAGAGCTATGCTCCTTGCAAGCGGCTTATACATGTTTCCACTCCCTGTATACCCCATAGGTTGGAGGTATTACTAGGCTCCACGGTAAGTCATGACATCACGCTTCCGTTCGTAGGAGATCCTTTAGGCATTCTGATGTTAATCGATGCCCTTTTAGTAATTTAGGGCATTTCCTGTTAAGTGAAATCCCTTGGGTGTCTTAACCGAGTGTTCATTCTAGCTTCTGTGCTTTTATCATGTTGCTGTTGTTCAACTGTTGTTAACTCAGACACCCTTCCAGGATCGCTCCCGGGTGTTGGTAGTTATGTCGTTACATCCGGCTAATGTTTATGATATGTTGAGTCTACCATACCGTCTTGTGCTGTCGTAGTTTGAGTTATCCCTTTTTGGGTTATAACATCTCCCGTTCCTGGGTAGACTGTTTATACTTCCTTCTAGTGCTTGAGACTAGGTTCAAACTCCTCCCCAATGATGGATTATACTCGTGGTGATTCTATGATTGCTCTTGGGAGCTCTGTCCCATTCGTTGTGCATCATTGTGTTCACATTAGGCGTTTGCCTTACTGTGTTCAGGCTGGGTATACTTCCCAGCTATCCTATATCTGCTTGATGTCGTTGAAACATGTCCAATGTCTATACTGACTAGTCTGTGCTCTTTGCACTTTCTAGTTCGTATTCCTTACTTTCAGACGAATTCTCTGAGTTCCTTTGCACTTGATCGTCTGAGGTGTCCAGCTGTTCTGGTTTGAACTTACTCATGGTCCGTAGAACGGAGTTGACTACTTCCCGTGCTTCGCACACTACATGTATACATATGTGGGGTACCATGTTGATACGTTACCACTTACCTAACTATATGTCAGGCCCGCAAGCTCCTTCGGAGTGCGGTTGTCCCACATCCCATAATTGGGTACACTCGTAGCGCTCGTCACATGCATAGGTGAAGCATTCTATCGTCAACTCCTCTTGTATCATTCTATGATACTCACCGTAATTTGTTGGTTTTGTTTAAAAATCCAAGGTTTAGAGAAATGTTGTGGTTTTTGAAAGAAAATTGGGTTTTGAAAATTACAGTTCGGTGTTAAAAGAAGTTGTTCATGGCATAGCCATGTTTAAGGTCTTGACCAAGTCCAGCTTCTTGCTGACTGGTATGAGGTTAAGGTAATGGCCAGGCCGTCGGGCCTTTCCAAGGTTCCATTTTTCTAGTTGTTAGGATGTGTGATCCTGTAGTTGCTTCGTTGCAGTCACGGTACATTACTATCTACCTGTGGTGTGTTAAAGTTCCTCTTACATGCTCCTGTTCTTACTGCACTTGCCGTGGCAAGTGCGTGGTACCGGTGGTTTTTGGGTATTCCTATACCGATCGCGGTATGGTTCCCACTCATATTTGATAGTCTTGTTGACTCTTCCCTTGATCTTATTGATCTATGATGGGGATACTCAATCTTTTAGGTAGCTTCTCAATGGTCTTGACATGATTGTCGTTGATCGGGTTTCTTCCCCAATTCATGGAGACTCCCATTTATTCGCCTTATGTTTTTCCTTGTTGCTCGTTTCCACTGGGTTGTTGTGGTTGCTGAGCCTGAGTTGGTTTAGGCACTACGGTTGTAGTCCTATCGGTTCATATCCCGTGGATATCCTTGTAGCAGTGTAAGCTATGTCAGCCATGTATTGTAACCTTTGGAGTTGTAGTTTCAGAGTTAACCACTCCCGACTATGTCCTTAGTCGGCTAGCATACCATTGGGGGTATTATTTGGTCGTTACTCCCGTAGCCTTGTGTCTCAAGTTTGGTTGCTGCTTTTGCTTCCGCTTTGTTGCACGCTTAGTGCTTCTTTTCCTGCTATTGGTTGGTTAGCCAGGTTCTGCGACTGCTAAGCATGTCGCCCCATGTTGTTGCATGTTGTAGTCTCCTTATGGTTGGAGTGCTCATTCAGCCGCTATTGAGTGCGGTTATGGTTGTTTAACCGGGATCCATCTCCGGGTCTTCCAATTCTCAGAATCTACCATATGTCGGTTCTCGTTGCTGTGTGATTGTTTCACATCTGCCAGATCGGGTTTCCCCGAGTATAAGAGGACTTTCCTTTTCTTTGGCGTTCTTTCCCAAGTTATACAACAGGGTTTGTGGAGGGCGGATCTGGTATTGTAGGTATCCGGTACTCACGGTAGTTCCTAATTAGCATATCTTTACTGCTAACACTCAGCCCTTAGCCCTAGGCTTCTAATTCCTAACTCGGTATTTCCAGTCATCAGAGCGATACTTCGCTGTGATACCACTTTTTGTAACACCCCTACCGTTAATACTGTCATTACGGTCTAATATCCTCGTACTTCCAGATTCACGCAGCGGTACATACTTACATACGGTGGGTGATACAATGCCGTTAGTCACCCACGTGACTAACAAAGCTACTACTACTACATACAACATCGGTCTGATGGACCGGAATTCTGAGTACTACACATCTACAATACGTACTCCATTTACCAAGGAAACACTACAATGCTTCATTCAACACTTTACTCCTTTACATTACCATACAACACAATATACATAACCGAGTTTACTAAGTTCTTCATACTAATACAATACCTCTTTCAAATCCATTCATACTCATTCAGAGTCTACATCAACCCATTCCTCACGTCTACATACTTACAATGCACAAGGTGTACCCCCTTGGTACACTACTACTTCAAGACTACAAGTTCGATACTATTCTCTACAATCTACATTGTCACCGGTCTCTCATTGCGACCATGTCTGCTTCGGTACCTGCACACTAAAAATGTTCCCCCGAGGGGGTCAGCTTTCGCTGCATATGATAACCGCATACCCCGCGTACTAGTGAGGGTACGCCGATGATGAGTGTCCAAATGAGCATATTTATTAGGTGTATTTCATGTATAATATTAGCACTTTTCTTGCTCATTTCTCCACTTCGGTTGATTTTCCTCTAGTTTATGTTTTATTGTTTATCTCACAAAATTATTGGTTTAACATGAGGAAAACCAAGCCGGGAGTAAAGTAGACGAAGAGACGAACGCGTAGACGCAGACGGCTCAGAAAACGGAGTCCAAACGAAGAATCTAGAGCCGGTCAAAGTTCGAAGGAAAATAGGTCACGGTCAAGGTGTAACCGCCCATATTGGGGCGGTCAGAAACCGCCTATTGAACCGCCTCAAATTGAGGCGGTCTTCTCTGTGGGCAACCGCCCAAAGTTGAGGCGGTCAAGACATGAGGCAACCGCCCGAAATTGAAGCGGTCAAGACACACTGAACCGCCCAAAATGGGGCGGTCAGCACAAAGGGAACCGCCTCTTAAAGAGGCGGTTAGGGTTAAAATATCAACCGGACTAGTTTTCTTCTTCGCGCAGTCGTCGTCCTCAACTTGAAACGCCATATCTATCTACTCCGCACCGCCTACCATATTTCCCTCACGCACTGAGCTTCTGTCCCCTGCAATTAATGCTTCAATCAATGAAGCAATTAATGAAGCAAATATGTACGGAAGACCTCTTCATTTCTTCTATAAATACCCAACTCCTACAGCCTTCTACGAGTGCACGGAGAAAACCAGAAAATCATTCACACTCACCTCATCTCATTCTCTTCTTCCAGTAAAATCACCCCGTATACCATTTCACTCCATTAATTCTCTAAACATCCATTTCACTTATAAGTAGCCCACGTACATGTTTCACTCTTCGACCTCTCCATTTCTCCATTCACTAATCACGTCTCCGTGCTGTTATTACGTCCAACCTCTGTCAGATTTATTACCAGTTAATATGTCTGGCTAAGAAGGATTTGCTCCGGGCAAGGTTTTAAATTATGGTTAGTTTAATTATGTAATAAATATTTCTACCGGTTAAAATAAATACAGTTTGTTACGCTTAAAGGTTTCCACTCAGCATTTTAATAAATTACATGGATTTGTTAAAATGCTTTCTAAGTCTATTTTGATCAGACCAGGTGATAAATAGACAGGTTATTTAAGCCGTAAATTTGGAGAAAACTTATTATGATTTAATGAGTTAGTATTTACAGATGCAATTATAATTCCTCATATTTAAACCGTCCGTTTATTTATAAATTGCTTGAACCATGATTTGAACCTTGCAATTTATAGTAAATGAGTTCTTAAGGGTCTATGATTTAGTCCTTAGGATAATAACAGGAATTTTTGCCAACTAATTTATTAAACCGGTAGAGATAGCATAGTTAATCTAATTATATAAAACCTGAACCCGGAGTTCCATTTAATTCATCTGCAATCAGTAATTTAATCTGCTATTTTAAATTCTCTAGACAAGTCAATTAACTTCCCCCCTTTTTGTGACAAGCTTAGGTAAAAATTAATTCACCTAGTCCCACGGTTCGATATCCGGTCGCTTACACTTAGCTACACTACTACGACCGGGATTAATTTGCAGCCCGACTGTTATTTTGGGTTTTAATTTCTCTTCTTTTACTTAATCTCACCTGCATAATCACTCACCTTATAACAACCCTGCAAAATGGCGCCGTTGCCGGGGACTTGATTTAATCTAGTCCCTAAGCCCGGTTAATTCACCTGTTTAATTACAATAATCTGTTAATCTATTAATAATAAAAAAAAAACAACTGAATCCAATTTCGGACAGATAACCTCGGACATTTGACTTGGACATCTGACCTCGGACTTTGGACTTCTAACTTCTAACTTCTTAATATTATTGTCAAATATTCTGTTATTTCATTTCCAGTACTGTATTTATTACCTTAAAATTTCTGTACTGTATTTATTACCTTAAAATTTCCAGTACTGTACTTATTACCTTAAAATTTCCAGTACTGTATTTATTACCTTAAAATTTCTGTCATTTAATTTTCTGTCATTTCATTTTCCAGTGTATACTAACTACTAACTTATAATTTCTGTCTACTAACTCCTAACACTCTTATTATTCTAACGTTTAACCAGTTCTTTTCTTTATGTTGAGTGGTATATGCCTTTTACCAGGTCAACCAGTCTTCCAGAGAATATCAATAATCACACGGTCGGTTATAATCCAGAGATAGAGAGAACTTTTCTGCGTACCCTTAGGCAGAGACGTACTCAACAGAACATTACCACCACAGTGATAGATTCTGACCTCGAAACCAACATGGCAGCTATACCAGCAACGGTTCGAAATATCAACAGGCCGTCTAACCAAGGACAACAGCCTGCTATCATTCTTCCTCACCTCAGCCCATCAGAATACGATGAGTGGCAGAAACTGAAGCCATATCAGATCAGATGTGTGAAAGAGCTGGGTATGTTCGATGGCACCAGTCCAGACGAAGCCCTGTTACATGTTACAAAATTTCTACAACATGCCAACAGCCTTACTGCAACCGATGCAGTACTTCAATATGCGAGATTGTCTCTATTCCCACACAGCCTGACGGGAAACGCGAGCAAGTGGTACCATAGCTTAACACCTAGTACCATCGGTACTTGGGACGACATGGCCACCAAGTTCTACGACAAATTCCTACCTCCGAGCCGAACTTTGGAGATGATTGCTGAAATTTACAATTTCAGGCAACCAGCATCGGAGAATATTTGTGAAACTTGGGACCGTTTCAAGGGTCTACTACTCACTTGCCCTCACCACGGTCTAACGAAGGAACAAGTATCACAATTGTTCTACAAGGGCTTAATCGGTCCATGCAGAACGATGGTGTTATCTTCGTTAGGAGCCGACGTTCTAAAGAAGCCGGGAGCACAATTCCTAAACAGCATGGAGTCACTCTGTGAGGAAATTAGAGACTGGGCCTCCGGTGGATCAAGGAGCGCTACTCCAGGATTATATCATGTTGGGGAAAGTGATAGAAAGTTCGATCTATTAATGAAAAGCCATGAACAGCTCATGGAAAGCAATGCTCAGCAAGCAACAAAAGTGAGCACTTTACAGAAAGTAGTCGAACAAATGGCTATGAATTCCTTCCCTCAGCAAGCTAAGTCACTGATCTCCCGACCACCTACTACCCCTCCAGGCTACGCTGCTCAATCTCAACCAACTCCAACAAACTCTTGTACGCAATGTTGCGGGCCCCATGATTACGATCAATGCCCCTAACTACAAGAAATGAAAGCAGCAGAGGAGGCAAATTACATCACCAACAACCCCGGATACAGACAACCATGGCAACGTAACATGCAATCCAACCTTAGCCACTCAACACCGGAAACATCCAGAACCCACATACCTTACAAACATCCCAAAACACTACAGACCACAATCTAACTTCCAAGGAGGCCAAAGGCAATATCAACAACAGTCCTATGGCAACGAAGCTTCATCGAGCCGATCAGCTCCACCTCCTTCGAATCCTGAGTCTGATATGTCTCAGATGCAGGAGATGTTTAAGGCCATGATGGGAAAATCACGAGTTACGCAAGAAGAGGTCGCGGCTCTGCGCAAAGACCAAAAAGCCTTGCAATCTCAAATCCAACAGCTACTTACGCAACAAAGACCTCTTGGTCAATTCCCTTCACAAACCAATCCTAACCCGAAGGAACAAGCAAACTCAGTCCTTATAGGTGATGGCACATTACAATCGACAAATTTATGTGCAGTCTCGTTAAGGAGTGGAAGGGAACTTGTCACCAGCAAGGGAAAAGAAAAAGAAAATTTTGAAGAAACCTATGTCGATGTTGACGAAACCACCAAACCAACTTTACCTCCCTCAGAAATCCCAATTCCTACCCCTGTTACTCCACCACCATCTCGAATTACCATCGACATCCCAAACTCCACTCATAAAAAAGATGAACTCCCGTTCCCAAACAGAATGAAAAAGAAACATCTCGATGAGCAGTTCTCTAAGTTCTTGAGCATTTTCAAGAAGCTGACCCTCGATATACCTTTGATCGACGCCTTACAAGAGATGCCTAACTACGCAAAATTCCTTAAGGATCTCTTGACGAAAAAGAAAAAGAAAACTGGAAAAGAGACAGTGCACTTGACAGAAGAGTGCTCTGCGGCCCTTCTTCGAGCACTACCCCCTAAACAAACGGATCCGGGAAATCCCGTGATCCCGTGCTTTATAGGCGGGGTAGACTGTGGAAGTGGTCTATGTGACCTCGGAGCCAGTATAATATCATGCCATATGCCACCTTCTTGAAAGTTAAAGGAGGAGACATGCAACCGGTTCCTTTCAAACTCCAGCTAGCGGACAGATCAGAGATCAAGCCCATGGGCATAGTCCGGGATCTGGTAGTCGGAGTGTCTCGATTCATCTTTCCCGCTGATTTTGTCATTCTAGAAATGGATGACGATGTTGAGGTTCCCCTGATCTTAGGTCGACCATTTCTGAGTACCGCCAAAGCCATCATCGACGTTCATGATGGAAAAATCACTCTACGGTACGAGGATGAGACGATTGAATTCGACATGCAGAAGATGATGAAGAAAAGTTCAACCTTTTCTCCGCATGCTAAGACAGTAGGATTCACAGATGACGAGGGGGAGGAAGGCGACTTTGCTACGACGAGGACACTTATTTCCATCTTCCATCCAGGAAGCTGAAACTGAACCACTAGAGCGAGTATTTACTCCTCTAGAAGAAAAGACAGAGGATCCAGAAGCTAACGCCATGTTGGCGTATGTAGAAAAAGGAAGGGCTGGTTATCAATCGTTCCGGCCACCAATCGAAGAACTTGATAGGAAACCCCAAAAGTCAATTCCATCAGTGGAACAACCACCCGAGCTCGAACTTAAGGAAATACCCTCCAACCTCAAGTATGCTTTCCTAGCCGAAAATGATCATTTACCGGTCATTATTTCCTCTTCTCTGAATTCCGGAGAGGAAACCAAGCTACTGAGGTATTGAAAAAACACAAGACAGCCATAGGGTGGACTATCGCTGATATCAAAGGAATTAATCCCTCCTATTGCACGCACCATATTTACATGGAGGAAAACTTCAAACCTATCCGACAACCTCAACGCCGACTAAACCCTAACCTCAAGGAGGTAGTTCGAAAGGAGGTTCTGAAACTCCTTGACGCAGATATCATCTATCCAATTTCTGACAGTCCATGGGTCAGTCCTGTTCAAGTTGTCCCTAAGAAGGGGGGCATCGAAGCTGTATTAATGAAAAGGGAGAGACTATCCCTCAAAGAAAGATCACAGGATGGCGCATGTGTATTGATTATCGGCGTTTGAACTTGGCCACCAGGAAAGATCACTTTCCTCTCCCCTTCATCGACCAGATGTTAGAAAGACTTGCAGGGCAAGAGTACTACTGTTTCCTAGATGGATTCTCGGGTTATTTCCAAATACCAATCGCACCTGAGGACCAGGACAAGACAACCTTCACTTGTCCTTACGGTACCTTTGCATACCGACGAATGCCTTTCGGTTTATGCAACGCCCCTGCTACTTTCCAGAGATGCATGCAAGCAATCTTTGCTGACTTCATCGAGCAGAGCATAGAAGTCTTTATGGACGACTTCTCAGTCTATGGCTCTAGTTTCGACAAATGCTTGGCACAACTAGATTTGATCCTGAGTCGGTGTGAGGATACGAATCTTGTTTTAAACTGGGAGAAGTGTCATTTTATGGTTAAGGACGGGATCGTCCTTGGTCATAAAATATCTGCAAAGGGGATAGAGGTGGATAAAGCCAAAGTTGAGGTTATCGAAAAGTTACCAGCACCAACAACAGTTCGAGATATACGAGCTTTTCTAGGGCACGCAGGATTTTATCGGCGGTTTATTCAGGACTTCTCCAAAATCAGCAAACCGTTGACCGACCTGCTACAAAAAGATGCCCCGTTTCATTTTGATGAGAAATGTTCAGCTGCATTCCAAACTATAACACGGAAATTGGTGTCAGCACCTGTGGTCATACCACCTGATTGGTCTCTTCCTTTTGAGATCATGTGTGACGCAAGTGACTACGCCGTGGGAGCAGCACTTTGCCAAAAGAAAGAGAAAATCTTGAGAGTAATCGCCTATGCTAGCAGAACATTGAACGACGCGCAGAAAAACTATACGACCACCGAAAAGGAACTTTTGGCTATAGTTTTCTCCCTCGATAAATTCAGATCTTACTTATGGGGAAGCAAGGTCATCGTGCATACAGACCACTCCGCTCTCAAATATTTATTCACGAAACAAGAAGCCAAGCCTCGCTTATTGCGCTGGATTCTTCTACTTCAAGAGTTTGACATCGAAGTCAAAGATAAGAGCGGGAAACTGAACGTCGTCGCTGACCATCTCTCTAGGTTGGTGACTCCAACGGATAGTGTGCCCATCAACGAATTCTTCCCCGACGAGAGTTTTCTCCATCACCAAAGTACAGGAGCCATGGTACGCAGACCTGGCCAACTATCTAGCCTCAGGAACAGTACCCTACGATTTATCTACTCCCAGAAAAAGAAATTCCTCTCTGACTCAAGGAATTATTTCTGGGAGGACCCATACTTGTTCCGAATTAGTGCTGATGGGCTGATTCGTCGATGTCTCCCTGAAAATGAGGTTTCAAGCGTCATTCACTTTTGTCATTCTCGGGAAGCCGGAGGTCACCATGGACCCACAAGGACCGCTGCTAAGATCCTGGCCTCAGGTTTTTATTGGCCGACCCTTCATAAAGATGTGTATCAATTCTGCAGACAATGTGATAATTGTCAAAAGATGGGTAACACATCTAGAAGACATGAGATGCCGCAACAAGGGATACTGGAAGTAGAGCTGTTTGATTGTTGGGGCATAGACTTCATGGGACCATTCCCTTCCTCGCAGGGCCACGAATATGTTCTAGTGGCAGTTGATTATGTTTCAAAGTGGGTGGAAGCTATACCGTGTCACCACGCCGATGCAAAGACAGTAACAAGATTCCTCAAAAACACATCTTCACCCGTTTCGGTGTACCCAGGATTATTATTAGTGATGGAGGAACTCATTTCTGCAACCGTTTATTCGAAGCACTCATGGTTAAGTACGGGGTACGACACAAGGTAGCTTTACCTTATCACCCCCAGACAAACGGCCAGGCAGAAGTTTCCAACCGAGAGTTAAAATGGATCCTTCAGAAGACGGTTAATTCATCACGGAAGGATTGGGCACTTAAACTGGATGATGCGCTTTGGGCTTACCGTACCGCATTCAAGACTCCCATCGGGATGTCTCCTTTTAAGCTAGTCTATGGAAAAGCGTGCCACCTTCCGGTAGAGATGGAGCATAAAGCATATTGGGCAATCAAAGCCCTAAACTTTGACATGTCTTCTGCAGGAGAGAAAAGAAAATTCCAACTTACCGAGCTAGAAGAGTTGCGAGATCAGGCTTATCAGAATGCTAAGATCTATAAAGAGCGCTAAAAAGTTCCACGACAGGATGATTCTCAAGAAGGACTTCGAAGTTGGTGATTGGGTTCTCTTATACAACTCGCGATTAAGGATTTTCCCAGGGAAGCTCAAGTCACATTGGGCCGGCCCTTTTCAAATTGTTAGTGTGACCCCGTACGGTGCCTTTGAACTCCAGAACAAACAAGGCACAACTTTCAAAGTCAATGGGGCACGACTTAAAAGGTATAATTCTCATTCCAAAATTTCAACTGACCTATCTGCTACTTACTTTGTCCAAGAACAGCGGGACAATTTGCCCTCAGAATCTTCTCCAACCTAAAACTTGGTCAAATACGTCTAGCTAGAGACGTTAAACCCGGGCAGCTCGGTGGGAGGCAACCCACTATCTATCTTTTATCTTTCCTTCAATTTTATATGTTCTTCCTTTTGTACTATATTTCCCTTTTATTTGCTATAAATAAAATGCAGGCTTCACTTGAGTTCTTCTCGCTGTGTAGAATATTCTTTACAGGTTCAAATTCATGACATTCCACAGCAACACTCAAGTGTGGGGGAACTCTACACACTCTACGAAATCTGGGGAGTACACTCTTTCCTTTATTTTGCTTGCCCTATTTAATTTTACTTCATCTACGCAATGAGGGCATTGCTTAAGTTTAAGTGTGGGGGAAAGAGCCTTTTCAGGCAGGTCATCTAAATGCTTAAAATTGTTAAAAATTGACCTCTCTGCTTATCTTCTGCTTACCTCACATTTGTTCTAATTGAATTATGTACCCTGCTAATGTAGGTTGTTCTCTTTAAAAACTAATACTATTATGAATTGTAGGATAAAGGGGTAAAATTTTTAAAATTTTTGACATTTGATTACTTTTGAGGAGCATTTTTATATGCGGTGTGACCAAATGATCTGCAAATTGGTTGGATTTTATTGCTCAGGGTTTCTTTCTGACTTCTCTCTTAGGGATTGCTAAGGGGTACTTCTAAAAAAGAGAAAGAAAAATAAAGAATAAGGGGCTTTAGAGACACCATTGGTAACCAACAAAAGAGAGTTGAGTGTTCTTGAATACAAAGGCATTATGCCTACATCTTCTCATCCCTCTTGCAAAAGTGAAGCAAATTGCATAAATCTTTTCTTCCTTTTATTTTCTCCTCAATGCCCATTCTTGAGAGAAGTTGGCCATGGTAAAAGTTCTCAGGAGTCACCTAAATAAAAGAAACATTGAAGTACCTTAGATCATACCCCGAAACTCTATATTTTGTTTTTACTCTGAGCACACCTATGCCACCAGCAGATAATTTTTCACACTCCTCGATAAGTATTAAAGATCATGAACTATTGACTTTTTTATCCTACCCTTCATAATAATATTTGTTAGTATTGAGCATCTCCTACTTGCTTAAGTACATGGTTTTACTTGAGGACAAGCAAAAGATAAGTGTGGGGGTGTGATGAGTGTCCAAATGAGCATATTTATTAGGTGTATTTCATGTATAATATTAGCACTTTTCTTGCTCATTTCTCCACTTCGGTTGATTTTCCTCTAGTTTATGTTTTATTATTTATCTCACAAAATTATTGGTTTAACATGAGGAAAACCAAGCCGGGAGTAAAGTAGACGAAGAGACGAACGCGTAGACGCAGACGGCTCAGAAAACGGAGTCCAAACGAAGAATCTAGAGCCGGTCAAAGTTCGAAGGAAAATAGGTCACGGTCAAGGTGTAACCGCCCAATTGGGGCGGTCAGAAACCGCCTTGAACCGCCATTTGGGGCGGTCTCTCTATGGGCAACCGCCCAAGTTTAGGCGGTCAAGACAGGGCAACCGCCCGTATTGAGGCGGTCAAGACACACCAGAACCCCTTTGGGGCGGTCAGAACAACAAACCGCCCATGGGGCGGTCAGCACAAAGGGAACCGCCTTTAAGAGGCGGTTGGCTAAAAATCAACCGGACTAGTTTTCTTCTTCGCGCAGTCGTCGTCTTCAACTTGAAACGCCATATCTATCTACTCCGCACCGCCTACCATATTTCCCTCACGCACTGAGCTTCTGTCCCCTGCAATTAATGCTTCAATCAATGAAGCAATCAATGAAGCAAATATCTACGGGAACCTCTCATTTCTTCTATAAATACCCATTCCCTACAGCCTTCTACGAGTGCACGGAGAAAACCAGAAAATCATTCACACTCACCTCATCTCATTCTCTTCTTCCAGTAAATCACCCCGTATACCATTTCACTCCATTAATTCTCTAATACATCCATTTCACTTATAATAACCTACGTACATGTTTCACTCTTCGACCTCTCCATTTCTCCATTCACTAATCACGTCTCCGTGCTGTTATTACGTCCAACCTCTGTCAGATTTATTACCAGTTAATATGTCTGGCTAAGGAGGATTTGCTCCGGGCAAGGTTTTAAATTATGGTTAGTTTAATTATGTAATAAATATTTCTACCGGTTAAAATAAATACAGTTTGTTACGCTTAAAGGTTTTCACTCAGCATTTTAATAAATTACATGGATTTATTAAAATGCTTTCTAAGTCTATTTTGATCAGACCAGGTGATAAATAGACAGGTAACTTATTATGATTTAATGAGTTAGTATTTACAGATGCAATTATAATTCCTCATTAACGTCCATTTACAAATTGCTCGAACCATGATTGAACCGAGCATTTCTGGTAAATGAGTTCTTAAGGGTCTATGATTTAGTCCTTAGGATAATAACAGGAATTTTTGCCAACTAATTTATTAAACCGGTAGAGATAGCATAATTAATCTAATTATATAAAACCTGAACCCGGAGTTCCATTTAATTCATCTGCATCAGTAATTTAATCTGCTATTTTAATTCTCTAAACAAGTCAATTAACTTCCCCCCTTTTTGTGACAAGCTTAGGTAAAATTAATTCACCTAGTCCCACGGTTCGATATCCGGTCGCTTACTTAGCTACACTACTACGACCGGGATTAATTTGCAGCCCGACTGTTATTTTGGGTTTTAATTTCTCTTCTTTTACTTAATCTCACCTGCATAATCACTCACCAAATAACAACCCTGCAGCCGACCACTTGGTCAAATACATGCGATTCATTTTATTCATACATACATGCATACATGCTTTCATACATAATACTACAATACTTTACGCAAGGAATACATACATACATTTCAATACATACAAGTAGTCCATACAAGCCAATTGATACTTACTTACCTTTCCTGAAATGCGCATACACAATACATACTCAATACATACACCATACATATTCCATACATACACAATACATGTTAGCTCCTTTTTGTCCACCCGGGTTAATCGGGTGGAGATTACTCTTTTACTCGTTACACAATACTTACGCATACATACTCATACTTTACTTACTTACTTACTCAAGTCAAGTCGTTGGGACCTCCGGCCCGGGGACTACTCTGTCCCACCACCGGGATTTACTTGGTTCACCAATCCAGGATGCTACCCATTTAAGGGGTTTGGGCCGTGGACCAGTTTAAGAACCAGGAATCGGATCCAACCTCTTGTGTCTCCTCATCCTCACGCGTGGCCGAAACTATATCGAACTTCTACTCATTCCAATTTATCCATTACTTATGTTAGGGGTTAGGTAGTTAGGAATCAGTAGAAGTCATTCATTTAAGCCACATACACAATGCATTGTTCATATACACACCCATACAAAATGCAATACGATATACAAGTACACTACGAAATACAACACACTTCATCATCATTCATATATTTCATGAATTATACGAACTATTGTTCAAGACAAATATCAAGAACAATGTAAACAAGCACAAGTAAGTGCAATATAGTCCGATTCATGCATTTATCTTGTTAGGTGATCAAATAAGCACACAAATCGGGGTAACCAGATTAGGATACAGGGCATGAAGAAATCATACCTTTCACCGTTGATTTACTCTATCGGGCGTTCCCTTGTTCCTTTGGTTCACTCTCGTTCCTCGAGTCTTATTCTCGAACCTCCGGCTACATGCCAAATGGTTCCATTAATACTAAGCATTACACTACACACATAGTTACTATTCCCATACTTACCCCGTTATCCCGTTAATTCGGTTCAATTTAATATTCCTAGATTCACAATTTTCTCAACTTGTTTTCTTACTTTTGTGCATACTTTCTTACCACTTCTATCCTATTAATGATGTACTACTATATATACATATACATATGTGTATAGGTATATATACTTATACCTATGATTGCTATAATCATGTATTTTATATATATATTTTTTTTATTTTGACTCGACCGACCTTACACAGGGTCGGACCCAAGGTCGGTCGAAGTCAGTAAGTTTCGTTAAGGCAAAATTCAAGGCTCGACCGACCTTGCAAGTCCGGCCCCAAGGTCGGTCCATTCCAGTGAGTTACTTACGTGAAAATTTCAGGCCCGACCGACCTTGCAAGTCCGGTCCCTAGGTCGGTCCGCTCCAGTATGTTCTGGGTTCGAGTTTTCTAGACTCGACCGACCTTGCCCAAGTTCGGTCCCAAGGTCGGTCCATTCCAGTAGACCTCTGGCCTTCACAATTTACGACTCGACCGACCTTGTAAGTTCGGTCCCCAAGGTCGGTCGAAGTCAGAAGACTTCCCGTTTGTGTATTTTAAGGCACGACCGACCTTGCGGGTTCGGTCCCAAGGTCGGTCCGGCCCAGTACTTCAGTTTTAAAATCTGTTTTCAGTTCTATAACTTGCCCATTGCTTCCCCAATCTTCCTACATGTAATCCCACATGTTCAAACACTATTTAGGCTTTTTAAAATACCTTGATTCATCCACCAATTCCATTACTAAATTCATCAATCAACTTACACAATTTCCTCACTTCTTTTCCAACACTTTTACCTATCTCCTTTCCTCCAATGCTACAGATTTTTACTTCCTCTTACACCATCCAACACTCCCTCTACCAATGCTACTCCTAGCATCCCAAATACATTTCCAAGCAAATACTATCAATACCCAAGTTCAACATTCATTTTACCAATTCTTGCACACTAATTCTTTCTAACTTCTCCAATGCACTTTAATACATTTTGTTACAGATTTTACACTCCTATATCCTCATACCATAACCACCATCCCATGGTTACTAAAAATCTCTACTAACTCCAATACACACCTTGGTTCTCCCATTCACCAAGTCATTCTTAAATACATAATTCCTACCAAAATTTTGCCATAGTTTACCTACTTTTCTTACTTCTCCACATACACACTTTTCCATCAAATTCATTCCTAATCTAGCCACACCCATACAAGGGTCATACCAGCAACCAATACAATACCAATTCATCAATACTTCCTCAATCCACAATATTAATACACATATACAATACACTTGGCTCTAAGGCCTATAATTCACATACTAGTGCACAAATACCCAAAATTCCAATACTACAATACCAATACAATATTTTGGGTTTTCTTAAATTTATTTACCCATTCCCATTACTCTAATGCATTAAATTTACCATTCATGAAAGAGCTCTTACCTTAAGCTCTTATTTCCTCTTTTCTTTTCCACTTCTTCTCCTCTCTTTCTTGCACAAATCGGTCACATGGGGAATGGAGTTTCCAAACTCCATTCCCATCACCCTAAGCACACACAAACAAGTGTAATTAAAATACTAACCCCTTAATTAATGCTAGTTCATAGAAATGCTTTAAACAAGATTTCTAGGGTTTACCTTTGTAGTGTTTTAGGAGGAGTTTTAGCCCTTAGTTCAAGAAGGTGAATCCACCACCATTGCAAGGTTGATATTATGCTCAAAAGAGAGAGAGAAAAATGGAGTGTTACAAGGAGGTAAAAATCGGCTACAAGCAAGGATGGAGAAATATGAGTTCTTTCATGGAGATTTTTACCTTAATGGAGAGAGGAGACTCCAAGCTTCACTTTGGTGCCATTTTATCTTTGAATGGGGAAAACCCATGGAGATGAAGTTCTTCATTTTTGGATTTTGAAAAGAGGGAAGTGTAGAGAATGATGAGGGGAGTAAGAATATGCAATTATTTTTGCATTTGGAGTTCAAATGAAGGTGGAGCATGAAGAAGAAGAGAGAGTTGCCATTGTTGTTATGGGAAGCTCTCCAAAATTGCCCAACAAGAGAGATAGGAGGGAGAAATCGGTGGGGGAAGAAGAAGGGTAGGAGAGAGATGAGGGAAATGAGAGAGTGAGGTGAGAGAGTCCTTTTACTACCTTTTGTACTTTACTTTTTGCTTTTTGATTTACTTATTTGTTAGTTGTGTGTGTGTGTGAGAGAGAGGGGTTAATTAACCCATTAAAAACCGGCCCCCACATGTATTACTAGCTGGAGCGTTTTTCGTCTTTTACCGAAAACGCTCGCTATTTTACCCGGTTTCGGTACTATTAACTAACCGGGCTCGTTTTCCGGAATTTCCTCGTTTCTTTATTTTTATTGGTTATTAAGCTACCATTAATGCTTAATAATTGTTATTGAATAATTTATAATTTGTACAGGTCCGTTTTCCCACTTAAGGTCACGTTTTCGGGCTTTCTCGAAAAATGTGCGCTAAGGTTCTATTAACGTTTTAATTTATTATTTGGATCCGTTTTCTTCGGGAGTTGTTCCCATATATTATTTAGGACTTATTAAGCAGTTAGAGTCCATATAATACGCTAACCGAGGTCTCATACCTCGTATGGTTATTTAACGCTTATTTAGCATTTTTCGCTTTTTAAGCGTTTATTCGTTTCTTTAGGATTTATTTTTCCTTCCCAATATTACTTAAGCATTATTAGGCTCTTAAACACCAATTAGGATAATTTTAATCGCCATATTTAAGTTCGGGGTATTTCAATCTACCCCCCTTAAGAACTTTGTCCTCAAAGTTGTTCGAGGTTATGGGATTACTATACTTACTTATTTATACTTGCCTAATACCAAAACCATACATTCCTCCTCCTTACAATTCCCCAAATCCTTTACTCAAGGTTTCTACTTTCCATACCATACCAATGTACAATAATTACTCAATTCCACATTACTACCAGCCATCCAGTTCCTCATTACAAAATTTAGACGTACATACAGTGCAAAGCTATCCCCAAAGAAATGCAATACACATTACAATCCCGCAGGCACTCAGGTCATCTCGACACAGGACTCCTCTATGTCCCGCTGCCCTTGGAATAATACAACATGGTACACTACTATCCTTTCCGGTATAAACTTCTAACAATCCTCATTCTTCAGTCTACGGGAAATACTTCACTACTACCAATTACAAATTTTTTCAAAACACACAACTCCAAATTCAAATCTATATTCATTACTTCTATCCTATGTGTGATTCTTGTTACCACTTGAGGGGAGCTTCAAGAATCATTTGACCCTGATGTGATCAACAACAGTGTTGAACTATCTTTCCACCCCCAATTTTTGTTCGGTTTCCCTTGATCTGATCTGGATCAAGTTCGACTTCCCACGTCAGTTTCAAATAAACAAATAATTTAATTTTTTCCCATTTTCAATCTTTTTACTCTTTCTAGTTGTGATCACGAATTCGTACATCCCCAAAGGATGAAATCAGTCCATCAATCATCCTCAGTCTACTTCCCAAATGCTTTTACTCCGGGATTCAATGCCTAAGTGCTCATTTCATCGATCTTCTCTACATTCATCCATTACTCTTCATTAATTCATATATTCTAACTAAGGAATACTATACTTATGAAATTCAATCGTCTTCAATTTGCTTCCAATAATTTACCTAGAAATACACTACTCCCGGGCTACATTTGTCTACTATTCTCATCAATTCGTACTACTCTTAAGGGGTACAATACTTGTGGAACTCCGTCCACTACTCATTACTCTCTTTTACTAATACTCTTACACTGGGGTTACAAGATGGGTATATTCATCCTATGGTATTTGCATCTCTAGTGCCTAATTACCATAACTTCAATATGAATGAGTACATATGTTTATTTAACATAAGTACCAATCATCAATTTGGTTCTCATTGTGCTATGCACATTGTAGTTTATGTGTTTTATTCATGAACCTTACATTAAGCGGTTTTCGATCTACCCCCCTTAAAAGGGATTACGCCCACGTAATCTACCATATGTGATTATTATTAAACATTGGTTTACTCAATTTGGGCAATCTGTAGCGTTTAGCTTCACTACGGTATACTATACAATATGTTCTGGTCAAAGGATCTTAACCATACCAATGGTTTAGTCTTTGCACCAAGAATTCCTATAAGAGTTTATTTAACTCATAATTAATTCGGTTCTAGCCTAACCGACTTCAAGGCATTAATAGCCCTTCTATTATACTCACTAGGTATATTATCTCCTAGCTAGGGCCCACTAGCTTCTGCTGCTCGACCCTGATAACTTGGGTTACTCACCCTTCGTGTTATCCTTAATGTGCTATACATCACCTTTTTATCCGTCTATTGTGGGAATAAGGTTTATTAAACCATTGTGGTATTCCTTTACCGTTCTTGAACTCGATGAGTTTTAGATTGTAACCAGCTCTCTGGTAATCTATTAGATGTGCTATTCGCACTCCCGCGATTATTCATTAAGTTCCTCCGACTTATTGTCGGGCTAGGTTATGTCACTACTTGGTTGTAGTGCTTCCTCTGTTGTCACTAGCTTCTGAATTATACCAGTTCTTCTGGTTCAGTACAAGTATTCCTTACCTGTATGACCTTGCATTCATATGCGTCGGTCCTATTGACTTACTTGAGTCTCCTTTCACCCTTTTATTCCATTGCAATTCACATTTGAGATTGTTAGTGTATTTCACACTCTTCGTGCTCCTTTGGCCTTAGGCCGCACGGTTTGTTGCTAAGCTTGCTTAACTGGCTTATGCCATGTTGTGGGTGAAAGAATGGTTTACTACCGTTTACATTTCCTATATTCCTCGCTATCCCACTAGATCATTAGCTGTACAAGTGCAATACCAAAACACTCAGTCATACAGAGTGCAGAGGCGTAAACGCTTGACAGTAAATCACTTATGCGGTAGAAATGAATATTTCTGCCTGTCATCTCATGCATATACTCCGTGTTATTATCTGCTACTTCCTCATAGCGGTTGCTTGTTGCGCACCGTATTCTTACTCATTGTACAACATTGTTTTTACTGTTTCTGTTACTGTGGTAGTTCCTCTTTACTTATTGCCATTGTCATTGGCACCATTTCCTTATGGTGTAAATACACTAGGAGTTTCCTGTGTTCGTGTGTGTGACGGTTGTCGTAGCATACCGCAATATGATTATTTCCCATTGTGGAGATGTTTCATTCCAATCTAGGTTTCACGTGTAGGTTAGCATACCTCACATTCTATCATCATTTATGATACAATTTACCAAGTATCTTGGTTGACCAAGGATGAGATAATACATCTGGTTATAAGCTTTCTTGAGCGTTGGTCATTCGTGGTGTTCAATGTGTATTCACATTGATTGTCTTTGACAATTACTGTCTCCTAGTGTTGTGCATTGGTTATGGATCTAGCTGTGTGGTTTTACTTTTGTATATACATCACCGGGACATCCCCAGAAACTTCAAGGGTTTTCTGGTCCCTTTCTATTATTGATAGACGAAGTTCTTGTTGAGAGGCTTGTTTCCACTCATAGGTCTCACGACAAGGTTTATCATGTTGGTGTTTATACAATGGTTCACCACATGCTTGGGTGCATATGGAGTATGCTTACTCCTTTAAGCCGTAATGGTTTGGAAATCTCTTTCCCTTGTTCAATCGCCTCTTGGCAAAGCTTTATTGTTATAGTTGATGGAACCCTTTTCTAAGGGTTCACGTCTTCACCATATTGGTGGTCTTTGGTTAACGAGAGGTTCCTTCCCTCGAGTTTCCCGTAGTGTCCAGGTGTGAACTAGGCCAATGTTGTCATTATCACGATTCTTATGCCTCTGTGCTACCATTGCTACAGAAGGCATGGAAATAGATTAAAAGCTTCGTCAACTGTACACCACTGATGCTCTAGTGACAGTGACACTGAGGTAACCATTACTGCAAGCCGCTCATTATGTTGAGCTTGAACTGATGGTCCAGTTGTTGATTTCTTGTCGTATGAGACAATATCTCTTGCAAGTCTTGTCATCAATTGGTGTGGGTTATGCAACCGTTAAGGTTTACATAACATAGTTGGTTGTTGGCTTTTAAGCCTTATTGCTGCGAGCTATGCTCCTTGCAAGCTGCTTATACATGTTTCCACTCCCTGTATACCCCATAGGTTGGAGGTATTGCTGGGCTCCACGGTAAGTCGTGACATCATGCTTCCATTCGTTGGATATCCTTTAGGCATTCTGATGTTAATCGATGCCCTTTTAGTAATTTAGGGCATTTCCTGTTAAGTGAAATCCTTTCGGTGTCTTAACCGAGTGTTCATTCTAGCTTTTGTGCTTTTATCACGTCGCAGTTGTTCAACTGTTGTTAACTCAGACACCCTTCTAGGATCGCTCCCGGGTGTTGGTAGTTATGCCATTACATCCGGCTAATGTTTATGATATGTTGTGTCTACCATACCGTCTTGTGCTATCGTAGTTTGAGTTATCCCTTTCTGGGTTATAACATCTCCTGTTCCTGGGTAGACTGTTTATACTTCCTTCTAGTGCTTGAGACTAGGTTCAAACTCCTCCCCAATGATGGATTATACTCGTGGTGATTCTGTGATTGCTCTTGGGAGCTCTGTCCCATTCGTTGTGCATCATTGTGTTCACATTAGGCGTTTGCCTTACTGTGTTCAGGCTGGGTATACTTCCCAGCTATCCTATATCTGCTTGATGTCATTGAAACATGTCCAATGTCTATACTGACTAGTCTGTGCTCATTGCACTTTCTAGTTCGTATTCCTTACTTTCAGATGAATTCTCTGAGTTCCTTTGCACTTGATCGTCTGAGGTGTCCAGCTGTTCTGGTTTGAACTTACTCATGGTCCGTAGAACGGAGTTGACTACTTCCCGTGCTTCGCACACTACATGTATACATACGTGGGGTACCATGTTGATACGTTACCACTTACCTAACTATATGTCAGGCCCGCAAGCTCCTTCGGAGTGCGGTTGTCCCACATCCCATAATTGGGTACACTCGTAGCGCTCGTCACACGCCTAGGTGAAGCATTCTATCGTCAACTCCTCTTGTATCATTCTATGATACTCACCGCAATTTGTTGGTTTTGTTTAAAAATCCAAGGTTTAGAGAAATGTTGTGGTTTTTGAAAGAAAATTGGGTTTTGAAAATTGCAGTTCGGTGTTAAAAGAAGTTGTTCATGGCATAGCCATGTTTAAGGTCTTGACCAAGTCCATCTTCTTGCTGACTGGTATGAGGTTAAGGTAATGGCCAGGCCGTTGGGCCTTTCCAAGGTTCCATTCTTCCATTTGTTAGGATGTGTGATCCTGTAGTTGCTTTGTTGCAGTCACGGTACATTACTATGTACCTGTTGGGTGTTAAAGTTCCTCTTACATGCTCCTGTTCTTACTACACTTGTCGTGGCAAGTGCGTGGTACTGGTGTTTTTTTGGGTATTCCTATACCGATCGCGGTATGTTTCTCACTCGTATTTGATAGTCTTCTTGACTCTTCCCTTGATCTTATTGATCTATGATTGGGATACTCAATCTTTTAGGTAGCTTCTCAATGGTCTTGACATGATTATCGTTGATCGGGTTGCTTCTCCAATTCTTGGAGACTCCCATTTATTCGCCTTATGTTTTTCTTTGTTGCTCGTTTCCACTGGGTTGTTGTGGTTGCTGAGCCTGAGTTGGTTTAGGCACTATGGTTGTAGTCCTATCGGTTCATATCCCGTGGATATCCTTGTAGCAGTGTAAGCTATGTCAGCCAGGTATTGTAACCTTTGGCATTGTAGTTTCAGAGTTAACCACTCCCGACTATGTCCTTAGTCGGCTAGCATACCATTGGGGGTATTATTTGGTCGTTACTCTCGTAGCCTTCTGTCTCAGGTTTTGTTGCTGCTTTTGCTTCCGCTTTGTTGCACGCTTAGTGCTTCTTTTCCTGTTGTTGGTTGGTTAGCCAGGTTCTGCGACTGCTAAGCATGTCGCCCCAAGTTGTTGCATGTTGTAGTCTCCTTATGGTTGGAGTGCTCATTCAGTCGCTATTGAGTGCGGTTATGGTTGTTTAACCGGGATCCATCTCCGGGTCTTCCAATTCTTGGAATCTACCATATGTCGGTTCTCGTTGTTGTGTGATTGTTTCACATCTGCCAGATCGGGTTTCCCCGAGTATGAGAGGACTTTCCTTCTCTCTGGCGTTCTTTCCCAAGTTATACAACAGGGTTTGTGGGGGGCGGGTCTGGTATTGTAGGTATCCGGTACTCACCGGTAGTTCCTAATTAGCATATCTCTACTGCTAACACTCAGCCCTTAGCCCTAGGCTTCTAATTCCTAACTCGGTAATTTTTTACTCGGTATTTCCAGTCATCAAAGCGATACCACTTTTTGTAACACCCCTACCGTTAATACTGTCATTACCGTCTAATCTCCCCGTACTTCCAGATTCACGCAGCGGTACATACTTACATACGATGGGTGATACAATGTCGTTAGTCACCCACGTGACTAACAAAGCTACTACTACAGACAACAACAATCGGTCTGATGAAGAATGTCAGAGCTTCTCGAACTACACATCTACAATACGTACTCCATTTACCAAGGAAATACTACAATGCTTCATTCAACACTTTACTCCTTTACATTACCATACAATACAATATACATAACCTAGTTTACTAAGTTCTTCATACTAATACAATACCTCTTGCAAATCCATTCATACTCATTCAGAGTCTACATCTACCCATTCCTCACGTCTATATACTTACAATGCACAAGGTGTACCCCCTTGGTACACTAACTACTTCAAGACTAAAAGTTCGATAATATTCTCTACAATCTACATTGTCACCGGTCTCTCATTGCGCCATGTCTGCTTCAGTACCTGCACACTAAAACGTTCCCCCTAGGGGTCAGCTTTCGCTACATATGATAACCGCATACCCCGTACGTGAGGGTACGCCGACCACTTGTCGAATACATGCGATTCATTTTATTCATACATACATGCATACATGCTTTCATACATAATACTACATACTTACGCAAGGAATAGCATACATACATTTCAATACATACAAGTAGTCCATACAAGCCAATTGATACTTACTTACCTTTCCTGAAATGCGCTACACAATACAAACCTCAATACTACACCATACATATTCCATACTACACATATACATGTTAGCTCCTTTTTGTCCACCCGGTTAAATCGGGTGGAGATTACTCTTTTACTCGTTACACAATACTTACGCATACATACTCATACTTTACTCTTACTACTAACTCAAGTCAAGTCGTCGGGACCTCTCCGGCCCGGGGACTACTCTGTCCCACCACCGGGATTTACTTGTTCACCATCCAGGATGCTACCCATTTAAGGGGTTTGGGGCCATGACCAGTTTAAACCAGGAATCGGATCCACCTCTTGTGTCTCCTCCTCCTCACGCGTGGCCGAACTATATCGAACTTCTACTCATTCCAATTTATCCATTACTTATGTTAGGATTAGGTAGTTAGGAATTAGTGAAGTCATTCATTCAAGCCACATACACAATGCATTGTTCATATACACACCCATACAAAATGCAATACGATATACAAGTACACTACGAAATACAACACACTCATCATCATTCATATATTTCATGAATTATACAACTATTTTCAAGACAAATATCAAGAACAATGTAAACAAGCACAAGTAAGTGTAATATAGCCCGATTCATGCATTTATTCTGTTAGGTGATCAATAAGCCACAAATCGGGTAACCAGATTAGGATACAGGGCATGAAGAAATCATACCTTTCACACGTTGATTTACTCTATCGGCGTTCCCTTGTTTCCTTTGGTTCACTCTCGTTCCTCGAGTCTTATTCTCGAACCTCCGGCTAAATGCCAATGGTTCCATTAATACTAAGCATACACTACACACATAGTTACTATTCCCATACTTACCCGCTTATCCCGTTAATTCGGTTTCAATTTAGTATTCCTCTGATTCACAATTTTCTCAACTTGTTTTCTTACTTTTGTGCATACTTTCTTACCACTCACTTCATCCTATTAATGATGTACTACTATATATACATATATTATGTGTATAGGTATATATACTATGATACCTATGAGTGCTATAATCATTGTATTTTATATATATATTTTTTTGCTTTGACTTGACCGATCTTACCGAGGTCGGACCCAAGGTCGGTCGAAGTCAGTAAGTTTCGTTAAGGCAAAATTCCAGGCTCGACCGACCATGCAAGTCTGGCCCCAAGGTCGGTCCATTCCAGTGAGTGAGTTACTTACATGAAAATTTCAGGCCCGACCGACCTTGCAAGTCCGGTCCCAAGGTCGGTCTGTTCCAGTATGTTCTGGGTTCGAGTTTTCTGGACTCGACCGACCTTGCCTAAGTTCGGTCCCAAGGTCGGTCCATTCCAGTAGACCTCTGGCCTTCACAATTTACGACTCGACCGACCTTGTAAGTTCGGTCCCCAAGGTCGGTCGAGGTCAGAAGACTTCCCGTCTGTGTATTTTAAGGCACGACCGACCTTGCGGGTTCGGTCCCAAGGTTGGTCCGGCCTAGTACTTCAATTTTTAAATCTGTTTTCAGTTCTATAACTTGCCCATTGCTTCCCCAATCTTCCTACATGTAATCCCACATGTTCAAACATTATTTAGGCTTCTTAAAATACCTTGATTCGTCCACCAATTCCATTACTAAATTCATCAATCAACTTACACAATTTCCTCACTTCTTTTCCAACACTTTTACCAATCTCCTTTCCTCCAATGCTATAGATTTTTACTTCCTCTTACATCATCCAACACTCCCTCTACCAATGCTACTCCTAGCATCCCAAATACATTTTCAAGCAAATACTATCAATACCCAAGTTCAACATTCATTTTAGCAATTCTTGCACACTAATTCTTTCTAACTTCTCCAATGCACTTTAATACATTTTGTTACAGATTTTACACTCCTATATCCTCATACCATAACCACCATCCCATGGTTACTAAACATCTCTACTAACTCCAATACACACCTTGGTTCTCCCATTCACCAAGTCATTCTTAAATACATAATTCCTACCAAAATTTTGCCATAGTTTACCTACTTTTCTTGCTTCTCCACATACACACTTTTTCATCAAATTCATTCCTAATCTAGCCACACCCATACAAGGGTCCTACCAGCAACCAATACAATACCAATTCATCAATACTTCCTCAATCCACAATTTAATACACATATAAAATACACTTGGCTCTAAGGCCTATAATTCACATACTAGTCACAAATACCCAAAATTCCAATACTACAATACCAATACAATTTTCGGGGTTTCTTAAATTGCTTTACCCAATCCCATTACTCTAATGCATTAAATTTACCATTCAAGAATGAGCTCTTACCTTAAGCTCTTATTTCCTCTTTTCTTTTCCACTTCTTCTCCTCTCTTTCTTGCACAAATCGGTCACATGGGGAATGGAGTTGCCAAACTCCATTCCCCTCACCCCAAGCACACACAAACAAGTGTAATTAAAATACTAACCCCTTAATTAATGCTAGTTCATAGAAATGCTTAAAACAAGATTTCTAGGGTTTACCTTTGGAGTGTTTTAGGAGGGGTTTTAGCCCTTGGTTCAAGAAGGTGAATCCACCACCATTGCAAGGTTGATATTATGCTCAAAAGCGAGAGAGAAAAATGGAGTGTTACAAGGAGGTAAAAATCGGCTACAAGCAAGGATGGAGAAATATGAGTTCTTTCATGGAGATTTTTACCTTAATGGAGAGAGGAGACTCCAAGCTTCACTTTGGTGCCATTTTCTCTTTGAATGGGGAAACCCATGGAGATGAACTTCCTCATTTTTGGATTTTGAAAAGAGGGAAGTGTAGAGAATGATGAGGGGAGTAAGAATATGCAATTATTTTTGCATTTGGAGTTCAAATGAAGGTGGAGCATGGAGAAGAAGAGAGAATTGTTATTGTTGTTGTGGGAAGCTCTCCAAAATCACCCAACCAGACAGAGAGGAGGAGGAGAGAATCGGTGGGGGAAGAAGAAGGGTAGGAGAGAGATGAGGGAAATGAGAGAGTGAGGTGAGAGAGTCCTTTTACTAGCTTTTGTACTTTACTTTTTGCTTTTTGATTTACTTATTTGTTAGTTGTGTGTGTGTGTGTGAGAGAGAGAGGGGTTAATTAACCCATTAAAAACCGGTCCCCACATGAATTACTAGCTGGAGCGTTTTTTCGTCTTTTACCGAAAACGCTCGCTATTTTACCCGGTTTCGGTACTATTCACTAACCGGCCTGTTTTTCGGTATTTCCTCGTTTCTTTATTTTTATTGGTTATTAAGCTACCATTAATGCTTAATAATTTATTGAATAATTTATAATTTGTACGGGTCCGTTTTCCCACTTAAGGTCACGTTTCCGGTTTTCTCGAAAAACGTGCGTTAAGGTTCTATTAGCGTTTTAATTCATTATTTGGATCTGTTTTCTTTGGGAGTTGTTCCCATATATTATTTAGCACTTATTTAGCCGTTAGAGTCCATATAATACGCTAATCGAGGTCTCATACCTCGTATGGTTATTTAACGCTTATTTAGTATTTTTCACTTTTTAAGCGTTTATTCGTTTCTTTAGGATTTATTTTTCCTTCCCAATATTACTTAAGAATTATTAGGCTCTTAAATACCTATTAGGATAATTTTCATCGCCATATTTAAGTTCGGGGTATTTCACTTATGGCCCTGGATAATATATTGACCGATCCGGTCGAACCTGTGCACCAACGGCAGTGCCTTCCGCCATCCCCGAATGTGGCTGATGGATTCCCCTGAGTGACTCGACATTGAAGTCTCTCGTAGTGATCACAATGCGCAACCAGAAAGTCGAAACAGTCTGGATTCCTCTCTTTATAAATTAGCCCTTTTTGTCAGTGACATAATAACCAATCCTTGAGTTAAGACTATAACAGTTAACCATCAGTTAGGTTCAATAATACCTATAGGTCAGTTAGTCTTGTTCCATTTTAGATGTATAAACTTCCAGTCATAAGACGTTCGCGTAAAATAAAACGCAACAGTATTGAGCAATACAGTATACATAATAATATACATAAAATCACAGATATCACTCTTAAACAATTAACACATAATGTCTGGACCTTAGGAAAATCCTTAGGACATTCAGACCACACAATTAACATACCGTTCACCGTGATAACAGCTAGCTTGCCAATTCACGCTTTAACAGTCCTTCCCCGTACGCTGTTATATAAACATGCAATACCGGGTAAAATTAATATAACTATCCGCTAATTATTACAGTACTGTTACTGTAGCATTTATACTCGTTGTATAATAACTCTGTATGTTCTTTATTTACCCCTATTATTTAACAATGGATCTAGATAGTTCATTAGTTCATTATTTTATGTGATCACCACATGTGATAATGAATTTCCAATTTAAGATATATCTCTACCTCATTAATTATATATCCATAATTATTTCCCTTATTCCATATACCAATATAATTTGGTTATCTTTATTATAACCACAATTATTTCATAAACTATATTATATTCTCTTGGTTATTTTTATTACACAGACGTTTATTTAATAAACTTTATATTATATCTTATAATTGTTTCCACTTATTCTTTATACTATTCAATTTGGTTATTTTCATTATAACCACTTCTATTTAATAAACCTTATTTTTACTTCATAACATACCATAATACATTATATTACTTGGTTTTAATTTCATTCTTTATTAATTATAAAACCAACCATACCAATTCGGTATTTATATTTTATACCCAACAACTTTTATAATTTACTAATAATCCCTCAAATTTTCGGTTTCCATATATACTTCCCATAATTATATTTTAACCCCAAAAATTTTATGTAAGTTACATATCAACTTATAAACCTTATTTTTATTATTTAATTTCCTTAATTACCGAGACAACCTTATTGTAATACCCCAAATTTCTAAACTGTGATTAGGGCCTTACTTAACTGTAAACCTTAGGAAACCCTAATTTCTAATGGTGGAGAAGGTTATAATTAGTCGGAGGTGCTTGGTGAACATTAGGAACCTTAGTTCCCGGAGTATCACCCGGTAAACCTTAGTTTCGCAGGATTCCTGAAATTTCCGAAAATTACTAAATTCCTTAGGAACTGAGAGTGGTTATCAACCCTAGGAAGAGTGTTAGATACTTTTGAGAGTGTTTTGAGGGAAGAAACAATCATATCTTTCTTCTTTTAATATAAGACAATCTAGTTACATTTTTCAGTATTTAGTGGTTCTGGGCAAACGAGGCTTCGGAAGAGCTCAAAAGTGACTCGAAGAAATTCCTGAAATTTGATAACCCACACTAGTATTAACATATCTACATATATAGGCTTAATACCCAAGAAAAGCTCAAACCAAACATGGCCTAAGGTGGTGGCCAAAAATATCAAGGAAAGGAGAGAAAATATCTCGGTTACTATTGACCACTATTCACACCTCCTTACTATTTGCAATGATGATCAAGGCAACTTGCCCCCTCCTTATCCATTCAAAGGCGGTTATGTATGTATGGTTAGGATTGGTTTTTGACACTTGACACAAATCAATGGCTATGGACAATTCTAGAAGTAATGATTATAAGTTAAAGGATAAGGATGAAATTTAGTATCAAAAGGGGGGGTGGAGGTCGGCCATGGTAGGTGAGCAAGGTGGCCATTCTTCTTCATCTACCTTGCTTCTCCCAAGCTAGAAGACACCATTGGAGCTTAGGTAACAATACTCCTCCATTAGAAACACAAGTTTAAGGTGTTAATTAAGCTAAAATCAAGGGAAAAGGCAAGTTTAAGGGTGGAAGCCAAAATCCAAGGTGGGAGACTTGGTGGTGAGGATTTTGAGTTCAAGAAACCTATAATCAAGGATAAAAGCTCCAAAATGGCTAGGAGAGGACAGGTAACATCTATGCACATCATTTTCACCTTTAAAGCTTATTTTCCTTCTTAAGTCATTCTATTTGATTACCTACGAATCCTATGTCCTATTTTCTTAAAAGTTTTACAGTAATCTATGGATGAATAGTTAGTGATTATCCTAGAAAATCAAGTCTAAATAAGTTTGGGAAGTAGGAAAACTCTAAAGAACTTTGAAAATGGAGAAAAATGTGCTTTAAGCTTTAGGAATTGTTTGGATGGGTTTCCGACATGGGTTTGATATAAAATTTTGAGGGTAGTCTTTAATAGTGACGATATGGTTATGGTTGAAAAATAAAGTTGCATGGAGAAATTTAAGTCGGTTAGACAAGGTAAAGAAGCTAAAAATGAGAAAATGTGCTTTAAGCCTTTCTGAGTGGTTGAATGGGTTTCCGAATTGATCTTGAGCTGAAATTTTGGGGAGTTACTTTTGTTGTTGATATTGGATAATGGTTAACTTTTTAGGCGGAGACCCTTTTGGAAGTTATTTAAGTTGGTGAATAGTGATTTTGGTCAAAAATAAGAATTAAGCTTTCTAAGGTGGTTTCTTGGAAATTGTTTGATTCTATGATTTATTGGAGCTTTAATGGTATTTTATGATGTTATTGAGGTTATTTTACAAGTGGTGAGCTTGATGTGTGAGTAAAGCTTGGTTATGATATCTTACTCATGGTTTGTAAATGTTTAAGGATAGCCTCTTGTGGTGGTGGTGGAAAGTATTGTGTGATATTGATATCATGGTTATCCTAAGGCTATGCCTCTTGTGAGAGCCTTTAAGGCCAAGCCGACGTTCCGGCAACAATATAAGCTCCTACTAATGAATTGGAGCTGCCACTATGATCTACTCCTATTGGGCAGAAGTTTTCAATAGGGGGTGTGCACACTTAAGGACATGGGGTGGGTGGTGGTGGTGGTGGACTTCATTTGGAAATATCTTGTTTATGATATTAATTATCTCTTGATAATTCTTGGGACAGGTAAATGGTGTGTGATCTATTCTGATTTGTTATATATTGCTAATATTTGTTGAAAGCAAAGGTTTTAAAGAGAAAATAAGTTTTTACGGGGTGTGTGTAGTGTTACTAAGCTTTTACTGATTTTATTTGTTTGTGTTTTCCTGTGTACATGAACTCTGTGTGTTCAGGGTAACTGGGATGGTCACCTTCTCTGCACTGAGGACGAGTCCACCGATACTTTCAATATTTTCATGTTTGTCACCTATCGTAGAAGTATACTGCCTGGGGTCACCGAGATAGTGCTTGAGGAGTGGAACAAGAAGATACAGGTTTCAGGCACCCGGAGGAGAATGGCAGTAGTTAGTCCATCACCTATGAAGTTTCCACTGTTTATGAGTTCATGGAAGTAGTCCCATGCTAAGATGCTAGTGATGTAATAGTCTTTGATACCCCTTACACCAAAGGAGTAGGAGCTAACATGGTAGTTGGCTGGAAGGGGTCTTTTGGTACTAAGGTGTAAAGTGACGGGTTGGTTGCGTCACTCTTTTGGTAGTAGGAAAGCAATGTAAGATAGCTAATGTAGGGGTGGTGGTGGTGGTAATAGCCTTACACTTACTAGTCATTAGTAAGTGTGGCGGTAACCCCCGGGAATAGTAATAGGGGACCTTATGTAAAAAGACTGACGCATGTATATTACAAGTTAAAGGTGTTATTTCAGTTATAGCATATCTCTAAAGAATTTTTAAAAAAATGGTTAAGTATATGGTGGTGGTAAACCGGGGCGTTACAGAGTGGTATCAGAGCTATAGGTTAGCTGGAGGGGAAAATTTGAGTTTGACTAGGAAGCAAGGTGACCCAGGCTTAGGTTTAGGAGACTAGGAAGAACCATGTGGTTGTGAAAATATGATGGCTGTGATATTTGTGTGTTGTGTGCTTGATTGATTATAGTTAACTATTTATATTGCAACTAACATATCTGTGTGTGTAGAATAATGGAGAGGGGAGAGGACAGATGGATGAACTGAGGGAGTTGACACTGAGTATGGGAAGAATCTTGGAGCAGCATGAGGCTAGAGCTGAAATACCCAAGAATTTCTCCCGGAGGATAGCAGCTATGAAACCCAGTACTTATTCGGGAGAAGAGGAACCAGTGATTCTGGAAGAGTGGATCAGAGAGTTTGACAAAATATTTGATATCATTGATTGCCCTGAAGAAAAGAAGGTAAGTGGGGCTGTATTTTATTTTAAAGGAGAGGATGATCTGTGGTGGACTGCGGAGGAGGAGAGACTCAAAGGAAATCCGGGTTTTGGGTGGAATATGTTGAAGGATGCGATGAGGAAACGATTTTATCCGGAGCATATAAGGTTGCAAAAATATCAGGAATTTACTGGAATGAGGCAGCGGATGGATGATGTTAAAACTTATCATGCTAAGTTTGTGGAGCTTGCTAGATTTGCTCCGCATGTGGTACCTGATGAGACTGCTAAGGTTCAATGTTTCCTTGAGGGGTTAAATTGGGATTTACAAGAAGCTCTGAGTGTGATACCTATAATTACTTTACAAGAGGCGTACGATAATGCTGCTAATCTTTATAGGGTACAACAGAGGAGGAAGGAAGTACAAACGAGGCGAAAAAGGAGAATGGAGACTCGTAAGGCCGAGAGCTTTGATAAGAGGGCTAAAATAGAAGTTAGACCAAATGGAGGAGCCAAACCCAATTACCCGGGACGGCGATTCAATGATAAAGGAACTAGATACTTTTATTGCAAGATATGTGAGAGGAATCATCCGGGTGAAGATTGTGAAGGAAGGTTGGTGGTAAAGTGTTTTAACTGTGGGAAACTGGGCCATAGGGCCTATGAGTGCAGGGTAAGAAGGATGGAGGGAGGTACTGATCAGTAGTAGCAAGACCTGCTACAACTGGAAATTTCAGCAACCAGAACAATCGTAACAACCAAGGTGGAGTACAGCAGAATAATCAAAATGGCTAGAGGAATAATTATAATGGTACAAGAGGTAATATGGTGGACAAGGGAATAATCAGGGGACGCAAATACAATACGGAAGTGGAAGTACACAAGGAGGAGGCTATAAGAACCAAGGGTATATCAACGTAATCAGCAAGACGGAGGCTGAATCTCAACAGGAAGGGGGCGTCATTACAGGTACTTTTCAAGTTCTTGGAACTAGTGCTAAAGTATTATTTGATTCCGGTGCGACCTGTTCTTTTATATCCTCTGAGTTCTTGAGGAAAGTAGGAGTAGACCCCGATATAGAAGTTGAAATTTCTGTTTCTACACCTACGGGAAGAGTGGTAGTATGCACTAGAAAGATGGAAGGAGTAAAAGTAATCATAGAGGGTAGAGAATTTGAGATGGATCTGGTAGAGTTTGATTTGAAGGATTTTGATATAATCTTGGGGATGAATTGGTTGAGTAAGCACAAGGGACGCATAGATTGTGAAAAGCAAAAAGGTTAACTTATGTGGGAAGAGAGGGAAGAGAGTGTCGTACACATGCGAAGGAGCCAAGCAAAGGGTAAAAAATCAACCTGCCTTAAAATTCTTAAAGGAGTTGCGGAAAGGAGAACCAGTTTATATGTGTTATGTTCAAGAGGAAAAATCGGCGCAAGAACCAAAGTCATCCGCACTTGAGGATCTTTCGGTAGTCAGGGAGTTTCCAGAAGAAATTCCCGGACTTCCACCCGACCGTGAGATTGAGTTTACTATTGATTTAGTACCAAGAACAGCTCCAATTTCTAAGCATCCTTATAGGATGGCCCCGAATGAGATGAATGAGTTAAAGAAACAGTTGGAGGAACTTTTTGAAAAAGGTTATATTTGACCGAGTGCTTCTCCGTGGGGAGCCCCAGTTTTGTTTATAAGAAAGAAGGATGGAACTTTGCGTCTTTGCATTGATTACAGGGAATTAAATAACGTCACAATCAAGAATAAATATCCCTTGCCTAGGATTGATGATTTGTTCGACCAGCTACAAGGAGCGAAAGTATTTTCTAAGATTGATCTAAGATTAGGCTATCATCAGTTAAAGATAGCAGAAAAGGATATACCAAAGACAGCCTTTCGAACTAGGTATGGTCATTATGAGTATGTGGTTATGCCATTTGGGCTAACAAATGCACCGGCAGTATTTATGGATTTAATGAATCGGGTATTCAGCCAATTCCTTGATAAGTTTGTGGTGGTGTTTATTGACGACATATTGGTATATTTGAAGGATGAGGAACAACATGCTGATCATCTGCGACAAGTTTTACAAGTTTTAAGGGAGAAGAAGCTGTATGCCAAATTATCTAAGTGTGATTTTTGGCTCAAGGAAGTATCGTTTTTAGGACATGTGGTAACTGGAGATGGAATTTCAGTTGACCCGGCAAAAATTCAGGCTGTTAAGGATTGGCCCAGGCCAACGAACGTTCGAGAAGTTAGAAGTTTTCTTGGGTTAGCTGGATATTTAGGAAGTATGTTCAAGATTTCGCTAAAATTGCAAGACCGCTTACAAATCTGATGAAAAAGGAAGTGCGGTATAAGTGGGATGAGGATTGTGAAAAAGCTTTCCAGATTTTGAAGTAGAAGTTAACCACACAAACCAGTACTTACGTTGCCCTGTGGTACAGAAGGTTTTGAGGTATATAGTGATGCGTCTAAATATGGATTAGGGTGTGTATTGATGCAGAATGGCAAGGTCATTGCCTATGCGTCTCGACAGTTGAAAAGTTATGAGACGAGGTACACTACGCATGACTTGGAACTTGCAGCTGTAGTTTTTGCCTTGAAAATTTGGAGGTACTATTTGTATGGAACTTCTTGTAAGATTTACACGGATCACTAGAGCTTGAAATATATCTTCACTCAAAAAGAGCTTAATATGAGGCAAAGGAGATGGGTTGAAACTTATTAAGGATTATGACCTGGAGATTTTATACCATGAAGGCAAAGCCAACGTGGTGGCAGACGCTTTATGTCAGAAGAGGAGTCACGAGGGAGAAGCTAATTGGATATTACATGATGAGTTGGTACAAGATTTCAAGAGGTTGAGCCTCGAGGTGGTAACAACGGGGGAGGTGGATAGAGAAATTTGGCTAGTATGAACGCGTTCCTCGACATTTACAAGGAAATTTTGCATCACCAGCAAGAGGATGAGAAGCTACGGAAAATAAAGGAAAAAGTAGAAAAAGGGGAAGCCCCAGATTTTAAGATTTATGACGATGGTAGTCTGAGATTTCGTGGAAGATGGTGTGTACCAGATTCATGTGGCGATATTAAAAGGAAGTTGATGCAGGAAGCTCATAATTCTGCATATTCCATACATCCGGGAGGAAACAAGTTGTACAAAGATTTGAAGAAAAGTTTTTGGTGGCCAGGCATGAAAAAGGAGGTAGCTGAACATGTGTCGAAGTGTCTAACATGTCAAAAAGTTAAATTTGAGCATAAGAAGGCAGGAGGAATGTTGCAACCATTGGATATACCCATGTGGAAATGGGATTCGATATCCATGGATTTTATAATGGGATTACCATTGACTAGAGGTGGGATGGATCAGATTTGGGTGATTGTAGATCGGTTGACCAGGACTACTAGATTAATTCCAATGAAAAGTACTTGGTCTATGGAACAGCTGGTGGAAGCATATATTAAGAATGTGGTTAAATATCACGGAGTCCCTATGGAAATTATTTCGGATAGAGATTCTAGGTTTATTTCAAGGTTTTGGCAGCAGTTCCAAATGCCATGGGAACAAAATTGAGCCTTAGTACAGCTTACCACCCACAGACTGATGGGCAGACGGAGAGAACTATTCAAATTTTAGAGGATATGTTGCGGACTTGTGTGATGGATTATTAAGGGTCATGGAGTGACAAGTTGCATTTAATTGAATTTTCTTACAACAACAATTATCACTCGAGTATCCGTATGGCCCCGTATGAAGCTTTATATGGTAGGAAGTGTCGTACTCCGTTATGTTGGAATGATACACAGGAGGTGGTTATGGTAGGGCCTGAGTTAACAGAGGAGATGGCCCAGCAGGTTAAGAACATTCGGCAGAGAATGAAAGCCGCACAAGATAGGCAAAAGTCTTATGCTGATTTGCATAGAAGGCCATTTGAATTCAATGTGGGGGACAAGGTATTTCTGAAGGTTTCACCCACTAAGAGCATGGCACGATTTGGCAAGAAAGGAAAACTTGCTCCTAAGTACATCGGTCCGTATGAAGTATTGGAAAAGGTTGGAAATTTGGCTTACCCATTAGCTTTGCTGATGAACTTGGATAGGGTCCATAATGTGTTCCATGTATCACAATTGAAACAGTATGTTCCAGACGAATCACATGTGTTGTAACCGAACAAGGTAGAAGTTGCACCTAATTTGACTTATGAGGAACACCCGATTAAAATTTTGGATCGTAAGACGAGGGAGACTCGAGGGAAGTCTGTGGATTTGGTTAAAGTTTTATGGACTCACCATGGAGTTCAAGAAGCTACATGGGAACTAGGAAGCAAGATGAGAGCTCAACACCCAGAACTCTTTGATTAAGGTTAGCAATTAAAGTTTCAGGAGAAACTTCCTTTTCAGGGGGGGAGAGTCGTATGGTAAGTGGTGAATCATTATTAGTGTTTGTGAATGTTGTGATTGTGAATGTTTGTTGGTGCTAGAAATGGTTGGTAATACTTGAATGTTATTTTAGGAATTGTTTCTTTATGATTTTATATATGTGGTATCATTGAATTTGTGAATGGTTTATATTGTGTGATGGATGGGATTGGTGTGTCTGAGGTTTTGTGATGTTGCTGAATCATCTGTGGTTGATAAAGTTACCTGGGAATTATTGTGGGAAATATTGTTTTAATTTCTTGGAGTATGTGACTGTATTATTGGGTGTGATGAATTGAGCTTCGAGGACGAAGCTTTGTTTAACGGGGGAGGATGTAATACCCTAAATTTCTAAACTGTGATTAGGGACTTACTTAACTGTAAACCTTAGGAAACCCTAATTTCTAAAGATGGAGAAGGTTATAATTAGTCGGAGGTTTTGGTGAACATTAGGAACCTTAGTTCCCGGAGTATCACCCGATAAACCTTAGTTTCGCAGGATTCCTGAAATTTCCGAAAATTACTAAATTCCTTAGGAACTGAGAGTGGTTATCAACCCTAGGAAGAGTGTTAGATACTTTTGAGAGTGTTTTGAGGGAAGAAACAATCATATCTTTCTTCTTTTAATATAAGACAATCTAGTTACATTTTTCAGTATTTAGTGGTTCTGAGCAAACGAGGCTACGGAAGAGCTCAGAAGTGACTCGAGGTGAAATACCCCAAACTTAGATATGGTGTTTAAATGATAAACTAAGATATAAGGAGGCTAAATAATGCGTTAGAAACATTAAGAAACATTTCTAATCAAAGAAAATATAAGGAAACACCAAAAGAGCAGTTTTAGCAAAAACGTGCTCTAAACTTGGAGAGACTTGGGAGAGTACCCAAATATTGTTCTAAGACCTTAGTAATATCCTAATGGTCATTTTAAATCAATTACCAAAGAAAACCAGGCTTGAAAACAAGTTAAAACACAAAATATGCTTTAAGGAGTCTTAAAGCACGTTTTTGAAAAATTGTCTTGTAAATGAGTTTTGAATGGCTAAATGTCCATCTTTACTCTTTAATTAACATGTGTACTATATAGTATCACATTTGGAAGTCTATATCAATGGGTAATAAAAAATTTCACAACAATGTGCCTTGTTTTGTGAATAGTGAATTAATTAAGCTAGTTTATAACATAAGTCTATATAAGTGAGACATTTGGTCAACAAAGACTTAATTACCCTCATTATTAAAAAGGGGGCCGGTTTCTTGTAAGGTGAGTCACCACCTTCATGACTCATTAAGCAAATAAAGTTTTGTAAAGCAATGGTACTATTCACCTTTTACATAAATATCACACTTTAGTGATTCTCTCTCCTCACTTCTTCATTCTCCTTTGCTTCTCACGATTTCTTGCTCTCTCTCCCTTCTCCATTAACGTGAAGAGCAACTCCATGCTAGCTCCATCTAGCCTTGCACACAACTCACTCATTTTAGCTCCAAAACCAAAACAAATTACATATTCTCCTTAGTTAGCTCAAGCTCTCTCTTTCTATCTTTTCAAAACTTCAAGAGCTTCATTGTGGTGCCAAGTCAAACCACCATTAGAGGAGGAAATTCAAGTTTGGAGACTCCATTGGCTTCTCCATTCTCTTAAGGTAAAGAAAGTGTAAGAAAATCTAGGTTCCCACCATTTTCTTCCTTGTCCGAAAATTTACACTCATGGGACTCCATGTTTATGCCTTGTTCTAGCTTGTTTTCTACTCTTCAAAGGATTGAGGAGGTCCTTCTTGCTTCATATCCAAGCTTGTCCTGAGAAACCAAGGTAAAACAATCACCTTAATACCTTAAAGCATATTTTTAACCTAGGGTTTGTTCCTTAGGGTTAATGTGTTATCTAGTACTCATTGGAGTCATTGGATATTGGTTAGAACATTGGCAAGGAGATACACATTGGTGACCGAGATTGAACAAAGAAAAACCTAAGGAAGAAAGCTTTTTAAGCTTGTAAAAGAACAAGGTAAATTACTTACCTTAAGGTGTTTTTTTGTTTATTAAGGAATGGGATTTAGATATGTGATGAGTTTAGTGTAGAGTTTACATTAGAAAAGGGTTATATAAAACCAAGGAGAAACAATGAGCATATTTGTGAACTTGTGACTAAAGAGCAAATGAGAAGAAGAGATAGTTAAAACAATGTTGAGGTGAATTACAAGAAGCATTTTATTTCAATGGGAGCCTTGTTGTGTGTATTCGCAGGTTGAAGACATATATATGTGGAAATTCAGTGGTTAAGATTATTGTCATTTAAGGGCCTAAGTGCCAAGCATTTTAAGTTTAAGCACTATATGATGATGTGGTGTAAATTGGGTGTTAAGGTGTTGTGATGTGAAATTGAGTGATGTTGATTGTTGGATGGAGAAAAACCAAGTGTTAGGATGTACTATGTACTAGAGAACCCATGGCAAAATCTAAAGGAGAACTTAGGTGTTTAAGATATTCTAAGGGAATTGAATGACTAAGAAGTACTAGGATGTTCTAGAGGTTGTCTTGATGAAAAAGGGTGAGATTAAGGTGTTTTAATGACTTATAATGACTTAGGTACCACCATGAAGGATTTAGGAATCAAGAGAATGTATTTGAGTATCTAGGACTTAGGCAAATGTTGGTAAACAACTAGGAGGGAAACAATGTGTTGATGGATGGATGGAAGTTTAAGTTGTGAAGGAACTTTAAGTAAATGCATAAGAGAGTTTTAGATAGTAAAAGATGCTTGGGAGATGATTATAGTGGTGAGGAAAACATTTGGCATAGTGGTTACATTAGGTATGAACCACCACCTAGAAACCTAGAGGAAGCATTACAAGTGTTAGCATTATTACAAGGAAAAATGTATAATGATTAAGGTGAATCTTGGTGAATGATTTAAGGTGTTTGGAGGATGCTCTAAGGTGGGTTTAAGGGTCTAAATGATGTTAGAACACATTGGATGGCTTGAGGAAAGGTTTAGTGAAGATTTGGCAAAGTTTGGGCATGTTTTGGTGGCGTCCGACCCAGGGGTCCGACCCAAGTTTGGGTCGGACGGCCTCTGTTTAACGCCAGGGAAAGGTTCTGGAATGGTCCGACCCAGAGGACTTGGGTCGTACATGGGTCGGACGGGTGAGTTTTAGAAGACGGAAAGTTTCTGGAATGGTCCGACCCAGTTGGTTGGGTCGGACGTGGGTCGGACATGTAGAGTTTTTCAAACCCGAAAGTTACTGGAATGGTCCGACCCAGACGGTGGGTCGGACAGTGGGTCGGACGACCCTTAACACTTAAAAAAAAGAAAGAAATTTTGAATTCTAAGAATGATAATTGGTAATAAGGTATACCTTTGGTAGGGAGGTAATGATTAGGACCCTAAGAACTTAAGGGATTAAATTAAGTTAAGATTAAGTATAAGTTTTAATGTTTAAAGTTAAGTTTGTTAGGTTAAGTGGTAAGGACTTAAGAAGGTATTCAAGGGGATCTTTAGGAATTAAGTGAGTTAAGTAAGGTGCAAATAACTAATGACCTAAAAATGAATGAATGTTTTAGGTTGTGAATTGGGACCCGAAGAAGGTTAAACAAACAACAATCGTCGGTGAACGGTACGATCCTTCCTGTGACCTGCTTGCTAACGAGGTGTCCCTCGGCTTGTGTGCTATCTGTTTAATTGCTATGACTAAAACAAGATAAAGCATGCAACCGGTTATTTTTATTCTCGTTGTGTTTGTGTTATCTTTACACTAACCCGCGAGACTTGAGATGGTTACTAACAAAGTTTAGTACTTACTGAGTTAAGAATAAGAGTTAAGTTTGGTGGTTGTTGGTTAATGCCCGTTAAGGCTTAGCTAGCACATGATGATTAAGATTTCTACTAACTGGAACTTGAGTGAGGAAACCCGGGACCGATCTCCGGTCATGCATGCTAAGGAAAAAGGGGGACGGTATCTGAATCAGATCCGCCCTCCGCTTAAGGACTTGTCTTCGGACTTGTAGCCTAGGGCCGGTTGCCGGCTCAGCTACGCTGGACTCCCGTCCAGAGTAGGTGGCATTAAGATGGTGCGGTGGGATCACCTAAATCCCAGGTTCGAATTAAGCTACAACCAATCCCTTCCAGGAAAGGTTTGTATATATATTAAGATTAAGATTAAGATTAAGGTAAGGTAAGGAACTGAGATTAAGGAAATGAGGACTAAGGAGGGGGTTACTAACCCACTTGATAAGGGAACGCTTGAGTCGTTCATTGTTTGTGAACTATATATGTTCATCTGTGGTTATTGTTATTGCACTTCATGTTATGCTTGTGTATGTAATCAATTTCCATGCTATCGACAATTAGTCGTCGTAGCCCCGTTAGCTTGGGGGCCATGAGAGGGTGTACCAGCATTCGTGCTGACCCCCTCGGGGGCTATTTTTACACTTGCAGGTAAGAGACCCATGAGGACGCACTACGAGAGTAGGAGCGGTTAGACTTAGGGTGGGATGTTTATTTTGAGTTCGGGTTGCGCCTGTGCACCCGACTGTTATATTTAAACTGAAGTAAGGTTGCGATCATGTGTAAGATATTTGTACTCGGTGGTTGTGGTATTGTGGATGGTGATGTTTTGAGTTGGATAAGTATTATGGATAAGTATTGTAAATGTTAAGACCGGTATATTCTAACGATCAGACCGTGGCAAGGTCCAGGTGTTATTTATTTCCGCTGCGACGTATTCGATTAAGTGTTCAGTTTTGCGATAACCACGAATGGCTTTGGATGGGGTGTTACAAAAAGTGGTATCCGAGCGTAGTTACGCTCTGATCAAGAAATACCGGACATGAGTAACCACCGAGTTAGGATATAAGTTAAGGAATAAGTGTTGGGTTAAGGGTGTGAGAAGTTAGAGTGAGTAGAGTCAGATGACCACTAATAAGTGTGGATCGTCTGTATCGTCTACGGATGTTATAAATTTGTTAACCGAAACAGTGGTGAATACAAATCTAATGTGAGTTATGCTTGTTCAGATGGCAGGACGTCCTAGGGGAAGCCGAGGTCGCGGCCAGGGTGAGGATACTTCAGGGATACCTGGAGGGCAGACGATCGCAGAGATCGTAGCTGCCGCATTCAGGGCATATGGGCTAACAGCCTGGTGTGGGTGCACCACCTCCACCGCCATAACCTAGGGAACCGAATTGGGTGAAGAGTCTTGCAGATCTTCGACCCGCGCACTTTAAGGGGGAGACCGATCCCGCCAAGCTTGAGGCGTACATCTCCGAGCTGGAGACCGCCTTCGAGACCCTTGATGTCCCTGCTGGGATCAAGGTGCGCCTGGCTGCTTCTACCTGAAGTGGGGCGGCAGGCGATTGGTGGAAGCTGGTGAGGGCCGAGCATGTGGCCAATCCAGAGTTCGGCTGGGAGCAGTACACCGCCTTGCTACGAGCAAAGTACTACCCCGCCCATGTCCAGACGAAGAAGCGCTTGCAGTTGGATGCACTTAGGCAGACAGACAAGATGACAGTGGACGAGTATTACTCAGAGTTCACTGCCTTGCTCGTCGTTCTGCCAGGTCTTGGATATTCTGACCAGAATCCTGGTGGACCGCTTCTATGGCGGGCTTAGCCATCGACTCCGCTACGGCGTGGGGCCGACGAGTTACACTACCTTGCAGGTAAAAGAATGATTGAGATTTGAGTAAGTAATGAGTAAGATTTAGATTATGAGAAATAAGAGTGACTAATACTATGGAAAAGCAGGAGTGCTATCATGCCGCTGCTAAGGTGGAGATAACCGTCCAGCTGAGGGACGAGGAGAACGCTAAGAGAAAGAATGCTGGTAAGAGCTCAGAAAGTCAGGGGCAAGGAGGGTACAAGAAACAAAAGTACCAGCCTCAGGCCCAGAAAAACCAGAACCCAAAGGGGAAGGGAAAAGGAGAAGGCTCCGGAAGAGCCATTGAAGTTGACGTATGCTTATGCAGCTACACCCCTGCGCTCTAGGGCACCAAAGGGTAAGGAATTGATATTGAATAAGTTAAGAAACAAATTAGTAACCATTTGAGATATAAGAATTGACATTATGAATCATCAGGATCTGAGACTGAGAAGGGAGCCGGTGGTGGCTACCAGTGACGCTTCATTTGTAGGTGGTGTCACAAGGACCACCCCGGGCTCGATTGTAAAGGGAATAAGGTGGAGTGCAACTTTTGTGGAGTTTATGGACACCGGGCGTATGAGTGTTACCGGAACCCTGCTAGCAGAGCCTATAGGCCCGATACCAGGGGCAAGGGCGAGACCGATCAGGGAGCTGGATCTGACGGTCAGAGGAAGGTGCAGCAGCCGGCGGACAAGAACCCACGGGTGACCCAGAAGACGGGACCCACTTTACACATGGTGGACCGGGACGATGAGCCTGAACCCTCATCGAGGCCAGGTACCGCTATAACCATTTAGTAATAAAAACTACCTGCTTACCGCATTATCATGCATGTTTGGTGAATAAATGAGTTAAGTAAGAATAAGATGAGATTAGAACTTAAGTAAAATATAACCAACTACCACTTAGGAAGATTTAACATCTGCTACCCAATACCATCTACACCTAACCCGGAGCACACCGACATCGAAACCACAGACTTTCTGACCGAACAATGTCAGGTTATCCGCCCAGGTATGATTTTATTAAGGGGATACCTGACACCCGAAGCACAAATAGCCATCATCAGAAGATGCAATCAACTAGGAATGGGACCGGGAGGTTTTTACACATGGAGTACCCAGGGGGAGCAAGGATGAGATTAAAAATGATGAGCTTGGGCAAGGATTGGAATCCGTATGCCAAGAATTACCAAACCATGAGGGAGCAAGATGGAGTCTCACCACCGGGAATACCCGAAGAGTTCCATCAGTTATTACACAAGTCGTGGAAATCGCTCATCAGTTGGAAGCTGAACCGATTCCAGACATCCAGGCAGACATTTGCATTGTAAACTTCTACGAGAAGGATGGGAAACTAGGACTACACCAGGATAAGAACGAGACAACGGAGTCTCTCGAAAGAGGGATACCCGTAGTGTCTTGGTCCATTGGGGATGATGCGGAGTTTTTTTATACGGCGAGCAGAAGCGTGCGGACCGTGCAGATAAGTTGGTACTTAAGTCAGGTGATGTATTAATTTTGGGAGGAGAATCAAGGATGTTATACCATGGGATTAAGAGAATCAAGCTGAATACAACACCATCAGCAGTAATCAATGCGACGCATATGAGACCAGGGAGATTAAACCTAACCTTTAGACAATATTAGCCATGTAATGTTAGAATGAGATGAGGAATGAGATGTAAGATTGAAGCACATGTTGTAAACAGGATGGTCATGAATAAAATAACAGTGTTGTTCATATAAATTGTTACGACTCTTGTTATACCATCAATACTCATGAAGCTTGTGAACACAATTAGGTTATGGACTCGGTACGGAAGGTGCGTTAAGCATACTTACAGAGGCACAGGCCGACGCCAGCGGTACTATCCTCACCGGCACCTTTCCGATTAATGGGATTGAGGCATCAGTTCTCTTCGACTCAGGGGCCTCGCATACCTTTGTCTCGGCACCATTCGCGAGCAGGTTGGGGCTAGACGCTGATGAGCTACCCGACTTCACGTTACGTTACGCTCCCGTCTAAGGAGAAGGTTCGTTGCACTCGTTACTACTGAGGAGCCACTGTCAGAATTAAGGGAGAAGACTTTCCAGTCAGTTTCATTGAGTTCAGTAAGCTAGGATTTGATGTTATCTTCGGGATGAACTGGTTGGAGCGGCACAAGGGACGTATCCTCTGCACCGAGCATAGATTGCTGCTCAGGAGTGCGTCTGGGGTAACAATATCATACCGCCAGAGGCCCAGAGAGCCTTCGACTAAGATCATCACCGCGCCATGGCGATGTATAAAGAATTGAGGAGAAAGGAAGAAGTATACCTCTGCTATGTACAGGACATAGAGAGAGACCCTGAGTTCGACCCCGACTTACCGGTAGTGTCGGAGTTCCCCGACTTATTTCCATGGGAACTTCCCGGCATGCCACCCACTCGGGAGGTAGAGTTCACCATTGAGCTGCTACCTGTACCGGACCGATAGCCAAGGCACCATACCGTATGGCTCCGGCAGAAATGACTGAGTTAAAAGAACAATTGAAAGATTTATTGGATAAGGGATTCATTAGACCAAGTGTGTCACCATGGGGAGCACCAGTCCTCTTCGTGAAGAAGAAGGATGGTAGTCTCCGCCTCTGCATCGACTACAGAGAGCTGAATGCAGTGACAGTGAAGAATAAGTACCCACTACCCCGCATTGACGATCTGTTCGATCAGTTGAAGGGAGCATCTGTGTTTTCCAAGATTGATCTCAGATCGGGGTATCATCAGATAGCCTTTAAGGAGGGAGACATTGAGAAAATGGCATTCCGGACACGATACGGCCACTACGAGTTTACTGTGATGCCGTTCGGTTTGTCGAACGCACCGGTGAAGTTTATGGATCTGATGAACCGCTTGTTCCGGGAGCAGCTGGACAAGTCGGTTGTGGTTTTTATTGACGACATTTTGATATATTCGAAGTCTAAGGAGGAACATGAGGAACATCTGAGGAGGGTATTGGAAATACTGAGGGAGAACCAGCTATATGCTAAGTTCTCCAAGTGTGAGTTTTGGCTTGACCAGGTCTCTTTCCTAGGTCATGTCATCTCAGATGCTGGGATCGCAGTGGATCCAGCAAAGATTGATGCCGGGTACTTGGCCAAGGCCGAAGACTGTTACCGACATCCGGAGCTTTCTCGGTCTGGCAGGTTACTACAGGAGGTTTGTTAGAGATTTCACAGCAAGGTCGCGAAACCGATGACCAGTCTGATGAAGAAGGACGCACCATTCTTGTGGACAGTTGACTGTGAGAGATCATTTCAGCGCTTGAAGGACTCACTGACCACTGCACCGGTTCTGACCATTCCAAACGGTACAGAGGGCTTTGAGGTTTATTGTGATGCATCCGGCAGAGGGCTGGGTTGCGTGCTCATGCAACATGGCAAGGTGGTGGCATATGCCTCACGCCAGTTGAAGAAACATGAGGAGAACTACCCCACACATGATTTAGAGCTAGGAGCTGTAGTCTTCGCTTTGAAGATATGGCGCCACTACTTATATGGGGTTAGTGTCACGATCTACACCGATCACAAGAGTTTGAAATACATATTCACTCAGAAGGAGTTAAATCTTCGACAGAGGAGATGGTTAGAGTTTCTGAAAGACTATGACATTGACCTCCAGTACAAAGGGGGAAGGACAATGTTGTAGCAGATGCCCTGAGCCGTCGAGCACACTCACTCCATTCGCTAGTTTCTTTCTCCAGCTTGGTTGATGAGGTGCGAGAGGCTCAGAGGACAGATGAGTACATGAGAGAGGTCAGACAAAAGCTGACAGATGGTACCTTTGAGAGTCAGAAATACGACTGCAGACTTCATGATGATGATCTGATCAGACTTAAGGGCCGGTTATGCATACCACGTACCACGGCAACACGGATCTGAAAGACCGTATACTTAGAGAATCACACTGTTCTTCAGTTTCCATCCATCCGGGAGCCTCTAAAATGTATAAAGACATGAAGAGATTTCTGGTGGTCGGGGATGAAGACATACGAGTGGTCGGGGAGATGACAGATGTACATGTTCGGAGGTATCTCACATGCCAGAAGGCGAGCACCGACGACCGGGGCGAATGGTACAGTCGATGCCAGTTCAGGAGTGGAAGTTCCATGATATCTCCATGGACTTCGTAGTTGGGCTTCCACCTGCTAGGGGAGATCTCAACATGATATGGGTGGTGGTGGATCGCCTTACCAAAGTAGCCCGATTCATACCGATGAAGGATACTTGGAAGGTGACCAAATTAGCTGAGTTATTTGAGAAAGAAATCATGAGACATCACGGCATACCAAAGACCATAGTGTTAGATAGAGATACCAGATTCCTTTCGAGGTACTGGAGAGCTACCAGAGAAGCGTTGGGTACAGAACTCAAGCTGAGTACCGCGTTCCATCCGCAAACAGATGGTCAGACTGAGCGTACTATTCAGACACTCGAGGACATGCTGAGAGCATGTGCCTTAGACTTCCAGGGCAGTTGGATTAACAGATTGCATCTGATCGAGTTTTCATACAACAACAGCTATCACGCTTCGATCAAGATGGCACCTTTTCAAGCGTTGTACGGTAGACCATGTCGTACACCGCTCTGCTGGGATGAGTCGAGTGAGACGGTCATTATAGGACCAGAGTATTTAGAACAAGTTAAGGCTGAAGTTCAGCAAATCAGGGAGAACATGAAAGCTACTCAAGATAGGCAGAAGTCGTATGCTGATGTTCAACGACGGGACCTGGAGTTCGCAGTGGGCGACCAGGTATTTCTGCGAGTTTCACCGATGAAGGGTGTATTCAGGTTTGGGCAGAAGGGCAAATTAAGCCCGAATTTGTTGATCCTTATGAGATTACGGAGCGGGTGGGCGCGGTTGCTTACAGGTTGAATTTACCTGCTGAGCTGGGTAAAGTGCATGATGTTTTTCATGTTTCACAGCTAAAGAAATACATGCACCACCCCTCCCATGTGTTAGAACCTGAGAGGTTGACTTTAGAACCGAATATGAGATCCGTGGAGACTCCTCAGAGAATCTTGGACAGTAAGACTAGGGACACTCGCCACAAGTCAGTGCGACTGGTGAAGGTTCTCTGGTCTAACCAGGATGTCGAAGAGGCCACATGGGAGTTAGAGGATAAGATGAGGGCGAAGTACCCTTCTTTGTTTACTGACTAGATCGTCTGTATAGGGTACGGGGCGTACCCCTTTTTAAGGGGGGTAGAGCTTCCTCGCTTTTGAGTTAGGAAACGATCATGTTTGTCGTTTATTTGGTTGTTTAAGGTGTGAATTTGTGTAAGTTGCTACACTTCGGTGTAAGTTTAAGTTATGTATAATACTTATGTATTGTATTTGAGATTGACCTTTGAGTCTTGAGATGTGTGAATGTGAATATAAGATGTTGATAAGTGTCCAAATGAGCATGTTTTATAGGTGTATTTCATATATTATATTAGCACTTTTCTTGCTCATTTCTCCACTTCGGTTAGTTTACTCTAGTTTATGTTTTATTATTATCTCACAAATTTATTGGTTTAACATGAGCAAAACCAAGCTGGAAGTAAAGTAGACGAAGAGACGAACGCATAGACGCAAACGGCTCAGAAAACGGAGTCCAAACGAAGAATCTAGAGCGGGTAGAAGAAATAAGCCATGTCCGCTTGGTTAGAGGCGGACAAGACACAAGTGTGTCCGCTTGGTTAGAGGCGGACAAGACACAAGTGTGTCCGCTAGTTCTTAGGCGGACAAGGAAGACATGCTTCCGCTTGTTCTTAGGCGGACAAGGAACACATGCTTCCGCTAGTTCTTAGGCGGTCAAGACATAAGGCAACAGCCTGTTATGGGGCGGACACCAGCATTTGCAACCGCCTGTTATCAGGCGGACATGGAAGCGGACAGCAGCAGTTAGTCAGTCGCGCCAGTTTCTTCTTCGCCGTCGACTTCGTTTTTTCTGCCATATCCATCTACTTCGCCCGTCGACACCTTATTTTCCTGAACTCTGTCCCCTGCAATCAATGAAGCAATCAATCAATCTACCAGCTCTTTTCCACCGCCTCAATCCATTCCTCAAAACCTCACGCGTCTGTCTATCTTCTCTGCTGTTTCTTCCTTTCCCTATATAAACAGACATCCTCCACCCGAACCATCCATCAATCCATCCACTTCACCTCACGCCATCTCATTTCTCTCCTCCCGCCTTCTCCATTTTTATTTCACTTTCCACCATATTCACCTCTAGTCCTACTTATACAAAATAGCAGAGCGAGCCGGAGTGATTACAGATGATTTCTATTACTCTTGTCTCTGTTTTCTATTTAATATGTTAGGCTAGAATATTTATACTCTGGGAATGGTTATTATGTGTTTGTATTAATTATGCATTATTTTTACTGGTTTTAATTATATACAGTTTGTTACGTTTTAAAGGTTATCTCGCACCTTTTTAATAAATGTCATGAGTTTATTAAATTGCTTTCCTAAGTCTATTTTGATCAGACCGGTGATAAATAGATAGGTTAATTAAGACGTAAAACTGGAGGAAACTTGTTATGATTTAATAAGTTAGTATTCAGTTGCAAATGTAATTCCTCAAATACTCCTCTGCCGTTTACAGGCATTTTGCTTGAGTTTTCAACGGACCTTGCATTACAGGTAAACGAGTTCTTTTGAGTCTATGACTTAGACCTTAAGAAAATAACAGGAACCTCGCCAAATTATTAAACCAGTAGAGATAGCTTAATTATGCAGATTATAATAACCTGACCCAGAGTTCCATTTAATTTATCTGTTAACTTAGTTTATTTTATCTTTTCTTTTTATTTATATTACAAGTCAATTAATCCCCCCTCTTGTGACACGCTTAGGTACTATTATATGTATATTAGTCCCACGGTTCGACATCCGGTCGCTTACATTTCACTATACTACTGCGACCGGGATTTGTTTGCAGCCCGACGTTTATTTTGAGTTTTAATTCTTTTCTTTTAATTTTACACCAGTTTATCCACTCACGATGTAACGTCTGCAAAATGGCGCCATTGCCGGGGACTAGTTTATTCTAGTCCCTAAGCCCCGGATTATTCACTTGTTATATTAGAATATTTTGTCTATATTATTTTTTGTTTGTTGTTTATATTAATTATCTAATATATTTTGTTTGTATTATTTTTTATGTTTGTTTCTAACCTATTTATTTCTAATCTGTTTTATTAGTTTCGTTTTGTATACAAAAAAACAAAAAAAAAAAAAAATCTGTACGTGGCAAATGGAAGAAGCGCTCGAATATTGGCAGGATTTATATTGCTCCATATGTGGGGGAGCTCATGATTATGAGGATTGTCTCATATTTCAAGAGCAACTCTGGTTAGAAGATCAACTAGACTACCTGGAGAGAATCGCTCAACAACAGCAGCAACCTAAGAGCAAAACAGTTCAAGAGGTAGAACACCCCACTACAGACGAGCCAATCATGGAGTTCCCTCCCTCTGAAATCAATTACCGCTATTTTCCCTCCTTCTCTGTAATATACCCAGACAATGAGGATACTTATATCCTCGAAAATGAAGAGAAGGAATTGCCATCACCTCCCGCCAATATATCCAAACAGAACGCCACTATCACCTTCGAAGAATTAACTTTCTCTGAAGATGATATCGATCAGCGTTCTTTCTACGAGCCTCACCTACAAGAGGGGGATGTTTACATCCTCCAATTTGAGGAAGAAAAATCATCACCACCGGGTCTTCTGATAGAACTACGTTCCCGGCAGTACCTCCTCAAACAGCAGATTTTGTGGAGTATTAATTTTCTTATTTTATATGCCGAGGTAACGTTTTGTTTTGATCCAGGATAACGAAGCAGGCGTCTAGCTAAAGACATTAAAGAAGGGCAGCTTCCCGGGAGGCAACCCGGGTGTACTTTTATTTTATTTTGCTTTTATGCTCTTTTTAATTTTCAGGTTCTCTTTAAATTTTATTTTTGCTAACTTTTAACCCCGTTTTTAGTATGGACGCTTCTAGTGTCTTATGCAGGTGCACCTTCATATCTACACCGCAACCAAGCTACGCTACTTGAGGCTGAAGCTCAAGTGTGGGGGAACTCCTTTAACAACTAGCAAAAATAATATCAGGGGAGTACCAGTTTCTTTAATTATGCTTTTATTTAAATAAAAACTACAGAGGAGCGTTTATGTGCATAAATGTTTATTTGTGATCTTTGTGTTATCTTTATTTTATCTACTTACCGAAAAGGTCTTCTGAAACCTTCCCTTGTTTTTCTGGTGAACAATGAGGACATTGTTCAATTTAAGTGTGGGGGAGTGTGCCCTTTTCGGTAACATTTTGTGCTTAAATGTTTAATCTCTCTCCTTATCATGCGTTTGTCCAATTCAAATATTATGGACCCTTTATATGTGGGTTGTTCTCTTTAAGAATAAATATTGTTATGAATTGTAGGATAAATTGTACAAATTTTAAAATTTTGATTACTTTTGAGGAGCATTTTATATGCGGTGTGACCAAATAATCTGCAAATGGTTGGATTTTGTTGCTCAGGGTTTCTTTCTGTCTTCTCTCTTAGGGATTGCTAAGGGGTGCTTCTCTGTTGAAAAAAAAAGAAGAAGAAAAATAAAAAAAATAATAATAATAATAAGGGACTTGCGAGACACCATTGGTAACCAACAAAAGAGAGTTGAGTGTTCTTAAATACAAAAGCTTGATGCTTATCTATTATTTTCTCATCCCTTATGCAAAAGTGAAACAAATGCATGAATCTATTTTTCCTTTTGTTTTCTCCTCAATGCCCATTCTTGAGAGAAGTTGGCCATGGTAAAAGTTCTCAAAATCACCTAATAGAAACATTGAAGTACCTTGGATCATACCCCGAAACTCTATATTTTATTTTTACCCTGAGCACACCTATGCCACCAGCAGTTAATTTTTCACACTCCTCAATAAGTTTAAAAGATCATGTTTATCCTACCCTTCATAATAATATTTGTTAGTATTGAGCATTCCCTACTTACTTACTTGGTACGTGATTTGCTTGAGGACAAGCAAAATATAAGTGTGGGGGTGTGATAAGTGTCCAAATGAGCATGTTTTATAGGTGTATTTCATATATTATATTAGCACTTTTCTTGCTCATTCCTCCACTTCGGTTAGTTTTCCTCTAGTTTATGTTTTATTATTATCTCACAAATTTATTGGTTAACATGAGGAAAACCAAGCTGGAAGTAAAGTAGACGAAGAGACGAACGCATAGACGCAAACGGCTCAGAAACGGAGTCCAAACGAAGAATCTAGAGCCGGTAGAAGAAATAAGCCATGTCCGCTTGGTTAGAGGCGGACAAGACACAAGTGTGTCCGCTTGGTTAGAGGCGGACAAGACACAAGTGTGTCCGCTAGTTCTTAGGCGGACAAGGAAGACATGCTTCCGCTTGTTCTTAGGCGGACTAGGAACACATGCTTCCGCTAGTTCTTAGGCGGTCAAGACATAAGGCAACCGCCTGTTATGGGGCGGACACCAGCATTTGCAACCGCCTGTTATCAGGCGGACATGGAAGCGGACAGCAGCAGTTAGTCAGTCGCGCCAGTTTCTCTTCTTCGCGTCGACTTTGCCGTCGACTTTTTTCTGCCATATCCATCTACTTCGCCCGTCGACACCTTATTTTCCTGAACTCTGTCCCCTGCAATCAATGAAGCAATCAATCAATCTGCAAGCTCTTTTCCACCGCCTCAATCCATTCCTCAAAACCTCACGCGTCTGTCTATCTTCTCTGCTGTTTCTTCCTTTCCCTATATAAACAAACATCCTCCACCCGAACCATCCATCAATCCATCCACTTCACCTCACGCCATCTCATTTCTCTCCTCCCGCCTTCTCCATTTTTATTTCACTTTCCACCATATTCACCTTTAGTCCTACTTATACAAAATAGCAGAGCGAGCCGGAGTGATTACAGATGATTTCTATTACTCTTGTCTCTGTTTTCTATTTAATATGTTAGGCTAGAATATTTATACTCTGGGAATGGTTATTATGTGTTTGTATTAATTATGCATTATTTTTAGTGGTTTTAATTATACAGTTTGTTACGTTTTAAAGGTTATCTCGCACCTTTTTAATAAATGTCATGAGTTTATTAAATTGCTTTCCTAAGTCTATTTTGATCAGACCGGTGATAAATAGATAGGTTAATTAAGACGTAAAACTGGAGGAAACTTGTTATGATTTAATAAGTTAGTATTCAGTTGCAAATGTAATTCCTCAAATACTCCTCTGCCGTTTACAGGCATTTTGCTTGAGTTTTCAACGGACCTTGCATTATAGGTAAACGAGTTCTTTTGAGTCTATGACTTAGACCTTAAGAAAATAACAGGAACCTTGCCAAATTATTAAACCAGTAGAGATAGCTTAATTATGCAGATTATAATAACCTGACCCAGAGTTCCATTTAATTTATCTGTTAACTTAGTTTATTTTATCTTTTTTTTATTTATATACAAGTCAATTAATCCCCCCTCTTGTGACACGCTTAGGTACTATTATATGTATATTAGTCCCACGGTTCGACATCCGGTCGCTTACATTTCACTATACTACTGCGACCGGGATTTGTTTGCAGCCCGACGTTTATTTTGAGTTTTAATTTCTTTTCTTTTAATTTTACACCAGTTTAACCACTCACGATATAACGTCTGCAAAATGGCGCCGTTGCCGGGGACTAGTTTATTCTAGTCCCTAAGCCCCGGATTATTCACTTGTTATATTAGAATATTTTGTCTATATTATTTTTTGTTTGTTGTTTATATTAATTATCTAATATATTTTGTTTGTATTATTTTTTATGTTTGTTTCTAACCTGTTTATTTCTAATCTGTTTTATTAGTTTCGTTTTGTATACAGAAAAACACAAAAAAAAAAAAAAAATCTGTACGTGGCAAATGGAGGAAGCGCTCGAATATTGGCAGGATTTATATTGCTCCATATGTGGGGGAGCTCATGATTATGAGGATTGTCTCATATTTCAAGAGCAACTCTGGTTAGAAGATCAACCAGACTACCTGGAGAGAATCGCTCAACAACAGCAGCAACCTAAGAGCGAAACAGTTCAAGAGGTAGAACACCCCACTATAGACGAGCCAATCATGGAGTTCCCTCCTCTGAAATCAATTACCGCTATTTTCCCTCCTTCTCTGTAATATACCAAGACAATGAGGATAGTTATATCCTCGAAAATGAAGAGAAGGAATTGCCATCACCTCCCGCCAATATATCCAAACAGAACGCCACTATCACCTTCGAAGAATTAACTTTCTCTGAAGATGATATCGATCAGCGTTCTTTCTATGAGCCTCACCTACAAGAGGGGGATGTTTACATCCTCCAATTTGAGGAAGAAAAATCATCACCACCGGGTCTTCTGATAGAACTACGTTCCCGGCAGTACCTCCTCAAACAGCAGATTTTGTGGAGTATTAATTTTCTTATTTTATATGCCGAGGTAACGTTTTGTTTTGATCCAGGATAACGAAGCAGGCGTCTAGCTAAAGACATTAAAGAAGGGCAGCTTCCCGGGAGGCAACCCGGGTGTACTTTTATTTTATTTTGCTTTTATGCTCTTTTTAATTTTCAGGTTCTCTTTAAATTTTATTTTTGCTAACTTTTAACCCCGTTTTTAGTATGGATGCTTCTAGTGTCTTATGCAGGTGCACTTCATATCTACACCGCAACCAAGCTACGCTACTTGAGGCTGAAGCTCAAGTGTGGGGGAACTCCTTTAACAACTAGCAAAAATAATATCAGGGGAGTACCAGTTTCTTTAATTATGCTTTTATTTAAATAAAAACTGCAGAGGAGCGTTTATGTGCTTACATGTTTATTTGTGATCTTTGTGTTATCTCTATTTTATCTACTTACCGAAAAGGTCTTCTGAAACCTTCCCTTGTTTTTCTGGTGAACAATGAGGACATTGTTCAATTTAAGTGTGGGGGAGTGTGCCCTTTTCGGTAACATTTTGTGCTTAAATGTTTAATCTCTCTCCTTATCATGCGTTTGTCCAATTCAAATATTATGGACCCTTTATATGTGGGTTGTTCTCTTTAAGAATAAATATTGTTATGAATTGTAGGATAAATGGTACAAATTTTAAAATTTGATTACTTTTGAGGAGCATTTTATATGCGGTGTGACCAAATAATCTGCAAATGGTTGGATTTTATTGCTCAAGGTTTCTTTCTGTCTTCTCTCTTAGGGATTGCTAAGGGGTGCTTCTCTGTTGAAAAAAAAAGAAGAAAAGAAAAAAAAAAAATAATAATAATAATAAGGGACTTGCGAGACACCATTGGTAACCAACAAAAGAGAGTTGAGTGTTCTTAAATACAAAAGCTTGATGCTTATCTATTATTTTCTCATCCCTTATGCAAAAGTGAAACAAATGCATGAATCTATTTTTCCTTTTGTTTTCTCCTCAATGCCCATTCTTGAGAGAAGTTGGCCATGGTAAAAGTTCTCAAAATCACCTAAAAGAAACATTGAAGTACCTTGGATCATACCCCGAAACTCTATATTTTATTTTTACCCTGAGCACACCTATGCCACCAGCAGTTAATGTTTCACACTCCTCAATAAGTTTAAAAGATCATGTTTATCCTACCCTTCATAATAATATTTGTTAGTATTGAGCATTCTCTACTTACTTGGGTACGTGATTTTGCTTGAGGACAAGCAAAAAATAAGTGTGGGGGTGTGATAAGTGTCCAAATGAGCATGTTTTATAGGTGTATTTCATATATTATATTAGCACTTTTCTTGCTCATTTCTCCACTTCGGTTAGTTTTCCTCTAGTTTATATTTTATTATTATCTCACAAATTTATTGGTTTAACATGAGGAAAACCAAGCTGGAAGTAAAGTAGATGAAGAGACGAACGCATAGACGCAAACGGCTCAGAAAACGGAGTCCAAACGAAGAATCTAGAGCCGGTAGAAGAAATAAGCCATGTCCGCTTGGTTAGAGGCAGACAAGACACAAGTGTGTCCGCTTGGTTAGAGGCGGACAAGACACAAGTGTGTCCGCTAGTTCTTAGGCGGACAAGGAAGACATGCTTCCGCTTGTTCTTAGGCGGACAAGGAACACATGCTTCCGCTAGTTCTTAGGCGGTCAAGACATAAGGCAACCGCCTGTTATGGGGTGGACACCAGCATTTGCAACCGCCTGTTATCAGGCGGACATGGAAGCGGACAGCAGCAGTTAGTCAGTCGCGCCAGTTTCTTCTACGCGTCGACTTCGCCGTCGACTTGTTTCTGCCATATCCATCTACTTCGCTCGTCGACACCTTATTTTCCTGAACTCTGTCCCCTGCAATCAATGAAGCAATCAATCAATCTGCCAGCTCTTTTCCACCGCCTCAATCCATTCCTCAAAACCTCACGTGTCTGTCTATCTTCTCTGCTGTTTCTTCCTTTCCCCATATAAACAAACATCCTCCACCCGAACCATCCATCAATCCATCCACTTCACCTCATGCCATCTCATTTCTCTCCTCCCGCCTTCTCCATTTTTATTTCACTTTCCACCATATTCACCTCTAGTCCTACTTATACAAAATAGCAGAGCGAGCCGGAGTGATTACAGATGATTTCTATTACTCTTGTCTCTGTTTTCTATTTAATATGTTAGGCTAGAATATTTATACTCTGGGAATGGTTATTATGTGTTTGTATTAATTATGCATTATTTTTACTGGTTTTAATTATATACAGTTTGTTACGTTTTAAAGGTTATCTCGCACCTTTTTAATAAATGTCATGAGTTTATTAATTGCATTCCTAAGTCTATTTTGATCAGACCGGTGATAAATAGATAGGTTAATTAAGACGTAAAACTGGAGGAAACTTGTTATGATTTAATAAGTTAGTATTCAGTTGCAAATGTAATTCCTCAAATACTTCTCTGCCGTTTACAGGCATTTTGCTTGAGTTTTCAACGGACCTTGCATTACAGGTAACGAGTTCTTTTGAGTCTATGACTTAGACCTTAAGAAAATAACAGGAACCTTGCCAAATTATTAAACCAGTAGAGATAGCTTAATTATGCAGATTATAATAACCTGACCCAGAGTTCCATTTAATTTATCTGTTAACTTAGTTTATTTTATCTTTTCTTTTTATTTATATTACAAGTCAATTAATCCCCCCTCTTGTGACACGCTTAGGTACTATTATATGTATATTAGTCCCACGGTTCGACATCCAGTCGCTTACATTTCACTATACTACTGCGACCGGGATTTGTTTGCAGCCCGACGTTTATTTTGAGTTTTAATTTCTTTTCTTTTAATTTTACACCAGTTTAACCACTCACGATATAACGTCTGCAGATGTGGTATTAAGATTAAGAGAATTGTGTACCGTGAATGGTTAAGCACATGTGTGAACTTTGAGGACAAAGTTCTTTTAAGGGGGGTAGATTGAAATACCCCAAACTTAGATATGGTGTTTAAATGATAAACTAAGATATAAGGAGGCTAAATAATGCCTTAGAAACATTAAGAAACATTTCTAATCAAAGAAAATATAAGGAAACACCAAAAGAGCAGTTTTAGCAAAAACGTGCTCTAAACTTGGAGAGACTTGGGAGAGTACCCAAATATTGTTCTAAGACCTTAGTAATATCCTAATGGTCATTTTAAATCAATTACCAAAGAAAACCAGGCTTGAAAACAAGTTAAAACACAAAATGTGCTTTAAGGAGTCTTAAAGCACGATTTTTGAAAAATTTGTCTTGTAAATGAGTTTTGAATGGCTAAATGTCCCATCTTTACTATTTATTAACATGTGTACTATATAGTATCACATTTGAAGTCTATATCAATTGGAATCAAAAATTTCACAACAATGTGCCTTGTTTTGTGAATAGTGAATTAATTAAGCTAGTTTATAACATAAGTCATATAAGTGAGACATTTGGTCAACAAAGACTTAAGTACCCTCATTATTAAAAGGGGGCCGGTTTCTTGTAAGGTGAGTCACCACCTTCATGACTCATTAAGCAAATAAAGTTTTGTAAAGCAATGGTACTATTCACCTTTTACATAAAATCACACTTTAGTGATTCTCTCTCCTCACTTCTTCATTCTCCTTTGCTTCTCACGATTTCTTTCTTCTCTCTCTCCCTTCTCCATTAACGTGAAGAGCAACTCCATGCTAGCTCCATCTAGCCTGTGACACAACTCACTCATTTTAGCTCCAAAACCAAACAAATTACATATTCTCCTCGTTAGCTCCAAGCTCCTCTTTCTATCTTTTCAAAACTTCAAGAGCTTCATTGGGTGCCAAGTCAAACCACCATTAGAGGAGGAAAATTCAAGTTTGGAGACTCCATTGGCTTCTCCATTCTCTTAAGGTAAAGAAAGTGTAAGAAAATCTAGGTTCCCACCATTTTCTTCCTTGAAAATTTACACTCATGGGACTCCATGTTATGCCTTGTTCTAGCTTGTTTTCTACTCTTCAAAGGATTGAGGAGGTCCTTCTTGCTTCATATCCAAGCTTGTCCTGAGAAACCAAGGTAAAAACAATCACATTAATACCTTAAAGCATATTTTAACCTAGGGTTTGTTCCTTAGGGTTAATGTGTTATCTACTATACTCATTGGAGTCATTGGATATTGGTTAGAACATTGGCAAGGAGATACACATTGGTGACCGAGATTGAACAAAGAAAAACCTAAGGAAGAAAGCTTTTTAAGCTTGTAAAAGAACAAGGTAAATTACTTACCTTAAGGTGTTTTATTGTTTAAGGGAATGGGATTTAGATATGTGATGAGTTTAGTGTAGAGTTTACATTAGAAAAGGGTTATATAAAACCTAGGAGAAACAATGAGCATATTTGTGAACTTGTGACTAAAGAGCAATGAGAAGAAGAGATAGTTAAAACAATGTTGAGTGAATTACAACAAGACATTTTATTTCAATGGGAGCCTTGTTGTGTGTATTCGCAGGTTGAAGACATATATATGTGGAAATTCAGTGGTAAGAGATTATTGTCATTTAAGGGCCTAAGTGCCAAGCATTTTAAGTTTAAGCACTATATGATGATGTGGTGTAAATTGGGTGTTAAGGTGTTGTGATGAGAATTGAGTGATGTTGATTGTTAGATGGAGAAAACCAAGTGTTAGGATGTACTATGTACTAGAGAACCCATGGCAAAATCTAAAGGAGAACTTAGGTGTTTAAGATATTCTAAGGGAATTGAATGACTAAGAAGTACTAGGATGTTCTAGAGGTTGTCTTGATGAAAAAGGGTGAGATTAAGGTGTTTAATGACTTATAATGACTTAGGTACCACCATGAAGGATTTAGGATCAAGAGAATGTATTTGAGTATCTAGGACTTAGGCAAATGTTGGTAAACAACTAGGAGGGAAACAATGTGTTGATGGATGGAAGTTTAAGTTGTGAAGGAACTTTAAGTAAATGCATAAGAGAGTTTTAGATAGTAAAAGATGCTTGGAGATGATGTTATAGTGGTGAGGAAAACATTTGGCATAGTGGTTACATTAGGTATGAACCACCACCTAGAAACCTAGAGGAAGCATTACAAGTGTTAGCATTATTACAAGGAAAAATGTATAATGATTAAGTGAATCTTGGTGAATGATTTAAGGTGTTTGGAGGATGCTCTAAGGTGGGTTTAAGGGTCTAAATGATGTTAGAACACATTGGATGGCTTGAGGAAAGGTTTAGTGAAGATTTGGCAAAGTTTGGGCATGTTTTGGTGGCGTCGGCGCCGACCCAGGGGTCCGACCCAGTTTTTGGGTCGGACGGCCTCTGTTTAACGCCAGGGAAAGGTTCTGGAATGGTCCGACCCAGAGGACTTGGGTCGGAGGATGGGTCGGACGGGTGAGTTTTAGAAGACGGAAAGTTTCTGGAATGGTCCGACCCAGTTGGTTGGGTCGGACGTGGGTCGGACATGTAGAGTTTTTCAAACCCGAAAGTTACTGGAATGGTCCGACCCAGAGGGTGGGTCGGACAGTGGGTCGGACGACCCTTAACACTTAAAAAAAAGAAAGAAATTTTGAATTCTAAGAATGATAATTGGTAATAAGGTATACCTTTGGTAGGGAGGTAATGATTAGGACCCTAAGAACTTAAGGGATTAAATTAAGTTAAGATTAAGTATAAGTTTTAATGTTTAAAGTAAGTTTGTTAGGTTAAGTGGTAAGGACTTAAGAAGGTATTCAAGGGGATCTTTAGGAATTAAGTGAGTTAAGTAAGGTGCAAATAACTAATGACCTAAAAATGAATGAATGTTTTAGGTTTGTGAATTGGGACCCGAAGAAGGTTAAACAAACAACAATCGTCGGTGAACGGTACGATCCTTCCTGTGACCTGCTTGCTAACGAGGTGTCCCTCGGCTTGTGTGCTATCTGTTTAATTGCTATGACTAAAACAGATAAAGCATGCAACCGGTTATTTTTATTCTCGTTGTGTTTTGTGTTATCTTTACACTAACCCGCGAGACTTGAGATGGTTACTAACAAAGTTTAGTACTTACTGAGTTAAGAATAAGAGTTAAGTTTGGTGGTTGTTGGTTAATGCCCGTTAAGGCTTAGCTAGCACATGATGATTAAGATTTCTACTAACTGGAACTTGAGTGAGGAAACCCGGGACCGATCTCCGGTCATGCATGCTAAGGAAAAAGGGGGACGGTATCTGAATCAGATCCGCCCTCCGCTTAAGGACTTGTCTTCGGACTTGTAGCCTAGGGCCGGTTGCCGGCTCAGCTACGCTGGACTCCCGTCCAGAGTAGGTGGCATTAAGATGGTGCGGTGGGATCACCTAAATCCCAGGTTCGAATTAAGCTACAACCAATCCCTTCCAGGAAAGGTTTGTATATTAAGATTAAGATTAAGATTAAGGTAAGGTAAGGAACTGAGATTAAGGAAATGAGGACTAAGGGGGGGGTTACTAACCCACTTGATAAGGGAACGCTTGAGTCGTTCATTTTGTGAACTATATATGTTCATCTGTGGTTATTGTTATTGCACTTCATGTTATGCTTGTGTATGTAATCAATTTCCATGCTATCGACAATTAGTCGTCGTAGCCCCGTTAGCTTGGGGGCCATGAGAGGTGTGTACCAGCATTCGTGCTGACCCCCTCGGGGGCTATTTTTACACTTGCAGGTAAGAGACCCATGAGGACGCACTACGAGAGTAGGAGCGGTTAGACTTAGGGTGGGATGTTTATTTTGAGTTCGGGTTGCGCCTGTGCACCCGACTGTTTATATTTAAACTGAAGTAAGGTTGCGATCATGTGTAAGATATTTGTACTCGGTTGGTTGTGGTATTGTGGATGGTGATGTTTTGAGTTGGATAAGTATTATGGATAAGTATTGTAAATGTTAAGACCGGTATATTCTAACGATCAGACCGTGGCAAGGTCCAGGTGTTATTTATTTCCGCTGCGACGTAGTACTATTAAGTGTTCAGTTTTGCGATAACCACGAATGGCTTTGGATGGGGTGTTACAAAAAGTGGTATCAGAGCGTAGTTACGCTCTGATCAAGAAATACCGGACATGAGTAACCACCGAGTTAGGATATAAGTTAAGGAATAAGTGTTGGGTTAAGGGTGTGAGAAGTTAGAGTGAGTAGAGTCAGATGACCACTAATAAGTGTGGATCGTCTCTATCGTCTACGGATGTTTATAATTTGTTTACCGAAACAGTGGTGAATACAAATCTAATGTGAGTTATGCTTGTTCAGATGGCAGGACGTCCTAGGGGAAGCCGAGGTCGCGGCCAGGGTGAGGATACTTCAGGGATACTGGAGGGCAGACGATCGCAGAGCGTAGCTGCCGCATTAGGGCATATGGGCTAACAGCCTGGTGTGGTGCACCACCTCCACCGCCACAACCTAGGGAACCGAATTGGGTGAAGAGTCTTGCAGATCTTCGACCCGCGCACTTTAAGGGGGAGACCGATCCCGCCAAGCTTGAGGCGTACATCTCCGAGCTGGAGACCGCCTTCGAGACCCTTGATGTCCCTGCTGGGATCAAGGTGCGCCTGGCTGCTTTCTACCTGAAGGGGGCGGCGGGCGTTGGTGGAAGCTGGTGAGGGCCGAGCATGTGGCCAATCCAGAGTTCGGCTGGGAGCAGTACACCGCCTTGCTACGAGCAAAGTACTACCCCGCCCAAGTCCGCCCATGTCCAGACGAAGAGCGCTTGCAGTTGGATGCACTTAGGCAGACAGACAAGATGACAGTGGACGAGTATTACTCAGAGTTCACTGCCTTGCTCCGTCTTCTGCCAGGTCTTGGATATTCTGACCAGATCCTGGTGGACCGCTTCTATGGCGGGCTTAGCCATCGACTCCACTACGGCATGGGGCCGACGAGTTACACTACCTTGCAGGTAAGAATGATTGAGATTTGAGTAAGTAATGAGTAAGATTTAGATTATGAGAAATAAGAGTGACTAATACTATGGAAAAGCAGGAGTGCTATCATGCCGCTGCTAAGGTGGAGATAACCGTCCAGCTGAGGGACGAGGAGAACGCTAAGAGAAAGAATGCTGGTAAGAGCTCAGAAAGTCAGGGGCAAGGAGGGTACAAGAAACAAAAGTACCAGCCTCAGGCCCAGAAAAACCAGAACCCAAAGGGGAAGAGGAAAAGGAGAAGGCTCCGGAAGAGCCATTGAAGTTGACGTATGCTTATGCAGCTACACCCCTGCGCTCTAGGGCACCAAAGGGTAAGGAATTGATATTGAATAAGTTAAGAAACAATTAGTAACCATTTGAGATATAAGAATTGAAATTATGAATCATCAGGATCTGAGACTGAGAAGGGAGCCGGTGGTGGCTACCAGCGACGCTTCATTTGTAGGTGGTGTCACAAGGACCACCCCGGGCTCGATTGTAAAGGGAATAAGGTGGAGTGCAACTTTTGTGGAGTTTATGGACACCGGGCGTATGAGTGTTACCGGAACCCTGCTAGCAGAGCCTATAGGCCCGATACCAGGGGCAAGGGCGAGACCGATCAGGGAGCTGGATCTGACGGTCAGAGGAAGGTGCAGCAGCCGGCGGACAAGAACCCACGGGTGACCCAGAAGACGGGACCCACTTTACACATGGTGGACCGGGACGATGAGCCTGAACCCTCATCGAGGCCAGGTACCGCTATAACCATTTAGTAATAAAAACTACCTGCTTACCGCATTATCATGCATGTTTGGTGAATAAATGAGTTAAGTAAGAATAAGATGAGATTAGAACTTAAGTAAGATATAACCAACTACCACTTTAGGAAGATTCAACATCTGCTACCCAATACCATCTACACCTAACCCGGAGCACACCGACATCGAAACCACAGACTTTCCGACCGAACAATGTCAGGTTATCCGCCCAGGTATGATTTTATTAAGGGGATACCTGACACCCGAAGCACAAATAGCCATCATCAGAAGATGCAATCAACTAGGAATGGGACCGGGAGGTTTTTACACACGGAGTACCCAGGGGGAGCAAGGATGAGATTAAAAATGATGAGCTTGGGCAAGGATTGGAATCCGTATGCCAAGAATTACCAAACCATGAGGGAGCAAGATGGAGTCTCACCACCGGGAATACCCGAAGAGTTCCATCAGTTATTACACAAGTCGTGGAAATCGCTCATCAGTTGGAAGCTGAACCGATTCCAGACATCCAGGCAGACATTTGCATTGTAAACTTCTACGAGAAGGATGGGAAACTAGGACTACACCAGGATAAGAACGAGACAACGGAGTCTCTCGAAAGAGGGATACCCGTAGTGTCTTGGTCCATTGGGGATGATGCGGAGTTTTTATACGGCGAGCAGAAGCGTGCGGACCGTGCAGATAAGTTGGTACTTAAGTCAGGTGATGTATTAATTTTGGGAGGAGAATCAAGGATGTTATACCATGGGATTAAGAGAATCAAGCTGAATACAACACCATCAGCAGTAATCAATGCGACGCATATGAGACCAGGGAGATTAAACCTAACCTTTAGACAATATTAGCCATGTAATGTTAGAATGAGATGAGGAATGAGATGTAAGATTGAAGCACATGTTGTAAACAGGATGGTCATGAATAAATAAAACAGTGTTGTTCATATAAATTGTTACGACTCTTGTTATACCATCAATACTCATGAAGCTTGTGAACACAATTAGGTTATGGACTCGGTACGGAAGGTGCGTTAAGCATACTTACAGAGGCACAGGCCGACGCCAGCGGTACTATCCTCACCGGCACCTTTCCGATTAATGGGATTGAGGCATCAGTTCTCTTCGACTCAGGGGCCTCGCATACCTTTGTCTCGGCACCATTCGCGAGCAGGTTGGGGCTAGACGCTGATGAGCTACCCGACTTCACGGTTACGCTCCCGTCTAAGGAGAAGGTTCGTTGCACTCGTTACTACTGAGGAGCCACTGTCAGAATTAAGGGAGAAGACTTTCCAGTCAGTTTCATTGAGTTCAGTAAGCTAGGATTTGATGTTATCTTCGGGATGAACTGGTTGGAGCGGCACAAGGGACGTATCCTCTGCACCGAGCATAGATTGCTGCTCAGGAGTGCGTCTGGGGTAACAATATCATACCGCCAGAGGCCCAGAGAGCCTTCGACTAAGATCATCACCGCCATGGCGATGTATAAAGAATTGAGGAGAAAGGAAGAAGTATACCTCTGCTATGTACAGGACATAGAGAGAGACCCTGAGTTCGACCCCGACTTACCGGTAGTGTCGGAGTTCCCCGACTTATTTCCATGGGAACTGCCCGGCATGCCACCCACTCGGGAGGTAGAGTTCACCATTGAGCTGCTACCTGGTACCGGACCGATAGCCAAGGCACCATACCGTATGGCTCCGGCAGAAATGACTGAGTTAAAAGAACAATTGAAAGATTTATTGGATAAGGGATTCATTAGACCAAGTGTGTCACCATGGGGAGCACCAGTCCTCTTCGTGAAGAAGAAGGATGGTAGTCTCCGCCTCTGCATCGACTACAGAGAGCTGAATGCAGTGACAGTGAAGAATAAGTACCCACTACCCCGCATTGACGATCTGTTCGATCAGTTGAAGGGAGCATCTGTGTTTTCCAAGATTGATCTCAGATCGGGGTATCATCAGATAGCCTTTAAGGAGGGAGACATTGAGAAAACGGCATTCCGGACACGATACGGCCACTACGAGTTTACTGTGATGCCGTTCGGTTTGTCGAACGCACCGGCGAAGTTTATGGATCTGATGAACCGCTTGTTCCGGGAGCAGCTGGACAAGTCGGTTGTGGTTTTATTGACGACATTTTGATATATTCGAAGTCTAAGGAGGAACATGAGGAACATCTGAGGAGGGTATTGGAAATACTGAGGGAGAACCAGCTATATGCTAAGTTCTCCAAGTGTGAGTTTTGGCTTGACCAGGTCTCTTTCCTAGGTCATGTCATCTCAGATGCTGGGATCGCAGTGGATCCAGCAAAGATTGATGCCGTACGTACTTGGCCAAGGCCGAAGACTGTTACCGACATCCGGAGCTTTCTCGGTCTGGCAGGTTACTACAGGAGGTTTGTTAGAGATTTCAGCAAGGTCGCGAAACCGATGACCAGTCTGATGAAGAAGGACGCACCATTCTTGTGGACAGTTGACTGTGAGAGATCATTTCAGCGCTTGAAGGACTCACTGACCACTGCACCGTTTCTGACCATTCCAAACGGTACAGAGGGCTTTGAGGTTTATTGTGATGCATCCGGCAGAGGGCTGGGTTGCGTGCTCATGCAACATGGCAAGGTGGTGGCATATGCCTCACGCCAGTTGAAGAAACATGAGGAGAACTACCCCACACATGATTTAGAGCTAGGAGCTGTAGTCTTCGCTTTGAAGATATGGCGCCACTACTTATATGGGGTTAGTGTCACGATCTACACCGATCACAAGAGTTTGAAATACATATTCACTCAGAAGGAGTTAAATCTTCGACAGAGGAGATGGTTAGAGTTTCTGAAAGACTATGACATTGACCTCCAGTACAAAGAGGGGAAGGACAATGTTGTAGCAGATGCCCTGAGCCGTCGAGCACACTCACTCCATTCGCTAGTTTCTTTCTCCAGCTTGGTTGATGAGGTGCGAGAGGCTCAGAGGACAGATGAGTACATGAGAGAGGTCAGACAAAAGCTGACAGATGGTACCTTTGAGAGTCAGAAATACGACTTCAGACTTCATGATGATGATCTGATCAGACTTAAGGGCCGGTTATGCATACCACGTGGCAACACGGATCTGAAAGACCGTATACTTAGAGAATCACACTGTTCTTCAGTTTCCATCCATCCGGGAGCCTCTAAAATGTATAAAGACATGAAGAGATACTTCTGGTGGTCGGGGATGAAGACAGATGTTACCGAGTTCGTCTTGAGGTATCTCACATGCCAGAAGGTGAAATTCGAGCACCGACGACCGGGCGGATGGTACAGTCGATGCCAGTTCCGGAGTGGAAGTTCCATGATATCTCCATGGACTTCGTAGTTGGGCTTCCACCTGCTAGGGGAGATCTCAACATGATATGGGTGGTGGTGGATCGCCTTACCAAAGTAGCCCGATTCATACCGATGAAGGATATTTGGAAGGTGACCAAATTAGCTGAGTTATTTGAGAAAGAAATCATGAGACATCACGGCATACCAAAGACCATAGTGTTAGATAGAGATACCAGATTCCTTTCGAGGTACTGGAGAGCTACCAGAGAAGCGTTGGGTACAGAACTCAAGCTGAGTACCGCGTTCCATCCGCAAACAGATGGTCAGACTGAGCGTACTATTCAGACACTCGAGGACATGCTGAGAGCATGTGCCTTAGACTTCCAGGGCAGTTGGATTAACAGATTGCATCTGATCGAGTTTTCATACAACAACAGCTATCACGCTTCGATCAAGATGGCACCTTTTCAAGCGTTGTACGGTAGACCATGTCGTACACCGCTCTGCTGGGATGAGTCGAGTGAGACGGTCATTATAGGACCAGAGTATTTAGAACAAGTTAAGGCTGAAGTTCAGCAAATCAGGGAGAACATGAAAGCTACTCAAGATAGGCAGAAGTCGTATGCTGATGTTCAACGACGGGACCTGGAGTTCGCAGTGGGCGACCAGGTATTTCTGCGAGTTTCACCGATGAAGGGTGTATTCAGGTTTGGGCAGAAGGGCAAATTAAGCCCGAAATTTGTTGGTCCTTATGAGATTACGGAGCGGGTGGGCGCGGTTGCTTACAGGTTGAATTTACCTGCTGAGCTGGGTAAAGTGCATGATGTTTTTCATGTTTCACAGCTAAAGAAATACATGCACCACCCCTCCCATGTGTTAGAACCTGAGAGGTTGACTTTAGAAGAACCGATATGAGATCCGTGGAGACTCCTCAGAGAATCTTGGACAGTAAGACTAGGGACACTCGCCACAAGTCAGTGCGACTGGTGAAGGTTCTCTGGTCTAACCAGGATGTCGAAGAGGCCACATGGGAGTTAGAGGATAAGATGAGGGCGAAGTACCCTTCTTTGTTTACTGACTAGATCGTCTGTATAGGGTACGGGGCGTACCCCTTTTAAGGGGGGTAGAGCTTCCTCGCTTTTGAGTTAGGAAACGATCATGTTTGTCGTTTGTTTGGTTGTTTAAGGTGTGAATTTGTGTAAGTTGCTACACTTCGGTGTAAGTTTAGTTATGTATAATACTTATGTATTGTATTTGAGATTGACCTTTGAGTCTTGAGATGTGTGAATGTGAATATAATGTTGATAAGTGTCCAAATGAGCATGTTTTATAGGTGTATTCATATATTATATTAGCACTTTTCTTGCTCATTTCTCCACTTCGGTTAGTTTTCTCTAGTTTATGTTTTTTATTATTATCTCACAAATTTATTGGTTTAACATGAGCAAAACCAAGCTGGAAGTAAAGTAGACGAAGAGACGAACGCATAGACGCAAACGGCTCAGAAAACGGAGTCCAAACGAAGAATCTAGAGCGGGTAGAAGAAATAAGCCATGTCCGCTTGGTTAGAGGCGGACAAGACACAAGTGTGTCCGCTTGGTTAGAGGCGGACAAGACACAAGTGTGTCCGCTAGTTCTTAGGCGGACAAGGAAGACATGCTTCCGCTTGTTCTTAGGCGGACAAGGAACACATGCTTCCGCTAGTTCTTAGGCGGTCAAGACATAAGGCAACAGCCTGTTATGGGGCGGACACCAGCATTTGCAACCGCCTGTTATCAGGCGGACATGGAAGCGGACAGCAGCAGTTAGTCAGTCGCGCCAGTTTCTTTCTTCGCCGTCGACTTGTTTTTCTGCCATATCCATCTACTTCGCCCGTCGACACCTTATTTTCCTGAACTCTGTCCCCTGCAATCAATGAAGCAATCATCAATCTACCAGCTCTTTTCCACGCCTCAATCCATTCCTCAAAACCTCACGCGTCTGTCTATCTTCTCTGCTGTTTCTTCCTTTCCCTATATAAACAGACATCCTCCACCCGAACCATCCATCAATCCATCCACCTCACACTCGCCATCTCATTTCTCTCCTCCCGCCTTCTCCATTTTTATTTCACTTTCCACCATATTCACCTCTAGTCCTACTTATACAAAATAGCAGAGCGAGCCGGAGTGATTACAGATGATTTCTATTACTCTTGTCTCTGTTTTCTATTTAATATGTTAGGCTAGAATATTTATACTCTGGGAATGGTTATTATGTGTTTGTATTAATTATGCATTATTTTTACTGGTTTTAATTATATACAGTTTGTTACGTTTTAAAGGTTATCTCGCACCTTTTTAATAAATGTCATGAGTTTATTAAATTGCTTTCCTAAGTCTATTTGATCAGACCGGTGATAAATAGATAGGTTAATTAAGACGTAAAACTGGAGGAAACTTGTTATGATTTAATAAGTTAGTATTCAGTTGCAAATGTAATTCCTCAAATACTCCTCTGCCGTTTACAGGCATTTTGCTTGAGTTTTCAACGGACCTTGCATTACAGGTAAACGAGTTCTTTTGAGTCTATGACTTAGACCTTAAGAAAATAACAGGAACCTCGCCAAATTATTAAACCAGTAGAGATAGCTTAATTATGCAGATTATAATAACCTGACCCAGAGTTCCATTTAATTTATATTAACTTAGTTTATTTTATCTTTTCTTTTTATTTATATTACAAGTCAATTAATCCCCCCTCTTGTGACACGCTTAGGTACTATTATATGTATATTAGTCCCACGGTTCGACATCCGGTCGCTTACATTTCACTATACTACTGCGACCGGGATTTGTTTGCAGCCCGACGTTTATTTTGAGTTTTAATTTCTTTTCTTTTAATTTTACACCAGTTTATCCACTCACGATGTAACGTCTGCAAAATGGCGCCATTGCCGGGGACTAGTTTATTCTAGTCCCTAAGCCCCGGATTATTCACTTGTTATATTAGAATATTTTGTCTATATTATTTTTTGTTTGTTGTTTATATTAATTATCTAATATATTTTGTTTGTATTATTTTTTATGTTTGTTTCTAACCTATTTATTTCTAATCTGTTTTATTAGTTTCGTTTTGTATACAAAAAAACACAAAAAAAAAAAAATCTGTACGTGGCAAATGGAAGAAGCGCTCGAATATTGGCAGGATTTATATGCTCCATATGTGGGGGAGCTCATGATTATGAGGATTGTCTCATATTTCAAGAGCAACTCTGGTTAGAAGATCAACTAGACTACCTGGAGAGAATCGCTCAACACAGCAGCAACCTAAGAGCAAAACAGTTCAAGAGGTACACCCCACTACAGACGAGCCAATCATGGAGTTCCCTCCCTCTGAAATCAATTACCGCTATTTTCCCTCCTTCTCTGTAATATACCCAGACAATGAGGATACTTATATCCTCGAAAATGAAGAGAAGGAATTGCCATCACCTCCCGCCCCAATATATCCAAACAGAACGCCACTATCACCTTCGAAGAATTAACTTTCTCTGAAGATGATATCGATCAGCGTTCTTTCTACGAGCCTCACCTACAAGAGGGGGATGTTTACATCCTCCAATTTGAGGAAGAAAAATCATCACACCACCGGGTCTTCTGATAGAACTACGTTCCCGGCAGTACCTCCTCAAACAGCAGATTTTGTGGAGTATTAATTTTCTTATTTTATATGCCGAGGTAACGTTTTGTTTTGATCCAGGATAACGAAGCAGGCGTCTAGCTAAAGACATTAAAGAAGGGCAGCTTCCCGGGAGGCAACCCGGTGTACTTTTATTTTATTTTGCTTTTATGCTCTTTTTAATTTTCAGGTTCTCTTTAAATTTTATTTTTGCTAACTTTTAACCCCGTTTTTAGTATGGATGCTTCTAGTGTCTTATGCAGGTGCACCTTCATATCTACACCGCAACCAAGCTACGCTACTTGAGGCTGAAGCTCAAGTGTGGGGGAACTCCTTTAACAACTAGCAAAAATAATATCAGGGGAGTACCAGTTTCTTTAATTATGCTTTTATTTAAATAAAAACTACAGAGGAGCGTTTATGTGCTTAAATGTTTATTTGTGATCTTTGTGTTATCTCTATTTTATCTACTTACCGAAAAGGTCTTCTGAAACCTTCCCTTGTTTTTCTGGTGAACAATGAGGACATTGTTCAATTTAAGTGTGGGGGAGTGTGCCCTTTTCGGTAACATTTTGTGCTTAAATGTTTAATCTCTCTCCTTATCATGCGTTTGTCCAATTCAAATATTATGGACCCTTTATATGGGGTTGTTCTCTTTAAGAATAAATATTGTTATGAATTGTAGGATAAATGGTACAAATTTTAAAATTTTGATTACTTTTGAGGAGCATTTTATGCGGTGTGACCAAATAATCTGCAAATGGTTGGATTTTATTGCTCAGGGTTTCTTTCTGTCTTCTCTCTTAGGGATTGCTAAGGGGTGCTTCTCTGTTGAAAAAAAAAAGAAGAAAAATAAAAAAATAATAATAATAAATAATAAGGGACTTGCGAGACACCATTGGTAACCAACAAAAGAGAGTTGAGTGTTCTTAAATACAAAAGCTTGATGCTTATCTATTAATTTTCTCATCCCTTATGCAAAAGTGAAACAAATGCATGAATCTATTTTTCCTTTTGTTTTCTCCTCAATGCCATTCTTGAGAGAAGTTGGCCATGGTAAAAGTTCTCAAATCACCTAAAAGAAACATTGAAGTACCTTGGATCATACCCCGAAACTCTATATTTTATTTTTTACCTTTACCCTGAGCACACCTATGCCACCAGCAGTTAATGTTTCACACTCCTCAATAAGTTTAAAAGATCATGTTTATCCTACCCTTCATAATATTTGTTAGTATTGAGCATTCTCTACTTACTTGGGTACGTGATTTTGCTTGAGGACAAGCAAAAAGATAAGTGTGGGGGTGTGATAAGTGTCCAAATGAGCATGTTTTATAGGTTATTTCATATATTATATTAGCACTTTTCTTGCTCATTTCTCCACTTCGGTTAGTTTTCCTCTAGTTTATATTTTATTATTATCTCACAAATTTATTGGTTTAACATGAGGAAAACCAAGCTGGAAGTAAAGTAGATGAAAGACGAACGCATAGACGCAAACGGCTCAGAAAACGGAGTCCAAACGAAGATCTAGAGCCGGTAGAAGAAATAAGCCATGTCCGCTTGGTTAGAGGCAGACAAGACACAAGTGTGTCCGCTTGGTTAGAGGCGGACAAGACCAAGTGTGTCCGCTAGTTCTTAGGCGGACAAGGAAGACATGCTTCCGCTTGTTCTTAGGCGGACAAGGAACACATGCTTCCGCTAGTTCTTAGGCGGTCAAGACATAAGGCAACCGCCTGTTATGGGTGGACCAGCATTTGCAACCGCTGTTATCGGCGGACATGGAAGCGGACGCAGCAGTTAGTCAGTCGCGCCAGTTTCTTCTACGCGTCGACTTCGCCGTCGACTTGTTTCTGCCATATCCATCTACTTCGCTCGTCGACACCTTATTTTCCTGAACTCTGTCCCCTGCAATCAATGAAGCAATCAATCAATCTTGCCAGCTCTTTTCCACCGCCTCAATCCATTCCTCAAAAACCTCACGTGTCTGTCTATCTTCTCTGCTGGTTTTCTTCCTTTCCCCATATAAACAAACATCTCCACCCGAACCATCCATCAATCCCCACTTCACCTCATGCCATCTCATTTCTCTCCTCCGCCTTCTCCATTTTATTTCACTTTCCACCATATTCACCTCTAGTCCTACTTATACAAAATAGCAGAGCGAGCCGAGTGATTACAGATGATTTCTATTACTCTTGTCTCTGTTTTCTATTTAATATGTTAGGCTAGAATATTTATACTCTGGGAATGGTTATTATGTGTTTGTATTAATTATGCATTATTTTTACTGGTTTTAATTATATACAGTTTGTTACGTTTAAAGGTTATCTCGCACCTTTTTAATAAATGTCATGAGTTTATTAAATTGCATTCCTAAGTCTATTTTGATCAGACCGGTGATAAATAGATAGGTTAATTAAGACGTAAAACTGGAGGAAACTTGTTATGATTTAATAAGTTAGTATTCAGTTGCAAATGTAATTCCTCAAATACTTCTCTGCCGTTTACAGGCATTTTGCTTGAGTTTTCAACGGACCTTGCATTACAGGTAAACGAGTTCTTTTGAGTCTATGACTTAGACCTTAAGAAAATAACAGGAACCTTGCCAAATTATTAAACCAGTAGAGATAGCTTAATTATGCAGATTATAATAACCTGACCCAGAGTTCCATTTAATTTATCTGTTAACTTAGTTTATTTTATCTTTTCTTTTTATTTATATTACAAGTCAATTAATCCCCAATCTTTCCTCTTGTGACACGCTTAGGTACTATTATATGTATATTAGTCCCACGGTTCGACATCCAGTCGCTTACATTCACACTATACTACTGCGACCGGGATTTGTTTGCAGCCCGACGTTTATTTTGAGTTTTAATTTCTTTTCTTTTAATTTTACACCAGTTTAACCACTCACGATATAACGTCTGCAGATGTGGTATTAAGATTAAGAGAATTGTGTACCGTGAATGGTTAAGCACATGTGTGAACTTTGAGGACAAAGTTCTTTAAGGGGGGTAGATTGAAATACCCCAAACTTAGATATGGTGTTTTAAATGATAAACTAAGATATAAGGAGGCTAAATAATGCCTTAGAAACATTAAGAAACATTTCTAATCAAAGAAAATATAAGGAAACACCAAAAGAGCAGTTTTAGCAAAAACGTGCTCTAAACTTGGAGAGACTTGGGGAGAGTACCCAAATATTGTTCTAAGACCTTAGTAATATCCTAATGGTCATTTTAAATCAATTACCAAAGAAAACCAGGCTTGAAAACAAGTTAAAACACAAAATGTGCTTTAAGAGTCTTAAAGCACGTTTTTGAAAATTGTCTTGTAAATGAGTTTTGAATGGCTAAATGTCCATCATTACTATTTAATTAACATGTGTACTATATAGTATCACATTTGGAAGTCTATATCAATGGGAAATCAAAATTTCACAACAATGTGCCTTGTTTTGTGAATAGTGAATTAATTAAGCTAGTTTATAACATAAGTCTATATAAGTGAGACATTTGGTCAACAAAGACTTAAGTACCCTCATTATTAAAAAGGGGCTGTTTCTTGTAAGGTGAGTCACCACCTTCATGACTCATTAAGCAAATAAAGTTTTGTAAAGCAAAGGTACTATTCACCTTTTACATAAATATCACACTTTAGTGATTCTCTCTCCTCACTTCTTCATTCTCCTTTGCTTCTCACGATTTCTTGTTCTCTCTCTCCCTTCTCCATTAACGTGAAGAGCAACTCCATGCTAGCTCCATCTAGCCTTGCACACAACTCACTCATTTTAGCTCCAAAACCAAACAAATTACATATTCTCCTTAGTTAGCTCAAGCTCTCTCTTTCTATCTTTTCAAAACTTCAAGAGCTTCATTTTGGTGCCAAGTCAAACCACCATTAGAGGAGGAAATTCAAGTTTGGAGACTCCATTGGCTTCTCCATTCTCTTAAGGTAAAGAAAGTGTAAGAAAATCTAGGTTCCCACCATTTTCTTCCTTGTCTGAAAATTTACACTCATGGGACTCCATGTTTATGCCTTGTTCTAGCTTGTTTTCTACTCTTCAAAGGATTGAGGAGGTCCTTCTTGCTTCATATCCAAGCTTGTCTTGAGAAACCAAGGTAAAACAATCACATTAATACCTTAAAGCATATTTTTAACCTAGGGTTTGTTCCTTAGGGTTAATGTGTTATCTAGTACTCATTGGAGTCATTGGATATTGGTTAGAACATTGGCAAGGAGATACACATTGGTGACCGAGATTGAACAAAGAAAAACCTAAGGAAGAAAGCTTTTTAAGCTTGTAAAAGAACAAGGTAAATTACTTACCTTAAGGTGTTTTATTGTTTAAGGGAATGGGATTTAGATATGTGATGAGTTTAGTGTAGAGTTTACATTAGAAAAGGGTTATATAAAACCTAGGAGAAACAATGAGCATATTTGTGAACTTGTGACTAAAGAGCAATTGAGAAGAAGAGATAGTTAAAACAATGTTGAGGTGAATTACAAGAAGCATTTTATTTCAATGGGAGCCTTGTTGTGTGTATTCGCAGGTTGAAGTCATATATATGTGGAAATTCAGTGGTTAAGATTATTGTCATTTAAGGGCCTAAGTGCCAAGCATTTTAAGTTTAAGCACTATATGATGATGTGGTGTAAATTGGGTGTTAAGGTGTTGTGATGAGAAATTGAGTGATGTTGATTGTTAGATGGAGAAAACCAAGTGTTAGGATGTACTATGTACTAGAGAACCCATGGCAAAATCTAAAGGAGAACTTAGGTGTTTAAGATATTCTAAGGGAATTGAATGACTAAGAAGTACTAGGATGTTCTAGAGGTTGTCTTGATGAAAAAGGGTGAGATTAAGGTGTTTTAATGACTTATAATGACTTAGGTACCACCATGAAGGATTTAGGAATCAAGAGAATGTATTTGAGTATCTAGGACTTAGGCAAATGTTGGTAAACAACTAGGAGGGAAACAATGTGTTGATGGATGGAAGTTTAAGTTGTGAAGGAACTTTAAGTAAATGCATAAGAGAGTTTTAGATAGTAAAAGATGCTTAGGAGATGATGTTATAGTGGTGAGGAAAACATTTGGCATAGTGGTTACATTAGGTATGAACCACCACCTAGAAACCTAGAGGAAGCATTACAAGTGTTAGCATTATTACAAGGAAAAATGTATAATGATTAAGGTGAATCTTGGTGAATGATTTAAGGTGTTTGGAGGATGCTCTAAGGTGGGTTTAAGGGTCTAAATGATGTTAGAACACATTGGATGGCTTGAGGAAAGGTTTAGTGAAGATTTGGCAAAGTTTGGGCATGTTTTGGTGGCGTCCGACCCAGGGGTCCGACCCATGTTTGGGTCGGACGGCCTCTGTTTAACGCCAGGGAAAGGTTCTGGAATGGTCCGACCCAGAGGACTTGGGTCGGACATGGGTCGGACGGGTGAGTTTTAGAAGATGGAAAGTTTCTGGAATGGTCCAACCCAGTTGGTTGGGTCGGACGTGGGTCGGACATGTAGAGTTTTTCAAACCCGAAAGTTACTGGAATGGTCCGACCCAGAGGGTGGGTCGGACGGTGGGTCGGATGACCCTTAACACTTAAAAAAAAGAAAGAAATTTTGAATTCTAAGAATGATAATTGGTAATAAGGTATACCTTTGGTAGGGAGGTAATGATTAGGACCCTAAGAACTTAAGGGATTAAATTAAGTTAAGATTAAGTATAAGTTTTAATGTTTAAAGTTAAGTTTGTGAGGTTAAGTGGTAAGGACTTAAGAAGGTATTCAAGGGGATCTTTAGGAATTAAGTGAGTTAAGTAAGGTGCAAATAACTAATGACCTAAAAATGAATGAATGTTTTAGGTTTGTGAATTGGGACCCGAAGAAGGTTAAACAAACAACATCGTCGGTGAACGGTACAATCCTTCCTGTGACCTGCTTGCTAACGAGGTGTCCCTCGGCTTGTGTGCTATCTGTTTAATTGCTATGACTAAAACAAGATAAAGCATGCAACCGGTTATTTTTATTCTCGTTGTGTTTGTGTTATCTTTACACTAACCCGCGAGACTTGAGATGGTTACTAACAAAGTTTAGTACTTACTGAGTTAAGAATAAGAGTTAAGTTTGGTGGTTGTTGGTTAATGCCCGTTAAGGCTTAGCTAGCACATGATGATTAAGATTTCTACTAACTGGAACTTGAGTGAGGAAACCCGGGACCGATCTCCGGTCATGCATGCTAAGGAAAAAGGGGGACGGTATCTGAATCAGATCCGCCTTCGCTTAAGGACTTGTCTTCGGACTTGTAGCCTAGGGCCGGTTGCCGGCTCAGCTACGCTGGACTCCCGTCCAGAGTAGGTGGCATTAAGATGGTGCGGTGGGATCACCTAAATCCCAGGTTCGAATTAAGCTACAACCAATCCCTTCCAGGAAAGGTTTGTATATTAAGATTAAGATTAAGATTAAGGTAAGGTAAGGAACTGAGATTAAGGAAATGAGGACTAAGGAGGGGGTTACTAACCCACTTGATAAGGGAACGCTTGAGTCGTTCATTGTTTGTGAACTATATATGTTCATCTGTGGTTATTGTTATTGCACTTCATGTTATGCTTGTGTATGTAATCAATCTCCATGCTATCGACAATTAGTCATCGTAGCCCCGTTAGCTTGGGGGCCATGAGAGGGTGTACTAGCATTCGTGCTGACCCCCTCGGGGGCTATTTTTACACTTGCAGGTAAGATCCATGAGGACGCACTACGAGAGTAGGAGCGGTTAGACTTAGGGTGGGATGTTTATTTTGAGTTCGGGTTGCGCCTGTGCACCCGACTGTTTATATTTAAACTGAAGTAAGGTTGCGATCATGTGTAAGATATTTGTACTCGGTTGGTTGTGGTATTGTGGATGGTGATGTTTTGAGTTGGATAAGTATTATGGATAAGTATTGTAAATGTTAAGACCGGTATATTCTAACGATCAGACCGTGGCAAGGTCCAGGAGTTATTTATTTCCGCTGCGACGTATTCTATTAAGTGTTCAGTTTTGCGATAACCACGAATGGCTTTGGATGGGGTGTTACAAAAGTGGTATCAGAGCGTAGTTACGCTCTGATCAAGAAATACCGGACATGAGTAACCACCGAGTTAGGATATAAGTTAAGGAATAAGTGTTGGGTTAAGGGTGTGAGAAGTTAGAGTGAGTAGAGTCAGATGACCACTAATAAGTGTGGATCGTCTCTATCGTCTACGGATGTTATAAATTTGTTAACCGAAACAGTGGTGAATACAAATCTAATGTGAGTTATGCTTGTTCAGATGGCAGGACGTCCTAGGGGAAGCCGAGGTCGCGGCCAGGGTGAGGATACTTCAGGGATACTTGGAGGGCAGACGATCGCAGAGATCGTAGCTGCCGCATTAGGGCATATGGGCTAACAGCCTGGTGTGGGTGCACCACCTCCACCGCCACAACCTAGGGAACCGAACTTGGGTGAAGAGTCTTGCAGATCTTCGACCCGCGCACTTTAAGGGGGAGACCGATCCCGCCAAGCTTGAGGCGTACATCTCCGAGCTGGAGACCGCCTTCGAGACCCTTGATGTCCCTGCTGGGATCAAGGTGCGCCTGGCTGCTTTCTACCTGAAGGGGGCGGCAGGCGATTGGTGGAAGCTGGTGAGGGCCGAGCATGTGGCCAATCCAGAGTTCGGCTGGGAGCAGTACACCGCCTTGCTACGAGCAAAGTACTACTACCCCGCCCATGTCCAGACGAAGAAGCGCTTGCAGTTGGATGCACTTAGGCAGACGGACAAGATGACAGTGGACGAGTATTACTCAGAGTTCACTGCCTTGCTCCGTCGTCTGCCAGGTCTTGGATATTCTGACCAGAACCTGGTGGACCGCTTCTATGGCGGGCTTAGCCATCGACTCCACTACGGCATGGGGCCGACGAGTTACACTACCTTGCAGGTAATAAGAATGATTGAGATTTGAGTAAGTAATGAGTAAGATTTAGATTATGAGAAATAAGAGTGACTAATACTATGGAAAAGCAGGAGTGCTATCATGCCGCTGCTAAGGTGGAGATAACCGTCCAGCTGAGGGACGAGGAGAACGCTAAGAGAAAGAATGCTGGTAAGAGCTCAGAAAGTCAGGGGCAAGGAGGGTACAAGAAACAAAAGTACCAGCCTCAGGCCCAGAAAAACCAGAACCCAAAGGGGAAGGAGGAAAAGAGAAGGCTCCGGAAGAGCCATTGAAGTTGACGTATGCTTATGCAGCTACACCCCTGCGCTCTAGGGCACCAAAGGGTAAGGAATTGATATTGAATAAGTTAAGAAACAATTAGTAACCATTGAGATATAGAATTGACATTATGAATCATCAGGATCTGAGACTGAGAAGGGACGGTGGTGGCTACCAGCGACGCTTCATTTGTAGGTGGTGTCACAAGGACCACCCCGGCTCGATTGAAAGGGAAGGGGCGGTGGTGGCAATAGTGAACATGGCGAGTCCATGGGAACCGGCAAAGGAATGGTGGAGTGCAACTTTTGTGGAGTTTATGGACACGGGCGTATGAGTGTTACCGGAACCCTGCTAGCAGAGCCTATAGGCCCGATACCAGGGGCAAGGGCGAGACCGATCAGGGAGCTGGATCTGACGGTCAGAGGAAGGTGCAGCAGCCGGCGGACAAGAACCCACGGGTGACCCAGAAGACGGGACCCACTTTACACATGGTGGACCGGGACGATGAGCCTGAACCCTCATCGAGGCCAGGTACCGCTATAACCATTTAGTAATAAAAACTACCTGCTTACCGCATTATCATGCATGTTTGGTGAATAAATGAGTTAAGTAAGAATAAGATGAGATTAGAACTTAAGTAAAATATAACCAACTACCACTTTAGGAAGATTTAACATCTGCTACCCAATACCATCTACACCTAACCCGGAGCACACCGACATCGAAACCACAGACTTTCTGACCGAACAATGTCAGGTTATCCGCCCAGGTATGATTTTATTAAGGGGATACCTGACACCCGAAGCACAAATAGCCATCATCAGAAGATGCAATCAACTAGGAATGGGACCGGGAGGTTTTTACACATCGGAGTACCCAGGGGGAGCAAGGATGAGATTAAAAATGATGAGCTTGGGCAAGGATTGGAATCCGTATGCCAAGAATTACCAAACCATGAGGGAGCAAGATGGAGTCTCACCACCGGGAATACCCGAAGAGTTCCATCAGTTATTACACAAGTCGTGGAAATCGCTCATCAGTTGGAAGCTGAACCGATTCCAGACATCCAGGCAGACATTTGCATTGTAAACTTCTACGAGAAGGATGGGAAACTAGGACTACACCAGGATAAGAACGAGACAACGGAGTCTCTCGAAAGAGGGATACCCGTAGTGTCTTGGTCCATTGGGGATGATGCGGAGTTTTTATACGGCGAGCAGAAGCGTGCGGACCGTGCAGATAAGTTGGTACTTAAGTCAGGTGATGTATTAATTTTGGGAGGAGAATCAAGGATGTTATACCATGGGATTAAGAGAATCAAGCTGAATACAACACCATCAGCAGTAATCAATGCGACGCATATGAGACCAGGGAGATTAAACCTAACCTTTAGACAATATTAGCCTTGTAATGTTAGAATGAGATGAGGAATGAGATGTAAGATTGAAGCACATGTTGTAAACAGGATGGTCATGAATAAAATAACAGTGTTGTTCATATAAATTGTTACGACTCTTGTTATACCATCAATACTCATGAAGCTTGTGAACACAATTAGGTTATGGACTCGGTACGGAAGGTGCGTTAAGCATACTTACAGAGGCACAGGCCGACGCCAGCGGTACTATCCTCACCGGCACCTTTCCGATTAATGGGATTGAGGCATCAGTTCTCTTCGACTCAGGGGCCTCGCATACCTTTGTCTCGGCACCATTCGCGAGCAGGTTGGGGCTAGACGCTGATGAGCTACCCGACTTCACGGTTACGCTCCCGTCTAAGGAGAAGGTTCGTTGCACTCGTTACTACTGAGGAGCCATTGTCAGAATTAAGGGAGAAGACTTTCCAGTCAGTTTCATTGAGTTCAGTAAGCTAGGATTTGATGTTATCTTCGGGATGAACTGGTTGGAGCGGCACAAGGGACGTATCCTCTGCACCGAGCATAGATTGCTGCTCAGGAGTGCGTCTGGGGTAACAATATCATACCCGCCAGGGCCCAGAGAGCCTTCGACTAAGATCATCACCGCCATGGCGATGTATAAAGAATTGAGGAGAAAGGAAGAAGTATACCTCTGCTATGTACAGGACATAGAGAGACCCTGAGTTCGACCCCGACTTACCGGTAGTGTCGGAGTTCCCCGACTTATTTCCATGGGAACTGCCCGGCATGCCACCCACTCGGGAGGTAGAGTTCACCATTGAGCTGCTACCTGGTACCGGACCGATAGCCAAGGCACCATACCGTATGGCTCCGGCAGAAATGACTGAGTTAAAAGAACAATTGAAAGATTTATTGGATAAGGGATTCATTAGACCAAGTGTGTCACCATGGGGAGCACCAGTCCTCTTCGTGAAGAAGAAGGATGGTAGTCTCCGCCTCTGCATCGACTACAGAGAGCTGAATACAGTGACAGTGAAGAATAAGTACCCACTACCCCGCATTGACGATCTGTTCGATCAGTTGAAGGGAGCATCTGTGTTTTCCAAGATTGATCTCAGATCGGGGTATCATCAGATAGCCTTTAAGGAGGGAGACATTGAGAAACGGCATTCCGGACACGATACGGCCACTACGAGTTTACTGTGATGCCGTTCGGTTTGTCGAACGCACCGGTGAAGTTTATGGATCTGATGAACCGCTTGTTCCGGGAGCAGCTGGACAAGTCGGTTGTGGTTTTTATTGACGACATTTTGATATATTCGAAGTCTAAGGAGGAACATGAGGAACATCTGAGGAGGGTATTGGAAATACTGAGGGAGAACCAGCTATATGCTAAGTTCTCCAAGTGTGAGTTTTGGCTTGACCAGGTCTCTTTCCTAGGTCATGTCATCTCAGATGCTGGGATCGCAGTGGATCCAGCAAAGATTGATGCCGTACGTACTTGGCCAAGGCCGAAGACTGTTACCGACATCCGGAGCTTTCTCGGTCTGGCAGGTTACTACAGGAGGTTTGTTAGAGATTTCAGCAAGGTCGCGAAACCGATGACCAGTCTGATGAAGAAGGACGCACCATTCTTGTGGACAGTTGACTGTGAGAGATCATTTCAGCGCTTGAAGGACTCACTGACCACTGCACCGGTTCTGACCATTCCAAACGGTACAGAGGGCTTTGAGGTTTATTGTGATGCATCCGGCAGAGGGCTGGGTTGCGTGCTCATGCAACATGGCAAGGTGGTGGCATATGCCTCACGCCAGTTGAAGAAACATGAGGAGAACTACCCCACACATGATTTAGAGCTAGGAGCTGTAGTCTTCGCTTTGAAGATATGGCGCCACTACTTATATGGGGTTAGTGTCACGATCTACACCGATCACAAGAGTTTGAAATACATATTCACTCAGAAGGAGTTAAATCTTCGACAGAGGAGATGGTTAGAGTTTCTGAAAGACTATGACATTGACCTCCAGTACAAAGAGGGGAAGGACAATGTTGTAGCAGATGCCCTGAGCCGTCGAGCACACTCACTCCATTCGCTAGTTTCTTTCTCCAGCTTGGTTGATGAGGTGCGAGAGGCTCAGAGGACAGATGAGTACATGAGAGAGGTCAGACAAAAGCTGACAGATGGTACCTTTGAGAGTCAGAAATACGACTGCAGACTTCATGATGATGATCTGATCAGACTTAAGGGCCGGTTATGCATACCACGTGGCAACACGGATCTGAAAGACCGTATACTTAGAGAATCACACTGTTCTTCAGTTTCCATCCATCCGGGAGCCTCTAAAATGTATAAAGACATGAAGAGATACTTCTGGTGGTCGGGGATGAAGACAGATGTTACCGAGTTCGTCTTGAGGTATCTCACATGCCAGAAGGTGAAATTCGAGCACCGACGACCGGGCGGAATGGTACAGTCGATGCCAGTTCAGGAGTGGAAGTTCCATGATATCTCCATGGACTTCGTAGTTGGGCTTCCACCTGCTAGGGGAGATCTCAACATGATATGGGTGGTGGTGGATCGCCTTACCAAAGTAGCCCGATTCATACCGATGAAGGATACTTGGAAGGTGACCAAATTAGCTGAGTTATTTGAGAAAGAAATCATGAGACATCACGGCATACCAAAGACCATAGTGTTAGATAGAGATACCAGATTCCTTTCGAGGTACTGGAGAGCTACCAGAGAAGCGTTGGGTACAGAACTCAAGCTGAGTACCGCGTTCCATCCGCAAACAGATGGTCAGACTGAGCGTACTATTCAGACACTCGAGGACATGCTGAGAGCATGTGCCTTAGACTTCCAGGGCAGTTGGATTAACAGATTGCATCTGATCGAGTTTTCATACAACAACAGCTATCACGCTTCGATCAAGATGGCACCTTCTCAAGCGTTGTACGGTAGACCATGTCGTACACCGCTCTGCTGGGATGAGTCGAGTGAGACGGTCATTATAGGACCAGAGTATTTAGAACAAGTTAAGGCTGAAGTTCAGCAAATCAGGGAGAACATGAAAGCTACTCAAGATAGGCAGAAGTCGTATGCTGATGTTCAACGACGGGACCTGGAGTTCGCAGTGGGCGACCAGGTATTTCTGCGAGTTTCACACGATGAAGGGTGTATTCAGGTTTGGGCAGAAGGGCAAATTAAGCCCGAAATTTGTTGATCCTTATGAGATTACGGAGCGGGTGGGCGCGGTTGCTTACAGGTTGAATTTACCTGCTGAGCTGGGTAAAGTGCATGATGTTTTTCATGTTTCACAGCTAAAGAAATACATGCACCACCCCTCCCATGTGTTAGAACCTGGGAGGTTGACTTTAGAACCGAATATGAGATCCGTGGAGACTCCTCAGAGAATCTTGGACAGTAAGACTAGGGACACTCGCCACAAGTCAGTGCGACTGGTGAAGGTTCTCTGGTCTAACCAGGATGTCGAAGAGGCCACATGGGAGTTAGAGGATAAGATGAGGGCGAAGTACCCTTCTTTGTTTACTGACTAGATCGTCTGTATAGGGTACGGGGCGTACCCTTTTTAAGGGGGGTAGAGCTTCCTCGCTTTTGAGTTAGGAAACGATCATGTTTGTCGTTTGTTTGGTTGTTTAAGGTGTGAATTTGTGTAAGTTGCTACACTTCGGTGTAAATTTGAGTTATGTATAATACTTATGTATTGTATTTGAGATTGACCTTTGAGTCTTGAGATGTGTGAATGTGAATATAAGATGTTGATAAGTGTCCAAATGAGCATGTTTTATAGGTGTATTTCATATATTATATTAGCACTTTTCTTGCTCATTTCTCCACTTCGGTTAGTTTACTCTAGTTTATGTTTTATTATTATCTCACAAATTTATTGGTTTAACATGAGCAAAACCAAGCTGGAAGTAAAGTAGACGAAGAGACGAACGCATAGACGCAAACGGCTCAGAAAACGGAGTCCAAACGAAGAATCTAGAGCGGGTAGAAGAAATAAGCCATGTCCGCTTGGTTAGAGGCGGACAAGACACAAGTGTGTCCGCTTGGTTAGAGGCGGACAAGACACAAGTGTGTCCGCTAGTTCTTAGGCGGACAAGGAAGACATGCTTCCGCTTGTTCTTAGGCGGACAAGGAACACATGCTTCCGCTAGTTCTTAGGCGGTCAAGACATAAGGCAACAGCCTGTTATGGGGCGGACACCAGCATTTGCAACCGCCTGTTATCAGGCGGACATGGAAGCGGACAGCAGCAGTTAGTCAGTCGCGCCAGTTTCTTCTTCGCGTCGACTTCGCCGTCGACTTTTTTCTGCCATATCCATCTACTTCGCCCGTCGACACCTTATTTTCCTGAACTCTGTCCCCTGCAATCAATGAAGCAATCAATCAATCTACCAGCTCTTTTCCACCGCCTCAATCCATTCCTCAAAACCTCACGCGCTCTGTCTTCTCTCTCTCTGCTGTTTCTTCCTTTCCCTATATAAACAGACATCCTCCACCCGAACCATCCATCAATCCATCCACTTCACCTCACGCCATCTCATTTCTCTCCTCCCGCCTTCTCCATTTTTATTTCACTTTCCACCATATTCACCTCTAGTCCTACTACTATACAAAATAGCAGAGCGAGCCGAGTGATTACAGATGATTTCTATTACTCTTGTCTCTGTTTTCTATTTAATATGTTAGGCTAGAATATTTATACTCTGGGAATGGTTATTATGTGTTTGTATTAATTATGCATTATTTTTACTGGTTTTAATTATATACAGTTTGTTACGTTTTAAAGGTTATCTCGCACCTTTTAATAAATGTCATGAGTTTATTAAATTGCTTTCCTAAGTCTATTTTGATAAGACCGGTGATAAATAGATAGGTTAATTAAGACGTAAAACTGGAGGAAACTTGTTATGATTTAATAAGTTAGTATTCAGTTGCAAATGTAATTCCTCAAATACTCCTCTGCCGTTTACAGGCATTTTGCTTGAGTTTTCAACGGACCTTGCATTACAGGTAAACGAGTTCTTTTGAGTCTATGACTTAGACCTTAAGAAAATAACAGGAACCTCGCCAAATTATTAAACCAGTAGAGATAGCTTAATTATGCAGATTATAATAACCTGACCCAGAGTTCCATTTAATTTATCTGTTAACTTAGTTTATTTTATCTTTTCTTTTTATTTATACAAGTCAATTAATCCCCCCTCTTGTGACACGCTTCTTAGGTACTATTATTTGTATATTAGTCCCACGGTTCGACATCCATCGCTTACATTTCACAATATACTACTGCGACCGGATTTGTTTGCAGCCCGACGTTTATTTTGAGTTTAATTTCTTTTCTTTTAATTTTACACCAGTTTAATCCACTCACGATATAACGTCTTGCAAAATGGCGCCGTTGCCGGGGACTAGTTTATTCTAGTCCTAAGCCCGGATTATTCACTTGTTATATTAGAATATTTTGTCTATATTATTTTTTGTTTGTTGTTTATATTAATTTTTTATCTAATATATTGTTTGTATTATTTTTATGTTGTTCTAACCTGTTTATTTCTAATCTGTTTTATTAGTTTCGTTTTGTATACAAAAAACACAAAAAAAAAAAAAAATCTGTACGTGGCAAATGGAAGAAGCGCTCGAATATTGGCAGGATTTATATTGCTCCATATGTGGGGGAGCTCATGATTATGAGGATTGTCTCATATTTCAAGAGCAACTCTGGTTAGAAGATCAACTAGACTACCTGGAGAGAATCGCTCAACAACAGCAGCAACCTAAGAGCAAAACAGTTCAAGAGGTAGAACACCCCACTACAGACGCCAATCATGGAGTTCCCTCCCTCTGAAATCAATTACCGCTATTTTCCCTCCTTCTCTGTAATATACCCAGACAATGAGGATACTTATATCCTCGAAAATGAAGAGAAGGAATTGCCATCACCTCCCGCCAATATATCCAAACAGAACGCCACTATCACCTTCGAAGAATTAACTTTCTCTGAAGATGATATCGATCAGCGTTCTTTCTACGAGCCTCACCTACAAGAGGGGGATGTTTACATCCTCCAATTTGAGGAAGAAAAATCATCACCACCGGGTCTTCTGATAGAACTACGTTCCCGGCAGTACCTCCTCAAACAGCAGATTTTGTGGAGTATTAATTTTCTTATTTTATATGCCGAGGTAACGTTTTGTTTGATCCAGGATAACGAAGCAGGCGTCTAGCTAAAGACATTAAAGAAGGGCAGCTTCCCGGGAGGCAACCCGGGTGTACTTTTATTTTATTTTGCTTTTATGCTCTTTTAATTTTCAGGTTCTCTTTAAATTTTATTTTTGCTAACTTTTAACCCCGTTTTTAGTATGGACGCTTCTAGGTCTTATGCAGGTGCACCTTCATATCTACACCGCAACCAAGCTACGCTACTTGAGGCTGAAGCTCAAGTGTGGGGGAACTCCTTTAACAACTAGCAAAAATAATATCAGGGGAGTACCAGTTTCTTTAATTATGCTTTTATTTAAATAAAAACTACAGAGGAGCGTTTATGTGCATAAATGTTTATTTGTGATCTTTGTGTTATCTTTATTTATCTACTTACCGAAAAGGTCTTCTGAAACCTTCCCTTGTTTTTCTGGTGAACAATGAGGACATTGTTCAATTTAAGTGTGGGGGAGTGTGCCCTTTTCGGTAACATTTTGTGCTTAAATGTTTAATCTCTCTCCTTATCATGCGTTTGTCCAATTCAAATATTATGGACCCTTTATATGTGGGTTGTTCTCTTTAAGAATAAATATGTTATGAATTGTAGGATAAATGGTACAAATTTTAAAATTTTGATTACTTTTGAGGAGCATTATATGCGGTGTGACCAAATAATCTGCAAATGGTTGGATTTTGTTGCTCGGTTTCTTTCTGTCTTCTCTCTTAGGGATTGCTAAGGGTGCTTCTCTGTTGAAAAAAAAGAAGAAGAAATAAAAAAAATAATAATAATAATAATAAGGGACTTGCGAGACACCATTGGTAACCAACAAAAGAGAGTTGAGTGTTCTTAAATACAAAAGCTTGATGCTTATCTATTATTTTCTCATCCCTTATGCAAAAGTGAAACAAATGCATGAATCTATTTTCCTTTTGTTTTCTCCTCAATGCCCATTCTTGAGAGAAGTTGGCCATGGTAAAAGTTCTCAAAATCACCTAAAAGAAACATTGAAGTACCTTGGATCATACCCCGAAACTCTATATTTTATTTTTACCCTGAGCACACCTATGCCACCAGCAGTTAATTTTTCACACTCCTCAATAAGTTTAAAAGATCATGTTTATCCTACCCTTCATAATAATATTTGTTAGTATTGAGCATTCCCTACTTACTTGGGTACGTGATTTTGCTTGAGGACAAGCAAAAATATAAGTGTGGGGGTGTGATAAGTGTCCAAATGAGCATGTTTTATAGGTGTATTTCATATATTATATTAGCACTTTTCTTGCTCATTTCTCCACTTCGGTAGTTTTCCTCTAGTTTATGTTTATTATATCTCACAAATTTATTGGTTTAACATGAGGAAAACCAAGCTGGAAGTAAAGTAGACGAAGAGACGAACGCATAGACGCAAACGGCTCAGAAAACGGAGTCCAAACGAAGAATCTAGAGCCGGTAGAAGAAATAAGCCATGTCCGCTTGGTTAGAGGCGGACAAGACACAAGTGTGTCCGCTTGGTTAGAGGCGGACAAGACACAAGTGTGTCCGCTAGTTCTTAGGCGGACAAGGAAGACATGCTTCCGCTTGTTCTTAGGCGGACTAGGAACACATGCTTCCGCTAGTTCTTAGGCGGTCAAGACATAAGGCAACCGCCTGTTATGGGGCGGACACCAGCATTTGCAACCGCCTGTTATCAGGCGGACATGGAAGCGGACAGCAGCAGTTAGTCAGTCGCGCCAGTTTCTTCTTCGCGTCGACTTCGCCGTCGACTTTTTTCTGCCATATCCATCTACTTCGCCCGTCGACACCTTATTTTCCTGAACTCTGTCCCCTGCAATCAATGAAGCAATCAATCAATCTGCAAGCTCTTTTCCACCGCCTCAATCCATTCCTCAAAACCTCACGCGTCTGTCTATCTTCTCTGCTGTTTCTTCCTTTCCCTATATAAACAAACATCCTCCACCCGAACCATCCATCAATCCATCCACTTCACCTCACGCCATCTCATTTCTCTCCTCCCGCCTTCTCCATTTTTATTTCACTTTCCACCATATTCACCTTAGTCCTACTTATACAAAATAGCAGAGCGAGCCGGAGTGATTACAGATGATTTCTATTACTCTTGTCTCTGTTTTCTATTTAATATGTTAGGCTAGAATATTTATACTCTGGGAATGGTTATTATGTGTTTGTATTAATTATGCATTATTTTTAGTGGTTTTAATTATATACAGTTTGTTACGTTTTAAAGGTTATCTCGCACCTTTTTAATAAATGTCATGAGTTTATTAAATTGCTTTCCTAAGTCTATTTTGATCAGACCGGTGATAAATAGATAGGTTAATTAAGACGTAAAACTGGAGGAAACTTGTTATGATTTAATAAGTTAGTATTCAGTTGCAAATGTAATTCCTCAAATACTCCTCTACCGTTTACAGGCATTTTGCTTGAGTTTTCAACGGACCTTGCATTATAGGTAAACGAGTTCTTTTGAGTCTATGACTTAGACCTTAAGAAAATAACAGGAACCTTGCCAAATTATTAAACCAGTAGAGATAGCTTAATTATGCAGATTATAATAACCTGACCCAGAGTTCCATTTTATTTATCTGTTAACTTAGTTTATTTTATCTTTTTTTTTATTTATATTACAAGTCAATTAATCCCCCCTCTTGTGACACGCTTAGGTACTATTATTTGTATATTAGTCCCACGGTTCGACATCCGGTCGCTTACATTTCACTATACTACTGCGACCGGGATTTGTTTGCAGCCCGACTTTTATTTTGAGTTTTAATTTCTTTTCTTTTAATTTTACACCAGTTTAACCACTGACGATATAACGTCTGCAAAATGGCGCCGTTGCCGGGGACTAGTTTATTCTAGTCCCTAAGCCCCGGATTATTCACTTGTTATATTAGAATATTTTGTCTATATTATTTTTTGTTTGTTGTTTATATTAATTATCTAATATATTTTGTTTGTATTATTTTTTATGTTTGTTTCTAACCTGTTTATTTCTAATCTGTTTTATTAGTTTCGTTTTGTATACAGAAAAACACACAAAACAAAAAAAAAAAATCTGTACGTGGCAAATGGAAGAAGCGCTAGAATATTGGCAGGATTTATATTGCTCCATATGTGGGGGAGCTCATGATTATGAGGATTGTCTCATATTTCAAGAGCAACTCTGGTTAGAAGATCAACCAGACTACCTGGAGAGAATCGCTCAACAACAGCAGCAACCTAAGAGCGAAACAGTTCAAGAGGTAGAACACCCCACTACAGACGAGCCAATCATGGAGTTCCCTCCCTCTGAAATCAATTACCGCTATTTTCCCTCCTTCTCTATAATATACCCAGACAATGAGGATACTTATATCCTCGAAAATGAAGAGAAGGAATTGCCATCACCTCCCGCCAATATATCCAAACAGAACGCCACTATCACCTTCGAAGAATTAACTTTCTCTGAAGATGATATCGATCAGCGTTCTTTCTACGAGCCTCACCTACAAGAGGGGGATGTTTACATCCTCCAATTTTAGGAAGAAAAATCATCACCACCGGGTCTTCTGATAGAACTACGTTCCCGGCAGTACCTCCTCAAACAGCAGATTTTGTGGAGTATTAATTTTCTTATTTTATATGCCGAGGTAACGTTTTGTTTTGATCCAGGATAACGAAGAGGCGTCTAGCTAAAGACGTTAAAGAAGGGCAGCTTCCCGGGAGGCAACCCGGGTGTACTTTTATTTTATTTTGCTTTTATGCTCTTTTTAATTTTCAGGTTCTCTTTAAATTTTATTTTTGCTAACTTTTAACCCCGTTTTTAGTATGGATTCTTAGTGTCTTATGCAGGTGCACCTTCATATCTACACCGCGACCAAGCTACGCTACTTGAGGCTGAAGCTCAAGTGTGGGGGAACTCCTTTAACAACTAGCAAAAATAATATCAGGGGAGTACCAGTTTCTTTAATTATGCTTTTATTTAAATAAAAACTGCACAGGAGCGTTTATGTGCTTACATGTTTATTTGTGATCTTTGTGTTATCTCTATTTTATCTACTTACCGAAAAGGTCTTCTGAAACCTTCCCTTGTTTTTCTGGTGAACAATGAGGACATTGTTCAATTTAAGTGTGGGGGAGTGTGCCCTTTTCGGTAACATTTTGTGCATAAATGTTTAATCTCTCTCCTTATCATGCGTTTGTCCAATTCAAATATTATGGACCCTTTATATGTGGGTTGTTCTCTTTAAGAATAAATATTGTTATGAATTGTAGGATAAATGGTACAAATTTTAAAATTTTGATTACTTTTGAGGAGCATTTTATATGCGGTGTGACCAAATAATCTGCAAATGGTTGGATTTTATTGCTCAGGGTTTCTTTCTGTCTTCTCTCTTAGGGATTGCTAAGGGGTGCTTCTCTGTTGAAAAAAAAAGAAGAAGAAATAAAAAAAAATAATAATAATAATAAGGGACTTGCGAGACACCATTGGTAACCAACAAAAGAGAGTTGAGTGTTCTTAAATACAAAAGCTTGATGCTTATCTATTATTTTCTCATCCCTTATGCAAAAGTGAAACAAATGCATGAATCTATTTTTCCTTTTGTTTTCTCCTCAATGCCCATTCTTGAGAGAAGTTGGCCATGGTAAAAGTTCTCAAAATCACCTAAAAGAAACATTGAAGTACCTTGGATCATACCCCGAAACTCTATATTTTATTTTTACCCTGAGCACACCTATGCCACCAGCAGTTAATTTTCACACTCCTCAATAAGTTTAAAAGATCATGTTTATCCTACCCTCCATAATAATATTTGTTAGTATTGAGCATTCTCTACTTACTTGGGTACGTGATTTTGCTTGAGGACAAGCAAAAAGATAAGTGTGGGGGTGTGATAAGTGTCCAAATGAGCATGTTTTATAGGTGTATTTCATATATTATATTAGCACTTTTCTTGCTCATTTCTCCACTTCGGTTAGTTTTCCTCTAGTTTATATTTTATTATTATCTCACAAATTTATTGGTTTAACATGAGGAAAACCAAGCTGGAAGTAAAGTAGATGAAGAGACGAACGCATAGACGCAAACGGCTCAGAAAACGGAGTCCAAACGAAGAATCTAGAGCCGGTAGAAGAAATAAGCCATGTCCGCTTGGTTAGAGGCAGACAAGACACAAGTGTGTCCGCTTGGTTAGAGGCGGACAAGACACAAGTGTGTCCGCTAGTTCTTAGGCGGACAAGGAAGACATGCTTCCGCTTGTTCTTAGGCGGACAAGGAACACATGCTTCCGCTAGTTCTTAGGCGGTCAAGACATAAGGCAACCGCCTGTTATGGGGTGGACACCAGCATTTGCAACCGCCTGTTATCAGGCGGACATGGAAGCGGACAGCAGCAGTTAGTCAGTCGCGCCAGTTTCTTCTCGCGTCGACTTCGCCGTCGACTTGTTTCTGCCATATCCATCTACTTCGCTCGTCGACACCTTATTTTCCTGAACTCTGTCCCCTGCAATCAATGAAGCAATCAATCAATCTGCCAGCTCTTTTCCACCGCCTCAACCATTCCTCAAAACCTCACGTGTCTGTCTATCTTCTCTGCTGTTTCTTCCTTTCCCCATATAAACAAACATCCTCCACCCGAACCATCCATCAATCCATCCACTTCACCTCACGCCATCTCATTTCTCTCCTCCCGCCTTCTCCATTTTTATTTCACTTTCCACCATATTCACCTCTAGTCCTACTTATACAAAATAGCAGAGCGAGCCGGAGTGATTACAGATGATTTCTATTACTCTTGTCTCTGTTTTCTATTTAATATGTTAGGCTAGAATATTTATACTCTGGGAATGGTTATTATGTGTTTGTATTAATTATGCATTATTTTTACTGGTTTTAATTATATAGAGTTTGTTACATTTTAAAGGTTATCTCGCACCTTTTTAATAAATGTCATGAGTTTATTAAATTGCTTTCCTAAGTCTATTTTGATCAGACCGGTGATAAATAGATAGGTTAATTAAGACGTAAAACTGGAGGAAACTTGTTATGATTTAATAAGTTAGTATTCATTGCAAATGTAATTCCTCAAATACTTCTCTGCCGTTTACAGGCATTTTGCTTGAGTTTTCAACGGACCTTGCATTACAGGTAAACGAGTTCTTTTGAGTCTATGACTTAGACCTTAAGAAAATAACAGGAACCTTGCCAAATTATTAAACCAGTAGAGATAGCTTAATTATGCAGATTATAATAACCTGACCCAGAGTTCCATTTAATTTATCTGTTAACTTAGTTTATTTTATCTTTTCTTTTTATTTATATTACAAGTCAATTAATCCCCCCTCTTGTGACACGCTTAGGTACTATTATATGTATATTAGTCCCACGGTTCGACATCCAGTCGCTTACATTTCACTATACTACTGCGACCGGGATTTGTTTGCAGCCCGACGTTTATTTTGAGTTTTAATTTCTTTTCTTTTAATTTTACACCAGTTTAACCACTCACGATATAACGTCTGCAGATGTGGTATTAAGAAGAGAATTGTGTACCGTGAATGGTTAAGCACATGTGTGAACTTTGAGGACAAAGTTCTTTTAAGGGGGGTAGATTGAAATACCCCAAACTTAGATATGGTGTTTAAATGATAAACTAAGATATAAGGAGGCTAAATAATGCCTTAGAAACATTAAGAAACATTTCTAATCAAAGAAAATATAAGGAAACACCAAAAGAGCAGTTTTAGCAAAAACGTGCTCTAAACTTGGAGAGACTTGGGAGAGTACCCAAATATTGTTCTAAGACCTTAGTAATATCCTAATGGTCATTTTAAATCAATTACCAAAGAAAACCAGGCTTGAAAACAAGTTAAAACACAAAATGTGCTTTAAGGAGTCTTAAAGCACGTTTTTGAAAAATTGTCTTGTAAATGAGTTTTGAATGGCTAAATGTCCATCATTACTATTTAATTAACATGTGTACTATATAGTATCACATTTGGAAGTCTATATCAATGGGAAATCAAAAATTTCACAACAATGTGCCTTGTTTTGTGAATAGTGAATTAATTAAGCTAGTTTATAACATAAGTCTATATAAGTGAGACATTTGGTCAACAAAGACTTAAGTACCCTCATTATTAAAAAGGGGGCTGGTTTCTTGTAAGGTGAGTCACCACCTTCATGACTCATTAAGAAAATAAAGTTTTGTAAAGCAAAGGTACTATTCACCTTTTACATAAATATCACACTTTAGTGATTCTCTCTCCTCACTTCTTCATTCTCCTTTGCTTCTCACGATTTCTTGCTCTCTCTCCCTTCTCCATTAACGTGAAGAGCAACTCCATGCTAGCTCCATCTAGCCTTGCACACAACTCACTCATTTTAGCTCCAAAACCAAAACAAATTACATATTCTCCTTAGTTAGCTCAAGCTCTCTCTTTCTATCTTTTCAAAACTTCAAGAGCTTCATTTTGGTGGCAAGTCAAACCACCATTAGAGGAGGAAATTCAAGTTTGGAGACTCCATTGGCTTCTCCATTCTCTTAAGGTAAAGAAAGTGTAAGAAAATCTAGGTTCCCACCATTTTCTTCCTTGTCTGAAAATTTACACTCATGGGACTCCATGTTTATGCCTTGTTCTAGCTTGTTTTCTACTCTTCAAAGGATTGAGGAGGTCCTTCTTGCTTCATATCCAAGCTTGTCTTGAGAAACCAAGGTAAAACAATCACATTAATACCTTAAAGCATATTTTTAACCTAGGGTTTGTTCCTTAGGGTTAATGTGTTATCTAGTACTCATTGGAGTCATTGGATATTGGTTAGAACATTGGCAAGGAGATACACATTGGTGACCGAGATTGAACAAAGAAAAACCTAAGGAAGAAAGCTTTTTAAGCTTGTAAAAGAACAAGGTAAATTACTTACCTTAAGGTGTTTTATTGTTTAAGGGAATGGGATTTAGATATGTGATGAGTTTAGTGTAGAGTTTACATTAGAAAAGGGTTATATAAAACCTAGGAGAAACAATGAGCATATTTGTGAACTTGTGACTAAAGAGCAATTGAGAAGAAGAGATAGTTAAAACAATGTTGAGGTGAATTACAAGAAGCATTTTATTTCAATGGGAGCCTTGTTGTGTGTATTCGCAGGTTGAAGCATATATATGTGGAAATTCAGTGGTTAAGATTATTGTCATTTAAGGGCCTAAGTGCCAAGCATTTTAAGTTTAAGCACTATATGATGATGTGGTGTAAATTGGGTGTTAAGGTGTTGTGATGAGAAATTGAGTGATGTTGATTGTTAGATGGAGAAAAACCAAGTGTTAGGATGTACTATGTACTAGAGAACCCATGGCAAAATCTAAAGGAGAACTTAGGTGTTTAAGATATTCTAAGGGAATTGAATGACTAAGAAGTACTAGGATGTTCTAGAGGTTGTCTTGATGAAAAAGGGTGAGATTAAGGTGTTTTAATGACTTATAATGACTTAGGTACCACCATGAAGGATTTAGGAATCAAGAGAATGTATTTGAGTATCTAGGACTTAGGCAAATGTTGGTAAACAACTAGGAGGGAAACAATGTGTTGATGGATGGAAGTTTAAGTTGTGAAGGAACTTTAAGTAAATGCATAAGAGAGTTTTAGATAGTAAAAGATGCTTAGGAGATGATGTTATAGTGGTGAGGAAAACATTTGGCATAGTGGTTACATTAGGTATGAACCACCACCTAGAAACCTAGAGGAAGCATTACAAGTGTTAGCATTATTACAAGGAAAAATGTATAATGATTAAGGTGAATCTTGGTGAATGATTTAAGGTGTTTGGAGGATGCTCTAAGGTGGGTTTAAGGGTCTAAATGATGTTAGAACACATTGGATGGCTTGAGGAAAGGTTTAGTGAAGATTTGGCAAAGTTTGGGCATGTTTTGGTGGCGTCCGACCCAGGGGTCCGACCCATGTTTGGGTCGGACGGCCTCTGTTTAACGCCAGGGAAAGGTTCTGGAATGGTCCGACCCAGAGGACTTGGGTCGGACATGGGTCGGACGGGTGAGTTTTAGAAGATGGAAAGTTTCTGGAATGGTCCAACCCAGTTGGTTGGGTCGGACGTGGGTCGGACATGTAGAGTTTTTCAAACCCGAAAGTTACTGGAATGGTCCGACCCAGAGGGTGGGTCGGACGGTGGGTCGGATGACCCTTAACACTTAAAAAAAAAGAAAGAAATTTTGAATTCTAAGAATGATAATTGGTAATAAGGTATACCTTTGGTGGGAGGTAATGATTAGGACCCTAAGAACTTAAGGGATTAAATTAAGTTAAGATTAAGTATAAGTTTTAATGTTTAAAGTTAAGTTTGTGAGGTTAAGTGGTAAGGACTTAAGAAGGTATTCAAGGGGATCTTTAGGAATTAAGTGAGTTAAGTAAGGTGCAAATAACTAATGACCTAAAAATGAATGAATGTTTTAGGTTTGTGAATTGGGACCCGAAGAAGGTTAAACAAACAACGATCGTCGGTGAACGGTACAATCCTTCCTGTGACCTGCTTGCTAACGAGGTGTCCCTCGGCTTGTGTGCTATCTGTTTAATTGCTATGACTAAAACAAGATAAAGCATGCAACCGGTTATTTTTATTCTCGTTGTGTTTGTGTTATCTTTACACTAACCCGCGAGACTTGAGATGGTTACTAACAAAGTTTAGTACTTACTGAGTTAAGAATAAGAGTTAAGTTTGGTGGTTGTTGGTTAATGCCCGTTAAGGCTTAGCTAGCACATGATGATTAAGATTTCTACTAACTGGAACTTGAGTGAGGAAACCCGGGACCGATCTCCGGTCATGCATGCTAAGGAAAAAGGGGGACGGTATCTGAATCAGATCCGCCTTCGCTTAAGGACTTGTCTTCGGACTTGTAGCCTAGGGCCGGTTGCCGGCTCAGCTACGCTGGACTCCCGTCCAGAGTAGGTGGCATTAAGATGGTGCGGTGGGATCACCTAAATCCCAGGTTCGAATTAAGCTACAACCAATCCCTTCCAGGAAAGGTTTGTATATTAAGATTAAGATTAAGATTAAGGTAAGGTAAGGAACTGAGATTAAGGAAATGAGGACTAAGGAGGGGGTTACTAACCCACTTGATAAGGGAACGCTTGAGTCGTTCATTGTTTGTGAACTATATTGTTCATCTGTGGTTATTGTTATTGCACTTCATGTTATGCTTGTGTATGTAATCAATCTCCATGCTATCGACAATTAGTCATCGTAGCCCCGTTAGCTTGGGGGCCATGAGAGGGTGTACTAGCATTCGTGCTGACCCCCTCGGGGGCTATTTTTACACTTGCAGGTAAGAGATCCATGAGGACGCACTACGAGAGTAGGAGCGGTTAGACTTAGGGTGGGATGTTTATTTTGAGTTCGGGTTGCGCCTGTGCACCCGACTGTTTATATTTAAACTGAAGTAAGGTTGCGATCATGTGTAAGATATTTGTACTCGGTTGGTTGTGGTATTGTGGATGGTGATGTTTTGAGTTGGATAAGTATTATGGATAAGTATTGTAAATGTTATGACCGGTATATTCTAACGATCAGACCGTGGCAAGGTCCAGGTGTTATTTATTTCCGCTGCGACGTATTCGATTAAGTGTTCAGTTTTGCGATAACCACGAATGGCTTTGGATGGGGTGTTACAAAAAGTGGTATCAGAGCGTAGTTACGCTCTGATCAAGAAATACCGGACATGAGTAACCACCGAGTTAGGATATAAGTTAAGGAATAAGTGTTGGGTTAAGGGTGTGAGAAGTTAGAGTGAGTAGAGTCAGATGACCACTAATAAGTGTGGATCGTCTCTATCGTCTACGGATGTTATAAATTTGTTAACCGAAACAGTGGTGAATACAAATCTAATGTGAGTTATGCTTGTTCAGATGGCAGGACGTCCTAGGGGAAGCCGAGGTCGCGGCCAGGGTGAGGATACTTCAGGGATACCTGGAGGGCAGACGATCGCAGAGATCGTAGCTGCCGCATTAGGGCATATGGGCTAACAGCCTGGTGTGGGTGCACCACCTCCACCGCCACAACCTAGGGAACCGAACTGGGTGAAGAGTCTTGCAGATCTTCGACCCGCGCACTTTAAGGGGGAGACCGATCCCGCCAAGCTTGAGGCGTACATCTCCGAGCTGGAGACCGCCTTCGAGACCCTTGATGTCCCTGCTGGGATCAAGGTGCGCCTGGCTGCTTTCTACCTGAAGGGGGCGGCAGGCGATTGGTGGAAGCTGGTGAGGGCCGAGCATGTGGCCAATCCAGAGTTCGGCTGGGAGCAGTACACCGCCTTGCTACGAGCAAAGTACTACCCCGCCCATGTCCAGACGAAGAAGCGCTTGCAGTTGGATGCACTTAGGCAGACGGACAAGATGACAGTGGACGAGTATTACTCAGAGTTCACTGCCTTGCTCCGTCTTCTGCCAGGTCTTGGATATTCTGACCAGATCCTGGTGGACCGCTTCTATGGCGGGCTTAGCCATCGACTCCACTACGGCATGGGGCCGACGAGTTACACTACCTTGCAGGTAATAAGAATGATTGAGATTTGAGTAAGTAATGAGTAAGATTTAGATTATGAGAAATAAGAGTGACTAATACTATGGAAAAGCAGGAGTGCTATCATGCCGCTGCTAAGGTGGAGATAACCGTCCAGCTGAGGGACGAGGAGAACGCTAAGAGAAAGAATGCTGGTAAGAGCTCAGAAAGTCAGGGGCAAGGAGGGTACAAGAAACAAAAGGTCCAGCCTCAGGCCCAGAAAAACCAGAACCCAAAGGGGAAGAAGGAAAAGGAGAAGGCTCCGGAAGAGCCACTGAAGTTGACGTATGCTTATGCAGCTACACCCCTGCGCTCTAGGGCACCAAAGGGTAAGGAATTGATATTGAATAAGTTAAGAAACAAATTAGTAACCATTTGAGATATAAGAATTGACATTATGAATCATCAGGATCTGAGACTGAGAAGGGAGGCGGTGGTGGCTACCAGCGACGCTTCATTTGTAGGTGGTGTCACAAGGACCACCCCGGGCTCGATTGTAAAGGGAATAAGGTGGAGTGCAACTTTTTTGGAGTTTATGGACACCGGGCGTATGAGTGTTACCGGAACCCTGCTAGCAGAGCCTATAGGCCCGATACCAGGGGCAAGGGCGAGACCGATCAGGGAGCTGGATCTGACGGTCAGAGGAAGGTGCAGCAGCCAGCGGACAAGAACCCACGGGTGACCCAAAAGACGGGACCCACTTTGCACATGGTGGACCGGGACGATGAGCCTGAACCCTCATCGAGGCCAGGTACCGCTATAACCATTTAGTAATAAAAACTACCTGCTTACCGCATTATCATGCATGTTTGGTGAATAAATGAGTTAAGTAAGAATAAGATGAGATTAGAACTTAAGTAAGATATAACCAACTACTACTTTAGGAAGATTCAACATCTGCTACCCAATACCATCTACACCTAACCCGGAGCACACCGACATCGAAACCACAGATTTTCCGACCGAACAATGTCAGGTTATCCGCCCAGGTATGATTTTATTAAGGGGATACCTGACACCCGAAGCACAAATAGCCATCATCAGAAGATGCAATCAACTAGGAATGGGACCGGTAGGTTTTTACACACCGGAGTACGCAGGGGGAGCAAGGATGAGATTAAAAATGATGAGCTTGGGCAAGGATTGGAATCCGTATGCCAAGAATTACCAAACCATGAGGGAGCAAGATGGAGTCTCACCACCAGGAATACCCGAAGAGTTCCATCCAGTTATTACACAAGTCGTGGAAATCGCTCAGCAGTTGGAAGCTGAACCGATTCCAGACATCCAGGCAGACATTTGCATTGTAAACTTCTACGAGAAGGATAGGAAACTGGGACTACACCAGGATAAGAACGAGACAACGTAGTCTCTCGAAAGAGGGATACCCGTAGTGTCTTGGTCCATTGGGGATGATGCAGAGTTTTTATACGGCGAGCAGAAGCGTGCGGACCGTGCAGATAAGTTGGTACTTAAGTCATGTGATGTATTAATTTTGGGAGGAGAATCAAGGATGTTATACCATGGGGTTAAGAGAATCAAGCTGAATACAACACCATCAGCAGTAATCAATGCGACGCATATGAGACCAGGGAGATTAAACCTAACCTTTAGACAATATTAGCCATGTAATGTTAGAATGAGATGAGGAATGAGATGTAAGATTGAAGCACATGTTGTAAACAGGATGGTCATGAATAAAATAACAGTGTTGTTCATATAAATTGTTACGACTCTTGTTATACCATCAATACTCATGAAGCTTGTGAACACAATTAGGTTATGGACTCGGTACGGAAGGTGCGTTAAGCATACTTACAGAGGCACAGGCCGACGCTAGCGGTACTATCCTCACCGGCACCTTTTCGATTAATGGGATTGAGGCATCAGTTCTCTTCGACTCAGGGGCCTCGCATACCTTTGTCTCGGCACTATTCGCGAGCAGGTTGGGGCTAGACGCTGATGAGCTACCCGACTTCACGGTTACGCTCCCGTCTAAGGAGAAGGTTCGTGGCACTCGTTACTACTGAGGAGCCACTGTCAGAATTAAGGGAGAAGACTTTCCAGTCAGTTTCATTGAGTTCAGTAAGCTAGGATTTGATGTTATCTTCGGGATGAACTGGTTGGAGCGGCACAAGGGACGTATCCTCTGCACCGAGCATAGATTGCTGCTCAGGATTGCGTCTGGGGTAACAATATCATACCGCCAGAGGCCCAGAGAGCCTTCGACTAAGATCATCACCGCCATTGCGATGTATAAAGAATTGAGGAGAAAGGAAGAAGTATACCTCTGCTATGTATAGGACATAGAGAGAGACCCTGAGTTCGACCCCGACTTACCGGTAGTGTCGGAGTTCCCCGACTTATTTCCATGGGAACTGCCCGGCATGCCACCCACTCGGGAGGTAGAGTTCACCATTGAGCTGCTACCTGGTACCGGATCGATAGCCAAGGCACCATATCGTATGGCTCCGGCAGAAATGACTGAGTTAAAAGAACAATTGAAAGATTTGTTGGATAAGGGATTCATTAGACCAAGTGTGTCACCATGGGGAGCACCAGTCCTCTTCGTGAAGAAGAAGGATGGTAGTCTCCGCCTCTGCATCGACTACAGAGAGAGGAATGCAGCAGCAGTGACAGTGAAGAATAAGTACCCACTACCCCGCATTGACGATCTGTTCGATCAGTTGAAGGGAGCATCTGTGTTTTCCAAGATTGATCTCAGATCGGGGTATCATCAGATAGCCATTAAGGAGGGAGACATTGAGAAAACGGCATTCCGGACACGATACGGCCACTACGAGTTTACTGTGATGCCGTTCGGTTTGTCGAACGCACCGGCGAAGTTTATGGATCTGATGAACCGCTTGTTTGGGAGCAGCTGGACAAGTCGGTTGTGGTTTTTATTGACGACATTTGATATATTCGAAGTCTAAGGAGGAACATGAGGAACATCTGAGGAGGGTATTGGAAATACTGAGGGAGAACCAGCTATATGCTAAGTTCTCCAAGTGTGAGTTTGGCTTGACCAGGTCTCTTTCCTAGGTCATGTCATCTCAGATGCTGGGATCGCAGTGGATCCAGCAAAGATTGATGCCGTACGTACTTGGCCAAGGCCGAAGATGTTACCGACATCCGGAGCTTTCTCGGTCTGGCAGGTTACTATAGGAGGTTTGTTAGAGATTTCAGCAAGGTCGCGAAACCGATGACCAGTCTGATGAAGAAGGACGCACCATTCTTGTGGACAGTTGACTGTGAGAGATCATTTCAGCGCTGAAGGACTCACTGACCACTGACCGGTTCTGACCATTCCAAACGGTACAGAGGGCTTTGAGGTTTATTGTGATGCATCCGGCAGAGGGCTGGGTTGCGTGCTATGCAACATTGCAAGGTGGTGGCATGCCTCACGCCAGTTGAAGAAACATGAGGAGAACTACCCCACACATGATTTAGAGCTAGGAGCTGTAGTCTTCGCTTTGAAGATATGGCGCCACTACTTATATGGGGTTAGTGTCACGATCTACACCGATCACAAGAGTTTGAAATACATATTCACTCAGAAGGAGTTAAATCTTCGACAGAGGAGATGGTTAGAGTTTCTGAAAGACTATCACATTGACCTCCAGTCAAAGAGGGGAAGGACATGTTGTAGCAGATGCCCTGAGCCGTCGAGCACACTCACTCCATTCGCTATTTTCTTTCTCCAGCTTGGTTGATGAGGTGCGAGAGGCTCAGAGGACAGATGAGTACATGAGAGAGGTCAGACAGAAGCTTACAGATGGTACCTTTGAGAGTCAGAAATACGACTTCAGACTTCATGATGATGATCTGATCTGACTTAAGGGCCGGTTATGCATACCACGAGGCAACACGGATCTGAAAGACCGTATACTTAGAGAATCACACTGTTCTTCAGTTTCCATCATCGGGAGCCTCTAAAATGTATAAAGACATGAAGAGATACTTCTGGTGGTCGGGGATGAAGACAGATGTTACCGAGTTCGTGTTGAGGTGTTCAATGCCAGAAGGTGAAATTCGAGCACCGACGACCGGGCGGAATGGTACAGTCGATGCCAGTTCGGAGTGGAAGTTCCATGATATCCATGGACGTTAGTTGGGCTTCACCTGCTAGGGGAGATCTCACATGATATGGGTGGTGGTGGATCGCCTTACCAAAAGTAGCCCGATTCATACCGATGAAGGATACTGGGCAGGTGACCAAATTAGCTGAGTTATTTGAGAAAGAAATCATGAGACATCACGGCATACAAGACCATAGTGTAGATAGAGATACCAGATTCCTTTCGAGGTACTGGGAGCTACCAGAGAAGCGTTGGGTACAGAACTCAAGCTGAGTACCGCGTTCCATCCTCAGACAGATGGTCAGATTGAGCGTACTATTCAGACACTCGAGGACATGCTGAGAGCATTGGCTTAGACTTCCAGGGCAGTTGGATTAACAGATTGCATCTGATCGAGTTTTCATACAACAACAGCTATCACGCTTCGATCAAGATGGCACCTTTTCAAGCGTTGTACGGTAGACCATGTCGTACACCGCTCTGCTGGGATGAGTCGAGTGAGACGGTCATTATAGGACCAGAGTATTTAGAACAAGTTAAGGCTGAAGTTCAGCAAATCAGGGAGAATATGAAAGCTACTCAAGATAGGCAGAAGTCGTATGCTGATGTTCGACGACGGGACCTGGAGTTCGCAGTGGGTGACCAGGTATTTCTACGAGTTTCACCGATGAAGGGTGTATTCAGGTTTGGGCAGAAGGGCAAATTAAGCCCGAAGTTTGTTGGTCCTTATAAGATTACGGAGCGGGTGGGCCCGGTTGCTTACATGTTGAATTTACCTGCTGAGCTGGGTAAAGTGCATGATGTTTTTCATGTTTCACAGCTAAAGAAATACATGCACCACCCCTCCCATGTGTTAGAACCTGAGAGGTTGACTTTAGAACCGAATATGAGTTCCGTGGAGACTCCTCAGAGAATCTTGGACAGTAAGACTAGGGACACTCGCCACAAGTCAGTGCGACTGGTGAAGGTTCTCTGGTCTAACCAGGATGTCAAAGAGGCCACGTGGGAGTTAGAGGATAAGATGAGGGCGAAGTACCCTTCTTTGTTTACTGACTAGATCGTCTGTATAGGGTACGGGGCGTACCCCTTTTTAAGGGGGGTAGAGCTTCCTCGCTTTTGAGTTAGGAAACGATCATGTTTGTCGTTTGTTTGGTTGTTTAAGGTGTGAATTTGTGTAAGTTGCTAAACTTCGGTGTAAGTTTGAGTTATGTATAATACTTATGTATTGTATTTGAGATTGACCTTTGAGTCTTGAGATGTGTGAATATGAATATAAGATGTGGTATTAAGATTAAGAGAATTGTGTACCGTGAATGGTTAAGCACATGTGTGAACTTTGAGGACAAAGTTCTTTTAAGGGGGGTAGATTGAAATACCCCAAACTTTGATATGGTGTTTAAATGATAAACTAAGATATAAGGAGGCTAAATAATGCCTTAGAAACATTAAGAAACATTTCTAATCAAAGAAAATATAAGGAAACACCAAAAGAGCAGTTTTAGCAAAAACGTGCTCTAAACTTGGAGAGACTTGGGAGAGTACCCAAATATTGTTCTAAGACCTTAGTAATATCCTAATGGTCATGTTAAATCAATTACCAAAGAAAACCAGGCTTGAAAACAAGTTAAAACATAAAATGTGCTTTAAGGAGTTTTCAAGCACGTTTTTGAAAAATTGTCTTGTAAATGAGTTTTGAATGGCTAAATGTCCATCATTACTCTTTAATTAACATGTGTACTATATAGTATCACATTTGGAAGTTTATATCAATGGGAAATCAAAAATTTCACAACAATGTGCCTTGTTTTGTGAATAGTGAATTAATTAAGCTAGTTTATAACATAAGTCTATATAAGTGAGACATTTGGTCAACAAAGACTTAAGTACCCTCATTATTAAAAAGGGGGCTGGTTTCTTGTAAGGTGAGTCACCACCTTCATGACTCATTAAGCAAATAAAGTTTTGTAAAGCAAAGGTACTATTCACCTTTTACAAAAATATCACACTTTAGTGATTCTCTCTCCTCACTTCTTCATTCTCCTTTGCTTCTCATGATTTCTTGCTCTCTCTCCCTTCTCCATTAACGTGAAGAGCTACTCCATGCTAGCTCCATCTAGCCTTGCACACAACTCACTCATTTTAGCTCCAAAACCAAAACAAATTACATATTCTCCTTAGTTAGCTCAAGCTCTCTCTTTCTATCTTTTCAAAACTTCAAGAGCTTCATTTTGGTGGCAAGTCAAACCACCATTAGAGGAGGAAATTCAAGTTTGGAGACTCCATTGGCTTCTCCATTCTCTTAAGGTAAAGAAAGTGTAAGAAAATCTAGGTTCCCACCATTTTCTTCCTTGTCCCAAAATTTACACTCATGGGACTCCATGTTTATGCCTTGTTCTAGCTTGTTTTCTACTCTTCAAAGGATTGAGGAGGTCCTTCTTGCTTCATATCCAAGCTTGTCTTTAGAAACCAAGGTAAAACAATCACATTAATACCTTAAAGCATATTTTTAACCTAGGGTTTGTTCCTTAGGGTTAATGTGTTATCTAGTACTCATTGGAGTCATTGGATATTGGTTAGAACATTGGCAAGGAGATACACATTGGTGACCGAGATTGAACAAAGAAAAACCTAAGGAAGAAAGCTTTTTAAGCTTGTAAAAGAACAAGGTAAATTACTTACCTTAAGGTGTTTTATTGTTTAAGGGAATGGGATTTAGATATGTGATGAGTTTAGTGTAGAGTTTACATTAGAAAAGGGTTATATAAAACCTAGAGAAACAATGAGCATATTTGTGAACTTGTGACTAAAGAGCAAATGAGAAGAAGAGATAGTTAAAACAATGTTGAGGTGAATTACAGAAGCATTTTTTCAATGGGAGCCTATTTTGTGTATTCGCAGGCTGAAGGCATTATATGAGAAATTGAAAGTGATGTTGATTGTTGGATGGAGAAAAACCAAGTGTTAGGATGTACTATGTACTAGAGAACCAATGGCAAAATCTAAAGGAGAACTTAGGTGTTTAAGATATTATAAGGGAATTGAATGACTAAGAAGTACTAGGATGTTCTAGAGGTTGTCTTGATGAAAAAGGGTGAGATTAAGGTGTTTTAATGACTTATAATGACTTAGGTACCACCATGAAGGATTTAGGAATCAAGAGAATGTATTTGAGTATCTAGGACTTAGGCAAATGTTGGTAAACAACTAGGAGGGAAACAATGTGTTGATGGATGGAAGTTTAAGTTGTGAAGGAACTTTAAGTAAATGCATAAGAGAGTTTTAGATAGTAAAAGATGCTTAGGAGATGATGTTATAGTGGTGAGGAAAACATTTGGCATAGTGGTTACATTAGGTATGAACCACCACCTAGAAACCTAGAGGAAGCATTACAAGTGTTAGCATTATTACAAGGAAAAATGTATAATGATTAAGGTGAATCTTGGTGAATGATTTAAGGTGTTTGGAGGATGCTCTAAGGTGGGTTTAAGGGTCTAAATGATGTTAGAACACATTGGATGGCTTGAGGAAAGGTTTAGTGAAGATTTGGCAAAGTTTGGGCATGTTTTGGTGGCGTCCGACCCAAGTTTGGGTCGGACGGCCTCTGTTTAACGCCAGGGAAAGGTTCTGGAATGGTCCGACCCAGAGGACTTGGGTCGGACATGGGTCGGGTGGGTGAGTTTTAGAAGACGGAAAGTTTCTGGAATGGTCCGACCCAGTTGGTTGGGTCGGACGTGGGTCGGACATGTAGAGTTTTTCAAACCCGAAAGTTACTGGAATGGTCCGACCCAGAGGGTGGGTCGGACGGTGGGTCGGATGACCCTTAACACTTAAAGAAAAAAAGAAAAAGAAATTTTGAATTCTAAGAATGATAATTGGTAATAAGGTATACCTTTGGTAGGGAGGTAATGATTAGGACCCTAAGAACTTAAGGGATTAAATTAAGTTAAGATTAAGTATAAGTTTTAATGTTTAAAGTTAAGTTTGTGAGGTTAAGTGGTAAGGACTTAAGAAGGTATTCAAGGGGATCTTTAGGAATTAAGTGAGTTAAGTAAGGTGCAAATAACTAATGACCTAAAAATGAATGAATGTTTTAGGTTTGTGAATTGGGACCCGAAGAAGGTTAAACAAACAACTATCGTCGGTGAACGGTACAATCCTTCCTGTGACCTGCTTGCTAACGAGGTGTCCCTCGGCTTGTGTGCTATCTGTTTAATTGCTATGACTAAAACAAGATAAAGCATGCAGCCGGTTATTTTCATTCTCATTGTGTTTGTGTTATCTTTACACTAACCCGCGAGACTTGAGATGGTTACTAAACAAGTTTAGTACTTACTGAGTTAAGAATAAGAGTTATGTTTGGTGGTTGTTGGTTAATGCCCGTTAAGGCTTAGCTAGCACATGATGATTAAGATTTCTACTAACTGGAACTTGAGTGAGGAAACCCGGGACCGATCTCCGGTCATGCATGCTAAGGAAAAAGGGGGACGGTATCTGAATCAGATCCGCCCTCCGCTTAAGGACTTGTCTTCGGACTTGTAGCCTAGGGCCGGTTGCCGGCTCAGCTACGCTGGACTCCCGTCCAGAGTAGGTGGCATTAAGATGGTGCGGTGGGATCACCTAAATCCCAGGTTCGAATTAAGCTACAACCAATCCCTTCCAGGAAAGGTTTGTATATTAAGATTAAGATTAAGATTAAGGTAAGGTAAGGAACTGAGATTAAGGAAATGAGGACTAAGGAGGGGGTTACTAACCCACTTGATAAGGGAACGCTTGAGTCGTTCATTGTTTGTGAACTATATATGTTCATCTGTGGTTATTGTTATTGCACTTCATGTTATGCTTGTGTATGTAATCAATTTCCATGCTATCGACAATTAGTCGTCGTAGCCCCGTTAGCTTGGCGGCCATGAGAGGGTGTACCACCATTCGTGCTGACCCCCTCGGGGGCTATTTTTACACTTGCAGGTAAGAGACCCATGAGGACGCACTACGAGAGTAGGAGCGGTTAGACTTAGGGTGGGATGTTTATTTTGAGTTCGGGTTGCGCCTGTGCACCCGACTGTTTATATTTAAACTGAAGTAAGGTTGCGATCATGTGTAAGATATTTGTACTCGGTTGGTTGTGGTATTGTGGATGGTGATGTTTTGAGTTGGATAAGTATTATGGATAAGTATTGTAAATGTTAAGACCGGTATATTCTAACGATCAGACCGTGGCAAGGTCCAGGTGTTATTTATTTCCGCTGCGACGTATTCGATTAAGTGTTCAGTTTTGCGATAACCACGAATGGCTTTGGATGGGGTGTTACACGAGGAAATTCCTGAAATTTGATAACGCACACTAGTATTAACATATCTACATATATAGTCTTAATACCCATGAAAAGCTCAAACCAAACATGGCCTAAGGTGGTGGCCAAAAATATCAAGGAAAGGAGAGAAAATATCTCGGTTACAATTCACCACTATTTACATCTCCTTACTATTTGCAATGATGATCAAGGCAACTTGCCCCCTCCTTATCCATTCAAAGGCGGTTATGTATGGATGGTTAGGATTGGTTTTTGACACTTGACGCAAATCAATGGCTATGGACAATTCTAGAAGTAATGATTATAAGTTAAAGGATAAGGATGAAATTTAGTATAAAAAGGGGGGGTGGAGGTCGGCCATGGTAGGTGAGCAAGGTGGCCATTCTTCTTCAAGGAAAAAGGCAAGTTTAAGGAGTGGAAGCCAAACTCCAAGGTGGGCGACTTGGTTGGTGAGTATTTTGAGTTCAAGCAACCTATAATCAAGGTAGAAAAGCTCCAAAATGGCTAGGAGAGGACAGGTAACATCTATGCACATCATTTTCACCTTTAAAGCTTATTTTCCTTCTTAATTTATTCTATTTGATTACCTACGAATCCTATGTCCTATTTTCTTAAAAGTTTTACAGTAATCTAGGGATGAATAGTTAGTGATTATCCTAGAAAATCAAGTCGAAATAAGGTTGGGAAGTAGGAAAACTCTAAAGAACTTTGAAAATGGAGAAAAATGTGCTTTAAGCTTTAGGAATTGTTTGGATGGGTTTCCGACATGGGTTTAAGCTAAAAATGAGAAATGTAAGTCAGTTAGACAAGGTAAAGAAGCTAAAAATGAGAAAATGTGCTTTAAGCCTTTCCGAGTGGTTGAATGGGTTTCCGAATTGATCATGAGCTAAAATTTTGGGGAGTTACTTGTGTTGTTGATATTGGATCATGGTTAAATTTTTAGGCCGAGACCCCTTTGGGAAGTTATTTACGTTGGTGAATAGTGATTTTGGTCAAAAATAAGAATTTAAGCTTTCTAAGGTGGTTTCTTGGAAATTGTTTGATTCTCTGATTTATTGGAGCTTGAATGGTATTGTTATGATGTTATTGAGGTTATTTTGCAAGTGGTGAGCTTGATGTGTGAATTACTACTTGTGTAAAGCTTTGTTATGATATCTTACTCATGGTTTGTAAATGTGTTTAAGGATAACCTCTTGTGGTGGTGGTGGAAAGTATTGTGTGATGTTGATATCATGGTTATCCTAAGGCTATGCCTCTTGTGAGAGCCTTTAAGGCCAAGCCGACGTTCCAGCAACAATATAAGCTCCTACTAATGAATTGGAGTTGCCACTATGATCTACTCCTATTGGGCAGAAGTTTTCAATAGGGGGGTGTGCACACTTAAGGACATAGGGTGGGTGGTGATGGTGGTGGACTTCATTTTGAAATATCTTGTTTATGATATTAATTATCTCTTGATAATTCTTGGTACAGGTAAATGGTGTGTGATCTATTCTGATTTGTTATATATTGTTAATATTTGTTGAAAGCAAAGGTTTTAAAGAGAAAATAAGTTTTTACGGGGTGTGGTAGTGTTACTCAGTTTTTACTGATTTTATTTGTTTGTGTTTTCCTGTGTACATGAACTCTGTGTGTTCAGGGTAACTGGGATGGTCACCTTCTCTACACTGAGGACGAGTCCACCGATACTTTCTATATTTTCATGTTTGTCACCTATCGTAGAAGTATACAGCCTGGGGTCACCGAGATAGTGCTTGAGGAGTGGAACAAGAAGATATAGGGTTTTAGGCACCCGGAGAATGGCAGTAGTCAGTCCATCACCTATGAAGTTTCCACTGTTTATGAGTACATGGAAGTAGTCCCATGCTAAGATGCTAGTGATGTAATAGTCTTTGATACCCCTTGCCTTTGGTGTAAAATAGGAGTAGGAGCTAACATAGTAGTTGGCTGGAAGGGGTCTTTTGGTACTAAGGTGTAAAGTGACGGGTTGGTTGCGTCACTCTTTTGGTAGTAGGAAAGCAATGTAAGATAGCTAATGTAGGGGTGGTGGTGGTAATAACCTTACACTTACTAGTCTTTAGTAAGTGTGGCGGTAACCCCCGGGAATAGTAATAGGGGACCTTATGTAAAAAGACTGACGCATGTATAATACAAGCTAAAGGTGTTATTTCAGTTATAGCATATCTCTAAAGAATTTAAAAAAAATATATGGTTAAGTATACGGTGGTGGTAAACCGCAGCGTTACACTTATACTTTTATAAATTGCCAATTAACCTTATAACTTTTATAATCCATTAATTATCCACATTAACTTTCAGAAATTGCAAAACAAATATATTAGTCTTTATAAATTACCAAATGACCACATTTATTTTCGGTTTTACCATGTAATCCTCTTATATTCACAATTTAACCTCAAAACTTTATATAAGTTACATATTAACTTATAAATTATAGTTTTAATATTTAATTTTCTAAAATAACCGAATTGGCCCATATACTTTTAATAATTACATTTTCACCCCTTGGCCAATTCGGTTTTACTTAATAATTTCTAGAAATTACCTATTCACCCTTAAACTTTTATAAACTTAGTATTTTATGTCATAAATTATTTTAACCCAAAGTTTTTGGTCAACACTTTGACCAAGTCTTAATTTCATGATTAATACTTTAATATACTCATAAAATCATAAGTAATTCTCAGCCATACCCTATATTTTCCAACAATTAGAAAATAGTCCCAAAACTTTATAAAATATTATTTTAACCCTTAACCACTTATTTAAATTCACCAAAATTCATAATATTAATTCCTACCTTATATTATAACATAAATATACGAAATCACTCCTTTAATTTTCGGCTTTTATATTTTGTTCACCAAACTTTACAAAATGTGCACTTTAACCACATAACTTATTTAACTAGCCATTTAAATACTTATAGCTATTTTTAATACTCCCAAAATTTATAATATAAGTTAATATACTTATATATTTCGAAAATCACCAAATAAACCATGTTATTCTCGGTTTTGATTTTATTTTACTATATAGTTTTAAAACTTGATTTAAACCTTATAATAAATACATATAAATGTATATAAGCCATATAACACTTCTAAAATGTATGCTAATGACTTAGAATGATTATAATCTCAAAATAGAACATTTAGTCCTTAGGTAATTCGGTTTAACCATATATGTATCATAATTAATTTTTGTGACACATATTTATACCTTAAGGTAATAATCTTACCTTATATGTTATAAATTATTTTCCTTGATATTTTATCCCCATATTTTCGGCCTTAATTATTTATAGGTTATACATAATTTTTATACCAAAGTTTGAAGCTTAAATCAAGCTTAAACTTAATAAACCTTAATTATATAAACTTACTCCTTAAATCAAGACAATTCTTGTACTTGATTTCTTCTTCAACTCCAAGCTCTCCAAATGCTATTTTGATGAAGAGAATTCGGCTTCCTTGTATATATTTAGGAGATCCATTTGTTAGACTTCTAACAAGGATTTATAAATAAAATTTGGAGTAGTTTTACAAGAGTTTACCTTAGGAATTTTTCAAGGAATTTTCGGTAGACCTTGAGATGGTTGTAGATCTAAATTTCCTTCATGAAATAATAAAGAGAATATGGATTTAGAAGTTTCTAATTTTCAAAAAATGCCTTAAGGAATTTACTAGGATTTTTTAACATAAAACTATACCTTAGCTTGATCTTGTTGTTCCTTGTGTTGTTGTTGAATCTAAGAACCTCCTTGGAACACATAAGCTTGGCGAAATCTTGGATGATTGTTAGGATGATTCTTGCTTCAAGACTTAGGAGATTTAACTAGGAATTTACATAGAAATGGTGTTAGGACTTGATACACCATTAATGAAGCTTTAAAGCTCTAAGGAGTAACTTAGCAAATGAAGAAGAAAAGAGAGGATGTAGAAGCTTACCCATTCGGTTGAAGTGAAGGCAAGAGGGAAATGAAACCTCACGTAAGACTTAAGGTAAGGAAAGAAGGATATAATTATTTTGATAATAATTGTCAATTTGATAAGAATAATGGAGTCTTTATTTGACAATTGAAGCTAGAAGACAAGAGTTAAATTAGGTGTTTGTCTCCTTTGAATTTTCTAAATAAACTTACCTATACTAACTTGTCTTCTTCTCTTGTAGGTTGGCGTAAATGGAGCTGTTGTAGGCCCTTGGTTTCTTGTTAATTAATGACATAAGAACATGGCTATATTGGTAGGTATTTTAGCTTGATTTTAATAAGGCAATCAAGCCTTGTTTCTTGCATGAAAATCGGGCAGCATGTGTTGTACAAGACAATGAATTTTTGTCTATATTTGACTTAGGAAACTAGCTTAATTAGGTAGTTGTTTATTTGACTAGATAGACAATCAAACTCCCCTTTGTCTTGGTCCAAATCGGCAGCTAATAGATAGCACATGGGCTGCTTAATTGTTTAGTTAAAATGTACATGTATAAAGTAGTCTAGTTTTGTTATTTAATGTAGTCGAATTTCTATGACTTTTATAAGACTAATATCCCCTTATTTCTTGCAGGTCATACGGTAATGGTAGCCTTAATTGACTGATTTTTATTTGACATTGTCACATGGCACATGTAGGGATGAGTCATGATCCATAGGTATTATTTTTGCCAAAAACCAAGTCTAATATACCTAAACTGGCGCATGTAGTAGGGGTCACATGGGGTTAATTTTTAATTTGATTTTTGTTAAACTATATTGAAATACCCCAAACCTTAGTATGTTGTTTAAACATTAAAATATGGTATATTAAGACTAAAAAGAATCTTAGAAACATTAGTAAACAATTTAAACCATAGAAAACACAAATAAATACCTTAAAGTCAACTAGGGCAAAAATGTGCTCTAAGCTTGGGATAAGCTTGGTTAAGACCTAATGAGCTTAACAAAACCTTATTTAAATATTATTGAACATATTAAACCAATTACCAAAGAGAACCAAGCTTGAAAACAAGTTAAAACAGAAAATGTGCTTTAAGGAGTCTTAAAGCACATTTTTGAAAAATTGTCTTGTAAATGGGTTTTGAGTGGCTAAATGTCCATCATTACTCTTTAATTAACATGTGTACTACTTAGTATCACATTAGGAAGTCTAAATCAATGGGAATTAAAAAATTTCACAACGATGTGCCTTGTTTTTATGAATAGTAACTAAAATATGCTAGTTATAACATGAGTCAATATAAGCAAGTTAATTAGTCAACAAAGACTAAAACACCCCTAGTAACATAAAGGGGGCCGATTTTTATGGTGGTGAGTCACCACTTATGTTAGCTTATTAAGCAAATAAATAATGACTAAACAAAGTACTATTTACTTTATCATGTAAATATCTTACAAAAAGCAAACTTATCTTCACTTGCTTCCTTCCTTCTTCATTTCCCACGTCTCCAACCTCTCTTCTACCTTGCTTCTTTCTCTCATTCACGGTAAAGCTACAGCACCACCACCATATACGACCTTCAACCTCTTGTAATTCCTAGCTCACTTTGCCAAATCAAAAACAAAGACCACCATTCTCTTTGTCTTGCCAAGCTCTTCAATCCTATCTTCTCAAAATTCCAAGAGCTCCATTTCGGTGCCAAGAGGAATCTCCATGGGAGGAGTTTGAGCTCATCTTTTCACATATTATTGTTCTCCTTTGCTTCTAGGTAAGGAAACTCAAAGAAAAATGACATTTCCTCCATGTTTATATGTTGTCCGAAAAACACCATTAATGGTGCCCTTTACCTTGTTTGTTCTAGCTTCATTTGAATCTTCCAAGGGCTTGGTGGAGTCCTCTCTTGCTACATATCCAAACTCTCTTTCATATCCAAGGTAAAACAATCATCTAAAAGTTCTAAGACAATATATGTATCTAGGGTTTACAATGAGATGAAGCATAAAGCGTGTATACTCATTTCATTATTTGTATATTGTTTGGAAGTTGACAAGCAATCAAACATCCCTACCGATTTTAATCAAGGAAACAAGAAAGAAGTTTGTGAGGAAAAGAGGTAAATATGCTAACCTAATGTAGTTTAGTGTCTTAGGAGAAATGAGCCTATATTGCTTATTAAAACTACTTAAGGAGCTAATGGTAAATGACTTAGTAAAATTCTCTCAAGGAGACTATTAAAGGGCATATGTGTTGTTGTATGTATTTGCAGGTCAAAGGCAAATATAATGTGGGAAATTCAGTGTTTATGGTTTATGCAATTTAAGGGCCTAAGAGCCATGTTATTTAAGGGCCTAAGTGCCAAGCAATTTAAATTATGCACTATATTGTGATATAGTGTTAAATGAGTGAAGTTTTGTGTACAAGAAGGTTCTTGATGGATTTTAGTGTTCTTGGATGTTTAATGGTGAAAACAATGTGTTTTGGTGTAACAAGATGTTAGTAGAACCCATGTCAAAAATTAGGTAATGTATAAGAAGTTTTAAGTGTCTAAATGAGTTTAGGTGGACTAGGAAGTGTTAGAAGTGACTAGGTATATTACTAGGGAAAGAAAGTGTGTTAAGGTGTTTTTTAGAGTGCAAGAAGAACTTAGGCACTATCTTAGAGATTGTAGAAATCAAATGAATGTTTTGGAATGCACCAAAGTCATTTTGGATTGTGTAGAGATTTAGGCAAATTTTGGTAAATAAGGAGAAAGTATAAACTTGTAAAGGGATTTCAAGAATGACATAAGGAAATTTGGTTTGTAAGAAAAGATGCTTGGAAGATGATGTTTAATGGAGAGGAAAATACTTTGGCATAATGGTTACTATAGGCATGAAACACCGCTTAGAAATGTAAGGAGAAAACATTATAAGTGTTAGGAGTTTTGGTAAGAAATGAACAAGTGTTTAAGAGTGTAGAAAATGAACTTTCCTACACGTCCGAACTTCCGTCCGAATTTGGAAGTCCGGACGTGCCCAGTTGCGTTAAGTTTTCTGAGTCTCGGCCACTGTCCGAACTTCTGTCCGACCCTTGAAGTTCGGACACCGCCATCTCTTTTCCCTGATTTTTCCTCGACCTATGTCCGAACTTAGGAAGATCGGACACAAGTTCGGACATACGTCTGGGTTCACCCTTTGAGTCTCGACTTGCGTCCGAACTTGGGAAGCTAGGACACATGTTCGGACAGGCCACTGTGTTGGCCAAAAATGTTGTTTAAGGCTATAAAACGTTGTCTAAAAATGGTGATTAGTTAGTAATGATGAAGTGAGGTTGTCTAAGACATGATAGGTGAGTTATAATGGCAAATAAAAGGGTGAAAAGTTATAACAAGTGAGAAAATAAAATAATTAGTTATGTGAAGTAATAAGTTAACAACGAACTAGTGCGTTAATTAACCGACGTTACTAAATGTGTATAGGATTCTCCAACGGTGGAAACTAGTCGAAGCAAGGACCAAGGTATGGTTTTCTTGCAGTCTGTTGCCTACCGGTTTACACCGGCTTGTGTGTTGGTTGTTTTTTCTATTTGTTTACGACCTTGTAAGACTTAAGTCAAGTAATGAGTTTACAGTTGTTAAATAATATTGTGTTGTTAAGTTGTGACTCATTTCCCTTATGTGTGTCTAACAAGACTTAACCACTTGTATGTGATTGTTTGTTGAGTTCGACGTTGAACTTCTAACAAGTGCTAACTGGGGAGTGAGGAGTCCGGTAGTTCCGGCCACGCGTGTGAGTATGGGAGTCGATGTCATAACCGGTTCGATTCTCTTTGTATGTTATGGTTGTTTTCCATTTTGGTTTTCAACTTTCCCTTTAGCTTATCCAAGGCTATTTTACTGACTCACGTCGGGCCACAGGGGCATACTATGTTTTGTTCGGTGTGCTTGGATCACTATATCCGAGGCACCTTGTGTTAAGTTATTTGTTCAATCTAACAGGACGGTAACGAGTTATGTAACAAGCTTAGCATGAGTTTGGCAACATTCTCTAGGCTCTCCATGGGAACTAATTGTGTTGGTTCGTTTCCTAAAAGGAATTGTTCTTATATGTTACGTGTGATGTTGTTATGCAATATTTTTGCTATTATATATATGTTGTATGTTTAAAATGAATGCCATGTCATTATGACAATTAGTTGCGCGTATTCCGGTAGCCGATGGGCTGCGCGTTAACCATACCAGCCAAGGGTTGCTGACCCCCTCGGGGGCTCCATATTTTTACTGCAGGATGAGGATCGAGGAAGCGGAATGGCTATAGATTCTAGGTTGCAGGAATACTTTTGGTTATTTTGGATGTTGAGCCCGGGATGCGCCTGTGTTCCCGTGGCGATATATTTTGGTACCGTTTGTATTACAGTGACGGTCGTTGACAGTTCACAGTGATAGTTTGTGGTGTACAGTTTATAGTTGTGGATGTAGTTACAAACTCGGTATTATGTTTATGTATATATGGATGTTAGTACCTAATGCTTGGGATTCTGATCATCATACCGGTACGCTTGTATTTATTCTGCCTTGTTAACCACGTGGGTGGTTAACGGCGTTGCAGCACCGAATTGTTTAGTTAATATTTAGCTGTTCATTTCCGCTGCGATTTCAATTATTGTTAAGTGCGTAGTAGGGGTGTTACATATATTGTACTAAGATCATACTAATATGTGTAATAGGTTCCAGCATTTAATTGGTATATTTATACTAATGTAAAAGATGAAAGTTTTAAGGTAAGAATGCTGATTTTAGGTACCTTTTTGACCCAAAAATCGCCCCCACTTGTACTATAAATTTAGCACTGCCATTAATTTATTTAGATGGTCAATTTATCCCCTTTTAATATTATCAACTCGTGGCTCCTCAAAAACTTCAAGGCAATTGCGTAAAACGCATTTTTGTGACACCCGAAGGTGCGTTTTTGTGCTTTAAGGATTTTCTGGAAATAAATTAGTCGCTATGAGTTCCAAGTGTTTATTGACATTTTTTATATTCAATAATAATATGTTAAGGTGTTACATTGAGTTATATGGGGTTATATAAACTCGTAACTAAATTTTCGGCCTATCGGGACACTCCCGGGGCAAAAAGGAGCGTTAAGAAATTCGTCCAAGCACTTTGTGTATTTTAGAGAAAGTAGCTTGAGCATTCTCTTTAGAATGGTGAATATTAATGATAGGAACTCTTAGAATAATTTATATTGGGGTTTGTGCCACTTCGGTACCTCTCCGAGGCACTCCCGTGGGTTTCTGGGGCCCTCATCGGGAACCTCAGAGCACTTTGTCTTTAACTGAGAATTTATCTTGAGAACTTTATCTTAAATTCTCATTAAAGTGTTATTATGCATTTAGAATGAAGTGTAATGTCATACTTTATTTTATAAGGTATTTCCGGGACTTTCAGGCCTTTAGGGGCCCTTAAGGGAACTCCCGGGCATATTGTATTTTTACTCAGTTCTAACTGAGGAATTGTGTTTTAAAGGTCATAAAATGATCCTTGGTTAACTTCATATGAGTTTTATAACTTATATAACTTGTTTAGCTTAAGGTCGGGCTTTAACGCACGTTTTTTACCTTAAGGAGTTTAGGTGCGTTTTAACGCCCAAGTGTTTATATACTTTATTAGGGTTTAATAATCTCCCAAATAGTACTTATTTATCATTATTTAATTATTTAAATGTTAGTGGTATTTCAGTCTACCCCCCTTAAAAGTACTTTGTCCCGAAGTCATAACTTCTACTTATATATACTATGGAATCCAGTTCCTCGTATCTATTCCTTGTATGCTTATCATTCCTGGGTGTCAATACTGTATTGACCCCTCTACATTCCATCAGTAATCTGAGTGTATACAATTCGTACATACACATAATCTTGCCCATGGCAAACAATGTAATTATAGCATAAGTAATTTGATAAATACTATAAAGCAAATAAGTGTCCCAACTTCCTAGCTAACCCACTTGGTCATCACTGCACAAGTGCAACACCAAAACACTCAGTCCTACAGAGTGTACAGGCGTAAACCCTTGGCAGTGAATCTCTTGTGTGATTGTAGGAATGAATATACTGTAAGTAAATAAGTGTACTTTTATTAATCAACCAAGTGTTACATAGAACACATAAATATCAAGTGTTACATAGAACACAACCATAACCATTCAAGTGTCGCATAGGACACAACAATACGCAACCAGTGTCACATAGGACATATCAACAACCAATCAAGTGTCACATAGCACATATTAATAACTATAGCCATCCAACCAATTGCACACATGCGCAACAATCAACCACAAATAATCATACACAAAACCAGTATAGACTACAGATATGCAAGTCGCATGTGGTGCTCTACCCCCCTTAAAAGGGTTACGCCCACGTACCCCCACAAGTATACACAAAGCTAAGAGAAAAGTGTTGGATACTTGTCTCGCATGGAGTCTTCTAACTCCCATGCCGCCTCCTCAATGTCGTGGTTTGACCAAAGAACCTTGACCATTCTAAAGGTCTTGTTCTTGGTCTCCCTAGTCTTGGTGTCTAAAATGCAAACTGGGGTCTCCTCATATCTAAGTGTAGGATCTAGCTTGAGTGTCTCAGGCTCTAAGATGTGTGACGGGTGAGGCAATACTACTTTAGTTGAGAAATGTGAACCACATTGTGCACTCTCCCAAGCTCAATAGGTAAATCTAATATGTAGGCTAATGGGCCCACTCACTCCGTAATAAGGTATGGTCCTACATACTTCGGCTAAGCTTGCCCTTCTGCCCAAATCTAAAAATTCCCTTCATAGGTGAAACTCTAAGGAAGACTCGATCGCTTACTGCGAACTCGAGGTCTCTCCTACGGACATCAGTATATGACTTATGTCTGTTTACGGGGTATAGTCCCCAAGAATTTATGTATTTCCTGACATGTTTCATAGTGCATTCGTATGCTTTTTGTTTGAACCCCGTGTGTATGTGTGAAGGTAATCTACCATCTTGTATGTTGCCAATATTATCTGGTGGCTTATTTAAACTATCGTGTGTAACACACTTCCATTAATCGCCTCTTGTAGTTATAATCGTTGGCGCTCGGGTTTTGTATTAGTCTTGGGCTTACTTAAAGTCTCTCTTTGATCTTCAGATCATCATCTTGTGATTCTAGTATTTAAGTTTGTTGTCTCCATATTCGGTTTTCATTTTTATTGTAAGGTATGACCTATGGTCGAGCCGTGCATCTTATGTATAATGGTGAAAGATTTCTTGTTATTATTGATTCACTAATTGTCGGTAGTATATACACGATTACTATCGTTTGTACATCAGGTTTACCACAGTAGGGTTACCCCTAGGTTTCTACCAAGGTATAGTTTCCTGTCAATTGGACATGTTCTTGTGGTTTGAATCAACTCATGTGCGTATTAGCATAGTGTTTCTACTCTTTATATTCTACCATGTTTATAGGTAGGTTCCCATTTAATATATTGGCAATATGTCCATAACTTAGAAGCTAGCTTGAGAATACTCTTATTGTAGGTAATTGTCTCTTGATCTCATACTTAATTTATTAACATGGTTCATGGGATAGTAATAGTTAGTATTTCCCTCACAACTGACTATTTTCCCGACATACGCAGAGTTGTTTTATCTATTTAATCTCCTCAGGGTGACCTGGACAACTTAACTCTTAATTTACACCTTCTATATCTCAGATACTTATTAGTCAAATTTTATATTAGATTAAAGAATAAATACTTACGTATCACAGAAATATTTGTGACCACTTGTAAGGAGTCTCAGGAATCATCCAACTCTGACGGGGTCAGCATCAGTGTTGAACTATCCTTCCACACCATTTTGTGTTTGGTTTTCCCTTGATCTGACCAGGATCAAGTTCGACCTCCCACGTCAAATATCAAACAACCACATATTTATCATTTCAAGATTTTATCTTATCGGATCTTGTGACGTGGTGATTACTACATGTACATTTTCCCTTGATTGTTATACAACTATTCCCATAACTGTTATAACCTATACTTGAATCTGGTGTATTCCTTAATCCCCGGAACTAAGTTCCTTTGATCAAATCATCAAGCGGGGAAGCCAATTTTTCCTCTTGGCGTAAAAGATAAATTCTTATTAAAGCATCTAGGCTCAGACTGTCTAATAATTATATCCATCAATCACTTTAACTCTTAAATCCATCATCCAAGTAATAAATTCAGTTATGGACTTGGATACCTTTGAATACTTTCTCTTTAAAAGGCTCACCTAGTATTTAACTCACCAGGGCTTGATTATAGCCTAAACTTTAGTTATCATCACATAGAATAAGGACAATCACAGTTAGACTTCAAGGAAAAGTTTTCATAACCCGATCAATAATTACATTTCCATAAAGTATTATTTCCCGCACCTTAAAGCTTAGCTTTTTCTTATTTCATCTAAACTCCATGAATCGGGTGAACCATATGTTCAGCCTAGGTTAAGCATCTCTTAATTTTAGTGTCATCTCAGACTAGGGGTTTCCAGTTTGAATTCTATGGTTTGGTAACAGGACACTCAAAGCTTATCGTTTGTTGCTATCTCTTAGGAACGCGGTTAATCCACAAGCTCAATGGCTTCCAAAAATAGGTAGATCAGGTGTATCAAACCGAGAATTTAGAATCACAGGGGTTAGTATATAATGTTAGGAAAGTTTACATGTAAAACAATTGTTACAAGTCAAGGGGTATGTTTTCCTACATTTAAATCAAAATTTCCACTCATTTTTAGTGTATATATTAATTCAAACTCTTAATATAACTTACACTGCCTCCATTGCAAGTGTCAAGGAGAGTTATTCGTTACCATATTTATATTAAAATTTATATTGCATTGGTGGTTAAACTTATTTGATTTCTTGCGCTCTTTGTTCGTATTCATAACTTGAGCTGTCATAGCAGACATATGCCCGCTGAGAACCATAAGGATAGTGTAGGACGTAAGCCTCAAAATAAGGTAGGTATACTTAATGATACTTTAGCCCTCTGAAATGTATCAATACTCCTCAACGTTTTAGGTTTACAACCTACAAATTATATGTATATATTGATTCAAAGTTTGTTCTCTCCCTGTTATTAATTAGGAGTCCAGCACTGTCACTATATTGATACTAGCTGAGACTCTTTGTATTTGCTCGGTATTTAAAACTCGTGCTTATCCATTATGGATGTTTAGTTCTATATTTTGTGATTCAGTTTCTCTATTGTCGTATTTCAAGGTTTCGCACTATCTTATCGTGAAGTTAATAAGGAATTGTAAGATTTTTCAGTCCCGCACTGAGCGGTAAGCTCGGTGCCTGGGTATCCTATAAAATTTCAGTGTTTGCTCTTTACGTGCAGGTCTTCATCAAACCTTTTTAACAATTCAAGTAGTCTTAAGTATTTTATATTAATCAATATATTCCTTTTTCATGACATCTGCTCGTCATTTAGGCAGGTCATAATTTGTAGTTACTGTAAGTTTGGAGAGTTGATAACACCCTTTGGTGGTCCAAGCAAAACTAACTTGTTATTCCTCACTGTAATATCTCACATCCTGTATCCCAAGGCTAATCTCGGTTTGCAATTGGTCTAATACTCTTAATTCCATGGTACACTAATCTGGATTCTCCACCAAATATCAACGCGTCTCCTGACTTCAAAATAGTTTTGTTTGCCCTATCCATCCTTTTCTTATCACCGTAAAAAAAAATTCAGCATCATCTCCTATGGAGTAAAAGAGGTTGCTTAAATGCTTGAGGAGTTGTAGAAAAACAAAGGAGATTTAAGGTTTAAGAGAGAAATATGAACCTTGGTATGAGTTGTGCATTATCTTGGAAGTCTTGGAATGGTCAAATGGAGAGAGAACAATAATGCAAGTGTCAAGAGAGGTTAGGAAATGCACAAGTGTGCATTAGTGCAAAAGGGAGAATGCAAATTTGTGATTTTGGGCAAGAATTGGAGTAAGGGTTTAACCCATGATTTGAAGAGGTTTAGAGCATGTTTAAAGGTGATAAATCATGTAGGAATCTTGTGGAACGATTAGGGAATGATTAGGGGTGGATTAAGGATTGAAATGGGGGTGAAAAATAATGCATGTTGCAGGTTTTAGTAGGGTCCGGGACCTAGTCCTTGGACAAAGTCCCGGACCACCCCATCAATTTAAGTCGAGAGTGCAGCCTGTGTTTGGTCCGGGACTTGGGATAGGGACAAGGTCCCGGACCAGTGTTGAATTCCACCCGAGAGTTACGATGAGTATTGGTCCGGGACTCAGGGTAAGGACCAAGTCCCGGACCACCCCCAGAAACCTATAGAAAGTGTTATAAAGGGTTTAAATGATGGGGGTTTGAAGGTTAATGATGTTATAAGATGTTAAGGCCTTTCTTGGTGATATGTTAAGGCCCTAAGAAGTGTAAGAAAGTGTTAGAAGTGACTGAGAAGTGAGAACTCAAATTGACAAGAGTAAAACCGAGTTAACGGGATAACGGGGTAAATACGGGAATAGCATTTTATTATATACCGTATGAGTTTAGTATTAACAATAATGTTTGAAATATTATCAGAGAGTCGTGCGTGATCCGAGCATGGAGAGATGACACGGTAAAAGTAAAAACCCCGGTGAAAGGTATGATTTTCTCATACTCCGCGTGCTAACCGAGTTACGTTGATTTGTGTGTTTGTGTGCTGGCTTAATCAAGACTAAAGCATGAAAATAATCCCTTGTTTGGTTATATATGTCATGTTGTATGTTGAATGAGCTAACATACTTGTATGCCGGTGTGGTCTAACATAGAGTAAAGACCGACTCATGGTGAGTAATGTTTGGCTAGAGACCCATAGATCGGGTCGATGTTTTGTAACACCCCATCCAACAACAAACACATAACAACCATCTGCAGCGGAATACACACCTCAACAAATAACTTAACTCGTTGGTGTTACACGCCGTTAACCACCCACGTGGCTAACAAGGCTAATACATATACATTCTACCGGTCTGATGGGCTAAATTCCCAAGCGACTACACATTACTATCCCTTTCCATTAACAACAACAACAACACACACCTTTCAACTATACCGAGTATTTATGAACTGATGCCGATAACAATTTCGGTCTTACTACACCTACTGCATATATACACTTAAATGATTACCCATGTACAACGACTACCCCGTCCTACTCTCGAACGGCTTCCAGCTCCTTGTACCTGAAATGGGAAAAGAAGAGAAAGGGTGGCCCCCAAGGGGCTCAGCACCTTTGCTGGTATGGTAATCCCGCAGCCCACATGCTACCGGGCCACGCACAACTAATTGTCGACTTAGCATGCTATTGATTATTTCTAAATCATGCATGCAACTGTAAACACACAACACATAATCATTTCACCTCAATGGGCTCAACAAACAGATAATGCATCCTTACTTGATAAGTCACTCATGGTATTCATTATCCCTACAGTGTTCCTCCTCTAACGGAGCTACTTCCATAATAGACGACACTTACCCGTTATTCGGGTTATCCTTAACGCCTCTTATCACAAACTGGGATTCATATCCATGATCCACGTACTCCACATTTTACAACATGTAACATGCATCCCATAACAACACATAACAACACTTTCCCGTTTCAACGTGCACAATAATAACATCGCAATAGAAATTGCTTTACAACAACATCACATAACATAACGGGAATGGTTCTCTTAGGAACCGACCCAAACATTGTTTATACACTGGTGAGCCTAGAGAATGTTGCCAGTCTCATGATAAGCTCGTTACATAACTCGTTACCGTCTCGTTAAATGAACGGATAACTTAGCACAAGGTGTCTCGGATATAGTGATCCAAGCACACCGTACAAACATAACATAGTATGCCCCTGTGGCCCGACGTGAGTCAGTAATAGCCTTGGTTAAGCTAAAGGGAAGGTTGGAAACCAAATTGGAAAAACAACCATAACATACGGAGAGGATCGAACCTGCTATGACAATGACCCCCATACTCACACGCGTGGCCGGAACAGACCGGACTCCTCACTCCCCCCGTTAGCACTTGTCAGATGTTCATCATTGAACTTAGTTAAACAATCACAACATTGGGTTAAGTCTTGTTAGACACACACAAGGGAAGGGAGAGTCATACATTCACACACCAACATCACACACAAACATTACATAACTAACTCACGCATAGCCCTGGTTAGAACGTTCCTTAGGTCGGAAACGTTATCACCGGATACCGTTCTCCTACGTTTACCTAATAGTGGTTAACTAGCCCTTCAAGCGCATTCGAGGTTACCGGTATCGGCACGTAAACATACAATAACAATAACAACTGTAAACTCGTTTCATGATTTATCTTATAACGTGGCAAACATACAGAAAACACGTTGGCATACAAGCCGGTGTAATCCGGTAGGACACAGGTTGCAAGAAAACCATACCTGTCACCGGAGTCCACTTTATCATATCCATTTATGTACCTCGAGCAATTCTCGAACAACTGACAACATTACATGTACATTTATTAACATCGGGGTAACATGTTTGTTTAAAGTCTAATGCTTATAACTTTTTCCCCGTTAACTTAGTTACATAACTTCACTTTCTAACTTGTTTTACTTTACATTTCAATACAACTTTTCACCCACTTAATTGTCATTAAAACTCATCTAACATGTCCTTAACAACTTTATAACATCATTACTAATCAATCCCCATCATTACATATCATTCATAACCTTAACCCATGTTTTTGGTCCGACCGAACTTACCGACCGACCTTGCACAAGGTCGGTCCATTCCAGAAACACATTACCGTCAAAATTCTACTCCGACCGACCTTGTAAGTTCGGTCGCATGTTTGGTCCATTCCCGAGAGTTTTTCCCTTTGAAAATCAGGCCCGACCGAACTTGCCAAGTCCGGTCCCATGTTCGGTCGATTCCAGAAACTTAATCCGTACACAAAATACAAGCCCGACCGACCTTGCAAGTCCGGTCCCCAAGGTCGGTCCATTCCAGAAAACAATTCTCGCAGGGTAAACTGGGCTCGACCGACCTTGGCAAGTTCGGTCGCAAGGTCGGTCTGCCCCAGACCTTTATATTCCATTGCCCATTGACTCCAAACTTCGCCCCATATCCTAATATGTCCCCTCATTGGGCACTTCAAACCCATCTTTAGCCATGTACTAAACTCTTAAATCACACACCAAAACCATCTTATCATTCACAAATTTCTTACAAAATTCTTAGCACTTGGAATTTTCCTCCTTAAGATTTCTAAGTGGTATTTCACCAATAATGACCACTACCAAGGTGTTTCTCTACACCTTAACATCATCTCTCAAACTCTTTTCTTACTAACTAAATCTCCTTTTTCACATCTTACCTAAACATCACTTCTTCCTTGTACATCAACATTCCTAAACCTTAAACAAACTTCTCCAAGACTTAAATACATTCTCAAAAACACACATTGAATTCCTAGAACTTCCAAGATAACACCTAAATCCTTGCATCACTCTAAATCACCTTAATACATGTTTTCTTCCCAAGTAAAACATTTGTTCACCTTTAACACTTCCTAGTTCACCAAAACTTACTTAAAACACTTAGAACTTCTTACACATTTTCTAAATTTGGTCATAGCTTCTCTTGTATATACTCACATCCAAACACTTAGGTTTTTACCTTATTTCATTCAAGAACACCTAAAATCCATCAAGAACACCATCACACACAAGACTTCACCAAATTTACACTACATCACAATATAGTGCACAATTTAAATTGCTTGGCACTTAGGCCCTTAAATAACATGGCTCTTAGGCCCTTAAATTGCATAAATCTTAAACACTGAATTTCCCACATAAATAATTCCTTTGACCTGCAATTACACCCAACAGTACATATGCCCTTAATAAACTCCTTGAGAGTATTTCACTAGGTCATTCACCTTTGGCTCCATAGATCATTTTAACAAGCAATATAAGCTCACTTCTCCTAAGGCATTATACCACACTAGGTTAGTATATTTACCTCTTTTCCACTCAAATTTCTTTCTTGTTTCCTTATAAAGCCGGTAAGGTATTTGATTCCTTGTCCACTACTAAACAATATACAAGCAATGAAATGAGTATGCAAGCTTCAAGCTTAATCTCATTGTAAACCCTAGGTTTACATTGTTTCAAAAACATTAATGTAGTTGTTTTACCTTGATCTTTGAAGAGAGTTTGAATATCTATGAAGAGAGGACTCCACCTAGTCCATGAAAGGTTGGAATGAAGCTAGAACAAAGTCACACCAAGAGCACCATTAATGTGCAATTTCGGTTAAGGCAAAAACATGAAGGAAACTTGATTTTTCTTTGAGATTCCTTACCTAGAAGCAAAGGAGAGTAATAATATGTAGAAAGGTGAGCTCAAGCTCCTTCAATGGTGAATCTCCATGGCACCAAAATTGAGCTCTTGAAGATTTGAAAAGATAGAAGTGTAGAGCTTGGTCAAACTAAGACAAATATAGTCTTAGAATTTGATTTGGAGCATGGAGTTGGATTTGGCAAAGAAATGAAGATGGAGAAGAGATGGAGCTGTAGCAAATCGTAAATGGAGGGGGAGGAAGAAGATGGCTACCGTGGGAAATGAAAGGAAATAAGAGAATGAGGAGGTAAGTTTGCTTTTGTTAAGATATTTATGTATAAAGCAAAAATAGTACTTTACTTTAAGCTTTACTTTACTTATTGATTTCTTTTACAAGTTGGTGACTCACACCTTGAAAAACCGGCCCCCATTTAGTTAGAAGGGTACTTTAGTCTTTATTTGTCAATTTAATTACTTATGATAACATGTTACAAACTAGCTATAAAAATCACTATTCACAAAAACAAGGCACATAGAAGTGAAATTTTTGATTTCCCACTGATATAGACTTCCAAATGTGATACTATATAGTACACATGTTAATTAAAGAGTAATGATGGACATTTAGCCATTCAAAACTCATTTACAAGACAATTTTTCAAAAACGTGCTTTAAGACTCCTTAAAGCACATTTGTGTTTTAACTTGTTTTCAAGCTTGGTTTTCTTTAGTAATTGATTTAATATGTTCATTAACATATAAATAAGGTATAGGTATGACCATTAGGTCTTATACAAATTTATCCCAAGCTTAGAGCACATTTTGCTCTTATTGACTTTAAGGTATTTTCTTGTGTTTTGTTTGGTTTCATTGTCTACCCAGGTTTCCTAAGGACTTAATTAGCCTTATTAAATCATACTTGAATATTATTAAGTCTTGGTAGGCTCTGGGTCCTAACCAAGTTCGCTCATAGCTTAGAGCATGTTTTTGCTCAAATTGTGTCTTAGTGCTTTATTGCATTTTACTATTGTTTAAATTGTTCAATGATGTTTCTAAGGCACTTTTTAGCCTTTACATACCATAGTTTGATATTTAAACCACATATCAAGGTTTGGGGTATTTCAATCTACCCCCCTTAAAAGAACTTCGTCCTCGAAGTTCACATTTCCCACATCATTAGATTAGAATACGGGGATTACTTATAGCCATAAAACTTCCATAACCAAACACACTTTACATCACAACCTCAGACTTAATGGTCCGGGTAACATATTCATATCCATACATAACATAACATACTCACATGATAACCTCGGACTCAATGGTCCGGGTATCTTAACAACATTTACACATACATAACAACCCTTAGACTCTCTGGTCTTGGGTAACATAATAAATTTAGACACATAGGTCTATGTAACACAACACATTTACACTCATAGGTCTTAATAGCATACACTTTAGGAGATCAAAGTCAAAATAACATTTATTACACATACCACACAACATGTCATAGCATGTATAGCAATCAAAAATATCCTTTATATACACTGTGACCCAACAGAACCCGGTCGCGATGGACACTCCGTCCCCGTGCCTTTGGGAGATCAAAACAATCACTTAAATTTAAAATTTCCTTGTGAGGTTAAGTAAGAGAACTTTAATTATGTAAAGCATCTATTGACGTTTTATAAATGACAATTCAAAATCCTTTTGAAAGCACATACAACTCCAAGTCCAACTTATGCTCTTAGCTTCTTTTCTTAGCATGGTTACTTGTGACCACTTAAGGGGAGCTTCAAGAATCATTCAACCCTAACGTGATCAGCATCAGTGTTGAACTATCTTTCCACCCCAATTTGTGTTCGGCTTCCCTTGATCACATGCAATCAAGTTCCACTTCCCACTTCATTTTCAAGCACCAACTAAATCACTCATTTCCAATTTTCTATCTTTTAAATCATTCTAGTCATGATCATAACATCTCCAAGGGATAAAACTTCGTCTATCAGTTATTTCCATTCACTTTAATGTTGTTACCTAGGGAATCTTATTCTCACTAGGTTCTATGTCGGTTTCATACCCTTTCATGCATCACTATATAGTATATATATACACATATATTTTATCAAAATACAACACACAGTTTCACATTTATACACTGTCGGGGTTTGTTCCTCGGGAGTTTCTCTACTCCCCACACTTGTACTATCACACACCACTATTAATAAGTCAACACACTTATCACAATGGTATTCGCATCTTCTGTGCGCAATTACCACAATTAAACCATGAATGAATGCGTAGTTTACATAACACAACACCAATCATCAAACAAATTATTTTGTGCTATGCACAACATAAATCACGTACACTTGTACGGTAATACTCACTAAGTGGCTTTGCGCTCTACCCCCCTTAAAAGGGATTACACCCAAGTAATCAATCACTAAAAATGTTCTGCCGTCGTGAAGTGTTTTAACTTCCACGCGGTCTATCATACAACGCGTTCTGATTAGAGGATCTTAACCATATTGGCGGTTTAGTCCTAAATCAAGAATTCTCATGGAGTTTGTTTAAACTCTTAGTTGGTTTCGATTCTGGCCTGTTTGGCTTCTAGGCGTTAATAATTAGCCATTCACTCATGTTCACCATGTACAACACTTGAATCACTGGCTCACTAGTTTTGCTGCGAAACTCTGACAACTGTAGGGCTTAGTTTGCCCCATTCTTATTCTCATTGTATTGTACACCTCCCATATCACCTTTATCTTGGTAATAATGGTTTCTCAACCGACGCGTGGTATCTCTTACCGTGACGAATTGGTGAGTTATAAACTTTTATCCACTTCCCTAACAATTTACTGTGTATACAGCTATGTATTTCACAATGTGACTTGTTCCCTTCCGACTTACTGTCGGTTGAGATTGAGCTACTACCTAGTGTGTAGTGCTCTCTCAGCTATTTACAACATTTGGGGTATATTCCATACCGATATTTGGCAGTTAGTGCTACTGTAGTCACTTACTGTTAATCATGTCTCCACATTCGGTTTTGTACAAGTACTCTTTCATGGCATGTCTTTGCATTTCCTATGCATCGGCCATTATAACATTATTGCTCCACAATTAACATGTTTCCAATTCCTAGCTATCCCACTCGATCATTACTGCGCAAGTGCAATACCAAAACACTCAGTCATACAGAGTGTAGAGGCGTAAACTCTTCACAGTAAATCCCTTATGCGACTCGCCATGGAATTCACACTGAGTTCCTCATCACATAGTACCTACCACTAGCTTATTGCCCAGTCTGTTTACATCGCTTATCTTGCATCTCCACTGAGTTTAACTCATAACTGGTCTTATCTGCTACCTTATCGTTCAACAACACTTATACAACGGTCGCTTACTGCGCACCATGCTTATTATATAACACTAACTTACATGGTATTTACTATCACATTAACTTCCACACATATACTTACATCATTCGTTTTATGCTTCATCACTCATTTGGATGACTACTGAATGCTCCTTGAGCATCGATCATTCGAGTCACAAGCCGGCATTATTCAGCTCGGTGCTTCACTGTATACACACATGCTACTAAACTAACTGCTCTTAAATAATAATAATATTGTCCATCCTTAACATATTTCTTGGGCTTGGTTCACATAACTACCGCTCCCGCGGTCTCACAATATCGAGAGGTATCCCCACTCTTAATGCAGTGGTTCGTTCTCCACTCTATTCACTTATATAACATAAACTTTTGCAGTCAATCTAATTTTCATAACACATTTCATTTGTGGCTTATAAGCCTTACTGCCTTGAGCTGCGCTCATTGTAGGCTGTCCACACACATGTACTTCTCTGTACAACATTACATGGTTTGGATATTATATTGAGCTCCATGACAAGGTCGTTGCATTCCGTTTCCTTTCATGGGATGCCCCTTAGGTTTGTCAGTCCGTCTCCTGACAACTTATGTCTAAACTGGGTGTTAGTTTCAACCCTTGTGTTTCTGTCATGCATTTCGTTCAACAATTGTTGATGTGAACACCCTTCAAGGATTGCTCCTGGGTGTTGTTAAGCTATGCCTTTACATCTGGTTCACACTTATTGGTACATTCCGTTAGCCACGCCTTTTGCGTTCTTAACTGGTTATTATCTTCTTCTGTGAAGATCAACATTTCCTGATAGTGTATGTACTCATTCTGGGAGTTTCATCCCGTTCATTGCACATCAATGTGTCCACATCAGGCATCTGCCTTGCCATGCACAGGCTGGGTCACCGTTCCAGCTAACATGTTTATCCCTCGGAATTCTTAAGACATGTGTGATGTCTTTATATAACAGTTAGTGCACTTCGCACCTCTTGACTCTTAAACATATCCTTGAAAGGGATTCACTACTTCCTTTAGTCTCGTTAACTTGACTTGTTCCTTAACTTTAACCATTCATGGTAATCCTTAGCTCTTGTTTGACTTTTACTACTGACAGTAGTATGGAGTCGACTACTTCCCGTGTTCCGGAATCTACTTGTATACATATTTGGGGTACCCTACTGATACATTACTACTTACCCAACTAACCCATAAGTAGGTCTGTCAGGCCCACAAGCTCCTATCGGAGTGCGGTCGTCCCACAATTCAGTTGGTACACTCGTAGTGTCCGTCACACGCCTAGGTGAAGTATTCTGTTGTCAACTCCCTTATATTGTCCCATGATAATATTCATTCCTTGCTTCCCGAACTTAATTGAGGGAAAGTTTATCCATTGTTGAATTCTTATCAACTGCCCTTGGTTTTACTGGTTTGGTTTAAAAGAAGGTTAGAAAGAAGTGTTGGTTTGAAAGAAAATTTGGTTTTTGAAAAGAAAAGGGTTTGAATAAATCTGGGTTGAAAGAAAATTTTTATGGTCTCATAACATCTTCTTACCTTAACCAAGTCTAGCTTCTTGCTGACTGGTGTACTTACAATTACAGAGGTTAGGCTAACAGGCCCTTCCACTGTTATGACGATCACATCTAACTTTATGGTACTTTACCAAGTACTTTGTAGTGGTTATAAATTTCCCGAACAGCCCTATTATAGCAGCACTTGCTATGGCAAGTGCGCCATGCTAACTGGCTATCGGTTTAACATATACCGGTTGTGGTATTGTTTTTACCCATACTGTCATCAGTGGCCTTGTTGGCCCTCACAGATCTTACTGCCTTGATAATAACTCTTCTAGGTGACTTCTCACTGTCCTCACATGACGATCATCAACTAGGGTGTTTCCCATTCTGGGAGACCCCTTTTACTTAGTACTGCATCCTCTTCGTAGCCCGTTCCACGCATTGTCGTGGTCACGAACTTGCCTCTTGTTTGGGCACTACGGTGTAGTTCCTTATCGGTTGATATACCGTTGGCGTATATCTGGCAACTGTGGTTCCGTAGACACTCGTCTCGGGTTTCATTAATCCATTTCTTGCCTGTTGCACGGTTGGTGCGTTGCAAGCTGGTTGTTCTCGACTGCTCGGCATGTCGACCCAGGTTGCCGGAAATTCTATTCTCCCTTACGCAAGATTCTTCATTCTTTGTTACGAAATGCGGTTAGCATTGTTCAGATGGAGACCGTCTCCGGGATTCCCAGTTTTCGGGATCTACCGTATGATAGGTTCTCCGTACTCTAAAGGTATTTAATAACAGCCAGATCGGGTATTCCCGAGTAAGAGTGGACTTCCATCTCTCTGGCGTTGTTTCCCAAGTTATATACAGGGATTGTGGAGGGTGGGATGGAGACTGTAGGTTTCCAGTACACACTGGAAATTCCTATCTAGCGTATCTCTCACGCTATCACTCAACCCTTAACCCAAAGTACTTAAATCCTAACTCGGTACTTCCTAAGCTTGGTAATTCAGTCATCAGAGCGATACTTCGCTCTGATACCACTTTTTGTAACACCCCATCCAACCACAAAAACACATAACAACCATCTGCAGCGGAATACACCCTCAACAAATAACTTAACTCGTTGGTGTTACACGCGTTAACCACCCACGTGGCTAACAAGGCTAATACATATACATTGTACCGGTCTGATGGGCTAAATTCCCGAGCGACTACACATTACTATCCCTTTCCATTAACAACAACAACAACACACACCTTTCAACTATACCGAGTATTTATGAACTGATGCCGATAACAATTTCGGTCTTACTACACCTACTGCATATATACACTTAAATGATTACCCATGTACAACGACTACCCCGTCCTACTCTCGAATGGCTTCCAGCTCCTTGTACCTGAAATTGGAAAAGAAGAGAAAGGGTAGCCCCCAAGGGGCTCAGCACCTTTGCTGGTATGGTAATCCCGCAGCCCACATGCTACCGGGCCACGCACAACTAATTGTCGACTTAGCATGCTATTGATTATTTCTAATCATGCATGCAACTGTAAACACAAACACATATCATTTCACCTCAATGGGCTCAACAAACGGATAATGCATCCTTACTTGATAAGTCACTCACGGTATTCATTATCCCTACAGTGTTCTTCCTCTAATGGAGCTACTTCCTTAATAGACGACACTTACCCGTTATTCGGGTTATCCTTAACGCCTCTTATCACAAACTGGGATTCATATCCATGATCCACGTACTCCACATTTTACAACATGTAACATGCATCCCATAACAACACTTTCCCGTTTCAACGTGCACAATAATAACATCGCAATAGAAATTGCTTTACAACAACATCACATAACATAACGGGAATGGTTCTCTTAGGAACCGACCCAAACATTGTTTATACACTGGTGAGCCTAGAGAATGTTGCCAGTCTCATGATATATCGTTACATAACTCGACCGTCTCGTTAAATGAACAGATAACTTAGCACAAGGTGTCTCGGATATAGTGATCCAAGCACACCGTACAAACATAACATAGTATGCCCCTGTGGCCCGACGTGAGTCAGTAATAGCCTTGGTTAAGCTAAAGGGAAGGTTGGAAACCAAATTGGAAAAACAACCATAACATACGGAGAGGATCGAACCTGCTATGACAACGACCCCCATACTCACACGCGTGGCCGGAACAGACCGGACTCCTCACTCCCCCGTTAGCACTTGTCAGATGTTCATCATTGAACTTAGTTAAACAATCACAACATTGGGTTAAGTCTTGTTAGACACACAAGGGAAGGGAGAGTCATACATTCACAACACCAACATCAACACAAACATTACATAACTAACTCACGCATAGCCGTGGTTAGAACGTTGCTTAGGTAGGAAACGTTATCACCGGATACCGTTCTCCTACGTTTACCTAATAGTGGTTTAACTAGCCCTTCAAGCGCATCGAGGTTACTGGTATCGGCACGTAAACATACAATAACAATACGACTGTAAACTCGTTTCATGATTTATCTTATAACGTGGCAAACATACAGAAAAACACGTTGGCATACAAGCCGGTGTAATCCGGTAGGACACAGGTTGCAAGAAAACCCATACCTGTCACGGAGTCCACTTTATCATGTCCATTTATGTACCTCGAGCAATTCTCGAACAACTGACAACATTACATGTACATTTACTAACATCGGGGTAACATGTTTGTTTAAAGTCTAATGCTTATAACTTTTTCCCCGTTAACTTAGTTACATAACTTCACTTTCTAACTTGTTTTACTTTTACATTTCAATTCAACTTTTCACCCACTTAATTGTCATTAAAACTCATCTAACATGTCCTTAACAACTTTATAACATCATTACTAATCAATCCCCATCATTACATATCATTTCATAACCTTAACCCATGTTTTTGGTCCGACCGAACTTACCGACCGACCTTGCACAAGGTCGGTCCATTCCAAAACACATTACCGTCAAAATTTCTACTCCGACCGACCTTGTAAGTTCGGTCCATTCCCGAGAGTTTCTTCCCTTTGAAAATCCAGGCCCGACCGAACTTGCCAAGTCCGGTCCCATGTTCGGTCGATTCCAGAAACTTAATCCGTACACAAAATACAAGCCCGACCGACCTTGCAAGTCCGGTCCCCAAGGTCGGTCCATTCCAGAAAACAATTCTCGCAGGGTAAACTGGGCTCGACCGACCTTGGCAAGTTCGGTCGCAAGGTCAGTTTGCCCCAGACCTTTATTTTCCATTGCCCATTTCACTCCAAACTTCACCCCATATATCCTAATATGTCCTAACCTCATTTGGGCACTTCAAACCCATCTTTAGCCATGTACTAAACTCTTTAAATCACACACCAAAACCATCTTATCATTCACAAATTTCTTACAAAATTCTTAGCACTTGGAATGTTTCCTCCTTAAGATTTCTAAGTGGTATTTCACCAATAATGACCACTATACCAAGGTGTTTCCTCTACACCTTAACATCATCTCTCAAACTTCTTTTCTTACTAACTAAATCTCCTTTTTCACATCTTACCTAAACATCACTTCTTCCTTGTACATCAACATTCCTAAACCTTAAACAAACTTCTCCAAGACTTAAATACATTCTCAAAAACACACATTGAATTCCTAGAACTTCCAAGATAACACCTAAATCCTTGCATCACTCTAAATCACCTTAATATATGTTTTCTTCCCAAGTAAAACATTTGTTCACCTTTAACACTTCCTAGTTCCCCAAAACTTACTTAAAACACTTAGAACTTCTTACACATTTTCCAAATTTGGCCATAGCTTCTCTTGTATATACTCACATCCAAACACTTAGGTTTTTACCTTATTTCATTCAAGAACACCTAAAATCCATCAAGAACACCATCACACACAAGACTTCACCAAATTTATACTACATCACAATATAGTGCACAATTTAAATTGCTTGGCACTTAGGCCCTTAAATAACATGGCTCTTAGGCCCTTAAATTACATAAATCTTAAACACTGAATTTCCCACATAAATAATGCCTTTGACCTGCAATTACACCCAACAATACATATGCCCTTAATAAACTCCTTGAGAGTATTTCACTAGGTCAGTCACCTTTGGCTCCTTAGATCATTCTAACAAGCAATATAAGCTCACTTCTCCTAAGGCATTATACCACACTAGGTTAGTATATTTACCTCTTTTCCACTCAAATTTCTTTCTTGTTTCCTTATAAAGCCGGTAAGGTATTTGATTCCTTGTCCACTACTAAACAATATACAGGCAATGAAATGAGTATGCAAGCTTCAAGCTTAAACTCATTGTAAACCCTAGGTTTACATTGTTTCAAAAACATTAATGTAGTTGTTTTACCTTGATCTTTGAAGAGAGTTTGAATATCTATGAAGAGAGGACTCCACCTAGTCCATGAAAGGTTGGAATGAAGCTAGAACAAAGTCACACCAAGAGCACCATTAATGTGCAATTTTGGTCAAGGCAAAAACATGAAGGAAACTTGATTTTTCTTTGAGATTCCTTACCTAGAAGCAAAGGAGAGTAATAATATGTAGAAAGGTGAGCTCAAGCTCCTTCAATGGTGAATCTCCATGGCACCAAAATTGAGGTCTTGAAGTTTGAAAAGATAGAAGTGTAGAGCGGTCTAACTAAGACAAATATAGTCTTAGAATTTGATTTGGAGCATGAAGTTGGATTTGGCAAAGAAATGAAGATGGAGAAGAGATGGAGCTGCAGCAAATCGTAAATGGAGGGGGAGGAAGAAGATGGCTACCGTGGGAAATGAAAGGAAATAAGAGAATGAGGAGGTAAGTTTGCTTTTGTTAAGATATGTATGTATAAAGCAAAAATAGACTTTACTTTAAGCTTACTTTTATTTGATTTTTTTTACAAGTTGGTGACTCACACCTTGAAAAACGGCCCCCATTTAGTTAGAAGGGTACTTTAGTCTTTATTTGTCAATTAATTATTATGATAACATATGTTACAAACTAGCTTATAAAAATCACTATTCACAAAAACAAGGCACATAGAAGTGAAATTTTTGATTCCCACTGATATAGACTTCCAAATGTGATACTATATAGTACACATGTTAATTAAAGAGTAACGATGGACATTTAGCCATTCAAAACTCATTTACAAGACAATTTTTCAAAAACGTGCTTTAAGACTCCTAAAGCACATTTTGTGTTTTAACTTGTTTTCAAGCTTGGTTTTCTTTAGTAATTGATTTAATATGTTCATTAACATATAAATAAGGTATAGGTATGACCTTTAGGTCTTATACAAATTTATCCCAAGCTTAGAGCACATTTTGCTCTTATTGACTTTAAGGTATTTCTTGTGTTGTTTGGTTCATGTCTACCAAGGTTCCTAAGGACTTAATTAGCTTATTAAATCATACTTGAATATTATTAAGTCTTGGTAGGCTCTTTGGGTCCTAACCAAGTCGCTCATAGCTTAGAGCATGTTTTTGCTCAAACTGTGTCTTAGTTTATTGCATTTTACTATGGTTTAAATTGTTCACTGATGTTTCTAAGGCACTTTTTAGCCGTTACATACCATAGTTTGATATTTAAACCACATATCAAGGTTTGGGGTATTTCATGTTTATGATAACGAAAGCGTTGCAAACACACAAACTATCCGTAACGGTTAGTAAACCATAATGACAAATCCACGAAACAAATGAGAGTGGGAGATAAGTGAACCTACTTCAAGAGGATTAAAGATAGTCTAAGATGTGAACAAGTAAAGAAGGTAAAAGAGACCTAGGGATTAGTAGCTCCCTTTGTGACATGGTCGACCTCCATATGAGGATTTTACCCGATATAAGAAAATACCCGAAGTATGAGTAAGTGGAAAGTATGGGTAACTCTTAAAACCTAAGATTAACCGAACTCAAGTAATTCTCAAAGTCAGAAAACATCGAGAGTGATGCTTCTAGGTAATATACATAATATTATTATAAACTCCGAGAGAGGAGTGTATGGAATGCAAGTAGTACGGGAGAGTAGTCGGACCTAAGTAAAAAGAGATAGGAACTAAGAGAGAGTTCGTGAGCTAGTTGAACCTTCCCACAATGCTAGACCAGAGTAGGGTCGAAAACCGGGAAGTAAGACTATGCTCGTGAGCCTTGAGTTTTGGCTAGCTAGTATGATTAAGAGTAACAAGCGTGAGTAGAAGACCTGTAGTGTCTCGAGAATCTACAAGAGCTGAGTATAATAACCCAAGAGTGGGGTGGTGAGATAAGAGTATAAATAAACCCAAGAGGTGGGTGAGATAATGAGTATAAATAACCCAAGAGTGTGGGTGAGATAATGAGTATAAGTAACCCGAGAGAATGGGTGAGTATAGTACGAGTAGCCCAAGAGAATGGGTGTGTATATGAATAAGTAGCCCGAGAGAGCGGGTGAGTTATTGAATGAATAACCATTGCATAGTGAGGTATAACCCTCATGGCCTAAGAGTAATTGATTCGACTAACAACCTTGCTATGATAGTTAGGGATGGTATCCCATGATTGATTGACGAATCCTTGTGTGGTGTACATATATAATGTATTACTATATGCATGTTGGTTGAATTAAAATGAACTTCATGCTCTCGACAAAATTAGTCGGCGTACCCTGGTTAGCGCTCGGGGTATGCGAATTTCATATGCAGCGTTAAGCTGAGCCCCTAGGGGCAACGTTTTTATTTTTCAGGTACACCGAAGATGTTACCGTTCGAGAATAGGACGGGGTCGGTGGGTTGCATGGGTAGTTAGACTAATTTACTTATGTATTGAAAGAGGTGTAAGACCGAATATGTTGTCGGCAACCATGTATTGTAGACTCGGTATAGAAAAGAAATGATTCGAGTAAAGTATTTGTATTGTGAATCCGGTTGTTCCAGTTCATCAGACCGCTACAGTATGTAAGAAAGGCCTGGTTAGCCACATGGGTGGCTAACGGCGTTGTTTCACCCCACGTTGTAATTTGAGTCCCGCTGCGTGAGTAGGAGTAATTTGTAATGGTTTAAGAGGTAATGACAAGATTAACGGTTGGGGTGTTACAAAAATGGTATCAGAGCGAAGTATCACTCTGATGACTGGAAGTACTGAGCTTAGGAAATACCGAGTTAGGAATTAGAGACTGAGGGCTAAGGGTTGAGTGGTAGCGTGAGAGATGCGCTAGATAGGAACTTCCAGTATGAACTGGATACCTACAATACCATACCCGCCCTCCACAACCCCCGTAGTAAAAGCTTGGGAAAGAACGCCAGAGAGACGGGGAAACCCGAACTGGCACTTACTTAATGATCCAATATGAACCAGAACCTGGCATGCGGTAGATCCTGAGAACTGGGAACCCTGGAGATGGATCCCGCTGGAACGACAATAACCGCACTTAATGGCGGGAGGTCGAGACATCCTATTCCAAGGAGACCGGAATCTGTGGCAGCTTGGGGCGATATGCTTAGCAGTCGCGAGAACCCGGCCGGCCGAGCAGCAGCAAGAGGAAAGCACCAACCTTGCAACAAGGCGGTTTCATGAGAAGTAACAAACCGGGACACAAGTCCACGGACCGCCATAGTTAAAGAAAACCACTAACGGTATATTAACTAAATAAGAATCTAGTCAAGAGTAGGTACACACACCCTGCCACACCCGAAGAGGTTGCAATATCTAGCGGGCACAGCTTAGACAGCTACAAGTATAACTACGGGATACACCCGAATAGGACTACAACAGTAGTGCCTAAATAACTTAAACCTCGGTAACCACAGTAAAGACGTGGGAACGAGCAACGAGGCAGAACACAGAACTAAGTAATTAAGGAACTCAGAGAGTGGAGAAGCACCTAAATGAATGACAGTTATGTCAAGAAGAATGGGAAGCAGCTCTAAAGAGTAGTTATCCAACTAAAGGATCAAGCAAGAGCCGACAAGGCTACCAAATACAATGTGAACGATACCGTGACCGGTATAAGTTAACCCAAAAACCGCCTGTACCGCGCACTTGCCTCGGCAAGTGCATTAATAACGGGACCGTTAAGAAGAATCTTAACAAGTGACAAGTACATAGCAAGTACCAAGATGGCGAACGAAGCCAATATAGCAACTTAAACCCTATGAATTGTGAAACGAAACCTTGGAAAGGCTTAACGGCCTGACCACCATGTTAAGAACATACCGGTCGGCGAGAAGCTAGACTTGGTAAGAAGCAACCGGCATTGGAATGCCATGAGACTTGATTTTCAAAATCCAAAATTTCTTTCAAAATGTAAAATTTTCCGAAAAACCCCAAATTTTTAAACCAAACCAAAGAACCATGATAAGTTATCATAGGACGTTATAAGAGGAGTTGGCAACAGAACACTTCACCTAGGCGTGTGACCGACACTACAAGTATACACAAACGAGACGTGGAACGACCGCACTCCGAAGGAGCTTGCGGGCCTGACAGACCAGTTATGAGTTAGTCGGGTAAGTGGTAACATATCAATAAGATACTCCATGTATGTATAGAAGTAGAGTACGGAACACGGGAAGTAGCCCACTCCATACTACGGACGAAAGAGCCAATTCAAACCAAGACAATTGGACACGTCGAATGACCAGAGAACATAGAGAAGCTTACCAAGCTAATGGAGTCTAGAATCCAGTTGAAATACCCTAAATCTAAGTAATATTATTAAATCATTATTTATTGGAATATAATCCAAACATAAATCAGTTCACGTACGCATGCAAACCCATGCATGAAAACGTTACGTAAAAATAGTCGTTTCTCCATAAACGCTAAAACGCCTTAGAAGCATATGGTCAAACATGACCTTGTATGACCCTATAATATTCAAACTAAATGGTCATACAATTATTATATGAATATACAAATATATTCCCTAAGCTATATTCAGTCAAATACGCAAAATGCTCGGGAGTGCTCACACCCGCTCCTTAAAGCACGAAAAGTCCGGAGGAGTGCCGAGGTGGCACGAACTCCTATAAAATTAATTCCTAGAGTTCCTAACATCATTATTTATCATTCTAAAGAGAACCCACGAAGTGGCTTCTCAAAATTCAGCAAAAACCAAAGGAGGATTTCTTAGCGCTCCTTTTTGGCCCGGGAGTGTCCCGATGGCCCGTAAATTATGTCACGGGTTGATATAACCCCATATAACTCAATGTAACATCTTAGTATATGTTTATTTACTATAATAAGTGTTTACAAACACTTGTAACTCATAAGAACAATTGGTTTCCCAAAATTTCCTTAGAGCACAAAAACACACCTTCGGGTGTCACGAAAATGCGTTTTACGCAATTACCTTGTAGTTTTTGACATGCCACGAATTGGTAATCTTAAAAAGGGTTAAAATTACCTTCTAAATCAGTTGGTGTGACTAGTCAACAAGGGTCTCTATAGGGGCCGATTTTAAGGGCAAAAACTAGTATAAAATTTGCTTTAAAAATTTATAAAAGGCTTAAAACATGATGACTCATCATCCCATGTGTTACATTACTTAATGCCAAAGTATGTAGGTCTCATTTGACCATGTGGCTGTCGAAATTATGAAGAGAAACAAGGCCATGTGAGTTAGGAAGAAGACAAAATGTAAAAAGGCAAAAGTGGATCTAGATTCCACCTTTTTCATTTCTTAAAATTCAAGAGACCTTCCAAGCTTCTTCCTTGGCTCTTCATCAACGAATTGAGACCCCTCTTTTAGCCTTGAAATCGTGCACCATAATGAGGAAGAAGACAAGGCTTTAACTTAGTAAAATCAAAAGTAAAACTTACCTAAATTTCCTTGTCTTCTAGCTCACAATTATTTCCTTTCCAACTCTTGCCTTGTCACACCTCACATGTCCTCTATTATGTCCGATTTTTATTGCTGGAAAGGAGTCATTTATTGAGCCAATCAACCATGAATTAAACTAAGGAAAAGAATTGTCAATGACATTAAAAATTTGACAAAAGAAAATCAAATTCCAATTGCCCTCTTTCATTTACGTGAGCCAAGCCTCATTTGCTTCCTTGCCCTATTCTTGCACGGCTTGGTAAGCTTCTCCCCTCTCTCTTCTAGCTTCATCTTCTTCCTTTGAAGCTCTTAAGTCCATTAATGGAGTTTTAACTTCTATCTTCATCTTAAGGTAATTTCCTAGCATTTCTTGGCAAGTCTTGAAGCAAAACTCTTCCTAGCATATCAAGTTGGGTTCGGCCACATTTAGTTCTCCAAGGAGGTTATCCAAACCAACATTAAACCAAGGAGCATCTCAAGATTATCTTAAGGTAGTTTTAATGCTTGAAAATCCTTAAAGCACATTTTTTTATGTGTAACCAAGTTCTACTTCTTCTAAGGTTCTTTCCTTCTTCATTTTCATGAAGGAAACCTTGTTCTTCATCTACCTTAGGAGTGCCGAGTTCATAAGGAGAAAAGTCTAAGGTAAACTCTTGTAAAAATACTTACAAATCTACTTAAGATCTTTATTCAAGATCTAACTCCTAAAACTCCTTCACCACTTGCATATAACCGAAGTGGAGCATCTATATTACCTTGGAGAAAGCTTGGAGATTCAAGAAGAGTTCAAGCACTTAACCACCTTTGTTAAGAAGTAAGTTTACTAAGTAAATCCTTATGATATAAGTTTTGTTAAGCTTCTAAAAATTATACAAAAATTAAGTACACCTCCTAGGTTTATAAAACCGAAACCATATGGTATTATATGCCAAAAATACAATCTATAACTTATATAGAAAATATTTACCTTAAGACACATTTTTGTGTCACAAAATTTAGTTATGTTACATATTAATTCAAGCCGAATTACCAAGGGCAAAAATGCTTATTTTTGAGCTAAGAATTTATATAAGACATTACAATAATTTTTACATGAGTTATATAACTCCTATGAATTTATGTATAATTATTATGACATATAAATCCACTTTTATATACTATATGGTCACCAAATAATTATGGCCGAATGCTTTAATTGATAAATAGGTATTAATGACCTACTTAGGTATATAAACCTATATCACAAAGTTTGGTGAGCTAAAAATATTTCATTAGTGCTTAAATGGCTAATTAATTAAGTTAAGTGGCTTAAATGTAATTTTTACAAAATTTAGTGGGTTTATTATAAAAACCGAGAGTTAAGTGGCTGTTTGGTATTATTATAATATAATGTAAGGTTAGGAATTAAGTTTATGAATTTTAGATAAATTAAACAAGCTTTAAAATAACTTTTTATAAAGTTTTGGGCTATTATGTAATTTATAAAAGTTGTTATGAAAGTTTGGTATTTAATAGGTGGCGAATTCATAATTAAGAGAATCATTAAGTTCACTTTCGAAATTTTAGGAATTTAATATTTAAACTATAGTTTATAAGTTATTAAGTAACTAATAGAAAGTTTTGGGGTGAAAATGTAATTAATGGAAAGTTCAAGACCAAAGCCGAATTCTTTGGGGTTAGTTTGGTAATTTAGGAATTTATAAATATATATTCGGCATTTATGGAGAATTAAAATTAAAACTATAGTTTACATGACATTGTGAAAAAGTTATAAGATTTTGTGGTTAAATTGTAATTATGGGAAATAAAATATCATTGCCGAGAATTTAAGGGGCTAAGTTGTTATTTTCGAAAGTTATAGTACTTAAAAGCTATATACCAAAATATTAGTGTGACTTTGTAATTTAGCTAAATAAGAAGTTAAAACTCTATAATATAAAGAGATTAGAATTTAATATAAAGTTTATGAATTTATGTGGTTGTTTTGTAAATAACCGAAATATAAGAGTAAGAATTTAGATTAAAATAAATATAGGTCCTACATGGATATTTGGAGGAATTAGAAAGAAAGAATTTTGATTAAAGGAATTATGGAATTAAAACTATGGCTTACATGGTTATAAGGAATTGAAAGATAAACAATAAATATTACTTATGGTTAAAAAGGAGAATAATAAAACTATAAGAATTTTATGTCTATGTATGACATATAAATATAGTTAAGAAATTATAAGTTGTTATGTCACCTAGACAAATAAAATAAACAACAAATGCAATAAACACATAAATGTGCATTAAAGGGATTTATAAATAAATCAAAAGGAATAACAAATAAGTTATACATTAAATCATGAGGTGATTAAAAGGAATAAACCTCACATGAAATAACAAATACGAGATTTGTTAAATGATCCAATAGAATTATTATATAAGGGTAACATAAATTAACCCTCTCAGTCAATCCTATTCTAGGACTTTGTTTGACCTGACGTTGACCGGGAATTAAACAAGTACAGTCTACGGTGAACGGTATGGGATTCTTGCAACCTGTTTTCTAACGGATTACACCGGCTTGTGTGCTATCTGTTGTTTGAAATAACGACCAAGATAATTAATGTAAAATGTTGTTTACTCTTGTGCGCTGTTGTATTATTTTATGTGCGTGAATGATGCTGACTACTACGTGTATGTCCCACGCATACAAACACTACTATACCAGTGGATTAAATACCTGCGCTTCAGTATACCGAGGACTTGTACTCAAGTCTCTCACTAACTTCACTTTATAACAAACGTCATTATCCTAAACGTGATAATTGACATTATACATTGGGTTCTTGTCAACATCTTTATATGACACCTAACAATTCTATTCTTCGAGAATGAGGAGCCCAGTTGGATCTGGCCATGCATGCTATAGGAGTTGTACCTGTCTCAGGTCGTCTCCTACTACGTCGCGACGGAACATTGAGTTGGGAGGAAGACTTTATTCCTTCCGGGATTCAAATGCCCTTCAGTTCGAGGAAGACTTTATTCCTCTAGTGGGTTCTTATTTCCCACGCCATTCAGTTCAGGGTTTAACTACGTTATCTCCTGGGGTTTTTATACCCAACCTTTCTCTATAACGAGGTCACTATACCTCCACTATTTCAGATATTCAGTTATAACTGTCAGTCCCATTGTGTGGACCGACTATCAGTAAAGAATTTCAGTTCAGCTAACTCGACCTTCTGTGTCTTGTTCTATGTGACATTATTGTCCTTGTATGGATACTTGTTATTATCAGACTATGCTTTTTTACAGCTTTATAAAAATGAACTGCATGTATTCGACAAAGTAGTTGGTGTGGCCCGGTAGACGATGGGCTGCACGTTTTCCATACCAGCATTGTTTGCTGAGCCCCTTTGGGGGCACCCCCATTTTTCAGGTACCTGAAGTTGAGGAGATCACCACACTGAGTATAGGTGGGGTAGACCAAGCTTTGGGAGTCTACTATTAGTTAATTGTTTTATTTCAGTATTGTACTTTTGAGTTGATTCCTAGTATCTCGGGTTGTATCTGTATTCCAGACCGTGACATTTGAGGATTTTATTTGGACTTAGCCTTGTTGGTCACAAGGGTGGCCAACGGCATTGTAATACCGCCCGGTTGTTGTATTTATTTCCGCTGCAGTTGTATTTTATTTGGGAGTGATCGCCGTTCAGTTTATTGGATTTCGGGTTGGGGTATTACACCAGTAAGGCGAAAGACCTAAGGATATAGGGTAAATAAGTGCGAGAAGCACAGAGTATTAAGTATAGACATTGGATATGTCCCAAGAATCAAGGAGGAAATACCTAATACCTGGAATGAGTATCCAGCGTAAACAAGACGGCGAAGGCCGAAAATGAACATATAACATTTGATAAACGGGATAGAATTCCCACAGTATACCTCACAGAAGAGATTAATGACCTGACCAGGGTCGTAAGGGAGAAGGAATCAATGGTCTACCCACTAACGGGAGACGTTACAACCCTATATGGAATAATTCAATGTATTTATTACCGCAAGGCGGAGTAAGGAACTGAACGTACCTATGAGTACAAGCCTAATGTAATGGCGTAACTCAATAACACCCAGGAGCAATCTGTGAAGGGTGTCGGAGTCAATAGTAGTTGAACGAGATATCGTGCTGAGAACACAAGTGTTAAAGCAAACACTCGAGTAGAACCCGAAGGGATCCCACGTAACACGGGATACCCTAGATTGCCAGACGGCGTGAATTAGTATCAAAATACTTAACGGGCCTTCCATGTACGGAAGTGTGATGAGACAACCATATCAAGAACCCAGCAATACCTCCAAATCATTTAATGATATACGGAGAAGCAGAAACTTGTATAATCAGCCACTAAAAGCATGACTCGAGACAATATGGCTGGTAAGCCAGAAAACCAACTATAATGTGTATATTCAAACGTTGCAAAACTTATGCATAAAGGCATAAAAAGGAATTGTGGAGAACGAACCACTACCTTAGAGTGGGGGATACCCCTCATTATTGTGGGGCCTAAGGAGCGGCAATTGTGTGAATCCTCTAGAGAAAGGTTACCACCTAACTATGTAATGTGAAACCGCTAGAGCGGCGTGGTGATACTTGAGCATGTGTATATTGCCAAGGAGTATATAAACACAAATAGTATGTTGAAAGGCTTTGATAGCAATGGAAGGAAACCGACAGAGTAATCGGATGAGTAGTAAACACTATATGTGTGCAATATGAATTGTAGAGTAAACAGTGCGCAATAAGCGTAAAGAATTTAGAGTGGTATATTTTATTGAGCCAAATGAATGGCAAGCCATAGTGTAAATGGTGAGAACACCTGGGCGGAAGCTAAAGCAGTAGAGGATGCCATGAAATTGAGTAGGAACATGGTACGCAGTAAGCGACCGTTGTAAGAGTATAGCCACATAATGATACGAAGCTCATGAGTAAAGTCGATAAAGAGACATGTTCCTTCCTATCACATAAGTGATTTACTACCAGGAGTTTACGTCTCGGCACTCTGTAGGACTGAGTGTTTTGGTATTGCTCTTGGCCAGTAATGATCTTGTGGGATAGCTAGAAACTTGAGAAATGTCAACAAAGCCTGTCGAGCAAAATTTAGAGAAATGACTGTGCGGCCACTGGCCAAAGATGCACGAAGAATGTGGGCCATAACCCATAGGTCCCAGGACCGATGCGTGGTAAAGACAGAGTAGTATGTATGAAGAACTCTTGTACAGAAACAAATAAACAAACACGATTCAAAAGCCATTATTAAACGAGGAAGCACTACATACAGAGTAGTAGCTTGACCTCAACTGACAAAGAGTCGGAAAAAGTGGTGAATAACCGCGAGAGTATACAAAGTTATACAAAAATAGATTTCTAGAGAGCTGGAGAGAAAATCTATAACTCATCGAATTCGCATACGGTAAGAGATACCAAGCGACGATTGAGAAACCTTATTTCCCAACACAAAAAGGGGATAAAGAGGAAGTGAGTAATACATTGAGAATATCGAAAGGGCGAGTTAAGCTCTAGTTATCAGGTCACACAGCAAAAGCTAGTGGACCGTAATTCAAAGCTGCCAATGTGAGTAATGGCTAACCATAAACGCCTTGAAGCCTTAGAGGCTAGAACCAAACCCGCTTGTGAATTAATTAACCAATGTTCAGTGATAACATATGGTCGATTACGCGGGCGTAACCCCTTTTAAGGGGGGTAGGGTGAGAAACCGCTTAGAGTATGTTTTACGTACAAATGCGTAAACTACTATGTGCATAGCACAAAGAAAATTGTCTTGATGTTTGGAACTCATGTTACATAAACATGTGTACCCATTCATTGTGTAATTATTATTATCGTGCATGAGACATAATGAGTATGAGTCGGTATGAAACCGATGTATAACCTAGTAGGAAGTGAGTTTCCCTAGGTGATTTTTATTTGAGAATGATTGATGGAGTGAGTTCCATTCTTTGGAGTTGTAAGTTGTGTGAAACTGATGTGGGAGGTGGAACTTGGTCTGCTAGCGATCAAGGGAAGCCGAACACAAATTGGGGCGGAAGGATAGTTCAACACTGATGCTGATCACGTCAAGGTTGGATGATTCTTGAAGCTCCCTATAAGTGGTCACAAGTAATCACGCTAAAAAAAGATACAGCTACCATAAATTTGATTTGGAGTTGTGTGATGTTTAAAAAGAATTTTGAAACAGAATTCGAAGAGGATTTTTTTCAAGTATGAAGATGAAAACTGGTTTTGAAACCGCTATCACCCGCCGATGGCTGAGCCCTAAGTCTTGATGACCGGTAGAACGGTGGGCGTGTATTAGTTTTGAAACCATTGCACCGTACGTGCGGCGGTCCTAAGTGACCGGTTGGGGCGGTGACAGTGTGTGATTTTTACAAAGGCAGCGCGACGGGGAGAGTACCCTGAGACGTTCCTGTGTTGAGTGAGTCAACCAGAGTGCCTGAGGATATGTATATGTGTAACGTTTTGATCAGAACCGAAGGGACCGTGGGCCAGAGAGAGTAAGTGCCCATTTGTCATGAAATGGCCGTGAACCAGAACAGTAAGTGTTCAACGTGACCAGTACCTGAGGGATCGGCAGTGTATTACTCAATATGGATCGAGGACTGTAGAGCCTTCTTGTCTTCGGATCGATTCCATGGAGAGAATACAAATAGTATTTTTGATTGCTATACATGGTGTGATATATGTGTGGTATGTGTAGTGTGAAATGAGACTGACTTATGGAGTCTGTAAGGTTATAAATGTATTATAACCTTGGCATAGTACGCCCATGAGAGTAACCATCTAGATTCACCAACTTTGAGGACAAATTTCCTAAGGGGGGTAGATTTTAATAGCCCGGAACTAAAAATGGCGATTAAATTACTCTAATATGATTATTAAAGGCCTAATGGTGCCTAAAGAGTATCGGTAAAGAAAATAAAACCAAAAGATAAGAGAAAACGCTTGAAAAGCGAAAAACGCTAAAATGCGCGTTAAATGAGTATAAGAGATATATGATCTCGAGAGGGTCCGAGATGGATTCCTAAGGCTTAGTTAGGCCTAATTAGTATACGGGAATGATTCCCGAAGAAAACGGATCCAAATAATGGATTAAAACGCTAACGGAGTTTTAAAGCGTGTTTTTCGAGAAAACCCGAAAACGTGACTTTAAGTGGTCAAACGGACCCGTAAATAATTATAGTTGATTAAATAACTATAAATACGAAAAACGGGCCCGGTTAGTGAATAGTGCCAAACCAGGTGAATTAACGAGCGTTTTCTGTAAAAGTCAAAAACGCTCTCAGCCTATATTTCTTAAGTGGGCCGATTTTAGAGCATGAATTAGCTCTCTCTCACACTATATCCTAGCTAATTAAGTGGTGAGTCATAAAGTAAATAGTAAAAAGTGTAAAAGTAATAAGTTATTTTTCTCTTTCCTCTTTCCTCATTTTCTTTCTTCTCATTTGACTCCCTCATCTCTCTCATCCGTAAGCTCCCCTCCTCCTTCATCCTTGAGAGATTTTGAGCTGCAACGACAACAACAACAATGGAGGTCTCTCTTTCTCTCCAAGCTCAAGCCATGTTAGAGCTCCAAATGAAAAGCCGAATACATACTCTTCTTCCTCTCTTCAAGCCCTATCATTCCCTCTTTCCGAAATCTCAAATGGAGGAGTTTGACCTCCATGGGTTTTGGGAATTTGAAGAGAAAAGCACACCATTTTGTAGCTTGAAGCTTCCTCTTTCTAGCAAGGTAAAAATATCCATGAAAAAGTCTTGTTTTCTTCATCTTATACCTTGGCCGATTTTGGCCTCTAATGGAGCCTTGTTTATTCTCTTTTGTGAGCATTGTTTCAATTCCAAAAGCTTGGAGGGAGTTGCTCTTTGATTCTTGACCAAAACCCCTGTAACACCCCAACCGCTAATCCTTCCATTATCCTCTAATCATTCCCATAAATACCTTACTCGTAGCGGAATACTTACTTACTCCCGGCGGGTGATACAACGCCGTTAACCTTCCAAGGTTAACAAGGCTACTACTACTTACCGTTTCGGTCTGACAATTAGAATAAACCAAATACATACTACTTACTTTACAATACCAAATACTTAACTTACAATTGATTACCGAGTATACCGAATATATAAATTACATTCCAAGAATACTTCCCAAAAATGAAGAGTTTATACATCCTCTCCTTACTATCCAATCAAGAATTCACTATCCAAAAAGGTGTACCACATGGTACACCGGCTACTCAAAATGGCCTTAGCCGTGTACAACTCGGTACACCATCCAAACCTACTAACTACTTCAAAAAGAATTACATCCTGTCCCTACTCTACCGTCACGCCTCGCGGGTACCTGTAGAATAAAAACATTCCCCCTAGGGGGTCAGCATACGCTGCATATGATAACCGCATACCCCGCGTGCTAGCGAGGGTACACCAACTAATTGGTCGAGTACATGCGGTTTGTTTCATTCATACATACATACATGCTTTATACAATACAATACAATATATTCCATACACAAGGCATACATACATACAATACATACAAGGAAGACAATTCAAGTCAACCATTCATACTTACCCATACTCACCGCATTACGGAGATACAATTCTCCAATACATACAAAGGTCTTGTTAGCCTCATTACACACCCGGGTTAATCGGGTGTTCAATACTCTTTTACTCCGGGTCAATGACTTACAATAGTCAAGACCAATACAAATACAATACTTACTTCTTACATACTTTTCTTCCAGTTAAGTCGGTATGACCTCCGGGCAGGGATTACTACATCCCACCACCGGGCTTTAGGGTGGCCCACTAATCCAGGATGCTACCCATTCAAGGGGATTGGTCCAAGGAAAAGATTATAGCCAGGATTCGGATCCAACCTCTTGTGTTTCCTTATCCTCACGCGTGGCCGAAACTATATCGGGCTTCTACTCATTCCATTTTACTCATTACTCATGTTAGGAGTTAGATCGTTAGGAATTAGTAGAAGTCCATACTTTCTTTCCATACATCAATACAATCCGCAAGTACTCATACTTACATATACACTTCATTCTCATTCATATTTCATGAATTATACAAACTATTTGTTCAAGAAGATACAACAAGAACAATATAGTTCAAACACAATTAAGTGCAGTAAAAGTCCGATTCATGCATTAATCTTATTGGTGATCACATAAGCACACAAATCGGGGTAACCAAGTTAGGATACAGGGCATGAAGAAATCATACCGTTCACCGTCATACTCGTACTACCGGTTCCTTCGATGTTCAACTATTTGATCCTATACATACATGAAGTTGTATGATCAATGATCCAACTTACTCTTCCATTAATACTCCTAATGTATACTTACTACTCCTTTACATTCATACTTTATTATAAAACCATTCTTTTCCTTATTACTTCTTAAATTTGTTGCCTTACTCATCTATTTACCTTTTACCATTATTACTTCATTAATGGTGTATTACTACATATATATGCTTATATTTGTATAGGCATATATATATACATAAGATAATTATAATCATATAATAAAACTTTTTTTTTTGACTCGACCGAACTTGCAAGTCCGATCGCAAGTTCGGTCCAAGTCAGTAAGCTACATCGTGTGAAAATTCCAGGGCCGACCGACCTTGCAAGTCCGGTCCCAAGGTCGGTCCATTCCAGTAAGTTTCGTATGTGAAAATTTTAGCCCGACAGACCTTGCAAGTCCAGTCGCAAGGTCGGTCCATTCCAGTAGCTTGCATTACGGGAATTTTTCTGGCCGACCAAACTTGCAAGTCCGGTCGCAAGTTCGGTCCATTCCAGAAGGTTTCTGACGGGAGAATTTTCTGGTCCGACCGAACTTGCAAGTCCGGTCGCAAGGTCGGTTGATTCCAGAAGGATTCCCGTCTTTGTAAATCTGGGCTCGACCGACCTTGCAAGTTCGGTCCTAAGGTCGGTCCGGCCCAGTACTTCAGTTTTAAAATCTGTTTTTGGGTGTTTTCTTTACCCATTGCTTCCTTAATCTTTACCAATACTTCCCCACGAGATTTAGCACTAATTAAACCCTCTAAATCATCTTGGTACATCCACCAAACTTACTACTCAATCCTTACATTCTCTTACACATTTTTCCTCATTTCATTTCAACACTTATACTAGTTTCCTCACACTAATGCTACAGATTTTGTTTTCCTTCTTATGCTACAGATTTTCACCTTAACTCTTCTACTCCAATACTCCCTCAACTAATGTCACTCTTGGCATCTTAAATACACTAGTTCACATCCTAACTCCATCCCACTTACAAACTCATTTTCAAATCTGTTTCAAACTACAAAACCACTCATTTTAAACTCTCCAAAATCTGTTCCAAATGTACCTAAGTCCTCAAATTCCTAGATAGAATTTGACATAGTCTAACCTATATTTCTTACTTTTCTCACATACTATTTCAGCTCACAATTTCACATTCTCACAACCTGTTTATACAATACACTATACACACAATTCAACTCCACTACACACATTAAAATTCCTGGACATATACACATACTACCCACTGTTTTTCCCAAGCTTTTAAACATCTTTTAAAAACTTCAAAACTGTCACATTGCCTTTCCAATTATACTCCAACATACTCATTACTCATTATCACACACATTACTTGTTTTTGATACTCAAAAACTGTTACAACACAATATACATAACTAACTCAAGGTAAGGGTATTTACCTTGTCTTGTTAGTTTTTCTTTCTTTCCTTTCCTCTTCCTCTTTCCTTCTTCTTGTTCTAGGTTTTAATCAAGGAATGGGCAACGCTACAGCAACCCATACCAATACACACAAACACTTAGCATGCATTTTATACTAACCCTAGAATTTAGGTGTTTTAGGGTTTAGACAAGAGTATTACCTTCCAATGGATGAATGGAGTTCTTGACTAGCAAGAGAACAAGATTCCTAGCCCAACAAGAGAGCCAAAATCGGCTGGAACAAGGAGGGCCAAGAGTTCAAAACATGGAAATTCTTATAATGCAAACAAGGGCTAGAAATGATGGATTTTCGAATTTCTTTTTACCTCAAGATGATAAGGAGGTGAAGGTGCTTCTAATGGTGGACTTGAATCTTCAAATGGAGAATACCCATAAAAACGAAACTTGAGCTTTTGGATTTTTGAAAGGAGGAAAATGTTCTCCTTTGCAAGGGGATTCCAATGGTGTAATTTTTATTGGGTTTGGAGAAGGTTTGAGTACTCAAAGAGAGGAGAGAAGTGATGAGTTGATAGGGGGCTTCACTTCTCCATTGCCATCGCCCAAGGAGGAAGAAGAGAGAATAGAGAGGATGGAAAAAAACGTGAGAGAGAGGAGTGGGGATAGGAGAGAGAATTTATTTTTGCTTTTACTTATTTCTTTGTCCTTTAGCAAATAAGAGACATTAAGTGAGTGAGGAAGGGGGGGGAGCTGGCCGGCCCACATATGCACACACACTCACATTTTTATTTTTATTTGCAAAGTGGACACACTAACTTTGTTTATTTACTCTCTCACCCCACAACTTCCCGGTTGTTACAGTTCTTACTAACCGGTACCCGTTTTCCGGAATTTTCTCGTTTAATTAATTTACTTGGTTCTAAAGCTTCACTAATATTTATTAATGATTATTTAGTTGACCAAAACTGTTACGAGTCTATTTGACCAGCTTAAAGTCACGTTTTCCCGGTTTCCTCGAAAAACGCGCATTAAGGTTCGTTTATGCTTTTAACCCATTTTAAGGGTCCGTTTTCTTCGGGATTTGTTCCCTCATATTTATTTAAGTGTAATTAAGCCTTTAAAATATAATTAGCCTAATTAATCACTGTTTTAATTACGGGGTATTTCAATCTACCCCCCTTAAGGAACTTTGCCCTCAAAGTTGCTCAAGGTTTACGGTTTACTACTTCTACTCATTTGGCAAGTCAACTGACACAATACATTCTACTACCACCTTACAAGGTGTTCACAATTCTTACACTACCAGCATACACAATTCAGATACCATAAATCATACTCAGTTCAATTGCCATACACAATACTCAATCCATACACAATACACAATTCAATTCGCACATTCCACAATACATTCACAATGTCATTCGTGTCATATACCGTACAACACAAATGCATTACTCATTACACACATACCATACGCATACCATACTCATTGTACTACATACTGAATACTACTAGCACTACTTTGTGCCAATAAGGTACAATTAGCACTACATGTGCCAACAAAATACCATTACAATACATACATACTACACAATGCTAACCCGAAGCAATGCAAAAGAAAAAGGCTCTACCCCCCTTAAAAGGGGTACGCCCTGTACCCTCCGTACTATATGGATACTAGACATCTAGTCTACAAATAGATTCGGGTACTTCGCCTTCATGGCGTCTTCTAGTTCCCAAGTCGCTTCCTCGACATCGTGGTTGGACCACAAGACCTTCACCATTCGTACCGATTTATGGCGAGTGTCTCTTGTCTTTGTATCAAGGATTCGCAATGGAGTCTTGACATATCTCATCGTCGGCTCTAGGGATAAGTGTTCGGGTTCTAATACATGAGAGGGATAGGCTATGTATTTCTTGAGTTGTGATACATGAAAGACATCATGAACACTCCCCAATTCTTCAGGCAATGCTTGCCTATAAGCTACGGCTCCAATCCTCTCGGTAATGGTATATGGGCCTACAAATTTCGGGCTCAGCTTGCCCTTTTGGCAAAATCGAAAGACACCCTTCATAGGTGAGACACGCAAGAACACTTGGTCACCCACGGCGAACTCAAGGTCGCGTCGTCGCACATCCGCATAGGATTTCTGTCTATCTTGGGCTGCCTTCATATTTGCTCGGATTTGTTGTACCTCAGCTTGTACTTGTTCCAGATACTCCGGTCCTATGATGACCGCTTCGCTTGACTCATCCTAACACAATGGGGTACGGCAAGGTCTACCATACAAAGCTTGGAACGGCGACATCTTAATCGAAGCATGATAGCTATTGTTATACTAAAACTCGATAAGATGAAGCTTCTCAATCCAGCTCCCCTGAAAGTCTAAGGCACATGCCCTAAGCATGTCCTCTAGTGTCTGGATGGTCCTTTCTGTCTGACCGTCGGTCTGTGGGTGGAAGGCGGTGCTAAGCTTCAACTCAGTACCAAGCGCTTCCCGTGTTGCTCTCCAGTATCTCGAAAGAAATCTGGTGTCGCGGTCAGATACAATGGTTTTCGGGACTCCGTGGTGTCGAATGATCTCTTTGTCGAATAGCTCCGCGAGCTTCGCCACCTTCCAGGTGTCCTTCATCGGTATGAATCAGGCAACCTTGGTGAGACGATCGACTACTACCCAGATCATGTTGAGTCCTCCCCTAGCAGGTGGGAGTCCAACAACAAAATCCATAGAGATATCGTGGAATTTCCACTCCGGAATGGGCATGGATTGCACCATTCCTCCCGGTCTTCGGTGCTCGAACTTCACTTTCTGTCAAGTGAGACACCTCAGAACATACTCAGTCACGTCGAATTTCATTCCTGACCACCAGAAGTACCTCTTCATGTCTTTGTACATTTTAAAGGCTCCCGGATGGACATGCAGTGTCGAACAATGTGACTCTCGCAGAATGCGATCCCTTAGCTCAGCATTGCTTCGGGGGACGCATAATCTGCCATTCAATCGGATCAGACCATCTTCATGCAATTTGAAGTCGTACTTTCGGCTCTCGAAGGTACCATCTGTGATTTTCTGTCTGATCTCTGTGAAGTAAGGGTCGCTCAACTGAGCGTCTCGCACCTCGTCAACCAAGCTAGAAGAAGCGAGTAGCGAATGGAGCGAGTGTGCTCGACGACTCAGGGCGTCGGCTACAACGTTTGCCTTCCCTTCTTTATACTGGAGGTTGATGTCGTAATCTGATAGGAACTCCATCCACCTCCTCTTCTTAGTTCAATTCTTTCTGGGTAAATACATACTGCAAACTTTTGTGGTCGGAGTAGATGGTGATGCTTACCCCATAGAGATAGTGTCGCCATATCTTCAAGGCGAAGACAATGGCTCCTAACTCTAGATCATGTGTCGGGTAATTCTCCTCATGCTTTTTCAGCTGGGGGAGGCGTATGCTACTACCTTGCCATGCTGCATGAGTACGCATCCCATGCCCTTGCCCGATGCATCACAATACACCTCAAATCCCTCTGTGCCCTCTGGAAGTGTGAGAATTGGCGCGAGGTCAATGAGTCTTTTAGTCTCTGGAAGGATACTCGCACTCGCTTGTCCATACAAACGGTGCATCTTTCTTCATCAATGACGTCATGGGCTTAGCGACTTTTGAGAAGTCCTTTACAAACCTCCGGTAATAACCGGCTAAACCAAGAAAGCTCCGGATGTCGGTAACAGTCTTAGGTCTAGGCCATGATCGCACTGCTTCGATTTTGGATGGATCTACTGAAATACCCGCGCTCGAGATGACATGACCGAGGAATGATACCTGATCTAGCCAAAACTCGCATTTGGAGAACTTCGCATACAGCTGGTTCTCGCGCAGTGTCTCAAGTACTCTTCTAAGTGGTTTTCATGTCTTCTGCTGACTTCGAATACACAAGGATGTCGATGAATACTACTACTGAAGTGTCCAGCTGATCACTGAATAACCGATTCATTAGGTCCATGAATTTGGCTGGTGCGTTAGACAAACCGAATGGCATCACTGTGAATTCGTAGTGGCCATATCTTGTTCGGAATGCTGTTTTCTCAATGTCTTGCTCTTTGATAGCAATTTGATGATATCCGGATCGGAGATCAATCTTAGAAAAGACGAAGCTCCCTTCAACTGATCGAACAGGTCGTCGATGCGTGGCAATGGATATTTGTTCTTTACAGTGACCGCATTCAATTGCGGTAGTCGATGCAGAGGCGGAGACTACCGTCCTTCTTCTTCACGAAGAGGACCGGTGCTCCCCAGGGTGATACGCTCGGGCGTATAAACCCTTTGTCGAGAGATCACGTAGTTGCTCTTTGCTCTGTCATTTCTGCTGGTGCCATACGGTATGGTGCCCTAGCAATGGGACCAGTACCGGTACAAGGTCGATTTCAAACTCTACTGCTCTCTGTGGTGGCATACCAGGTAGCTCTTTGGGAATACATCAGGGAATTCTGAGACTACTGTACATCATCACTGAACTCTGGATCTCTCTCCAGATCTTGCACATGGCATAAATACACTTCATGTCCTTTCTGAGCTCCCGTACATTGCCATAGCGGAGATGACTGTAGTTGAAGGCTCTCTTGGTCTCTGGCGGTATGAAACAGTGACCCCAGATGGACTCTTGAGCAGCAATCGGTGCTCGGCGCATAGGATCCGTCCCTTGTGCCGCTCCAACCAGTTCATTCCAATTATCAAGTCGAATCCCAATCCGTTGAATTCAATGAAGGAAATGGGAAACGCTTCACCTTTGATTTGAATGGTGGCGGTGTGGTATACTTAGTACACTTTACCCGCTCCTTCGACGGAAGAGTAACCAAGAAATTTGGTAGCTCATCTGCGTCTAGCCCCAACCTTGTAGCGAATGATGGCGATACAAAGGTGTGAGAGGCGCCGGAGTCGAATAATACTGAGGCTTCGATGCCGTTTACTGGGAATGTTCCCGTTAGAATGGTGCCGCTCTGCCGGCTTGTTCTTCGGTGAGGATACTCAGGTTACCTTCGGTACCGAGTCCACAACCTATTGATTCATGAGATTATAAGTAAAGATGGTGGAACGCAAGTGGAATTTAATAACCAACACTGCTTTTATTGAATAACCAACCATCATACATGCTGTGTCTCTAATACACGTTACTACTGGATTACATGCTACTACAAGATTAATACTTTCTAAAGGTAAGGTTCAGGCGTCCTGGTTTCATGTGTGTGGCATTGATTATTGCCGGTGGTGCCGTATTCAACTTGATCTTCTGGATCCCGTGATACAGCAACCTTGATTTTCCACCCATGATTAGAACATCTCCTGATCTCAATACCAATTTCTCTGCGAGGTCCACACGCTTCTGCTCGCTATACAAAAATACGGCGTCATCACCAATGGACCAAGACACTACGGGCACTCTTAGTTCAAGAGATTCCATTGTCTCGTCCTTGTCTTGGTGTAAGCCAAGTCGTCCTTCTTTCTCATAGAAGTTGACGATACAGAGGTCTGCTTCAAGTGCAGGGATTGGTTCATCTTCACATTGTTGTGCGATTTCTACAGCTTGTGTGACAAGCGTTTGGAATTCGGGGGTATTGATTGAGGTTGGCTCCGTCTCCTGTTCGCGTGTTTGGTATGTCTTGGTATAAGGGTTCCAATCCTTTCCCAAGCACATCATTTCAGCTTCATTGTAGCTCCACCGGGGAATTCGGGTGTATAAAATCCTCCTGGACCCATTCCTAACTCGTTGCATCGTCGGATGATTGAAACTTGTGCTTCGGGTGTCAGGTATCCTTTTAATAAGATCATACCTGGGCGGATGACCTGACACTGTTCGTTGTTGAAGTGGTGATTGGCGATGTCGGTCTCTTCATGAGGTGAGTTTGAAGGTATTGGGTAACAGATAAGGAATTTCCCTAAGGTGGTAATCATCTAGTGTGAGTTCTAGGCTTACTAATTCATTTCATGCTCAATACATACTTCCATGTTACTTACTCATGCTCAATTTCATACTTCAAGTACTTACGCATTCATACTCCCATTCATACAATTACTTTAATACTTAGTCATGCTCTTCAAGGATTAAAGGTTTCAGTTATCACTTGGGCCGGACTTAGTCCCGGTCCCGTCACGGTCAATGATGTGTAAGGCCGGCTGCCTCTGCGGTGCGCCCTTCTGCGGACCTCGGGATCCCTGTCCCTGTGAGGCATGCTGGGCATGAGCATCGCCAGATGCAACCTCCTTGCCTTCACGCTGCTTGTAGCCCTGGTAGTTGCCCTTGGGCTTAGAGTTTTCTGGGCATGCATTGGCACGGTGCCCCGGCTTCTGGCAAGTGTAGCAGCGGATCTCCCTTCCTTGGCAATCTGTGCCGGGATGATCCTTGTTGCAGTTTCGGCATATGTAGCTGCGGCCATCAGATTGGTTCTTGCCTTGGCCAAATCCAGAACCTATAGCTTCCAAGTTAGCAAGGTTCGGTATACTTACAATACTCTATATACATACAAATTCACAAGTGTTCTAATTCGGTTTCGGGTTCTTACCCTTGTAGGGCTGAGACCTCAGTGGCTTCGCTGCCACTGATGCGGTGTAAGCAAGCTGCAATGGTTCAGGTGCCTTGCCCTTCTCAGTATGGGCACCGCCGTCTCCTGAAGCGTTCTTCTAATGGGAATACTTCCCTTTCTTCTTCTTCCAAGGTTTGGCTTGGTTTTGGTCATCGGAGGTGTTACCCTTGCCGCTCACCTTGCGCTTCAGCGCTTGCTCCTCATCTCTTAGCTGGCAGGTGATCTCCACTCGAGATGCAGCGTGGTAACACTCCTGAATTACTTAGGCATTAGGTTACACTTACATACGGGAATACTAATTCACATTACTCATGGCTTTTAAGGGTTCAACTTGTTTACCTGAAGGGAGGTAAACCGTGTGAAGCCCATGCCATAACGGAGTCGATGGCTCAATCCGCCGTAGAAGCGGTCGACAAAGACTTGGCCGGTATACCCAAGGTCGGGTAGAAGTCTGAGAAGAGAGGTGAAGGTGCGGTAATATTCATCAACCGTCATCTTCTCGGTCATTTTCAGTGCATCGAGCTCAAGCCTTTTCTTGGTCTTGACATGCTCGGGGTAATACTTAGATCGGAGGAGAGAGGTGAATGCTTCCCATCCGAATGCGGGATCAGCTATGCTCGGCCTTAATGAGCTTCCACCAGTCCATAGCCGCGTCTTTGAGGTAGTACGCAGCTATCCTCACTCGAACTCCAGCGGGAGTCTCAAGTGTCTCGAAGGCCGTCTCCATCTCGGAGAGGTAAGCCTCGAGCTTGGCGGGGTCGCTCTCGCCTCTAAAGCATGGAGGTCGAAGGTCGGCGACTGCTTTACCCAATTGGTCTCACGGGGATGAGGTGGTCGGGTTGCTGCTGTTGCTGCTGCTGTTGTTGAGTTTGTTGTGTTTGTTGTACAGCAGTGATTACATCCGGTAGCATCTGTGCTACCGTGGCGGCGACGATTTCAGCTATCGTCTGCGCCTTGGTCCGTCACTAGTCCCTCCTCTGGGACGACCTGGACCTCGTCCTGACATCTGAACAAGTGTGGATTACATTAGATGGTGAACTATGACCTCATGGTCTTGATTCAACAATGGTATCGTCCTTGCAGACGTTAAGGGTATCCGTTGTTAACAACGGTAGTTCCTAGTTAGGTTTCTAAGTATCCGTTTAAACGGTTGAAATCCTAACTCGGTAATCACTACACTTAGGATTCTAATCATCAGAGCGAGACTTCGCTCTGATACCACTTTTTGTAACACCCCAACCGCTAATCCTTCCATTATCCTCTAATCATTCCCATACCTTACTCGCAGCGGAATACTTACTTACTCCCGGCGGGTGATACAACGCCGTTAACCTCCAAGGTTAACAAGGCTACTACTACTTACCGTTTCGGTCTGACGATTAGAATAAACCAAATACATACTACTTACTTTACAATACCAAATACTTAACTTACATTTGATTACCGAGTATACCAATATATGAATTACATTCCAAGACTACTTCCCAAAAATGAAGAGTTTATACATCCTCTCCTTACTATCCAATCAAGAATTCAATATCCAAAAAGGTGTACCACATGGTACACCGGCTACTCAAAAGGCCTTAGCCGTGTACAACTCGGTACACCATCCAACTACTAACTACTCAAAAAGAATACATCCGTCCTTACTCTACCGTCACGCCTCGCGGGTACCTGTGGAGTAAAAACATTCCCCCTAGGGGGTCAGCTTACGCTGCATATGATAACCGCATACCCCGCGTGCTAGCGAGGGTACGCCAACTAATTGGTCGAGTACATGCGGTTCGTTTCATTCATACATACATACATGCTTTAATACAATACAATACATTCCATACACAAGCATACATACATACAATACATACAAGGAAGACAATTCAAGTCAACCATTCATACTTACCCATACTCACCGCATTACGGAGATACAATTCTCCAATACATACAAAGGTCTTGTTAGCCTCATTACACACCCGGGTTAATCGGGTGTTCAATACTTTTACTCCGGGTCAATGACTTACAATAGTCAAGACCAATACAAATACAATACTTACTTCTTACATACTTTACTTCCAGTTAAGTCGGTATGACCTCCGGGCAGGGATTACTACATCCCACCACCGGGCTTTAGGGTGGCCCACTAATCCAGGATGCTACCCATTCAAGGGATTGGTCCAGGAAAAGATTATAGCCAGGATTCGGATCCAACCTCTTGTGTTTCCTTATCCTCACGCGTGGCCGAAACTATATCGGGCTTCTACTCATTCCATTTTACTCATTACTCATGTTAGGAGTTAGATCGTTAGGAATTAGTAGAAGTCCATACTTCTTTCCATACATCATACAATACACAAGTACTCATACTTACACATACACTTCATTCTCATTCATACATTTCATGAATTATACAAACTTTGTTCAAGAAGATACAACAAGAACAAATAGTTCAAACACATTAAGTGCAAATAAGTCCGATTCGTGCATTTATCTTATTGGTGATCACATAAGCACACAAATCGGGGTAACCAAGTTAGGATACAGGGCATGAAGAAATCATACCGTTCACCGTCGTATCGTACTACCGGTTCCTTCGAGTTCAACTATTGATTCCTATACATACATGAAGTGTATGATCAATGATCCAACTACTATTCCATTAATACTCCTAATGTATACTTACTACCCTTATTCTTACTTTATAAAACCATTCTTTTCCTTTTACTTCTTAAATTTGTTCCTTACTCATTTACTTACTTTCTTACCATTACTACTTCATTAATGGTGTATTACTACATATATATGCTATATTTGTATAGGCATATATATATACATATGATACTATAATCATATAATAAAACATTTTTTTTGTTTTGACTCGACCGAACTTGCAAGTCCGGTCGCAAGTTCGGTCCAAGTCAGTAGCTACATCGTGTGAAAATTCCAGGGCCGACCGACCTTGCAAGTCCGGTCCCAAGGTCGGTCCATTCCAGTAAGTTTCGTATGTGAAAATTTTAGCCCGACCGACCTTGCAAGTCCGGTCGCAAGGTCGGTCCATTCCAGTAGCTTGCATTACGGGAATTTTTCTGGCCGACCGAACTTGCAAGTCCGGTCGCAAGTTCGGTCCATTCCAGAAGGTTTCTGACGGGAGAATTTTCTGGTCCGACCGAACTTGCAAGTCCGGTCGCAAGGTCGGTCGATTCCAGAAGGTTTCCCGTCTTTGTAAATCTGGGCTCGACCGACCTTGCAAGTTCGGTCCTAAGGTCGGTCCGGCCCAGTACTTCAGTTTTAAAATCTGATTTTGGGTGTTTTCTTTACCCATTGCGCCCCCAATCTTTACCAATACTTCCCCACAAGATTTAGCACTAATTAAACCCTCTAAATCATCTTGGTCCATCCACCAAACTTACTACTCAATCCTTACATTCACTTACACATTTTTCCTCATTTCATTTCAACACTTATACTAGTTTCCTCACACTAATGCTACAGATTTTGTTTTCATTCTTATGCTACAGATTTTCACCTTAACTCTTATACTCCAATACTCCCTTGATAAGCCGCAGACTTATCATATTTTAGGCATTAGATTTAGTATTATATTTATCTAAATAAAGTTATATTTATGTTATTTATGCTTATTATGTGTTAAAGTATAATATTTGTGCAGATTTATGTTTTTATGAGTTTTCTGTGCAAGGAAGGATTTTCTAGGCAAAAGTTCAGTTGAAGCCGGACTCCATGCCGGGTAGTTTCTGCACGGCATAAGTACAGAACAGAAAAGAGGCATTGCCGGACCTAATGCCGGGTAGATTCCATCCGGCATAAGTGAAAAGTCGCCACGGTTGACCAAGCGATAGCAGTTATTGACCGTTGGTGAAAGGGATGATGCCGGGTGTGATGCCGGGTATATCCTACCTGGCATATGCACTGTTTAGCGCGGAATTGACGGTTTCGACCGTTAACAGTTGGGCGCATTTAACACGTGTGCCGGCTATTGGGGACCCGGCACGACGCCCGGCATCAACACAATTAATGCCTATAAATAGGCCGAGGAAGGCTACAATTCAACACACTTCAACACCATACTATACTTCATTCATTACTCCATTTCCGCCCACATTCCAAGTGTTGGTGTCCAAGGCATTTCTACGGATCCATCCACAAGAAGAAGAGAAGATTTCCTTTTCGGGTTAAGGCTATGACCAATCTCCTTCTCCCTTATGTATTTCTTCTTTATTTGGGTGGATGGTGAAGTAGGAATCCTTGTTTATTCTTTGGTTAGGGAATGAAACTCTCCTTGTAAAATAATGTGTTCTTCTTAATATAATTTCAAGTTTATTTTGAGTAAGGTTCTTATTGAAAGAGAATAGGTTGATCTCTTTTTCTCTTCATGCAATTCTTACTTGTGGAAGACAAGTCCCAAGTAAGATAGGTTAGACTCTCTTAATGGTCTTCCTACTCTCTTCTTATGAATTAAGGGTTAGTGGTAAGAGTGAGAATTAATCCATTTTCCCCCATTACCTTGTTCATTTCGCGGCATGATATATGCTCGATTTGTTAATAGGGATGAGTCTTCTGTTTTCTACTCGGAAACTGGAGAAAGAATATGCATTATGACTATGCCGGATGCACTGCCGGGTGGCCAATGTCCGGCATATTCAATGTCTTTGAATATGCCGTGCAAGTGGTATCCGGCAGGACACCCGGCGTGTTCAGTTGTTGGTTAATTCGAAGGCCTGTGTTTATGTTGAGAGTTCATATTGATGCTTAGATGGTTTCACACCCTGGATCAAGAATAATCTCCTTGTAAATACCACTTAGTTTAGTTAGTTTTAATTAGGTTTAGAATTACATTCAATTTCCCCCATTGTCTTAGAATAGGTTATTACCGGATTAGGACTAATTTTCTATAAGTCCCTTGGGTACGATACTCTCGGTCGTAATATATTAACACTATACTCCGACCGGGTTTTATTTTGCTACCCGTAGTAGAGTTGTAGGATTAATTTATTATTTTGTTCTTTTGTATATATTTTTATCTTACAATTTCTCTGTTAGCAAATTAGCGCCGTTGCCGGGGACTTGGAATTAGTCCAAGTCCTAAATTCGGTAAAACGCCCTATTCCTTATTCTTTGATTCTTTGATCCTTTGATTCTTTGATTCTTTAATTCATTTTCGCCCTTAGTTTTGCAGACTTGAATGTGCCGTGCGGAGTGCCGGGCGTCTGTCACCCGGCAAACTCGAAAAGTCTGATGCCGGATACGTTTTACCCGGCATTGTGTCCGGCATGTTCAAAGTTTTTCAAAATTTCTTTAATTATTGAGTTCTTGGCAATTTAAATTTGTTCTTGCTTGCGCCCATTCATTATTTCTCTCTTCTAATAGTCCCTATACTATGATTCTTTAATTTAGATTTCGAGAATGAACTTGCCGTGTATTATGCCGGATTTCCTATACCCGGCTTTTCGGAGGAAGTCTTATGCCGGGCAGGTTTGATCCGGCATGTAACCCGGCATGCTCAATTTCTCTCAATATTTTTGTCGTAAATTGGAGGGACAATTAGGAGTGATCTCAATCTCTTATTTACTCTTACATTTATTTTGATTATCCTTTACATTGTCTTTTAATTAAGTTAATGTCGATTTTTTGGTCACGCCGGGCAACATGCCGGTTTGTACAGGCCCGACATTAGTGGAGGAAGTCCACTGCCGGGTAAGAAGCACCCGGCAGTCTGTCCGGCATAACCAAAAATTTGTTCATTCGTGTATTTTCATAATTTTAATTATGTAATTATATTATTTCTTTTATTATTACGAAATATTATAACATTTTCTCTTGCTCCTCCTGAAGTTTTCCAAGTGAATGCTTCTTCGGTCAACAAGTACTCCCGACAATTTAGCCAACTTTGATCCGGAGATCGAGAGAACCTTGCTTCATACTTTAAGGCAACAACGAATCCTACAAGAAGCAGATCCTACACCATTGGCAGCACCTACCGTCCGCAACATCAATAGGCCTTCCAATCAAGGCCAAAAGCCAGCAATCGACCTCTCACTCCTCGCTCAAAACGAATATGATGAATGGCAAAAACTTAAGACATATCATCAAATACGATGCATCAAGGAATTGGACTTTCCCTCTTTCCCCATAGCCTTACGGGGAACGCCAGCAAATGGTACCACAGTCTAACCCCCAGTACCATCACCACATGGGAGGACATGGCAACCAAGTTTTATGACAAGTTCATGCCTCCAAGTCGCACCCTGGAGATGATCGCCGATATTTACAACTTTAGGCAACCAGGCTCGGAGAACATCTGTGAGACTTGGGACAGATTCAAGGGGTTGCTGCGCACATGTCCACACCACGGCCTCACCAAGGAACAACTATCCCAGTTGTTTTACAAAGGATTGGTCAACCAATGCAAGACCATGATCCTTTCTTCCCTTGGTGCAGACATATTGAAAAAGCCTGGAGATCAATTCCTTAGTGGGGTTGAATCTCTTTGCGAAGAGATTAGGGATTGGGCCACCGGTGGAACCAGGGGTAGTACCGCTGGTTTATATCAAGTGGGAGAGGGCGACTCCAAATTCGACAAATTGATGCAAAGTCATGAGCAGTTATTGGAGAGTAATGCCCTGACGTCAACGAAGGTTAGCGCTCTACAGAAAGTGGTGGAGCAAATAGCAATGAACAAACTTCCTCAACAAGCGAACGTGGTTAGTGCACGACCACACGCTCCAAGCCCTGACATTCTAGACTTTCAGAATGTTGAGGACGTCAACTATGTGAGTAACCAAGGGTATCGGCAGCCATGGCAACAGGGGAACCAACCGCCTCAACACTTCCAGAGTCAAGCCGGCTACCAGGGAGGTCCAAGGCAATTCAGACCATCCCACCCTGCATCATCATCAGAGGCTGAAATGGCTGAACTTCGTGACATGATGTCAGCCCTGATGAACAAGACCCAGGATACTCAAAATGAGATCTCAACCATTCGCAAGGAGCACAAATCGTTGCAGTTGCAGTTACAGCAACTTCTGATGCAACCACGACAGCAAGGACAGCTCCCGTCCCAAACGCAAACCAATCCACGGGAGCATGCGAATTCGGTCACCATTCTACCTAGGATCTCCAAAGACGCCAAGTAGCCTAAAAGGCTATGTGTAGGGCGGTTCCTCCTCACGCCTTCACTATCAACCAGGGGAGCCTTTCTTCCAATTTTAATTTTTCTCCTTTAATTTTATTTTATGTTATTAAATTACTTTCATTATAGTTGTTTCAAGTTTCTAAAAAAAAAAAAGTTTTACTTATTTATTTTCTTTCGAACACTAGGGACAGTGTTCCTGCCAAGTGTAGGGCAAGGACCCCCCTTTAAAAAATAAGTTTTTTAGCAATATGCATAAGTTTTGCGTTTTATCAATGTTTACTAAACTTTTTGCATGTTTTGATCGAGATAGGATTAGGAGATGACTAAAAGCTTGTTCTCTCAAGAGGTAAGCTCTCTAATGACTTATAGATTCCTGTTTTTAACTCTTTGATTCTTTTTGTTTAACATGAGTACATGATCTTTCTCCTAATTCTGTCCTTTATGTACTTATGGATGTTATTCTTTTCTTTCCAAATTGTGAAAAATCTTTTGGGTGAAAATCTTAAAAAGGGTTTTTGTGCAAAAGAAAGAAGAAGAAAAAGAAAAAAAAGGAAAAAAAACTTCTTCCAAAGGAAAAACAATATATTCCTAGAGGTTGCATAAAGTGCCTCAGAATAAAAGCAAGAAACGAGAGTTTTTCCTTTTATTTTTCTCCTAAATTCCCCGTTCTTCAATGCAAAAAAATCATGGTTGATTCAAAAACTCTTGCAAAATAGGGCTGATTCATAAAAACCATTGATGAGAGTCTTGGCCACATTCAGAAACCCTTGGAAAATAGAGCTGAATGATGGAAACTGGAAAAAGGAGAGATTACAAATCCCTTATGCAAAATAGCCCAAAAGTTTTTGATCGATTTTGAAATTCCTTGTTTTATACCCATTACTATGTTTTGACAAGATAAGGTAGATTAAGTGATACTTATGAATTAGAGTCATATAGTTGGAAATATTTATCTAAATTTCATTCTAGAGTTTATCTGTTTTGTGGATGAGTAATTAGTCCTTTCTAATCTTGTTTTGCTCGAGGACTAGCAAAAGGTAAGTGTAGGGCCTTGATAAGCCGCGACTTATCATATTTAGCATTAGATTTAGTATTATATTATCTAAAAGTTATTTAGTTATTTATGCTATTATGTGTAAAGTATAAATTGTGCAGATTTTTTTATGAGTTTCTGTGAAGGAAGGATTTTCTAGGCAAAAGTTCAGTTGAAGCCGGACTCCATGCCGGGTAGTTTCTGCACGGCATAAGTACAGAACAGAAAAGAGGCATTGCCGGACCTAATGCCGGGTAGATTCCATCCGGCATAAGTGAAAAGTCGCCACGGTTGACCAAGCGATAGCAGTTATTGACCGTTGGTGAAAGGGATGACGCCGGGTGTGACGCCGGGTATATCCTACCCGGCATATGCACTGTTTCGCGCGGAATTGACGGTTTCGACCATTAACAGTTGGGCGCATTTAACACGTGTGCCGGCTATTGGGGACCCGGCACGACGCCCGGCATCGACACAATTAATGCCTATAAATAGGCCGAGGAAGGCTACAATTCAACACACTTCTACACCATACTATACTTCATTCATTACTTCATTTCCGCCCACATTCCAAGTGTTGGTGTCCAAGGCATTTCTACGGATCCATCCACAAGAAGAAGAGAAGATTTCCTTTTCGGGTTAAGGCTATGACCAATCTCCTTCTCCCTTATGTATTTCTTCTTTATTTGGGTGGATGGTGAAGTAGGAATCCTTGTTTATTCTTTGGTTAGGGAATGAAACTCTCCTTGTAAAATAATGTGTTCTTCTTAATATAATTTCAAGTTTATTTTGAGTAAGGTTCTTATTGAAAGAGAATAGGTTGATCTCTTTTTCTCTTCATGCAATTCTTACTTGTGGAAGACAAGTCCCAAGTAAGATAGGTTAGACTCTCTTAATGGTCTTCCTACTCTCTTCTTATGAATTAAGGGTTAGTGGTAAGAGTGAGAATTAATCCATTTTCCCCCATTTCCTTGTTCATTTCGCGGCATGATATATGCTCGATTTGTTAATAGGGATGAGTCTTCTGTTTTCTACTCGGAAACTGGAGAAAGAATATGCATTATGACTATGCCGGATGCACTGCCGGGTGGCCAATGTCCGGAATATTCAATGTCTTTGAATATGCCGTGCAAGTGGTATCCGGCAGGACACCCGGCGTGTTCAGTTGTTGGTTAATTCGAAGGCCTGTGTATATGTTGAGAGTTCATATTGATGCTTAGATGGTTTCACACCCTGGATCAAGAATAATCTCCTTGTAAATACCACTTAGTTTAGTTAGTTTTAATTAGGTTTAGAATTACATTCAATTTCCCCCCCTTGTCTTAGAATAGGTTATTACCGGATTAGGACTAATTTTCTATAAGTCCCTTGGGTACGATACTCTCGGTCGTAATATATTTACACTATACTCCGACCGGGTTTTATTTTGCTACCCGTAGTAGAGTTGTAGGATTAATTTATTATTTTGTTCTTTTGTATATATTTTTATCTTACAATTTCTCTGTTAGCATCCCTCAACTAATGTCACTCTTGGCATCTTAAATACACTAGTTCACATCCTAACTCCATCCCACTTACAAACTCATTTTCAAATCTGTTTCAAACTACAAACCACTCATTTTGAACTCTCCAAAATCTGTTCCAAATGTACCTAAGTCCTCAAATTCCTAGATAGAATTTGACATAGTCTCCCCTATATTTCTTACTTTGCTCACATACTATTTTAGCTCACAATTTCACATTCTCACAACCTGTTTATACAATACACTATACACACAATTCAACTCCACTACACACATTAAAATTCCTGCACATATACACATACTACCCACTGTTTTTCCCAAGCTTTTAAACATCTTTTAAAAACTTCAAAACTGTCACATTGCCTTTCCAATTATACTCTAACATACTCATTACTCATTATCATACACATTACTTGTTTTTGATACTAAAAAACTGTTACAACACAATATACATAACTAGCTCAAGGTAAGGGTACTTACCTTGTCTTGTTAGTTTTTCTTTCTTTCCTTTCCTCTTCCTCTTTCCTTCTTCTTGTTCTTGGTTTTAATCAAGGAATGGGCAATGCTACAGCAACCCATACCAATACACACAAACACTTAGCATGCATTTTATACTAACCCTAGAATTTAGGTGTTTTAGGGTTTAGACAAGAGTATTACCTTCCAATGGATGAATGAAGTTCTTGACTAGCAAGAGAACAAGATTCCTAGCCCAACAAGAGAGCCAAAATCGACTGGAACAAGGAGGGCCAAGAGTTCAAAACATGGAAATTCTTATAATGCAAACAAGGGCTAGAAATGATGGATTTTCGAATTTCTTTTACCTCAAGATGATAAGGAGGTGAAGGTGCTTCTAATGGTGGACTTGAATCTTCAAATGGAGAATACCCATAAAAACGAAACTTGAGCTTTTGGATTTTTGAAAGGAGGAAAATGTTCTCTGAAACGAAACAGTATATCAATCCTAGTATCCTTCGATCTTCTTTCCTGCATTACCTGGTCTCAGTTACAGAGTCTCACAAGAGTAGAGAGAGAGAGAGAGCTTCTATTGGAATTGTATGTGACTTTGACTGCCAAATGTTGTGTATCTTATTTCATGGGGATACACCCTTATTTATAGTGTTTTTGGCCAGGTTTTTATGGTGTCAGCCTGTATTTTACATGTATAAGTACGGTTCTACCCCCTCCTAGTATCTTTGACTGACCACAGACGGTCAATCGTACAATTCTTTGCTTTGCCTAAGTCCTATCCTCATCCGGCTGGAGACGGCCGGATGCCCTATGCGCTTCCACTTCCATCCGGCTAAAGCGGCCGGATGCTCTATGTAACCCGTTTTGGCTTGACACCATTTCTTCCCTTCTCATCAGTCCCACAAGTTCTATCTTTCTGAATTTTGGTGAAGAAAATAGAACTTCTGTGTCTTGTATTTTGACGAAAAATTTTGTGACTGAGGCTTTTTGGTTCGTCTGTGCTTCTTCTTTTCCTTATCCCAGTCCCACAAGTTCTTTTTCTTCATGATAAGCGTGAAATATAGAGCAATTAAAAGGTTTAATTTGCTTATTTTCCATAGTGATTTGGCAAATATTTCTCATTTACCATTTGTTTTTCCTATGACTTGTGTTTAGATAAGAATTGATGAAATTTATGTTTCAAATGTAGGTAAAAGCCATGGAATTGCATTCTTCACTTCACAAGCTTCGCAACGCAACAAACGGGGAGCAAAACGGAGTCCAAACGAAGAATATAGGCCTGAAACAAGTTTCACTCGTCAAGATACTAACATGTCCGAACTTTGATGTTCGGACAGAGGTCGAAACTTCCTGAAATTTTGTCCTAACATGTGTCCGAACTTCCAAGTTCGGACGCCGCGTACAGAATTCAAAAATTTACATTTTTAAGAGTTAAAAATGTCTATTTTTGTTATAAAAAGTCACATACGGTTGGGGAAACAAGACCATTCACGCCGGATGTCTCAGACGAGGCTCTCACGCCACGCCTCACCTCCCTCTATCACCATCGATCAACACCATCACCACCACCATCTTCAACCTCTAGCCCGGCAAACTCCAGATCTGGACAGCATAGCGAATTTAGAAGTTTTCTATTCCAGAAGATTTCTCAATCTCTTTTCTCTGTCTATTTTATGATTATGTCTCGCTAGATAGGATTTGCTCTGGGGGAGAGTTGTTCGTAATGGATACAAATTAGTTAGAATTTATGCAATTTGATTATGAGATTGTATCGGATTGTTTCTAGATTAATGCTAATCATTCATCTTCTCTATTAAATTTGCGCGTTTATAGAGTCGTTTTGCGAATCCTGTTATGATCAGATAAAGTGATTAACAAAGAGTTCAAATTAATCTAGAAATTTGTGGAGAGCTAGTCGGATAGATGAGTTCTCCCTGCAATTGCTAATAATTCTTCGCACTTATTCCACCTATATGTGTTTTGTCTGTTACTGGATTAGAGCTGACATGTTCTGATAGGTGAGCTCTTCAATGAACTAGGATTTAGCATTGAAGAGAGTAGAAAGAATTGGCCAATCCGAATCTCGTAAGAAAATTGTAGAAATTGCTAACTACATCCTGTAAAGAACAACCCAAACCCGGAGTTCCATTCATCTGATCAAATTTATCATTTAATTTCATTAATTGTTTATTTAAATTTCACTTTAGCAAATTCTATTTCAAAAACAACAAACAACCAATTGATTTCCAGTTTTCTTAGGAGTAGACTTATTTCCTTTCAAGTCCCGTGGATTCGATACCTGGTTACTTAATTTACTATACTATAGTGACCGGGATTTTTTGCAACCCGACAGGCTTTTTGATTTATTAATTTCTAGGTTTGATTTCTTAGTTTTTAGTTTATCATTTCACCTGTTTGCAAAATGGCGCCGTTGCCGGGGACTTGACTTTGTCTAGTCCTTTGCCCTGGTTGTCAATTGTTTTTCTTTTATCTTATTTTTATTTCTTATATATTTTCTTTTAGCTTATTTGTTTATTTTACTTTATTTTACTTTCACTAGTTGTATCTCTTAGTTTTTGTTTATTTTCGTAATTCTTGCGTTACTTGTATTCAGTTGGATTGCGTCATAATTTTAATTTGATTATTCTTAGTTGTTTATACTTTATTTTATTTTATTTTTATTGTTTTAATTAATTTGATTTGATTTTTATTTTTATATTTTGTTTACTTGTTGATTTTGTTTTATTTCATAAGTTTTTTGTCACTTGCTTTGTTTTGTTTATTGTTTTTTTTCTTTATTTTATTATTATTTTTATTTCTTGTTTGTTTTGTTTTTAGTATTTTTACTATTTTTGATACTTTATTTCTCTTTTGTGTTATTTTAGTTCTAATTTGCATTTTGTCTTTGCCCTTCTTAGTTGTAGTAGGTGTCTGGTGGATGTGCAGTACTTGATCTTGAAATCTTGATATGGAGATTGACAACACTTCTCATTGAGCACAGAGAACTAGAAGGGAAATCAATTTTATTTTAGTTTTACATTTTATTTTATTTAGTTTTTAGTTTTCTACCTAATTTTAATAATGACGCATGAGTTGGTCAGGTCGCTGGGTGAAATAAAGATGACGTTTGAGCCGACGTACCATACTTCTATGTGGGCTAAATATCAAGTGTCTTCGGATTCCTTTGATCCGTTTTGCTCTCAGTGTGGGGGACCCCACGAGTTTGAAGCTTGTTCAGGGATAGAGGAGATGAGGCGGATTGAGGAGCAATTTGAATATGAGCAAGGGAAAAATCTTTGTCATGAACAACTTTCTCCTCTACAACAAGTCATTATCTCAAATAATGCTAAGCTCCGGGAGATGATAGACAAGCTGGTGGCCACCCAGGAGAGTCAATATTGAAATACCCCAAACTTTGGTATGTTGTTTAAATATCAAACTATGGCATGTAAAGGCTAAAAAGTGCCTTAGAAACATCAGTGGACAATTTAAAATATAGTAAAGTGCAGTAAAGCACTAAGACACAGTACGAGCAAAAACATGCTCTAAGCTATGAGTGAACTTGATTAGGACCCAAAGAGCCTACCAAGACTTGATAATGTTTAATTATGACTTTATAAGGCTAATTAAGTCCTTAGGAAACTTTGGTAGACAAGGAAACCAAACAAAACACAAATAAATACCTTAAGGTCAATAAGAGCAAAAATGTGCTCTAAGCTTGGGATAAATGTGTATAAGGCCTAATGGTCATACCTATGCCTTAATTATATGTTAATGAACATATTAAATCAATTACCAAAGAAAACCAAGCTTGAAAACAAGTTAAAACACAAAATGTGCTTTAAGAAGTCTTAAAGCACGTTTTTGAAAAATTGTCTTGTAAATGAGTTTTGAATGGCTAAATGTCCATCATTACTCTTTAATTAACATGTGTACTATATAGTATCACATTTGGGTGGCTATATCAATGGGAAATCAAAAATTTCACTTCTAAGTGCCTTGTTTTGGTGAATAGTGATTTTTATAACTAGTTTGTAACATATAATGTTATAAGTAATTAAATTGGTCAACAAAGACTATTATACCCTTCTACTAATAAGGGGGCCGGTTTTTGGTAGTAATGAGTCACCAAACATGTTAACTTGTTAAGTAAATAAAGGTGACTCATAGGTTACTATTTGCTTTAAGTTATAAATATCCTTAAAAGCAAAACCAATCTCATTCTCCCTTCCTTCTTCATTTCCCACGGTTGCAAGGCTTCTTCAACCTCTCTTCTTCTCCATTTACGATTTGGAATAGTGCTCACCAAAGCTCCACCTTCCATTGGCAATAATTCCAAGCTCACTTGTTCAAATCAAAAACAAACACCACCAATCTCTTCCTCTCATCAAGCTCTTCAATTCTATCCTTTCAAAATCCCAAGAGCTCCATTTCGGTGCCAAGAGGAATCACCAGGGGGAGCTTGAGCTCATCTTTTCACATATTCTTGTTCTCTTTGCTTCAAGGTAAGGAAACTTAAAGAAAAATGACATTTCCTCCATGTTTTGTCATGTCCGAAAATTCACCATTAATGGTGCTCTTATATTGCCTTGTTCTAGCTTCATTCCAAGCTTTCATGGACTAGGAGGAGTCCTCTCTTGATATATATTCAAGCTTCTTTCCATTCAAAGGTAAAACAATTACCTTGATGTGTTAAAACAATATATGTAACTAGGGTTTACAATGAGATGAAGCTTAAAGCTTATATCATTACAATGTTGGTATATTGTTTAGTTGTTGACAAGGAAGGAAATGCCTTACCGGTTTACAAGGAAACAAGAAAGAAATTTGTGAGGAAAAGAGAGGTAAACAACCTATCTTAATGTGGTTAATGCCTTAGGAGGAATAAGCTTATAATGCTTGTTAAAATACCTAAGGAGCCAATGGTGAATGAGCTAGTAAAATGCTCTCAAGGAGTTTATTAAAGGAATATGTATTGTTGGGTGTATTTGCAGGTCAAAGGCATTATTATGTGGGAAATTCAGTGTTTAAGGTATATGCAATTTAAGGGCCTAAGAGCCATGCATTTAAGGGCCTAAGTGCCAAGCAATTTAAGTTATGCACTATATTGTGATGTAGTGCTTAATGTGTGAAGTTTGTGTATAAAATGTGTTTGATGGATTTTAGGTATTCTTGAATGAATTAAGGTAAAAACCTAAGTGGTTGGATGTGGGTATATACTAGAGAAGCTATGGCCAAATTTTGGGAAATGTGTAAGAAGTTCTAAGTGTTGTAAGTGAGTTTTGGGTGAACTAGGAATTGTTAAGGAAGAATACATGCATTAAGGTGTACTAAGGTGCTATAAGGATTTAGGCATTATCTTGGAAGTTTTAGAAATCTATGGGTGTTCTTAAGATGTATTTAAGTCTTGGAGGAGTTTGTTTAAGGTTTAGGTAATGTTGGTGTTCAAAGAATAAATGACGTTTAGGTAAGGTTTTGAGTAAGGAGTTTTAAGAAGTTGTGAAAAGGAGATTTAGTTAGTAAGAAAAGAAGTTGAGAGGTGATGATAAGGTGTAGAGGAAACACCTTGGTATTGTGGTCATTATAGGTGAAATGCCACCTAGAAATCATAAGGAGAAAACATTGTAAGTGTTAGGAATTTTGTGGAGATATAAGTAAAGGTTTAAGGAATTAGAGAAAAATAGTTTTGTGAGTGCTTAAGAATATCTTAAGGGTGTGTATGAAGTGCCAAATGATGTTAGAACACATTAAGAGGCCTTAGGAGAAGTTTGGTGAAGAATTGGCAAAGTTTGGGTAAGATTAGGGTGCGACCGACCCAGGGGCCGACCCAGTTTTTGGGTCGGTCGAGCCTCTGTTAGATGTTAGGAAGTGTTCGGTAATGGTCCGACCCAAAAGGGTGGGTCGGACATGGGTCGGTCGGTCAAGTTACAAAGGAGGGAAATGTTCGCACATGGACCGACCCAGAATGGTGGGTCGGACGTGGGTCGGACGGGCATGATTATAAGGAAGAAAAAGGGTTCTGTAATGGACCGACCCAGTTGTGGGTCGGACGGTGGGTCGGTCGCACCAAAAACATGGTTTAAGGTTATGAAATGACATGTGATGATGGGGATTGGTAGGCAATGATGTTATAAGGATGTTGAGGGCATGTTAGGTGAGTTTTAGTGACAATAAAATGGGCTAAAAGTTGCATTTAAATGTGAGTAAAACAAGTTAAAAATGTTAAGTTATGTAACCAAGTTAACGGGGAAAACTTAAGCATTGACATTAAATAATCAAGAAAACCCGGTGTTAATGAAAACACATGTGATGTTAACAGTTGTTCGAGAATTTGCTCGAGGAACATAAGAGGACGTGGTAAAGTGGACTCCGGTGACAGGTATGGTTTTCTTGCAACCTGTGTCCTAACGGATTACACCGGCTTGTATGCCAATATGTTTTCTTGAGTGTTTGCCACCTTGTAAGATTAAAACATGTAATGAGTTTATAGTGATTCATTTATGTGGCGAATCTGGTATCCGATGCCGTTTAACCTCAAATATGTGTTAAACCTTAGCTAACTAAAACTAGGAACACATGAGTGATCGGTATTCGGAGTTGACGGCCCAAACCTTGGGAACGTGCTAACCACGGCTATGTGTGAGTTAGTTGGATATTGTTGTTGTATGCAAGTGTGTGAACCTCCCTTGTGTGCTTAACTCGGTTATGATACCGTATGGTGTGTGGATGTGGTAGGCTCCATAATGGATCCCTAACTACTTATTTATAAGTGTGTATGTACTAACGGGGGGTGAGGAGTCCGGTTGTTCCGGCCACGCGTGTGATGGACGGGAGTCGTTATCTTATCCGGTTCGGCTCTTGGTGTATGTATAGGTGGTATTCCAATTTGGTTTCTACCTTCCCTTAGCTTATCCAAAGCTAGTTACTGACTCACGTCGGGCCACAGGGGCATACGTATGTTATTTCGGTGTGCTTGGATTACTATAACCGACACACCTTGGGTATAAGTTAACCGTTCTATATAACGGACGGTAACGAGGATGGTAACGAGTTTAACATGGGATTGGTAATAATCTCTAGGCTCACTGGTATACTAACTATGGTGGAAGGTTCCTTGTGAGAACCGATTTTATGGTGTTATGTAATGTTATGGTGCTATGCGAATTCCCTTGCTATGCTATGGTATATATATATACATATTGGATGTTTAGAATGATGGTGATGTTATCATGTGTATGTCGAAACAAGAAAGGTTGTTATGTTTGTCATATAAGGAATGAGATATGTTGTATGATATGGAATGTGTGGATCATGGAAATGAATCCCAGTTTGCGACAAGAGGCATTTGAGGATAACCCGATTAATGGGTACATGCCGTTCGTTAAGGAAGTAGCTCCATTTTAGGGGAGAGCCACTCTAAGGTTAAAGGAATCATTGGATGGTTGGTTGTTAAGCATGGATGTGTTGGTAATTGGTTGAGCCCATTGAGGCGAAATATTATGTGTGGTATGTTTAAGGTTTGTATGCATGATTAAATATAATCAACTGCATGCTAAGACGACAATTAGTCGTGCGTGGCCCGGTAGCATGTGGGCTGCGGGATACCATACCAGCAAAGGTGCTGAGCCCCTTGGGGGCCACCCTTTCTCTTCTTTTCCTGTTTCAGGTACGGAGAGCTGGAAGCCATTCGAGAGTAGGACGGGGCAGATGTTATACATGGGTAGCCATTTAAATGGCATGAATATGATAGGCGTAGTAAGACCGAAATTGTTATCGGCAGTAGTTGTAGATACTCGGTACAGGGGAAGTGTATGTATATTAAATGTTGAAGATGGAATGAGTATTGTATGAGTAGTTGCTCGGGAATCTAGTCCATCAGACCGATACAAATGTACATGTATAAGCCTTGTTAGCCACGTAGGTGGTTAACGGCGTGTAACACCATTGGAATAAGTAATGTGATGAGTTGAGTTTCCGCTGCAGATTGTTATTATGTGTTGGTTGTTGGATGGGGTGTTACAAAAAGTGGTATCAGAGCGAAGTATCGCTCTGATGACTGAATTACCGAGCTTAGGAAGTACCGAGTTAGGATTTAAGTACTTTGGGTTAAGGGTTGAGTGATAGCACGAGAGATACGCTAGTTAGGAACTACCAGTGAATACTGGAAACCTACAGTATCCATCCCACCCTCCACAATCCCTGTATATAACTTGGGGAAACAACGCCAGAGAGATGGAAGTCCTCTCTTACTCGGGAATACCCGATCTGGCTATGTTAAGTACTACTGTGGGAACGGAGAACCTGTCATACGGTAGATCCCGAAAGCGGGGAATCCCGGAGACGGTCTCCATCAGAATGATGTTAACCGCATTTAATAGCGAAGAATGAAGGATTTTGGGTGTAAGAGAATAGAATTTTCGGCAACCTGGGTCGACATGCCGAGCAGTCGAACACAATCAGCTTGCAACGCACCAACCGTGCAACAGGCAAAAAGTGGATTAAAGAAACCCGAGACAAGTGTCTACGGGACCACAATTAATGAATAATAATACCCAACGGTATATCAACAGACAAGGGAACTACAATGTAGTGCCCAAATACGTGGAACGGGCTACAAAGGGAATACAATACTAAGACAAAGGGGTCTCCCAGAATGGGAAACACCCTAGTAGATGATCGTCATGTGAAGACAGTGAGAAGTCACCTAAAAGAGTATTTATCAAGACAGTAAGATCAGTGAGGGCCAACAAGGCCACTGATGACAAAATGGGTAAAAACAATACCACAACCGGTATGTGTCGAACCGATAGCCAGTTAGCATGGCGCACTTGCCATAGCAAGTGCTACTATAACAGGGCTGTTCAGGAAATTCGTAACCACTACAAATACTTGGAAAGGTACAATAAAGTTAAATGTGATTGTCATAACAGTGGAAGGGCCTGTTAGCCTAACCTCTGTAATTGTAAGTACACCAGTCAGCAAGAAGCTAGACTTGGCTAAGGTAAGAAGATGTTGTGAAACCATGAAAATTTTCTTTCAACCCAGATTTATTCAAACTCTTTTCTTTTCAAACCAGATTTCTTTCAAAACCAACACTTCTTTCCAACCTTCTTTAAACCAAACCAGTGAAAACCAAGAGCAACTGACAAGGAGCAACTGGATAAACCTTCCCTCGATTAAGTTCGGGAAGCAAGGAATGAATATTGTCACGGGACAATATAAGGGAGTTGACAACGAATACTTCAACCTAGGCGTGTGACGGACACTACAAGTGTACCAACTGTGTTGTGGGACGACCGCACTCCGATAGGAGCATGTGGACCTGACAGACCTACTTATAGGTTAGTTGGGTAAGTAGTAATGTATCAGTATGATACCCCATATAGTATACGAGTAGAGTCCAGAACACGGGAAGTAGTCGACTCCGTCTACGGTCAGCAGTATAAATTAAACAAGAGCTAAGGATTACAAGGAATAGTTGAAATTAAGGAACTCAGTTAAGTGAACGAGGTTAAAAGGATTGGTGAATTCCTTTCAGGGGAATGTTTAAGAGTTAGGAAGTGCGAAGCGCACAAACGATTAAGTAAAGACATAGTATATGTCTTAAGGATCCTCAGGGATAAACATGATAGCTGAAAAGCAGGGCAAGGCAGATGCCTAATGTGGACACATTAATGTGCAACGAACGGGATGAAACTCCCAGAATCAGTACCTACACTATCTGGAAATGTTGATCTTTACAGAAGAAGATAATAACAGAATGTACCAAAAAAAAAAGAGGCGTGAAACAAATGTAAGGCATAACGTAACGACACCCAGGAGAAATCCTCGAAGGGTGTGCGCATCAACAATTGTTGAACCAAATACATGACAGAAACACAAGGGTTGAAATTAACACCCAGATTAGACATAAGTTGTCAGGAGACGGACTGGCAATCTTAAAGGGCATCCCATGAAAGGAAATGTGATGCAACAACCTTGTCATGGATGCCAATACAACCTCTAACCAGGTAATATTGTACAGAGAAGTACATGTGTGTGGACAGCCTACAATGAGCCCAGCTCAAGGCAAATAAGGCTATAAGCCATAAGTAAGATATGTTATATGAATTTGGTTGATTGTAGAAGTTTATGTGGTATAAGTGAATAGAGTGGTAAGCGAACCACCGCATTAAGAGTGGGAATACCTCTCGATATTGTGAGACCGCAGGAACGGTAGTTATGTGAATCAAGTTCAAGAGATATGTGGAGGATGGACCACGTTGTTATTACCCCAGGGTGATTTAAATAATATAACACGAAAGGAAGTGCTCGTACCAGTTGTGTACGCAGGAAGTGTGATAAGTTGATAGCAGTCACCATAGGTGTGTGAAACTAAATGTGTAGCGAACAACGCTCAAGGGAAAAATAGTAGTATATTCAAAAACCAGCCAAATAAGTGGCCAGATAAACCCAGCATAACAGCAGAAGCTAATATAATAGCGGATGCAGTATAAGTTGGTGTTATATAATGAGTAAGGACACGGCGCGCAATAAGCGACCGTTGTATGAGGATGGTTGGATGATAAAATGGTGAGTAAGCAGAGTTGTGAGTTAACCCCAGTGGAGGTACAACATTAAGTGATAGCAAATGAACCGAGCAGTAAGCCGGTGGCAAGTGTTAGATGATAAGGATTTCAGTGAAAATTCCTATCGCATCGCATAAGGGATTTACTGTCAAGAGTTTACGCCTCTGCACTCTGTATGACTGAGTGTTTGGTATTGCTCTTGCACACAGTAATGATCGAGGGGATAGCTAGGAATCAGAAGCATGGTAATTATGGAAGAATAATGTATAATGGCCGATGCATAGGAAATGCAAGACCGCACCAATAAAGGGATACTTGTACAAAACCAGATGGGAGACATGATTAACAGTAATTGACTACGGTAGCACTAACTGCCAAATATCGGTATGGAATATACCCCAAATGTTGTAAAACTGATGATGAGAGAGCACTACACACTAGGTAGTAGCTCAATCTCAACCGACAGTGAGTCGGGTAAAAGCAAGTCAATCATTGTGAATTACATAGTAGTTTACGCTGAGCTATTTGGAGAGTGGATGGAAAGTTTTGAAACTCACCGAATTAATCAGGGTAAGAGATACCATGCGTCGGTTGAGAAACCATCCTTCCAAGATAAGGGTAATACATTGGAGATGTACAATACAGTTAACAGTAACGAATGGGGCCAAACTAGCATATAATTATCAGATGGCGCAGCAAAGGCCAGTGAGCCATGCATCAAATGCCGAATATACATTGTGAATACGATGGATGGCTAGATATCAATGCCTAAAAGCCTTACAGGCCCGAAAACGGTATGAGTTACAACTCCAATGCGAATTCTTGGTTTCGGGACTAAACCGCCAATATGTTAAGATCCCTAATCAGAATCCATGGTGTAATAGGACCGCGTGGAAGTTAAAACACTTCACGACGGCAGAACAGAAATTTTTAAGCCAAGGTTAGTGATTGATAGTGGGCGTAATCCTTTTAAGGGGGATAGAGCGCAACACCATTAGGGTTTGTTTTACCGTACAAGTGTACGCGAACTAGGTGTGCATAGCACAAAATGATTGTTATGATGGTTGGCGCGTGTGTTATATAAACATACGCATTTATTTGTGGGTAAATTGTGGTAATTGCGCACAGAGGATGCGAATACCATTGTGGGAAGTGTGTTTTTTTGTTAACAGTGGTGTGTGAGAGTACAAGTGGAAGGGAGTAAAGAAACTCCCGGGGAACTAAAACCCCGACGGTGCATAAATATAAACCATGTATTGTATTTTGATATAAAAATATATGTATATATATACAGTGTTGTGATTTATGAAGGGATATGAGACCGACATAGAACCTAGTGAGAATTAAATTCCCTAGGTAACTCGAATTAAGTTGGATTTGGATGATGATTGATAGATGGAGTTCTATCCCTTGGAGATGTTATGATTATGACTAGAAGGATTCAAAGATAGAAAATGGGATATGCTTGAATTAATTGTTGGTTGAAAATGAGGTGGGAGGTGAAACTTGATTATCATGAGATCAAGGGAAGCCGAACACAAATTGGGGTGGAAAGATAGTTCAACACCGATGCTGATCACATCAGTGTTGGATGATCCTTGAAGCTCCCTATAAGTGATTACAAATAACCATGTTAAGAAAGATACAAGGAGCATAAACTGGACTTGGAGTTGTGTGGTGTTTTCAAAAGGATTTTCAATTGGTGTTTTAAAAACAATCGATTAATATTTTGAATAAAGATCTTCCTATACTCAACATAGTAAAGAATATTTTTGTAGTACTTGCTCACGAGCTGAGGACGTATGAGCCTTTGTCTTCGGACCGGTGACATGAGAAGTACATATGTTGAAAATTAAGTGAATGTTTTGATCTCCCAAAGGAACGGGGACCAGAAAGTGTCCATCACGACCGGGTTCTGCGGGATCACAATGTATATGTACTCAACGTGGGATTCGAACCCATGGAGAGATGGAAAAGGTATTTCTGTTTGATATACATGCTATGACATGTTGTTTGGTATGGGTGATAAGGGTTATTTGACTTTGATCTCTTAAAGTGTGTGCTATCAAGACCTATGAGTCTAAATGTGTTGTGTTACATAGACCTATGAGTCTAAATGTGGTTATGTCACCCAGACCTAAGAGTCTGAGGGATATTGTATGGGTGCATGTGTGGTGAAGGTACCCGGACCATTGAGTCCGAGGTTACCATGTGAATATGATATTTTATGTATAATGTGGATATGTTGCCCGGACCATTAAGTCCGAGGTTGGATGTAAAGGGTGGTTGGTAATGGAAGTCTTGTGGCTATAAGTAATTCCCGTATTCTAATCCAATGATGCGAGGAAATGTGAACTTCGAGGACGAAGTTCTTTTAAGGGGGGTAGATTGAAATACCCCAAACTTTGGTATGTTGTTTAAATATCAAACTATGGCATGTAAAGGCTAAAAAGTGCCTTAGAAACATCAGTGGACAATTTAAAATATAGTAAAGTGCAGTAAAGCACTAAGACACAGTACGAGCAAAAACATGCTCTAAGCTATGAGTGAACTTGATTAGGACCCAAAGAGCCTACCAAGACTTGATAATGTTTAATTATGACTTTATAAGGCTAATTAAGTCCTTAGGAAACTTTGGTAGACAAGGAAACCAAACAAAACACAAATAAATACCTTAAGGTCAATAAGAGCAAAAATGTGCTCTAAGCTTGGGATAAATGTGTATAAGGCCTAATGGTCATACCTATGCCTTAATTATATGTTAATGAACATATTAAATCAATTACCAAAGAAAACCAAGCTTGAAAACAAGTTAAAACACAAAATGTGCTTTAAGAAGTCTTAAAGCACGTTTTTGAAAAATTGTCTTGTAAATGAGTTTTGAATGGCTAAATGTCCATCATTACTCTTTAATTAACATGTGTACTATATAGTATCACATTTGGGTGGCTATATCAATGGGAAATCAAAAATTTCACTTCTAAGTGCCTTGTTTTTGGTGAATAGTGATTTTTATAACTAGTTTGTAACATATAATGTTATAAGTAATTAAATTGGTCAACAAAGACTATTATACCCTTCTACTAATAAGGGGGCCGGTTTTTGGTAGTAATGAGTCACCAAACATGTTAACTTGTTAAGTAAATAAAGGTGACTCATAGGTTACTATTTGCTTTAAGTTATAAATATCCTTAAAAGCAAAACCAATCTCATTCTCCCTTCCTTCTTCATTTCCCACGGTTGCAAGGCTTCTTCAACCTCTCTTCTTCTCCATTTACGATTTGGAATAGTGCTCACCAAAGCTCCACCTTCCATTGGCAATAATTCCAAGCTCACTTGTTCAAATAAAAAACAAACACCACCAATCTCTTCCTCTCATCAAGCTCTTCAATTCTATCCTTTCAAAATCCCAAGAGCTCCATTTCGGTGCCAAGAGGAATCACCATGGGAGGAGCTTGAGCTCATCTTTTCACATATTCTTGTTCTCCTTTGCTTCAAGGTAAGGAAACTTAAAGAAAAATGACATTTCCTCCATGTTTTGTCATGTCCGAAAATTCACCATTAATGGTGCTCTTATATTGCCTTGTTCTAGCTTCATTCCAAGCTTTCATGGACTAGGAGGAGTCCTCTCTTGATATATATTCAAGCTCTCTTTCCATTCAAAGGTAAAACAATTACCTTGATGTGTTAAAACAATATATGTAACTAGGGTTTACAATGAGATGAAGCTTAAAGCTTATATACTCATTACAATGTTGGTATATTGTTTAGTTGTTGACAAGGAAGGAAATGCCTTACCGGTTTACAAGGAAACAAGAAAGAAATTTGTGAGGAAAAGAGGTAAACAACCTATCTTAATGTGGTTTAATGCCTTAGGAGGAATAAGCTTATAATGCTTGTTAAAATACCTAAGGAGCCAATGGTGAATGAGCTAGTAAAATGCTCTCAAGGAGTTTATTAAAGGAATATGTATTGTTGGGTGTATTTGCAGGTCAAAGGCATTATTATGTGGGAAATTCAGTGTTTAAGGTATATGCAATTTAAGGGCCTAAGAGCCATGCATTTAAGGGCCTAAGTGCCAAGCAATTTAAGTTATGCACTATATTGTGATGTAGTGCTTAATGTGTGAAGTTTGTGTATAAAATGTGTTTGATGGATTTTAGGTATTCTTGAATGAATTAAGGTAAAAACCTAAGTGGTTGGATGTGGGTATATACTAGAGAAGCTATGGCCAAATTTTGGGAAATGTGTAAGAAGTTCTAAGTGTTGTAAGTGAGTTTTGGGTGAACTAGGAATTGTTAAGGAAGAATACATGCATTAAGGTGTACTAAGGTGCTATAAGGATTTAGGCATTATCTTGGAAGTTTTAGAAATCTATGGGTGTTCTTAAGATGTATTTAAGTCTTGGAGGAGTTTGTTTAAGGTTTAGGTAATGTTGGTGTTCAAAGAATAAATGATGTTTAGGTAAGGTTTTGAGTAAGGAGTTTTAAGAAGTTGTGAAAAGGAGATTTAGTTAGTAAGAAAAGAAGTTGAGAGGTGATGATAAGGTGTAGAGGAAACACCTTGGTATTGTGGTCATTATAGGTGAAATGCCACCTAGAAATCATAAGGAGAAAACATTGTAAGTGTTAGGAATTTTGTGGAGATATAAGTAAAGGTTTAAGGAATTAGAGAAAAATAGTTTTGTGAGTGCTTAAGAATATCTTAAGGGTGTGTATGAAGTGCCAAATGATGTTAGAACACATTAAGAGGCCTTAGGAGAAGTTTGGTGAAGAATTGGCAAAGTTTGGGTAAGATTAGGGTGCGACCGACCCAGGGGCCGACCCAGTTTTTGGGTCGGTCGAGCCTCTGTTAGATGTTAGGAAGTGTTCGGTAATGGTCCGACCCAAAAGGGTGGGTCGGACATGGGTCGGTCGGTCAAGTTACAAAGGAGGGAAAATGTTCGCACATGGACCGACCCAGAATGGTGGGTCGGACGTGGGTCGGACGGGCATGATTATAAGGAAGAAAAAGGGTTCTGTAATGGACCGACCCAGTTGTGGGTCGGACGGTGGGTCGGTCGGACCAAAAACATGGTTTAAGGTTATGAAATGACATGTGATGATGGGGATTGGTAGGCAATGATGTTATAAGGATGTTGAGGGCATGTTAGGTGAGTTTTAGTGACAATAAAATGGGCTAAAAGTTGCATTTAAATGTGAGAGTAAAACAAGTTAAAAATGTTAAGTTATGTAACCAAGTTAACGGGGAAAACTTAAGCATTGACATTAAATAATCAAGAAAACCCCGGTGTTAATGAAAACACATGTGATGTTAACAGTTGTTCGAGAATTTGCTCGAGGAACATAAGAGGACGTGGTAAAGTGGACTCCGGTGACAGGTATGGTTTTCTTGCAACCTGTGTCCTAACGGATTACACCGGCTTGTATGCCAATATGTTTTCTTGAGTGTTTGCCACCTTGTAAGATTAAAACATGTAATGAGTTTATAGTGATTCATTTATGTGGCGAATCTGGTATCCGATGCCGTTTAACCTCAAATATGTGTTAAACCTTAGCTAACTAAAACTAGGAACACATGAGTGATCGGTATTCGGAGTTGACGGCCCAAACCTTGGGAACGTGCTAACCACGGCTATGTGTGAGTTAGTTGGATATTGTTGTTGTATGCAAGTGTGTGAACCTCCCTTGTGTGCTTAACTCGGTTATGATACCGTATGGTGTGTGGATGTGGTAGGCTCCATAATGGATCCCTAACTACTTATTTATAAGTGTGTATGTACTAACGGGGGGTGAGGAGTCCGGTTGTTCCGGCCACGCGTGTGATGGACGGGAGTCGTTATCTTATCCGGTTCGGCTCTCTTGGTGTATGTATAGGTGGTATTCCAATTTGGTTTCTACCTTCCCTTAGCTTATCCAAAGCTAGTTACTGACTCACGTCGGGCCACAGGGGCATACGTATGTTATTTCGGTGTGCTTGGGATTACTATAACCGACACACCTTGGGTATAAGTTAACCGTTCTATATAACCGGACGGTAACGAGGATGGTAACGAGTTTAACATGGGATTGGTAATAATCTCTAGGCTCACTGGTATACTAACTATGGTGGAAGGTTCCTTGTGAGAACCGATTTTATGGTGTTATGTAATGTTATGGTGCTATGCGAATTCCCTTGCTATGCTATGGTATATATATATATACATATTGGATGTTTAGAATGATGGTGATGTTATCATGTGTATGTCGAAACAAGAAAGGTTGTTATGTTTGTCATATAAGGAATGAGATATGTTGTATGATATGGAATGTGTGGATCATGGAAATGAATCCCAGTTTGCGACAAGAGGCATTTGAGGATAACCCGATTAATGGGTACATGCCGTTCGTTAAGGAAGTAGCTCCATTTTAGGGGAGAGCCACTCTAAGGTTAAAGGAATCATTGGATGGTTGGTTAAGCATGGATGTGTTGGTAATTGGTTGAGCCCATTGAGGCGAAATATTATGTGTGGTATGTTTAAGGTTTGTATGCATGATTTAAATATAATCAACTGCATGCTAAGACGACAATTAGTCGTGCGTGGCCCGGTAGCATGTGGGCTGCGGGATTACCATACCAGCAAAGGTGCTGAGCCCCTTGGGGGCCACCCTTTCTCTTCTTTTCCTGTTTCAGGTACGGAGAGCTGGAAGCCATTCGAGAGTAGGACGGGGCAGATGTTATACATGGGTAGCCATTTAAATGGCATGAATATGATAGGCGTAGTAAGACCGAAATTGTTATCGGCAGTAGTTGTAAATACTCGGTACAGGGGAAGTGTATGTATATAATAAATGTTGAAGATGGAATGAGTATTGTATTGAGTAGTTGCTCGGGAATCTAGTCCATCAGACCGATACAAATGTACATGTATAAGCCTTGTTAGCCACGTAGGTGGTTAACGGCGTGTAACACCATTGGAATAAGTAATGTGATGAGTTGAGTTTCCGCTGCAGATTGTTATTATGTGTTGGTTGTTGGATGGGGTGTTACAAATATGATCACCAAACATTTATTGATCAGAACCTGGAGCCAGATGTTCAAAATATACAGGGGCAGATGAGTCAATTGAGTCAATTTTCTTTGCAACATGGAACTCCTAGTTCACTTCCTTCTCAAGTAGATTCGGATCCTAAAGAAGAATTGAAGGTTTTGATGGTTTCAGATGCTGTTTTTGTGGAGGATTTTTCTAAGTTTGAGGAGGAGCAAGCTAATGAAGATTCAAATTACCCTCCCTCCCCACCCTCATATGCATTTGACCATTGGTGTGGATTCTTCCTTCAGCCTCACCCAATCAAAGAGGATGTTTACATCCTAGAGTTTGAGAAGGACGAGCCATCACCACTCTGCCATTATGATGGTCTCTTTGAGCCCTACCAGATATATGAAGATGTTTATATCCTTAAGTTTGAGGAAAAAGATCCTTCATCAACCCATCTTCACCTTGAAGATCGTTACCTTCCATACCTCCTCAAACACTCAGTTTTATGGAGTAATTATTTTCCTATTTTATCTGTTGATGTAACGTTTTGTTTTGATCCAGGTGGTTTAGTCTTGATTGCTGGCCACTTCGTATTCCCGTTGACACCACTTTTGACTTTTATTTTTGATCCGGGGTAATAAAGAAAATGTCCAGCCAGGGACTTTAAATCTGGGCAGCTGACTGGGAGGCAACCTAGTGGTAAAGGTTTAGTTTTGCATTTATCTAGTTTTATCTTCTTTCTAGAATTATTTTAGTTTTACTTCAGTCAGAAGTGATGGTGGTGCCCTTGCTACTAATGCAACGCTTCTAGCGTTATTTCGTGTTTTATAAAGTGTATGTAGGTGCAATTGTTTTTGGTATTCTTATCTCTTCAAGGCTGGACACTTGCTTGGACTCAAGTGTGAGGAACGCTTTTACCCCACCATTCAAGCTTAAGTGTGAGGAAGGGAACCTTCCTCAATTTAAAGATATCAGGGGAGTTGCAGTTTCTCTATTTTACTGCTTGTGTTTAGCCTATCATGCTTTTAATGTTTAATATATGTGAAGTCGTGAATGAAATCCTTCGATTCTGGCATATTTTGAAAGGTCTTTTTTTTGTGAACAATGAGGACATTGCTCCCCTTAAGTGTGAGGAAGTGGAGACCTTTCCCTGAAAATATGCAAATTGTATTTAATGCCACACTAGTTTTTTATTGTTCTCTTGCTATGACGGATAAGCTTCTTTTAGTGCCAGTAAATGTTGAATTTTTGGGTGATAATTTTTGTGGAAGTTTTTGAAATCGAGCTTGATGACAACCTCAAGAATCTTTTTACTTAAAGTTGTTTGTATGTATTGTTTTCTCCAAATTAATTCTATTTTCACGGAAATATGGTGGATTAGCTGATTGCTCAAATTAAATTAGTTTGGCTTGGTGATTTGGGCATGATATGAAAGTTTGGTATGAAGTATAAGGCAAGGTACTCCTCTGATCATGAATTTTCTGAACCAAAATAGGCCTCGTTTATCCGGTTATTAAGTCCTTGGGGTGCTTCATCACCCATCTACCTAAGGTCTCGTGATCTAGGATAAAAGGCCCAACACCGTTACACGGATAAAGAGAAAAGTATGGGGGATGAAAACAATTGTGCAGAAAATAAGATAAATAATAATGCAAAGATAGGAAAGCCCTTAAAAGCTGAATGCTTATTGCAATTTTCCTATTTTGATCATGAGTGCGTGGTGTTGAAAGGTATTGCGGAATATGGCATTACTTCACACCCCTTGTCATCCAAAGGTTGAGGAATGAAATTGGTAGAAGATCCTAAGCTATTATATGTTTAGTTTTTGCAATCTAACTTCTCCATGCTTTTATCAAATTTTCTTTTTCACTGTTTGCAAAAACTTACAACTGAGGGCATGATTATTCTTTTGATTGCCATTTTGCTTGATTTCCTTCTGCACTTGTTTGATCCTGAGGTTTGATACTACGACCTTGGAGTGAGTTTTATTCTTTATTTGCTTGAGGACAAGCAAAAGCTAAGTGTGAGGAAGTTTGATAAGTGTGAAATATAGAGCAATTAAAAGGTTTAATTTACTTATTTTCCATAGTGATTTGGCAAATATTTCTCATTTACCATTTGTTTTTCCTATGACTTGTGTTTACATAAGAATTGATGAAATTTATGTTTCAAATGTAGGTAAAAGCCATGGAATTGCATTCTTCACTTCACAAGCTTCGCAACGCAACAAACGGGGAGCAAAACGGAGTCCAAACGAAGAATATAGGCCTGAAACAAGTTTCACTCGTCAAGATACTAACATGTCCGAACATACGTCCGAACTTTGATGTTCGGACAGAGGTCGAAACTTCCTGAAATTTTGTCCTAACATGTGTCCGAACTTCCAAGTTCGGACGCCGCGTACAGAATTAGAAAATTGACATTTTTAAGAGTTAAAAATGTCTATTTTTGTTATAAAAAGTCACATACGGTTGGGGAAACAAGACCATTCACGCCGGATGCCTCAGACGAGGCTCTCACGCCACGCCTCACCTCCCTCTATCACCATCGATCAACACCATCACCACCACCATCTTCAACCTCTAGCCCGGCAAACTCCAGATCTGGACAGCAGAGTGAATTTAGAAGTTTTCTATTCCAAATGATTTCTCAATCTCTTTTCTCTGTCTATTTTATGATTATGTCTCGCTAGATAGGATTTGCTCTGGGGGAGAGTTGTTCGTAATGGATACAAATTAGTTAGAATTTCTGTAATTTGATTATGAGATTGTATCGGATTGTTTCTAGATTAATGCTAATCATTCATCTTCTCTATTAAATTTGCGCGTTTATAGAGTCGTTTTGCGAATCCTGTTATGATCAGATAAGGTGATTAACAAAGAGTTCAAATTAATCTAGAAATTTGTGGAGAGCTAGTCGGATAGATGAGTTCTCCCTGCAATTGCTAATAATTCTTCGCACTTATTCCACCTATATGTGTTTTGTCAGTTACTGGATTAGAGTTGACATGTTCTGAAAGGTGAGCTCTTCAATGAACTAGGATTTAGCATTGAAGAGAGTACAAAGAATTGGCCAATCCGAATCTCGTAAGAAAATTGTAGAAATTGCTAACTACATCCAGTAAAGAACAACCCAAACCCGGAGTTCCATTCATCTGATCAAATTTATCATTTAATTTCATTAATTGTTTATTTAAATTTCACTTTAGCAAATTCTATTTCAAAAACAACAAACAACCAATTGATGTCCAGTTTTCTTAGGAGTAGACTTATTTCCTTTCAAGTCCCGTGGATTCGATACCTGGTTACTTAATTTACTATACTATAGTGACCGGGATTTTTTGCAACCCGACAGGCTTTTTGATTTATTAATTTCTAGGTTTGATTTCTTAGTTTTTAGTTTATCATTTCACCTGCTTGCACTTCATACTTGGAGAAAAGGAACTTCTTATCGGTCACGTGCATAGGCCGTGGTTCGAACCTGCTTCGTACCCCCTTTTTGAATTTGCTCCGCCTGTTCTCGATGTAGAATACGCAGGGTCTTTCTTTCAAGTAAAACATCGGAAGCGTCTTTAAGAAGCGTGTGGCTCTTTCTCTTCCCCTGCAAAGAAAGGATACTTTCTGTTCGCATATGTATATATATATTATTTATTTGAGCGGGAAAAAACTTTCCTTAAAGCCCGATTTTTGAGCTTCCTCTTCTTTCTTCTACTGCCCCTTTGCTTCGACTGTTCTTCTTCTCTCGCCTCCCTGTCGTCGTGTGCTACCTCGTCTTTCGTTGCCGTCGCCGCCCTCTGATCCTTCGTTAAGCTTGACAATGTCTTCTTCCTCCGCAAAACAGAGTAAACTCGCTGCCAAATTTCCGCCCGTCATCGAGGCAATTCAGGGCTCTCGCTCTTCTAACGACTTTCGCCCCTCGTACCTGAAGTTCACAAGACCCTTCCTATCTGGGCGTCAACCTTCTCCTTCCTCTCTCAATTACTCCTCCCTTTGCGATTGTCTCAGGGATGTCGAAGCCCCGCTTGGCACGCAGATTTTCCTGCCATCCTCCGACTCTCACCCTAACGACGACTTTGGCCGTGGGTACGTAGTTTTCGCTGATTTTTTCCGCTCCGGTCTGACCATTCCCCCGCACCCTTTTGTGCCGGGCTTCTTCCTTCGCCGCTGCTGCACTCTCGCTCACCTTCACCCAAAGGCCATTTCGCACCTCCACGCCTTTGTTTCTCTTTGTGAGGGAAGCAAAATCCGGCCGGAGGGTACTGATTTCGTCCGATTCTTCATAGTTAGGGTTGACCCGGATAGCCTAACCTTCATCGCGAAGGCCGGATACACCCTCTTCGACTACAAGAAGGCTCACGAGTGGGGGTCACGGTGGTTCGTCATTGTTCCTCCATCCGTCCGAGTATTGGGCGTCCCATACTGTGCTGAGGTTATCAAAGGTCAGCTAATCAGCCCCCAAACCCCTCCGGCTGAGCTGCCCATTTCGAAGGTTCTGAGGGCATTTAGCAAGGAACCGCCGACTGTCGAGGCATTTTTGACAAATCATAGTAAGCGTCTTCAACCCTTAGTACAAATTCTGTCCTTCCCATCGGTCTTCTTATTGTTTGACATGTTGTATGTAGATTTCTTCCAGAAGGGGGACAAGATCGGCCCCTTTCATAGCTGGAACTTCATCACCTTCAAGAGTGGGGATGGAAAAATCAATTACTACGCCACGCTGGATGCGGCTACTGATGCGGCCGAGCAGCTGTTGGAGAGTGCTCCTCCGGCAAAGCGCTCCAGGAAAGAAGTCGGAGATGACCAAGCCGGTCTCTCAAAGAAAAAGAAGAAGCTAGAATCTCCTGAACGTGCTGACGCCGGGCTGTGAGGTACATGGCATGTGAGCCCCAAGTCTGGGCGCCGTGTCTTCCTTCCCCTCACCCCTGGTTCAGGTTTAGATCTTGGTTCTCGCCTGGGGCGGGAGTCCGGTCATCCGACTCCTATTTGCGAGCAATTTCCTGATTTGACAAGTTACTTTTCCTCAGATCCCGATCAGGAAAATACCCTGGAGGCCACAGGCTTCTGCGCTGGCCGTCGGCTGAAGAAGGTTTTGGTTGCTCCGTCGCTTTTCTTGTTCTTTACTTCTCCTCCCTTTTTTAGTATCCTTCCATTTCCAGTTTCATCCTTCTGGCCCTAACTGTTTTTACTATTGCGGCAGTCCCTGCTCCTGCCAGGAAAAGACTAAAAAAGAAAACCACATCAAAGCCGAAGGCCACAGAGCCAGAGGTATCAGGGCAAACCTCTGGTGATCCCAAAGTTTCAGGATCATTCTTCATTGATGTTGCTGCGGCCACGGACGCGGCGAGGGATAGAGCAATGGAGTACCGTCAGGTGCCGGAGGATCCTGAGCTCCGGAGTAAGCAGAGGGAGGACTACATAGCTTCTTCCTCTTCCGAGATCGACCGTAAGGCAAAGGAGAGAACTGAGGCAATAAACAAAGATCTGCAGTTGTCCCGGCGGTAATGCGAGTGTCAGCGTGATGAGTATGACTGCAGCTGAAGAAATTCCGGGAAGAGAACTTTTCTCTAAGAGGCCGGATCAAGGAAGCTGGCAATACTTTGATAGAGGTATAAAGCCATCTCTTTTTCCCTTGTCAAAGATAAGCTGGCTTGGTCCTTCTTTGATCTAGATATTATGCTGGATCAGGTGCGCTCCATACACCGGAACGAAGTGAACAATCTTCAGGCTGAGAAGACCTTCTTCTATCAGGAGAGGAACTCTTTCAAGCAGGAGGCTGAAACGCTCGAGCTGGAGAAGCAAACTCTTCAACGGGAGAATGAAGCTCTTGTGAAGGAAAAAGAAAAGCTTATGCAGGAGCTTGATCGCTTGTCGGAAGAAAAGACCGTGCTGGAAGAGCAGTCGAGGTCCTCCTTTGATCAAGAGAAGCAGTCTCTGCTCCGAGATTGCTCTCTTTTGGAAGAGGAGAAGAAAACTCTTGCTGCGGACAAAGCTGCCCTGGTAGAAGAGAGGACCAGGCTGGAGGAGAAAGTAAAAGAGCTGGAGGAAGCCAAGTCTCGCTCTCAAGCTGAGAATACTGAGCCATCGGGCCACGGTAAACTTTCAGGCCTTCAACTTTTGTTTCTCCTTTTGCCCTTTCTTTTTCTTATTCTTTTTGTTCCAGCTAGGTTTGAGTTCTGCCAACTTACTGAAGCACGTCACTCAGTTGAGTGGTCGGATAGCCCGTGCTAAGGAGGAGCTGCCATCTGCCAACTCTGAACGTGACAAGTATCGAGCCCAAGTCCTGACCCTTGAATCTCAAGTGGCCAGGCTCAAGTCATTCTCCCGGCAATCCCAGGAGGAGATACAGAAGCAAGGCACCATCAACGCCCATCTAAAGGAGTCCTTTGCTTCTCAGTGTCACCGGATAGTTGATATTTGCCAGCAGATTGTCTCGGATCACTCTCTTGAAAAAGGAGAGTTACTGGACGATGACCTGTACAACAAGCTGGAATTCAAGGCTGTTGCCCAGAAATCCAACTTCTTCTTGGAGCTCGAGAGGTTCTGCCGTAGTCCTAGAGAGACATGTTTTGGCGCCGGCGAAGCCTCATTCCTTCCAGCCGGAAGCAACATTCTGCCGTCTGCCGGAGGGATGCAGCTTCTTTCCAGGAGGTCCAAATCTTCTGAGAGTGTGGCTGGTAGCGACAACAGATTATTAACTGCCGAAAAAGAAGCCGTAGAGAAAGAAGCTGCAAAGAATGTAGAATTGTAGTTTTTTTTATCTTTAGAGGAGTTTTTGTTTCGGCCTGTATTTTTTGTGTTTGCCGAATGATCATATTTTGTAACTGTTGTCACTCCACACCTTGGGAGAAATATAAGCTATATTTTTCACCATCTTTAGTTTTTTATTGCCGTGATATTTCTCTTTTTTTTTATTGGTGCACATATGATTATCTTATGCGAGTTATGCCAGTGTAGTATTCATTTTTTATAACACAAGGGGCTTGCGGTTTTGGACTTTTGTTCCGGCCGGACCTTTTTCCTTTTAAAGTATGGTCATCTATGGCTTTTAGCCGGATTTTTTAGGATATGGAGTGTCGGAACGTGCGGCCTGTTGGCTGACGCCTATTTTCAAGGCAAGATAGCCTGCGGCTCATTGGCCGGATGTTTCTTTCAAGACATGATAGCCTGCGGCTCGTTGGCCGGATGTTTCTTTCAACGCATGATAGCCTGCAGCTCGTTGGCCGGTGCTTTCTTTTTCTTTCAAGGCATGACAGCCTGCGGCTCGTTGGCCGGATGTTTCTTTGAAGGCATGATAGCCTGCAGCTCGTTGGCCGGATGTTTCTTTCAAGGCATGATAGCCTACGGCTCGTTGGCCGGTGCTTTCTTTTTCTTTCAAGGCATGATAGCCTGCGGCTCGTTGGCCGGTGCTTTCTTTTTCTTTCAAGGCATGCTTAGCTTGGGATAGTTGGCCGGTGCTTACTTTCAAGGCATGATAGCCTGCGGCTCGTTGCCGGTGCTTACTTTCAAGGCATGATAGCCTGCGGCTCGTTGGCCGGTGCTTACATTCAAGGCATGATAGCCTGCGGCTCGTTGGCCGGTGCTTACTTTCAAGGCATGATAGCCTGCGGCTCGTTGGCCGGTGCTTACTTTCAAGGCATGATACCCTGGGCTCGTGGCCGGTGCTTACTTTCAAGGCATGATAGCCTGTGGCTCGTTGGCCGGTGCTTACTTTTTCTTTCACTTTTCCAAAAATAATACCTTTTATTGAAGAGTTATAAATTTTACACATAGAACTTTTTCAGACATTCTCCATGCCAAGAATGCGGCAATTCGTACCCTTCACCATTTTCAAGCGGTATGAAGCTCGTCCCGTCTTCTGGTGTATGATGTAGGTCCTTCCCATTGGGGTTCCAGCTTCTTGGGTTTTAACCTCTCGGAGGACTAATTCTCCTGGGGCAAAACTTCGTTCTTTTATCCTTCTGTTGAAATATCTTTCTACCTTGGATTTATCTTTCGCCATCCTTACTGCGGCGGCCATCCTGGTTTCTTCAAGGAGGTCTAGGTGATCCTGTACTCCCTGATTGTTTCTTCTCGTCATATGATTCCCATCTTATGGATGGCACCACAATTTCCGCCAAATGACGGCTTCCAAACCATATGTCAATCTGTAAGGCGTTTCTCCCTCGGTCCCCTTTTTGTCGTTCTGTACGACCAAAGGACTTGGGGTAACAATTCTGCCCACTTTCCTTTTTTCTCATCGAGTTTCCTCTTTATCGCCCTTACTATTTGCCCATTCGCATTCTCAACCTGCCCATTTGCCTGAGGGTGGGCTACTGATGCAAATCTTAAGTCGATCTTCCATTCTTCACAGAATTCTCGGAAGCTTTCGCAATTGAACTGTGTTCCATTATCAGTTATTATTGCTTTTGGTATGCCAAACCTGCATACCACATATTTCCAGATGAATTCTTGTGACTTCCTTGCCGTGATGGAGATAGTAGGCATTGCTTCGACCCACTTTGTGAAGTAGTCGATGGCAACGTACATGAATTTAAACCTCCCTGGTGAAGCTTCCGGGAATGGGCCCACAATGTCCAACCCCCACATAGCAAAGGGAATTGGGCAGAGAATAGATTTTTGCTCCGGAGGAGTATGTATTTTGTTTCCATGCTCTTGACACTTGCGACATTTTCGAATATATTCCTTGCAATGCTCCATCATTTTCGGCCAAAAATATCTGTGTCTCAAGATTTTTTGGGTTGTGGTCCTTTCTCCCTGGTGATTTCCACAGACCCCATCATGTATCTCTCTTATCAACTCTGCTCCTTCAACTATGGTAACACACTTCAATGCTGGCCTTGTAAAAGATCGCTTATACAGCTGGTTATCTTCAATTAAAAATGATGCGGCCCACCTTTTTATTATCTTGGCCTCCTTTTCTCCTTCCGGCAGCTTTCCTTGCCGCACATAATCTATGATTGGAGTCATCCAGGATTCTTCTTTGTCATTCGCCTCCACCGCAAACACCTGAGTTCCTTCTATACTTGGGGAAGTTCTGATTTCTAGCCATATCTCATTGGGTACCTTTTCGGCCATACTTGCCAATTTGGCTAAGGCGTCAGCTTCGACATTCTCTTCGCGGGGAAGGTGTTTTAGCTCGCATCTTTGGAAATTTGCTTTTAGCTCCTGGACCTTGAGCAAGTACCTCCATAGTTTTTCCTCTTTGACTTCAGATGTTGTCGTTTTGTCTCGCCACCAACATAGAGTCCGAATACACCTCTAATTCTGTTAAAAATAGGTTATAATCTCATAAGTCTTACTTCAGACAAGATTTTATTAGAACGAAAAAATAGAGAAGGCATCTTTCTTATGGAACTTGTCGCCCCGAGGGCTGTAGCTACTTCCAGACCCTGGATAAGGGCTTCGTATTCGGCTTCATTATTAGTACATCAAAGTCCAGTCGGAAGGCATAATTCAAGCTTTGCCCATCCGGCGCCTGTACCACTATCCCAGCACCTGCCCCACTTTTGCATCGAGCTCCATCAACCAAGATGAATATGGACTCTGAGTCTGCTTCTTTTCTTTTGCAAAGCTTGTTTCCGTTATGAAGTCTGCTAAGGCCTGAGCTTTAATCGCCGTTCTGGGCAAGAAGTGAATTTCATATTGTGTCAGCTCTACTGTCCAGCTTACCATCCGGCCGGAGGCATTCGGATTGTTTGCAATTTGTTTAGCGGCCAATTGGTCCTGACAAAGATTCGATGTGACTAGAAGTAGGGTCATAGTTTTCTTGACGCCACCACCAGTGCAAACAAGATTTTCTCTATGTTAGTGTACCGTCCTTCTGTCGGGCTTAAGATTTTGCCCGTATAGTAAACTGGTATCTCCCTTTTCTCTTCCATGATTAAGACAGCTGCAACTGCCCAATCTGTTGCGGACAAGTAAAGATACAGATCCTGTCCCGGGGCAGGTACACCCAATTTAGGTAGATCCCGAAGCATCTCCTTGATCTTTTCAAATGCGTCTACGCACTCTTGTCCCCACTGGAACTTGCTGTTCTTCCTTAGAATATTGAAGAACGGGATTGACTTTTCTTGAAGTTTAGAACAAAACCTACTTAATGCTGTGAGTCTTCCGTTCAAAGCTTGAACATCTTTGATATTTCTTGGAGGAGAAAGGTCGAGGATTGCCTGACTTTTTTCCGGATCGACCTCAATACCTCGTTGCCCAACAATGAAACCAAGAAACCTCCCTTTGGTTACACCAAACACGCACTTTTCTGGATTTAGTTTGATTTGGTATTTATCCAGAGTGTCGAATGTTTCTTCTAAATCCTTCATGTTTTGCTCCTTTGATGGACTTTTTACAACTGTATCATCAACGTAAGCCTCCACATTTCGAGCAATTTGCTGACAAAATACTTTGTCAATCATTCGTTGAAAAGTGGCCCCTACATTCTTTAGGCCGAAGGGCATTACCTTGTAACAGAATGTTCCGGCTGAAGTAATAAAGAATGTCTTTTCCGAATCGTCTTCTTTCATTTTTATTTGATTATAACTGGAGAAAGCATCTAGAAAACTTAACACAGAACTCTGGGTAGTTGAAACCACCAATCTATCTATTGATGGTAGGGGATAGAAATCTTTAGGACATGCCTTATTTAAGTCTGTGAAATCCACACACATTCTCCATTTTCCATTTGCTTTTTTCACCATGACAACATTAGCCAACCATCGCGGGTACGCAACCTCCCTGATGAATCCCCTTGAGGAGTTTTTGGACCTCGGTTCTTGCGGCTAAATCTCTTTCTTCCCCTATTACCCTTTTCCTTTGCCTGACCCGGATGTTTAGGGTCTACCCTGAGCTCATGCCGGATAACGCTTGGGTCTATACCAGGCATCTCCCGTGCTCCAAGCGAATGTTGCCCTTCTTTTTTCCAGGAACCTCATTAAGTGAGTTTGCTCTCCACTGTCAAACGCAGTTCCTATTTTAATTTAGAAGGGTCAGATTTTAAATGTACCTCTCTGGGGGGATCCTGGGCTGCTCGACATCCTTCCTTTTCTTCACTCGGCCCTGGGGAAGAAGGCAATTTTCCCTTGAACTCCTTGTCCGATCCCACAGTTTTGACCACCTCCTCACTAGGAAGGCTGTCCATAATGCGGACTTCACACATTCGGGCCATCTTTTGGCTTCCTCTTATTGTAACCACCTTCCCGTGTGAGGTTAAATATTTCATTTTTAAGTGATGAGTGCTGTGGATGGCTTTGAAAGCATTGATTCCTGGCCTTCCAAGGTACATGTTATATCCAGAAAGACCTGGCACAATAAAAGCCGTGAGTCTCTCTGTCCTTCTTTCGTCTCCTTGGCCCAGGGTCATTGTGAAATCTATACTGCCGGAAGACGTGGTAGAGACGCCTCCTACAAATCCTCCCAGAACCGCCGAATAGGGCTTGATCCGGTCCTCAGGCACCTCCAACTTCCTAACCGCTTCGGCTGATATAACATTTGCTCCGGCCCCACTATCGATTAAAATTCCCTCCATCATCCGATCGTTTACCTGTGCACGAATGACAAGTATCGTTGTGCGGGTATAGCACTCCATCTTCATCCTCGTCGGAGAAGAAAATTGGAGGAAAACTTTCTTTTTTGGCGATTTTCTTCTCCGGGAGTTCTTGATGTACTTGATGAATGTGCCTTTTTCTTTCATTAGGGGTTAGTGGTCCTACCTCTGAAAAAAGTCCTGTGAGTTTCCTTAGAGAAAGTTTTGTTAGCCTTCCCTTTGGGAAAAGAAGGGGGTTGCTAAGAGTAAAAATGCAAAAATGGGAATTTTATTTCTTCCTTTGGTAACATGATTTTTGACAATCTATGTGATGTAAAATTTTCATCTTAAAGCAGGCTACAAATTGTAACTCCGAATGTTATCCTGAATGAGGAGAAAAAACTTTACTTTCCTTCTTCACAAACCTGTTATCATTCCTACTGATTTGCTGGGATCAAGCCTGGGCGGAACCTCTTCCTCTTGTCGCCCTCGAGGTGCATTCTGGGTACTACCCTGTTGGCCGCCGTACTGCCTTTGTGCTCCGGCTGCCTGCTTTCCTTTCTTCTTATTTTCCTCGATGATTCGAAGTTCTTTGGCCAAGGTAGCACAGTTTACAGTCCGTGGCTGCGGTTCCCGTGGTACTCACAGAATGCAACCGGAATTTCCCCCTGCGGTGGCCTTCTAGGCTGGGGAAGGTACCCTTCTCTTACTGCAGCAGCATATTTCCCCGGGTCAATGTAGACAATGGTTCTTGCCCCCTGGTGCTGTGCTCCCTGAGAGGAAGATCCGGCGGTGGACTTGCCATAATATGGCTTGTACCTTGACCCTCCCCTTCCGGCATTTCCTCCATGCCCCTCCTTTTTTTCCGGCGCCCCTGCGGTTTTGAAGCTGTCCGCTAGCTCTTTAGCCTTGCTTTCCGCTATCTCAGATTTCAAAAAATCATGGATCATTTCAGCTAATTCTACATGAGTTTTCGGCACCTTCGTTGCGATCTTTCCAGCAAGTCGAGGCTGAGCTAGGCCGTTACCAAAGGCCTTAATCAAGATTTTTCGTCGACATCATCAATCTCCGCGACCTTCTTATGAAAGCGCTCGCTGTACTCCTTCACGGTTTCCCCTTTTCGCTGCTTAACGTCCATCAATTCTATTGTTTCTTTTTTAACCCTCTTACTCGCAGCGAAGTATTGCTGGAAATCCTCGGTCAGCTGCTTGAAGCTAGTGATGGACTGTGGCGGTCTCGTGGAGATCCATCCCAACGCTCTCTTCGAAAGCGTTCCGGGAACAAATTGAGAGGGCGAGGGAGCTGATCCCCTGAGTGTTCATGGCAAACATGAACTTCTTAATATGTTGGGCGGGATCTCCAGTCCCATCATATTTCTCAATCGCCGGGGCGACGAAGTGCGGCGGGAGTTTTGCTTTTCTTATCCGCTCTGAGAAGGGGTACAAGCTCATGTCTATCTGGTCATCTTCTTCCATCTCTTCTTCGATAATGATTGAATTGCGCTTCCTATCCTTGCTTTCCTCGCCATTACTACCTTTGGAATCTCTGTTTCTCAGCTGTTCAATGGCCTCAGTCATTTCGTCCCATTTTCTCTGATACTCCTCGTCCCTTTGCATTAGTTCCTACTGCAAAGTCTCATTTCCTTCTACAATTTTTTCGTCGATGGATCTGACTAGCCCCTTTAGCATGTCCTCGAGATCTTTTTTGGAGATGGCTTCTGGCATCTCCGAACTCATTCCTTTTTCAGAGCGATTGTTATCTTCGGTAGCGTTCTTTAGTGTTTTCTTCGATCTTGGAGCCATCTTTCGTGTTCCGATCCTGCAAAAAATGTCATTAGTTATTTCAGAACTTTCGCTATAAATCGTCACAGATTACTCCCCTGTTTCTAGGTGGTCTCGTGGTTGCTTCTTGCTGTTCATTTCCCACAGACGGCGGCAAATGAAACGAAACTGTATATCAATCCTAGTATCCTTCGATCTTCTGTCCTGCATTAGCTGGTCTCAGTTACAGAGTCTCACAAGAGTAGAGAGAGAGAGAGATTCTATTGGAATTGTATGTGAGTTTGACTGCCAAATGTTGCGTATCTTATTTCATGGGGATACACCCTTATTTATAGTGTTTTGGGCCTGGTTTTTATGGTGCCAGCCTGTATTTTACATGTATGAGTACGGTTCTACCCCCTCCTAGTATCTTTGACTGACCACAGACGGTCAATCGTACAATGCTTTGCTTTGCCTAAGTCCTATCCTCATCCGGCTAGAGACGGCCGGATGCCCTATGCGCTTCCACTTCCATCCGGCTAAAGCGGTCGGATGCTCTATGTAACCCGTTTTGGCTTGACACCATTTCTTCCCTTCTCATTCTCCTTTGCAAGGGGATTCCAATGGTGTAATATTTATTGGATTTGGAGAAGGTTTGAGTACTCAAAGAGAGGAGAGAAGTGAAGAGTTGAGAGGGGGCTTCACTTCTCCATTGCCATCGCCAAAGGAGGAAGAAGAGGGAATAGAGAGAATAGAGAGGAGGGAAAAAAACGTGAGAGAGAGGAGTGGGCATAGGAGACAGAATTTATTTTTGCTTTTACTTATTTCTTTGTCCTTTAGCAAATAAGAGACATTAAGTGAGTGAGGAAGGGGGGGAGCTGGCCGGCCCACATATGCACACACACTCACATTTTTATTTTTATTTGCAAAGTGAACACACTAACTTTGTTTATTTACTCTCTCACCCCACAACTTCCCGGTTGTTACAGTTCTTACTAACTAGTACCCGTTTTCCGGAATTTTCTCATTTAATTAATTTTCTTGGTTCTAAAGCTTCACTAATATTTATTAATGATTATTTAGTTGACCAAAACTGTTACAAGTCTATTTGACCCGCTTAAAGTCACGTTTTCCCGGTTTCCTCGAAAAACGCGTTTTAAGGTTCGTTTATGCTTTTAACCCATTTTAAGGGTCCGTTTTCTTCGGGATTTGTTCCCTCATATTTATTTAAGTGTAATTAAGCCTTTAAAAATATAATTAGCCTAATTAATCACTGTTCACAACCCCATCTTAGGGTTTTAAGGTAATCACCTACTTTAGAGCTTTAAGCATTTTAAATTAATGAGGCTAAGTGTTTTTACTTAAACTCATTTCTCTTTCCTCTTTCCTCATTAAGTGGTGAGTGATAAAGCAAATAGTAAAAAGTGTAAAAGTAATAAGTTACTTTTCTCTTTCCTCATTCCTCATTTTCTTTCTTCAAATTTGACTCCCTCATCTCTCTCATCCGTAAGCTCCCCTCCTTCTTCCTCCTTGTGCGATTTTGAGCTGCAACAACAACAACAATGGAGGTCTCTCTTTCTCTCCAAGCTCAAGCCATGTTAGAGCTCCAAATGAAAAACCGAATACATACTCTTCTTCCTCTCTTCAAGCCCTATCATTCCCTCTTTCCGAAATCTCAAATGGAGGAGTTTGACCTCCATCGGTTTTGGGCATTTGAAGAGAAAAGCACACCATTTTGTAGCTTGAAGCTTCCTCTTTCTAGCAAGGTAAAAATATCCATGAAAAAGTCTTGTTTTCTTCATCTTATACCTTGGCCGATTTTGGCCTCTAATGGAGCCTTGTTTATTCTCTTTTGTGAGCATTGTTTCAATTCCAAAAGCTTGGAGGGAGTTGCTCTTTGATTCTTGACCAAAACCCCATCTTAGGGTTTTAAGGTAATCACCTACTTTAGAGCTTTAAGCATTTTATATTAATGAGGCTAAGTGTTTTTACTTAAACTTATTTCTTGCTTTGAACATTGACATGGAGATGGGTAATTCCATGGTCTTTGACCGGTTTTGGAAGGAAGAGAAGAGGAGAAGAGTAATTTAAGGAAACTTAATAGAATTCAAGGTAGAAAACCAACCCTAATGTATATTCTATATGTATTAGAATTTGGGTTGGGTTAATAAATGAATGAACCCCACTTGAGTGTTGTAGAAATGTGCTTGTATAGTAATAATACAAGGGAGAAAACATTTGTGATATAAAGTGTTTGATTTATGAGCTATGCACTTTATGGATTATGCATTGTGTTGCATTTGGAGAATTGATGAGTTTTGTGTTTTTATGCGTGCTGGTAGAACCCTTGTGGGTTTGGCTAGTTTTAGGATGAAATATGTGAAGAGATGAGTTTGGACAAGGTTAGAAAAGTAGCCAAGTTATGGCAAAATTTGTGTAGAAATCTAAGTGGGTTAAGTGTTGTTTTGAGTGGAGAATAACCTAAGAGTGGCTGGGTTAGTATGGAGGTTGAATTGGGTTAGTAAACCACCTTGGGAATGCTAGTTAAAGAGAGGAGATTTGTGCAAAAATCTGTAGTAAAAGAGGTTGCTTAAATGCTTGAGGAGTTGTAGAAAAACAAAGGAGATTTAAGGTTTAAGAGAGAGATATGAACCTTGGTATGAGTTGTGCATTATCTTTGAAGTCTTGGAATGGTCAAATGGAGAGAGAACAATAATGCAAGTGTCAAGAGAGGTTAGGAAATGCACAAGTGCGCATTAGTGCAAAAGGGAGAATGCAAATTTGTGATTTTGGGCAAGAATTTGAGTAAGGGTTTAACCCATGATTTGAAGAGGTTTAGAGCATGTTTAAAGGTGATAAATCATGTAGGAATCTTGTGGAATGATTAGGGAATGATTAGGGGTGGATTAAGGATTGAAATGGGGGTGAAAAATAATGCATGTTGCAGGTTTTAGCAGGGTCCGGGACCTAGTCCTTGGACAAAGTCCCGGACCACCCCATCAATTTAAGTTGAGAGTGCAGCTTGTGTTTGGTCCGGGACTTGGGATAGGGACAAGGTCCCGGACCAGTGTTGAATTCCACCCGAGAGTTACGATGAGTATTGGTCCGGGACTTAGGGTAAGGACCAAGTCCCGGACCACCCCCAGAAACCTACACAGAGTGTTATAAAGGGTTTAAATGATGGGGGTTTGAACGTTAATGATGTTATAAGATGTTAAGGCCTTGTTCGGTGATATGTTAAGGCCCGAAGAAGTGTAAGAAAGTGTTAGAAGTGATTGAGAAGTGAGAACTCAAATTGACAAGAGTAAAACCGAGTTAACGGGATAACGGGGTAAATACGGGAATAGCATTTTATTATATACCGTATGAGTTTAGTATTAACAATAATGTTTGAAACATTATCAGAGAGTCGTGTGTGACCCGAGCATGGTGAGATGACACGGTAAAAGTAAAAACCCCGGTGAAAGGTATGATTTTCTCATACTCTGCGTGCTAACCGAGTTACGTTGATTTGTGTGTTTGTGTGCCGGCTTAATCAAGACTAAAGCATGAAAATAATCCCTTGTTTGGTTATATATGCCATGTTGTATGTTGAATGAGCTAACATACTTGTATGCCGGTGTGGTCTAACATAGAGTAAAGACCGACTCATGGTGAGTAACGTTTGGCTAGAGACCCATAGATCGGGTCGATGTTTATGATAACGAAAGCGTGCAAACACACAAACTATCCGTTAAAGTATAACGATAACGCAAACATATGAGCTCCCTAGAATGTGAGGAGATGTACGGGTCAAGTAATTACCCAATAACGGTTAGTAAACCATAATGACACAATCCACGAAACAAATGAGAGTGGGAAGATAAGTGAACCTACTTCAAGAGGATTAAAGATAGTCTAAGATGTGAACAAGTAAAGAAGGTAAAAGCGACCTAAGGGATTAGTAGCTCCCTTGTGACATGGTCGACCTCCTATATGAGGATTTTACCCGATATAAGAAAATACCCGAAAGTATGAGTAAGTGAAAAATATGGGTAACTCTTAAAACCTAAGATTAACCGAACTCAAGTAATGTTCGCAAAGTCATTAGAAACATCAAGAGTGATGCTACTAGGCTAATATACATAATATTATTATAACTCCGAGAGATGAGCGTATGGGAATGCAAGTAGTCCGAGAGTAGTCGGACCTAAGTAAAAAGAGATAGGAACTAAGAGAGAGTTCCGTGAGCTAGTTGAACCTTCCCACCATGCTAGACCAGAGTAGGGTCGAAACCGGGGAAGTAAGACTATGCTCGTGAGCCTTGAGTTTTGGCCTAGTGTTATACCCAAAATTTTGACCCCCTGGTTAAGGTCTACGAGGTTGTGAGAGCCATCTCCATCAAACAGTAAGAGACTCCGGCCCGATCGGCGTGTTCCAGGGCCTGAGGAGCAGTTTCGTCATTGTCAGGGGCGTTTTCGTAATTTTTAAGGCTTCTGAGTTCTCCTATAGGCTTTCTCTCTCCTCCAAAGGGTGCCCAAATCAGCTCGAAATGCTTTGATATTTTAACCCATGATAGAGGATGACATTTTAAGCATAATGGCGTTGGAATTTTGATTTTTCGAATTTCCAATAATTTTCTAGCAATTTCTGATTGAATCTGACGAGAAATTCAATTTAAAAATGCTCCAGCATTTAAAAAATTCGTTTCCACCTCAGAAAATTCATAATATCCATTCTTGACATGTGGTTAAAATTTCATAGCAAAATTCCTTTGGGAAGTTACTTAGTTAAAATATCGAAAAATCTTACTTTTACTAGATTCTCTTTATCTTTAAGAAAGTCTATATAAGGGGATAGGTTTTTGGATAAAATCAGAACCTGACATACTGAAGAACCCTAGAGAGTCAGAAAACACGGCCTCCTCTCTCTCTCTCACGTTTTCCAACACCCGGCCACCCAAATCATACTGAAAATCCCCCGAAATCACCATCTAAACACGTTTTCCAATCCCCAAAGCACCAATAATCATCAAAACCTCACAAAAACACCTCTAAAGCGTGAAGAACAGCAAGAACAACCAACAACCAGAAGCTTGGGTCGAAATCCTCTCGGGTCTGCCATCAACGGAGCACTCGACGAATCCCGGTGTGAAGAAACGTTGTGAATCCGAAGGTAAAACAGGTAGAAACTCCACTTCCCTGATTCACCACGGTATTATCTGTCTTGCCTCAAAATTTGGGCTCAAACTAACCTTCGTACGCTTCTGTATTGCTGTTTATTCAAGCTTCTGTCCAATAACTTGTTTACCAAGTTCCGTGCATAATTCGAATTCAAATTGAGAAATTTCGACCACTAACGTATTGTACATCTTTCAGGCTACGCACCCATAAAATTTGAGCCGAAAACACCTTCGGGAGCAGCCTCAAAGCCGCCGTCCGAGGGCTGTCCGCACCCACGGACGTCGTGTCCGGGGTCCCGGACTCCCTGTCCGTAAGCTCGGACACCCACGGACGGCGGCGGGATTTTAAAATTCAAAATTTAGGTTTTTCTAATAATGTCCGGGCCCACGGACATCCTGTCCGTGGCCCCGGACTTTGCAAATTTTTGTTTTCCTTTAATTTCGACTTTTCTGTATATTTAGGTTAACTGGGGTCCGTGGTCTCGGACGTTTGGTCCGTGGCTACGGACGTAAGCAAAATTTGACCTAATTCTGCCTCCGAAACCCTAGTTTAGGTAGCTTTTAATTTCACTTTAATTCTCTGTCAAAAAATGCTAAAAACAAAAAAAAACAGAAGCTCGCGCACTTAGGTTAAAACGACTCGTAATAAGCCATAAATAAACTAAGTAGAGGAAAAACGACCTAGGAAGGGTAATGAAAGTAATTGAACCCTAATTAAGTCGAATATCAAGCCCCCGAACCCGAACTCTCCTTTCCTAATTTGATCTAGGTTAAAATTAGGTGGCGACTCATAATAGGTTCCAGTGAGCTAGCTTAGGTTTTAATAATTATTGTTATATGACATAGTTATTAATCTTAGGCTATAAGTGGACCTAAAACCCAATCAGATCCCAATCAACTTTATTCAACATAGGATAGGGTTTAAAATCGAGGCTCACAGACTGGCGACTCTGCTGGGGAGAAACTTCTTAATTTTAACTTGTTTAATTTTAAGAAAGAGGGCTTAACTTGAAAAATGTTTATTTATGGCTTTATTACATTGTTTGTTTACCTCTGTGCGCACTTTAATTCCTGCACCCTTGCATCATATGAGAGCGAGGGTCCACGCAAACCGATTTCACCCCGGGACCCATTTGAGGGTCCCCTGTCAGGGACTCACACCTTTCAGGTGATGTGAATAAGTGGGGGAAAAGAGGAGGGTGTCGTCTAACCACACCCCCTTAATACCTGGGCTTTAGCCCCAAGCATTTTCCTGGCAGTACCCTTACCAAGCCCAATGTTTGGTCAGTCAAAGACCCGACCGTAGACGCACACCTTTAGGAGATGTGAAAAAGTGGGGTGGCCCAAAGAGAATAGCGTGCAAGCCCTATTCCTTTGTGGTGACCTGGGCCCGCGCCCCAAGCACCTCTCCGGATTGATCCATACCCATTAATCAAGGTCGTCAGGTGAGGACATTTTGAACTTGTGTGGAACCTTGTTTGCTCTTGTGATTGGCCCATAACCAGACTTAGAACGGATAGGGAGTTACCCCCACAGTTGGCCCAACCCAGTTCGAAGTCCCAGTTGTTTGTGGCCCATAAACAAAGTTGAGTGCTGATTGATATCCTGTGTGTGTTTTCTTTTCTTGGTAAAAACAGGAAAAGGTCCATGGCCCACTGCTTCGAATTCAACAAGTCCTGTGACAGAACTATGAAAGATGTGTTCAACTGGTCAAAGAAGGTCAATAAGCTGTCTATCCTCCACACTCTGGCATATTTATCCCAGACCCGATTGCACGAAGATTTCCTGAGAGCGGCTACTAACCATTGGGACCCGGTTGAACATCTTTTCAAGTTTGGAGATAATGAGCTGACTTTGCTGCCTGAGGAGTTTGACGCACTTCTAGGGGCCAATACCCTAGCTAGCCCGGTGGTACCAAACTTGACACCCTCGCCGGTCGAGGCCCATTCCTATTTACTTGGGCTAAGTCCGACCCAGTTACTAGGAATGGTAGGGCCCGAAGGATTGCCGGTGGAAACTCTTTCAGACTTCATTACCCCTGAGACTTCTTTAGAACACAAGAGGAACTTTCTCGATCTCGCATTGTTGGCAATCTACCTTTTCAGAACCCCATACATGGCTATACACCGAAAAGTTTTCCCTTTGCTTCTACAGGTTCGAGCCGGTTTCGCCTTGGGACCATTGATAGTCGCGCAGATTATTCAGAGTTTGGATTCATGGCCCAAGTTAAAGGATACCCCTTACTTCTTCGAAGGGAGCATTTATCTTCTGCAAGTCTGGCTTCTCGAGCGGCTCAAGCTGATTCCTGAGTATAACCAAATGTTCACGATCCAGCATCTCCCTAGAAGGCGAGCCCCCGAGGAGCCGGTTGATGGATGGCCGGCCCTTTTGAACTCCATACGGCAGGGACATCAAGTTCGATGGACGGTCTCAGCTTGGAAAATTGAAGGAGTTCGAATGTGTGGAGGCTATTATGGAGGGGTCTCGTTACCCGGTTTTGAGAGCTTTTATGTCATCCACCCGTGGCGTTCCAGCCGTCAGATTGGGCGAGCCCAGAGCCGACCCAAGGGTTTGTTATACGAAGCACCAAGGAAAGCATACGATCATGAGGCTCTTTATGCAATCATGATGGATCGACTCGAAGGGGAAGTTCAAGTGGTGAAGCCCCTAGCACTTGAAGACTTGGAGCTCTCAGCAAGCTATCGGAAATGGCTATACGGTCGAAAGGAGGAGGTGGATGCATTCAAACGAAGAAAGGAGGGGTTGACCGAGCCAAGAGTTGTCAAGAGGAAACTTGCGTTCTAGACACTTAATCCTAGGCATTTCCTGTTTTCTTAGAACTCTATAATGTCTACTTCTTCTAACTTCGAGATGAATAAAGAGAATATTTTGTTTTGTTAGTCCTCTTTTAGTTTAATCAATCAATTTTCGGTGAAAAGGAAAAACAAAAGGGACGTCCGTGACCCCGGACGCTCCGTCCGTGGCCCCGACGTTGACTCAGACGCGCCCGTTTGACCTCCAAACGACGCCGTTCCACTTAGTGACTTCCCCCAGCCGATTCAAATCGGGAATTCGTCCCAAATTCGCCATTTTCATTCCAGCAACCTCCATTTCCAAAACCCTAACTTCTCTCCTCCATATCTCACTCATTTCTTGGCCAAATCACTCCATTCCACCGCCATTTTGCTCACAAAACATCCCTCTTTCAATTCTAGGCATTTCCATACCAAGATCTCTCCATTTCGAGCACTTACGGAGGCTGAAAGTTGCGTCCGAGCTAGGTCCGGGGCGAGTTGTTTTTGGCCATTTTCGACACTTTCTCGACCCTCAATCCAAAATACTCTTCCACCATTGTATTTGGGTAAGTTTTCTCTACATTTTGACTACTCATTTGTCCATTTTGGTGAAGAAACGAAGAAAAACGAAATTTGGAGCTAGGAAGAAGACGACAATGGTGGTTCTCGGGTCAAATTTTCGAAGTTTGGTTTTTTATGTTTAAAATGGCCAACTAGCTTTAGAAGGGCATTTTAAGACGTGAAAAGTTTGTTTGGAAGGATAAAATTGCTTATAACTGTCAAAAGTCGTCCGTTCTAGTTTAGTGTGTTTTAGTGTGAAATGTGGTTTCTCGCGTTTTTTGCTTGTGGAATGTTTAAAATTTGCATACGTGGTAGATCCTAGGACTGATTATATGGTGTGGAGTGCATTTGAAAGCGCAGGATTCGTGAAAATTTAGGGGAGACTCTGTCAAAATTCCTGCAGAATTATATGTCTTTTGTCTCGTTGAATCCACAGGCATACCATGGAGGGTCGTAGGAGTTCCCGTGGGGTAGTTGGGGCTGGGGCATCAGGCTCTCAGCCACGTCGCAGGCGCCGCAGAGAGACATCCCCTACCTATGACCATACCCGTTTCAGAGGAGCTCAGCAGGAGCGCTGGTTCTATGAGAATCAGGATATTTCCATCCAGCAGGAGCGTCTCTTCGGCGATGACGTGATCGCCACTTTCGACCTCGATCACCTGTTTCAGCACCTTGACTGGGCGGGGTTGCTTACTTGCCCGAAGAGTTACGTTAGGGAGTTAGTCATAGAGTTCTATGCTAACTTGGACCAGGACGATACTGGGGCTGTGGTATCCTATGTACGTGGTCGGCCCATTACTGTGGGCCTAGATGATTTTGTGCATTTTTACGGCCTGCATCCTAGTGACCCTGAGCACAGGGGGCTAGAGACGATGGCGGCCTTGGAGAGCGAGGCACGCCAGTTCTATCTGCAGCACTCGACTCTATCAGAGCGCGTTCGTTCTTCTACGAGGGATCAGCCAAGGAAGCAGGTGATCCTCCCCTCCGCTTTACCTACCGCTCTTGATAGGGTGTTATTGGAGGTCCTGTCTCGTAATGTGCTACCGAAAGCGCGTAACGACGTCTCCGCTCGCTACTGCTTCCTCATGAGGTACATTCAGCATCCACCCGACTCAGAGGAGGGCTTGATCCCGCTGTCTGTCCTGATGAGAGACCACCTGATGATAGCAGCCCGGGCTGGTCGCCACGCTTTGGTTTACCCGAGTTTCATTCAGTGGCTATGCGAGTACGCGCGGGTCCCGATGGGGAATGATGATTGGGAGCCTTTGTATCCCACCTACACCATGGAGATGCTGAGGTCCCTTGGCTACTCAGCCGATCAGGGTTGGGCTTTCCCGCAGCAGGCCAGAGTCTTCTCTCAGAGACCAGTCCGGCCCAGGCAGAGGCAGCAGGCACCAGAGCCTGAGGACATCCCACACCACGAGGACCCGTCAGGAGGACACACCTACCAGGGTGAGGGACCGAGTTACATGGGTACTGAGTACCCTGTACCACTTTCCTCATACTACGCCTTACCCGCTCCGCCACCACAGCCAGCCACACTTGAGAGCTTGCAGAGGGATATCCAGTCTCTCCACATCACCCAGGGTCGCATGGAGCGTAGGCAGGTGCGCATGGAGGGTCGCATGGATGCTTTCATGGCTCACATGTATTCAGTCTTCCCACGTCCACCTCCCCCAGAGCAGTAGTTTTAGGACTTTGAATTTTCTCTAGATGTTTCATGTCCTTTTTCGTTTGTATTGTCAGACATGAGTTTTTCTTTTGGTGACTTTGTGCCTTGACACTTGTTGCATGTTTTATTTCATGTTATCCGAGAAAACTCTTGCATATAGGAAATCGTTGTCCACTATCACAAGTTAGTTATGCGTCTTTGCCGTCAAAACAAGGTAAAAAACAAGTCATTTCACCCATGTGTCCTATCACTTTATCTCTCCGTCACTTCACCAAAGTCTAAACTGGAAGAGGTTTTTGAAACAGGAAAAATAAATCACTTAACAATCGCCCCATCACTACACACCTCCATTGTTTACCACCACACGTGCAGTCACCCTCCACAAATAACTTGGGCATTCTAAGGTCTGTCAAGAAAAATCCTGCAACAATACTGGGGGCAATCTGAGTTAAGGAACGATAATGTTTATTTCCTTTGTTTAAATGCGCAAACAAGTCTCTGAGTGAATGTTTCGCGAGAGTGCCTTGAGTGGTAAAACCAAGAGCGAAAGAGCGTGTCACTTTTACACGACTCCAGAGAGGCCACATTCAAAGGTGAGGTAAACGGCATGACTCAGACCGAAGGAGATAATTTGTAAATTTACGCTTAAACCTGTGAAAAGTAGCAAAGAACGGATACACAACTATTAGGGATGACGAAGCACCTAGGTACAACACCACACAGCCAAAAGCCTATAAACCCAGGCATTAAACCCTAGGCACCCCCGCTGAGCTTTTCATATATGACCTCTTTCACAATATTGCAAGCTCCACAAACAAGCTAGCCAATGATGAATAACCGACCCGGTGACCAAAGGAAGCAAGGAGCCCGACTTTTGAACAACAACTTCACAAGTCCAAAGAAGCAAAACTGCTACCAGCACGACGAAGCGATCCGCAAATGGTCCCAAAGTGACACAGGATCCAAATGAGCTAACATTAAAAACAGCTCTCGAAGTTCAAAACCGGGAAACACAAGAACCCCGAAGGAAAGGAAATTCAAAGAAAGGCGAACCTGAAAAGCCTCGAAGAAATCCAAAATCGGAAAAAAGAAAGAAGATGCAAGGAACAATCCAAAAGTTCCAAGCCCCAAGTTCACAAGCGAAGTCATCATGAAGTAGCCAAATGACTCCAAGGCAAAGAAGATAAGTCCGAGAGACGGTGCAAGTTGCAGCTTTGGTCACCCTTAAAGCTCCACATATCCTAAACATTCCGCCATTATCCTATTGTCATTCATCACACCCCATGGCCACGTTATAAGCTCAAAAGACTTCCGACTTAGTAGTTGTGTATCCAATCGAGTGAAGGTAACAGGTTAAACACGTAAATCTAACAAATGTCAAATTCAATGGTTGAGAAGTTATGACCGTAAGTGAAAAACGAGTGCAAACACAAAACACGTCGAGTGTAGGATAAGAAGCACCACATAAAGATAAACCCTGACCTTGTGAGTATGAGACTTGTTTTGTGCGATTAACCAAAGAAAATACTGGGGGCAATCGATCGTTCCGATTGATTGCCATAAAATCCTAAAAAAACTCAGTTTGCCTTAAGGAAAATACTGGGGGCAATTGTTGGTCCCAACAATTGCAACAACGACACCGATTGAGTCCCAAAAATCCAAAATCCAAAGGATCAAACCCTCCTCATATCACACAGGCCCGTCCTAAGCCCTACCTCCACATCAAATTTCTACAGGCCCGTCCTAAGCCCTACCTTCACACTCAAACATCCGCAGGCCCGTCCTAAGCCCTACCTTCACACTCAAACACCCGCAGGCCCGCCTTGAGCCTTACCTTCACACTCAGGCCCATCTTGAGCCCTGCCTTCTCTAGGCTCGACATAAACCCCAATCCTTCTACATCCTTTTGGACCCACCATACACTCGGCTCACTTTCACTTAGATCCAACCTTTAGGCTCGTCATAAGACCTAGTTGCATTCCTTAGGCTCGTCATAAGACCTAGTTGCATTCTTTAGGCTCGTCTTAAGACCTAGATCCCACCTTTAGGCTCGTCATAAGACCTAGAACCATCCTTTAGGCTCGTCATAAGACCTAGTTGCATTCCCGTAGGCTCGTCATAAGACCTAGAACCATCCTTTAGGCTCGTCATAAGACCTAGATCCAACCTTTAGGCTCGTCATAAGACCTATAACCGCCCTTTAGGCTCGTCATAAGACCTAGTTGCATTCCCTTAGGCTCGTAGTAAGACCTAGCATTACCTTTTAGCTTACCCACTCTCATTAAACACATTGCATTCATCTCATTCATATGGGCTCGTCATAAGACCTAGCTGCATTACCCAGGCGCGTCACAAGACCTGGCGACAGAAAGTTGGCGAGGTGATGGCAATAAATCCTCCTTTTGCGATGTCAACTTATTTTTGGGATCAACGAATGGTGGGCAAAGGCAATAAGTCCCCAGGGTTTTTACCAGGAGTTATCCCTGCACACCGGCTTGGGGGGCGATGGCAATAAGTCCACATTGGGTCCAGCCAGGAGCATCGGCACGGGTTTCGGTCCCCTAGAAGCATCCGAGCATCATCAGCATCATCAGCATCATCAACACCATCGGCATTATCATCAGCATCAGCATCATTTGCATCATTAGCATTTCAGCATTCTTGCATTTGCATCCAGTTTTCACATTCTAGGTAGTCAACGCCTTAGAATAGCTTGACATCATTTTCATCACTTTAGGTGGTCAGCGCCTTAGAATAGCTCGACAACATATCATCATTTCAGGTAGTCAACGCCTTAGAATTGCTTGACATCATTTTCATCACTTTAGGTAGTCAGCGCCTTAGAATAGCTCGACAACATATCATCATTTCAGGTAGTCAACGCCTTAGAATAGCTTGACATCATTTTCATCACTTTAGGTAGTCAGCGCCTTTGAATAGCTCGACAGCATATCATCATTTTAGGTAGTCAACGCCTTAGAATAGCTTGACATCGTATCATCCTTATAGGTAGTCGGCACCTTAGAATAGTCTGACATTACCTCATTATTACCTTCAGGTAGTAAGCGCCTTAGAAAAGCTCGACAATGCTTTGTAGCTTAGGTAGTCAGCGCCTCCGAATTGCTGGGCATCGTTAACCCGGTTTCACAACGTGGAGGATTCTGTGGAGTCCAAAATTTTGGGGCACCACTCAAGCATCAACCAGACTTTTCACATTCGTTACAAAGTCCAGTTGACGGGGGGCAATCTGTTATACCCAAAATTTTGACCCCCTGGTTAAGGTCTACGAGGTTGTGAGAGCCATCTCCATCAAACAGTAAGAGACTCCGGCCCGATCGGCGTGTTCCAGGGCCTGAGGAGCAGTTTCGTCATTGTCAGGGGCGTTTTCGTAATTTTTAAGGCTTCTGAGTTCTCCTATAGGCTTTCTCTCTCCTCCAAAGGGTGCCCAAATCAGCTCGAAATGCTTTGATATTTTAACCCATGATAGAGGATGACATTTTAAGCATAATGGCGTTGGAATTTTGATTTTTCGAATTTCCAATAATTTTCTAGCAATTTCTGATTGAATCTGACGAGAAATTCAATTTAAAAATGCTCCAGCATTTAAAAAATTCGTTTCCACCTCAGAAAATTCATAATATCCATTCTTGACATGTGGTTAAAATTTCATAGCAAAATTCCTTTGGGAAGTTACTTAGTTAAAATATCGAAAAATCTTACTTTTACTAGATTCTCTTTATCTTTAAGAAAGTCTATATAAGGGATAGGTTTTTGGATAAAATCAGAACCTGACATACTGAAGAACCCTAGAGAGTCAGAAAACACGGCCTCCTCTCTCTCTCTCACGTTTTCCAACACCCGGCCACCCAAATCATACTGAAAATCCCCCGAAATCACCATCTAAACACGTTTTCCAATCCCCAAAGCACCAATAATCATCAAAACCTCACAAAAACACCTCTAAAGCGTGAAGAACAGCAAGAACAACCAACAACCAGAAGCTTGGGTCGAAATCCTCTCGGGTCTGCCATCAACGGAGCACTCGACGAATCCCGGTGTGAAGAAATGTTGTGAATCCGAAGGTAAAACAGGTAGAAACTCCACTTCCCTGATTCACCACGGTATTATCTGTCTTGCCTCAAAATTTGGGCTCAAACTAACCTTCGTACGCTTCTGTATTGCTGTTTATTCAAGCTTCTGTCCAATAACTTGTTTACCAAGTTCCGTGCATAATTCGAATTCAAATTGAGAAATTTCGACCACTAACGTATTGTACATCTTTCAGGCTACGCACCCATAAAATTTGAGCCGAAAACACCTTCGGGAGCAGCCTCAAAGCCGCCGTCCGAGGGCTGTCCGCACCCACGGACGTCGTGTCCGGGGTCCCGGACTCCCTGTCCGTAAGCTCGGACACCCACGGACGGCGGCGGGATTTTAAAAATTCAAAATTTAGGTTTTTCTAATAATGTCCGGGCCCACGGACATCCTGTCCGTGGCCCCGGACTTTGCAAATTTTTGTTTTCCTTTAATTTTGACTTTTCTGTATATTTAGGTTAACTGGGGTCCGTGGTCTCGGACGTTTGGTCCGTGGCTACGGACGTAAGCAAAATTTGACCTAATTCTGCCTCCGAAACCCTAGTTTAGGTAGCTTTTAATTTCACTTTAATTCTCTGTCAAAAAATGCTAAAAACAAAAAAAACAGAAGCTCGCGCACTTAGGTTAAAACGACTCGTAATAAGCCATAAATAAACTAAGTAGAGGAAAAACGACCTAGGAAGGGTAATGAAAGTAATTGAACCCTAATTAAGTCGAATATCAAGCCCCCGAACCCGAACTCTCCTTTCCTAATTTGATCTAGGTTAAAATTAGGTGGCGACTCATAATAGGTTCCAGTGAGCTGGCTTAGGTTTTAATAATTATTGTTATATGACATAGTTATTAATCTTAGGCTATAAGTGGACCTAAAACCCAATCAGATCCCAATCAACTTTATTCAACATAGGATAGGGTTTAAAATCGAGGCTCACACCTAGTATGTATAAAGAGTAACAAGCATGACGTAGGAGACCTGTAGTGTCTCGAGAATCTACAAGAGCTTGAGTATAATTAACCCAAGAGTGTGGGTGAGATAATGAGTATAAATAACCCAAGAGTGTGGGTGAGATAATGAGTATAAATAACCCAAGAGTGTGGGTGAGATAATGAGTATAAGTAACCTGAGAGAATGGGTGAGTATAGTACGAGTAGCCAAAGAGAATGGGTGTGTATATGAATAAGTAACCCGAGAGAGCGGGTGAGTTATTGAATGAATAACCATGGCATAGTGAGATATAACCCTCATGGCCTAAGAGTAATTGATTCGACTAACAACCTTGCTATGTTAGTTAGGGATGGTATCCCATGATTGATTGACGAATCCTTGTGTGGTGTACATATAATGTATTACTATATGCATGTTGGTTGAATTAAAATGAACTTCATGCTCTCGACAAAAGTAGTCGGCATACCCCGGTTAGCGCTTGGGGTATGCGAATTTCAAATGCAGCGTTAAGCTGAGCCCCTAGGGGCAACGTTTTTATTTTTTAGGTACACCGAAGATGTTACCGTTCGAGAATAGGACGGGGTAGGTGGGTTGCATGGGTAGTTAGACTAAATTACTTATGTATTGAAAGAGGTGTAAGACCAAATATGTTGTCGGCATCCATGTATTGTAGACTCGGTATAGAAACGAAATGATTCGAGTAAAGTATTTGTATTGTGAATCCGGTTGTTCCAATTCATCAGACCGCTACGGTATGTAAGAAAGGCCCGGTTAGCCACATGGGTGGCTAACGGCGTTGTTTCACCCCACGTTGTAATTTGAGTCCCGCTGCATGAGTAGGAGTAATTAGTAATGGTTTAAGAGGTAATGACAAGATTAACGGTTGGGGTGTTACAGTCTTCCTTCAAACTTAATAATATTCCGGTACGGTCCCGGTGAGGGGACAAAGAGTGCACCCAAAACTTCCGTCGCGATGTATATTTGAATAGGAGACGACCTGAGACAGGTACAGCTCCTGTAGCATGCATGGCTAGAACAACTGGGCTCCTCGCTTCTTGTAGTATAGAATTTGTTAGGTGTCACACAAGGACGTTAAGCAAGAACACAATGTAATGTGTATTGTCAGTTATCATGATTAGGATAACGACGTTTGTTATAAAGTGAAGTTAGTGAGAAACTTGAGTACAAGTTCCCGGTATAATAATTCGCGGGTATTTAATCCACTGGTAATGTAGTGTTGTATGCGTGGAACATACACGTTACAGTTAGTAACATCACGCACATAAAGTAACACAACAGTGCACAAGAGTAATGCAACATTTTACATATAATTATCTTGGTCGTTAATTCAAACAACAGATAGCACACAAGCCAGTGTAATCCGGTAGAAAGCAGACTACAACAATTCCATACCGTTCACCGTAGACTGTTCTTGTTTAGTTCCCGGTCAACGTCTGGTCAAACAATGTCCTAGAATAGGATTAACTAAGAGTGTTAATTTATGTAACCCTTGTATAATATTTTTATTGATTCATGAAACGATTTCGTATTCATTATTTCATGTTAGGTTTATTCCTTTACACTTAGGTAGTTTCTTCAACCTTGAAATACCCCAAACCTTGATATGTTGTTTAAATGTTAAAATATGATATTTAAAGGCTAAAATTGCCTTAGAAACATTAGAGAACAATTTAAACCATAGTAAACACAATAAGCACTAAGACACAATTGAAGCAAAAACATGCTCTAAGCTTGGAGTGAACTTGGTTAGGACCCAAAGAGCCTACCAAGACTTTATAACATTCATTTATGACTTAATAAGCCTAATTAAGTCCTTAGGAAACTTTGGTAGACAATTAATCCAAACAAAACACAAATAAATACCTTAAAGCCAATATGGGCGAAAATGTGCTCTAAGCTTGGGATAAGTTTGGTTAAGACCTAATAAGCTTACCATGACCTTATTTATATGTTAATGAACATATTAAATCAATTACTAAAGAAAATCAAGCTTGAAAACAAGCTAAAACACAAAATGTGCTTTAAGGAGCCTTAAAGCACATTTCTGAAAAATTGTCTTGTAAATGAGTTTTGAGTGGCTAAATGTCCATAATTACTCTTTAATAAACATGTGTACTACTTAGTATCACATTAGTAAGTCTAGATCAATGGGAAATAAAAAATTTCACAAATATGTGCCTTAGTTTGTGAATAGTGCTCAAATAGTGCTAGTTTAAGTCATAAGTCAACATAAGTTGTTTAGATGGTCAACAAAGACCATATATATCTCTAATATGTAAGGGGCCACGGTTTTAGTGGTGTGAGTCATCACACTTGGCTGGCCAATTAAAAGAAAGAAAGAAAAGTAAGTAAAAGGGTTACTTTTGCTTTATAACTTAAATATCTCCAAAACTTAACTCTCTCCTCACTTTCTCTTCTTTTCTTTTTGATTCCCACCGTCTCCAACCTCATCCTCCCTTCTCCATTCTCGTTTTGCTACAGCAAGTAGCCATTCTTCATCTTTGAATGCTTGTAACTTATGACTCCATGCTCTAAAATCAATTTCAACACTACCTTTGTCTTAGTTAGAGTGAGCTCTTCATTTCCCTCTTTTCAAATCTTCAAGGACTCAATTTTAGTGCCATGGAGATTCACCATTGAAGGAGCTTGAGCTCATATTTCCATGCCTTCTCATTCTCCTTTGTTTCAAGGTAAGGAAAATCAAGGAAAATCCAAGTTCCCATCATTATCTTTGAATAACCGAAAATTCACCTTACAATGGTGCCTTGTCTTGCTATTTTCTTAGCTTAATTCAATCTTCAAGGGACTAGGAGGAGTCCTATCTTGCCACTTAACCAAGCTCTCTTTCAAATTCCCTTATATGTGTATTGGTTAGAAGGTTGACAAGTGATAAAAGCTCCTTGCCGATTTTCAATCAAGAAAAACAAGAGAAAACAAGTGAGAAAGCTTGGAAAACAAAGAGATAAATGTCCTCTCTTAATGTGGTTTTATGTACTAGGGAATTGAGCTATATTTGCTTAATAATTAACCTAAAGAGCCAATAGGAAATGAGATAGAAAACTATCCACAAGGTGGACTAAAAGGACATGGGAGCATTGTTGTGTGTATTTGCAGGTTGAAGGCATTATTATGTGGGAAATTCAGTGTTTAAGGTTTATGAAATTTAAGGGCCTAAGTGCCAAGCAATTTAAGTTTGTGCACTATATTGTGATGTAGTGTTGTCTAAAGGTTTAGTTGTGTGTAAAGAACATCTCTTGTGAAGATGGATATCTTTGGTGGTTAAAGGATGAAAAACAATATGTTTGTGTGTAAGGAATGTGTATTAAGAGATTTAGTGTTCTTGGTTGTATAATGGTGGAAAAACTATGTGTTTTCGTGTAAGGTGATACAAGAGAAGCTATGGCAAAAATTTAGTTGATAAACAAAGGAAGTATAATACCTTGTGAAGGATTAAGTATGAACTTGTGGGAAAGACTTGAGGAGTTTGTGTAAAGGAAGTGATGAGGATGCAAAATTATGCTTAGGAGTGGTTATCATATTGAGAAGAAACACCTTGGTTAGTCTAAGTTGTAGGTATGCATTATCACCAAGAAATCCTAAGGAAAAATGTTGTAAGTGTTAGGAATTTTTGTAAGAAATTAAGTAACAAGTTTGGTGATGATTAAGGAAGGTTTGGTGCATGTTTTAAGGTTTTTAAACATGGAGGAAACTTGTGGAAAGAGTGTGGAATAAGTGGGAAAAGATTGGGGTGAATTTGGAGTTCAAAATGGGGACAAAAACACTTTTTAAAATGGGGTCTGCTGTGGGCCGCCCCTAGGGACCGCCCATGTGGGGAGGTCCAGCGCAGGAGAAGTTGTTTGTGTTGTGGACCGCCCCTGGGACCTCCCCAGAGGGGCGGTCCATACCAGAGAAGAAAAAAAAATGTGTTTAAGGCTTCTAATGATGGGGGATTGGATAGTGATGGTTTTAGATGATGTTTAGGCCTTGTTTGGTGATATGTAAAGGCCTTAAAATGTGTAAACAAGTGTTAGGAGGTTTGGCGAGTAAATGAGTGAGTGTTTAAGGACTTTAGAAGTAAGCTTGTACATGCATTTGGAGGATGTTATGTGAAGGTTTAAGTGTGCTAAATGATGTTAAAGCATACTAGGATATGTAAGGTGAAGTTTGGAGTCAAATGAGCATTTTTAAACAAGGGTCTGGAGCAGACTGACCTTGGGGACCGGACTTGCAAGGTCGGTTGGGCTTGAATTTTGTATACGGAATATGTCTCTGGAATAGACCGACCTTGTGGACCGGACTTGCAAGGTCGGTCGGGGTAGAATTTTTAAACGGTAAAAGTGTCTGGAATGGACCGACCTTGGGACCGGAATTGGCAAGGTCGGTCAAGGTGTAAATTTTCAAACCTGGATGTCACTGGAATGGACCGACCATGGGTAAGGTCGGTCGGTAAGGTCGGTCGACCTAAAACATGTAAAAAAAACAAAGTGTGGCTTAGGTAGTTAACCCTAGGGGGGTATAATGAAGGTAATCAAGGGTAAGTTTAAGCATAAAACATGTCATATAATCAAGAAAAATGCTTAGTAAACCGGAAGCTAAATAAGGTAATTAATCGACGTTATTAATCATGTTTAGGAACTACGTTTGGCCGGACTCGAACGCAGCAGGGACCAAGGTATGGTTTTCTTGCAACCTGTGTCCTACCGGATTACACCGACTTGTATGCCAATGTGTTTTTCTGTATGTTTGCCACGTTGTAAGATAAAACATGTAATGAGTTTATAGTAATGCATTTATGTGGTGTGTTCAATTCCGATACCGTTTAACCTCGAAAATGTTATACCTTAGCTAACCAAATCTAGGATCACATAAGAGAACGGTGTCCGGATTTAACGACCCAAACCATGGGAACGTTCTAACCACGGCTATGCGTGAGTTGGATGTGTGTTTTTTATGCGTGTAGGTGTGTTTACCTCCCGTGTGTGTTTAACCGATTGTAATACCTTATGGTGTGTGGATGTGATAAGTTCCATAATAGAGCTCTAACTAATTATTTATAAGTACATATGTACTAATGGGGGGTGAGGAATCCGGTCGTTCCGGTCGCGCGTTGTTTGGGAGTGGGTATCCATCCTTGTTTTACCTTTCTCTCTGTTATGGTTGTTTTTCCTTCATGGATTACGATCTCCCACTAGCTTACTCCAAAGCTTAACTATTCTGACTTATGATCGGTCTAGGGGGAATATGTGTTTGTGTGGTGTGTTCGGATCACTAAATCCGATCCATCTTTAAGTTAAGTTACTCGTCCGACTATTAGGATGGTAACAAGTGTTGTATAACGAGCTTAACATGAGGGTGATATCATTCTCTAGGCTCACAAGTGAATTAACTATGTTTGGGTCGGTTCCTAAAGAGAACTGTTCCCGTTATGTTATGCGTTATTGTTGTACGACAATTCTTATTACGATGCAATGTTATATGTACGTTAAATACGGAATACGTGGATCACGGATATGAATCCCAGTTTATAATAAGAGGCGTTTGAGGATAAACCCGATTAGTGGGTAAGTGTCGTCTATTAAGGAAATAGCTCCATTAGAGGAGAAACCCTCTAGGGTTAAAGAACACAATGGGTGATTTATCAAGTATAGATGTGTTGTCTGTTTTGTTGAGCCCCATTGTTGTGGAATGTAATGTGTTGTGTGCTTATAGTTTACATGCATGATTCAAATAAAATCAACCGCATGCTAAGACGACAATTAGTTGTGCGTGGCCTGGTATCATGCGGGCTGCGGGATTACCATACCAGCAATGGTGCTGAGCCCCCTGGGGGGGGGCCACCCTTTCTTCTCTTTCCTATTTCAAGTACAAGGAGCTGGAAGCCGTTCGAGAGTAGGACGGGGTAATTGTTTATACACGAATAACCATTTCAATTGTATATGTATTGTAGGTGTGGTAAGACCGAAATTGTTATCGACATTAGTTGGTAAAAACTCGGTACAGTTGGAATGTATATGCATAATGGTTGTTGTTAATGTAAAGGGATAGTAGTGTGTAGCTGCTCGGTAGTCTAGTCCATCAGACCGATACAATGTATATGTATTAGCCTTGTTTGCCACGTGGGTGGCTAACGGCGTGTAACACCATTGAATTAAGTAATGTGTTGAGTTAAGTTTTCCGCTGCAGTTTGATGTTAAGTGTACAGTTATAGTTGGGGTGTTACAAAAAGTGGTATCAGAGCGAATTATCGCTCTGATGACTAAATTACCGAGCTTAGGAAGTACCGAGTTAGGATTTTAGTACTTTGGGTTAAGGGTTGAGTGATAGCGTGAGAGATACGCTAGTTAGGAGTAACCAGTGTGTACTGGAAACCTACAGTGTCCAACCCGCCCTCCACAATCCCTGTTTTATAACTTGGGAAAGTACGCCAGAGAGATGGAAGTCCTCTCTTACTCGGGAATACCCGATCTGGCTGTTATTAAGTACCACTGTGAGTACGGAGAACCTGTCATACGGTAGATCCCGAAAAGTGCAAATCCCGGAGACGGTTTCCCTCTGAACAATGTTAACCGCATTTAATAGCAAAGAATGAAGAATCTTGTGTATAGAAGAATGGAATTTCCGGCAACCTGGGTCGACATGCCGAGCAGTCGAGAACAACCAGCTTGCAACGCACCAACCGTGCAACAGGCAAGAAGTGAAGTAATGAAACCAGAGACGAGTGTCTACGGGACCACGATTATTAAATAATGTCGCCAACGGTATACCAACCGGCTGAGGAACTACAACGTAGTACCCAAACAAGAGACACGTCTCAGTGACCACGACAAATGCGTGGAACGGGCTACGAAGAAGATACGGTACTAAGTAAAAAGGGGTCTCCAAGAAAGGGAACGCCCTAGTTAATGATTATCATGTGAAGACAGTGAGAAGTCGCCCATAAATTTATTGTTAAGACTCTAAGACCAAGTGAGGGCCAACAAGGCCACTGATGACAGCGCGGGTAAAACAATACCGCAACCGGTATGTGTTGAACCGATGGCCAGTTAGCATGGCGCACTTGCCATGGCAAGTGCTGCTACAACAGGGCTGTTCGGGAAAATTTTTAACAAATACAAAGTACTTAGTGAAGTAACATGAAGTTAAAGGAGATCATCATAACCGTGGAAGGGCTTAACAGCCTAACCAATGTATGTGGGAATCAACCAGTCAGCAAGAAGCTAGACTTGGATAAGGCAAGAAGGCATTGTAATACCATGGGGATTTTTCTTTCAAATCGGATTTGTTTCAAACTCTTTTTCAAACCAAATTTTCTTTCCAACCTATGTTTATTTCTAACCTTCTTTTAAACCCACCCAGAGGACCTACACCGGCCTCAGCGATTTGAATAACCGGACGGAAACCGGTAAACCCAAGGGTAATAACCCGAGGGAATGGATTGAGTTCATAGTAATACAACAGTGGATTGAATTTTCCTTGATTAAGTTCAGAAAGCATGGAATGCATATTGTCACAGGACAATATAAGGGAGTTGACAACTGAATACTTCACCTAGGCATGTGACGGACACTACGAGTGTACCAACTGTAATGTGGGACGACCGCACTCCGATAGGAGCTTGTGGGCCTGACAGACCTACTTATGGGTTAGTTGGGTAAGTAGTAATGTATCAGTAGGGTACCCCACATATGTATACGAGTAGAGTCAGGAACACGGGAAGTAGTCGACTCCATACTACGGTCAGCAATAAAAGTCAAACAAGAGTAACGGATTACCAAGAATGGTTAAAGTAAAGGAACTCAGTTAAGTTAACGAGACTAAAGGAATTAGTGAATTCATTTCAAGGAAATGTTTAAGAGTCAGGAGGTGCGAAGTGCATTAACTGTTATGTAAAGACATAGCATATGTCTTAAGGATCCTCAAGGATAAACATGATAGCTGGAACGGTGACCCAGCCTGTGCATGGTAAGGCAGATGCCTAATGTGGACACATTAATGTGCAATGAACGGGATGAAACTCCCGGAATGATCACCTGGACTACCAGGGAGTATCGATCTTCACAGACGAGGATAGTAAACCCAGCTAAGAACGCAAAACGGTGTAGTTAACTAAACACACCAATAAGTGCAAGCCAGATGTAATGACATAACTTAGTAACACCCAGGAGCAATCCTTGAGGGATGTTCGGATCAACAATCATTGAACGAAATAACGTGGTGATAAGTGGAAAACATATAGACTTATTAGGGTTTAATCACCTTATAATTTGTAGCATTTTTAGTAATGTTTCGCACTTATCTAGGGTTTTTCCTATAATTGTGTTGTTATATTAACTAATGTATTATATGTGTTAAAATGTAGGAAAAATGACAAACAAAGACATATATTAAGGATTAAAAAAAGATCTCACTCGGGGCTCGCATGTATGTTCCGCCTCCTCAGTACCGCCTCCTTATCAGGCGGACAACAGAGAGGCGACCGCCTCATATCGGGCGGACGTCACAAAGGCAACCGCGAGGCGGTCAATACAGAGGCAACCGCCCAATAAGGGGCGGTTAAGACAGAGGAGACCGCTAGATAAGTGGCGGACACGGGTAAATGTGTAGGAAATCAACCCGTTATCTTCTTCGTCGCTCTCCAACTTGACTGCCTTATCGTTTAAGCAGTCGGCGCCTACCAGAAATCACGCACACATTGCAGCCCTGTCCCCTGCGCAATCAATGAGCTGCAATCAATGGGGAGCTGCAAACATCGAGCTCAATCAGTGAGCTAATGAGCTGCTGCTCTGTTCTTCTTCCTCTATAAATACGAGCTTCATTCCTCCTTATTCAGTGTCCTTCCGGAGGCTCCTTCCGTGGTTCCTCTGGAGTTCCAATTCACACACCATCTCATTTCTCTCCTTCCGCCTTCTCCATTTTATTTATTTTACATTCCACCAAATCCACCTCTAGCCTACGTATACAAAATAGCAGAGTGAGCCGGAGTGATTACGGATGATTTCTATTACTCTTGTCTATGTCTATCTATTTAATATGTTAGGCTAGTTTACGTACGCTTTGGGAATAATTATTATGTTCTGTATTAATTATGCAATGTTTTTACTGGTTTTAATTTAATGAAGCTTGTTACGCTTAAAGCTCATCTCTCGCCTTTTTAATAAATGTCATGAGTTTATTAAATTGCTTGCTAAGTCTATTTTGATCAGACCAGGTGATAAATAGATAGGTTGATTAAGCCGTAAATCTGGAGAAAGCTCTATTATGATTTAATGAGTTAGTATTTTCAGATGCAATTATATTTCCTCGAATTTAATGTCCGTTTACATAAGAGTGCTCGAACCTTGATTAGACCGAGCATTTCTGGTAAACGAGTTCTTATGAGGCTATGACTTAGTCCTTAAGATAATTAAAGGAATTTTGCCACACAATTATAATTAAACCAGTAGGAATAACATGAAAGAGCAGATAATATTAATCTGAACCAGAGTCCCGTTTAGTTTATCTGTTAATTTAGTTTATTTTATCTTTCCTTTTATTTATAAAAACAAGTCAATTAATCCCCCCTTTTTTGTGACACGCTTAGGTACTATAATATGTATATTAGTCCCGTGGTTCGATATCCGGTCGCTTACATTTCACTATACTACTGCGACCGGGATTTGTTTGCAGCCCGACGTTTATTTTGAGTTTTTAATTTCTTTTCTTTTATTTTATGTTAATTATACCCAATATAACCACTCAGATTATAACGTCTGCAAAATGGCGCCGTTGCCGGGGACTAGATTTATTCTAGTTCCTAAGCCCCGGATTATTCACCTGTTTAATTATAAATATTTTGTTCTCTTATTTCTGTTAATATTTTGTCTAAAATATTTTGTTTGTTGTTAATATTAATTATCTACTATATTTTGTTAATATTAATTATCTAATAATCTGTTAATATTAATTGGGCACCTGATTTTGGACATTTGGACATTTGGACATCTGACATTCGGACATCTAACTTCTAACATCTAATTTTAACTTCTAACATTTTAATTTTGTGTATACTAACATTTAATATTCCATTGTCTCTAACATTTTATTTCCATTGTCCTTAACATTTAATTTTATGTAATTAACCACTAACTTATAATTTATGTAATCTAACTACTAATTATTAATTTTTGTGTACTAATGTTTAATCTGTTTATTTCTTATTCTTTATTGTTACATTAAAATAAAAAAAAAACGAAACAGGGGTTGTCCGCGAGGACAACCGCCCCGTTTGCAAGCGGACGCCACACATCTTACCGCCTAATAACTGGCGGACTCCACTCGCGGACGCCTCACTCTTGTCCGCCAGATATCGTGCGGACGCCACACAAGAGACCGCCTCGCGGACGCGACTGATATAGAAAAAAAAATGGCTAAACGCCGCGTTTTCACTCAGAGCTGTTCTTCCCCAATTCATTTCGAGCTCGAGCGAACCCGTTAGAGAAGACGAACACGCCGCGCGAATCGCCCTCTTCCTCAAATCGACATTTCTTCCTCATTTCTTCACCAAATCACTCAAGGTTAGTACCGAAATCTTCGTTTTTCAATTCTCTACGTTTCTATAGCTTCAAATCTGTAAATGATGAACTACATTAGGAGAAATTAAGGACTGAAGTTGCGAATCCCTAATTCCTTAATTCGTAAATTTCGAATTCTAATTGCTAGATTTGTCTCGAATTTGTCCTATAATAATCATAATCTACATACACAAGGTTAAATCTTCACTTATTACACTTAGATTGGGTGTTTTTGATGAATTCTAAAATTGAAGAATGTTAGTTACGAAAAATCAATGTTGAAACTAGCAATTTTCAGTTTTATTTAGCCTTGATTATTAAACGAGTATAGATTATGATTATAGGTTATTATTTATAGATTTGATTGGTGACGGTACTAAAAACCTTGAATCTGACTGAATTTTTTGTGGAGAAACGATAAATTTTAGGGGAGACTCTGTCGAAATTTCGACAGAATTTATGTTGTATAATTATTCTGTTTATGTTTCATTTGTTCAACTGTTTCCTATTATTATTAATTTACGGAGTTGTTTATATTAATGTTCTTTTTGATATTAATTTCTATGTTGTTTATTAACGTTTTTGTTGTTATTCTATATTTTATTGTTATGCTGTTAATGTTGTTTGCCTTTAATTTTAAATATATATTAGTATGTCTCGTACACGTGGTGGTGACTGCCCCGGAGCATCATCTTCTTCTGCACCTCGTCCTCAGGACGATGGCTTTGTCTCAGTAGAGGCTCGTGCCTGGTTCGATCAGGGCAAGGACTTTATTGTGGAGAGGAAATTTGAGCCTGCGGTGCTAGAGGCTGCAGGGGTGGATACTCTATTTGCCAGGCTAGGACTTTCGGAGGTCCTAAGGTTAGGGCACGGAGTCTTTGCTCCGGACTTAGTTAGAGAATTTTATGCTAATGCCCGGGCGGGCGATATGAGCATTACTTCTTATATACGCCATCGCCCCGTGGAGATCACTCCCTCGTCATTCACTTCTCTCCTGCACATCCCGGATGGTCCTGGTGATATCCGCGGATTCACAGAGGAGTACTTGCAGAGGTCGAAGTCTAGGTGGCTTCAGGCTGTAGGTCGGAGGACCCGACGTAGAGGGGAGGAGGAAAAGGATGTCCTCCCGTTCACGAGCTTCCCCACGCTGACTCAGAGGCTTCTCCTGGAGATCCTCAGTCATCAGATTCGCCCATCTGGGGCGCATGATGCTACTGATGAGGATTGTGCCTTACTAGACTACTTCCTAGGTCCATTTCCACCCGCTCAGCGCATCTCCTTCAGCCACGTCATGTTCAGCCAGCTCTATAAGGTGGTCTCCTACATGAGGACGAAGAAGAAGAAGATCACTCCCATTTTTCCCTTCTTCCTCAGTCTCCACATTATCGGTTCTGTCCCATTCTCAGCAGAGTTCAGGGAAGCTTTAGAGCTCCGTCCAGCGAAGCGCCCAGTGTCACTGCTGACTATGCGGAGCTGGGGCTTTATGCGCTCAGATGACGGTACTTGGGTTAGGAGTGCCGCTGCTCGGTCTTCCACTGCATCATCTACAGCAGCGGGGCCCTCTACAGGAGCTACACACTCAGCTGATCCTGACCCTCCGTCCGCTGACACTGCACAGGGAGAGGAGCCCTATGTGCCACCTACTGACATGATGCAGACCCCTGCTCCTGTACCTTACTCGACAGATCTACAGGCTCAGTTCCAGACCTTCCATCACAGGTTTGAGAGCTTTGAGCAGAGGGTGATACAGCGCTTGGACCGGAGTGATGAGATGCATGCACAGACAGCGCAGCAGAATGCGCAGACCGCTCAGCTCCTAGAGCGTCTCCTCGCTCAGACAGGCCAGGGACCAGCACAGCCTCCACCACCACCACAGTGATTTTATTTTATTTTTGTTATTTTTATTTCGTTTTATATTTCTCTGACTTTTAGTAGACTATTACTGTTTAAACCTTGTGCTAACATTTGATATATTCAGGAAGGTAACAGTGTGGTTTACTTTATGTTTTTATTTTATGAATTTTTATTTATGTTTTTCATTTTATGATTTTCTTTTGGTTCAATTGGAGTTCTACTGGCTATATATGATTTTCTTCTCAGAACAAATTCTATGTCGAACATATAGCTGAACTCGCCTATGGGAGCAACCTCAGTTGCTCTAGGAAATTCGATACCTTCGGTTGAACACTTGCGCGAACTCAAGTGTGAGGAACGTCTCACCCCTGCCAAAGCTCTAAGTGTGAGGAAGGATACCTTCCTCAATCTACGATACAAGGGGAGTTTCAATTCTTCCTTATTTATATTAATGTTCAACCTACATGCATTTAATCCTTTTTGAGTCTGTCTTATTTTGAAAGGTCCTTTTCTTGAATTAATTCTGAACAATGAGGACATTGCTCCTCTTAAGTGTGAGGAAGGAGAGACCTTTCCCTGAAAATATGACAGTTGTTCGATAATGCTACACTCGCTTTTTGCTACTCTAAACTGCCTATATAAAAAAAAATTGAAAAATGAGATAAATAATTGTAGAAGTGTCTGAAATTATGTCAAGTGACAACTGAAAGGTAGTTTTATTTAAAGGAGTTTGTATAAAATTATTTTCCTTCAAAATACTCTATTTTTACTCGAAATATGATAGATCTGCTGATTGTAAAAATCAATTTAGTTTAGCTTGGGATTATGGAAATATGTGGAAAGTCAAGGAAAGAGAAGGATAAAGACAAGGTACTCCGCTGTTTATGAATTTTTTCTAACCAAAACAGGCCTTGTCTATCCGGTTATTAAGTTCTTTGGGGTGCTTTAACACCTATCTACCTAAGGTCTTGTGACCTGGGATAGAAGACCCAACACCGCTATAAGGATAGAGAGAAAAGTCTGGGGTACAGAAAAATAATGCAATTCAAAAAAAAAATATATATATATAAAAATAATATGTGCTTTGTATATACAATTTGCACATTCAAAAAAGGAAATGCAAATAATAAATTGCAATTTATATTTATAAACATGAGTACGTGGTGTTGAAAGCTATTGCGGAATAAGGCATTACTTCACACCCCTTGTCATCCCAGGTTAGAGAATTGAAATTGGTTGAAAATCCCAGGTTAATCTAACTTGTTTTCTGCAGTCTAGTTTTTCTATGCTTTTATTAAATTGTTCTTCTTCACTGTTTATAAAACCTACTTCTAAGAGCAGAATTGTTCTTTCAATTGTCACTTTGTCTAAATTCCCTTCTACACTTATTTAATCTTGTTTTATTATTATGGCTTAGAGATAATTATATTCCTTATTTGCTTGAGGACAAGCAAAAGTCAAGTGTGAGGAAGTTTGATAAGTGCAAAACATATAGACTTATTAGGGTTTAATCACCTTATAATTTGTAGCATTTTTAGTAATGTTTCGCACTTATCTAGGGTTTTTCCTATAATTTTGTTGTTATATTAACTAATGTATTATATGTGTTAAAATGTAGGAGAAAATGACAAACAAAGACATATATTAAGGATTAAAAAAAGATCTCACGCGCGAAGCACGCATGTATGTTCCGCCTCCTCAGTACCGCCTCCTTATCAGGCGGACAACAGAGAGGCGACCGCCTCATATCGGGCGGACGTCACAAAGGCAACCGCGAGGCGGTCAATACAGAGGCAACCGCCCAATAAGGGGCGGTTAAGACAGAGGAGACCGCTAGATAAGTGGCGGACACGGGTAAATGTGTAGGAAATCAACCCGTTATCTTCTTCGTCACTCTCCAACTTGACTGCCTTATCGTTTAAGCAGTCGGCGCCTACCAGAAATCACGCACGCATTGCAGCCCTGTCCCCTGCGCAATCAATGAGCTGCAATCAATGGGGAGCTGCAAACATCGAGCTCAATCAGTGAGCTAATGAGCTGCTGCTCTGTTCTTCTTCCTCTATAAATACGAGCTTCATTCCTCCTTATTCAGTGTCCTTCCGGAGGCTCCTTCCGTGGTTCCTCTGGAGTTCCAATTCACACACCATCTCATTTCTCTCCTTCCGCCTTCTCCATTTTATTTATTTTACATTCCACCAAATCCACCTCTAGCCTACGTATACAAAATAGCAGAGTGAGCCGGAGTGATTACGGATGATTTCTATTACTCTTGTCTATGTCTATCTATTTAATATGTTAGGCTAGTTTACGTACGCTTTGGGAATAATTATTATGTTCTGTATTAATTATGCAATGTTTTTACTGGTTTTAATTTAATGAAGCTTGTTACGCTTAAAGCTCATCTCTCGCCTTTTTAATAAATGTCATGAGTTTATTAAATTGCTTGCTAAGTCTATTTTGATCAGACCAGGTGATAAATAGATAGGTTGATTAAGCCGTAAATCTGGAGAAAGCTCTATTATGATTTAATGAGTTAGTATTTTCAGATGCAATTATATTTCCTCGAATTTAATGTCCGTTTACATAAGAGTGCTCGAACCTTGATTAGACCGAGCATTTCTGGTAAACGAGTTCTTATGAGGCTATGACTTAGTCCTTAAGATAATTAAAGGAATTTTGCCAGACAATTATAATTAAACCAGTAGGAATAGCATAAAGAGCAGATAATATTAATCTGAACCAGAGTCCCGTTTAGTTTATCTGTTAATTTAGTTTATTTTATCTTTCCTTTTATTATAAAACAAGTCAATTAATCCCCCCTTTTTTTGTGACACGCTTAGGTACTATAATATGTATATTAGTCCCGTGGTTCGATATCCGGTCGCTTACATTTCACTATACTACTGCGACCAGGATTTGTTTGCAGCCCGACGTTTATTTTGAGTTTTTAATTACTTTTCTTTTATTTTATGTTAATTATACCCAATATAACCACTCAGATTATAACGTCTGCACGTGGTAGAAACGCAAAGGTTGAAACTAACACTCAGTTTAAACATAAGTCGTCAGGAGGAAACCTGACATCCTTGAAGGGGCATCCCATGAAAGGAAGCGTGATGCAACGACCTTGTCATGGAGCCCAATACTACCTCTAAACCATGTAATGTTGTATAAAGAAGTAAATGTGTGTGAACGGCCTACAATGAGCAGAGCTCGAGGCAATAAGGCTTATAAGCCACAAGCAAAATGTGTTATGTAAGTTTGATCGATTGCAGGACTTTATGTTATACAAGTAAATAGAGCGGGGAACGAACCACTGCTTTAAGAATGGGGATACCTCTCGATATTGTGAAACCGCGGGAGCGGTAGTTATGTGAACCGAGTTCAAGAAATATGTTAAGGATTGATCATGTTGATATTGCGAGAAAACAGTTAGTTTAGTAGCATGTGAAGCACCGGGCTGAATAACGGCGGCTTGTAACTCGTGTGAGCTACGCTCAAGGAGCATTCAGTAGTCATCCAAATGAATGACGAACCATAATACGAATGATGTAAGTATATGTGTAGGAGCTAATGTGACAGTGAATACCATGTAAGTTAGTGTTATACAAGGAGCACGGTGCACAGTAAGCGACCGTTGTATAAGTATTGTTAAACGATAATATGGCAACTAAGCATAGTTACAAGTTAAACCTAATAGAGATACAACAGTAAGTGATACCAAACAAACCGGGCAGTAAGCCGGTAGCTAGTACTATAAGATAAGAGTCTCAGTCAAACACAATGTAAATTCCTATTGCAATCGCATAAGAGATTTACTGTCAAGAGTTTACGCCTTTGCACTCTGTATGACTGAGTGTTTTGGTATTGCATTTGCGCAGTAATGATCGAGTGGGATAGCTAGGATTTGGGAAATGTTAATGCTGGCGGAAGTAGAAAGAGACTTATAACGCTATAATGACCGATGCATAGGAAATGCAAGGTCGTGCCAATGAAATGATACTTGTACAAAATCAAATATGGAGGTGTGATTAGCAATAAGTGACTGTGGTAACACGGGATACCAAATATCAGTATGGAATATACCTCAAGTGTGGGAAATAACCGAGAGAGCACTACACATTAGGTGGTAGCTCAATCTCAACTGATAGTAAGTCGGAAGGAAACAAGTCAATCATTGTGAAATACGTAGCAGTTTACGCAGTAAGTTATTAGAGAAGTGGATGGAAAGTTTTGTAACTCACCGAGTTCGGTCACGGTAAGAGATACCACGAGTCGGTTGAGAAACCATTGTTACCAAGATAAAGGTGATAAATGGGAGATGTACAATACAGTAAGAATAACGAGTGGGGCAAACTAAGCCCTACAGTTATTAGAGTTGCGTAGTAGAAACTAGTGAGCCAGTGATTCAAGTGTTGAATGTGCATAGTGAACATGAGTGAATGGCTAATTATTAATGCCTAGAAGCCTCACAGGCCAGAACCGAAACCAGTTAAGAGTTTAAACAAACTCCAGTGAGAATTCTCGGTTTAGGGACTAAACCGCTAACATGGTTAAGATCCTCTAACCAGAACACATTGTATAACAGACCACGTGGAAGTCAAAACACTTCATGGCGGTAGAATATTTTAAACCGATGTTCAGTGATTGATTACGTGGGCGTAATCCCTTTTAAGGGGGGTAGAGAGTAAAACCGCTTAGTGTGTTTTACCGTACAAGTGTACGTGAACTATGTTGTGCATAGCACAAAATAATTTGTTTGGATGATGGTGCGTGCGTTATATAAACATACGCATTCATTCATGGTTTAATTGTGGTAATTGCGCACAGGAGATGAGAATACCATTGTGATAAGTGTGTTTATTTTGTTAACTGTTGTGTGAGAGTATGGGTGTTAGGGAGCAGAGAAACTCCCGGGGAACTAAAACCCCAACAGTATGTGTTCGTATAATACTAAATGTAATACCGTGTATTGTATTTTGATAAAAGTATGTAAATATACAATATTGTGAGTTATGAAGGGGTATGAAACCTATATAGAACCTAGTAAGAATTAAATTCCCTTGGTAACTTGATTAAAAGTGAATGGAAATAACTGATAGACGAAGTTCTATCCCTTGGAGATGTTATGATCATGATTAGAATGATTAAAAAGATAGAAAATTGGAAATGAGTGATTTACTTGATGCTTGAAATTGAAGTGGGAGGTGAAGCTTGATTATCATGAAATCAAGGGAAGCCGAACACAAATTGGGGTGGAAGGTTAGTTCAACACTGGTGCTGATCACATTAGGGTTGGATGATTCTTGAAGCTCCCTGTAAGTGGTCACAAATAACCACTCTAAGAAAGATGCAAAGAGTATAAATTGGACTTGGAGTTGTGTTGCATTTTCAAAAGGATTTTCAATTGGTATTTACAAAACAGTCGATTAATATTTTGAATAAAGGATTCTCTTATACTTAACCTAGTAAAGAATATTTTTGTAGTACTTGCTCACGAGCCGAGGACGTATGAGCCTTTGTCTTCGGACCGGTGACATGAGAAGTATATATGTTAAAAATTAAGTGATTGTTTTGATCTCCCAAAAGAACGGGGACTAGAAGGTGTCCATCGCGACCGGGTTCTGCGGGATCACAGTGTATATAAAAAGGTATTTTTGGTTGATATACATGCTAAGACATGTTGCGTGGTATGTGTAATAAATATTATTTCTGACCTTGAGTCCTAATGTGGTTGAGTTGCGAAAATTGTTATGTTACCCAGACCTAAGAGTCTGAGGGTTGTTATGTAAGTGTAAATGTTGTTAAGATACCCGGACCGTTGAGTCCGAGGTTATCATGTAAGCATGTTATGTTATGTTATGTATGGATTTGGATATGTTGCCCGGACCGTTAAGTCCGAGGTTGTGATGTAAAGTATCTTAGTTATGGAGGTTTTATTTTGCAAGTAATTCCCGTATTCTAGTCTAATGATGCATGGGAAATGTGAACTTCGAGGACGAAGTTCTTTTAAGGGGGTAGATTGAAATACCCCAAACCTTGATATGTTGTTTAAATGTTAAACTATGATATTTAAAGGATAAAAAGTGCCTTATAACCATTAGAGAACAATTTAAACCATAGAAAACACAATAAGCACTTAGACACAGTTGAAGCAAAAACATGCTCTAAGCTTGGAGTGAACTTGGTTAGGACCCAAAGAGCCTACCAAGACTTTATAACATTCAATTATGACTTAATAAGGCTAATTAAGTCCTTAGGAAACTTTGGTAGACAATTAAACCAAACAAAACACAAATAAATACCTTAAAGCCAATATGGGCGAAAATGTGCTCTAAGCTTGGGATAAGTTTGGTTAAGGCCTAATAAACTTACCAAGACCTTATTTATATGTTAATGAACATATTAAATCAAGTACTAAAGAAAACCAAGCTTGAAAACAAGCTAAAACACAAAATGTGCTTTAAGAAACCTTAAAGCACATTTCTAAAAAATTGTCTTGTAAATGAGTTTTGAGTGGCTAAATGTCCATCATTACTCTTTAATAAACATGTGTACTACTTATTATCACATTAGGAAGTCTAGATCAATGGGAAATCAAAAATTATGTGCCTTAGTTTGTGAATAGTGCTCAAATAGTGCTAGTTTAAGTCATAAGTCAACATAAGTTGTTTAGATGGTCAACAAAGACCATATATATATCTAATATGTAAGGGGCCACGGTTTTAGTGGTGTGAGTCATCACACTTGGCTAGCCAATTAAAAGAAAGAAAGAAAAGTAAGTAAAAGGGTTACTTTTGCTTTATAACTTAAATATCTCCAAAACATACCTCTCTCCTCACTTTCACTTCTTTTATTTTTGATTCCCACCGTATCCAACCTCATCCTCCCTTCTCCATTCTCGTTTTGCTACAGCAAGTAGCCATTCTCCATCTTTGAATGCTTGTAACTTATGACTCCATGCTCCAAAATCAATTTCAAAACTACCTTTGTCTTAGTTAGAGTGAGCTCTTCATTTCCCTCTTTTAAAATTGAAATACCCCAAACCTAAGTATTCTAAGTAAACATCAAATCATGATGTATTAAGGCTAAAATATGCCTTAGAAAGATTGGTAGTCAATTTAAACCAAGGAAAACACAAAAAGTGCCTTAAAGGCAATCAGGGCAAAAACGTGCTCTAAGCTTGGAGAGAATTGGGTGAGTACCCGAATATCATGATAAGACCTTAGTAATATCCTAATGGTCATTTTAAATCAATTAGCAAAGAAAACCAAGCTTGAAAACAAGTTAAAACACAAAATGTGCTTTAAGAAGTCTTAAAGCACATTTTTGAGAAATTGTCTTAGAATTGAGTTTTGAGTGGCTAAATGTCCATCATTACTCTTTAATCAATATGTGTACTAATTAGTATCACATTAGGAGGTCTAAATCAATGGGAAATCAAAAATTTCCCGATTATGTGCCTTGATTAGTGAATAGTAACTATTTAGTGACTAGTTTAGGTTTTAATCAATATAAGTCAATTAATTGGTCAACAAAGACCATGTTGGCCTTATATTAAGAGGGTGGCCGGTTTTTAAGTGGGGAGTCACCACATGAGTCACCATAAGTAGTCAAATAAGAAAGGAAAAGAAGAGTAAGTAAGAAAGTTACTATTTGCTTTATTAAAGCAAATATCACATATTAGCCACCTTTCTTCCTCTCTCTCTTCATTTCTCCTTCCTTCCACGATTTTTCTTTCTCCTTCCTTGCTCCAAACCGAGAGAGCTTCTTCCATGGGTGCTCCACCTTCAAATGCTCACCAAGTATTCATCTTTGCTCCAAATCAAAAACTAAGTGTAGATTTCCCTTAGTTAGGCCAAGACCTATCTTCCTATCTTTTCAAATCTTTCAAAGCTCCATTTTGGTGCCATGAGAAAACTCCATTGATGGGGGAAAATCAAGTTTGAAGAGCTCATTAGCTTCTCCATTCTCTTAAGGTAAGGAAAATGTAAGAAAAACCATGTTTCCACCATTTCTACACATTGCCGAAAATTCCTTCTCATGGGGATTCATTTTTATCCATTGTTCTAGCTTGATTCTATTCTCCAAGGGCTAGAGGAGGTCCTACTTAATTCATATCCAAGCTTGCTTTGAGAATCCAAGGTAAAACATTCAGTTTAATACCTTAGAACACATTTTTAACCTAGGGTTTACTCCTTAAGGTTAGTGTATTGTTTAGTACTCATATGAGTCATTGAATATTGATTAGAACATTGGCAAAAGGGAATTTAAGTGGTGGCCGAGATCTATGCAAGAAGAAGGCCTAAGGAGGAGATTAAGATAAGCTTGAGAAAACAAGGTAAAATGCTTACCTAATGGTGGTTTAAGATTAAGGAATGAGTTTTAGATAAATACCAATGTGGCTTAGAGCTTACATTGTGTAATGGGTTATATAACCTAAGGAAAAAGAACTTAAACAAGCTTATGAACTTGTGGTTAAGGAGCTAATGAGAATGAGTTAGTAATATAAGGTTAAGGTGGATTTTGAGAGCATTATAACTACTATGAGATTGATGGGTGTATTTGCAGGTTGAAAGCTTTTATATGTGGGAAATTCAGTGTTTAAGTTTAATCATTTAAGGGCCTAAGAGCCATGTCATTTAAGAGCTTAGTGCTATGCAATTTAAGATTATTGCACTATATTGAGTTTATTATGAATGAGTTGACTTGGGTAAGAATTATGATGAGAAAAAGGTTTGATGTGTGTGAGATGATTGAATGAGAAAAACCATGCATTTGGGCATGATATATACTAGAGAAACTATGGCGAAATTTGAGTAGGAAACTAAGCGTTTAGGGTATTCTAAGGAGATTTTATGACTAAGGATGTTCTAGTGATCTAAGGGTTGATTTGGTAAAAATGGATAAACCATGGAGTTCTTGAGTACTAGGAAGACCTAGGAATGTATAAGAGGGACTAGGGGTTATAATGGTGAGTTTTATGCACCAAAACCATGGTTAAGGAAGCTAGGAAACTTGTACAAGTTTGAAGGAAAAATAAGGTATAATGACTTATAAGGATGTAAGCATGTTCTAGATTATATGGCTTTGAGAAGTTTGAGTAAAGCAAATGGGTGTGCAATATGATGCTTGAGGAGTAGTTAAGATGGTGGTGAAGAAACATATTGATTAGTTGAGGTCTTAGGCAAAGTCACAAGAGGGAAGTGTAAGAAATCAAGTTTTAAGTGTAAGAATTTTGTAAGAAGTGAGTGTCAAGTTTGGTGATTTTTGAGGAAGGTTTAGCACATGTTTTAAGGTGTTTAAACATGTAGGACATGTGGAAAGATTGTGGAATGAATGGGAAAAGATTGGGGTGAATTTGGAGTTCAAAATGAGGAGAAAAGCACTTTGGAAAATAGGTTCTGCTGTGGACCGCCCCTAGGGACCGCCCCTGGGGAGGTCCAGGCAAATCGTGCAGGAAATTAGCTTCTGGTTTGGACCGCCCCTGGGGACCGCCCCAGAGGGGCGGTCCAGTGCAGAGAAAAAGAAAAATTTTTGTTTTTGGCTTCTAATGAAGGGGGATTGAATGGTAATGGTTTTAGATGATGTTTAGGCCTTGTTTGGTGACATGTAAAGGCCTTAAGAGGTAAAACAAGTGTTATGAATTCCTAGTAAGAATTGAGAAAGTAGCTAAGGAGTTTTTAGTGGATGTATAAAGGTGAGTTTAAGTGCCTAAATGTATTAGGACACATGGGGGAACTTGTGGAGAAGTTAGGAGTTGAAAAGAGAATTTAGAAACAAGGTTCTGGAGCCGACCGACCTTAGGACCGGACTTGCAAGGTCGGTCGAGCTCAAATTACACTACCAAAGAAGGTTTCTGGAATGGACCGGACATGGGACCGGACTTGTCAAGTCCGGTCGGCATGAAATTTTGAACGGTAATAAGTCTCTGGAATCGACCGGACATGGGACCGGACATGTAAGTCCGGTCGGAGTGAATTTTCCAACGGTAAAAGGGTACTGGAATGGACCGGACTTGGCAAGTCGGTAAGTCCGGTCGAGCCTAAAAACAAAAAAAAAGAGAGAAATTTTGAATTCTAAGAATGGCAATGGGTAATAAGGTATGCCTTGGTTGGGTAGTAATGATTGAGACCCTAAGAACTTAAGAGATTAAGTTAAGTATAAACTTGAGAGTTTAAGATTAAGTTTGTAAGATAAGTGTAAGACCTAAGAGGTGTTAGGGGGGGATCATTAAGGAATTAAGTAAGTTAAACAAGTTAAGTAGTCATATTAAGTTAAGTGATTAACAACCTAAAACTGAATGAATGTTTTAGGACTTGGGAGTTTGGACTCCGGAAGAGAGTAAGCAGCCGAACGACCAATGGTGAACGGTACAGTTGTTTCTTCTTGTGACCTGCTTGCTAACGAGGTGTCCCTCGGCTTGTGTGCTATTGTTTTTGTGTGCTCACTAAACAAGATAAAGCATGCAACCGGAATATATATACATATATATATATTGTTGTGTGATGTTTGAAAACTAACACAACATACCGTGAGAACTTACTAACCAATGTTTAGTAAGAAATTGAGTGAGAATAAGGAACGCCCCTAATGAGGGACGATAAACCGAAGAGGTTAACCAACACATGGTCTTGAGGACTATTACTAACCTGAACTTGAGTGGAATCCGGAATGGTACCGGCACATGTGTATTGGGGGAAGTCGGTATCCTTATCAAATACCGTCTTCCAAAGATGACTTGTCCTCGGACCGTCGCCTAGAGTCGACAAATAGACTCGACTCCTCGGACTTCTTGTTTTAGGAGGGAGGCATACTGAGATGGTGTAGTGGGATCTACCTAAATGCCCAACTAATCTAATAAATATTGTTTATGAACACAATGGAGCTGATAACTCATTGGTTCGGGCTAACGGTGCCGACAGATAAAAAGGATAAGGTACAACCATTCTAATAAAAGAACGGTTGACTTAATTGAGATAAGATTGAGATAAGGTTTGAGATAAGTTACAACCATTTCTACTTAAAGAATGGTTTGTATTCTAAGACTGAGATAAGATGGTGCGGTGGGATCACCTAAATCCCAGGTTCGAATTAGATACGACCAATCCCTTCCAGGAAAGGTTTGTATATAGAGATTAAGATTAAGATTAAGTTAAGTTACAATCATTCCTGTTTAAAGGATGATTTGTACTATTAAGATTAAGATTAAGGTAAGGTTAAGATAAGTTGCAACCATTCCTTTTTAAAGGATGGTTTGTAATATTAAGATTAAGATAAGCTACATCCACTCCTGATTAAAGGATGGTTGTTTCTAAGATTAAGATAAATCGGATTGAGGTAAGATAAGGATGGACTAAGATTAAGAGAGAACATTACTTAAGGAGTTAAATAACTAACTCTCTAATTAAGGGAACGCATTTAAGTCGTTCATTGTGTGTGAACTTTGATTGTTCATATCTGAGTTGTTGTTTACTGCACTTTCTATTATGTTGTGCATCTAATCAACCTCCATGCTATCGACATTAGTCGTCGTAGCCACGTTAGCTTGGGGGCCATGAGAGGATAGTACCAGCATTCGTGCTGACCCCCTCGGGGGCTTCTTTTTACTACACAGGTGAACATCAGGAGGCGGCCGTCGCGAGAGTAAGAAGGAGTACAAGTGCTAAGGTTTAAGTATGACCTACGAGTTGTGCCTGTACACTCGTATGGCAATTGAGTTAGTAAAATGTATAGGTTGTGGGAGGATTGTAAGAAGGTTATGTAGATGGTTAAGGTTGTTAGACTAATGTTCGGTATATTCTGTAGTCAGACCGTGGCAAGGTCCTGGATTGTAAAGAATTCCGCTGTGACATGTGTATATATATATTGTTAAGTTGCGAGACCACAATTGGATTGAGTTGGGGTGTTACAAAAATCTTCAAGGACTCAATTTTGGTGCCATTGATATTCACCATTGAAGGAGCTTGAACTCATATTTCCATGCCTTCTCATTCTCCTTTGTTTCAAGGTAAGGAAAATCAAAGAAAATCCAAGTTCCGATCATTATCTTTGTATATCCGAAAATTCACCTTACAATGGGGCCTTGTCTTGCTATTTTCTTAGCTTAATTCAATCTTCAAGGGACTAGGAGGAGTCCTATCTTGCCACTTAACCAAGCTCTCTTTCAAATTCCAAAGGTAATCATCAAATTTTAGTGTTTTAAGAAACTTATGTAAACCTAGGGTTTAATTATGAGTTTGAGTATTAAACTTAATACTCATTACCCTTATATGTGTATTGGTTAGAAGGTTGACAAGTGATAAAAGCTCCTTGCCGATTTTCAATCAAGAAAAACAAGAGAAAACAAGTGAGAAAGCTAGGAAAACAAAGAGGTAAATGACCTCTCTTAATGTGGTTTTATGTACTAGGGAATTGAGCTATATTTGCTTAATAATTAACCTAAAGAGCCAATGGGAAATGAGATAGAAAACAATCCACAAGGTGGACTAAAAGGACATGGGAGCATTGTTGTGTGTATTTGCAGGTTGAAGGCATTATTATGTGGGAAATTCAGTGTTTAAGGTTTATGCAATTTAAGGGCCTAAGTGCCAAGCAATTTAAGTTTGTGCACTATATTGTGATGTAGTGTTGTCTAAAGGTTTAGTTGTGTGTAAAGAACATCTCTTGTGAAGATGGATATCTTTGGTGGTTAAAGGATGAAAAACAATATGTTTGTGTGTAAGGAATGTGTATTAAGAGATTTAGTGTTCTTGGTTGTATAATGGTGGAAATACTATTTGTTTTGGTGTAAGGTGATACAAGAGAAGCTATGGCAAAAATTTAGTTGATAAACAAAGGAAGTATAATACCTTGTGAAGGATTAAGTATGAACTTGTGGGAAAGACTTGAGGAGTTTGTGTAAAGGAAGTGATGAGGATGCAAAATTATGCTTAGGAGTGGTTATCATATTGAGAAGAAACACCTTGGTTAGTCTAAGTTGTAGGTATGCATTACCACCTAGAAATCCTAAGGAAAAATGTTGTACGTGTTAGGAATTTTTGTAAGAAATTGAGTTACAAGTTTGGTGATGATTAAGGAAGGTTTGGTGCATGTTTTAAGGTGTTTAAACATGGAGGAGACATGTAGAAAGAGTGTGGAAAAAGTGGGAAAAGATTGGGGTGAATTTGGAGTTCAAAATGAGGAGAAAAACACTTTTTAAATTGGGGTCTGCTGTGGACCGCCCCTAGGGACCGCCCTTGTGGGGAGGTCCAGTGCAGGAGAAGTAGTTTGTGTTGTGGACCGCCCCTGGGACCTCCCCAGAGGGGCGGTCCAGACCAGAGAAGAAAAAAAAATGTGTTTAAGGCTTCTAATGATGTGGGATTGGATGGTGATGGTTTTAGATGATGTTTAGGCCTTGTTTGGTGATATGTAAAGGCCTTAAAATGTGTAAACAAGTGTTAGGAGGTTTGCGAGTAAATGAGTGAGTGTTTAAGGACTTTAGAAGTAAGCTTGTACATGCATTTGGAGGATGTTATGTGAAGTTTTATGTGTGCTAAATGATGTTAAAGCATACTAGGATATGCAAGGTGAAGTTTGGAGTCAAATGAGCATTTTTAAACAAGGGTCTGGAGCAGACCGACCTTGGGGACCGGACTTGCAAGGTCGGTCGGGCTTGAATTTTGTATACGGAATATGTCTCTAGAATATACCGACCTTGTGGACCGGACTTGCAAGGTCGGTCGGGGTAGAATTTTTAAACGGTAAAAGTGTCTGGAATGGACCGACCTTGGGACCGGACTTGGCAAGGTCGGTCGAGGTGTAAATTTTCAAACCTGGATGTCACTGGAATGGACCGACCTTGGGTAAGGTCGGTCGACCTAAAACTTATAAAAAAAAAACAAACAAACAAACAAAGTGTGGCCTAGGTAGTTAACCCTAGGGGTGTATAATGATGGTAATCAAGGGTAAGTTTAAGCATAAAACATGTCATATAATCATGAAAAATGCTTAGTAAACCGGAAGCTAAATAAGGTAATTAACCGACGTTATTAATCATGTTTAGGAACTACGTTTGGCGGGACTCGAACGCAGTAGGGACCAAGGTATGGTTTTCTTGCAACCTGTGTCTTACCGGATTTCACCGGCTTGTATGCCAATGTGTTTTTCTGTATGTTTGCCACGTTGTAAGATAAAACATGTAATGAGTTTATAGTAATTCATTTAGGTGGCGTGTACAATTCCGATACTGTTTAACCTCGAAAGTGTTATACCTTAGTTAACCAAATCTAGGATCACATAAGAGAACGGTATCCGGATTTAACGACCCAAACCATTGGAACGTTCTAACCACGGCTATGCGTGAGTTGGTTGTGTGTTTTTGTGCGTGTAGGTGTGTTTACCTCCCGTGTGTGTTTAACCGATTGTAATACCTTATGGTGTGTGGATGTGATAAGTTCCATAATGGAGCTCTAACTAATTATTTATAAGTACATATGTACTAATGGGGGGTGAGGAATCCGGTCGTTCCGGTCGCGCGTTGTTTGAGAATGGGTATCCATACTTGCTTTACCTTTCTCTCTGTTATGGTTGTTTTTCCTTCTTGGATTACGATCTCCCACTAGCTTACTCCAAAGCTTAACTATTCTGACTTATGATCGGTCTAGGGGGAACATGTGTTTGTGTGGTGTGTTCGGATCACTAAATCCGATCCATCTTTAAGTTAAGTTACTCGTCCGACTATTAGGACGGTAACGAGTGTTGTATAACGAGCTTAACATGAGGGTGATATCATTCTCTAGGCTCACAAGTGAATTAACTATGTTTGGGTCGGTTCCTAAAGAGAATTGTTCCCGTTATGTTATGTGTTATTGTTGTACGACAATTCTTATTGCGATGTAATGTTATATGTACGTTAAATGCGGAATACGTGGATCACAGATATGAATCCCATTTATAATAAGAGGCGTTTGAGGATAAACCCGATTAGTGGGTAAGTGTCGTCTATTAAGGAAATTGCTCCATTAGAGGAGAAACCCTCTAGGGTTAAAGAACACAATGGGTGATTTATCAAGTATAGATGTATTGTCTGTTTTGTTGAGCCCCATTGTCGTGGAATGTAATGTGTTGTGTGCTTATAGTTTACATGCATGATTCAAATAAAATCAACCACATGCTAAGACGACAATTAGTTGTGCGTGACCCGGTAGCATGCGAGCTGCGGGATTACCATACCAGCAAAGGTGCTGAGCCCCCTGGGGGGGCCACCCTTTCTTCTCTTTCCTATTTCAGGTACAAGGAGCTGGAAGCCGTTCGAGAGTAGGACGGGGTAGTTGTTTATACAACACGAATAGCCATTTCAATTGTATATGTATTGTAGGTGTAGTAAGACCGAAATTGTTATCGGCATTAGTTGGTATAAACTCGGTACAGTTGGAATGTATATGTATAATGGTTGTTGTTAATGGAAAGGGATAGTAGTGTGTAGCTGCTCGGGAATCTAGTCCATCAGACCGATACAATGTATATGTATTAGCCTTGTTAGCCACGTGGGTGGCTAACGGCGTGTAACACCATTGAATTAAGTAATGTGTTGAGTTAAGTTTTCCGCTGCAGTTTGATGTTAAGTGTACGGTTATAGTTGGGGTGTTACAAACCTCTTATCCTTATTATTAATTAAGGTATTTATATATTTCCAAATCATGTAGTCTTAAATGTTGAAAACTTATTTTGTGTGGTAACTTCTTTTAATTACCTTATGATTGGATATATAACTTATTCGTTATTCCTTGTGGTTTATCTTTAAAGCCTTGAATGTATATAACTATATATTCATGTACCATTTATGTTACATGTTTTATAATTGTCCAATGGACATAGTAACTTTATCAATGGCATTTATTGGTCACATGTTAATTAATTCTCCTCTTAACTTTATTTCAAAAATATACTATAGGTCCAAATATTATTTGGTGTTTCCACACTAAATTCCTTATATTCTTTTCCTTTTGATTTACTTGAAAATCTAAAATGTATATATTTCATACACATGTATTATTTATGATACATATATATAATTGTCTAAATGACATAACCACTTCATAGGTTCTCAAATTATTTTTACATGTCACGCATGGGCATATTTTTCCCATATCTTTTATTAATTATAAACTAACCCCAAATAATATTATTTCTTTTACAAGTAAATTACTTGTACTTGCATATCATATAGTTTTAATTTCATAAATCCTCATATCATAATTATCTTTTCTAAATTTCTTAAATATCCATATAGGACCTATAAATATTTTTAACCCCATAAATACATCATACTTTTCGGTTATTTTATTATAACCTCTTTTATTTCATAAACTTTACATTATACTCCAAAATACATTATAATACATAGTTTTATTTGTGTAACACCCCTACTACGCACATAACTATACTTGGAATCGCAGCGGAAAATAAACAACTAAACGATAACTAAACGATTGGTGCTACAATGCCGTCAACCACCCACGTGGCTAACAAGGCTGAATAAATACAATTGTACCGGTCTGATGATCAGACTCCCGAGCATAGAACTAACAACCATATATATACATTAACATAATACCGAGTATTTACATAAATCCTTCACTATACTCACTGTAAACCATCACAACAAGTATATAACACGCCACGGGAGCACAGGCGCAACCCGGGCAACATCCAAAAGTACTCCAAAAGTAAACTACTCTCTAGGATCTAGAGCCACTCTGCTTCCTCGATCCTCATCCTGCAATAAAAATATGGAGCCCCCGAGGGGGTCAGCACCTTTGCTGGTATGGCTAACGCGCAGCCCATCGGCTACCGGGATACGCGCAACCAATTGTCATGATGACATGGTATTTATTTTAAAACACACAACACATACATACATAACATAATACAGGTATTGTACACAACATAACACACATCGCAAACATACAATTCCTTAGGAAGAGAACCAACACAGTTAGTCCCCATTGAGAGCTTAGAGAATGTTGCCATGCTCATACTTAGCTCGTTACATAACTCGTTACCGTCCGGTTAGATTGAACGGTTAACTTAACACAAGGTGCCTCGGATATAGTGATCCAAGCACACCGAAACAAAACACATAGTATGCCCCTGTGGCCCGACGTGAGTCAGTAAAATAGCCTTGGTTAAGCTAAAGGGAAGGTTAGAAACCAAATTGGAAACTTAACCATAACATACAGAGAGAATCGAACCGGTTATGACATCGACTCCCATACTCACACGCGTGGCCGGAACAGACCGGACTCCTCACTTCCCCCGTTAGCCCTTGTTAGTAGTTCATCATTGAACTCAACAACAATTCAATAATAGGTCAAGTCTTGTTAGACACCACAAGGGAAGAGAGAGTCATACTTAACAACATAATAATATTAACAACTGTAAACTCTTTACATGGTTTAATCTTACAAAGTCATAAACACACAGAAAAACAAACAACACACAAGCCGGTGTAAACCGGTAGGCAACAGACTGCAAGAAAACCATACCTCGGTCCTTGCCTCGACTGGTTTCCACCTTGGAAGAATCCTAAACACATTAGTAACGTCGGTTAATTAACGCACTAGTCCATTGTTAACATTATCTACTCACTACTAGTTTTTTTTATTTTACACTATTACAACTTTTCATCCTTTTAATTGCCTTTAAAACTCACCTAACATGTCTTACTTAACCTCATAATATCATTACTAACCTACTACTATTTTTAGATAACAATTCCCATCTTAAAACAATAATTTTTGGTCCATATAGTGGCCTGTCCGAACTTGTGTCCGAGCTTCCAAGTTCGGACACAAGCCGTGATTTTTGACAAAACCACATGTCCGAACTTGTGTCCGGACTTCGGAAGTTCGGACATGAGTCGAGGAAAATCCTAACCAGAAATCATACGTCCGAACATGTGTCCGGACTTCCAAGTTCGGACACAGTTCGAGGATAATCCCTAAGAAATAACAGGTGCGTCCGAACTTCCAAGTTCGGACGGTAGTTCGGACACTACCTAAAATCCAGAAAACTGTAAGCGTAACAGGGCATGTCCGAGCTTCCAAGTTCGGACGGAAGTTCGGACGTGCCATTATACTCAATTTCTAAGCCTTTAAACACTTAACCAAATTCCTCCAAAGCCTCCAACACTTATAGTGTCTTCTCCTTAAGTTCTAAGTGATGTTTCATGCCTATACTAACCATTATATCATATTCCTTCCACACAACATCATTACTTTAACATCATTTCTTACAAACTAAAACTCCTTAAGTCATTCTTGAAATCCCTTTTCCTAAGCTTACACTTCTCCTTATTTACCAAAGTTTGCCTAAGCCTTCATCTAAGTCCAAAATGACTTTGGTACATACTAAAACCTCAAGATCATGCCTAAGTCCTTATTACACTCTAGAACACTTCCTAGTTCATCAAAATTCCTTTACAACATCTTGAACTCCTTATGCATTTTCTAAATTTCGACATAGTTTCTCCTAGCATTTTGTTACACCTTAGCACATTATTTTCATCAGTAACCATCCTAGAACACTAAAACACCAAGAACACTTTCTTACACAACTTCACCAAATTCACACTACATCACAATATAGTGCATAACTTAAATTGCATGGCACTTAGGCCCTTAAAATGCATGGCTCTTAGGCCCTTAAAGTGCTTAAATCATAAACACTGAATTTCCACAATATATGCCTTTAACCTGCGATTACATACAACAAGACATATGTTATTTTACTAGTCTCTTGAGAACATTTACTAGGTCATTAACCATTTGCTCTTTAGGTAGTTTTAATAAGCAATTATAGCTCATTTCTCCTAAGGCATTAAACAACATTAAGTTAGTAGATTTACCTCTTTTTCCAACACACTTCCTTCTTGTTTCCTTACAAAACCGTATGGTATTTTGATTCCTTGTCAAGTTCTAAACAATATACAAACATTATAATGAGTATTCAAGCTATAAGCTTCATCTCATTGTAAACCCTAATTTGACATTGTTTCAAAACATTAATGTAGTTGTTTTACCTTGATCTTTGAAGAGAGTTTGAATATATAACAAGAGAGGACTCCACCTAGTCCATGAAGAGTTGAAATGAAGCTAGAACAAAGTCACACAAAGAGCTATATCAATGTGTATTTTCGGACATGACAAACAAGGAGGAAACTGATTTTTGTTTGAGATTCCTTACCTAGAAGCAAAGGAGAGTAATAATATGTAAAATCCAAGCTCAAGCTCCTTCAATGGTGGAACACCTTGGCACCGAAATGGAGCTCTTGGAGTTTTGAGAAGATAGGAATGAAGAGCTTGATGAGAGGAAGAGATTGGTGGTCTTTGTTTTTATTTGGACAAGTGAGCTAGATTTAACAAGTGGTCAAAGTTGGAGCTTCCATGGTGATAGTGGTATTACCGAGAGAGAACAAGGAAGAAGGAAGAAGAAGGTGTTTGCAAACCGTGGGAATGAAGGAAAGAAATGAGAATGAAGATAGAACTTGCTTTAGGAGATATTTATGTTTATAAAGTAAAAAGTAAGTTTACTTAGTTTTCTTTACTTACTTATAATATCAACTAGAGAGTGGTGAGTCACACACTTATAAAAACCGGCCCCCTTTATTAGTATGAGGGTGTTTTAGTCTTTGTTTGTCAATTTAATTACTTAATACAACATATGTTACAAACTAGCTTATAAAAAGTACTATTCACCTAAACAAGGCACTTAGAAGTGAAATTTTTGATTTCCCTAATATAGCCACCCAAATGTGATACTATATAGTACACATATATATTTAAGAGTAATGATGGACATTTAGCCATTCAAAACTCATTTACAAGACAATTTTTCAAAAACGTGCTTTAAGACTTCTTAAAGCACATTTTGTGTTTTAACTTGTTTTCAAGCTTGGTTTTCTTTGGTAATTGGTTTAATATGTTCATTAGTATAAATGAGGTCTTGGTAAGCTCATTAGGCTTACTCAAGTTTATCCCAAGCTTAGAGCACATTTTGCTCTTATTGACTTTAAAGCACATTTGTGTTTCCTTTTGTTTAAATTTGTTTACTAAGGTTTCTAAGACTCTTTTTAGTCTTATTACACCCTATTTAGGTGTTTAAACAACATAACTAGGTTTGGGGTATTTCAATCTACCCCCCTTAAAAGAACTTTGTCCCCAAAGTTCATACTTCCACATAACTTAAACATTAGAACATGAGAACACATATTAACAACACTTCTATATCACATTAACAACATCTTACATCATATCGGACACATGGTCCAAACAACAAAACATCACAACATCATTCAGACTCAGCGGTCTGTAACATTAACATGTAACAACAACATGACAACAACACACACAATGTATTCAAATACATGTCATATACATAACCGAAACGGCTCTACCCCCCTTAAATAGGGGTACGCCCCGTACCCTATACATACAAATACTAAGAAGTAAACAACGACGGGTACTTCGCCTTCATCTTATCTTCCAGCTCCCAAGTGGCCTCCTCAACGTCCTGGTTAGACCAGAGAACCTTCACCAGTCTCACAGACTTATGGCGAGTGTCTCGAGTCTTAGTGTCCAGAATCCGTACCGGAGTCTCCACTGATCGCATGGTCGGCTCTAAAGTTAGCCTTTCAGGCTGAAGCACATGAGACGGATGAGACATATACTTCTTCAACTGGGACACATGAAATACATCATGTACCTTGCCCAGCTCGGCGGGTAAGTCAAGTCTATAAGCTACCGGGCCGATCCGCTCCGTCACAACATAAGGCCCCACATACTTTGGGCTCAACTTGCCTTTCTGGCCAAAACGAAACACTCCCTTCATGGGGGATACTCTCAAAAATACCTGATCGCCCACGGCGAACTCCAGGTCACGTCGGCGCACATCTGCGTACGACTTCTGTCTATCCTGAGCTGCTTTCATATTAGCCCTGATCTGGCGAACTTCTGCCTGAACTTGCTCAAGATACTCTGGTCCTATAATGACCGTCTCACTCGACTCATCCCAGCATAATGGCGTGCGGCATGGTCTACCGTACAATGCCTGGAAGGGAGACATCTTGATCGATGCATGATAACTGTTGTTGTAGCTAAACTCGATCAGATGTAACTTATCAATCCAGCTGGTCTGAAAGTCAAGTGCACATGCACGTAGCATATCCTCAAGTGTCTGTATGGTGCGCTCACTCTGACCATCGGTCTGTGGGTGAAACGCCGTGCTCAATTTCAGTTCAGTACCAAGTGCCTCTCGTGTAGACTTCCAATATCTGGATAAGAATCTGGTATCTCTGTCAGATACTCGTCTTTGGTACACCATGATGTCTACAATCTCTTTATCGAATAATTCTGCCAATCTTGCCACTTTCCAGGTGTCCTTCATCGGAATGAATCGAGACACCTTGGTCAGTCGGTCAACACCACCCAAATCATATTCAGACCTCCCCTTGTAGGCGGAAGCCCTACCACGAAGTCCATAGATATGTCATGGAACTTCCACTCCGGCACTGGCATTGGCTGCACCATACCACCAGGCCGTCGGTGCTCAAACTTGACCTTCTGACAAGTGAGACACCTCAACACATAGTCATTCACATCCTTTTTCATTCCAGCCCACCAGAAATATCTTTTCATACCTTTATACATCTTTGAAGCTCCGGGGTGAATCGAAGTAGTAGAACAGTGGGATTCACTCAATATGCGCTCCTTCAGCTCAGCGCTACTCCTGGGTATACACAATCTGCCATTAAGCCTAATCAGGTCATCATCGTGGAGTCTGAAGTCGTACTTCTGACCCTCGAATGTGCCATCAATAAGCTTCTGTCTAATCTCCATCATGTACTGATCCGTCATCTGAGCACTCCGCACCTCTTCAACCAAGCCAGTATGAGAGACTAGCGAATGGAGAGAGTGTGCTCGGCGACTCAATGCGTCAGCTACCACATTTGCCTTACCCTCCTTGTACTGTAAATTGATGTCATAATCATTCAGAAACTCAACCCACCTTCTCTGCCTCATGTTCAACTCCTTCTGAGTGAACAAGTACTTTAAACTCTTGTGGTCAGAATAGATCGTCACACTTACCCCATACAAGTGATGTCGCCATATCTTCAGTGCGAAGACAATGGCCCCCAATTCTAAGTCGTGGGTAGGGTAGTTCTCCTCATGCTTCTTCAGCTGTCGGGAGGCGTAAGCCACGACCTTCCCGTGTTGCATCAACACACAACCCATACCCCTGCCTGATGCGTCGCAATAGACCTCAAAACCATCTGGACCGTCTGGTAATGTCAGAACCGGTGCAGATGTCAGAGCATCCTTGAGACTCGCGAAAGCCCTCTCACAGTCGACTGTCCACTCGAATGGTGCATCCTTCTTCATCAAGGAAGTCATCGGCTTCGAGACACTGGAGAAGTCCTTCACAAATCTCCTATAGTAACCTGCCAGACCGAGGAAGCTCCTGATGTCGGTAACTGTCTTCGGCCTAGGCCAGGTGCGCACTGCATCTATCTTTGCCGGATCAACAGCGATCCCGGCCTCAGAAATCACATGTCCAAGGAATGATACTTGGTTCAACCAAAATTCACACTTAGAAAATTTAGCATACAGCTGATTCTTTCTCAATGTCTGCAATACATCTCTCAGGTGGCTTTCATGCTCACCTCTCGATTTCGAATACACAAGTATGTCATCGATGAAGACTACCACTGATTTGTCCAACTGATCTTGGAACAAACGGTTCATTAAGTCCATGAACTTTGCTGGTGCATTTGACAAGCCAAACGGCATAACTGTGAACTCATAATGCCCATATCTAGTTCTGAAGGCTATCTTTTCTATATCACTGTCTCGGATGGCAATCTGGTGGTATCCGGAACGTAGGTCTATCTTGGAGAATACTGATGCTCCCCTAAGCTGATCAAATAGATCGTCGATGCGTGGTAAGGGTAACGGTTCTTCACCGTAACAGCATTCAGCTCCCGATAATCAATACATAGGCGGAGGCTACCGTCCTTCTTCTTCACGAAGAGGACCGGCGCTCCCCATGGTGAAACACTAGGGCGGATAAAGCCCTTGTCGAGTAGGTCTCTCAGCTGCTCCTTGAGCTCTGTCATCTCTGCTGGAGCCATACGGTAAGGTGCTTTCGCAATGGGTCCGGTGCCCGGAACTAGATCAATCTCAAACTCAACCTCTCGTGCTGGCGGCATGCCCGGCAGTTCCTTAGGAAATACATCAGGAAACTCCGACACTACCGGCACATCTGGGCTAAACTCAGGGTCTCTCTCTATGTCCTGACATAGCAGAGGTATACATCACTCCCTCGTCGTAACTCGTGATACATAGCCATGGCGGTGATGATCTGAGTCGAAGGCTCCCTGGGCCTCTGGCGGTAAGATATGGTAACCCCAGATGGACTCCGAAGAAGCAGTCGATGCTCGGCACACAGATTCTGCCCTTGTGCCGCTCCAACCAGTTCATCCCGACAATCACATCAAAACCTAGTCCGTCGAACTCTATCAAGTCGATCGGAAACTCTTCACCCCTGATTTGAACAGCACCTCGGTAGTAGCGGGTACATCGATCCGCTCTTTCGACGGGAGAGTAACCACGAAGTCTGGCATCTCTTCACCATCTAACCCCAGCCTCTTCGCAAATGATAGCGAAATGAATGTGTGTGAGGCTCCAGAGTCGAACAAGATCGATGCATCCACGCCATTCACTGGAAAGGTACCGGTGAGGATTGTGCCGCTCTTGCCGGCTTCTGCCTTATTGCAGACACTTAGTATACCTCCCGTTCCGAGTGCACAGCCTAATTCATTGGCAAACTAATAAGTATTGGGTAACAACACGGTTATATGATTCAAACAACTCCACTTTATTCATTAACACTCTTTTTACAACATTCATTGGCTTATACTGTCGCCATGATTCACACTTACAACATCCTTAATACATACTGTTTATCACATAATTATACAAGGCTTAAAACTGTCTGAAGGTCAATTCAAACGTCCGGGTTTCATGTGTGTGGCATTGATCACTGCCGACGGTGCGGTATTCAGTTTGATCTTTCTGATGCCATGGTATAGCATCCTTGATTGCCACCCATGATTAGTACATCTCCCGATTTCAGCAGTAGCTTCTTTGCGAGGTCAGCACGCTTCTGCTCGCCATACAAATACTGCGGTATCACCAATGGACCAAGACACCACGGGTACTCCCTTACTTAGAGACTCGGGTGACTCGTCCTTGTCTTGGTGTATACCTAACCGTCCACCTTTCTGGTAGAAGTTTACAATGCATAATCTGCTTTTACACTTGGAATTGATTCCGTTTCAAACTTGTTGAGCAATTCCCACGGCGTGGTTAACGACCGCATGGAACTCCTCTGGTATACTTGATACTGTTGCTCCATCTTCAGCTCGACTTCTTGATATGACTTGGTGTAAGGGTTCCAGTCCTTACCCATGCACATCATCTTCAATTGCATCCTTGCTCCGTTCGGGTATTCGGGTGTGTAAAACCCTCCTGGTTTTGCTCCAAGTTCGTCGCATCGTCTGATGATATGGATTTGTGCCTCCGGTGTCAGGTATCCATTTAGAAGTATCATACCTGGCTGGATGACCTGACATTGCTCCAATGGAAAGTCGGTGATGTTGATGGTGGTTTCTTCAGGGTTTGGTGTGGGTGGGATTGGATAACATATATTGAAAGTTCCTTTAAGTTTAGAGTACTCTAATTAGGTAAATCTCACACTATACTTCATTTATTTACTCACATGGTTGTTTATTAAACTCACTCACACACATGCATGAAATGCGGTATGCAGACACTTATTATTCAACAATTTAGGCGGTACCTGGTCTAGAAGAGGGCCCTGGCGCCTCAGACCGGTCCACCACATTCAGGGTGGCCTTGTTGGACCCCGACCCCTTCCCCTTCTGGGACTCCGTGTACCTCTGATCTGGGGGTGGCTGGTTCGCCGTCTTCTGGCCATCGGTGGTCGCAGTGGCCTTACCCTTCCATTGCCCCTTGGGCCTGAAGTTCCTACTGTTCGGGTTCTGCCAGCATTCATGGTCGCGGTGACCCATCTTCTTACAGTACCGGCACTGAACATCATTACCCTTGCAGTCCTTGCCGGGGTGGTCTCCGTTGCACCACTTGCAGTAATAGTGGCGCTCCGGTCCAGAGCCCGTGCTAGCTGCTATCACAATACACCATTAATACTTGTTTCACAACTTATTAACATATACTCTAACTTATCACACAGGATTAGACAATTACCCTTAGGTGGGTAAGAACGTAGGGGCTTGGCCGCATACGCATAGGTGAGCTGCAGAGGCTCCTCAGCAGTGGTGGTCTGGGTCTGGCCCTTGCCACCCTGTTGCTGTCCTTTCTGGGACTGGGGGCATGATTTCTTCTTCTTCCCCTCCCCACTGCCCTTGCGTGCCTTGGCCCTCGTTCTGAGCCTTGCGCTTGAGCGCACTCTCCTCGTCCCTCAGACGGACGGTGATCTCCACAATAGCAGCGGCATGATAGCACTCCTATATTTAGGGTGTCAGTTATGCCCCGCCAAATAAATTCACAACACATTAACACATTGTACACACTTATTCACATTACACTGTAATTCCTTTACCTGCAAGGTGGTATATCCAGTAGGCCCCATGCCGTAGCGTAGGCGATAGTTCAGTCCGTTGTAGAAACGGTTCACAAGGATCCGGTCTGAGTAACCCAGATCCGGTAGCAGGTGGATAAGTCCGATGAAGGCTGAGTAGTACTCATCTACCGTCATCTTATCCCCTTGTCTCAGGTTGTCCAACTCCAGGCGCTTGGCCTCTTGCACATGTATAGGGTAGTATTTGGCTCGCAGCAGAGCCGTGTACTCCCTCCACTGGAACGTCGGGTCAGCAACTCTACCCTCGCGCACAAGCTTCCACCAGTTTTGTGCCGAGCCCTTCAAGTAGTAAGCAGCAAGTCGTACCTTGACCTGCTCAGGTGGTGCTAGGGTTTCGAAGGCGGTCTCCATCTCGGAGATGTATGCCTCGAGCTTACGGGGATCGGTCTCCCCACTGAATGAGGGCGGCCTCAGATCAGCCAACGCCTTGACCCAATTGGTCTCTCGTGGCGGTGGTGGTGGTGGCTGAACTCCGGCTGTCGCCCTTGCTGTAGCAGCAACTAAGTCGGGTACCAGCTGAGCTACGGCGGCTGCAACTGCCTCAGCCATGGTCTGTGCCGTAGTATCATCACCCTGGTCACCCATACCTCCAGTACCGCGCCCGCGGCCTCTACCTCGTGGTCTACCTGCCATCTGAATTCATATGAACATCTCATTAGCATTATGCTTGCACACTTATCGGTCCAACGATTGTAACGCTTCCCGATAAGGTATCTCCACACTTAGTTAGTGGTCAACCTTTCCAATATGTTCACTTAGGTATCTGTAGTTAGGTTTCCTAACTCGGTATATCCCTAAGCTCGGTATTCTAGTCATCAGAGCGATACTTCGCTCTGATACCACTTTTTGTAACACCCCTACTACGCACATAACTATACTTGGAATCGCAGCGGAAAATAAACAACTAAACGATTGGTGCTACAATGCCGTCAACCACCCACGTGGCTAACAAGGCTGAATAAATACAATGTACCGGTCTGATGATCAGACTCCCGAGCATAGAACTAACAACCATATATATACATCAACATAATACCGAGTGTTTACAAAATCCTTCACTGTATACTCACTGTAACCATCATAACAAGTATATAATACGCCACGGGAGCACAGGCGCATCCCGGGCAACATCCAAAAGTACTCCAAAAGTAAACTACTCTCTAGGATCTAGAGCCACTCTGCTCTTCGATCCTCATCCTGCAATAAAAATATGGAGCCCCCGAGGGGGTCAGCACCTTTGCTGGTATGGCTAACGCGCAGCCCATCGGCTACCGGGATACGCGCAACCAATTGTCATGATGACATGGTATTTATTTTAAAACACAACACATACATATATAACATAAACAGGTATTGTACACATCATAACACACATCACAAACATACAATTCCTTTTAGGAAGAGAACCAACACAGTTAGTCCCCATTGAGAGCTTAGAGAATGTTGCCATGCTCATACTTAGCTCGTTACATAACTCGTTACCGTCCGGTTAGATTGAACGGTTAACTTAACACAAGGTGCCTCGGATATAGTGATCCAAGCACACCGAAACAAAACACATAGTATGCCCCTGTGGCCCGACGTGAGTCAGTAAAATAGCCTTGGTTAAGCTAAAGGGAAGGTTAGAAACCAAATTGGAAACTTAACCATAACATACAGAGAGAATCGAACCGGTTATGACATCGACTCCCATACTCACACGCGTGGCCGGAACAGACCGGACTCCTCACTTCCCCCGTTAGCCCTTGTTAGTAGTTCATCATTGAACACAACAAACAATTCACAATCATAGGTCAAGTCTTGTTAGACACCACAAGGGAAGAGAGAGTCATACTTAACAACATAATAATTTAACAACTGTAAACTCTTTACATGGTTTAATCTTACAAAGTCATAAACACACAGAAAAACAAACAACACACAAGCCGGTGTAAACCGGTAGGCAACAGACTGCAAGAAAACCATACCTCGGTCCTTGCCTCGACTGGTTTCCACCTTGGAAGAATCCTAAACACATTAGTAACGTCGGTTAATTAACGCACTAGTCCATTGTTAACATTATCTACTCAACTACTAGTTTATTTTATTTTACACTTTACAACTTTTCATCCTTTTAATTGCCTTTAAAACTCACCTAACATGTCTTACTTAACCTCATAATATCATTACTAACCACTACTACTATTTTTAGATAACAATTCCCATCTTAAAACAATAATTTTTGGTCCATATAGTGGCCTGTCCGAACTTGTGTCCGAGCTTCCAAGTTCGGACACAAGCCGTGATTTTGACAGAAAACAGACACATGTCCGAACTTGTGTCCGGACTTCGGAAGTTCGGACATGAGTCGAGGAAAATCCTAACCAGAAATCCATACGTCCGAACATGTGTCCGGACTTCCAAAGTTCGGACACAGTTCGAGGATAATCCCTAAGAAATAACAGGTGCGTCCGAACTTCCAAGTTCGGACGGTAGTTCGGACACTACCTAAAATCCAGAAAACTGTAAGCGTAACAGGGCATGTCCGAGCTTCCAAGTTCGGACGGAAGTTCGGACGTGCCATTATACTCAATTTCTAAGCCTTTAAACACTTAACCAAATTCCTCCAAAGCCTCCAACACTTATAGTGTCTTCTCCTTAAGTTCTAAGTGATGTTTCATGCCTATACTAACATTATATCAAGATATTCCTTCCACACAACATCATTACTTTAACATCATTTCTTACAAACTAAAACTCCTTAAGTCATTCTTGAAATCCCTTTTCCTAAGCTTACACTTCTCCTTATTTACCAAAGTTAGCCTAAGCCTTCATCTAAGTCCAAAATGACTTTGGTACATACTAAAACCTCAAGATCATGCCTAAGTCCTTATTACACTCTAGAACACTTCCTAGTTCATCAAAATTCCTTTACAACATCTTGAACTCCTTATGCATTTTCTAAATTTCGACATAGTTTCTCCTAGCATTTTGTTACACCTTAGCACATTATTTTCATCATTAATCATCCTAGAACACTAAGAACACCAAGAACACTTTCTTACACAACTTCACCAAATTCACACTACATCACAATATAGTGCATAACTTAAATTGCATGGCACTTAGGCCCTTAAAATGCATGGCTCTTAGGCCCTTAAAGTGCTTAAATCATAAACACTGAATTTCCACAATTATATGCCTTTAACCTGCGATTACATACAACAAGACATATGTTATTTTACTAGTCTCTTGAGAACATTTACTAGGTCATTTACCATTGCTCTTTAGGTAGTTTTAATAAGCAATTATAGCTCATTTCTCCTAAGGCATTAAACAACATTAAGTTAGTAGATTTACCTCTTTTTCCACACACTTCCTTCTTGTTTCCTTACAAAACCGTATGGTATTTTGATTCCTTGTCAAGTTCTAAACAATATACAAACATTATAATGAGTATTCAAGCTATAAGCTTCATCTCATTGTAAACCCTAATTTGACATTGTTTCAAAAACATTAATGTAGTTGTTTTACCTTGATCTTTGAAGAGAGTTTGAATATATAACAAGAGAGACTCCACCTAGTCCATGAAGAGTTGAAATGAAGCTAGAACAAAGTCACACAAAGAGCTATATCAATGTGTATTTTCGGACATGAAAAAACAAGGAGGAAACTTGATTTTTTTTGAGATTCCTTACCTAGAAGCAAAGGAGAGTAATAATATGTCAAAATCCAAGCTCAAGCTCCTTCAATGGTGGAACACCTTGGCACCGAAATGGAGCTCTTGGAGTTTTGAGAAGATAGGAATGAAGAGCTTGATGAGAGGAAGAGATTGGTGGTCTTTTTTTTATTTGGACAAGTGAGCTAGATTTAACAAGTGGTCAAAGTTGGAGCTTCCATGGTGATATGTATTACCGAGAGAGAACAAGGAAGAAGGAAGAGAGGTGTTTGCAAACCGTGGGAATGAAGGAAAGAAATGAGAATGAAGATAGATTGCTTTAGGAGATATTTATGTTATAAAGTAAAAAGTAAGTTTACTTAGTTTTCTTTACTTACTTATATATCAACTAAGAGTGGTGAGTCACACACTTATAAAAACCGGCCCCCTTTATTAGTATGAGGGTGTTTTAGTCTTTGTTTGTCAATTTAATTACTTAATACAACATATGTTACAAACTAGCTTATAAAAAGTACTATTCACCTAAACAAGGCACTTAGAAGTGAAATTTTTGATTTCCCACTAATATAGCCACCCAAATGTGATACTATATAGTACACATATATATTTAAGAGTAATGATGGACATTTAGCCATTCAAAACTCATTTACAAGACAATTTTTCAAAAACGTGCTTTAAGACTTCTTAAAGCACATTTTGTGTTTTAACTTGTTTTCAAGCTTGGTTTTCTTTGGTAATTGGTTTAATATGTTCATTAGTGTATAAATGAGGTCTTGGTAAGCTCATTAGGTCTTACTCAAGTTTATCCCAAGCTTAGAGCACATTTTAGCTCTTATTGACTTTAAAGCACATTTGTGTTTCCTTTTGTTTAAATTTGTTTACTAAGGTTTCTAAGACTCTTTTTAGTCTTATTACACCCTATTTAGGTGTTTAAACAACATAACTAGGTTTGGGGTATTTCAATTTGCTTAATTAATTAATTCACTAAACCACCTCTATAAATTTGGTATTTAATATTTGAACACTATAACTTTAATAAATCACCAATTAGCCACATTGAGTTTCGGCTATGCCATAAAGTTTCTTATAATTACATTTTTACCTCAAAAACTTTATATGAGTTACATATTAATTTATAAACTATAGTTTAAATATTTAATTTCCTTAATTACCAAGTGGGCATTTATATTCCCACAAATTATACTTTCGCCCCATATAAGATCCGGTTATATAGTTAAACTCTTATAAAATACATAATCACCCCAAAACTTTTATAAACTTAATATTTCATGTCATAAATCATTTTAACCCAAAGTTTTCGGTCAACATTTTGACCAAGGTCAAATTTTATACTCAATACATTAATTTACCCATAAACTTATATGAATCTCGGCATTACACCATTCTTTCTAAAAATTACAATTTAGCCCCAAAACATTATAATAGTTACTTAATAACTTATAAACTATAGTTTAAATATTTAATTCCTCTAATTTTGGAAGTGTACTTTATAATTCTCTTAATTATGGATTTGCCCCATATTAAGCTCCAAGTTTTCATAATAACTTTTATAAATTACATAATAGCCCAAAACATAATAAATTGTTATTTTAACACTTGTCTAAAATTCATAAACTTAATTCCTAACCTTATATTATATCATAATTACTCCGAATATACCCTTAACTCTCGGCTTTCATAATATATACACCAAACTTTGTAAAATTTACAATTTAGCCATATAACTTAATTAATTAGCCATTTAAGTACTAATAAAATATTTTTAACTCTCCAAACTTTATAATATGAGTTTATATATATAAGTAGCTCATTAAAACCCATTCTTCACCTAGAACATTCGGCCACAATTAATAGGTTACTATATAGTATATAAAAGTAGTTTTATATGTCAAAATAATTATACATAAATTCATATGAGTTATATAACTCATGTAAAATTATTGTAATGTCTTATATTGATTCCTTGCTCAAAATAGAGCATTTTTGCCCTTGACAATTTGGCTTGAATTTGTATTTAACATAGATAAATTTTGTGACACAAAAATGTGTCTTAAGGAAATAAATTTACCATATATGTTATAAACTATGTTTGAAATACCCCAAACCTTGGTATGTTGTGTAAATGTTAAACTATGGTATTTAAAGGCTAAAAAGTGCCTTAGAAACATAAATGAAACATTTAAACCATGGTAAAACACAATAAAACACTAAGACACGGTTTGAGCAAAAACATGCTCTAAGCTTGGAGTGAACTTGGTTAGGACCCAAAGAGCCTACCAAGACTTGCTAATGTTTAATTATGATCTTATAGGGCTAAATAAGTCCTTAGGAAACTTTGGTAGACAATGAAACCAAACAAAACACAAATAAATACCTTAAGGTCAATATGGGCTAAAAGGTGCTCTAAGCTTGGGATAAATGTGTATAAGGCCTAATGGTCATACCTATGCCTTAATAATATGTTAATGAACATATTAAATCAATTACCAAAGAAAACCAAGCTTGAAAACAAGTTAAAACGCAAAATGTGCTTTAAGGAGTCTTAAAGCACGTTTTTGAAAAATTGTCTTGTAAATGAGTTTTGAATGGCTAAATGTCCATCATTACTCTTTAATTAACATGTGTACTATATAGTATCACATTTGGGTGGCTATATCAATGGGAAATCAAAAATTTCATTTCTATGTGCCTTGTTTTTGGTGAATAGTGATTTTTATAACTAGTTTGTAACATATAATGTTATAAGTGAGACAATTGACTAATAAAGTCTAAAGTACCCCTAGGTACTATTTGGGGCCGGTTTTTAAGGTGTTGTGACTCACCACCCTTGTTAGTTTACTAAGAAAAGAAAGAATGACTAATTAGTATACTATTTGCTTTATAAGGATAAATATCTTAACAAAAGCAAACTTATCTCCTCATTCTCTTCTTCCTTTCATTTCCCACGGTGGCCACCTTCTTCCTCCTCTCTCCATCGGTTTCCAACAGAGCCATACCATTCTCATCCTTCCTCACTTGTAACTTATGACTCCATGCTCCGAATTTAATTCCGAGACTACCGTTCTCTTAGTTGGAGCAAGCTCTACAACCTTGTCCTTTCAAATCCTCAAAACCACCATTTTGGTGCCAAGGAGAACTTCCATGGAAGGGGCTTGAGCTAATATTTTTATGCCTTGTTGATCACCTTTGCTTCAAGGTAAGGAAAAACCAAAGAAAACTCCATTTCCTCTCTTTTTAGTACATGGGCCGAAAATTAACCTCACCATGGTGTCTTTACCTTGCTTGTTTAGCTTCATTTGAATCTTCCAAGGGCTAGGAGGAGTCCTCTCTTGATATATATTCAAGCTCTCTTTCCATTCCAAGGTAAAACAATCATGTTAATACCTTAAGATAATATATGTAACTAGGGTTTACAATGAGATAAAGCTTAAAGCTTATATACTCATTTCAATGTTGGTATATTGTTTAGTTGTTGGCAGGGAACCAAATGCCTTACCGGTTTTACAAGGAAACAAGAAAGAAATTTGTGAGGAAAAGAGGTAAAAAGCTATCTCAATGTGGTTTAATGCCTTAGGAGAAATAAGCTTATAATGCTTGTTAAAACTACCTAAAGAGCAAATGGTGAATGACCTAGTAAAGTGTTCTCAAGGAGACTAGTAAAAGAACATATGTATTGGTGTATGTATTTGCAGGTCAAAGGCATTATTTATGTGGGAAATTCAGTGTTTAAGGATTACGCAATTTAAGGGCCTAAGAGCCATGTTATTTAAGGGCCTAAGTGCCAAGCAAGTTTAGTTATGCACTATATTGTGATGTAGTGTAAAGTTGGTGAAATTTTGTGAATGATAATGTTCTTGATGGATTTAGGTGCTCTTGAGTGCTTAATGGTGAAAACTAGGAGTTTTGGAAAGATGATGTGCTAAGAGAACCCATGGCGAAATTTGTAAAATGTATAAGGAATTCTAAGTGCTTAAATGAACTTGGGTGAACTAGGAATTGTTAGGAATGGACACATGCTTCACTAAGGGAGAACACATGCATTAAGGTGTTCTAAGGTGCTATAAGGATATAGGCATTGTCTTGGAAGTTCTAGAAATCCAATGAGTGTTTTTAGGAGATATTAAAGTCTTGGAGAAGTTTGTTTAAGGTTTAGGTCATGTTGATGAATAAGGAGAGAATGATGTTTAGGTAAGGTTTTGAGAAAGGAATTTAAGGAGTTGTGAAAGAGAAGATTTGGTTAGTAAGAGAAGATGCTTGGGAGATGATGTTATGGTGGGGAGGAAACACCTTGGTATAGAGGTTATTATGGGTGAAACACCACATAGGAAACCAAATGTAAATGTTACAAGTGTTATGAGATTTTGGGTGGAAATTGAGTAACAAGTCAAACATGGAACTAGGTGTGTTTGAGATGATATTTTGGCATTAGAATATACCTAAGATCATGTGGTAAGTTTATACAATTAATGGAGGTGGAGAACTAAGGCAACAACACTTGAAAAATGCAATTTTGACAATTCTGTAGCTTTGGTCCGGGACTTAGGTCATGGTTCAAGACCCGGACCAAGCTTTTTAAATGGCCGAGAGTTGTAACATGTTGTGGTCCGGGACTTAAGGTAAGTACAAGGTCCCGGACCACCCTATTAAAATCGCCCGAGAGTTTTCTTATGTGTTGGTCCGGGACTTAAGGTAAGGACCAAGTCCCGGACCACTCTAAAAATGTTGTTTAAGATTGGAAAATGATGTCTAATGATGGGGATTGATAGGTGATGATGTTATAAGGTTGTTAAGGACATGTTAGGTGAGTTTAAATGGCAATTAAGTGGGTGAAAAGTTGTATCAAAATGTGAAAGTAAAATAAGTTGAAATGTAAAGTTATGTAACTAAGTTAACGGGGAAAGTTAAGCATTAGACATTAAATAATCAAGCAAACCCAATGTTAATAAAAACACATGTGATGTTAACAGTTGTTCGAGAATTGCTCGAGGAACATAAGTGGACGTGGTAAAGTGGACTCCGGTGACAGGTATGGTTTTCTTGCAACCTATGTCCTACCGGATTACACCGGCTTGTATGCCAAATGTTTTACTGAGTGTTTGCCACCTTGTAAGATTAAAACATGTAATGAGTTTATAGTAATTCATTTATGTGGCGAATTGGCCTCCGATACCATTTAACCTCAAATATGTGTTAAACCTTAGCTAACCAAATCTAGGAACACATGAGTGATCGGTATTCGGAGTTGACGGCCCAAACCTTGGGAACGTGCTAACCACGGCTATGTGTGAGTTAGTTGGACATTGTTGTTGTATGCAAGTGTGTGAACCTCCCTTGTGTGCTTAACTCGGTTATGATACCGTATGGTGTGTGGATGTGGTAGGCTCCATAATGGATCTCTAACCACTTAATATTAAGTGTATATGTACTAATGGGGGGGTGAGGAGTCCGGTTGTTCCGGCCACGCGTGTGATGGACGGGAGTCGTTATCTTATCCGGTTCGGCTCTCTTGGTGTATGTATAGGTGGATTCCAACTTGGTTTCTACCTTCCCTTAGCTTATCCAAAGCTAGTTACTGACTCACGTCGGGCCACAGGGGCATACGTATGTTATTTCGGTGTGCTTGGGATTACTATATCCGACACACCTTGGGTATAAGTTAACCGTTCTATATAACCGGACGGTAACGAGGTTGGTAACGAGCTTAACATGGGATTGGTAATAATCTCTAGGCACTGGTATACTAACTATGGTGGAAGGTTCCTTGTGAGAACCGATTTTATGGTGTTATGTAATGTTATGGTGCTATGCAAATTCCCTTGCTATGCTATGGTATATATATATACATATGGATGTTTAGAATGATGGTGATGTATCATGTGTATGTCGAAACAAGAAAGGTTGTTATGTTTTGTTATATAAGGAATGAGATATGTTGTAGGATATGGAGTGTGTGGATCATGGAAATGAATCCCAGTTGTGACAAGAGGCGTTTAAGGATAACCCGATTAATGGGTACATGTCGTTCGTTAAGGAAGTAGCTCCGTTTTAGAGGAGAGCCACTCTAGGGTTTAAGGAATCATTGAATGGTTGGTGTTAAGTGTGGATGTGTTGGTTATAGGTTGAGCCCATTGAGGCGAAATGTTATGTGTTGAATGTTTATGGCTTGTATGCATGATTTAAGTGTAATCAACTGCATGCTAAGATGACAATTAGTTGGCGTGGCCCGGTAGCATGTGGGCTGCGGGATTACCATACCAGCAAAGGGTGCTGAGCCCCTTGGGGGCCACCCTTTCTCTCCTTTTCTATTTCAGGTACAAGGAGCTGGAAGCCGTTCGAGAGTAGGACGGGGGCAGATGTTATACATGGGTAGCCATTTAAATGGCGTGAGTATGATAGGCGTAGTAAGACCGAAGTTGTTATCGGCGAGCAGTAGTTTGTAAATACTCGGTACAGGGGGAGTGTATGTATATAATAAATGTTGAAAATGGAATGAGGATTGTATTGTGTAGTTGCCGGGAATCTAGTCCATCAGACCGATACAAATGTACATGTATTAGCCTTGTTAGCCACGTGGGTGGTTAACGGCGTGTAACACCATTGGAATAAGTAATATGATGAGTTGAGTTTCCGCTGCAGTTTAATGTTATGTGTATGGTGATAGTTGGGGTGTTACAATGTTTTTGGCATATTGTACCATGTAGCTTCGGTTTTAGACACCTAAGAAGATATACATAATTTTTGTATAATTTTTAGAAGCTTAACCAAACTTAAAACATAAAGATTGGCTTAGTAAACTTACTCTTAATAAAGGATGGTTAAGTGCTTGAACTCCTCTTGAATTCCCAAGATTTCTCCAAGGGAAAATAGGTGCTCCACTTCGGTTTCTATACAAGAAGTGAAGGAGTTTAGGAGTTGGATCTTTAACAAAGATCTTAAGTAGATTTGAAAGTAGTTTTCCAAGGATTTACCTTAAGCTTTTCTCCTTAAGATTTCGGCTCACTCAAGGTGGATGAAGAACAAACTTTCCTTCATGAAAATGAAGAAGAAAAGAACCTTAGAAGAAGTAGAATTTGGTTACACATAAAAATGTGCTTTAAGGATTTTCAAGCATGAAAAATACCTTAAGGTAACGTTGAGGTGCTCCTTGGATTAATGTTGATTTAGACAACCTCCTTGGAGTATATGTTGATGCCGAATTGCTATGGTTGTGCTAGGAACAGTTTTACTTCAAGGCTTGACAAGAAATGCTAGGAAATTACCTTAAAGATGAAGATAGAAGTTAAATCTCCATTAATGGACTTAAGAGCTTCAAAGGAAGAAGATGAAAGGAGAAGAGAGAAGGCTTACCAACGTTTGCTTGCGTGTGAAGGAATGGTGATGCAACCGTAAGACTATGTTAGTTTTAGGAAGATTTAATTTGTTAATTGAAAACATAATGATGTGTCATGTTAGGTTAGGTCTTTGTTTATTGATTTCCCTTTGATTTTTCAAGCTCAAAAGCTCCTTCAAACCTGGATGTTTTTGGCCATGTGAAGAGGCAAGACAACATGGAAGAAAATATGGGAACTAAACGACAAGGTAAGTTAGGTAAGGTTTTATTCTTTTGATTTTTCAATTGTTGAATGATGTCTTCTCCCTCCCATGTAGACCCACGAATTGGAGCTGTTTTTAGGCCTCTTCAATCGGCACTAACATGGCTTAGACAAGCATGGGGTGTCACTTGGATTTAACAAATCAAAAAGTAAGTCTAGATCTACTTTTTGCCTTAATAATTCTTGCTTTTGTCTAGCTAACATGGCCTTGTTTTCTTGCAGGATTTCTACAGCATGGAGGTCAAATGAGACCTAAATTCTTTTGCCATTAAGTATTATAGCATATGGGGAGGTGAGTCACCATGTTCTATGCCTTTTACAAGTATTAAATGCAAATTTTATACTAGTTTTTGGGTAGAAAATCGGCCCCTATAGAGCTCCTTGTTTGACACTGACTTTAATTGATTTAGAGGTTCAATTCATCCCCATTTAAGATTCATAATTCGTGGCATGTCAAAAGCTATAAGGTAATTGCGTAAAACACGTTTTAGTGACACCCGAAGGTGCGTTTTTGTGCTCTAAGGAAATTTTGGGAAATAAGTTGTCTTCATGAGTTCCAAGTGTTTATAAACATTTATTATAGTAAATAATGATATATTAAGGTGTTACATTGAGTTATATGGGGTTACATCAACTTATGACATAATTTCCGGGCTACCAGGACACTCCCGGGGCAAAAAGGAGCGTTAAGGAAATTCCCCAAGGATTTGGTTGAATTTTGAGAACCTATCTCCAGGGTTCTCTTTAGAATGATTATTAATGATGTTAGGAACTCTAGGAATGAATTATATAGGAGTTCGTGCCGCCTCGGCACCTCTCCGGGCTTTTCGTACTTTAAGGGGCGTGTGTGAGCACTCCCGAGCGTTTTGCATTTTTGACTGAATATAGCCTAGGGACTATGTTTGTATAGTCATATAATGAGGGTATGACCATTTGGTTTGAGTTTTAGAAGGTCATACACGGTCATGCTTAATCGCATGTTCCTAAGGCGTTTTACGAACGTTCTTCTTGTCAAGATGTTTTGTGCGCATCTTTGACCTTTGATGAGTTATTATATTTTCATAATACATACAATAGGTGTAAAATAAGTTGTTACATTTATCTAAATGTGTATTTCAATTTATTGTAGCATTTATAGATGCTTAGGCATTCATAAAATATTTATGTTGCTCGTTTGTACACATGTTCGTATTAATCTTCCTTGTTGACGCTCTCTCTCTTTCGAGCTAGTTATGTAAGGATTTTAATCCTTATTAATAATAATACATAAATGTTTGTACGAGTACGTGAATATGCTTAGTAAAATTACGTCAGTTAGCGTTTATGGTAAAACGACTATTTTTACGTGACGTTTGCATGCGTGAGTTTGCATGTGCACGCGTAATAATATTAATTTACGTCACGTTTGCATGTATAAATTAGCATGCTTAACTAAAATGATCTATTTGTAGATCAATTCTTTATTATTTAATAGTTTTAAGGCATTAATTAGATTTGGGGTATTTCAATCTACCCCCTTAAAAAGGACTTCTCCCCGAAGTCTCATATCTAAGTTCAAATGGTTGTGGGGAATCAAGTTCCACTAAGCATGCACAACTCAATTCTATTTTAGGGATCAAGTCCCAAGTTCCACTACTTTTAAGTTCGTAGTATATATTCAATCATAACATACAGTATAATGAACATGAAAGGTCGTTACCAAAAATAACTTCAGTGTAGTGCAACGTAGTGCACATAATTCATTCATAGTAGTGTAGTATAGTACAGATCATGCAAACAGAGTCATTCCAATATGGTGTAACGTAGTACACATAATCACGTAGTACCAAAGTAACTTCAATATAGAGTAACGCAGTACACATAATCCATTCATGCGAGTGTAACGTAGTACACATTATCGAGTAAGAGTTCATAGAATCACAAAGTCATACTTGTAACATACAAATCACAGTGCACAGTACAATAGAAGTGTACTTCCATGCTAAAATCACAATGCAACAGTAAAATGGAAGTGTACTTCCATGCTAAAAATGCTAAAACGCAGTAGGCTCTCCCCCCCCCTTAAAAATAGGGGTACACCCCCGTACCCTAGACTAGACTAGTATAGCTAGTTAGTAAATAGTGAAGGAATCTTCACTCTTATTTTGGACTTATGATTAATTTAGAAAGATAGCCTCTTGGCTGTAAGACTTTTATTTTTGGTTAAGATACGTGAAGTACGTTGTTCATTCCCCTTGGACTCAGTAGGTAATTCTAACTGATGGGACCACCACGCTTCTGCTGTGCGACTCTGATTAAATAATGTCTAATCATTCTGGGATAGTCTTAAATGCGCTTCGTAGGTGGTATGTTTAAGTTTGTTTATGTACGCATGTATGGTTGATGAGTTTTGTTCATCATTTCCTTCGTTTGGTTATCATTGTTGATCTTGTCTGGACTTTTGTCCGTTTACGGGGTATTGCCCCTAAAAATCTGTGTATTCTTTGACATGCTCTATTTGCATTATTATGCTTTTATATTTGAATCCTATATGTATGGGTGAAGGTGATCTTCCATCTTGTTTGTTGCCAATTATTCCATGTCTTGTTTAGACTGTCGGATCGATGTGCCGCGTTATGCCTCTACTCCCAATTATCTTGTCTCGAAGTAACTGTTTGTTGCAGCATAGCTTAGGATTCTTCATTATGTATTTTATTACTGTACATCGGGTTGTCACCAATATTGTAAGGTTGGCCCTGATTTGTTCTCTCATCATTGAGTTCTCCAACGAGTTTCACTTGATTGTGTTTGTGCCTGTATGCTTATTTCTGATAGCTGCTTATGACGGTGATTCCACCGAGATTCTTCTCGTCATCCGAGTCTCCATTACTCTCTTTTGATTACAGTGTTGGTTATTTCCCGTGTTCTTCACACTAGTCATCTTCGCATGTGGGGTACCTTCCTGATATATTTCTAGTTACCTGTCCAATATAGGATTATTTCTTGTCAAGTCCATAAGCTCTCGCACATTCTGTTGAAGCATTCTTCTTTCCATGGGTCCTTATCCGATTGGTTTGCTATATATATATTCTCCATTGATAGTGGTAGCGTCCAAATAGTGGGGTTTATCATCTTGTCGGTGTTGCTGATGCATTCAGTGGTTCAGTTGTTGTAGCTGTAAGGTTGCAGTAATCTTGTTGGTCTCAAATGTGTCTTCTATTCATCGCCTCCTTTAAATGTAATCGTCGGCGTTCGGGTTTTGTATAATACTGGGGCATATTAAAATTCTTCTCTTGGGTCTTCAGGTCATCATCTTGTGATTCTGGTATTTAGCTTATTGTCGCTATATTCGGTTTTCATTCACAAAATAGAGTATGAGCTACGGTCGAGCCGTGCATCTTGTTAATAATATAGAAAGATTCTTGTTATTATTGATTCACAAATTATCGGTTGTACATACACAATCTTTTATTGTCTGTTCATCAAGTATACCACAGTGGGTTCCCGTTAAGGTTTCTAACAAGGTACAATTTTCTCACAATTCCACTTGTTCTTGCGGTTTATAAAACAACTCATGTGAGTAGTAGTATAATGTTTCTACGCTTTATATTCTACCATACTTATAGGTAGGTTCTCATTTAATATACTGGGTTTGAATTCATAAAGAAAACTTAAAGTCGATCTTTCCCTTCAGATGGCAATGGGGCCATAACTTAGAAGGTAGCTTGTAAATACTGTCATTATAGATAAATGTCTCTTGACCTGGTTTTTAATTTATTATCTTGGCTCATGGTATAATAACAATTGGTATTTCCTTTATAGTTGACTATTTTTCCAGCAAACGCGGAGTTGTTTTAGCTATTTAATCTCTTCAGGGTAACCTGGACAACTTGAATTTTAACTTACATTCTCTACATCTAATATGCTTATTAGACAGATTTTATGTTAGAATTAAGGACAAATATCTACTTATCACAAAGATTTTGGCGACCACTTGTAGGGAGTCTCAGAAATCATCCAACCCTAACGGGGTCAGCGTCAGTGTTGAACTATCCCTCCACTCCATTTTGTGTTTGGTTTTCCCTTGATCTGACCAGGATCAAGTTCGACCTCCCACGTCAAATATCCAACAACCACATAATTGCAAATTTCCAAATTTTATCTTATCAAGACTTAGTGTCGTGGTGACTACAACATTCTTCCTTGACTGTTATACAACTAATTTAATAACTGTTATCACTTATACTTGAAACTAGTGTATTTCTTAATAGTCGAAACTAAGTTCCTTTGATCTAATCATTTAGCAGGGAATCCAGTTTTTCCTTTTGGCATAGAAGATAAATTCTTATTAAAATTTCTAGACACTTACTGCCTAATACTTATTTCATCAATCATTTGACTCTTAAATACATCGTACAAGCAATAAATTCAGTTATGGACTTGGATACCTTGAATTAGACTCTTCTCTTTAAAAAGGCTTTAACTAGTATTTAACTTATCAAGGCTTGATCATTGCCTACACTTTGGTTATCATCACTTAGAACAAGGACAGTCATAATTATTACTAAATCTGGGATAAGACTCCAAAGAAAAGTTTTATAACTTGATCAATTATGGTTTCATTAAGTATTATTTCTTAATCTTTAAAGCTTGGCTTTTTCTTACTCCATGTAAATTCCATGAATCAGGTGAACTATATGTTCAACCTAGGTTAAGTACCTTTTAACATTAGTACCTTTTTGAACTAAGGGTTCTTAATTGAATCCTACACTTTGGTGACAAGATAGTCAAAACTTATTGTTTGTTTCTACCTCTTAGAAATGTGATTAGTTCACCAGCTCAATGGCTTCCAAAAATAGGTCGATTATGTGTATTAAATAGAGTATTTAAAATTATAGAGATCGGTGTATAGCGTTAGAAAAGCTCACGTGTAAAACACTTGTTACAAGTCAAGGGGTATGTTTTCCTCCCCTTAAGTTTAACTTCCACTCACTTTTAGGGTATATATGAATTCAAACTCTTAGTATAACTTACACCGCCTCCATTATTAGTGCCAAGGAGTGTTATTCGTTACCATGTTCATATTAAACTTACATAGAGGTTAACTTTATTTGATCTCTTGTGCTTTTTACTTGCATTCACATATTGAGCTGTCATAGAGGACATATGCTCGTATAGGTCCATAAGGATAGTGTAGGACAAGTGCCTTAAAATAGGGTAGGTATATTTTATGATACTTAACCCTCTTAAATATATCAATACTCCTCAATGTCTTAGGTTTATAACCTCCCAATTATGTGTATTTATACATAACATTAGTATTGCTATTTTGGTAGTTTTCCTGACTTCAAAATATATATTCAGGGTTTGTTTTCTCCTCTTTATTAATTAGGAGTCTAGCATTTTCACTATATTGTTACTAGCTGAGACCCTCTGTATTAGCTCAGGTATTAAATCTCGAGCTTATCCATGACGGTTGTATTCATTAGATATAGTGAGATTATGTTTCTCTTGACATTATCATTGGTTATTTTTGTAGGACTATAGTGATAGTCATATTTCAAGGTTTCGCACAATCTTCTCGCGAAGTTAATAAGGTATTGTAAGATCTTCCAGTCCCGCACTGGGCGGCAAGCTCAGTGCCTGGGTATCCCATAAAATTCAGTGTTTGCTCTTCCCAAGGAGGTCTTCATTCGCCTTCCTGGTGCCTTTAACTCTTGCGTTCGTTCTTCAAGCATTATTAGGTTATGTTGTCTTTACTCGACTCTGGATATTACTTCATCACTGTCTTGGAAGGTACGATCTGACGTCCTTATAGTTAGCCACAACTTGTAGGTCTCTATGGTTTCCACCTTTATTTGGTTTACCAGAGCAGCACTTGTTGAAGCAAGTGCGCCATGTAGGTTGGATCATCATGCAGTGTATGTCCATTGTGATATATATATATACTCCTTCATTATCGTATACTTGGCGTTATTGTCAGCCTTTCCCGTTGTCACTGGTACGGCGTCACTATCGAATGTCGTCAGCTTCTCATGTGAGTAGTGGTTGGCGCCGTACGGTCTTCAACACATCCCCTTTCAATAGCTCAAGTAGTCTTAAGTACTTTACGTAATTAAGGTATTTCTTTTCATGACATCTGCTCGTTATTTAGGCAGGTCATAACTTATAGTTACTTTAAGTTTGGACAGTTGTTAACGCTCTTCGGCGGACCAAGTAAAACTAACTTACTAGTCCTCACTGTACTATCACACACCCTGTATCCCAATGTTAATTTCGGTTGTATTCAGATCTCAGAGCGCAACTACGCTCTGATACCACTTTTTGTAACACCCCAACCCGAAACTCCACAACCTGTACGATGATAGCTCCCAAAGATAACTAGAAATGCAGCGGAAAATATATACGAAACAACGGGTGGTGCTACAACGCCGTTAGTCACCCATGTGACTAACAAGGCTAACTCCAATACAACTTACAATGCTATGGTCTGAGCGCTGAATACAAACCGCTTAAATAACAAAACCAATAGTAAAAATACAATACTGTAAAATGATGCCAGTAGTAACAATCCCTGCCTTAATTCTACCCCACCTACACTCGGTCGGGAGAGCTCTTCTATCTTCAGGTACCTGGAATTGTTTAGCCATGAAACGGGTCAGCAAAATAATTTGCCGGTATGAAATCGTGCAGCCCACAAGCTATAGGGCCACACCAACTACTTTGTCGAATACATGCAAGTCATTTTTGTAAAGCTGTAAATAAGCATCATAACATAATCATAACAAGCATTCATACAAGGACAATCATGTCACACAGAACAAGACTTCAGAAGGTCAAGTTAGATGTTCTGTAATTGCTTGATAGTAGTCAGATCCACACAATGGGACTAACATGTACATAAGAGTTCATTAAACAGTGGAGGTATAGTGACCTCGTTAAACTCTATCTTCATAGAGTAAATTGGTCGGGTATGATAAACCCTTAGACGAGATGGGACTCTCGTACAAGTAGGTGGGTAATAATTCCCTCAGAAGATAATGTAGTTAACTCCTGTACTTAAAAAGATGGGTATCGTACCCTCGAGAGAAATGCAGTCTTCCTCCCAACTTAATAATATTCCGGTACGGTCCCGGTGAGTGGACAAAGAGTGCACCCAAAACTTCCGTTGCGATGTATATTTGAATAGGAGACGACCTGAGACAGGTACAGCTCCTGTAGCATGCCTGGCCAGAACAACTGGGCTCCTCGCTTCTTGTGGTATAGAATTTGTTAGGTGTCACACAAGGACGTTAAGCAAGAACACAATGTAATGTGTATTGTCAGTTATCATGATTAGAATAATGACGTTCGTTATAAAGTGAAGTTAATGAGAAACTTGAGTACAAGTTCCCGGTATAATAATTCACAGGTATTTAATCCACTAGTAATGTAGTGTTGTATGCGTGGAACATACACGTTACAGTTAGTAACATCACACACATAAAGTAACACAACCGTGCACAAGAGTAATGCAACATTTTACATATAATTATCTTGGTCGTTAATTCAAACAACAGATAGCACACAAGCCGGTGTAATCCGGTAGAAAGCAGACTGCAACAATTCCATACCGTTCACCGTAGACAGTTCTTGTTTAGTTCTCGGTCAACGTCTGGTCAAACAATGTCCTAGAATAGGATTAACTGAGAGTGTTAATTTATGTAACCCTCGTATAATATTTTTATTGATTCATGAAACGATTTTGTATTCGTTATTTCATGTGAGGTTTATTCCTTTACACTTAGGTAGTTTCTTCAACCTCTTATCCTTATTATTAATTAAGGTATTTATATATTTCTAAATCATGTAGTCTTAAATGTTCAAAACTTATTTTGTGTGGTAACTTCTTTTAATTACCTTATGATTGGATATATAACTTATTCGTTATTCCTTGTGGTTTATCTTTAAAGCCTTAAATGTATATAACTATATATTCATGTACCATTTATGTTACATGTTTTATAATTGTCCAATGGACATAGTAATTTATAACTTTATCAATGGCATTTATTGGTCACATGTTAATTAATTCTCCTCTTAACTTTATTTTAAAAATATACTATAGGTCCAAATATTATTGTAACACCCCAACTACATCCATACATTTAACAACACATTGCAGCGGAAACTTAACTCATCACAATACTTATTCCAATGGTGTTACACGCCGTTAACCACCCACGTGGCTAACAAGGCTAATACATATACATTTGTATCGGTCTGATGGACTAGTTTCCCGAGCAACTACACAAACAATCCTCATTCCATTTCCAACATTTATTATATACATACATTCTCACTGTACCGAGTATTTACAAACTACTGCCGATAACAATTTCGGTCTTACTACGCCTATCATACTCACGCCCTTTAAAATGGCTACCCATGTATAAACATCTGCCCCGTCCTACTCTCGAACGGCTTCCAGCTCCTTGTACCTGAAATAGAAAAGGAGAGAAAGGGTGGCCCCCAAGGGGCTCAGCACCTTTGCTGGTATGGTAATCCCGCAGCCCACATGCTACCGGGCCACGCACAACTAATTGTCGTCTTAGCATGCAGTTGATTATATTTAAATCATGCATACAAGCCATAACCACACCACACATAGCATTTCGCCTCAATGGGCTCAACCTATAACCAAAACATCCACACTTAACCAACCATCCAATGATTCCTTAAACCCTAGAGTGGCTCTCCTCTAAACGGAGCTACTTCCTTAACGGACGACGTGTACCCATCAGTCGGGTTATCCTTAAACGCCTCTTGTCACCAACTGGGATTCATTTCCATGATCCACACATTCCATATCCTACAACATAACTCATCCCCCACATAACAAAACATAACAAACCCTTCTTGTTTCGACGTACACATGACAACATTGCATTCATTTAAAACCTCCAATATATATATATATACCAAAGCATAGCAAGGTAATTTGCATAGCACAACAACAATACATATCACCTCGAGAACGGTTCACATTAAGATCCTTCCACCATAGTTAGTACATACCATGAGCATAGAGATTGTTGCCAAACTCATACCAAGCTCGTTAATTACCTCATCACCATCCTGTTATTTGAACGGTTGACTTAAACCCAAGGTGTGTCGGATATAGTGATCCCAAGCACACCAAACAACACAGTATGCCCCTGTGGCCCGACGTGAGTCAGTAAACTAGCTTTGGATAAGCTAAGGGAAGGTTGAAACCAAATTGGAATACCACCTAAACATACACCAAGGGAGCCGAACTGGATATGATAACGACCCCCATCCATCACACGCGTGGCCGGAACAACCGGACTCCTCACCCCCCATTAGCCCATATACTCTTATAAATAAGTAGTTAGAGATCCATTATGGAGCCTACCACATCCACACACCATACGGTATCATAACCGAGTTAAGCACACAAGGGAGGTTCACACACTTGCATACAACAACAATATCCAACTAACTCACACATAGCCGTGGTTAGCACATTCCCAATGTTCGGGTCGTTAACCCCGAATACCGATCACTCATGTGTTCCTAGATTTGGTTAGCTAAGGTTTAACACATATTTGAGGTTAATGGTATCGGAGGCCCAATTCGCCACATAAATGAATTACTATAAACTCATTACATGTTTTATCTTACAAGGTGGCAAACACTCAAGAAATCATATTGGCATACAAGCCGGTGTAATCCGGTAGGACACAGGTTGCAAGAAAACCATACCTGTCACCGGAGTCCACTTTACCATGTCCACTTATGTTCCTCGAGCGATTCTCGAACAACTGCTGACATGACATGTTCTTTTATTAACATTGGGGTAACATGTTTGTTTTAAAGTCTAATGCTTATAACTTCCCCCGTTAACTTGGTTAAATAACTTTACATTTTTAACACGTTTTACTCTCGCATCTTAATACAACCTTTAGCCCACTTTATTGTCATTAAAACTCACCTAACATGTCCTTAACATCCTTATAACATCATTACCTACCAATCCCCATCATCACATATGATTTCATAACCTTAAACCATGTTTTTGGTCCGACCGACCCACCGTCCGACCCACAGCTGGGTCGGTCCATTACAGAACCCTTTTTACTTCCTTATAATCATGCCCGTCCGACCCACGTCCGACTCACTCGACTGGGTCGGACCATGTGCGAACATTTTCTTCCTTTGAAACTTGACCGACCGACCCATGTCCGACCCACCCTTTTGGGTCGGACCATCACCGAACACTTCCCTAACATCTAACAGAGGCTCGACCGACCCAAAACTGGGTCGGACCCCTGGGTCGGTCGCCTTCTATACTCACCCAAACTTTGCCAATCTTCACCAAACTTCTCCTAAGGCCTCTTAATGCTTTCTAACAACATTTGGTAACCTTATATCCACATACAACATCCATGAAACTCATTTTCTAACTCCTTAAGCCTTTACTTATTTCCTTGTAAAATTTCCTTAACACTTTCAACATTTGTACTAGGTTCCTAAATGGTGTTTCTCACCTATTATAACTACTATCCCAAAACACTTTCTCCTCATCTTAACATCATCTCTTAAGCATCATTTTCTTACTAACTAAATCTCCTTTTTTACATCTTACCAAACATCACTTATTCCTTGAATATCAACATTACCTAAACCTTAAACAAACTCCTCCAAGACTTAAACACATCCACTAAACACACATTGAATTTCTAGAACTTCCAAGACAACACCTAAATCCTTGCATCACTCTAAATCACCTTAACACATGTTTTCTTCTCAAGTAAACATTTATTCACTTTTAACACTTCCTAGTTCACCAAGACCATTTAAAACACTTAGAACTTCTTACACATTTTCCCAAATTTGGCCATAGCTTCTCTGTATATACTCACATCCAAACACTTAGGTTTTCACCCTAAGTCATTCATCAATACCTAAAATCCATCAAACACATTTTATACACAAACTTCACACCTTTTGCACTACATCACAATATAGTGCATAACTTAAATTGCTTGGCACTTAGGCCCTTAAATAGCATGGCTCTTAGGCCCTTAAATTGCATAAACCTTAAACACTGAATTTCCCACATAATAATGCCTTTGACCTGCAAATACACCAAAACATATGTTCTTTTACTAGTCTCCTTGAGAGCATTTTACTAGCTCATTTGCCATTGGCTCCTTAGGTATTTTTATTAAGCAAGTCAAGCTCATTTTTCCTAAGGCATTTAAACTACATTGAGATATCTTGTTTACCTCTTTTCCTCACAAATTTCTTTCTTGTTTCCTTGTAAAACCGGTAGGGCATTTGGTTCCTTGCCAACAACTAAACAATATACCAACATCGAAATGAGTATATAAGCTTTAAGCTTTATCTCATTGTAAACCCTAGTTACATATATTGTTTTAACACATCAAGGTAATTGTTTTACCTTTGAATGGAAAGAGAGCTTGAATGAGTATCAAGAGAGGACTCCTCCTTGCCCTTGGAAGATTCAAATGAAGCTAAAACAAGCAAGATAAATACACCATTGTGAGGTGAATTTTCGGACAACATGAAAACATGGAGGAAACATGGATTTTCTTTGAGTTTCCTTACCTTGAAGCAAAGGAGAACATGAATATGTGAAAAGGTGAGCTCAAGCTCCTCCCATGGTGGTTTCTCTTGGCACCGAAATGGAGGTTTTGAAGTTTTGAAGAGACAAGATTGTAGAGCTTGGCTTAACTAAGAGAATGGTGGTGTTTGTTTTTGATTTGGTTAAGTGAGCTAGGTTTTACATGTGGTCAAAGATGGACTTCCATGGTGGCATTGTATATTACCGAGAGAGAACAAGAAGAAGAGAGGAAGAAGAGAGTGGAGCCGTGTGAAATGGAGAAAGGAATGAGAGAAATGAGATAAGTTTGCTTTAAGAAGATATTTGTAACTTATAAAGCAAATAGTGCTTTACTTAAAGTTTTACTTTACTTATTTGATTTATTTTACAACTTGGTGACTCACTACTACAAAAACCGGCCACCATTTAGTACCTAGGGGCACTTTAGACTTTATTAGTCAATTGTCTCACTTATAACATTATATGTTACAAACTAGTTATAAAAATCACTATTCACCAAAAACAAGGCACATAGAAGTGAAATTTTTGATTTCCCATTGATATAGCCACCCAAATGTGATACTATATAGTACACATGTTAATTAAAGAGTAATGATGGACATTTAGCCATTCAAAACTCATTTACAAGACAATTTTTCAAAAACGTGCTTTAAGACTCCTTAAAGCACATTTTGCGTTTTAACTTGTTTTCAAGCTTGTTTTTCTTTGGTAATTGATTTAATATGTTCATTAACATATAATTAAGGCATAGGTATGACCACTAGGCCTTATACACATTTATCCCAAGCTTAGAGCACCTTTTAGCCCATATTGACCTTAAGGTATTTATTTGCGTTTTGTTTGGTTTCATTGTCTACCAAAGTTTCCTAAGGACTTAATTAGCCTTATAAAGTCATAATTAAACATTATCAAGTCTTGGTAGGCTCTTTGGGTCCTAACCAAGTTCACTCCAAGCTTAGAGCATGTTTTTGCTCAAACCGTGTCTTAGTGTTTTATTGTGTTTTACCATGGTTTAAATATTCAATTTATGTCTCTAAGGCACTTTTTAGCCTTTAAATACCATAGCTTAACATTTACACAACATACCAAGGTTTGGGGTATTTCAATCTACCCCCCTTAAAAGAACTTCGTCCTCGAAGTTCACATTTCCTCGCATCATTGGATTAGAATACGGGAATTACTTATAGCCATAAAACTTCCATTACCAACCACCCTTTACATCCAACCTCGGACTTAATGGTCCGGGCAACATATCCACATCATTTGGACACATAGGTCCCCATAACATAACAGTCTTTAGACACATAGGTCTATGTAACACCACACATTTAGACTCATAGGCCTTGATAGTATACACTTTAGGAAATCCAAGTCAAAACAACATTCATTGCACATACCACACAACATGTCAGAGCATGTATAGCAATCAAAATATCCTTGATATACACTATGATCCCGCAGAACCCGGTCGCGATGGACGCCTTCCGTCCCCGTGCCTTTGGGAAATTAAAACAATCACTTAAATTTAAAATTTCCTTGTGAGGTTAAGTATGAGAAGATCTTTTATTCAAAATATTAATCGATTGTTTGAAAATACCAATTGAAAATCCTTTTGAAAACACCACACAACTCCAAGTCCGATTTATGCTCTTTGTATCTTTCTTAATATAGTTATTTATGACCACTTACAGGGAGCTTCAAGAGTCATCCAACCCTGATGTGATCAGCATCCGTGTTGAACTATCTTTCCACCCCAATTTGTGTTCGGCTTCCCTTGATCTCATGATAATCAAGTTTCACCTTCCACTTCTTTTTCAACCAACAACTAATTCAAGCATATCCCATTTTCTATCTTTAAATCCTTCTAGTCATAATCATTACATCTCCAAGGGATAGAACTCCGTCTATCAATCATCACCCAAATCCAACTTAATTCAAGTTACCTAGGGAATTTAATTCTCACTAGGTTCTATGTCGGTCTCATAACCCTTCATAAATCACAACACTGTATATATATACATATATTTTTTTATCAAAATACAATACATGGCTTACATTTATGCACCATCGGGGTTTTAGTTCCCCGGGAGTTTCTTTACTCCCTTCCACTTATACTAACACACTTCCCACAATGGTATTCGCATCTTCTGTGCGCAATTACCACAATTTAACCACAAATAAATGCGTATGTTTATATAACACACGCGCCAACCATCATAACAAATCATTTTGTGCTATGCACAACCCAGTTCACGTACACTTGTACGGTAAAACACACTAAGTGGTTTTGCGCTCTACCCCCCTTAAAAGGGATTACGCCCACGTAATCAATTACTGAGCATTGGCTTAAAATGTTCTGCCGTCGTGAAGTGTTTTAACTTCCACGCGGTCTATTACACAATGGGTTCTGATTAGAGGATCTTAACCACATTAGCGGTTTAGTTCCTAAACCAAGAATTCGCATTGGAGTTATAACTCATAACCGGTTTCGGTCCTGGCCTGTAAGACTTCTAGGCATTGATGACTAGCCATCCACCCATATTCACAATGTATACCCGGTACCTGACGCATGGGCTCACCGGCCTCTGTTGCGCCATTCTGATAAGTATAGGGCTAGCTTGCCCCATTCATTACTGTTACTGGATTGTACATCTCCAATGTATTACCCTTATCTTGGGAAGGATGGTTTCTCAACCGACGCATGGTATCTCTTACCCTGAGCGAATTCGGTGAGTGTCAAAACTTTCCATCCACTTCTCCAATAGCTTACAGCGTAAACTACTATGTAATTCACAATGATTGACTTGCTTTTACCGACTTACTGTCGGTTGAGATTGAGCTACTACCTAGTGTGTAGTGCTCTCTCAGCTATTTACAACATTTGGGGTATATTCCATACCGATATTTGGCAGTTAGTGCTACCGTAGTCACTTACTGTTAATCATGTCTCCACATTTGGTTTTGTACAAGTACTCTTTTATTGGTGCGGCCTTGCATTTCCTATGCATCGGCCATTATAACATTATTCCTCCATAATTACCATGCTTCTGATTCCTAGCTATCCCACTCGATCATTACTGTGCAAGAGCAATACCAAAACACTCAGTCATACAGAGTGCAGAGGCGTAAACTCTTGACAGTAAATCTCTCATGCGATTGCGATAGGAATTCACGCTGTGTTTTACCGAAATTCTTATCACATAATACTTGTCACCGGCTTACTGCTCGGTTCATTTGCTATCATTTACTGTTGTGCTTCCACTGGGTTTAATTCATAACTCTGCTCACTCCCCATTTTATCATTTAACCAGACTCACACGACGGTCGCTTACTGCGCACCATATCCTTACTCATTATACAACATCAACTTATACTGCATCCGCTATTATCTGGCCACTTATTTGGCTGATTTTTGAATATACTACTATTTTTCTTGAGCCTTTATGTTTCTTGAGCGTTGTTCGCTACACATTTAGCTTCACACACCTATGGTGATTGCTAGCAGACTTATTACTCTTCATGTGTACACAACTGGTACGAGCACTTCTTTTCGTATTATTTTATTCAAATCATTCTGGGGTAATAACAATGTGGTCCATCCTCTACATATTTCTTGAACTTGATTCACATATCTACCGCTTCTGCGGTCTCGCAATATCGAGAGGTATCCCCACTCTTAATGCAGTGGTTCGCTTACCACTTTATCCACTTATACAACATAAACTTCTACAATCAGTCAAATTTATATAACATATCTTGCTTATGGCTTATAAGCCTTATTTGCCTTGAGCTGGGCCCATTTTAGGCTGTCCACCCACATGTACTTCTCTGTACAATATTATATGTTTAGAGGTTGTAGTGGGCTCCACGACAAGGTCGTTGCATTCCGTTTCCTTTCATGGGATGCCCCTTAGGTTTGTCGGTCCGTCTCCTGACAACTTATGTCTAAACTGGGTGTTAATTCCAACCCTTGTGTTTCTGTCGTGTCATTTTGTTCAACCATTGTTGATGCGAACACCCCTCAAGGATTGCTCCTGGGTGTTGTCACGTTATGCCTTACATTTGTTTCACACTTTTTGGTACATTCAGTTAGCCACGTCGTTTGCGTGCTTAACCGGTTATTATCTTCTTCTGTGAAGATCAACATTTCCTAACAGTGTATGTACTCATTCTGGGAATTTTCATCCCGTTCATTGCACATTAATGTGTCCACATTAGGCATCTGCCTTGCCATGCATAGGCTGAGTCTCCGTTCCAGCTATCATGTTTTATCCCTCGGCTTATTAAGACATATGCGATGTCTTTACATAACATTTCGTGCTCTTCGCACTTCTTAACTCTATACATTTCCTTAAAATAAACTCACTGGTTCCTTTAGTCCTTTTTAACTTAACTGGGTTCCTTTACTTCAAACATTCCTTGTATTTTCTAGCTCCTGTTTGATTTATACTGCTGACCGTAGACGGAGTCGACTACTTCCCGTGTTTCGGACTCTACTCGTATACATATATGGGGTATCATACTGATACATTACTACTTACCCAACTAACCTATAAGTAGGTCAGTCAGGCCCACATGCTCCTATCGGAGTGCGGTCGTCCCACAACACAGTTAGTACACTTGTAGTGTCCGTCACACGCCTAGGTGAAGTATTCTGTTGTCAACTCCCTTATATTGTCCCGTGACAATATTCATTCCTTACTTCCCGAACTTAATCGAGGGAAGGTTTATCCACTGTTGCATCCTTGTCAGTTGCTCTTGGTTTCACTGGTTCGGTTTAAAGAAGGTTGGAAAAAGTGTTGGTTTGAAAGAAAATCTGGTTTGAAAAGAAAGGGTTTGTGAAAGATTAGGTTTGAAAGAAAATTTCCATGGTTTCACAACATCTTCTTACCTTAGCCAAGTCTAGCTTCTTGCTGACTGGTACTTCCAATTACAGAGGTTAGGCTAACAGGCCCTTCCACTGTTATGACGATCACATTTAACTCCATGGTACTTTTCCAAGTACCTGTAGTGGTTATGAATTTCCCGAACAGCCCTGTTATAGCAGCACTTGCTATGGCAAGTGCGCCATGCTAACTGGCTATCGGTTTGACACATACCGATTGTGGTATTGTTTTGACACATATTGTCATCAGTGGCCTTGTTGGCCCCCCACTGATCTTACTGCCTTGATAAATACTCCTATAGGTGACTTTTCACTGTATTCACGTAGTAGTTATCAACTGGGGTGTCTCCCATTCTTGGAGTCCCCTTTACTTAGTATCGTATCCTCTTTATAGCCCGTTCCACGCACTCGTCGCGGTTACTGAGACTTGTCCCTTGTTTGGGCACTACGTTGTAGTTCCTTGACGGTTGGTATACCGTTGGTGTTTTATTTATCAACTGTGGTCCCATAGACATTCGTCTCGGGTTTTATTAATCCACTTCTTGCCTGTTGCACGGTTGGTGCGTTGCAGGCTGGTTGTTCTCGACTGCTCGGCATGTCGACCCAGGTTGCCGGAAATTCTATTCTTCTGTACACTGATTCTTCGCTCTTCGCTATGAAATGCGGTTAACACTGTTTAGATGGGGACCGTCTCCGGGATTCCCAGTTTCCGGGATCTACCGTATGACAGGTTCCCCGTACCCTAAAGGTATTTAGTAACAGCCAGATCGGGTATTCCCGAGTAAGAGTGGACTTCCATCTCTCTGGCATTCTTTCCCAAGTTATAAAACAGGGATTGTGGAGGGTGGGATGGATATAGTAGGTTTCCAGTATTCACTGGTAGTTCCTAACTAGCGTATCTCTCACGCTATCACTCAACCCTTAACCCAAAGTACTTAAATCCTAACTCGGTACTTCCTAAGCTCGGTAATTCAATCATCAGAGCGATACTTCGCTCTGATACCACTTTTTGTAACACCCCAACTACATCCATACATTTAACAACACATTGCAGCAGAAACTTAACTCATCACAATACTTATTCCAATGGTGTTACACGCCGTTAACCACCCACGTGGCTAACAAGGCTAATACATATACATTTGTATCGGTCTGATGGACTAGTTTCCCGAGCAACTACACAAACAATCCTCATTCCATTTCCAACATTTATTATATACATACATTCTCACTGTACCGAGTATTTACAAACTACTACTACTGCGATAACAATTTCGGTCTTACTACGCCTATCATACTCACGCCCTTTAAAATGGCTACCCATGTATAAACATCTGCCCCGTCCTACTCTCGAACGGCTTCCAGCTCCTTGTACCTGAAATAGAAAAGGAGAGAAAGGGTGGCCCCCAAGGGGCTCAGCACCTTTGCTGGTATGGTAATCCCGCAGCCCACATGCTACCGGGCCACGCACAACTAATTGTCGTCTTAGCATGCAGTTGATTATATTTAAATCATGCATACAAGCCATAACCACACCACACATAGCATTTCGCCTCAATGGGCTCAACCTATAACCAAAACATCCACACTTAACCAACCATCCAATGATTCCTTAAACCCTAGAGTGGCTCTCCTCTAAACGGAGCTACTTCCTTAACGGACGACGTGTACCCATCAGTCGGGTTATCCTTAACGCCTCTTGTCACCAACTGGGATTCATTTCCATGATCCACACATTCCATATCCTACAACATAACTCATCCCCCACATAACAAAACATAACAAACCCTTCTTGTTTCGACGTACACATGACAACATTGCATTCATTTAAAACCTCCATATATATATATATATACCAAAGCATAGCAAGGTAATTTGCATAGCACAACAACAATACATATCACCTCGAGAACGGTTCACATTAAGATCCTTCCACCATAGTTAGTACATACCATGAGCATAGAGATTGTTGCCAAACTCATACCAAGCTCGTTAATTACCTCATCACCATCCTGTTATTTGAACGGTTGACTTAAACCCAAGGTGTGTCGGATATAGTGATCCCAAGCACACCAAACAACACAGTATGCCCCTGTGGCCCGACGTGAGTCAGTAAACTAGCTTTGGATAAGCTAAGGGAAGGTTGAAACCAAATTGGAATACCACCTAAACATACACCAAGGGAGCCGAACTGGATATGATAACGACCCCCATCCATCACACGCGTGGCCGGAACAACCGGACTCCTCACCCCCCATTAGCCCATATACTTATAATAAGTAGTTAGAGATCCATTATGGAGCCTACCACATCCACACACCATACGGTATCATAACCGAGTTAAGCACACAAGGGAGGTTCACACACTTGCATACAACAACAATATCCAACTAACTCACACATAGCCGTGGTTAGCACATTCCCAATGTTCGGGTCGTTAACCCCGAATACCGATCACTCATGTGTTCCTAGATTTGGTTAGCTAAGGTTTAACACATATTTGAGGTTAATGGTATCGGAGGCCCAATTCGCCACATAAATGAATTACTATAAACTCATTACATGTTTTATCTTACAAGGTGGCAAACACTCAAGAAATCATATTGGCATACAAGCCGGTGTAATCCGGTAGGACACAGGTTGCAAGAAAACCATACCTGTCACCGGAGTCCACTTTACCATGTCCACTTATGTTCCTCGAGCGATTCTCGAACAACTGCTGACATGACATGTTCTTTTATTAACATTGGGGTAACATGTTTGTTTTAAAGTCTAATGCTTATAACTTCCCCCGTTAACTTGGTTAAATAACTTTACATTTTTAACACGTTTTACTCTCGCATCTTAATACAACCTTTAGCCCACTTTATTGTCATTAAAACTCACCTAACATGTCCTTAACATCCTTATAACATCATTACCTACCAATCCCCATCATCACATATGATTTCATAACCTTAAACCATGTTTTTGGTCCGACCGACCACCGTCCGACCCACAGCTGGGTCGGTCCATTACAGAACCCTTTTTACTTCCTTATAATCATGCCCGTCCGACCCACGTCCGACTCACTCGACTGGGTCGGACCATGTGCGAACATTTTCTTCCTTTGAAACTTGACCGACCGACCCATGTCCGACCCACCCTTTTGGGTCGGACCATCACCGAACACTTCCCTAACATCTAACAGAGGCTCGACCGACCCAAAACTGGGTCGGACCCCTGGGTCGGTCGCCTTCTATACTCACCCAAACTTTGCCAATCTTCACCAAACTTCTCCTAAGGCCTCTTAATGCTTTCTAACAACATTTGGTAACCTTATATCCACATACAACATCCAATGAAACTCATTTTCTAACTCCTTAAGCCTTTACTTATTTCCTTGTAAAATTTCCTTAACACTTTCAACATTTGTACTAGGTTCCTAAATGGTGTTTCTCACCTATTATAACTACTATCCCAAAACACTTTCTCCTCATCTTAACATCATCTCTTAAGCATCATTTTCTTACTAACTAAATCTCCTTTTTTACATCTTACCAAACATCACTTATTCCTTGAATATCAACATTACCTAAACCTTAAACAAACTCCTCCAAGACTTAAACACATCCACTAAACACACATTGAATTTCTAGAACTTCCAAGACAACACCTAAATCCTTGTATCACTCTAAATCACCTTAACACATGTTTTCTTCTCAAGTAAACATTTATTCACTTTTAACACTTCCTAGTTCACCAAGACCATTTAAAACACTTAGAACTTCTTACACATTTTCCCAAATTTGGCCATAGCTTCTCTTGTATATACTCACATCCAAACACTTAGGTTTTCACCCTAAGTCATTCATCAATACCTAAAATCCATCAAACACATTTTATACACAAACTTCACACCTTTTGCACTACATCACAATATAGTGCATAACTTAAATTGCTTGGCACTTAGGCCCTTAAATAGCATGGCTCTTAGGCCCTTAAATTGCATAAACCTTAAACACTGAATTTCCCACATAAATAATGCCTTTGACCTGCAAATACATACACCAAAACATATGTTCTTTTACTAGTCTCCTTGAGAGCATTTTACTAGCTCATTTGCCATTGGCTCCTTAGGTATTTTTATTAAGCAAGTCAAGCTCATTTTTCCTAAGGCATTTAAACTACATTGAGATAGCTTGTTTACCTCTTTTCCTCACAAATTTCTTTCTTGTTTCCTTGTAAAACCGGTAGGGCATTTGGTTCCTTGCCAACAACTAAACAATATACCAACATCGAAATGAGTATATAAGCTTTAAGCTTTATCTCATTGTAAACCCTAGTTACATATATTGTTTTAACACATCAAGGTAATTGTTTTACCTTTGAATGGAAAGAGAGCTTGAATGAGTATCAAGAGAGGACTCCTCCTTGCCCTTGGAAGATTCAAATGAAGCTAAAACAAGCAAGATAAATACACCATTGTGAGGTGAATTTTCGGACAACATGAAAACATGGAGGAAACATGGATTTTCTTTGAGTTTCCTTACCTTGAAGCAAAGGAGAACATGAATATGTGAAAAGGTGAGCTCAAGCTCCTCCCATGGTGGTTTCTCTTGGCACCGAAATGGAGGTTTTGAAGTTTTGAAGAGACAAGATTGTAGAGCTTGGCTTAACTAAGAGAATGGTGGTGTTTGTTTTTGATTTGGTTAAGTGAGCTAGGTTTTACATGTGGTCAAAGATGGACTTCCATGGTGGCATTGTATATTACCGAGAGAGAACAAGAAGAAGAGAGGAAGAAGAGAGTGGAGCCGTGTGAAATGGAGAAAGGAATGAGAGAAATGAGATAAGTTTGCTTTAAGAAGATATTTGTAACTTATAAAGCAAATAGTGCTTTACTTAAAGTTTTACTTTACTTATTTGATTTATTTTACAACTTGGTGACTCACTACTACAAAAACCGGCCACCATTTAGTACCTAGGGGCACTTTAGACTTTATTAGTCAATTGTCTCACTTATAACATTATATGTTACAAACTAGTTATAAAAATCACTATTCACCAAAAACAAGGCACATAGAAGTGAAATTTTTGATTTCCCATTGATATAGCCACCCAAATGTGATACTATATAGTACACATGTTAATTAAAGAGTAATGATGGACATTTAGCCATTCAAAACTCATTTACAAGACAATTTTTCAAAAACGTGCTTTAAGACTCCTTAAAGCACATTTTGCGTTTTAACTTGTTTTCAAGCTTGTTTTTCTTTGGTAATTGATTTAATATGTTCATTAACATATAATTAAGGCATAGGTATGACCACTAGGCCTTATACACATTTATCCCAAGCTTAGAGCACCTTTTAGCCCATATTGACCTTAAGGTATTTATTTGCTTTTTTTTTGGTTTCATTGTCTACCAAAGTTTCCTAAGGACTTAATTAGCCTTATAAAGTCATAATTAAACATTATCAAGTCTTGGTAGGCTCTTTGGGTCCTAACCAAGTTCACTCCAAGCTTAGAGCATGTTTTTGCTCAAACCGTGTCTTAGTGTTTTATTGTGTTTTACCATGGTTTAAATATTCCATTTATGTCTCTAAGGCACTTTTTAGCCTTTAAATACCATAGCTTAACATTTACACAACATACCAAGGTTTGGGGTATTTCAATTATTTGGTGTTTCCACACTAAATTCCTTATATTCTTTTCCTTTTGATTTACTTGAAAATCTAAAATGTATATATTTCATACACATGTATTATTTATGATACATATATATATAATTGTCTAAATGACATAACCACTTCATAGGTTCTCAAATTATTTTTACATGTCACGCATGGGCATATTTTTCCCATATCTTTTATTAATTATAAACTAACCCCAAATAATATTATTTCTTTTACAAGTAAATTACTTGTACTTGCATATCATATAGTTTTAATTTCATATATCCTTAAATCATAATTATCTTTTTTAAATTTCTTAAATATCTGTAACACCCCATCCAACAACAAACACATAACGACATTCTGCAGCGGAAAATATACTACTTCACATTACTTAACTTCTTGGTGTTACACGCCGTTAACCACCCACGTGGCTAACAAGGCTAATACATGTACATTGTACCGGTCTGATGGACTAAATTCCCGAGCGACTACACATTACTATCCCTTTCCATTAACGACAACAACAACATACACCTTTCAACTGTACCGAGTATTCACAACAAATGTCGATAACAATTTCGGTCTTACTACACCTACTGTATATATACAACATAAACGATTACCCATGTACAATTTCTACCCCGTCCTACTCTCGAACGGCCTCCAGCTCTCTGTACCTGAAATAGGAAAAGAAGAGAAATGGTGGCCCCCAAGGGGCTCAGCACCTTTGCTGGTATGGTAATCCCGCAGCCCACATGCTACCGGGCCACGCACAACTAATTGTCGTCTTAGCATGCGGTTGATTATATTTAAATCGTGCATGCAACTGTAAACACACAACACACAACATCTTGCCTCAATGGGCTCAATAAACTGACAATACATCCTTATTTGATAAGTCACTCATGGTATTCATTGTCTCTAGAGTGTTTCTCCTCTAATGGAGCTACTTCCTTAATAGACGACACATACCCTTAAATCGGGTTATCCTTAAACGCCTCTTGTCACAAACTAGGATTCATATCCATGATCCACATACTCCACATTTTACAACATATAACATGCATCCCATAACAACACATAACAACACTTTCACGTTTCAACGTGCACATAATAACATCGCAATAAAAATTGCATTACAACAACATCACATAATATAACGGGAATGGTTCTCTTAGGAACCGACCCAAACATTGTTAATACACTGGTGAGCCTAGAGAATGTTGCCAGTCTCATGATAAGCTCGTTACATAACTCATTACCGTCTCGTTAAATGAACGGATAACTTAACACAAGGTGTCTCGGATATAGTGATCCAAGCACACCGAACAAACATAACATAGTATGCCCCTGTGGCCCGACGTGAGTCAGTAATAGCCTTGGTTAAGCTAAAGGGAAGGTTGGGAACCAAATTGGAAAACAACCATAACATACAGAGAGGATCGAACCTGATATGACAACGACCCCCATACTCACACGCGTGGCCGGAACAGACCGGACTCCTCACTTCCCCCGTTAGCACTTGTCAGAAGTTCATCATTGAACTTAGTTAAACAATCACAACATTGGGTTAAGTCTTGTTAGACACACACAAGGGAAGGGAGAGTCATACATTCACACACAAACATCACACAACATCACATAACTAACTCACGCATAGCCGTGGTTAGAACGTTCCTTAGGTCGGAAACGTTATCACCGGATACCGTTCTCCTACGTTTACCTAATTGTGGTTAACTAGCCCTTCAAGCGCATTCGAGGTTACCGGTATCGGCACGTAAACATACAACAACAATAACGACTGTAAACTCGTTTCATGATTTATCTTATAACGTGGCAAACACACAGGGAAACACATTGGCATACAAGCCGGTGTAATCCGGTAGGACACATGTTGCAGAAAACCATACCTGTCACCGGAGTCCACTTTATCATGTCCACTTATGTTCCTCGAGCAATTCTCGAACAACTGACAACATTACATGTATTTTTATTAACATCGGGGTAACATGATTGTTTAAAGTCTAATGCTTATAACTTTCCCTGTTAACTTAGTTACATAACTTTACATTTTTAACTTGTTTTACTCTCACATTTTAATACAACTTTTCACCCACTTAATTGTCATTAAAACTCACCTAACATGTCCTTAACAACTTTATACATCTACTAATCAATCCCCATCATTACATATCATTTCATAACCTTAAAACCATGTTTTTGTCGACCGAACTTACCGACCGACCTTGCACAAGGTCGGTCCATTCCAGAACACTTTACGGTCAAAATTTCTACTCCGACCGACCTTGTAAGTTCGGTCGCATGTTCGGTCCATTCCTGAGAGTTTCTTCCCTTTGAAAATTCAAGCCCGACCGAACTTGCCAAGTCCGGTCCCATTTCGGTCGGTTCCAGAAACTTAATCCGTACACAAAATACAAGCCCGACCGACCTGCAAGTCCGGTCCCCAAGGTCGGTCCATTCCAGAAGCCAATTCTCGCAGGGTAAACAGGGCTCGACCGAACTTGCAAGTTCGGTCGCAAGTTCGGTCTGCCCCAGACCCTTGTTTTCCTTTTCTCATTCAACTCCAAACTTCACCCCATATATCCTAGTACACCCTAACCTCATTTGGGCACTTCAAACACACCTTTAGCCATGTACTAAACTCTCTAAATCACACAACCAAAACCATCTTATCAGTCACAAATTCCTTACAAAATTCTTAGCACTTGGAATGTTTCCTCCTTAAGATTTCTAAGTGGTATTTCACCCATAATGACCACTATACCAAGGTGTTTCCTCTACACCTTAACATCGTCTCTCAAACTTCTTTTCTTACTAACTAAATCTCCTTTTTCACATCTTACCTAAACATCACTTCTTCCTTGTATATCAACATTCCTAAACCTTAAACAAACTTCTCCAAGACTTAAATACATTCTCAGAAACACTCATTGAATTCCTAGAACTTCCAAGATAACACCTAAATCCTTGCATCACTCTAACTCACCTTAATACATGTTTTCTTCCCAAGTAAAACATTTGTTCACCTTTAACACTTCCTAGTTGACCAAAACTTACTTAAAACACTTAGAACTTCTTACACATTTTCCAAATTTGGCCATAGCTTCTCTTGTATATACTCACATCCAAACACTTAGGTTTTTACCTTATTTCATTCAAGAACACCCAAAATCCATTAAGAACACCATCACACACAAGACTTCACCAAATTTTACACTACATCACAATATAGTGCACAATTTAAATTGCTTGGCACTTAGGCCCTTAAATAACATGGCTCTTAGGCCCTTAAATTGCATAAATCTTAAACACTGAATTTCCCACATAAATAACGCCTTTGACCTGCAATTAAACCCAACAATACATATGCCCTTAATAAACTCCTTGAGAGCATTTCGCTAGGTCATTCACCTTTGGCTCCTTAGATCATTTTAACAAGCAATATAAGCTCACTTCTCCTAAGGCATTATACCACATTAGGTTAGTATATTTACCACTTTTCCACTCAAACTTCTTTCTTGTTTCCTTATAAAGCCGGTAAGGTATTTGATTCCTTGTCCACTACTAAACAATATACAAGCAATGAAATGAGTATGTAAGCTTCAAGCTTCATCTCATTGTAAACCCTAATTTTACATTGTTTCAAAAACATTAATGTAGTTGTTTTACCTTGATCTTTGAAGAGAGTTTGAATATATATGAAGAGAGGACTCCACCTAGTCCATGAAAGGTTGGAATGAAGCTAGAACAAAGTCACACAAAGAGCACATTAATGTGCATTTTCGGAAAGGCAAAAACATGGAGGGAATAGATTTTTCTTTGAGATTCCTTACCTAGAAGCAAAGGAGATCAATAATATGTGAAAAGGTGAGCTCAAGCTCCTTCAATGGTGGTGAATCTCCATGGCACCAAAATTGAGTTCTTGAAGATTTGAAAAGATAGAAGTGTAGAGCTTGGTCTAACTAAGACAATATGGTTCTTAGAATTTGATTTGGAGCATGGAGTTGGATTTGGCAAGGAAATGAAGATGGAGAAAAGAGGTTGCATAGCAAATCGTAAATGGATGAAAGGAGAAGATGAAGAAACCGTGGAATACAAGAGGGAAAGAGGAGAATGAAGATAAATTTGCTTTTGTTAAGATATTTATGTAAAAGCAAATAGTACTTTACTTTAAGCTTTAAATTACTTATTTGATTTCTTTTACAAGTTTGGGACTCAACACCTTGAAAAAACGGCCCCCATTTAGTTAGAAGGGGAACTTTAGTCTTTATTTGTCAATTTAATCAACTATGATGATAACATATGTTACAAACTAGCTTATAAAATCACTATTCACAAAACCAGGCACATAGAAGTGAAATTTGTGATTTCTCATTGACATAGACTTCCAAATGTGATACTATATTGTACACATGTTAATTAAAGAGTAATGATGGACATTTAGCCATTCAAAACTCATTTACAAGACAATTTTTCAAAAATGTGCTTTAAGACTCCTTAAGCACATTTTGTGTTTTAACTTGTTTTCAAGCTTGTTTCTTGGTAATTGATTTAATATGATCTAACATATTTATAAGGTATAGGTATGACCTTTAGGTCTTATACAAATTTATCCCAAGCCTAGAGCACATTTTGCTCTTATTGACTTTAAAGTATCTTCTTGTGTTTTGTTTGGTTTCATTGTCTACCAAGGTTTCCTAAGGACTTAATTAGCCTTATTAAATCATACTTGAATATTATTAAGTCTTGGTAGACCTTGGTCCTAACAAGTTCACTCATAGCTTAGAGCATGTTTTGCTCAAACTGTATCTTAGTGCTTTATTGCATTTACTAGGTTTTTAAAATTGTTCACTGATGTTTCTAAGGCACTTTTTAGCCTTTACTACCATAGTTTTAGTATTTAAACAACATCAAGGATTGGGTATTTCAATATCCATATAGAACCCTACAAATATTTTTAACCATAAATACATCATACTTTTCGGTTATTTTATTATAACTCTTTATTTCATAAACTTTACATTATACTCCAAAATACATTGTAATACATAGTTTATTTTCTTAATTAATTAATTCACTAAACCCCCTCTATAAATTGGTATTTATTATTTGAACACTATATCTTTAATATATCACCAATTAGCCACATTGAGTTGCGGCTATGCATAAATTTTCTTATATTATAATTTTACCTAAAAACATCTATGAGTTACATATTAATTTATAAACTATAGTTTTAATATTAATTTTCTAATACCAGTGGGCATTTATATTCCCACCAATTATGCTTCGCCCCATATAAGATCCGGTTATATAGTTAAACTCTAAATTACAAATTACCCAAAACTTTTAAGAAACCTAATTATTTCATGTCATAAATCATTTTAACCCAAAGTTTTCAATCAATTTGACCAAGGTCAAATTTTTACTCAATACATTAATTACCCATAAACTTATTATGAATCTCGGCTTTACACCTTTTTCCAAAAATACCAATTTAGCCCAAAACTTTATAATAGTTACTTAATAACTTATAAACTATAGTTTAAATATTTAATTCCTCTAATTTCGGAAGTGTATTTATAATTCTCTTAATTATGGATTCGCACATATTAAGCTCCAAGTTTTCAAATAACTTTTAAAATTAATACTAGCCCAAACTTAATAAATTGTTATTTTAACACTTGTATAAAATCATAAACTTAAGCCTAACCTTTATTTATATCATAATTACTCCAAATATACCCTTAACCTCGGCTTCATAATATATACACCAAACTTGTAAATTTACAATTTAGCCAATAACTTAATTAATTAGCCATTTAAGTACTAATAAAATATTTTTAACTCTCCAAACATTATAATATGAGTTTATATACATAAGTAGCTCATTAAAACCCATTCATCACCTAGAACATTCGGCCATAATTAATAGGTTACTATATAGTATATAAAAGTAGATTTATATGTCAAAATAATTATACATAAATTCATATGAGTTATATAACTCATGTAAAAATTATTGTAATGTCTTATATTGATTCCTAGCTCAAAATAGAGCATTTTTGCCCTTGACAATTCAGCTTGAATTTGTATTTAACATAGATAAATTTTGTGACACAAAAATGTGTCTTAGGGAAATAAACTTACCATGTATGTTATAAACTATGTTTTTGGCATATTGTACCATGTAGCTTCGGTTTTAGACACCTAAGAAGATGTACATAATTTTTGTATAATTTTTAGAAGCTTAACCAAACTTAAAACATAAAGATTGGCTTAGTAAACTTACTCTTAATAAAGGATGGTTAAGTGCTTGAACTCCTCTTGAATTCCCAAGATTTCTCCAAGGGAAAATAGGTGCTCCACTTCGGTTTCTATGCAAGAAGTGAAGGAGTTTAGGAGTTGGATCTTTAACAAAGATCTTAAGTAGATTTGAAAGTAGTTTTCCAAGGATTTACCTTAAGCTTTTCTCCTTAAGATTTCGGCTCAATCAAGGTGGATGAAGAACAAACTTTCCTTCATGAAAATGAAGAAGAAAAGAACCATAGAAGAAGTAGAATTTGGTTACACATAAAAATGTGCTTTAAGGATTTTCAAGCATGAAAAATACCTTAAGGTAACCTTGAGGTGCTCCTTGGATTAATGTTGATTTAGACAACCTCCTTGGAGTATATGTTGATGCCGAATTGCTATGGTTGTGCTAGGAAGAGTTTTACTTCAAGGCTTGACAAGAAATGCTAGGAAATTACCTTAAAGATGAAGATAGAAGTTAAATCTTTATTAATGGACTTAAGAGCTTCAAAGGAAGAAGATGAAAGGAGAAGAGAGAAGGCTTACCAACCGGTTGCAATGTGTGAAAGGAATGGTGATGCAACCGTAAGACTATGTTAGTTTTAGGAAGATTTCATTTGTTAATTAAAAACATAATGATGTGTCATGTTAGGTAAGGTCTTTGTTTATTGATTTCCCTTTGTTTTTTCAAGCTCAAAAGCTCCTTCAAACCTGGATGTTTTCGGCCATGTGAAGAGGCAAGACAACATGGAAGAAATTATGGGAACTAAATGACAAGGTAAGTTAGGTAAGGTTTTATTCTTTTGATGTTTCAATTGTTGAATGATGTCTTCTCCCTCCCATGTAGACCCACGAATTGGAGCAGTTTTTAGGCCTCTTCAATCGGCACTAACATGGCTTAGACAAGCATGGGGTGTCACTTGGATTTAACAAATCAAAAAGTAAGTCTAGATCTACTTTTTGCCTTAATAATTCTTGCTTTTGTCTAGCTAACATGGCCATGTTTTCTTGCAGGATTTCGACAGCATGGAGGTCAAATGAGACCTACATTCTTTTGCCATTAAGTATTATAGCACATGGGAAGGTGAGTCACCATGTTCTATGCCTTTTACAAGTTTTAAATGCAAATTTTATACTAGTTTTTGGGTAGAAAATTGGCCCCTATAGAGCTCCTTGTTTGACACTGCCTTTAATTTATTTAGTGGGTCAATACATCCCCATTTAAGATTCATAATTCGTGGCATGTCAAAAACTACCAGGTAATTGCGTAAAATGCGTTTTAGTGACACCCGAAGGCGCGTTTTTGTGCTCTAAGGATATTTTGGGAACTAAGTTGTCTTCATGAGTTCCAAGTGTTTATAAACATTTATTATAGTAAATAATGATATATTAAGGTGTTACATTGAGTTATATGGGGTTACATCAACTCATGACATAATTTCTGGGCTATCAGGACACTCCCGGGGCAAAAAGGAACGTTAAGGAAATTCCCCGAGGATTTTGTTGAATTTTGAGAACCTATCTCGTGGGTTCTATTTAGAATGATTATTTTTGATGTTAGGAACTCTAGGAATGAATTATATAGGAGTTTGTGCCGCCTCAGCACCTCTCCGGGCTTTTCGTGCTTTAAGGGGCGTGCGTGAGCACTCCCGAGCGTTTTGCATTTTTGACTGAATATAGCCTAGGGACTATGTTTGTATAGTCATATAATGAGGGTATGACCATTTGGTTTGAGTTTTAGAAGGTCATACACGGTCATGCTTAATCGTATGTTCCTAAGGCGTTTTACGAACGTTCTTCTTGTCAAGATGTTTAGTGCGCATCTTTGACCTTTGATGAGTTATTATATTTTCATATTACATACAATAGGTGTAAAATAAGTTGTTACATTTATCTAAATGTGTATTTCAATTTATTGTAGCATTTATAGATGCTTAGGCATTCGTAAAATATTTACGTTGCTCGTTTGTACACATGTTCGCATTAATCTTCCTTGTTGACGCTCTCTCTCTCTTTCGAGCTAGTTATGTAAGGAGTTTAATCCTTATTAATAATAATACATAAATGTTTGTACGAGTACGTGAATATGTTTAGTAAAATTACATTAGTTAGCGTTTATAGTAAAACGACTATTTTTACGTGACGTTTGCATGCGTGAGTTTGCATGTGCACGCGTAGTAATATTAATTTACGTAACGCTTGCATGTATAAATTAGCATGCTTAACTAAAATGATCTATTTGTATATCAATTCTTCATTATTTAATAGTTTTAAGGCATTAATTAGATTTGGGGTATTTCATTTAAGTTCTAGGCTTACCGGTTTCGCGCTGAGCGCTAGTTTCAGCGCCTGAAGTTCCCACTGTGTATAGGGTGTTTCTTCCTGGAACTATCTCCTTTCCCTTCTGACTCCTGGATGAGGATGGCTGTCCTGCCGGTCCTCTAGTATAGGTGTTGGTCTACGGCGCTTGACCTCCTCTGGGTTCGCCCGCTTCAATAACTGGTGTTCTCTGTGAACCTCTAGCTCCCTTGTATACTCGGCTCCCTGGATTGGAAAAGCATTCGTACTCCCTGTGACCTTCCTTCCTGCAATAGCGGCACTCCACCTTCCTTTCTGAGCAATCTACGCCTGGGTGATCATTCCCACAACGTTTATAGTAATAGTGGCGTCGGGTTGGCTTATTGCCTCTAGGTGGTGCTGATCTTAGTGGCTGAGCATCAATAGCTGGGCCTGTCAGACGAGGGACCTCCTCCTTCGTCTTCTGACCATGGAAATCCTTCCGCCCCTTCTTCCTTTTAAAGAATCTCTTCCCCTTCTTTTAGTAACTGCCAGAGGTTGCTCCACCATCATCTCCTTTAGTACTCTTTCTCTTCTTTCTTCCTGCGCCTCTTCCGCTAAACTTTTGAGTCTTCATAGTGTCGGAGCAGTCGACTCCTGGTATGCAGTCCAACAAACTGGTGAACCGTGTGTAGTTCTAGTCAACTGTTTGACTCCCTTGGATTAAGGTCTTGATCTCCTGCCTTTTTCTCTACTTTAGGTGTTCGGGGTAGTACATCTCCCGTAACACTTCTACAAACGCTGTCCATCCAAAGTCCGGTGTAGCTCTACGGTGGCCCTCCACAGACCGCCACCAAATGTCAGCTGCGTCCTTTAGGTTGTACACGGTGATGTCGACTTTCTGGTCTTCTGGAACTCTGACAGCCTTGAACGCATTCTGGTGCTCCACTATGAACTTCTCCAGTGCGACGGGGTCCGGTTCCCCTAAATAAGTCGTTACTTTCGTGTCTGCAACGCTCTTCAACCAATTGGTTTCCCTGGGCTGCGGCGGGTGGGGTATGGCTCCCGTAAGTTGAGCTCCTAGTTGCTGCGCGAAGACTGCCATAGCTGCCGCTAGATCTGGTACTGCCGGAACATCTGCCGGTGTCTCGCCACTGCGTCCACTGCTGCCTCCACGTGGTCTTTCTCTTGTCGACATCTATAGTATATTATTATTACTACTCGGTTGCTACACCATTTACATACACAATCACAAACATATAAGAGACTAAATCAACAGCAATAAGGTATTCCTAGATTTTTCTAGGTCACGAATCCTCACAGACGTTTCCCCGTATTCCCAAATATCCTATGCTCATATTCTTAACTCGGTATCTTTCATCAGAGCGGTACTCCGCTCTGATACCACTTTTTGTAACACCCCTAATCCTAAACCTGTAATAACGTCGCAAGTCGTAGCATAATAATAACAATTCGCAGCGGAAAATAAAACTATCTACTTTGGTGTTACACACCATTACTCACCCTTGTGAGTAACAAGGCATCCTCACTATTTACAACAATACAACTCCCCACGCTGTGATGAATAGATACTGAGCACTCTAGTTATTACAAACCAAAATCCAACTAAATGAGCAACTAACTGAATACATCAACCTCTTTAATACAATACAGAATAAAACCTGAAATACCCCTAACCTTTAAAACTTAGTTAAATGATCTATTAATGATCTAAGATGGTTAATAAACATCTAAATATTATTGGGGAACAATCTAAAAGATCTCAACAAGGCAAAACACGCCTTAAGATCGGTAAAGCCAAAAATGTGCTTTAAAGCACCATAAAGATTGTATGACCTCAAATAGGATCCAAAGTGGATTCCTAAGTACTATAATGAAGTAAGGAACACAAAAAAACCGTTCTCAAAGAAAACAAAGCTCAGAAACAACCGGTGACACAAAAATGTGCACTAAAACACCTTAAAGCACGTTTTTGTGTATGAGCTCAAAGATAATGACTTTTTGTCATTTACAGACTGGAATATATTATTTAAATCATTAATTTGATATAATAGACTATTTTATAAAGTCTAAATCAAAGTTTGAAAATAAAAATCAAAATATGCCAAGTATGAATAGTAACCCAAATAGTGCATTTTTGGACAAATTGACCAAGTTTGGTCATTGGTAAAATAATTGACCCATTTGACACCATGGAAGTTGGCAGGCAAGGAGGGGGGAGACAGCACACACATCATTATTTGACAATTAGCTACCTAATACCAATTTGCAATAGTAAACTTGCTTTTTCAATCATTTTAGCCCATTCCAATCATTTCCCTTGCTCTTGCCCCATTCCAGCCAATGCAGCAGCCTTCCCAGAACCTCTCAAGCCTTGTTCTTGTGTTAGGAAGACAATTCAAACTCTTAAGCTCTTAAGGTAAGGTTTTAAGGCCATTTTTAGCTCTTTTTCTTCATCTCTTCACTACCTACACTTAGATCTCGTGGCTCATCAATTCTTATGGCTCATTCTCAGTGTTATAAGGTTATAACATGCACCAAACTTGGCTGAAGCAAGTCTAGGGGCCAAGGTTGCTCAAATTTGCATTTTAAGGTAAAAACATACCATAAGCCTCTCTACTCTCCATCCGATTTTCTTCCTTTGATTTTTATGAGTTTATACACTCATAATCTTCATATTTACATGTTAAATCAGTTGGTTAGCCATTTGGAGCAAGGGTGGCCGAGATCCAAAGGAAATACCCTTCTTTAAGGCATTTTTCCAAGGTAAAACCTATTACCACAGCAGTTTGTTGTTGTCCAGCTATTTCCTATGTCTATATGGTGAATTTAACACCTTGTGGTGTGTTTAAATCAGGCCGAATTCCACTTGAAGTTCCCTTGCATTTTTAAGGTGATTTTTGCCTTAAATCTTACATTAATTGTTCCTTATGGTTAAGCTCAGGCTTGGAGTATAACCATATCTTATTTTGGTTTATTAAATATGTCTAAATGATGTGGTGAATTTTTCTTCAAGTGGCCGAGTTCATACAAGGAGAAATCAAGGTATAAACACCTTAAAACTTATGATTTTATGATTTCTTTACATATATTTAAATTATGCTGAGAGTGGAGTAATTAATATGGGTTATATTGACCTAAAAATGGAAAAAATGACTAAGATAAATTAAGCTAGTCATTTAGGGATTTAATTAACATAATGGTCAAATTATGACATTATGTGGAAAAATAAATAAACTATGGTGAGGCCGTGAGTTTATACTATATTTTGAGACATTTAAAGTGTAATTTATTTTGCAAGTTCAAGGTTGTAATAAGGCCATGTCATTAGGCCATTTTAATTTAAGTTTATAAGCTTATTTAGTTAGATTTATGCTTATATAATTAAGTTTGGGGCCAAATCATAATTACTGGAAAATATAAAGCCGTGGGCTTAATTTAGAGGAGTTTAGGTTTTTTTAAAATGAATTTAATAAAAATTATAACATTTTATAAAGTTTTGTGTCAAAACTGTAAAAATAGAAAAGTATGGGGTAAGATTGGTAATTACTGGAAATTTGGGTCCCATTTGGTATTAGAAGTCAAAGTTGACTATATAGGAGACTTTGACCAAGTTTGGAAAATTTAAGAAATTAAAATACTACCTTATATTAAGATAGTTATTAAATTGTAAAAGATTTTTAAGAGACGGGGTTATATTGTGATTTCTGAAAACTTAGGGTACTAAATGGATTTAGAACAGTCCTTAAGTTGTTAGGAATTTTTAGAAGTTTATTTGGTTAGATTTGGAGTTTATATGAATTATATAAGTATAATATATGATATTTTATATCATTGTTACAAATGGGTAACATATGGGTAAAAACTGAGATTTATAGAAAGTATAAGGTTAGGAATAATATTTATAACCTTTTGGTATAGTTTGGTAATTTTTGGAGTTATATATAAGGTTTTATAAAGATATATGTATAATATATAGTTTTAATGGAAATAGAAAACTATGTATTATAAATTGGGAAGATTTGGAATATATACAAAGTTTGGTGGTATGAATTTAATTGAAACAGATATAGGGTCTGTTTGAAAATTATAGCCTTTAAAAAATTATAGGTTATAATTATATTAAGGTTTAAGGATTATAATATAAGGTATATGTTATAAGTGTAGCAATGAAATATAATTTGGGATTGATTTGTGATTTATAGAAGTTTATTGGTTTATAGTGAAAGCCGAAAATATAAGGGGCTGTTTGGTATTTTATAACAAAATATAACTATAGGTTATAATTGTTTTAATGACTTAAATGTCATAATATATGTTATATAGTTATAATATAACATTATATTAATTATGTGGTGGATTTTGTAAATATTTAAGAACATAGGTGCTGTTCGGAAATATTAACATTTTTAAATGAAATTCATAATATTGTTTTTAATGTTATAAGAGTCATAACATTTATAATATAAGAGGTATTCATTAAAAAGGATGAATATATATTATAAGACTTACCATATAATAAATAGTCCCATAATACTTGTATATAAATAAATATATGTTATGGTGTAGAAAATGTAATGTGGTTCAATAACTATAAATTATCATAATTAAAATGATAATAGATTAAGAGAAAAGAATTATAAACATTAGATATGGAAATTCGAATGTTAAGAGTATACATGGGATAATAAGAATTTAAATAATTCAAAGTACTTTTACATATGAGTTATACTCCATTAAATTTGGAAAAACAAACCTTAGGAAAATAAATACTAAGGTAAAGTGTATAATACATGATAAAGAATTATACATGCAAGGAAGAAACAAACTATATGATATACAAGGGTATATTAAGTTACATACGATAACAAAGTTCAACAAAAAGTATATTAATATACGAGACAAGACTACGCATGAAATATAACATTTTTCCAATCTCGAGTTAAGCCAAAAACCCGACAAACGTTGACAGTTAACAACGGGGGATTAACCGGGAGGTATTAGTGACGGTACGGGGTACCATAGAGTTGTATTATTATACGGGATGCTAATCAGTAGCATTATGTATTGTTTAGACTGTTAGAGACGACACACGGAGCATAGGACTTTGTTGATTCATACTCCACCGTAATATAATCAGGGTGAAAGGTATGTTGTTATGTGTCTCTGATTGTCTCTGAGGACTTCCTCAGTTCAGACTTCTGTGTGATCTGTGATAAGATTGTTTGTCTGAATGTGTTAATTAATATGCATGAATTGTATATTTATAGCTGCTTATTATTTCCTGTTGTTGAGTTAACAGTATTGGTTCGTATATATGAACCTATATATATAAAACGAACTAGCGGCTATGGTGCTATCTTATATGAAATATTAGGATCGTCAGAAAAACGTTGTAGCACTAGGATAATAAGATATACATATTATCTGAGACTATTATACGGAGCATTGGCCTTTCTAAACGCCGCTCTCGTATCTAACACTGGATCCCGAGTTTACAGACTCCGGATTGGACTAATGACCTTAGTCTGCTATGTTAGAAAATTTGGTAATGCGATGCGATGGTATAATTAATTAATTGAAATACCCCAAACCTTAATGTGTTAATTAATTATGTAATTATAATTTTCTAAGGCTAAATAAGTCCTTAAGATCATTGGTGAAGAAATGAAAACCAAAAAGAAAAAGAAAATGCGTAAAAGTCACAAAACGTGAAAGTACGTATTTAATTATTTTAGGAGGTACATAACCTTCGTAAGGGTTATAAATATATTTCTATACCTTAATTACACATTAAGAACATGTGGGAAAAAATTCCGGAAGGAAACGGATCCAAACAATGCGTTAAAACGCTAATGGAGTCTTAAAACGCGTTTTTCGAGAAAACCCGAAAACGCGACTTAAACAGTTAAATGGCCCCGTATAAATCATAGTCGATTTTGTAACTATAATTAAACATTAATGGGGTTTAATAGCCCTTTAAATTTAAGGAATGAGAAAATTCTGGAAAACGGTCCCGGTTAGTGAATAGTGCTAAACCGGGTAAATAAACTAGCGTTTTCTGTTAAAAAACGAAAAACGCTCCAGCATGTATACGTTAGTGGGCCGGCTTTAATTATGTAAACAGCTCACTCACACATGACTAGTTAACTAGTTAATTAAGTCAAGAGAGAGCCAAAATAACAAAGGGCACAAATACCCCTCACCCATCTCTCTCCTCCTTTATTTTCTTTTTTCTCTCTCTTCCTCTCTTTCCTCTCTTTCTTCCCAGCCGGCTCCCTCTTCCTCTCCAAGCCACCGATTTTTCTCCCCTTTCTCCCATGGCTTCTTCAACTTCAATGCCATGCCCAAGCTCCATTTGAGCTCCAAATCAAAAACAAATCACATATTCTTCTTCCTCTCATCTTCCTCTATCATCCTCTCTTTTCGAAATTTCAAAAGGATGAAGTTGACCTCCATGGGTTTTCCCCATTTGAAGAGAAAATGGCACCAATGAGAAGCTTGTAGTCTCCTCTTCCTTCTAAGGTAAAGATTCCCAAGAAAAACGCATTTTTCCTTCATCTCTTGGTGTAATCGATTTTTCTCCATTGTTGATACCTTGCTTTTCTCCTTGTTCTTGAGCTCCAAATTAATCCTTCAATGGTGGAGTAATCCCCTTCTTGATTCGAGGGAGAAGGTCCCTCTTAAAAGCTTCTAAAAGGTAAACCCTAATTCTAGCCCTTTGATTAAATTGAGTTTCTAAGGGTTTAGATAATTAATGGAGTGCGTTTTGTGTTCTTGGATGTTGGGATGGAGTTTGGAAACTCCATACCCTCTTAACCGATTTTGGAGAAGATATGGAACAAGAGGTGAATTAAGGAAGCTTGTGAAATTAAGGTAAGAAAAACTACCTTAAACCTTGTTGTAATTGTTTAAGTTGTTTGGGATGGGTAAACAAATTAATGAACCCAAATGTATGGAGTGAAAACTATGTTGTAATATATTTAGTTGATGTTAGAAGAGGTTGTGAATTAATGTTGAGTTGAGGGCCTTAAGAGCCAAATGTTTTGAGGTTGTGTTTATATTGTGTTTGTGGAGATTATGGTTATTAAGTTGTTGTTGATGAACTTGAGGATTGGTTATGTGCTGCTAGGACCCTTGTAAGGGTGTGGCTAGATTAGGAATGAGAAGGATGAAAATTGATGTTTTGGATGTATAAGTATTATGGGGAGGTTATGGCAAAATTTTGATGGGAAATGAGTGTTTGATGATGGTTGATGGTTGAGAGAATTTAGGTGTTGATTTGGGATGTTTAATGTGGAAAGGAATGGTTGTTTATGACTTGTGAAACATGGAGTAAGTGTAGGTTTATTAGAATTGCAATTCTGGGTGGAAATCCCCTCTGTTAGCTGAATTTTTAGGAATGTCCGAACTTCCGTCCGGACATGGAAGTTCGGACATGCCCCGTCGTTTTGTAAATTTTCCGAGTTTTAAGTTGTGTTCGAACTTCCGTCCGAACTTGGAAGTTCGGACACTCGAAAAATTTTTCCAGGCCATTTAGCTTCGACTTGTGTCCGACCTTCGATGTCCGGACACAAGTTCGGACGCCTGTAAATTTTCTTCAGATTCAGCCTCGACTTGTGTCCGAACTTGGAAGCTCGGACACAAGTTCAGACAGGTGGAAAAATTTCTTTGGTCTTAGCTTCGACTTGGGTCCGAACTTCAAAGCTCGGACACAAGTTCGGACATTCGACAGTTTTCACCCAATTGAGTCTCGACTTGCATCCGAACTTCAAAGCCCGGACACAAGTTCGGACATAAGGTAATTTTGAGCAAAAAACTTTGTTTAAGGGTAGGAAATGATATCCAATGATGGGGATTAATATGTGATGATGTTACAAGGTTGTTAATGATAAATAAAGTGAGTTAAAATGGTAATTAAGTGGTGAAAAGTTGTAATAAAAATGTAAAGTTATAAAACTACCGAACGGGGTTAATCAAGGGCGCATTAGTCGTTAAATAATTATGTTACCCCGATGTTAATTAAAGATAGTTATAATGTTACCAGTTGTTCAAAGATCTGCAAGGAACATGTGTCGGCACGTTAGAGTGCACCTTCAGTGACAGGTATGGTTTTCTTGCAACCTGTGTCCTACCGGATTACACCGGCTTGTATGCCAACGTGTTTTTCTGTGTGTTTGCCACCTTGCAAGATAAAGCATGAAATGAGTTTATAGTAATTCATTATTGTGGCGTAATCAATTCCGATACCGCTTAACCTTAATTATGTGTTAAATAATAGTTAACCGACCTTAGGTTCACATAAGAGATCGGTATTCGGAATAAACGTCCCAACCCACGGGAACGTTCTAACTACGGCTATCCGTGTGTTAGTGTATGTTGTGGTTAAAGTGTGATGTTTGTGACTTGTTTAATATGTTGTTGTTGTTGAATACTGTTATCCGTGTTGTTGAAATGGGATATGATTTCCCTTGTGTGTCTAACCGAGTTAGTAACACTATGTGAGGTATGTATGTGATAAGTTCCATAAGGGAACCCTTAACTAATAAGTATATGTATGTATGGAGAGGAATCCGGTTGTCCCGGTCGCGCGTATTGTTTGGGAGTTAATATATATATATATATATATATATATATATATATATATATATGTGAATTAACTCCCATCCTGTTATGTTAGGGTTGTTTTCCTTCATTGGATTTCGACCTCCCACTAGCTTAGCCAAAGCTTACCTACCCGACCTCCACATCGGGCTAGGAGCGAAATTATGTACAATGTTGGTAGGGTGTTGAAGCCTAAGTTCACTTCGACTCCCTCTTTGTTATGTTACGGTTGTTCTTCCTCCTTGAATTACAACCACCCACAAGCTTAACCAAGGCTTACCTACCTCATCACTATTGGAGCTAGGGGGAAATTGTGTATGTTGTGTACGGTCCTATATGAGGCCGCCACTCCAGTAAAGAAAATGTATGTATGTTGTGCTCGGGCTTATATCACCCCGGCACTCCCTAATGAAGTTCATGTACTCTAAGAAGAGTGAGATTAAGTCATGTATGTTATAAAGTGAAGTGTGTTGTTATGTTGAGTGTGCTAACCTTGTGTCTGTATTCTATTAATGGATGTTTGCTTATAAGCATGATGTGTGTGTGAGTTTGTGCATGTGTGAAACAAATCAACCGCATGCTAAGACGACAAATAGTTGTGCGTGGCCCGGTAGCATACGGGCTGTAGGATTACCATACCAGCAAAGGTGCTGACCCCCTTTGGGGGCTCCCATACTTTTCAGGTACAAGGAACTGGAAGCCGTTCGAGAGTAGGACGGGGTAGTGTTTGTATGTGGTAGTCATGAGAACTGTGGATGTATTATAGGTGTAGTAAGACCGAAAATGTATCGGCGTTAGTTGGTAATTACTCGGTACGGCTGTAATGTAAGTGTATAATGATTGTTGGACATGGAACGGGACTTATGTGTAGTTGCTCGGGAGTTTAGTCCATCAGACCGGTACAATGTATGTATGTTAGCCTTGTTAGCCACGTGGGTGGCTAACGGCGTGTAACACCAAGGAGTTAAGTTATGTCTTGAGTTGTGATTTCCGCTGCAAGGTGTTGTTAAGTGTGTTGTTAGTAGTTGGGGTGTTACATTAATGGAAGATAGTAAAGCCAAGAGGATGTGGCTCTTGGTGCGCCCTGTGATCACAAAAACGATACCAGGATGTCCGCGTATAGGTCCATAAGTATCAAGAAAATTTCCCGTGAGCTAGAATGTCTCGTTGGTCGGAGACTCTACCGCTGGAGTGGCTACTGCCGTGGGTGACCCGCCATAATATATGGGTAATTAGAGACATGTCATTTTTAACGAGACATTGTCACTAGGTATAACTGAACAAATAATACAGCTGAGATTTGTACAGTGGCGAACGATATTGGTTTCTACACCATGGACGAGAATTAATACTTGTTTATTATACTCGTTGTTTCGCTTTGTTGTTCATTGGTTATACTTGTAGTATATTACGTGTGTTGATGGTTGTGTTATTGTATGGATATTACTGTAAATTGTTTTACAGTTTAAATATTAAAATGGTATTGCATGTAACGAATCTCATGCTCTCGACCAATTAATTGAGGGGTTTGAGGAGGCATGACGGGGCATGTAATAACATACTCAGCAGGGGCTGATTCCATACCACAAACCATTTTTATTGTAGGAGACTTGCTGGTGGGTCGACGCGGGGCACGACTATTGTATTACTGTTGGTTAGACTTGGTACGGTGTGATACTAAAGTTGTTTTGGACTCGGGTTGTGTAACCGAGGTGTATTTTTTTTAGATGCTCACGGTTTGTAATAATCGGTTGTTGTTAGATTTGTTTAAGCTGTTTAAGTACTACTATCTATCTCTTGTGGTCACTGCGGGAATACGTTTCGCAAGTTGACTATCAGGTAACTCGTTATCACCCGTATGGGCGAGTGATAACAGTGACACCATTAGAGCGACAGTCTGTTATTTACCGCTGTAATTTATTTATTATGTGCGCATTTATAGGATTATTAGGAACCGAATTAGTAGGGGTGTTACAAAAGTGGTATCAGAGCGGAGTACCGCTCTGATTACAAGAGATAGTAGTTTAAGTACCGTGAGCTTAGGTTATTCACACACCAGTACCAAGGAGATAGTTGTAAATGAATTGAGTTAGGAGATTGTCGGGGACAATGTGTTTTATGCCTTGTATGACTATGTGAACTTATGGTTGGGAAAAGTACAGTATTTATACGAAGAGCTGACTTTGATTCTAAATTCTTCAGATGTCTTCTGGAAGGCGTTCGACTGGCAGAGGCAGAGGAGGTGGTGGACGAGGCGGCGGGCCTGGAGGAGGCCCTCCTGAGGCAACAACCGTCGGCATTGCTGAGACAGTAGCTGCCGTCTTTGCTCAGCTAGCCCTGATGGGAGGCATCCAGATAGGAGCACCACCAGTAGTCCCACCCGTACCCGCACCTAGAGAGCCGAATTGGCTAAAGAGCGTTACTGACACGCGAGTACCTAGCTATGACGGAGTTGCTGACCCCACCGTCCTGGAGAGATACATTGTTGAGCACGAGAAGGCCTTTGATGCCATTCATGTGCCTGCTGAGCACCGGGTCGGTATAGCAGCCTTTCATCTGAAGGACGCTGCCAGTACATGGTGGAGGTCTGTGAAGGCACATTATCTTGCTATAGAGGGTTTTGGTTGGACAGGTTTCGTGGAATTGCTGAGAGAGAAGTACTATCCTGCTCATTTGAAGCAGAGGAAGAGGGAAGAGTTTGAGGCCCTGAGGCAGGGTAGTATGAGAGTAGATCAGTACTACTCCTTGTTTATTGGGCTCTTGGACTTCGTCCCAGGAGTTGTTTATTCTGATACTGTGAAAGTGGAGAAATTTAGAGGCGGGCTGCGATATGGTATCAAGGCCGCCATGGGTGCAGCACTATACCCTACGGTCCAGGTAAAATTAGCTGACAGATTATATCTTTTCACTCAGTTTGAATTATCACAAATTTAGGGAACTCATTGATGTATTGTAGGAGTGCTACGACGCTGCTTCTCGGACCGAGCTGTTGGTGAACAACCGGGAGGACAACCAGGGGAAGAAGCGTAAGGCCCCCGAGAAGGCGGCAGAGGTTGAGGCTGAGAGCGGAGGCAGTAAGGGCTGGAAGTAAGAACCACCTTAAGTTATTTAATCCATTTAAATTACTTACTTGCTACCTGCTTTTATACCTGCTATTCCTAACACTTTGACGATCACAGGAAGAAAAAGTTCTCCTGGAGGGAGAAGAAGAAGGAGCAGGCTAGCCAGAAGGGCAAGGAGAAGGTCCTGATGCTGACCGGGCCTACCTACGATGTCCAGCCTCTTAGATCTGCACCCCCTAAGGGTAAGCGATCTAACCTCGTGAATGAGTTGTGTATTATACTATCCATTACCATCCTTGTATTAATCTAAGTGTGATATGATAATAGGTTCTGCACCCCAGCGCCACTTTCACTGCAAGCGTTGTGGTAAAGACCACCCGGGTGTCGACTGCACCGGGCAAGCGGTGGACTGCCACCATTATGGGAAGAAAGGCCACAGGTCGTTCGAGTGCTTTGCTAATCCAAAGAGCCGAGCATACCGCCCGCCGAAGGGGACTCAGAGCGCACCTACTGGAGGAGGTGGAGCTCGAGGTGGCCAGAGGGGGCCGGCGCCCCAAGCCCAGAGGGGGTAGCAGCGTCAGCAGCCGCAACAGCAGAACCAGAACCAGAGGAACCCGCCGGGCAACCGTGTGCTGAATGCAGCGGGAGCTTCAGGCGCTGGCACTAGCACCCAACGCGGTGAAGGTTAGCACTTGAAACCTTAACCATTGTATGTGAGAGCATGACTAAGTGTTAAACGCTTTACCTTAGCACGAATGTGTGTTTTAATTACCGCTTTAGATAAACAACTTATCTAGGAAACCTGTTACCTCTTAGGAGACTTCGACATCTGCTATCCCACACTTACAAGACAGAGATCACCTAGACCCGTGGAAGAAAGACGGGAGTATCCTAGGGAGTTGTGTCATGTGGTCAGACCAGGCATGATACTTCTCAGAGAGTTCCTAACCCTAGATGAGCAAATCGCCATAGTGAATGAGTGTAGAGCTTTGGGTAAGGGCATAGGAGGATTTTATACCCCTGTATTTAATAGTGGTTCTAAAATGAAACTGCACATGATGTGCTTAGGGAAAGATTGGGATCCACAAGCTAGGGTTTATCGAGAGGAGAGGATGGTAGGTGGCGTATCAATACCTAGGATACCTGAGAGTTTCCTAACCTTGGTGAGAAACACAGTGGATATTGCTCAAGACTGTGAGACTGATTCATTACCCGACATGACACCTGACGTTTGCATTATCAACTACTATGAGCAGGGAGGAAAGCTTGGGATGCACCAAGACTGTGATGAGACGACTGAGTCCATCACCAGAGGAGTACCGGTTGTGTCATTCTCCATCGGTGATGATGCTGAGTTCATCTATGGAGACTAGAAGAGGATGGATCTAGCAAGTGAGATCATCCTCAAGTCTGGGGATGTGTTGGTATTTGGTGGAGAGGCTAGACTTGTATATCATGGTATTAAGAGCATTAAGCTCAATACCGCCCCACCAGCTTTAGTGAATGATACCCACATCCGACCTGGCCGTTTAAATTTGACTTTCAGACAGTACTGATGTAATAGTAGTAGCTAAGTGTGTAACCTTCTATAATACAGTTGGATGAATAAAATAAGAGTTTTGTATCTTCAAGTATATGTGTTCAATTTGTTGACACCGTTAAATCATAACTTCAGGCTACGAAAATGGAAAGGAGGGTACCAACTGCATCTTAGATATGGCGTAAGCCAAGGAGTCCGGTAATGTCATCACAGGTATGACAATTACAACCGACAGTAAATTAGTGATATATTGGGACTCAATGCTAATACGAGAGGTGATCTCAGGTACCTTTCCTGTTGATGGTGTTAGTGCTTCCGTATTGTTCGACTCAGGGGCTTCGCATTCTTTTATTTCCTCGGCATTTGCTAAGAAGCTGGGGGCCACCCCCGAACAGCTTTCAAACTTTTCAGTCACCCTTCCTTCGAAGGAGAAAGTAGGTTGCACCAGACAGTATACGGGGTTAGAGATCAGCATTATGACTGAGACCTTTCCCATCGATCTGATTGAGTTCAAGAACATGGGTTTTGACATTATAGTGGGCATGGATTGGCTACAGAAGCATAGGGGCCGCCTTCATTGTGCAGAGCATCGACAACTACTGAAGGGGCCGAGCGGCAGGACAATGTCATACCACAGTGTGAGGAGAGAGCTGACTGTCAAGATCGTGTCAGCATTATCCCTGATGAAGGATGTTAGGAAGGGCCGACAAGCCTTCCTCTGTTATGTACAGGACACGAGACAGATCGACGAGATGGATGTAGACATCCCAGTTGTGGTAGATTTTCCTGACTTATTTCCTGATGAGCTGCCAGGCATGCCGCCTGTGCGCGAGGTTGAGTTCGTCGTCGACTTATTACCAGGTACGGGCCCTATTGCTAAGGCACCCTACCGTATGGCACTGGCTGAGATGAGAGAACTGAAGCTACAGCTTGAGGACCTCCTCGACAAGGGATTCATTCGACCTAGTGTTTCTCCTTGGGGTGCTCCAGTATTGTTCGTCCAGAAAAAGGACTGCAATATGCGACTCTGCATCGACTACCGCGAGCTTAATGCGGTTACAGTAAAAAACAAGTACCCATTACCACGAATAGATGATTTATTTGACCAGTTGAGAGGGGCCAGCGTGTTCTCCAAGATAGATCTCAGATCTGGCTACCATCAGATTAGGATTGCAGAGGGTGACATTGAGAATACAACTTTCAGGACACGGTATGGACACTACGAGTTTACCGTTATGCCATTCAGATTGACGAATGCGCCAGCCATATTCATGGATTTGATGAACCGTCTCTTTAGAGAGCATCTTGATAGTTCAGTTGTAGTCTTCATCGACGATATTCTGATCTATTCAAAGTCCAGGGAAGATCATGAGTTACATTTGAGACAGGTGTTGAATATTATGAGAGAGAACCAGCTGTATGCCAAGCTCTCTAAGTGTGAGTTCTGGTTAGACAGCGTGTCATTTCTAGGACACATTATATCAGCTAACGGCATATCTGTAGATCCTGCTAAGATTGAGGCAGTGAAGAGTTGGCCGAGGCCGAAGACAGTCACAGACGTCCGTAGCTTTCTGGGTTTGGCCGGTTATTATCGAAGGTTCGTGAAGGACTTCTCCAAGGTGGCCAAACCAATGACGAAACTAATGAAGAAGGAGTCCCAGTTCTTATGGTCTATAGAGTGTGAGCAGTCCTTTCAGACGCTGAAGGATCTTCTGACATCGGCACCCATTCTTACTATCCCTGAGGGCACCGATGGGTTCGAGGTATATTGTGATGCCTCTGGAACCGGTCTAGGCTGTGTGCTTATGCAGCACGGGAAGGTAGTTGCCTACGCATCCCGACAGCTGAAGAAGCATGAGGTGAATTACCCCACACACGACCTTGAGTTAGGTGCAGTAGTCTTCGCTTTGATGATCTGGCGACATTATCTTTACGGTGTGACAGTCACTATCTACTCTGATCATAAGAGTCTACAGCATCTCTTCTCTCAGAAGGAGCTGAACATGCGACAGAGAAGGTGGGTCGAGTTCTTGAAGGACTACGACATAGACCTGAGGTATAAGGAGGGTAAGGCGAATGTAGTAGCCGACGCCCTGAGCCGCAGAGCTCATTCATTGTTTACACTATTAGCGGGCAGCAGTATGATAGATGAGATACGAGCTGCACAGGAGAGTGATCAGTATATGCAGAGTATCAGGCACAAGATGTCAGAGGGTTGTTTTGAGAGACAGAAGTATGACTTCAAACTGTGTGATGATGGCATGATTCAACTGAATGGCCGTTTGTGTATTCCGGAGTCTTCTCCTGACCTGAAGGAGACGATACTCCAGGAGGCTCATTGCTCGTCCTTATCCGTCCACCCTGGTTCTTCGAAGATGTATAAGGATTTGAAGGTTCATTTCTGGTGGAGCGGGATGAAGAAGGATGTAGTTGAGTACGTGGCTAGATGCTTGACCTGTCAGAAGGTTAAGTTTGAGCATAGGAGACCCAGAGGCTTAGTGCAGTCTATGCCTATTCCTTGCTGGAAGTTCGAGGACATCTCGATGGATTTCATTGTCGATCTCCCACCGACTAAGGGAGGACTGAACACGATTTGGGTCATTGTGGACCGTCTGACGAAGGTGGCAAAGTTTGTTGCTATGAAGGATACCTGGAAGGTCCCGAAGTTAGCGGACTTGTTCCAGACAGAGGTGATCCGGCACCATGGCGTGCCAAAGACTATTGTTTCTGATTGGGACCCTCGATTTTTGTCCAGATTCTGGGGACAGGTTCAGGAAGCCTTGGGTACAAAGTTGAAGCTTAGTACGGTGTTCCAACCACAGACCGACGGTCAGAGTGAGAGGGCCATCTAGACACTGGAGGACATGCTGAGAGCATGTGCCTTGGATTTTCAAGGGAGCTGGTTAGAGCGTCTACATTAGATAGAGTTTGCCTACAACAACAGCTACCACTCCTCGATACAGATGCCACCGTTTCAGGCACTTTATGGTAGACCGTGTAGGACTCCTTTATGCTGGGATGAGGCCAGCGAGACTAGGCTTCTAGGACCAGAGTACCTAGAGCAGATTAAGGAGGATGTCCTACAGATTCGTAAGAACATGAGGGCAGCTCAGGACCGGCAGAAATCATATGCGGACACCAGGAGGAGGGACAATGAGTTCACTACCGACGATATGGTATTCCTTAGAGTGTCACCCATGAAGGGGATATTCCGGTTCGGGCAGAAGGGCAAGTTGAGCCCGAAGTATGTTGGACCTTATGCGATTAGGGAGCGAGTGGGCCCGTAGCCTACAGACTGGATTTACCAGCAGAGCTCGGGAGGGTGCACGACGTCTTTCACGTTTCACAGTTGAAGAGGTATGTGCCCCATCCATCGCACGTTTTACAGCCAGAGACTTTACAGTTGGACCCCGCTCTACGATATGAGGAAGTACCACTCCGCATTCTCGATACGAAGACGAGCAGACTAGGAACAAGACCGTTAGCATGGTCAAGGTTCTCTGGTCGAACCATGAGGTGGAGGAGGCTACATGGGAGTTAGAGGACTCCATGAGAGCGAAGTACCCAGCACTCTTCGAGTAGTAGCTGTGATACTTGTACGGGTTCGTGGTCAAACCCTTTTTAAGGGGGGTAGACACCACTTGGCTTGCGCATATGTCATGCATTAAGTTTTGTTTTGTGGTGTGTTTTTGTTGGTATGCTGCGTCATACATGTTGTTTGGATGATTGGATGTTGATACATTTTATGTATGTGCCTTAGTGCACCTGGTCGAATATATATATATAGTACCGCTGAGTACTTTTGTTGATGAGTTGGGTGTGCACCTTGTTTAGTGTTGTGATATGAATGAGTTTATACCATGAGTTTGGCTATTTGATATATGCTGTATATATAGACTAGGTCTGAACCTAGTGGGAGTTACTCCCTATCGATGGACTGTTTGGTTACTTAGTGGAACTTGATTCCTTAGGTGAACTGTAGAGGATTAAGGACTTCGGGACGAAACCTTTTTAAGGGGGTAGACTGAAATCCCCCTAACCTTTAAAACTTAATTAAATGATCTATTAATGATCTAAGATGGTTAATAAACATCTAAATATTATTGGGGAACAATCTAAAAGATCTCAACAAGGCAAAACACGCCTTAATATCGGTAAAGCCAAAAATGTGCTTTAAAGCACCATAAAGATTGTATGACCTCATGTAGGATCCAAAGTGGATTCCTAAGTACTATATTGAAGTAAGGAACACAACAAAACCATTCTCAAAGAAAACTAAGCTCAGAAACAACCGGTAACACAAAAATGTGCACTAAAACACCTTAAAGCATGTTTTTGTGTATGAGCTCAAAGATAATGACTTTTTGTCATTTAAAGACTGGAATATATTATTTAAATCATTAATTTGATATAATAGACTATTTTATAATGTATAAATCAAAGTTTGAAAATTAAAATCAAAATATGCCATTTAAGTATGAATAGTAACCCAAATAGTGCATTTTTGGACAAATTGACCAAGTTTGGTCAATGGTCAATTAATTGACCCATTTGACACCATGGCAGTCGGCAGGAAAGGAGGGGAGGAGACAGCACACACATCATTAATTGACAATTAGCTACCTAATACCAATTTGCAATAGTAAACTTGCTTTTTCAATCATTTTAGCCCATTCCAATCATTTCCCTTGCTCTTGCCCCATTCCAGCCGATGCAGAAGCCTTCCCAGAACCTCTCAAGCCTTGTTATTGAGTTAGGAAGACAATTCAAACTCTTAAGCTCTTAAGGTAAGGTTTTAAGGCCATTTTAGCTCTTTTTCTTCATCTTCACTAACTACACTTAGATATCGTGGCTCATCAATTCCTATGGCTCATTCTCAGTGTTCTAAGGTTAGAACAAGCACCAAACTCAGCTGAAGCAAGTCTAGGGGCCAAGGTTGCTCAAATTTACATTTTAAGGTAAAAACATACCTTAAGCCTCTCTAATCTCCATCCGATTTTCTTCATTTGATTTTTATGAGTTTATACACTCATAATCTTCATATTTACAGGTTCAATCAGTTGGTTAGCCATTTGGAGCAAGGGTGGCCGAGATCCAAAGGAAATACCATTCTTTAAGGCATTTTTCCAAGGTAAAACCTATTACCACAACAGCTTGTTGTTTTCCAGCTATTTCCTATGTCTATATGGTGAATTTAATACCTTGTGGTATGTTTAAATCAAGCCGAATTCCACTTGAAGTTCCCTTGCATTTTTAAGGTGATTTTTGCCTTAAATCTTACATTAATTGTTCCTTATGGTTAATCTCAAGCTTGGAGTATAACCATATCTTATTTTGGTGTATTAAAAATGTCTAAATGATGTGGTGAATTTTCCTTCAAGTGGCCGAGTTCATACAAGGAGAAATCAAGGTATAAACACCTTAAAACTTATGATTTTATGATTTCTTAACATATATTTAAATTATGCCGAGAGTGGAGTAATTAATATGGGTTATATTGACCTAAAATGGAAAAAATAACTAAGATAAATTAAGCTAGTCATTTAAGGGATTTAATTAACATAATGGTCAAATTATGACATTATGTGGAAAAATAAATAAACTATGGTGAGGCCGTGAGTTTATACTATATTTTGAGACATTTAAAGTGTAATTTATTTTGCAAGTTCAAGGTTGTAATAAGGCCATGTCATTAGGCCATTTTAATTTAAGTTTATAAGCTTATTTAGTTAGATTTATGCTTATATAATTAAGTTTGGGGCCAAATCATAATTACTGGAAAATATAAAGCCGTGGGCTTAATTTAGAGGCGTTTAGGTTTTTTTAAAATGAATTTAATAAAAATTATAACATTTTATAAAGTTTTGTGTCAAAACTGTAAAAATAGAAAAGTATGGGGTAAGATTGGTAATTACCGAAAATTTGGGTCCCATTCGGTATTAGAAGTCAAAGTTGACTATATAGGAGACTCTGACCAAGTTTGGAAAATTTAAGAAATTAAAATACTACCTTATATTAAGATAGTTATTAAATTGTAAAAGATTTTTAAGAGATGGGGTTATATTGTGATTTCCAAAAACTTGGGGTACTAAATGGATTTAGAACAGTCCTTAAGTTGTTAGGAATTTTTAGAAGTTTATTTGGTTAGATTTGGAGTTTATATGAATTATATAAGTATAATATATGATATTTTATAACATTGTTACAAATGTGTAACATATGGGTAAAAACCGAGATTTATAGAAAGTATAAGGTTAGGAATAATATTTATAACCTTTTGGTATAGTTTGGTAATTTTTGGAGTTATATATAAGGTTTTATAAAGATATATGTATAATATATAGTTTTAATGGAAATAGAAAACTATGTATTATAAATTGGGAAGATTTGGAATATATACAAAGTTTGGTGGTAAGAATTTAATTGAAACAGTCCTAGGGTCTGTTTGAAAATTATAGCCTTTAAAAAATTATAGGTTATAATTATATTAAGGTTTAAGGATTATAATATAAGGTATATGTTATAAGTGTAGCAATGAAATATAATTTGGGATTGATTTGTGATTTATAGAAGTTTAGTGGTTTATAGTGAAAGCCGAAAATATAAGGGGCTGTTTGGTATTTTATAACAAAATATAACTATAGGTTATAATTGTTTTAATGGCTTAAATGTCATAATATATGTTATATAGTTACTCCCTCCGTCCCTTCTTGACCGTCCTGTTTACTATTTGGACATGTCGTTTGACTTCAATATTTAACATATAAGATGATATAATTTTATAAATCTAAGTTTTGTAGTAGATTCCTTAGGTGATAAACTATACATTATAAAAATTAATTTTGTAAAATTAATTTATCTAATATGTTTAATATTGAAGTGGAAAAACGTGCCAAAAAGCAAACAAGACAGTCACACTGGGACGGAGGTAGTATAATATAACATTATATTAATAATGTGGTGGATTTTGTAAATATTTAAGAACATAGGTGCTGTTCGGAAATATTAACATTTTTAAATGAAATTCATAATATGGTTTTTAATGTTATAAGAGTCATAACATTTATAATATAAGAGGTATTCATTAAAAAGGATGAATATATATTATAAGACTTACCATATAATAAATAGTCCCATAATACATGTATATAAATAAATATATGTTATGGTGTAGAAAATGTAATGTGGTTCAATAACTATAAATTATCATAATTAAAATGATAATATATTAAGAGAAAAAAATTATATACATTAGATATGGAAATTCGAATGTTAAGAGTATACATGGGATAATAAGAATTTAAATAATTCAAAGTACTTTTACATATGAGTTATACTCCATTAAATTTGGAAAAACAAACCTTAGGAAAATAAATACTAAGGTGAAGTGTATAATACCTGATAAAGAATTATACATGCAAGGAAGAAACAAACTATATGATATACAAGGGTATATTAAGTTACATGCGATAACAAAGTTCAACAAAAAATATATTAATATACGAGACAAGACTACGCATGAAATATAACATTTTTCCAATCTCGAGTTAAGCCAAAAACCCGACAAACGTTGACAGTTAACAACGGGGGATTAACCGTGAAATACCCCAAACCTAAGTATGCTAATTAAACATCAATTTATGATGTAGTAAGGCTAAAATATGCCTTATATTGATTGGTAGACAATTTAAACCAAGGAAAACACAAGAAAATGCCTTAAGGGCAATTAGGGCAAAAATGTGCTCTAAGCTTGGAGAGACTTGGGTGAGTACCCAAATATCATGATAAGACCTTAGTAATATTCTAATGGTCATTTTAAACCAATTACCAAAGAAAACCAAGCTTGAAAACAAGTTAAAACACAAAATGTGCTGTAAGAAGTCTTAAAGCACATTTTTGAAAAATTGTCTTGTAAATGGGTTTTGAGTGGCTAAATGTCCATCATTACTCTTTAACTAACTTGTGTACTGGTTAGTATCACATTAGGAAGTCTAAATCAATGGGAAACCAAAAATTTCACAAATATGTGCACTAATTTGTGAATAGTGCCAAATAGTGACTAGTTTAAGTTTTAGTCAACATAAGTCAATTAGTTGGTAAACCAAGACCATAAATATCTTGGTTATAAAGAGGGGGCCGGTTTTCTAAGGATGAGTCACTATAGACTTCATCAAATAAGGAAAAAGAAGAGATAAGTAAAGAAAGTTACTATTTGCTTTTATAAAGCAAATATCCTTATTAGCCTACCTCTCTCCTCTCTTCTTCATTTCCCCTTCTTCTTCCACGGTTTTCTTCTTGTTCTCTCTGTTCCAAACCGTGCCCAACCATCTCCATACTTGTTCCATCTTCAAATGTCCATAAGTTACTCATTTTAGCTCCAAATCAAAAAGTGAGCATAGATTATTCTTAGTTAGCTCAAGCTCTAGCTTTCCATCTTTACAAAATTGGAAAAGCTTCATTTTGGAGCCATGGGAAATCTCCATTGATGGAGGAAAATCAAGTTCGAAGAGTTCATTAGCTTCTCCATCCTCTTAAGGTAAAGAAAATGTAAGAAAAATCTTGTTTCCATCACTTCCTCACCATGACCGAAAATTACCTTCTCATGGAGCCTTGTTTTATCCATTGTTCTAGCTTGATTCTATTCTCCAAGGGCTAGAGGAGGTCCTTCTTGATTCATATCCAAGCATATCTTAAGACTCCAAGGTAAAACATTCATTTCAATACCTTAGAACACATTTTTAACCTAGGGTTTACTCCTTGAGGTTAATGTATTATTTAGCACTCATGAGAGCCAATGTATATTGATTAGAACATTGGCAAGGGAAATTTAAATGGTGGCCGAGATTTCCAAGGGAAGAAGCCTAAGGAGAAAGTTGAGAGAAACTCGAGAAAAACAAGGTAAATTGCTTACCTAAGGGTGGTTTAAGTTTTAAGGGGTGGTATTTAGATAAGTACTAATGTATCTTTAAGCTTACATTAAGTAATGGGTTATATAACCTAGGAAAAAAAGAATTTAAACAAGCTTATGAACTTGTGACTAAGGAGCCAATGGGAATGAGTTAGTAATATAAGTTTAAGAGGGATTTTAAGAGCATTAAAACTACTATGAGATTGATGGGTCTATTTGCAGGTTGAAAGCTTATATATGTGGGAAATTCAGTGTTTAAGTTTAAGTCATTTAAGGGCCTAAGAGCCATGTCATTTAAGAGCCTTGGTGCTATGCAATTTAAGATTATTGCACTATATTGAGTTTGTTGTGAATAAGTTGATTTGGGTGAGAAAATAAGATGAGAAAGGACTTGATGTGTGTGAGTTGGTTGAATGAGGAAAACAATGCATTTGGGCATGATAAAATACTAGAGAAGCTATGGCGAAATTTGAATAGAAAACAAAGCGTTTAAGTGGTGGTGGTGAGTTAATGTGCTCTAGGGTTTACTAGGGAGCATGAAGAGGGATTTGAGTGGAAATGAGTTAACTAAGTAGGTCTTGAGGTTTAGGATGACCCAAAGTTGTCTAGGAGGAATTAGAGTTTAGTTGGGTGTATTGAACACACCAAAGTCATGGTAAGAGGAATGGTAAGACTTGTGCAAATTTGGAGGAGAAGGTGTACAATGCTTTAAGATAATTTAGGTTTGAACTAGTGAATATAACAATGAGAGTTTTGAGAAGCTTGTGTAAGTGTGATGATGCTAGTAGTGGACTAATGAAGTTTAGTTTAGATGTTAATGAGTGGACTTAGGTGATGGAAGAGAAAGGTGTGGGAGAATGTTGTCAAATGTCAAGGAAAATGACTAGGAATGTAAAAGAGCGTATGATCATGAGAATGGTAAGTAAGTGAGTAAAAGGAGATGGAAATGTCCAAGGAGGGTGTAGGATAGTTAAGGTAAAGAAGAACAAGGTTAAGGTGCTAAGAGGATGGGGAGAAATGCATAGGTAAGTTCATGGGTTTAAGTTGAAGAGTAGAAAAAGGAAAAGAAAGGAATTGTGAAGGAAACACTTTGGATAGTTAGAGTTTTAGACAAAAAAATTACATGTTGGAAAAATAAGGAAATTAGTAACAAGTGTTAGAAATTCTTGTAAGGATTGAGAAAATGGTTAAGGAGGTTTTGAAGGATGTTCTAAGGTGAGTTTAAGTGCCTATATGGTATTAAGACATAGTGGGACACTTGTGGGAGGTTGGGCATTTTGGACAGAAAGGGAGATAAGTTGTTTAAGGGTATAAAAGATGAGTATTCTGGCTGTCCGAACTTCCGTCCGAATTTGGAAGCTCGGACATGCCCTGTTGCGATTAAAATTTTGAGTCTCGACCAGAGTCCGAACTACTGTCCGGACTTGGATGTTCGGACACTTGAAATTCTTCATTTGATTTTTCCTCGACCAATGTCCGAACTAGGGAAGTTCGGACAGATAGGTTCGGACACACGTCTGGTGCACCCTTTTGAGTCTCGACTTGCGTCCGAACTTGGTAAGCTCGGACACAAGTTCGGACGCGGTGTTTGTGTTTTGACCAAAAACATGTTTAAGGTTAGGAAATGATATCTAATGGTGGGGATTGATATGTAATGATAATATAAGGTTGCTTAAGACATGTTTGGTGGTAACAATGATAATTAAGTGGGTGAATAAGTATAAGTTGTGAGGAGAAGTGATTCACTTAAGATTAAGTTTATAAGAACTTAAGTGGTGTAGATGGAGATCAAGAGACTAAGCGAGTAAGTAAGTTAGCTTTATTGGAAAGTAATTAACAACCTAAAATTGAATGATGGTTTTAGGGTTTGAGAATTTGGACTTGAGAGGAGAGTAAGCAACCGATGACCAACAGTGAACGGTACAGTTCTTCTTGTGACCTGCTTGCTAACGAGGTGTCCCTCGGCTTGTTGTGCTCACAAAACAAGACAAAGCATGCAACCGGAATATCATGTTGATTGTATTGTTGTGTGATGTTTGAAAACTAACACAACTTACGTGAGAACTTACTAACTAGTGTTTGGTAAGTATTGTGAGAATAAGGAACACTCCCTAATATTAGTCTGCTAATAACCGAAAGAGGTTTAAAACAAACAACGTCGCATTGAGACTACTACTAACTCTAACTTTGGGGGAAGTGAGGAATCCGGAATGGTACCGGCACATGTGTATTGGGGAGGTCGGTATCCTTATCAGATACCGACTTCCAAATATGACTTGTCTTCGGACTCGTCGCCTAGAGTCGACATATAGACTCGACCTCCTCGGACTACTTGTTTTAGGAGGGAGGCATTAAGATGGCGTGGGGGGATCTCGCCTACATCATCAACAATTTAAGAATGTTGTTTATGCCGGTAAGTGACCTGCTGCTGGCTAGGGTTAACCAAGCCCTATATAAAAATAAATAACGAACTGAGGGTTAACCAGTTCCCAATGAGAGAACGGTTGGCATTTATAAGTAAGGTTGAGATAAGTTGCAACCATTCCAATTTAAAGGATGGTTTGTATTATAAGACTAAGATAAGCTACATCCATTCCTTTTTAAAGGAAGGTGGTTTTCTAAGACTAAGATAGACTAAGATTGAGGTAAGATAAGGATGGACTAAGATTAAGAGGAAAAGTAACTTAAGGAGTGAAGTAATTGACTCACTAATAAGGGAACACATTTAAGTCGTTCATTGGGTTTGAACTTTGATTGTTCATAATTGGTTTGTTGTTTATTGCACCTTCTATTATGTGTGTGCATCTAATCAACCTCCATGCTATCGACAATTAGTCGTCGTAGCCACGTTAGCTGGGGGCCATGAGAGGATCGTACCAGCATTCGTGCTAACCCCCTTTGGGGGCTGTTTTTACTACACAGGTGAACGTCAGGAGGCGGCCGTCGCGAGAGAGTAAGATGGGGTACAACCGTTACGGGTTAAGTGTGGCCTACGAGTTGTGCATGTACACTCGTATGGCAATTTGAGTTAGTAAGATGTATAGGATGTGAGGGGATTGTAAGATGAATATGTATTTGGATAAGTTTGGTTGTACTAATGTTCGGTATATTCTGTCGTCAATCAGACCGTGGCAAGGTCCTAGAGTGTATTGAATTCCGCTGTGACATCTATATTATGTTGTTAAGTTGCGAAACACATTTGGATTGAGATGGGGTGTTACAAAAGTGGTATCAGAGCGTAGTTACGCTCTGAAGACAAGAATTACCGAACTTAGGAGAATACTGAGGTTGCGTTTGAGTTATGGGTTAAGGGTTGAGTGATAGAGTGAGAGGTGCGTTGGCTAGGACTTCCTGGTGTTTACCGGATATCCATAGTACCTAGACCCGCCCTCCACATCCCTGCTTGAATTATGGGGAACAAATGCCAGAGAGAAGAAAGCCTTCTCTTACTCGGGAAAACCCGATCTGGTAGTTAGTTAACAGTAAGCAATCCGAGAAACATCTTGTTGAACAACAGTGTATGAGAACTTGAACGTTTTAATGGAGCGCATCAGTGAAACAGGCGCTGCCAATGGAATTCTATCAGTAAGAGAATGGAAATTACCGGCAACATGGGTCGACATGCTACGCAGTCGAGTTACACCGCAATATCAATGATAAGGAAAGCACTACGAGTGCAATGGATAAGGAAAGATAAGCGACGTGAGTACCGGACGGTGGTGGTCCGAATGAGCATTGTAGTGGGATAATATAAATCTGAGGGTTAAGACTACCGAAGGCTCCAGTTAGAAATGGGTACTCCAACCCCATAAAATGAAGAAGGTTGCAAACCTGGACGACATAACGCAGACGACGGTAGAAACACATACAATTGTATACCGGAATAGGACTACGATGTAGTGCCTAAAGGAGAATCATTACTTAGTAACCATGACAAATATGTGGAAACGGGATTGAGGGTTAAGACGTAAGGAAATAATAAGGGGTTCCCTCAGAAAGAGGAACGCCTGGATAAGTGACAGTACGGTCGAAAATAACCAGGAAACTGCCGGATGGCTAGTTATCCTAAATAAGAGAATGTCGAAGGAGTCCCGAGGTCTACCAAAGATATGGAAACTAGGTGGAAGTACCACTACCGACGCACACGGTACCGGAAGCTCAACTTGCATGGCGCACTTGCCATAGCAAGTGCTACCACGGTTAAATAGTATGGAAAGCCATCATGGCGAGGTAATAGAAGGCTACAGTTGTAGTACATTTTAATACCGGCCGGTAAATCCATAAGAACGGGAAAACGAGACCTTGGAAAGGCCCGATGACCTAATCATAATAAGATGAGCCAACACACTAGTCAGCAGGGAGCTGGGCTTGGATGAAATACTAAGCGATATAAATCTTGATGACGGTACAACCACTACAAATCAGCCGACAGTATGGTAAGAACATCAATCCCGAACCTCAGGGAGAGGAACCTGAGAGATCGCTCAATAATCCGAGCAAAACACTATATAAGCAATAATATACAAGGGATGTATTATAAGATACGATTGAGACGGTTGACGCAACGACTTCCAACGAAAACGGGATAAGACTCCAGAGTGACCATTAAGAATACCAATAACAAACATTCTACAATGAAGATGTTGGTGAACCCCGGAAACAGGGACAAAAGGAATAAACTTAAGCAGTAATCTACTAAGGATTAAAGATATACAATCCCAACAGAGGGAAGCTCAGAAGATTACCCACATAGAGCGGGCATAGTCGAGCCAAATAACTGATGAATGACAGCTAATACTGTTTGTCTAACTCATTAACACCCAAGTATGATTGATCATCAACGGGTGGCGTAGTCAACGGAAGTTGAACGAAGCGTTGAGATGGAAGTATAAGATGACAGGGTGATATCCAACTTGGACACCGTAAGGCAAACGCCTAATACGAACCTAACCTTGACTACTAAAAGACATAAGTCTAGTAAAATGACAGTATTGTCAAAGACATTAAGTAACCTCAGATCACTTGAATAACTTCCATAGCAGGAAGCAGGATGCAGCAACTTACCATGAAACCTGATACTACATTTAGTATGTAACCTAACGGTGGATAGTGTTCAAAGAACCAGAATCTTATAAGGATGACCTACAGATGAGTAAGAGTACAAGTAATGAACTGAGGCATTAAGCACTAAGAGCCTACGAGCCAAGGATGTTAACCACACCAGAGCCCGAGGCGCAGTAAGTTGTAAGAGAGCTTATTTAAGCCACGAAGGAACTACAACTCATAGATATGAACGGTTACCAAACCAATAACTTAGATTGTGGAAAATATTGCCAGAAAAAGGCACCAATGAGAATAATAAGATAGTACATTAGCAGGGGCGGAGAACGAACCATGCCTTTTAGGGTGGGGATACCTCTCCTTGTTGTGAGGCCATGAGTGGGAATAAACCCCAAAAAAGGGCTTTCACTTATTAGAGATGTAATACACTTTCGTTAGAGAATGAAAACTGTAAACCTTGAGATTACCTTAGAACATAACAAATACACTTGAATAATAAGGAAGGCTGCAGCGATAGACCCCATATCCAACACCCAGGATGTAAGAATCAGTAATCGTCACAGATAAACATTGTGAGTGCACATTATGGCACGTCAAGTGACCAATGCTCAGAAGAGCTTGTGATTCAGCGGATGACTTCTTCAGTAACCGGTTAAATTACATGGTAAACAACATCGTAAGGATGAAAGAATGCGAGAGAAATTAGCCTACTTACGAATCTGAGATTGAAGCAGAACATCTTCATATTAAGAGTCAACCATTTTACAACACGATACGGCAACCGCCAAACACCGGAATTAAAGAAACCCTAGCGTGTTTACACCAGGAAGGAATTGAATATAAGATAAGATGTTAGAGTAAATGAGAGTAAGTAGTTGCGCCATCAATGGGCAACATGTTAGAGGCCAACTACCACGGTAGTAGTGGTCATGAGTATAATATTCATATAAGGGGATTAAGCCATGGTGCGCGGTAAAGCGACCATTATGTGTGAGCCGTCAAATATTGACACTGAGGCAATTAGATCTATGAGTTAAGACCAGTATAAGTAAGGAAATAAGATGGTAGATGAACTGTGCATTGATGCCAGTAGTCTGGACCTAGTTATGTAAGATTTCACAGGAAGCACACTACCCAATCCCTTAGGAACTGGAAGTGCCTTCCTAGTAGAACAGATATGAGAAAGAAGATAAGAGGCTCTATGGAAAGAGACCTCAGTCACTAAGAGACCGAATCAGTATGGATACAGGAAGAACTAGAGCATACAATACCCAAGAACATAGTAAATGAATTTTCCTTGATTAAATCAAGAAGAACAATAAGTGTTATTATGGAACGATGAAAGAGGAGATCGACAACAGAATACTTCACGACTAGCAATAGCTAAACGTGTGACGGACACTATGAGTTTACTAAAACGAGACGTGGGACGACTGCACCCCACAGGGGCTTGCAGGCCTGACACGCTCATTTATGAGTTAGTCGGGTAAGTAGTAATGTACTAGTAAGGTACCCCATGCATGTAGACGAATGGTGTAAGGAACACAGGAAGTAGTCGACTCCGTGCCATGAACAACGACGCAAGATCAAACGAGAGAAGCTACTACCACAAACAGTCGAAGAGAAGAATTCAGATTGAACCAACAACACGAAGGAATCAGAAAACAAATAATTAAGGACTATGAAGTGCGAAGAGCACGGATTGTTAAGCACAGACATTGCACATGTCTTAAAGTGTTAAGGATAAGACTGTAAAGTGCATTAAGCACTAAACAGTAGTTTCAGATTAAGAATCATCCTCAGACCAAAGGTCAAATGGAAAGAACAATTTAGATATTCTAGGAAACACTAAAAGTATGAACATAAGATCGTCAAGGAGAATGGATAGACGAGTTACAACTCATTAAGGCTGTGTATATAAAAGATAACACGTGTCCACTAAGAGACCAATATTCCTAAACTGTAAGGAGGCAGAAGGATATACAATACTATGAACGATTAAAAAGGCAGTTAAGCCTAAGATTATCAGAGTCGCGCAGCTGAAGCTAGCAGACCACTACCTTTGAGATTAGACCAAACTAAGTTAAGAATATGGTACAAGTACCGTTAAGAATCCTCGATGATCCTCTGATCGAAACGTAAGTAAGATAGATGGCATGGAAGCCAGGATGCTCGGTGAGAATTAGACATCTTGAAACTATATTCAAGAATGATATGATGTTGATTACGTGGGCGTAATCCATTTTAAGGGGGGTAGAGCGAAAACCGCTTAGCGTATGCTTATGTACTTAGTACATAAACTAAGGTGCGCATAGCACAAAATAATTTGAGAATATGTTTTACATAAACATTTTGAGATAAATATGGTTATTGTGCACAAAAGATGTGAATACCATACATATTAAGTACCTATCTTGTTAACTCCGGTGTGAGTACAAGTTAAGAGAATTAAGGAAGAGGATTAAGGAGACTTAAGAAATAAGAAATATATGAGGTATAAGTCGATATGAGACTATGTGTGAGATAAGAATAAGATAACACTATTGGATACTGTTCGATATGAATATGAGGAAGAAGATAGTAATGCTATGAGATATAAGATGGTGAGAATTGGTATGAGACGGTTATAGAAATTAGTAGGAATTTAAGTTTGAGGTAATTACTAAGAGATGAATCGGGAATGTTTGATGGACTGAGTCCACACTTTGGAGATGTATTGATTATGATTAGAAGAACTAAAAAGATAGAAAATTGGACATGAGTGAATTATTTGGATGTTTGAAAATGACGTGGGAGGTGGAACTTGATTTTCTAGGGATCAAGGGAAACCGAACACAAATTGGGGTGGAAGGATAGTTCTACACTGATGCTGATCACATCAGGGTTGGATGATTCCTGAAACTCCCTACCAGTGGACATAATTAAATCACGCTAAGGATGGAGGCATTAGGATAAAATGAAATTGGAGTTGATTGTATTTTTAATTAGAGGAATTATTCCTCACATGACCTCATAAAAGGGATTTCCTTTTTACTGAGTCTCGCCCATGAAGTCGAGGACGCATGAGCCTTTGTCTTCGGACCGGTGACATGGGGAGAATAGAGTTGTTTTGTATTCTGGCCCATGGTGGCGTGGACGAATGTGCCTTTGTCTACGGACCGGTGACATGGGAGAATACGATGAAAATTATGTGATTGTTTTAATCATCAAAAGGAACAAAGAGAATTTTGAGTGTTATACATGCTTAAGCATGTTGTATGATATTTGAGAATAAGCATATGGTGGATCTAATGATTCAAAGAGTTTAAGTATACATAAGTATGATCTATGGAATGAGGTAAGACATGTATTCTAATAAGATAAGATGCATGGGAACTTTGGGGACAAAGTTTTTAAGGGGGGTAGATTGAAATACCCCAAACATAAGTATGCTAATTAAACATCAATTTATGATGTAGTAAGGCTAAAATATGCCTTAGAAAGATTGGTAGACAATTTAAACCAAGGAAAACACAAGAAAATGCCTTAAGGGCAATTAGGGCAAAAATGTGCTCTAAGCTTGGAGAGACTTGGGTGAGTACCCAAATATCATGATAAGACCTTAGTAATATTCTAATGGTCATTTTAAACCAATTACAAAAGAAAACCAAGCTTGAAAACAAGTTAAAACATAAAATGTGCTTTAAGAAGTCTTAAAGCACATTTTTGAAAAATTGTCTTGTAAATGGGTTTTGAGTGGCTAAATGTCCATCATTACTCTTTAATTAACTTGTGTACTACTTAGTATCACATTAGGAAGTCTAAATCAATGGGAAACCAAAATTTCACAAATATGTGCACTAATTTGTGAATTGCGCCAAATAGTGACTAGTTTAAGTTTTAGTCAACATAAGTCAATTAGTTGGTCAACCAAGACCATAAATATCTTGGTTATAAGAGGGGGGGCCGGTTTCTAAGGATGAGTCACCATAGACTTCATCAAATAAGGAGAAAGAAGAGATAAGTAAAGAAAGTTACTATTTGCTTTTATAAAGCAAATATCCTTATTAGCCTACCTCTCTCCTCTCTTCTTCATTTCCCCTTCTTCTTCCACGGTTTTCTTCTTGTTCTCTCTGTTCCAAACCGTGCCCAACCATCTCCATACTTGTTCCATCTTCAAATGTCCATAAGTTACTCATTTTAGCTCCAAATCAAAAAGTGAGCATAGATTATTCTTAGTTAGCTCAAGCTCTAGCTTTCCATCTTTACAAAATTGGAAAAGCATCATTTTGGAGCCATGGGAAATCTCCATTGATGGAGGAAAATCATGTTTGAAGAGTTCATTAGCTTCTCCATCCTCTAAGTAAAGAAAATGTAAGAAAAATCTTGTTTCCATCACTTCCTCACCATGACCGATAATTACCTTCTCATGGAGCCTTGTTTTATCCATTTTCTAGCTTGATTCTATTCTCCAAGGGCTAGAGGAGGTCCTTCTTGATTCATATCCAAGCCTATCTTAAGACTCCAAGGTAAAACATTCATTTCAATACCTTAGAACACATTTTTAACCTAGGGTTTACTCCTTAAGGTTAATGTATTATTTAGCACTCATGAGAGCCAATGTATATTGATTAGAACATTGGCAAGGGAAATTTAAATGGTGGCCGAGATTTCCAAGGGAAGAAGCCTAAGGAGAAAGTTGAGAGAAACTCGAGAAAAACGAGGTAAATTGCTTACCTAAGGGTGGTTTAAGTTTTAAGGGGTGGTATTTAGATAAGTACTAATGTAGCTTTAAGCTTACATTAAGTAATGGGTTATATAACCTAGGAAAAAAAAAAATTTAAACAAGCTTATGAACTTGTGACTAAGGAGCCAATGGGAATGAGTTAGTAATATAAGTTTAAGAGGGATTTTAAGAGCATTAAAAATACTATGAGATTGATGGGTGTATTTGCAGGTTGAAAGCTATATATATGTGGGAAATTCAGTGTTTAAGTTTAAGTCATTTAAGGGCCTAAGAGCCATGTCATTTAAGAGCCTTGGTGCTATGCAATTTAAGATTATTGCACTATATTGAGTTTGTTGTGAATAAGTTGAATTGGGTGAGAAAATAAGATGAGAAAGGACTTGATGTGTGTGAGTTGGTTTGAATGAGGAAAACAATGCATTTGGGCATGATAAAATACTAGAGAAGCTATGGCGAAATTTGAATAGAAAACAAAGCGTTTAAGTGGTGGTGGTGAGTTAATGTGCCCTAGGGTTTACTAGGGAGCATGAAGAGGAATTTGAGTGGAAATGAGTTAACTAAGTAGGTCTTGAGGTTTAGGATGACCCAAAGTTGTCTAGGAGGAATTAGAGTTTAGTTGGGTGTATTGAACACACCAAAGTCATGGTAAGAGGAATGGTAAGACTTGTGCAAATTTGGAGGATAAGGTGTATAATGCTTTAAGATAATTTAGGTATGAACTAGTGAATATAACAAATGAGAGTTTTGAGAAGCTTGTGTAAGTGTGATGATGCTAGTAGTGGACTAATGAGGTTTAGTTTAGATGTTAATGAGTGGACTTAGGTGATGGAAGAGAAAGGTGTGGGAGAATGTTGTCAAATGTCAAGGAAAATGACTAGGAATGTAAAAGAGCGTATGATCATGAGAATGGTGAGAGTGGTGAGTAAAGAGTAAAAGGAGATGGAAATGTCCAAGGAGGGTGTAGGATAGTTAAGGTAAAGAAGAACAAGGTTAAGGTACTAAGAGGATGTGGAGAAATGCATAGGTAAGTTCATGGGTTTAGGTTGAAGAGTAGAAAAAGGAAAAGAAAGGAATTGTGCATGGACATGCAAGATAACCTTGGAAGGTTTAGCAAGCAAAGAGGGGATGCAATAATGCTTAGGGGGAAGTAATATTGATTGGGAAGGAAACACTTTGGATAGTTAGAGTTTTAGACAAAAAAAATACATGTTGGAAAAATAAGGAAATAAGTAACAAGTGTTAGAAATTCTTGTAAGGATTGAGAAAATGGTTAAGGAGGTTTTGAAGGATGTTCTAAGGTGAGTTTAAGTGCCTATATGGTATTAAGACACCGTGGGACACTTGTGGAAGTGTTGGGCATTTTTGCAAGAAAGGAGATAAGTGTTTAAGGGTATAAAAGATGAGTATTCTGGCCTGTCCGAACTTCCGTCCGAATTTGGAAGCTCGGACATGCCCTGTTGCGATTAGAATTTTTGAGTCTCGACCAGAGTCTGAACTACCGTCCGGACTTGGATATTCGGACACTTGAAATTCTTTATTTGATTTTTCCTCGACCTATGTCCGAACTTAGGAAAGTTCGGACAAATGGTCGGACACACGTCTGGTTGCACCCTTTTGAGTCTCGACTTGCGTCCGAACTTGGTAAGCTCGGACACAAGTTCGGACGCGGTGTTGTTTTGACCAAACACTTTGTTTAAGGTTAGAAAATGATATCTAATGGTGGGGATTGATATGTAATGATAATATAAGGTTGCTTAAGACATTTGGTGGGTAACAATGATAATTAAGTGGGTGAATAAGTATAAGTTATGAGGAGAAGTGATTCACTTAAGATTAAGTTTATAAGAACTTAAGTGGTGTTAGATGGAGATCATTAGAGACTAAGCGAGTTAAGTAAGTTAGCTTTATTGGAAAAGTAATTAACAACCTAAAATTGAATGAATGTTTTAGGGTTTGAGAATTTGGACTTCAGAGGAGAGTAAGCAACCGAACGACCAACGGTGAACGGTACAGTTCTTCTTGTGACCTGCTTGCTAACGAGGTGTCCCTCGGCTTGTGTGATATTTGTTTTTGTGTGCTCACTAAACAAGATAAAACATGCAACCGGAATATCATGTTGATTGTATTGTTGTGTGATGTTTGAAAACTAACACAACTTACGTGAGAACTTACTAACTAGTGTTTGGTAAGTATTTTGTGAGAATAAGGAACACTCCCTAATATTAGTTTGCTAATAACCGAAAGAGGTTAAACAAACAAACGTCGCATTGAGACTACTACTAACTCTAACTTTGGGGGAAGAGAGGAATCCGGAATGGTACCGGCACATGTGTATTGGGGGAGGTCGGTATCCTTATCAGATACCGACTTCCAAATATGACTTGTCTTCGGACACGTCGCCTAGAGTTGACATATAGACTCGACCTCCTCGGACTACTTGTTTTAGGAGGGAGGCATTAAGATGGCGTGGGGGGATCTAGCCTACATCCCCAACAATTTAAGAATGTTGTTTATTGCCGGTAAGTGACCTGCTGCTGGCTAGGGTTAACCAAGCCCTATAAAAATAAATAACGAACTGAGGGTTAACCTGTTCCCAATGAGAGAACGGTTGGCATTTATAAGGTAAGGTTGAGATAAGTTGCAACCATTCCTAGTTAAAGGATGGTTGTATTATAAGACTAAGATAAGCTACATCCATTCCTTTTTAAAGGAAGGTTGTTTTCTAAGACTAAGATAAAACTAAGATTGAGGTAAGATAAGGATGGACTAAGATTAAGAGGAAACGTAACTTAAGGAGTGAAGAAATTGACTCACTAATTAAGGGAACGCATTTAAGTCGTTCATTGGGTTTGAACTTTGATTGTTCATAATTGGTTTGTTGTTTATTGCACATTCTATTATGTTGTCCATCTAATCAACCTCCATGCTATCGACAATTGGTCGTCATCGCCACGTTAGCTTGGGGGCCATGAGAGGATCGTACTAGCATTCGTGCTGACCCCCTTTGGGGGCTGTTTTTACTACACAGGTGAACGTTAGGATGCGGCCGTCGTGCGAGTAAGATGTGGTACAAGCGTTACGGGTTAAGTGTGGCCTACGAGTTGTGCATGTACACTCGTATGACAATTTGAGTTAGTAAGATGTATAGGATGTGAGGGGATTGTAAGATGAATATGTATTTGGATAAGTTTGGTTGTACTAATGTTCGGTATATTCTGTCAATCAGACCGTGGCAAGGTCCTGGAGTGTATTGAATTCCGCTGTGACATTATATTTATGTTATTAAGTTGTGAAACCACATTGGATGAGATGGGGTGTGTACAAACCGGGAGGTATTAGTGACGGTATGGGGTACCGTAGAGTTGTATTATTATACGGGATGCTAATCAGTAGCATTATGTATTGTTTAGACTATTAGAGATGACACATGGAGCATAGGACTTTGCTGATTCATACTCCACCGTAATATAATCATGGTGAAAGGTATGTTGTTATGTGTCTTCGATTGTCTCTGAGGACTTCTTCAGTTCAGACTTCTGTGTGATCTGTGATAAGATTGTTTGTCTGAATGTGTTAATTAATATGCATGAATTGTATATTTATAGCTGCTTATTATTTCCTGTTGTTGAGGTTAACAGTATTGGTTCGTATATATGAACCTATATATAAAACGAACTAGCGGCTATGGTGTTGTCTTATATGAAATATAAGGATCGTCAGAAAAACGTTGTAGCACTAGGATAATAAGATATACATATTATCCGAGACTATTATATGGAGCATTGGCCTTTCTAAACGCCGCTCTCGTATCTAACACTGGATCCCGAGTTTACAGACTCCGGATTGGACTAATGACCTTAGTCTGCTGTGTTAGAAAATTTGGTAATGCGATGCGATGGTATAATTAATTAATGGAATTTAGTAAAGCCAAGAGGATGTGGCTCTTGGTGCGCGCTGTGATCACAAAAATGATACCAGGATGTCCGCGTACGGATCCGTAAGTATCAAGAAAATTTCCCGTGAGCTAGAATGGCTCGTTGGTCGGAGACTCTACCGCTGGAGTGGCTACTGCCGTGGGTGACCCGCCATAATATATGGGTAATTAGAGACATGTCGTTTTTAACAAGACATTGCCACTAGGTATAACTGAACAAATAATACAGCTGAGATTTGTACAGTGGCGAACGATATTGGTTTCTACACCATGGACGAGAATTAATACTTGTTTATTATACTCGTTGTTTCGCTTTGTTGTTCATTGGTTATACTTGTAGTATATTACGTGTGTTGATGGTTGTGTTATTGTATGGATATTACTGTTAATTGTTTTACAGTTTAAATATTAAAACAGTATTGCATGTAACGAATCTCATGCTCTCGACCAATTAATTGAGGGGTTTGAGGAGGCATGACGGGGCATGTAATAACATACTCAGCAGGGGCTGATTCCATACCACAAACCATTTTTATTGCAGGAGACTAGCTGGTGGGTCGACGTGGGGCGCGACTATTACTGTTGGTTAGACTTGGTACTGTGTGATACTAAAGTTGTTTTGGACTCGGGTTGTGTAACCGAGGTGTATTTTGTTTAGATGCTCACGGTCTGTAATAATCGGTTGTTGTTAGATTTGTTTAAGCTATTTAAGTACTACTATCTATCTCTTGTGGTCACTGCGGGAATACGTTTCGCAAGTTGATTATCAGGTAACTCATTATCACCCGTATGGGTGAGTGATAACAGTGACACCATTAGAGCGACAGTCTGTTATTTACCGCTGCGATTTATTTATTATGTGCGTCATTTATAGGATTCTTAGGAACCAAATTAGTAGGGGTGTTACAAAACCAAAGGTGTTTGTTGAAAACACAACTGCTACCCCCGTGTCCCGCACTCCAGCTTGAGTCTTCATCAATAACCTGGAATGTTTGGCCCATTGAAGGGCCCAGCAATCGAAATGCTAGTATGCTAAATGTAGTCTTAAATCATCAAGATTCCTTAAGTCGTTTTAGCCATCTTGATATTAGATTCTTTACATAAAATGCCGGTTTATTATAATAATAGTGTAACACCCCTACCGCTAATCCTATGCTTACCGTCCAATCATCCCAATAATCAAAGCTACTCGCAGCGGAAATACTACTTACTATGGCGGGTGATATAACGCCGCTAACCGCCCATACGGCTAGCTAGGCTTATACTACTTACAGTGACGGTCTGATGATCATAGTATACCGATCTACTAAAACATTGCTTACTGAATACAAAATACCATTCGCTTACATTAATGGACTACCGAGTATTTAAGTGTATTCAATTACATCCTTCCACTAGTTTCCAAAAAATGAATGAGTTTAAAACAACTACTCATCTATACCAATTCACCATCCTATCATTCTTTCACAATCCAAAAGGGTGTACCCCATGGTACACCGGCTAACAAAAATCTACAGCCGTGTACTACTTTGTACACCATCCAAAATTCATCTTTACACCAAAAAGAAATTAAACTAAATCTCTTCACAGTCTTCACCCTTCTCTTGTACCTGCGTGTAGTAAAAACATCGCCCCAAGGGGCTCAGCAAAAGCTGCGCATGAACTCCGCATTTACCGCGTGCTAGCTAGGGCACGCCGACTAATTAAGGTCAAATAGGCATGCGGTTCATTTTTAACATACATACATGCTTTGCATACAACACACATGCATATACAATACATTACACAATCCAAGATGGCATTATAACAGCACACACTTTGTAACGACCCCAAAACCGGCCTAGGAGTTAGGGCCGTTACACGCCGCGAGTCTACTACCTAACGTCGCAAGGCTCTAAGCAAACGAATCCCAAAACCGAATAACAAACTTGTATAAATACCAAAGAGTTTACAAGATCCAAATACTTATAAGTCAAATACAAACAGAGAGGCCCGAAGGCTACACAAAGTACTAAAGCGTCCAAAGCGCAAGCAAACCAAGTCTAAAGACATATAAAAATATCGAGACTCCAGAAGGGGACGAGAAGAGAAGATCCCACGAGCTCAATCTGCAACAAAGTAAAGGGGTGAGCTAAACAGCCCAGCAAGCAGAAGACTTCCTCAAGGAAGCCCACTCAAAACAGAAACAGAAGAATACTTATAAATTGAGAGGATAGCGGAGTCAATATAAAGACGGAATGAAACCACAAACAGAGGCAGAGCAGAACGGAATATCACTTCAAAACACAGTCGGACCTTCAGATCAGAAACAGAAGAATGGGACACTAGTAGCCAGCTAACACAACAGAAGGACTCGCATAAGGTCCTATGGATCCGAGGATCCCACAACAGAAGCCGTAGAGACAGCTAACAGACCCGTCGGTCAAAAACGTCCTAAGGGAGACCCTAAGGAGTATAAACAGAAGGAATTCCTGCACAGCATGCTACGGGACAGCCCGACCCGACTATCCAAGGCTCAGAAGCAAAGTAACTAGGTCCCAAAACCAAAAGCTCACAAAACAGATCTCAAGTGCATAAAAATGCATAAAAATAGCATAAGAAGCTTGTACACAGATAGGGGAATCTAACCCCGCAAACGGAACTCAAAACGGAGCTAAAACAGAGAAGTTATGCTCAAAACAGTGGCATGTCCGAACTTGCGTCCGACCTTGCAAGTTCGGACAGAGGCCGAGAGTCAGAAGTCACGGAGATACAAATGTCCGAACTTACGTCCGAACGTCAAAGTTCGGACGTAAGTCGAGAGTTAAAGCCAGAACCATCTTAGTGTCCGAACTTGCGTCCGACCTTGCAAGTTCGGACACACGTCGAAACTTTTACGAAAATCCATCCTCGCGTCAGGTCCGAACTTTGAAGTTCGGACCGATGTTCGGACACTTCAAAACCTTCAAAAACAAAACGCGCCCGATGCACTGTCCGAACTTACAAGTTCGGACAGACGTTCGGACAGCGCGAAACTGACGAAATCCAGAGCGATCAGACGAACAGAAATCAGTCAAAAATCACCAAAACTCACACAAAACTCATAGAATGGTAAATCAGTACCTCGGGGGCTTAGCCAAACGATTAACAACGCAAAACCAACGAGAAAACACACAAGCAACACATGAAATCGGATACGAAACAGACATTAAAAACAATCCCCGAGGGTGAGCAAACTACCCCGATTCCATCCCCCACTTACATGAATTCGAAGCGAAGATGCTGTCCGACGTTACCCGCAACTCAACGAACAAAACACAGCGGAGGAGACGCACAAAGCACCACTGATTGCAGAAGAGAAGAGACCCAAAATCAGAAAAACTGCCCTCTCTCAAACAGGAGCGGAAACCATCGGAATCGAAAGAAAAACCAAACCTGATTGTAGAAGAGAAGAACCCGAACAGATGCAGCAGTAGAAATCGACCGGAACCAGCAACAATTCACACCAGAGGACCAAGTTCTCACCAAGGAAGAAGAAGAGGGAAAGAGCGTAGAAACTGTCGAGATGAAGAACGCACGATTTGAAAACTGATCGTGGATTGAGAATGAGAAATAAAATGACTTATTTACCTTAATAAGTCTCACCAAAATAAAAGAGGGGAAACGACCTCCTTGCCCCCGTCTTTTAATTTAAAGACTCCGGTGTCCCATCAGCTAAACACACCACCACACAAACATAAGTAATGACATAAACCGGAATGTCATGAAATCTGAAAACGTAAAATACGGAGTATTACATCACTCCCCCCTTAAAAGGAATTTCGTCCTCGAAATTCAACATACCTCGCTGCTCGAAAAGGGAAGGGAACTTGGCACGCAGCTCTTCCTCGAGCTCCCACGTCGCCTCACGCTCGGACTGATCCGACCACTGCACCTTAACCATAGGCAATGTCTTGCTACGAAGCCGACGAACATCCCGAGCTAAAATACGAACCGGAACTGCCTCATAAGTGAAATCATCTCTGAGTCGAAGCTGACCATAGTCAATCACATGCGAAGGATCATGTAGATACTTCCTGAGCATCGACACGTGGAACACGTCATGCACTCCTGCTAGAGCTGGTGGCAATGCCAATCTGTAAGCCACCGGCCCAACCTTCCCCAAGCACCTCAAAGGCCCTATGAACGAGGACTCAGCTTGCCTCGCTTCCCAAAACGAACTACACCCCGAACTGGAGAGATCTTAGATACACGTGGTCTCCCACCTGAAACTCAAGCGGACGGCGTCTCTGATCTGCATAACTCTTCTGCCGGCTCTGGGCAACCAACAAACGCTCCCTGATAGTCCTAACTTTGTCCACAGCTCCCTGCACCAACTCAGGACCTACAATCGCCCTCTCCCGCAGGTCATCCCAACAAATAGGAGATCTACAGCGCCTACCATACAACGCCTCATATGGAGCCATCCCAATGCTCGATTGGAAACTATTATTGTAGGCGAACTCAATCAATGTCACATGCTGATCCCAGCTGCCCCCGAAGTCGAGCACACAAGCCCTCAACATGTCTTCCAAAATCTGATTCGTCCTCTCCGTCTGCCCATCGGTCTGAGGATGATAAGCCGAACTAAAAGCCAAATTCGTCCCTAACGCCTTATGCAGGCTCCGCCAGAAGCGAGATACAAATCTCGGATCTCTGTCCGAAACGACCGTCGCCGGCACACCGTGCAACCTCACAATCTCATCAATATAACAGCCGAGCCAGGCGCTCAAGGCTGAAGGTCTTCCTCACAGGCAAGAAATGAGCTGACTTCGTCAACCGGTCCACAATCACCCATAGCGCGTCGTACCCCGAAGATGTCCTAGGCAACCCCACAATAAAATCCATGCCAACACTCTCCCATTTCCACTCAGGAACGGGAAGAGGCTGCAGAAGACCCGCAGGTCGCTGATGCTCAGCCTTCACCTGCTGACAGGTTTGGCAACGAGCCACAAAATCAGAAATCTCCCTCTTCATATTCGCCCACCAAAAGGACTCTCTGAGGTCCCGGTACATCTTCACCCCTCCCGGGTGCACAGAATAAGGAGCTCCATGAGCCTCCTGCATAATCTCTCGCCTAAGGTCGCCTCCACTAGGCACACAAACTCTGCCCCTGAAGCATAGACAGTCATCGCTGGACACAGAAAACTCTGACTCCTGATCATCTGACAACTTCTCTGATCTTACACAAACTCAGCATCAGCCTTCTGACCCTCTCTGATCCGCTCAATCAAAGTAGACTGGACCTGAATCGAAGCAATCATCCCAGCACGGTGTGAGCCTCGATTTTAAACCCTATCCTATGTGGATTAACTTGATTGGGATCTAATCGGGTTTTAGGTCCACTTATAGCCTAAGATTAATAACTATGTCATATAACAATAATTATTAAATCCTATGCTAGCTCACTGGAACCTATTGTGAGTCGCCACCTAATTTTTACCTAGGGTAAATTAGGAAAGGTAGAGTTCGGGTTCGGGGGCTTGATATTCGACTTAATTAGGGTTCAATTACTTTCATTACCCCTAGAAGTCGTTTTTCCTCTACTTAGTTTAATTACGGCTTATTACGAGTCGTTTTAACCTAAGTGCGCGAGCTTCTGTTTTTTTTGTTTTTTAGCATTTTTTACTGAAAATAAAAGTGAAAGTTGAATTACCTAAACTAGGGTTTCGAAGGCAGAATTAGGTCAAATTTTGTTTCCGTCCGTTGCCACGGACCTAATGTCCGTAACCACGGACCCTAGCTAATCTATGTGAAAATAAAAGTCGAATTAAACAGAAAACAAAAATTTGAAAAGTCCGGGGCCACGGACAGGATGTCCGTAGGCCCGGACATAGTTTAACAAAACCTAAATTTTTAAAATTTTAAAATCCCGCCGCCGTCCGTGGGTGTCCGTGGCCACGGACAACCCGTCCGTGGTCCCGGACCTGGTCCGGGATCCCGGACCACCCACGGACAGGGGTTTTATGGTGGTTCCCGAAGGTGTTTTCGGCTCAAAATTTATGCACGTGTAGCCTGAAAGGTGTGCAATTCGTTAGTAATTGAAAGATTGCAGTTTGAAGTCGAATTATGTACGAAACTTGGCGAACAAGTAACAAGGCAGAAACAAAAGTAATTAGCAATACAGAGGCGTAAAAAGATTAGTTTGAACCCAAAATTTGACAGAGAGTTAATAAGGTCGTGGGAGTTAGAAAAGTAGAATTGCAACCTGTTTTACCTTCGAATTTAGGAGGATTCTTCACGTCGGGATTCTTCGGAGGCCTCGTTGATGGCGGATCCAGAAGAACTTCGAACCCAGCTTCTGACTCCTTGTTGTTCTTGATGTTCTTCACGTTTTGGTGCTGTTTTGGTGGGGGTTTGATGATGGATGATGTTGTGGGTGTTGAAAAATGTGTTTTGGTGTTGATTTTGGTGAGATTTCGGTGTTTGATCGTGGCTCTGGGGTTCAAAACGTGGAGAGAGAGAGACGGCTGCCTTCTTTGAGAGTCTAGGGTTCTTGAGGTTCTGATTTGATCATGGGGTAAGGTTCCTTATATAGGCTTCCTTAAAGATAGAAAAATCCGGTAAAAACTGAGATTTACCGACGTTTTAGCTCAAGGGCTTCCAAAAGGAATTTGATTATAAAATTTTACACATGGGTAAAGGATGATATTTCTGATTTTTCTAAAGTGAGATCGAATTTTTTGGATATTGGAATATTTTTAAATTCAATTTCTCGTCAGATTCAATCAGAAATTGCTAGAAAATTATTGGAAATTCGAAAAATCAAAATTCCAACGCCATTATGCTTAAGATGTCATCCTCTATCATGGGTTAAATATCAAAGCATTTCAAGTTGATTTGACCCTTATTTGGAGGAGAGAGAAAGCCCATAGGGGGCTTAGGAGCCTTGAAAAATTACGAAAATGCCCCTGGAGATGACTAAGCTGTCCCTAGCACTCTGAAATGTGCCGATCGATCTGGGAACCCTTGCTACTAGCCTATTAGTAGAGACTCTCCTCCGGGGGGGTTGGAATTTTGGGTATAACAGATTGCCCCCCGTCAACTAGACTTTGTAATGGAAATGAAAAGGCTAGTTGATGCTTGAGTGATACCCCAAAATTTTGGATCTTAAAAGACCCCTCGTGCAATTGAAATCCAACAAGTTGTGTCGAGCTGTTCTAAGGCGCTGACTACCTATGAGTAAAGTGGAAGGATGTCGAGCGATTCTAAGGCGTCGGCCACCTAAAGGTAAAAATGAAGTAATGTCAGACTATTCTAAGGCGCCGACTACCTATAAGGATGATATGATGTCAAGCTATTCTAAGGCGTTGACTACCTATAACGAATGAGATGATGTCAAGCTATTCTGAGGCGTTGACTACCTATAACGAATGAGATGATGTCAAGCTATTCTAAGGCGTTGACTACCTATAACGAATGAGATGATGTCAAGCTATTCTAAGGCGTTGACCACCTAAAATGAAATGAAGTATGCCGAACATTCTAAGGTGTCGGGAACCTGTAATGCAAATGTAGATGTCATGCAGAAGAAGATGATATGATATGATGATGATGCTCGGATGCTTCTGGGGACCGAAACCCGCTCCAATGCTCCTGGTTGGTATACTATGGGGACTAATTGCCTCTGCCCACCAACTGGGGTGCTGGGATAACTTCTAGATTACCAAGGGGACTTATTGCCACTGCCCACTAGTTGTTTCTCCCAAGAAGTTGACATGAAGATGGGGACTTATTGCCTCTGCCCCGCCAACTTAGATCACGCTCTACCTCGCACTGAAGATGATACTAGGTCTCGTACGTCGGTCTCGCACTGGATGATGACGCTCGGTCTCGCACTGAAGAAGATGATGGGTCTCGCACGGAAGATGATACTAGGTCTCGTACTGGTCTCGCACTGGATGATGACGCTCGGTCTCGCACTGAAGAAGATGATGGGTCTCGCACGGAAGATGATACTAGGTCTCGTACTGGTCTCGCACTGGATGATGACGCTCGGTCTCGCACTGAAGAAGATGACGGGTCTCGCACTGAAGTCTCGTACTAAATGGATGAAGGAAAAGCTGGATCTCACACTGATTCTTGGTCTCGTACTGAATGAAGATGCTGGGTCTCGCACTGAAAGAGGAATCTGCGGGGCCTTGCACCGATTTTGGGTCTCGAACTCAAAATAAGTTAGGAGGATAATGGTCTCGTGCACATGGTAAAAACTGATCACTGGAGTGCCAAACATGGCAATGATGATAAGATGTACACAATCAAAATATATGAAAGATACTCGTCCAAAACAGGAACTTGTTGGAAAAGGTGCCAAACGTGGCAGTGTTTGAAGAAAATTCTGTTTACTGAAAAGGAAGGTGAAATTATCATTTCCTGACCATAGATTTCGGACTTGTAATTTATCTCCTAGGAGATGAACATGCCATCGGTGGGGTATAGTGTATGATGTAAAGTAGGGGCTTATGTGGGCCTGTGGTGTTTGATGTGCAGGTAAGGGCTTTTGTGGGCCTGTGTAGTGGTGGTGTGGAGGTAAGGGCTTATGTGGGCCTGTGGTGGAATGGTGGTGGTGACGTTTAAGCTTTGGGTTCCAATTGGTGTTGTCATAGCAATTGTTGGAACCAACAATTGCCCCCAGTATTTTCCCTTAAGACAATCTGAGCTAGAGTTCATGGCAATCGATCGGAACGATCGATTGCCCCCAGTATTTCCTTTTATTAAACGTGCGAACGAGTCTCGTCCTCACAGGGTCAAGGCTTATGTTTTTACGTGGTGCCTCCTAACCTACACTCGGCGTGTTTGGTGTTTGCACTCGTTCCTCACCTACGGTCACAACTTCTAGACCATTGAATTCGATATTTGTTGAATTTACGCATTCAATCTGTTACTTTCACGTGATTAGACACACAACTATCAAGTCGGAAGTCTTTAAAGCTTATAACATGGCCATAGGGTGTGATGAATGACAACAGGATCATGGAGGGATATTTGAGGTATGTGGAGCTTAAATGGGTGACCAAAGCTGCAACTTCCACCTTCTCTCGGACTTGTCTTCTTTGCCTTGAAGTCGTTTGGCTACTTCGTGATGACTTCGCTTATGAGCTTGGAACTTAGAACTTTTGGGTTGTTCCTTGCGCCTTCTCTCTTTCTACTGATTTTGGATTACTTCGAGGCTTTCCAGGTTTGCCTTTCTTTGAATCTCTTTTCCTCCGGGGTTCTTGTGTTTCCCGGTTTTGAACATTGAGAGCTGTTTTTGATGTTAGCGCATTTGGATCCTGTGCCACTTTGGGGCCATTTGCGGATCACTCCGTCATGCTGGTAGCAGTTCTGCTTCTTTGGACTTGTGAAGTTGCTGTTCGGAAGTCGGGCTCCTTGCATCCTTTGGTCACCGGGTCGGGTATTCACCATTGGCTGGCTTATTCTGTGGAGTTTATAGTGTTGTAAAAGAGGTCATATATCAAAAGCTCAGCGGGGGTGCCTAGGGTGTGATGTCAGGGTTCACAAGCTTTTGGATGTGTGGTGCTGTACCTAGGTGCTTCGTCATCCCTAACAGTTGTGTATCCTTTCTTTGTTACTTTTCGCAGGTCTAAGTGTAAATCTACAAATTATCTCCTTCGGTCGGAGTTACGCCGTTTACCTCACCTTTGAATGTGGTCTCACCGGAGTCGCGTAAAAGTGACACGCTCGTTCGCTCATGGTTTTTCCACTCAAGACATTCTCGCGAGATTTTCACTCCGAAACTCGTTCGCACATTTAAACAAAAGATAAAAGATGACGAACTTAAACTTAGATTGCCCCTAGTATTGATTTTGGGGTTTGCGACAACAATTCAATAGAAGTGGACCTTGAACCTCTTTGTGGGTTGTGAGTTGCAGTGTTTGGTTAGGCATGTTCAGATTTTCAGAAACAAAATGTAAGTCTTTGTATTCCATTGCATAGTCAGAAAATGATTACTTCGTGATCCTTGAAAAACGTGAGTGCTCTTTTTTCGGTTTTTCGAATTAATGAATAATGCTTTGCACAAAGATTATGAAAATGGAACTATGTTTTATTCAACAAGAAGAATAATGTTGGAAATTACAAACTCAGGAAAACTACCGAAAATGGTCAAGGGAACTAACTACTACAAAAGTTGAAAGACAACTAATCAAGAAAAGAAATGCAACATTTTTGATGATGCTTGGGCACGCGTGCTCTGCGCTCTCCACCATGTTCTTAGAATTGGAGCCCTTGGTCAATTAAATCCTGGATTCTGTGTTGTAGGGCCCTGCAGTGGTCAGTGTCGTGACCGGGCAGCTGGTGGAAGTGACAAAATTGATTAAGATCCTTCCCCAAATGAGTAGTTCCTGGCCTTAGGGTGAGCGGTTGCATCGGATATCTTCCTCGAAGCTCTTCAAGTGCTTGTCTTGGTGTTCGACCGATGTCTGTAAACTCTCTCTGTCGAGAATTCCGTCGGGGTGGTTCTACTGTCCCAATGCTCCAACCAGGTCCTCTTGACTGTTGATCACTGACTTCCTCATGTCGCCTGGTTCTCTTGCGAGTGCAGCTTTGGATGCAAGTTGCTGCTCCCGGTTGCCCAATCACTTTCCTGAGTTCCGTAGCAATTTCTTTGACATTCCCCTTTGATCCTCGGACCCTAACAGAGCCAACTTCAATGCAGTCATAAAGGGTGTTGAGAAGCCTGTCCACTAACTCATCCCGGGCTTGACGTTCGGACTCGAGGGAAAGAGCCTTTTCTTTCAACTCTTTGATAACAGCAACGTAGTTAGATTCCACGGCGTCCATGGCAGCACTATGCCTCTGTTCCATGGCTTCAATGGTGGCCATGTGCTTTTGTTCCAAAATTGTGAGCTGGGCTTCCATGTCGATTGGACCGCACTTAGGACTTGAGTCTACCTGTGTCCAAGGTGTCCATTATTAGCTAACAAAAGGAAGTGGGCTGAAACATGACGCTTCACAAGATAGATCGAAACAGACTTAGGCTGAAAGCAAGTGGGCCAGGATACCCAGAAAGTGAGGTGTTTGAGCTGGAGTATCTTTCAGACTGTGAACTGGAATTTGGACTGAAATCTAAACAGATGGCTTTGATTGGGCCTGCGAGGTGACACCTAGACCTAGGGTTTTGGGTTAGGGTCATGATAAGAAGTCTACCTAGACCAGAATGAGCCCTTGGGCCGGAATGTGTTTGGGCCTGAAGTGAGGCACATGGGCTGGAATGGTCCCTAAATCACAAATGGGCCTAACTTTCTTTGGGCCAAAGAAGATGGTTGCGAAGCCGAAAAGGACTTGTGAGTAATTTAAAGTTCAGGTGAATTTCTTTTTTATGGGCCTATAAATAATTGGATAATTCAAATTGGGCCAGAAGAGAAATCACCTAAGTCTAGGCTTTTGGCCGAAGCCCGAACGACTCACAAGTTAAACCAAACAGGGCCTCTGGGCCGCAAACAAATAGTGCTACCGATTCGGGTTGGGCTAGGTTGACGTAGGAGAAGTTCCTATCAATCTCTAGGCCGGGTAGTGGGCCGATCATACAAGCAGACAAAGCCCACACAAATTCAACATGTCCTCACTAGACGCTTAAACCAAACCGGGTATGGATCGATCCGGAGAGGTGCTTGGGGCATGGGCCCAGGTCACCACAAAGGAATAGGGCTTTCACGCTATTCTCTTTGGGCTTCCCCACTTTTTTCACATCACCTGAAGGTGTGCGTCTACGGACGGGTCTTTGACTGACCAAACAATGGGCTAGGTAAGGACACTGCCAGGAAAACGCTTGGGGCTAAAGCCCAGGTATTAAGGGGATGTGGTTAGACGACATCCTCCTCTTTTCCCCCGCTTATTCACATCACCTAAAAGGTGTGAGTCCCTGACAGGGGACCCTCAAACGGGTCCCGGGGTGAAATTGGTTTGTGTGGACCCTCGCTCTCATATGATGCAAAGGTGCAGAAAATTAAAGTGCGCACCAAAGTAAACAAATAAAGCCATAAATAAACATTTTTCGAGTTAAGCCCTCTTTCTTAAAATTAATCAAGTTAATATTAAGAGTTTGTCCCCAGCAGAGTCGCCAGTCTGTGAGCCTCGATTTTAAACCCTATCCTATGTGGATTAACTTGATTGGGATCTAATCGGGTTTTAGGTCCACTTATAGCCTAAGATTAATAACTATGTCATATAACAATAATTATTAAATCCTATGCTAGCTCACTGGAACCTATTGTGAGTCGCCACCTAATTTTTACCTAGGGTAAATTAGGAAAGGTAGAGTTCGGGTTCGGGGGCTTGATATTCGACTTAATTAGGGTTCAATTACTTTCATTACCCCTAGAAGTCGTTTTCCTCTACTTAGTTTAATTACGGCTTATTACGAGTCGTTTTAACCTAAGTGCGCGAGCTTCTGTTTTTTTTGTTTTTTAGCATTTTTTTACTGAAAATAAAAGTGAAAGTTGAAATTACCTAAACTAGGGTTTCGGAGGCAGAATTAGGTCAAATTTTGTTTCCGTCCGTTGCCACGGACCTAATGTCCGTAACCACGGACCCTAGCTAATCTATGTGAAAATAAAAGTCGAATTAAACAGAAAACAAAAATTTGAAAAGTCCGGGGCCACGGACAGGATGTCCGTAGGCCCGGACATAGTTTAACAAAACCTAAATTTTTAAAATTTTAAAATCCCGCCGCCGTCCGTGGGTGTCCGTGGCCACGGACAACCCGTCCGTGGTCCCGGACCATAGGTCCGGGATCCCGGACCACCCACGGACAGGGGTTTTATGGTGGTTCCCGAAGGTGTTTTCGGCTCAAAATTTATGCACGTGTAGCCTGAAAGGTGTGCAATTCGTTAGTAATTGAAAGATTGCAGTTTGAAGTCGAATTATGTACGAAACTTGGCGAACAAGTAACAAGGCAGAAACAAAAGTAATTAGCAATACAGAGGCGTAAAAAGATTAGTTTGAACCCAAAATTTGACAGAGAGTTAATAAGGTCGTGGAGAGTTAGAAAAGTAGAATTGCAACCTGTTTTACCTTCGAATTTAGGAGGATTCTTCACGTCGGGATTCTTCGGAGGCCTCGTTGATGGCGGATCCAGAAGAACTTCGAACCCAGCTTCTGACTCCTTGTTGTTCTTGATGTTCTTCACGTTTTGGTGCTGTTTTGTGGGGGTTTGATGATGGATGATGTTGTGGGTGTTGAAAAATGTGTTTTGGTGTTGATTTTGGTGAGATTTCGGTGTTTGATCGTGGCTCTGGGGTTCAAAACGTGGGAGAGAGAGAGACGGCTGCCTTCTTTGAGAGTCTAGGGTTCTTGAGGTTCTGATTTGATCATGGGGTAAGGTTCCTTATATAGGCTTCCTTAAAGATAGAAAAATCCGGTAAAAACTGAGATTTACCGACGTTTTAGCTCAAGGGCTTCCAAAAGGAATTTGATTATAAAATTTTACACATGGGTAAAGGATGATATTTCTGATTTTTCTAAAGTGAGATCGAATTTTTTGGATATGGAATATTTTTAAATTCAATTTCTCGTCAGATTCAATCAGAAATTGCTAGAAAATTATTGGAAATTCGAAAAATCAAAATTCCAACGCCATTATGCTTAAGATGTCATCCTCTATCATGGGTTAAAATATCAAAGCATTTCAAGTTGATTTGACCCTTATTTGGAGGAGAGAGAAAGCCCATAGGGGGCTTAGGAGCCTTGAAAAATTACGAAAATGCCCTGGAGATGACTAAGCTGTCCCTAGCACTCTGAAATGTGCCGATCGATCTGGGAACCCTTGCTACTAGCCTATTAGTAGAGACTCTCTCCCGGGGGGGTTGGAATTTTGGGTATAACACACGGTCAGACCGAACAACCCAAATCCCCATACGCTGAAGCTCAATAGCAGACCTCTGAACCCCTGACAACGAACAAGCAAGTCCAGGAGCACCCCTACGGCTCAAGGCATCAGCCACCACATTCGCTCTACCCGGATGGTAGAGGATCTCCAGGTCGTAGTCATGTAACAGCTCCAACCAGCGCCGCTGTCTCAAATTCAATTCCTTCTGCGTGAACAGATATTTGAGACTCTTGTGATCCGTGTAGACCTTACACGTCTCCCCATACAAATAGTGCCGCCAGATCTTCAAGGCGAAGACCACAGCAGCTAGCTCCAAGTCATGGGTAGGATAATTCTTCTCATACGGCTTCAACTGTCGTGACCCATATGCTACCACCTTTCCCTGCTGCATCAAAACACACCCAACCTCTGTGGGAAGCGTCACAGACCTCAAAGAACCTCTGCCAAGAGAGACGTCAAAATCGACCCAGAAGCACTCTCCAGACAACGTCAATCGGAGCCGAAGTCACCCTCTTCTTCAACTCCTGAAAGCTCCTGGCATGCCCATCACAAAACTTGCATCCTTCCTAAGAAGACGAGTCAAGGGGGATACAATCTTAGAAAAGCCCTCCACGAACTTCCAATACTAATAGCCAATCCAGAAAACACGTCGCCCTCAGACACACTAGTGGGCTTCGCCCACTCCATAACCGCCTTAATCTTCTCTGGGTCCACTGATATGCCATCCTTCGAAACCACGTGCCCAAGAAACACCACCCTATCCACCAGAACTCACACTTCTTCAATTTAGCATACAACTCCTTCTCCTTCAACGTCTGTAGCACCACCCTCAGATGCTCCTCTGCTCTCCTCAGCACTCTTGGAGTACACCAAGATGTCGTCAATAAACACAACTACGAAAGAATCCAAGAAAGGTTTGAAGACTCTGTTCATCATATCCATGAAGAACGACGGGGCATTGGTCAAACCAAAAGGCATGACCAAGAACTCATAATGCCCATATCGGGTCCTAAATGCAGACTTAGGCACATCCTCGGCCTTAATCTTCAGCTGATGATATCCAGAACGCAAGTCGATCTTCGAGAAGACTGTCGCCCCTGCTAACTGGTCAAAGAGATCATCAATGCGGGGAAGAGGATACCGATTCTTGATGGTAACCTTATTCAATTCCCTGTAGTCAATGCACAATCTGAAGGAGCCATCCTTCTTCTTCACAAACAACACCGGTGCTCCCCATGGAGACACACTAGGGCGAATGAAGCCCTTATCCAGAAGATCCTGCAGCTGCACCTTCAGCTCCTTAAGCTCTGCCAGACTCATGCGATAGGGAGCCTTAGAGATAGGCTGAGTCCCTGGCGCTAACTCAATAGAAAACTCCACCTCACGATCAGGTGGTAGTCCTGGCACATCGTCCTGGAACACCTCAGGAAACTCACACACAATGGGAATATCCTCCACCCGGGATCCCTCCTTAACCTCAGGTACAAAGCAGAGAAAACCCTGGCAGCCCTTCCTCAAGGAACGGACTGCCTGCATAGCAGACACCAACACAGGAGCACAAGGAATGGAATTCCCCACAAAAGCAAAACGGGTCTCACCCGGTCTATCAAACACAACCCTCCTAGCTGCACAATCTATATGGGCATGGTGCTCTGCTAGCCAGTCCATGCCCAAAATCATATCGAAGCAAGACATACGCATAGGGATCAAATCAGCAGACAAGTTCCTATCCATAATCATTACCGGAACTGACTTACACACAGAATCAAGTACACAAGCAGGTACGCCACTCAGCGGGCTAGAAATACACAAATCCACATCACAAGGCACAGCAGACAACCCGAGACTACCCACTAAATCAGCAGACACAAAGGAGTGGGTAGCTCCTGAATCAAACAAGCAGAAAACTGGCTGAGAAGAGATCTGAAGAATACCTGACACTACTCGGCCTGAGTCACGGTCTCGCTCACCAGCTAGAGCGTACACACGAGCCTGGGTCTGGGGCTTCTTCTGATCAGTCTTCTGCCCGGACCCTGAACCAGCTCCTCGGCTCTCAGAACCGCCACTGCTACCTCCACCTCTAGCCTGTGGACACTGGGCAATGCGATGATCCAACGAGCCACACTTGAAGCACGCCCCAGACTTCCTGTAGCACTCCCGCCCAGGATGGAAACGGTCACACTCTGCACACTTCTCCACAGCAGGGATGCTGATGAAGAAGAACCCCGGTCTCCTCTATACTTCTTCTTCTGAGAAGAAGGCTGCTCACGCCTCTCGGGTCTCCTCCACACGACCTTTCCTCTTCTATTACTAGCGCCACATCAGCTACATCCCGGAAGGTCTTGTGGCGAAAAGGTGCCACAGCAGCTCGAATGTCACCCCTCAACCCAGCCTCAAACTTCCTAGCCTTCCGGTTATCATCCGGCTCAGGCACAAACTTCGAAAGGGAAATAAACTTCCTCACATAGTCGTCCACTGACATCTCCTTCGTCTGACGAAGCCTGCCATACTCTACAATCTTCTGATCACGAAAGACGTCGGGATAGAACTGCTGATTGAAGCAGCCCCTGAACTGCTCCCATGTCCATGGGTGGGGGTACTTCCCTTCGACCGACTTCCACCACTCCTTCGCCTCACTCTGAAACATGAAGGTAGCGAATCCGACTTCCTGATCCTCCTCACATCCCATGACCCTACAGTCTGCAGCACCTGGGTCACCACCTGCTGCACAATCTCTGCAATGTCCCCCTGGGGAGCATCGCCTGCAGCTGCACCACGTCCTGAACGTCGGGGAGGCATACTGAGGATACAACATCAAAATTTATCAGAAACCAACAAGCAGCAAACAGCAGACCTTTCAGACACCCACACATGCAGACAAACCCCACAACACCAAAGAACGAGCAACCTGGCTCTGATACCACTAAATGTAACGACCCCAAAACCGGCCTAGGAGTTAGGGCGTTACACGCCGCGAGTCTACTACCTAACGTCGCAAGGCTCTAAGCAAACGAATCCCAAAACCGAATAACAAACTTGTATAAATACCAAGGAGTTTACAAGATCCAAATACTTATAAGTCAAATACAAAGAGAGAGGCCCGAAGGCTACACAAAGTACTAAAGCGTCCAAAGCGCAAGCAAACCAAGTCTAAAGACATATAAAAATATCGAGACTCCAGAAGGGGACGAGAAGAGAAGATCCCACGAGCTCAATCTGCAACAAAGTAAAGGGGTGAGCTAAACAGCCCAACAAGCAGAAGACTTCCTCAAGGAAGCCCACTCAAAACAGAAACAGAAGAATACTTATAAACAGAGAGGATAGCGGAGAGTCAATATAAATAGACGGAATGAAACCACAAAACAGAGGCAGAGCAGAACGGAATATCACTTCAAAACACAATCGGACCTTCAGATCAGAAACAGAAGAATGGGACACTAGTAGCCAGCTAACACAACAGAAGGACTCGCATAAGGTCCTATGGATCCGAGGATCCCACAACAGAAGCCGTAGAGACAGCTAACAGACCCGTCGGTCAAATAACGTCCTAAGGGAGACCCTAAGGAGTATAAACAGAAGGAATTCCTACGCAGCATGCTACGGGACAGCCCGACCCGACTATCCAAGGCTCAGAAGCAAAGTAACTAGGTCCCAAAACTAAAAGCTCACAAAACAGATCTCAAGTGCATAAAAATGCATAAAAATAGCATAAGAAGCTTGTACACAGATAGGGGAATCTAACCCCGCAAACGGAACTCAAAACGGAGCTAAAACAGAGAAGTTATGCTCAAAACAGTGGCATGTCCGAACTTGCGTCCGACCTTGCAAGTTCGGACAGAGGCCGAGAGTCAGAAGTCACGGAGATACAAATGTCCGAACTTACGTCCGAACGTCAAAGTTCGGACGTAAGTCGAGAGTTAAAGCCAGAACCATCTTAGTGTCCAAACTTGCGTCCGACCTTGCAAGTTCGGACACACGTCGAAACTTTTACGAAAATCCATCCTCGCGTCAGGTCCGAACTTTGAAGTTCGGACCGATGTTCGGACACTTCAAAACCTTCAAAAAAAAACACGCCCGATGCACTGTCCGAACTTACAAGTTCGGACAGACGTTCGGACAGCGCGAAACTGACGAAATCCAGAGCGATCAGACGAACAGAAATCAGTCAAAAATCACCAAAACTCACACAAACTCATAGAATGGTAAATCAGTACCCTCGGGGCTTAGCCAAACGATTAACAACGCAAAACCAACGAGAAAACACACAAGCAACACACGAAATCGGATACGAAACAGACATTAAAAACAATCCCCGAGGGTGAGCAAACTACCCCGATTCCATCCCCCACTTACATGAATTCGAAGCGAAGATGCTGTCCGACGTTACCCGCAACTCAACGAACAAAACACAGAGGAGACGCACAAAGCACCACTGATTGCAGAAGAGAAGAGACCCAAAATCAGAAAAACTGCCCTCTCTCAAACAGGAGCGGAAACCATCGAATCGAAAGAAAAACCAAACCTGATTGTAGAAGAGAAGAACCCGAACAGATGCAGCAGTAGAAATCGACCGGAACCAGCAACAATTCACACCAGAGGACCAAGTTCTCACCAAGGAAGAAGAAGAGGGAAAGAGCGTAGAAACTGTCGAGATGAAGAACGCACGATTTGAAAACTGATCGTGGATTGAGAATGAGAAATAAAATGACTTATTTACCTTAATAAGTCTCACCAAAATAAAAGAGGGGAAACGACCTCCTTGCCCCCGTCTTTTAATTTAAAGACTCCGGTGTCCCATCAGCTAAACACAGCACCACATAAACATAAGTAATGACATAAACCGGAATGTCATGAAATCTGAAAACGTAAAATACGGAGTATTACACACTTACTTACCTTCACCGTGTCAGCCAAATTACGCATCCGGGTTAATCGGAATGCTATTTACTCTTTTACTCATTTCACATCTTACTCTTACTTTACTTACTTACTTACATTTACTTACTTACTCAATTTTACTTACTATCATACTCATATTAAGTCGGTATGACCTCCGGCCCGGGGACTACACCGTCCCACCATCGGGATTTACTTGACTCACCAATCCGGGATGCTACCCACTTAAGGGATTTGGGCCGCGGACCAGTTTAAGAGTCAGGACTTGGATCCAACCTCTTGTGTCTCCGTATCCTCACGCGTGGCCGAAACTATATCGGACTTCTACTCATTCCAATTTAATTACCAATTTAAGTTAGATTGGTTAGCTTGTTGGGAATCAGTTAGAAGTCCAATCTCAAACACATTCGGTCACAATACAATATATCATACATGCACACATTCATTATCATCCATACATTTCATGAATTATACAAACTAAGATTTAAAGAAAATATTCACAACATACAACACTACATATTCACAAGTATGCATAATAACTCCGATTCGTGCATTTATCTCATTTGGTGATCAATTAGCACACAACACACAAATCAGAGTAACCAAGATAGCATACGGGGCATGAGGAATTCATACCGTTCACCGTTGTACTTGTATCCCAACTTTCCTTCGGTGCTCACAACTCAAGTCCTATAACATACATATGTTCGAGTGATTAATTTAGCTATCATTAACTTAATTCGATTACTCTTGCGTTTCCTAAGTCATACTTACTAAGTCCTTTCAATTCTTACACTTACACATTACTTACTTACTCTTCTTTACTTTAAGTTTAGTTCCTTAACGTTGGTATACTTACATATATGTACATAGATATGTGGGTATACATATATATATATATATTATTTAATTTAATTTTTTTTGTATGACTCGACCGACCTTACCCAGGGTCGGACCCAAGGTCGGTCGAAGTCAGTAAGGTACTACGCTGGAAAATTACAGGGCCGACCGACCTTGCCAAGTCCGGTCCCAAGGTCGGTCCATTCCAGTGAGTTATGGTCTTGACATTCTGGAGTAGACCGACCTTGCATGTCCGGTCCCAAGGTCGGTCCATTTCAGTAGGTTACATCACTAGTGCAAAAAGGGTCTTTTTCGGCGGTTTACAACCGCCGAAAATGCTACCGCCGAAAAAGAGTCTTCCCATATTTTCGGCAGTTCCTAAGGCAAAAACCACCGAAAAAGACCTATTTCAGAGGCAAAATTAACGTCAAAACATTGGATGATTTTCGGCGGTTCCTAGTAGAAACCGCCGAAAATAAGCAAGTTTTTACTTATTTTCGGCGGTTTTTACTTGGAACCGCCGAAAATCCTCCATTTTTTTTTTTTGGTTTTTCTCGTTTTCGTTTACATTCCACATATGTCACAAAACCAGTTAATATGCATCCAAATATGTCCACATATCTCTCTACATCACATGGTAGAGGATCTCATCACTCTTAGTAAGTAAATTGTCAAAAAAAATCCCAAAAATAATGACACGGCTTACAAATGACCATACACACCACATTTAAAATGGTCACAAATGACCATACACCACAATTCACATAGTCCCAAATGACCATATACATACACAATTGATCAAATGTTCACTAATGTGCTCATAGTGGTCATTTTTTACAATCTATCTAACCATAAAAGTCTAACGAAAGTTCTAAATAACAATTCGAGAACAAAAAGCAAAAATCAAACCAAAGTCATGGAGACAAAATCCGCCCAATCCTCTAGCATCCCGTTGATGGTTTCTCCGTTATATTCTCCAACACTAGGAAAAACCTTTGAAAAACAAAACAAGACAAAATTGGTTAATCATCAAACAATTATATTAGTAATTGAAAAATAAATATAACTTCGATATACCTATTCTATCAGATCATCCATCTCACCAAATAGGGTGACTATGTCATGCATATACCTCATGACATAATACCCACACTCTGAACCTCCGGGTTGACGTGAACACTTAAACACAGGAAGAACAAAACTAATTATATAAGACATTTATTTGTGATTACAACCAATCAATAATAACATGTAAATGATGATGCATTCACCTTCACTGAAGTCCATTGGACGTTATTTTTTTACCTTATACTAAGCTCTGAAAGCATAACACCTTGATACACACTGCATAATTATTATCATCAACATACATTAATTAAATTAGGATATCCATTCATAATAAAATTAAATTAAAGGAGTTTAAATGCATAAAGAATTGCTTCATAATGTACTTACACGCTAAGGTGTGGCTTTATCTTGATTTCTCTTGGATTTCTGGTTTGCAACGGATCAAGAAATAGTATCCGCGAACGATCCAGACACAACACCAGTAAAACCCAATGGCCACTGTGTAATACCAAAACACTCACATGTCATTATAATGCATGTGTGCACAGATAACTACAACAGTTATTCAAATTAAAATGATAAACAAAAGTAAATACTTTTGATGATAAGGTAGTATAACATATTTCTTCATCGCTCTGATGCTGTTAGTCAACGCACGTTGTATGTACACCTTACACGCTTCTGTATCGCACTTCAGAGAAGTGAACGATGCTCTTTCAGGACACAAAAATCCACACTTGGTAAGGCCAAAAGATTGCATTTTGTATTTCAAAAACCTGTTATTAAATAAAAAGACATAAAATTAATAAACATTGCTTCAGAACAATTTATAACTTAATTATAAAACAAAACTAATACTTACAGAATAAATGAATGCATCGCTGCAACAGGCACCCAATCAAATCGTAGTATGTCCCTAACATCAGTCGTCCACATTTGGATTTCTATAGTTCGTCCGTAGTGAAGAAGGTCATCTTCCAAACTGAGTAGGATAGAATTTCTACCATCTGGGAAGTCGCGGATTAGATCATGCAAGCATTTCATGTTTGGCCCCAAGCGTGCATATATGGAATCATCCACCAAATTTTCTCTTTCCACAACATTGGTGGATGCTCTGTATTTAGAGGATCCAATCTTTGACTTCTTTTTGTCAGGAGATGTAGATTTCTTTCTTAATGCCTATTTACAACCGACAATCAATGCTAGTCATGAACTGAGCATCCACACATACTATATTCTTGTAATGAACAATAATAACTACACTAGTGGTTAGTATTACACATACCTTCACACACTTTCGAATCAGACGAATGGGCCACTGAACGAATGCACCCTTTGCAGACCGAACTGTGCTGTACTCCTCCGTAGGTACAGGGAGTGGTAGATCAGGAACCGTATAAATCGTGAAATACCCCAAACTTAGAGATGGTGTTTAAATGATAAACTAAGTTATAAGCGGGCTAAATAATGCCTTAGAAACATTAAGAAACTATTTTAACTAAAGGAAATATAAGGAAACACCAAAAGAGCAGTTTAAGCAAAAACGTGCTCTAAGCTTGGAGAGACTTGGGAGAGTACCCAAAGATTGTTCTAAGACCTTAGTAATATCCTAATGGTCATTTTAAATCAATTACCAAAGAAAACCAAGCTTGAAAACAAGTTAAAACACAAAATGTACTTTAAGGAGTCTTAAAGCACATTTTTGAAAAAATTGTCTTGTAAATGAGTTTTGAATGGCTAAATGTCCATCATTACTCTTTAATTAACATGGTGCTATATAGTATCACATTTGGAAGTCTATATCAATGGGAAATCAAAAATTTCACAACAATGTGCCTTGTTTTGTGAATAGTAAATTAATTAAGCTAGTTTATAACACAAGTCAATATAAGTGAGATAGTTGGTCAACAAAGACTTAAGTACCCCTTGTTACTAATGGGGGTCGGTTTCTTATAAGGTGAGTCACCACCTTATGAGTCATTAAGCAAATAAAGAGTTATAAAGCAAAAGTACTATTCACTCTTTTAACATAAATATCTCATTTACTCACCTCTCTCCTCACCTCTTCATTCTCTCTGTTTCCCACGATTTTCTCAAGCTCTCTCTTCCTATCTTTTCAAAACTCCAAGAGCTTTGATTTGGTGCCAAGCCAAACCACCATTAGAGGAGGAAATTCAAGTTTGGAGACTCCACTGGCTTCTCCATTCTCCTAAGGTAAAGAAAGTGTAAGAAAATCTAGGTTTCCATCACTTTTCTACATGACCTAAAATGTATGCTCATGAGGCTTCATTTTAATGCCTTGATCTAGCTTGTTTTCTACTCTTCAAAGGATTGAGGAGGTCCTTCTTGCTTCCTATCCAAGCTTGTCTTGAGAAACCAAGGTAAAACAATCACCTTAATACCTTAAAGCACATTTTTAACCTAGGGTTTGTTCCTTAGGGTTAATGAATTATCTAGTACTCATTGGAGTCATTGGATGTTGGTTAGAACATTGGCAGGAGATATATATTGGTGACCGAGATTGAGCAAGGAAAAACCTAAGGAAGAAAGCATTTAAAGCTTGTAAAAGAACAAGGTAAATTACTTACCTTAAGGGTTTTATTGTTTTTAAGGGAATGGGATTTAGATATGTGATGAGTTTAGTGTAGAGTTTACATTAAAAAAAGGGTTATATATGACCTAGGAGAAACAATGACTATGGTTGAGAACTTGTGACTAAGGAGCAAATGAGGAAAAAGAGGTAGTTTAAGAATATCAAGTTGAATTACAAGAAGCATTTTATTTCAATGGGAGCCTTGTTGTGTGTATTCGCAGGTTAAAGGCAAATATATGTGGAAATTCAGTGGTTAAGATTATTGTCATTTAAGGGCAAAAGTGCCAAGCATTAAGTTTATACACTATGTAATGATGTGGTGTAGTTCTGGTGTAAATTGTGTGTTAAGGTGTTGTGATGAGAAATTGAGTGATATTGGTTGTTTGATGAAGAAAAACCAAGTGTTTGGATGGAAAATATACTAGAGAACCCATGGCAAAATTTAAAGGAGAACCTAAGTGTTTAAGATATTCTAAGGAGATTTCATGACTAAGGAAGGAAGTACTAGGTAGTTCTTGAGGTTGTCTTGATGAAAGAGGGTGAGATTAGGGTTTTTAAATGACTTGTAATGACTTAGGAATCACTATGAAGGATTTAGGAATCAAAATAGCGTACTTGGGTATTTAGGACTTAGGTAAATGTTGATAAAAGAAGCTAGGAAAATTGGGTAAGTTAGATGTAAATGAGTGTGAAACTTTGAAATGGTTTAGGTGAGAACTAGAGTATAGAATCTAAGGGAGGTTTGGTAAATGCAATAAGGGTGGGAAGTGGTGTACATGGTGTGGTCAAGTTCTTAAGGAGGGAGCATTTGGTTAATTGAAATTCTTGGTGGATTGCATGTGAGAAAGGTAAGAAATAAGTGCTAAGTGTTGGGAGTCTTGTAAGAATTGAGTAAATGTTTGAGAAGATCTTCGGAAGTTGTTTTAATGAGTTTGGTGGAGGTTATAAGATGGGTTTAATGTGCCAAGATGGTGTTGGACCTATTAGGACACTTGTGGAAGAGTTTGGAATTGAAAGAACAATTTAAGAGAAAAATCTGTAGTGGACCGACCCAGGGTCCGACCCAGTTTTGGGTCGGTCGGACCATGTTGAGCCAGCCGGAATGTCTCTGGACTGGACTGACCCAGAGGGTTTGGGCGGTCGGTAGCTTGGGTCGGTGGGCAAAATTTAACGTAGGAAATGGGTTCTATAATGGACCGACCCAGAGGGTTTAGGTCGGTCGGTCTAGCTCTGGGTCGGACGGATGGGTTTCAAAAGACGGAAATGTTTCTGAGATGGACCGACCCATAAGGTTGGGTCAGTCGGTGGGTCGGTCGACCCTTAACACTTAAAAAAAAAACTTAAAATTCTAAGGATGTTTAATGGTATTAATGGTACACCATTTAGAGGGCATTGATGATTAGAAGCCTAAGAACCTAAGGGGATTAAGTTAAGGTAAGTATAAGTTCATAAGCTTAAGGTTAAGTTGCAAGATTAAGTTATAAGACTTAAGAAGTGTTAATTGGGGACCGCTAAGGGTGAAATAAGTTAAATAAGTTAAGCAATGTATATATACTTAATCATTTAAGTTGGATGGATATTTTAGGACTTGAAAGTTGGAAACCGGAAGAGTATTAAACAACCGGGACGATCGACGGTGAACGGTACTATCTTTCTTGTGACCTGCTTGCTAACGAGGTGTTCCTCGGCTTGTGTGCTATCTGTTTAATTGCTATGACTAAAACAAGATAAAGCATGCAACCGGTTATATTTGTTCTCGTTGTGTATGTGTTATATTTACACTAACCGCGAGACTTGAGATTGTTACTAACCAAGTTTAGTACTTACTGAGTTAAGAATAAGAGTTAAGTTTGGTGGTTGGTTAATGCCCGTTAAGGCTTAGCTAGCACATGGTGATTAACATTTCTACTAACTGGAACTTGAGTGAGGAAACCCGGGACCGATCTCCGGTCATGCATGCTAAGGAAAAAGGGGGACGGTATTTGAATCAGATCCGCCCTCCGCTTAAGGACTTGTCTTCGGACTTGTAGCCTAGGGCCGGTTGCCGGCTCAGCTACGTTGGACTCCCGTCTAGAGTAGGTGGCATTAAGATGGTGCGGTGGGATCACCTAAATCCCAGGTTCGAATTAAGCTACAACCATTCCCTTCCAGGAACGGTTTGTATACTAAGAATAAGTTGAGATTAAGATTAAGGTAAGGTAAGGAACTGAGATTAAGGAAATGAGGATTAAGGAGGGGGTTACTAACCCACTTGATAAGGGAACGCTTGAGTCGTTCATTGTTTGTGAACTATTTGTGTTCATTTGTGGATTATTGTTATTACACTTCATATCATGCTTGTGTATGTAATCAATTTCCAAGCTATCGACAATTAGTCGTCATAGCCCCGTTAGCTTGGGGCCATGAGAGGGTGTACCAGCATTCGTGCTGACCCCTTTTGGGGGCTGTTTTTACACTTGCAGGTAAGAGACCCATGAGGACGCACTACCAGAGTAGGAGCAGTTAGACTTAGGAGGGGATGTTTATTTTGAGATCGGGTTGCGCCTGTGCACCCGTCTGTTTATATTTAAACTGATGTAAGGTTGTGATTATGACTTAGCTACTTGTACTCGGTTGGTTGTGGTATTTTGGATGGTGACGTTTTGGGTTGGTCATTTATTTTGGATAAGTGTTGTAATTGATAAGGCCGGTATATTCTAACGATCAGACCGTGGCAAGGTCTAGGTGTTTATTATTTCCGCTGCGACAAATTCGCCTCAGTGTTCAGTTTTACGATAACCACGTTTGGCTTTGGATGGGGTGTTACAAATCGGTTCGTCCACAGAGACTCTCCCGTGATACGGCTTCAGTGGTATTCCATGGGTCACATCATTAGGGCCTGATTGGTACACCCTTCCTTCCGCGACACATATTTCTTCATTGCTTCCTTCCGCGAACATATTTCTTAGGTTGTATGGAAGCAGAAGGTACAGTTCCACGGGGTCCTACAATTTCATCAGAGTAAGTAGTAGATGTTGAACTTAAAAATATGTAATAAAAGATATGGACAACTAATAGAACAGTTAAAGGTATAAAAAAATACTTGTACATAAGCGTAAGGATACTGGTCATTGGAATCCACACTTGTGTACACTCCAGCAGGAGTAGGGTCAGAATATCTTGGAGGAACATATGGCTGGGATGCATGACTGTCTTGACGTATTTCATCAAAGACCTCCTTCTTCCACTGCTCTTCATTTCATTAATGGCACGCATGTACTGCTCATAAGAAATTGTTTGTCCTTGAGTACTCCCTTTCCTTGACCCGGGGTTACCAAAAGTTTTCTTATCCCTATGTTAACACCCCTAACCCCACAGATCGGCCTGAATGATCTTCTTTCCAAGTGTAGGTGACAACTGGTCATCATGTCGATCAGGTACCCAAGTCCCTTGGGTAACTTGTTCATTCAGCTCATCCTTTATAATTAAATGTAGAAAACAGTTAATTATAATTTTTTAAATGATAAAAATAATTTGTCAAAAAATTTGAAAGTAAAGAAAAGTACTTACCATCTTATCAACAATTTCCTTCGTCTTCTCGAAGGGATATAACGCTTTCAAGTTTTTGGGTCTTTCTTAGTACGTGAAAGCTTCCAAAACGTACCCCGTTGCTGGTGCTCATCAAGAGTGCTCATATCTGATGGCAACTCTCCTTCTGCCACCCATTCAGGCACTCTTCTATTAACCCCTTCGCACCCAACACGTGATGATATTCATTCTTCTTTGCATTCGCGGATTGGGCTTCGCGGTACTCCTGTTATCAAATAAACACACAATTAATATGCCAAATATATACATATGTAAATATAAGTACCTCAAAAATATATATTATATAAAATTAATTATTTAATAGTTAATACATACCTTTGTCTCCATCTTCTTATCATAGAACTCCTGCACTACTCTTTGGTTATTGGTGTGTAAATCTCCCAAGGTTGGCGTGTGTCGCCGTCCGGCCACTTAAGCTTCTTGGTGATAAACCACTTAACCAGATCATGCTTATGATCTGCAAATTTCTTGCGCATCATTGATTTGACCATGGAGTAGTACTCACTTTCTGCTGGTATTTAATATCGTTTCTGCATATTACCATAAATGAAACAAATGTTAGTGATGGATACCTACAAATTATACAAAAATAATACTTTATTGTTTATTTACTGTACGATCTCAAACATCTGTCTCTTTAGTCCTTCATCAACTTGAGGCCAGGTGAGAGTAATATCACAATACTCTCGCACAATGATGTCTAGCTCTGTAGTGAAGTCTGTAGCCCATCCCCAATCGGCTGTAGATAGGCATTAAACTGTAACGGCTTTGATTCAATCTTTTTTGTTCTGAGAGCTTTCGTCGGACCTCGAGGTTTTACGGTCCTAGGAAGCTGGATTTGTGATCTAGAAGGTCCAGCCTCTATGTCCTCAGCTGGCACAGAGGCTGGAGTAATCTCATCCCCGCCATTACCCCCCTCATCATCTCGGGCCTGTGACTTGTGACCTTTCCCTCCACGTGTTTTCTCTTCTTTGGTCGGGATGCCTCTATCAAAAGCTCGCCGACCGGGTCATCCATATCATCCATTTAACTATCTGCAAAGATAAACAACCGTATATCAATAACACCACAACAAATAATGTAATCAATACATAATAAGACATCATTATTATTCCAACAAATTATTTTATGAACAAACAAACAATAAAATATATTTTTAATTACCTAACAACTGAACACATCATTTATGGTTTTCAACCCATAAACCCTCATCGTGATCAGACCTAGTATACACTACATCGTCTGGAACATCAACAATGTCTGTGACAGGAATACTGGTAGAAAAATGTGGTGTCTCATCGAACATTAATTCATCATCATCAACATCTTGATCAGCATTAATGTTGACAAATCTTTTCCCTGGTAATACAACTGACCACCTGGAATCGATGGGATCTTCTATGTAAAATACTTGTTCACAATCCTTGGGAAATATGAACGGATCTTGTGTATGACCAAGGCGTGATAAATCAACCAAGTTAAACCCATCGTGAACCGATAATCATTTCTATTATCCACCCATTTGCATTTAAAAATAACAAACTTTTGAAACTGATAATCATGCTCCCAAATATCTGCAATGAATCCATAATACAACCTCGACGTTGAAATCGTTGAAGCTGGATCACCTCTGGTATACTTAGTTGTTGTTGCTTCTACTTTAACCCCGCTATTCTGGTTTAACATCTATCATCTTGCCGGTTTGTCCAGTAGGTGAACCCATTGATGCCATACCCTTCATAAGATATATAAGTGGAACCAGGTCCCAAGGCTAACCAACAGAGCTCTTCACTTACATTATCAGGCTCTAGTGATGCAATCTTCATGACATGATCTCTAAACCATAAACAGAAGGTCTTGTTTTGCTCCTTTACCAACCAAATAATACTCCTCCCAGGATATTGAGCTCTTAGTGCAGTCATGTGTTTCTCAAAAAAATGGCTCAATAATCTCAAGGTGATGTAAAACGAATAGATGTGCAGACTCCATGAGGATGAATCAATTGCCACAATTTTTTTCCAATAACACCTTGACCTTCTGTCCCTCCTATGTGTCTCGGTTGTGGCACTCCAATAGCTACAGCTCCCTTCAAGTATTCAGTACAAAATTCTGTCACTTCTTCGGATTGTCATTTCTATGATACTCCCTTCAGGTCGATATCTATTCTTCATCCTTCCCTTCAAGATTCCCATGTATCTCTCAAATGGATATGTATCTTAAATATATAGGACCACATAATTTGATTTCTCTTACAATGTGAACAACCAAGTGGACCATGATGTCAAAAAACGAGGGTGGAAAATACATTTCAAGTTAACACATCGTAACAACAACATCGCGTTGCAGACTGTCTAGTGTATCAACATCCACGACTTTATTGCACACTGCATTTAAAAAGAAACATAGTCTTGTAATTGCATTCCGCACATCTTTCGGCATTATACCCCGAATGGCAACAGGAAGTAGATGCAACATCAGAATGTGATAATCATGAGACTTCAACCCGATCAACTTCAAGTCCTTCATTGACACAAGACTTTTCCAGTTAGATGAGTATCCGTAGGAACCTTAAGGGAATGAAGACATTTACAAAAGCTGTTCTTCTCATTCTTAGACAAAGTGTAACATGCTGGAGGTAAAAATGTTCGTTTGCCTCTTTCTTGGGGATGCAACTCCTCACGTATGCCCATAGCTTGCATGTCTTTTCGAACCTTTATTCTGTCTTTTGTTTTCCCAGGTATGTTAAGCAAAGTCCCAACAACAGCCTCACCAACATTTTTGACAATATGCATGAAATCAAGACAATGCCTAACGATAAATGTTTCCAATACGGAAGTTCCCAAAATATTGAACATTTTTTCCAGATGTTTTTTTGGGTAGACTTGGACGGAACACCGAAAACATTGTCAATGTCTTTCACCTTTTGATAAATCTTCAGAACTCAGAGGTATACGAGCAACACGTGACTCAGTCTTTCCGTTGAATAACTTCCTCTTTTTACGGTACGGGTGAGCTGATGGCAATAATCTACGATGACACATGTAGACGTATTTTCCACAAAACTATAGACGATCAGAACAAGTGTCGTCCTCACATATTGGGCAAGCAATGTGCCTTTTACTGTGTATCCAGATAAGTTCCCGTACGCTGGAAAGTCATTCACTGTGCAAAAAAGCATGGCACGAAGTGTAAAGTTTTGTCTGGCATAACTGTCATAAACCACTGTCCCCTGATTCCATAGCAATTTCAAATCGTCAATCAGCGGTGCAAGGTATACATCGATGTTATGTCCTGGTTGTGTAGGTCCAGAAATCAACAATGATAACATTATGTATTTCCGCTTCATACACAGCCACGAGGGAAGATTGTAGATCACCATTAGAACAGGCCAAGTGCTGTGCTGACTACTTAGACTGCCATAAGGATTCATCCCATCCGTACATAACCCGAGTCTCAAATTTCGACTGTCACTGGCAAAATCTTCAAATCTTCTGTCGATTGTCCTCCATTGTGGTGAATCAGTAGGATGTCTCACCTTATCATCATTTTTTCTTCCTTCTGCGTGCCATCTTAAATTTTGGGCATCTCTGACATTGGCAAAAAGTCGTTTGAATCTTGGTATTATGGGTAAATATCAAATGACTTTTGCTGGAGGACTTATTTTCTTAGAGTTGGATGTTTGACCGTCCTTCTGTTTATAGCGTGACAAATGACATTTTGGACACTCATTCAAATGCTTATTCTCTCATCTGTATAATACACAACTGTTTGGACATGCGTGTATCTTTTCGTACTCCACACCCATAGGACACATCAACTTTTTTGCATCATAAGTGGAAGTAGGAAGATTGTTATCATCTGGTAGCATGTCGTGGAATAGTTCTAGTATTGCCGTAAAACTCTTATCAATCAAGCCAAATCTTGCTTTAAGATTGAACAAATGCAGCACGGATGTCAACTTTGTGTATTTGGTGCATCCGGGTAACAAAGGGGAACGTGATGCATCAAGTAATCTTTGATATCAGCCGGTTTGTCTGTGAAATTCTCTTCAACATCTTGCAGCATAGAGTCCAGTTGTTCAATCTTATCACTGTCGTCGTTGATATCAGTGTCACTCAGATCACACGTATTATCAGGAAATGTAGTATCGTCCGTAACCATTTCTGGTTCACTGTTCGGTTGAGTGGAAGTTTGCACCCTGCTACTGGCTTCTAGTGACTCCCCATGCAAAAACCATATTTTATAGTTCAGCATAAATCCACGCCTTGATAGATGAAATCTGATTGTATGTAGGTTAGGAAACTTATTGCGAAGAAGTTCACATTGTGCACATGGACAGGGAATGTGTGTCTCGTTCATCCTTTTCTGATGATCGAGAGCTGCTTTGCAAAATTCATTATCCACTTTTGATTCAAAATAATTCCCTCACTGACCGTACATCCATTCACGGTCCATTCTACAAACACAAAATGAAAGGTACAGCTAAAAAATACTACAAAAAATATTGATAATGTATAATGAAAATAATTAAAATAATAAATATGAAAACAACAATAACTAAACAATCTTTGGAAATGATATATAATGATATGGTTCTTGCATGGCGAGTCTGTATATATTATAGATATATTATAGATATATATATTACTTGATTATCTTAGATGTATTATAGATATATACTACTTGATTATCTTATATGTATATATATATATATATATATATATATATATATATATATATAACAACAATATATTAAATATATACGTATATATGATTCTGCAACTAACTATTATATATAAATCAACGAATTTTACAAACAATTATGAAACAGAAATTCAACGAGGTTGAAGAATAAAACTAACCTGTTTTTGGAAGGACGTGGAGTAGGCGAAACTCGGGGAGGGGAACAAGGCGGAGGACGGCGACAAACGTGTCAAAAGGAGTAACTGTGAACCATAATAATTAGAATAATAGTTGTAGTTATAAAAAAAATACGTACAATTAATCAACAAAAAACTACCCTCACCTCAACTGGGCTAGGATAATAGTAGTAGAATCGAGTGGATAATATATTAAATATATATGTATATATAATTCTACAACTAACTATTATATATAAATCAACAAATTTTACAAAAAATTATGATAAACAGAAATTCAACGAGGTTGAAGAATAAAACTAACCTGTTTTTGGAAGGACGTGGAGTAGGCGAAACTCGGAGGGAGGAAACAAGGCGGAGGACGGCGACAAACGTGTCAAAAGGAGTAACTGTGAACCATAATAATTAGAATAATAGTTGTAGTTATAAAAAAATACGTACAATTAATCAACAAAAACTACCCTCACCTCAACTGGGCTAGGATAATAGTAGCAGAATTGAAACGACAAGATGAGCAGACGGAACTCAGATGGAGGTAATAGGACGGAGTACAACGACAAATGGTGTCAAAGGGTATAACTGTAACGAACCATATTAATAATAAGTGACGATAATAGTTGTAGTTATGTAAAAAATCACAATTAATTATCAACAAAAAAAACAAACCTCAACTCACGTGTTTTCCCCCTTTTTGGACTCGTTTCAGGTCGCTAAACCGGCGACTTGTTAGAAGTGAGGATGAATTGTCGCGTGTAGCTACACCGCCAACATATGAAGTATCTAATTCATTGTCAATATTTAATCAATAATCACACACTTATTGTAATCAAATTATAAAATTAAGTAACTATAAGTCAACATTTTGATGTTAATTCACACGACAAATCACCAATGATGCTTACTTGGCAACAATTCACACAAAAAATGGTAGAAAAGCACAAAAATATCACTGAAATTGGTTCAGCCATTTCATCGAACACTTTGCGGGCATATGCATTATTTTGTAAAATTACACCATTTAGAATTTCCAATCAAACCAATCAATCTACTACACACCAGATAACATAAATCAAGCAAAAACTACACCTAAACAACAAATTAAGGCTTAGTTTAACACAAATTCGAAACTTCAAATTCGTAATAAAAAACTAACCTAAAATTGACTGTTGTAGCTCGACGGTGGCGCAGGCGGGGCACGGCGACGGTGGCGCAGGCGGCGGGGCACGGCGATGGCGGTCGGACGCTGTGGAAGGTGGCCGGAAAGGGGAGGCGACGCGCGGCGACGGCAGGGCGATTTTTGGAGTCGGGAGCTTTCTGTGTGAAGAAGAAGAGAGGAGAACGCGCGATACTGAATTCGTCGGGGTTAGGGTTATTTAGAAAGGACTATTTTCGGCGGTTGTAAGGCTAGGAACCGCCGAAAAAACGTTTTTTTTTTAAAAAAAACATCATTTTTGGCGGTTGTATATAGGAACCGCCGAAAATGAGTCTTGTTTTTCGGCGGTTCCTATATACAACTGCCAAAATGTTGTTTTTTTTTAAAAAAGACGTTTTTCAGCGGTTTTATATAGGAACCGCCGAAAATGACCCACCCGACACTCTTTTTCGGCCAAAATATTAAAACGGCCGAAAATTGGGGGCCCAAAAAGGCCTTTTTTCTACTAGTGCATTACAGGCGAATTTTAGGCCGACCGACCTTGTAAGTCCAGTCCCCAAGGTCGGTCCATTCCAGAAGGTTTTATGACGGGAATTTTCTGGCCGACCGACCTTGCAAGTTCGATCCATTCCAGAAGCTTTCCGTCCTTTGTAAATCTGGGCTCGACCGACCTTGCAAGTCCGGTCCCAAGGTCGGTCCAGTCTTGTACTTGCATTTTTATTTCTGCTTTCAGTCCCTCTTCTTACCCATTACTTCCCCATTGTTTCTACACTTATTCCCACATGTTTTCACACTACTTAAACACTCTAAATCATGTTAATTCATCACTCATTCCAATACTAACTTATATACATAATTTTCCAAGTTCCAATTCACACTTACATTGTTTCTTCCTGAATGCATTTTGCTACAGATTTTGCCTCTAACACTCTCCATCTACAGCTCCCTCTTCTAATGTCATTTCTAACACTCCTAATACATTACGATGCATTAACTACCTCTCTCAATCTACCCTCTAACTATCTCAATCAAAATCTGTTACAACATATATTTTTCACCTAGTTTCCCATTCATTAAGTGTTCTAATCCTAGGTGAATTTTGCCATAGTCTCCCCTATATCTTTACAATCTCACCACATCATTTACACTCACATTATCACTTATTCCACCTGTTTATTCACAACAACAATATACCAAGTTCTTCAACACAATACTACACATTAGACCCTACAAAAATCCTGCACACTACATTCAATTCCCAACTATGTTTACCCAAGTTTTACATATCTTTTAAAGGTTCCAAAACTTTTGTTTCCTCCTACCGATTAAGCTACCACTACACTACTATTTTACAATATCCACTTTAAACTTCTAAAATCTGTTACATACATATATTCAAGACTACACAAAAGAATGTAATTTACCTTGTTGCTTTACTAGCTTCTCCTTTCTTCTTCCTTCTTTCTTTCCCCCTTCTTTTCTCTTCCACCGGTTTTGCAATTCAAATCCTCCAACACTACAACCATTCATTCCACCATTCAATACCAAAACTAAACCTTAATCATTCTTTAAAGCTTAATGCATATTTTAGGGTTTAGAAATTTCATTACCTTGCAAGGGTGTAGGTAATGCTTGGAATAGCTTAAGAACAATATTTCTCACCCTCCAAGAGTGCCAAAATCGGCTAGAGTACAAAGGAACAACTAGGGTTTAGTTCTAAATTTCGTTTTGCCCAAAAGAGCTAGAAAAAGTTGGGGTTTTAAGAACATTTTTACCTCAAGACAACAAGGAGAAGGAGGTGGTTCTAATGGTGGTCTTGGAGCTCCAAATGCTACACACCCATGGAGATGAAGATTCTCGTTTTCGAATTTTGAAAGGAGGAATATGTTCTCCTTGAAGAGGGGATTCCAATGGTACAAGTTTTGTAATTTTTGGTGAAGGTTTGATGGGTTAACACAAGGAGAGAAGTGAGTATTTTTGTGAGGGAGCTCAAATCTCCATTGCCATCGGTTGAGAAGGAAGAAAATAGAGAGGAGGAAGGAAGTGAGTACGTGAGTGAGAGAGTAGAATAGAGGAGAGAGAGTAAAAGTGAGGGTGGGGTTACTTTATTGCTTTTGTTGTTTTGCAAATAAGAAGGAGTGAGTGAGTGTGTGAGAGAGGGAGATGGGATCGGCTGGCACCAGCACACACACACAAACTTTACTTTTTATTTTAAAAGTGGACACATAAGTTTTGGTTATTTATGTTTCTACCCTACAACTTCCCGTTTTTGACAGTTTTTACTAATTTCTCGTTTTATTGATTTTATTGGTTCTAAAGCTTCACTAATCCCATTATTTTCGTTAGCGTTTTTTTAATCCGTTTTAAGGATCTGTTTTCTTCGGGATTTGTTCCCTCATGATTATTACACTTAATTAAGCTTCTAAATTAATTATTAACCTAATCAATCACTATTTTTAATTACAGGGTATTTCAAACAGTAATAACTGTAAACATTGAACAATCACAAAACAGTTCACCTGCAAACATCAGTGCAATAGTACACATCACCAATAACCACACATCAATAATCCCTAGTAATAACCAACAATTTCACCTCAATCACAATAACCAATAATGAAATACCCCTACTTAATAAAACATTGATTAAACATATAATCAATTAAATTAAGGCCTAAACATGCCTTAAAAAAATTAAACACAACAATGTTCAACAGAAAGCAAGAATTACTCCTTTTGACCTTTTAGGGTGGTTAAATGTGCAAACGAACTCCGTTTGACCTAAAATTTTGACCAGAGCCTTATAACTAATAAATGAACACATTAAAACCGTTTCCAAGGGATAACAAGCTCAGAAACTCATTCGAACACAAATGTGCACTAAGCTATGTATATTTTTGTGAGATTGTCTCCAAAATGAATTCTATTTAATTTTAGGGTCTTGAATACCCGTAAATCTACTATTGTGACATAGTGTGCCACATTAAAATGCTTAAATCAAAGTTTTTTAAAAAAAAAACCAAAAATATGTGCATCGTTTTGTAAATAATAACCAAATAGTGCAAAAATAACATTTTATCTCTTAATCATGTCTATGGTCAATATGTTCCCTTGACCTTGGCTATATTATTCCGCCAATATAAGGCTTATAACCCAGCTAGTTACCGCCCCATATGCAATTAAATCTGATTCGCCACATATGCTTTAATAAAGTAATATAAGTGTACATGTTTATAATATTGATAAAGCATATCTCTTCCATCTTGACCATTGCCGCCTACTATCTAACCCATCTTATCCAGTAGCAGGCGTGAACAACCTGCAAAAAAAAAAGAACCACCGAAAGTTACTTACAAAAAAAATAAACCTATGACATGTAACATATGACATATAACATATATAATGGTAAAGCAAGCTTACTTCTACCGTATCAATTGCCCACTTGTACACTGATTATTGCAGCCTATCCCTTTATCCACCTTATCCTTTTGCAGTACCTGCAAGAAGCCACCGAAGGTCAAAAAAATATGAGCCATAAGACATATACATATAATATAGATAATAACAAATCAAACTACTTACGTAACACTACTACCCAATTTGACCTGTCCATTGCCGCCACCTAGGAGGCTACTCTTGTCTGAGGAAGTTTCCTAAACAATTAAATAAGCCATGACCCAACCGAGACTTGATACCTCTCTGAACCAATTTCTTTTCTGTTGACACCTTCCTTCTTCAACCGTGAGCAATCCCAGCTCTTTTATGCTGTTCCAAAACCGTGAGCATACTCTCATCTTCCATGGCTGCTACTTCCCTCCATAGGTAAGGGTTTTAGGCTCAAAAATACCCATCTTCTTCCTCTTACTCTCCTCTCTTCAAAGAGCTAACCATCCCCATATTTTTACCCCGCAAAACAACCTGAGATGGGGCTTGAAGTAGTGCTGTTTGTCGGTTGAAAACAGAGAAGGAAGGGAGGTACTATACTAGAAAAAACAAGGTAAACAAACCAGCTTATTCTTTCCTCCTTGTTACTGGTAGTATACTTCAGTTTTCCCAGCTCTTCCTTTGCTTTCTTTCACGCACAAAAAAACAGAGGGAAATCCTAACTCAAACCTTGCTCCTTTCACGTACAAAAACAGAAGAAAACACTCAGCTTTGTGATGGAGAAGAACCAAGCATTGAGCTTCCATTCTTGATCAGTTCGGTAAGGAATACCACTACTTCTTTTCCTGTTTTGCCGGTCATATTCCAAGCTAGTTCTGAGCCTCTTCTTATGTCTTCTTCACGTAAAAACAGAGAGGAAAAATGTCCATTCTCCATGTAGTAGTAACGTCAACCCAAGGAGCTAACCTTCCATCCTTTGCGGTAAGATCTTTCCCACTCTTTTCTTCCTTGCTTACCGGTAATACTTCTACCGGGTCTTGAGCTCTTTCTGTGCCTTTTTACGTGGGAAAACCAGAAGAGAACACCCACTTTGTGAAGCAAAAGAAATCCAGGCACAAGCCTTCCATTGCCACCCATCTCGGTAAGCTCTACCCATGTATATACCTTGCTGTTGTTACCGGTAATAGGTACTGGAGTAGAAGTAGTTTTAACATTCAGTTTTGCCTTGGAAAGACAGGCGTGAATGAGCTTTGAATCCAGCCCCTAAACTAGGTAAAAACTTGCCTGTTTTCCTCTTAATCCCATCGGTAATATGAACTGATATTAGTAGCTTCTTAACGCCTCTGTTGCTCTTGAAAACCAGGTGTAAACAGCCCCTAAAGGCAGCTCCTTACCAAGGTAAAACCATGCCTTGTTAGGCTTAAACTCTTTCCTTAATCACCTATATAATACCTACTACTAATACATGCTTTTTCCTTGGTAAAACACTACCGAAATGGTGCTGCTACCTTAGGAAAAATCTGCATAAAAGTGGAGCAGTTAAGCCTAAAAGATTAACTAGCAAACCGTGAGTACATGTGAAGCCTAGGCTGCTTAGATTTGCTATATGGTTTTTATGTCATTAGATTATTTAAAAATACAAGCCGTAGCATTATAATGTGTTGGAGGCATTTTAGTAATATATAGTTGTTGGCCGTGGGGTATAAAGGTTTTTGGTAATTTAATTATGTATTAAAATGTTTAATAACATTTTTGGTTGGTTAGTTTGGTGTATAAATGATCTATAAGGTCAAGAAAATTAATTATGGGTCAAAAACATAATTTATAAAATATATGGGGGCAAGGGAAGTAAAACCGAGACCAAACATGGTCTTAAAAGACTTAACTATGTATTATAATGTTTTATAGCATTTTTGGTTGATAATATAAGGTTTAGATGACATATTATGTCATAGGAAGTAATTAAATGATTTTAGGAAACATAAAAGGAAAGCTATACAATACACCGTAAACAATATAGTTTTTATGACATTTATGTGTAATTACATTCTATGTCAATTATTGTAGTAAGGCCAAGCATTTTAGTCCATTTAATTTAATTGTTATATTAAGTTAAAAATGGATTTAAAATGAATTTAGAACAAAAATAAATATTACCGTAATAGTTTAGGGCTTAATTGTAATTTAAATAAATTTTGGGGTTAACTATAGGTATTAGCCGAAGATTAGGCTTTAAAACCTTATTTTATGAATTATATAAATTTAATAAATTTTGGGACAAAAATGTAATTTATGAAAATTATAGGGGTCAAACTGTAATTACATACACTTCTGGTCAAACTGAAAATAAATAGATCAACATAGACCATATTAGGAGGTTGATCAAATTTAATGTCATGAATGATTAATTTATGAACTTATATTAACATTAAGGGTTAAAAGTTAAATTTATAAAACTTATGGGGTATGGAGTGTAAATAACAAAAAGTTGGGGGATGATTTGGTTAATATGATGATTTATATCCTAAGTATTAAATTTGGGAATTTTTGGAAGTATATAAAAGGCTATATTGATAAAAGTGTATAATATATGGTTTTTGTGACATATGAAAGTATATAATATAAAATGGGGTCAAAATGTAAAAAAGGGAAAAATGTGTGGACAGAAAGAGGATTTAGAGAACATAGAGGGGGCTGTTTTGAATTAAGTAACATAAAACTATAGGTTATATGGATAATAAATATTAAAACCATATAATGTAACCTATATAAGTAACTTGTTATAATATATGTGGTTAATGTGTAAATAAAGAAAATATAGTGGCTGGAATGGAAATATACTAATCAGCTATAGGCTGTTCTATAATACTAAGAAAATAACATATAAAAACTATATGTTATGAATAATATAATGTTTGGATGATATAACATATGTTATGTAAAAATGTTATGAGATTTGTGGTAAAAGTATAAATATGGAAAGTTAAGGGATAAAAAAAACAGAACCTAAGTGTTTGTTTGTATCTTTCGAAAATGTGGAAACTATATAGTAAATATACTATATGATGCAAATGCTATACTATGTGATAAGTATAGTATTTTATAAAATTGTGGTGAAATTGTAAAATTTGGAAAGTATGGGATTTGAAAGGAAATTAAATGTTGAATACATGCCTTTTCGGCAAATAAAGTGGAATATCACAAAACCATAGGTTATGTCCTATTACAAGTTCTGATGTTATAAAATAAGATATTTATAACATGGGATAAGTTATGTGTGTAACACCCCAACTACTAACAACACACTAAACAACATATCGCAGCGGATTTCATAACTCACAACATCACTTAACTCTTTGGTGTTACACGCCGTTAGCCACCCACGTGGCTAACAAGGCTAACATACATACATTGTACCAGTCTGATGGACTAAATTCCCAAGCGACTACACATAAATCCCGTTCCATGTCCAACAGTCATTATACACTTACATTACAGTTGTATCGAGTAATTACCAACTAACGCCGATACATTTTCGGTCTTACTACACCTATAATACATCCACAATTCTCATGACTACCACATACAACACTACCCCGTCCTACTCTCGAACGGCTTCCAGTTCCTTGTACCTGAAAAGTATGGGAGCCCCCAAAGGGGGTCAGCACCTTTGCTGGTATAGTAATCCCGCAGCCCGCATGCTACCGGGCCACGCACAACTATTTGTCGTCTTAGCATGCGGTTGATTTATTTCAAACATGCACAAACTCACACACATATCATGCTTATAAGCAAACATCAATTAATAGAATACATACACAAGGTTAGCACACTCAACATAACAACACACTTCACTTTATGACATACACAACTTAATTTCACTCTTCTTAGAGTACATGAACTTCATTTAGGGAGTGCCGGGGTGATATAGGCCCGAGCACAACATACATACATTTTCTTTACTTGAGTGGCGGCCTCATATAGGACCGTACACAACATACATAATTTCCCCCTAACTCCAATAGTTATGAGGTAGGTAAGCCTTGGTTAAGCTTGTGGGTGGTTGTAATTCCAGGAGGAAGAACAACCGTAACATAACAAAGAGGGAGTCGAAGCGAACTTTGGCATCGACACCCTACCAACATTATACATAATTTCCCTCCTAGCCCGATATGGAGGTCGGGTAGGTAAGCTTTGGCTAAGCTAGTGGGAGGTCGAAATCCAATGAAGGAAAACAACCCTAACATACCAGGATGGGAGTTAATTCTCATATATGTATTAACTCCCAAACAACACGCGCGACCGGAACAACCGGATTCCTCTCCATACATAACATATACTTATTAGTTAGAGGTTCCCTTATGAAACTTATCACATACACACTTCACATAGTGTTACTAACTCGGTTAGACACATAATGGGTGTAATATCCCTTTTTAACAAACATGGATAACTGTATCCAGTAACAACAACAACATATCCAACAAGCCACATACATCACACATAATCACAACATACACTAACGCACGGATAGCCGTAGTTAGAACGTTCCCATGGGTCGGGACGTTTATTCCGAATACCGATCTCTTATGTGAACCTAAAGTCGGTTAACTATTATTTAACACATAACTAAGGTTAAGCGGTATCGGAATTAATTACGCCACAATAATGAATTACTGTAAACTCATTTCATGCTTTATCTTGCAAGGTGGCAAACACACAGAAAAACACGTTGGCATACAAGCCGGTGTAATCCGGTAGGACACAGGTTGCAAGAAAACCATACCTTGCACCATGGGTTATCTACCTTGTTCCCGAGGTTTCACTCCAACGCGTCTCCTCACGCTCTCCGGGTAGTTCCCAAACAACTGGTATTATTGTTCAAATGTTTTATTAACAACAAAACTTACGGTATGTAAACTTCTATTACTTCCGTACTTAACCTCGTTGTCCCGTTATCCTTAACTTATTTATAGGGTTTTAAGTTCACAACTTTCACATTCACTCTCACACTTGTTTATACTTCCAATGGCCTTTAAAACTCACCAAACAAGGCCTAAACATCATCTAAAACCAATACCATTCAATCCCCCATCATTAGAACTCTTTAAAACACATTCTGACACATTTTTATGATGGTCCGGGTTTGTATCCGGGGTTACAAACCCGGACCAACCACGGATTTCAGTTTCTGGACAAATTTTCATGTGGTCCGGGTTTGTGTCCGGGTTTACAAACCCGGACCACCCCCTGGGATGGTCTTCTGCCATGTTTTTGCTATCGTCCGGGTTTGCAAACGGATTTGCAACCCGGACCACCTCTGGAACAGACAAAATTTACAGTTTTTGATCAGTTTTCAACTCCTAATCCACATCCAATCATTTCCTAAACATTCCACATGTTTCCTACATGTTTGAACACACAAAAACACTGACTAAACCTCCTCAAATCGTTGGTCAAACTCACCATTAAATTCTTGTCAGTTTACACAAGTTTTCCATTCTTCCTGTTACACTTAAGCACAACAGTGCACATGAAACTTCTTTTGTTGTTTCATAAACTTCCACCAACCTTACTAAATCTCTTTCTCACCACACCAACACGTTCTTAGACCAATACACTTCCAAAACCCAAGTTCATACTTTGTTGCTCAAGCCTAACAATCTTATTCATTCTTAGCCAAATCCATGACTTTTCTAACGCTTGTGCTACAGATTTTTGTACTACTCCTCTTAGTTCTCCAAATACCACTGCAAGGCTATTAAACCACTCCACTCAACACTACAAACACCTAGATTCTCCCGTTCACCAAGTCATCATCACAGCACTCATTTTCTACTAAAAATTCGCCATAACCTCCCCATAAACTTAGCATCTCCCAAACCTCATCTTGTCATTATTTTTCAACCCTAATCTAGCCAAACCCACAAGGGTTCTATCAGAGCATAATGTATCCTCAAGACTTCATTAAACAACAATATAGCTCCAAAATCAAATGCATTGGCGCTTAGGCCCTTAAATCAACACAAGTTCACAATTTTCTCTTAAATCAACTTTACACACTCCCCCACATAGATTCCAACTCATAATTTGGGTTCATTTATTTGATTACCCATCCCAAATCCTAAAGCAATTTAAAACAAGCCTTAAGGTAGATTTCTTACCTTCATTTCACAAGTTCTCTTTTAGTTCTCCTCTTGCTCCTCCACTTCTCAATTTCGGTCAAATGGGAATGGAGTTGCCAAACTCCATCCCAACATTCATTAAACACAAAAACGTACTCAATTAATCATCTAAACCCTTAGGAAATTTTAATTCAATCGAAGGGCTTAAAACACAAAGTTAGGGTTTTACCTTTGTAGGTTTTTGAGAGGGATTCTCACCCTTGAACCAAGAAGGGGGTTATCCCACCATTGGAGGGTTGGAATGAAACTCCAAAATAAGAAGAAACAAGGCGTGAGAATGGGCAAGAATCGGCCAAGGCATGAAAATGGGAAAAATGAGTTTCTCTCTTGAAACTTTTTACCTTGTTTGAAAGAGGAGACTCCAAGCTACAAGATGGTGTGTTTTTCTCTTCAAATGGGAAAACCCATGGAAATGAAGTTCTTCATTTTCGAATTTTGAAAAGAGGGAATGATAGAGGATGATGAGAGGATGAATAGTATGTATTTATTTTTGTGATTGGAGCTTTAATAAAGCTTGGGCTTAAGGTTGAAGTTGGAGTAGCCATGGAAGAAGGGGGCTGTCGCAAGGAAGAAGAAGGAGAAATCAGAGGGGAGAAAGAGAGGGCTGTACGTGAGGAAGAAAGGAAATGAGAGGAGAGAGATTGAGGGTGGGGGTATATGTTTACTTTTTCACTTTTTCACTTTTTGACTTATTTAACTTGTTAACTAGTCATGTGTGAGGGGCTATCTATTTTAATAAAACCGGCCCACTAATATATACATGCTGGAGCATTTTTCGTCTTTTACAGAAAACGCTCGTTAATTTACCTGGTTTAGCACTATTCACTAACCGGGTCCGGTTTCCGGAATTTTCTCGTTTCTTTAATTTTAATGGTTATTAAACTCCCATTAATGTTTAATTATTGTTATAGAATCAACTATAGTTTTTACGGGGTCATTTAACTGGTTAAAGTCACGTTTCCGGGTATTTCTCGAAAAACGCGCTTTAGTACTCCGTTAGCGTTTTATCGCATTATTTGGATCCGTTTTCTTCCGGAATTTTTCCCACATGTTCTTAGTATGTAATTAGGGTGTAAAAATATATTTATAACCCTAGTGAAGGTTATATGCCTCCTAAAATAATTAAATATGTGTTTTCACGTTTTATGTCTTTTACGCATTTTCTTTTTTTCTTTTTGGTTTTTTATTTCTTCACCAATGATCTTAAGGACTTCATTAGCCTTAGAAAATTATAATTACACAATTAATTAACACATTAAGGTTTGGGGTATTTCAATCTACCCCCCTTAAAAGAACTTCGTCCTCGAAGTTCACACTTCCCATACATCATTGGTTAGAATACGGGGATTACTTGCAGCATAACACTTCCATAACAAACATATTTTACATCACAACCTCGGACTTAACGGCCCGGGTAACACATCCATACATACATAACATGACATAACATACTTACATAGTATCCTCGGACTTAATGGTCCGGGTACCATAACAACATTTGTACATACATAACAACCCTTTGACTCTTGGTCTGGGTAACATACAACATTTAGACTCGTGGTCTTGATAACACAACATCCTTTAGACACATAGGTCTTGACAACATAACACTTCCGGAATTCAATCACATTAGGACCCAAGGTCCAAAATAATAATTACTACACATACCACACAACATGTCATAGCATGTATATCAACCAGAAATTCCTTTTCCATCTCTTCATGGGTTCAAGACCCATGTTGAGTACATATACATTGTGATCCCGCAGAACCGGTCGCGATGGACACTCTGGTCCCCGTTCCTTTGGGAGATCAAAACAATTGCATACATCTTTAAAATATACTTCTCATGTCACCGGTCCGAAGACAAAGGCTCGTACGTCCTCAGCTCGTGAGCAAGTAGTAGGAAAATACCCTCTATGAGGTTGAGTATAATGAAATCCTTTATTGGAAGGGTACAAGTTGAAAATCCTCTACGAGGTCACATAAAGGTAGTCCTTCCTTTGAAAATACCACTTAAGGATCTTAAAAAATATTTATTGAAGTCTTGAAAATACCAATTGAAAAATTTGAAACCCAATTTAAAATTCCTTTGAAAACTCAATACAACTCCAAGTCCCATTTATTGCTAACCGCATCTTATTCTTGATGTGATTATTTGTGACCACTTATAGGGAGTTTCGAGAATCACCCAACCCTGATGTGATCAGCATCAGTGTTGAACTATCTCTCCACCCCAATTCGTGTTCGGCTTCCCTTGATCTCATGATAATCAAGTTTCACCTCCCACTTCAATTTCAAACAACAGCTAATTCAAACATGTACCATTTTCTATCTTTAATCCTTCTAGTCATAATCATACATCTCCAAGGGATAGAACTCCGTCTATCAGTTATCTCCATTTACTTAAATCCAGTTACCTAGGGAATTTAATTCTTACTAGGTTCTATATCGGCTTCATACCCCATCATAAATCACAACGCATATATATACATATATCCATATATATTGTTTATCAAAATATAATACATAATATTACGTTTGGTAACATATGAACATATACTGTCGGGGTTTTAATTCCCCGGGAGATTTCTACCCCCATACACTTATACTTTCACCTACATCCGTTAACACAATAAACATACTTATCACAATGGTATTCGCATCTTCAGTGCGCAATTACCATAATTAAACCATGAATGCATGCATATGTTTATGTAACACACACACCAATCATCAGAACAAATCATTTTGTGCTATGCACAACATAATTCACGTACACTTGTACGATAATAGACACTGAGTGGTTATGTGCTCTACCCCCCTTAAAAGGGATTACGCCCACGTAATCAATCACTTAATCACTGGTATAACGGTCTAACCTCGTGAATGGTTTTAATCTCCCTACACGGCGGTTATTACAACCATGTGTTCTGGTTTGAGGATCTTAGCCATATTGTGCGGTTTAGTCCCTAACCAATTCTCCTTACTTTTTTTGCTTCATAACCAGTTTTTTGATTCTGGCCTGTGAAACTTCTAGGCGTTAATAATTAGCCATTCACTCATATTCCAACGCACATCCACACTTGAATCGTTGGCTCACTAGTTTCTGCTGCGCAACTCTTGATAACTTAGAGCTTAGTTTGCCCCATATATTATTCTTACTGTATTGTATATCTTCGATATCACCTTCATCTTGGTAATAACGATTTCTCAACCGACGCGTGGTATTTCTTACCAGGAGCGAGTTCGGTGAGTTACAACTTCATATTTACTTCCATGATAATTTACTGTATTCCACACTGATTTACTTAATTTCTTCTGATTTACTGTCGGTTACGTTTGAGCTACTACCTATTGGTAGTACTCTGTCGGTTACTTCCAACACTTGAGGTATACTCCATACCAATATTTAACAATCGTGTTACCGAAGTCACTTATATCAACCAAGTACCTTTGATTGGTACGACCGTGCTTTGCTTATGCATCGGTTTTATCACATCATAAGTCTTGTCTTTCTATCACATTTAACATTTCTCGAACTTCCTAGCTACCTCACTCGATCATTACTGCACGAGAGCAATACCAAAACACTCAGTCATACAGAGTGCAGAGGCGTAAACTCTTGACAGTAAATCTCTTATGCGATTGCTATAGGAATTCATACTGTTTTTCCCTATCGCATAGTATCAACCACTGGCTTATTGCTCAGTCTGTCTATCATCACTTACTTGTATGTCCATTGAGTTTCACCCATAACTGGTCTTATTTGCCACATTATTATTTAACAATACTATACACAACGGTCGCTTACTGCGCCCCGTCCCCTTACTCATTGTATAACATTAACTTATACTGCATCCGCTATTGTATTAGCTTCCGCCGTTACACTGTGTCTTGCCACTTATTTGGCTGACTGCTGAACACACTATTGTTTTTGAGTCTCTATGCTCCTTGAGCGTCGTTCATTACACATTTAGCATCCCACACGTAATGGTGGTTGCTATTCGACTTATCACTCTTTCAGTCTCCACAACTGGTACAACTCTTTTCGTAGTAACAACAGGGTCAACTCTTAACACATTCCCTGAACTTAACTCACATAACTACCGCTGTTGCGGTCTCACATATCAAGAGGTGTCCCACACTCTAAGCAGTGGTTCGTTATCCGCTTACTTACTTATATAACGTAAACTTCTGTGATCAATAACATTTTCTTAACACATTCGATTTGTGGCTTTTAAGCCTTATTGCCTCGAGCTCTACCCGTTGTAGGCTGTCCACACACATTACATGGTTTAGATTGGTATTGGGCTCCATGACAAGGTCGGCGTTCCTTCCATGGTATGCTCCTTCAAGGATGTCAGACTTCGTCCTAACGACTTATGTTTAAACTGGGTGTTAGTTTCAACCCTTGCGTTTCTGTCACGTTATTTCGTTCAACCACTGTTGATCCAAATACCCTTTTAAGGATAGTTCCTGGGTGTGTTACTAGGTAATGCCATTACATCTGGCTTGTACTTTTAAGTACGTTTATCAACTACATTGCCTCACCATATTTAGGCTGGGTACTTACTACTCCAGCTATATGTTTCGTCCTTCAGGTTCCTTATGACCTATTCCATGTTTTTCACTTACCAACTAGTGCACTTCGCACTCGTTCCCCTTTAAACATTTCCTTAGAATAAACTTACTAATTCCTTTAGTCTTCTTAACTCGACTGGTTTCCTTTACTTCAACCATACTTGGTATTCCATTGCTCTTGCTTGACTTTTACTTTGGACCGTAGTATGGAGTCGACTACTTCCCGTGTTTCAGACTCCACTCGTATACATACGTGGGGTACCCTACTGATACATTGCTACTTGCCCGACTACCCCATAAGAAGGTTTGTCAGGCCCACAAGCTCCTATCGGAGTGCGGTCGTCCCACATTTCAGTTGGTACACTCGTAGTGTCCGTCACACGCCTAGGTGAAGTATTCTGTTGTCAACTCCTCTTATATTATCCTATGATAATATGCATTCCATGCTTCCCGAACTTAATCAAGCGAAGTGTATCCACTGTTGTATTATTATGAACTCACTTCATTCCCTCGGGTTGTTACCCTTGGGTTTACCGGTTTCCATCCGGTTGTTTAAAATAAAAGTAACTGGGTAAAACTTACCTACCATGTGGCACTGAGGCCCGTGTAGGTCTTCTGGTTTGGTTTTAAGAAAAGAAGAATTGAAAGAACATGGGTTTGAAAGAAAATCTGGTTTTGAAAAGAGTTTGACAGAAAATGATTTTAGGTTTAAAGAAAAATTTCCATGGTTTTACAACGTTTCCTGCCTTATCCAAGTCTAGCTTCCTGCTGACTGGTGTGTTTCCAAGCACTGAGGTCAGGCTAATAAGCCCTTCCACTGTTATGATGATCTCACTTTACTTCATGCTACTTTACTAATTACTTTATAGTTGCTAATAATTTGCCGCCAGCCTTGTTGTAGCAGTACTTGCCTTGGCAAGTGCGCCATGCTGACTGGCTACTGGTTCAATACACATCGGTTGCGGTACTGCTTTCACACCCGCTTTAACATCTGTGGCCTTGCTGGCCCGTGCTTGATCTTATCGTCTTAACAACAATTCCTTGGGTAGTTCTCTCTGTCTTCACCTGATAACCATTAACTAGGGTGTTTCCCATTCTGGGAGACCCCTTTTTACTTAGTATCGTATCCTCCTCGTACTACGTCGTAGTTCTTTGATCGGTTGGTGTACCGTTGGTGTGTTAGTCAACATTGTAGTCCCGTAGACACTCGTCTCGGGTTCTACTACTTCACTTCTCCACTGTTGCACGGTTAGTGCTTGGACGCTGGTTATCCTCGACTGCTTCGCATGTCGACCCAGGGTGCCGGAAATTCCATTCTCTTATGCATAAGATCCTTCACTTTTCGCTATTCCATACGGCAGACATTGTTAAAATGGAGACCGTCTTCGGGATCCACACCTTTCGGGCTTGACCGTATGACAGGTTCCCCGAACTTATAAGGACATTCAATAACAGCCAGATCGGGTATTCCGAGTAAGAGAGGACTTCCATCTCTCTGGCGTTCTTTCCAAGTTATATAATAGGGTTTGTGGAGGGCGGGATGGATACTGTAGGTATCCAGTACACACTGGTGTTCCCTAACTAGCGTACTTCTCACGCTATCACTCAACCCCTAACCCAAAGTACTAAACTCTTAACTCGGTACTTCCTAAGCTCGGTATTTCAGTCATCATAGCGATACTTCGCTCTGATACCACTTTTTGTAACACCCCCAACTACTAACAACACACTAAACAACATATCGCAGCGGATTTCATAACTCACAACATCACTTAACTCTTTGGTGTTACACGCCGTTAGCCACCCACGTGGCTAACAAGGCTAACATACATACATTGTACCGGTCTGATGGACTAAATTCCCGAGCGACTACACATAAATCCCGTTCCATGTCCAACAGTCATTATACACTTACATTACATACATTACGCTGTATCGAGTAATTACCAACTAACGCCGATACATTTTCGGTCTTACTACACCTATAATACATCCACAATTCTCATGACTACCACATACAACACTACCCCCGTCCTACTCTCGAACGGCTTCCAGTTCCTTGTACCTGAAAAGTATGGGAGCCCAAAGGGGGTCAGCACCTTTGCTGGTATGGTAATCCCGTAGCCCGCATGCTACCGGGCCACGCACAACTATTTGTCGTCTTAGCATGCGGTTGATTTATTTCAAACATGCACAAACTCACACACATATCATGCTTATAAGCAAACATCCATTAATAGAATACATACACAAGGTTAGCACACTCAACATAACAACACACTTCACTTTATGACATACACAACTTAATTTCACTCTTCTTAGAGTACATGAACTTCATTTAGGGAGTGCCGGGGTGATATAGCCCGAGCACAACATACATACATTTTCTTTACTTGAGTGGCGGCCTCATATAGGACCGTACACAACATACATAATTTCCCCCTAACTCCAATAGTGATGAGGTAGGTACGCCTTGGTTAAGCTTGTGGGTGGTTATAATTCCAGGAGGAAGAACAACCGTAACATAACAAAGAGGGAGTCGAAGCGAACTTAGGCATCGACACCCTACCAACATTATACATAATTTCCCTCCTAGCCCAATATGGAGGTCAGGTAGGTAAGCTTTGGCTAAGCTAGTGGGAGGTCGAAATCCAATGAAGGAACCCTAACATACCAGGATGGGAGTTAATTCTCATATATGTATTAACTCCCAAACAACACGCGCGACCGGAACAACCGGATTCCTCTCCATACATAACATATACTTATTAGTTAGAGGTTCCCTTATGAAACTTATCACATACACACTTCACATAGTGTTACTAACTCGGTTAGACACATAAGGGGTGTAATATCCCTTTTTAACAAACATGGATAACTGTATCCAGTAACAACAACAACATATCCAACAAGCCACATACATCACACATAATCACAACATACACTAACGCACGCCGGATAGCCGTAGTTAGAACGTTCCCATGGGTCGGGACGTTTATTCCGAATACCGATCTCTTATGTGAACCTAAAGTCGGTTAACTATTATTTAACACATAACTAAGGTTAAGCGGTATCGGAATTAATTACGCCACAATAATGAATTACTGTAAACTCATTTCATGCTTTATCTTGTAAGGTGTCAAACACACACAGAAAACACGTTGGCATACAAGCCGGTGTAATCCGGTAGGACACAGGTTGTAAGAAAACCATACCTTGCACCATGGGTTATCTACCTTGTTCCCGAGGTTTCACTCCAACGCGTCTCCTCACACGCTCTCCAGGTAGTTCCCAAACAACTGGTATTATTGTTCAAATGTTTTTTATTAACAAAACTTACGGTATGTAAACTTCTATTACTTCCGTACTTAACCTCGTTCTCCCGTTATCCTTAACTTATTTATGTGGTTTTAAGTTCACAACTTTCACATTCACTCTCACACTTGTTTATACTTCCAATGGCCTTTAAAACTCACCAAACAAGGCCTAAACATCATCTAAAACCAATACCATTCAATCCCCCATCATTAGAACTCTTTAAAACACATTCTGACACATTTTTATGATGGTCCGGGTTGTGTCCGGGGTTACAAACCCGGACCAACCACGGATTTCAGTTTCTGGACAAATTTTCATGTGGTCCGGGTTTGTGTCCGGTTTACAAACCGGACCACCCCCTGGGATGGTCTTCTGCCATGTTTTTGCTATCGTCCGGGTTTGCAAACGGATTTGCAACCCGGACCACCTCTGGAACAGACAAAATTTACAGTTTTTGATCAGTTTTCAACTCCTAATCCACATCCAATCATTTCCTAAACATTCCACATGTTTCCTACATGTTTGAACACACAAAAACACTGACTAAACCTCCTCAAATCGTTGGTCAAACTCACCATTAAATTCTTGTCAGTTTACACAAGTTTTCCATTCTTCCTGTTACACTTAAGCACAACAGTGCACATGAAACTTCTTTTGTTGTTTCATAAACTTCCACCAACCTTACTAAATCTCTTTCTCACCACACCAACACGTTCTTAGACCAATACACTTCCAAAACCCAAGTTCATACTTTGTTGCTCAAGCCTAACACTCTTATTCATTCTTAGCCAAATCCATGACTTTTCTAACGCTTGTGCTACAGATTTTTGTACTACTCCTCTTAGTTCTCCAAATACCATTGCAAGGCTATTAAACCACTCCACTCAACACTACAAACACCTAGATTCTCCCGTTCACCAAGTCATCATCACAGCACTCATTTTCTACTAAAAATTCGCCATAACCTCCCCATAAACTTAGCATCTCCCAAACCTCATCTTGTCATTATTTTTCAACCCCTAATCTAGCCAAACCCACAAGGGTTCTATCAGAGCATAATGTATCCTCAAGACTTCATTAAACAACAATATAGCTCCAAAATCAAATGCATTGGCGCTTAGGCCCTTAAATCAACACAAGTTCACAATTTTCTCTTAAATCAACTTTACACACTCCCCCACACAGATTCCAACTCATAATTTGGGTTCATTTATTTGATTACCCATCTCAAATCCTAAAGCAATTTAAAACAAGCCTTAAGGTAGATTTCTTACCTTCATTTCACAAGTTCTCTTTTAGTTCTCCTCTTGCTCCTCCACTTCTCAATTTCGGTCAAGTGGGAATGGAGTTACCAAACTCCATCCCAACATTCATTACACACAAAAACGTACTCAATTAATCATCTAAACCCTTAGGAAATTTTAATTCAATCGAAGGGCTTAAAACACAAAGTTAGGGTTTTACCTTTGTAGCTTTTTGAGAGGGGTTCTCACCCTTGAACCAAGAAGGGGGTTATCCCACCATTGGAGGGTTGGAATGAAACTCCAAAATAAGAAGAAACAAGGCGTGAGAATGGGCAAGAATCGGCCAAGGCATGAAAATGGGAAAAATGAGTTTCTCTCTTGAAACTTTTTACCTTGTTTGAAAGAGGAGACTCCAAGCTACATGATGGTGTGTTTTTTCTCTTCAAATGGGAAAACCCATGGAAATGAAGTTCTTCATTTTCGAATTTTGAAAAGAGGGAATGATAGAGGATGATGAGAGGATGAATAGTATGTATTTATTTTTGTGATTGGAGCTTTAATAAAGCTTGGGCTTAAGGTTGAAGTTGGAGTAGCCATGGAAGAAGGGGGCTGTCGCAAGGAAGAAGTAGGAGAAATCAGAGGGGAGAAAGAGAGGGCTGTACGTGAGGAAGAAAGGAAATGAGAGGAGAGAGAGTGAGGGTGGGGTATATGTTTACTTTTTCACTTTTTCACTTTTTGACTTATTTAACTTGTTAACTAGTCATGTGTGAGGGGCTATCTATTTTAATAAAACCGGCCCACTAATATATACATGCTGGAGCGTTTTTCGTCTTTTACAGAAAACGCTCGTTAATTTACCCGGTTTAGCACTATTCACTAACCGGGTCCGGTTTCCGGAATTTTCTCGTTTCTTTAATTTTAATGGTTATTAAACTCCCATTAATTTTTAATTATAGTTATAGAATCAAATATAGTTTTTACGGGGTTATTTAACTGGTTAAAGTCACGTTTCCGGGTATTTCTCGAAAAACACGCTTTAGTACTCCGTTAGCATTTTATCGCATTATTTGGATCCGTTTTCTTCCGGAATTTTTCCCACATGTTCTTAGTATGTAATTAGGGTATAAAAATATATTTATAACCCTAGTGAAGGTTATATGCCTCCTAAAATAATTAAATATGCGTTTTCACGTTTTATGTCTTTTACGCATTTTCTTTTTTTCTTTGTGGTTTTTTTTTCTTCACCAATGATCTTAAGGACTTAATTAGCCTTAGAAAATTATAATTACACAATTAATTAACATTAAGGTTTGGGGTATTTCAATGTGGTATATTGTAATTAATGAGAATTATGTAAATAAAGAAGTACAAATGTAGTGCATATGTATGTATTTTCGGTATATAAATATAGTCACTAAAACTATATTTTATAAAGTTTAATGACATATAAATATCATACCATATGAAATCTTGATATAAGTGTAACACTAAATAAAGTTATGTAGTCAGAAGCCTAGTTTATAAAAACAAGCATGCTAGCGCATGCATATATATTAAAATGAAGATATAAACTATAGTATACAATGACGTAAACACTATGGTTAACATATGACTTTGGGAATGATAAAATAAACCTTGAATAAGGAATAAAATGTACATAATATAAAGTTTCTTATTTCGTTGGAAACTAATGTATGTATATATATATATATGCTGGCGCAAATAATAAGCATATATAATATGGTTTACAAACCATATAATAGTAAATAATGAAAGTTAACTTATTAGTATGATTATATACTATTAAGTCATAAGGTTTTAAATGAATACAACTTTCTACATAAATGAGAAGTTGTATAAAATAAGGTATATTAAAGAATAGTAATATACTATGTAATATAAACTAATGTTGCATGGAATGCATGCAACCATAGGTTATAAAATATAACCATGCATGCAAGCATTGGTTATAAAATATAACCATGCATGCAACTATAGGTTATAACACTACCTATGCACGCGGTGTAACAATGGAATTAAATATACGAGAATGAACGAATTTGTATCAAGCGTAACGCTTATAAAATACTATGGGACTGGAAAATATAATTCCTACGTTTGAAAACGTTAACCACGACGCTTGAATAAAAACCGACGTCCTTGTAAACCGTATATTAATACATACTACGAGTAAAGAGTTTTTAAGGATAACGATACCTTAGCTATTAACAGTTGAAATCCGGGATGTAAAGTCGGGGTTACTAACGTTATTCGGAAATACCAGATCATATTGTCATGTGGATTGACACTTAGCGTTCTACGTATTTTTAGACCGCCTGCCAGACGTGCGCACCTGAGAAGCTTAGTGGTCTGCACTGCGCATCCTAGGTCCATGGTGAACTGTATGTAAAGGGGCTTGATCCGGGTTGTCCTGAGGAATTCCTCGGGCTCGGATTTGTTTGATATAACTTGTGTGGCATGTGTGTGGATATGTGTATGTGATTATGTGTGTTACTGCATTATTTAAGTTATACGCGCGTGTCCTACGGGACTAACACTACGTCGACTATAAATCGACTTATATAAATTGACATATACGAGTAACATGATTGTGATTGTAAAGGTCTGTTGTAATACGCTAAGTATTATAAACTATGTAGTTATATCATAAGTAAAATACTTAGGGACCGAGACTCGACATCATCGGTTTCTAGGGCATTGACTCGAACATGAATGTTACCTAGTCTAACCCTAGGTATGCGTAAGACCCACAAGGCGGCTAATAAAAGTAAGAGATGGTTCTCCATATTTAAAACTGTAACGGTTAACGACTAACTAAGTCAACAAAGGAGTGTGGTTAAAAGTGATGGTTACCTTAATCCAGTTAGTTATTGGCTGCTGGTCGCACGTTGAGATCTCTTGAGTTAACCCGGATCGGGCTTACTCTAATTTGACCTGGTCGAGCCTAGATAGATTGACAGGTTTGGTGATAAAATTGGTGCCTTTAAAAGGCAATATATGGACGCTTTAAAAAGGCTAAGTGAATGGGCACCTTGTGTGCATGGGACTACTGTCCAGGTGAGGTTGTTACGGGCTGTCCTAACTGACGCCCGCCAGTGCTAACCAAATCAAATGATATGTGAGGGCCCGGGGGACCGAGTGTTGAAGTGCGTAATGATGTTAACATAAAACGGATGAGTTATCAATGCAATTGTATTGTATGATGTGTGACTGTGCTGCGTGTATTTATAATGACTGTTTGGAATGGATGGATGGTTATATAATCATGCATGTTGTTACAGTATTTATTATATCTGTAAATTGGTAAAGCATGAAATCAATATAATATCAAGATGGTTAAAATGACAAGTGACCATTAGGGTCCAGGCCCGGCATACTCAGCGTCTATCACTGAGACTACACTCATTGTGCAGGTTGCTGATCAACGTTGAAGCCGAAGTGCGGGAACCGGGTAGTTAGGGTTACTTTAGTTATCGTACATGGAATTTATTTATATAACGATATCAGTTGTGGATGTATGACGGTACAGTTGTTTTATTTGGGATTTGGGTAGACGCTCACTTGCCGATGTTTATGATTATGGACTTAGTATGATGTATAGGAGTTATCTCGTTGTCACAGCGGTTAAGTAGCGTGGTAGTTTTTAGTTGTTGGATTTAGTTTTTGTTTCGTTACTCGCATGGGCGGGTAATGGCAGGTGACACCCGAGTATGTTTTAATGTTGTGGTTTATTCTTCCGCTGTAAGATGTTTTATTTATTTGCTATCGTGAGTGATTATTACGTGTTTTTTTAGGAGGGTGTTACAAAAGTGGTATCAGAGCGGAGTACCGCTCTGATGACGAGATACTAGGTTAAGACAGTGAGCTTAGGACTTGGGAAACATGGGAAACGTTTGTGAGGTACGAAACACCCTTGCTTTAATGGAATTATGTGTTAGAAAAGCCTTTGGCTTGCAAGTGTTAGCCCTTGAGGCGCACAAACGAGTTGACTGTAATATGATGTGTTATTGAGAAGACGAACGGTAATACCGAAGTCTAGTGGTGGTGTGAGCCAGGAAGCTGGCCAAGGGCATAAAGGCCTGGGAATATTAACCCCATTACAGACCAGCTGAGAGATCATCCAGGAGGAGACACACGAACGTCATGAGTACATTGGCGACAGTCCACTTTCATGTGGAAGTCCAGTACGGACTACCGCCGACAGTACCCCTCCCGCTACAACCCAATGGGTATAATACAACTGAGAAGTATAATCCCCGAGTACAGGGACGAGGGCTACCAAGCCCAATAGACTGTCTAAACGCTCTCACACTAAATGAACAATTCCTACTCCTGTAACATGAATAATAACTCAATACAATACCTCCCTTGACGACCAAGCGTTGTAGCATTAGGCACCGCCAGAGGCGAGCGCCACAACTACCGTAAACGTCGTGGAAAGGATCACCCAAGACATCAGGGCAAGCAGACCGGGAGCACCTTGAGCCCCGCGAGACCGTCGCTCGTAATGGGGACCTTTAACCACCATACCATTGTATCGTAAATCCTAACTGTAAAAAGAATTTATATTGAAAACGTGGAAAAATTTTGTAAGTATACCGTGCTGTTGTGATCAAATTCCAATCCTAATCTTGTGTACACATAATACTGTGACGCTAGAACCTTGTCATGACGACACTTGTGGAGAAACAATCCCGAGCGTTTATGCTATTACAAATCTAATATGAAGGAGGACTTGGTTATTTTAATGACAATGTGGTTAGGAAAATTTTCCAATCCAAATACCGTCTTTTTCATGAACAATCACTCTAACGGTACTTAAGCAACCAATGCGGCAGTAAGGCAAACAAGTCTTAAACCGACAACTCTACTTGCATGGCGCGCTTGCCACTGCAAGCGCTGATTTAAACAATGTACCAATAATTTCGTCTACCCCGCGCACTTGCTACTGCAAGTGCTGCAAACAACTACGACTGCAGTTACCACTGCTATTATCGTTACAAACGAATTCTGTTAACTGTGTAGATCAGTGGTACAACGCCATGGCTACCAATAATCGCCAAACAATTGTACAACTCTAAAATAAACTATAGAACTATAATTGTTGCAATAAACCGCTAAGATATGAGGCCTACAACCTCCGAAGGACCCGACGAGTCTGACTAACGCAATAAAAGGGCACACCAGCCCATAACAAATTATAACTACTAAACAAGAACGAATTAAATGACACCGGCTTAAGAGCCAAGATAACATAATTTAATCATCAAACCATTTAATGGCTGAATTGGAAGTGGAAGGTGAAACTTGATTCCCGGGGATCAAGAGAAACCAACCACACAATTGGGGTGGAAGGTTAATTCAACACTGGTGCTGATCACACCAGGGTCGGATGACTTCTGAGACTCTTAACAAGTTGCCACAATTAATTACAGTCAGGATAAACAAAACTGCAGTATACTAGTTAACACAACTAGCAACAACTTAGCAATAAGATATTAAATGAAGAAACTTGTGACTAACAGTTTACGTTGTATATATATCAAATCATACAAAGTAAAATTATGGAGGGAATACGATCGTATAACAATCAATACCGCCAAAACACACTACCAATATACGCCAACCTGTAATGAACACCAGGGAATTAGTAAATGTAACAGTTCACAGAGGGACCAAAAGTGAAAGGAACAATTCTACCTTAATACGGCTATTACCAATATCATTCACAACAATGAACGTAAATCAACACTTAACGCATGAATAATTACCACCCCTGGGCACTACCTTTACCAAGGAGTGCTATATACGGTTATGTACAATTAAAAACGAACAAACGTCAAGATTAAGTTTTATGTGTATTATCAAGATCATACTAACTATGAGACAAGTTCTAAACAGAAGAATGGCTACCGCCATGGGCGTTCTGCCATGTAAAATTAATGAGTATCACTATGTGTTACAGACATGTCGTCTATTGTGACGACTATCCGTGATGAACAAATGTGTAAATTAAAACAATGGCAAATAACTAAATCGATATTACAAAACACTCAAACCGAACGCTAAATAGCGCAAGTAAGCAAGTACCTAATGTACAAATAAAGGGCATTAGCCCAGGAGACCGGAAACACTGACTCCGATTACCTTCGAGGTATATTACTAACATATAATGTCTAAGTTAATATAATGAAGTATGGGAGCTACGGTACATACCGTAAGCAATGTGAATAACAATGATGATTAACTAACAGGCGCCAAACCGCGCACTTGAAATATAAATAACTGCAGTTACAAATAACTAGCACTAAACAATAAGTAACAACAAAGACATTGCTTACTTGCCGAACACCAGAAGTATATACCAGCATTCAATGCTAATCACTAATAGTGGTAAATGTTTAGTCCAAATGGACAAGCATAATCTTGTGAGAAATGGCATACCCTTTATGGATGCAGTTCGTCAATGAGAATGGTTGGAAAGTGAAGAGCCGAGTTGCTCAAGCGATTATGCAATCTGCAATACACACCCATTAAACGGAAGAGGGAACAAGTATGAATACCCAAATATGAGAACTTACCCTACGCCATTTCAGGAATTATAGATGAGATGTGATAGTGATTTAACCTGGAGGAAAAGAATAGGTAGAGTACTCAAGGAGATCACGATTTGAGACCGATGTTGCTAACTCAGCACGAATATTACATGAACCGATTGCGGCCGTAAAGGCGAACCAACATTTAACGTTTAACTAATTAACAACCAAGTACTACCCTTAGAAATGAGTACCAGATGAGATGCATTACTAAGGACATGAGGCCAGGGAGCAAAAATATTGTTTCAACCACTTTACTACCCATACCACTAAAACAATAACACCTGCGACAAGATAACCGACAATACGAACCAATTAACATCAAACTACAATAAGGACATCCATCAAAAGGGATCTTGACAACAGAATACTTCACAATAGTCGTGTGACGGACACTACCAGTTTACTAAACGAGACATGGGACGACCGCACTCTGATAGGAGCATGTGGGCCTGATATACTTATTTATAAGTTAGTCAGGTAAGTAGTAATGTATCAGTACGGTACCCCATGCATGTAGACAAGTAGTGTTAGGAACACGAGAAGTAGTCAACCCGTGTTACGGACAGTGATGCAGATCACCTCGAAGATGGACGAGAAGAGCCGCAATTAAACCAACGGGCTAGAGAAACCAAGAATCTTCAACACAGCAGCAGACAGTATATAGTGAGGACAAGAAGACCTTTCGAAGACGACAACACTGATGACAGGAACAGAAAATCCATTGTACGGACAGATGATATGTAGAACCTTCATAAGGATTATGCAAGTTCTTGCAATCTAGAGGAATCTACCAAATGATGTGAACTTAAACGCGTGACTACGCAATAAGAAAAAAAGCTAGTATACTAGCAGATGCTTTTAACAAGAACATAAACGTTGTAATAACTAACAAACCATCGAATCGACTGGAATGTGATGCGCGCGGAAGCGACAAACACGAACAGCTATCAATAATAAATACGTGGGTGAACTTAGACGAGTGAAACTCACAGAGAATAATGTGAAATGGAAGATGAAGTTACATAACTCTAATACGAGCACAACATATAGATTTCCCAGGCAGGAAGCAGGAAGAACCATACGAACGTTGATGCTAACCCGACACACAGGAAACGGATATCAACACGAAGCAAGTAACAAAGAACTACAACAATGTGTTACTCCGGAACAAAACCACCAGGAAACACAGATGACAATCTTTATCTAAGTGGACACGAAGGCTAGTACGTCTCGGTATTACCAAGACTAGTGCAAAGAGCACTAAGTTCAAACAGTAGCCAAAGTCACATTGCACCTCAAGCTGAAAATCAATAAGAGAAGATACGCGCATGTACGCTAGTAATCCAAACGATGGGATATACTACAACAAAAAGAGGCAAACTGAGCCTATGTTCATGGGTCCGCACCTCTGTACGGAGCGAGTGGGCCCATTAGAATGAATTCGGGAGAGAGCACTAACACGTGCCTCACCCTTTATATGTTTTGGAGCCCGGAGGGGCTAGAGTCATACCCGTTTCTCTGATATAAGGATAATCCACTCCAAGGTGGAAGATTGCAGATGGGAGTTGGGGAACTCTATGAGAGCCAAGTATCCAGCGCTCCTTGTTGAGCGACTGTTGTATACTTGTGGGGTACGGGGGCGTAACCCTTTTAAGGGGGGTAGAGCCTCTTGGCTGTGCACATGTATGCACTGAATTTCGTTGTTTCGTTTGCGGGGCATACAGTAGTTGTTGGTATGCAGGGCATACGATGTTTGTTTGTTTCGTATGCGGGGTATACAGTGAATTGGTGGTATACGGGGCATACGTTGTTTTTGTTGGTGTTGTTTGGTTGTTTTGTTGGTTGGTACGCGGGGCGTACGTTGTTGATTTGTTGGTGTGTGATGTGCACTTGTATGTATGTATCTTATGAAATACTTGTTTGGAATGATGTGTATACATCCATGTGTGTAGTACTTTTTTTATTATGATGTTTGTGATATATATGTTTATAATACCTTGTAGATTGATTACATATGGTATCGCCTAGTTATGAAATGAATCATTATATATGGAATGTGGAATGATGGTATGTCATGGACACCTCAGGGAGGTTGTCAGGGTTGGTAGAACAGATAGGAGATGATGGTGCTGATGGATCGCCTATATCCATATATGTTTGAATTAACGCCACAAATGATGGCTATGTGCTGTATAAGCACAAGACGATGTGTGTAAATGATATATCATATAGATATACATTATGGGATCATATGGGTAGTTATTACAAACCTATTTGAATAAAGCAACTTCGGGATGAAGTCTTTTTAAGGGGGTAGATTGAAATACCCCTACTTAATAAAACATTGATTAAACATATAATCAATTAAATTAAGGCCTAAACATGCCTGAAAAATAAATTAAACACAACAATGTTCAACAGAAAGCAAGAATTACTCCTTTTGACCTTTAGGGTGGTTAAATGTCCAAACAAACTCCGTTTGACCTAAAATTTTGACCAGAGCCTTATAACTCATAAATGAACACATTAAAACTGTTTCCAAGGGAAACCAAGCTCAGAAACTCATTGGAACACAAAATGTGCACTAAGCTAAGCACATTTTTGTGAGATTGTCTCCAAAATGAATTCTATTTAATTTTGGGTCTTGAATACCCTTAAATATACTAATGTGACATAGTGTGCCACATTAAAATGCTTAAATCAAAGTTTTTAAAAAAAAACCAAAAATATGTGCATCGTTTTGTAAATAATAACCAAATAGTGCAAAAATAATATTTTATCTCTTAATCATGTCTATGGTCAATATGTTCCCTTGACCTTGGCTATATTATTCCACCAATATAAGTCTTATAACCCAGCTAGTTACCGCCCATATGCAATTAAATCTGATTCGCCACATATGCTTTAATAAAGTAATATAAGTGTACATGTTTATAATATTGATTAAGCATATCTCTTCCATCTTGACCATTGCTGCTGCTGCTATCTAACCCATCTTATCCAGTAGCAGGCTTGAACAACCTGCAAAAAAAAAAAGAACCACCAAAAGTCACTTACAAAAAAAATAAACCTATGACATGTATAAACATATGACATATAACATATATAATGGTAAAGCAAGCTTACTTCTACCATATCAACTCCCCACTTGTACACTGATTGTTGCAGCCTATCCCTTTATCCACCTTATCCTTTTGCCGTACCTGCAAGAAGCCACCGAACGTCAAAAAAAATATGAGCAATAAGACATATACATATAATATAGCTAATAACAAATCAAACTACTTACGTAACACTACACTACTACCTATTCTACTACTACCCCCAATTTGACTTGTCCATTGCCGCCACCTAGGAGGCTACTCCTGTCTGAGGAAGTTTCCTGAACAATTAAATAAGCCATGACCCAACCGAGACTTGATACCTCTCTGAACCGATTTCTTTTCTGTCGACACCTTCCTTCTTCAACCGTGAGCAATCCCAGCTCTTTTATGCTGTTCCAAAACCATGAGCATACTCTCATCTTCCATGGCTGCTACTTCCCTCCATAGGTAAAGGTTTTTGGCTCAAAAATACCCATCTTCTTCCTCTTACTTTCCACTCTTCAAAGAGCTAACCATCCCCATATTTTTACCCAGCAAAACAACCTGAGACGGGGCTTGAAGTAGTGCTGTTTGTCGGTTGAAAACAGAGAAGGAAGGGAGGTACTATACTAGCAAAAACAAGGTAAACAAACCAGCTTATTCTTTCCTCCTTGTTACCGGTAGTATACTTCAGTTTTCCTAGCTCTTCCTTTGCTTTCTTTCACGTACAAAAAAACAGAGGGAAATCCCAACTCAAACCTTGCTCCTTTCACGTACAAAAACAGAAGAAAACACTCATCTTTGTGATGGAGAAGAACCAAGCATTGAGCTTCCATTCTTGATCAGTTCGGTAAGGAATACCACTACTTTTTTCTTGTTTTGCCGGTCATATTCCAAGCTAGTTCTGAGCCTCTTCTTATGTCTTCTTCACGTAAAAACAGAGAGGAAAATTTTCATTCTCCATGCAGTAGTAACTTCAACCCAAGGAGCTAACCTTCCATCCTTTGCGGTAAGATCTTTCCCACTCTTTTCTTCCTTGCTTACCGGTAATACTTCTACCTGGTCTTGAGCTCTTTCTGTGCCTTTTTACATGGGAAAACCAGAAGAGAACACCCACTTTGTGAAGCAAAAGAAATCCAGGCACAAGCCTTCCATTGCCACCCATCTCGGTAAGCTCTACCCATGTATATACCTTGCTGTTTTTACCGTAATAGGTACTGGATTAGAAGTAGTTTTAACATTCTGTTTTGCCTTGGAAAGACAGGCATGAATGAGCTTTGAATCCAACCCCAAACTAGGTAAAACTTGCCTGTTTTCCTCTTAATCCCAATCCCATCGGTAATATGAACTGATATTAGTAGCTTCTTAATGCCTCTGTTGCTCTTGAAAACCAGGTGTAAACAGCCCCTAAAGGCAGCTCCTTACCAAGGTAAAACCATGCCTTGTTAGGCTTAAACTCTTTCCTTAATCACCTATATAATACCTACTACTAATACATGCTTTTTCCTTGGCAAAGCACTACCGAAATGGTGCTGCTACCTTGGGAAAAATCTGCATAAAAGTGGAGAAGTGAAGCCTAAAAGATTAACTAGCAAACCGTGAGTACATGTGAAGCCTAGGCTGCTTGGATTTGCTTAAAAATAATGTAAGCATACTTAACACCTTTGCTATATGGTTTCTATGTCATTAGATTATTTAAAAATACAAGCCGTAGCATTATAATGTGTTGGAGGCATTTTAGTTATATATAGTTGTTGGTCGTCGGGTATAAAGGTGTTTGGTAATTTAATTATGTATTAAAATGTTTAATAACATTTTTGGTTGGTTAGTTTGGTGTGTTAATGATCTATAAGGTCAAGGAAATTAATTATGGGTCAAAAACATAATTTATAAAATATATGGGGGCAAGGGAAGTAAAACCGAGACCAAACATGGTCTTAAAAGACTTAACTATGTATTATAATGTTTTATAGCATTTTTGGTTGATAATATAAGGTTTAGATGACATATTATGTCATAGGAAGTAATTAAATGATTTTAGGAAACATAAAAGGAAAACTATACAATAAACCGTAAACAATATAGTTTTTATGACATTTATGTGTAATTACATTCTATGTCAATTATTGTAGTAAGGCCAAGCATTTTAGTCCATTTAATTTAATTGTAATATAAGTTAAAATGGATTTAAAATGAATTTAGAACAAAATAAATATTACCGTAATAGTTTGGGGTTTAATTGTAATTTAAATAAATTTTGGGGTTAACTATAGGCATTAGCCGAAGATTAGGCTTTAAAACCTTATTTTATGAATTATATAAATTTAATAAAGTTTGCGACAAAAATGTAATTTATGAAAATTATAGGTGTCAAACTGTAATTACATAAACTTCTGGTCAAACTGAAAATAAATAGGTCAACATAGACCATATTAGGAGGTTTGACCAAAATTAATGTCATAAATGATTAATTTATGAACTTATATTAACATTAAGGGTTAAAAGTTAAATTTATAAAACTTATGGGGTATGGAGTGTAAATAACAAAAACTTGGGGGATGATTTGGTTAATATGATGATTTATATCCTAAGTAAAAATTTGGGAATTTTTGGAAGTATATAAAAGGCTATATTGATAAAAGTGTATAATATATGGTTTTTGTGACATATGAAAGTATATAATATAAAATGGGGTCAAAATGTAAAAAGGGAAAAATGTGTGGACGGAAAGAGGATTTAGAGAACATAGAGGGGCTGTTATGAATTAAGTAACATAAAACTATAGGTTATATGGATAATAAATATTAAAACCATATAATGTAACCTATATATGTAACTTGTTATAATATATGTGGCTAATGTGTAAATAAAGAAAATATAGTGGCTGGAATGGAAATATACTAATCAGCTATAGGTTGTTCTGTAATACTAAGAAAATAACATATAAAACTATATGTTATGAATAATACAATGTTTGGATGATATAACATATGTTATGTAAAAATGTTATGAGATTTGTGGTAAAAGTATAAATATGGAAAGTTAAGGGATAAAAAAAAACAGAACCTAAGGGTTTGTTTGTATCTTTCGGAAATGTGGAAACTATATAGTAAATATACTATATGATGCAAATGCTATAATATGTGATAAGTATAGTATTTTATAAAATTGTGGTGAAATTGTAATATTTGGAAAGTATGGGATTTGAAAGGAAATTAAATGTTGAATACATGCCTTTTCGGCAATTAAAGTGGAATATCACAAAACCATAGGTTATGTCCTATTACAAGTTCTGATGTTATAAAATAAGATATTTATAACATGGGATAAGTTATGTGGGTATATTGTAATTAATGAGAATTATGTAAATAAAGAAGTACAAATGTAGTGCATATGTATGTATTTTCGGTATATAAATATAGTCACTAAAACTATATGTTATAAAGTTTAATGACATATAAAATATCATACCATATGATATCTTGATATAAGTGTAACACTAAATATGTTATGCGGTCAGAAGCCTAGTTTATAAAAACAAGCATGCTAGCGCATGCATATATATATATAAAAATATATATATCAAAATGAAGATATAAACTATAGTATACAATGACGTAAACACTATGGTTAACATATGACTTTGGGAATGATAAAATAAACCTTGAATAAGGAATAAAATGTACATAATATAAAGTTTCTTATTTCATTGGAAACTAATGTATGTATGTATATATATATATGCTGGCGCAAATAATAAGCATATATAATATGGTTTACAAACCATATAATAATAAATAATGAAAGTTAACTTATTAGTATGATTATATACTATTAAGTCATAAGGTTTTAAATGAATACAACTTGCTACCTAAATGAGAAGTTGTATAAAATAAGGTATATTAAAGAATAGTAATATACTATGTAATATAAACTAATGTTGCATGGAACCATAGGTTATAAAATATAACCATGCATGCAACCATAGGTTATAAAATATAACCATGCATGCAACTATAGGTTATAACAATACCTATGCACGCGGTGTAACAATGGAATTAAATATACGAGAACGAACGAATTTGTATCAAGCGTAACGCTTATAAAATACTATGGGATTGGAAAATATAATTCCTACGTTTGAAAACGTTAACCACGACGTTTGAATAAAAACCGAAGTCCTTGTAAACATATATTAATACATACTACAAGTAAAGAGTTTTTAAGGATAACAATACCTTAGCTATTAACAGTTGAAATCCGGGGATGTAAAGCCGGGGTTACTGACGTTATTCGGAAATACCGGATCATATTGTCATGTGGATTGACACTTAGCGTTCTACGTATTTTTAGACCGCCTGCCAGACGTGCACGCCGGAGAAGCTTAGTGGTCTGCACTACGCATCCTAGGTCCATGGTGAACTGTATGTAAAGGGGCTTGATCCGGGTTGTCCTGAGGAATTCCTCGGGCTCGGATTTGTTTGATATAACTTGTGTGGCATGTGTGCGGATATGTGTATGTGATTATGTGTGTTACTGCATTATTTAAGTTATGCGCGCGTGTCCAACGGGACTAACACTACGTCAACTATAGATCGACTTTTATAAATCGACATATACGAGTAACATGATTGTGATTGTAAAGGTATGTTGTAATACGCTAAGTATTATAAACTATGTAGTTATATCATAAGTAAAATACTTAGGGAACGAGACTCGACATCGTCGGTTTCTACTAGGGCATTGACTCGAACATGAATGTTACCTAGTCAAACCCTAGGTATGCGTAAGACCCACAAGGCGGCTAATAAAAGTAAGAGATGGTTCTCCATATTTAAAACTGTAACGGTTAACGACTAACAAAGTCAACAAAGGAGTGTGGTTAAAAGTGATGGTTACCTTAATCCAGTTAGTTATTGGCTGCTGGTCACACGTTGAGATCTCTTGAGTTAACCCGGATCGGGCTTACTCTAATTTGACCTGGTCGAGCCTAGATAGATCGACAGGTTTGGTGATAACATTGGCGCCTTTAAAAAGGCAATATATGGACGCTTTTAAAAAGGCTAAGTGAATGGGCACCTTGTGAAATACCCAGGAATTTTCAAGCTAGGAATAATATAGTATATGGTATGAGTGACATGTCTGAGATTAGGTGGCCCAGGGAATTAATCTTTCTTTCTAAAGTGTTTCTGAATATTGGTAACGTTTGCCTTAATATATTTAATTATATTTCAAACGCTATACGATATAGTATTATTTCCCCTCTTAATTTCCCTAAGTTATTTAAACTCCGAAGTACTATTCGAATATTCTTTCCAATTTATTTTAAGTATTCAGAGTTCAAATTCTATTTGACTACTCAAATATTATTTTGTTAACTCTCCTTATTCTTCTCCCAGAAATTGTTTTACTGGTATTATCTTTTATTCTTCTTACGAGTTGTTCTTCCCTTGTTAAACCGTTAAATTATTTACAACACATCTTTTCTTTTCTAAATTATCTCCTTTCAAATAAATATTTATTAATTGATTCTTGATGTTGTTTCTCATTCTGATTTAGTCCTTCTTGAATTTCTCCATCAGTTTTCTTTTACTGATCTCCCTAATTTATCGAGTTTTATCCTTTAGAGATATTTTAAATTCCGAGAGTTAGAACTCCTTCTTAAATATTTTATTTGTATTTCCTTTTTAGCATAAATATTTAATTAGGTTATTCTCTTTTCATTATACAAATAATTCTATTTAAGGGTTGATATCTCCTCACTATTTCCCCATCCTCTATATACGCCGTTCTTGCGTTTACAATCTGCTCTTTATTTTCACGTTCTTCTTCTTCTTCAAACCCTTGGTGTTTTCTCGCTGATTCCGTCGAGGTCTGATTATTCCCTGGTGTCCAGTTGGTAGATTGTCGGGTAATGTATTCTACTTAGTTGTTTAGTTATTTATTCGTTGTTCGGTAAATTCTGATTGCTAATTTTGATTATCTAGACGCCGATTACATCGACGAGTGCTATCAATAGTCCGGAGCAGTTGGGCTCTTGAGGGTTTTGATTGTTCCAGGTAAATTCTATGCTCAATGGATTTGACTGTGACTTTGCGAAATATTGGAAAAGGGTTTGTTGTGTTTTATCTCGGTTGTGGTTTGAGGATTTGGGATTGTTTTCCCACGCATTGGAATTGGAAAATTGGATTGAGATTGTGGTATTCCGATAATGGTTTTGGGGAGTCTTTCACAGGATCTTATTATTGTTTGGGAGCCCATAGGTGCTCCCCATTGTTATTGTTTGTGTTGCACACATTGTTGCAGTTAAGCTCTATGATCTACTCTATGTTACTGCTGTTTCATAGGGGGTGTGCACACTTAAGGACTTAGGGTGAGGTGGTTGTTTGACGGTCCCGTAGGTGACTGTCCTGGAATTGTGGTTTGGGGTCCCATAGGTGACCCCGTGTTCGATATTGTGATTATTGCTTCCTGTTGAAAGCTCCCTACTGCGGTTTCGGTATTGATAAGTTTTTCTGGAATTCCTCAACTGTTCAGTAAATCTCCTCATCTGATTGTTAAAGGCAAATGTGTTCTGAAATGTATTTTACAGGTTGAGGTGGAATTTACTCAGTTTTTTTGATTTGTGCGATCCTTTCTGTGTTTTGTCTATGTTTTATGATCGCAGGTATGGGATGACTAATTGTGGCGATCGGGACGGCGAATCACATAGTTTAGGGACCACATATTAATAAGGCGATGTTTTGAATTTCAGTGTCTATGAGATGTTGTTATGTTCTCAACTTTTATACATTAAATGCTTATTTTTCTTCCGCGTAACTTGAAAGTTAACTTGTGTTTTAAGTGTTATTTAGTTCATTAGCCTGAGCACCCATGGGAATTGGGTGTGGCGGTAATGCCCTGGACGTTTTGAGATCCGCTGCTATGTTAAGGTTATGTACATTTGAGTTTTGGTTAACTGCGTTTATTGGTTTCTATGAATCGGTTTTATCAAGTTTGAGCTTCGTATTAAATATTTGGCAATGATCTTATCTGTTCAAAAGTTCCTCATGTTGTTATTGTGGTTTATGTGAGAATTTTTAATGGTTTTTGGTTCCTGTTTACGTTTTTAGAACTGCACTTAAGGACCTGTCCGAACGTCCGTCCGGACATCTATGTTCGGACAGGCCCCAAAGGTTTTAGAAGCTTTTTGTTTTGGCGTGTCCGAACTTAGGTCCGAACTTGGATGTTCGGACACGCCACGTTAAATTTCTCGGACTTTTCAAACTTACTTGTGTCCGAACTTCAAAGTCCGGACACAATTTCGGACGCCTTTGGATTTCAGACCTGTTAACTTTCGACTTGTGTCCGAACTTCAAAGTCCGACACAAGTTCGGACGTTTGGATTTCTGCAGTCTAATTCTCTTCGGCTTGTGTCCGAACTTACCATGTCCGGACACAAGTTCGGACCAACTCTGTTTTTGCTCTTTTAGGACTCGTTTGAAGTCCGTTTTTGATGCCGTTTGCGCCATTAGATTTGTATTTCCATAAGCTATGTTTTGAGTTTAAAATCCAGGGTGTTACAAGGTGGTGTCAGAGCTTTTTTTTCGAAATAAGATAAAACTTGAGTAAACCGGATTAATAATTTGGGGATAAGCCGTTTGGGGAAGTCATGATGGATTATGTGTTATTTGTGAGCTGTTGAGTTATATTGGACATCTGGGTGTGATGTTTGGAGATTATACAGGGATTGTTGTTTAATATCCAATGGCGGAATTGTATCATACTTGTTATATGCAATATTGTTCTATCTGAATTATCTAACCGTGGATTGGGGGTAGTGAGATTGGAGTATAATTAGAAGGGGATTGTTATGGGGAATTTAAAAGCCTTGAAATTCTTGACTCATAATCAGGAGTCCACCTTGAGTAAGGTAGACTGGCAGACCGACTGAATTTCCCCTACAACACCAGAAGTAGAAGCGGGAGGACTACCATGGCAGCCAACGACCCAATGAGACAGCTTCAGGAGCTCACTTTGAATCTAGGCCAGATTGTGCAACGCCAAGCCCAGCGAGACCATGTGCCAGAAGACTACACAAAGAGAATTTCCCACTTGAAGCCAACTGCATTCAAGGGGGAGGAGGACCCAGTAGTGCTAGAGGATTGGCTGCGTGAGTTTGACAAGATCTTTGAGGCGGTCAACTGCCCTGCTGACAGGAGAGTCAACGCCGCTGTGTACTACTTCAAGAGCGAGGCTGACATCTGGTGGTCTGCCAATAAGGATGCTCTTTTAGCGGGACCTGACTTTGGATGGGAGGCACTGAAGGAGGCCATGCGAAGGCGATTCTACCCTGAGCATGTTCGGATGCAGAAATACCTGGAGTTCTCTGAGCTCAAACAGCAGGCCCGGAGTGTGAAGGAGTACCACTCCAAGTTCTTGGAGCTGGCGAGGTTCGCACCGACGATGGTCCCTGATGAGGCGTCAAAGGTGCAGAGATTTGTGGGGGACTCAACTGGAGTCTCCAGGAGGCTTTGAGCGTGCTGACGATACCCACCCTCCAGGACGCATATGGAAAGGCTGCTAACCTGTATAGGGTGCAGCAGAAGAGGAGGGAGGTACAGGCGGGCCAGAAGAGGAAGATGGAGGACGGGGAAGAGTCCCGGAGTCGAGATGACCGACATCAGAGGCCCCATCAGGACAAGAGGTGGAGGCCTAACCCAGGTGATGGAAGGAGGTTCGATGTGAACCAAAGGAATGACCAGAGGCGGAATGATAGGCCCCAGGGGCAGAGGGCAGAGTTCGGGCATAGCAGGCACTTCCACTGCAGGAGATGCCACATGGATCACCCGGGGAAGGACTGTGAAGGAAACCTGGTGGCGTGCTTCCGGTGTGGCAGGAAGGGCCACAGAGCTTTTGAGTGCTTCCAGGATCCTCAGGGAGGCATTCAGCAGAGAGGAAATGGCGGAGACCGGACCTACAGACCAGCAGACCCCCAGTCTCGAGGTAGAGACCAGCATCAGGCCCAGAATCAGCGAGGGGATGCTCCCCAGTGTGGCAATGGCGGGGGTGGAAACGGAGGTAACCGAGGTCCGGGGGAGAACCGAGACAATGGCAGAGCTCCGGGGAGGATTAACGTGATGAGTCGGGCCGAGGCAGAGGCTGAAGCAGAGGTGTTAGCAGGTACCTTTTCTGTTCATGGTACTTCAGCTCATGTTTTGTTCGATACTGGAGCTTCATATTCTTTCATTTATGAGGAATTTGCTAAGAAATCGGGCCTAGAAACTTGTAAGACTTCTACCATAGCAGTATCTATACCTTTGGGCCGGGTTATTTCTTGTAATGATGTATTGAAGGATGTGGGGGTAGACATAAAGGGGGAAACTTTTGTAACTGACCTGATCCAGTTCGTCCTCCCCGACTTCGATATTATTTTGGGGATGGACTGGCTAAGCAAGTATAAGGGGAAGATTGATTGTGGAGAGCAAAAGATCGTCCTGAGAGGACCAACGGGCCGAAGAGTCTCCTACAGTAGCATGGAGAAGAAACCGGGAGTAAAGATAGTTTCAGCTATGTCAATTCTCTCCCAAGTGAAGAAGGGACATCAGGCATACCTCTGCCATGTCCAGGATTTGAGCCAAGCGCCGAGCCCATTAGAAGAGATCCGGGTGGTGAATGAGTTCCCTGACATCTTTCCAGACGAGATTCCTGGTATGCCACCAGACAGGGAGGTGGAGTTCAGCGTCGACCTTGTGCTAGGAGCAGCGCCTATCTCCAAGGCCCCATACCGTATGGCGCCATCAGAATTGAAGGAACTGAAAGTCCAATTGGAGGACTTACTGGAGAAGGGGTACATTCGCCCGAGTGTATCGCCATGGGGAGCTCCTGTCTTGTTCGTAAAGAAGAAGGATGGGAGCATGAGGCTGTGCATAGACTACCGGGAGCTGAACCAGATCACTGTGAAGAACCGGTATCCCTTGCCCAGAATCGACGACCTCTTCGACCAGCTTCAGGGTGCAGAAGTCTTCTCCAAGATAGACTTGAGGTCGGGGTACCACCAGTTACGTGTTGCAGAGAAGGATATCCCAAAGACGGCCTTCAGGGCCAGGTATGGGCATTTCGAGTTTCTGATGATGCCCTTTGGATTGACGAACGCGCCAGCAGTCTTCATGGACCTCATGAACCGGATCTTTAATCCCTTTCTAGACCGGTTTGTAGTGGTTTTTATAGACGACATCCTCATCTACTCCAAGGATGAGGAAGAGCACGAGGAGCACCTGAGATCAGTCTTGCAGATTTTGAGAGAGCAACAGCTTTACGCCAAACTAACCAAGTGTGATTTTTGGTTGGACCGGGTGGCATTCCTAGGCCACATCGTCACCAAAGAGGGAATTTTAGTGGATCCGGCCAAGATCCAAGCAGTAAAAGAGTGGCCAACACCGAGTAATCTGACGGAGGTTCGTAGCTTCTTGGGTCTAGCGGGTACTACAGACGTTTCGTGAAGGATTTCTCCAAGATAGCTAGACCCCTCACAAACCTCATGAAGAAAGTCACCAAGTTCCAGTGGGATGATGACTGTGAGAAGGCGTTTCAGACATTGAAGGAAAGGTTGACCACAGCCCCAGTGTTGACTTTGCCTTCGGGGACAGACGGATTCGAGGTTTTCAGCGATGCTTCCAAGTATGGCTTGGGGTGTGTTCTTGCAGCATGGGAAAGTCATAGCCTACGCATCGAGGCAACTGAAGGAGTACGAGACCAGATACCCGACGCACGACCTAGAGCTTGCAGCAGTAGTATTCACCCTGAAGATTTGGAGGCACTACCTCTACGGTGTATCTTGCAAGATCTATACCGACCATAAAAGCCTCAAGTACATCTTCACTCAGAAGGAACTGAATATGAGGCAGAGAAGATGGCTAGAGCTGATCAAGGATTATGACCTGCAGATTTTATACCATGAAGGGAAGTCCAACCTAGTGGCCGATGCTCTGAGTAGGAAGAAAAGTCATTCAGTGAATTCGATGTGGGTTCTTCCAGACGAGTTAGTTCGTGATTTTGAGAAGCTGAACTTGGAGATGATGGAGGCGGGAGGAGTAGAGCGTGAGGTGAGGTTGTACCATATGAGTGTCTCGTCCGACATATATGGGGAGATACTCAAAGGACAGTCTGGTGATGTGAAGTTGGAGCGCATCAAGGAGAAGATGAAGGAAGGGAAAGCCGAGGGGTTTGAGACCCACAGTGACGGCAGTCTGAGGTTTAGAGGCCGATGGTGTGTACCTCAGGGGTGCGTGGAGGTAAAGAAGAGGCTGATGAGGGAGGCTTATAATACTCCCTATTCAGTTCATCCTGGCGGTGATAAGTTGTATAAGGACCTAAAGAAGATGTTTTGGTGGCCGAATATGAAGAGAGAAGTTGCAGAGTTTGTGTCGAAGTGCCTTACCTGTCAGAAGGTCAATTCGAACACAAGAGGATGGGAGGTTTTACTGCAGCCGTTGGAGGTTCCAAAGTGGAAGTGGGACTCCATTTCATGGACTTCGTGATGGGTTTACCACCAGCGAAGGGAGGAGTCAACCAGATTTGGGTAATAGTGGACCGACTCACTAAGTCTGCACGGTTCATACCCATGAAGAAGACGTGGTCCATGAGCCAGTTGGTGGATGCTTACATCAGAAATGTGGTGAGGTATCATGGGGTACCTGAGACCATCATTTCAGACAGAGACTCGAGGTTTTAGCCCATTTCTGGCAGCAATTTCGGAAGGCGATGGGTACCAAGTTGAAGTTGAGCACTGCGTTTCATCCAGCCACTTATGGTCAGACCGAGAGAACCATCCAGACCTTGGAGGACATGCTTCGTGCATGTGTGATGGATTTTCAGAGTTCGTGGCTGATGATGCTACACCTGATAGAGTTTTCCTATAATAACAGTTACCACACCAGCATCAGGATGGCTCCTTATGAGGCCCTGTATGGGAGGAAGTGTAGGACACCGTTATGTTGGAGCGACATTAGTGAGACTGTTGTTTTGGGGCCCCAGTTGATTGAAGAGACTATGGAGCAAGTCCGGATGATTTAGAGACGAATGAAGGCAGCCCAGGACAGGCAGAAGTCCTATGCCGATCTCAAGCGCAGGCCAGAGGAATTCGAGGTGGGAGATAAAGCTTTCTTGAAAGTATCTCCTGTGAGAGGAGTAACCAGGTTCGGGAAGAAAGGGAAGCTCAGTCCCAAATTCGTTGGACCCTATGAGATCTTGGAGAGGGTTGGAGAGGTGGCATACCGGCTAGCGCTTCCTTGTGAACTGGAGAAAGTTCACAACGTCTTCCATATTCCCAGCTGAAGCGGTATGTTCCCGACCCTTTGCATGTGTTGCAGCCAGAAGTCTTGGAGCTAGAACAGAATCTATCCAATGAGGAGTACCCCATCAGAATATGGACACTAAGACCAGGAGACACGATCGAAGTCCATCCGTATGGTCAAGGTCTTATGGTCTAATCATGGAACCGAAGAGGCTACATGGGAGGTAGAGGAGGAAATGAGAAAGAAATATCCACAGCTCTTCGATCAGGTAACCGCTCGAGTCAGTAATTCGTTAACAGATTTTCGCCTTATGGATGAGTTTTAGCTTCGAGGGCGAAGCTTTCTTTTAAGGGGGATGAGATGAAATACCAGGAATTTTCAAGCTAGGAATAATATAGTATATGGTATGAGTGACATGTCTGAGATTAGGTGGCCCAGGGAATTAATCTTTATTTCTAAAGTGTTTCTGAATATTGGTAACGTTTGCCTTAATAGATTTAATTATATTTCAAACGCTATACGATATAGTATTAATTTCCCCTCTTAATTTCCCTAAGTTATTTAAACTCCGAAGTACTATTCCAGAATATTCTTTCCAACTTATTTTAAGTATTCAGAGTTCGAATTCTATTTGACTACTCAAATATTATTTTGTTAACTCTCCTATTCTTCTCCCAAAAATTGTTTTACTGGTATTATCTTTTATTCTTCTTACGAGTTGTTCTTCCCTGTTTTAAACCGTTAAATTATTTACAACACATCTTTTCTTTTCTAAATTATCTCCTTTCAAATAAATATTTATTAATTGATTCTTGATGTTGTTTCTCATTCTGATTTATTCCTTCTTGAATTTCTCCATCAGTTTTCTTTTACTGATCTCCCTAATATATCGAGTTTTATCCTTTAGAGATATTTTAAATTCCGAGAGTTAGAACTCCTTCTTAAATTTTTATTTGTATTTTCCTTTTTAGCATAAATCTTTAATTAGGTTATTCTCTTTTCATTATACAAATAATTCTATTTAAGGGTTGATATCTCCTCACTATTTCCCCATCCTCTCTACGCCGTTCTTCGCGTTTACAATCTGCTCTTTATTTTCACGTTCTTCTTCTTCTTCAAACCCTTGGTGTTTTCTCGCTGATTCGTCGAGGTCTGATTATTCCCTGGTGTCCAGTTGGTAGATTGTCGGGTAATGTATTCTACTTAGTTGTTTAGTTATTTATTCGTTGTTCGGTAAATTCTGATTGCTAATTTTGATTATCTAGACGCCGATTACATCGACGAGTGCTATCAATAGTCCAGAGCAGTTGGGCTCTTGAGGGTTTTGATTGTTCCAGGTAAATTCTATGCTCAATGGATTTGACTGTGACTTTGCGAAATATTGGAAAAGGGTTGTTGTGTTTTATCTCGGTTGTGGTTTGAGGATTTGGGATTGTTTTCCCACGCATTGGAATTGGAAAATGGATTGAGATTGTGGTATTCCGATAATGGTTTTGGGGAGTCTTTCACAGGATCTTATTATTGTTTGGGAGCCCATAGGTGCTCCCCATTGTTATTGTTTGTGTTGCACACATTGTTGCAGTTAAGCTCTATGATCTACTCTATGTTACTGCTGTTTCATAGGGGGTGTGCACACTTAGGACTTAGGGTGAGTGGTTTTTTGACGGTCCCGTAGGTGACTGTCCTGGAATTGTGGTTTGGGGTCCCATAGGTGACCCCGTGTTCGATATTGTGATTATTGCTTCCTGTTGAAAGCTCCCTACTGCGGTTTCGTATTGATAGTTTTTCTGGAAATTCCCTCAACTGTTCAGTAAATCTCCTCATCTGATTGTTAAAGGCAAATGTGTTCTGAATGTATTTTACAGGTTGAGGTGGAATTTACCAGTTTTTTTGATTTGTGCGATCCTCTTTCTGTGTTTTGTCTATGTTATGATCGCAGGTATGGATGACTAATTGTGGGGATCGGGACGGCGAATCACATAGTTAGGGACCACATATTAATAAGGCGATGTTTTGAATTTCAGTGTCTAAGAGATGTTTGTTTATGTTCTAAACTTTTATACATTAAATGCTTATTTTGCTTCCGCGTAACTTGAAAGTTAACTTGTGTTTTAAGTGTTATTTAGTTCATTAGCCTGAGCACCCATGGGATGGGTGTGGCGGTAATGCCCTGGACGTTTTGAGATCCGCTGCTATGTTAAGGTTATGTTTCATTTGAGTTGGGTAACTGCGTTTATTGGTTTCTATGAATCGGTTTTATCAAGTTTGAGTTTTGAGCTTCGTATTAAATATTTGGCAATGATCTTATCTGTTCAAAAGTTCCTCATGTTGTTATTGTGGTTTATGTGAGAATTTTTAATGGTTTTGGTTCCTGTTTACGTTTTTAGAACTGCACTTAAGGACCTGTCCGAACGTCCGTCTAGACATCTATGTTCGGACAGGCACCGAAGGTTTTAGAAGCTTTTTGTTTTGGCGTGTCCGAACTTAGGTCCGAACTTGGATGTTCGGACACGCCACGTTAAATTTCTCGGACTTTTCAAACTTACTTGTGTCCGAACTTCAAAGTCCGGACACAAGTTCAGACGCCTTTGGATTTCAGACCTGTTAACTTTCGACTTGTGTCCGAACTTCAAAGTCCGGACACAAGTTCGGACGTTTGGATTTCCGCAGTCTAATTCTCTTCGGCTTGTGTCCGAACTTACCATGTCCGGACACAAGTTCGGACGAACTCTGTTTTTGCTCTTTTAGGACTCGTTTGAAGTCCGTTTTTGCTGCCGTTTGTGCCATTAGATTTGTATTTCCATAAGCTATGTTTTGAGTTAAAATCCAGGGTGTTACACCTTGTGTGCATGGGACTACTGTCCAGGTGAGTTGTTACGGGATGTCCTAACTGACGCCCGCAGTGCTAACCAAATCAAATGATATGTGAGGGCCCGGGGGGGCGAGTGTTTGAAGTGCGTAATGATGTTAACATACGACGGATGAGTTATCAATGCTATTGTATTGTATGATGTGTGACTGTGCTGTGTGTATTTATAATGACTGTTTGGAATGGATGGATGGTTATATGATCATGCATGTGGTTACAGTATTTATTATATCTGTAAATTGGTAAAGCATGAAATCAATATAATATCAATATGGTTAAAAATGACAAGTGACCATTAGGGTCCAGGCCCGGCATACTCAGCGTCTATCGCTGAGACTACACTCATTGTGCAGGTTGCTGATCAACGTTGAAGCGAAGTGCGGGAACCGGGTAGTTAGGGTTACTTTAGTTATAGTACATGGAATTTATTTGTATAACGATATCAGTTGTCGATGTATGACGGTACGGTTGTATTAATTTGGGATTTGGGTAGACGCTCACTTGCCGATGTTTATGATTATGGACTTAGTATGATGTATGAAGTTATCTCGTTGTCACAGCGGTTTAGTAGCGTGGTTGTTTTTAGTTGTTGGATTTAGTTTCTGTTTCGTACTCGCATGGGCGGGTAATGGCAGGTGACACCCGAGTGAGTTTTAATGTTGTGGTTTATTCTTCCGCTGTAAGATGTTTTATTTATTTGCTATCGTGAGTGATTATTACGTGTTTTTTTAGGAGGGGTGTTACAAATAATCACACATTAATAATCCAACACAAGATTCGCGTATGAAACTGTACTTGTTAGTTGGCCACCTGGCCCTTATCCTTTAAACCGATCACTTAACTTTTCCAATAAATCCACCTCAGGCGTCATGTCAAGACAACCCTTAATGACTTATTAATGGACTTGAGTCCCCTAGGTTCCAATGGAACCGTTACCCAGCTGACCTTATGGCCATGGATAATATATTGACCGATCCGGTCGAACCAGTGCACCAACGGCTGTGCCTTCCGCCATCCCCGAATGTGGATGATGGATTCCCCTGAGTGACTCCCCATTGAAGTCTCTCGTAGTGATCACGATGCGCAACCAGAAAGTCGAAACAGTCTGGATTCCTCTCTTATAAATTAGCCCTTTTTGTCAGTGACATAATAACCAATCCTTGAGTTAAGACTATAACAGTTGACCATCAGTTAGATTCAATAATACCTATAGGTCAGTTAATCTTGTTCCAGTTTAGATGTATAAACTTCCAGTCATAAGACGTTCGCGTAAAATAAAACGCAACAGTATTGAGCAATACAGTATACATAATAATATACATAAAATCACAGATATCGCTCTTAAACAATTAACACATAATGTCTGGACCTTAGGAAAATCCTTAGGACATTCAGACCACACAATTAACATACCGTTCACCGTGATAACAGCTAGCTTGACAATTCACGCTTTAACAGTCCTTCCCTGTACGCTGTTATATAAACATGCCCATACCGGGTAAAATTAATATAACTATCCGCTAATTATTACAGTACTGTTACTGTAGCATTATAGTCGTTGTATAATAACTCTGTATGTTCTTTATTTATCCTGTTATTAACAGTGGATCTAGATAGTTCATTAGTTCATTATTTTATGTGATCTCCACATGTGATATGAATTTCCAATTTAAGATATATCTCTACCTCATTAATTATAATCCATAATTATTTCCCTTATTCCATATACCAATATAATTTGGTTATCTTTATTATAACCACAATTATTTCATAAACTCTATATTATATTCTCTTGGTTATTTTTATTACACCCACGTTTATTTAATAAACTTTATATTATATCTTATAATTGTTTCCACTTATTCTTTATACTATACAATTGGTTATTTTCATTATAACCACTTTTATTTAATAAACCTTATTTTATACTTCATAAGATACCATAATACATATATTACTTGGTTTTAATTTTTTCTTTATTAAATTATAAAACAAACCATACCAATTCGGTATTATATTTATACCCAACAACTTTGATAATTACTAAATAATCCCTTAAATTTTCGGTTTCCATATATACATCCCATAATTACATTTTAACCCTAAAACTTTTATGTAAGTTACATATCAATTATAAACCTTTATTTTATTATTTAATTTCCTTAATTACCGAGACACCCTTATACTTTTATAAATTGCCAATTAACCATATAACTTTTATAATCAATTAATTATCCACATTAACTTTCGGAAATTGCAAAACAAATATATTAGTCTTTATAAATTACCAAATGAACACATTTATTTTCGGTCTTACATGTAATCCTCTTATGTTCATAATTTAACCTCAAAACTTTATATAAGTTACATATTAACTTTAAAACTATAGTTTTAATATTTTGAAATACCCCCAAACCTTAGTATGTTGTTTAAACATTAAATATGGTATATTAAGACTAAAAATAGTCTTAGAAAACATTAGTAAACAATTTAAACCATAGAAAACACAAATAAATACTTTAAGGTCAATTAGGGCTAAAATGTGCTCTAAACTTGGGATAAGCTTGATTAAGACCTAATAAGCTTATCAAGACTTCATTTAGGTGTTAATTAACATATTAAACCAATTACCAAAGAAAACCAAGCTTGAAAACAAGTTAAAATACAAAATGTGCTTAAGATGTCTTAAAGCACATTTTCGAAAGATTGTCTTGTAAATGAGTTTTGAATGGCTAAATGTCCATCATTACACTTTAATTAATATGTGTGCTACTTAGTATCACATTTGGAAGTCTATATCAATGGGAAATCAAAAATTTCACATCTATGTGCCTTGTTTTAGTAAATAGTAACTAAAATAAGCAAGTTTATAACATAGTCAAATAAGTAATTTAATTGATTCAACAAGGACTAAAATACCCCTAAGTATATTAAGGGGGCCGGTTTTCTTAGTGGTGAGTCACCACTCTTGTTAGTTTTGTTATCTCTTAAAAGTAAACTTATCTTCATTCTCTCATTTCCCACGTCTTCAACCTCTCTTCTATCTTCTTCTTGCTCTCCATTCACGGTTTTGCAATAGTACCACACACAATATCATCTTTGACCACTTATATCTCCTTGCTCATTTTGCCAAATCAAATTCTAAGACCACCATTCTCTTCCTCTCATCAAGCTCTTCAATTTTATCCTTTCACAAAATCTCAAGAGCTCCATTTTGGTGCCAAGAAGAATCTCCATGGGAGGAGCTTGAGCTCATCTTTCACATATTGTTGTTCTCATTTGCTTCTAGGTAAGGAAACTCAAAGAAAATAACACTTCCTTCATGTTTTTATGTTGTCCGAAAATCGCCACTAATGGTGCCCTTACCTTGCTTTGTTCTAGCTTCATTCCAACGTTTCATGGACTAGGTGGAGTCCTCTCTTGCTAGATATCCAAACTCTCTCTTTGTATCCAAGGTAAAACAACTATCTTAATGTTTTAAAAACAATGTATAATCTAGGGTTTGCAATGACATGAAGCATAAAGCTTGTATACTCATTTATCATTTGTATAATGTATAGAAGTTGACAAGCAACTAAAAGCCTTGCCGATTTAGTCAAGGAAACAAGAAAGAAGTTGTGAGGAAAAGAGGTAAATGTGCTAACCTAATGTTGTTTAAAGTTTCGGAGAAATGAGTTTATATTGCTTGTTAAAATGATCTAAGGAGCCATGGTGAATGACTTAGTAAAATGTTCTAAAAGGCTTAGTAAAGGCATATGTGTGTTGTTGAGTGTTTGCAGGTCAAAGGCAATATATTGTGGAAATTCAGTGTTTATGATTTATGCATCTTAAGGGCCTAAGAGCCATGTTATTTAAGGGCCTAAGTGCCAAGCAATTTAAATTTTGCACTATATTGTGATGTAGTGCTAAATGAGTGAAGTTTTGTGTATAAGAAATGGGTTGATGGATTTAGTGTCCTTGATTGTTTAATGTGAAAACAATGTGTTTTGGCTTGGTAATGTTCTAGGAGAACCCATGTCGAAATTTAGATGATGTATACGAAGCTTTAGGTATTAAAATGAGTTTTGGTAAGTTAGAAAGTGTTTAGAATGGTTAAGTGTTCTACTAGTGAAAGAAACATGCATTAAGGTATTTTAAGGCGTAAAAGGGGACTTAAGCATTATTTTAGAGGATTTACAATGCAAATGAGTGCTTTGGAATAGTTCAAGATCATGGAGAGATTGTGTTTAGGACTTGTGCAATATTGGTGGATAAGAAGAAGTGATGTGTTGCATGAAGGGGCTATAAGCTTGTAGAGATATTCAAGGAGTTAGTTAGGGAAGAAAAGATGCTTGGGAGATGATGTTGTAGTGGTGAGAAAACATTTTGGCATAGTGGTTATCATAGGTATGAAACACCACCTAGAAAACTAAGGAGAAAACATTATAAGTGTTAGGAATTTTAGTATGAGATGAGTAAGTGCTTAAGGAGTTGGAAAATGGTTTTAGGGATATTATATGAGGGTTTGAGTGTGCCAAATGATGTTGGAAAACATTAGAAGGCTTGAGGAAAAGTTTAGTGAAGATTTGACAATGTTTGGGCTTGTTCTGGTGGCGTCCGAACCAGGGGTCCGATCCAAGTTTGGGTCGGACGACCTCTGTTAGACGCCAGTGAATGGTTCTGGAACGGTCCGACCCAGAGACTTGGGTCGGACAGAGGTCAAACGGGTGTGTTTAAAAAGGGTAAAATTTCTGGAATGGTCCGACCCAGTTGGTTGGGTCGGACAGGGTCGGACAAGTAGAATATTTTTCAAAACCGAAAATTACTGGAAGGGTCCGACCCAGTTGGTTGGGTCGGACTGACCAAAACTTAACAAAAAAAAAGAAAAGAATAGACTTATGTAGTAACCCTAGGGGGTATAATGGAGATAATCTAGGGTAAGTCTAGGCATCTAAAACATGTCACATAATCATGTAAGATACTTAGTAAATTTGAAGTTAAATAAGTTAATTAACCAACGTTATTAATTATGTATATGAGTGGCCTACGGTGGAAACAATCGAAGCAAGGACCAAGGTATGGTTTTTTGTAGTCTGTTGCCTAGCGGTTTATACCGGCTTGTGTGCTGTTTGTTTCTGTGTGTTTACGACCTTGTAAGATTAAATCATGTAACGAGTTTACAGTTGTTTATATTATTGTGGTGTTATGACGTCACTCATTTCCCTTGTATGTGTCTAACATGACTTACCACCTACTTGTGAATTGTTTGTCAAGTTCCACTGTTGAACTGCTAACAAGTGTTAACTGGGAAGTGAGGAATCCGGTTGTCCGGTCGTCCGGTCACACGTGTAAGTTAAGAGTAGATATCTGTATCAGATTCGATTATGTTGTTAAGATTGTTCTCCTTTATTTGGCGTTCGATCTCCCGCTAGCTTCCTCCCAAGCTTACCTATTCTGACTTATGATCGGTTTAGTGGGAACATGTGTTTGTGTGGTGTGTTCGGGTCACAATATCCGATCCGCCTGTGAGTTAAGTTACTCGTTCAATTAACAGAACGGTAATGAGTTTATGTAAAGAGCTTGACATGAGTTTGGCAACAATCTCTAGGCTCCCATGTGATCTGACTATGTTGGGATGGTACCTAAAGTGTACCGTTCTTGTAATGTTATGTGTATTATGGTGCTATGAAATACTCTTGCTATGCAATATATGTTTGTGTTTAAAATCAATGCCATGTTTCATGACAATTAGTTGCGCGTATCCCGGTAGCCGATGGGCTGCGCGTTAACCATACCAACGAAGGTTGCTGACCCCCTCGGGGCTCCATATTTATATTGCAGGATGAGGATCGAAGAAGCGGAGTGGCTTTGATCTAGGTTGTGTTATACTTTTGGATAGTTTGGACGTTGAGCCCGGGATGCGCCTGTGCTCCTGTGGCGTTATATTTTGATACCGTTAGTTTGACAGTGACGGTTGTTGACAGTTTACAGTGATGGAATGTAATTAAATACTCGGTATTGTATGTGATGTATTTGGTTTTAGTTCTATGCTCGGGAGTCTGATCATCAGACCGGTACACTTGTATTTATTCTGCCTGTTAACCACGTGGGTGGTTGACGGCGTTGTAGCACCGAACCGTTTAGTTATTATTTAGTTGTTTATTTCCGCTGCGATTTCGATTGGTTGTTAAAGTAGTAGTAGGGTGTTACATATTTAATTTTCTAAAATAACCGAATTGGACCATATACTTTTATAAATTACATTTTGACCCCTTGTCCAATTCGGTTTTACTTAATAATTTCTATAAATTACCTATTCACCTTTAAACTTTTATAAACTTAGTATTTTATGTCATAAATTATTTTAACCCAAAGTTTTTGGTCAACACTTTGACCAAGACGTAATTTCATGATTAATACTTTAATATACTCATAAAATCATAAGTAATTCTCGGCCATACCCTATATTTTCCAATAATTACAAAATAGTCCCAAAACTTTATAAAATGTTTTTATAACATTTACCACCTTAAACTTATTAAATTCACCAAAATTCATAATATTAATTCCTACCTTATATTATAACATAAATATACCAAATCACTCCTTTAATTTTCGGCTTTTATATTTTGTTCACCAAACTTTACAAAATTTACACTTTAACCACATAACTTATTTAACTAGCCATTTAAATACTTATAGCTATTTTAAATACTCCCAAAATTTATAATATAAGTTAATATACTTATATATTTCAAAAATCACCAAATAAACCATGTTATTCTCGGTTTTGATTTTATTTTACAATATAGTCTTAAAAGTTGATTTAAACCTTATAATAAATACATATAAATGTATATAAGCCATATAACACTTCTAAAAATTATGCTAATGACTTAGAATGATTATAATCTCAAATAGACATTTAGTCCTTAGGTAATTCAGTTTAACCATATATGTATCAAATAATTTTTGTGACACATATTTATACCTTAAGGTAATAATCTTACCTCATATGTTATAAATTATTTTCCTTGATATTTTAACCCAATATTTTCGGCCTTAATTATTTATAGGTTATACATGATTTTATACCAAAGTTTGAAGCTTAAATCAAGCTTAAACTTAATAAACCATAATATATAATAAACTTACTCCTTAAATCAAGACAATTCTTGTACTTGATTTCTTCTTGAACTCCAAGCTATCCAAATGCTATTTTGATGAAGAGAATTCAGCCTCCTTGTATATATTTAGGATATCCATTTGTTAGACTTCTAACAAGGATTTATAAATAAAATTGGAGTAGTTTTACAAGAGTTTACCTTAGGAATTTTCAAGGAATTTTCGGTAGACCTTGAGATGGTTGTAGATCTAAATTTCCTTCATGAAATAATGAAGAGAATATGGATTTAGAAGTTTCTAATTTTCAAAAAATGCCTTAAGGAATTTACTAGGATTTTTCAACATAAAACTATACCTTAGCTTGATCTTGTTGTTCCTTGTGTTGTTGTTGAATCTAAGAACCTCCTTCGAACACATAAGCTTGGCGAAATCTTGGATGATTGTTAGGATGATTCTTGCTTCAAGACTTAGGAGATTTAACTAAGAATTTACATAGAAATAGTGTTAGGACTTGATACACCATTAATGAAGCTTTAAAGCTCTAATAAGTAACTTAGCAAAGAATGAAGAGAAAGAGAGGATGTAACACCCCTAATAATCCGGCTCCTAATCATAACATAAACGTCGTACTTAATAAATAAATCGCAGCGGTAAATAACATACTGTCGCTCTAATGGTGTCACTGTTATCACTCGCCCATACGGGTGATAACTAGTTACATGATAATCAACATACGAAATGTATTCCCGTAGTGACCACAAGAGATAGATAGTAGTGCTTAAAAATCTAAAACATATCCAACACAACCGTTTTTTACAAAACCGTACACGTGAGCCTCTAACCAACATACACCTCGGTTTACAAACCCGAGTCCGAAATAACAGAAGTCTCAAACCGTACCAAGTCTAGTCAAAAGTAAATACAACTGTCGCGCCTCGCGTCGACCCACTAGCTAGTCTCCTGAAATAAAAATGGTTTGTGGTATGGAATCAGCCCCTGCTGAGTATGTTATCACATGCCCGTCATGCCTCCTCAACCCCTCAATTAATTGGTCGAGAGCATGAGATTCGTTGCATGCAATACCGTTTTAATATTTAAACGGTAAAACATTTAGCAGTAATATCCATACAATAACACAACCATCAACACACATAATATAAACCACACAGTATAACCACTGAACAACAAGGCGAAACACCGAGAAAATAAACAAGTATCAACTCCCGTCCTTGGTATAAAAACCAATATTATTCACCACTATACAAGTCTCAACTGTAATAAATGTTCAGTTATACCTAGTGACAACGTCTCGTTAAAAACGACGTGCCCCTAAATTACCCATATACTATGGCGGGTCACCCACGGCAGTAGCCACTCCAGGTAGAGTCTCCGACCAACGAGCCATCCTAGCTCACGGGAAATTTTCTTGATACTTGCGGACCCGTACGCGGACATCCTAGTATCGTTTTTGTGATCACAGCGCACACCAAGAGCCACATCCTTGGCTTTGTTATGTTAATTAATTATCCCATGCATCGCATTACCAATTTTTCAAAAAACAGCAGACTAAGGTCGTTAGTCCAATCCGGAGTCTGTAAACTCGGGATCCAGTGTTAGATACAAGAGCGCGTTTTAGAAAGGCCAGTGCTCCGTATTAAAGACTCGGATAATATGTATATCTTATTATCCTAGTGCTACAACGTTTTTCTGACGATCCTTATATTACATATAAGATAGCACCATAGCCGCTAGTTCATTTTTTATATATAGGTCCATATATACGAACCAATACTGTTAACACAACAACAGTATATAATAAACAGCTAAAAATATACAGTTCATGCATATTTATTCTTACAATCAGACAAACACAATCTTATCACCGATTACACAGAAGTCTGAACTGAGGAAGCCCTCAGAGACAATAAGAGACACGTAAACAGCATACCGTTCACCCTGATTGTATAACCGTGGAGTATGAATCAGCTAGATCCGATGCTCCCCGTGTCGTCTCTAACAGTCTAATAATACATAACGCTACTGATTAGAATCCCGTATACAAAACTAACTCTACGGTACCCCGTACCGTCACTAATACCCCCCGGTCAATCCCCCGTTATTAACTGTCAATGTTTGTCGGGTTTCGGCTTAACTCGGATTGGAAAAACGTTATATACACGCGTAGTCTCGTCTTGTATATTAATATACTAAAGTTTGGACTTTGGTATCGCATGTAATTCATATACCCTTGTATATTTATAGTTTGTTTCTATATTGCATGTATAATTCTTAATCATATATTATACATTTCAGCTTAGTATTTATTTCCTAAGTTTGTTTTTTTCCAAGTTTAATGGAGTATAATTCATGTGTAAAAATACTTTGAATTATATAAATCCTTATCATTCCATGTAAACTCATTACATCAGAATCTCCATATCTAATTTTGTAATTCTTTCCTTTTTATCTTATATCATTTAAATTAAGATAATATATGGTTATTGAATCATATTATATTTCCACTCCATAACATATATTATTTATTATATATATATATATATGTATTATGGGACTCTTTATTATATGGTAAGTCTTTATAATATATTCATTTCTTTAATGAATGTTCTTTATATTATAAATGTTATAACCCTTATAACATTAAAAGCATATTATAAATTTTTATTTAAAAATGCCCATATTACCGAACAACACCCTAGTTTCTTAAATATTACAAAATCCACCACATAATTATATAATGTTATATCATAGTTAATAACATATATTATGACATTTATGTCATTAAAACAATTATAACCTATAGTTATAAATTGTTATTAAATATCAAACAGCCCCTTATACTCTCAGTTTTTATTATCACCCACTATACTTCCATAAATTACAAATGAACCCAAATTATATTTCATTGTTACACTTATAATATATATGTTATATTATAATCCTTAAACTTAATATAATTATAACCTTTTGTTTTAAAGGCTATAATTACCAAACAGACCCTAGGGTCTGTTTTAATTAAATTCCCACCACCTAACTTTGTATATTTACCCAATCCCCCAATTTATAATACATATATGTTAATAAAACCTTGTATATAACTCCAAAAATTACCAAACTATACCAAAAGGTTATAAATATCATTCCTAACCTTATACTTTCTAAAACTCTCGGTTTTTACCCATATGTTACCCATTTGTAACATGTCATGAAATATCATATATTATACTATAATTCATATAAACTCCATATTTACCACAATAACTTCCAAAAATTCCTAATAACTTAAGGTTTGTACTAATTCCCTTTTAGTACCCCAAAGTTCGGAATCACAATATAACCCCATCTCTTATAAATCTTTTTTAAATTTAATAACTATCTTAATATAAGGTAGTATTTTAATTTGTTAAATTCTCTAAACTTGGTCAAAGTCTCCTATATAGTCAACTTTGACTTCTATACCAAATTGGAACCAAACTTTCGGTAATTACCAATTATACCCTATAGTTTTCTATTTTTACAATTTTGACCCAAAACTTTATAAAATGTTATAATTTTTATTAAATTCATTTAAAAACCCTAAATTCCTCTAAATTAAGCCCACGACTTTATATTTTACTAGTAATTACCATTTGACCCCAAACTTAATATATAAGCATAAATTAAACTAAATAAGCTTTAACTTAAATTAAAATGGCCTAATGACATGGCCTTATTACAACTTTGCTTTATAACATAAAATTACACACAAATAGCTCAAATTATACTATAAACTCTCGGCCTTGCTGTAGTTTATTTATTTTTCCACATAATGTCATAATTTGACCATTATGTTAATTAAATCACTTAAATGACTAGCTTAATTTATCTTAGTCATTTTTTCCATACTTAGGTTAAAATAACCCATATAATTAACTCCACTCTCGGCACATAATATATATATGCTAAGAAATCATAAAATCATAAGTTTAAGGTGTTTATACCTTGGTTTATCCTTAGTAACAACTCGGCAGCTTGGAGGAAAAATCACCACATAATTTAGACATGTTTATACACCAAAATAAGATATGGTTATACTCCAAGCATGAGCTTAACCATAAAGAAAAATTAATGTAAGATTTAAGGCAAAAATCACCTTAAAAATGCAAGGATGTTTCCAAAGGATTTCGGCCTGAATTAAACACACCACATGGTGTTAAATTCACCATATAAAAATAGGAAATAGTTAGACAACAACAAGCTGCTATGGTAATAGGTTTTACCTTGGCAAAATGCCCTAAAGAATGGTATTTCCTTTGGTTTTCGGCCACCCTTGCTCCAATGGTTAACCAACTTAATAAACATGTAAATATGAAGATTATGAGTGAATAAACTCATAAAAATCAGAAGAAGAAAACCGGATGGAGAAAGGAGATGCTTAAGGTATGTTTTTACCTTATATTGCAAATTTTGGAAACCTTGGTCCCTAGACTTGCTTCAGCCGAGATTAGTTGTTGCACAAGCTTTAGAACACTGAGAATGAGCCAAGGAAAGTGATAGATCATGAGTTCCAGTGTAGGTAATGGAAAGATGAAGAAAAAGAGCTAAATATGCCTTAAACCACCATTACCTTAGGGCTTAAGAGATTGATTTGTCTTCCATACTCAAGAACACAGCTTGAGAGGGTTTGGAAGAGCTGATGGATCAGCTGGAATAAGACAAGAGGCAAGAGAAAGAAAAGAAATGTGATTTAATGAATGAAAAGTAGAAAAGGAATAGTAAAATGGTGATTCACCAAATTAGGAAGATATTTAGCACTAAAGTAGAATGAGCTGCCTTCTAAGCTCCATGCCTGCTGGCAGCCAAAGGGTTAGGGTGGTCATTAATGACCATTGACCATACTTGGTCAATTTTGCTTAAAAATGCACTATTTGGGTTACTATTCACAAATGAATGCCATATTTTCGATTTTTTTGAAATCTTGGATTTAGACCTTCTAATGTGGTAAATTATAGTACATTAGTATATCAAGGTCTAATCCAATGCTTAACACCACTCAAAACCCACTCAGAAAGTCAATTTTCTCAAAAACGTGCTTTAAGGAATTTTAAAGCACATTTGTGTGTTAGAACATGTTTTAGAGCTTGATTTCCTTTGAGAATGGTTTTAATGTTCATTACTTCATTATAATACTTAGGAATCCACTTTGGATCCTATTTGAGCTCATACATCTTTATGGTGCTTTAAAGCACATTTTGGCTTTACCGATCTTAAGACATGTTTTGCCTTGTTGAGATCTTTAGACTGTTCCCCCAATGGTATTTAGATGTTTATTAACCATCTTAGATCATTAATATATCATTTGATTAAGTTTTTAAGGTTAGGGGTATTTCGTCTACCCCCCTTAAAAAGGCTTCGTCCCGAAGTCCTTACTCATCTACAGTTCTTCTAAGGAATCAAGTTCCACTAGGTAACCAAACAGACCATCGCTAGGGAGTAACTCCCACTAGGTTCAGACCTAGTCTATATGTATCATGATTGATAGAACCATATCAAATGCCGAAACTCATGGTATAAGCTCATTCGTATCATAGCACTAAACAAGGTGGACATCCACTCAACAAAAGTACTCAGCTGTACTATATATATATTCAAACAGGTGCACTAAGGCACATACATAAGAGTATCAAAAATACAATATCCAAACATCCAAACAAACATGTATACGTCAGTATCAAGCTAATCAAAGCACAACACTAAACCAACAGTCACAAAAAATAAATGTACTCATAAACACATGAACGGAAGACAAGTGCATGCTATACCCCTTTCAACAGTAAGTTCAACATAACACACATCACGGCAGAACAGATTCTAAATTATGACACGAAATTACTCAAGCTACAAGCTAGCATAAAATCCTCTGCTACTGCATAATGCGAAGCCAGTGGGTCTACCCCCCAAGGGTTTGACCACGACCCGTATAAGTATCACAGTCACTACTCGAAGAGTGCTGGATACTTCGCTCTCATGGAGTCCTCTAACTACAACGTAGCCTCCTCCACTCATGGTTCAACCAGAGAACCTTGACCATACTAATGGTCTGTTCCTAGTCTGCTTGTCTTCGTATCGAGAATGCGGAGTGGTACTTCCTCATATAGTGTAGAACGGTGTCCAACTCTAAAGTCTCTGGCTGTAAAACGTTCAATGGATGGGGCACATACCTCTTCAACTGTGAAACGTGAAAGACATCATGCACCCTCTCGAGCTCTGCTGGTAAATCCAGTCTGCAGGCACGGGCCCACTCGCTCCCTAATCGCATAGGTCCTACATACTTCGGGCTCAACTTGCCCTTCTGCCCAAACCAGAAGATCCCCTTCATGGGTGACACCCTGAGGATACCATGTCGTCGGTAGTGAACTCAATGTCCCTCCTCCTGGTGTCTGCATATGCCTTCTATCGGTCCTGAGCTGCCATCATGTTCCTACGAATCGGTAGGACATCCTCCTTGATCTGCTCTAGGTACTCTGGTCCTAGAAGCAAGTCTCACTGGACTCATCCTAGCATAAAGGAGTCCTACACGGTTCTCCCGTTAAAGTGCCTGGAACGGTTGGCATCTGTATCGAGGAGTGGTAGCCATTGTGTAGGCGAACTCTATCAAATGTAGACGCTCTAACCAGCTCCCCTGAAAATCCAAGGCACATGCTCTCAGCATGTCCTCTAGTGTCTGATGGTCCTCTCACTCTGACCATCGGTCTGTGGATGAATGCCGTACTAAGCTTCAACTTCGTACCCAAGGCTTCTTGAAACCTGACCCCAGAATCTGGACAAAAATCATGGGTCCTATATCAGACACAATGGTCTTTGGCACACCATGGTGCCGGATCTCCTCCTTCTGGAACAAGTTGGCTAACTTCGGGACCTCCAAGTATCCTTCATAGCAACAAACTTTGCCACCTTCGTCAGACGGTCCCAATGACCCAAATCGTGTTCAGTCCTCCCTAGTCGGTGGGAGACCGACAACGAAATCCATCGAGATGTCCTCGAACTTCCAGCAAGGAATAGGCATAGACTGCACTAACCCTCTGGGTCTCCTATGTTCAAACTTAACCTTCTGACAGGTCAAGCATCTAGCCACGTAGTCAGCTACATCCTTCTTCATCCCGCCCCACCAGAAATGGACCTTCAAGTCCTTGTACATCTTCGAAGAACCAGGGTGGACGGATTAGGACGAGCAATGAGCCTCCTGGAGTATCTTCTCCTTCAGGTCAGGAGAAGACTCTGGAATACATAAATGACCATTCAGTCGAATCATGCCATCATTACACAATTCAAAGTCATACTTCTGACTCTCAAAACAACCCTCTGACATCTTCTGCCTGATACTCTGCAATACTGATCACTCGTGTGCAGCTCGTATCTCATCTATCATACTGATGCCCACTAATAGTGTAAACAATGAATGAGCTCTGCGGCTCAGGGCGTCGGCTACTACATTCGCCTTGCCCTCCTTGTATTCAGGTCTATGTCGTAGTCCTTCAGAAACGACCCATCTTCTCCGTCGCGCATGTTCAGCTCCTTCTGAGAGAAGAGATGCTGTAGACTCTTATGATCAGAGTAGATGGTGACTGTCACACAGTATAGATAATGTCGCCAGATCTTCAAAGCGAAAACTACTGTAACCCCATCCAACAACAAACACAAAATAACAATCTGCAGCGGAAACTCAACTCATCACATTACTTTTCCAATGGTGTTACACGCCGTTAACCACCCACGTGGCTAACAAGGCTAAATCATGTACATTTGTATCGGTCTGATGGACTAGGATTCCCGAGCAACTACACAATACAATACTCATTCCATCTTCAACATTTATTATATACATACACTTCCCCTTGTACCGAGTATTAAAAATACTGCCGATAACAACCTCGGTCTACTACGCCTATCATACTCCTGCCATTTAAATGGCTACCCATGTATAAACATCTGCCCGTCCTACTCTCGAACGGCTTCCAGCTCTCCGTACCTGAAATAGGAAAAAAGAGAAAGGGTGGCCCCCAAGGGGCTCAGCACCTTGCTGGTATGGTAATCCCGCAGCCCACATGCTACCGGGCCGCGCACAACTAATTGTCGTCTTAGCATGCAGTTGATTATATTTAAACCATGCATACAAGCCATAAACATACAACACATAATATTTCGCCTCAATGGGCTCAACCAATAACCAACACATCCACACTTAACCAATGTCCTCAATGATTCCTTAAACCCTAGAGTGGCTCTCTCTCTAAACGGAGCTACTTCCTTAACGAACGACGTACCCATCAATCGGGTATCCTAAACGCCTCTTGTCACAACTGGGATTCATTTCCATGATCCACACATTCCATATCATACAACATATCTCATTTCTCACATAAATAACATAACAACACCTTTCTTGTTTCAACGTACATATGATGACATCGCATTCATTTAAAACATCGAATATATATATAATACATAGCATAGCAAGGGAATTTGCATAGCACCATAACCTTACATAACACCATAAAATCGGTTCTCACAAGGAACCTTCCATCATAGTTAGTATGCCATGTGAGCCTAGGGATTTTTGCCAATCCCATGTTAAGCTCGTTCCATCTCGTTACCGTCCGGTTATATAGAACGGTTAACTTATACCCAAGGTGTGTCGGATATAGTGATCCCAAGCACACCGAAAAAACATTCGTATGCCCCTGTGGCCCGACGTGAGTCATAAGTAGCTAGCTTTGGAAAGCTAAGGGAATAGGAAACCAAATTGGAAACCACCTATACATACACCAAGAGAGCCGGAACCTGATAAGATAACGACTCCCGTCCATCACACGCGTGGCGGAACAACCGGACTCCTCACCCCCCATTAGTACATTATACACTCAATAATAAGTAGTTAGAGATCCATTATGGAGCCCTACCACATCCACACACCATACGGTATCATAACCGAGTAAGCACACAAGGGAGGTTCACACACTTGCATACAACAACAATGTCCAACTCTAACTCACACATAGCCGTGGTTAGCACGTTCCCAAGGTTTGGGCCGTCAACTCCGAATACCGATCACTCATGTGTTCCTAGATTTGGTTAGCTAAGGTTTAACACATATGAGGTTAAATGTTATCGGAGGCAAATTCGCCACATAAATGAATTACTATAAACTCATTACATGTTTTATCTTACAAGGGGTGCAAACACTCAAGAAAACAAATTGGCATACAGCCGGTGTAATCCGTTAGAAACAGGTTGCAAAGAAAACCATACCTGTCACCGGAGTCCACTTTACCACGTCCACTTATGTTCCTCGAGCGATTCTCGAACACAACTTTAACATCACATGTGTTTTTATTAACATCGGGGTTTGCTTGATTATTTATGTCCAAAGCTTATAATTTTTTCCCCGTTAACTTAATTAATAACTTCACTTTTTAACGTTGTTTTACCCTCACATTTTAATACAACTTTTCACCCACCTAATTGCCATTTAAACTCACCTAACATGTCCTTAACAACCTTATGGCATCATTACCTATCAATCCCCATCATCTCATATCATTTCATAACCTTAAACCATGTTTTTGGTCCGACCGACCCACCGTCCGACCCACAACTGGGTCGGTCCATTACAGAACCCTTTTACTTCCTTATAATCATGCCCGTCCGACCCACGTCCGACTCACTCGACTGGGTCGGACCATGTGCGAACATTTTCTTCCTTTGAAACTTGACCGACCGACCCATGTCCGACCCATCCTTTTGGGTCGGACCATTACCGAACACTTTCCTAACATCTAATAGAGGCTCGACCGACCCAAAACTGGGTCGGACCCCTGGGTCGGTCGCCTTCTAAACTTACCCAAACTTTGCCAAATCTTCACCAAACTTCTCCTAAGACCTCTTAATGTGTTCTAACATTATTTGGCACTTCAAACACTCCCTTAAGATATTCTTAAACACTCACAAAACTATTTTTCCTAATTCCTTAAACCTTTACTTATATCTCCACAAAATTCCTAACACTACAATGTTTTCTCCTTATGATTTCTAGGTGGCATTTCACCTATAATGACCACAATACCAAGGTGTTTCCTCTACACCTTATCATCACCTCTCGACTTCTTTTCTTACTAACTAAATCTCCTTTTTCACATCTTACCTAATCATCACTTATCCCTTGCACATCAACATTCCTAAATCTTAAACAACTTCTCCATGGCTTAAATACATTCTTAAAACACACATTGAATTCCTAGAACTTCCAAGACAACACCTAAATCCTTGCATCACTCTAAATCACCTTAATACTTGTTTTCTTCTCAAGTAAACATTCATTCACCTTTAACCCTTCCTAGTTCACCAAAACTTCCTTAAAACACTTAGAACTTCTCACACATTTTACAAATTTCGCCATGGGTTCTCTTAGCATATCATCATTCCCAAAACTCATAGTTTTCACCACTAAACATTCAAGAACACCTAGATCCATCAAAACATTATCACTCACAAAACTTCACCAAATTTACACTACATCACAATATAGTGCATAATTAAACTTGCTTGGCACTTAGGCCCTTAAATAACATGGCTCTTAGGCCCTTAAATTGCATAATCCTTAAACACTGAATTTCCCACATAAATAATGCCTTTGACCTGCAAATACATACACCAATACATATGTTCTTTTACTAGTCTCCTTGAGAACACTTTACTAGGTCATTCACCATTTGCTCTTTAGGTAGTTTTAACAAGCATTATAAGCTTATTTCTCCTAAGGCATTAAACCACATTGAGATAGCTTGTTTACCTCTTTTCCTCACAAATTTCTTTCTTGTTTCCTTGTAAAACCGGTAAGGCATTTGGTTCCTTGCCAACAACTAAACAATATACCAACATTGAAATGAGTATATAAGCATTATGCTTCATCTCATTATAAACCCTAGTTACATATATTATCTTAAGGTATTAACATGATTGTTTTACCTTGGAATGGAAAGAGAGCTTGAATATATATCAAGAGAGGACTCCTCCTAGCCCTTGGAAGATTCAAATGAAGCTAAACAAGCAAGGTAAAGACACCATGGTGAGGTTAATTTTCGGCCATGTACTAAAAAGAGAGGAAATGGAGTTTTCTTTGGTTTTTTCCTTACCTTGAAGCAAAGGTGATCAACAAGGCATAAAAATATTAGCTCAAGCCCCTTCCATGGAAGTTCTCCTTGGCACCAAAATGGTGGTTTTGAGGATTTGAAAGGACAAGGTTGTAGAGCTTGCTCCAACTAAGAGAACGGTAGTCTCGGAATTAAATTCGGAGCATGGAGTCATAAGTTACAAGTGAAGAAGGGTGAAGATTGACATGGTTCTGTTTGGAACCGTTGGAGAGAGGAGGAAGAAGATGGCCAACGTGGGAAATGAGAGGAAAGAAGAGAATGAAGAGATAAGTTTGCTTTTGTTAAGATATTTATCCTTATAAAGCAAATAGTATACTAATTAGTCATTCTTTCTTTTCTTAGTAAACTAACAAGGGTGGTGAGTCACAACACCATAAAAACCGGCCCCAAATAGTACCTAGGGGTACTTTAGACTTTATTATTCAATTGTCTCACTTATAACATTATATGTTACAAACTAGTTATAAAAATCACTATTCACCAAAAACAAGGCACATAGAAGTGAAATTTTTTATTTCCCATTGATATATCCACCCAAATGTGATACTATATAGTACACATGTTAATTAAAGAGTAATGATGGACATTTAGCCACTCAAAACTCATTTACAAGACAATTTTTCAAAAACGTGCTTTAAGACTTCTTAAAGCACATTTGTGTTTTAACTTGTTTTCAAGCTTGGTTTTCTTTAGTAATTGATTTAATATGTTCATTAACATATTTATAAGGTATAGGGGTGACCATTAGGTCTTATACACATTTATCCCTAGCTTAGAGCACATTTTTGCTCATATTGACCTTAAGGTATTTATTTGTGTTTTATTTGGTTTAACTGTCCACCAAAGCTTCCTAAGGACTTATTTAGCCTTATTAAATCATAATTGAATATTATTAAGTCTTGGTAGGCTCTTTGGGTCCTAACCAAGTTCACTCATAGCTTAGAGCATGTTTTTTCAAACTGTGTCTTAGTGCTTTATTGCACTTTACTATGGTTTAAATGGTTCATTCATGTTTCTAAGGCACTTTTTAGCCTTTAAATACCATAGTTAAACATTTACACAACATACCAAGGTTTGGGGTATTTCAACTACTGCGCCTAACTCAAGGTCATGTGTGGGGTAATTTACCTCGTGCTTCTTCAGCTGTCGGGATGCGTAGGAAACCACCTTCCCGTGCTGCATAAGAACACAACCTAGTCCAGTTCCAGAGGCATCACAATATACCTCGAACCCATCGGTGCCCTCAGGGATAGTTTGAACGGGTGCCGATATCAGGAGATCCTTCTGCGTCTGAAATGACGGCTCGCACTCGGCAGACCATTAGAACTGGGACTCCTTCTTCATGAGATTCGTCATCAGTTTGGCCACCTTGGTGAAGTCCTTCACGAACCTTCCATAATAACCGGCCAAACCCAGAAAGCTACGGACGTCTATGACTGTCTTCGGCCTCGGCCAACTCTTCACTGCCTCTATCTTAGCAGGGTCTACAGATATCCCGCTCGCTGATATAATGTGTCCAAGGAATGACACGCTGTCCAACCAGAACTCACACTTCGAGAGCTTGGCATACAGCTGGTTCTCTCTCATGATACTCAAAACCTGCCTCAAATGTAACTCATGATCCTTCTTGGTTTTCGAATAGACCAGGATATCGTCGATGAAGACCATAACTGAACTATCAAGCTATTCTCTAAAGAGACGATTCATCAAATGCATGAAAATGGCTGGCGCATTCGTTAATCCGAATGGCATAACGGTGAACTCGTAGTGTCCATACCATGTCCTAAAAGTTGTCTTCTCCACATCACCCTCTACAATCCTAATCTGATGGTAACCAGATCTGAGATCTATCTTCGAGAACACACTGGCCCCTCTCAGCTGGTCAAATAAGTCATCTATCCGTGGCAACGGGTACTTGTTCTTGACCGTGACCGCATTAAGCTCGCGGTAGTCGAAGCAGAGTCGCATACTGCCGTCCTTTTTCTTAACGAACAATACTGGAGCACCCCAAGGAGAAACACTAGGTCAAATGAATCCCTTGTCGTGGAGGTCCTCCAGCTGTAGCTTCAGCTCCCTCATCTCAGCCGGCGCCATACGATAGGGCGCCTTAGCAATAGGGCCCATACCTGGCAACAAGTCGACGGCGAACTCAACCACGCGCACAGGCGGCATGCCTGGTAGCTCATCAGGAAACAAGTCGGGAAAATCTACCACGAATGGAATGTCTGAGTCCATCACGTCGCTCTGTCTCGTGTCCAGTTTGGTTCCCTAGGTTGTGGCGGTGGAGGTGGTGCACCCACACCAGGCTGGTAGCCCATATGCCCGAATGCGGCAGCTACGATCTCTGCGATCGTCTGCCCTCCAGGTATTCCTGAAGCATCATCACTCTGGCCGCGACCTCGGCTTCCCCTAGGACGTCCTGCCATCTGAACAAGCATAACTCACATTAGATTCGTATTCACCACTGTTTCGGTTAGTGAATTTATAACGTCCGTAGACGGTAAAGACAATCCACACTTATTAGTGGTCATCTGACTCTACTCACTCTAACTTCTCACACCTTTAACCCAACACTCATTCCTTACTTATATCCTAACTCGGTGGTTACTCATGTCCGGTATTTCTAGATCAGAGCGTAACTACGCTCTGATACCACTTTTTGTAACACCCCATCCAAAGCCATTCGTGGTTATCGCAAAACTAAACACCTAATCGAACACGTCGCAGCGGAATAAATAACACCTGGACCTTGCCACGGTCTGATCGTTGGAATATACCGGTCTTAACATTTACAATAATTATCCATAATACTTATCCAACTCAAAACATCACCAACCACAATACCACAACCAACCGAGTACAAGTATCTTAAACATCATCTCAACCTTACATCAGTTTAAATATAAACAGTCGGGTGCACAGGCGCATCCCGAACTCAAAATAAACATCCCACCCTAAGTCTAAACCGCTCCTACTCTCGTAGTGCGTCCTCATGGGTCTCTTACCTGCAAGTGTAAAAATAGCCCCCGAGGGGGTTAGCACGAATGCTGGTACACCCTCTCATGGCCCCCAAGCTAACGGGGCTACGACGACTAATTGTCGATAGCATGGGAATTGATTACATACACAAGCATAATATGAAGTGCAATAACAATAACCACAGATGAACATATATAGTTCACAAACAATGAACGACTCAAGCGTTCCCTTATCAAGTGGGTTAGTAACCCCCTCCTAGTCCTCATTTTCTTAACCTCAGTTCCTTACCTTACCTTAATCTTAATCTCAATCTTAATCTTAATCTCAGTATACAAACCTTTCCTGGAAGGGATTGGTTGTAGCTTAATTCAAACCTGGGATTTAGGTGATCCCACCGCACCATCTTAATGCCACCTACTCTGGACGGGAGTCCAGCGTAGCTGAGCCGGCAACCGGCCCTAGGCTACAAGTCCGAAGACAAGTCGTTAAGCGGAGGGCGGATCTGATTCAGATACCGTTCCCCCTTTTTCCTTAGCATGCATGACCGGAGATCGGTCCCGGGTTTCCTCACTCAAGTTCCAGTTAGTCGACATCTTAATCACCATGTGCTAGCTAAGCCCTAACGGGCATTAACCAATGACCATCAAACTTAACTCTTATCTTAACTCAGTAAGTACTAAACTTGGTTAGTAACAATCTCAAGTCTCGCGGGTTAGTGTAAATAAACACAATCACAACGAGAACAATATAACCGGTTGCATGCTTTATCTTTTTTAGTCATAGCAATTAAACAGATAGCACACAAGCCGAGGGACACCTCGTTAGCAAGCAGGTCACAAGAAAGATTGTACCGTTCACCGTCGATCGTTGTTTGATTAATTTCTTCGGGGGTCCCAATTCACAAACCTAAAACATTCTATTTTTAGGTCATTAGTTTTGCACCTTACTTAACTCACTTAGTCCCTAAGGATTCCCATTCCATAACCTCTCAAGTCTTTGCCACTTAGCTCACAAAACTTACTTTAAACATTAAAACTTATACTTAATCTTAACTAATTTCTTAAGTTCTTAGGGTCCTAATCATTACCACCCCACCAAAGGCATACCTTATTACCCATTTCCATTCTTAGAATTCAAAATTTTCTTTTTTTTTTATTTTTAGGCTGACGACCTTACCTAGGTCGGTCCATTCCAGAACACTTCACCGTTTGAAAATTCTACCCGACCGACCTTGCAAGTCCGGTCCCAAGGTCGGTCCATTCCCGAGAGTTTCCCCCGTGGGAAATTTAAGCTCGACCGAACTTGCCAAGTCCGATCCTATGTTCGGTCGATTCCAGTGACTTAACTCCTTCACAAATTACAAGCCCGACCGAACTTGTAAGTCTAGTCCCCAAGTTCGGTCGGTTCCAGAAACATTTTCCGGTAGTGTAAACTGAGCCCGACCGACCTTGCAAGTCCGGTCCCTAAGGTCGGTCGGCTCCAGAACCTTGTTTCTAAATTCCCATTCAACTCCAAACTTCTCCTCATATATCCTAATATGTTATAACCTCATTTGGGCACCTCAAATACACCTTAAGCCCTCCTTTAAACACATTAAATCATTTACCAAGATCCACCTTAGTCATTATGCATTTTCTTGGTAATAATGCTAACACTTGTAATGTTTTCCTCTAGGTTTCTAGGTGGTGGTTCATACCTAATGTAACCACTATGCCAAATGTTTTCCTCACCACTATAACATCATCTCCCAAGCATCTTTCACCATCTAAAACTCTTTTATGCATTTACTTAAAGTTCCTTCACAAGTTTAAACTTCCATCATCAACACATTATTTCCTTTCTAGTTGTGCACTAACATTTGCCTAAGTCCTAAATATTCAAATACATTCTCTTGTTTCCTAAATCCTTCATGGTGATACCTAAGTCATTATAAGTCATTAAAACACCTTATTCTCACCCTTTTTCATCAAGACAACCTCTAGAACATCCTAGTACTTCCTTAGTCATTAAATCCCCTTAGGATATCTTATATACTTAAGTTCTCCTTTAAATTTTGCCATGGGTTCTCTAGTACTTAGCACATCCTAAGACATGGTTTTTCTCCATCAAACAACCAACATCACCCAAATTCTCATCACAACACTTTAACACACAATTTACTCTAAAACTTCACCACATCATCATATAGTGCTTAAACTTAAAATGCTTGACACTTAGGCCCTTAAATGACAATAATCTTAACCACTGAATTTCCACATATATTTGCCTTCGACCTGCGAGTACACACAACAAGGCTCCCATTGAAATAAAATGCTTCTTGTAATTCATCTCCACATTGTTTTAACTATCTCTTCTTCTCATTTGCTCTTTAGTCACAAGTTCACAAATATGCTCATTGTTTCTCCTAGGTTTTATATAACCCTTTTCCTAATGTAAACTCTACACTAAACTCATCACATATCTAAATCCCATTCCCTGAAACAATAAAACACCTTAAGGTAAGTAATTTACCTTGTTCTTTTACAAGCTTAAAAAGCTTTCTTCCTTAGGTTTTTTCTTTGTTCAATCTCGGTCACCAATGTGTATCTCCTTGCCAATGTTCTAACCAATATCCAATGACTCCAATGAGTACTAGATAACACATTAACCCTAAGGAACAAACCCTAGGTTAAAATATGCTTTAAGGTATTAAGGTGATTGTTTTACCTTGGTTTCTCAAGACAAACTTGGATATGAAGCAAGAAGGACCTCCTCTCTCCTTTGAAGAGTAGAAACAAGCTAGAACAAGGAATAAACATGGAGTCCCATGAGTACTAATTTTCGGACATGTGAAGAAAATGGTGGAAACCTAGATTTTCTTACACTTTCTTTACCTTAAGAGAATGGAGAAGCCAATGGAGTCTCCAAACTTGAATTTCCTCCTCCAATGGTGGTTTGACTTGGCACCAAAATGAAGCTCTTGAAGTTTTGAAAAGATAGAATGGAGGAGCTTGAGCTAACTAAGAAGAATATGTATTTTGTTTTGGATTTGGAGCTAAAATGAGCAAGATGTGGGCAAAGCTAGATGGAGCTAGCATGGAGTTGTTCTTCACGTTAATGGAGAAGGGAGAGAGCTTGAAGAAACCGTGGGAAACAAGAAGAAATGAGGAGATGAGGAGAGAGGTAAGTAAAATGGGATATTTATGTTAAAAGGTAAATAGTACTTTTTGCTTTATAAGTCTTATTTGCTTTCTTAATTGCTTAATGACTCATGAAGGTGGTGACTCACCTCCTAAGAAACCGGCACCCTTTTAATAATGAGGGTACTTAAGTCTTTGTTGACCAAATGTCTCACTTATATAGACTTATGTTATAAACTAGCTTAATTAATTCACTATTCACCAAAACAAGGCACATTGTTGTGAAATTTTTGATTTCCCATTGATATAGACTTCCAAATGTGATACTATATAGTACACATGTTAATTAAAGAGTAATGATGGACATTTAGCCATTCAAAACTCATTTACAAGACAATTTTTCAAAAACGTGCTTTAAGACTCCTTAAAGCACATTTTGTGTTTTAACTTGTTTTCAAGCTTGGTTTTCTTTGGTAATTGATTTAAAATGACCATTAGGATATTACTAAGGTCTTAGAACAATATTTGGGTACTCTCCCATGTCTCTCCAAGTTTAGAGCACGTTTTTGCTAAAACTGCTCTTTTGGTGTTTCCTTATATTTCCTTTGATTAAAAATGTTTCTTAATGTTTCTAAGGCATTATTTAGCCTCCTTATATCTTAGTTTATCATTTAAACACCATATCTAAGTTTGGGGTATTTCAAGATTAGATTCAGCTTCGAGGGTGAAGCTTTCCTTTAAGGGGGATGAGATGAAATACCCACGAATTTTCATGTTAGAAATAATATAATTATTTTTAAGAATGAATAAGTCCAAGGTTAGTATTATAGTGGCCCAGGGAAGTTAAACGATACTCTTATATTAAATTCCTTCTCTTGTATTAAGTTCTTTCCTCTTCCTAAAATGTTTACGATTATCCGCAATGTCCTTGCCCTTACTAATCGTATTCCTATTATTAATATTATTATCATTTAAATACTACTTCATCCTTCTTAGATGTTACAACATTAATTAAGTTCCCAGAATACAATCCTAGAATTTCTTTTTTAAATTGATTAATCTTAAATTCCTAGAGTTCGAATTCAATTATACTTTCTCTTAGTAAATTAGCATTAACTTTAAGAGTTCAAATCCCATTTGAATTCTCCAAAATTAGTAAGATATTAATCCTCTATTATTCTCTTAATATTATATTACTAATATTCTAGATCCTTCTTTAACGTAATTATTTTCCTCTTGCTAGGATTACTGATTTGTTTCACTCTATCCTTATTTATTTTAATCTCTTCCCTATATTAAATAAATGTTTATTAATTATTTTCCTAGATATTCTACTCTCATCCTTATCTCGTTACAACGGCTCAGTTACTTTCCTCCTATTCCGAATTGAGAATTGTTTATTTATTTCTAAACCAGTATTTGTTAGAGATTTTGTTTCTCTTTGCGGATTTCCATCACGCTGAATAATAGTTATACCCTTTTAACTATCTACAACACTAATCAGTTAAACTCTCTTTGAATTATTCATTATTTTCTTTTCTTCTTTAAACTGATTATCACTTATTTAAATTACTAGCATTCCTTTTATTTTGCAAATTAATTCTATTTAAATCAACAATCCTCTCCGATATCCGATCATCTTCCACTAACACCATTACGCTCTTCCTCCTACTACTGTCAGATCGCCTTCCCGGTGCCAGTTAGGATTACATTGGGTAAAGTATTTTTCGTGAAAAGAAAACTTTTGGTATACTCTCTGTATTGAAAAGATATATCGACTTACATCCACAGTACATATGTGTCTGTATATATATATATGACTACCTTAGTATTCAGGCCTATATACTAAACCCAACTAACGGTAACCAATACAAACAGAAAACGTAACAGTGCAACAAACTAATGACCAATGTATACAAATGTTATATTCCAACAGCCCCCCTCAAGACTAGGGGTGGTTAACAAGGGAGAACAGCCCACAGTCTTGAAGAAGGATAATTATCTGCTGCCTGCACTTGTCTTCTGGAGAAAGTCCTCGTACCCTCTTGCTGTTGTCTGCTTGGTCAACACATCGGCCAGCTGTTGAGTGCCTGGTATGTGTTGTAAGGTGATGAGCCCTTCTTGAATTTTCTCTCTTACAAGATGACAATCCAAATCTATGTGTTTTGTCTTCTCGTGAAAGACCGGATTTCTGGCTATGAATATTGCTGCCTTGTTATCACAGTGGACTTGGATAGGAGTTATCTCTTTAATTCCAAATTCTTCTGCCAGTCTGGATAGCCATGTTAGCTCAGTTGTGACCCTTCTAATGCTCCTATATTCTGCTTCTGCTGTGCTTAAAGAAACAGTTTGTTGTTTCTTTGATTTCCAGCTTATTGGTGCACCACCAAGCAGAATAATGTAACCACTTACTGATTTCCTTGTCAGTGTGCAACTGGCCCAATCCGCGTCACAGTACGCTGTCATCTTGTAGCATGCGGAAGCGTTGAAGAAAATCCCTTGCCTTGATGTTCCTTTGATGTATCGCAACAGATGTATGGCTGCCTTGTAATGATCTGCGTTTGGCTCTTTCAGAAACTGGCTCAGGTACTGGACTGCGTATGCTAGATCAGCTCTGGTGTTGACAAGGAAATTAATCCTTCCAATTAGTCTCCTGTAGGTAGTCGGGTCATTGAGGGGTTTGCCTTTCAGTTTTTCCAGTTTTATTCCTGCTGGCAAGGGGACAGAAACAGCAGGGGTGTTAGTGGAAAGATATTCATCTATCAATTCTTGTGCATACTTACCTTGATGGAGCATGGCTCCTTTATTGCTGTAGAGGAACTCCATTCCTAGGAAGTAGTGTAGCCTTCCTAGGTCCTTCACTTTGAATTATGCATCTAGAGCATCTTTTATTCTTTGGATTTCTGTTGAATCATTTCCCGTGGCTATTATATCGTCAACATACACTCCTAAGAAGGTCCTGAAATGTCCATTGAACTTAACAAACAGAGAATAGTCATTTTAGATTGAGTAAAACCATGGAAAAGCAGAAACTTACTCAGTTTATCATACCATTCTCTACTTGCTTGTTTCAGCCCATAAATGGACATATGAAGTTTGCAGGCCTTATTTCTGTAGAGTTCTTTCAATCCATCAGGAATCTCCATGTACACTTCTTCATGGAGTTCACCGTGAAGAAATGCATTATTGACATCAAGCTGGTGAATAATCCAATTCTGTTTTACTGCAACAGACACCAACATTCTAACTGTAGTCATTTTAACTACTAGAGAGAAGGTCTCCCAATAATCTTCCCCATAGGTTTGACTATACCCTTTTGCAACCAACCTAGCCTTATACCTTTCTAGAGACCCATCAGCCTTTAATTTGACTTTTTTAAAAAACCCTATTTACAACCTATTATCTGTCTGCCCTTAGGGATGTCGATGATGCTCCATGTTTTATTGTCATTAATAGCTTGTAATTCGCTCTCCATAGCTTTCTCCATTTTCTTTCTTTACTGCTTCCTTATAAGACCTTGGTTCCCTTTATTACTTTGAGTGTTCAGGGCAAAGGAGTAGGATTGGGGATGATGGGAATCTAGGTCTAAAGTGCTGGTAGGCTTAATATCAGTAAGGTATTCAGATAGGCAGTTGGCAGTATTTCATGGGTGTTTTATTTGTCCTGCAAGATTGTGTAAAAGCATCTGCTAGGACCTCTACCCCTCCCAGAAAGTATTCATTCAGGGCTGGGACTGGCATGTCTTTCCCTTGTAGATCTCCTAAGTGGCACAGTATCACTGTTAAGATTCTCTGTATCCTGTTCTAACTTGACTCTCATGGTGCATGGTTCAGGTTGGGGGTTTCATAAAGATCACTATTGTAATCTTCAATGACATTCTGCTCGGATAATCTTCTTGTGGAAGCAGTGGTTTCAGTGTTTTTGGGAATGTTGTGTAGAGGAAACTCTTGTTCATAGAAGGTCAAATCCCTACTTGTGACTATGGCTAAGGTTGTCTAAAATAGAACCTTGCGCCCTTTCTTGTTGTAGCTATACCCAAATAGACAAGTGTCCCTCTTGGATCAAACTTCCCTCTTGGTTTTCCTAGATGAGTTCTGTAACACAAACATCCAAAGATCTTTAGAGAAGAGTAATCTGGTTTCTTACTGTATAATCTCTCATAGGTGTGTCTCCATCTATAGCTTTGGAGGGAAGCCTATTTATGATATATGTGGCATGTCTTATGCACTCTCCCCAATATTCTAATGAGAGGTTAGCTTGAAAATAGAGGGCTCTTGCAGTTTCAAGGAGGTATTTGTGTTTCCTCTCCACAACTCCATTTTGTTGTGGAGGGTGGTGAGGGCACGGTTGGTGAATGATGCCATTTTCTTGGAAAAATCTAATCCCTTCATTGCTGTTTCACAATTAAAAGGCATTGTCACTCCTAATTTTCTAGACCTTCACACTGAATTGTCTTTCAACCAACTTAACAAAACATGTAAGGGCATAAAAACCCTCTGATTTATTTTCAGAAGATGAGTCCAAGTCTCCTGCTATAGTCATCAACTAGAGTAATGAAATACCTTTATCATCATACGTGGGAGCCTTAAAGGGTCCCCAAATATCAGCATGGATGAGCTCAAAACAGAATTCTGATTTAGAACCAGAATCATCAAAAGGCTTCTCACAGCCTAGCACGTTGACAAACATCACAAGCAACATCATTTTTTGCACATTTTGTCAGACCTAAGAATACAACTTGTTGTATGGGACATGCCCAAGTCTAAGATGCCATAACAGAGCATTTTGTTCCTTTTAAACAGAACTGGAAACTATTACATGATTATCTGTAGCAGAACTAACAAGAGGTATGTGGGTCTAAACTATGACTGTGAAACATATACAAACCATTCATGCAACTTCCATCATCACATTATTCCCATGTTCAAGGTCCTGCAGGAAACAAGAAGATTCACTGAATATGATGGACCTTCCAATTTGTTGGATTAGTTTTAGTAACAGACATAAGGTGAAATTGAAACATTTTACCAGCAAGACATTATCAAGCAGAAAAGTATGTCTGTTTTCACTTTCCCATATTTCTCAACAGATTGGACGTGTCCATCAGGCAAACAACCCTTCTATTTTCATTCAGTTTTTCCAAGGTAACAAACATAGACTCATTTCCACACATATGTTCCGATGCTCCTAAATCTAGTACCAGGAGCTCATTGTCAGCTATGTCCATCTTTACTCATTAGACAAACAGAACAGAATGCGTTGCGGTTTGTTTTACCTGTGAAACTGCAAGATTAGGGTTTTTTTACCTGCGAGCTACAGAACGCTTATGTGCTGTCCTCATTCGACTGTCCTCTATGAAGCAAGGCCTTGAGTTGACCACCTCCTTCTCTGTGAACAACTGGTGCTCATCTTGGCTCTGTCTGGACTCTGATCAGTGACCGCAGTTCCGGCTATGGTGGTATTCTTTTTCTTCCACCACTCAGGGTACCCCACAATTTCGAAACAATTTTCTCTAATGTGGCCTCTCTTCTAAATTTAGTACACTGAAGCTATACTGTTTACTTCCTTCCCAGGTTTACGAAACCCTTGCGCCCTTGCGCCTGATTAGGTTCTTGGTCAGATCCCTTCTTGCATTTAGGACGATGGATCTTGTTCTGTTATCCCAGTTCTTCCATATAGTTGTTTAGCTTCTCTTCTTGAAGAGCAAGGAGTGCGCCTCTTCAATGTGTTGTAGGAGTCCTGTAGTTTCAGGAGAATATTCGCTCAGGCCAATTTGAGTATTTCTCGTTCAATCCCATGAGGAACTGCATAAGTTTCTCCTTTTCTTGCTTTTCCTGCTATTTGCCTGCGCTACAAGAGCAGGAAGGTTTCTCATCAATAGCTTCTAACTCATCCCATCATCGCTTGATTTTGGTGTGGAAATTAGAGACGCTATCCTCTTTTGCTCAATTTTGTTTATCTCCCCTCTTAGAAATATTTGAGCAGAGTTAGCTTGCTCGTACCTTTTGCACAACGATTTCCAGGCTTGAGGGCGGTCTTGAAATATTGATTGTGTCGCCAATCTCCTTGCTCAGACATGCGTCAGCCAAGCTATTACCATGCGGTTGCATCTCTCCCAACTCCGTACTTGGCATCGTCTTTGCTCGGCGCTTCTAGGGTTCCGTCGATTAAGGGTTACTTGTTCTTCGCTTTGAGGGAAACACAATCTTCTGTTTCCAGCCTCCGAAGTCTCGCCTGGCTTATTACTGAAAGTGTAACCCAAGATCGGGGGTGGTCATTGCTACTCAAGAAAAGGGGGTCATTGGCGTCGGCGCTTTTCGCGTCCATCTGCTCCGGCGTTTCTTTATCGTCCTCCTCTAACGTTCCTTTCTCGTCTTCCTCTACCATGGAAGATTAGGGTAACTAGAAGAGGATAAGCGCTGAGGAAGGGTTTCTCGATCGAGACTTTTGCTCTGGTACCATTTCGTGAAAAGAAAACTTTTGGTATACTCTCTGTATTGAAAAGATATATCGACTTACATCCACAGTACATATGTGTCTGTATATATATAGAATACCTTAGTATTCAGGCCTATATACTAAACCCAACTAACGGTAACCAATACAAACAGAAAATGTAACAGTGCAACAGACTAATGACCAATGTATACGAATGTTATATTCCAACAGTATTCTACCTAGATAGTCTAATAAATTATTCGGTTGTGTTTGGTAGATTCTAATTGTTGATTATATACTTAGTCTCCGATTTTGACGACGGGCGCTGCTAGTGATTATGTTGGATTGTTCTCTTGAAGTGATTTGATTGTTCAGGTAAATCTTTATCAATTGGTGATCAATTGCCATACTTTGAGATTGGTGGATTAGCATAATTATGGTGGTGATTTGCACAAGGTTTTTGGGAGTCTTTCACAGGAATTGTTATCGTTTGGGAGCCCCTAGGTGCTCCCCATTATTATTATTTGCGTTGCACCCATTGTTGCAGTTAAGCTCTATGATCTACTCTATGTTACTGCTGTTTCATAGAGGGTGTGCACACTTAAGGACTTAGGGTGAGGTGGTTGTTTGACGGTCCCATAGGTGACTGTCCTAGAATTATCGCTTGGGGTCCCATAGGTGACCCCGTATTTGGAAATTATGGTTGGCTCCTGTTGAAAGCTCCCTACTATTGTTTGGTTGGTTACTGCGTTTTCTGGAAAACTCATTCTAATGTTTAACACTCATTCTCCTCTGATTGACAAGTGATAAAAAGAACTTCAAAATGTATTTTACACATTGAGGTAGAATTTACTCAGTTTTTCTGATTTGCACGATCCCTTCATGTTTTTGTCTATTGTTTTCTGATCGCAGGTGATGGTTGCTGAAGTTTGGGGATTGGGCATGCGCTACCACATCGTTCTAGAATGGATTAATTGTCGTTGAGATACAGTATTTAAATGGCGATGTTTTGAATATTTATTTCTGTTGAATTGTATAAGGTTTAGCCTGGCACTCATGGGACTGAGTGTGGCGGTAGCACTCTGGATTTGAAAGTGTTTTCCGCTGTTTTTTATGTTACACATTCACTTTCCATTGGCATTAATATTATGGTCATTTTTTACCCTTCTAATCCTGTTTTCGTTTTGATTTTTATAAATTTGGACCTGTCCGAACGTCCGTCCGGACATCCATGTTCGGACAGGCCCCGATAGTATTTTCTTTTTCACAGTATTAGTGTGTCCGAACATCTGTCCGAACTTACTTGTTCAGACAGCATGCGAGGACGGGTCTGAACTGTAAGTCTCGGCACATGTCCGAACTTACATGTTCGGACTAATGTTCAGACAGACCTAGTTTCTCAGTTTTAAGACTCGTTTGACATCCGTTTTATTCCCCGTCTACGGCGTTGGTTTTGTATCGTTTTCTACTTTATAATGAGGCAAAATCCAGGGTGTTACATCCTCACCTTGTGCCGCTCCAACCAGTTCATTTTGATTATTAGGTCGAATCCCAACCCGTAGAATTCAATGAAGGAGATGGGAAACGCTTCGCCTTTGATTCGAATTGATGGCAGTGCGGTTAGTACTTGGTACACTTTACTCGCTCCTTTCACGGGAGAGTAACCAAGAAATTTGGTAGCTCATCTGCATCTAGCCCCAACCTTTTCGCAAATGATGGCGATACAAAGGTGTGAGAGGCACCGGAGTCGAATAGTACTGAGGCTTCAATGCCGTTTACTGGGAATGTTCCCGTTAGAATGGTGCCGCTTTTGCCGGCTTGTTCTTCGGTGAGGATATTCAGGTTACCTTCGGTACCGAGTCCACAACCTATTGATTCATAAGATTATAAGTAACGATAGTGGAACACAAGTGGAATTTAATAACCAACACTGCTTTTATGAATAAACCAACCATCATACTACTGTGTCTCTAATACACGTTACTACTGGGTTACATGCTACTACAAGATTAATATTTCCTAAAGGTAAGGTTCACGCGCCCTGGTTTCATGTGTGTGGCATTGATTATTGCCGGTGGTGCCGTATTCAACTTGATCTTCTGGATCCCGTGATACAACAACCTTGATTTTCCACCCATGATTAGAACATCTCCTGATCTCAATACCAATTTCTCTGCGAGGTCCACACGCTTCTGCTCGCTATACAAGAATACGGCATCATCACCAATAGACCAAGACACTATGGACACTCCTAGTTCAAGAGATTCCGTCGTCTTGTCCTTATCTTGCTGTAAGCCAAGTCGTCCTTCTTTCTCATAGAAGTTGACGATACATAAATCTGCTTCAAGTGCAGGGATTAGTTCATCTTCGTACTGCTGTGCGATTTCTATGGCTTGTGTAACAAGCGTTTGGTATTCGGCGGGTATTGCTGGAGGTGTGGCTCCATCTCCTGCTCGCGTCGTTTGGTATGTCTTGGTATAAGGGTTCCAATCCTATCCCAAGCACATCATTTTCAGTTTCATTGTTGCTCCACCGGGAAATTCGGGTGTATAAAATCCTTCTAGACCCATTCCTAACTCGTTGCATCGTCGGATGATTGAAACTTGCGCTTCGGGTGTCAGGTATCCTTTTAATAAGATCATACCTGGGCGGATGACCAGACACTGCTCGTGGTGAAGTGGTGAGTGGCGATGTCGGTCTCTTCATGGAGTGGGTTTGAAGGTATTGGGTAACAAATACGGAATTTCCCTAAGGTGGTAAATTTCATCTAGTGTGAGTTCTAGGCTCACTAATTCATTCCATGCTCAATACATACTTCAATTTTACTTACTCATGCTCAATTTCATACTTCAAGTACTTACGCATCCATGCATCCATTCATACAGATATTTCATTACCCTAGACATGCTTCTCAAGGATTAAATGAAATACCCCTAACATTTAAATAATTAAATAATGATAAATAAGTATTATTTGGGAGATTATTAAACCCTAAGAAAGTATATAAACACTTGGGCGTTAAAACGCACCTAAACTCCTTAAGGTCAAAAACGTGTGTTAAAGCCCGGCCTTAAGCTAAACTAGTTATATAAGTTATAAAACTCATATGCAGTTAGAACTGAGTAAAAATACAATATGCCCCGGAGTTCCCTTAAGGGCCCTTAAAGGCCTGAAAGTCCCGAAAATACCTTATAAAATAAAGTATAGCATTAAACTTCATTCTAAATGAATAATAACACTTTAATGAACATTTAAGATGAAGTTCTCAAGATAAATTCTCAGTTAAAGACAAAGTGCTCGGAGGTTCCCGATGAGGGCCCCATAAACTCACGGGAGTGCCTCGGAGAGGTACTGAAGTGGCACAAACCCCAATATAAATTATTCTAAGAGTTCCTATCATTCATATTCACAATTATAAAGAGAATGCTCGAGCTACTTTCTCAAAAATACACAAAGTGCTCGGACGAATTTCTTAACGCTCCTTTTTGCCCCGGGAGTGTCCATGTAAGCCGAAAATTTAGTTACGAGTTTATATAACCCCATATAACTCAATACAACACCTTATATTATTATTGACTATAAATAATGTCAATAAACACTTGGAACTCATAGCGACTAATTATTTCCATAAAATCCTTAAAGCACAAAAATGCACCTTCGGGTGTCACAAAAATGCGTTTTACGCAATTGCCTTCAAGTTTTTGAGGAGCCACGAGTTGATAATCTTAAAAGGGGAAAAATTTACCATCTAAATAAATTAATGGAAGTGCTAAATTCATAGTATAATTGGGGCCGATTTTTGGGTCAAAAAGGTACCTAAAATCAGCATTTTTACCTTAAAACTTTCATCTTTTACATTAGTATAAATGTACCAATTAAATGCTGGAACCTATTACACATATTAGTATGATCTTAGTACAATATAGTTTAACAAAAATCAAATTAAAAATCAACCCCATGTGACCCTACTACATGTGCCAGTTTGGGTATATTATACTTGGTTTTGGCAAAAATAATACCTTATGGATCATGACTCATTCCTACATGTGCCATGTGACAATGTCAAATAAAAATCAGTCAATTAAGGCTACCATTACCTTATGACCTGCAAGAAATAAGGGGATATTAGTCTTGTAAAATTCATAGAAAGTTGACTACATAAAATAACAAAACTAGACTACTTTTGTAACACCCCAACTGCTAATCACGCCATTACCTCTTAACTGTCACAATTACCAATAAACTCGCAGTGGAACTCTAAATACAACAGAGGGTGATACAACGCCGTTAGCCACCCATATGGCTAACAAGGCTTATTTCACATACAGTAACGGTCTGATGAACTGGAACAACCGAGTACAAATACATATAAAATACTCAACTCACTTCTTTACTATACCGAGTCTACAATATATGGATGTCGACAACATATTCGGTCTTATACCTCTTTCAATACATAATTAATTAAATCTAATTACCCATGCAACCCACCGACCCCGTCCTACTCTCGAACGGTAACATCTTCGGTGTACCTGAAAAATAAAAACGTTGCTCCTAGGGGCTCAGCTTAACGCTGAATATGAAATTCACATACCCCGAGCGCTAACTGGGGTACGCCGACTACTTTTGTCGGATATACATGGAGTTCATTTTAGTCAAACAACATGCATCATTGCAAGACAATACATATGTGTATTATCAAGGAATCTACATCCAATCACGGAACACAATTCCTAACTAACAGAACAAGGCTGTTAGTTGTATCAGTTTACTCTTAGGCCTTGAGGGTTATACCTCACTATGCCTTGTTTACTCAATCAATATCTCACACGCTCTCTTGGGTTACTTATTCATACACACCATTTCTTGGGCTACTCATTTTATACTCACCCATTCTATCGGGTTACTTATACTCATTATCTCACACACACTCTTGGGTTATTTATACTCAAGCTATTGTAGATTCTCGAGATACAGGTCTCCTACGTCACGCTTGTTACTCTTAATACATTCTCAGGCCAAATCTCATGGCTCTCGAGCATAGTCTTACTTCATCGGTTTCGACCCTACTCTGGGTCTAGCATGGTGGGAAGGTTCAAGTAGCTCACGGAACTCTCTCTTAGTTCCTAACCCTTTTACATAGGTCCGACTACTCTCGGATACTTCATTCCCATACACTCCTCTCTCAGAGTTATATTAACATTATGTGTTTTAGTCTGAAGCGTCACTCTCGATGTTTCTAATGACTTTGGGAACAATACACAAGTTCGGTTAATCTTAGGTTTTAAGAGTTACCCATACGTTTCACTTACTCATACTTTTGGTTATTTTCTTATATCGGGTAAAATCCTCAAATAGGAGGTCGACCATGTCTCAAGGGAGCTACTAATCCCTTAGGTCTCTTTCACCTTCTTTACTAGTTCACATCTTCGAACTATCTTTAATCCTCCTGAAAGTGGTTCACCTATCTTTCCACTCTCATTTGTTTCGTGGATTAAGTCATTATGGTTTACTAACCGTTATCGGGCAATTACTCAACCGGCACATCTCCTCACATACTAGGGAGTTCATATGTTTGCGTTTCGTTATCATAAGCATCGACCCGATCTATGGGTCTCTAGCAAAACGATACTCACTATGAGTCGGTCTTTACGCTATGTTAGACCACACCGGCATACAAGTATGTTAGCTCATTCAACATACAACAAGACATACATAATCAAACAAGGGATTATTTGTCATGCTTTAGTCTTGATTAAGCCGGCACACAAACACACAAATCAACGTAACTCGGTTAGCACGCGGAGTATGAGAAAATCATACCTTTCACCGGAGTTAGCTCTATCGTGTGTTCCCTTGTTCCTTGGTTCACACTTGTTCCACTGATAATGTTTCAAACATTTTTATTAATACTATGTTCATACAGTACATTAGTAATTACTACTCCCGTACTTACCCCGTTATCCCGATATACTTATTGTTCTCATACCCTCAACTCACTTGATTACTTTTCATACTTGTTTTCCTACTCATATACTTACTTTCCTACCATTGGTGTTACATTAATAATGTATTACCAAAGTCCTTTATATATGTACATATCCACATATATACATACATATGATTACTATGTTACTATTATATTTTTTTTATAAGTTAGGGCTGACCGACCCAACCCTTGGGTCGGTCCATTTCAGTAAGTTTTCCGTCCTCTGAAATTTTCCCGACCGACCCAGAACTGTTCCGACCGACCCATACACCTCTGGGTCGGTCCATTACCGAAAGATTCAGTCCCGTTGTTTAAGCTCCGACCGACCCACCGACAGACCCAACCTATGGGTCGGTCGAAGTCAGGAACTTCGACAACCGAGAATTCAAGTCCGACCGACCCACTACCGACTCACGGTGCCTAGGTCGGTCTGTTCCAGTACTTTTATTTTTCGTTGCTTAAGCCCCGGCCGACCCACCGACCGATCCAGCCTCTAGGTCGGTCGGTAGCAAAACATTGCTACAGACCTTGTTTTTCATCTCCTTTCTTACCCATTTCTTCCCCAATCTTCCTTCATACATCCCAACATGATTTAGTGCCATTTAGGCTTCCTAAAATACCTCAATTTATCCACCAAATCCATTTACTACATTCCTTTCCCATTCTCATATGGATTTACACAATTTCCTCCCTTTCCATTCCTGCACATATAGCAGTTTTTGTCCTCTTATGCAACAGGTTTTGCATCTTAACTTCACATACTACAACCATCTATCCATGGTTTCTACACAAATTTTGCCATAACTTGGCTACTTTCCTAACATTTCCCAACACTCCTTTCTTCACATAATTCACCCAAAAACTAGCCAAACCCACAAGGGTTCTATCAGCACATAAATAAACCATCAATACTCATCAAACCCTCAAAATGCAACACAATACATAAATCATATAGTGCATAGCTCTTAGGCTCTTAAATCAAGCATTAATTCATAAATGCATTAAGCACTACCACAACTCTTCCTCCCCTCAACAAATCACACTCCATTACATGTTGGGGTTCACTATTTAATTTAACCCTTCCCAAAATTCTAAAAACATTTAGTTAGGCTCCATGGTAGATTATTTACCTTATATTCACAAGCCTTTTCTTTGCAATTCTCTTCTCCTCTTCTCTTCATCCAAAATCTGTCATGGCAAATCACTTACCCAATTCTCTAGACCAATATTCAAATGGAAATTAAGCACTAAGCAATTCTCTTAGGCTCACTAATTAATCTAGAATTTACAAAGATGCTTAAAGCACCAAGTTAGGGTTTACCTTTGGAAATTCTTGAACGGTTTCCAATTCTTGAGTCTTAGGAGGGATTTCCACCACCATTTAAAGCTTGTAGGATAGCTCAACAAAGAAGGGAAGGCTAGTCATTAAAGAGCCAAAATCGGCTAACAAAAGGAGATGAAGAAAAATGCAAGTTTCTTTGGATATTTGTACCTTGGATGGAAGAGGAAGCTTCAAGCTTCAAAATAGTGTGTTTTTCTCTTCAAATGGTCAACACCCACGAAAATGAAACTCGTCATTTTCGAGTTTTGAAAAGAGAGAATGATAGAGGGTGATGAGAGGATCTCAAATATGTGATTATTTTTTAGTTTGGAAAACTTGTGAAGGAACTTTAAGTAAATGCATAAAAGAGTTTTAGATAGTGAAAGATGCTTGGGAGATGATGTTATAGTGGTGAGGAAAACATTTGGCATAGTGGTTACATTAGGTATGAACCACCACCTAGAAACCTAGAGGAAAACATTACAAGTGTTAGCATTATTACAAGGAAAATGCATAATGACTAAGGTGGATCTTGGTAAATGATTTAATGTGTTTAAAGGAGGGCTTAAGGTGTATTTGAGGTGCCCAAATGAGGTTATAACATATTAGGATATATGAGGAGAAGTTTGGAGTTGAATGGGAATTTAGAAACAAGGTTCTGGAGCCGACCGACCTTAGGGACCGGACTTGCAAGGTTGGTTGGGCTCAGTTTACACTACCGGAAAATGTTTCTGGAACCGACCGAACTTGGGGACCGGACTTACAAGTTCGGTCGGGCTTGTAATTTGTGAAGGAGTTAAGTCACTGGAATCGACCGAACATAGGACCGGACTTGGCAAGTTCGGTCGAGCTTTAATTTCCCACGGGGGAAACTCTCGGGAATGGACCGACCTTGGGACCGGACTTGCAAGGTTGGTCGGGGTAGAATTTTCAAACGGTGAAGTGTTCTGGAATGGACCGACCTTAGGTAAGGTCGGTCGAGCCTAAAAATAAAAAAAAAGAAAATTTTGAATTCTAAGAATGGAAATGGGTAATAAGGTATGCCTTTGGTGGGGTGGTAATGATTAGGACCCTAAGAACTTAAGAAATTAAGTTAAGATTAAGTATAAGTTTTAATGTTTAAAGTAAGTTTTGAGCTAAGTGGCAAAGACTTGAGAGGTTATGGAATGGGAATCCTTAGGGACTAAGTGAGTTAAGTAAGGTGCAAATAACTAATGACCTAAAAATGAATGAATGTTTTAGGTTTGTGAATTGGGACCCCGAAGAAGATTAATCAAACAACGATCGACGGTGAACGGTACAATCTTTCTTGTGACCTGCTTGCTAACGAGGTGTCCCTCGGCTTGTGTGCTATCTGTTTAATTGCTATGACTAAAACAAGATAAAGCATGCAACCGGTTATATTGTTCTCGTTGTGATTGTGTTATATTTACACTAACCCGCGAGACTTGAGATTGTTACTAACCAAGTTTAGTACTTACTGAGTTAAGAATAAGAGTTAAGTTTGATGGTCATTGGTTAATGCCCGTTAGGGCTTAGCTAGCACATGGTGATTAAGATGTCGACTAACTGGAACTTGAGTGAGGAAACCCGGGACCGATCTCCGGTCATGCATGCTAAGGAAAAAGGGGGAACGGTATCTGAATCAGATCTGCCCTCCGCTTAATGACTTGTCTTCGGACTTGTAGCCTAGGGCCGGTTGCCGGCTCAGCTACGCTGGACTCCCGTCCAGAGTAGGTGGCATTAAGATGGTGCGGTGGGATCACCTAAATCCCAGGTTTGAATTAAGCTACAACCAATCCTTCCAGGAAAGGTTTGTATACTGAGATTAAGATTAAGATTGATATTAAGATTAAGGTAAGGTAAGGAACTGAGGTTAAGAAATGAGGACTAAGGAGGGGGTTACTAACCCACTTGATAAGGGAACTTGAGTCGTTCATTGTTGTGAACTATATATGTTCATCTGTGGTTATTGTTATTGCACTTCATATTAGCTTGTGTATGTAATCAATTCCCATGCTATCGACAATTAGTCGTCGTAGCCCCGTTAGCTTGGGGGCCATGAGAGGGTGTACCAGCATTCGTGCTAACCCCCTCGGGGGCTATTTTTACACTTGCAGGTAAGAGACCCATGAGGACGCACTACGAGAGTAGGAGCGGTTAGACTTAGGGTGGGATGTTTATTTTGAGTTCGGATGCGCCTGTGCACCCGATGTTTATATTTAAACTGATGTAAGGTTGAGATGATGTTTAAGATACTTGTACTCGGTTGGTTGTGGTATTGTGGTTGGTGATGTTTTGAGTTGGATAAGTATTATGGATAATTATTGTAAATGTTAAGACCGGTATATTCCAACGATCAGACCGTGGCAAGGTCCAGGTGTTATTTATTCCACTGCGACGTGTTCGATTAGGTGTTTAGTTTTGCGATAACCACGAATGGCTTTGGATGGGGTGTTACAAATCTAAAGAACACGAGTCGAAAGACAAAGGACTGCTTGGTTCTCATCCCCTTGGACAACCATTCCAAGACCAAAAAATTCAAGCCTAATTAAATGGTTCACCACATAGATCGAACTCTGAAATTTTAAGGCAAACCAACACATAGGACCAACATCCAAACCAATTCAATCATTCTATAATCATCACATCACATTAATAACATTAATTCAATACCAGTTCACATCCTACTAATCCACCAAATACCATGCCATTTTCCATTTTAAGTCCACCTATAGTATACCACTTACTATATATCATGTCTTCCAAGAAGTCAGGATCAACACCTTAACATTCATGAATCAAGATTCCAATCTTTCACTGAGAATGATAAATGAATTAACTCAATACACACCAAATAGTAGTTAACAATTAAAGGAACTCACAGAACAATCTCCAACTCATCTTTTAACCACCACATAATCCACTAAAGATTAAGCTCATTCTAAAAACTTTTATTAGCCTTCCTCGGAGAAATTCTCCCAATCTAAATGTTATCTCCTGAACTGGAATCCTAGATCCCTACCAGTTATATCTTGTAATCCTAAAATATACTCCTACCTTTCTTCATTGAGACTAGTTCCTCTTCTTCTATTTAACACCCAGCTTATAAAATTTCATCAATGTTCCAAGAGATCTATTCCCAAGGTTAAATGTGGACTACATATTCCAGACCTGTAACCAATCATCCAATTTCTTATACATCTTAAACATTTAACTAAATTCACATTCTCTGACAATCTCATACACACAAAATCATCAAAACAACCATGAAATTAATGCACCTCAATTACCCAATTTTCACTGAAAAAACATACATATGTCATTATTTTCTAAGTCTATATCTCTCAACTGATAATCCCAAAAGTTCAATACTTTACCTCCATATTCACATCACATTCATATAAGAAACATTCACCCAAAGGTCACAATTCACCAATTAACCTACTCCCCCATGCAAAAGTCAATAGCCAAAGACTTAAACACCAACCATCGCTTACCAACATAACTAAGATCTGTATACAAACTCTCAACCAAAATCTTAAAACCTACATGAAACACAACCCCTTAAAATCACAAAGATATTACACTTACTCTTCTATCCATGATTATATCATTTTTTTTTCAAACATAACACCAACCATGTGAACCAGAATAAATCTCTCGCACATCGTCATCTTAAAATTTTTTTTTGTATAGCAGTTGATTACCTCTCAAATGAAGTACCAAACTACAGTTACTCATTGCCCACCAATGGCTCAAATAAATAATATAATCGGCTCTATTACAAATCAAGACGCGGTTAACCACTTAACAATCATCAATGAGGACTCATCATAAGTCCTAATGCATCACACCTCCCCAAATAATTTCTAGTTAGCGTGGACACTAGTGTCTCCACTACACTTAGCACAAGGATTAACCAAACCATCATCTTAAAATAGATATCCATCGCAAAAGATCTCAACAAATCTCAGTTAAGCAATAACCATAATATGTGCATCCAAAACACAAGAGAAATAAATACATCCAATCAATGAACTACCTAGCCCAACGGAAGAGCAAGACACATATTTGTTATTTCAAATCAACCGAAAGGTTAATCATGTTTCACCTCCTATAAGTTAGTATAAAATTCATACAAGGACATCACAGGAATCATAACAAAATGTTCCCACAACTCATCCTCTTTTCCATTTTAATCCTAATTCCAATTTAGACACTTCCATTAGCTCAAGTCAACCTCCCGACCCTATAACATAACCGGTAAGACCAACACAACAATTCCATTGATAATTTCTACAATAATCTCCAGTTACAAGTATCATAATTCTAATCCTTTCTCTATCTACTTAATGCTTCCTCTATTAAGTGTACAAAACTCAAGTTATTTCTAAACACCGAATGCTCAGTTAAATACTACCCTTATTTTATTTTTATATAATGAGACATAGTTAATCAATTTGTAACAGGCTATGAGAATTCGTCAAGATGTATAATACAAACAATTACAAAAATAAATTTCAATAAGTCAAAACACCAGGGTCTCTTCAACACTTAGCATGAGATTCATCAAAAATATTATCACATTAAAAATATTTATCACAAAACTTCTCAAGAAGATCAACATAAATAACCACTTAGTATACACATCTAAGAATATAAGGGAGGCAACACATCAGTTGTCATATACTTTGTCTAGCAACGAACCTCACATACATCAATAATTACAACGTTTTAAAAAGTCATAATCACAAATCATTTCCCTAACACACTGATTATATTTCAATACCTTAGAAGGGCCTTTATAAATAACTGACAACCAAATATTTCATCACTTAGTACACTTCATGCTATTATTTAATATGGTACTGCTAACCAGTTCGTCAACACATAAATGAAACTCAATCAGGGGTCTTAATCTCAATATTTTAACAAAAAAATTTCGATAAATTTACAATACTAGCGTCTATCCAAATTAACACACAGATTAACTAAACCATCTTCTTAATATAAATTTCAAATAGCAAGGGGTCAACAAAATCTAGCTCAAAGATCAACCAATACATCACATCCATAATACATGTAACATGTCATGCTTTACCCTAGTACGAAACACTACAAAAATACTGTCATTTAGTAAAACGTGTAACATCCCTTAGCCTATCTTGATAGAAAATAATATGGGTACTCAATCAACAAGAGTAGTATGATTATCCTATAATATCCAAGCACATATACATATTCTGTTAACATTGCTCATATCTCCTGTACTCACAGGGTAGTTAAACAAGAAAAAAAAACAACTATTTATATTTAATAAGATACATACGTCAATATATATACTCATATAAATATGCTAATTTTTAACCTCCTACTGATGAGCATGTAAAGGTCTATTGCACCTACCGTGCTTCTCTTTATTTTATTTTATTAATACTATTATTATTTTTCTTTTTCTTAAGTCCCCAACCGTAACACTTCGCAACCCCGTTATATGCAATCTATTTATCATTTTGCTCACAAATAATCCCAAAATAAAAATAAAAATAAAAATAAATAAATACCCTAGTGTTCCAGTCAATAAAATAATTGCCACAAATTAATGTTCATAAACATATTAAGTAAGACGTAGACTTAATATATATACTACAAAATATCTGCTTTTAAAGAAGCGTAAAAAAAATATAATTTCAAACAACACTCTATTGGCTACATATATAATATTCTTGAGAAACTGGTTAATCACATAACTATTTATATACTGAATACTCTTAGGTCCATTTAAACTAAATAAACTATGGAAGTCATCTTATAAATCTAACTGCCCAATAACATAGACGACAATTAAAACTAACAAGTATTCCTTACGTTGTAGTTAATATATTAACAGTTGTTATGACTTTCTTAAACTTTAGACCCAACATAAATCACTACAGACACTTTGAACAGACAACATTAAATAAAGATGCTAGAATCTTTTCACAGAAGCACGTCACATAGAAAAAAAAAACAAATTTACACACTACCATGACGGCAAAAGTGAAACATTTTCCCCTAGTTTAATACAACTTGATATTACTATCATTCCAAGTCTCCTCAGAACTAACACACGATAATATACCAATATTCTTTCTCTAATTATATCTATATATGTGTATATATACAAATTTTTTCAATACCTGGTAGTCATTACTAGAGTAATATAAGTATATATATATATGTCCCTTATATTCTTCTCCCCCCCTTACGAATACATGACGACAAATTAGTCTATATATTGTCATCAAAAATTCTTTATAAGTAGTTACCATAATACACATATTCACAAATAAAGGAAGAAACAAAACCAAAGATTGGACTATATTGTCCATCTGGTACATCACATAGAGACTTACTACTTCACAACAACCATAAACAATGATAATATTGTACACCTTAGAACACGTAGATTTATAAATTCATCATATAAACATATAGGAAACATTTGTAACAGGGGAAAGAACAGGAATTCACCACAAAAGGTGTCACACAAATCATCCCAAAAAATATCCTAACAACCAATACCTCTAGCCCTTGTTCCAAGAAATCTACTTTTCAGCATTCCCTATAATTGATTCCCACATCACGCTACAACCCAATACTAGAGATATATATACTAACTTGCATATATTTATATTTAGATACAATTCTCATCCGTTTTTTTTAATACCTCTCATGATACACGGGAGTAAATAAAACTCCGAAATTCCACCATAGAAAATCAGGCACATACCATACAACAATACCCATATGCAGTTCCCATATAATGTATATATAATGTAGTACCACCCATATCCATCTCAACACATTCCAACACCTCACATTACCCACGAGGTAATAACTCACACCCTTCAACAAAAAATAAAACAGGCACACAACATATCACACAATGTATCCCCCAAAGCGGCTTATTCCAAATTTTAAACTTTTTTCAACCAATTTATCTTATTTTGAAAGCCACAGCTCTGATACCACTTGTAACACCCTAGATTTTGCCTCATTAAAAAGTAGAAAACGATACAAAACCAACGCCGCGACGGGGACTAAAACGGATGTCAAACGAGTCTTAAACTGAGAAAACTAGGTCTGTCCGAAACATTAGTCCGAACATGTAAGTTCGGACATGTGCCGAGACTTACAGTCAGACCCGTCCTCGCATGCTGTCTGAAACATGTAATTCGGACAGATGTTCGGACACACAATACTGTGAAAAAAAATACTCTCGGGGCCTGTCCAAACATGGATGTCCGGACGGACGTTCGGACAGTCAAATTTAAAAAATCAAAACGAAAACGGATTAGAAGGGTACAAAATGACCATAATATTTAATGCCAATGGAAAGTGAATGTTTAACATAAAAACACAGTGGAAAACACTTTCAAATCCAGAGTGCTACCGCCACACTCAATCCCATGAGTGCTCAGGCTAACCTTAAACATTCAAAAAATTAAATATTCAAAACATCGCCATTTAAATATTGTATTATCTCAACGACAATTAATCCATTCTAGAACTATGTGGTTAGCGCATGCCCAATCCCAAACTTCAGCAACCATCACCTATGATCAGAAAACAATAGACAAACACACGAAGGGATCGCGCAAATCAGAAAGGAAAAACTAAGTAAATTCTACCTCAGTGCTTAAAATCATTTGAAGTTTTTTTATCACTTGTCAATCAGAGGGAAAATGAGGTTGAACATAGAATGATTTTTCCAGAAACAAAGTAACCCAACCAAACAATAGTAGGGAGCTTTCAACAGGAGCCAACCATAATTTTCAAAAACGGGGTCACCTATGGGACCAAACGATAATTCCAGGACAGTCACCTATTGGACCGTCAAACAACCACCTCACCTAAGTCCTTAAGTGTGCACCCCCTATGGAACAACAGTAACATAGAGTAGATCATAGAGCTTAACTCAAACAATTTGTGCAGCGAAATAATAATGGGGAGCACCTAGGGGCTCCCAACGATAACAATTCCTGTGAAAGACTCCAAAAACCTTGTTTAAATCACACATAATTATGCTAATCCACCAATCTCAAAGTACGGGAATGATCCCCAATGGATAAATCTCAACCAGTGATAAATCCTTTTCCAGTAGTGAAAACACATTTGAGTCACAAAAAGCATTTCCTTCATTCGCAATACACAAAGCCAAATCAACTTGAGCATAGAGATTTACCTGAACAATCAAATCACTTCAAGAGAACAATCCAACATAATCACTAGCAGCGCCCGTCGTCAAAATCGGAGTCTAAGTATATAATCAACAATTAGAATCTACCAAACACAACCGAATAATTTACTAGACTATCTAGGTAGAATACTTTACCCAACATAATCCTAACTGGCACCAGGAAGGCGATCTGACAGCAGTAGGATGAAGAACGTGAATTTGCAAAGGTTTCAAGGTGAAGAATCGAGAATATTTTAGTGGAAATAAGAGCGTAGAAAAGTAGCGTGAATTTTGAGAGTTGGGAGAGGAAGAGCGTAATGGTGTTAGTGGAAGACGATCGGATATCAGAGAGGATTGTTGATTTAAATAGAATTAATTTGCAAAATAAAAGGAATGCTAGTAATTTAAATAAGTGATCATCAGTTTAAAGAAGAAAAGAAAATAATGAATAATTCAAAGAGAGTTTAACTGATTAGTGTTGTAGATAGTTAAAAGGGTATAACTATTATTCAACGTGATGGAAATCCGCAAAGAGAAACAAAATCTCTAACAAATACTGGTTTAGAAATAGATAAACAATTCTCAATTCGGAATAGGAGGAAAGTAACTGAGCCATTGTAACGAGATAAGGAAGAGAGTATAATATCTAGGAAAATAATTAATAAACATTTATTTAATATAGGGAAGAGATTGAAATAAATAAGGATATAGTGAAACAAATCAGTAATCCTAGCAAGAGGAAAATAATTATGTTAAAGAAGGATCTAGAATATTAGTAATATAATAGTAAGAGAATAATAGAGGATTACTATCTTACTAATTTTGGAGAAGTCAAATGGGATTTGAACTCTTAAAGTTAATGCTAATTTACTAAGAGAAAGTAAAATTGAATTCGAACTCTAGGAATTTAAGATTAATCAATTTGAAAAAGAAATTCTAGGATTGTATTCTGGGAACTTAATTAACGTTATAACATCTAAGAAGGATGAAGTAGTATTTAAATGATAAAAATATTAATAATAGGAATACGATTAGTAAGGGCAAGGACATTGCGGATAATCGTAAACATTTTAGGAAGAGGAAAAAACTTAATATAAGAGAAGGAATTTAATATAAGAGTATCGTTTAACTTCCCTGGGCCACTATAATACTAACCTTGGATTTATTCATTCTTAAAAATAATTATATTATTCCTAACATGAAAATTCGTGGGTATTTCAGAGGATCCTATGCGCCGAGCACCGATTGCTGCTCAAGAGTTCATCTGGGGTCACTATTTCATACCGCCAGAGACCAAGAGAGCCTTCAACTACAGTCATCTCCGTAATGGCAATGTACCGGGAGCTCAAAAAAGGACATGATGTCTATTTATGCCATGTGCAAGATCTGGAGAGAGATCTAGAGTTCAGTAACGATGTAGTAGTTGTATCAGAATTCCCTAATGTGTTCCCGAAGGAGCTGCCTGGTATGCCACCACAGAGAGCAGTAGAGTTCGAAATCGACCTTGTACCTGGTACTGGTCCCATTGCTAGGGCACCATACCGTATGGCACCTGCAGAAATGACAGAGCTTAAAGAGCAACTACGTGATCTACTCGACAAAGGGTTTATACGCCCGAGCGTATCACCCTAGGGAGCACCGGTCCTCTTTGTTAAGAAGAAGGACGGTAGTCTCCGCCTCTGCATCGACTACCGCGAATTGAATGCGGTCACTATAAAGAACAAGTATTCATTGCCACGCACCGACGACTTGTTCGATCAGTTGAAGGGAGCTTCGGTCTTTTCCAAGATTGATCTCCAATCCGGATACCACCAGATTGCTATCAAAGAGCAAGACATTGAGAAAACAGCATTCCGAACAACATATGGCCACTACGAATTCGCGGTGATGCCATTCGGTTTGTCCAACACACCAGCCAAATTCATGAACTTAATGAATCGATTATTCAGTGATCAGCTGGACACTTCAGTAGTAGTATTCATCGACGACATCCTTGTGTACTCGAAGTCAGCATAAGAGCATGAAAATCATTTGAGAAGAGTACTTGAGACACTGCGCGAGAACCAGCTGTATGTAAAGTTCTCGAAATGCGAGTTTTGGCTAGATCAGGTATCTTTCCTCGGTCATGTCATCTCGAGCGCGGGTATTTCAGTAGATCCATCCAAAATTGAAGCAGTACGATCATGGCCTAGACCTATGACTATTACCGACATTCGGAGCTTTCTTGGTTTAGCCGGTTATTACCGGAGGTTTGTAAAGGACTTCTCCAAAGTCACTAAACCCATGACGTCATTAATGAAGAAAGATGCACCGTTTGTATGGACAGACGAGTGCGAGGTATCCTTCTAGAGTTTAAAAGACTCATTGATCTCAGCGCCAATTCTTACACTTCCAGAGGGCTCAGAGGGATTTGAGGTGTATTGTGATGCATCGGGCAAGGGCATGAGATGCGTACTCATGCAGCATGGAAAGGTTGTAGCTTACGCCTCCCGCCAGCTGAAAAAGCATGAGGAGAATTACCCGACACACAATTTAGAGTTAGGAGCCATTGTCTTCGCCTTGAAGATATGGCGATGCTATCTCTATGGGGTAAGCATCACCATCTACTCCGACCACAAAAGCTTACAGTACGTATTCACACAGAAAGAACTGAATTTAAGATAGAGGAGGTGGATGGAGTTCCTCTCAGATTACGACATCAACCTCGAGTATAAAGAAGGGAAGGCAAACGTTGTAGCCGACGCCCTGAGTCGTCGAGCACACTCGCTCCATTCGCTACTCGCTTCTTCTAGCTTGGTTGACGAGGTACGAGACACTCAGTTGAGCGACCCTTACTTCACAGAGATCAGACAGAAAATCACAGATGGTACCTTCGAGAGCCAAAAGTACGACTTCAAATTGCTTGAAGATGGTCTGATCCGATTGAATGGCAGATTATGCGTCCCCCAAAGCAATGCTGAGCTAAGGGATCGCATTCTGCGAGAGTCACATTGTTCGACATTGCATGTCCATCCGGGAGCCTCTAAAATGTACAAAGACATGAAGAGGTACTTCTGGTGGTCAGGAATGAAATCCGACATGACTGAGTATGTTCTGAGGTGTCTCACATGCCAGAAGGTGAAGACCGGGAGGAATGGTGCAATCCATGCCCATTCCCGAGTGGAAATTCCACGATATCTCTATGGATTTTGTTATTGGACTCCCACCTGCTAGGGGAGGACTCAACATGATCTGGGTAGTAGTCGATCGTCTCACCAAGGTTGCCCGATTCATACCGATGAAGGACACTTGGAAGGTGGCGAAGCTCGCAGAGCTATTCGACAAGGAAATCATCCGACACCACAGAGTACCGAAAACCATACTATCTGACCGGACACCAGATTTCTTTCGAGATACTGGAGAGCAACACGGGAAGCGTTGGGTACTGAGTTGAAGCTTAACACCACCTTCCAACCACAGACCGATGGTCAGACAGAAAGGACCATCCAGACACTAGAGAATATGCTTAGGGCATGTGCCTTAGACTTCAAAGGGAGCTAGATTGATAAGCTTCATCTTATCGGGTTTTCGTATAACAATAACTATCATGCTTCGATTAAGATGTCGCCTTTCCAAGCTTTGTATGGTAGATCTTGCCGTACCCCGTTGTGTTGGGATGAGTCAAGTGAAGCGGTCATCATAGGACCGGAGTACCTAGAACAAGTACAAGCTGAAGTTCAACAAATCCGAGCAAATATGAAAGCAGCACAAGATAGACAGAAATCCTATGCAGATGTGCGACGACGCGACCTTGAGTTCACCGTGGGCGACCAAGTGTTCTTGCGTGTCTCACCTATGAAGGGTGTCTTTCAATTTGGCCAAAAGGGCAAGCTGAGCCCGAAATTTGTAGGCCCGTACACGATTACCGAGAGGATTGGAGCCGTAGCTTATAGGCTAGCATTGCCTGAAGAATTGGGTCGTGTACATGATGTCTTTCATGTATCACAACTCAAGAAATACATAGCCGATCGCTCTCATGTATTAGAACCCGAGCAACTATCCCTAGAGCCGACGATGAGATATGTCGAGACTCCACTGCGAATCCTTGATACGAAGACAAGAGACACTGGCCATAAATTTGTACGAATGGTGAAGGTCTTGTGGTCTAACCACGATGTCGAGGAAGCGACTTGGGAATTAGAAGACTCCATGAAGGCGAAGCACCCGAATCTATTTGTAGATTAGATGTCTAGTATCCGTATAGTACGAAGGGTACGGTGCGTAACCCAAGTAGGGTAGAGCCTTTTTGCGTTTGCATTGCTTCGGGTTAGCATTGCATAGTATGTATGTATTGTAATGGTATTTGGTTGGCACAATGTAGTGCTAATAGCATCCAGTATGTAGTACAATGAGTATGGTATGTGTATGGTATGTGTGTAATGAGTAACGCATTTGTGTTGTACGGTATATGACACGAATGGTATTGTGGAATGTGTGAATTGGATTGTGCATTGTGTATGGTATTTGAATTGAGTATGGTGTATGGTATTTGAATTGAGGTATGCTTGTAGTGCAAGAATTATGAACACCTTGTAAGGTGGTAGTAGAGTGCTTTGTGGCAATTGGCTTGCCAAATGAGTAGAATAGTAAACTGTAAACCTTGAGCAACTTTGAGGGCAAAGTTCCTTAAGGGGGGGTGGGGGGTAGATTGAAATACCCAGTAATTAAAAATAGTGATTAATTAGGCTAATTATAATTTGAAAGGCTTAATTATATCTAAATAAACATGAGGGAACAAATCCCGAAGAAAACGGACCTTTAAAATGGGTTAAAAGCATAAACGAACCTTAAAGCGCGTTTTTTGAGGAAATCGGGAAAACACGACTTTAAGCGAGTCAAATAGACTCGTAACGATTTTAGTCAACCAATTAGTCTTTAATAAATAGTAATAAAGGTTCGGAACCAATAAAATTAATTAAACGAGAAAATTCCGGAAAACGGGTTCCGGTTAGTAAAAACTGTAACAACTGGGAAGTTGTGGGGTGAGAATGCAAATAAGCAAAGTTAGTGTGTCCACGTTTGCAAATAAAAAGCAAAAATCTTTAGAGGGGTGTGTGTGTAGCCGATTGAGCCTCCCCCTCTCACACTCTCTTTAATTCTCCTTATTTGCTAAAAGACAACGAAAATAAGTAAAAAGCAAAAATAACTCTCTCTCTCCTATTCTCACCTCTCTCTCACGATTTCTCTCACCCTCTCTATTTCGTTTCTTCCTCCTTGGTCGACATCAATGGGGATTTGAAGAACCCCACAAAAACCTCACCTTCTCTCCTCTTGTGAACCCCTTAATCCTTCTCCAAAAATTACAAAATTAGTACCATTGGAATCCTCTCATCAAGGAGAACACCTTCATCCTTTCAAAAATTGAAAACAACCAACTTCATCTCCTTGGGTGTGCTGCATTTAGAGCTTGAGGACCACCAATAGAAGCACCTTCACCTCCTTGTTATTTTGAGGTAAAAACATTCTTGAAAACCCATCTTTTTCTAGCCCTTGTTGGCAAAACGAAAATTCAAAGTAAGCCTTGTTTTGTTCCTTGTATCCCAGCTGATATTTTGGCTTTTTCCTTGGGCTAGGAATCTTGCTCTCTTGCTAGTCAAGAACCTCATTCATTGGTTGGAAGGAATTGCCCTTTTCTAAACCCTAAAACATCTAAATTCTAGGGTTAGTTAAGGTTAATGTGCTAAACTAGTATTGGTATGTATGGGTTGCTGTAGCATTGCCCATTTCTTGAACAAAAACCGAGAACAAGAAGAAATAAAGAGGAACGGAAAAGTAGGAAAGGAAAGAAAGAGAAACTAGCAAGACAAGGTAAAATACTCTTACCTTGAGTTAGTTTGTGTATTGTATTGTAACTATTTTTGTGTAGTAAAAATGGGTAAGATATATGGTAATGAGTAACGAGTATGTTGTAGTATAATGAGGAATGGTAATGTAACAGTTTTGAAGTTTTTAAATTATGTTTAAAAGCTTGGGAAAACATTGGGTATGGAATGTGTATGTGCAGGCATTTTATTATGTTGTAGTGGAGTTGAAATGTGTGTATAATCTATTGGATAAACAGGTGTAGGAATGAGCAATTGTGAGCTGAAACAGTGTGTGGGTAATGCTAAAAATATAGGGGAGACTATGTCAAAATTTGTTTAGGAACTTGAGGACTTAGTTGTGTAAGGAGAGAAAATAACCTAGGTGGTAACTAAGTGTATTTGGAGAGTGTAAAGGGAGTAGTTTAATATCTTGAAACAGATTTGAAAAGGATTTAGGTAATGGGAAGAACTAGGATGTAAAGTAATGTATCTTGAATGCTAGAGTAGCATTAGTGGAGGGAGTATTGGAGGATAGAAGTTAAGGTGAAAATCTGTAGCACAAGTGTAACACCCCTACCGTTAATCCTAGGCTTACCGTCCAATCATCCTCTTAATCCTATCAGTTCGCAGCGGAAGACTACTACTTACTACGGTGGGTGGTACAATGCCGCTAACCGCCCATACAGCTAGCTAGGCTTACCTTACTTACAGTCACGGTCTGATGGTCAAAGTATACCGAGCTTCTACAATTACTTACCACTTCCGATAATATAACATACTTACAACCCTGGATTACCGAGTATTTAAAGTGTATTCGATTACATTCCCTTTTCCAATCTACCCAAAAATAATGAGTTTAACAACTACTCATCTATACCAATGCCCCATCCTTTCATTATCCAAAAAGGTGTACCCCATGGTACACCGGCTATCAAAAGCTACAGCCGTGAACTACTTAGTACACCATTTATAATTCATTGTTTACAGACAAAAGAAACAAAGCTACATCTCTTCACAGTCTTCATCCTTCTCTTGTATCTGCGTGTAGTAAAAACATCGCCCCAATGGGCTCAGCAAAAGCTGTGCATGAACTCCGCATATACGGTCAAATAGGCATGCAGTTCATTTTTATCATACATACATGCTTTGCATACAACATACATGCATATACAATTCATTACACAATTCAAGATAGCAATACAATAGCACACACACTTACTTACCTTCACCATGTTAGCCAAATTACGCATCCGGGTTAATCGGAATGCTTGTTACTCTTTTACTCATTACACATACTTATTCTTACTTTTACTTACTTACTTCCATCTACTTACTTACTCATTCTTACTTACTTATTCATACTCATGTTAAGTCGGTATGACCTCCGGCCCGGAGACTACACCGTCCCACCTCCGGGATTTACTTGACTCACCAATCCGGGATGCTACCCACTTAAGGGATTTGGGCCGCGGACCAGTTTAAGAGTCAGGAATCGGATCCAACTCTTGTGTCTCCTCATCCTCACGCGTGGCCGAAACTATATCAGACTTCTACTCATTCCATTTTAATTACCAATTTAAGTTAGATTCGTTAGCATGTTAGGAATCAGTTAGAAGTTCAATCACAAACACATTCGGTCACAATACAAAATATCATACATACACACATTCATCATCATCCATACATTTCATGAATTATACAAACTAAGGTTTAGGGAGAATATTCACAACATACAACACTACATATTCACAAGTAATCATGATAACTCCGATTCGTGCATTTTATCTTATTTGGTGATCAATTAGCACACAACACACAAATCAGAGTAACCAAGATAGCATACGGGGCATGAGGAATTCATACCATTCACCGTCGTACTTGTAATCCGACTTTCCTTCGGTGCTCACAAATCAAGTCCTATAGTACACATGTGATCGAGTGATTAACTATCTATAATTAACTCAACTCGTATTCCCATTACGTTTCCTAACTCTTACTTACTATGTCCTTATACTTCATATACTTACCCATTATTTATTTACTCTTCATTACTTTAAGTTTCTTTCCTTACTTATCATTGGTACCTTGATATATGTACATATATATATGTGGGTATACATATATATATATATATATAATTATTATGTAATTTAATTCACATTTTTTTGTATGACTCGACCGACCTTACCCCGGGTCGGACCCAAGGTCAGTCGAAGTCAGTATGGTACTACGCTGGAAAATTACAGGGCCGACCGACCTTGCCAAGTCCGGTCCCAAGGTCGGTCCATTCCAGTGAGTTTTGGTGTCAAAATTCTGGAGTCGACCGACCCTTGCATGTTCTGTCCCAAGGTCGGTCCATTCCAGTAAGTTACATTACAGGCAATTTTAGGCCGACCGACCTTGCAAGTCCAGTCCCCAAGGTCGGTCCATTCCAGAAGGTTTTATGACGGGAAAATTTCTGGCCGACCGACCTTGCAAGTTCGGTCCCCAAGGTCGGTCCATTCCAGAAGCTTTCTGCCCATTGTAAATCTAGGCTCGACCGACCTTGCAAGTCCGGTCCTAAGGTCGCTCCGGCCCAGTATTTGCATTTTTATTTCTGTTTTCAGTTCTATCTTTCACCCATTACTTCCCTATTGTTCCTACACTTATTCCCACATGTTTTACCACTAAATAAACCTCCTAATACACCTTCGTTCACCCTTAAATCCATCACTCATCCCTACACTAAACACCCTTGTTTCTAAATTCATTTCAGCACTTACACTAGGTCTTTCCTAGTTGTATTTGCTACAGATTTTGACACTTACTCTCCCCATATATAGCTCCCTTTTCTAATGTCATTTCTAAAACTTCTAATGCAATACACACCTCTTATAACTTACCCACTTAACTAACTCAATTAAAACTTGTTACAACATAAGTTTCCACCTAGTTCTAGTTCACTAAGTGTTCTATTCTTAGGCAAATTTTGCCATAGTCCCCCTATATTTTTACACTCTCTCCACATTGTTTGACACACATATATGATCATACCACCTGTTTTCATCAATCATAGATATATAAGCTCCCATTCCAAATACCAACACTAAAACACTCCAAAAATTCCTGCACTCAACATTAATCCCCATCTATGTTTGTGACAGCTTTTAATTATCTTTCAAAGGTTTAAAACAGTTTGGTTCTTTCCTACATTATACCTCTACTCATTACCATTGTACACTACACATTTACACCAATAAAATCTGTTACATTATACATTACTAAACTACACAAGGACAAGCATAGTTTACCTTGTTCCTCCTCTAGTTTCCTTTTTCTCTCTTGCTTCTTCCTTCTTCTTCCTTTCCTCTTCCACCGGTTTTAGCAACACGATTCTTTAACACTACAACCCATACATACATATTTCAATACACCAAAACTAACCCTAACCATTTCTAAGTCTTAATACAAGTTTTAGGGTTTAGGAGTTCCATTACCTTGCAAAGGTGCAAATGAAGCTTGGAGTGGCTCAAGAACAAGATTCCAACTCCTTCAAGAATGCCAAAATTTGCTAGAGGACAAAGAACAACAAGGGTTTAGCTTCCCAAATTCGTTTTGCCCACAAGGCTAGAAAAACAATGAGGTTTCAAGAAGATTTTTTTACCTCAAAACGACAAAGAGAAGGAGATGGTTCTAATGGTAGTCTTGAAGCTCCAAATAGGGTATACCCATGAAAACGAAAATGCTCCTTTTCGGATTTTGAAAAGAGGGAAGTGTTCCCCTTGATGAGAGGAAGACAATGGTGTAGTTTTTTTTTAGAGATTCAAGGAAGTGAGAGAAGTGTAGTGATTTGTTTGTTCAAAACACCATGGATGTCGCATGGAAGAAGAAGAAAGAAGAGAGTTAGGGAGAGAGTACGAGAAGTAGTGTTTTGTGTGGGTTTGTTCAAAACACCATGGATGTCGCATGGGGAAGAAGAAGAAAGAAAAGAGAGTTAGGGAGGAGGTGAGGTGAGTACGTGAGTGAGGGAGTTGTGAGGGTAGGAGAGAGAGTAAAGTGAGAGTGGGGGTTTACTTTATTGTTTTTTAATTTATTTGTCTTTTACATATAAGGGGCAATTAAGAGAAGAGAGTGTGAGAGGGGGTGGAGTTGGCCGGCTCACACAGCCCCATGGGGGTTTGTAAAATTTTATTTACAATATTGGACACACTAGTTTGGTCTATTTATGTTTCTACCCCACAACTTCCCATTTTTGATAGTTTTTACTAATTTCTTGTTTTATTGATTTTATTGGTTCTAAAGCTTCACTAATATTTATTAATGATTATTTAGTTGACCAAAATTGTTACGAGTCTATTTGTGTAACACCCCTACCGCTAACCTCCCAATTATCTCCTAATCGTCACGGTCTCTAGGCTAATCGCAGCGGAACACACAACCTAAGTAGCGGGTGATACACGCCGTTAGCCGCCCATACGACTAACTAGGCCTCAACAAACAACAACAGTGCGGTCTGATAGCAATAAACACCGAGTTAACAATAATAACCTCCAACAATCCTTAGACACGTCTTAACAGTACATACATCCTTACTCCCCAAACAAAATCCAAAAGTGATTACCGAGTCTAATCGTTAGCTCATAATTTACAACCTTCCAAGTCTACAAAATATTAACGGTATACCTCTAACCGTATCACAAATGTTTACACCTTTCAAAATCCAAAAAGGTGTACCCTATGGTACACTGGCCACAAACTTAACCGTGTACCACTCGGTACACCAACCAAAATAATTAATCTACATGAAGAACATCCCGGTCATTTACGGCCTATCAATAGTCTCGAGTCCCTGCAAATAAAAACATTGCCCCTAGGGGCTCAGCAAAAGCTGAATATGACTTCCGCATACCCTGTGTACTAGCGGGGGTACGCCAACTAATTAGTCGCCAGCATGCGGTTCGTTTTAATAATTACAACATGCTCAATATGGAAAACATAATCATGCATATGACACACTAACAAGGCACATCGAACAAGGCACAAGCTTACCGTCAACAACCATGTCCAATCTCAACAAGCTCACTGTAAGTTAGTCCAATTACCATCCGGGTTAATCGGATGTCTTTACCTCAATACTCAAGTTCCGCAAATCAACAATCCAAGTCTTTCCCAAACCAAATTATCCTTCTCTTATCAAATCTCAAGTTAAGCCGGTATGGCCTCCGGGCAGGGATAAGGCTATCCCACCACCGGGCTCAAAATTGGCACACCTAACCAGGTTGCTACCCATTTAAGGGGTTTGGACCATGGAAAGGATTATAGCCAGAATCGGTTAACAATCTCTCTTGCAACCTCATCCTCACGCATGGCCAAAACTATATCAGACTCCTCAAGTACTCCCAATTCAAATTCCCAAAGTTAGATTGTTAGGTGGTTAGGGAGTTAGTGAGAAGCCACAACAATCAGTCAAGCTTTCACAAAGATCAACTAAGCACTTCGCAAGCCAGCACAACCCCAAGTTCAAACACCGTGCAACCCAAGCAAAGCAAGTACAATATTTATATGAAAGTGCGGTAAACCGATTCCATGCTTTTATCTTGCTTAGGTGGTGGCAAATAAACACATAACAAACAAGCCGGGGTAACCCCGTTAGGACACAGCGCATGAGGAAATCATACCGTGCACCGTCGATCTCGGACTGTCGTTTCCCCTTTGATTCGACTATTCGGGCCCTATAACATTCATGAAGTCGTACGGTTAATGATCTTACTTAACCTAGTTTACTTCATCTACGGTTACCGACTTATATTATGTAAGTCAAGGCACTTTAACTTTCACACTTAAGTTGTTTAACTTACATATTCCTCAAGCTGGTTCAAGCCCTTGATCACCTTTAAACACTATTAATTAACTCCTAATCATCTTATCATTCCATTACCAAACCAATCCCCATCTTATAATGCAAGTTTCATAAGTTTAAAGCTACTTTTAGATTGGTCCGAGACTTGGTAAGGGACTTTAGTCCTGGACCAGGCCTGAATCAAACTCTCGGGTGCATTTTCATATATGGTCCGGGACCTTAGCAGGGACCTAAGTCCCGGACCGGTGATGGTTGAAACTCTCGGCAGGATTCAAGGGGGTGGTCCGGGTCCTTGCCATGGGACTGAGTCCTGGACCACTGTGAGGCAAAACTCTCGGTGGGTTTTAGGTGGGTGGTCCGGGTCCTTATGCTTAAGCTAAGTCCAAGACCATTGCAGTAAGGAAGTCTCGGCCAGTTTTCAGAGGGTGGTCCAGGACTTGGTCCTGGACCTAAGTCCCGGACCCTACTACGGTTTTAGCAGATTCTCACTTCAGTTTTTGTTTCAAGCTCAATCTTTCACCCATTTCCTCCCTAATCTTTTCCTAGGTATTTAAATATGTTTTAGCATCATTAAAACACCCTAGGCCAACCTAAATCATTTGCTAATCCACCTAATTAAATCTAGCCAACTTACACAATTTCACTTTAATTTTCCTAAGGCACCAAGTGCAGTTTTTGTTTCTTGTTGTTTCTTAACTCCTAGCTTCATTCCTATTGTCATTCTATCCTTACATATTTGCATTATTTTTGTTCCACAACCTCCCCACCAATACACTCATCCTTACTTAATTTCCTAAGTCATTAACTACTCAAGTGAAATCCTAAAACACAACTAATCTTCAAAACTGTTTTTGCCCAATTTATACAACTAAGTTCTCTACCTTGCTACAGAAAATTCGCTATAGTTCCCCTACATTTATAGACATCCCCACAACATAATTTTTCAGTTCTAATCACCTAAACTAGCCAAATCCCTCAAGGGGTTCCAACAACACACAAGTTAACTAAATTCACATGTATTTTTCTTACACCCAAAACCACTGTTTTTCTTTGGTTTCCAAGTTCATAAACATCATCCAAACCATTCTAAAACAGCCTAACACTCTTCCTGATTATACTACAACATAACCCATTATCCAAATCATTCCAATTCCTTCTTTTTAAAGATTACAAACTGTTACAGCACATAACCAAAAATTAGCTCAAGGTGTGTGTGTCTTTACCTTGTGTTTTTATAGCTTTTCCTTCTCTTCCTTCTCTCTCCTTCTTCCTTGTTTCTTGGGTTCTTACTCTATCCTTTCCCCACCAAACCGGCAAGCTACAGCCAAACACCCACACCATACAACTTATAAGAATCTTACCTTAACTAATCTTTCACTTAAAACAAATTTAGGGTTTACAAGAGGGTATTACCTTAAGCTCTTAGAGAGGCTTTTGAACAGCAAATAGAGGGGTTTCCAGCTCCAAAGAGGCACCAAAACCGGCTAGAAGAAGGAGAAGAATCAAGCAAATTTAAGATTTTCGTTTTGCCCCAAAAGGCTAGAAAAGATTGAACTTTGAAGGCTTTTTTTACCTTAGAACCAAGAGGAGATGAAGGGGGTTGCAATGAGGGTCTTCAAGCTCCAAAATGTGCTACAACCATGGTGAGAAGTTGTGAGCTTTTCGATTTTTACAGGGTGGAAAAGAAAGCTCTTGAACAGAGGGGTTCAAAGGTGTGATTTTTAGTTGATTTGGAGTTGATTTGCACCTTCAAAAATGGAAAAGAAGAGAGGGGCTGGAGGAGGAGAAAGAAATCGCCATTGTTGAACCAAGGAGGAAGAAGAAGGCAGTGAGGGGGAAAATGATCGTGAGAGAGAGGAGGTGCTAGGAGAGAGAACTTCTTTTTTTTTACTTTAGTACTTTCTTCCTTTTATTTTTTTTTTGTCCTCTAGCTAATTAGGAGAATTAAAAAGAGAGGGGGATGGGTATGCTGGACGACTAGCACACTCACACACAAGTGTGTTTTAGTTTTTATTTGCAAAGTGGACACACTGACTTAGCTTATTTATGCTTTTGCCCCATAACCTTTATTTTTTTTACAGTTTTACTAACCGGAACCCGTTTTCCGGAATTTTCTCTCTTTAAATTAATTTTATTGGTCCCAGACCTTCATTATAATTTACTAATGACTATTTGGTTGACCAAAATTATTACGGGTCTATTTAACCCGCTTAAAGTCACGTTTTCCCGGTTTCCTCGAAAAACGTGCTTTATGGTTTGTTTGTATTTTTAATCCGTTTTAAGGATCCGTTTTCTTCGGGATTTGTTCCCTCATGATTATTTTAGCATAATTAAGCTTCTAAGATCTTAATTAGCTTAATTAATCACTGTTTTAAATTTTGGGGTATTTCAATCTACCCCCCTTAAGGATCTTTGTCCACAAAGTTATTCAAGTTGGTAAATTAGTTTTCTTTGTTCAATTGTCTCTCAATTGTCAAAGATCAACTACACAACATCTTACCAAATTTTAAAATTCTGTTGCACAAAGATACTCACCTCAATCACAAGCATCTTCCAATACAACTCAAACCATACCATCTCCATCCAACTTAATACAATTCAAGAACCAATGTCAATTCAATCCCAAAAGATACCACAAATTCCATTCACTTCAACACAATTCACTTCCACAATTACAATTAACATCCAACAAGTCTAAACAAAATGTAATACAACTTACATACAATGCAATGCTTACCCCGAAGCAATGCCAAAACAAAATGGTCCTACCCCCCTTAAAAGGGGTACGACCCGTACCCTCTAACGCTAGACCATCTAGTCTAAAAATAGATGTGGGTACTTCGCCTTCATGGCGTCCTCAAGTTCCCAAGTCACTTCCTCGACATCGTGGTTTACCCACAAGACTTTGACCATTCACACTGATTTGTTGCGAGTGTCTCTAGTCTTAGTATCAAGAATTCGTAGAGGAGTCTCGACGTATCGCATCGTTGGCTCGAGGGATAAATGCTTGGGCTCCAACACATGAGAAGGATCGGATATATATTTCTTGAGTTGAGAGACATGAAACACATCGTGAACACGTCCCAACTCCTCAGGTAACGCTAATCGGTATGCCACGGATCCAACTCTCTCAGTAATCTCATACGGCCCCACAAACTTCGGGCTCAGCTTGCCCTTCTGGCCAAATCGAAAGACACCCTTCATGGGTGAAACGCGTCAGAAACACTTGGTCGCCCATGGCAAACTCAAGGTCGCGCTGTGTCACATCAGCGTAAGACTTCTGTCTATCTTGGGCTGCCTTCATATTCGCTCGGATCTGCTGAACTTCAGCTTGCACTTGCTCTAAGTATTCCGGTCCTATGATGACCGCTTCACTCGACTCATCCCAACACAATGAGGTACGGCAAGGTCTACCGTATAACGTTTGGAAAGGCGACATCTTAATCGAAGCATGGTAACTGTTATTATAAGAAAACTCAATAAGATGTAGCTTATCAATCCAGCTCCCCTGAAAGTCTAAGGCACATGCCCGAAGCATGTCCTCAAGTGTCTGGATGGTTCTTTCTGTCTGACCGACGGTCTGTGGATGGAAGGCGGTGCTAAGTTTCAACTCGGTGCCCAACGCTTCCCGTGTAGCACTCCAGTATCTCGAAAGAAATCTGGTGTCGCGGTCGGATACAATGGTCTTGGGAACTCCGTGGTGTCGGATAATCTCCCGGTCAAATAACTCAGCGAGCTTCGCCACCTTCTAGGTGTCCCTCATCGGTATGAATCGGGCAACCTTGGTGAGGCGATCGACAATGACCCAAATCATGTTGAGTCCTCCCCTAGCAGGTGGGAGTCCAACAACAAAATCCATAGAGATGTCATGAAATTTCCACTCTGGAATAGGCATAGACTGTACCATTCCTCCCGGTCTACGGTGCTCAAATTTTACCTTTTGGCACGTGAGGCACCTTAAGACATATTCAGTCACATCGGACTTCATCCCTGACCACCAGAAGTACCTCTTCATGTCCTTGTACATTTTAGAGGCTCCCGGATGGACATGCAGTGTGGAACAGTGTGACTCACGCAGAATGCGATCCCTCAGCTCAGCATTGCTTCGGGGGACGCATAATCTGCCATTCAGTCGGATCAGACCATCTTCATGTAGCTTGAAGTCATACTTCTGCTTCTCAAATGTGCCCTCGGTAATTTTCTGCCCGATCTCTTTCATATAGGGGTCGCACAACTAAGCCTCTCGCACCTCATCAACCAAGCTGGAAGAAGCGAGCAGCGAATGGAGTGAGTGTGCTCGGCGACTCAGGGCGTCAGCTAAATATTTGCCTTCCCCTCTTTGTACTGAAGGTTGATGTCGTAATCTGATAAGAACTTCATCCACCTTCTCTGTCTCAAGTTCAACTCTTTTTGGGTGAACACGTATTGCAAACTCTTATGGTCAGAATAAATGGTGATGCTTACCCCATAGAGATAGTGTCGCCATATCTTCAAGGTGAAGACAATGGCTCCTAACTCTAAATCATGCGTCGGGTAATTCTCCTATGCTTTTTCAGCTGGCGGGAGGCGTATGCTACTACCTTGCCATGCTGCATGAGTACGCACCTCATGCCTTTGCCTGATGCATCACAGTAAACTTCAAATCCCTCTGTGCCCTCTGGAAGTGTGAGTATGGGTGCTGAGGTCAATGAATCTTTCAAGCTCTAGAAGGCCAACTCGCACTCGTCTGTCCACACAAACGGTGCATCTTTCTTCATCAGTGCCGTCATGGGCTTCGCAACCTTTGAGAAATCTCTAACAATTCTCCGGTAGTAACCGGCTAGACCAAGAAAGCTCCAAATGTCGGAAACATTCTTAGGTCTAGGCCATGAATGGACTGCTTCAATCTTAGCTGGATCCACGGAGATACCAGCGCTCGAGATCACGTGACCAAGGAAGGAGACTTGGTCAAGCCAGAACTCGCATTTGGAGAACTTCGCGTATAGCTGATTCTCACGTAATGTCTCAAGTACACGCCTCAAATGGCTCTCATGCTCGGCTCTCGACTTCGAATAGATGAGAATGTCGTCGATGAAGACCACCACTGATGTGTCTAACTGATCACTGAACAACCGATTCATCAAATCCATAAATTTAGCTGGCACATTCGACAGTCCAAATGGCATCACTGTAAACTCAAAGTGGCCGTATCTCGTACGGAATGTTGTCTTCTCAATATCGGAATCTCTTATGGCAATCTGGTGATACCCTGATCGGAGGTCTATCTTGGAGAAGACTGAAGCTCCCTTCAATTGATCGAACAGGTCGTCGATGCGTGGCAATGGGTATTTGTTCTTCACTGTGACGGCATTAAGCTCCCGGTAATCAATACAAAGGCGGAGACTACCGTACTTCTTCTTCACGAAGAGGACCGGTGCTCCCCAGGGTGATACGCTCGGGCATATAAACCCCTTGTCAAGTAAATCCTTCAGCTGTACTTCAATTCGGCCATCTCTGCCGGTGCTAAACGGTACGGTGCCCTAGCAATCGGACCCGTGCTGGGTGCAAGCTCTATCTCAAACTCAACTGTCCTGAGGTGGCATGCCGGGAAGTTCCTTCGGAAACACATCCGGGAACTCCGACACTACCGGTATGTGGGGTGAACTCTGGATCTCGCTGAAGGTCTTGCACATAGCAAAGGAATACCTCGTGCCCCTTTCTGAGCTCTCGGTACATGGACATGGCGGATATTACTTTGGTCGAAGGCTCTCTCGGCCTCTGGCGGTATGAAACTATAACCCCATATGGGCTCCTGAGCAGCAATCTATGCTCGACGCAGAGGATTCGCCCCTTATGCCGCTCCAACCAATTCATCCCAACAATAAGGTCGAATCCCAAACCACTGAACTCGATGAAGGAAATGGGAAACGCCTCGCCCTTAATTTGGATAGTGGCAGCTCGGTAGTATTTCGTACACTTAACTCGCTCTTTCGACGGGAGAGTGACCATAAAATCCGGTAACTCCTCAGCATCGAGCCCCAACCTCTTCGCGAATGATGGCGAAACGAAGGTATAAGAGGCGCCAGTGTCGAATAATATAGTGGCATCAATGCCATTCCGGAAAGGAACCCGTAATGATGGTGCCGCTTTTACCGGCCTGTGTCTCGGTGAGAATACTGAGGGAACCTTCCGTACCGAGGCCACAACCTATTGATTCATAAGCTTTATAAGTTGAGGGTATAACACAAGTGGAAAATCTGACAACCAACATCGCTTTATTATAAACATCCATCTTACAACGTGTGTCTCTAATACACATCACTATCATATTACATGATATTACAAGTTTAGTACTTCCTAAAGGTAAGGTTCAGGCGTCCGGGTTTAAGGTGTGTGGCATTGACCACTGTCGATGGTGCCGTATTCACTTATCTTCTTGATACCATGATACAGCATTCTCGACTTACCTCCCATGACTAAGATATCTCCGGACTTAAGTATCAGTCTCTCTGCGAGGTCCGCACGCTTCTGCTCGCTAAACAAAATTCGGCATCGTCACCAATGGACCAAGACACTACGGGCCCCCATTCGAGAGATTCCGCTGTCTCGTCCTTATCTTGGTGTAGACCAAGTCGTCCACCTTCTTCGTAGAAGTTAACAATACAAAGGTCCGCTTCGAGTGTAGGAACTGGGTCAGCCTAGTTGTTGCGCGATCTCTACAACTTGTGCGTTAACCGCTTGAAACTCACCGGGTATTGCTGGTGGTGTTGCTCCATCTTCGGCTCGTGTCTCTTGGTATGTCTTGGTATAAGGATTCCAATCCCTTCCCAAGCACATCATCTTCAGCTTCATCTTCGCTCCACCGGGAAATTCGGGTGTGTAAAATCCTCCTGGCCCCGCCCCTAGTTCGTTGCATCGTCGGATGATAGATATTTGCGCTTCGGGTGTCAGGTATCCTTTTATTAATATCATACCTGGTCGGATGACCTGACACTATTTGTTGGTGATGTGGTAAGTGGTGAGGTCGGTTTCTTTGACGAGTGGGTTTGAAGAGATTGGGTAACAGATATTGAAGGTTCCTATGGTGGTAAGTTTATCTAACGTGAGTTCTAGTTGTTAAACTAGTTCGGTTCATGCTCAATTCACACAAGAGTCTCTAAGTCATTCAAGTATTCACTAATGCAAACAATTCAACATTTAGGCATGCTCTCAAGGATCAAAGGTGTACGAATTTACCTAAGCCGGACTTCGTGCCGGTCCCATCTCTGTCAATGATATGCAAGGCCGGCTGCCTCTGGGGTGCGCCCTTCTGAGGACCTCGGGACCCCTGTCCATGTGAGGTCTGCTGGGCTGGTGCATCGCCAGATGCAACCTCCTTGCCTTCCCTCTGTTTAAAACCCTGGTAATTGCCGCGGTAGTTGCCTTGGTAGTTGCTTTGTAGTTGCCTTTGGATTTCGACTTGTTCGGGCACTCAAACTGACGGTGGCCCATTTGGCCGCACTCAAAGCATCTCACCTCTTTCCCCGGCAGTCGAGACCGGGGTGGTTCCCTCCGCATATCCTGCAGTGGTAGTACCGACTTCTAGTGGCGGTCTTACCGAAGTCGGAACTAGAAACTGAGGTTTGAGGGTTAGAAATATCCGGGGTGTCAATGTCAATTCATATAAGTACAAGTTTTATCCATTATCTTACCCTTAAATGGCTGGGATCTCAATGGTTTAGCGGCCACTGCTGCAGGGTAGGTTATCCGCAACTGCTCGGTTGCCTTGCCCTTCTCATCTGGGCGTGTTTTCAGTGGGGTTACTCTTTTGAGGTGGGTGGGTGTACTTGCCTTTCTGTCTTCCAGCCCTTGTTCTTATGCTGCTCCTCTGAGCTGGCATTCTTTGGGTTAGTCTTGCGCTTGAGCGCGTTCTCTTCATCCCTTAGCTGGATGGTGATTTCAACTCTTGAGGCGGCATGGTAACACTCCTGAGGTTCTCGGGTGTTAGAGAGTGTGTTTGCGCATAATAGGTTACCAATTCATATAGACAATGGCATAATGGTTTCAAATTCTAGTTTACCTGAAGAGAGGTGAAGGGTGTATCCCATGCCATACCGGAGGCGATGGCTCAGGCCGCCATAGAAGCGGTCGACCAACACCTGACCGGTGTACCCCAAGTCGGGTAGTAAGCAAGGATGGAGGTGAACTTGGTGTAGTACTCATCGACGGTCATCTTCTGTCATCTTCAAGGCGTCAAGCTCCAAGCGCTTCTTGGTCTTAACATGCTCGGGGTAGTATTTTGCTCTAAGGAGGAGGTGTAGGCTTCCCAATCAAAGGTCGGATCAGCGGTGTGTTCAGCTTTCACAAGTTTCCACCAATCCATGGCGGCATCTTTGAGGTAATAGGCGGCTACCCTCACTCGAATTCCAGCAGGAGCTTCGAGTGTCTCGAATGCCGTCTCCATTTCAGCAATGTAGGCCTCCAGCTTAGCGGGTCGCTCTCGCCTCTAAAGCATGGAGGACGGAGATCTGCGACGGCCTTTACCAATTTACCTCTCGGGGCTGCGGTGGGTCGGGTGTTGTTGTTGCTGGTTTTGTTGGGTTTGTTGTACAGCTGTTATGACCTGTGGTAGCATTTGTGCTACAGTGGCGGCGACGATTTCAGCTATCGTCTGCGCCCCGGATCATTAGAAGACTCCCCACGGGGTGGCCTCGACCTCATCCTGACATCTGAACAATCAACATTTTGCATTAGGTACTGTGACCAATTGGTCTTGAGTTTAAGCAGTTGTATCGTCCTTGCGGGCGTTAAGGGGTATCCGTAATGATTACGGTCATTCAAGGTTAGATTCCTACTCTCCGTTGTAGCACGGTTGATAATCCTAACTCGGTAATCACTACACTCGGTGGTACTCGGCTATCAGAGGACACTTCGCTCTGATACCATTTTTAGTAACACCCTACCGCTAACCTCCCAATTATCTCCTAATCGTCGCGGTCTCTAGGCTAATCGCAGCGGAACACACAACCTAAGTAGCGGGTGATACACGCCGTTAGCCGCCCATACGACTAACTAGGCCTCAAAAAACAACAGTGCGGTCTGATAGCAATAAACACCGAGTTAACAATAATAACTCCAACTCCTTAGACAAGTCTTAACAGTACATACATCCTTACTCCCCAAACAAAATCCGAAAGTGATTACCGAGTCTAATCGTTAGCTCATAATTTACAACCTTCCAAGTCTACAAAATATTAACGGTATACCTCGAACCGTATCACAAATGTTTACACCTTTCAAAATCCAAAAAGGTGTACCCATGGTACACTGGCCAAACCTAACCGTGTACTAGGTAACCAACCAAAATAATTAATCTACATGAAGAATATCCCGGTCATTTCCGGCCTATCAACAGTCTCGAGTCCCTGCAAATAAAAACATTGCCCCTAGGGCTCAGCAAAAGCTGAATATGACTTCGCATACCCCGTGTACTAGCGGGGGTACGCCAACTAATTGGTCGTCAGCATGCGGTTCGTTTTAATAATTACAACATGCTCAATATGGAAAACATAATCATGCATAGCACACACTAACAAGGCACATCGAATAAGGCACAACTTACCGTCAACAACCATGTCCAATCTCAACAAGCTCACTGTAAGTTAGTCCAATTACCATCCGGGTTAATCGGATGTCTTTACCTCAATACTCAAGTTCCGCAAATCAACAATCCAAGTCTTTCCCAAACCAAATTATCCTTCTCTTATCAAATCTCAAGTTAAGTCGGTATGGCCTCCAGGCAGGGATAAGGCTATCCCACCACCGGGCTCAAAGTTGGCCCACCTAACCAGGTTGCTACCCATTTAAGGGGTTTGGACCATGGAAAGGATTATAGCCAGGAATCGGTTAACAATCTCTCTTGCAACCTCATCCTCACGCGTGGCCGAAACTATATCGGACTCCTCAAGTACTCCCAATTCAAATTCCCAAAGTTAGATGTTAGGTGGTTAGGGAGTTAGTGAGAAGCCACAACAATCAGTCAAGCTTTCACAAAGATCAACTAAGCACTTCGCAAGCAGCACAACCCAAGTTCAAACACGTGCAACCCAAGCAAAGCAAGTACAATATTTATATGAAAGTGCGGTAAACCGATTCCATGCTTTTATCTTGCTTAGGTGGTGGCAAATAAACACACAACAAACAAGCCGGGGTAACCCCGTTAGGACACAGCGCATGAGGAAATCATACCGTGCACCGTCGATCTCGGACTCTCGTTTCCCTTTGATTCGACTATTCGGGCCCTATAACATATCATGAAGTCGTACGGTTAATGATCTTACATAACCTAGTTTACTTCATCTCTTACGGTTACCGACTTAATTATCTAAGTCAAGGCACTTTAACTTTCACACTTAAGTTGTTTAACTTACATATTCCTCAAGCTGGTTCAAGCCCTTGATCACCTTTAAACACTATTAATTAACTCCTAATCATCTTATCATTCCATTACCAAACCAATCCCCAGCTTATACTGCAAGTTTATAAGTTTAAAGCTACTTTTAGATTGGTCCGGGACTTGGTAGGGACTTAGTCCCGGACCAGGCCTGAATCAAACTCTCGGTGCATTTTCATATATGGTCCGGGACCTTAGCAGGGACCTAAGTCCCGGACCAGTGATGGTTGAAACTCTCGGCAGGATTCAAGGGGGTGGTCCGGGTCCTTGCCATGGGACTGAGTCCCGGACCACTGTGAGGCAAAACTCTTGGGGGTTTTAGGTGGGTGGTCCGGGTCCTTATGCTTAAGCTAAGTCCCGGACCATTGCAGTAAGGAAGTCTCGGCCAGTTTTCAGAGGGTGGTCCGGGACTTGGTCCTGGACCTAAGTCCCGGACCCTGCTACGGTTTTAGCAGATTTCACACTTCAGATTTTGTTTCAAGCTCATCTTTCACCCATTTCTCCCTAATCTTTTCCTAGGTATTTAAATATGTTTTAGCATCATTAAAACACCCTAGCCAACCTAAATCATTTGCTAATCCACCTAATTAAATCTAGCCAACTTACACAATTTCACTTAAATTTTCCTAAGGCACCAAGTGCAGTTTTTGTTTCTTGTTGTTTCTTAACTCCTAGCTTCATTCCTATTGCCATTCTATCCTTACATATTTGCATTATTTTTGTTCAACCTCCCCACCTATGCACTCATCCTTACTTAATTTCCTAAGTCATTAACTACTCAAGTGAAATCCTAAAACACAACTAATCTTCAAAACTGTTTTTGCCCAATTTAAACAACTAAGTTCTCTACCTTGCTACAGAAAATTCGCCATAGTTCCCCTACATTTCTAGACATTCCCACAACATAATTTTTCAGTTCTAATCACCTAAACTAGCCAAATCCCTCAAGGGGTTCCAACAACACACAAGTTAACTAAATTCACATGTATTTTTCCTGCAAAACCACTGTTTTTCTTTGGTTTCCAAGTTCATAAACATCATCCAAACCATTCTAAAACAGCCTAACACTCTTCCTATTATACTACAACATAACCCTATCCAAATCATTCCAATTCCTTCTTTTTAAAGATTACAAACTGTTACAGCACATAACCACAAATTAGCTCAAGGTGTGTGTGTCTTTACCTTGTGTTTTTATAGCTTTTCCTTTTCTCTCCTTCTTCCTTGTTTCTTGAATTCTTACTCTATCCTTTCCCCACCAAACCGGCAAGCTACAGCCAAACACCCACACCATACAACTTATAAGAATCTTACCTTAACTAATCTTTCACTTAAAACAAATTTAGGGTTTATAAGAGGGTATTACCTTAAGCTCTTAGAGAGGCTTTTGAACAGCAAATAGAGGGGATTTCCAGATCCAAAATGAGGCACCAAAACCAGATAGAAGAGTAGAAGAAGTAGAAGAATCAAGAAAATTTCAGATTTTCGTTTTGCCCCAAAAGGTAGTAGTAAAGATTGAACTTTGAAGGCTATTTTTACCTTAGAACCAAGAGGAGATGAAGGGGGTTGCAATGAGGGTCTTCAAGCTCCAAAATGTGCTACAGCCATGGTGAGAAGTTGTGAGCTTTTTGATTTTTACTGGGTGGAAAAGAAAGCTCTTGAAGAGAGGGGTTCAAAGGTGTGATTTTTAGTTGATTTGGAGTTGATTTGCACCTTCAAAAATGGAAAAGAAGAGAGGAGCTGGAGGAGGAGAAAGAAATCGCCATTGTTGAACCAAGGAGGAAGAAGAAGGCAGTGAGGGAGAAAATGATCGTGAGAGAGAGGAGGTGCTAGGAGAGAGAACTTCTTTTTTTACTTTAGTACTTTCTTCCTTTTTTTTTGTCCTCTAGCTAATTAGGAGAATTAAAAAGAGAGGGGGATGGGTATGGTGGACGACTAACACACTCACACACAAGTGTGTTTTAGTTTTTATTTGCAAAGTGGACACACTAACTTAGCTTATTTATGCTTTTGCCCCACAACCTTTATTTTTTTTACAGTTTTACTAACCGGAACCCGTTTTTCGGAATTTTCTCGTTAAATTAATTTTATTGGTCCTAGACCTTCATTATAATTTACTAATGACTATTTGGTTGACCAAAATTATTATGGGTCTATTTAACCCGCTTAAAGTCACGTTTTCCCGGTTTCCTAGAAAAACGTGCTTTAAGGTTTGTTTGTATTTTTAATCCGTTTTAAGGATCCGTTTTCTTCGGGATTTGTTCCCTCATGATTATTTTAGCATAATTAAGCTTCTAAGATCTTAATTAGCTTAATTAATCATTGTTTTAAATTTTGGGGTATTTCAATTTGACCCGCTTAAAGTCACGTTTTCCCGGTTTTCTCAAAAAACGCGCTTTAAGGTTTGTTAGTGTTTTAATCCATTTTAAGGATCCGTTTCTGAAACGAAACAGTTTATCAATCCTAGTATCCTTCGATCTTCTGTCCTGCGTTGCCTCGTTTCAGTTACAGAGTCTCACAAGAGTAGAGAGAGAGAAAGAGAGCTTCTATTGGAATTGTATGTGAGTTTGACTACCAAATGTTACGTATCTTATTTCATGGGGGTACACCCCTATTTATAGTATTTTAGGCCTGGTTTTTATGGTGCCAGCCTGTATTTACATGTATAAGTACGGTTCTACCCTCTCCTAGTATCTTTGACTGACCGCAGACGGTCAGTCGTACAATACTTTGCTTTGCCTAAGTCGTATCCTCATCCGGCTGGAGACGGCCGGATGCCCTATGCGCTTCCATTTCCATCCGGATAAAGCGGCCGGATGCTCTATGTAACCCATTTTGGCTTGACACCATTTCTTCCCTTCTCATCAGTCCCACAAGTTCTATCTTTCTGAATTTTGGTGAAGAAAATAGAACTTCTGTGTCTTGTATTTTGACGAAAAATTTTGCGACTGAGGCTTTTTGGTTCGTCTGTGCTTCATCTTTTCCTTATCCCAGTCCCACAAGTTCTTTTTCTTCATACTTGGAGAAAAGGAACTTCTTATCGGTCACGTGCATAGGTCGTGATTCGAACCTGCTTCGTACTCCCTTTTTGAATTTGCTCCGCCTGTTCTCGGTGTAGATACGTAGGGTCTTTTTTGACTAAAACATCGGAAGCGTCTTTAGGAAGCGTTTGGCTCTTTCTCTTCCCCTGCAAAGAAATGATACTTTCTGTTCGCACATGTATATATATTATTTAGAGTAAATTACTCAGAACCCCCCTGAGGATTTGGGATATTACAATTAACCCCCTTGTGTTTATCATAATTATTAGTAACCACCTCAAGGTTAAGGTATCTTTGACTACGAGCCCCCAAACTATAACTTTGTTATTAGAAAGTTAACTACGTGTTGATCTATCAACTTAATCACATAAATAATGCCATGTTGACAACAAAACTGCTTAATCAACATAACTAACTATCTCTCATCCCACTTTTGATGCATTTTCGAGGCAAGGTTGATATTTTTAGGAAAATAAAAACACAGATTAAGTAGTGTTTTTGTCCAGTTTGACATTATTAATGTGATTAAGCTGATAGGTCAACACGTAGTTAACTTCCTAATAATAAAGATATGGTTTGGGGGCTCATAGTCAAAGATACCTTAACCTTGAGGTGGTTACCAGTAATTATGATAAACACAAGGGGGTTAACTGTAATATCCCAAATCCTCAAGGGGGTTCTGAGTAATTTACTCTATTATTTATTTGAGCGGGAAAAAACTTTCCTTAAAGCCCGATTTTGAGCTTCCCCTTCTTTCTTCTACCGCCCCTTTGCTTCGACTGTTCTTCTTCTCCAGCCTCCCTGTCGTCGTGTGCTTCCCGTCTTTCATTGTCGTTGCCGCCCTCTGATCCTTCGTCAAGCTTGACAATGTCTTCTTCCTCCGCAAAATAGAGTAAACTCGCTGCCAAATTTCCGCCTGCCATCGAGGCAATTCAGGGCTCTCGCTCTTCTAATGGCTTTCGCCCCTCGTATCTGAAGTCCACAAGACCCTTCCTATCTGGGCGTCAACCTTCTCCTTCCTCTCTCAATTACTCCTCCCTTTGCGATTGTCTCAGGGATGTCGAAGCCCCGCTTGGCACGCATATTTTCCTGCCATCCTCCGACTCTCACCCTAACGACGACTTTGGTCGTGGGTACGTAGTTTTCGCTGATTTTTTCCGCTCCGTTCTGACCATTCCCCGCACCCTTTTGTGCGGGGCTTCCTCCTTCGCCGCTGCTGCACTCTCGCTCACCTTCACCCAAAGGACATTTCGCACCTCCACGCCTTTGTTTCTCTTTGCGAGGGAAGCAAAATCTGGCCGGAGGGTACCGATTTCGTCTGATTCTTCACAGTTAGGGTTGACCCGGATAGCTTAACCCTCATCGCGAAGGCCGGACACCCTCTTTGACTACAAGAAGGCTCACGAGTGGGGGTCACGGTGGTTCGTCATTGTTCCTCCATCCGGCCGAGTATTGGGCGTCCCATACTGTGCTGAGGTTATCAAAGGTCAGCTAATCAGCCCCCAAACCCCTCCGGCGAGCTGCCCATTTCGAAGGTTCTGAGGGCATTTAGCAAGGAACCGCCGACTGTCGAGGCATTTTTTACAAAGGCACGTTTGTCTTCTCTGAAGACATATCACAGTAAGCGTCTTCAACCCTTAGTACAAATTCTGCAATCCCTATCGGTCTTCTTATTGTTTGACATGTTATATGTAGATTTCTTCCAAAAGGGGGACAAGATCGGCCCCTTTCATAGCTGGAACTTCGTCACCTTCAAGAGTGGGGACGGAAAAATTAATTACTACGCCACGCTGGATGCGGCTACTGATGCGGCCAAGCGCTTTGGAGAGTGCTCCTCCGGCAAAGCGCTCAAGGCAAGAAGTCGGAGATGACCAAGCCGGTCTGTCAAAGAAAAGAAGAGGCTAGAATCTCCTGAACGTGCTGACGCCGGGCTGTCAGGTACATGGCACGTGAGCCCCAAGTCTGGGCGGTTGTCTTTCCCCTCACCCCTGGTTCGGGTTTAGATCTTGGTTTCGCCTGGGCGGGAGTCCGGTCATCCGACTCCTATTTGCTAGCAATTTCCTGATTTGACAAGTTACTTTTCCTTAGATCCCGCTCAGAAAAATACCCTGGGGGCCACAGGCTTCCGCGCTGGTCCTTCGGCTGAAGAAGGTTTTGGTGCTCCGTCGTTTTTCTTGTTCTTTACTTCTCTTCCCTTTTTAGTATCCTTCCATTTCCAGTTTCATCCTTCTGGGTCCTAACTGTTTTTATTATTGCAGTCCCTGCTCCTGCCAAGAAGAGACTAAAAAGAAAACCACATCAAAGCCGAAGGCCACAGAGCCAGAGTTATCAGGGCAAACCTCTGGTGATCCCGAAGTTTCGGATCATTCTTCATTGATGTTGTTACGGCCACGGAGCGGCAAGGGATAGAGCAACGGAGTATCGTCAAGTGCCGGAGGATCCTGAGCTCCGGAGTAAGCATAGGGGACTACATAGCTTCTTCCTCTTCCTCCCCTCCTCCTCCAGCTCAGGAGTCCTATACTGGACCCTCCCAAAAGGAAGGGTGGTTTTACCATTGCGGGCACCCTCTTTCTCTAATATCCTGCGACGCTGCCAAGTACTCCTCCGTCTGGAAGGAGGCAATAAAGAGATCTGGTCATCCAGACGGGATCTTTGCTCCTCCGGCCACCTTCGCTGCTACAAAAAAGAGGCTGCGGCTCGAAGATGGGGGGGGGGGGGGCAGATGCTATCATGCGGCATTCCTCCAGCAAACGAAGTGTTTGACATGATGTGGAGGGGAATTTTTCAGGTTGGCATGCGCATTTCTTTTGTGTTTCTCTTTTGTTTGGCTTGGTTTTTTTCTTGATTTTATGAATTGTGTTGTTTTTTAGGTGATGTCCATGGCCTAAAGTGCTGAGGTTCACTTTGGCAACCTCCAATCTAGGCTTCGCTATGAGAAAAGCCGAGCCAATAATGTTGAGAGGAACTGAAGTTGTCCCGCTCTTTCTCATGACGCTTATATTGACCAGGTCGCGTATGAGATCGACCGTAAGGCAAAGGAGAGAACTAAGGCAATAAACAAAGACCTGCAGTTGTCCCGGCGGGAATGCGAGCCGAGCGTCAGCGTGATGAGTATGAGCTGCAGTGAAGAAACTCCGGGAAGAGAACTTTTCTCTAAGAGGCCGGATCAAGAAGCTGACAATACTTGATAGAGGTATAAAACCATCTCTTTTTCCCTTGTCAAAGATAAGCTGGTTTGGTCCTTCTTTGATCTAGATATTATGCTGGATCAGGTGCGCTCCATGCACCGGAACGAAGTGAACAATCTTCAGGCTGAGAAGACCTTCTTCTATCAAGAGAGGAACTCTTTCAAGCAGGAGGCTGAAACGCTCGAGCTGGAGAAGCAAACTCTTCAATGGGAGAATGAAGCCCTTGTGAAGGAAAAAGAAAGCTTTGCAGGAGCTTGATCGCTTGTCGGAAGAAAAGGCCGTGCTGGAAGAGCAGTCGAGTCCTCCTTTGATCAAGAGAAGTAGTCTCTGCTCTGAGATTGCTCTCTTTTGGAAGAGGAGAAGAAAACTCTTGCTGCGGACAAAGCTGCCTTGATAGAAGAGAGGACCAGGCTGGGGAGAAAGTAAAAGAGCTGGAGGAAGCCAAGTCTCGCTCTCAAGCCGAGAATACTGAGCCATCGGGCCATGGTAATCTTTCAAGCCTTCAACTTTTGTTTCTCCTTTTTCCCTTTCTTTTTCTTATTCTTTTTTTGTTCCGGCTAGGCTTGAGTTCTGCCAACTTACTGAAGCACGTCACTCAGTTGAGTGGTCGGATAGCCCGTGCTAAGGAGGAGCTGTCATCTGCCAACTCTGAACGTGACAAGTATCGAGCCCAAGTCCTGACCCTTGAATCTCAAGTGGCCAGGCTCAAGTCATTCTCCCGTCAATCCCAGGAGGAGATACAGAAGTAAGGCACCATCAACGCCCATCTAAAGGAGTCCTTTGCTTCTCAGTGTCGCCGGATAGTTGATATTTGCCAGCAGATTGTCTCAGATCACTCTCTCAAAAAAGGAGAGTTACTGGACGATGACCTGTACAACAAGCTGGAATTCAAGGCTGTTGCCCAGAAATCCAACTTCTTCTTGGAGCTCGAGAGGTTCTACCGCAGTCCTGGAGAGACATGTTTTGGCGCCGGCGAAGCCTCATTCCTTCCAGCTGGAAGCAACATTCTGCCGTCTGCCGGAGGGATGCAGCGTCTTTCCAGAGGCCAAATCTTCTGAGAGTGTGGCTGGTAGCGGTGATAGATTATTATAACCGCCGAAAAAGAAGCTGTAGAGAAGAAGCTGCAAAGAAAGTAGAATAGTAGTTTTTTATCTTTAGAGGAGTTTTTTGTTTCGGCCTGTATTTTTTGTGTTTGCCGAATGATCATATTTTGTAACTGTTTACTCCACACCTTGGGAGAAATATAAGCTATATTTTCACCACCTTTAATTTTTAATGCCGTGATATTTCTCTCTCTTTTTTTAATGGTGCACATATGGTTATCTTATGCGAGTTATGCCAGTGTAGTATTGATTTTTATAACACAAGGGGCGTGCGGTTTTGGACTTTTGTCCCGGCAGGACCTTTTTCTTTTTAAAGTATGGTCATCTATGGCTTTTAGCCGGATTTTTTAGGATATGCAGTGTAGGAATCTGCGGCCTGTTGGCCGACGCCTATTTCAAGGCGAGATAGCCCGCGGCATATTGGCCGGATGTTTCTTTCAAGACGTGATAGCCTGCGGCTCGTTGGCCGGATGCTTCTTTCAAGACATGATAGCCTGCAGCTCGTTGGCCGGATGTTTCTTTCAAGGCATGATATGTAACACCCCTACTAATTCGGCTCCTAAATATCCTATAACTGTCGCACAAAATAAATATATCGCAGCGGTAAATAAAAGCTGCCACTACTGGTGTCACTGTTATCACTCGCCCATACGGGTGATAACGATTTACCTGATAATCAACTTGCGAAACGTATTCCCGTAGTGATCACAAGAGATAGATAGCAGTCCTTAAACAATTTAAAACAAATCTAACAACAACCAATTATTATAGACCGTGAGCATCTAAACCAAATACACCTCGGTTAAACAACCCGAGTCCAAAACAACCTGAGTATCACACCGTACCAAGTCTAAACCAACAGTAACACAACAGTCGAGCCCCGCATCGACCCACCAGCTAGTCTCCTGCAATAAAGATGGTTTGTGGTATGGAATCAGCCCCTGCTGAGTATGTTATCACATGCCCCGTCATGCCCCCAAAGACCCCTCAATTATTTGGTCGAGAGCATGAGGTTCATTACATGCAGTACCGTTTTAATATTTAAAACTGTAAAACAATTAACAGTAATATCCATACAATAACACAACCATCAACATATATAATATAACCACAAGTATAACCAATGAACATCCAAGCGAAACAACGAGAATAATAAACAAGTACTAGTTCTCGTCCATGGTGTAGAAACCAATATCGTTTGCCACTGTATAATTCTCAACTGTATTATTTGTTCAGTTATACCTAGTGACAATGTCTCATTAAAACGACATGTCTCTAGTTACCCATATATTATGGCGGGTCACCCACGACAGTAACCACTCCAACGGTAGAGTCTCCGACCAACGAGCCATTCTAGCTCACGGGAAATTTTCTTGATACTTACGGACCCGTACGCGGACATCCTGGTATTGTTTTTGTGATCACAGCGCGCACCAAGAGCCATATCCTCTTGGCTTTACTTCCATTCCATTAATTAATTAATTATTCCATCGCATCGCATTACCAAATTTTCTTAACACAGCAGACTAAGGTCATTAGTCCAATCCGGAGTCTGTAAACTCGGGATCCAGTGTTAGATACGAGAGCGGTGTATAGAAAGGCCAATGCTCCGTATAAAAGTCTCGGATAACATGTATATCTTATTATCCTAGTGCTACAACGTTTTTCTGACGATCTTTATATTTCATATAAGATAGCACCATAGCCGCTAGTTCGTTTTATATATAGGTTCATATATACGAACCGATACTGTTAACTCAACAACAGTAATAATAAGCAGCTATAAATATACAATTCATGCATATTAATTATCACATTCAGACAAACAATCTTATCACAGATCACACAGAAGTCTGAACTGAGGAAGCCCTCAGAGACAATCAGAGACACATAACAACATACCGTTCACCCTGATGTATTACGGTGGAGTATGAATCAGCAAGATCCTATGCTCCGTGTGTCGTCTCTATTAGTCTAAACAATACATAATGCTACTGATTAGCATACTGTATAACAACATAATCCTACGGTACCCCGTACCGTCACTAACAACTCCCGGTTAACCCCCCGTTATAAACTGTCAATGTTTGTCGGGCTTTCGGTTTAACTCGAGATTGGAAAAGTGTTATATTACATGCGTAGTCTTGTCTTGTATATTAATACACTTATTGTTGAACTTATTATCGCATGTGACTTTAATGTATGTTTGTACATCGTATAGTTTGTTTCTTTATTGCATGTATGTTTCTTTGTCATGCACTATTTATCTCACCTTAGTGTTTACTTTCTAAGGTTTGTCTCTTTCTTTCTTTTTCCAAAATTTAATGGAGTATAATTCCTATGTAAAAGTACTTTGAACTATTTAAAATCCTTATTGTCCCATGTATACCCTTAACATTAGAATTTCCATATCTAATGTTTATAATTCTTTTCTCTTTATCATATATCATTTTAATTATGAAAACACATGGTCATTAAACCATATTATATTTTCCACCATAACATATATTTATTTGTGGGTATGTATTTGTGGAACTATTTTCTATATGGTAATCTTATAATATATATTCATTCTTTTTAATGAATACCTCTTATATTATAAATGTTATAACTCTTATAACATTAAAACCATATTATAAATTCCATTTAAAATGTTAATATTTCCGAACAGCACCTATGTTCTTAAATAATTACAAAATCCACCACATAATTAATATAATGTTACATTATAGTTATATAACATATATTATGACATTTAAGTCATTAAAACAATTATAACCTATAGTTATATTTTGTTTATAAAATACCAAATAGCCCCTTATATTTTCGGCTTCCATTATACACCACTAAACTTCTATAAATCACAATCCCATCCCAATTTATAATACATAGTTTTCTTATTCCATTAAAACTATATATTATACATATTTCTTTATAAGACCTTATATATAACTCCAAAAATTACCAAACTATACCAAAAGGTTATAAATATAATTCCTAACCTTATTCTTCCTTTAAATCTCGGTTTTCACCCCTTTGTTACCCATTTGTGACAATGTTATAAAATACCATATATTATACTTATATAATTCATATGAACTCCAAATTTAACCAAATAAACTTCTAAAAATTCCTAATAACTTAAGGACTATTCAAAATTCCATTTAGTACCCCTAAATCTCGGAATTTACATTATAGCCCCATTTTTATAAATCTTTCACAGTTTAATAAGTATCTTATTATAAGATAGTATTTTAATTTCTTAAATTTTCCAAACTTGGTCAAAGTCTCCTATATAGTCAACTTTGACTTCTAATACCAAATGGGACCCAAACTTTCGGTAATTACCAATCTTACCCCATACTTTTCTATTTTTACAATTTTGACATAAAACTTTATAAAATATTATAATTTTTATTAAATTCATTTAAAAACCCTAAATTGCTCTAAATTAAGCCCATGACTTTCTAATTTTCTAGTAATTACGATTTGGCCCCAAACTTAATTATAAGCACAAATTTAACTAAATAAGCTTATAAAATTAAATTAAAATGGCCTAATGACATGGCCTTATTTCAACCTTGAACTTGCAGAATAAATTACACAATAAATGTCTCAAAATATAGCATATATTCTCGGCCTCACTTTGGTTTAAATATTTTTCCACATAATGTCATAATTTGACCATTATGTTAATTAAATCTCTTAAATGACTAGCTTAATTTATCTTAGTCATTTTTTCCATTTTTAGGTCAAACCCATATTTATAATTTCACTCTCGGCCATATTTATATATATGCTTAGAAATTATAAAAATCATAAGTTTAAGGTGTTTATACCTTGTATGAGCTTGGTCACTTGTAGGAAAATTCACCACATGATTTAGACATGTTTAATACACCAAAACAAGATATGGTTATACTCTAAGCTTGAGCTTAACCATAAGGAATAATTAATGTAAGATTTAAGGCAAAAATCACCATAAAAATGCAAGGGAAGTTCCAAGTGAATTCGGCCTGTACCAAGCACACCTAATGGTGTTAAATCCACTATATCAACATAGGAAATAGCTAGACAACAACAAGCTGCTATGGTAATTGATTTTACCTTGGAAAAATGCCTTAAAAGAGGGTATTTCTCTTGGATCTAGGCCACCCTTGCTCCAAATGGCTAACAAACTGAATGAACATGTAAATATGAAGATTATGAGTGTATAAACTCATAAAAATTCAAATAAGAAAACCACTTGAAGGATTGAGAGGCTTAAGGTATGTTTTTACCTTAAAATGCAATTTTGAGCAACCTTGGTCCCTCTACATGCTTCAGCCGAGTTTAGATGTTGTTCTAACCTTAGAACACTGAGAATGAGCCATAGGAATTGATGAGCCACGAAATCTAGGTGTAGGTAGTGAAGAGATGAAGAAAAAGAGCTAAAAATGACCTTAAAACCTTACCTTAAGAGCTTAGGAGTTAGATCTGCCTTCCATGCTCAAGAACCAGACTTGAGAGCTTCTAGGAAGGAGAGGAGCTCGGCTGGAATGGATGGGATCGGACAAGGAGGGATTGAATGAGTGGAAAGGCTTGAAATAATTGAAAAAGGTAAGTAAATTTTCAAAAGCAAATGGTATTAGGTAGAAGTTGTCTAACAATGATTGTGAGCTGTATCCTCTCCTCTTGCCAGCCGATTTCCATGGGGTCAAATGGGTCATTAATTGACCATTGACCATACTTGGTCAATTTGACTCAAACGGGCCCCCTTATGGGGTTTTATTAATATTTTAATATTAAATTTGTAAAAATTTGTAAATTTCTGTAATTAAATTCTTAATATGATATAATGTGATATATTATCATATTTAAAGGTAATTATAACCTTTAAGCCCATTAAAAATCAATTTAGAAGGCAATCTCACAAAAACGTGCTTTAAGGTGTTTAGTGCACATTTTTGTGTCACAGGGTGTTCCTGAGCTTAGTTCTCCTTGAGAACGGTTTTGTTGTGTTCCTTACTTCATTATAATACATAGGAATCCACTTTGGATCCTATTTGAGGTCATACAATCTTTATGGTGTCTTAAAGCACATTTTTGGCTTTACCGATCTTAAGGCGTGTTTTGCCTTGTTGAGATCTTTTAGATTGTTCCCCAATAATATTTAGGTGTTTATTAATCAACTTAGAACATTAATAGATCATTTAATTATATTTTAAAGGTTAGGGGTATTTCAGTCTACCCCCCTTAAAAAGGCTTCGTCCCGAAGTCCTTAACCCTCTACAGTTCACCTAAGGAATAAAGTTCCACTAAGTAACCAAACAGTCCATTGCTAGGGAGTAACTCCCACTAGGTTCAGACCTAGTCTATACATACAGCATATATCAAATAACCAACTCATGGTATAAACTCATTCACATCACAGCACTAAATAAGGTGCACATCCAACTCATCAACCAAAAGTACTCAGCGGTACTATGTATATATTCAACCAGGTGCACTAAGGCACATACATAAAATGTATCATACATACAATCATCCAAACAACATGTATGACGCAGCATACCAACAAAAATCACACTACAAACAACAAGACCTAATGCACAACATGTGCGCAAGCCAAGTGGTGTCTACCCCCCTTAAAAAGTGTTTGACCACGAACCCGTACAAGTATCACAGCTACTACTCGAAGAGTGCTGGGTACTTTGCTCTCATGGAGTCCTCTAACTCCCATGTAGCCTCCTCCACCTCATGGTTCGACCAGAGAACCTTGACCATGCTAACGGTCTTGTTCCTAGTCTGCCTCGTCTTCGTATCGAGAATGCAGAGTGGTACTTCCTCATATCGTAGAGCGGGGTCCAACTCTAAAGTCTCTGGCTGCAAAACGTGCGATGGATGGGGCACATACCTCTTCAACTGTGAAACGTGAAAGACGTTGTGCACCCTCCCGAGCTCTGCTGGTAAATCCAGTCTGTAGGCTAACGGGCCCACTCGTTCCCTAATCGCATAAGGTCCAACATACTTTGGGCTCAACTTGCCCTTCTGCCTAAACCGGAATATTCCCTTCATGGGTGACACTCTGAGGAATACCATATCGTCGGTAGTGAACTCAATGTCCCTCCTCTTGGTGTCTGCATATGCTTTATGCCGGTCCTAAGCTGCCCTCATGTTCTTGCGAATCTGTAGGACATCCTCCTTAATCTGCTCTAGGTACTCTGGTCCTTGAAGCGTAGTCTCGCTGGCCTCATCCCAGCATAAAGGAGTCCTACACGGTCTACCATTATTTGCCTGAAATGGTGGCATCTGTATCGAGGAGTGGTAGCTATTGTTGTAGGCGAACTCTATCAAGTGTAGACGCTCTAACCAACTCCCCTGAAAGTCTAAGGCACATGCTCTCAGCATGTCCTCCAGTGTCTGGATGGTCCTCTCACTCTAACCGTCGGTCTGTGGATGGAACGCCGTACTAAGCTTCAACTTCGTACCCAAGGCTTCCTGAACCTGTCCCCGGAATCTGGACAGAAATCGAGGGTCCCTATCAGAAACAATAGTCTTTGGCACACCATGGTGCCGAATCACCTCCTTCTGGAACAAGTCCGCTAACTTCGGGACGTTCCTGGTATCCTTCATAGCAACAAACTTCGCCACCTTCGTCAAACGGTCCACAATGACCCAAATCGTGTTCAGTCCTCCCTTAGTCGGTGGGAGACCGACAACGAAATCCATCGAGATGTCCTCGAACTTCCAACAAGGAATAGGCATAGACTGCACTAAACCTCCGAGTCTCCTATGCTCAAACTTAACCTTCTGACAGGTCAAGCATCTAGCCACGTACTCAGCTACATCCTTCTTCATCCCGCTCCACCAGAAATGAACCTTCAAATCCTTATACATCTTCGACGAACCAGGGTGGACGGATAAGGACGAGCAATGAGCCTCCTGGAGTATCTTCTCCTTCAGATCAGGAGACGACTCCGGAATACATAATCGGCCATTCAGTCGTAACATGCCATCATTACACAGTTCGAAATCATACTTCTGTCTCTCAAAACAGCCCTCTGACATTTTTTGTTTGATGCTCTCCAAATACTAATCACTCTCTTGAGCAGCTCGTATCTCATCAATCATACTGCTGCTCGCTACTAGTGTAAATAGTGAATGAGCTCTGCGGCTCAGGGCGTCGGCAACTACATTTGCTTTGCCCCCTTTGTACCTCAGGTCTATGTCGTAGTCCTTCAAGAACTCGACCCATCTTCTCTGTCGCATGGTCAGCTCCTTCTGAGAGAAGAGATGCTGTAGACTCTTGTGATCAGAGTAGATAGTGACTGTCACACCATACAAATAATGTCACCAGATCTTCAAAGCGAAGACTACTGCGCCTAACTCAAGGTCGTGTGTGGGGTAATTCACCTCATGCTTCTTCAGCTGTCGGGATGCGTAAGCAACTACCTTCCCGTGCTGCATAAGCACACAGCCGAGACCGGTTCCAGAGGCATCACAATATACCTCGAACCCATCAGTGCCCTCAAGGATAGTAAGAACGGGCGCCGATGTCAGGAGATCCTTCAGCGTCTGAAAGGACTGCTCACACTCTGCAGACCATAAGAACTGGGATTCCTTCTTCATTAGATTTGTCATTGGTTTAGCCTCTTTGGAGAAGTCCTTCACGAACCTTCTATAGTAACCGGCCAAACCCAGGAAACTACGGACGTCTGTGACTGTCTTCGGCCTTGGCCAACTCTTCACTGCTTCAATCTTAGCAGGATCTACAGATATGCCGCTAGCTGATACAATGTGTCCTAGAAATGACACGCTGTCCAACCAAAACTCACACTTAGAGAGTTTGGCATACAGCTGGTTCTCTCTCATAATATTCAACACCTGTCTCAAATGTAACTCATGATCTTCCATGGTCTTTGAATAGATCAGAATATCGTCGATGAAGACTACAACTGAATTATCAAGATGCTCTCTAAAAAGACGGTTCATCAAGTCCATGAATATGGCTGGCGCATTCGTCAATCCGAATGGCATAACGGTGAACTCGTAGTGTCCATACCGTGTCCTGAAAGCTGTCTTCTCAATGTCGCCCTCTGCAATCGTAATCTGATGGTAGCCAGATCTGAGATCTATCTTCGAGAACACACTGGCCCCTCTCAGCTGATCAAATAAATCATCTATCCGTGGTAATGGGTACTTGTTCTTGACTGTAACCGCATTAAGCTCGCGGTAGTCGATGCAGAGTCGCATACAGCCGTCCTTTTTCTTGACGAACAGCACTGGAGCACCCCAAGGAGAAACACTAGGTCGAATGAATCCCTTGTCGAGGAGATCCTCCAGCTGTAGCTTCAGCTCTCTCATCTCAGCCGGTGCCATACGGTAGGGTGCCTTAGCAATGGGGCCCGTACCTAGCAACAAGTCGACGGCGAACTCAACCTCGCGCACAGGCGGCATGCCTAGCAGCTCATCAGGAAATAAGTCGGGAAAATCTACCATGACTGGGATGTCTACGTCCGTCACGTCACTCTGTCTCGTGTCCTGTACATAATAGAGGAAGGCTTGTCGGCCCTTCCTAACATCCTTCATCAGGGACAATGCTGACACGATCTTGACAGTCGGCTCTCTCCTCACACTGCGGTATGACACTGTCCTGCCGCTCGGCCCCTTCAGTAATAGTCAATGCTCTGCACAATGAAGGCGGCCCCTATGCTTCTATAGCCAATCCATGCCCACTATAATGTCAAAACCCAAGTTCTTGAACTCAATTAGATCAATTGGGAAGGTCTCAGTCATAATGCTGATCTCTAACCCTGTGTACTGTCTGGTGCAACCTACTTTCTCCTTCGAAGGAAGGGTGACTGAAAAGTCTGAAAGCTGTTCGGGGGTGGCCCCCAGCTTCCTAGCAAATGCCGAGGAGATAAAAGAATGCGAAGCCCCTGAGTCGAACAATACGGATGCACTAACACCATCAATAGGAAAGGTACCTGAGATAACCTCTCGTATTAGTATCGAGTCCTATTAAATCACTAATTTTATGTTGTTTGTAATTGTCGTACCTGTGATGACATTACCGGACTCATTGGCTTGCGCCATATCTTAGATGCAGATGGTACCCTCCTTTCCATTCCCATAGCCTGAAGTTATGAATTGTCGGTATCAACAACTGAACATAATATAAGTACATAACTTTAATATTTTTATCCAACTGTATTATACAAGATTACACACTTAGTTACTACTATTACATCAGTACTGTCTGAAAGTCAAATTTAAACGGCCAGGTCGGATGAGGGTATCATTCACTAAAGCTGGTGGTGCGGTATTGAGCTTAATGCTCTTAATACCATGATATACAAGCCTCGACTCTCCACCAAATACTAACACATCCCCACACTTGAGGATGATCTTGTTTGCTAGATCCATCCTCTTTTGGTCTCCATAGATAAACTCAGCATCATCGCTGATGGAGAATGACACAACCGGTATTCCTCTGGTGATGGACTCGGTCGTCTCATCACTGTCCTGGTGCATCCCAAGCTTTCCTTCCTGCTCATAGTAGTTGATGATGCAAACGTCAGGTGTCATGTCGGGTAATGGATAAGTCTCACAGTCTTGAGCAATATCCATTGCGTTTCTCACGAAGGTAAGGAAACTCTCAGGTATGCTAGGTATAGATACGCCACCTACCATCCTCACCTCTCGATAAATCCTAGCTTGTGGATCCCAGTCTTTCCCTAAGCACACATGTGCAGCTTCATTCTAGAACAATTACTAAATACAGGGGTATAAAATCCTCTTATGCCCTTACCCAAAGCTCTACACTCATTCACTATGGTGATTTTCTCATCTAGGGTTAGGAACTCTCTGAGAAGTATCATGCCCGGTCTGACTACATGACACAACTCACTAGGGTACTCCCATATTTCTTCCACGGGTCTAGGTGATCTCTATCTTGTAAGTGTGGGATAGCAGATATCGAAGTCTCCTAGGAGGTAAAAGGTCTCCTAGATAAGTTGTTTATCAAAAGCGGTAATTAAAACACACATTCATGCTAAGGTAAAGCGTTTAACACTTAGTCATGCTCTCATACAATGGTTAAGGTTTCAAATGCTAACCTTCACCGCGCTGGGTACTAGTGCCAGCGCCTGAAGCTCCCGCTGCATTCAGCATACGGTTGCCCGGCGGGTTCCTCTGGTTCTGGTTCTGCTGCTGCTGCGGCTACCCCCTCTGGGCTTGGGGCACCGGCCCCCTCTGGCCACCTCGAGCTCCACCTCCTCCAGTAGGTGCGCCCTGAGTCCCCTTCGGCGGGCGGTACGCTCGGCTCCCCGGGTTCGAGAAGCACTCGAACGACCTGTGGCCCTTCTTTCCACAATGGTGGCAGTCCACCGCTTGCCCGGTGCAATCGACACCCGGGTGGTCTTTACCATAGCGCTTGCAGTGCAAGTGGCGCTGGGGTGCAGAACCTATTATCATATCACACTCTGATTAGTACAAGGATGGTAATGGGTAGTGTAGTACTCAATTCATTCACAAGGTTAAATCGCTTACCCTTACGGGGTACAGATCTAAGAGGCTGCACGTCGTAGGTAGGCCCGGTCAGCATCGGGACCTTCTCCTTGCCCTTCTGGCTAGCCTGCTCCTTCTTCTTCTCCCTCTAGGAGAACTTTTTCTTCCTGAGATCGTCAACGTGTTAGGAATAGCAGGTATAAAAGTAGGCAGTAAGTAAGTAATTTAAATGAATTAAATAACTTAAGACGGTTCTTACTTCCAACCCTTACTGCCTCCGCTCTCAGCCTCAACCTCTACCGCCTTCTCGGGGGCCTTACGCTTCTGCCCCTGGTTGTCCTCCCGGCTGTTCACCAAAAGCTCGGTCCGAGAAGCAGCGTCATAGCACTCCTATAATACATCAATAAGTTCCCCAAACTTGTAATAAATCAAACTGAGTTACAAGGTGCAAACTGTCAATTAATTTTACCTGGACCGTAGGGTACAAGGTAGCACCCATGGCGGCCTTGATAGCATATCTCAACCCGCCTCTAAACTTCTCTACTTTCACAGCATCGGAATAAACAACTCGTGGGACAAAGTCCAAGAGCCCAATAAACAAGGAGTAGTACTGATCTACTGTCATACTACCCTGCCTCAGGGCCTCAAACTCCTCCCTCTTCTTCTGCTTCAAATGTGCAGGATAGTACTTCTCTCTCAACAATTCCACAAAACCAGTCCATCCAAAACCCTCTATAGCAAGATAATGTGCCTTCACGGACCTCCACCACGTGCTGGCAGCGTCCTTCAGGTGAAAGGCTGCTATATCGACTCGGTGCTCAGTAAGCACATGAATGGCATCGAACACCTTCTCGTGCTCAACAATGTATCTCTCGAGGACAGTGGGGTCAGCAACTCCATCAGACGTAGGTACTCACGTGTCAGCAACGCTCTTTAGCCAATTCGGCTCTCTAGGTGCGGGTACGGGTGGGACTACCGGTGGTGCAGGTGGTGCTCCTATATGGATACCTCCCATCTGGGCTAGCTGAGCGAAGACGCCAGCTACCGTCTCAGCCACGCCCACGGCTGGGGGCTCCGGAGGACCTGGCCAGGCCCGCCGCCTCTTCCACCACCTCCTCTACCTGCTGATCGCCTCCCAGAAGACATCTGAATAATTCAGAACCAAAGTCAGCTCTTAGTATAAATACTGTATTGTTCCCAACCATAACCTAACTTAAATCGTTTACAACTATCTCCTTGGTACTGGTGTGTGAATAACCTAAGCTCACGGTACTTAAACTACTATCTGTTGTAATCAGAGCGGTACTCCACTCTGATACCACTTTTGTAACACCCCTACTAATTCGGCTCCTAAATATCCTATAACTGTCGCACATAATAAATATATCGCAGCGGTAAATAAAAGACTGTCGCCCTACTGGTGTCACTGTTATCACTCGCCCATACGGGTGATAACGATTTACCTGATAATCAACTTGCGAAACGTATTCCCGCAGTGATCACAAGAGATAGATAGCAGTACTTAAACAATTTAAAACAAATCTAACAACAACCAATTATTACAGACCGTGAGCATCTAAACCAAATACACCTCGATTAAACAACCCGAGTCCAAAACAACCTGAGTATCACACCGTACCAAGTCTAAACCAACAGTAACACAACAGTCGCGCCCCGCGTCGACCCACCAGCTAGTCTCCTGCAATAAAGATGGTTTGTGGTATGGAATCAGCTCCTACTGAGTATGTTATCACATGCCCCGTCATGCCCCCAAAGATCCCTCAATTATTTGGTCGAGAGCATGAGGTTCATTACATGCAGTACCGTTTTAATATTTAAAACTGTAAAACAATTAACAGTAATATCCATACAATAACACAACCATCAACATATATAATATAACCACAAGTATAACCAATGAACATCCAAGTGAAACAACGAGAATAATAAACAAGTACTAGTTCTCGTCCATGGTGTAGAAACCAATATCGTTCGCCACTATATAATTCTCAACTGTATTATTTGTTCAGTTATACCTAGTGACAATGTCTCGTTAAAACGACATGTCTCTAGTTACCCATATATTATGGCGGGTCACCCACGGCAATAGCCACTCCAACGGTAGAGTCTCCGACCAACGAGCCATTCTAGCTCACGGGAAATTTTCTTGATACTTACGGACCCGTACGTGGACATCCTGGTATCGTTTTTGTGATCACAACGCGTACCAAGAGCCACATCCTCTTGGCTTTACTTCCATTCCATTAATTAATTAATTATTCCATCGCATCGCATTACCAAATTTTCCTAACACAGCAGACTAAGGTCATTAGTCCAATCCGGAGTGTAAAACTCGGGATCCAGTGTTAGATACGAGAGCGGGTATAGAAAGGCCAATGCTCCGTATAAAAGTCTCAGATAACATGTATATCTTATTATCCTAGTGCTACAACGTTTTTCTGACGATCTTTATATTTCATATAAGATAGCACCATAGCCGCTAGTTCGTTTTATATATAGGTTCATATATACGAACCGATACTGTTAACTCAACAACAGTAATAATAAGCAGCTATAAATATATAATTCATGCATATTAATTATCACATTCAGACAAACAATCTTATCACAGATCACACAGAAGTCTGAACTGAGGAAGCCTCAGAGACAATCATAGACACATAACAACATACCGTTCACCCTGATGTATTACGGTGGAGTATGAATCAGCAAGATCCTATGCTCCGTGTGTCGTCTCTATTAGTCTAAACAATACATAATGCTACTGATTAGCATACTGTATAACAACACAATCCTACGGTCCCCGTACCGTCACTAACAACTCCCGGTTAACCCCCCGTTATAAACTGTCAATGTTTGTCGGGCTTTCGGTTTAACTCGAGATTGGAAAAGGGTTATACATGCGTAGTCTTGTCTTGTATTTAATACACTTATTGTTGAACTTATTATCGCATGTGACTTTAATGTATGTTTGTACATCGTATAGTTTGTTTCTTTATTGCATGTATGTTTCTTTGTCATGCACTATTTATCTCACCTTACGGTTTACTTTCTAAGGTTTGTCTTTCTTTTTTTTCCATAATTTAATGGAGTATAATTCCTATGTAAAAGTACTTTGAACTATTTAAAATCCTTATTGTCCCATGTATACCTTAACATTAGAATTTCCATATCTAATGTTTATAATTATTTTCTCTTTATCATATCATTTTAATTATGAAAACACATGGTCATTAAACCATATTATATTTTCCACCATAACATATATTATTTGTGGGTATGTATTTGTGGAACTATTTCTTTATGGTAATCTTATAATATATATTCATTCTTTTAATGAATACCTCTTATATTATAAATGTTATAACTCTTATAACATTAAAACCATATTAAATTCCATTTAAAATGTTAATATTTCTGAACAGCACCTATGTTCTTAAATAATTACAAAATCCACCACATAATTAATATAATGTTAATTATAGTTATATAACATATTATGACATTAAGTCATTAAAAATTATAACCTATAGTTATATTTTGTTTGAAAATACCAAATAGCCCCTTATATTTTCGGCTTCCATTATACACCACTAAACTTCTATAAATCACAATTACATCCCAATTTATAATTCATAGTTTTCTTATTCCATTAAAACTATATATTATACATATTTCTTTATAAGACCTTATATATAACTCCAAAAATTACCAAACTATACCAAAAGGTTATAAATATTATTCCTAACCTTATTCTTCCTTTAAATCTCGGTTTTCACCCCTTTCTTACCCATTTGTGACAATGTTATAAAATACCATATATTATACTTATATAATTCATATGAACTCCAAATTTAACCAAATAAACTTCTAAAAATTCCTAATAATGTAAGGACTATTCTAAATTCCATTTAGTACCCCTAAATCACGGAATTAACATTATAGCCCCATTTTTATAAATCTTTCACAATTTAATAAGTATCTTATTATAAGATAGTATTTTAATTTCTTAAATTTTCCAAACTTGGTCAAAGTCTCCTATATAGTCAACTTTGACTTCTAATACCAAATGGGACCCAAACTTTCGGTATTACCAATCTTACCCCATACTTTTCTATTTTTACAATTTTGACACAAAACTTTATAAAATATTATAATTTTTATTAAATTCATTTAAAAACCCTAAATTGCTCTAAATTAAGCCCACGGATTTCTAATTTTCCTATAATTACGATTTGGCCCCAAACTTAATTATAAGCACAAATTTAACTAAATAAGCTTATAAACTTAAATTAAAATGGCCTAATGACATGGCCTTATTACAACCTTGAACTTGCAGAATAAATTACACAATAAATGTCTCAAAATATAGCATATATTCTCGGCCTCACTTTGGTTTAAATATTTTTCCACATAATGTCATAATTTGACCATTATGTTAATTAAATCTCTTAAATGACTAGCTTAATTTATCTTAGTCATTTTTTCCATTTTTAGGTCAATATGACCCATATTTATTTCACTCTCGGCCATATTTATATATATGCTTAGAAATTATAAAAATCATAAGTTTAAGGTGTTTGTACCTTGATTATTCCTTGTATGAGCTCGGTCACTTGTAGGAAAATTCACCACATGATTTAGACATGTTTAATACACTAAAACAAGATATGGTTATACTCTAAGCTTGAGCTTAACCATAAGGAATAATTAATGTAAGATTTAAGGCAAAAATCACCATAAAAATGCAAGGGAAGTTCCAAGTGAATTCGGCCTGTACCAAGCACACCTAATGGTGTTAAATTCACTATATCAACATAGGAAATAGACAACAACAAGCTGCTATGGTAATTGATTTTACCTTGGAAAAATGCCTTAAAAGAGGGTATTTCTCTTGGATCTAGGCCACCCTTGCTCCAAATGGCTAACCAACTGAATGAACATGTAAATATGAAGATTATGAGTGTATAAACTCATAAGAATTCAAAGAAGAAAACCACTTGAAGGATTGAGGGGCTTAAGGTATGTTTTTACCTTAAAATGCAATTTTGAGCAACCTTGGTCCCTCTACTTGCTTCAGCCGAGTTTAGATGTTGTTCTAACCTTAGAACACTGAGCATGAGCCATAGGAATTGATGAGCCACGAAATCTAGGTGTAGGTAGTGAAGAGATGAAGAAAAAGAGCTAAAAATGACCTTAAAACCTTACCTTAAGAGCTTAGGAGTTAGATCTGCCTTCCATGCTCAAGAACCAGACTTGAGAGCTTCTAGGAAGGAGAGTATCTCGGCTGGAATGGATGGGATCGGACAAGGAGGGAGTGAATGAGTGGAAAGGCTTGAAATAATTGAAAAAGGTAAGTAAATTTTCAAAAGCAAATGGTATTAGGTAGAAGTTGTCTAACAATGATTGTGAGCAGTCTCATCTGCTCTTGCCAGCCGATTTCCATGGGGTCAAATGGGTCATTAATTGACCATTGACCATACTTGGTCAATTTGACTCAAACGGGCCCCTTTGTGGGGTTTTATTAATATTTTAATATTAAATTTGTAAAAATTTGTAAATTTCTGGAATTAAATTCTTAATATGATATAATGTGATATATTATCATATTTAAAGGTAATTATAACCTTTAAGCCCATGAAAAATCAATTTAGAAGGCAATCTCACAAAAACGTGCTTTAAGGTGTTTAGTGCACATTTTTGTGTCACAGGGTGTTCCTGAGCTTAGTTCTCCTTGAGAACGGTTTTGGTGTGTTCCTCACTTCATTAAAATACTTAGGAATCCACTTTGGATCCTATTTGAGGTCATACAATCTTTATGGTGTCTTAAAGCACATTTTTGGCTTTACCGATCTTAAGGCGTGTTTTGCCTTGTTGAGATCTTTTAGATTGTTCCCCAATAATATTTAGGTGTTTATTAATCAACTTATATCATTAATAGATCATTTAATTATATTTTAAAGGTTAGGGGTATTTCATGATAGCCTGCGGCTCGTTGGCCGGATGTTTCTTTCAAGGCATGATAACCTGCAGCTTGTTGGCCGGTGCTTTCTTTTTCTTTCAAGGCATGATAGCCTGCGGCTCGTTGGCCGGATGTTTCTTTCAAGGCATGATAGCCTGCGGCTCGTTGGCCGGTGCTTTCTTTTTCTTTCAAGGCATGATAGCCTGCGGCTCGTTGGCCGGTGCTTACTTTCATGGCATGATAGCCTGCGGCTCGTTGGCCGGTGCTTACTTTCAAGGCATGATAGCCTGCGGCTCGTTGGCCGGTGCTTACTTTGAAGGCATGATAGCATGCGGCTTGTTGGCCGGTGCTTACTTTCAAGGCATGATAGCCTGCGGCTCGTTGGCCGGTGCTTACTTTCAAGGCATGATAGCCTGCGGCTCGTTGGCCGGTGCTTACTTTCAAGGCATGATAGCCTGCGGCTCATTGGCCGGTGCTTACTTTTCTTTCACTTTTCCAAAAATAATACCTTTTATTGAAGAGTTATAAATTTTACACATAGAACTTTTTTAGACATTCTCCATGCCAAGAATGCGGCAATTCGTACCCTTCACTACTTTTCAAGCGGTATGAAGCTCGTCCCGTCTTCTGGTGTACGATGTATGGTCCTTCCCATTGGGGTTCCAGCTTCTTGGGTAGCTTAACCTCTCGGAGGACTAATTCTCCTGGGGCAAAACTGCGTTCTTTTATCCTTTTGTTGAAATATCTTTCTACCTTGGATTTATCTTTTGCCATCCTTACTGCGGCGGCCATCCTGGTTTCTTCAAGGAGATCTAGGTGATCCTGTACTCCCTGATTGTTGACCTTTCCGTGATATGATTCCCATCTTATGGATGGCACCACAATTTCCGCCGGAATGACGGCTTCCAAACCATATGTCAATCTGTAAGGCGTTTCTCCCGTCGGCCCCCTTTCTGTCGTTCTGTACGACCAAAGGACTTGGGGTAACAATTCTGCCCACTATCCTTTTTTCTCATCGAGTTTCCTCTTTATCGCCCTTACTATTTGCCCATTCGCATTCTCAACCTGCCCATTCGCCTAAGGGTGGGCTACTGATGCAAATCTTTAGTCGATCTTCCATTCTTCACAGAATTCTTGGAAGCTTTCGCAATTGAACAATGTTCCATTATCAGTTATTATTGCTTTTGGTATGCCAAACCTGCATACCACATATTTCCAAATGAATTCTAGTGACTTCCTAGCCGTGATGGAGATAGTAGGCATTGCTTCGACCCACTTTGTGAAGTAGTCGATGGCAACGTACATGAATTTGAACCTCCCTGGTGAAGCTTCCGGGAATGGGCCCATAATGTCCAACCCCCACATAGCAAAGGGAATTGGGCATAGAATAGACTTTTGTTCCGCCGGAGGAGTATGTATCTTGTTTCCATGCTCTTGACACTTGCGACATTTTCGTATATACTCCTTGCATTGCTCCATCATTTTCGGCCAAAAATATCCGAGTCTCAAGATTTTGTGGGTTGTGGTCCTTTCTCCCTGGTGATTTCCACAGAGCCCATCATGTATCTCTCTTATTAATTCTGCTCCTTCAGCTATGGTAACACACTTTAGTGCTGGTCTAGCAAAAGATCGCTTATACAGCTGGTTATCTTCAATAAAAAATGATGCGGCCCTCCTTTTTATTATCCTGGCCTCCTTTTCTCCTTCCGACAGCTTTCCTTGCCGCACGTAATCTATGATTGGAGTCATCCAGGATTCTTCTTTGTCACCTGCCTCCACCGCAAACACCTGAGTTCCTTCTATACTTGGGGAAGTTCTGATTTCTAGCCATATCTCATTGGGTACCTTTTCGGCCATACTTGCCAATTTGGCTAAGGCGTAAGCTTCGACATTCTCTTCGCGGGGAAGGTGTTTTAGCTCGCATCTTTGGAAGTTTGCTTTTAGCTCCTGGACCTTGAGCAAGTACCTCCATAGTTTTTCCTCTTTGACTTCATAGATGTTGTCATTTTGTCTCGCCACCAATATAGAGTCCGAATATACCTCTAATTTTGTCGCCTCGAGGGCTGTAGCTACTTCCAGACCCAGGATAAGGGCTTCGTATTCGGCTTCATTATTAGTAACATCAAAGTCCAGTCGGAAGGCATAATTCAAGCTTTGCCCATCCGGCGCCTGTACCACTATCCCAGCACCTGCCCCACTTTTGCATCGAGCTCCATCAACCAAGATGATATATGGACTCTGAGTCTGCTTCTTTTCTTTTGCAAAGCTTGTTTCTGTTATAAAATCTGCTAAGGGCTGAGCTTTAATCGCCGTTCTGGGCAAGAAGTGAATTTCATATTGTGTCAGCTCTACTGTCCAGCTTACCATCCGGCCGGAGGCATTCGGATCGTTTGCAATTTGTATGAGCGGCCAATTGGTCCTGACAAAGATTCGATGTGACTGGAAGTAGGGTCGTAGTTTTCTTGACGCCACCACTAGTGCAAACAAGATTTTCTCTATGTTAGTGTCCCGTCCTTCTGTCGAGCTTAAGATTTTGCCCGTATAGTAAACTAGTATCTCCCTTTTCTCTTCCATGATTAAGACAGCTGCAACCGCCCAATCCGTTGTGGACAAGTAAAGATATAGATCCTATCCCGGGGTAGGTACACCAAATTTAGGTAGATCCCAAAGCATCTCCTTGATCTTTTCAAATGCGTCTACGCACTCTTGTCCCCACTGGAACTTGCTGTTCTTCCTTAGAATATTGAAGAACGGGATTGACTTTTCTTGAAGCTTAGAACAAAACCTACTTAATGCTGTGAGTCTTCCGTTCAAAGCTTGGACATCTTTGATATTTCTTGGAGGAGAAAGGTCGAGGATTGCCTGACTTTTTTCCGGATCGACCTCAATACCTCGTTGCCCAACAATGAAACCAAGAAACCTCCCTTTGGTTACACCAACACACTTTTCTGGATTTAGTTTGATTGGTATTTATCCAGAGTGTCGAATGTTTCTTCTAAATCCTTCATGTGTTGCTCCTTTGATGGACTTTTTACAACTATATCATCAACGTAAGCCTCCACATTTCGAGCAATTTACTGACAAAATACTTTGTCAATCATTCGTTGAAAAGTGGCCCCTGCATTCTTTAGGCCGAAGGGCATTACCTTGTAACAGAATGTTCCGGCTGAAGTAATAAAGGATGTCTTTTCCGAATCGTCTTCTTTCATTTTTTTTTGATTATAACCAGAGAAAGCATCCAGAAAACTTAACACAGAACTCTGGGCAGTTGAAACCACCAATCTATCTATTGATGGTAGGGGATAGAAATCTTTAGGACATGCCTTATTTAAGTCTGTGAAATCCACACACATTCTCCATTTTCCATTTGCTTTTTTCACCATGACAACATTAGCCAACCATTGCGGATACGCAACCTCCCTGATGAATCCGGCCTTAAGGAGTTTTTGGACCTCGGTTCTTGCGGCTAAATCTCTTTCTTCCCCTATTACCCTTTTCCTTTGCCTGACTGCCGGATGTTTAGGGTCTACCCTGAGCTCATGCCGGATAACGCTTGGGTCTATACCAGGCATCTCGTTCGTGCTCCAAGCGAATGTTGCCCTTCTTTTTTCCAGGAACCTCATTAAGTGAGTTTGCTCTCCACTGTCAAACGCAGTTCCTATTTTAAAAAATTTAGAAGGGTCAGATTTTAAATGTACCTCTCTGGGGGGATCCTGGGCTGCTCGACATCCATTCTTTTCTTCACTTGGCCCTGGGGAAGAAGGCAATTTTCCCTTGAAGTCCTTGTCCGATCCCACAGTTTTGACCACCTCCTCACTAGGAAGGCTGTCCATAATGTGGACTTCACACATTCGGGCCATCTTTTGGCTTCCTCTTATTGTAACCACCGTCCCGTGTGAGGTTAAATATTTCATTTTGTGATGAGTGTGTGGATGGCTTTGAAAGCATTGATTCCTGGCCTTCCAAGGTACATATTATATCCAGAAAGACCTGGCACTATAAAAGTTGTGAGTCTCTCTGTCCTTCTTTCGCCTCCTTGGCCCAGGGTCATTGTGAAATCTATACTGCCGGAAGACGTGGAAGAGACGCCTCCTACAAATCCTCCCAGAACCGCCGAATAGGGCTTGATCCGGTCCTCAGGCACCTCCAACTTCCTAACCGCTTCAGCTGATATAACATTTGCTCCGGCCCCACTATCGATTAAAATTCCCTCCATCATCCGATCGTTTACCTGTGCACGAACGACAAGTGGATCGTTGTGCGGGTATAGCACTCCATCTTCATCCTCGTCGGAGAAGAAAATTGGAGGAAAACTTTCTTTTTTGGCGATTTTCTTCTCCGGGAGTTCTTGATGTACTTGATCAATGTGCCTTTTTCTTTCATTAGGGGTTAGTGGTCCTACCTCTACAAAAAGTCCTGTGAGTTTCCTTAGAGAAAGTTTTGTTAGCCTTCCCTTTGGGAAAAGAAGGGGGTTGCTAAGAGTAAAAATGCAAAAATAATGGGAATTTTATTTCTTCCTTTTGTAACATGATTTTTGACAATCTATGTGATGTAAAATTTTCATCTTAAAGCAGGCTACAAATTGTAACTCCGAATGTTATCCCGAATGAAAGGAAAAAAACTTTACTTTCCTTCTTCACAAACCTGTTATCATTCCCACTGATTTGCTGGGATCAAGCCTGGGGTGAACCTCTTCCTCTTGTCGCCCTCGAGGTGCATTCTGGGTACTACCCTGTTGGCCGCCGTACTGCCTTTGTGCTCCGGCTGCCTGCTTTCCTTTCTTCTTATTTTCCTCGATGATTCAAAGTTCTTTGGCCAAGGTAGCACAGTTTACAGTCCGGTGGCTGCGGTTCCCGTGGTACTCACAGAATGCAACCGGAATTTCCCCCTGCGGCGGCCTTCTAGGCTGAGGAAGGTACCATTCTCTTACTGCAGCAGCATATTTCCCCGGGTCAATGTAGACAATGGTTCTTGTCCCCTGGTGCTGTGCTCCCTGAGAGGAAGATCCGGCGGTGGACTTGCCATATTATGGCTTGTACCTTAACCCTCCCCTTCCGGCATTTCCTCCATGCCCCTCCTTTTTTTCCGGCGCCCCTGCGGTTTTGAAGCTGTCCGCTAGCTCTTTAGCCTTGTTTTCCGCTATCTCAGATTTCAAAAAATCATTGATCATTTCAGCTAACTGTCCATGAGTTTTCGGCGCCTTTGTTGCGATCTTTCCAGCAAGTCGAGGCTGAGCTAGGCCGTTACCAAAGGCCTTAATCAAGATTTTCTCGTCGACATCATCAATCTCCGCAACCTTCTTATGAAAGTGCTCGCTGTACTCCTTCACGGTTTCCCCTTTTCGCTGCTTAACGTCCATCAATTCTATTGTTTCTTTTTTAACCCTCTTACTCGCAGCGAAGTATTGCTGGAAATCCTCGGTCAGCTGCTTGAAGCTAGTGATGGACTGTGGCGGTCTCGTGGAGATCCATCCCAACGCTCTCTTCGAAAGCATTACGGGGAACAAATTGAAGAGGGCGAGGGAGCTGATCCCTTGAGTGTTCATGGCAAACATGAACTTCTTAATATGTTGGGCGGGATTTCCAGTCCCATCATATTTCTCAATCGCCGGGGCGACGAAGTGCGGCAGGAGTTTTGCTTTTCTTATCCGCTCTGAGAAGGGGTACAAGCTCATGTCTATCTGGTCATCTTCTTCCATCTCTTCTTCGCTAATGATTGAATTGCGCTTCCTATCCTTGCTTTCCTCGCCATTACTGCCTTTGGAATCTCTGTTTCTCAGTTGTTCAATGGCCTCATACATTTCATCCCATTTTCTCTGATACGCCTCGTCCCTTTGCATTAGTTCCTGCTGCAAAGTCTCATTTCCTTCTACAATTTTTTTGTCGATGGATCTGACTAGCCCCTTTAGCATGTCCTCGAGATCTTTTTTGGAGATGGCTTCTGGCATCTCCGAACTCATTCCCTCTTCAGAGCGATTGTTATCTTCGGTAGCGTTCTTCAGTGTTTTCTTCGATCTTGGAGCCATCTTTCGTGTTCCGATCCTGCAAAAAATTTCATTAGTTATTTCAGAACTTTCGCTACAAATCGTCGCATATTACTCCCCTGTTTCTAGGTGGTCTCGTGGTTGCTTCTTGCTGTTCGATTCCCACAGACGGCGACAAATGAAACGAAACAGTATATCAATCCTAGTATCCTTTGATCTTTTGTCCTGCTTTACCTGGTTTCAGTTACAGAGTCTCATGAGAGTAGAGAGAGAGAAAGAGAGCTTCTATTGGAATTGTATGAGAGTTTGACTACCAAATGTTGCGTATCTTATTTCATGGGGGTACACCCCTATTTATAGTATTTTGGGCCTGGTTTTTATGGTGCCAGCCTGTATTTTACATGTATAAGTACGGTTCTACCCTCTTCTAGTATCTTTCACTGACCACAGACGGTCAGTCGTACAATACTTTGCTTTGCCTAAGTCGTATCCTCATCCGGCTGGAGACGGCCGGATGCCCTATGCGCTTCCACTTCAATCCGGCTAAAGCGGCTGGATGCTCTATGTAACCCGTTTTGGCTTGACACCATTTCTTCGCTTCTCAGTTTCCTTCGGGATTTGTTCCCTCATGATTATTTACACTTAATTAAGCTTCTAAATTACATATTAGACTAATTAATCACTATTTTTAATTACGGGCTATTTCAATCTACCCCCCTTAAGAAACTTTGCCCTCAAAGTTGCTCAAGGTTAATAGTTTAATATTCCTACTCATTAAGCAAACCAATTGCCATAATGTGTCCTGCTACCACCTATGCGGTGTTTACTTCCTTTCACATCGCAAGCATACACAATTCCACACAATACGAATTCACATACACCATACACCATTTTCATACACATCATATCCACATTACACAATACATCACTGCAATTCACAATACACATTACACAAATACATTACACATTACACACACGCATCCATGCACTACACATTACACATACGTACATTCACATACCAAATTCACATGCACTACATGTGCCATACAAAAATTCTATTACAATACCTACGCACTATGCAATGCTTACCCCAAAGCAATGCAAAAGCAAAAAGGCTCTACCCCCCTTAAAAGGGGTACGCCCCGTCATAGGTGAAACACGCAAGAACACTTGGTCGCCCACGGCGAACTCAAGGTCGCGTCGTCTCACATCCGAATAGGATTTCTGTCTATCTTGGGCTGCCTTCATATTGGCTCGGATTTGTTGCAATTCCGGTTGGACTTGTTCTAAATACTCCGGTCCTATGACGACCGCTTCACTTGACTCATCCCAACACAAGGGTGTACGGCATGCTCTACCGTATAGGGCTTGGAAAGGCGACATCTTAATCGAAGCATGATAGCTATTATTGTAAGAAAATTCGATAAGATGAAGCTTATCCAACCAACTCCCCTGAAAATCTAAGGCACATGCCTGAAGCATGTCCTCTAGTGTCAGGATGGTCCTTTCTGTCTGACCGTCGGTCTAAGGATGGAAGGTGGTACTCAACTTCAATTCTGTACCCAACGCTTCCCATGTAGCTCTCCAGTATCTCGAAAGAAATCTGGTGTCGCGGTCAGATACAATTGTTTTCGGGACTCCGTGATGTCTGATAATCTCCTTGTCGAATAGCTCTGCGAGTTTCACTACCTTACAGGTGTCCTTCATCGGTATGAATCTGGCAACCTTGGTAAGGCGATCGACTAAAACCCAGATCATGTTGAGTCCTCCCCTAGTAGGTGGGAGTCCTACAACAAAATCCATGGAGATATCATGAAATTTCCTCTCCGGAACTGGCATCAATTGTACCATTCCGCCCGGTCTACGATGTTCAAACTTCACCTTTTGGCATGTTAAGCATCTCAATAAAAATTCTGTCACGTCCGATTTCATTCCAAACCACCAGAAGTACCTCTTCATGTCTTTGTACATCTTGGAGGCTCCTGGATGGACTGATAATGTGGAACTGTGTGACTCTCGCAGGATGCGATCCCTTAGCTCAGCATTGCTTCGGGGGACGCATAGCCTGCCATTCAACCGAATCAAACCATCTTCATGTAGCTTGAAGTCATACTTCTTCTTCTCAAAGGTACCATTCTCGATCTTTTGTCTGATTTCGGTTAGGTAAGGATCACTCAACTGAGCGTCTCGCACTTCGTCAACCAAGCTAGAAGAAGCGAGTAGCGAGTGGAGCGAGTGTGCTCGACGGCTCAGGGCGTCGGCTAAAATGTTTGCCTTCCCTTCCTTATACTGTAGGTCGATGTCGTAGTCTGAGAGGAACTCCATCCACCTTCTCTGTCTTAAGTTCAATTCTTTCTGTGTGAATACATAGGGAGGTAAATCGTGTGTAGCCCATACCGTACCGATGGCGATGGCTCAGACCGCCATAGAAGCGATCGACCAACACCTGGCCAGTGTACCCTAGGTCGGGTAGAAGACGGAGGATAGAAGTGAAGGTTCGGCAATACTCGTCGACAGACATCTTCTCTGTCATCTTCAAGGCATCCAGCTCTAGCCTTTTCTTGGTTTTCACATGCTGCGGGTAGTATTTGGAACAGAGGAGTGAGGCAAAGGACTCCCAGTCGAAGGTGGGGTCGTTGACATGCTCATGCTTGACCAGCTTCCACCAATCCATGGCTGCATCTTTCAGATAGTAGGCAGCAACTCTAACTCGAACTCCAGTAGGAGCTTCGAGGGTTTCGAACGCCGTCTCCATCTCAGAGATATAGGCTTCTAGCTTAGCCGGATCACTCTCACCCCTAAAGCAAGGAGGGCGGAGTTCCGCTACAGCTTTTACCCAGTTGGCTTCTCTGGGTGGAGGGGGAGGGATTGGCCCCGCTTGTGTTTACTGATTTTGATGAGTTTGTTGCATCGTGGTAATTACTTGGGGTAGCATTTGTGCTACCGTGGCGGCGACGATCTCTGCTATCGTCTGCGCGCCAGGTCCGTCAGATGTCTCTCCCATAGGTCGGCCTTGACCTCGTCCTGACATCTGAACATTTAGCATTCACATTAGGCTTCGTAACATATGACCTAAGGGTCTTGGAATTTAAACAAGGTATCGTTCCTAAGAACGTCAAGGGTATCCGTTATTAATAACGGTAGTTCCTAGTTAGGTTTCTAAGTATCCGTCTTAAGACGGTTGAAATCCTAACTCGGTAATCCCTATGCTCGGTAACTAAGGACATCAGAGCGTAACTACGCTCTGATACCACTTGTTGTAACACCCTTACCATTAATCCTAGGCTTACCGTCCAATCATCCTCTTAATCCTATCAGTTCGCAGCGGAAGACTACTACTTACTACGACGGGTGGTACAACGCCGCTAATCGCCCATACGGCTAGCTAGGCTTACCTTACTTACAGTCACGGTCTGATGATCAAAGTATACCGTGCTTCTACAATTACTTACCACTTCCGAAAATATAACATACTTACAACCCTGGATTACCGAGTATTTAAAGTGTATTCGATTACATTCCCTTTTCCAATCTACCCAAAAATAATGAGTTTAACAACTACTCATCTATACCAATGCTCCATCCTTTCATTATCCACAAAGGTGTACCCCATGGTACACCGGCTATCAAAAGCTACAGTCGTGTACTACTTAGTACACCATTTATAATTCATTGTTTACAGATAAAAAGAAACAAAGCTACATCTCTTCACAGTCTTCATCCTTCTCTTGTACCTGCGTGTAGTAAAAACATCGCCCCAAGGGGCTCAGCAAAAGCTGCGCATGAACTCTGCATATACCACGTGCTAGCTAGGGCACGCCGACTAATTACGGTCAAATAGGCATGCGATTCATTTTTATCATGCATACATGCTTTGCATACAACATACATGCATATACAATTCATTACACAATTCAAGATAGCAATACAATAGCACACACACTTACTTACCTTCACCGTGTTAGCCAAATTACGCATCTGGGTTAATCGGAATGCTTGTTACTCTTTTACTCATTACACATACTTATTCTTACTTTTACTTACTTACTCATTCTTACTTACTTATTCATACTCATGTTAAGTCGGTATGACCTCTGGCCCGGGGACTACACCGTCCCACCTTGAGATTTACTTGACTCACCAATCCGGGATGCTACCCACTTAAGGGATTTGGGCCGCAGACCAGTTTAAGAGTCAGGAATCGGATCCAACCTCTTGTGTCTCCTCATCCTCACGCATGGCCGAAACTATATCGGACTTCTACTCATTCCATTTTAATTACCAATTTAAGTTAGATTGGTTAGCTTGTTAGGAATCAGTTAGAAGTCCAATCACAAACACATTCGGTCACAATACAATATATCATACATACACACATTCATCATCATCCATACATTTCATGAAATATACAAACTAAGGTTTAGGGAGAATATTCACAACGTACAACACTACATATTCACAAGTAATCATGATAACTCCGATTCGTGCATTTTATCTTATTTGGTGATCAATTAGCACACAACACACAAATCAGAGTAACCAAGATAGCATACGGGGCATGAGGAATTCATACCGTTCACCGTCGTACTTGTAATCCGACTTTCCTTCGGTGCTCACAAATCAAGTCCTATAGTACACATGTAATCGAGTGATTAACTATCTATAATTAACTCAACTCGTATACCCATTACGTTTCCTAACTCTTACCTACTATGTCCTTACACTTCTTATACTTACCCATTATTTATTTACTCTTCATTACTTTAAGTTTCTTTCCTTACTTATCATTGGTACCTTGATATATGTACATATATATATGTGGGTATATATATATATATATATATATTATTATTATGTAATTTAATTCACATTTTTTTTGTATGACTCGACCGACCTTACCCAGGGTCGGACCCAAGGTCGGTCGAAGTCAGTAAGGTACTACGCTGGAAAATTACAGGGCCGACCGACCTTGCCAAGTCCGGTCCCAAGGTCGGTCCATTCCAGTGAGTTTTGGTTTCGAAATTCCGGAGTCGACCGACCTTGCATGTCCGGTCCCAAGGTAGGTCCATTCCGGTAGTTACATTACAGACGAATTTTAGGCCGACCGACCTTGCAAGTCCGGTCCCCAAGGTCGATCCATTCCAGAAGGTTTTATGACGGGAAATTTTCTGGCCGACCGACCTTGCAAGTTCGGTCCCCAAGGTCGGTCCATTCCAGGAGCTTTCCGCCCTTTGTAAATCTGGGCGCGACCGACCTTGCAAGTCCGGTCCCAAGGTCGGTCCGGCCTAGTATTTGCATTTTTATTTCTATTTTCAGTTCTATCTTTCACCCATTACTTCCCCATTGTTCCTACACTTATTCCCACATGTTTTACCACTAAATAAACCTCCTAATACACCTTCGTTCACCCTTTAATCCATCACTCATCCCTACACTAACTTACACCCTTGTTTCTAAATTCATTTCAGCACTTACACTAGGTCTTTCCTAGTTGTATTTGCTACAGATTTTGACACTTACTCTCCCCATCTATAGCTCCCTCTTCTAATGTCATTTCTAAAACTTCTAATGCAATACACACCTCTCCTAACTTACCCACTTAACTAACTCAATTAAAATTTGTTACAACATTAGTTTCCACCTAGTTTCTAGTTCACTAAGTGTTCTATTCTTAGGCAAATTTTGCCATAGTCTCCCCTATATTTTTACACTCTCCCCACATTGTTTCACACACATATATGATCATACCACCTGTTTTCATCAATCATAGATATATAAGCTCCCATACACCAATACCAACACTAAAACACTCCAAAAATTCCTGCACTCAACATTAATCCCCATTTATGTTTGTGACAGCTTTTAATTATCTTTCAAAGGTTTAAAACAGTTTGGTTCTTTCCTACATTATACCTCTACTCATTACCATTGTACACTACACATTTACACCAATAAAATCTGTTACATTATACATTACTAAACTACACAAGGACAAGCATAGTTTACCTTGTTCCTCCTCTAGTTTCCTTTTTCTCCTTCTTGCTTCTTCCTTCTTCTTCCTTTCCTCTTCCACCGGTTTTAGCAACACGATTCTTTAACACTACAACCCATACATACACATTTCAATACACCAAAACTAACCCTAACCATTTCTAAGTCTTAATACAAGTTTTACGGTTTAGGAGTTCAATTACCTTGCAAAGGTGCAAATGAAGCTTGGAGTGGCTCAAGAACAAGATTCCAACTCCTTCAAGAATGCCAAAATCGGCTAGAGTACAAAGAACAACAAGGGTTTAGCTTCCCAAATTCGTTTTGCCCACAAGGCTACAAAAACAATGAGGTTTCAAGAAGATTTTTTTACCTCAAAACAACAAGGAGAAGGAGGTGGTTCTAATGGTAGTTTTGAAGCTCCAAATGGGGCATGCCCATGAAAATGAAAATGCTCCTTTTCGGATTTTGAAAAGAGGGAAGTGTTCCCCTTGATGAGAGGAAGACAATGGTGTAGTTTTTATAATTTTTGGAAGAGATTCAAGGGAGTAACAAGAGGAGAGAAGTAGTGTTTTGTGTGGGTTTGTTCAAAACACCATGGATGTCGCATGGGGAAGAAGAAGAAAGAAAAGAGAGTGAGGGAGGAGGTGAGTACGTGAGTGAGGGAGTTGTGTGGGTAGGAGAGAGAGTAAAGTGAGAGTGGGGGTTTACTTTATTGCTTTTTAATTTATTTGTCATTTACATATAAGGGGCAATTAAGAGAAGAGAGTGTGAGAGGGGGTGGAGTTGGCCGGCTCACACACAGCCCCATGGGGTTGTTTTTAAAATTTTATTTACAATATTGGACACACTAGTTTGGTCTATTTATGTTTCTACCCCACAACTTCCCATTTTTGACAGTTTTTACTAATTTCTCGTTTTATTGATTTTATTTGTTCTAAAGCTTCACTAATATTTATTAATGATTATTTAGTTGACCAAAATTGTTACGAGTCTATTTGACCCGCTTAAAGTCACGTTTTCCTGGTTTTCTCGAAAAACGCGCTTTAAGGTTCGTTAGTGTTTTTAATCCATTTTAAGGATCCGTTTCCTTCGGGATTTGTTCCCTCATGATTATTTACACTTAATTAAGCTTCTAAATTACTTATTGGCCTAATTAATCACTATTTTTTATTACGGGGTATTTCAATCTACCCCCCTTAAGAAACTTTGCCCTCAAAGTTGCTCAAGGTTAATAGTTTAATAATCTTACTCATTAAGCAAACCAATTGCCATAATGTGTCCTACTACCACCTATACGGTGTTTACTTCCTTTCACATCGCAAGCATACACAATTCCACACAATACGAATTCACATACACCATACACCATTTTCATACACATCATATCCACATTACACAATACATCACTACAATTCACAATACACATTACACAAATACATTACACATTACACATACGCATCCATGCACTACACATTACACATACGTACATTCACATACCAAATTCACTTGCACTACATGTGCCATACAAAAATTCTATTACAATACCTACGCACTATGCAATGCTTACCCTGAAGCAATGCAAAAGCAAAAAGGCTCTACCCCCCTTAAAAGGGGTACGCCCCGTACCCGTATTACTAAATACTAGACTCTCTAGTCTATGAACAGCTGTGGGTACTTAGCCTTCATGGCATCTTTCAACTCCCCTATCGCTTCTTCGACATCATGGTTTGACCATAGGACCTTCACCATTCGTATAGACTTGTGGCGAGTGTCTCTGGTCTTCCTATCAAGGATTCTCACTGGGGTTTCGACGTATCCCATTTTCGGCTCAATGGAAAGTCTCTCGGGCTCTAAGACATGAGAAGGATCGACGATGTACTTCTTGAATTGTGACACATGAAATACATCATGGACACGTCCCAACTCCTCAGGTAATGCTAACCTGTAGGCTACAGATCCAACTCTTTCGGTAATAATGTACGGCCCTACAAATTTTGGGCTTAGCATGCCCTTTTGACCAAAACGGAATACACCCTTCAAAGGTGAAACACGCAAGAACACTTGGTCGCCCACGGCGAACTCAAGGTCGCGTTGTCTCACATCCGAATAGGATTTCTGTCTATCTTGGGCTGCCTTCATATTGGCTCAGATTTGTTGCACTTCCGCTTGGACTTGTTCTAAATACTCCGGTCCTATGATGACCGCTTCACTTGACTCATCCCAACACAAGGGTGTATGGCATGGTCTACCGTATAGGGCTTGGAAAGGCGACATCTTAATCGAAGCATGATAGCTATTATTGTAAGAAAATTCGATAAGATGAAGCTTATCCAACCAACTCCCCTGAAAATCTAAGGCACATGCCCGAAGCATGTCCTCCAGTGTCTGGATGGTCCTTTCTGTCTGACCGTCGGTCTGAGGATGGAAGGTGGTACTCAACTTCAATTCTGTACCCAACGCTTCCCGTGTTGCTCTCCAGTATCTCGAAAGAAATCTGGTGTCGCGGTCAGATACAATTGGTTTCGGGACTCCGTGATGTCTGATAATCTCCTTGTCGAATAGCTCTGCGAGTTTCACTACCTTCCAAGTGTCCTTCATCGATATGAATTCTGGCAACCTTGGTAAGGCGATCGACTACAACCCAGATCATGTTGAGTCCTCCCCTAGTAGGTGGGAGTCCTACAACAAAATCCATGGAGATATCATGAAATTTCCACTCCGGAACTGGCATCGATTGTACCATTCCGCCCGGTGTACGATGTTCAAACTTCACCTTTTGGCATGTTAAGCATCTTAATACAAATTATGTCACGTCCGATTTCATTCCAGACCACTAGAAGTACCTCTTCATGTCTTTGTACATCTTGGAGGCTCCGGGATGGACTGATAATGTGGAACTGTGTGACTCTCGCAGGATGCGATCCCTTAGCTCAGCATTGCTTCGGGGGACGCATAGCCTGCCATTCAACCGAATCAAACCATCTTCATGTAGCTTGAAGTCATACTTCTTCTTCTCAAAGGTACCATTCTCGATCTTTTGTCTGATTTCGGTTAGGTAAGGGTCGCTCAACTGAGCGTCTCGCACTTCATCAACCAAGCTAGAAGAAGCGAGTAGCGAATGGAGCGAGTGTGCTCGATGGCTCAGGGCGTAGGCTACAATGTTTGCCCTCCCTTCCTTATACTGTAGGTCGATGTCGTAGTTTGAGAGGAACTCCATCCACCTTCTCTGTCTTAAGTTCAATTCTTTCTGTGTGAATACATACTGTAAGCTCTTGTGGTCAGAGTAGATGGTGATGCGTACCCCATAGAGATAGTGTCGCCATATCTTCAAGGCGAAGACAATGGCTCCTAACTCTAAGTCGTGTGTCGGGTAATTCTCCTCATGCTTTTTCAGTTGGCGGGAGGCATAAGGTACAACCTTGCCATGCTGCATGAGTACGCATCCCATTCCTTTGCCTGATGCATCACAATATACCTCAAATCCCTCTGTGCCCTCTAGAAGAGTAAGGATGGACGCTGAGGTTAATGAGTCTTTAAGGCTCTGAAATGATAATTCGCACTCGTCTGTCCATACAAACGGTGCATCTTTCTTCATCAGTGTAGTCATGGGCTTAGCAACTTTCGAGAAGTCCTTTACAAATCTCCGGTAATAACCGGCTAGACCAAGAAAGCTCCGGATGTCGGTAACCATCTTAGGTCTAGGCCATGATCGTACAGCTTCTATCTTTGAAGGGTCAACTGAGATACCCGTGCTCGAGATGACGTGACCAAGGAATGATACCTGATCTAGCCAGAACTCGCACTTAGAGAACTTCGCATAAATCTGGTTCTCGCATAGTGTCTCAAGTACTTTCCTCAAATGAATTTCATGTTCTTCTGCTGATTTTGAGTATACCAGGATGTCGTCGATGAAGACAACAACCGAAGTGTCCAACTGCTCACTGAATAGTCGATTCATGAGATCCATGAATTTAGCTGGTGCATTTGACAAACCGAATGGCATCACCATGAATTCGTAGTGGCCATATCTGGTACGGAATGCCATTTTCTCGATGTCTTGCTCTTTGATAGCAATCTGATGATACCCAGAATGGAGGTCGATCTTGGAGAAGACTGATGCTCCTTTCAGCTGGTCGAATAGGTCGTCAATGCGTGGCAATGGGTATTTATTTTTGACTGTAACCGCATTCAGCTCGCGGTAGTCAATACAAAGTCGGAGGCTACCGTCCTTCTTCTTCACAAAGAGGACCGGTGCTCCCCAGGGTGATACGCTCGGGCATATAAACCCTTTATCAAGTAGGTCTTGTAATTGTTCTTTCAGCTCAGTCATTTCAGCAGGTGCCATGCGGTACGGTGCCCTAGCAATGGGACCGGTACCTGGCAAAAGATCAATTTCAAATTCCACTGCTCTCGGTGGTGGCATGCCGGGTAGCTCCTTAGGGAATACATCAGGGAATTCGGATACAATTGGTACATCCTCACTGAACTCTGGATCTCTCTCCAGGTCTTGTACATAACATAGATACACTTCATGGCCCTTTTTGAGATCCCGGTACATCGCCATAGCAGATATGAGTGTGGTCGAAGGCTCTCTCGGTCTCTGGCGGTAAGATACGGTAACCCCTGAAGGACTCTTGAGCAGCAATCGATGCTCGGCGCAGAGGATTCTACCCTTGTGCCGCTCCAACCAATTCATTCCGATGATTAAGTCGAATCCCAATCCATTAAACTCGATGAAGGAGATGGGAAACACTTCGTTTTTGATTTCTATGGTGGCTAATTGATAATACTTGGTGCACTTCACTCGCTCCTTCGATGGGAGAGTAACCACAAAATTCGGTAGCTCATCCGCATCTAGCTTCTACCTCTTCATGAAAGATGGTGATACGAAAGTGTGAGAGGCGCCGAAGTCGAATAATACATTGGCATCAATGCCATTCACTGGGAAGGTTCCCGTTAAGATAGTGCCGCTTCTACCGGCTTGTGCTTTGGTGAGGATACTCAGGTTACCTTCGGTACCGAGTCCACAACCTATTCAAGTCACAATTGGATAAGTATTGATGGTGGACACAAGTGGATTTAAATCAACACTGTTATTTATTGATAAACCATCCATCATACATATCGTGTCCCTACTACACGTTACTAGTACATTACATGATACTTTAAGGTTAATACTTTCTAAAGGTAAGGTTCAGGCGTCCTGGTTTCATGTGTGTGGCATTGATTATTACCGGCGGTGCCGAATTCAGTTTGATCTTGTTGATCCCATGATACAGCATCCTAGATTTTCCACCCATGATTAGGACATCTCCTGATCTCAATACCAATTTCTCTACGAGGTCCACACGCTTCTGCTTGCTATACATAAATACGGCGTCATCACCAATGGACCAAGACACTACGGGCACTCCTCGTTCGAGGGATTCCGCTGTCTCGTCCTTGTCTTGGTGTAACCCAAGTCGTCCTTCTTTCTCATAGAAGTTGACGATACAGAGGTCCGCTTCAAGTGCGGGAATCGGTTCATGTTCGCATTGTTGTGCAAGTTCTATTGCTTGTGTGACAAGTGTCTAAAACTCTAGAGGTATTGTCGGTGGCGTTGCTCTGTCTCGTGTTCATGTCTCTTGGTATGTCTTGGTATAAGGATTTCAGTCCTTTCACAAGCACATCATTTTCAGCTTCATCTTCGCTCCACCGGGGAATTCGGGTGTATAAAATCCACCTTGACCCGTTCCTAGCTCGTTGCATCGTCGGATGATTGGAATTTGGGCTTCGGGTGTCAAGTATTCCCTTAATAGAATCATACCTGGTCGGATGACCTGACACTGTTCTCTGGTGTAGTAGTGATTGGTGATGTCGATCTCTTCTTGATTCAGGTTTACCGGTATCGGATAACAGATACTAAAGCTTCCTATGGTTATAAATTTCATCTACGGTGAGTACTAGTTTCAACTACTTCATTTCATGCTCAATACACACTTCAATTCATTTACTCATGCATTCACTCATACGGTTACTCTATTACTTAGACATGCTTCTTCAAGGATTAAAGGTTCGGATAATTACCTGGGTCGGACTTTGAACCGGACCCATCACGGTCTATGACGTGCAAGACAGGCTGCCTCTGGGGTGCGCCCCTCGGAGGACCCCGGGATCCCTGTCCCTGTGGTGCCTGTTGGGTCGGTGCATCGCCAGATGCAACCTCCTTGCCTTCCCTTTGCTTGTAGCTTTGGAAGTTCCCTTTTTGCTTGGCATTCTCAGGGCATCTGTTGGCTGTATGTCCCGGTTTCTGGCAATTGTAGTACTTGATTTCTCTCCCATAGCAGTCCTTGCCGGGATGGTCTTGGTTGCACTTCCTGCACACATAGGTGCGGCCATCAGAGAAGGTTTTGGTGAAACCGGAGCCAGAACCTGAGGTTTAGAGGGTTAGAACATGTGTGCGTGGATATACTAGATATGGTACTTGTACGAATACGATTTAGGAATAGAAGTTTACCCTTAGGTGGGTGTGATCTCAGTGGCTTTGCGGCCACCGGTGCAGAAGAACCTAGTTGAAGCAGCTCAACTGGTTTTCCCTGCTCAGCGTGGGCACTGCTCTCACTTGGGAATTTCTTTTGGGATTGCTGAAAGAAATTCCCCCTCTTCTTTTTCCAGCTCTTACCCTGGTTCTGCTCCTCGCCATTGGTGTTCTTTTTGTTGGCTTTGCGCTTCAGCGCGGTTTCTTCATCCCGTAGTTGGCAAGTGATCTCAACACGAGAAGCCGCGTGATAACACTCCTGGAGTTTCAGGTATTAGCCGGGAATCTTATTAAAGAAAGATTAGGAAAAGATTCAAGGAATTCAAGGAATTGAAATGATACTAAGGGTTAATCGATTTTTACCTGTAGGGAGGTAATTCGTGTGTAGCCCATACCGTACCGAAGGCGATGGCTCAGACCGCCATAGAAGCGATCGACCAACACCTGGCCAGTGTACCCTAGGTCGGGTAGAAGACGGAGGATAAAAGTGAAGGTTTGGTAATACTCGTTGACAGACATCTTCCCTGTTATCTTCAAGGCATCCAGCTCTAGCCTTTTCTTGGTTTTCACATGCTCCGAGTAGTATTTGGAACGGAGGAGTGAGGCAAAGGACTCCCAGTCGAAGGTTGGGTCGTTGACATGCTCATGCTTGTCCAGCTTCCACCAATCCATGGCTGCATCTTTCAGATAGTAGGCAGTAACTCTAACTCGAACTCCAGCAGGAGCTTCGAGGGTTTCGAACGCCGTCTCCATCTCGGAGATATAGGCTTCTAGCTTAGCCGGATCACTCTCACCCCTAAAGCAAGGAGGGCAGAGTTCCGCTACAGCTTTTACCCAGTTGGCTTCTCTAGGTGGATGGGGAGGGATTGGCCCCGCTTGTGTTTGCTGATTTTGCTGAGTTTGTTGCATCGCGGTAATTACTTGGGTAGCATTTATGCTACCGTGGCGGTGACGATCTCTGCTATCGTCTGCGCGCCAGGTCCGTCAGATGTCTCTCCCCTAGGTCGGCCTTGACCTCGTCCTGACATCTGAACATTTAGCATTCACATTAGGCTTTGCAAGATATGACCTAAAGGTCTTGGAATTTAAACAAGGTATCGTTCCTAAGAACGTCAAGGGTATCCGTTATTAATAACGGTAGTTCCTAGTTAGGTTTCTAAGTATCCGTCTTAAGACGGTTGAAATCCTAACTCGGTAATCCCTATGCTCGGTAACTAAGGACATCAGAGCATAACTACGCTCTGATACCACTTTTTGTAACACCCTTACCGTTAATCCTAGGCTTACCGTCCAATCATCCTCTTAATCCTATCAGTTCACAGCGGAAGACTACTACTTACTACGGCGGGTGGTACAACACCGCTAACCGCCCATACAATTAGCTAGGCTTACCTTACTTACAGTCACGGTCTGATGATCAAAGTATACCGAGCTTCTACAATTACTTACCACTTCCGAAAATATAACATACTTACAACCCTGGATTACCGAGTATTTAAAGTGTAATCGATTACATTCCCGTTTCCAATCTACCCAAAAATAATGAGATTAACAACTACTCATCTATACCAATGCTCCATCCTTTCATTATCCAAAAAGGTGTACCCCATGGTACACCGGCTATCAAAAGCTACAGCCGTGTACTACTTAGTACACCATTTATAATTCATTGTTTACAGACAAAAAGAAACAAAGCTACATCTCTTCACAGTCTTCATCCTTCTCTTGTACCTACGTGTAGTAAAAACATAGCCCCAAGGGGCTCAGCAAAAGCTGCGCATGAACTCCGCATATACCGCGTGCTAGCTAAGGCACGCCGACTAATTACGGTCAAATAGGCATGCAGTTCATTTTTATCATACGTACATGCTTTGCATACAACATACATGCATATACAATTCATTACACAATTCAAGATAGCAATACGATAGCACACACACTTACTTACCTTCATCGTGTTAGCCAAATTACGCATCCGGGTTAATCGGAATGCTTGTTACTCTTTTACTCATTACACATACTTATTCTTACTTTTTACTACTTACTTCCATCTACTTACTTACTCATTCTTACTTACTTATTCATACTCATGTTAAGTCGGTATGACCTCCGGGCCGGGGACAACACCGTTCCACCTACGGGATTTACTTGACTCACCAATCCGCGATGCTACCCACTTAAGGGATTTGGGCCGCGGACCAGTTTAAGAGTCAGGAATCGGATCCAACCTCTTGTGTCTTCTCATCCTCACGCGTGGCCGAAACTATATCGGACTTCTACTCATTCCATTTTAATTACCAATTTAAGTTAGATTGGTTAGCTTGTTAGGAATCAGTTAGAAGTCCAATCACAAACACATTCGGTCACAATACAATATATCATACATACACACATTCATCATCATCCATACATTTCATGAATTACACAAACTAAGGTTTAGGGAGAATATTCACAACATACAACACTACATATTCACAAGTAATCATGATAACTTTGATTCGTGCATTTTATCTTATTTGGTGATCAATTAGCACATAACACACAAATCAGAGTAACCAAGATAGCATACGGGGCATGAGGAATTCATACCGTTCACCGTCGTACTTGTAATCCGACTTTCCTTCGGTGCTCACAAATCAAGTCCTATAGTACACATGTAATCGAGTGATTAACTATCTATAATTATCTCAACTCATATTCCCATTACGTTTCCTAACTCTTACTTACTATGTCCTTACACTTCTTATACTTACCCATTATTTATTTACTCTTCATTAATTTAAGTTTCTTTCCTTACTTATCATTGGTACCTTGATATATGTACATATATATACATATATATATATATATGTGGGTATATATATATAATTATTATGTAATTTAATTCACATTTTTTTTGTATGACTCGACCGAACTTACCCAGGGTCAGACCGAAGGTCGGTCGAAGTCAGTAAGGTACTACGCTGGAAAATTACAGGGCCGACCGACCTTGCCAAGTCCGGTCCCAAGGTCGGTCCATTCCAGTGAGTTTTGGTTTCGAAATTCTGGAGTCGACCGACCTTGCATGTCCGGTCCCAAGGTCGGTCCATTCCAGTAAGTTACATTACAGGAGAATTTTAGGCCGACCGACCTTGCAAGTCCGGTCCCCAAGGTCGGTCCATTCCAAAAGGTTTTATGACGGGAAAATTTCTGGCCGACCGACCTTGCAAGTTCGGTCCCCAAGGTCGGTCCATTCCAGAAGCTTTCCGCCCTTTGTAAATCTGGGCTCGACTGACCTTGCAAGTCCGGTCCCAAGGTCGGTCCGGCCCAGTATTTGCATTTTTATTTCTGTTTTCAGTTCTATCTTTCACCCATTACTTCCCTATTGTTCCTACACTTATTCCCAAATGTTTTACCACTAAATAAACCTCCTAATACACCTTCGTTCACCCTTTAATCCATCACTCATCCCTACACTAACTTACACCCTTGTTTCTAAATTCATTTCAGCACTTACACTAGGTCTTTCCTAGTTGTATTTGCTACAGATTTTGACACTTACTCTCCCCATCTATAGCTCCCTCTTCTAATGTCATTTCTAAAACTTCTAATGCAATACACACCTCTCCTAACTTACCCACTTTACTAACTCAATTAAAATCTGTTACAACATAAGTTTCCACCTAGTTTCTAGTTCACTAAGTGTTCTATTCTTAGGCAATTTTGCCATAGTCTCCCTATATTTTTACACTCTCCCCACATTGTTTCACACACATATATGATCATACCACCTGTTTTCATCAATCATAGATATATAAGCTCCCATACACAAATACCAACACTAAAACACTCCAAAAATTCCTGCACTCAACATTAATCCCTATCTATGTTTGTGACAGCTTTTAATTATCTTTCAAAGGTTTAAAACAGTTTGGTTCTTTCCTACATTATACCTCTACTCATTACCATTGTACACTACACTTTACACCAATAAAATCTGTTACATATACATTACTAAACTACACAAGGACAAGCATAGTTTACCTTGTTCCTCCTCTAGTTTCCTTTTTCTCCTTCTTGCTTCTTCCTTCTTCTTCCTTTCCTCTTCCACCGGTTTTAGCAACACGATTCTTTAACACTACAACCCATACATACATATTTCAATACACCAAAACTAACCCTAACCATTTCTAAGTCTTAATACAAGTTTTAGGGTTTAGGAGTTCCATTACCTTGCAAAGGTGCAAATGAAGCTTGGAGTGGCTCAAGAACAAGATTCCAACTCCTTCAAGAATGCCAAAATCGGCTAGAGTACAAAGAACAACAAGGATTTAGCTTCCCAAATTCGTTTTGCCCACAAGGCTAGAAAAACAATGAGGTTTCAAGAAGAATTTTTTACCTCAAAACGACAAGGAGAAGGAGGTTGTTCTAATGGTAGTCTTGAAGCTCCAAATGGGGTATACCCATGAAAATGAAAATGCTCCTTTTCGGATTTTGAAAAGAGGGAAGTGTTCCCCTTGATGAGAGGAAGACAATGGTGTAGTTTTTATAATTTTTGGAAGAGATTCAAGGGAGTAACAAGAGGAGAGAAGTAGTGTTTTGTGTGGGTTTGTTCAAAACACCATGGATGTCGCATGGGGAAGAATAAGAAAGAAAAGAGAGTGAGGGAGGAGGTGAGTACGTGAGTGAGGGAGTTGTGACGGTAGGAGAGAGAGTAAAGTGATAGTGGGGGTTTACTTTATTGCTTTTTAATTTATTTATCTTTTACATATAAGGGGCAATTAAGAGAAGAGAGTGTGAGAGGGGGTGGAGTTGGCCGGCTCACACACAGCCCCATGGGGGTTTGTAAAATTTTATTTCCAATATTGGACACACTAGTTTGGTCTATTTATGTTTCTACCCCACAACTTCCCGTTTTTGTCAGTTTTTACTAATTTCTCGTTTTGTTGATTTTGTTGGTTCTAAAGCTTCACCAATATTTATTAATGATTATTTAGTTGACCAAAATTGTTACGAGTCTATTTGACCCGCTTAAAGTCACGTTTTCCCGGTTTTCTCGAAAAACGTGCTTTAAGGTTCGGTAGTGTTTTTAATCCATTTTAAGGATCCGTTTCCTTCGGGATTTGTACCCTCATGATTATTTACACTTAATTAAGCTTCTAAGTTACTTATTATCCTAATTAATCACTATTTTTAATTACGGGGTATTTCAACAAGAGGGGAGAACAAAATCTGTAGCATTAGTGAAATGAAAACTAGTATAAGTGTTGGAATGAAATGAGGAAAAATGTGGAAGTGGATCTAGGATTGAGTAATGAGTTTGGTGGATGAACTAAGGAGATTTAGAGGGTTAATTAGTGCTAAAATATGTTAGGATGTATGTAGGAACATTAGGGAAGAAATGGGTAAGAAGAGAAGTGAAAAACAAAATCTGTAGGCATGTTCTGCTACCGTCCGACCCAGAGGTTGGATCGGTCGGTGGGTCGGTCGGTCGGGGCATAAATAACTGAACCAAAACTTTCTGGAACGGACCGACTCAGAAGCCGTGAGTCGGTCGTGGGTCGGTCGGGACTTAAAATCACTGGAACGAAGTTTCTGACTTCGATCGACCCAGGAGGTAGGGTCGGTTGTGGGTCGGTCTCGAGGAATTTCAGGGCCGAAAACTTTCTGGAATGGACCGACCCAGAGGTGTATGGGTCGGTCGGAACAGTCTTAGGTCGGTCGGGCAAAGTCTGGAGAACGGGTAACTTACTGGAATGGACCGACCCAAGGGGTTGGGTCGGTCGGTGGGTCGGTCGGCCCAAACTTACAAAAACAAATGTTAACTCTAGTAATCATATGTATATGTATATATATATGCACACACATGAGTATATATATATGTATATACCATTGTGGCTAAGAATAATAAAAGAACTTGTACATGAGTAAGTAAGCAAACCCAAAGTATGAAATAAATTCGTAACCACTTGTAACATGTAAGAATTAGTAAGCATGCCTAGGGAAAGGTATTGGAGTAGGAGTTAAACAAATAATAAGTCATTAACCATACAACTCCATGTATGTTATAGGATTTGATTTGTGAACACCGAAGGACCCGGTAGTACAAATACGACGGTGAACGGTATGATTTCTTCATGCCCTGTATCCTAACTTGGTTACCCCGATTTGTGTGCTTATGTGATCACCAATAAGATAAATGCACGAATCGGACTTTTATTGCACTTAATTGTGGTTGAACTATGTTGTTCTTGTTGTATTCTCTAGAACAATTAGTTTGTATAATTCATGAAATATATGAATGAGGATGAAGAGTATGTGTAAATGATGTGTACTTGAGTAGTGTATTGATGTATGTTATGGAAGTAATGACTTCAACTAATTCCTAACCATCTAACTCCTAACTCGAGTAATGAGTAAAATGAAATGAGTAGAAGTCTGATATAGTTTCGGCCACGCGTGAGGATAAGGAAACACAAGAGGTTGGATCCGAATCCTGGCTGTAATCTTTTCCATGGACCAAATCCCTTGAATGGGTGGCATCCTGGATTAGTGGGCCACCCTAAAGCCCAGTGGTGGGATGTAGTAATCCCTGCCCGGAGGTCATACCGACTTGACTTGAGTAAAGTAAGAAAGAAGTAAGGTATTGTATGAGTATCGGTCTTGACTATTGTAAGTCATTGACCTTGAGTAAAAGAGTATCGAACACCCGATTAACCCGGGTGTGTAAAGAAGCTAACAAGACTTATGTATGAATTGGAGAAGTGTATCTCCATATTACGGTGAGTATGCGGTAATTATGAATGGTCGACTTATAATGTCTTCCTTGTATGCTCGAATGTATGTATGTTGTGAGATGCACGTATCGTATTGTATTGAGTATAAGCATGTATGTATGTATGTATGATGAAACGAAACCGCATGTATTCGACCAAATAGTTGGCGTACCCTCGCTAGTACGCGGGGTATGCGGTTATCATATGCAGCGTAAGCTGAGCCCCTTGGGGCAATGTTTTTGTTCTACAGGTACCCGCGAGGCGTGATGGTCGAGTAAGGACCGGAACAAATTCTTTTTGGGATAGTTAGTAGATTGGAATGGTGTACCGAGTTGTACACGGCTAAAGCCTTTTTGAGTAGCCGGTGTACCATGTGGTACACCTTTTGGATAATGAATCATGATTGGATAGAAAGGAGTAGATGTACACACTCTTGATTTTGGGAATAGACTTGGAATGTAATTTATGTATTTTGGATACTCGGTAATCAAATGTAAGTAAGTATTTGGCATTGTAAGGTAAATAGTATGTATTCGGTATATTCTAATCGTCAGACCGTTACTGTAAGTAGTAGTAGCCTTGTTAGCCTTGGATGGCTAACGACGTTGTATCACCCGCCAGGAGAAAGTAAGTAAGTAAGTATTCTGCTGCGAGTAAGGTAATTATGGGAATGATTAGAGGATAATGGAAGGATTAGCGGTTGGGGTGTTACAGCAAAGTGAATAGTCAGGGGCCTCCGGACCTCTGGCGAAATGAGCACCTTTGTGTGTACGGGAGGACTACTGTCCATTGGTGAGGTTATTATCGGGTTGTCCCAACATGACGTCCAATTGGTAATTAATTAAACATGGTTTGGATGGATGGGGCCTTGAAGGCCAAATTAAATTAATTAAGGAAGACATTCGCTAGGTCAATTATACAGTACTATAATTCGATAAGTTCGTTTATACAACTATTATTTGTGATATGTAATGACTGTATTGATTGGATGGATGGTTATGTATTTATGCATGTTTATTACAGTATTGATTATATCTGTAAAATGGTAAAGCATGAAACCAATCTAATAATAAGATGGTTAATATGACTAAGTGACCTATAGGTCCAGACCCGACATACTCAACGTTTATCACTGAGACTACACTCATTTTGTAGGTTGCTGATCATCGTCAAAGCCGAAGTGCAGGATCAGGGTAGTTAGGGTGTTATTTATTTACCGCTCATGGAGCACAAATGTATAACAATGTTAGACTGTGGATTGTACTATGGTATGGTTATGTATATTTGGGATTGGGTATACACTCACTTGTCGACGTTTATGGTTTATGGACTTAGTATGATTTATAGGATTTATCGTTATCACAGCGGTTTAGTAGTGGTGCTTATGTTGGTTGTTGGATATAGTTCTGCTTCGTTACTCGCATGGGCGAGTAATGACAGGTGACACCCGATTGAGTATTGATGTTGTTATTTATTCTTCCACTGTAAGATGTTTTATTTATTGCTACGTGAGGGATTATTACATGTTTATCGAGAGGGGTGTTACAAGCCAAGCCCTTAACCTCTCTAATGATGAAGGACAACCCGTTTGTATGGACAGAGGCTTGTGAGGTCTCCTTTCAGGTGCTGAAGGATGCCTTGACCATAGTTCCAGTGTTAGTAATCCCTGAAGGGAACGAGGGATACAAGGTGTATTGGGATGCCTCAGGTAGAAGGAACGGTGGGGTACTGATGCAGAATGGCAGAGTGGTAGCATATGCTTCTCGATAGCTGAAGAAGCACGAAGAAAACTACCCCACACACGACCTTGAGCTCCTTGCCATAGTCTTTGCCTTGAAAATTTGGTGACACTACTTGTATGGAGCCACAGCCCAAATTATGACAGACCATAAGAGTCTGAAGTACATCTGGACTCAGATGGAGCTTAACCTGAGACAGCGACGATGGGTAGAGCTACTAGCCGATTATGACATCAAGCAGAAGTTAGCAGATGGTTTGACCGATGGTCTGAAGTATGACCACCATAGCTGAGGAGGTATATGTAGCCCAGGACAGCGATGTATATCTACAGGGCGTCAAGCAGAAGTTAGCAGATGGTTTGACCGATGGTCTGAAGTATGACTACTAGCTAGACAGCGAGGGACACCTTCGAGTCAGAGGCAGACTCTGCGTTCCTCAAGATGCGACAAAACTTCAGACCAGGATCCTCTCTGAAGCTTATTCCTCTACATTATCAGTACACCCTGGAGCCACTAAGATGTATAAAGATTTGAAGCAGTTATTCTGGTGGAGCGGGATGAAGAGGGATGTTGCAGATTTCATCTCCCGATGCCTCACCTATCAGAAGGTAAAGTTTGAGCATCACCGACTAGGAGGTCAGATTCAGTCACTACCAGTACCGTGCTGGATGTTTTACGATATCAGTATGGATTTTATGGTCGGTCTCCCTCTAGCTAGAGGGGGACTGAATGCTATATGGGTGATAGTCGATAGGTTGACCAAGACAGCCAGGTTTATACCTATCAAGGACACATGGAAGGTGCCCAAACTGGCTGAGGTGTTTACCACAGAGCACATCCGGTACCATGGGGTACCAAAGACGATCGTCTTCGATCGTGACACATGTTTCCTCAGTAGATTTTGGCGTTAAGTGCAGGAGGCGTTTGGTACACAACTATGCCTTAGCACAGCCTTTCACCCTTAGACTGATGGGCAGACCGAGGGGAAGATTCAGACGCTGGAGGATATGCTGCGAGCGGTCGCTTTAGACTATCAGGGGAGTTGGGTAGAGCGTCTACACCTGGTGGAGTTCTCCTACAATAACTCCTACCACTCGTCAATCGGCATGGCACCATTCTAGATTGGGCCAGAGTACATTCAGACACTGCAGGATGACGTCAGAGTTATTCAGCAACACATGAGAGCAGCGTAGTCTAGACAGAAATCTTATGGGGATTAGCGTACCAGAGAGCTCGAATTCCATGTCAGTGACATGGTCTTCTTACAGGTGTCTCCGATGAGAGGTATCTTCAGATTTGGGATGAGAGGGAAGCTAAACCCTAAGTATGTCGGTCCGTACAGGATTACGGAGTGAGTGGGCCCAGTAGCTTACAGACTAGATCTACCAGCGGAGCTAGGGAAGGTACATGACGTATTCCATGTATCTCAACTGAAGAAGTATATACCTGACCCTTCCCACGTGCTGCAGCCAGAGAGATTGGAGATTGAGCCTACACTGAGGTATGAGGAGACTCCTATTCAGATCTTAGACATGAAGGTCCGAGAAACGAGAGGCAGATCAGTTAAACTAGTGAAAGTTCTTTGGGAGCATCATGGGTTTGAGGAAGCTACTTGGGAGACTGAGGACTCCATGAGAGTGAAGTACCCACATCTATTTGCATGATGTTTCCCTATCCTTCTGAGGTTCTCGTTAGTAGCGGTACGAGGGCGTACCTTAGCTCTTTTAAGGGGGATATACTGGCATACTCTTTCTACTTCACTTCATCCAGATTATGCCTTGTTGTGTTATTAGCAGAGTGAGAGGTTTATGTATGTACTTGATTTATAATGCACTCGATTTACACATTATGTGACTCTTGCTTCCTATTTATGAAATGTATTGGTTTGGGTTAATTTGAGTAATCTTGAGTGGAATTCATTGGGAAATGGTAATGGATGGAAATAGAGGATTGGATTGGTATGGAATTTCATTGGAATTATTATTGTCTCTAGCTGATTTTCAAACTTCGAGGCGAAGTTTCTTTTAAGGGGGATATACTGAAATACCCCTAAATTAATTTAAATTAATTTAGGGGATTTCTTTTATTAAACCAAAAATAATACTATTAAATATTAAATTATTGTATGGAATTATGAATATTAAATTATTATACGGAATTATGCAATGAAATTATGGGATTTCTTCTATTTAACCCTAAAGAATACCATTAAACATTAAATTATTATATTTTATTATATAGTATTATGAATTTAATAATAAGATTTATAAGTCAATAAATCTTAGAAAAGTTTCTAAACACTCCAAGTATATTATAAAGATTTTAGAAATAATTGGAACATTAATTTGAATCATAAAAGTCAATATAAAATCATGGAAACCATAAAGCTTCTTAAGACTTGCTAGGGTTGACTTTTCGAGATTGGTCAAACCAGCCCATGAAACCTATACCAATAAAAAGGTTACGGAAAACCAAAAAGATTGATAAAAAGAACGTCAAAAACGGATCATCCTAGCCAAAGTTATGGGGAAATGAAGTTTAGAGCCAAAATTTTGAAGAAAGCTGAAGTGTCCAAATCCTGCTGACTCAACGCGTGCCTCGGGAAGCGTGCCACGTCAACCTCGCCAGATTTCTCTAAAAATTCGGCTAAGTCTTCTAGCAACCTTCAGAACTTTGCCCTAACTTGTGACACAGATATCTCTCTCGTCTTTGAGAATTTTTGAGTGACGTCTTCTCCATTATCTTCTCCTCCAATTCCTCTTTCCAACCCTAACTCACACACAACCTAACTCCTTCTACATCGACAGCAAATTCAACCAGATGTAGCCTTCCTGAAACCGGCAACTCAGATTTCCAGAAAAACCGAATCGGTAAGGTAACTTCGTCTCGTCATAACTTCTTTGTCTCTCAGTATTCGTGTTCTTTAGCTTGTTGTGTAGATCCCTAATCCCTCTACAACTCTTATGTTTACGCCCAAGGCTAATTCCCAACCGTGTGCAAGAATGAAGCATCTAAAGTTCCCGTTTTGTAACACCCCCGATAAAACCGAACAGTAGTCTGAACGTTGCACCAAACGATATTACCAAAAGTCTAAGCAGTGGATTCACCGTTGCGTTCGGGTGTCACAGACATCAACCACCCATGTGGTTGACACAAAAACACTATCAACAACAAGCTGCGGTGTGAATGACTGGAATTAAAACCATAACTAATCCAAGTACAAAACAGGAGATACAAACCGGGTACCGAGACTGTACAACATAAGTTCTTAATTAAACAACATAAACCGAAACATACAACTAGGGTTTAGTGTTACATCGTCACAACCCATACATCAAAGCATACTACACAAAAGTCTTGCCCATATGGACTACCCCTATGGTAGTCACCCTGCCTACTCTCCGCCTGCTTCCAGTTTCATACCTGTAAAAATATAGGACTCAGCAAACTATGCTGAGTATGAACGTGTGTAGCCCGCATGTTGTCGGGCCACACGACTACTTGGTCGAATATGATTAAGTTAAATTTGCATGCTATAATAAAACAGTAAAACACAGCATACAACAACAACAAAGCAACTCACAACATGTTGGGCATAGAGATAACATCAAACACCTCAAGCATGTAAAACAAGTAGAGCTTACGAAGAATCTGAATAATGATGATCCTCACAGTGGGATCATTCAACGTTGAGTGTTTTCATCTCTTTTTCTTTGTTTCCATCATGTGTACTTCTCTTTCTCATTCTTTGCACCAGGTCTGGGATGTAGGTTAGTTCCCGTGACCATATAGTATATGTGCCCATCTTTCTTTGCTTCTTTATGGATTAATTGTGAGTTCTCTTGTCACCGCACGTTGGAGGACGTCTCCTCTATAGTTAATTCCTCCATTCCCGGCGTCATACGTCAAGAAAGAGGGGTCATATTTAGACCCCAGGTTATGCTCCTCAAATTGCCAATCTTCCAGTCCCGGCGTCGTACGTCGAGAGAGAGAGGTCACCTCTAGACCCCAAGATGTGCTCCACAATAGTCGGTCGAAGGATCTGATGCAGATACCTACTCCCGAGCATTCCATACCGCGCGGCCCGAGGTGTTGTCTTCCCGGGTTATTCTTATGTAATCAACAGTTGATATTTGCTCTTCATTATCATTAAGGAATAGACACCAGAGTGGCTGTCATGGTACATCCTCTATGGTTAGAGAGGAGTCCCCTTTATAGAGTTTTCTTTGTTTACATAGTTCCTTGTGTTTTATCTCAAAGTTCCATAAATGAGAAAGGGACTAAACTACTGTGTGCGCGCAAATAATATGCACAATGATATAACAATCATATAAGCAAGATAAACAAGCAATCCAATTTCATGCTTTAATCTTATGGTCGTTTTCACACAAGGCACACAGCAAACCAGCCGTGTAACACGACAACATACGAACCACACATGTCCATACCTTATTCGAAAGTACGAGTTATCTCACACTCGGAGTCCAGGTCGGAGTTCGCTACGGCCCTAGCGTTAATTAAAACAATGTGGTAGTTTTTCATTTCATGTGATGACACTTTATATCAGGTGTTATTCCCTAGGTGTGTTGTTAAATGCTTTGTTTATATTACCCTTAGAACTTCCCATGTATTAATTCTAGGCTTATCTTACTCCTAGGATATTCATATCTTTGTTTTACACGTTCACTAAGTCCTTTTTCCTTAGTTAATGTTTTAGAGCGTTTTAAGCGCTAGTTATGTAACAAGTTTATATAACATAGATATAACTCGCCTAATGTGTATTCCCTCCTTAGATAAATAGGTGGGCAATGTATTAACCTTAGTATTATGATAATATAGACCATAACATACCCCTATAACCTATTTATACAGAAACCCAAAAGCTTCCAAATCTGAAACACAATTCTCATGGAATACCTTATCTAACTTTAGTTTTAATGTAGTAGTTGGTGTTTAACCTTCTCCACATGTTTTGCTAACTGTGAGCCTCGATTTTAAACCCTATCCTATGTTGATTAAAGTTGATTAGGATCTAACCGGGTTTTAGGTCCACTTATAGCCTAAGATTAATAACTATTTCATATAACAATAATTATTAAAACCTAAGCTAGCTCACTGGAACCTATTATGAGTCGCCACCTAATTTTAACCTAGATCAAATTAGGAAAGGAGAGTTCGGGTTTGGGGGCTTGATATTCGACTTAATTAGGGTTAAATTACTTTCATTACCCCTCCTAGGTCGTTTTTCCTCTACTTGGTTTAATTACGGCTTTCTACAAAGTTGCTTTTTAACCTAGGTGCGTGCTTCTGTTTTTTGTGTTTTTTAGCATTTTTTGACAGAAAAATAAAGTGGAAATTAAAAAACCTAAACTAGGGTTTCGGAGGCAGAATTAGGTCAAATTTTGTTTCCGTCCGTAGCCACGGACCTAATGTCCGAAGCCACGGACCCCAGTTAACCTACATAACAATAAAAGTCGAATTAAACAGAAAACAGAAAATTGTAAAGTCTGGGGCCACGGACAGGCTGTCCGTGGGCCCGGACATTATTAGAAAACCTAAATTTTAAAAAAATTAAAAATCCCGCCGCCGTCCGTGGGCGTCCGGGCTTTCGGACAGGGAGTCCGGGACCCCGGACACGACGTCCGTGGGTGCGGACAGCCCTCGGACGGCGGCGTTGAGGCTGTTCCCGAAGGTGTTTTTGGCTCAAATTTTATGGGTGTGTAGCCTGAAAGATGTACAATGCGTTAGTGATCGAAAGTTCTCAATTTGAATTCGAATTATGCACGAAACTTGGTAAACAAGTTATTGGACAGAAGCTTGAATAAACAACAATACAGAAGCGCACGAAGGTTAGTTTGAGCCCAAATTTTGAGGCAAGACAGATAATACCGTGGTGAATTAGGGAAGTGGAGTTTCTACCTGTTTTACCTTCGGATTCACAACGTTTCATCACACCGGGATTCGTCGAGTGCTCCGTTGATGGCAGACCCGAGAGGATTTCGACCCAAGCTTCTGGTTGTTGGTTGTTCTTGCTGTTCTTCACGTTTTGGAGGTGTTTTTGTGGGGTTTTGATGATTATTGGTGCTTTGGGAATTGGAAAACGTGTTTAGATGGTGATTTCGGGGGATTTTCGGTATGATTTGGGTGGCCGGGTGTTGGAAAACGTGAGAGAGAGAGAGGAGGCTGTGTTTTCTGACTCTCTAGGGTTCTTGAGCATATGAAGTTCTGATTTTATCCAAAAACCTATCCCCTTATATAGACTTTCTTAAAGATAAAGAAAATCTAGTAAAAGTAAGATTTTTTGGTATTTTAATTAAAAGACTTTCCAAAAGAATTTTTCTGTGAAATTTTAACCACATGTCAAGGATGGATATTATGAATTTTCTAAGGTGGAACCGAATTTTTTAAATGTTGGAATATTTTTAAATTGAATTTCTTTTCAGATTCAGTCAGAAATTGCTAGAAAATTATTAGAAACTCGAAAAATCAAAATTCCAACGCCATTATGCTTAGAATGTCATCCTCTATCATGGGTTAAAATATCAAAGCATTTTAAGTTGATTTGGGCATCCTTTGGAGGAGAGAGAAAGCTTATAGGAGGTTTTAGGAGCCTTTAAAGATTACCAAAATGCCCCTGAAAGTGACGAAGCTGCTCCCCATGCCATGGAACACGCCGATCGAGCCGGGATTCCTCACTGCTTGATTAAAATGCCTCTCACAACACCAGTACCTCGTAGACCCTAGCCAGGGGGGTCAAAATTTTGGGTATAACAGATTGCCCCCCGTCAACTAGACTTTGTAATGAAAGTGAGAAGGCTAGTTGATGCCTGAGTGATACCCCAAAATTTCAAATATTTCCAAGACCCTGCATGTTATCAAAAACTGATAAATTGTGTCGGGTTATTCTAAGGCGCCGACTACCTACAATGATGATATGATGTCAAACTGTTCTAAGGCGTTGACTACCTATGACGAATGAGATGATGTCAAGCTATTCTAAGGTGTTGACTACCTATAAGTAAAGTGAAATGAAGTAATGTCAAGCGATTCTAAGGCGTTGACTACCTAAAATGTGGAAATGAGATAATGTCAAGCGATTCTAAGGCGTCGACAACCTAAAATGTGGAAACGAGATAATGTCAAGCGATTCTAAGGCGTTGACAACCTAAAATGTGGAAATGAGATAATGTCAAGCGATTCTAAGGCGTTGACAACCTAAAATGTGGAAATGAGATAATGTCAAGCGATTCTAAGGCGTTGACAACCTAAAATGATGATAACTGGGTGGTATGCAAATGCAAAAATGCTGAAATATTGATGATGCTAATGATGCTAATGATGCTGTTGATGCTGATGATGCTGATGATGCTCGGATGCTTCTAGGGACCGAAACCCGTGCCAATGCTCCTGGCTGGACCCAATGTGGACTTATTGCCATCGCCCCCCAAGCCGGTGTGCAGGGATAACTCCTGGTAAAAACCTTGGGGACTTATTGCCTTCGCCCACCATTCGCTGATCCCGAAAATAAGTTGACATCGCAAAAGGAGGATTTATTGCCATCACCTCGCCAACTTTTCTGTCGCCAGGTCTTGTGACGCGCCTGGATAATGCAACTAGGTCTTATGACAAGCCTATATGAATGTGATGAATGCAATGTGTTTGATAAGAGCGGGTAAGCTAAAGGGTAACGCTAGGTCTTACTACGAGCCTAAGGGAATGCAACTAGGTCTTACGACGAGCCTAAAGGAAGGATCTAGGTCTTATGGCGAGCCTAAAAATGGTTCTAGGTCTTATGGCGAGCCTAAAGGAAGGATCTAGGTCTTATGGCGAGCCTAAAAATGGTTCTAGGTCTTATGGCGAGCCTAAAGGACGGATCTAGGTCTTATGACGAGCCTAAGGGAATGCAACTAGGTCTTATAGCGAGCCTAAAAATGGTTCTAGGTCTTATGGTGAGCCTAAAGGACGGATCTAGGTCTTATGACGAGCCTAAGGGAATGCAACTAGGTCTTATGGCGAGCCTAAAATGGTTCTAGGTCTTATGGCGAGCCTAAAGGACGGATCTAGGTCTTATGACGAGCCTAAGGGAATGCAACTAGGTCTTATGGCGAGCCTAAAAATGGTTCTAGGTCTTATGGCGAGCCTAAAGGACGGATCTAGGTCTTATGACGAGCCTAAAAATGGTTCTAGGTCTTATGGCGAGCCTAAGGGAATGTGACTAGTTGAAAGTGAGTAAAATGTATGATGGGTCTAAATGGATGTAGAAGGATTAGGGTTTATGTCAAACCTGGAGATGGTAGGGCTCAAGACGAGCCTGTGGATGTTTGAGTGTGAAGGTAGGGCTTAGGACGGGCCTGAGGGAATTTGATGTGGAGGTAGGGCTTAAGACGGGCCTGAGGGAATTTTTTGTGGAGGTAGGGCTTAGGACGGGCCTGAGGGAATTTGATGTGGAGAAAGGGCTTATGACGGGCCTGAGTGGTATGAGAAGGGTTTGAATCCTTTGGGTTTCTGGCTTTTGGGCCTCAATCGGTGTCATTGTTGCAATTGTATGGACCAACAATTGCCCCCAGTATTTTTCCTTAAGGCAATCTGAGTTCTTTGGAATTTTTGGCAATCGATCGAACCATCGATTGCCCCCAGTATTTTCTTTGATTAATTGTGCAAAACAAATCTCATTCTCACAAGGTCAAGGTTTATCTTGTTGTGGTGCTTTCTATCCTACACTCAAAGTGTTTAATGCTCGCACTCATGCTCTCCTTTTGGACAAAACATCTCGACCATTGAATTTGACATTTGTTAGATTTATGCGTTCAACCTGCTACTTTCACGTGATTAGATACACAACTACTAGGTCGGAAGTCTTTTAAGCTTATAACGTGGCCATGGGGTGTGATGAATGACAACAGGACAATGGAGGAATGTTTAGGATATGTGGAGCTATAAGGGTGACCAAATCTGCAACTTGCACCGTCTCTCGGACTTGTCTTCTTTGCCTTGAAGTCGTTTGGCTACTTCGTGATGATTTCGCTTGTGAACTTGGGACTTGGAACTTTTGGATTGTTCCTTGCACCTTCTCTCTTTTTCCGATTTTGGATTTCTTCGAGGCTTTTCAGGTTTGCCTTTCTTTGAATTTCCTTTCCTTCGGGGTTCTTGTGTTTCCCGGCTTTGAACCTTGAGAGCTATTTTTGATGTTGGCTCATTTGGATCCTGTGTCACTTTGCGACCATTTGCGGATCGTTTCGTCATGCTGGTAGCAATTTTGCTTCTTTGGTCTTGTGAAGTTGTTGCTCAAAAAGTCGGGCTCCTTGCTTCCTTTGGTCACCGGGTCGGTTATTCATCATTGGCTAGCTTATTTGTGGAGCTTGTAGTGTTGTAAAAAAAATGTTATAGATGAAAAGCTCAGCGGGGGGTGCCTAGGGTATAATGTCAGGGTTCACAAGCTTTTGGTTGTGTGGTGCTGTTTCGTAGGTGCTTCGTCATCCCTAATAGTTGTGTATCCGTTCTTTGTTACTTTTCATAGGTTTAAGCGTAAATTTACAAATTATCTCCTTTGGTCGGAGTCATGCCGTTTGCCTTACCTTTGAATGTGATCTCTTTGGAGTCGTGTAAAAATGACACGCTCGTTCGCTCTTGGTTTTACCGCTCAAGACACTATCGCGAAGTGTACACTCGGAGACTTGTTTGAACATTTAAACAAAAGAGATAAACATTATCGTTCCTTAACTCAGATTGCCCCCAGTATTGCTGTGGGGTTTCTTGACAAGCCTTTTGAATACCCAGATTATTTGTGGAGGGTGGCTGTAAGTGTGGTGGTACATGGCGGTGAGGTCGAGCTGTTTTGGTGGAGTGATGTAGTGATGAAAGTAAAATATGGTAGTGGGATGCTTTCAGTGTACGGTGAAATTTTCCATTGAGAGATGATGTGTGGTGGAAGCCAACAAGGTGGTGAGATATTCCTTGCGCACATGGGATGTATGTGATGAAGGTAGTGGATGTAGGTGAAATGACGTGATGACTTATTTATTTTGGTGTTCTGGTTTTGTGAATAATTGCACAAAAAATAATGAAAATGGAACTATGCTCTAATTCAAGAATGGAAAGACAACATCAAAGATTGTAATCTTAAGAAAACTACCTAAAATAATAAAGGAAGCTAGCTACCATAAAAGTTGAAAGAACGACTGGGAAAAGAAAATTACTAAATCTAGAAAACTTCTAAAGTAGTGATGTTGGGCTGTCTGATGCCAACATACTGAAGACTCGAGCTCTGGGCCGTCGGGACGCCTTTGGGATGATCGTGATTGCCTTCCTTCTGAACTTCGAATAGGCCTCATAAAATGTTTGAAATAGGAATGCCTGTGGGTTATGTAGGAGGAATCCGGGTCTGAATCTTTTCCAAGCTGCGAGTGAAGTGCAAGAGCTAGAGTGACTCCTAGGATAGAACAGATTTACGGGCCTGAATACCCTTAATCTAGAAGTGAAGCAAACGGGCTGAAGGAGGCCACACGAACTGTGAATGGGCCACTGGGCCGAGAGGGAAAACCTTGAGGTCTGGGATTCGTTTGATGTTCTTGTTGGGCCTTGAAGCTAGAAACTGGAATGAATGAGTTACGCAACCTATCTTGGATCCAAATGTTTTGTGCTATGGGCTGAACTTCTGGATTGACAGCGAAGCTTATGGGCCAAAACTATGAATTGGTCTATGGGCCCAAAATAGAATGAGTCATGATTGTGGTATTTGAGCCAGAATGATTGCTCTATATGTGAACTGGAATTTGGGCCGAGTGATCATGGTTGGGCCTAAAAGATGACACCTAGATCTAGGGTTTTGGGTTAGGGTCATGATAAGAAGTCTACGTGGACTAGAATGAGCCCTTGGGCCAGAATGTGTTTGGGCCTGAAGTAAAGCACATGAGCTGGAATGGTCCCTAAATCACAAATGGGCCTAACTTTCTTCGGGCCAGAGAAGATGGTTGCTAAGCCAAAAAAGATTTTATTTTCAGGACTTGTGAGTTATTTCAAGTTCAAGTGGATTCCTTTTTTATGGGCCAAGAACTAATTGGATAATACAAATTGGGCCAGAAGAGAAATCACCTAAGTCTAGGCTTTTGGGCTGAAGCCCGAGCGACTCACATGTTAAACCAAACAGGGCCTCTGGGCCGCAAACAAAAGAGCTGTCAATTCATGTTGGGCTAGGTTGATGTAGGAGAAGTTCCTATCAATCTCTAGGCTGGGTAGTGGGCCGATCATACAAGCAAACAAGGCCCACACAAATTCAACATGTCCTCACTAGATGTTTTTACCAAACCGGGTATGGATCGATCCGGAGAGGTGCTTGGGGCATGGGCCCAGGTCACCACAAAGGAATAGGGCTTGCACGCTATTCTCTTTGGGCTTCCCCACTTTTTCACATCACCTGAAGGTGTGCGTCTACGGTCGGGTCTTTGACCGACCAAACTATGGGCTAGGTAAGGACACTGCCAGGAAAACGCTTGGGGCTAAAGCCCAGGTATTAAGGGGATATGGTTAGACGACATCCTCCTCTTTTCCCCCACTTATTCACATCACCTAAAAGGTGTGAGTCCCAGACAGGGGACCCTCAAACGGGTCCCGGGGTGAAATCGGTTTGTGTGGACCCTCACTCTCATATGATGCAAAGGTACAGAAATTTAAATTGCGCACAAAGGTAAATAAACAGAATAATGAAGCCATAAATAAACATTCTCGAGTTAAGCCCTCTTTCTTAAAATTAAACAAGTTAAAATTTAGAATTTTGTCCCCAGCAGAGTCGCCAGTCTGTGAGCCTCGATTTTAAACCCTATCCTATGTTGATTAAAGTTGATTAGGATCTAACCGGGTTTTAGGTCCACTTACAGCCTAAGATTAATAACTATGTCATATAACAATAATTATTAAAACCTAAGCTAGCTCACTGGAACCTATTATGAGTCGCCACCTAATTTTAACCTAGATCAAATTAGGAAAGGAGAGTTCGGGTTCGGGGGCTCGATATTCGACTTAATTAGGGTTCAATTACTTTCATTACCCCTCCTAGGTCATTTTTCCTCTACTTGGTTTAATTACGGCTTTCTACAAAGTTGCTTTTTAACCTAGGTGCGCGCTTCTGTTTTTTGTGTTTTTTAGCATTTTTTGACAGAAAATTAAAGTGGAAATTAAAAAACCTAAACTAGGGTTTCGGAGGCAGAATTAGGTCAAATTTTGTTTCCGTCCGTAGCCACGGACCTAATGTCCGAAGCCACGGACCCCAGTTAACCTACATAACAATAAAAGTCGAATTAAACAGAAAACAGAAAATTGTAAAGTCTGGGGCCACGGACAGGCTGTCCGTGGGCCCGGACATTATTAGAAAACCTAAATTTTAAAAAAATTTAAAAATCCCGCCGCCGTCCGTGGGCGTCCGGGCTTTCGGACAGGGAGTCCGGGACCCCGGACACGACGTCCGTGGGTGCGGACAGCCCTCGGACGGCGGCGTTGAGGCTGTTCCCGAAGGTGTTTTTGGCTCAAATTTTATGGGTGTGTAGCCTGAAAGATGTACAATGCGTTAGTGATCGAAAGTTCTCAATTTGAATTCGAATTATGCACGAAACTTGGTAAACAAGTTATTGGACAGAAGCTTGAATAAACAACAATACAGAAGCGCACGAAGGTTAGTTTGAGCCCAAATTTTGAGGCAAGACAGATAATACCGTGGTGAATTAGGGAAGTGGAGTTTCTACCTGTTTTACCTTCGGATTCACAACGTTTCTTCACACCGGGATTCGTCGAGTGCTCCGTTGATGGCAGACCCGAGAGGATTTCGACCCAAGCTTCTGGTTGTTGGTTGTTCTTGCGGTTCTTCACGTTTTGGAGGTGTTTTTGTGGGGTTTTGATGATTATTGGTGCTTTGGGAATTGGAAAACGTGTTTAGATGGTAATTTCGGGGGATTTTCAGTATGATTTGGGTGGCCGGGTGTTGGAAAACGTGAGAGAGAGAGAGAGGAGGCTGTGTTTTCTGACTCTCTAGGGTTCTTGAGCATATGAAGTTCTGATTTTATCCAAAAACCTATCCCCTTATATAGACTTTCTTAAAGATAAAGAAAATCTAGTAAAAGTAAGATTTTTTGGTATTTTAATTAAAAGACTTTCCAAAAGAATTTTGCTGTAACATTTTAACCACATGTCAAGGATGGATATTATGAATTTTCTAAGGTGGAACCGAATTTTTTAAATGTTGGAATATTTTTAAATTGAATTTCTTTTCAGATTCAGTCAGAAATTGCTAGAAAATATTGGAAACTCGAAAAATCAAAATTCCAACGCCATTATGCTTAGAATGTCATCCTCTATCATGGGTTAAAATATCAAAGCATTTCAAGTTGATTTGGGCATCCTTTGGAGGAGAGAAAGCTTATAGGAGGTTTTAGGAGCCTTTAAAGATTACCAAAACGCCCCTGAAAGTGACGAAGCTGCTCCCCATGCCATGGAACGCGCCGATCGAGCCGGGATTCCTCACTGCTTGATTAAAATGCCTCTCACAACACCAGTACCTCGTAGACCCTAGCCAGGGGGGTCAAAATTTTGGGTATAACACTAACCTAGTTATGTTTATTTGCTATTATTTGAGTTCATTATTAAACTAGAATCACGCTTACAGTACCCCTGTGACACCGTATACAGAAGCTACCATATTATTGAAACTGAAACACAATCCAAATATTTCCTCTTGATTTCTCCCTTCTTCTCTGATCAGTTCGAATTCCATCATGTCCTAATTGTTTATAACCTTGTTTAAGTGTATCAGCTAGGTTTTAAATTGATCATCAACCACTACCAACCACCCATATTTACTGTGACAGTTATACAGAAACATCATCAACGAAAACTACAAAACTGCAGTGAATTGAAAACAGGAAATCGGGTTATTGCATTCTCCTACTGTTATATTCTTTCCTGAGGTGTTACATGATTTCTCTAGTACTCCCCAACTTACCTACATTTGGTTAATGTGTTAGAACAGTCTTATCCTCAGGGCTAACCCAAAGAGCAAGGAGCCCATCTCTGAGATGTTCCTCACTCAAAAATCTGAAACCAATTAAAACCAGTAACCATGAACTGATGTTCTACTTTTCTATTGCTTGTCAATCTGATCTTTCAGTTTCCCTTCTCCCCAACTGTTGAATCACTTAGTTGTGTGTTTTATCCTGGTTTTCACCTCACAACAGATCCACAACAACCATGAGCAAACTTCTGAAAACTCCCCACTTAACCCTCAGTACAGAAACAAAAACAACCTCTAGAAACAACATAAAAACTGAAAACAGAAATGGATATGACTTCTATATTTTCCCCCGACTTAGCTACACCTTGGTTTATGTGTTAAAAAGATCTTAAACTTAAGACTAATCCCAAAACCACATAGACAACTCCTTTGAACATCCTTGTACAGAGCTTAACGAAACTGAAACTGAAACTGAAACTACAATAGAAGAAAAACAACATCTGTAACTTGGAACTGGAGGACTGATAACTCTCTTTGTTTTTCTTTTTTGTTCTGAATATATCTTCTATTTCCTTCCAAGTATTTGTACTTAGTTAAGTGTGTTAATAAGTTTTTAAACCTCAAGAACAGACCAAGATTAACCCAGACAATGTCCCTGAAATTCCTCTGCACAAAAACCAGAAAACCTGATAAGTTAAACCCCAAAACCTGATAAGTCCTCTTTCTGTTTCCATTTTCATTCTTTAACCTGATCTTGATTTCCTCACTTTTACACTAGGTTGGTAGAGCTTTAGCTTATTACCCACCCAACAAACTCTTCCTATTATCTACGAGAAGCTAGTATACAGAAACCCAAAACAACTTTCAGAACCAGAATCTGAAACCAATCCACCTTTCCTGTAATTGTTTTCTTTCTGTTCTTTCAGTCTCTTTTATGTTTCTTCCCAACTTGCTCAACTACTTAGTTAAGTGTTTAGTTATAGTCTTAACTCTAAGCAACCCAAGGCTAACCCTCAAAACAGATCCAAAGCAACCTTATTAATAATCTGAAATGTGTTTATACATCTTCTGTTCTTTTAATTTGGTTTCTGGTTTCCCAAGTCATTTCCCCATTCCATTAAGTGTTTGATCAAGTCTTGATGTAACACCCCAACTAACAACACCACACTTAACCATTAATCGCAGCGGAAATTGCATCATAAACAATGACTAAACCAATGGGTGTTACACGCCGTTAGCCACCCACGTGGCTAACAAGGCTAATACATACATAGTGTACCGGTCTGATGGACTAGATTACTAAGTACTACTCTTTACTTTTACAAATCCGTTACAATTGAATACAAATACATTTACATTACAACTGTACCGAGTCTATACCTTCAGCTACCGATATCCAACTTCGGTCTTACATCACTTTCAACTACATAAACAATTGATAACTATCCACGTATGTACAGCAACCCCGTCCTACACTCGAACGGCTACCAGCTCCATTGTACCTGTAAAGTAATGGGGGCCCCCAAAGGGGGTCAGCACCTTTGCTGGTATGGTAATCCCGCAGCCCGCATGCTACCGGGCCACGCACAACTAATTGTCGAGTGAGCATGCAGGTTAATTTATTTTAAGCACGCAATAAAACTATAAACACATAACATACTTACAAGCACACACGTCCAATAAAAAGGATACAACCATAACATTCACACATCATATTGGTTAGATCACCTTATTGTATTCCTTGTCCCTTGAGGGTTCTACCTTAACGGGACTTATTTCTTACTAAGCAACACTCACTGAATTGATCGGGCTACAACTACTTCTTTCACTGAATTTGGGTTGATTTTGGTTATCAACTTACACAACATCACCACACATATCCCGTACAACACGTATACAACACACCACTGTTCTTCTAAGAGAACGTACACTTTACTTAAGGTGTGTCGGACTAAATATATGTCCGCACACCATACATATTTACTCACTTAGATGGGTCGGCCATAATATAGATCCGTACACATTATACACATATTCCCCTAGTCCGACGTGAGTCAGATAAATAGCTTTTGTTAAGCTATTCCGGTCTTAATATAGAACCGTACACATTATACACATATCCCCCTAGTCCAACGTGAGTCAGATAAAAATCATTGGTTAAGCTCGAGGGTGGTTGTAATCCAAGAAGGAAAAACAACCATAACATAACAGAGTGGGAGTTAATTCACATTTATACATCAACTCCCAAACAACACGCGTGACCGGAACGACCGGATTCCTCACCCCCCATAATATATACATATTAGTTAGAAGTTCCTTTATGGAACTTATCACATCATGACACCGTATGGTGTTATAAACTTGGTTAATCACACACAAGGGAGGTAACATCCCATTCGACAAACATGGACAACAACATTAGTTAAATAACGATATACCAAACAAAAGCCACCCACATCACACACAACCACAATATACAACTAACGCACAGATAGCCGTAGTTAGAATGTTCCCGTAGGTTGGGACGTTTAATCCGAATACCGATCTCTTATGTGATCCTAGAGTCGGTTAGCTACGGTTTAACACATAATTAAGGTTAAACGGTATCGGAATTATTTACGCCACATTAATGAATTACTATAAACTCATTTCATGCTTTATCTTGCAAGGTGGCAAACACACAGAAAAACAAGTTGGCATACAAGCCGATGTAACCCGGTAGGACACAGGTTGGAAGAAAACCATACCTTACACCATGGGTTACTCTACCGTGTTCCCGAGGATTTACTCCAATGTGTCACCTCACGCTCCCCGGGTAGTTTTCCAACAACTGGTATTATTTCCAATGTTTTCATTAACATCAAAATCTTACGGTATGTAAATTTCTATTACTCCCGTACTTAACCCGTTATCCCGTTATTTCGGTTAAACTTTGTGTACTTAAACTCACAACTTTCTCACATCCAACCTAACCCTTGTTTACACCTTCTAAGGCCTTTAAAACTCACCAAACAAGGCATAATCAACATCTAAAACCAATACCATTCACTTCCCCATCATAACAACACTTTAAAGCACATTCTGGTAAGTTTTTAGCATGGTCCGGGTTTGTGTCCGGGGTTACAAACCCGGACCAACCCTGGAAAACGCTTTCTGGACATTTTTCTATGTGGTCCGGGTTTGTGTCCGGGTTTACAAACCCGGACCACCCCCTGGGATGGTCTTCTGCCGTGTTTTTGCTATGGTCCGGGTTTGCAGTACCGATTTGCAAACCCGGACCACCTCTGGAACTGTCAAAATTTACAGTTTTTGATCAGTTTTCAACCCCTAATTCACCTCTAATCATTTCCTAAACTTTCCACATGTTTCCTACATGTTTAAACACACTAAAACACTCACTAAACCTCCTCAAATCATTGTTTCCTACATGTTTCCTACATGTTTCCTACATGTTTAAACCTCCTCAATCCATTTCTACAAGTTTTCCATTCTCCCTGTTACACTTAAGCACAACAGTGCACATGAAACTTCTTTTGTTGTTTCATAAACTTCCACCCACCTTACTAAATCTCTTACTCACCACACCAACACATTCTTAGACCAATACACTTCAAAAACCCAAGTTCATCCTTTGTTTCTCAAGCGTTACACTCTTATTCACCCTTGGCCAAATCCATGACTTTTCTAACACTTGTGCTACAGATTTTTGTACTACTCCTCTTAGTTCTCCAAATACCATTTCAAGGCTATTAAACCACTCCCATCCACCAAGCCATCATCAAAACACTCATTTTCTACTAAAATTTCACCACAACCTCCCCATAAACTTAGCTTCTCCCAAACAACATCTTGTCATCATTTTTCAAACCTAATCTAGCCACACCCATATAAGGGTCCTACCAGCACTCAATATCAATCCAAAATTCACCAAATCACAACATAGCTCTAAAATCTAAATACACCACAATATAACCACAACTCAAATCCTTTGGCTCCAAGGCCCTCAATTCAAACCATTAATTCACAAACTCTCTCAAAATCAACTAAACACATTATGTTCCATAATTTGGGTTCATTATTTAATTTAACCCATTCCCAAAATTCTAAAACAATTAACATAGTCATTAAGGTAGTTTCCTTACCTTGGTTTCTCATGAATTCCCATTTAGTTCTCCTCTTGCCCCTCCTCTTCTAAATTTCGGTCAAGTGGGAATGGAGTTTCCAAACTCCATCCCAATATTCAAGAAACACAAAAATGTACTCAATTAATCATCTAAACCCTTAGGAAATTTTAATTCAATCAAAGGGCTTAAACACAAAGTTAGGGTTTTACCATTGGAGATTTTTGAGAGGGATTCTCACCCTTGAATCAAGAAGGGGGTTACTCCACCATTGGAGGGTTGAAATGGAGCTCAAAATCAAGAAGAAAACAAGGCACTACAAAGGGGTAAAATTGGTCGCCAAAGGAGAGAGAACAAGAATGAGCTTTTCAATGAAATTTTTACCTTAGAAGGAAGAGGAGACTCCAAGCTACTAGATGATGTGCTTTTCTCCTCAAATGGGAAAAACCCATGGAGATGAAGTTCTTCATTTTCTAATTTTGAAAAGAGGGAATGATAGAGGATGATGAGAGGATGAAGAATATGTAATTTATTTTGTATTTGGAGCTTGTATATGGCTAGAGCAAGTTGAAGAATGTGGAGCTTCCATGGTGGTTCCCAAATCGCTTGCAAACCAGAGAGGAGGAGGGAGAATCGGCTGAGGAAGATGAAAGAAGGAAGGGGAGGCAGTACGTGAGGAAGAAAAGAAATGAGAGGAGAGAGAGTGTGGGTGGGGGTATATGTTTACTTTTTCACTTTTTCACTTTTTGACTTATTTAATTAGTTAACTAGTCATGTGTGAGGGGCTATCTATATTAATAAAACCGGCCCACTAATATATACACACTGGAGCGTTTTTCGTCTTTTACAGAAAACACTCGTTAATTTACCCGGTTTAGCACTATTCACTAACCGGGCCCGTTTTCCGGAATTTTCTCGTTTCTTTTTATTTTAATTGTTATTAGGCTCCCATCAATGTTTATTTATAGTTATATAATCAACTATATTTTTTACGGGGTCGTTTAACTGTTTAAAGTCGCGTTTTCGGGTTTTCTCGAAAAGCGCGCTTTGGGACTCCGTTAGCGTTTTAACGCGTTATTTGGATCCGTTTTCTTCCGGAATTTTTCCCACATGTTATTAGTGTGTAATTAGGGTATAAAAATATATTTATAACCCCAGTGAAGGTTATATACCTCCTAAAATAATTAAATCCGCGTTTTCACGTTTTGTGACTTTTACGCATCTTTTTTTTTCCTTTTTGGATTTATTCTTTTTACCAAAATTCTTAAGGACTCAATTAGCCTTAGAAAATAATAATTACATAATTAATTAACACATTATGGTTTGGGGTATTTCAATCTACCCCCTTTAAAGGAACTTCGTCCTCGAAGTTCACAATTTCCCTCATATCCTTTTAATCAGAACACTAGGATTATTTGCAAGATACGACTTCCATACTAAAGCACACTTTACATAACAACCTCGGACTTAACGGTCTGGGTAACACATCCACATCCATACATGACACGCTTACATAATAACCTCGGACTCAACGGTCCGGGTAACATAACAACATTTAGACTCATAGGTCTCGATAACATAATAACATTCAGACTCATAGGTCTGGATAACATTTATTACACATACCACACAACATGTCTTAGCATGTATAGCAAACAGAAATACATTTTCCATCTCTTCATGGGCTCAAGTCCCATGTCGAGTACATATACACTGTGATCCCGCAGAACCCGGTTGCGATGGACACCTTCTGGTCCCCGTTCCTTTAGGAGATCAAAACAATCACATACATTTTTAAAATATACTTCTCATGTCACCGGTCCGAAGACAAAGGCTCATACGTCCTCAGCTCGTGAGCAAGTAATACGAAAATATTCTTTATGAGGTTAAGTAGAATGAAATCCTTTATTGGATAGTACTAATTGAAAATCCTTTTTACAAGGTCAATTAAAGAAATCCTTCCTTTGAAAATACCATTTAAGAACCTTGGAATATTAATTGAAGTCTTAAAATTACCAATTGAAAATTTGAAGACACCAATTTAAAATTCTTTTTGAAAACGTAATACAACTCCAAGTCCAATTTATGCTAACTGCATCTTATTCTTAACGTGATTATTTGTGACCACTTATAGGGAGTTTCAAGAGTCATCCAACCCTGAAGTGATCAGCATCAGTGTTGAGTTATCTTTCCACCCCAATTTGTGTTCGGCTTCCCTTGATCTCATGATAATCAAGTTTCACCTCCCACTTCATTTTCAAACAACAACTAATTCAAGCATGTACCATTTTCTATCTTTTAATCCATCTAGGCATAATCATTACATCTCCAAGGGATAGAACTCCGTCTATCAATCATCATCCAGGTTCAACTTAATTCAAGTTACCTAGGGAATTAAATTATCACTAGGTTCTATGTCGGTCTCATACCCCTTCATAAATCACAACACTGTATATATATATATACTTTTATCAAAATACAATACATGGTTTTACATTTAGTATTATATCAACATACATTGTCAGGGTTTTAGTTCCCCGGGAGTTTCTTTACTCCCTTACACTTGTACTGTCACCCATAACAGTTAACAAGGTATATACATTTATCACAAAGGTAGTCACATCTTCTGTGCGCAATTACCACAATTAAACCATGAATGAATGCGCATGTTCATATTACATACGCACCAATCATCAAAACAAATTATTTTGTGATATGCACAACATAGTTCACGTACACTTGTATGTTAAAACACACTAAGCGGTTTTAGGCTCTACCCCCCTTAAAAGGGATTACACCCACGTAATCAATCACTGAACATTGGTTTAAAATGTTTTGCCGCCGTGAAGTGTCTTAACTTCCACTCGGTCTGTTATACAATGCGTTCTGGTTAGAGGATCTTAACCATATTGGCGGTTTAGTCCCCAACCCAAGAATTCTCATTGGAGTTTATTTAACTCATCACCGGTTTCGATTCTGGCCTGTGAGGCTTCTTGTCGTTAATAACTAGCCATTATTCATATTCACAATGTATCTGAAACATGGGTTCACTAGCTTCTGGTGCACAACTGTGACAACTTAGAGCTTAGTTTGCCCCAATCGTTATTCATAATGTATTGTACATTTCCCATTTATCACCTTAGTCTTGTGAACAATGGTTTCTCAACCGACGCATGGTATCTCTTACCGTGCGGTAATCTGGTGAGTTGCAAACTTTCCATCCACTGTTCAGATAACTTACTGCATATGCAGCTGTGTAAGTTCGTGATCATTCACTTAGTTTGATCCGACTTGTTGTCGGTTGAGGTTGAGCTACTACCTAATATGTAGTGCTCCCTCGGTTATTTCCAACACTTGAGGTATATTCCATAATGGTATTTGGCATTCGGTGTTACTGCAGTCACTCATTGCTAATCACGCCTCCACATTTGGTTCTATACTAGTATTCTTTCATTGCTACGACCTTGCATTTCCTATGCCTCGGTCTTATAACGTTATAAGTCTTTTGTTGTTCTACCACAATTAACATCTTCCCAACTTCCTAGCTATCTCACTCGATCATTACCGCGCAAGCGCAATACCAAAACACTCAGTCATACAGAGTGCAGAGGCGTAAACTCTTGGCAGTAAATCTCTTATGGGATTACAATAGGAATGAACACTGTGTTTCCCTGAGATTTTTATCTCATAATACTAGCTTACTGCCTAGTTTATTTGTTATCACTTACCATTGTATCTCCACTGAGTTTAACTCATAATTCTGCTTATTTGCCATACTTTCGTTTAACAATACTTATACAACGGTCGCTTATTGCGCACCGTATTCTTACTTCTTGTACAACACTAACTTACATGGCATCCACTCTCATATTAGCTTCTGCTCATGTACTTCCATCATTCGTATTTTTGGTTCATCATTCATTAGGATGACTACTGAATACACTATTCCCTCGAGTCTTTATGTTCCTTGAGCGTTGTCCCCTCTACATTTAGCATCACACACCTATGGTGGTTGCTATTAGACTTATTACTCTTCCTGTCTCCACAACTGGTACAACGCTTCTTTTCATATGACGACTATTCATATCATTCTTGGGTAATAACAATATGGTCAATTCTTAACATAATTCTTGAACTTGGTTCACATAAATACCGCTCCCATGGTTTCACGATATCGAGGGGTATCCCCACTCTTAAAGCAGTGGTTCGTTCTCTGCTCTATTCACTTGTACAACATAAACTTTCACAATCAATTAGATTTGCATAACACATTTGGTCTGTGGCTTAAATGCTTTGTTGCCTCGAGTTCTGCTCATTATAGGCTGTTCACACAAGTTTTACTTTCTCTGTACAACATTACATGGGTTGGAGGTAGTATTGGGCTCCATAACAAGGTCGTTGCATCACACCGCCTCTCATGGGATGCCCCCTTAGGAATGTCAGTCCGCCTCCTAACGACTTATATTTTATTGAGTTTAGTTCCAACCCTTGCATTTCTGTCACGTTAATTCGTTCAACAATTGTTGATCCAAACACCCCTCAAGGATTGCTCCTGGGCGTTACTAAGTTATGCCATTACATTTGGCTTGGACTTATAGGTACGTTTAGTTAACTACGCCATTTTGCGTTCTTAACTGGGTTTACTAACCTTTTCTATGAAGATCAATATTCCCTGGTAGTCTAAGTAATTATTCCAGGAGTTTCATCCCGTTCATTACACATTAACGTGTCCATGTTAGGCACCTGCCTTGTCATGTATAGGCTGGGTAATCATTCCAGCTATCATGTTTATCCCTCAGGATTCTTAAGACTTATGCGATGTCTTTACATAACAGTCAGTGCACTTCGCACTTCCTGACTCTTAAACATTTCTTAAACGAATTCACTAATTTCTTTAGTCTTGTTAACTTAACTGGGTTCCCTTACTTCAACCATTTTTGGCAATTCGTTGCTCTTGTTTAAGTTTTACTGCTGACCGTAGTATGGAGTCGACTACTTCCCGTGTTTCTGACTCCACTCGTATACATATGTGGGGTACCCTACTGATACATTGCTACTTACCCGACTAACCCATGAGAAGGTCTGTCAGGCCCACAAGCTCCTATTAGAGTACGGTCGTCCCACATTTCAATTAGTACACTCGTAGTGTCCGTCACACGCCTAGGTGAAGTATTCTGTTGTCAACTCCCGCATGTCATCCTATAATAATATGCATTCTGTGCTTCCCGCACTATGTATTAAGGGAAATTGTCCACTGTCTGTATCTAGTATGAACTAAATCCTTTCCCTCGGGTTAATACCCTCGGGTTGTAGGATTGTTCTAACGTTGCTCGAAAGCAATTGGGTACAACTTACCTACTGTGTGGCGCTGAGGCCGATGTAGGTCCTATGGTTTTGGTCTTTAAAGAAAACATGAAGTTTGAGAAAATTTTGGGCTTAAAAGAAGGTTTGAAGTGAACATGAGTTGGAAGAAATTCGGTTGTGCAAACGGTTTGAAATAAATCTAGGTTTAGAAGAAAAACTGGGTTCATAAGAAAATTCTTCTCGGTATTTAAAATGTCTTCACACTTTGACCAAGTCTAGCTTCCCGCTGACTGGTATATCTTCACATACAATGGTTAGGCCACTAAGCCCTTCCAGGTTTCACTCTTCAAATTCTAGGATTCTTGGTTATATAGTCACTTCCTTCAACAATAGGGTACCTTGCTAGGTACTTTATAGTCATTAAAACTTTCCCGAATAGCCCCGTTCTAGCAGCACTTGCAATAGCAAGTGCGCCATGCTAGCTGGCTGTCGGTTCAACACATACTGGTTGCGGTATTACTTTTATCATTACCGTGTTCGGTAGCCTTGTTGGCTCCTCCTTTGACCTTACAGTTTTGATAATAGAACATTCAAGCGACTCTCAATGGTCTGACATGGTGGTCGTTAACTAGGGTGACTCTCCATTCACTTAACTCTGTGTTCTTCCTTAATGTTCCTCCCCACACACTTGTCGTGGTTGCCGGGACTTGGATTTCTTGTTCAGGTACTACTTCGTAGCCCTATTGAACTATGCTTCACTAATACTCCCACATTTGTCTAAACTGTGATAATCGGGTATTACAGCCTCTTTGGCGTTGTAGGTTTGGAATCATCCAACCTTGACTAGTTCCTTAGTCGGTTTTTATACCATTGTCGGTATTATTTAACAATTGTGGTCCCGTAGACATGTGTCTCGGGTTTGTTGCTTCTTCATTGTCCGCTTCTGTGCACAATCAGTGTTCTCTTCCTTATTGACTGGGTTTCCTCGACTGCTAGGCATGTCAACCCAGGTCGCGGGAAATTTCAGTCTCTTATAGATAGGATTCTTAATCTTCCGCTATTAAGTGCAGGTAAAGGTGTTCAAACAGGTTCCATCTTTGGGATTCTCAGTTCTTGGAATCTACCGTATGACAGGTTCTTCGTACTTACAGTGATGTTTAACAACAGCCAGATCGGGTATTCCCGAATAAGAGAGGAGTTTCATCTCTCTGGCGTTCTTCCCCGAGTTATAAACCAGGGACTGTGGAGGGTGGGAAGGAAATTGTAGGTTTCCAGTACACACTGGTAATTCCTAACTAGCGTATCTCTCACGCTATCACTCAACCCTTAACCCAAAGTCTTAAATTCCTAACTCGGTACTTCCTAAGCTCGGTATTTCCAGTCATTAGAACGATACTTCGCTCTGATACCATCTGTGACAGCCCAGCCTAATCAACCCACATGTGTGATATTGTCCGCTTTGGCACGCAGGCCGCACGGATTTGTTCCTGGGGTTTCGCCCCAAAACGCGTCACACAAGGGAGAGGTATCCACGCACCTATAAGGCACACTTCGTTCTCCTCCCCAATCAATGTGGGAGGTAACCCTCCTCTGGGTGTTACACTCCACCCCCCCTCACGAGAGCCCAGCGCCCTCGCGGGCCCACTAGCACACTGACCTGGGTCTGGCTCTGATACCACTTTTTGTAACACCCCAACTAATAACACCACACTTAACCATTTATCGCATTGGAAATTGCATCATAAACACTGACTAGACCAATGGGTGTTACACGCCGTTAGCCACCCACGTGGCTAACAAGGCTAATACATACATAGTGTACCGGTCTGATGGACTAGATTACTGAGTACTACACTTTACTTTTACAAATCCGTTACAATTGAATACAAATACATTTACATTACAACTGTACCGAGTCTATACCTTCAGCTACCGATATCCAACTTCGGTCTTACATCACTTACAACTACATAAACAATAGATAACTATCCACGTATGTACAGCTACCCCGTCCTACACTCGAACGGCTACCAGCTCCATTGTACCTGTAAAGTAATGGGGGCCCCCAAAGGGGGTCAGCACCTTTGCTGGTATGGTAATCCCGCAGCCCGCATGCTACCGGGCCACGCACAACTAATTGTCGAGTGAGCATGCAGGTTATTTTATTTAAAGCACGCAAGAGAACTATAAACACATAACATACTTACAAGCACACACATCCAATAAAAAGCATACAACCATAACATTCACACATCATATTGGTTAGATCACCTTATTGTATTCCTTGCCCCTTGAGGGTTCTACCTTAACGGGACTTATTTCTTACTAAGCAACACTCACCGAATTGATCGGGCTACAACTACTTCTTTCACTAAATTTGGGTTGATTTTGGTTATCAACTTACACAACATCACCGCACATATCCCGTACAACACGTATACAACACACCACCGTTCTTCTTAGAGAACGTACACTTTACTTAAGGTGTGTCAGACTAAATATATGTCCGCACACCATACATATTTACTCACTTAGATGGGTCGGTCTTAATATAGATCCGTACACATTATACACATATTCCCCTAGTCCGACGTGAGTCAGATAAATAGCTTTGGTTAAGCTATTCCGGTCTTAATATAGAACCGTACACATTATACACATATCCCCCTAGTCCGACGTGAGTCAGATAAAAAGCCTTGGTTAAGCTCGAGGGTGGTTGTAATCCAAGAAGGAAAAACAACCATAACATAACAGAGTGGGAGTTAATTCACATTTATACATCAACTCCCAAACAACACACGCGACCGGAACGACCGGATTCCTCACCCCCCATAATATATACATATTAGTTAGAAGTTCCTTTATGGAACTTATCACATCATGACACCGTATGGTGTTATAAACTTGGTTAATCACACACAAGGGAGGTAACATCCCATTCGACAAACATAGACAACAACATTAGTTAAATATCGATATACCAAACAAAAGCCACACACATCACACACAACCACAACATACAACTAACGCACGGATAGCCGTAGTTAGAACGTTCTCGTAGGTTGGGACGTTTAATCCGAATACCGATCTCTTATGTGATCCTAGAGTCGGTTAGCTACGGTTTAACACATACTTAAGGTTAAACAGTATCGGAATTCTTTACGCCACATTAATGAATTACTATAAACTCATTTCATGCTTTATCTTGCAAGGTGGCAAACACACAAAAAAACAAGTTGGCATACAAGCCGGTGTAACCCGGTAGGACACAGGTTGCAAGAAAACCATACCTTACACCATGGGTTACTCTACCGTGTTCCCGAGGATTTACTCCAACGCGTCACCTCACGCTCCCCGGGTAGTTTTCCAACAACTAGTATTATTTCCAATGTTTTCATTAACATCAAAATCTTATGGTATGTAAATTTCTATTACTCCCGTACTTAACCCGTTATCCCGTTATTTCGGTTAAACTTTGTGTACTTAAACTCACAACTTTCTCACATCCAACCTAACCCTTGTTTACACCTTCTAAGGCCTTTAAAACTCACCAAACAAGGCATAATCAACATCTAAAACCAATACCATTCACTTCCCCATCATAACAACACTTTAAAGCACATTCTGGTAAGTTTTTAGTATGGTCCGGGTTTGTGTCCGGGGTTACAAACCCGGACCAACCCTGGAAAATGCTTTCTGGACATTTTTCTATGTGGTCCGGGTTTGTGTCCGGGTTTACAAACCCGGACCACCCCCTGGGATGGTCTTCTGCCGTGTTTTTGCTATGGTCCGGGTTTGCGTACCGATTTGCAAACCCGGACCACCTCTGGAACTGTCAAAATTTATAGTTTTTGATCAGTTTTCAACCCCTAATTCACCTCTAATCATTTCCTAAACTTTCCACATGTTTCCTACATGTTTAAACACACTAAAACACTCACTAAACCTCCTCAAATCGTTGGTCAAACTCACCATTCGATTCTTGTCCATTTCTACAAGTTTTTCATTCTCCCTGTTACACTTAAGCACAACAGTGCACATGAAACTTCTTTTGTTGTTTCATAAACTTCCACCCACCTTACTAAATCTCTTACTCACCACACCAACACATTCTTAGACCAATACACTTCCAAAACCCAAGTTCATCCTTTGTTTCTCAAGCGTAACACTCTTATTCACCATTGGCCAAATCCATGACTTTTCTAACACTTGTGCTACAGATTTTTGTACTACTCCTCTTAGTTCTCCAAATACCATTTCAAGGCTATTAAACCACTCCACTCAACACTACAAACACCTAGATTCTCCCATCCACCAAGCCATCATCAAAACACTCATTTTCTACTAAAATTTCGCCATAACCTCCCCATAAACTTAGCATCTCCCAAACAACATCTTGTCATCATTTTTCAAACCTAATCTAGCCACACCCATATAAGGGTCCTAGCAGCACTCAATATCAATCCAAAATTCACCGAATCACAACATTGCTCTAAAATCTCAATACACCACAATATAACCACAACTAAAATCCTTTGGCTCCAAGGCCCTCAATTCAAACCATTAATTCACAAACTCTCTCAAAATCAACTAAACACATTATGTTCCATAATTTGGGTTCATTATTTAATTTAACCCATTCCAAAAATTCTAAAACAGTTAACATAGTCATTAAGGTAGTTTCCTTACCTTGGTATCTCACGAATTCCCATTTAGTTCTCCTCTTGCCCCTCCTCTTCTCAATTTCGGTCAAGTGGGAATGGAGTTACCAAACTCCATCCCAATATTCAAGAAACACAAAAATGTACTCAATTAATCATCTAAACCCTTAGGAAGTTTTAATTCAATCAAAGGGCTTAAAACACAAAGTTAGGGTTTTACCTTTGGAGATTTTTGAGAGGGGTTCTCACCCTTGAATCAAGAAGGGGGTTACTCCACCATTGGAGGGTTGAAATGGAGCTCAAAATCAAGAAGAAAACAAGGCATTACAAAGGGGTAAAATCGGTCGCCAAAGGAGAGAGAACAAGAATGAGCTTTTCAATGAAATTTTTACCTTAGAAGGAAGAGGAGACTCCAAGCTACTAGATGATGTGCTTTTCTCTTCAAATGGGAAAAACCCATGGAGATGAAGTTCTTCATTTTCGAATTTTGAAAAGAGGGAATGATAGAGGATGATGAGAGGATGAAGAATATGTAATTTATTTTGTATTTGGAGCTTGTATATGGCTAGAGCAAGTAGAAGAATGTGGAGCTTCCATGGTGGTTCCCAAATCGCTTGCCAACAAGAGAGGAGGGTGGAGAATCGGCTGAGGAAGATGAAAGAAGGAAGGGGAGGCAGTACGTGAAGAAGAAAAGAAATGAGAGGAGAGAGAGTGTGGGTGGGGGTATATGTTGACTTTTTCACTTTTTCACTTTTTGACTTATTTAATTAGTTAACTAGTCATGTGTGAGGGGCTATCTATATTAATAAAACCGGCCCACTAATATATACACACTGGAGCATTTTTCGTCTTTTACAGAAAACGCTCGTTAATTTACCCGGTTTAGCACTATTCACTAACCGGGCCCGTTTTCCAGAATTTTCTCATTTCTTTTTATTTCAATGTTTATTTATAGTTATATAATCAACTATAATTTTACGGGGTCGTTTAACTGTTTAAAGTCGCGTTTTCGGGTTTTCTCGAAAAACGCGCTTTGGGACTCTGTTAGCGTTTTAACACGTTTTTTGGTTCCGTTTTCTTCCGGAATTTTTCCCACATGTTATTAGTGTGTAATTAACGTATAAAAATATATTTATAACCCCAGTGAAGGTTATATACCTCCTAAAATAATTAAATACGCGTTTTCACGTTTTGTGACTTTTACGCATCTTCTTTTTTTTCCTTTTTGGATTTATTCTTTTTACCAAAATTCTTAAGGACTCAATTAGCCTTAGAAAATAATAATTACATAATTAATTAACACATTATGGTTTGGGGTATTTCACTTGAGTTTTTAAACGAAACCTACGAAGATGTTGTGTTACTGAACTTCATGAATTGAACACTATCGATATCAGAAACAAAAACTGAAGCAGGAGCAGTTTCTTTTCCTTCTATTTCCACCTTCTGTTTGTTTACTTCTTCCCAAGTTCTTTAGTTGCTTAATTGAAATCTTAGCACGGTTTATACTCTCAGAGCTAACCAAAACAAACCCGAGACACATGATTTAATCACTGAAACTGCAACAGAAACAGGAGGTATATATATAGACTGTTACATTGTTTAATTGTTCTGTTAATATGTTATTGTTTCTGTTTTCTTTTTCTTCAACCCTCCCACGATTTGATACCCAGTTAGGTGTACTTATAGGGCTGCAACATATCAGCAACTCTACATCACTCCAGGATATTTGGTATACTGAGAGTACATACTACAGGTTTGGCATGTTTAACAGTTTTGACAGGTTTGCTTCCTTTTTTTTGTTTTCTGATTCAAACTCAGTTCAGGAATACTCACCAGCAAGTGACTTAACAGATCCTCCTTGGCCAATCCTTTGGTGCAATATGGAACTTCAGTTCTTGAGTCACTCAACAGCAGCTGAGAGAAGTCCTAGTAGTTAGACTTGACAGAATCAAAATAACCAATGACTGAAACGACAGGAACAGAAAAGAGAAGGGAACTTGTTGCAGTCTTTTCACCTCGTCAGTTCTTTGAGTTTATTGCTCCAGGTTTCCAAGAGCTTGGACTCCAACTCGATCAGACAGACAAGAGAGGGACCAAGAGGTTTGAAGTTCACTGATTTACAAGAAGGAGTGCAGGAGTAATGTGTCAGTTTTCTCTTCAAACTGATACAACCAAAACAAGACTAGTTGTGACTTACCTGGGACCGATATTCACAACAGGAAACTGGTTCTTTATCAGTTCTCTGTATTTTGGAGGAGGATGCCACAGGTTACCACGGGACATCTGCTATGCGAAAGAAGTGGAGTTACTCTCCTTGACCAGGAACAAAAATAAGTCGAGGAATACAGAAGAGGAAATGTAATCCAATAGCACTTACCTTGTGCATCAGGAATCAGAGAGGGTGAGGGTGGTTCCTGCGCATGCAGAAACGGTGTACACGCCAAGAGTGAAGGAGGTGGGCCATGGGTTTAAGAATTAGGCAGGAGTTAAGTCAGTCATTAGTGGTGGCAAGTTCCAATGGGAATTGTTGTGAGAGTTTGAATCAGACAGTACTTGGTGTGTGGCAGTTTGTAAAACAAACTCTGTGCATAAAACTATGAACATAAACAGACTTTGTCTGCTGGATGAAGGTGCGGTTGGTGCCCGTGCTCTCTGTTGTAGTTGTCTTCCTGGCTTACGATGCCACAGAGAGTAGCAGTGGAGCATGGAGATGAATGCTGGGCAATGGATGTTGGTCTCAGATTAAACAGGGCTGTCGTGGAGCGAATTCCTGCAGAGCCGGTGCTAGCCGGCATTGTTCACTTAGTTCAAGCACATTGCAGGGGGGAAACTGAGAGGGCAGGAGATTTAGGAAGGAATAATGGATGGGTTGTCACAAGTTACTAGGGAAGTTATGGGCATTATAATAAATAACCATTATGTCGCCTAAGAGTTTGAATTCTCTATCTCCTGTTTTTATTTGGTTCGATCTGGTTCTTGAACGAGGAAGAAAAAGAAGGAAACCGGCACTGCTAAGAGAGTGCGTGTCTGTTTCTAATTGTTTTTCATTTACCTTAGTTGAGTTGATACTAGTTTTAATTTGTTGTTTCTAGTTACTAAATTCGAGCATAGCTCAACCCGTTAAGACGTTCACTAGTCATACGAGAGGTACGGGGTTCGAACCTTGGTGGGAGCGACTTTGCTCCTTTTTCTTTCCTTTTTTTTGCATAGGTTATACATGCTTATTTATATATGTAAGACCATATAATATATCGTGTTATTAGCTAGATACACGACCTCTTAATTTTCGTTACGTTATATATATATGACCTTTTTATTTTGTAGCGTTTTAGTTATATATAACTATGTGACGTTATTGATTATTACAACTTACATGTATTTTTGTATTCGTACATATATAAGTACGTGACTATATTAATATGTAACGTCGTCACACGTCGTCACGCTTTCGGACACGTATATACTAAATTTAATTGTTCATACATTGTTTTACGTCCGAATTATATAACGTGTTTATGATTTTATGTGATTAAATGTTCAGGGGTGTTTCACGTTTGGTCACACACTTAAAATCATAGAGAAACGCAAGGTATAAACTCGTAACTTTCGGGTTAGATTTCTTTCTGTATATTGTAAATTAAATTAAGTTCTTGCTATCAATCTGTAGATCTATATCTCCTCTTTCGATTGAGCAAAATAACACGTCCTAAATCGATATGTACTGTAATTTATATAGTTACAAAGTTGGCTACCCGAACACTCGTAAAGGTTGAAATTTTCCACAAAACCCGAATTCGAATTTCTTCGTTGGCGCAATTCCGGTGAGTTTCCAATCTAATTGTTCCGTTGTTGCCATTCGAAATTTCATTACCGGTCAAACCCACGTTTCAATTTCATCTATTACGTGTTATATTAGGCGAATTTGTCAAATCGAGATTCAAATTAACTTAGAACCCTAACTTCGCACCCAGAATCGAAATCCATGATCCGTGCATCATAATTGACGAAAGTTATACCATTGTAACTGGCTTTTGATTTTGAATCCAAAGAAACAGAAATCAATGAATTTGGATCTGTAGATTGTGAGAAATCGGTGAAATAGTACTCGGCATTCAATTGTGTGTCTCTGATGAACTCAACGTTTCAGGGCCGTCCGATCGTAGTTAGATGGAATGGACGGCCGAGATTAAAACGTGGATAATTATTGATATATTAAGTTATATAAATTCAAGAATTAAACCCTAACTTGTTGAATTTATTTAATGGCCTTCCCTAATGTATTTTGACATGAAATTTTAATCATAGTTTCCTTATAAAATATAGTTTATTATGATGTAAATTAATATGGGTTTTGAGTTTTTAAACCTAAGTTATAATTTTTATAATGTTTGAGTGTTATGAAAATATTTAGATAATTTAAAAAGATATTTTTATGAAATAAAAATTTTATAATATGTCTGAAATATCATACTTACTATATATTAAATTTGGGAATTTTTAGAAAAGAATAAATGGGTTTAAAAATTGTGTTTATGAACTTTTCCAAAGTTATCTTATAATATATGGTTTCTAATGTAACAAAAATTAAAGTATGGATGATTAATATACTTTATAGGTTGAGAATAATATAATAAGACTAAACTAACGTTAAATACAGAATGTTAAGAAATATTTTAAGTACAATTTTTAAGTGAAATAAAAATTATATATATACATATACATACATATATATATATATATATATACAATATAAGAAATAAAATAGTAACTTAGGTTAATACAAGGAGTTAAATTAATTTACACTTATATTAATTAAATACTGTAGAAGCTAATATACTGAAATGAAACAAAAGAAAATACTTTATAAAACAATATTGAATGTAGATATATGTAGAAGTTAATAGAAATAATTTAAATACAATAAGCTACATAAAGGATGACTTAAATAAATTCTAATATAGGTACTGATGAGTGTGAAATATGAATGGTTCTAATGGTCTTTAATGTCTATTTTGTATACGCGAATTGATACTATTCCACACTTATCTTACGTTTTTCTGTGGTTTGTTGTTTGTTAAGGCTTGATACACTTTTTCTATGTTAAATGCAGAGAAAAGCCAAGGAAACACTAGATTAACTCACAAGGGAGGTAATGCAACAAACGGGGGTCGAATCGGAGTCAAAATGAAGAAGTTAGAGGATTTTTAAGGTGTGTCCGAGCTTGTGTCCGAACTTCCAAGTTCGGACGCAAGTCGAGAGTTTGTATGCTGCGCCTGATGGGATGTCCGAACTTCGGTCCGAACATCGAAGTTCGGACATAGTTGAGAAAAGCCGGAGGTCTGAAGTACGGAGCATGTCCGAACTTGTGTCCGAACATCAAAGTTCGGACACAGGTCGAAACTTTCTGAGTTGAATCGCTCAAAGCATTGTGTCCGAACTTTGAAGTTCGGACCAATGTTCGGACGGCACGAAAATTACAGCACAAACTCGGCGTTTTGAAGGGAAAAAGAGAGAGAAAAGGTCTATTTAAATGACCTAATCAGAGGGAGAAGGCATTCACGCATCATCGATCATTACAACACTCCCTTCCACACTGATAAACGAGGTTCTCTCCAATCATCCACGCCAATTGCATCGGTTCGCCTTCATCCACATTCACCAATCATTCCATCATCGTTCTGGAGGAGCATCGACAGAGGGAAGTGCGACTATCATCTTCAACCTTGCACCTGCATCCACCGATTCTGGATAGTCAATCAACAAAAGGGTTTTTCTACCTTTAGATAGTTTCTATGTTGATTGTATTTATCTTTTCATTGGCAATGTCTGGCTAGTAGGGATTAACTCTGGGGTAGGGTTGTTCAAGATGGATTCAATGTAGTTAAGAATTCTGCAATTTGATTATGAGGCTGTAACGGATTGTTTTCAGGTTAATGACTATCAATTTTCTTCTCTATTAATTTCGCGAGTTATAGAGTTGTTCTGCGAAACCTATTAAGATCAGACAAGGTGATTAGTAGGGAGTTCGAGTTAACCTGGGAATTTGGGGAAGGATTAGTCGGATAGATAATCTTTCCTACAAACGCTAACAATTCTTTGTGCTTATTCCGCCTGTATGTGTTTTGCCAACTGCTAGATTAGAGTTGACATGTCCTGATAGGTGAGCTCTTCAATGAACTAGGATTTAGCATTGAAGAGATAGGAAGAATTGGCCTTTCCGTTCTCATAATTAAGTTGTAGAAGTTACTAGATTTAATCAAGAAAGAACAACCTGAACCCGGAGTTCCACTCGTACAATCAAACTCATCATTCATTTTACTGATTGCTTATTTCAATTCTGATTTGCATTTATTCGATTCGGATTCAAAAACAATTCAACCCCCTGAATTTGCAGTTTTATTAGGATTTAGGATAGGACTTAGGCTTATTTATTCAAGTCCCCGGTTCGATACTGGTTGCTTAACTTTCTATACTATAGTGACCGGGATTTTGCAACCCGACAGACTTATTGATTTATTATTTCTAGATTAATGTTTAGTTTTTAGTAGATCAATTACCCTGTTTGCAAAATGGCGCCGTTGCCGGGGACTTGACTTTGTCAAGTCCTTTGCCTTGGTTGTCAATTGTTTTTATTTTATTTGATTTGTTTTGTTTAACTGTGCAGGTGTTGGTGAATGCACGGTACTCGATCTCGAGGTCCACCAAGATTCAACTTAGACTTAGAGATCAACCGTACAGCTCGAAGAGCAAGAAGAGCACTCACCTTCGCCATGGCTAATAACGGACCAGTCAATCCCAATGCCAATGCTGAGCAGTCCACTTTGGGAAGAATTAATCGCCCGCCAGCTGCTCCTAGAAGAGGACCTGTGACTCTACCTAACCTCACAGCGGAATTAACAGCAGAATGGCAGAAGTTGAAACCAAGCCATCAGACAAATGCTGTGAGAAATCATCCAGCAGGGACCTTCTCAGGCGCAGACCCGGCTGATGCACTCGACCATGTCCATCGGTTCTTAGTCCATTTGGATTCGCTGGGGATGTCTCAGGGGCTTGAGGAATATGCTCGGCTGTGCTTATTTCAGCACAGTCTATCAGGGGAAGCCTCGAAGTGGTTCCACCGTCTACCACCAGGTATCATCACTACCTGGGAGCTGCTGACAGAGAGGTTCTATGAGAAGTATATCCCCATCTCCAGGACCAGGCAGATGATAGCTGATCTGACCGCTTTCAGACAGTCCGGCAACGAGACGATCTGTGAAGCTTGGGATAGGTTCAAGGAGCTGCTCCGCCAGTGCCCGCATCACGGTCAGAACATGACATCTTTGGCCCAGGGGTTCTTCCAAGGGCTAAGAGATGAGCACAGAGCCGAGGTTAGAGCTGCATTGGGTGGTAATTTGCTGGCTAAGAGTGGAGAGGAATTTATGTCAGCCATGGAGTCCTACTGCGAGGAGCTCCGCCAGTGGAGCAACAGCGGTGGCAGGGTCTTCACAGTTGGGCAGACCTCCTCTCGGGCTCCAGATCCTATGATGGAGCAGATTGCTGCTGAGCAGGCCCATTTGAGTACCACAGTGGGCAATATGGCGAAGATGCTCGAGAGGCTCACTATGGGACAGACACCTGCAAACCGTCAAGAGGTGTCTTCTGGTCCAAACGAGGTATGCTGTTCTCAGTGTGGAGACAGCCATGATTACGAAGACTGCCCGATGGTTGCTGAGATGAGGCAGACTGAGGAGGCGAATGTCATTGGTCAGTACAACAGGCAGCCTTGGATGCAGAACCAGCATCCAAACCTGAGGTACGGTAATCCAAACAACGCCCTCAACTCACAGCAGATGCAGCCTCAGAGGGCAAGTCAGGGAGCACCACCCGGTTTTGTTAGGCCTCCATACAATCAGTTTAGGCCACAGCAGTCTCCAGCTCAGCCATCGTCACTGAGCTCGAATAATGCTAATTTAAAGGAGATGATGGATAAACTGATGGCGTCTCAAGAGCAACAAACAGTGATAAATCAGAACCTGGCAGCTGGCCAGCAGAAGCTTGAGAACGCCATGGTTGAGATGCAAGGAACGATGAGTCAGTTGACTCAGTTCCTCCTACAGCAGAGACCGTCTGGCTCACTGCCTTCCCAAACAGACCCCAATCCTAAAGCTCAGTTGAAGGCAGTGACGGTCTCAGAAACCGTGATAGTGGAGGATTGCTCAGATACAGAAGAGGTGGCTGCAGTTACTTTACGAAGTGGGAAGCAATTAATCAATAGAAATCAAGTGGCTGAGGATCAAGCTGATGAGGAGACCGGTCGCCCTTCTTCTAGCACTGGTGCACCATCAGGGCCCTCAGCCCCTCCTGAGGTAGTTGTTGAGGAGACCCAGGCTCCTATTTCTTCCCCTTCTATTTTGAATGCTAAAAACTCCAAGGGTAAGGCGGTTCCTAAGGACCTTCCTTTCCCTAATAGATTAAAAGAAAAAGAACTTGATGATCAATTTGGGAAATTTCTGAGTGTATTTTCAAAGCTTACTATTAACATTCCTTTAATTGATGCTATCAAGCAGATGCCTAACTATGCTCGCTTTGTGAAGGATTTAATTTCTAACAAGCGAAGGTTCAAGGAAAAGGAGATTGTTCAGCTGACAGAGACGTGCTCTGCAGCTATCCAGCAGAAGCTCCCTCCGAAGTGTGGAGACCCAGGCCAGCCCATCATCCCTTGCACCATTGGAGACATGGACTGTGGGTACGGACTCTGCGACCTTGGAGCAAGCATAAATTTGATGCCATATTCGATGTTTAGGAAGCTTCATGCTGGTGAGCTTATCCCTATTAATTTTAATTTGCAATTGGCTGATCGTTCCTCAATCAAACCTCGTGGTATGGTTGAGAACGTTGTGGTAGGTGTCGGTAACTTCTTCTTCCCTGCTGATTTTGTTATTTTGGATATGGATGAGGATGTTGAAGTACCACTAATTTTGGGTAGACCATTCCTGCGAACTGCTAAAACTGTCATTGATGTTGACAAAGGAAAAATCACCCTGAAATTTAATAATGAGGAGCTTAGTTTTGATATCACCAAATGATGAGAACGAATGCTTCTTCTCATGCTGTACTTTCTATTGATGTCGACTACACTGATGATTATGATGCATTTGTCGCTGAAAGTACTATGACTCTTCCTTCCTGTTTGAGAATTCTGATTTAGAACAGGTGTTTGCCATTCGATTGAGGATGATAAGGAGAGCACTGAGGTAGCTACTGTTGTCCAGCAGCTTAACCAGGGACGAACCTATTTTCGCCCTCATGCTCCTCCTGTGGAGCCACTGGACAGGCCTACTCAGAGGCTCATTCCTTCAGTAGAGAGACCCCCTACCCTTGAATTAAAAACTCTCCCTTCAAATCTTAAATATGCTTTCTTGGCAGAGGGTAGCGCCCTGCCGGTTATTATTTCTTCTTCTTTGTCTGTTTCGCAGGAAAGCAGACTTCTGGAGGTATTGAGAAGGCACAAGGGAGCGTTGGGGTGGTCAGTGGCAGACATAAAAGGGATCAGTCCAGGGTTCTGCACTCATCGGATCTACATGGAAGACAGTATCAAACCAGTGAGGCAACCCCAAAGGAGATTGAATCCCAACCTGAAGGAAGTAGTGAAGGCTGAGGTTTTAAAGCTGCTGGATGCGGGCATCATCTACCCCATCTCTGACAGCGCTGGGTCTCTCCTGTGCAAGTCGTTCCCAAGAAGGGAGGAATTGTGGCGGTGCCCAATGATAAGGGAGAGCTGGTGCCTCAAAGACAGACCACTGGCTGGAGGATGTGCATAGACTACAGGCGGTTGAACGAGGCCACGAGAAAGGATCATTTCCCGCTGCCGTTCATCGATCAGATGCTGGAGCGACTGGCTGGGCAGGAGTACTACTGTTTCCTCGATGGATACAGTGGTTACTTCCAGATTCCCATCGCGCCAGAGGATCAGGAGAAGACCACCTTCACCTGCCCTTATGGCACGTTTGCCTATAGGAGGATGCCATTTGGTCTCTGCAACGCACCAGCCACCTTCCAGCGGTGCATGATGGCCATTTTCAGCGAATTCATTGAGAAAAGCATAGAAGTCTTCATGGACGACTTCTCGGTGTATGGTCAAAATTTTGATGTGTGTCTGGATCAGCTGGATCAGATATTGAGCAGATGTGAGGAGACCCACCTGGTTTTGAATTGGGAGAAGTGCCATTTTATGGTGCATGAGGGTATAGTGCTTGGGCACAGGGTCTCCAAAGATGGCATCCAGGTGGACAAGGCAAAAGTGGAAGTCATTGAGGGGCTACCCCCTCCCACTTCAGTCAGAGGAGTCAGATCTTTTCTGGGTCATGCGGGGTTCTATCGAAGGTTCATCCAGGACTTTTCAAAAATCGCGAAGCCCTTGTCTGATCTCCTGCAGAAGGATGTAAAATTTCATTTTTCAGAAGAATGCTTGCAGGCTTTTCAGACCATCAAGGATAAACTCATCTCTGCCCCCATTGTGGTTCCCCCTGACTGGACCCTTCCTTTTGAGGTAATGACTGATGCTAGCGACTTCGCTGTAGGTGCTGCTCTCTGTCAAAGGAAGGATAAGATTTTGAGGGTCATCACATATGCCAGTAAAACTCTGACGGAGCCTCAAAAGAATTATACTACCACTGAGAAGGAACTACTTGCTGTGGTGTTCGCTCTGGACAAGTTCAGACCTTATCTGCTGGGGAGTAAGGTAATTGCCCACACCGACCACTCCGCCTTGAAATATTTGTTTCAAAAGAATGATTCCAAGCCCAGACTATTGAGATGGATCCTGCTTCTCCAAGAGTTTGACTTGGAAGTGGTTGATAAACAAGGGAAGCAGAATGGGGTTGCAGACCATTTATCAAGGCTTGAGACTCCAGATGACGGGGTCCCCATAAATGAGTTCTTTCCCGACGAAACGGTCTTTGTAATTGGGAAACTCAAAGAGCCATGGTACGCTGACCTGGCTAACTATCTTGCCTCTGGGTTGGTTCCCCATGATCTAAGCTACAACCAGAGGAAGAAGTTTCTGTCTGAGACCCGTCATTATGTTTGGGAGGACCCCTATCTCTTCAGAGTATGTGCCGATGGTCTAATCAGAAGATGCCTCCCTGATGAAGAGGTGAACAGTGTGATAGAGTTCTGCCATTCTCGAGAGGCAGGTGGTCACCACGGTCCTACTAGGACTGCTGCTAAAGTTTTAGAGTGTGGTTTTTACTGGCCCACTCTACACAAGGATGTCCACCGCTTCTGTACTCATGTGATAACTGCCAGAGAATGGGGAACACTTCAAGAAGGCATGAGATGCCGCAGAAGGGAATCCTAGAAGTGGAATTATTTGATGTCTGGGGTATTGACTTCACCGGCCCATTTCCCTCTTCTCACGGAAACCACTACATCCTTGTTGCTGTAGATTATGTTTCCAAATGGGTCGAAGCAATCCCCTGCCCTTCTGCTGATGCTAAAACTGTGGTAAAATTCTTGAAGAAGAACATCTTTACCAGATTCGGTGTGCCAAGAGCTATCATCAGTGACGGAGGTTCTCATTTCTGCAACAAAGCTTTTAATTCGCTGATGACTAAGTACGGGGTGACTCATAAGGTAGCTTTGCCTTATCACCCCCAAACTAATGGGCAAGCAGAAGTGAGCAACCGAGAGCTCAAATGGATTCTTCAGAAGACAGTCAATTCCTCCAGGAAGGATTGGTCTGTCAAGCTTGATGATGCTCTATGGGCCTATAGAACCGCATTTAAAACTCCCATTGGGATGTCCCCCTTCAAGCTGGTATACGGGAAGGCTTGTCATCTCCCAGTTGAGCTAGAGCACAGAGCCTATTGGGCTTTAAAGGCTCTTAATTTTGATTTACATGACGCTGGAGAGAAGAGGCGATTTCAGCTTTCTGAGTTGGAGGAACTGAGGGACCAGGCGTACGAAAGCTCTAAGATCTACAAAGAGCGCACCAAAAAGATCCACGACCGGATGATTCAAAAGAGAGACTTCAAAGTGGGGGATCTGGTGCTGCTCTTTAACTCTAGACTACGTCTCTTCCCTGGGAAGCTAAAATCACACTGGGCAGGCCCCTTCAGAGTTGTAGGAGTTACATCGTATGGAGCATACGAGCTGGAAAATAAGGCTGGAGAAACATTTAAGGTAAATGGTGCTCGATTAAAAAGCTATCTTGGTACTGATCATAATCTTTTTCCCTTGCAGGCAATATTCTTTGTGGAGAGTGAGCCCAAGCCTACGTTGAAGATGAATTCTCAAGAGACGAGTTCGAACGTGAAAAAGAAATTCTCTTGGCGAATGCGAAAAGAACTGAGAAGGCTGAAGGAATTCACTGTAGGCTGTTGTGGAGTTGCTCATCACACCTCTTCTGATTGATCAAGCAGGAACTGTCTAGCTAAAGACATTAAAGAAGAGCAGCTGACTGGGAGGCAACCCAGTGTTTTCGGTACCTTAATCTTGTGTTTTTATGTTGTTTTTAGTTTTGCTTTAGGATAATGTCTTTGCTGCAGTGAATTGAGCTCAAAAAGAAACAAAGAGGTGCATTTTTGGGGATGTCCGAACTTCAGTCCGAACTTTGAAGTTCGGACTCAGTTCGAGAGATAGAGACCTGCGCAAACCAGTATGTCCGAACTTCAGTCCGAAGATTGAAGTTCGGACTCAGTTCGAGAGTCCGAGGGCTGTGCAAGAGGCTATGTCCGAACTTCAGTCCGGACATTGAAGTTCGGACTCAACACGGGAAATCTAGCGGAAGGCAAAACGGGATGTCCGAACTTCAGTCCGAATATTGAAGTTCGGACTCGATTCGAGAGTGCGCTGAAGCAAGAAAACGAGATGTCCGAACTTCGGTCCGAACATCGAAGTTCGGACACGACGCGAAGCTCTGCCGAGGTATGTATGTCCGAACTTCGGTCCGAACATCGAAGTTCGGACACCCCGAAAATTTTGAACTAAAAGAACGTTCGGACTGTAAAAAACGAAAAAATTTTCCAAAACTTCATCCCCTACCTCGCGCGACGCCTCAACCACCATATAACCCTCTTCTCCAATCTCCCATATCTCCCTCAAAACTCCATCAAATCCCTCATTCTTACTACCAATCTCTTCGGTTTTGAATCCTCTACACTCCTAGCACTCGAAATCCACCAGAAATATCTCGAATCTGCCCGATTTTAAAGCACACCTGTTCGAACCCTAACTACCGAATTGGGGGTTGTTGAGTTCGATTTGTGCAGATTTTGGCTGTTATTTCTACTTCTAAACATTCATTCAACTCCAACAAGGTAATTCCTCTACTTTTCTACCTCTTTTAATGTGTTTCGACAAGATTTGGAATTGAGGTATAAAAAAAACGAGACTATGCTGGTTATTATTGCGATTTCTGAGCTTCATTTGCGTATTGTGGGTTTATTATCCGATTTGCTGTAAGTTGCTGGATGGAGATGTGTTAAACTGCCCAACTATGATTTCAATATGCATATTTGAGTGTGTAATCGTATCTTGCATGGCTGAAAAAATAAGTGATTGAGATTAAGCTGAACTGTTGGAACAAGGTACCCTTTTTGACGGGTTAGATGTGATTAGAACTACCTCTTTGTGTGGAAATGAGCAGTTGAGTTTGGTTTTGAGATTGCGGTTGGATTTGCAACTGACTGAGACTTGGTTGGTGCTTGCTTTGTTGGTACTGAACACCTTTTAACAGGAATCTGATTATATCAATTAAGTCTCTTCTGGTCGTTGCCTGTTAGTGCTAAATATACTGAAATTGGAAGATTGCTTGAACCGTGTTGTGGAGATTGATGAATTTTTAGGGGACACTCTGTCAAATTTTGGATAAATTCAGTGCATGTTAGACTATTCCATTGCTTTCCTTTATTTGACATTGTCACCCTTGTTGAGCAGATGCTGAGCCGAATCACAGGCCGAGGTAAAAGGGCTGCAAGAGCTGGTGCAAGCTCCAGCCGTCGAGGTCTGGAGCCGGAATTCAGAAATGATGAAGCCCGGGTGTGGTTTGAGAAGGAGGTAGACATATTGCTGAGCGCGGGGTGGTGCCAGAACTGGAGCAACAGCTGGGTTTGAGAGCTCTATTAGACCAATTTGGCTGGGGCAAGATTCTGGATATGGGGGGCAAATACTCGGAACGGATTGTTCGTATGTTCTATGCGAATGCCACCTTCCAGGACGGCCAGATCAGGTCACTTGTAGACGGTGAAGAGTGACGGTTTCCACCTTCGAGATTGCTCAATATGGAGCTCCCGCATCCCGCCCCCGAGGCTCCTCAACACCTCAACCCTGTTGATTTCAAAAACGCAGCTATCCACCACTACACTCCCCTTATGGTTCAGGGGCCGAGACGACGCAGGGGGATGACCCATCAAAGCAGGTCGTCCCTGCTGATGCGCTTCAGAGCCCCCAGGAGAGAGTTCTGCTCGCACTGCTGGCTGCGAACATTGTACCTCGTCAGAGCTCCGACCTGAACCAGACTGACTTTCTACTTCTTCAGGCGGTGCTGAACCCGTCGTTTGTTGGGGCTGCCGAGGTTACCTATCTGCCTTGGGTGATCTTCTTGCACCTACAGTATCATAGAGCACAAGGACCGACACAAGCTCGGCTATCCGGTCATGCTCTGCCACATCCTCAAGAGGCAGATGGTTACCATTCCATCTGGGGCTGCATGCGCGCGGTCCCCTATTGATGTGGGAGCTATGAAGAAGATGTGGTTTGAGTATAGCGAGGGGGTGTGGAGGAAGAAGGCTGCAGCGCGACCGCAGAAGCGCCAGAGAGAGGCCGGTGAGGGACCATCAGAGCCCGCCCATGCTGCTACACCTGATGAGGAGGAGGCCTATCTTGCACTGCCGGCCCCTGGGAGCGAGTACGTCACTCGCTATGAGTTTGCTCAGCTGGAGTCTCGTTTCGAGGACATGGATCGGCGCTATCAGGCGGAGATCGAGACTCTGCAGCAGCAGGCCCGTCGCTCTCAGGAAGACTATCAGGCTCTGCTCGATCAGTTCCAGCAGTGGCAGGCGTACTATCCGCCTCCACAGTGATTAGGATGCTGCTTGCTGTTTTTGTTTAGAAGCCATTCTTGGACTTCTTTCTGGATTTGTTTTAGTTGTTGAACTGATTTCTTGTATTTCGATTGGGTTGTAATTTTTCTTTTGATTTTTGTTTATTTGAATCTTAACTCTGAATATTGGCTGTCACTAATCGATGCTTCTAGCACACTTTTGTTTTTGTTTGAATGTGTGCAAGTGTACCTTATTGGGCTGACTCCATGCCGGACCCTAGCTTCAAGCGAGTGTGAGGAAACATTCTCCCCTGCGAGGACACTAAGTGTGAGGAAGAATCACTTCCTCAAAGCATCACAAAAGAAATCAGGGGAGTTTTTAGTTTCTTTTTCTTTTTGGTTACTGTTCGGCCTGTGCTTTAAATTGTGAATAACTTTGTCACTGTTCAATTCACCCTTGTGAGTCTGACACATTTAGTCCGATCTCCTTCTTGTGATTAATTTCTGAACAATGCGGACATTGCTCTTCATTAAGTGTGAGGAAGGGGGAGATCTTTCTGAATGTGTCAGTCATTTTTCCCTTACTTAATTTTTGTTTGGTTTTGGGCTATGTGGGGGTAATTCCCTTAGAGTGCTTCTTAGTGTTGAATACTTGGGTGGATCTTTAGTTGTGGAGTTGAGTCCGGTACTGACCTTTAGAGTTGGTTTGCTCAAAATTGTGTGCTCTCTTATCATATTTTCAAATGGCTGAATTTTGTTAAATATCTGTGAACAAGTTGGTTGTGAAGTTAGAACTGGTTTAACTTGGAACCCTGGGAATGGTGAGAATGTCTGGAATGAAGGATAAAGGCAAGGTACTCCTCTGATCTAAGTTTCTTTTTCTGAACCAAAAACAGGCCTCTTCCATCCGGTTATTAAGTCCTAGGGGTGTTTCATCACCCATTTACCTAAGGTCGTCTGATCTGGGATAAAAGACCCAATACCGTTACAAGGATGGAGAGAAAAGTCTGGGGATGAATTATGTGCGAAAAATTGATATATATGCAAGAAAAAAAAAGGAAGTTCTTTAAAGTCTTATGTTTATGATAATTCCTTAAAATTAGATCATGAGTACGTGGTGTTGAAAGGTTCTGCGGAATATGGCATAACTTCACACCCCTTGTCATCCACGGGTTTGAGAAGAGAAAAGGTTGGAAGGTTCTGGGTTACTCTACGTTTTGACTTCATGATTTAGCTTCTTCATAGTCTTTTGTTTTAAAAAGCGTACTTCATTGTTTGAGAGACATGCAGTTAAGAGCAGATCGATTCTTGGGTGATTATTGTGTCTTAAGCTCCTTATTTTATGCAATCCCAAGGTTTGACCCTGAGGCATTCTGAGACATTTTACTCCTGCTTTGCTTGAGGACAAGCAAAGGTTAAGTGTGAGGAGGTTTGATGAGTGTGAAATATGAATGGTTCTAATGGTCTTTAATGTCTATTTTGTATACGCGAATTGATACTATTCCACACTTATCTTGCGTTTTTCTGTGGTTTGTTGTTTGTTAAGGCTTGATACACTTTTTCTATGTTAAATGCAGAGAAAAGCCAAGGAAACACTAGATTAACTCACAAGGGAGGTAATGCAACAAACGGGGGTCGAATCGGAGTCAAAATGAAGAAGTTAGAGGATTTTTAAGGTGTGTCCGAGCTTGTGTCCGAACTTCCAAGTTCGGACGCAAGTCGAGAGTTTGTATGCTGCGCCTGATGGGATGTCCGAACTTCGGTCCGAACATCGAAGTTCGGACATAGTTGAGAAAAGCCGGAGGTCTGAAGTACGGAGCATGTCCGAACTTGTGTCCGAACATCAAAGTTCGGACACAGGTCGAAACTTTCTGAATTGAATCGCTCAAAGCATTGTGTCCGAACTTTGAAGTTCGGACCAATGTTCGGACGGCACGAAAATTACAGCACAAACTCGGCGTTTTGAAGGGAAAAAGAGAGAGAAAGGTCTATTTAAATGACCTAATCAGAGGGAGAAGGCATTCACGCATCATCGATCATTACAACACTCCCTTCCACACTGATAAACGAGGTTCTCTCCAATCATCCACGCCAATTGCATCGGTTCGCCTTCATCCACATTCACCAATCATTCCATCATCGTTCTGGAGGAGCATCGACAGAGGGAAGTGCGACTATCATCTTCAACCTTGCACCTGCATCCACCGATTCTGGATAGTCAATCAACAAAAGGGTTTTTCTACCTTTAGATAGTTTCTATGTTGATTGTATTTATCTTTTCATTGGCAATGTCTGGCTAGTAGGGATTAACTCTGGGGTAGGGTTGTTCAAGATGGATTCAATGTAGTTAAGAATTCTGCAATTTGATTATGAGGCTGTAACGGATTGTTTTCAGGTTAATGACTATCAATTTTCTTCTCTATTAATTTCGCGAGTTATAGAGTTGTTCTGCGAAACCTATTAAGATCAGACAAGGTGATTAGTAGGGAGTTCGAGTTAACCTGGGAATTTGGGGAAGGATTAGTCGGATAGATAATCTTTCCTACAAACGCTAACAATTCTTTGTGCTTATTCCGCCTGTATGTGTTTTGCCAACTGCTAGATTAGAGTTGACATGTCCTGATAGGTGAGCTCTTCAATGAACTAGGATTTAGCATTGAAGAGATAGGAAGAATTGGCCTTTCCGTTCTCATAATTAAGTTGTAGAAGTTACTAGATTTAATCAAGAAAGAACAACCTGAACCCGGAGTTCCACTCGTACAATCAAACTCATCATTCATTTTACTGATTGCTTATTTCAATTCTGATTTGCATTTATTCGATTCGGATTCAAAAACAATTCACAACCCCCCTGAATTTGCAGTTTTATTAGGATTTAGGATAGGACTTAGGCTTATTTATTCAAGTCCCACGGTTCGATACTTGGTTGCTTAACTTTCTATACTATAGTGACCGGGATTTTTGCAACCCGACAGACTTATTGATTTATTATTTTCTAGATTAATTGTTTAGTTTTAGTAGATCAATTATCCTGTTTGCAGGTACATGCATACACATTAACATAAATAAAGGAAATATATACCTATGGGAAATGTAATAAGAGGGGACATATTCGAGTAAACCTAGTTCATACGCAACAATCAAAACATTAAATGTTAATGTGACGTATAAGTGGATTGTTAGGAGAAATATAGATCCTAAACCTTAGTCATGTATTAAAGTAAAATTTATCCATTATAACTTAAGAGCTTAATTAAGTTAACCCTATGACTGAGGGTAAGTGATTGAAATAAAATTAAATGTACCCCCAAGACATACAAATTCCATGGCGCAAATGGTCAAATCAAACCTAGACTTAAATCGAGGTTGCACGTTCAAAACCTCACAAACTCTTTTTAGGAAGTTTAATCAACTAACGAAAAGGTAAACACGGACTTGGGCCATCCTACTGGGCCTAAGTCCATGAACTCCAAAAAGCCCACTTAAACAATTCAACGAGAGTTAGGGCCACTCTCGGGATAAATCCTAAATCATTCCAGATTAAATGAAATGGGCCTAACAAAAGATTTATTAACAAAATCTGGCCCAAATCTTTGTGAGAGAATAATGGTAACCTGAAACTATAAATGAGTAAGAATAGAAAATATTTAGTTTATAAGTTCCTTAACTAATCAATACTTGGAACACCTTAATTATAGGTTATTAGTGGGGGATCACTCATTCGAGTTAGTTACTGCTTCTTCATATACCAAGTACGATTTCTCATACTCAAAGACTTTACTAACGAACTTTATGGAATGTTTTGGAAAATGCCAACTGATCTTAAATGGATTTCAAAAGGAAACTGTTGTGTGACTAACTCAGCTTGATGTGACTAACTGAGCCTTGAATGTGAAACTTACATGGTTATTGGTTCCTCATATCTGGTTGTTCCATTAGATCTTAACTGCCTAGGGTTTACGCTTCTGCACTCTGTAGGACTGAGTGTTTTGGTATTGCACTTGTGCAGTTAATGATCTAGTGGGGTAACTGGGAATATAGGAAAATATCTGGTATTGGTAAATTCTCCCTTTGGACTATGGGTATTGTTTCATCCATGAGTCGAGTTTGATCAGCCTTATTGGGAATGGGTTATTTCTATTAGATATTTATTGCTGAGGGTTTACGCCTCTGCACTCTGTAGGACTGAGTGTTTTGGTATTGCCCTTGTGCAGTTAATGGTCTAGTGGTAATATGGGAAAATGTCAATCTTGGTACTCAGTATGGATTCTTTCTATTAAGTGGTGCACACACTTTTCACTGATGACTGAGAACGGGTCGGTGGCAGCGGAGGTCTGCTATACCTCGTCCATATCGACAACTGACAGCGGAGGTATGTTTACCTCTTCCTTGTGACAACTAACTGGCGGTGGGGGCTGTCTCTCCCAATGGGTTTTATTCCACTTTTGAGTTACGGGTTCTTGGATATCTTCTTTCTTCCCTAGTCCTTGTGACTACTTGGGTCTTTCTACTCCTAATTGGAACTGAATCTAACACAAGCAATGGATATTCACTAACTTATAGTGTGATTTCTTTTAATTGTCTAACTTTATCTTTCTGTTATTTGTCTCTTTTCTCAACGTGTTATTTGAGTTGGTGATTTTAAAGTGCCTTATTCCTCTATGTTGCTTTAAGTGTTTGTCTTCAAGTTATTATTTATTAAAGAGTTATGTTTATGAGTTTGTTTTGGAGAATCGTACCAGTTCCATTCCAGGGAACTGACTCTCCCCTCTCGGGGTGAGCTGCTTGGTTTCATCTTGCAGGTACGAGTTGATATACAGGTGGCCACGAAGAGAATGAGTGATTGGGATGGGATTAGGTTTTGTGGAGAGTTAATGTATTTTATTACTATTATGTTTACGTTAAGTTTTCTCGAGGTTCAGACCGTAGCTTTTGTAATTTTATAAGTTGTAATTGGTGAGGTTTGGTGTCGGGTGTTTGGAACCCGATGATCTGTAAACGCCATAGTATTTTATTTTCCGCTGCATTTATGTTTAATAGGGGCGTTACAGTGGGTGTCAATACTCATCATGGCCAGTGATTCTCACCCCTTACAACCTACCCCCCGGTATGTGTATGAAGGATGAATTCTTTTTCCTCACTATGCTGGTACCAGGGCCAAGCAACCCTAAGGCAAAGATTGATGTCTTCTTGTAGCCTCTAATTGAAGAGCTTCAAAATTTATGGAATGCAGGTGTTCTCACATATGACGTGTCAAAAAAGCAAAATTTCATTATGAAAGCCGTTTTGTTATGGACCATCAGCGACTTCCCCGCTTATGCAATGCTTTCTGGATGGAGCACGGCGGGCAGGTTGGCATGTCCATATTGTATGGAGGAAACTAATGCTTTCACCCTTCCATGTAGTCATAAGCAATCATGGTTTGACAATCACAGGAAGTTTCTCCCGTCAAGGCATCAATTTCGTTATGACAAAAATGGGTTTAGAAAAGAATCAGTGGTGAGGACATGCGCATCCTACATAAAGGATGGCGATGAGATTTTATCTGAGTTGAACCGATTAGGGCTAAAGAAGGTGAATGCCGTGATATCAAAGACTTGTGGTTGGAACAAAAGAAGTATATTTTGGGATCTGCTGTATTGGAGAAAATTGTTGATTAGGCACAATCTTTATGTCATGGATATAGAAAAAAATGTGTTTGACAACATTTTCAACACGATTCTCAATGTTAATGGCAAAAAAAAAAAGGCACCAAAAAGTCAAGGGACGAGTTAAATGAAATATGTAACCGGCCAGAGTTGGCTTACGATCCAGTGTCAAAAAAATATCCAAAGGCATCTTATGTGCTAGATAAAGAAGCAAGACAAATTTTGTGTGATTGGGTGAAACAGTTAAAGTATCCAGATGGCTACGCGTCAAGTTTAGGAAGATGTGTTGATTTGAGAAATTTGAGGTTGCATGAGATGAAAAGCCATGATTGTCATGTTTTTATGTAGAGATTGTTACCCATTGCCTTTCGGCAGCTTCTCCCTCTATGGGAGCCAATTACAGAGTTTAGCCTTTTTTTTAAAGAGTTGACTTTAACTTCGCTTTCAGTGGAAGATGTTAAAAAGATGGGGATGGAATTCCAATTATTTTATGTAAATTGGAAAGGATTTCCCCCAAGTTATTTTGATTCAATGGAACATCTTCCAATACACTTGCCATATGAAGCAAAGCTAGCTGGTCCTGTACAATATAGATGGATGTATCCATTTGAAAGGTACATACCCTTAAGTACATCGCTAGCTAATCTTACATTTGTGCTATAGTAGGAACTGCCTATCATTTGCATCATTGATTACCCTTGTCAATTATAGGTATCTACGAAAGCTTAAAAGGAAAATAACAAACAAAAATCAAGTCGAAGGCTCCATTTGTAGTGGATATCTATTGGAAGAAATAGCTAAGTTTAGCTGTTAACAGCTGCACTGGCCTGTGGATTCATCATTAAACACATCTTCTCAAACTGCTTAGACATGCTATCCATCCTAATAGCGAAAAGGGTATTTGAATCTACCTCATAGATTCCAGCAGTCTTCTTTGGAAGGACCTCAGAAGCAGCCCTAGCACCTCCCCACTGGTTAGCCGAGTTGGTCAGTGTCTCAAGTAGCTTTTTCATTCTAGTAATTGGAAGCTCCATGAGACTACCTCCTGCACAAGTGTCTACTAATATGCGGCTCTAAGGATCTAGGTCCTTGTAGAAGGATCGCAACACAACTACCTCACCCAGAGTGTGATGTGGCACTCACTGAACAATACCCTTGAATCTCTCACAAGCCTCTGAAAGAGTCTCCCCACTATATTGTTTGAAATTTGTGATCTCACCACTCATGGACATCATGCAAGACGGTGGGAAGTACTTTGCCAAGAATGTGTTGGCGAGCTGAGCCCAAGAAGTGATGTTGTCAGCACCCACGGAGTTTAACCACTCTGCAGCTCTATCCCTTAAGGAAAAGGGAAACAAAGTCAGCCTTGCTACCTCCTGAGATGCCGGGGTTGAACACGCTCCAACCAACCTTAGAAAGGACGTGAGATGAACATTTGGATCTTCGGTAACTGTCCCACTGAACTGTGGTGCATTCAATACCATCGTGATGTAGTGTGTCTTGAATTGCGATTCTACCCCCGCCGGTTGTGGAGGAATCACTATGGGTGATGTGAGTCCCTCCACATTCGGACGGGTGTAGTCATTCATCCTTCTCTCTTGGTTGTTACTCGTATCCCTCATAGTAAACTCCTCTTCTGGAACAAATGTATCAACTGTCGAATCCTTGATCAACACTTCTGGCTCAATTGGAGTATCTAGAACTACCCTTGACGAATTCTACTAGCCTACAAAACGAGTCACATGCATACACATAAATCTGATAAATAGAAAACAAGATAAAATAACCTTAAACAAAATAAACTCCATTAAATAAAATTAATGAAAAACAAAAAGGAATATTAAAAATTAAACAAAACCAAAAATTAAACTAATGAAATAAAAAATCCCGAAACATAAACTGAAAATAAATTAAACCTAGACAAAAATTCTAAGCCTAAAAATGAAATAACTAAAAAAATCAGAAATAAGCAAACAACTGAAATAATCACCAAATTAAATAAACAAAATAAATAAACAATATAGAACAAAAATAAGAGAAAAGAAAAATAAAATAGAAATTAAACTAAATAACTGTGCCCCCGGCCATGGCGCCAAAAACTTGTACGGGTTAAAACCTCGGCAAGTGTACCTGTAACACCCCAACTACAAACACAGTACTTAACAAACCATTGCAGCGGAATACAACTCAACATTTTACATAAACCATCGGTGTTACACGCCGTTAGCCACCCACGTGGCAAACAAGGCTAATACTTATACATTATATCGGTTTGATGGACCAGATTCCCGAGCAACTACACATTAAGATCTCGTTCCATTTCCAACAATTAATATACATTTACATTCCAACTGTACCGAGTATTTACAAACCAATGCCGATAACAATTTCGGTCTTACTACACCTACAATACATAAGTAATTTAATTAACTACCCATGCACAGATGGCTACCCTGTCCTACTCTAGAGCGGCTCAAGCTCCATTGTACTTGAAAGGAAAAGGGTGGCCCTAAGGGGCTTAGCACCTTTGCTGGTATGGTAATCGTGTAGCCCGCATGCTACCGGGCCACACACAACTAATTGTCGTCTAAGCATGCGGTTGATTATAGTTAAATCATGCATGAAAACTATAAACACATGACACAAGTGTATTTAACACACATCCAAGCAACAGGATTCAAACAATTTAATCATCACATCAGCACTTGTTAGATCACCTTATTGTGCCCTTTAACCCTTGAGGGTTTCTACGTTAATGGAGCTAACTCCTTATTAGATGACACTTACCCATTTAATCGAGTTATACTTAAACTCTTCTTATTATAATGTGGGATTGACATTCATGATCAACATACTCAATATATCAACACACATCACATATTAACATACATACAACCTAACTCGAAGAAGGTCATGTGAGGACTCGTACCCTGAGATGTGAGTTAGTCATCTCATTGGAGCCTAGAGAATCTTTCTATTCCCATGCTAAGCTCGTTACACAATAACTTATTGTTCTACATAGAGAACGTATATTTACTTAAGAGGTGTTGGATATAACATGGCTCCGAACACACCGTACATATTAACTTTACTTAGATGTGTCGGTCTCAATATAGAACTGATCACACCATACATCAACCCCCTAGCCCCGAACAATAATCATGGTAGGTGAGCCAGCTATTGGCTCATGGGTGATTGTAGTCCAAGAAGGAAAACAACCAAAAATAGAGAGGGAGTTAAAGCAAATGTAGACATCAACCCCCAAACAACACGTGCGACCGGAACGACCGGATTCCTCACCCCCCATAATAAATATATTTGTTAGAGGTTCCCTTATGGAACTTATCATATTACGACACCATAAGGTGTTGCAAATTTGGTTAAACACACAAGGGAGGTAAATACACTTACACACAATAACAATACACAACTAACACATGGATAGCCGTAGTTAGAACGTTCCCGTAGGTTGGGTCGTTAAATCCGAATACCGATCTCTTATGTGATCCTAGAGTCGGTTAGCTATGGTTTAACACTTTCAAGGGTAAATGGTATCAGAACTAAATACGCCACATAAATGAATTACTGTAAACTCATTTCATGCTTATTCTTGCAAGGTGGCAAACACACAGAAAAACAGGTTGGCATATAAGCTGGTGTAATCCGGTAGAACACAGGTTGCAAGAAAACCATACCTTGGTCCCTGCTACGTTCGTTGACCACCAAATGCAGCTCCTATACACAATTAGTAACGTCAGTTAATTACCGTACTTACCCCGTTGACTAGTTAAATCACTTCACATTATTAACTTGTTTTACTTCACATTTAACCACAACTCTACCCTCTGACTTGTCATTAACTCACCTAACGGGGTAAACAACATATAACATCATTACCTATCAATCACCATCAGTACAAATCATTTTCAACCTTAAACACCATTTTTTAGAGTGGTCCGGGACTTGGTCCTTACCTTAGGTCCTGGACCAACACATAAACAAACTCTCGGGTGATTTTACAGGGTGGTCTGGGACTTTGTACTCAAGCTAAGTCTCGGACCAATGTGTATGACTAACTCTCGACCCTTTTTTGTGTATGGTCCGGGACTTGTCCCTGGACTTAAGTCCCGGACCAAAGCTACAGAATTTGAAACTTGCCATTTTCAAGCTTTGTTCTACTTGTTCTCTTCACCTATTGTTTACCCAAACTTCACACATGTACTTAGGCATATTCTAACACCAAAATAACATCTTAAACTTGCCTAATTCCTTGTTTAAACTTCTTTCTCAATTTCTTACAAAACTTCCTAACACTTGTAATATTTCCCTTAGGTTTCCAAGTGGTAGTTTCATGCCTTCAACTCCAACTAACCAAAATGTTACCTCTCAAACATTCAGCTACTCCAAAAGCATTATTTCTCCCCAACACTTCCATTACACAAACTCCTTCTCTTTTTCCATAGGTTCACACTTAGACCTTCACAAAGCATTAATGTTCCTTTGATTACCAACATTTGCACAAGACTTATCTACACTCCCACCATGACCTTGGTGTATCAAATTCACCCATTTGAACTCTAAATTCTCCAAGACAATGCCTAAGTCATTTTAAACCCTCAAGAACAACTTAAGTCATTTAAATGCTTATGAACAATTTAATTCCCATTTCTTTCACCAAATCAACCCTTAACACTTCCTGGTACAACCTAGGTTACTAAACTTCATTTATATACCCAAGATTCCTTACTTACCCACCAAATTTTGACATAGTTCCTCTAGCACCTTCTTACACTTAAACACATTGTTTTTCACCTTTAAACAATCAAGAACATTCATCCACACAAGAAATGTTCTTTACGCACAACTAAACCTTAAACTACACTACATCATAATATAGTGCAATAACTTAAATTGCTTGGCACTTAGGCCCTTAAATAACATGGCTCTTAGGCCCTTAAATTTCATTAATCTTAAAACACTAAATTTCCCACATAATAATTGCCTTTAACCTGCAAATACACACAACATCACATATGCCCTTAATAACCTCCTTGTGAACATTTTTCTCTCTCATTTCCCTTTGGCTCTTTAGGTTGTTTTATAAAGCAATTTAAGCTCATTTTCCTATAGCACAAAGACTATATCAAGAGAGGTCATTTACCTCTTCTCTTCAAGATTTTCTCACTTGTTTTTTCTTGTTCTTTCTTGATTGAAAATCGGCAAGGAGATGTTATCACTTGTCAATCTTCCAACCAATAAACATATAAGTTTAATGAGCATTAAGTTTCATACTTAAAGTCATAAATAAACCCTAGATTTACACAAGTGTTTTAAACACTAAATGGGATGTTTACCTTGGAATTTGAAAGAGAGATAGATTTAAAGCAAGAGAGGACTCCTCATAGTCCTTTGAAGTTTGAATCAAGCTAAATGAAGAACAAGATAATGCACCATTAAGAGGTGATTTTTCGGCCATATATGAAAATGAAGGGAAACATGGATTTTCTTTGATTTTCCTTACCTTGAAACAAAGGAGAATGACAAGGTATAAAAAGATGAGCTTTTCCTCCCTCAATAGAGATTCTCCATGGAATCAAACTTTAGCTTTTGATGATTTGAAAAGATTAAAATGAAGAGCTTGCTCCAACTAAGACAAAGGTATTCTTGAAATTGAATTTGGAGCATGGAGTTGGAAGTTACAAGCAAATGTAGATGAAGAATGGAGTGGTACTGTAGGAGAACGGTTTTGGAGTTGGGAGAAGATGAAGAATACGGTGGGGAATGGAGGAAATGAAGAAAGGAGGTGAGAGGTATGCTTTTGTTAAGATATTTTATGTTATAAAGGTAATTCCCTTTTTCCTTACTTTTTCCCTCCTTTCCTTTAATTAGCTAGCAAGTGGTGGTGACTCACCACATAGAAAACCGGCCCCCTTCACCTTATAAGATATTTTATGGCATTTGTTGACCATTTAATTAAACTTAGTTGACTTATGTCTAAGCTAGCATTATTTGAGCAATATTCTCTAATTAGTGCACATATTTGTGAAATTTTAGGTTTCCCATTGATGTAGACTTGCTAATGTGATACTAAGTAGTACACATATTGATTAAGGTGTAATGATGGGCATTTAGCCACTCAAAACCCATTTCTAAGACAATTTTTCAAAAATGTGCTTTAAGACTCCTTAAAGCATAATTTGTGTTTTAACTTGTTTTTGAGCTTGGTTTTCTTACGGAATTGATTTAAAATGTTTATTAGCATGTTAATAAGGTATAGGAATGACCTTTAGGTCCTATACAAGGTTACACCAAGTCTAGAGCAAGTATTTGCTTAAATTGACTTTATGGTGTTTTCTTGTGTTTGCTTTGGTTTAAATTGTCTACCAATATTTCTTAAGAACTTAATTAGCCTAATAAAATCATAATTTCATGTTAATAAAGTCTTGGTAAGCTCTTTGGATCCTAGCCAAGTTCATTCTATGAAATACCCCAAACCTTAATATGTTGTTAAACATTTAAACTATGGTATGTAAAGGCTAAAAAGTGCCTTAGAAACATCAGTGAACAATTTAAACCATAGTAAAACACAATAAAGCACTAAGACACAGCTTGAGCAAAAACATGCTCTAAGCTTGGAGTGAACTTGGTTAGGACCCAAAGAGCCTACCAAGAGTTAATAATATTCAATTATGATTAAATAAGGCTAATTAAGTCCTTAGGAAACCTTTTTAGACAATTAAACCAAACAAAACACAAATAAATGCCTTAAAGTCAATATGGGCAAAAATGTGCTCTAAGCTTGGGATAAATTTGTATAAGACCTAAAGGTCATACCTATACCTTATAAATATGTTAATGAACATATTAAATCAATTACCAAAGAAAACTAAGCTTGAAAACAAGTTAAAACACAAAATGTGCTTTAAGGAGTCTTAAAGCACATTTTTGAAAAATTGTCTTGTAAATGAGTTTTGAATGGCTAAATGTCCATCATTACTCTTTAATTAACATGTGTACTACTTAGTATCACATTTGGAGGCCTAAATTAATGGGAAATCAAAAATTTCACAACTATGTGTCTTGTTTTTGTGAATAGTAAAAAAATGCTAGTTTATAACAAAAGTCAATATAAGTAAGTTAATTGGTCAACAAAGACCATGACTTGGCCTAAAACATTAAGGGGCCGGTTTTTCATGTGTGACTCACCACACTTGACCAATCAAATAAACAACAAAAGTAATAAAGCAAGGTTACTATTTACTTTAAGTATAAATATCTCCAAAAGTAAGCTTCCTCCTCATTTCCTTCCTTCCTTCTCATTTCACACGGTCTTTAATCTTCTCCTCCCTTCTTCTTCGGTGATGCTACAGCACAAACACCATCTTCAAGCTTTGAACCTTTATATCTCCTAGCTCCCTTTGCCAAATCAAAAACTAAGACCACCATTCTCTTAGTTTAGTCAAGCTCTACAATCTTGTCTTTTCAAATCTTCAATAACTCCATTTCGGTGCCATGAAGATTCACCATTGTTGGAGCTTGAGCTCACCTTTTCATGCCTTGTCAATCTCCTTTGCTTCAAAGTAAGGAAAATCAAAGAAAAACTACATTCCCTCTTGTTTTTGTGTGTAACCGAGAATCACCTTTGATGGTGTCTTCTCTTGTTCTTTCATAGCTCCATTTCAATCTTCAAGGGACAAGGAGGAGTCCTCTCTTGTTACATATTCAAGTTCTCTTTCAAATTCAACGGTAAATATCATTTTAGTGTATTAAAACACTTATGTTAAACTAGGGTTTGTATATGAGTTTAAGTGTGAATTCTTAATCTCATTACCCTTATATGTATATTGAATAGAAAGTTGACAAGTGATCAAACTCCTTGCTGATTTTCGGTACAAGGAAACAAGAAAGAAGTTTGTGAGGAAAAAGAGGTAAACAAACTATCTCAATGTAGTTTAAAATGACTTAGGAAAAATGAGCTTGATTTGCTTGATAAAAAAACACCTAAGGAGCCAATGGTGAATGACCTAGTAAAATGCTCTCAAGGAAACTATTAAAGGGCATATGTGTTGTTGTAGGTAATTGCAGGTCAAAGGCATTATTTATGTGGAAATTCAGTGTTTAAGGTTTATGCAATTTAAGGGCCTAAGAGCCATGTTATTTAAGGGCCTAAGTGCCAAGCAATTTAAGTTTATGCACTATATTGTGATGTAGTGTGAATTTGGTGAAGTGTTGTGTGTGAGAATACTCTTGATGGATTTTAGGTGTTCCTGAATGAAATAAGGTAAAAACCTAAGTGTTTGGATGTGAGAATATACAAGAGAAGCTATGGCAAAATTTGGAAAATGTATAAGAAGTTCTAAGTGTTTTAAATGAGTTTTGGTGAACTAGGAAGTGTTAAAAATGAACAAGTGTTTTACTAGGGAAGAAAGCATGTATTAAGGTGATTTAGAGTGATACAAGGATTTAGGTATTATCTTGGAAGTTCTAGGAATTCAATGAGTGTTTTTGAGGAATGTATTAAAGTCTTGGAGAAGTTGTTTAACGTTTAGGAAAGTTGATGTGAAAAAGGAGATTTAGTTAGTAGGAAAAGGAGTTTGAGAGATGATGTTAAGGTGTAGAGGAAACACCTGGGTCTAGTGGTCATTATAGATGAAATACCACTTAGAAATCTTAAGGAGAAAACATTCCAAGTACTAGGAATTTTGTAAGAAATTTGTGAATGATAAGATGGTTTTGGTGTGTGATTTAAAGAATTTAGTACATGGCTAAAGGTGTGTTTGATGTGCCAAATGATGTTAGAACACATTAGGAGGCTTGAGGAGAAGTTTGGAGAAAGTTTGACAAGTTTTGGACAAATTCTGATGTTGTCCGACCCAGTGGTCCGACCCAGGGTGGGTCGGACAACCCCAGTTAATTCAACCATTGGAGTTTCTGGAATGGTCCGACCCAGAGGTCTTGGGTCGGACATGGGTCGGACGGGAGGATTTAAAAGCCGGAAAAGTTTCTGGAACGGTCCGACCCAGTTGTGGGTCGGACGGTGGGTCGGACGGCCCAAAATATGTAAAAAAAACAAGTTAAGTGTGGTTTAAGTAGTAAACCCTAGTGAGTTATAATGAAAATTTAGTGGGGCAAAAGTTGTATCAAATGTAAAAGTAAAACAAGTTAAAATGTGAAGTTATTTAACTAAGTTAATGGGGATAAGTTATGAGTATTAGACTGTAAACAATCATATTACCCTGATGTTAATAAAAATACATGTAATGTTATCAGTTGTTCGAGAATTGCTCGAGGAACATAAGTGGACATGATAGAGTGGACTCCGGAGACAGGTATGGTTTTCTTGCAACCTGTGTCCTACCGGATTACACCGGCTTGTATGCCAATGTGTTTTTCTGTATGTTTGCCACGTTATAAGATAAATCATGAAACGAGTTTACAGTTGTTATTGTTGTTGTGTGTTTACGTGCCGATACCGGTAACCTCGAATGCTCATGAAGGGCTAGTTAACCACTATTACGTAAACGTAAGAGAACAGTATCCGGTGATAACGTTTCCGACCTAAGGAACGTTCTATCCACGGCTATGCGTGAGTTAGTCATGTGATGTTTTTGTGTGATGTTTGTATGTGAATGTATGACTCTCCCTTCCCTTGTATGTGTCTAACAAGACTTAACCCAATGTTTGTGATTGTTTATTAAGTTCAATGTTGAACTTCTAACAAGTGCTAACGGGGGAAGTGAGGAGTCCGGTCTGTTCCGGCCACACGTGTGAGTATGGGAGTCGATGTCATAACCGGTTCGATTCTCTTTGTATGTTATGGTTGTTTTCCTATTTGGTTTCCAACCTTCCCTTTAGCTTAACCAAGGCTATTTTACTGACTCACGTCGGGCCATAGGGGCATACTATGTTTATGTTTGTTCGGTGTGCTTGGATCACTATATCCGAGACACCTTGTGTTAAGTTATCCGTTCATTTAACAAGACGGTAACGAGTTATGTAACGAGCTTTGAAATACCCCGAACTTAAACATAAGGATTAAAATTAATCTAATACGTATTTAAGGGCCTAATGGTACCTAATTAATATTGGTAAGGAGAATAAATCTAAAAAGAAATAAAGAAACGCTTAAAAAGTGAAAAACGCTAAATAAGCGTTAAAATAACCATAGGAGGTATGAGACCTCGGTTATCGTATTATATGGATTCCAAAGGTTTAATAAGACCTAAATAATATATGGGAACAAATCCCAAAGAAAACGGATCCTTAAAACGGGTTAAAATCACTAACGAACCTTAAAGCGCGTTTTTCGAGGTAACCGAGAAAACGTAACTTTAAGCGGGTCAAATAGACTCGTAACAATGTTGGTCAACTAAATAATCATTAATAAATATTAGTGAAGCCTTAGAACCAATAAAATCAATAAAACGAGAAATTAGTAAAAACTGTCAAAAACGGGAAGTTGTGGGGTAGAAACCAAAACTTATGTGTCCACTTTGAAAATAAAAAGTAAAAGTGGTATGTGTGTGCTGTGTGTGTCCGATGGGGACTCCCCCTCTCACACTCTCTCACACACACACACTCTCTTATTTACAAAACAACAAAACTAATAAAGTAAACTAACCTACTTTATTACCTTACTCACTCACACACTCTCTCTCCTACTCCCCATTCTCTTCTCTCACGTGAACCCCCACCCTCACTCTCTCATTTCTTCCTTCTCCTTCCCCAAGCGATTTCCATGGAAGCTTGAGAGAACCCACTAAAAACCTCACTTCTCTCCTCTTGTTACTCTATCAAACCTTCTCCGAAAATTATAAAAACTACACCATTGGAATCCTCTCATCAAGAGCTACATTCCTATCTTTTCAAAAATCGAAAACAACAACTTTCATCTCCATGGGTATGGAGCATTTGGAGTTTCAAGACCACCATTAGAACCACCTCTTCCTCCTTGTCATTTTAAGGTAAAAATCTTCTTGAAACTCCTTTCTTTTTCTAGCCTCATGGGCAAAACGAAAATGAAGCTAAAACCTTGTTTGGTTTCTTTGCATTCTAGCCGATTTTGGCTTGTTGAGGGAGTTGGAAATCTAGTTCTTGAACCACTCCAAGCTTCATTTGCACCCTTGCAAGGTAATGCAATTTTCTAAACCCTAAAACCTACATTAAAGCTTAAATAATGTTTAGGGTTAGTTTTAGTATTGAAATGGTGTGTATGTATGGGTTATAATGATAGATTGAGTGAAGTACTATAACCGGTAGGGAGAGAAGGAAGAGGTAAGAGGAAGAAAGAAAACTAGAAGGAGAAACAAGGTAAGGATGCTCTTTTGTGTAACTTTGAAAATATATGCATGTAATAGAATTTTAGAAGTTTGAAATGAGTTATGGAAATGGTATTGTGTAGTAATGTATTGTGTGCAGAAGAATCTAAGTGCTTAAAACCGTTGAAAGACATGTAAAATGTATTAAAACTTAGTTGGGTATTGGGTTGTTGAGTGCAGGAATTTTTAGTAGTGTTTTAGTATTGGTATTTGTGTATGGGAGCTTGTATATTGATGTTGTGTATGAACAGGTGAGATGATGTTAATGTGTGAGGAAACATTGCCGTGAGAGTGTATAAGAATTGTAAGGGAGACTATGTCGAATTTTATCCAGGAATTTGAGGACTTAGATACATTTGGAACAGATTTTGGAAAGTTAAAATGAGTGTTTTAGTAGCTTGTAACAGATTTGGATATGAGGTTGTAAATGGGAAGGGATTAGGTTGTGAGTAATGTATTTTGGATGCTAGGAGTAGAATTAGTTGAGGGAGTAATGGAGGTTAGAAGTTGAGTGATAAATCGGTAGCATGGTAGTGGAAACCAAAATCTGTAGCAAAGTGTAAAAATGCCTTGGAGAAGTTAGGGAAAAACTAGTGTGTAGGAATTGGTAAATGAATGTTGGACTTGGGTATAGATGGTACAATTGCTTGGAAGTGAATTGGCAAAGTAAGAAGAGGTATTTGGGATGCTAGGAGTGACATTGGTAGAGGAAGTATTGGATGGTAGAATGGAGTATGAAAATCTGTAGCATAAGAGGAAAGAAAACTATTGTAAGTGTTGAAAGAAAGTGAGAGAAATTGTGTATGTGGATTTAGGAATGAGTAGGGAATCGATGGATGAACTGAGGTGTATTAAGAGGTTTATTTAGTGGTAAAACATGTGGGATTGAGTGTAGGAACAATGGGGAAGTAATGGGTAAAAGAGAGGACTGAAAACTGAAACGAAAATGCAAATACTGGGCCGGACCGAACTTGCGACCGGACTTGCAAGTTCGGTCGAGCCCAGATTTACAAAGACGGGAATGCTTCTGGAATGGACCGAACTTGCGACCGGACTTGCACGTTCGGTCGGACCAGAAAATTCTCCCATCAGTAACCTTCTGGAATGGACCGAACTTGCGACTGGACTTGCAAGTTCGGTCGGCCAGAAAAATTTCCGTCGAGTAAGCTACTGGAATGGACCGACCTTGTGACTGGACTTGCAAGGTCGGTCGGGCTAAAATTTTCACATACGAAACTTACTGGAATGGACCGACCTTGGGACCGGACTTGCAAGGTCGGTCGGCCCTGTAATTCTCCAGCGAAATTCCTTACTGACTTGGACCGAACTTGTGACCGGACTTGCAAGTTCGGTCGAGTCATACAAAAAAAAATTATTTAATTAAATTGAATAATAGGTTTATATATATATATGCATGTATATGTATACCCACCTATACATATGTGCATATATACGTAAGTAAACCATTGTTAAGTAATTAGGAATAAGTAAATGAAATATAAGTATTGTAATGCAAGACTTAGTAAGTATGGATTAGTAAACGTAAGAGTAATCGGGTTAAGTTAATGATAGATAGATTAATCATTCAACTGTATGTATATATAATAGGATATGATTTGTGAACAGCGGAGGAACGTTGGGATACAAGTACAACGGTGAAAGGTATGATTTCTTCATGCCCTGTATCCTAATCTGGTTACCCCGATTTGTGTGCTTATTTGATCACCTAATAAGATAAATGCATGAATCGGACTATATTGCACTTACCTGTGCTTGTTTACATTGTTCTTGATATTTGTCTTGAACAATAGTTTGTATAATTCATGAAACATATGAATGATGATGATGTGTATTGTATTTTGTAGTGTACTTGTATATTGCACTGTATTTTGTATGGATGTGTATATGAGCTTTGTATTGTATTATTGTGGCTTGAATGAATGACTTCTGCTAATTCCTAACTACCTAACTCCTAACTTAAGTGAGTAAATTGGAATGAGTAGATGTCCGATATAGTTTCGGCCACGCGTGAGGATGCGGAGTCACAAGAGGTTGGCTGCAATTCCTGACTCTTAAACTGGTCCGCGGCCCAAATCCCTTAAATGGGTAGCATCCCGGATTGGTGAGTCAAGTAAATCCCGAAGGTGGGACGGAGTAGTCCCCAGGGCCGGAGGTCCCGACGACGTAACTTGAGTAAGAGTAAGAGTAAGTAAGTATGGATCCGTAAGTATGTATGAGTATGAGTATGTATGTGTATGTATGAAGTAACGAGTAAAAGAGTAATCTCCACCCGATTAACCCGGGTGGACCAATGAAGCTAACAAGTATTATATATTGTGTATGTAATGTGTATGTGTAATTCGGAAAAAGGTAAGTATGTATTGGATGGTTATGTTGTACTTCTTGTATGTAATGAAGTGTATGTATGTGTGTATGTCTTGCGTAATGTATTGTAATATTGTGTATAAGAGCATGTATGCATGTATGTTTGTATGAAAATGAACAGCATGTATTCGACCAAGTGGTCGGCGTACCCTCACTAGTACGCGGGGTATGCGGTTATCATGCGCAGCGAAAGCTGACCCCCTAGGGGGAACGTTTTTAGTGTGCAGGTACTGAAGCGGATGTGGTCACGGTAAGAGACCGGAGGCACACCCTTGTAATTAGAAGCAAGTAGCTTGTGAGGAACGGGTAGTAAGTAGTCTCTTAGTGAGTACGTATGAACTTGGAAGAGGTAGTATACTTGTATAAGGATCTTAGTAAACTCGGTATGTGGATCATATTGTATTGTATTTAAGGTATTGTATCGAATGGAAGATTGTAGCATTTATTGGTATACGGAGTGTGTATGGTAAGTATGTAACACTCAGGATTCCTGTCCATCAGACCGATGCTGTATGTAGAAGAAGTTGCCTTGTTAGTCACGTGGGTGACTAACGGCATTGTATCACCCACTGTATGTAAGTATGTATCCGCTGCGTGTATCTGATGTGTAAGGAGATTGGACGGTAAGCATTGTATTAATGGTAGGGGTGTTACAAAAAGTGGTATCAGAGTGAAGTATCGCCCTGATGACTGGAAATACCGAGTTTAGGAAATACCGTGTTAGGAATTAGAAGCTTAGGGCTAATGGCTGAGTGTTAGCATTAAAGATATGCTAGTTAGGAACTACTGGTGAGTACCGGATACCTACAATACCAGTCCCGCCCGCCGCAAACCCCGCTGTATAACTTGGGAAAGGACGCTAGAGGGAAGAAAAGTCTTCTCATACTCGGGGAAACTCGATCTGGCAGTTGTGAAGTAATCACATAGTAACAGGAACCGACATATGGTAGATTCCAGGAATTGGAAGTCCCGGAGATGGATCCCGGTTTGACAGCAATACCCGCACTTAATGGCGGAAGAATGAGCACTCCAACCATGAGGAAGCTGCAACTTACAACAGCGTGGGGCGACTTGCTTAGCAGTCGCGAAACCTAGCTAGTCAAGCAACAGCAGGAAAGAAGCACTAACCGTGCAGCGGAATGGAAAAGGGAGCAGTAACGGAACCCGAGACACAAGTCTACGGGATAGTAATACTTGAATAATACCACCAACGGTATGCTAGCTGACTAAGGACATAGTCGGAAGCGATTAACTCCAAATTACAGCGCCAAAAGGTTGCAATACCCAGCCAATATAGCTCAGACAGCTACAAGAACAACCATGGGATATAATCCAATAGGACTACAAGAGTAGTGCCTAAACAAGGAAGGCTTAGTAACCACCACAGATGTGTGGGAACGAGCCACAAGGAACGACACTAAACCAAATAGAGTGGGAATCTCCAAGGATTGGAGAAGTACCCAGATCTACGACAGCCATGTCTAGACCACCAAGAAGCTACCTAAGGGATCGAGTAAACCAATTATAGATCGATAAGATCGAGGGAAGAGTCCGCAGACTATCAAGTACCAGTGAAAACCATACCGTGACCGGTGTAGGTTTACCCAAAAACCACCAATACCACGCACTTGCCACGGCAAGTGCAGCAAGGACAGGAACATACAGAGGAACCCTAACACGTCACAAGTACGTAGTAATGTGCTGTGACCATAATGAAACAATTACTGGATCACAAATCCTGGCACTGAAAGAATGGAACCTTGGAAAGGCCTAACGGCCCGACCACTGTATTTAGAACATACCAGTCAGCGAGAAGCTGGACTTTGTCAAGATTTCGAACATGGCTATGCCATGAAGAACCTCTTTTAACACCGAACCATAGTTTTCAAACCAAGTTTTCTTTCAAAACCACAAACCTTCTTTTAAACCCTTGGATTTTAAAAACCGAACCAACATGATTACGGTGAGTATCATAGAATGATACAAGAGGAGTTGGCAACAGAATACTTCACCTAGGCGTGTGACGAACACTATGAGTGTACCCGTTACGGGATGTGGGACAACCGCACTCCGAAGGAGCTTGCGGGCCCGACATATAGTTGGGTAAGTGGTAACGTATCAATATGGTACCCCACGTATGTATACATGTAGTGTGCGACGCACGGGAAGTAGTCAACTCCGTTCTACGGACCATGAGTGAGTTCAAACCAGAACAGCTGGACACCTCAGACGACCAAGTATCAAGGAACTCAGGGAAGCCATCTGAAGATGAGGAATAAGAACTAGGAAGTGCAAAGAGCACATACTAGTAAGTATAGACATTGGATATGTCTTAAATAATCCAAGCAATTACCTGACAGCTGGATGGAATGCCCAGCCTAAACACAGTAAGGCGAATGCCTAACGTGAACCTAACAACGCTCAATAAACGGGGCGGAGTTCCCAAGAGCAACCCCAAGATTACCACAAGTATAATCCATCATTGAAGGGGATGTCAAACCCAGTCTTAAGCACTAGGAGCAAGTGTAAACAGTCTACCCAAGAACGGGAGACGTCATAACCCAAAAGGGACAACTCAAGTACAATACCACGAGACGATACAGTGGACAACATATCAAAAACGTTAGCCGGATGTAATGACACCATTTAACAACACCCAGGAGCAATTCTTGCAGGTGACTGGATTAACAACAGCCAAACAAAGCGTCAAGATAAGAATACAGGAGCTGGAACGAACACTCGGTTAAGACACCGAAGGGATTTCACTTGGCAGGAAATACCCTAGTCTATAAAAGGCACTGATCAGCACCAGATTGCCTAAGATTCTCCTATGAACGGAAGCGTGATGTCACGACTTACCATGGAGCCTAGTAATATCTCCAACCTATGACGGTATACGTGGAGTGGAAACATGTATAAGCAGCTTGCAAAGAGCATAGCTTGCAGCAATACGGCTCAGAAGTCGTAAACCAAATACGTTATATAAACTTAAACGGTTGCGAAACCGGCACCAATTGTTAACAAGACCTACAAGAGATATTGCCTCATACGACAAGAAATCAACAACTGGACCATAAAATCAAACCCAACATCCTGAGTGGCTTGGAGTAATGGCCAACTCAATGTCACTGTCACTAGAGCATCAGCCTAGTATACAGTTGACGGAGTTCTTAATTACCGCCATGCCTTCTGTAGCAATGGTAGCACAGAGGCATGAGAATCATGATAATGCCAACATTGGCCTAGTCCACACCTGGACACTACGAGAAACCCAAGGGAAGGTACCCCTCGTAACCGAAGACCACTAATGCGGTGATGATGTGAACCCCTAGATAAGGCTTCCATCTACTATAACAATAAAACCACGCAATAGATATTGCCAAGGGATGATGGGATAAGGAAATGAGATTTCCAAACCATTACGACTTAAGGGAGTAAGCATACTCCATATACGCCCAAACATATAGTGGACCATTGTGTAAACACCAACATAGCAAACCTTGTCATTAGACCTATGAGTGGAGACAAACCCCTCAACAAGAACTTTCATTATCAATGACAGAGTACTCTTCAATTGGAGAGCGGGACCAGAAAACCCTTGAAGCTTCATGGGATGTCCCGATGATGTACATACAAGAATAAAAACCGCACAGCTAGAGCCTATAACCAATGCTCAGCTTTGGGAGGACAGAAATTGTCAAAAACAATCAATGTGAGTGCATATTGCACACCATGAATGACCAACGCTCAAGTGAGCTTGTAAACCGGTAAATTGCTTTATCCTTGGTCAACCAAGATACTTGGTAAATTGTATCACAAGTGATGATAGAATGTGAGGTAAGTTAACCTACACATAAAACTTAAGTGGAATAAGACATCTCCACATTGGGAAGACAATAAGATTGCCGTATGCTACGACAACCGTCATACACATAAACACAGGAAACTCCTAGTGTATTTACACCATAAGGAAATGGTGCCAATGACAATGGCAATGAGTAAAGAGAAACTATCACAGTAACAGAAACAGTAAAAACGATGTTGTATAATGAGTAAGAATACGGTGCGCAACAAGCAACCGATACGAGGAAGTAGTAGATAATGACACGGAGTATAAATACGAGATGACAGGCAGAAATATTCCTTCCTATCACATAAGTGAGTTACTGTCAAGCGTTTACGCCTCTGCACTCTGTATGACTGAGTGTTTTGGCATTGCACTTGTTCAGCTAATGATCTAATGAGATGGCTTGGGATATGGAGAATGTAAACCGTAGTAAATCTTTCCTTTCACCATAAACATGGCATAAGCCAGTCAAGCAAGCTTAGCAACATACAGTGCGGCCTAAGGCCAAAGAAGCACGAAGAGTGTACAACACACTAATAATCACAAGATGTGAATTCCATTGGAGTAAAAGGTGAAAGGAGACATATCAAAGTCACTAGGACCGACACATATCAATGCAAGGTTATACAAGTAAAGAACACTTGTACTGAACCAGAAGAACTGGTATAACTTAGAAGCTAGTGACAACAGAGGAAGCACTACAACTAAGTAGTGACTTAACCTCGCCCGACAATAAGTCGGAGGAACCTAACGAATAATCGTAAAAGCACGAATAGCATGTGCAGTAGATTACCAGAGAGCCGGTTATAAACCTTAAACCCATTGAGTTCAAACACGGTAAAAGAATACAGCAGTTGTTTAGTAGACCTTATTCCCATAATAGACGGATGAGAAGGTGATGTAAAGCACATTAAGGATAACAAGAAGGGTGAATAACCCAAGTCATCAAGGTCGCGCAGCAGAAGCTAGTGGGCCCTAGCTAGGAGATTAATGTACCTAGTGAGCGTAATACAATGGCTATTAATGCCTTGAAGCCGATTAGGCTAGAATCGAATTAAATAGGTAACACCCCTATAATAATAAAACAACAGCGGAAAATAAACTAAAGGTGCTACAGACCATCGGGCTCCAAACACCCGGTACCAACCTCACCAATTACAACCATTACAATTAACTAAGTTACGGTCTGAACTTCGAGAAAACTTAACATAAACATAACAATAATAAAATACATTCACTCTCCATAAACCTAGTCCCATCCCATTCACTCATGCTCTTCGTGGCCACCTGTAAATCAATTTGTACCTGCATGATGAAACCAAACAGCCCACCCCGGGTACAATTCTCCAAAACAATCTTTAAAACATAACTCCTCAAAATAAACAGTAACTTGAATTTAAACACTTGAAAGTAAAACAGAGATAAAGCACTTCAAAACAATCAATTTAAAGAGAAAAGAAAACAGAAACAAGAGAAAGATACAGTAGGTAGAGAACTTCCAAAACAATCATCCACTTAAGTAGTCACACCACATAGTTAGTAAGCATCCATTGTTGATGTTAGAACCAATTCCCGTTCGGAGTATAAAGACCCAGATAGTCCGAAGGACTAGGAATAAGATAGATCCAAGAACCAATAACTCAAGAGTGGAATAATTCAATTGGGAGAGATGGCCCCCACCGCCAGATATCAATGTCCATATGGACGAGGGATATACAGTCCCCTGCTGTCAGATTTAAATGTCCTGGTGGACGAGGGATATACAGACCCCTGTTGTCAAATATAAATGCCCCTATGGGCGAGGAATATACAGCCCCCTGCTGTTACCATTGAAGACGCGCGCACGTCGAAACCTCAAGAACCAGCTCATAGATGAAACGATATCCAGAGTCAAAAGAAGAATTCCAAGATTGACCTTTTCCAAATTCCCACTAGATCACTAACTACCCAGAGCAATACCAAAACACTCAGTCCTACAGAGTGCAGAAGTGTAAACCCTAAGCAGTCAATGTCTAACGGGGCACCAAACAGAAGGAACCAATACCCAAGTGAGTTTCACATCCAAGGCTCAGTTAGTCATACAAGCTGAGTTAGTCACACAACCATTTCCTTTTTAGAAATTCCTCTTAATGAAATACCCCAAACCTAAGTATGCTTAGTAAACATCAAATTATGATGTAGTAAGGCTAGAATATGCCTTAGAAAGATTGGTAGACAATTTGAACCAAGGAAAACACAAGAAAGTGTCTTAAAGGCAATCAGGGCAAAAACGTGCTCTAAGCTTGGAGAGACTTGGGTGAGTACCCAAATATCATGATAAGACCTTAGTAATATCCTAATGGTCATTTTAAATCAACTATCAAAGAAACGAAGCTTGAAAACAAGTTAAAACACAAAATGTGCTTTAAGAAGTCTTAAAGCACATTTTTGAGAAATTGTCTTAGAATTGAGTTTTGAGTGGCTAAATGTCCATCATTACTCTTTAATCAACATGTGTACTAATTAGTATCACATTAGGAGGTCTAAATCAATGGGAAATCAAAAATTTCAGAAATATGTGCACTAATTTGAATAGTGCCAAATAGTGACTAGTTTAAGTTTTAATCAATATAACTAATTAGTTGGTCAACAAGACCATGACTAGCCTTATTTAAGATGGGGCCGGTTTTCTAAGGGATGAGTCACCATAGACTTCATCAAATAAGGAAGAAAAGAAGAGATAGTAAAGAAGTTACTATTTGCTTTATTAAAGCAAATATCTTACCTTAGCCTACCTTCTCTCCTCTTCCATTCATTCTATTCTTTCACGGTTTTCTTCATGTTCTTCATCCTCCCAAACCGAGAGAACAAGCTCCATGTTGCCTCACCTTGCCTTGTCTACAACTCACTCATTTTAGCTCCAAATCAAAAACTAAACACATATTATTCTTAGTTAGCTCAAGCTCTAGCTTTCTATCTTTTCAAATCTTTCAAAGCTCAAGTTGGTGCCATGGGAAAACTCCATTGATGGAGGAAAATCAAGTTTGAAGAGCTCATTAGCTTCTCCATTCTCTTAAGGTAAAGAAAATGTAAGAAAAACCATGTTTCCATCATTTCTTGTACATGGCCGAAAATTCCTTCTCATGGGCTATGTTTTCATGCCTTGTTCTAGCTTGATTATTCACCAAGGACTAGTGGAGGTCCTATTTCATTCAATGCCAAAGTCTACCTTGAGACTTCAAAGGTAATCATCCACTTTTATGCTTTAACACATTTCTAACCTAGGTTTTTATTCCTTGAGGTTAGTGCATTGTTTAGTACTCATATGAGTCCTTAAATATTGATTAGAACATTGGCAAAAGGAATTTAAGTGGTGGCCGAGATCTATGCAAGAAGAAGGCCTAAGGAGGAGATTAAGATAAGCTTGAGAAAACAAGGTAAAATGTTACCTAATGGTGGTTTAAGATTAAGGAATGAGTTTTAGATAAATACCAATGTGGCTTAGAGCTTACATGTGTATTGTGGTTATATAGCCTAAGGAAAAAGAACTTAAACAAGCTTATGAACTTGTGATTAAGGAGCTAATGAGAATGAGTTAGTAATATAAGGTTAAGGTGGATTTTAAGAGCATTATAACTACTATGAGATTGATGAGTGTATTTGCAGGTTGAAAGCTTATATATGTGGGAAATTCAGTGTTTAAGTTTAAGTCATTTAAGGGCCTAAGAGCCATGTCATTTAAGAGCCTTAGTGCTATGCATTTAAGATTATTGCAATATATTGAGTATGATGTGAATAATTGATTTGGGTGAAAAATAAGATGAGAAAGGACTTGGTGTGTGTGTTATATGTGAGAAAAACAAAGCATTTGGCATGAGAATATACTAGAGCTATGGCGAAATTTGAGTAGAAATAAGTGTTTAGGTGATGGTGGAGAACTAATATGACCTAGGATTTTACTAGGAGTCATACAAAGGAATTTGAGTGGAAATGAGTTAACTAAGGAGTTCTTGAGGTTTAGAATGACCTAGAATGGTCTATGAGGAAATTGGAGTTTAGATGGGTGCATTGAACACACCAAAGACACGGTATGAGGAATGATAAGACTTGTGCAAATCTGGAGGAAAGGTGTATAATGCTTTAAGGTGATTTAGGTATGAACTAAGAGAACAATGAGAGTTTTGAGAACCTTGTGTAAGGGTGAAGATGCTAGTATGGACTAATGAGGTTTAGTTTAGATGTTAATGAGTGGACTTAGGTGATGGAAGAGAAAGGTGTGGAAGAATGTTAATCAATGTCAAGGAAAAGACTGGGAATGTAAAAGAGAGTATGATCGTAGAATGGTGAATAAGATGCATAAAAGAGGTGAAATGTTCTAAGGAGGGTGTTACATGGTCAGGGTAAATGAAGAACCATGTTAAGGTGTTTAAGGTAATGGAAAACAATGTATAAGTAAGCTCAAGGTTTAGAGTGTTGAGTACAAATGAAAAGAAAGAAATTGCATGGACTGCAAGATGACCTTGGGGGATTGAGCAAAGCAAAGATGTAATGTAGTGATGCTAGGAGGACTATATGGGTAGGAAAGAACACTTTGGTTAGTTGAAGTTTTAGAGCAAAATGTACAAGTTGGAAATGTAAGGAAGCATATGGCAAGTGTTAGGAATGTTTGTAAGAATTTAGTAAATGTTTGAGAAGATCTTTGGAAGTTGTTTTTGAGAGCTTGGTGGAAGTTATAATGGTGAGTTTAAGTGCCTAAATGATGTTAGAAGACATTATGAGGGTTTAGGAGAAATTTGGTGAATATTGGTTAAGTGTTTGAAGGCTTAGAAAATGAGTGTTTTGCCTTGTCCGAACATCCTCCGGACATGGACGTTCGGACAGGCCTGTTGCGTGAAATTTTCAGAGTCTCGACTTGTGTCCGACCTTGGGAAGTCCGGACACAATTCGGACGTTGCCTGCTTCTACTTAGGATTTTCCTCGACCCATGTCCGAACTTCCGAAGTCCGGACACATGTTTCGGACATGCGTCTGTTTTCAGTTTTGAGTCTCGACTTGCGTCCGAACTTGGAAGTCCGGACACAAGTTCGGACATGCCACTGTTTTGGCCAAAAACCTTGTTTAAGGATGGGAAATGATGAGGATAATTAGGTATTGATGTTATAAGGTTGTTTAAGACATGTTTGGTGGGTAACAATGATAATTAAGTGGATGAATAAGTATAAGTGATGAGGAGAAGCGATTCACTTAAGATTAAGTTGTAAGGCTTAAGAAGTGTTAGGTTGGAATCATTAAGAGTTAAGTAAGGTAAGTGAGTTAAGTAAGTTAGCTTTATTGGAAAGGTAATTAACAACCTAAAATTGAATGAATGTTTTAGGGTTTGAGAATTTGGACTCCAGAGGAGAGTAAGCAACCGAACGACCAACGGTGAACGGTACAGTTCTCTTGTGACCTGCTTGCTAACGAGGTGTCCCTCGGCTTGTGTGCTATTTGTTTTTGTGTGCTCACTAAACAAGATAAAGCATGCAACCGGAATATACTATATTTCTTGTATTGTTGTGTGATGTTTGAAAACTAACACAACATACCGTGAGAACTTACTAACCAATGTTTAGTAAGGAATTGAGTGAGACTAAGGAACGCCCCCTAATAAGGGACGATATGTACCGAAAGAGGTTAACCAACAAACATGGTCTTGAGACTATTACTAACTGGGACTTGAGTGAGGAAACCCGGGACCGATCTCCGGTCATGCATGCTAAGGAAAAAGGGGGACGGTATCTGAATCAGATCCGCCCTCCGCTTAAGGACTTGTCTTCGGACTTGTAGCCTAGGGCCGGTTGCCGGCTCAGCTACGCTGGATTCCCGTCCAGGGTAGGTGGCATTAAGATGGTGCGGTGGGATCACCTAAATCCCAGGTTTGGACTTAGGCTACAACCATTCCCCTCCAGGAACGGTTTGTATTCTGAGAATAAGTTAAGGTTAAGATAAGTTACAATCATTCCTTTTTAAAGGATGATTTGTATTGTTAAGATTAAGATTAAGTTAAGATTAAGATAAGTTACAATCATTCCTTTTTAAAGGATGATTTGTATTGTTAAGATTAAGATTAAGTTAAGATTAAGATAAGTTACAATCATTCCTTTTTAAAGGATGGTTTGTATTGTTAAGATTAAGATTAAGTTAAGATTAAGATAAGTTGCAATCATTCCTCTTTAGAGGATGGTTTGTATAATTAAGATTAAGATAAGTGACATCCACTCCTTATTAAAGGATGGTTGTTTCTAAGGTTAAGATAAGATTAAGATTAAGGTGAGATAAGGATGGACTAAGGTTAAGAGGGAACATTACTTAAGGAGTTAAATAACTAACTCTCCAATTAAGGGAACGCGTTAAGTCGTTCATTGTGTGTGAACTTTGATTGTTCATATATGGATTGTTGTTTACAGCATTTACTATTATGTTGTGCATCTAATCAACCTCCATGCTATCGACAATTAGTCGTCGTAGCCACGTTAGCTTGGGGGCCATGAGGGGATCGTACCAGCATTCGTGCTGACCCCCTTTGGGGGCTATTTTTACTACACAGGTACATCAGAAGGCGGCCGTCGCAAGAGTAAGAAGAGGATACAAGTGTTAAGGATTAAGTGTGACCTACGAGTTGTGCATGTACACTCGTATGGAAATTGAGTTAGTAAGGTGTATAGGATGTGAGAGGATTGTAAGAAGATTATGTATTTGGTTAAGATTGTTGTACTAATGTTCGGTATGTTCTGTAGTCAGACCGTGGCAAGGTCCTGGATTGTAAGGAATTCCGCTGTGACATGTATATATATATGCTGTTAAGTTGCGAGACCACAATTGGATTGGGCTGGGGTGTTACACTTAAAGTCGGTTAGCGTTTCCCAAAACATTCCACAAGTCAATCAACAAAAATATCGGAGTACGAGAAATCGTACAAAACATTCCATAAGGTCCAAAACACAACAAGCTGAGTACGAGAAATCGTACAAAACATTCCATAAGGTCCAAAACACAACAAGCTGAGTACGAGAAATCGTACAAAACATTCCATAAGGTCCAAAACACATCAAGCTGAGTACGTGAAATCGTGCAAAACATTCCATAAGGTCCAAAACACAACAAGCTGAGTACGAGAAATCGTACAAAACATTCCATAAGGTCCAAAACACAACAAGCTGAGTACGAGAAATCGTACAAAACATTCCATAAGGTCCAAAACATAACAAGCTGAGTACGAGAAATCGTACAAAACATTCCATAAGGTCCAAAACACAACAAGCTGAGTACGAGAAATCGTACAAAACATTCCATAAGGTCCAAAACATAACAAGCTGAGTACGAGAAATCGTACCTGGGTAACGCTGTAGCAGTTCTAGTCAACTTGCGCAAACAATCAACAGTACTCTGAAGAATATTAAAGGTAGTCTATCATCAATCACTTGTAGCCTAAGTTAAGCTTAAATAAATTCCTTACTCTTATTCCAAAGTCTCAATTGTCTTTTAAGCCCTCACTTATGTGTTATGTATAATCTTTGAGTTATTTGAGAACGTTGTACAGCCCAAGGTTGTAGGATCAAGGAATGTATTTTATTAACACCTGCCAACTGTCCACTCCTATCCACTTAATTCATATTTAACCACAATCCTCACATTAAAGACCTTTATAACATAAGTGCATTATATGTTATTCAATCAATCTTAGAATTTCAATAACAATTCTTAAGCTCAATACTTTTACTCTTACTTTAGAATAACATCGTCTCATGACCTACAATAGTTTTATCGTAGAATACTATACTATTAATTCACAATGTAATGATTATGTATTTTATCAATATCTACTAGATAATCCATTGGAATTAAGTTTTCCCCTTAACTTAATTAAGATCTACATCTTGTATATTGGAACCACAGTGTTGTAGACGTATTATATCATAACCTAATTGAGTTACTAGCTCATTTATCTTATCTTTAGTCCAGAAAGACTTTTTATTACATCTAGCTAATAATCTTGACATAAGATGTTAAATTACTTTTCATCTTGAAACAACTATATTATAGTAAACTTAGACTTATCGAACTCTTACATTTAGTAATCACAAGGTACATTATTTGCTTAATTATTACATATATAATAAAGTGTTTAAATATAACCTTTTATGTATCCTTACTTACCTTTAATCTCCTAAACATTTTATTTTACACACATTCACTCTATAGACTATGTATAATCCTTTTGTACCAAACTTCAATAAACTTAAGCCTTAAATACGTTTTAAATTGTTTTACAAAACCTAAGGTTTCAAAGGAATAACCTAATAAATAAATTTCCTTTATTGTATTTAGGATGGACAATATATCTACATAGAGTAGAATTTATCAAAGAATCAAATTCGGGTTCGTAAGTGACATTGTTAATTATTTAATAAGATAATATACTATGAAAATTCTCTTATTTTATATTCAAATAACCCATCATTACTTCCCATTACCGTAAAGTATATCAATATAATTTCTTATGTAACTTAGTTTTATCTAATAAAAGGTTCAAAGGTTTTAAGTATCAAATTCCTATTTATAAACCTTCTATAAACTCTAACTGCTAAATACCTCACTTAATTGTAAACTCACATCCTAAGTATTGGTAATAAATGTTATAAATGTATTTCATATGGCTTATCTAATGCCAAGAAACTTAAGGATTATTATTTAGATAAATTTCCAAATCATAGTCTAATATAGTTTTATATCATAACCCTTTTAAGGATTTTATCTTAAAACATTAAGTTATATTCCAATACCATAAATGTTAAGAAATGATTAAATCTAGACTTACTATTCCACCTCACATTTAGATGTAAAAGTATTTTTGTAACACCCCATCCAAAGCCTATCGTGGTTATCGCAATCTGAACACTTAATCGAATACGTCGCAGCGGAAATAAACAACACCTGGACCTTGCCACGGTCTGATCGATAGAATACACCGGCTTAAATGCTTACAATACTTATCCAAAAACACTTACCCATCTTAAACATCAATATTCTCAATACCACAACCAACCGAGTACTAGTATCTTATACGCAATCCCAAACTTACATCAGCTTAATACAAACAGTCGGGTGCACAGGCGCAACCCGAACTCAAAATAAAAGTCCCCACCTAAGTCTAACCGCTCCTACTCTCGTAGTGCGTCCTCATGGGCCTCTTACCTGCAAGTGTAAAAATAGCCCCCGAGGGGGTCAGCACGAATGCTGGTACACCCTCTCATGGCCCCCAAGCTAACGGGGCTACGACAACTAATTGTCGATAGCATGGAAATTGATTACATACACAAACATAATATGAAGTGCAATAACAATAACCACAGATGAACATATATAGTTCACAAGTAATGAACGACTCAAGCGTTCTCTTATCTAGTGGGTTAGTAACCCCATCCTTAGTCCTCATTTCCTTAATCTCAGTTCCTTACCTTACCTTAATCTTAATCTCAATCTCAATCTTAATCTTATACTTGCCAACCTCTCCACTATTAGATTAGTTAGCCCTTAATTGGTTGCTTATCTTTGTAGGGCTTGGTTAACCCTAGCCGGTAGCAGTGCACTATCCGACGATAAGCTACCTTTCTTAATTTATGGGGATGTAGGCTTGATCCCCCCACGCCTTCCTTAATGTGCCTCCCACCTCAAACAGTAGCCCGGGTGGTCGGGTCGATTTGTTGACCCTAGGCGACGAGTCTAATGACCAGTCTTATTTGGAAGTCGGACCTGATTCAGATACCGACCTCCCCCAATACACATGTGCCGGTACCATTCCGGATTCCTCACTCCCACCCCAAGTTATGGTTAGTGAAAGCCTTAATTACCAAGTGTTAGTTAAACCTTGACGGGTAAAACCAACAATCACCGATACTTAGTTCTCAACCTTAACTCAGTAAGTGCTAAACTTGGTTAGTAGCAATCTCAAGTCCGCGGGTTAGTGTAAATATAACACAATCACAACGAGAACAATATAACCGGTTGCATGCTTTATCTTGTTTTAGTCATAGCAAATAAACAGATAGCATACAAGCCGAGGGACACCTCGTTAGCAAGCAGGTCACAAGAAGGATTGTACCGTTCACCGTCGATCGTTGTTTGTTTAACCTTCTTCGGGGTCCCAATTCACAAACCTAAAACATTCATTCATTTTTAGGTCATTAGTTATTTGTACCTTTCTTAACTGACTTAGTCTCTAAAGATTCCCATTTAATACCCTCTTAAGTCTTTGCCACTTAGCTTACAACCTTAACTTTAACATTAAAACTTATACTTAATCTTAACTTAATTCCTTAAGTTCTTAGGGTCCTAATCATTACCACCCTACCAAAGGTATACCTCTTTACCTATTACCATTCTTAGAATTCAAAATTTCTTTCTTTTTTTTCTAAGTGGTAAGGGTCGACCGACCCACCGACCGACCCTACCCCTGGGTCGGTCCATTACAGAAACTCTTCCGTCTCTCGAAACCCATCCGACCGACCCAGAGCTAGACCGACCGACCCAAACCCTCTGGGTCGGTCCCTTACAGAACCCATTTTCCTACATTAAACCCTTTGCCCGACCGACCCAAAGCTAAGCCGACCGACCCAAACCCCCTGGGTCGGTCCAGTCCAGAGGCATTCCGGCTGGCTTAACATGGCCCGACCGACCCAAAACTGGTCGGACCCTGGGTCGGTCCTCTACAGACCTTCCTATTAAATTGCCTCTTTCAATTCCAAACTCTTCCACAAGTGTCCTAATAGGTCCAACACCATCTTGGCACCTTAAATCCACCTTATAACCTCCACCAAACTCATTAAAAACTTCCAAGATCTTCTCAAACATTTACTCAATTCTTACAAAGCTCCCAACACTTAGCACTTATTTTCCTACATTTCTCACATGCATTCCTCCAAGAATTTCAATTAACCAAATGCTCCCTCCTTAAGAACTTGACCACACCATGTACACCACTTCCCAGCCTTATTGCATTTATCAAACCTTCCTTAGATTCTATACTCTAATTCTCACCTAAACCATTTCAAAGTTTCACACTCACTTACACCTAACTTACCCAAGTTTCCTAGCTTCTTTTATCAACATTTACCTAAGTCCTAAATACTCAAATGCACTCTCTTGATTTCTAAATCCTTCCTAGTAATGCCTGAGTCATTATAAGTCCTTAGAACACCTTATTCTCACCCTTTTTCACCAAGACAATCTCTAGAACATCCTAGTACCTCACTCAGTCATTAAATTCCCTTAGAATGTCTTAAACACTTAAGCTCTCCTTTAAATTTTGCCATAGGTTCTCTAGTATTTAATACCACCTAATACATGGTTTTTCTCCATCAAACAACCAACATCACACAAATTCTCACCACAACACCTTAACACCCAATTTACACCAAAACCACACCACATCATCGTATAGTGCTTAAACTTAAAATGCTTGGCACTTAGGCCCTTAAATGACAATAATCTTAACCACTGAATTTCCACATATATATGCCTTCAACCTGCAAATACACTCAACAAGGCTCCCATTGAAATAGAAATGCTTCTTGTACTTCAACCTTGACATTCTTAAACTATCTCTTTTCTCATGTGCTCCTTAGTCACAAGTTCACAAGTATAGTCATTGTTTGTTTCTCCTAGGTTTTCTATAACCTTCCCAATATAAACTCTACACTAAACTCACCGTACCTACATCTCATTCCCTTAAACAACAAAACACCTTAAGGTAAGTAATTTACCTTGTTTTCTCACAAGCTTAAAAGCTTTTCTCCTTAGGTTTTTCTTTGTTCAATCTTCGGTCACCAATGTGTGTCTCCTTGCCATGTTCTAACCAATATCCAATGACTCCAATGAGTACTAGATAAACACATTAACCCTAAGGAACAAACCCTAGGTTAAAAATATGTTTTAAGGTATTAATGTGATTGTTTTACCTTGGTTTCTCAAGACAAACTTGGATATGAAGCAAGAAGGACCTCCTCTCTCCTTTGAAGAGTAGAAACAAGCTAGAACAAGGCATAAACATGGAGTTCCATGAGTATATATTTTCGGACATGTGAAGAAAATGGTGGAAACCTAGATTTTCTTACACTTTTTTACCTTAAGAGAATGGAGATGCCAATGGAGTCTCCAAACTTGAATTTCCTCCTCTAATGGTGGTTTGACTTGGCACCAAAATGAAGCTCTTGAAGTTTTGAAAAGATAGAAAGGAGGAGCTTGAGCTAACTAAGAAGAATATGTATTTTGTTTTGGATTTGGAGCTAAAATGAGCAAGATGTGTGCAAGAGAAGGTGGAGCTAGCATGGAGAGGAGCTTCACGTCAATGGAGAAGAGAAAGAGAGCAAGAAATCGTGTGAGACAAGGAAGAATGAAGAAGTGAGGAGAGAGGTAAGCAAAATGTGATATTTATCTTAAAAGGTGAATAGTACTTTATGCTTTATAAGACTTATTTTGCTTTCTCTTTACTTAGCTTGATAAGTGTGGTGAGTCACACTTAAAGAAACCGGCCCCCTTTAGTGAATGAGGGTAGTTTAGTCTTTGTTGACCAAATGTCTCACTTATATAGACTTATGTTATAAACTAGCTTAATTAATTCACTATTCATCAAAACAAGGCACATTGTTGTGAAATTTTTGATTTCCCATTGATATAGACCTCCAAATGTGATACTATATAGTACACATATTAATTAAAGAGTAATGATGGACATTTAGCCATTCAAAACTCATTTACAAGACAATTTTTCAAAAACGTGCTTTAAGACTCCTTAAAGCACATTTTGTGTTTTAACTTGTTTTCAAGCTTGGTTTTCTTTGGTAATTGACTTAAAATGACCATTAGGATATTACTAAGGTCTTAGAACAATATTTGGGTACTCTCCATGTCTCTCCAAGCTTAGAGCGCGTTTTTGCTTAAACTGCTCTTTTTGGTGTTTCCTTATATTTTCTTTGATTAGAAATGTTTCTTAATGTTTCGTAGGCATTATTTAGCCTCCTTATATCTTAGTTTATCATTTGAACACCATATCTAAGTTTGGGGTATTTCAATCTACCCCCCTTAAAAGAACTTTGTCCTCAAAGTTCGCACATGTGCTTAACCATTTACGGTACACATTTCTCTTAATCTTAATACCACATCTTATATTCACATTCATACATAACTCAAACTTACACCGAAGTGTAGCAACTTACACAAATCCACATCTTAAACAACCAAACAAACGACAAACATGATCGTTTCCTAACTCAAAAGCGAGGAAGCTCTACCCCCCTTAAAAAGGGGTACGCCCCGTACCCTATACAGACGATCTAGTCAGTAAATAAAGAAGGGTACTTCGCCCTCATCTTATCCTCTAATTCCCACGTGGCCTCTTCGACATCTTGGTTAGACCAGAGAACCTTCACCAGTCGCACTGACTTGTGGCGAGTGTCCCTAGTCTTACTGTCCAAGATTCTCTGAGGAGTCTCCACGGATCTCATGTTTGGTTCTAAAGTCAACCTCTCAGGTTCTAACAAATGGGAGGGGTGGGGCATGTATTTCTTCAGCTGTGAAACATTAAAAACATCATGCACTTTACCCAGATCAGCAGGTAAATTCAACCTGTAAGCAACCGGGCCCACCCGCTCCGTAATCTCATAAGGACCAACAAATTTCGGGCTTAACTTGCCCTTCTGCCCAAACCTGAATACACCCTTCATCGGTGATACTCGCAGAAATACCCGGTCGCCCACTGCGAACTCCAGGTCTCGTCGTCGAACATCAGCATACGACTTCTGCCTATCTTGAGCAGCTTTCATGTTCTCCCTGATTTGCTGAACTTCAGCCTTAACTTGTTCTAAGTACTCTGGTCCTATGATGACCGTCTCACTCAACTCATCCCAGCAGAGCGGTGTACGACATGGTCTACCGTACAACGCTTGAAAAGGTGCCATCTTGATCGAAGCGTGATAGCTGTTGTTGTATGAAAACTCGATCAGATGCAATTTGTCAATCCAACTGCCCTGGAAGTCTAAGGCACATGCTCTCAGCATGTCCTCGAGTGTCTGAATAGTACGCTCAGTCTGACCATCTGTCTGAGGATGGAACGCGGTACTCAGTTTGAGTTCTGTACCTAACGCTTCTCTGGTAGCTCTCCAGTACCTCGAAAGGAATCTGGTATCTCTATCTGACACTATGGTCTTTGGTATGCCGTGATGTCTCATGATTTCTTTCTCAAATAACTCAGCTAATTTGGTCACCTTCCAAGTATCCTTCATCGGTATGAATCGGGCTACTTTGGTAAGGCGATCCACCACCACCCATATCATGTTGAGACCTCCCCTAGCAGGTGGAAGTCCAACTACGAAGTCCATGGAGATATCATGGAACTTCCATTCCGGAACTGGCATCGACTGTACCATTCCGCCCGGTCGTCTGTGCTCGAATTTCACCTTCTGGCATGTGAGACACCTCAAGACGAACTCGGTAACATCTGTCTTCATCCCCGACCACCAGAAGTATCTCTTCATGTCTTTATACATTTTAGAGGCTCCCGGATGGATGGAAACTGAAGAACAGTGTGATTCTCTAAGTATACGGTCTTTCAGATCCGTGTTACCTCGTGGTATGCATAATCGGCCCTTAAGTCTGATCAGATCATCATCATGAAGTCTGAAGTCGTATTTCTGACTCTCAAAGGTACCATCTGTCAGCTTCTGTCTGACCTCTCTCATATACTCATCAGTCCTCTGAGCCTCCCGCACCTCATCAACCAAGCTGGAGAAAGAAACTAGCGAATGGAGTGAGTGTGCTCGACGGCTCAGGGCATCTGCTACAACATTGGCCTTCCCTTCTTTGTATTGGAGGTCAATGTCATAGTCTTTCAGAAATTCTAACCATCTCCTCTGTCGAAGATTTAACTCCTTCTGAGTGAATATGTATTTCAAACTTTTGTGATCGGTGTAGATCGTGACACTAACCCCATATAAGTAGTGGCGCCATATCTTCAAAGCGAAGACTACAGCTCCCAGCTCAAAATCATGTGTGGGGTAGTTCTCCTCATGTTTCTTCAACAGGCGTGAGGCATATGCCACCACCTTGCCATGTTGCATGAGCACGCAACCCAGCCCTCTGCCGGATGCATCACAATAAACCTCAAAGCCCTCTGTACCGTCTGGAATGGTCAGTACCGGTGCAGTGGTCAGTGAGTCCTTCAAGCGCTGAAATGATCTCTCACAGTCGACTGTCCATAGAAATGGTGCATCTTTCTTCATCAGACAGGTCATCGGCTTCGCGACCTTGCTGAAATCTCTAACAAACCTCCTGTAGTAACCTGCCAGACCGAGAAAGCTCCGAATGTCGGTAACCGTCTTCGGCCTTGGCCAGGTACGTACGGCATCAATCTTTGCTGGATCCACTGCGATCCCAGCATCTGAGATGACATGACCTAGGAAAGAGACCTGGTCAAGCCAAAACTCACACTTGGAGAACTTAGCATATAGCTGGTTCTCCCTTAATATTTCCAACACCCTCCTCAAATGTTCCTCATGCTCAACCTTAGACTTTGAATATATCAAAATATCATCAATAAAAACCACAACCGACTTGTCCAGCTGCTCCCGGAACAAGCGGTTCATCAGATCCATAAACTTCGCTGGCGCGTTCGACAAACCGAACGGCATCACTGTAAACTCATAGTGGCCGTATCGTGTCCGGAATGCCGTCTTCTCAATATCTCCCTCCTTAATGGCTATCTGATGATACCCCGATCTGAGATCAATCTTAAAAAAGACAGATGCTCCCTTCAACTGATCGAACAGATCGTCAATGCGGGGTAGTGGGTACTTATTCTTCACTGTTACTGCATTCTGCTCTCTGTAGTCGATGCAGAGGCGGAGACTACCATCCTTCTTCTTCACGAAGAGGACTGGCGCTCCCCATGGTGACACACTTGGTCTAACGAATCCTTTATCCAACAAATCTTTCAGTTGTTCTTTTAACTCAGTCATTTCTGCCGGAGCCATTCGGTATGGTGCTTTGGCTATCGGTCCGGTACCAGGTAGCAGCTCAATGGTGAACTCTACCTCCCGAGTGGGTGGCATGCCGGGCAGTTCCCGTGGAAATAAGTCGGGGAACTCCGACACTACCGGTAAGTCGGGGTCGAACTCAGGGTCTCTCTCTATGTCCTGTACATAGCAGAGGTATACTTCTTCTTTCTTTCTCCTTAATTCTCTATGCATTGCCATGGCGGTGATGATCTTAGTCGAAGGCTCTCTGGGCCTCTGGCGGTATGATATTGTTACCCCAGACGGACTCCTGAGCAGCAATCTATGCTCGGCGCAGAGGATACGTCCCTTGTGCCGCTCCAACCAGTTCATCCCGAATATAACATCAAATCCTAGCTTACTGAACTCAATGAAACTGACTGGGAAGTCTTCCCCCTTAATTCTGATGGTGGCTCCTCGGTAGTAACGAGTGCAACGAACCTTCTCCTTAGACGGGAGCGTAACCGTGAAGTCGGGTAGTTCATCAGCGTCTAGCCCCAACCTGCTCGCAAATGATGCAGAGATAAAGGTATGCGAGGCCCCTGAGTCGAAGAGAACTGATGCCTCAATCCCATTGATCGGAAAGGTGCCGGTGAGGATAGTACCGCTAGCGTCGGCCTGTGCCTCTGTGAGTATGCTTAGTGCACCTTCCGTACCGAGTCCATGACCTAATTGTGTTCACAAGCTCCATGAGTATTGATGGTATAACAAGAGTCGTAACAATTTATATGAACAACACTGTTATTTTATTTATGACCATCCTGTTTACAACATGTGCTTCAACCTTACATCTCGTTTCTCATCTCATTCTAACATTACATGGCTAATATTGTCTAAAGGTTAGGTTTAATCTTCCTGGTCTCATATGCGTCGCATTGATTACTGCTGACGGTGCTGTATTCAGCTTGATTCTCTTAATCCCATGGTATAACATCCTTGATTCTCCTCCCAAAATTAATACATCACCTGACTTAAGTATTATCTTATCTGCACGGTCCGCACGCTTCTGCTCGCCGTATAAAAATTCCGCATCATCTCCAATGGACCAAGACACTACGGGTATCCCTCTCTCGAGAGACTCCGTTGTCTCGTCCTTATCCTGGTGTAGTCCCAGTTTCCCATCTTTTTCGTAGAAGTTTACAATGCAAATGTCTGGCTGGATGTCTGGAATCGGTTCAGCTTCCAACTGCTGAGCGATTTCCATGACTTGTGTAATAACTGGATGGAACTCTTCGGGTATTCCCGGTGGTGAGACTCCATCTTGCTCCCTTGTGGTTTGGTAATTCTTGGCATACGGATTCCAATCCTTGCCCAAGCTCATCATCTTTAATTTCATCCTTGCTCCCCCTGGGTACTCCGGTGTGTAAAAACCTCCCGGTCCCATCCCTAGTTGATTGCATCTCCTGATGATGGCTATTTGTGCGTCGGGTGTCAGGTATCCCCTTAATAAAATCATACCTGGGCGGATAACCTGACATTGTTCGGTTGGAAAGTGTATGGTTTCGATGTCGGTGTGCTCCGGGTTAGATGTAGATGGTATAGGGTAGCAGATGTTGAATCTTCCTAAAGTGGTAGTAGGTTATGTCTTACTTAGGTTCTAATCTCATCTTATTTTTACTTAACTCATTTACTCACCAAACATGCATGATAATGCGGTAAGCAGGTAGTTTTATTACTAAATGGTTATAGTGGTACCTGGCCTCGATGAGGGCTCAGGCTCATCGTCCCGGTCCACCATGTGTAGAGTGGGCCCCGTCTTCTGGGTCGCCCTTGGGTTCTTGTCTGCAGCTGGTTGCCCCCTCCTCTGACCGTCAGATCCAGATCCCTGATCAGCCTTGGCCTTAACCTTAAAACTGGGTCTGAAATTCTTACTCTCCGGATTCCCGTAGCACTCATATGCTCGGTGTCCAAGTACTCCGCAGAAGTTGCACTCTACTTTGTTCCCCTTACAGTCGAGTCCGGGGTGGTCCTTGTGACACCATCTACAGATGAAGCGTCGATGGTAGCCACCACCGGCTCCTTTCTCAGTCTCAGATCCTGATCATTCACAATGTCAATATTCACATCCCAAATGGTCACTAGTTGTTTCTTAACTTATGTAATACCAATTCCTTTCCCTTTGGCGCCTTAGAGCGCAGGGGTGTAGCTGCATAAGCATACGTCAGCTTCAATGGCTCTTCCGGAGCCTTCTCCTTTCCCTCCTTCCCCTTCGGGTTCTGATTTTTCTGGGCTTGAGGCTGGTACTTTTGTTTCTTGTACCCTCCTTTCCCTTGACTCTCTGAGCTCTTCCCAGCACTTTTCCGCTTTGCATTCTCCTCGTCCCTCAGCTGGACGGTAATCTCAACCTTAGCAGCGGCATGATAGCACTCCTGCTTTCCATAGTATTAGTCTCACTTTTTCTCATAATCTAAATCTTATTCATCACTTACTCAAATTTCAATCATTCTTATTACCACAAGGTAGTGTAACTCGTCGGCCCCATGCCGTAGCGGAGTCGATGGCTAAGCCCGCCATAGAAGCGGTCTACCAAGATCTGGTCAGAATACCCTAGACCTGGCAGAAGACGGAGCAAGGCGGTGAACTCTGAGTAATACTCGTCCACCGTCATCTTGTCCGACTGCTTAAGCGCATCTAACTGCAAGCGCTTCTTCGTCTGGACATGGGCGGGGTAGTACTTTGCCCGTAGCAAGGCGGTGTACTGCTCCCAGCCGAACTCTGGATTGGTCACATGCTCGGCCCTCACCAGCTTCCACCAATCGCCCACCGCCCCCTTCAGGTAGAAAGCAGCTAAGCGCACCTTGATCCCAGCAGGGACATCAAGGGTCTCGAAGGCGGTCTCCAGCTCGGAGATGTACGCCTCAAGCTTGGCGGGATCGGTCTCCCCCTTGAAATGAGCGGGTCGAAGATCTGACAGACTCTTCACCCAGTTTGGTTCCCTAGGTTGTGGCGGTGGAGGTGGTGCACCCACACCAGGCTGATTGCCCATGTGCCCTAAAGCGGTAGCTACGATCTCTGCGATCGTCTGCCCTTCAGGTATGCCTGGAATATCCTCACCCCGGCCGCGACCTCGGCCTCCTCTAGGGCGTCCTGCCATCTGAACAAGTATAACTTACATTAGATTCGTACTCACCATTGTTTGGTTAGCAAGTTTATAACATCCGACGATAAGCTACCTTTCTTAATTTATTGGGGATGTAGGCTTGATCCCCCCACGCCTTCCTTAATGTGCCTCCCACCTCAAACAGTAGCCCGGGTGGTCGGGTCGATTTGTTGACCCTAGGCGACGAGTCTAATGACCAGTCTTATTTGGAAGTCGGACCTGATTCAGATACCGACCTCCCCCAATACACATGTGCCGGTACCATTCCGGATTCCTCTCTCCCACCCCAAGTTATGGTTAGTGAAAGCCTTAATTACCAAGTGTTAGTTAAACCTTGACGGGTAAAACCAACAATCACCGATACTTAGTTCTCAACCTTAACTCAGTAAGTGCTAAACTTGGTTAGTAGCAATCTCAAGTCTCGCGGGTTAGTGTAAATATAACACAATCACAACGAGAACAATATAACCGGTTGCATGCTTTATCTTGTTTAGTCATAGCAAATAAACAGATAGCACACAAGCCGAGGGACACCTCGTTAGCAAGCAGGTCACAAGAAGGATTGTACCGTTCACCGTCGATCGTTGTTTGTTTAACCTTCTTCGGGGTCCCAATTCACAAACCTAAAACATTCATTCATTTTTAGGTCATTAGTTATTTGTACCTTTCTTAACTCACTTAGTCTCTAAAGATTCCCATTTAATACCCTCTTAAGTCTTTGCCACTTAGCTTACAACCTTAACTTTAACATTAAAACTTATACTTAATCTTAACTTAATTCCTTAAGTTCTTAGGGTCCTAATCATTACCACCCTACCAAAGGTATACCTCTTTACCTATTACCATTCTTATAATTCAAAATTTCTTTCTTTTTTTTTCTAAGTGGTAAGGGTCGACCGACCCACAGACCGACCCTACCCCTGGGTCGGTCCATTACAGAAACTCTTCCGTCTCTCGAAACCCATCCGACCGACCCAGAGCTAGACCGACCGACCCAAACCCTCTGGGTCGGTCCCTTACAGAACCCATTTTCCTACATTAAACCTTTGCCCGACCGACCCAAAGCTAAGCCGACCGACCCAAACCCCCTGGGTCGGTCCAGTCCAGAGGCATTCCGGCTGGCTTAACATGGCCCGACCGACCCAAAACTGGGTCGGACCCTGGGTCGGTCCTCTACAGACCTTCCTGTTAAATTGCCTCTTTCAATTCCAAACTCTTCCACAAGTGTCCTAATAGGTCCAACACCATCTTGGCACCTTAAATCCACCTTATAACCTCCACCAAACTCATTAAAACAACTTCCAAAGATCTTCTCAAAAATTACTCAATTCTTAAAAGCTCCCAACACTTAGCACTTATTTTCCTACATTTCTCACATGCATTCCTCCAAGAATTTCAATTAACCAAATGCTCCCTCCTTAAGAACTTGACCACACCATGTACACCACTTCCCAGCCTTATTGCATTTATCAAACCTTCCTTAGATTCTATACTCTAATTCTCACCTAAACCATTTCGAAGTTTCACACTCACTTACACCTAACTTACCCAAGTTTCCTAGCTTCTTTTATCAACATTTACCTAAGTCCTAAATACTCAAATGCACTCTCTTGATTTCTAAATCCTTCCTAGTAATGCCTGAGTCATTATAAGTCCTTAGAACACCTTATTCTCACCCTTTTTCACCAAGACAATCTCTAGAACATCCTAGTACCTCACTTAGTCATTAAATTCCCTTAGAATGTCTTAAACACTTAAGCTCTCCTTTAAATTTTGCCATAGGTTCTCTAGTATATAATACCACCTAATACATGGTTTTTCTCCATCAAACAACCAACATCACACAAATTCTCACCACAACACCTTAACACCCAATTTACACCAAAACCACACCACATCATCGTATAGTGCTTAAACTTAAAATGCTTGGCACTTAGGCCCTTAAATGACAATAATCTTAACCACTGAATTTCCACATATATATGCCTTCAACTTGCAAATACACTCAACAAGGCTCCCATTGAAATAGAATGCTTCTTGTACTTCACCTTGACATTCTTAAACTATCTCTTTTTCTCATGTGCTCCTTAGTCACAAGTTCACAAGTATAGTCATTGTTTCTCCTAGGTTTTATATAACCTTCCCAATATAAACTCTACACTAAACTCATCGTACCTACATCTCATTCCCTTAAACAACAAAACACCTTAAGGTAAGTAATTTACCTTGTTTTCTCACAAGCTTAAAAGCTTTTCTCCTTAGGTTTTTCTTTGTTCAATCTCGGTCCCCAATGTGTGTCTCCTTGCCAATGTTCTAACCAATATCCAATGACTCCAATGAGTACTAGATAACACATTAACCCTAAGGAACAAACCCTAGGTTAAAAATATGTTTTAAGGTATTAATGTGATTGTTTTACCTTGGTTTCTCAAGACAAACTTGGATATGAAGCAAGAAGGACCTCCTCTCTCCTTTGAAGAGTAGAAACAAGCTAGAACAAGGCATAAACATGGAGTTCCATGAGTATATATTTTCGGACATGTGAAGAAAATGGTGGAAACCTAGATTTTCTTACACTTTCTTTACCTTAAGAGAATGGAGATGCCAATGGAGTCTCCAAACTTGAATGTCCTCCTCTAATGGTGGTTTGACTTGGCACCAAAATGAAGCTCTTGAAGTTTTGAAAAGATAGAAAGGAGGAGCTTGAGCTAACTAAGAAGAATATGTATTTTGTTTTGGATTTGGAGCTAAAATGAGCAAGATGTGTGCAAGAGGAGGTGGAGCTAGCATGGAGAGGAGCTTCACGTCAATGGAGAAGAGAAAGAGAGCAAGAAATCATGTGAGACAAGGAAGAATGAAGAAGTGAGGAGAGAGGTAAGCAAAATGTGATATTTATCTTAAAAGGTGAATAGTACTTTATGCGTTATAAGACTTATTTTTGCTTTCTCTTTACTTAGCTTGATAAGTGTGGTGAGTCACACTTAAAGAAACCGGCCCCCTTTAGTGAATGAGGGTAGTTTAGTCTTTGTTGACCAAATGTCTCACTTATATAGACTTATGTTATAAACTAGCTTAATTAATTCACTATTCATCAAAAACAAGGCACATTGTTGTGAAATTTTTGATTTCCCATTGATATAGACCTCCAAATGTGATACTATATAGTACACATATTAATTAAAGAGTAATGATGGACATTTAGCCATTCAAAACTCATTTACAAGACAATTTTTCAAAAACGTGCTTTAAGACTCCTTAAAGCACATTTTGTGTTTTAACTTGTTTTCAAGCTTGGTTTTCTTTGGTAATTGACTTAAAATGACCATTAGGATATTACTAAGGTCTTAGAACAATATTTGGGTACTCTCCCATGTCTCTCCAAGCTTAGAGCGCGTTTTTGCTTAAACTGCTCTTTTTGGTGTTTCCTTATATTTTCTTTGATTAGAAATGTTTCTTAACGTTTCTTAGGCATTATTTAGCCTCCTTATATCTTAGTTTATCATTTGAACACCATATCTAAGTTTGGGGTATTTCAATTTTATTTATTTATTATTGTTTATATATTAAGAACATTTAGATGTAAAAGTATCACATTTATTCATTAATTATATAGTAAGTTCTATTTGTGTAAAATCTAATTACAAATATTCTTAAGTCCCTACTTATTAATTACCTAGCCAAATTATAGATTTACATTATGGTCTTTGACAAATAATATTACACACGTATTCTAATATGGTTTATATAAATCTTAGAAATCCAAGATAACTCTTTAAGCTCAATTTCATAACCACAATTCAATACTAGCTCATATAATATTCTTTTAATAGTACTATGTATAGGTTTAGTTTAACTTACTAATCCCTTCGTATATATTTCCTATAAGGTAACTAATTTTTTTATATATATATATTTATATATACTAGGATTTGTTCAAAACATTATTTATGTAATATATTGTATTTAATTATGTTTAAAAACTTTTAGGCATAACTATAACCGATATACGGTTTATAAAATAAAGTGTTTCCCTTTAATATATATAAGTATACCTGTATTAGAATTTAATTAAGACATTCCCTACGTAACTTATTATATTTAAACTATCTTATTACTAACTGCATTCCATGTATGTTCTATAAAGTATTTCCTTTGACTATATCTTAGGATACTAGCTCTTATAATATTTAGTTATTATAAGTGTTAATTTATTAGTTCCTTGCTTTAACCTAAGTTACTATTTTATTCCTTTTATATATATGTATATATTTTCCTTAGTTTAAATTAAAAATATTAACTCCCATACAATATAGTAAATAAAATGTAGGATAATTAAATTCCTTAATTTATATAAGTTTCTACTTAAGTAAGTATATATACATATATGTAAATAATTTCACTTCTCTTAAAAGCTAATACAAAAACATTTATAAACTTACTGTTATAAAATGTTAATTTAATTTCCCTTATTTTTTCCCCAGCTTAAAAGTTAATTAACAAACCATACTTTAATTTTTGGTTACATTAAAAACCTTATATTATAGGTTATTCTTATGAAAAACTCATAAACACAATTTTTAAAACCTTTTACCATTGCCCAAAAATTCCCAAATTTAATATACAGTAACTATAACATTTTAGACATATTATCAAATTTTTATTTCATAAAAATATCTTTTTAATTTAGCCAAATAATTCCAGAAAACCCGTAACTTGCAAAAATCATAACTTATGTTTAAAAACTCCAAAACCATAATAATTTACATCAAAATAAACTAGATTAAATAAGGAATCGATGGTTAAAATTGCAAGTCAAAACACTTTTGGGAAGGTATTTAAATTAATTCAACAAGTTAGGGTTATTTACTGAAATTTATAAAAACCTAATCTGAAACGTTTTAATCTCGGCCGTCCAAATCTTATAACTACGATCGGACGGCCCTAAATCTCCGAGTTCTTCAGCGCAGAGCTTAACCATGTCGAGTACTAAATCGACAATATCTCCCAATCTACAGAACGAAATCGAGTGATTCTTGTTTCTATGGTTTCGAAATCAAATTTCGGTTCTAATGATACCAATTTCCCCAATTATAATGCAGTATTCACTGGTTTTCGAATTCGATTTGGAGGTTAGGGTTCATGCGGGTTTCTGAATCTTAATTTGCCAAATTCTCTTAGTACAATGCATAATAATTGAAATTGACACGTGAGTTAGACCGGTATTGCAATTTCGATTAGCAACATAGGAACAATTTGAAGAAAAGCTCACCGGAATTGCACAAACGAGGAGATTCAATATCGGGTTCTGGAAAAATATTCGAACCTTGCCTGTTCGAGTAGCCAACTTCGAAGCACTATAAGTTTCAGTACAGATCGAGTTATGTTATGAGTAAGGGCTCATTGGAAAGAACAAACTTAGATCTACGTATTGATAGCAAGAACTAAACCTAACTCGAACCACACAGAAAGAAATTGAAGTCGCAAAACACGAGTTTACCTCTCTGTTTCGGTGTTATTTTATGTGCTGGCAAGACCGAAACTTTAGACCTCTATATCTCCCAACTGGTTATGAATAGGACTTGGTCATAAACACGAAAATTGTAAAGGGATTAGAGATCTTTACAACGAGCTAAAGAAATGGAATTTTGGTTGAGTAACGAAAAAGTTATGATCGACGCAAGTTACCTGAAAACGAAGAGAATCTGGAATTCTGGAAACACGTTTCGCAAGGTGGCTACTTTGACTCGATTTTCCGGTTGATTCAGAAGGAGTTAGGGTTTGTATGAGTTATAGTTGTTTAGAGAGAATGTAGGAGAAGACAACAAAGAAGACGACATTGAAAAATATGAAGAGATGAAAAAGATACAGCCGTCTAAAGTTAGGGCAAAAACCGAAATCTGTTACCGAAATTGAAGGAATAAAATTGGCTAAGTGTTGGCGACCCGTGACAGAGTGACACGTGGCAACTTTCAAATTTTTGATTTAAAACTTCAATCTAGCATAACTTTGGCTAGGATGATCCGTTTTTGACGTTCTTTTTATCGATCTTCATGGTTTTCCATAACCTATTTATTGGTATAGGTTTCATGGCCTGGTTTGACCATTCTCAAAAAGTCAACTCTAGTAAGGCTTAATAAGCTTTAAGGTTTCTAGAATTTTATATTGACTTTTATGTTTCAAAACAATGTTCCATCACTTCCTAAAATCATTATAATATAATTGGAGTGTTTAGAAATTTTCCCAAGATTTATTGACTTATAAATCTTATTATTAAATTCATAATACTATATAATAATGTATAATAATTAGGGTTAAATAGGAGAAAACCCCTAAATAAATTTCACAATTCCATATAATAATTTAATATTCATAATTCCATATAATAATTTAATACTTAATAGTATTATTAAAGGTTTAATAAAAGAAATCTTCTAAATTAATTTAAATTAATTTAGGGGTATTTCAGTATATCCCCCTTAAAAGAAACTTCGCCTCGAAGTTTAAAAATCAACTAGTAGGCACTCACACCGCTTCGGGTGTGCTGAGACAATAATAATTCCAATGAAATTCCATACCAATCCAATCCTTTATTTCCATCCATTTCCATAACAACATTCCACTCGAGATTACTCAAAATCAAAACGAACCAAGATATACCAAGACATAGCATGATGAAAATCAACAGTCACATACTGTGTCATATTGTAAAAACCAAGCACATACAAACACCTCTCATTCTGCTAATACTGTTCTCCCTTTACTAATAATGCAACGAGGCATAATCCGGATGAGATAACGAAGGAGTATGCCAGCATATCCCCCTTAAAAGAGCTAAGGTACACCCTCGTACCGCTACTAACGGCACATTCAAAGAATTCAACACCTTATTAACCAGCTTTGTTGTGAATTTACTGCACCGTTGATTTTATCTATGATCGTTACATATATTTGTATCTCTTGATTGTTATGTAATTGTATTTCCTTGGTGGTTATAAAATTTGATCTTATGATTATTATCCATTCATTTAATGACTGATACGAATTATATGTCCATATATGATCATTTATCATATCAATTATATTACCAAGCTATAAACCAGGTGTAACGTACTTGAGTAGTTTAACATTAATATTCCCGATCATTTAATAATCCTTAATAATCTTCCAAAATTATCTTCAAAGATTTATTAGTTAACCATATGTTAAAACTCTATAAGATAAATATTTCTGTGACTTTTCAAGTTTCAATTGTTTTTATAATTAACTATCATATTTTCGACAAACCATTCAGTGTTTACTTCATAAATTTTACTTATTATATATTTACATAATTTCACCCAAGGAAGAATTTTAGGAAGTTCTTATCAATTAATATGTAGCTCCAAAATCTGATTTCTTTATCTTAAAATTTATTTTTCAAGATAGGGACTCTATATATAAATTTTAAGTCAAATGAATCAGTCTAGTGAAAGTTCACTCACTCCTGATAATTATTTTTCTGAAGGTTTGTTCTATGTAAGTATTACTTTGATCATTAAATCTTAGTACTCTCTTAGATAATGGTGGATTTTGGTAAATACCACTCTTAGTGTGACTTCTAAAATTTTATACATGTATAATGTTAAACTTCCAAGTAAACATGAGAATTTCCAATCTTTAAGTAACTCTCAATTTCTCACTAGATGCTCAATATTCCGAGTATTTAAGGATCAATGGTATTTAGTTTAGTGTTACTCTTCTCTTCACTTAATCTCTAAGTAACTTCCTTTAATGGTTTTTATATTCAACAAGGGGTAGATGTTCTACCTTGAAGTACCCAAATTTTAAATTCCCTTTCTCCATATATAGGTATTTTTCACCAAAGATTTAACTCAATAAATCCTTTACGTGTATGAATTTAACACTAGATATTAAGATATAAATTTTGAGTTGTTCATTATGGCTAGCAATGAAATATGCCTAGCTCAAGATTTCATGATGGTAACGTCTTACCACCAATCCTCCTCAAGTTCAACATAATGCATCACTTCCATGGAAGATTATTTCCGGTCAGATGACAAGGCTTGTCTAGCCCCTAAACTTCCAGCAGTGTGTAACACCCCTACTACGCACATCACATTACTTGGAATCGCAGCGGAATATAAACAACTAAACAGTAACTAAACGATTGGTGCTACAACGCCGTCAACCACCCACGTGGTTAACAAGGCTGAATAAATACAAGTGTACCGGTCTGATGATCAGACTCCCGAGCATAGAACTAATAACCATATATATACATCAACAAAATACCGAGTGTTTACATAAATCCTTCACTGTATACTGTCACTGTAAACCGTCATAACCAAATATATAACACGCAACGGGAGCACAGGCGCATCCCGGGCCAACATCCAAAAGTACTCAAAGTAACTACAACCTAGGATCTAGAGCCACTCCGCTTCTTCGATCCTCATCCTGCAGTAAAAGAAATATGGATCCCCCGAGGGGGTCAGCAACCCTTGGCTGGTATGGTTAACGCGCAGCCCATCGGCTACCGGGATGCGCGCAAACTATTTGTCATGATGACATGGCATTATTTTTAAAACACACAACTTATACATATATAACATAACATGGGTATTGTACATAACATCACATACATCACACACATACAATTCCTTTTAGGAAGAGAACCAACACTGTTAATCCCCATTGAGAGCCTAGAGAATGTTGCCATGCTCATGCTAAGCTCGTTACATAACTCGTTACCGTAGTGTTAGATTGAACGGTTAACTTAACACAAGGTGCCTCGGATATAGTGATCCAAGCCCACCGAAATAACAACATAGTATGCCCCTGTGGCCCGACGTGAGTCAGTAAAATAGCCTTGGTTAAGCTAAAGGGAAGGTTGGAAACCAAATTGGAACACAACCATAACATATAGAGAGAATCAAACCGGTTATGACATCGACTCCCATACTCACACGCGTGGCCGGAACAGACCGGACTCCTCACTTCCCCCGTTAGCCCTTGTTAGTAGTTCATCACTGAACTCAACAAACAATTCACAATAATAGGTCAAGTCTTGTTAGACACACACAAGGGAAGAGAGAGTCATACTTAACAACATAATAATATTTAACAACTGTAAACTCTTTACATGGTTTGATCTTACAAAGTCATAAACACATAGAAAAACAAACAACACACAAGCCGGTGTAAACCGGTAGGCAACAGACTGCAAGAAAACCATACCTTGGTCCTTGCCTCGATTGATTTCCACCTTGAGAGAATCCTAAACACATTAGTAACGTCGGTTAATTATTTATTTAACTTCAAACTTACTAAGTATTTAACATGATTGTATGACATGTTTTAATGTCTATTCTACCCTAGGTTACCTTCATTATACACCCTAGGGTTAACTACATAAGTCACATTCTTTTCTGTTTTTTTTTTTACAAGTTTAGGTCCGACCGACCTTACCGACCGAACTTACCCAAGTTCGGTCGATTCCAGAACACATTTCCGTCAAAATTTTCTACTCCGACCGACCTTGTAAGTTCGGTCGCATGTTCGGTCTATTCCCGAGAGTTTCTTCCCTTTGGAAATTTAGCCCGACCGAACTTGCCAAGTCCGGTCCTATGTTCGGTCGATTCCAGTAACTCAATCCGTACACAAAATACAAGCCCGACCGACCTTGCAAGTCCGGTCCCCAAGGTCGGTCCATTCCAGAAGCCAATTCTCGCAGGGTAAACTGGGCTCGACCGAACTTGCAAGTTCGGTCGCAAGTTCGGTCTGCCCCAGACCTTTGTTTTCCTTTTCACATCCAACTCCAAACTTCACCCCATATAACTTAGTACCCCCTAACCTCATTTGGGCACTTTAAACACACCTTAAGACATCCTTAAACACTCATAAAATTCATTTTCTAATTCCTTAAACCTTTACTTATATCTTCACAAAATTCCTAACACTTACAATGTTTTCTCCTAGTTTTTCAAGTGGTTTTTCACACCTATGATAACTACTATCCCAAAAGTTTTCTCCTTATTTTAACATCATCTCCCAAGCATCATCTCTCACAACTAACTCCTTATATCCTTCTTGAAAATTCTTTTCCAAGTTTACACTTTCTCCTTATTTACCAAAGTTTGCCTAAGTATTTACCTAAGTCCCAAAGTGACTTTGGTACTTACTAAAACCTCAAGATCATGCCTAAGTCCTTGTTACACTCTAGAGCACTTCCTAGTTCCTCACAATTCCTTTAAAACATCATGAACTCCTTATACATTTCCTAAATTTCGACATAGGTTCTCCTAGCCTTTTGTTACACCAAAGCACATTGTTTTCACCAACAAATAACCAAGAATACTAACAATCCCTCAAACACTTTATTATACACAAACTTCACTCATAAAGCACTACATCACAATATAGTGCATAATTTAAATTGCATGGCTCTTAGGCCTTTAAAATGCATAATCCTTAAACACTGAATTTCCACAATATATTTGCCTTTGACCTGCAAATACACTCAACACACATATTCCTTTTACTAGTCTCTTGAGAACACTTTACAAAGTCATTCACCATTTGCTCTTTAGGTAGTTTTAATAAGCATTTATAAGCTCATTTCTCCTAAGGCATTAAACAACATTAGGTTAGTAGATTTACCTCTTTTCCAAACAACTCCTTTCTTGTTTCCTTATAAAAACCGGTAAGGTATTTGACTCCTTGTCAAGTTCTAAACAATATACAAACATTATAATGAGTATTCAAGCTATAAGCTTCATCTCATTGTAAACCCTAATTTTACATTGTTTCAAAAACATTAATGTAGTTGTTTTACCTTGATCTTTGAAGAGAGTTTGAATATATAACAAGAGAGGACTCCACCTAGTCCATGAAGAGTTGGAATGAAGCTAGAACAAAGTCACACAAAGAGCTCCATCAATAGGTATTTTCGTCACAACAAAAACATGGAGGAAATGTAGTTTTTATTTGAGATTCCTTACCTAGAAGCAAAGGAGAGTAATAATATGTCAAAATACAAGCTCAAGCTCCTTCAATGGTGGAACTCCTTGGCACCGAAATGGGGCTCTTGAAGTTTTGAGAAGATAGAAATGAAGAGCTTGATGAGAGGAAGAGATTGGTGGTCTTAGAATTTGATTTGGACAAGTGAGCTTGATTTAGCAAGAGGTCAAAGATGGAGTTTTCATGGTGGTGGTGATATTACCGTGAGAGAACAGCAAGAAGGAAGGAAGAAGAAGATTGGGACCGTGGGAAATGAAGGAAAGAAATGAGAATGAAGATAGAATTTGCTTTTAAGGAGATATTTGTAGTAATAATGTAAAAAGTAGTTTTAATTAGTTTTCTTTACTTACTTATTATATTAACTAGAGAGTGGTTAGTCACCACACTTAGAAAACCGGCCCCCTATATTATAATGAGGGTATTTTAGTCTTTGTTTGTCAATTTAATTACTTAACACAACATATGTTACAAACTAGCTTATAAAAAACACTATTCACCTAAACAAGGCACTTAGAAGTGAAATTTTTGATTTCCCATTAATATAGCCACCCAAATGTGATACTATATAGTACACATATATATTTAAGAGTAATGATGGACATTTAGCCACTCAAAACTCATTTACAAGACAATTTTTCAAAAATGTGCTTTAAGACTTCTTAAAGCACATTTTGTGTTTTAACTTGTTTTCAAGCTTGGTTTTCTTTGGTAATTGGTTTAATAAGTCCATTAGTATATAAATGAGGTCTTGGTAAGTTCATTAGGTCTTAACCAAGTTTATCCCAAGCTTAGAGCACCTTTTGGCTCTTATTGACTTTAAAGCACATTTTGTGTTTTCTTTTGTTTAAATTTGTTTACTAATGTTTCTAAGACTCTTTTTAGTCTTAATACACCATATTTAGGTGTTTAAACAACATAACTAGGTTTGGGGTATTTCACAGTGGGTGTGCACCCCCACTACTTTTGGCCTAGGAGTTCGTCGCACCAGGCACTTCTTGTAGGGTGTTAGGTTTATGTGTTTTCTTTCTAAAGTTAACATAGAGTTTTAATGTGTTTTACAAGTTCAGATGTTGATCTTTTCTAATACGCTACTAGTTCTTGTTAGCTTAATAATTTTCTAGACTTAAGATTTATCTTAAACATTATCTTTAGGTAATAAATTGGTACCAAGTAGTTCATGAGATTTATTTTCAAACTTTAAAGGAGTTGAAGTACTTTCACATAATATCAATACTAATTTAGTTATGTAAAGTTATATTTGTATACTGTTTCCACCAAAAGTATTCTTTAATATTCTTGGAATATGTGTACTAGCTTTTAAAGGATTGTATTTTAGCAATGTATCCTCCATAAGTATGCTTTTGAAAAATAGCTTAATATATGATCTATCCCAACCAAAATCTTAACATACTCAATAGATGATATTCCAACCAATATTTTTACTGTAGTTTAATGTTCGAATAGAACAACAGCACACCATTCTCAACAGACATTCATAAAAAGAAAAGTGTATAAAGAAATCATTCACTAATCTAAAAAGGGTTAGGAGTCGTGCCTTACTGGAGTCCTCACTTCCCAATTCTACCCCAGTTCCCCAGTTTTAAGTGCACCTATAATCTAAGTATTTCACTCGGGTTGTTTTCTCGGGTTCAGAGCGTAACTACGCTCTGATACCACTTTCTGTAACATCCCTATAATAATAAAACAACAGCGGAAAATAAACTAAAGGTGCTACAGACCATCGGGCTCCAAACACCCGGTACCAACCTCACCAATTACAACCATTACAATTAACTAAGTTACGGTCTGAACTTCGAGAAAACTTAACATAAACATAACAATAATAAAAGACATTCACTCTCCATAAACCTAGTCCCATCCCATTCACTCATGCTCTTCGTGGCCACCTGTAAATCAATTTGTACCTGCAAGATGAAACCAAGCAGCCCACCCCGGGAGGGGTGAGTCAGTTCCGTGGAATGGAACTGGTACAATTCTCCAAAACAATCTTTAAAACATAACTCCTCAAAATAAACAGTAACTTGAATTAAAACACTTGAAAGTAAAACAGAGATAAAGCACTTCAAAACAATCAATTTAAAGAGAAAAGAAAACAAGACAAAGATAGAGGAAGAAAACTTCCAAAACAAGTCATCCACTTAAGTAGTCACACCACATAGTTAGTAAGCATCCATTGTTGATGTTAGAACCAATTCCCGTTCGGAGTATAAAGACCCAGATAGTCACGAAGGAGTAGGAATAATAAGATAGATCCAAGAACCAATAACTCAAGAGTGGAATAATTCAATTGGGAGAGATGGCCCCCACCGCCAGATATCAATGTCCATATGGACGAGGGATATACAGCCCCCTGCTGTCAGATTTAAATGTCCTGGTGGACGAGGGATATACAGCCCCCTGCTGTCAAATATAAATGCCCCTATGGGCGAGGGATATACAGCCCCCTGCTGTTACCATTGAAGACGCGCGCACGTCGAAACCTCAAGAACCAGCTCATGGATGAAACGATATCCAGAGTCAAAAGAAGAATTCCAAGATTGACCTTTTCCAAATTCCCACTAGATCACTAACTACCCAGAGCAATACCAAAACACTCAGTCTTACAGAGTGCAGAAGCGTAAACCCTAAGCAGTCAATGTCTAACGGGGCACCAAACAGAAGGAACCATTACCCAAGTGAGTTTCACATCCAAGGCTCAGTTAGTCATACAGGCTGAGTTAGTCACACAACCATTTCCTTTTTAGAAATTCCTCTTAAAAGTCAGTTAGCGTTTCCCAAAACATTCCACAAGTCAATCAACAAAAATATCGGAGTACGAGAAATCGTACAAAACATTCCATAAGGTCCAAAACACAACAAGCTGAGTACGAGAAATCGTACAAAACATTCCATAAGGTCCAAAACATAATAAGCTGAGTACGAGAAATCGTACAAAACATTCCATAAGGTCCAAAACACAACAAGCTGAGTACGAGAAATCGTACAAAACATTCCATAAGGTCCAAAACACAACAAGCTGAGTACGAGAAATCGTACAAAACATTCCACAAGGTCCAAAACACAACAAGCTGAGTACGAGAAATCGTACAAAACATTCCATAAGGTCCAAAACACAACAAGCTGAGTACGAGAAATCGTACAAAACATTCCATAAGGTCCAAAACACAACAAGCTGAGTACGAGAAATCGTACAAAACATTCCATAAGGTCCAAAACACAACAAGCTGAGTACGAGAAATCGTACCTGGGTAACTTTAATACCCCGGATCTAAAAATGGTGATTAAATTACTCTAACATGATTATTAAAGGCCTAATGGTGCCTAAAGAGTATTGGTAAAGAAAATAAAACCAAAAGTAAAGAGAAAACGCTTGAAACGCGAAAAACGCTAAAATGCGCATTAAATTTAAATAAGAGATATATGATCTCGTAAGGGTCCGATATGGATTCCTAAGGCTTGGTTAGGCCTAATTAGTATACGGGGATGATTCCCGAAGAAAACGGATCCAAATAATGGATTAAAACGCTAACGGAGTTTTAAGCACGTTTTTCGAGGAAAACCCGAAAATGTAACTTTAAGTGGTCAAACGGACCCGTAAAAATTATAGTTGATTAAATAACTATAATTAAGTATTAATGGAAGCTTAGTAACCATTAAAAGTAATTAAACGGCAAAATTCCGGAAAACGGGCCCGGTAAATGAATAGTGTCAAAAACGAGAGACAAAACGCGTTTAATTCGAAAAGACGAAAAACGACCCGGGCTATTAATTAATGTGGGCCGGTTTTAATTAATAAGTGTACACCCATTAATAGCTTGCTAGCTATTAAGTAATAACAAGACAAATAAGTAAATAAAGCAATAGTATAAAGTAAAAGTAAAAAGTAAGTTACTTACCTCTCACCTCCCTTCCTTCTTCCTTATTTCTCACGTACTGTCCCAGCTCTCTGTGAGCTTCTTCTTCATCCTCTGTAATTACCGATTCGAGAAGGCAAGCAAACAGCCCCTCTTCTTCCTCCTCTAACTTGCTCATTTCTTCACCGAATCGCACAAAAATAGTACCGTTAGGTTCGTATCGGCGAGGGCTACGTTTTGTACCCCTCAAAATCTTGTTTCCTCCACCTTCACTTCCATGGGTGTTGGAGCTTTTGAAGCTAGAAGAGCTTATTTTGACTCTCCATCATCTCCTTAATGCGCTAAGGTAAGAATATAAGCAAAAGCTCATCATTCCTAGCTTGTTCTTCCAATTTTGGGAAAAAAATTCTCCACGTTGTAAATTTCCCCATTTCAGCCGTGAGCTCCTTGCTCTTGTGGAAGCTTGGGAACTCCATCAATTGATTGCCAAGCCATCCCATTGAATACTCTAAGGTAATATCTAAGCTAGAGCCTAAAAACTAGATTTTGAAATACTAGTTTTTGTATGGAAAAATTGAATTAATGAGCTTGAAATGTGTGTATGGGGATATGATTGTAGATGGCAATCTAGACCCCCTTGTGTGTTGTGAAAACAAGAAGAGAAAGAGGGAGCAAAAGAAAGAGGAAGAAGAGAAGGAAAACCGAAAACAAACAAGGTAAAGCTCACCTTGTGTGGTTTTTATTTGACTCGTAAAACAGATTTGAGAATTGATTTAATGTCCTTGAATTGGTGTAGTCTTGGTACAACAATATTGAGTGGGAATGAGGATGTTTAAGGTTGTTTAAGTGTGAGAAATAAGCTTGGGAACTAAGCTAGTTTATTTGTGTGAACAATGGGAATTTGATGTGTTATTGATGCCTAAACAAAACAGGGGTGAAGATTGTGTTTGTGAGTATATTTAGTGTGGTGAAAATTCTTAGGAAAGCAAGTAAGTGCTGTCAAAATTCACCTAGGAATGGATAGTCTTGGGTGTTTTATGTTAAGGAAGAAACTAGGTGTGTTTAAGGGATTTAAGTGGTTGGTTAATGATTTGGAAACCAAACTAAGGAGAAGTGTGTATGAGGAGAAGAAATAATGTCAATGGAAGTGCTGGAAATGGCACTGTTTGAATGGTAAAAGAAGTTACCAAATCTGTTACAAGAGTTAAGGGAAAACAAGGAAACTAGTTGTGAAAGTGTAAGTGAGTTTTAAGTGAAATTAACTAGAGTTTGTGTGTGCACTTGGTGCTTAGTTTAAGGTGGTTTATGTGAGTAATTAAGTGCTAAAACATGTAGATTATAAGTGGGAAAGATTGGAAAGACAATGGTTAAAGAAAGAGGTTATAACAGATTTGGAAAATGCCAAATCTGTCAAAACTACAGCAGGGTCCGGGACATGGTCCATGGACAAGGTCCCGGACCACCCCCTAAAATAAGGTCGAGAGTTTACCCTGCACTTGGTCCGGGACTTGGGGTAAGGACAAGGTCTCGGACCACCCCATTTAAATAGGCCGAGACTGAACATTCATGCTGGTCCGGGACTTGGGATAGGGACAAGGTCCCGGACCATGGTAGAAAACACAACCCGAGAGTTACAACCAGCATTGGTCCGGGACTTAGGGTAAGGACCAAGTCCCGGACCACCCCCCGAAACCTACAGAGAGCATTTTAAAGGTTTTAAATGATGGGGGTTGGAATGTTAATGATGTTATAAGATGTTAAGGCCTTGTTTGGTGACATGTAAAGGCCCTAGGAAGTGTAATAAAGTGTTAGAAGTGATTGAGAAGTGAGAACTCAAATTAACTAGAGTAAAACCGAGTTAACGGGATAACGGGGTAATACGGGAATAACATTTAATTATGTTCCGTATGAGCTTAGTATTAATAATAATGTTTGAAACGTTATCAGAGGATCGTGTGTGACCCGCAGAAGGTGAGATGACACAGTAAAAGTAAAAACCCCGGTGAAAGGTATGATTTTCTCATACTCCGCGTGCTAACCGAGTTACGTTGATTTGTGTGTTTGTGTGCCGGCTTAATCAAGATTAAAGCATGAAAATAATCCCTTGTTTGATTATGTATGCCTTGTAGTATGTTGAATGAGCTAACATACTTGTATGCCGGTGTGGTCTAACATAGTGAATGGACCGACTCGTAGTGAGTAACGTTTGGCTAGAGACCCATAGATCGGGTCGACGCTTATGATAACGAAAACGTGCAAACACACAAAACTATCCGTTAAAGTATAACGATAACGCAAACATATGAACTCCCTAGAATGTGAGGAGAAGTACGGGTTGAGTAAATACCTGATAATAGTTAGAAAACCACATCGAAACAATCCACGAAACAAATGAGAGTGGAAAGATAAGTGAACCTCCTTCAAGAGGATTTAAGATAGTTCGAAGATGCGAACCAGTGAAGAAGGTAAAAGAGACCTGAGGGATTAGCAACTCCCTTGAGACATGGTCGACCTCCTATATGAGGATTTTACCTGGTATATGCAAGTAACCGAAAGTATGAATAAAGTAAATGTATGGGTAACTCTTAAAACCTAAGATTAACCGAACTAAAGTAATGTTCCCAAGTCATTAGAAACATCGAGAGTGATGCTTCTAGACTAATATACATGACATTATTATAACTCCGAGAGAGGAGTGTATGGGAACGAGAGTAGTCCGAGAGTAGTCGGACCTAAGTAAAAGAGATAGGAACTAAGAGAGAGTTCTGTGAGCTAGTTGAACCTTCCCACCATGCTAGACCCAGAGTAGGGTCGAAACCGGGGAAGTAAGACTATGCTAGAGAGCCATGAGTTTTGACCTGAGTATGTACTAAGAGTAACGAGCGTGATGTAGGAGACCTGTAGTGTCTCGAGAATCTACAAGAGCTTGAGTATAATTAACCCAAGAGTGTGGGTGAGATAATAAGTATAAATAACCCAAGAGTATGGGTGAGGTAATGTGTATAAGTAACCCGAGAGAATGGGTGAGTGTAAAATGAGTAGCCCAAGAGAATGGGTGTGTACATGAATAAGTAACCCGAGAGAGCGCGTGAGGTATTGAATGAGTAAACAAGGCATAGTGAGGTATAACCCTCAAGGCCTATGAGTAACCAGATACAACTAACAACCTTGTTATGTTAGTTAGGAATTGTGTCCATGATTGGATGTAAATTCCTTGAGCATTACATGTACTTATTGTATTGCTATGATGCATGTTGTTTGACTAATGAACTCCATGTATATCCGACTAAGTAGTCGGCGTACCCCGGTTAGCGCTCGGGGTATGCGAATTTCATATGCAGCGTTAAGCTGAGCCCCTAGGGGCGATGTTTTTATTTTACAGGTACACCGAAGATGTTACCGTTCGAGAGTAGGACAGGGTCGGTGGGTTGCATGGGTAGTAGTTTTAATTACTTATGTATTGAAGGAAGTGTAAGACCGAATATGTTGTCGGCATCCATTTATGGTAGACTCGGTATAGTAAAGAAATGAGTTGAGTATTGTATTTGTATCGTGTATTCGGTTGTTCCAGTCCATCAGACCGTTACTGTATGGGAGTTAGGCCAGGTTAGCCACATGGGTGGCTAACGGCGTTGTTTCACCCCTCGTTGTGATTAGAGTTCCGCTGCGTGAGTAAGAGTAATTAGAATCGGTTTAAGAGGTAATGACGAGATTAACGGTTGGGGTGTTACAAAAATGGTATCAGAGCGAAGTATCGCTCTGATGGCTGGAAATACCGAGCTTAGGAAATACCGAGTTAGGAATTAGAGACTTAGGGCTATGGGTTGAGTGGTAGCGTGAGAGATGCGCTAGTTAGGAACTTCCAGTATGATCTGGATACCTACAATACCAAACCCGCCCTCCACAACCCCCGTATTAAAAGTTCGGGAAAGAACGCCAGAGAGACGGGAAACCCGATCTGGCACTTATTTAATATTTCAATATGAACCATAACCTGTCATGTGGTAGATCCTGAGAACCGGAAACCCCGGAGGCGGATCCCGCTGGAACGACAATAACCGCACTTAATGGCGGAAGATTGAGAAATCCTACTCCAAGGAGACCAGAATTTGTGGCAGCCTGGGACGACATGCTTAGCAGTCGCGAGAACCCAGCTGGTCGAGCAGCAGTGAGAAGGATGCACCAATCGTGCGACCAGACGGACTTATGAGAACTAACGAGAACCGGGACACATGTCTACGGACCGCCATAGTTAACTAATACCACCAATGGTATACGTATTGACTAAGAATCTAGTTAAAGGTAGATGCACCCACCCTGCCACACCCAAAGAGGTTGCAATACTTAACTGATACAGCTTAGACAGCTACGAGCATAACTACGAAATATACCCGAATAGGACTACAGAAGTAGTACCTAAATAAGTTAAACCTCGGTAACCACAGTAAAGACGTGGGAACGAGCAACGAGGTAAAGCATAGAATTAAAGTAATTGAGGAACTCCGATAGTGGAGAAGCACCTAAATGACTGACAGTCATGTCAAGATGAATGAGAAGCGACTCGAAGGAGTAGTTATCCCAACTAAAGGATCGAGGAAGAGCCAACTAGGCTACCAAATACAAAGTGAATAATACCGTGACCGGTATGAGTCAACCTAAAAACTGCCTGTACCGTGCACTTGCCACGACAAGTGCAGTAGTAACATGACTGTTAAGAGAAACTTTGACAAGTGACAAGTACTTAGCAAGTACCAAGACGGCAAGAGGAGCCAATATACCACCACAAACCCTAAGAATTCTGAAACGAAACCTTGGAAAGGCCTAACGGCCTGACCACTGTATAAAGAACATACCAGTCAGCGAGTAGCTAGACCTGGTAAAAAGCAACCGGCATTGAAATGCCATGAAGAATTTATTTTCAACTCGAATTTTTCTTTCAAACATGGAATTTTTCAAAAACCCCCAAATTTTTAAAAACAAAACCAGAGAATCACGGTAAGTTATCATAGGACGATATAAGAGGAGTTGGCAACAGAATACTTCACTTAGGCGTGTGACCGACACTACGGTGTACTAAACGAGACATGGAACGACCGCACTCCAAAGGAGCTTGTGGGCCTGACAGACCAATTATGAGTTAGTCGGGTAAGTGGCAACGTATCAATAAGATACTCCATGTATGTATACAAGTAGAGTACGGAACACGGGAAGTAGCCCACTCCATACTACGGACGAAAGAGTCAATTCAACCAAGACAGTTGGACACCTCGAATGATCGAAGAACACAAGGAAGCTTACCAAGATAAAGGAGTCTAGGAACCAGTAAGGTGACAGACCTAAGGACATAGTGTGGATAAGTGTGAGGAGCACAGAGTATTAAGTATAGACATGGGATATGTCTCAGGAATCAAGGAGGAAATACCTAATAACTGGAATGGATACCAGTGTGAGCAATAAGATGAATGCCTTAATTGATCATATCAATGTTTGATAAACAGGATAGAATTCCCACAGTATATCTCACTAAGAGAATAACGACCTAATTAAGTAGGTAAAGGAAAAGTACTAATACTCTACCCAATAACGGGAGACATTACAACCCTAAACGGGATAGTTCGAGTTATACATAGCCGCAAGGCGAAGTCGCAACTGAACATAACCATAAGTACAAGCCAGATGTAATGGCATTACTCAATAACACCCAGGAGCAATCCGAGAAGGGTGCCAGAGTCAACAGTAGTTGAACGAAACATCGTGTTGAGAACACAAGTGTTTAAGCAAACACTCGGGTAGAACCCGAAGGAATCCCTCGTAACACGGGATACCCTAAATTGCCAGAAGGCATGGATTAATATTAAAATACAAAAGGGCCTTCCATGTTTGGAAGTGTGATGAGACAACCATATCAAAGAGCCCAGAAATACCTCCTAACCATTTAATGGCATACGGAGAAGAAGAAACCTATATAAACAGCCGCATGGAGCATGACTCGAGGCAAGGTGGCTTGTAAGCCGATAAAACCAACTACAATACGTAGATCCAAACATTGTAAAACATATGCATAAAGGCATAAGAGTTATTGTGGAGCACGAACCACTACCATAGAGTGGGGACACCACTTGTTATTGTGGAGCCTACGGAGCGGTAATTGCGTGAATCCTCCAGAGAAAGGCTACCACCTATGTATGTAATGTGAAACCATTAAAGCGGTGTAATTAAACCTGAGCATGTGTATATTGCCAAGGAGTATTTGAAATCAAATAGTCTGTAGAAAGGCTTGATAGCAATGGAAGGAAACCGAGAGAGTAATCGGATTAGTAGTAAACACTGTATGTGTGCAGTATGAATTACAGAGTAAACGATGTGCCGTAAGCGTAAAGAGTTTGGAGTAATATATTTTATTGAGCCAAGTGAATGGCAAGCCATAGTATAAATGGCGGGAGTACATGAGCAGAAGCTAAAGTAGTAGCTGATGCCATATAAGCGAATGTTGTAATGAGTAGAGCATGATACGCAGTAACAGATAATGATACGAAACTGATGAGAAAATGTGGTAAAGGAGACATAATCATTCCTATCTCATGAGAGATCTACTGTCAAGGGTTTACGCTTCTGCACTCTGTATGACTGAGTGTTTTGGTATTGCACTACTTTAGCCAGGAATTGAGAAATGTCAACGAAGCCTGTTGAGTGAGAATCTAGGGAGATAACCGTGCGGCCATTGGCCAAAGATGCACAAAGAACGTGGGCAGTAACCCACAGGGCCCAGGATCGATATGTGGAAAAAGGCAGAGTAGTATGAATGAGGAATTCTTGTACATAAATAAATAAACAAACATGATTCAGAAGTCATTATCAAATGAGGAAGCACTACATGCTAAGTTGCAGCTTGACCTCAACCGACAATAAGTCGGAAAAAAATAAGTGAATAATCATAAAGGTATACAGTGTTATACGAAATAGATTTCCAGAGAATTGGAGAGAAAATCTATAACTCATCGAATTCGCATACGGTAAGAGATACCTAGCGACGATTGAAAACCTTTATTCTCAAGACACAAAGGGATAAAAGGGAGTGGATTAAATGCATCGAGAACACCAACGGGTGAATTAAGCTCTAGTTTTCAGGTCACACAGCAGAAGCTCGTGGACCGTAATTCAAAGGTTAAGCATACCTAGCAAATGTGAGTAGATGGCTCATCATAAATGCCTTGAAGCCTTAGAGGCTAGAATTGAACCCGGTTATGAGTTAGTTAACCGTATTGAAGTTAAAACACTTCATAATACCCGAATTAGTGAACCAGTGTTCAGTGATAACATATGGTTAGTTACGCAGGCGTAACCCCTTTTAAGGGGGGTAGGGCGAGAAACCGCTTAGAGTATGTTTTACGTATAGCTGCGTAAACTACTATGTGCATAGCACAAAAAGAATTATTTTGATGATTGGACCTCATGTTACATAAACATGTGTACCCATTCATGTTGTAAGTATAAGTATTGTTCATGAGAGATGCAAGTAACGAGTAAGTATTGTGCATGAGAGATGCAAGTAACGAGTATACAATATTTATGAAAAGAGGAGTAGAGAGACTCCTGGGGAATGAGAATCCCAATAGTATATGTCTAGTGAGATTAGACATGAGTTATGATGAGTATGAATCGGCATGAAACCGATGTGTAACCTAAGAGGGAGTGAGTTCCCTAGGCGATTTTATTTGAGAATGATTGATGGAGTGAGTTCCATCCTTTGGAGTTGTATGTTGTATGTTTTAAGTTGAGTAATAATTTGACTAATGAGGCCACAAGTATGGAATGCCTAGGCAAGGTAAGTGAACCAAATAGAGAATAATGGATGACTTAAGTTCCATGATAAAGATAAATTGAAACAGATTGTTTTATGAATATGACTAGAAAGGGGAAAAGATAGAAAACGAAAATTTTTGACTATCTGTTTGTTTGAAACTGACATGGGAGGTGGAACTTGGTCTGCTAGCGATCAAGGGAAACCGAACACAAATTGGGGTGGAAGGATAGTTCAACACTGATGCTGATCACATCAGGGTTGGATGATTCTTGAAGCTCCCTATAAGTGGTCACAAGTAATCACACTAAGAAAAGATACAGCTACCATAAATTTGATTTGGAGTTGTGTGATGTTTTAAAAAGAATTTTCAAACAGATTTTGAAAAAGAATTTTCTTCAAGTATGAAGATGGAAACGGAAACTGGTTTTGAAACCGCTATCACCCGCCGATGGCTGTGGCCTTAAGTCATGATGACCGGTAGAACGGTGGGCGTGTATTAGTTTTGAAACCATTACACCGTACGTGCGGTGGTCCTAAGTGACCGGTTGGGGCGGTGTCAGTGTGTGATTTTTCCAAAGGCAGCGGGACGGGGAGAGTACCCTGAGATGTTCCTGTGTTGAGTGAGTCAACCAGAGTGCCTGAGGATATGTATATGTGTAATGTTTTGATTAGAACCGAAGGGACCGTGGGCCAGAGAGAGTAAGTGCCCATTTGTCATGAAACGGCCGTGAACCAGAAAGAGTAAGCGTTCAACGTGACCGGTACCTGAGGGATCAGTAGTATATTACTCAACATGGATTCGGGGACTGTAGTGCCTTCTTGTCTTCGGACCGATTCCATGGAGAGAGAACAAAAGTATTTTTGGTTGCTATACATGTTGTGATATATGTGTGGTATATGTAGTGTGAAATGTGACTGACTTGTGGAGTCTGTAAGGTTATACATGTATTATAACCTTGGCATAGTACGCCCTGAGAGTAACCATCTAGATTCACCAACTTTGAGGACAAAGTTCCTAAGGGGGGTAGATTTTAATACCCCGGATCTAAAAATGGTGATTAAATTACTCTAACATGATTATTAAAGGCCTAATGGTACCTAAAGAGTATTGGTAAAGAAAATAAAACCAAAAGTAAAGAGAAAACGCTTGAAACGCGAAAAACGCTAAAATGCGCATTAAATTTAAATAAGAGATATATGATCTCGTAAGGGTCCGAGATGGATTCCTAAGGCTTGGTTAGGCCTAATTAGTATACGGGGATGATTCCCGAAGAAAACGGATCCAAATAATGGATTAAAACGCTAACGGAGTTTTAAGCACGTTTTTCGAGGAAAACCCGAAAACGTGACTTTAAGTGGTCAAACGGACCCGTAAAAATTATAGTTGATTAAATAACTATAATTAAGTATTAATGGAAGCTTAGTAACCATTAAAAGTAATTAAACGGCAAAATTCCGGAAAACGGGCCCGGTAAATGAATAGTGTCGAAAATGAGAGACAAAACACGTTTAATTCGAAAAGACGAAAAATGACCCGGGCTATTAATTAATGTGGGCCGGTTTTAATTAATAAGTGTACACCCATTAATAGCTTGCTAGCTATTAAGTAATAACAAGACAAATAAGTAAATAAAGCAATAGTATAAAGTAAAAGTAAAAAGTAAGTTACTTACCTCTCACCTCCCTTCCTTCTTCCTTATTTCTCACGTACTGCCCCAGCTCTCTGTGAGCTTCTTCTTCATCCTCTGTAATTACCGATTCGAGAAGGCAAGCAAACAGCCCCTCTTCTTCCTCCTCTAACTTGCTCATTTCTTCACCGAATCGCACAAAAATAGTACCATTAGGTTCGTATCGGCGAGGGCTACGTTTTGTACCCCTCAAAATCTTGTTTCCTCCACCTTCACTTCCATGGGTGTTGGAGCTTTTGAAGCTAGAAGAGCTTATTTTGACTCTCCATCATCTCTTTAATGCGCTAAGGTAAGAATATAAGCAAAAGCTCATCATTCCTAGCTTGTTCTTCCAATTTTGGGAAAAAAATTCTCCACGTTGAAAATTTCCCCATTTCAGCCGTGAGCTCCTTGCTCTTGTGGAAGCTTGGGAACTCCATTAATTGATTGCCAAGCCATCCCATTGAATACTCTAAGGTAATATCTAAGCTAGAGCCTAAAAACTAGTTTTTGAAATACTAGTTTTTGTATGGAAAAATTGAATTAATGAGCTTGAAATGTGTGTATGGGGATATGATTGTAGATGGCAATCTAGACCCCCATGTGTGTTGTGAAAACAAGAAGAGAAAGAGGGAGCAAAAGAAAGAGGAAGAAGAGAAGGAAAACCGAAAACAAACAAGGTAAAGCTCACCTTGTGTGGTTTTTATTTGACTCGTAAAACAGATTTGAGAATTGATTTAATGTCCTTGAATTGGTGTAGTCTTGGTACAACAATATTGAGTGGGAATGAGGATGTTTAAGGTTGTTTAAGTGTGAGAAATAAGCTTGGGAACTAAGCTAGTTTATTTGTGTGAACAATGGGAATTTGATGTGTTATTGATGCCTAAACAAAACAGGGGTGAAGATTGTGTTTGTGAGTATATTTAGTGTGGTGAAAATGCTTAGGAAAGCAAGTAAGTGCTGTCAAAATTCACCTAGGAATGGATAGTCTTGGGTGTTTTATGTTAAGGAAGAAACTAGGTGTGTTTAAGGGATTTAAGTGGTTGGTTAATGATTTGGAAACCAAACTAAGGAGAAGTGTGTATGAGGAGAAGAAATAATGTCAATGGAAGTGCTGGAAATGGCACTGTTTGAATGGTAAAAGAAGTTACCAAATCTGTTACAAGAGTTAAGGGAAAACAAGGAAACTAGTTGTGAAAGTGTAAGTGAGTTTTAAGTGAAATTAACTAGAGTTTGTGTGTGCACTTGGTGCTTAGTTTAAGGTGGTTTATGTGAGTAATTAAGTGCTAAAACATGTAGATTATAAGTGGGAAAGATTGGAAAGACAATGGTGAAAGAAAGAGGTTGTAACAGATTTGGAAAATGCCAAATCTGTCAAAACTGCAGCAGGGTCCGGGACTTGGTCCATGGACAAGGTCCCGGACCACCCCCTAAAATAAGGTCGAGAGTTTACCCTGCACTTGGTCCGGGACTTGGGGTAAGGACAAGGTCCCGGACCACCCCATTTAAATAGGCCGAGACTGAACATTCATGCTTGTCCGGGACTTGGGATAGGGACAAGGTCCCGGACCATGGTAGAAAAACAACCCGAGAGTTACAACCAGCATTGGTCCGGGACTTAGGGTAAGGACCAAGTCCGGAACCACCCCCAAAAACCTACAGAGAGCATTTTAAAGGTTTTAAATGATGGGGGTTTGAATGTTAATGATGTTATAAGATGTTAAGGCCTTGTTTGGTGACATGTAAAGGCCCTAGGAAGTGTAATAAAGTGTTAGAAGTGATTGAGAAGTGAGAACTCAAATTAACTAGAGTAAAACCGAGTTAACGGGATAACAGGGTAATACGGGAATAACATTTAATTATGTTCCGTATGAGCTTAGTATTAATAATAATGTTTGAAACGTTATCAGAGGATCGTGTGTGACCCGAGCAAGGTGAGATGACACAGTAAAAGTAAAAACCCCGGTGAAAGGTATGATTTTCTCATACTCCGCGTGCTAACCGAGCTACGTTGATTTGTGTGTTTGTGTGCCGGCTTAATCAAGATTAAAGCATGAAAATAATCCCTTGTTTGATTATGTATGCCTTGTTGTATGTTGAATGAGCTAACATACTTGTATGCCGGTGTGGTCTAACATAGTGAATGGACCGACTCGTAGTGAGTAACGTTTGGCTAGAGACCCATAGATCGGGTCGAAGCTTATGATAACGAAAACGTGCAAACACACAAAACTATCCGTTAAAGTATAACGATAACGCAAACATATGAACTCCCTAGAATGTGAGGAGAAGTACGGGTTGAGTAAATACCCGATAATGGTTAGAAAACCACATTGAAACAATCCACGAAACAAATGAGAGTGGAAAGATAAGTGAACCTCCTTCAAGAGGATTTAAGATAGTTCGAAGATGTGAACCAGTGAAGAAGGTAAAAGAGACCTGAGGGATTAGCAACTCCCTTGAGACATGGTCGACCTCCTATATGAGGATTTTACCTGGTATATGCAAGTAACCGAAAGTATGAGTACAGTAAATGTATGGGTAACTCTTAAAACCTAAGATTAACCGAACTAAAGTAATGTTCCCATGTCATTAGAAACATCGAGAGTGATGCTTCTAGACTAATATACATGACATTATTATAACTCCGAGAGAGGAGTGTATGGGAACGAGAGTAGTCCGAGAGTAGTCGGACCTAAGTAAAAGAGATAGGAACTAAGAGAGAGTTTTGTGAGCTAGTTGAACCTTCCCACCATGCTAGACCCAGAGCAGGGTCGAAACCGGGGAAGTAAGACTATGCTAGAGAGCCATGAGTTTTGGCCTGAGTATGTACTAAGAGTAACGAGCGTGAAGTAGGAGACCTGTAGTGTCTCGATAATCTACAAGAGCTTGAGTATAATTAACCCAAGAGTGTGGGTGAGATAATAAGTATAAATAACCCAAGAGTGTGGGTGAGGTAATGTGTATAAGTAACCCGAGAGAATGGGTGAGTGTAAAATGAGTAGCCCAAGAGAATGGGTGTGTACATGAATAAGTAACCCGAGAGAGCGGGTGAGGTATTGAATGAGTAAACAAGGCATAGTGAGGTATAACCCTCAAGGCCTATGAGTAACCAGATACAACTAACAACCTTGTTATGTTAGTTAGGAATTGTGTTCCATGATTGGATGTAAATTCCTTGAGCATTACATGTACTTATTGTATTGCTATGATGCATGTTGTTTGACTAATGAACTCCATGTATATCCGACTAAGTAGTCGGCGTACCCCGGTTAGCGCTCGGGGTATGCGAATTTCATATGCGGCGTTAAGCTGAGCCCCTAGGGGTGATGTTTTTATTTTACAGGTACACCGAAGATGTTACCGTTCGAGAGTAGGACGGGGTCGGTGGGTTGCATGGGTAGTAGTTTTAATTACTTATGTATTGAAGGAAGTGTAAGACCGAATATGTTGTCGGCATCCATTTATGGTAGACTCGGTATAGTAAAGAAATGAGTTGAGTATTGTATTTGTATCGTGTATTCGGTTGTTCCAGTCCATCAGACCGTTACTGTATGGGAGTTAGGCCAGGTTAGCCACATGGGTGGCTAACGGCGTTGTTTCACCCCTCGTTGTGATTAGAGTTCCGCTGCGTGAGTAAGAGTAATTAGAATCGGTTTAAGAGGTAATGACGAGATTAACGGTTGGGGTGTTACAGTAACGCTGTAGCAGTTCTAGTCAACTTGCGCAAACAATCAACAGTACTCTGAAGAATATTAAAGGTAGTCTATCATCAATCACTTGTAGCCTAAGTTAAGCTTAAATAAATTCCTTACTCTTATTCCAAAGTCTCAATTGTCTTTTAAGCCCTCACTTATGTGTTATGTATAATCTTTGAGTTATCTGAGAACGTTGTACAGCCCAAGGTTGTAGGATCAAGGAATGTATTTTATTAACACCTGCCAACTGTCCACTCCTATCCACTTAATTCATATTTAACCACAATCCTCACATTAAAGACCTTTATAACATAAGTGCATTATATGTTATTCAATCAATCTTAGAATTTCAATAACAATTCTTAAGCTCAATACTTTTACTCTTACTTTAGAATAACATCGTCTCATGACCTACAATAGGTTTATCGTAGAATACTATACTATTAATTCACAATGTAATGATTATGTATTTTATCAATATCTACTAGATAATCCATTGGAATTAAGTTTTCCCCTTAACTTAATTAAGATCTACATCTTGTATATTGGAACCACAGTGTTGTAGACGCATTATATCATAACCTAATTGAGTTACTAGCTCATTTATCTTATCTATAGTCCAGAAAGACTTTTTATTACATCTAGCTAATAATCTTGACATAAGATGTTAAATTATTTTTCATCTTGAAACAACTATATTATAGTAAACTTAGACTTATCGAACTCTTACATTTAGTAATCACAAGGTACATTATTTGCTTAATTATTACATATATAATAAAGTGTTTAAATATAACCTTTTACGTATCCTTACTTACCTTTAATCTCCTAAACATTTTATTTTACACCCATTCACTCAATAGACTATGTATAATCCTTTTGTACCAAACTTCAATAAACTTAAGCCTTAAATACGTTTTAAATTGTTTTACAAAACCTAAGGTTTCAAAGGAATAACCTAATAAATAAATTTCCTTTATTGTATTTAGGATGGACAATATATCTACATAGAGTAGAATTTATCAAAGAATCAAATTCGGGTTCGTAAGTGACATTGTTAATTATTTAATAAGATAATCTACTATGAAAATTCTCTTATTTTATATTCAAATAACCCATCATTACTTCCCATTACCGTAAAGTATATCAATATAATTTCTTATGTAACTTAGTTTTATCTAATAAAAGGTTCGAAGGTTTTAAGTATCAAATTCCTATTTATAAACCTTCTATAAACTCTAACTGCTAAATACCTCACTTAATTGTAAACTCACATCCTAAGTATTGGTAATAAATGTTATGTATTTCATATGGCTTATCTAATGCCAAAAAACTTAAGGATTATTATTTAGATAAATTTCCAAATCATAGTCTAATATAGTTTTATATCATAACCCTTTTAAGGATTTTATCTTAAAACATTAAGTTATATTCCAATACATAAATGTAAGAAATGATTAAATCTAGACTTACTATTCCACCTCACATTTAGATGTAAAAGTATTTTATTTATTTATTATTGTTTATATATTAAGAACATTTAGATGTAAAAGTATCACATTTATTCATTAATTATATAGTAAGTTCTATTTGTGTAAAATCTAATTACAAATATTCTTAAGTCCCAACTTATTAATTACCTAACCAAATTATAGATTTACATTATGGTCTTTGACAAATAATATTACACACGTATTCTAATATGGTTTATATAAATCTTAGAAATCCAAGATAACTCTTTAAGCTCAATTTCATAACCACAATTCAATACTAGCTCATATAATATTCTTTTAATAGTACTATGTATAGGTTTAGTTTAACTTACTAATCCCTTCGTATTATATTTCCTATAAGGTAACTAATTTTATTTATATATATATTATATATACTAGGATTTTTCAAAACATTATTTATGTAATATATTGTATTTAATTATGTTTAAAAACTTTTAGGCATAACTATAACCGATATACGGTTTATAAAATAAAGTGTTTCCCTTTAATATATAAGTATACCTGTATTAGAATTTAATTAAGACATTCCCTACGTAACTTATTATATTTAAACTATCTTATTACTAACTGCATTCCATGTATGTTCTATAAAGTATTTCCTTTGACTATATCTTAGGATACTAGCTCTTATAATATTTAGTTATTATAAGTGTTAATTTATTAGTTCCTTGCTTTAACCTAAGTTACTATTTTATTCCTTTTATATATGTATATATTTTCCTTAGTTTAAATTAAAATATTAACTCCCATACAATATAGTAAATAAAATGTAGGATAATTAAATTCCTTAATTTATATAAGTTTCTACTTAAGTAAGTATATATACATATATGTAAATAATTTCACTTCTCTTAAAAGCTAATACAAAAACATTTATAAACTTACTGTTATAAAATGTTAATTTAATTTCCCTTATTTTTTCCCCAGCTTAAAAGTTAATTAACAAACCATACTTTAATTTTTGGTTACATTAAAAACCTTATATTATAGGTTATTCTTATGAAAAACTCATAAACAAAATTTTTAAAACCTTTTACCATTGCCCAAAAATTCCCAAATTTAATATACAATAACTATAACATTTTATACATATTATAAAATTTTTATTTCATAAAAATATCTTTTTAATTGAGCCAAATAATTCCAGAAAACCCGTAACTTGCAAAAATCATAACTTATGTTTAAAAACTCCAAAACCATAATAATTTACATCAAAATAAACTAGATTAAATAAGGAATCTATGGTTAAAATTTCAAGTCCAAAAACCTTCGGGAAGGTATTTAAATTAATTCAACAAGTTAGGGTTATTTACTGAAATTTATAAAAACCTAATCTGAAACGTTTTAATCTCGGCCGTCCAAATCTTATAACTACGATCGGACGGCCCTAAATCTCCGAGTTCTTCAGCGCAGAGCTTAACCATGTCGAGTACTAAATCGACAATATCTCCCAATCTACAGAACGAAATCGAGTGATTCTTGTTTTTATGGTTTCGAAATCAAATTTCGGTTCTAATGATACCAATTTCCCCAATTATAATGCAGTATTCACTGGTTTTCGAATTTGATTTGGAGGTTAGGGTTCATGCGGGTTTCTGAATCTTAATTTGCCAAATTCTCTTAGTACAATGCATAATAATTGAAATTGACACATGAGTTAGACCGGTATTGCAATTTCGATTAGCAACATAGGAACAATTTGAAGAAAAGCTCACCGGAATTGCACAAACGAGGAGATTCAATATCGGGTTCTGGAAAAATATTCGAACCTTGCCTGTTCGAGTAGCCAACTTCGAAGCACTATAAGTTTCAGTACAGATCGAGTTATGTTATGAGTAAGGGCTCATTGGAAAGAACAAACTTAGATCTACGTATTGATAGCAAGAACTAAACCTAACTCGAACCACACAGAAAGAAATTGAAGTCGCAAAACACGAGTTTACCTCTCTGTTTCGGTGTTATTTTATGTGCTGGCAAGACCAAAACTTTAGACCTCTATATCTCCCAACTGGTTATGAATCGGACTTGGTCATAAACACGAAAATTGTAAAGAGATTAGAGATCTTTACAACGAGCTAAAGAAATCAAATTTTGGTTGAGTAACGAAGAAGTTATGATCGACGCAAGTTACCTGAAAACGAAGAGAATCTGGAATTCTGGAAACACGTTTCGCAAGGTGGCTACTTTGACTCGATTTTCCGGTTGATTCAGAAGGAGTTAGGGTTTGTATGAGTTATAGTTGTTTAGAGGGAATGTAGGAGAAGACAACAAAGAAGACGACATTGAAAAATATGAAGAGATGAAAAAGATATAGCCGTCTAAAGTTAGGGCAAAAACCGAAATCTGTTACAAAAATTGAAGGAATAAAATCGGCTAAGTGTTGGCGACCCGTGACAGAGTGACACGTGGCAACTTTCAAATTTTTGATTCAAAACTTCAATCTAGCATAACTTTGGCTAGGATGATCCGTTTTTGACGTTCTTTTATCGATCTTCATGGTTCCATAACCTATTTATTGGTATAGGTTTCATGGCCTGGTTTGACCATTCTCAAAAAGTCAACTCTAGCAAGGCTTAATAAGCTTTAAGGTTTCTAGAATTTTATATTGACTTTTATGTTTCAAAACAATGTTCCATCACTTCCTAAAATCTTTATAATATAATTGGAGTGTTTAGAAATTTTCCCAAGATTTATTGACTTATAAATCTAATTATTAAATTCATGATACTATATAATAATGTATAATAATTAAGGTTAAATAGGAGAAAACCCCTAAATAAATTTCACAATTCCATATAATAATTTAATATTCATAATTCCATATAATAATTTAATATTCATAATTCCATATAATAATTTAATACTTAATAGTATTATTAAAGGTTTAATAAAAGAAATCCCCTAAATTAATTTAAATTAATTTAAGGGTATTTCAAAATATGAGTTAAATGAACTCATATAGGAACTCTTGGTGCAAAGGCTAAACCATTGGTATGGTTAAGGCCCTGTTGACCAGAGCATATTATATAGTATACCGTAGTGAAGCTAAACGCTTCAGTTTGCCCAGAATGATTAAACCAAAGTTTAATAATAATAAAATATGGTAGATTACGTGGGCGTAATCCCTTTTAAGGGGGTAGAGCGAAACCGCTTAATGTAAGTTTTGTGAATAAAACACATAAACCATAATGTGCATAGCACAAATGAGAACCAAATTGATGATTGATACTATGTTAAATAAACATAAGTACTCATTCACATTGTAATTATGGTAATTAGGCATTAGACATGCAAATACCATAGGAGGAGTATACCCATCTGTAAACCAATGTAAGAGTATTAGTAAAAGAAAGTAATGAGTAGTGGACGGAGCTCCACAAGTATTGTAACCTTTGAAGAAGTAGTACGAAATGAATGAGGATAGTAGATGAATGAAGTTTATGAGTAGTGGAATCATAAGTAAAATATTTGAAACAATTGAAGTCAACTAAATCTTAAATGTAGTATTCCTTAGTTAGAATATAGGAGATGATGGTGAGTAATTGATGGAAGTAGTGAAGGTTGATGAAATGAGCATTAGGATTGAACCATGAGTAAAGCATTGGGAAGTAGAGTGAGGATGATGATGGATTGATTCCATCCTTTGGAGATGTATGAATTCGTAATCACGACTAGAAAGAATAAAAAGATAGAAAATGAAAACAATTAAATTATTTGTTTGATTGAACCTGATGGGAAGTCGAACTTGATCCTGATCAGATCAAGGGAAACCGAACACAAATTGGGGTGGAAGATAGTTCAACACTGATGCTGATCACATTAGGGTCGAATGATTCTTGAAGCCCCTCAAGTGGTCACAAGAATCATACAAGGGATAGAAGTAATGAACTAAATTGGAATCTGGAGTTGTATGTTTTAGAAGGATTTCTATGAGCGTGGGGAAGGATTTTCCTTAGACTGGAGACTAAGTATTTGTTGGAAGCTGGTAGGGAGAAGATAGTAGTATATTACGTTGTATTATTCCAAGGGCAGCGGGACATAGAGGAGTCCCGTGTCTAGAGGACCTGAGCGCTGCGGGATTGGAATGTGTATTGCATCGCTTTGGGGATAGCCTTGCATTGTATGTATGTATAAATTTGGTAATGAGGAACCGGATGGTCGTAGGTAGTAGTGCGGATCGGAGTAATTATGTTACATTGGTATGGTATGGAAAGGAGAAACCTTGAGTAACTGATTTGGGATTAGTAAGGAGGAAGAACGTATGGCTTTGGTATGGACACGTAAGAATGAGTAAGCATTGTAAACCCATAACCTCGAACAACTTTGAGGACAAAGTTCCTAAGGGGGGTAGATGATGAAATACCTGAACTTAAACATAAGGATTAAATTAATCTAATACGTATTTAAGGCCTAATGGTACCTATAATATTGGTAAGGAGAATAAATCTAAAAAGAGAAATAAAGAAACGCTTAAAAAGGAAAAACGCTAATAAGCGTTAAAATAACCATAGGAGGTATGAGACCTCGGTTAGCGTATTATATGGATTCCAAAGGTTTAATAAGACCTAAATAATATATGGGAACAAATCCCGAAGAAAACGGATCCTTAAAACGGGTTAAAATCACTAACGAACCTTAAAGCGCGTTTTTCGAGGTAACCGAGAAAACGTAACTTTAAGCGGGTCAAATAGACTCGTAACAATGTTGGTCAACTAAATAATCATTAATAAATATTAGTGAAGCCTTAGAACCAATAAAATCAATAAAACGAGAAATTAGTAAAAACTGTCAAAAACGGGAAGTTGTGGGGTAGAAACATAAATAACCAAAACTTATGTGTCCACTTTGAAAATAAAAAGTAAAAGTGGTATGCGTGTGCTGTGTGTGTCCGATGGGGACTCCCCCTCTCACACTCTCTCACACACACTCACTCTCTTATTTACAAAACAACAAAACTAATAAAGTAAACTAACCTACTTTATTACCTTACTCACTCACACACTCTCTCTCCTACTCCCTATTCTCTTCTCTCACGTGAACCCCCACCCTCACTCTCTCATTTCTTCCTTCTCCTTCCCCAAGCGATTTCCATGGAAGCTTGAGAGAACCCACTAAAAACCTCACTTCTCTCCTCTTGTTACTCTATCAAACCTTCTCCGAAAATTATAAAAACTACACCATTGGAATCCTCTCATCAAGAGCTACATTCCTATTTTTACAAAAATCGAAAACAACAACTTTCATCTCCATGGGTATGGAGCATTTGGAGTTTCAAGACCACCATTAGAACCACCTCTTCCTCCTTGTCATTTTAAGGTAAAAATCTTCTTGAAACTCCTTTGTTTTTCTAGCCTCATGGGCAAAACGAAAATGAAGCTAAAACCTTGTTTGGTTTCTTTGCATTTGATAAGTGTCAAAATGAGCATGTTTTATAGGTGTATTTCATGTTTAATATCAGCACTTTTCTTGCTCATTTCTCCACTTCAGTTAGTTTTCCTCTAGTTTATATTTTATTGTTTATCTCACAAAATCATTGGTTTAACATGAGGAAAACCAAGCGGGGACTGAAGTAGACAAAGAGACGAACGCGTAGACGCAAACGGCTCAGAAAACGGAGTCCAAACGAAGAATCTAGAGCCGGTCAAAGTTTGAAGGAAAATAGGCCACGGTCAAGGGTGCAACCGCCCCATAACAGGCGGACACCACCACACCAACCGCCAGGCGGACACCACCACACCGACCGCCTACTATCTGGCGGACACCACATGCTCAACCGCCAGGCGGTCACCACCACCTCTACCGCCACTTATCAAGCGGTCTCACAGGCGGACACCACACCACCAACCGCCACTTATCAGGCGGTCTTCCACAGGCGGACAAGATAAAATCGCGCCCGAACATAGTTTTGTTCCTCGCGCGACTCTGCAACTCCCCTTATCTATCTACCCCGCCGTCGCCTACCTTATTTCGCTCACGCGTATCCAGCTCCTATCCCCTGCATTAAATGAAGCAATCAATGCTTCAATCAGTGAAGAAATCAACAGAGGCAATCAACTGCAAGACTTCTACGTAGTCTTCCTTTCTTCTATAAATACCCATTCCCTACAGCCTTGTACGAGTGCACGGAGAAAACCAGAAAATCACTCACACTCACCTCATCTCATTCTCTTCCAGTAAATCGCTCCCGTATACCATTTCACTCCATTAATTCTCTAATTCACCCACTTCACTTATAATAGCCTACGTACATGTTCCACTCTTCGACCTCTCCATTTCTCCATTCACTAATCACGTCTCCGTGCTGTTATTACGTCCAAACTCTATCAGATTTATTACCAGTTAATATGTCTGGCTAAGGAGGATTTGCTCCGGGCAAGGTTTTTAATTATGGTTTGTTAAGCTGTGTAATATATTTCTACCGGTTTAAATAAATTCAGTTTGTTACGATTAAAGTTTTGCTTCTCTCCCTTTTTAATAAATTTCATCGGTTTATTAAAAAGCCTTACTAAGTCTGTTTTTAATTTCATCGGTTAGAATCAGACGGGTTAATTAAGCCGTAAAACTGTAAGAACTTATTTTCATCGTTTAAGTTAATACATGTTGCAAGAATAAAGCCTCATACTCCTCTGCCGTTTACAGGCTTTTGCTCGAGTTTTCATCGGACCTTGCATTACAGGTAAACGAGTTCTTAAGAGTTTTCATCGGACCTTAAGAAAATTACAGGAATCTTGCCAAACTATTTTATTAAACCGGTAGAGTTAGCACAATTAATTAAATCATATTAACCTGAACCCGGAGTTCCATTTAATTCATCTGCACTCAGTTTTCTAATCTGCTTAATATTTTCTCTAAAAACAAGTCGATTAACTTCCCCCGTTTTGTGACAAGCTTAGGAACTATTTTATCTCGCTATAAGTCCCACAGTTTGACCCCGGCCGCTTCTGTCTTCTATACTACTTCGACCGGGTTTTAATTTGCAGCCCGACGGATATTTTGAGTATTAATTTCCCTCTTTTATCAATTTCCCCTGTGCTAATAACTCACGATAAATCCATTCTGCAAAATGGCGCCGTTGCCGGGGACTTGATTTAATCTAGTCCCTAAGCCCCGGTTAATTCACCTATTTTAATTGCAATAATTTGTTAATCTACTAAAATAAATAATAAAATTCAAAAAAAAAACTGTTAAATCCAATTTTGGACATATAACCTCGGACATCTGACTTGGACAGTGGACATCTAACTTGTGATCTGACTTGGACATCTGACTACTAATTTGTTAATATTATTGTTATTTATTTCTGTCATTTCGTTCCATTGTCATTTCGTTCCCTTGTCATTTCGTTCCATTGTCTCTAACTACTAACTTAAAATTTCCAGTCATTTCGTTCCATTGTTATTTCGTTCCATTGTCATTTCTTTCCATTGTCTCTAACTACTAACTTAAAATTTCTGTCTACTAATTCCTAACATTTTTATTATTCTAACGTATAACCAGTTCTTTTCTCTGTTTTGAGTGGTGTATGCCTTTCACCAGGTCACAGAGCCTCCCAGAGAATATTAATCACACGGTTGGTTACATCCCAGAAATCGAGAGAACCTTTCTGCGCAGTCTCAGGCAGAGACGAACTCAACGAAATACCACCACAGTGATAGATTCTGACCCGGAAGCTAACATGGCAGCTACACCAGCAACGGTTCGAAATATCAACAGGCCGTCTAACCAAGGACAACAGCCTGCTATCGTCCTTCCTCACCTCAGCCCATCCGAATACGATGAGTGGCAGAAGCTGAAGCCATATCATCAGATTCGATGTGTGAAGGAGTTGGGCATGTTTGATGGCACCAGTCCAGACGAAGCCCTGTTACATGTTACAAAATTCTTACAACATGCCAATAGCCTTACTGCAACCGACGCAGTACTTCAATATGCAAGATTGTCATTATTCCCACACAGCCTGATGGGAAACGCGAGCAAGTGGTATCATAGCTTAACACCGAGTACCATTGGTACCTGGGACGACATGGCCACCAAGTTCTATGACAAATTCCTACCTCCGAGCCGAACTTTGGAGATGATTGCTGAAATTTATAATTTTAAGCAACCAGGGTCGGAGAATATTTGTGAAACTTGGGACCGTTTCAAAGGTCTACTACTCACTTGTCCTCACCACGGTCTGACGAAGGAACAAGTATCACAATTGTTTTACAAGGGCTTGATCGGTCCGTGCAGAACAATGGTGTTATCTTCGTTAGGGGCTGACGTTCTGAAAAAGCCGGGAGCACAATTTCTGAACAGCATGGAGTCTCTCTGTGAGGAAATTAGAGACTGGGCCTCCGGTGGATCAAGGAGCGGTACTCCAGGATTATATCATGTTGGGGAGAGTGATAACAAATTCGACCAGCTCATGAGAAGCCATGAGCAACTCATGGAAAGTAATGCTCAGCAAGCAACAAAAGTGAGCACTCTACAGAAAGTGGTCGAACAGATGGCTATGAATTCCTTCCCTCAGCAAGCTAAGTCGATGATTTCCCGACCACCTACTACCCCTCCAGGCTATGCTCCTCAATCTCAACCATCACCAACAATTTCTTGTATGCAATGTTGCGGGCCTCATGACTATGAACAATGCCCCCAACTACAAGAAATGAAAGCAGCGGAGGAAGCAAACTACATCACCAACAATTCAGGATACCGACAACCATGGCAACGTAACATGCAATCCAACCTTAGCTACTCAAACACCGGAAATATCCAGAACCCACATACCCTACAAACATCCCAAAACTACAGACCTCAGTCCAATTTCCAAGGAGGCCCAAGGCAATATCAACATCAGCCCTATGGCAATGAAGCTTCATCGAGCCGACCAGCTCCACCTCCTTCGAATCCTGAGTCTGATATGTCTCAGATGCAGGAAATGTTTAAGGCGATGATGGGTAAATCACGAGATACGCAAGAAGAGGTCGCAGCTCTGCGCAAAGACCAAAAAGCTTGCAATCTCAATCCAACAGTTACTCACTCAACAAAGACCACCTGGTCAATTCCCTTCACAGACTAATCCCAATCCGAAGGAACAAGCAAATTCAGTCCTTATAGACGATGGCACATTACAATCGACAAACTTGTGTGCAGTCTCTTTAAGGAGTGGAAGGGAACTTGCCACCAGCAAAGGAAAAGAAAAAGAAAATCTTGAAGATTCCTACATCAATGTTGATGAAACCACCAAACCAACTTCCTCCCTCAGAAATCCAATTCCTACTCCTGTTACTCCACCTCCATCTCGAATTACCATCGACATCCCAACCTCCACTCATAAAAACAATGAACTCCCATTTCCGAACAGAATGAAAAAGAAACATCTTGATGAGCAGTTCTCCAAGTTCTTGAGTATTTTCAAGAAACTGACCCTCGACATACCTCTGATCGATGCTTTGCAAGAGATGCCTAACTACGCAAAATTCCTCAAGGATCTCTTGACAAAGAAGAAAAAGAAACCTGGAAAGAGACAGTGCACCTGACAGAGGAATGTTCTGCAGCCCTTCTTCGAGCACTCCCTCCTAAACAAACAGATCCGGGAAATCCCGTGATCCCGTGCTTTATAGGTGGGGTGGATGTGGAAGTGGTCTATGCGACCTAGGAGCCAGCATTAATATCATGCCATACGCCACCTTCTTGAAAGTTAAAGGAGGAGAAATGCAACCGGTTCCTTTTAAACTCCAACTAGCAGACAGATCAGAGATCAAGCCCATGGGCATAGTCCGAGATTTGGTAGTTGGAGTGTCTCGCTTCATCTTTCCAGCTGATTTCGTCATTCTAGAAATGGATGACGATGTCGAGGTTCCCCTGATTCTAGGTCGACCGTTTCTAAGTACCGCCAAAGCTATCATTGACGTCCACGACGGGAAAATCACTCTTCGGTACGAAGATGAGACGATTGAATTCGACATGCAAAAATGATGAAGAAAAGCTCAAACTTTTCTCCTCATGCTAAGACGGTGGGATTCACAGATGACGAGGAGGAGGAAGGCGATTTTGCTACAGAGGAGGACACGTATTTTCCATCTTCCATCCAGGAAGCTGAAACTGAACCCCTAGAGCAAGTATTACTTACTTCTCTAGAAGAAAAGATGGAGGATCCAGAAGTTAACGCCATGCTGGCGTACGTAGAAAAAGGAAGGGCTGGTTATCAATCGTTCCGGCCACCAATCGAAGAACTCGACAGAAAACCTCAAAAATCAATTCCATCAGTAGAACAACCACCTGAACTCGAGCTTAAAGAAATACCCTCTAACCTCAAGTATGCTTTCCTAGCTGAAAATGACCATTTGCCTGTCATTATTTCCTCTTCTCTGAATTCCGGAGAGGAAACGAAGCTACTTGAGGTATTAAAAAGCACAAGACAGCAATCGGGTGGACTATCGCTGATATCAAAGGAATTGATCCCTCCTATTGCACGCACCATATTTACATGGAGGAAAACTTCAAGCCTATCCGACAACCTCAACGCCGGCTAAACCCTAACCTCAAGGAGGTAGTTCGAAAGGAGGTTCTGAAACTCCTTGACGCAGACATCATCTATCCAATTTCTGACAGTCCATGGGTCAGTCCTGTTCAAGTTGTCCCTAAGAAGGGGGGCATCGAAGCTGTTATTAATGAAAAGGGAGAGACTATCCCTCAAAGAAAGATCACAGGATGGCGCATGTGTATTGATTCGGCGTTTGAACTTGGCCACCAGGAAGGATCATTTCCCTCTCCCCTTCATCGACCAGATGTTGGAACGACTTGCAGGGCAAGAGTACTACTGTTTTCTAGATGGGTTCTCGGGTTATTTTCAAATACCAATCGCACCTGAGGACCAGGACAAGACAACCTTCACTTGTCCTTACGGTACCTTTGCATACCGACGAATGCCTTTCGGTCTATGCAACGCCCCTGCTACCTTCCAGAGATGTATGCAAGCAATATTTGCTGACTTCATCGAGCAGAGCATAGAAGTCTTCATGGACGATTTCTCAGTCTATGGCTCTAGTTTCGACAAATGCTTGGCACAACTAGATTTGATCCTGAGACGGTGTGAGGATACGAATCTCGTCTTAAACTGGGAGAAGTGTCATTTTATGGTCAAGGACGGGATCGTCCTTGGACATAAAATATCAGCAAAAGGGATAGAGGTGGATAAAGCCAAGGTAGAGGTTATTGAGAAGTTACCAGCACCAACTACAGTTCGAGATATACGAGCGTTTCTAGGGCATGCAGGATTTTATCGGCGGTTTATTCAGGACTTCTCCAAAATCAGCAAACCTTGACCGACCTGCTACAGAAAGATGCCCCGTTTCATTTTGATGAAAGTGTTCAGCTGCTTCCAAACAATAACACAAAAATTGGTGACAGCACCTGTGTCATACCACCTGATTGGTCTCTTCCTTTTGAGATCATGTGTGACGCAAGTGACTATGCCGTGGGGGCAGCTCTGTGCCAAAAAAAAGAAAATCTTGAGAGTGATCGCCTATGCTAGCAGAACACTGAACGACGCGCAGAAAAACTATACGACCACCGAAAAAAACTTTTGGCTATAGTTTTCTCCCTCGATAAGTTCAGATCTTACTTATGGGGAAGCAAAGTCATCGTGCATACAGACCACTCCGCTCTCAAATACTTATTCACGAAACAAGAAGCCAAGCCTCGCTATTGCGCTGGATTCTTCTACTTCAAGAGTTTGACATCGAAGTCAAAGATAAGAGCGGGAAACTGAATGTCGTCGCTGACCATCTCTCTAGGTTGGTGACTCCTACGGATAGTGTGCCCATCAACGAATTCTTCCCCGACGAGACTGTCTTCTCCATCACCAAAGTACAGGAGCCATGGTACGCAGACCTGGCCAATTATTTAGTCTCAGGAACAGTACCCTACGATTTTTCCTACTCCCAGAAGAAGAAATTTCTTTCTGACTCGAGGCATTATTTCTGGGAGGACCCGTACTTGTTCCGAGTTAGTGCTGATGGGTTGATTCGACGATGTCTCCCGGAAGAAGAGGTTTCGAGCGTCATTCACTTTTGTCATTCTCGGGAAGCCGGAGGTCACCATGGACCCACGAGGACCGCTGCTAAGATCCTGGCCTCAGGTTTTTATTGGCCAACCCTTCATAAAGATGTGTACCAATTCTGCAGACAATGTGATAATTGTCAGAAAATGGGTAACACATCCAGGAGACATGAGATGCCGCAACAAGGGATACTAGAAGTAGAGCTCTTTGATTGTTGGGGCATAGATTTCATGGGACCGTTCCCTTCCTCGCAGGGCCACGAATATGTTCTAGTGGCAGTTGATTATGTGTCAAAGTGGGGAGGCTATACCCTGTCATCATGCCGATGCAAAGACAGTAACCAGGTTCCTCAAAAAGCACATCTTTACCCGTTTCGGCGTGCCCAGAATTATTATCAGTGATGGGGATCTCACTTCTGCAACCGTTTATTCGAAGCACTTATGGTTAAACGGGGTACGTCACAAGGTAGCTTTACCTTATCACCCCCAGACAAACGGCAAGCAGAAGTTTCCAACCGAGAGTTAAAATGGATCCTTCAGAAGACGGTTAACTCATCGAGAAAGGATTGGGCACTTAAACTAGATGCGCTTTGGGCTTACCGCACTGCATTCAAGACTCCCATCGGGATGTCTCCTTTTAAGCTTGTTTATGGGAAATCATGTCATCTGCCAGTCGAGCTGGAACATAAGGCGTATTGGGCACTCAAGGCCCTAAACTTCGATTTAGAAGCCGCAGGAGAAAAGCGGAAGTTTCAACTCTCTGAACTCGAGGAGTTAAGAGATCAGGCATACCAAACGACGATATACAAGGACCGCACCAAGAAACTTCATGACCAGATGATCCACAAACGCGACTTTCAGGTTGGCGACGGAGTGCTGCTTTATAATTCCAGATTGAGACTATTTCCTGGAAAACTCAAGTCTCACTGGACTGGCCCATTCCAAGTTTGGAACCACTCCTTTTGGTGTTTACGAACTCCAGAATCAAAAAGGAGAAAACTTCAAGGTCAATGGATCACGTTTAAAAAGGTATGTCGGAATTCTTGAAAATAATGGTGCTATGTTCGAAATTTCTTTCATACAGGAATACGAGGAAGCTTCCACCCCAAAGGAACAACAGACAACACCTCTACATCATAAGTTTACAAAAGTGTACAAACTTCCTAACACCAGCAGTTCAGATACTTCGCCCTCGAATCTTCTCCAAATAAACTTGGTCAAATACGTCTAGCTAGAGACGTTAAACCCGGGCAGCTCGGTGGGAGGCAACCCACTATCTATCTTTTATCTTTCCTTTAATTTAATATGTTTTCTTTTTGTACTATATTTCCCTTTTATTTGCTATAATAAAATGCAGGCTTCACTTGAGTTCTTCTCGCTGTGTAGAATATTCTTTACAGGTTAATTCATGACATTCCACAGCAACACTCAAGTGTGGGGGAGCTCTACACACTCTACGAAATCTGGGGAGTACACTCTTTCCTTTACTAATTGCATGCCCTATTAATTTTATTTCCTCTACGCAATGAGGGCATTGCTTAAGCTTAAGTGTGGGGGAAGAGCCTTCAGGACATTTGCTTAAATTGTCAATCTCTCTGCTTATCTTCTGCTTACCTCGCATTTGTTCAAAAATTGAATTATGTACCTGCTAATGTAGGTTGTTCTCTTTAAAAACAAATACTATTATGAATTGTGGATAAAGGGTACAAATTTTTAAAAATTTACATTTGATTACTTTTGAGGAGCATTTTATATGCGGTGTGACCAAATAATCTGCAAATTGGTTGGATTTTATTGCTCAGGGTTTCTTTCTGTCTTCTCTCTTAGGGATTGCTAAGGGGTATTTCTCTGTTAAAAAAAAAAGAAGAAGAAAAAAATAAGGGACTTTCGAGACACCATTGGTAACCAACAAAAGAGTTGAGTGTTCTTAAATACAAAGGCATTATGCCTACATTTTCTCATCTCATGCAAAAGTGAAGCAAATGCATAAATCTTTTCTTCCTTTTATTTTCTCCTCAATGCCCATTCTAGAGAGAAGTTGGCCATGGTAAAAGTTCTCGGAGTCACCAAAACAAAAGAAACATTGAAGTACCTTAGATCATACCCCGAAATTCTAATTTTGTTTTCACCTTGAGCACACCTATGCCACCAGCAGATAATTTTTCACACTCCTCAATAAGTTTTAGAGATCATGAACTATTGACTTTTTTATCCTACCCTTCATAATAATATTTGTTAGTATTGAGCATTTCCTACTTGCTTAGGTACATGGTTTTACTTGAGGACAAGCAAAAAGATAAGTGTGGGGGTGTGATAAGTGTCAAATGAGCATGTTTTATAGGTGTATTTCATGTTAATATAGCACTTTTCTTGCTCATTTCTCCACTTCGGTTAGTTTTCCTCTAGTTTATATTTTATTGTTATCTCACAAAATCATTGGTTTAACATGAGGAAAACCAAGCCGGGAGTGAAGTAGACAAAGAGACGAACGCGTAGACGCAAACGGCTCAGAAAACGGAGTCCAAACGAAGAATCTAGAGCCGGTCAAAGTTTGAAGGAAAATAGGCCACGGTCAAGGGTGCAACCGCCCCATAACAGGGGGACACCACCACACCAACCGCCAGGCGGACACCACCACACCGACCGCCTACTATCTGGCGGACACCACATGCTCAACCGCCAGGCGGTCACCACCACCTCTACCGCCACTTATCAAGCGGTCTCACAGGCGGACACCACACCACCAACCGCCACTTATCAGGCGGTCTTCCACAGGCGGACAAGATAAAATCGCGCCCGAACATAGTTTTCTTCCTCGCGCGACTCTGCAACTCCCCTTATCTATCTACCCCGCCGTCGCCTACCTTATTTCGCTCACACGTATCCAGCTCCTATCCCCTGCATTAAATGAAGCAATCAATGCTTCAATCAGTGAAGAAATCAACAGAGGCAATCAACTGCAAGACTTCTACGCAGTCTTCCTTTCTTCTATAAATACCCATTCCCTACAGCCTTGTACGAGTGCACGGAGAAAACCAGAAAATCACTCACACTCACCTCATCTCATTCTCTTCGAGTAAATCGCTCCGTATACCATTTCACTCCATTAATTCTCTAATTCACCCACTTCACTTATAATAGCCTACGTACATGTTCCACTCTTCGACCTCTCCATTTCTCCATTCACTAATCACGTCTCCGTGCTGTTATTACGTCCAAACTCTGTCAGATTTATTACCAGTTAATATGTCTGGCTAAGGAGGATTTGCTCCGGGCAAGGTTTTTAATTATGGTTTGTTAGCTGTGTAATATATTTCTACCGGTTTAAATAAATTCAGTTTGTTACGATTAAAGTTTTGCTTCTCTCCTTTTTTAATAAATTTCATCGGTTTATTAAAAAGCCTTACTAAGTCTGTTTTTAATTTCATCGGTTAGAATCAGACGGGTTAATTAAGCCGTAAAACTGTAAGAACTTATTTTCATCGTTTAAGTTAATACATGTTGCAAGAATAAAGCCTCATACTCCTCTGCCGTTTACAGGCTTTTGCTCGAGTTTTCATCGGACCTTGCATTACAGATAAACGAGTTCTTTAGAGTTTTCATCAGACCTTAAGAAAATTACAGGAATCTTGCCAAACTATTTTATTAAACCGGTAGAGTTAGCACAATTAATTAAATCATATTAACCTGAACCCGGAGTTCCATTTAATTCATCTGCACTCAGTTTTCTAATCTGCTTAACATTTTCTCTAAAAACAAGTCGATTAACTTCCCCCCTTTTGTGACAAGCTTAGGAACTATTTTATCTCGCTATAAGTCCCACGGTTTGACCCCGGCCGCTTCTGTCTTCTATACTACTTCGACCGGGTTTTAATTTGCAGCCCGACGGATATTTTGAGTATTAATTTCCCTCTTTTATCAATTTCCCCTGTGCTAATAACTCACGATAAATCCATTCTGCAGCATTCTAGCCGATTTTCGCTTGTTGAGGGAGTTGGAAATCTAGTTCTTGAACCACTCCAAGCTTCATTTGCACCCTTGCAAGGTAATGCAATTTTCTAAACCCTAAAACCTACATTAAAGCTTAAATAATGTTTAGGGTTAGTTTTAGTATTGAAATGGTGTGTATGTATGGGTTATAATGATAGATTGAGTGAAGTACTATAACCGGTAGGGAGAGAAGGAAGAGGCAAGAGGATGAAAGAAAACTAGAAGGAGAAACAAGGTAAGGATGCTCTTTTGTGTAACTCTGTATATATATGCATGTAATTTTAGAAGTTTGAAATGAGTAATGGAAATGGTATTGTGTAGTAATGCATTGTGCAGAAGAATCTAAGTGCTTAAAACCGTTGAAAGACATGTAAAATGTATTGAAACTTAGTTGGGTATTGGGTTGTTGAGTGCAGGAATTTTTAGTAGTGTTTTAGTATTGGAATTTGTGTATGGGAGCTTGTATATGGATGTTGTGTATGAACAGGTGAGATGATGTTAATGTCTGAGGAAACATTGCGGTGAGAGTGTATAAGAATTGTAGGGGAGACTATGTCGAATTTTATCCAGGAATTTAAGGACTTGGATACATTTGGAACAGATTTTGGAAAATTAAAATGAGTGTTTTAGTAGCTTGTAACAGATTTGGATATGAGGTTGTAAATGGGAAGGGATTAGGTTGTGAGTAATGTATTTTGGATGCTAGGAGTAGCATTAGTTGAGGGAGTAATGGAGGTTAGAAGTTGAGTGATAAATCGGGAGCATGGTAGTGGAAACCAAAATCTGTAGCAAAGTGTAAAAATGCCTTGGAGAAGTTAGGGAAAAACTAGTGTGTAGGAATTGGTAAATGAATGTTGGACTTGGGTATAGATGGTACAATTGCTTGGAAGTGAATTGGCAAAGTAAGAAGAGGTATTTGGGATGCTAGGAGTGACATTGGTAGAGGAAGTATTGGATGGTAGAATGGAGTATGAAAATCTGTAGCATAAGAGGAAAGAAAACTATTGTAAGTGTTGAAAGAAAGTGAGAGAAATTGTGTATGTGGATTTAGGAATGAGTAGGGAATCGATGGATGAACTGAGGTGTATTAAGAGGTTTATTTAGTGGTAAAACATGTGGGATTGAGTGTAGGAACAATGGGGAAGTAATGGGTAAAAGAGAGGACTGAAAACAGAAACGAAAATGCAAATACTGGGCCGGACCGAACTTACGACCGGACTTGCAAGTTCGGTCGAGCCCAGATTTACAAAGACGGGAATGCTTCTGGAATGGACCGAACTTGCGACCGGACTTGCAAGTTCGGTCGGACCAGAAAATTCTCCCGTCAGTAACCTTCTGGAATGGACCGAACTTGCGACCGGACTTGTAAGTTCGGTCGGCCAGAAAAATTTCCGTCGAGTAAGCTACTGGAATGGACCGACCTTGCGACCGGACTTGCAAAGTCGGTCGGGCTAAAATTTTCACATACGAAACTTACTGGAATGGACCGACCTTGGGACCGGACTTGCAAGGTCGGTCTGCCCTGTAATTCTCCAGTGAAATTCCTTACTGACTTGGACCGAACTTGTGACCGGACTTGCAAGTTCGGTCGAGTCATACAAAAAAAAATTATTTAATTAAATTAAATAATAGGTATATAATATATATATATGTATGTATATGTATACCCACCTATACATATGTGCATATATACGTAAGTAAACCATTGTTAAGTAATTAGGAATAAGTAAATGAAATATAAGTATTGTAATGCAAGACTTAGTAAGTATGGATTAGTAAACGTAAGAGTAATCGGGTTAAGTTAATGATAGATGGATCAATCATTCAACTGTATGTATATATAATAGGATATGATTTGTGAACACCGGAGGAACGTTGGGATACAAGTACAACGGTGAAAGGTATGATTTCTTCATGCCCTGTATCCTAATCTGGTTACCCCGATTTGTGTGCTTATTTGATCACCTAATAAGATAAATGCATGAATCGGACTATATTGCACTTACCTGTGCTTGTTTACATTGTTCTTGATATTTGTCTTGAACAATAGTTTGTATAATACATGAAACATATGAATGATGATGATGTGTATTGTATTTTGTAGTGTACTTGTATATTGCACTGTATTTTGTATGAATGTGTATATGAGCTTTGTATTGTATTATTGTGGCTTGAATGAATGACTTCTACTAATTCCTAACTACCTAACTCCTAACTTAAGTAAGTAAATTGGAATTAGTAAACTCGGTATGTGGATCATATTGTATTGTATTTAAGGTATTGTATCGAATGGAAGATTGTAGCATTTATTGGTATACAGAGTGTGCATGGTAAGTATGTAACACTCGGGATTCCGGTCCATCAGACCGATGATGTATGTAGAAGAAGTAGCCTTGTTAGTCACGTGGGTGACTAACGGCATTGTATCACCCACTGTATGTAAGTATGTATCCGCTGCGTGTATCTGATGTGTAAGGAGATTGGACGGTAAGCATTATATTAATGGTAGGGGTGTTACAAGCTTATCATGAGACTGGAAACATTCTCTAGGCTACAAGCGAACTGACTATGTTTGGGCTGGTTCATAAAGGGAACCGTTCCCGTTATGTTATGTATTGTTGTTGTGCTGCAATTGTTATTGCGATGTGATGTGATATGTTGTTAAGATGTGGAGTGTGTGGATTATGGATATGAATTCCAGTTTATTGTAAGAGGCGTTTAAGGATAACCCGATTGGTGGGTATGTGTCGTCTATTAAGGAAATAACTCCGTTTAAGGAGAAACGCTCTAGGGATTAAAGATCACAACGAGTGATTTGTTAAGTGTAGTTGAATTGGCTGTTTTAATGAGCCATTGTTGTGCAGTGTAATGTGTTGCATATTTGTAGTTTACATGCATGATTCTGATATAATCAACCGCATGCTAAGACGACAAATAGTTGTGCGTGGCTCGGTAGCATGCAGGCTGCGGGATTACCATACCAGCAAAGGAGCTGAGCCCCTGGGGGGCCACCCTTTCTCTACTTTTCCTATCTGCAGGTACAAGGAGCTGGAAGCCGTTCGAGAGTAGGACGGGGTAGTCGTTGTACATGGATAGCCATTTAAATTATGTATGTATTGTAGGTGTAGTAAGACCAAAATTGTTATCGGCATCAGTTGGTGAATACTTGGTACAGTTGGATTGTATATGTATATTGGTTGTTGTTATTGGAAAGGGATAGTAGTGTGTTGTTGCTCGGGAATCTAGTCCATCAGACCGATACAATGTATAGGTATATATATTAGCCTTGTTAGCCACGTGGGTGGTTAACGACGTGTAACACCATTGAGTTAAGTAATGTGAAGAGTTCAGTTTTCCGCTGCTATTTTGTTGTTCAGTGTATGGTTGTAGTTGGGGTGTTACATTCCAAGCTTAGAGTATGTTTTTGCTCAAACTGTCTTAATGGTATTTTATTGTGTTTACTATGGTTTAAATTGTTCACTAATGTTTCTAAGGCACTTAGCCTTAATATTCCACAGTTTAATATTTAGACAACATATCAAGGTTTTGGGAGAAGATGAAGAATACGGTGGGGAATGGATGAAATGAAGAAAGGAGGTGAGAGGTATGCTTTTGTTAAGATATTTTATGTTATAAAGGTAATTCCCTTTTTTCCTTACTTTTTTCCCTCCTTTCCTTTAATTAGCTAGCAAGTGGTGGTGACTCACCACATAGAAAACCGGCCCCCTTCACATTATAAGATATTTTATGGCATTTGTTGACCATTTAATTAAACTTAGTTGACTTATGTCTAAGCTAGCACTATTTGAGCACCATTCACTAATTAGTGCACATATTTGTGAAATTTTTGGTTTCCCATTGATTTAGGCTTCCTAATGTGATACTAAGTACTACACATATTGATTAAGGTGTAATGATGGGTATTTAGCCACTCAAAACCCATTTCTAACACAATTTTTCAAAAATGTGCTTTAAGACTCCTTAAAGCACAATTTGTGTTTGAACTTGTTTTGAGCTTGGTTTTCTTTGGGAATTGATTTAACATGTTCATTGGCATGTTAATAAGGTCTAGGAATGACCTTTAGGTCCTATACAAGGTTACACCAAGTCTAGAGCAAGTATTTGCTTAAATTGACTTTATGGTGTTTTCTTTGGTTTAAATTGTATACCAATATTTCTTAAGGACTTAATTAGCCTTATAAAATCATAATTTCGTGTTAATAAAGTCTTGGTAGACTCTTTGGATCCTAGCCAAGTTCATTCCAAGCTTAGAGTATGTTTTTGCTCAAACTGTCTAAATGGTATTTTATTGTGTTTACTATGGTTTAAATTGTTCACTAATGTTTCTAAGGCACTTTTAGCCTTAATATTCCATAGTTTAATATTTAAACAACATATCAAGGTTTTGGGGTATTTTAATCTACCCCCCTTAAAAGAACTTTGTCCTCGAAGTTCACAGTTTCCCTCGTATACTTCAATTAGAACCCGGGGATTACTTGCCAGATAAGACCTCCATACCAAAACATACTTTTACATAAAAAAACATAACCATATCCATAACATACCATACTTTACATATCAACCTCGGACTTAAAGGTCCGGGTAACATAACCACATTTGTATCCACATCTCAACCCTTAGACTCTCAGGTTTGGGTAGCATAACCAAATTCAGAATGCAATCACATTAGGACTCAAGGTCAAGATAACATTAATTTCACCTACCACACAACATGTCATAGCATGTATAGCAATCGAAAGTTTCCTTTTTCCATCTCTTCATGGGCTCCCATGTCGAGTACATATACACTGTGATCCCGTAGAACCCGGTCGCAATGGACACCTTCTGGTCCTCGTTCCTTTGAGAGATAAAAACAATCACTTAATTTTTAACATATATACTTCTCATGTCACCGGTCCGAAGACAAAGGCTCATACGTCCGCAGTTCGTGAGCAAGTAATACAAAAATATTTTTTACGAGGTTAAGTATAAGAGAATCCTTTATTTAAAAGTATCAATCGAAAATTTTGGAAATACCAATTGAAAATCCTTTAGAAAACGCAATACAACTCCAAGTCCAATTTTATGCTCTTTGCATCTTTTCTTAACGTGATTATTTGCGACCACTTATTGGGAACTTCAAGAGTCATCCAACCCTGATGTGATCAGCATCAGTGTTGAACTATCCTTCCACCCCAATTTGTGTTTGGCTTCCCTTGATCGCATGCAAATCAAGTTCCACCTCCCACTTCATTTTCAAGCATCAATTAATACACTCATTTCCAATTTTCTATCTTTTTAGTCATTCTAGTCATAATCATCACATCTCCATGGGATAGAACTTCGTCCATCAGTTATCTCCATTCACTTTTAATCAAGTTATCTGGGGAATTTAATTCTCACTAGGTTCTTTGTCGATTTCTTACCATTACACCACATAATACTACATATATATATACATATTTTGTCAAAATATAATACACAATATTATAATTAGTATTATATGAACATATACAGTCGGGATTTTAGTTCCCCGGGAGTTTCTTTACTCCCTTACACTTGTACTCTCACACAACAGTTAACAATGTAGACACACTCATCACAATGGTATTCGTATCTTCAGTGAACAATTACTACAATTAAACCATGAAAGAATGCGTATGTTCATGTAACATACACACCAATCATCAAAACAAATTATTTTGTGCTATGCACACCATAGTTCACAAACACTTGTACGTTAAAACACACTAAGCGGTTTTGCGCTCTACCCCCTTAAAATGGATTACACCCACGTAATCAATCACTGAACATTGGTTTAAAATGTTCTGCCGCCGTGAAGTGTTTTAACTTCCACGTGGTCTGTTATACAATGCGTTCTGGTTAGAGGATCTTAACCATATTGAGGTTTAGTCCCTAAACCAAGAATTCTCATTGGAGTTTGTTTACTCATAATCGGTTTCAATTCTGGCCTGTCAGAAATTAGCCATTGCTCGTATTCACCATGCATATTCAACATCTGGATCATTAGCTCACTAGCTTTTGTTGCGCGACTCTGATAACTTTGGAGGTTAGTTTGCCCCATTCATTTTTTGTAATGTATTGTACATCTCCCATTTATCACCTATATCTTGTGAAGAATGGTTTATCAACCAACGCATGGTATCTCTTAACATGTGCGAATTCAGTGAGTTATTAAACTTCCTATCCAGTTTCCATATAATCTACTCACTAGTACAGAAATGGTCTATCGCAGCGCCCCTACCGCAGCAGTTGTAAAAACAACCGCTGAGATAGGCCGTTTTTAAAAATCCTGCAAACCTATCTCAACGGTTGTAAGTAACAACCGCTGCGCTAGGGTCGTTAAAAAAAAAACTTTATCGCAGCGGTTCCTACTAAGAACCGCTGAGATAGGTCTTTTTTACAGACCTATCTCAGCGGTTCTTAGTAGGAACCGCCGTGATAGATCCCTTTAAAATAATTCAGTCGCGCGACTTCTTCTTCTTCCTCCTCACCTGTGGCTAACCCTCTCTGTGTGCGACGGCGATTTCCAGAGCGACGAGCTTCGACGCCTACGACCGCCACCGCCACTGCCGCCGCCACCGTCTTCTCTCAGTGCCAGCCGCTCTGCCTCCGTCGCCGTCGCCCTAACACCCCACCGGTTGCAGGCGTCGATTTGTTGCGCGACTGAACAGAAAAAACGAGGTTAGATCTAACTTCGTTTTTTGTTTGTTTAATTGAAATGTTATTTGTATTGTAGTAGATTCGAGACTGATTTGTTCTGATTGTTGGATTAGTGAGATTTTTAGGAGTTGTTGAGTGTTTACTGGTGTCTAAAATTGTGGAACTAGAAACCGTGAGCTATATGTTGTATTTAGACATTGAAAACAAATTTAGTTTCTGGCTAACTGAAATTATATGACTGCGAAATTGAGCCCATAAAATTGAACTAGGATCTCGAAATGGTAGAAGTTTGTGGCTGTTATTGATTTCCGAAAATTTGATTCAACATTGGTGTTGTTATTCTATGCAGAAATTATGGTTCTTAGGTTATTGAAGGGTGTCGAATATTAAGACCTTGTTTTGGAGTTTTAATAAAGTCGGTTTTGAGTAATTAAAAGGAAGTTTATAATATAAAGGGGGTTATAATGTGATTATGGGAAAATGTGGGCGAACAATTAAATTTGAGTAATCTGGGGGGCTTATCTGTAAATATATACCTATGTACGTATATTATAATGTTGAGGTACCTTGGGTTATAAATTAATGGGGTAATAATATAACAAGTATGGAAATTGGGGTGGTTTTGTAAATAAACAAAACATATCGGATGACACAAGAATTTCCAGAAAAGAATATTAGTGCCATTCGGAAATTATATACGTATTATATGTATGTAATAATGTTTGAAAACATGAGTTTATAAACTAATAGGACTAGAAAGGTAGTAGTTAGTATATAAGGGTTGACTCTATAAATAATCAAAATGTGTGGGGGAAGACACTAGTATTACCGAAAATATATAAGGGCCATTTGGAAATTTTAAAGTTGGGCAGAATATATTATAAAGTTTGGGTGATATAATGTGACGTTTTGTTAAATGAGGAAGGATATATTATAAGGGGGTTATTAAGGAGCAAGTATATATTATATATAATTTTATAAAATGATGGCTAAGTTTGGTAAATGTTGGAAGTATATATTATATATACTAACACGTGTTACTAATTTAAGAACACTTTGCTCCTCTCCTCTCTTTCATCATCATAATAATAATTAGAAATGGAATCAAATTATCTTATTGATTTAATTCTTGTAGTTTCAATTTGTCAATTTGGTTTATTGAAATATAGGAAACTAAATAGAACAGATCTAAAACTTAATTTTAATATAAAAATTCTTCAATTATCAATTAACCGACGCTTACACTTGGTTAAATCGAAACTGAATCCTCAATTGGTGTTTTTTGTTTATTGTAATGCAGTTGTTGATTTCTAATTTAGTTGTGTGTGGATAATTGTATATAGTTATATTGTTTAGTTAGTTAATTAGTTATGCATACAATGTTCGATAAAATACCTGAGTGGAAAATTGTGTTGTTTGCGATTAAGGATGGATGATGCCAATTGTTGAATTTGTTTGTCGTGGTGAATAAGATATTGGTGAATGCTTAATGATAAGCATGGGATTAGCATGATTACACAAAGGTCATGCCGAATTTTTTCAAGAATTGTATTAGTTTCATTAATTAACTTCAATTATTTGCTGTTTTTGTGTAGCAAGTAATCTACGTCTCTTTCTTCCTCATTCCTTGCTTCCCGCTGTCTGCACTAATTGGGGTGGTCTCTGCTTCTTCTTCCTCATTTCTTCTGCTGTGTGGAGTAAGAGTGAAAAGGTAACATCTTCATCTATCTTTTCTCTATGTTTGTTTAATTAATTATTGCGAAAAAGTGGTTGTGGTTAATATTGAGTGATTGTGAATAAGGATGGTTGCTGTCAATTGTTGAATTTATTTGTCGTGGTAAATAAGATATTGGTGAATGCTTAATGATAAGCATGGGATTAACACGATTACGCACAGTTCATGCCGAATTTTTTCTAGAATCGTATTAGTCTTATTAATTATATTATTTGTTATTTGTACCAGTACTTTCCCAGCCCATCACCAACGCAGTCTCCTGGCTTCCCCCTCTGTACAACCTTAAAACAAGTAAGTAATTAAACTTTATTTTATGTTTTAATAATGCAATGATTTGTTGAAGTTAAATTAAATGTGTTATAATTGTTAGAATAAGGCTAGATTATTTACGTTGGAATATTAGAGTACTTAGGCTACGTTAGTTAGGTTGTAACCATAGAGTAGTGCTGAGTTTGGTTGCAACCGTACATCCAGTAGAAACATGCTCCATATACAAATGCAGACGAAACTGAAAGACAAATCAATCTTAACATTGTTTGTTTTCACATATAGAATGGAGCGTGACTGGATGTACGGTGATCGAGGGGATGACTATTTTGATGAGAAGCTGAAAGAGTTTCTCAAAGCGGCAGTGCAACACAAGGACATAACAAAGGCGGACAATATTTCATGTCCTTGTGTTGACTGTGGAGTCGTAAGGAAATATGAAGACATTGAGGAAATTAGATTTCATCTTAAGTCCCGTGGATTCATGTCACATTACAAAAGATGGAATTTTCATGGAGAAACTGTTGCAGCTAGTGCTTCAACATCAGCAAGTGCTCATGATCCACGTTACCAAAGTACCGCCCACACCTTCAATACCATCAATGATTCGGTACCGTTAAGTGATTCAGGATTTGATGACAGCAAGACCACTCACTATGATGAGCAAATGGATGGAATGTTAGAAAATGTTGTAGATACTTTTGTTGATAAGCCGGAAGAGTATCAAAGATTGTTGGACCCATCAAAGACACCTTTGTACCCTTCGTGCGTTAAATACACAAAATTGACTGATGTACTTAATTTGTTCAACTTAAAAGGGAAATATGGAGTTGATGACAAGTGTTTCACGTCATTTCTAGAGCTGATACATGATATGCTTCCTGATGAGAATGGTCTTCCTACATCCAACTACGAGGCAAAGAAATGGATGTGCTTTATAGGGGTGAATACGAACATCTAGACAAGTGTCCTAAATGTTTGTTGTCCCGGTACAAGGACAAGGATGAGGATTCCTCCTTTCAGAAAAAAAAATCGTCCAGCGAAATTATTATGGTACTTCACTAGTAGAAAAAATGTTTTTAATGACGGCGTTTAAACCACGGTTAAATGAAAAACCGTGGTTTAAAGTTTATAAACCACGGTTCTAATAGAAACCGTCATTTAAGGTGCATACAAGAGAGCATATACCACGGTTTTTCCGGAACCGTCGTATATAGGTTAGTTTTATACCACGGTTTTCAGGGCAACCGTGGTATATAGTACATGCCGGAGTCAATATACCACGGTTCTTGGAGAACCGTCGTATAAAACTAACCTATATAGCATGGTTTTGTCAAAACCGTCGTTTTTAGTCATGGTTAAAAAACTTTATATGACGGTTCCTTGTTAGAACCGTGGTATATAGTCTACGCGGGAATTCAAATTTTCGCCGAAAATGAACGCGGCTCTTTCACTTTCTCTTATTATATATATTTTCTCCTCACTCTATTACAACCTAATGCTCATTCTTCTCCTCCTCCTTCTTCTTCTTCTTCTTCTTCTTCTTCTTCTTCTGCGCGCGCCTCTGTAATTTTTTCTACCCACCGGCGAACATGCATGCTCTTCGCCATACTGAAAAACAAGGAACACATGTTGCGCCTCTGTAATTTTTGCAAAGCAAACCGGCGAACAAGGACATGCTCTGCGCCTCTGTAATAAATCGCCAGCGAATAATGTTTTTCACAGTAATTTTGTGCAACCCTAACCGGCGTTTCACTCATTATCTCATCTCTTTCACGGTAATTTTGCAACCTACCAAAGAACAAGGAACATAATGTAAACTTCACTCATTATTTAGCAACACTAATACACAAACAAGTAACATACATGTTCTGGCCTGTTCATTCTCTTCTATTTGCGCTCTCTGTTGAGAAATATCGGAGGCGGCGGCGCTAATGCTTCGGCGAATTGGAAAAAAAATCGCAGACTATAAACCACGGTTCTACATATAACCGTGGTTTATTGTTGATTTCTATAGACTTTATACCACGGTTTTAAGTAAAACCGTCATTTATAATGCACTATATACCACGGTTCAGACTCACAACCGTGGTATAAAGTCAGTGAATTTCGCGGGAGAAGGGGTCTTAAACGACGGTTTCGAGAAACCGTGGTTTTTTCGCTCACTTTAAACCATAGTTATGAACCGTGGTATATCTCAATTTGTGAATATACGACGCGAGCATAAACCACGGTTCCTAACCGTGGTATATAGGCCAAATAACCATGGTTGAAAATATTTTTTCCACTAGTGCTTGCCGATAATTCCTAGATTCAAACGGTTGTTTGCCAACCCAAAAGATGCGAAGAACTTACGATGGCACGCGGATGGTAGAAAAATCGATGAAAAATTAAGACATCCTGCAGACGGACCTCAGTGGAGAAATATCAAAAGAAAATTCAAACATCATTTTGGGGCTGAGGATAGGAATCTGAGACTTGGATTGTGTACCGATGGGATGAACCCGTATGGCACGTTGAGCAGTCAGCACAGCTCTTGGCCGGTGCTACTAGTGATCTACAATTTACCGTCATGGTTGTGCATGAAACGAAAATACATTATGTTATCACTCCTAATTTCTGGTCCAAAGAAACCTGGTCATAACATTGACGTATATCTTGCACCACTGATCGACGATCTGAACTTGTTGTGGAATGAAGGGACAGTGGTATATGATGCTCATGTGAAAGAAAATTTCACACTGAAGGCGATGTTGTTCTGTACTGTTAACGACTTTCTTGCCTATGGGAACTTGTCAGGATACTCGGTGAAAGGATTCAAAGCGTGTCCGGTATGTGAGGATGACACATGTTCAGATCGTCTGAAGCACTGCGGCAAAAATGTTTATATGTGTCATCGACGGTTTCTTCTAGTAGACCATCCTTACCGTTCGAGAAAGCGAAAGCTGTTCAACAATGAGCCCGAGACTCGTGTGGCTCGTCTGCCTTTGAATTCAGAGGAAGTGTATGCAAAGGTAAAAGACATTGAAAATGTCTTTGGAAACACATCCAAGCCGCCGAAGAACATTTGGAAAAAACGTTCCATTTTTTGGGATCTACTGTGTTGGCGGCATCTGCCTGTTCGACATTGTTTGGATATCATGCACATTGTGAAGAACGTCGGTCAGGCAGTGTGTGGTACTTTGTTCAACATACCCGGCAAGACGAAAGACGGATTGAAGGTGAGGAGAGATATGCAAGAGTTGCGTATACAGAAAGAACTACACCCAATAGAGGATGAGAAGCGAACATATCTACCACCTGCGTGTTATACCCTCTCTAAGAGTGAACAATTAAGTTTTTGCAAGTGTTTGCACACATTGAAGGTACCATCTGGGTACTCTTCAAACTAGAAGAACCTAGTTTCTATGAAGGATTTGAACTTGTTAGGCATGAAATCTCATGATTATCATGTGTTAATGTTGCATCTTCTTCCAGTTGCAATACGAGGGATATTACCAGAAAATGTCAGAAATGCTCTAACTCGATTATGTTTCTTCTTCAACGCTGTCTGCTGCAAGGCAATTGACTCAGACACCCTCAATGATCTGCAACATGAAATTGTTGTGACAATATGCCAGCTTGAGATTTATTTCCCACCATCTTTCTTCGACATAATGGTGCATTTAGTAGTGCATATTGTCCGAGAGATCAAATATTGTGGTCTGGTTTACTTACGTTACATGTATCCTTTCGAATGATATATGGGGATTCTGAAGGGTAGAATGAAAAACAGATATAGACCGGAAGGCAGTATCATCAAAGCAACACTGACTGAGGAAGTCACAGAATTCGTAACAAGTTATTTGAACGATGCAGAGTCAATTGGTATTCCCAAACCATGTCACCATGGTAGATTTGAGGGTAAAGGAGTTATTGGAAAAAAGGTTGTTCGTATCTCTCGTGATCTTATTAATCAGGCACATTTGTTTGTACTACAACACCTTGAGGTTGTTGAACCCTACTTCGATATTCACATTGCTGAGTTGAGTCGACAAAACCCTACCAAAAACCGTATCTGGCTTAAAAAAGAACAAAATCGAGTATTTGTCCAATGGTTTAAGGAATATGTGTTTGAGCAAGCTTCATTTAGCCCCGAAGATGTCAGTGAAGAAATCAGATGTCTAGCTGTTGGTTCTGGAACATATGTTGTATCGTTTGAAGGGTATGACATTAATGGATGCACATACTACACTGCACACCAAGATGCTAAATCAATACATCAGAACAGTGGGGTAAAAATTGAAGCATCGGTGACTGAATATGGTCTAGGTAACCAGGTTCAACCAATGAGCAGTAGTAGTTGGTATTATGGTGTGATAGAGGACATATGGGAACCAAACTATCACATTGATTCGTTTCTATTGTTCCGGTGCAATTGGGTGGACAACCGACATGGACTCCAAAATGATAAAGGACTTATTTTGGTTGATCTTTCACGTGTTACAACTAATAAGGATGATCAGTTTGTGTTTGGTAAAGACTGTGACCAGGTGTTTTATGTTGAAGACCCAAAAGCTAGTAGATGGTATGTTGTTCTTCCAGGGAGAAGACCGGTTTTGTTTGAGGATGAAAACAACGACGATGATGATAATGAGATGATAGATGAAACAGTATCGTTGCATACAGGGTTGCATGATTCAACTGATGATTTACAAAATGATGATGTTCAGACCATCTACGCTCGATCAGACCATAATGAGGGGGTTTGGGTAGAAAACAGATCAGGATATATGTTACTATGTCTAGGTAACACCATTGGTTGAAATTACATTATATAATTTGTATTATTGTTGTTACAATGTTATCAGAATTAATTATTTATGTTTATTTTTGCAATTATACATCGTTCCATGAATATTGATCTAATGTGTGTGTGTTTTTTTCATCAGTGGATGATGATCCTATAGGATAGCTGCTCCTGACTGGGGATAGTAGACCGGCAAAACGCACCACACGAGGTGGTAAAAAGAAATCAAAGAAAGCAGACGTAGCGACCACCCCGCAGCAGACCGAGACAGCTGGGCCTTCACAGGAAGGACAAGAGATACAAGTTGCTCCTTTGCCTCTCAAGAAACCCAAAAAATGAGGGGCAACCCGTGGGCTGAAAGCAAATAGAGGCCCCCCGACAAAGCCTTTGGAGTTCAATGAGTTTAATCAGCCCACGGGTACTTGGAAAAATGATTTCACTGCTCTAGCCAGGCATTTGGCGAGTACATATTTCAATATAAACCACCATTGGAAGCAAGTGCCTCAGGCGTTGAAGGAGCAGATATTTGAACGTCTCAAGGTATTTGTTACACTTAATAGTTTGTTTTAAGATTTATATAGTTACTTTTTTACACTAATCCATTTTTTTTGTGCATATAGGACCGATTCAGTATAGATCCTTCTCTGAAGGATGATGTGATGAAGGGGATTGCCACACAGTTCAAAGACTTCAGATCTCTGCTCACGAGGCAGTACATTTACTGTGAGGAGCCCGTAGAGATAGAGGAGGCAGAAGGTGAAGAAGTTGATGATCGGAGACCACCGTGGCAATGAAATACCCCAAACCTTGGTATGTTGTTTAAACGTTAAATAATAAATTATTAAGACTAAAAAGAGTCTTAGTAATATTGGTAAACAATTTAAAAGATAAGTAAATACAGTTAAATGCCTTAAAGGCAATAAAGGGCGAAATATGCTCTAAACTTGGGATGGTCTTGATTAAGACTTAATAAACTTACCAAGACCTTACTTATTTATTAATGAGCCTATTAAATCAATTACCAAAGATAACCGAGCTTGAAAACAAGTTAAAACACAAAATGTGCTTAAAGGAGTCATAAAGCACGTTTTTGAAAAATTGTCTTGTAAATGAGTTTTGAATGGCTAAATGTCCATCATTACTCTTTAATTAATATGTGTACTATTTAGTATCACATTTGTAAGTTTAAATTAATGGGGAAGTAAGAATTGCGTTTCTACGTGTCTTGTTGTTATGAATAGTAACTAAAATAAGCTAGTTTGTAATATATGTTAATATATGTAAATTAATTGTGCAATAAAGGCTAAATAACCCCTTTTATTAAATGGGGGTCGGTTAGCAGGTGGTGAGTCACCACCAGTGTTAGCTAATTGAGCAGATAAGTGAGCAATTAAAAAGCACTATTTGCTTTACGTGAGAAATATCCTTAAAAAGCAACTACAATCATTCATTCTCTCATTTCCTTACTATCTCACGTAGCCATCTCCTTCCTTTTCTCTCTTTCACGATCGAACAGCACCAGCACCAACATACTACTTCAAATTCATGTAACTTCTAGCTCACTTATCCAAATCTAAAACCGAGACCACCGATCTCTTAGTTTCATCAAGCTCTTCGACTTAGTCCCTTCAAATCTTCAAGAGCTCCACTTTGGTGCCAAGAGGAATCTCCATGGAAGGAGCTTGAGTTCACCTTTTCACGTATTATTATTCTCCTTTGCTTCAAGGTATGGAAACTCAAAGAAAAGTGGTGTTTCTTCCATGTTTTATGTTAACCAAAGGTAGCTTAAATTCCTTTGGAAAATAAACTTACGTTGTCTGTTGAAACTACCTAAAGAGCCAAAGGTAAATGACTTAGAAAATGTTCTCAAAGAGACTAGTAAGGGACATACGTACTGCTGTTTGTATTTGCAGGTGAAAGGCAAATATATTGTGGAAATTCAGTGTTTAAGATTTATGCAATTTAAATTGTGCACTACGTTGTTATGTGGTGTATATTTGGGTGAAGTTTTGAGTATAAAAGTGTACTGGGAAGTTTATATATCTGATAGGTGTAGAGAACTTGCGCAGCAGAGCATGAAAAATTCCAATACGTCGCTTCTGTATATTGGGTCCGGGACCTAAGTCATGGGACAAGTCCCGGACCATATGTCAAAATTAAGTCGAGAAATTGTACGTGGTCGTAGGTCCGGGACTTGGTTCTTGTCCAAGGACCCGGACCAATCCCTTAAAACTGTCCGAGAGAATTTGCTTAGAATGGTCCGGGACTTAGGACTTGGGTGAAGTCCCGGACCACCCCATTAAAAGTAACCGAGGGGATTTGTTTGGTATAGGTCCGGGACCTAAGTAAGGGACCAAGTCCCGGACCACTACGTAATTTGGTTCTAAGTTATTAAACGATGTTAAAGATGGGTAAATTAGAGGTGATGTTTTAAGGTTGTATAGACATGTTCGGTGAGTTGTAAGACAATTTGGAGGGTGAAAATTTTAAGGTAAAATGGAGAGTAAAACAAGTTTAAAATGCAAAGGTATTTAACTAGCTAACGGAGTTAACTATAGTCATTCGACGTTACACAAACATGTTACCCCATGTTAATGAAGGTAACTTTAATGTACCATTTGTTCGAGAATTGTTCGAGGAACCTAATGGACATGGTAGAGTGGACTCCGCGACAGGTATGGTTTTCTTGCAACCTGTGTCCTACCGGATTACACCGGCTTGTATGCCAATGTGTTTTTCTGTGTGTTTGCCACCTTGTAAGATAAAACATGAAATGAGTTTATAGTAATTCATTTATGTGGCGAATCTGGTCACCAATACCGTTTACCTCAAATAGGTTTTAAACCTTAGCTAACCAAATCTAGGTACACATGAGATATCGGTATTCGGAGTTAACGACCCAAACCTTGGGACGTTCTAACCACGGCTATGCGTGCGTTAGTGGTGTATGTTATTGGTTTGGCAAGTGTGAACCTCCCTTACATGCTTAACACGGTTGTGATACCGAATGGTGTGTGGATGTGATAGTTCCATAATGGAGCCTTACTTACTTAACTATAAGTATATGTTGTACTAATGGGGGGTGGGAGTCCGGTCATGTTCCGGCCACGCGTGTGATGGACGGGAGTCGATGTCATACCCGGTTCGACTCTCTTGGTGTATGTTAGGTTGTTTACTCATTGGGTTTCCAATCTTCCCTTTAGCTTAGCCAAAGCTATGTTACTGACTCACGTCGGTTTTCTGGGGCATACAATGGTTGTTCGGTGTGCTTGGTTTACTGTACCCAACGCACCTTAGTGTTAAGTTATCTGTTCATTTAAGAAACGTAGCAAGTTATGGAACGAGCTTATCATGAGTTGGCAACATTCTCTAGCTCTAAAGTGAACTATTATGGTGGGTTGGTTCCTTAAGAGAACCGTACCCGTTTGTTATGTGTTATGATGTATTGCAATTCCTATTCGGTGTGAAGTTATATGTGGTAAATTGTGGATATGTGGATTATGGTTATGAATTCAGTTTATAATAAGAAGCGTTTAAGGATAACCCGATTAATGGGTAAATGTCGTCTGTTAAGGAAGTAACTCCATTAAGAGGAGAGCCACTCTAGGTTAAAGGAAACAATGTTGATTTGTTATGTGTGGATGTGTGGATGTGTTGGATGTTTGTTGAGCCCTATAGCTGGGCGTATGCATTGTGTTGTGTTTTTATGGTTTACATGCAGGATTTAATATAATCAACAGCATGTTAAGACGACAATTAGTTGTGCGTGGCCCGGTAGCATGCGGTGCGGGATTACCATACCAGCAAAGGTGCTGAGCCCCTTGGGGGCCACCTTTTCTCCTTTTTCTATTTCAGGTACAAGGAGCTGGAAGCCGTTCGAGAGTAGGACGGGGTAGATGTTTGTACATTGGTAGCCCTTTAATGGTGTATGTATTAGGTGTAGTAGACCGAATTTGTTATCGGCATTGGTTAATGAATACTCGGTACAGTGGGGGATGTATATGTAAATAATTGTTGGAAATGGAATCAGGATTGTATGGTGTAGTTGCTCGGGGATCTAGTCCATCAGACCGATATAATATGTATGTATTAGCCTTGTTAGCCACGTGGGTGTTTAACGGCGTGTAACACCAACGGATTAAGTAATGTGATGGTTTATGTTTCCGCTGCAGATGGTTATAAAGTGCGACGTTGTGGATGGGGTGTTTACAAAAAGTGGTATCAGAGCGAAGTATCGCTCTGATGACTGAATTACCGAGCTTAGGAAGTACCGAGTTAAGATTTTAGTACTTTGGGTTAGGGTTGAGTGATAGCGTGAGAGATACGCTCGTTAGGAACTACCAGAAAATACTGGAAACCTATTATATCCATCCCGCCCTCCACAACCCCTATTTTATGACTTTGGAAGGAACGCCAGAGAGATGAAAGCCCTCTCTTACCCGGGAAGACCCGGGCTGGCTGTTATTAACTATCTTGTAAGTATGGGGAACCTGTCATACGGTAGATTCTGAAAATTTGAAATCCCGAGACGGTTCCCAGGTGAACAACTGTAACCGCACTTGATAGCAAAGAATGGAGAATCTGGTGTAAGGAAGAATGAAATTTCCGGCAACCTGGGTCGACATGCCGAGCAGTCGAAAACTACCAGCTTGCAACAGGCAAGAAGAAAATAATAAAACCCGAGACGAGAGTCTACGGGATGGCAAGTGTTAGGTGATGGCACCAACGGTATACCAACCGACAAAGAAACTACAACGTAGTACCCAAACAAGAGACAAGTCTCAGTAACCACGACAAATGCGTGGAATGGGCTACGAAGAAGATACAATAATAAGTAAAAAGGGGTCTCCCAGAAGGGGAAACACCCAGTAATGTTTATTAGAGGAGGACAATGAGAAGTTGTGCAGGAGATTAGTTACAATTAGATTATCCAAGTAAGGGCCCATGAGAAGATACTGTGCGGACAGAAACAGTACCGCAGCCGGTACATGTTGAACCGACAGCCAGTGAACAGGGCGCACTTGCCGTGGCAAGTGCAGCTATAACAAGGCTGTTCGAAGAAAAAAAAAATCGACAACTACAAACTACTTAGTAAAGTACCCAGGAATTTAATGTGATCATCGAAACCGTGGAAGGGCTTAACAGCCTAACCTTTGTAAATGGGAATATATCAGTCAGCAAGAAGCTAGACTTGGTTAAGGCAAGAAGGTGTTGTGAAACCAGGAGAATTTTTTCTTTCAAACTCAGATTTATTTCAAACTCTTTTTCTTTCAAAACCAAATTCTCTTTTAAACCAATACTTCTTTTACCCTTCTTTCAAACCAGTTTACCTTTGAATAACCGGACGAAAATCGGTGAAACCGAGGGTACCAACCCGATGGTATGGATGGAGTTCAGAATAATATAACGATAGGTAAACCTTCCCTGGAATGAGTTCGGGAAGCACGGAATGTATATTGTCAGAGGACATATAAGGGAGTTGACAACAGAATACTTCACCTAGGCGTGTGACGGACACTACGAGTGTACCAACTGCGTTGTGGGACGACCGCACTCCGATAGGAGCATGTGGGCCTAACAGACCTACTTATGGGTTAGTCGGGTAAGTAGTAATGTGTCAGTATGATAACCCCATATATGTATACGAGAAGAGTCTGAAACACGGAAGTAGTCGACTCCATACTACGGTCAGCAGTAAAAATCAAGTAAGAGCTAAGGATTACCACGCATGGTCGAAGTGAAGGAACCCAGTTGGAGACTAAGGAATTGGTAAATTCGTCCAAGAATGTGTAGAGTCAAGAAGTGCGAAGAGCACGGATGGTTATGCAAAGACATCACGTATGTCTTAGGAAGTTGAAGGAATGAGACATGGTAGCTGGAACGAATACCCAGCTAAGGAAGTAAGAAGGCATAGTCTACTGAATGTACTCATAGTGAAGTGAAATTAATGGCATACCTTAGTAACCCAGGAGTAATCCTTGAGGGTGTTTGGGATCAACATTGTTGGATGGGCAACGTAACAGAACGTAAGAAGGGAACCCACTTAACAGTAGGACCCTAAGTTGCCAAAGAGACAACTTGGAAGGAATCGAGATGTGACGACCTTGTTAAACCATGTAATGTCGTACAGAAAGGTAAATGTGTGGTAATAGCCTTTAGTGAGCAGAGCTCGAGGCAGTGGCTTATAAGCCACAAGCGAGATAGGTCATGTAATGGAATCAATTATAGAAGTTTATGTTGTCAGGAAAATAAGCGGAGAACGAACCACTGTTTAAAGAGTGGGGATACCTCTAGATATGGTGAAACCGCGAAAGCGGTAGATGTGTGGATCAAGTTTAGGAAATATGTGGAGGATGAACCATGTTGTTATTACCCCAGGATGATTTGAATAAAATAATACGAAAGAAAGTGTTTGTAACAGTGGTGTAGACAGGAAGAGTACTAAGTCTGGTAGTAACCACCATAGGTGTGTGATGTTAAATGTGTAGCGAACAACGCTTAAGAAAATAAAGGCTCGAGAAATAGTGTATGCAGAAATCAGCCAAACGGTGGCCGAATATAGTAACGGATGCAGTGTAAGTTGATGTTGTATAATGAAAGAGGATACGGTGTGTACTAAGCGACCGTTGTATAAATATTATTAAGGGATGGTATAACAATTAAGCAGAGTTGTGAGTTAAACCCAGTGGAGATACAACAGTAAGTTATAATGAATAAGCTGGACAGTAAGCCAGTAGCCGGTATTATGAGACAAGAATCTCAGTAAAACACAGTGTGAATTCCTATTGCAATCGCATGAGAGATTTACTGCCAAGAGTTACGCCTCTGCACTCTGTATGACTGAGTGTTTTGGTATTGCGTTTGCGCAATAACGATCGAGTGGGATAGCTAGGATTTGGAAGATGATAATTGTGGAAGGCGAACAAAGAGAATTATAACACTATAAGACCGAGGCATATGAAATGCAAGGTCATATCAATGAAATGATACTGGTACAGAACTAAATATGGAAGCAGGACTGGCAAATATTGACTACAGTAGCACTAAGTATCAAATATCGGTATGAAATATACCTCAGGTGTAGGAAATAACTGAGAGAGCACTACACGTTAGGTAGTAGCTCAACCTCAACCGGCAGTAAGTCGAAAGGAATTGAGGCAATAATTGAGAAATACATAGCAGTATACACTGTAAATTGTCATGGAGGTAGATGAAAGGTTTGTAACTCACCGAATTCGCTCACGGTAAGAGATACCACGCTTCGGTTGAGAAACATGGTTACCAGGATAAGGGTAATACATAAGAGATGTACAGTACAGTAACAGTAAAGAGTGGGGAAACTAGCTCTATGAGTACCAGAGTTGTGCAACAGAGGCCAGCGAGCCCATGCATCGAATATGAATAAGTGGCTAGTAATCAATGCCTAGAAGCCTTATAGGCCAGGAACGAAACCGGTAATGAGTTAGATAAACTCCAATGAGAATTCTTGGTAAAGGAACTAAACCGCTAATATGGTCAAGATCCTTTAACAGACCGCGTGGTAGTTAAAACACTTCACGACGGCAGAACATTTTAAGCCATGTTCAGTGATTGATTACGTGGGCGTAATCCCTTTTAAGGGGGTAGAGCGTAAAACCGCTTAGTGTGTTTTACCGTACAAGTGTACGTGAACTATGTTGTGCATAGCACAAAGATAAATTGTTATGATGGTTGGCATGATTAATAATTGTTATGATGGTTGGCATGATTAATAATTTGTTATGGTGGTTGGCGTGGTTAAATGGTGGTAATTGCGCACAGAAGATGCGAAATACTATTGTGGTAGGTGTGACTACCTTGGTAATGGTTGTGGGTAAGTACAAGTACTAAGGAGTAAATAAACTCCTGGGGAACTAAAGCCCCAATGTGTGTGTTAGCATAATACCAAATGTAACACGATGTATTGTGTTTTGATTAAAAACATGTATATATATATAGTGTGGTGATTTACGAAGGGTATGAAACTGACATGGAACTTAGTAAGAATTAGATTCCCTAGGTAACTTGATTAAATGAGAATGGAGGTAATTGATAGACTAAGTTCTATCCCTTGGAGATGTAATGATTATGACTAGAAGGATCAAAAGATAGAAAGTGGAATATGCTTGAATTAATTGTTGGTTGAAAATGAAGTGGGAGGTGGAACTTGATTTGCATGCGATCAAGGGAAGCCGAACACAAATTGGGGTGGAAGGATAGTTCAACACTGATGCTGATCACATCAGGGTTGGATGACTCTTGAAGCTCCCTGTAAGTGGTCACAAATAACACCATTAAGAAAGGATGCAAAGAGCATAAGTTGGACTTGGAGTTGTATTGAATTTTCAAAAGGGTTATCAATAGGTATTTCCAAAACAGTGGATTGATATTTTGAATAAAGGATTCTCCTGTTTACTTAACCTGGTAAAGAATATTTTTGTAGTACTTGCTCACGAGCTGAGGACGTATGAGCCTTTGTCTTCGGACCGGTGACATGAGAAGTACATATGTTAACAATTGAGTGAATGTTTTGATCTCCCAAAGGAACGGGGACCAGCAGGTGTCCAGTGCGACCGGGTTTCTGCGGGGATCACAGTGTATGTACTCAACATGGGACTCGAGCCCATGAAGAGATGGAAAAGGTATTTCTATTTGTTATACGTGCTAAGGCATGTTGTGTGATATGTGTAATAAATATTACTTTGACCTTGAGTCTTTATGGTTTAGTTCGGAATTGATTATGTTACTTGGCCTATGAGTCCAAAGGTGGTTATGTTGCCCAGACCTGAGAGTCTAAGGGTTGTGGTGTGAGTACAATACTGTTAAGGTACCCGGACCATTGAGTCCGAGGTATTATGTGAGAATGATATGTTATGGATGGATGTGTATGTGAACCCGACCTTCAAGTCCGAGGTTGTGGTGTAAGGTGTGTTGGTTATGGAAGTGTTTTATATATAAGTAATTCCCGTATTCTAAACCAATGATATGTGGGAAGTGTGAACTTCGGGGACGAAGTTCTTTTAAGGGGGTAGACTGAAATACCCCAAACCTTGGTATGTTGTTTAAACGTTAAATAATAATTATTAAGACTAAAAAGAGTCTTAGTAATATTGGTAAACAATTTAAAAGATAAGTAAATACAGTTAAATGCCTTAAAGGCAATAAAGGGCGAAATATGCTCTAAACTTGGGATGGTCTTGATTAAGACTTAATAAACTTACCAAGACCTTACTTATTTATTAATGAGCCTATTAAATCAATTACCAAAGATAAACCGAGCTTGAAAACAAGTTAAAACACAAAATGTGCTTAAAGGAGTCATAAAGCACGTTTTTGAAAAATTGTCTTGTAAATGAGTTTTGAATGGCTAAATGTCCATCATTACTCTTTAATTAATATGTGTACTATTAGTATCACATTTGTAAGTTTAATTAATGGGGAAGTAAGAATTGCGTTTCTACGTGTCTTGTTGTTATGAATAGTAACTAAAATAAGCTAGTTTTGTAATATATGTAATATATGTAAATTAATTGTGCAATAAAGGCTAAATAACCCCTTTTATTAAATGGGGGTCGGTCAGCAGGTGGTGAGTCACCACCAGTGTTAGCTAATTGAGCAAATAAGTGAGCAATTAAAAAGCACTATTTGCTTTACGTGAGAAATATCCTTAAAAGCAACTACAATCATTCATTCTCTCATTTCCTTACTATCTCACGTAGCCATCTCCTTCCTTTCTCTCTTTCACGATCGAACAGCACCAGCACCAACATACTACTTCAAATTCATGTAACTTCTAGCTCACTTATCCAAATCTAAAACCGAGACCACCGATCTCTTAGTTTCATCAAGCTCTTCGACTTAGTCCCTTCAAATCTTCAAGAGCTCCACTTTGTGCCAAGAGGAATCTCCATGGAAGGAGCTTGAGTTCACCTTTTCACGTATTATTATTCTCCTTTGCTTCAAGGTATGGAAACTCAAAGAAAAGTGGTGTTTCTTCCATGTTTTATGTTAACCAAAGGTAGCTTAAATTCCTTTGGAAAATAAACTTACGTTTCTTTGAAACTACCTAAAGAGCCAAAGGTAATGACTTAGAAAATGTTCTCAAAGAGACTAGTAAGGGACATACGTACTGCTGTTTGTATTTACAGGTGAAAGGCAAATATATTGTGGAAATTCAGTGTTTAAGATTTATGCATTTAAATTGTGCACTACGTTGTTATGTGGTGTATATTTGGTGAAGTTTTGAGTATAAAAGTGTACTGGGAAGTTTATATATCTGATAGGTGTAAAGAACTTGCGCAGCAGAGCATGAAAAATTCCAATACGTCGCTTCTGTATATTGGGTCCGGGACCTAAGTCATGGGACAAGTCCCGGACCATATGTCAAAATTAAGTCGAGAAATTGTACGTGGTCGTAGGTCCGGGACTTGGTTCTTGTCCAAGGACCCGGACCAATCCCTTAAACTGTCCGAGAGAATTTGCTTAGAATGGTTGGGACTTAGGACTTGGGTGAAGTCCCGGACCACCCCATTAAAAGTAACCGAGGGGATTTGTTTGGTATAGGTCCGGACCTAAGTAAGGGACCAAGTCCCGGACCACTACGTAATGCCATCCTACCATTCCAATTCATTTCCAAGCAACTACAACATCTATACCCAAGTCCAACTCTCCTTTTTACCAATGCTTACACACTAACCTTTCCTAACTTCTCCATACATTCTATACCCTTTTGCTACAGATTTTCACACTTACACTCCCCTTCTACATCTCCCTCTTCTATTGGCATTTCTAACACTCCTAATGTATTAGAATACATTATTCATCTCTCTCAACTTACCCTCTGTTTTCCTTAATCAAAATCTGTTACACACTCACATTAGTCACCTAGTTTTAATTCTCTAAGTGTTCTATTCCTAGGCAATTTTGCCATAGTCTCCCTTGTATTTTTATACACTCACCACATTGTCTACACTCACATCAATAACCAATTCACCTGTTTACAACAACCGATACATACAAGCTCCCATATACAATACCAATACTAAAACATCATAAAAACTCCTGCACTCAAACACTAAGTCCCAATCTGTTTTCAATGAGTTTACACATCTTTTAAAGCTTCATAATACTTATATTCTCTTACACATTACATTACTAATACATTACCATTTTACAATACACATTTCCATTCCTTAAAATCTGTTACATTACATATACAAGGCTTACACAAGGGTGAGCATTCTTACCTTGTTTCTTCTCTAGATTTCCTTTCTTCTTCTTTCTTCTCCTTCTCTCTCTCTTCCGGTTTTGTAATCTCAATCCACTAGCACTACAACCATTCATATACACCATTCAATACTAAAAACTAGCCCTAACCATTAATCAAGTTCTAATCTAGGTTTTAGGGTTTAGAAAATTTATTACCTTCCAAGGGTGCAAGTGCTGTTTGGAGTGGTTCAAGAACAAGATTTCCAACCCCTTCAACAAGCCAAAATCGGCTAGAGTGCAAAGAAACCAAACAAGGTTTTAGCTAGATTTTCGTTTTGCCTTTGAGGCTAGAAAAACAATGGAGTTTTGAAGAGATTTTTACCTCAAAAGAACAAGGAGAACAAGGGCCTTCTAATGGTGGTCTTGGAACTCCAAATGGAACATACCCATAAAAACGAAAATGGGTGTTTCGAATTTTGGAAAGATAGAAATGTAGCCCTTGGTGAGAGGATTCCAATGGTGTAGTTTTTATAATTTTTGGAAGAGTTTTGAGGGAGTAACAAGAGGAGAGAAGGTAGAGCTTGTGGGGGTTCTCTCAAGCAGCCATGGAAATCGCATGAGGTAGGGAAGAAAGAAAAGAGAGGGTGAGAGGGGTGTGTTCACGTGAGACTAGGAGGGAGTAGGAGAGAGAGAGGAAAATATTTGCTTTTTACTCTCTTTATGGTTTTGTCCTCTAGTGTATTAGACACAAATAAGAAAATGAGAGAGTGTGTGTGTGTATATATGTAAAAATCGGACAGCACACATAGACCAAGGGGGTTTTAAAATTTTATTTACAATATTGGACACATAAGTTTGTGCTATTTATACTTCTACCCCACAACTTACCGTTTTTGACAGTTTTTACTAATCTCTCGTTTTATTGATTTTATTGGTCCTAAAGCTTCACTAATATTTATTAATGATTATTTAGTTGACCAAAATTGTTACGAGCCTATTCGACCCGCTTAAAGACACGTTTTCCCAGTTACCTCGAAAAACGCGCTTTAAGATTCGGTAATGCTTTTAATCCATTTTAAGGATCCGTTTTCTTCGGGATTTGTTCCCTAGTATTTATTTAGACTTAATTAAGCCTTTAGAATCCTTATAATACGCTAACCGAGGTCTCGTACCTCCTATGGTTATTTAACGCCTATTTAGCGTTTTCGCTTTTTAAGCATTTCTTTATTTCTTTTGGATTTATTCTTCCTTACCAATATTACTTAGGCGTCATCAAGCCTTTAATTACGTATTAGATTAATCTTAATCCCTATATTTAAGTGCGGGGTATTTCAATCTACCCCCCTTAAAAAACTTTGTCCTCAAAGTTGTTCAATGTTACGGGATTACTATACTTACTCATTTATACTTGCCTAATACCGAAGCCATACATTCCTCCTCCTTACCATTCCCAAATTCATTACTCAATGTTTCTCCTTTCCATACCATACCAATGTACAATAATTACTCCAATCCATGTTACTATCTACCGTCCGGTTCCTCATTACAAACTTTATACATACATACAGTGCAAAGCTATCCCCAAAGCAATGCAATACACATCACAATCCCATAGGCACTCGTTCATCTCGACACAGGACTCCTCTATGTCCTGTTGCCTTTGGAATAATACGACATACTACACTACTATCTTCTCCGGTACACACTTCTACAGATCCTCATTCCCATACTAAAGGAAATTCTCTCACTACTACCAATTAAATTTTCCTAAAACATACGATTCCAAATTCCAATTTATATTCATTACTTCTATCCTAGTGTGATTCTTGTGACCACTTGAGGGGAGCTTCAAGAATCATTCGACCCTGATGTGATCAGCATCAGTGTTGAACTATCTTTCCACCCCAATTTGTGTTCGGTTTCCCTTGATCTGATCAGGATCAAGTTCGACTTCCCACATCAGGTTCAATCAAACAAATAATTTAATTGTTTTCATTTTCTATCTTTTTACTCTTTCTAGTCGTAATTACGAATTCATACATCTCCAAAGGATGGAATCAATCCATCAATCATCCTCACTCTACTTCCCAAATGCTTTACTCCATGGTTCAATCCTAATGCTCATTTCATCAACCTTCACTGCTTCCATCCATTACTCACCATCATCTCTATATTCTAACTAAGAATACTACATTATAAGATTTAGTTGGCTTCAATTGTTTCACATATTTTACTTACGATTCCACTACTCATAAACTTCACTCATCTACTATCCTCATTCATTTCGTACTACTTCTTCAAAGGTTACAATACTTGTGGGGCTCCGTCCACTACTCATTATTCTTCTTTACCAATACTCTTACACTGGTGTTACAAGATGGGTATATTCACCCTATGGTATTTGCATGTTTAATGCCTAGTTACCATAATTACAATATGAATGAGTACTTATGTTTGTTTAACCTAGTACCAATCATCATTTGATTCTCATTTGTGCTATGCACATTACGTTTAAGTGTTTTACTCATAAAACTTACATTAAGCGGTTTTCGCTCTACCCCCCTTAAAAGGGATTACGCCCACGTAATCTACCATGTTTTATTATTATTAAACTTTGGTTTAATCCTTTGGGCAAACTGAAGCGTTTAGCTTCACTACGGTATACTATAGAGTACGCTCTGGTCAAAGGGTCTTAACCATGCCAATGGTTTAGTCTTTGCACCCAGAGTTCCATATGAGTTTATTTAACTCATCATTAATTTCGTTCTAGCCTATTAGGCTTCAAGGCTTTAATAGCCATTGTATTATACTCACTAGGTATATTGTCTCCTAGCTAGGGCCCACTAGCTTCTGCTGCGCGACCCTGATAGCTTGGGTTACTTACCCTTCGTGTTATCATTAATGTGTTATACATCACCTTCTTATCCATCTATTATGGGAATAAGGTTTACTACACAAATGCGGTATCCTTTTACCGTGTTTGAACTCAACGAGTTTAAGATTATAACCAGCTTCTGGTAATCTACTGCACATGCTATTTATGCTTCCACGATTATTCATTAAGCTCTTCCGACTTATTGTCGGGCGAGGTTAAGTCACTACTTAGTTGTAGCACTTCCTCTGTTGTCATAGCTTCTGAATTACACCAGTTCTTCTGGTTCAGTACAAGTGTTCTTTACTTGTATGACCTTGCATTTCTATGCGTCGGTCCTAGTGACTTTCTTAAGTCTCTTTTCACTCCTCATTCCATTGGAATTCACACTTTGTGATTGTTAGTGTATTGTACACTCTTCGTGCTTCTTTGGCCTTAGGCCGCACGGTTTGTTGCTAAGCTTGCTTAACTGGCTTATGCCGTGTTTGTTGGTGAAAAGAAAAGGTTTACTACGGTTTACATTCTCCATATCCCTAGCCATCTCATTAGATCATTAGCTGCACAAGTGCAATACCAAACACTCAGTCATACAGAGTGCAGAGGCGTAAACGCTTGACAGTAAGTCACTTATGTGATAGGAAAGAATATTTCTGTGTGTCATCTCACACTTATACTCCGTTTATTACTTAACTACTCCCTCATAGCGGTCGCTTGTTGCGCACCGTGTTCTTACTCACTGTACAACATTGTCTTTACTGTTCTGTTACTGTGGTAGTTCCTCTTTACTCGTTGCCATTGTCATTGGCACCATTCCCTTATGGTATGTATACCCTGGGGTTTCCAATGTTCGAGTGTATGACGGTTGTCGTAGCATACCACAATGTGATTATTTCCGCAATGTGGAGATGTTTTATTCAATTACGCTTTATGTGTAGGTTAGCTTACCTCACATTTTATCATCATTTATGATATAATTTACCAAGTATCTTGGTTGATAACGGATGAAGTAGTTTATCGGGTTACAAGCTCTCTTGAGCGCTGGTCATTCATGGTGTTCAGTGTGCGTTCACATTAACTGCTTTGTTAATTATTGCCTTTCGGTGCTGAGCATTGGTTAGGCTATGGCTGTGTAGTTTTGCTTGTATGTATATCACCAGGACATCCCGTGAAACTTCAAGGGTTTTCTAGTCCCGTTCTATCATTGGTAAATGAAGTTCTGGTTGAGAGGTTGTTGCCACTCATAGGTCTCATGACAAGGTTACCATGTGAGTATTTATGTAATGGTTCACCACATGCTTGGGTGCATGAGGAGTATACTTACTCCCTTAAGTCGTAATGGTTTGGAAATCTCATTTCCTGATTCCATCGCCTCTTGGCAATATCTATATGCGTAGGCTTTACTGTTATAATAGATGGAAACCTTTCTAAGGATTCACATCTTCACCACCTTGGTGGTCTTCGGTTAACGAGGGGTACTTTCCCTTGGTTCTCGTAGTGTCCAAGTGTGGACTAGGCCATTGTTGGCATTATCATGATTCTTATGCCTCTGTGTACAATTGCTACAGAAGGCATGAGGGGTATTTAACTCCGTCAGCTGTATACTAGACTGGTGCTCTAGTGACAGTGACACTGAGGTGGCCATTACTACAAGCCACTCAGGATGTTGGGTTGGATTTATGGTCCAGTTGTTGATTTCTTGTCGTATGAGGCAATATCTCTTGTAGGTCTTGTTAGCAATTGGTGCCGGTTTTGCAACCGTTAAGCTTATATAACGTATTTGGTTTACAACTTCTGAGTCGTATTGCTGCAAGCTATGCTTTTTGCAAGCTGTTTATACATGTTTCCACTCCTTGTATACCGTCATAGGTTGGAGATATTATTGGGCTCCATGGTAAGTCGTGGCATCACGCTTCCGTTCATAGGAGACCCTTTAGGCAATCAGGTGTTAATAGGTGCCTCTCAGTATTTTAGGGCATTTCCTGTTAAGTGAAATCCCTTCGGTGTCCTAACCGAGTGTTCGTTTTAGCTCCCGTGCTCATGTCATTACGGTTGTTCGACTGTTTATTAACGCAGACACCCTTCAAGGATCGCTCCTGGGTGTTGGTGGCTGTGCCGTTACATCCGGCTAATGTTATAACGTGTGTCGTCCTCTATACCGTCTTATGGTATTGTCTGAGTCGTCCCTTTGGGTTGTAACGTCTCCCGTTCTTGGGTAGACTGTTTACACTTGCTCCTAGTGCTTAGGACTAGGTTTGATATCCCCTTCAATGATGGAGTGTACTTGTGGTAATCTTGGGGTTGCTCTTGGGAGTTCTGTCCCGTTTGTTGAGCATTGTTAGGTTCACATTAGGCATTCGCCTTCATGTGTTTAGGCGGGCATTCCATCCAGCTGTCAGGTAATTGCTTAGATTATTTGAGACATATCCAATGTCTATACTGTTTAGTCTGTGCCTTTTGCACTTCCTAGTTCTTACTCCTTATCTTCAGATGGGTCTTCTGAGTTCCTTTATGCTGAATTGTCTGAGGTGTCCAGTTGTTCTGGTTTGAACTCACTGATGGTCCGTAGAACGGAGCTGACTACTCCCGTGTGTCGTACACTACCGTGCACATACGTGGGTACCATGTTGATACGTTGCCACTTACCCAACTATATGTCGGGCCCGCAAGCTCCTTCGGAGTGCGGTTGTCCCACATCCCGTAACGGGTACACTCGTAGCGTTCGTCACACGCCTAGGTGAAGTATTCTATTGTCAACTCCTCTTGTATCAATCTATGATACTCACCATAATCATGTTGGTTCGGTTTTAAAATCCAAGGTTTTTAAAAGAGGTTTGAGGTTTTGAAAAGAAAATTTTGGGTTTTAAAAATAATGGTTCGGTGTTAAAAGAAATCTTTCATGGCATAGCCATGTTTGAGGTCTTGACCAAGTCTAGCCTCTCGCTGACTGGTATGTTCTAAATACAGTGGTCGGGCCGTTAGGCCTTTCCAAGGTTCCATTCCTTCAGTTTTAGGATGTTTGATCCTGTGGTTGTTTCGTTCCGTCACCGTACATTACTATGTACTTGTGACGTGTTAGTGTTCCTTACATATCCTTGTCTTTACTGCACTTGCCGTGGCAAGTGCGTGGTACTGGTGGTTTTTGGGTAACCTTATGCTAATCTTGGTAGGGTTTCCATTGGTGTTTGTTAGTCTTGTCGACTCTTCCTTTGATCTTATTGATCTTCAATTGGTATACTCGCTCCTTTAGGTAGCTTCTAGGTGGTCAGACATGGCTGCCGTAGACCCGGGTACTCCTCCACTCCTTGGAGTTCCCGTTCTATTTGGTTTAGTGTCGCTCCTTGTGGCTCGTTCCCACCCATCAGTGGCGGTCACTGAGTCTTCCTTGTTTAGGCACTACTCTTGTAGTCCTATTGGATCATATCTCATGGTTGTTATTATAGTTGTCTGAGCTATTAGCCAGGTATTGCAACCTTAGTGGTGTTGTAATTCTAGAGTTCAACTGCTCCCGACTATATCCTAGTCGGCTAGCATACCGTTAGTGGTATTGTTCAAATATTACTATCCCGTAGACTTGTGTCTCGGTTTTCTGTTATTACTCCCTTTTCCATTTCATTGCACAGTTAGTGCTTCTTTCCTACTGCTGGTTGTCTAGCTAGGTCTCGCGACTGCTAAGCACGTCGCCCCATGCGTTGTAAGTTGCAGCCTCCTCGTGGTTGGAGTGCTCGTTCCACCGCTATGGAGTGCGGGTATTGTGGTTTAACCGGGATCCATTTCCGGGCTTCCAATCCCTGGAATTTACTATATGTCGGTTCTTGTTTACAGTGTGATTGCTTCACAACTGCCAGATCGGGTTTCCCCGAGTATGAGAGGACTCTCCTCTCTCTGGCGTCCTTTCCCAAGTTATACAGTGGGGTTCGCGGCGGGCGGGACTGGTATTGTAGGTATCCGGTACTCACCGGTAGTTCCTAACTAGCCTATCTCTAATGCTAACACTCAGCCCTTAGCCCTAGGCTTCTAATTCCTAACTCGGTATTCCTAGACTCGGTATTTCCAGTCATCAGAGCGATACTACGCTCTGATACCACTTTTTGTAACACCCCTACCATTAGTACAGTGCTTACCGTCCAATCTCCATACATATCAGATACACGCAGCGGAATATACTCATACAATGGGTGATACAATGCCGTTTAGTCACCACGTGACCTAACAGGCTACTACCTCTACATACAGCTCGGTCTGATGGACCGCGGAATCCCGAGTACTACACACTTCAATACATACTCCAAATTACCAAATCAAATACTAGAACTTCATTCAACACAATACTCCAAGTGCTATACAATATAATTTACATACCGAGTTTACTAGGATCCTTATACAAGTATAATACCTCTTCCAGTTTGTGCATACTCACTAAGAGACTACTTACTACCCGTTCCTCACACGCTACTTACTTCCAAATACCAGGTGTGCTCCGGTCTCTTCCTTGACCATATTCGTTTCGGGTACCTGCACACTAAAAATGTCCCCCGAAGGGGTCAGCTTTCGCCGAGCATGATAACCGCATACCCTACCGCGTACTAGTGAGGGTACGCCGACCACTTGGTCGAATACATGCGGTTGATTTCATTCAAACATACATGCATACATGCTCTTATACATAGTATTACTATACATTACTCAAGGCATACACACATGCATACACTTCATTACATACAAGAAGTACAACATAAGCCATTCAATACATACTTACCTTTTTCCGAATTACACATACACAATACATACACAATTTACAATACGGGTTAGCTTCATTGGTCCACCCGGGTTAATCGGGTGGAGATTACTCTTTTACTCATTACTTCATACATACACATACATACTCATTCTCATACTCATCCATACTTGCTTACTCTTACTCTTACTCATGTTAAGTCGTCGGGACCTCCGGCCCGGGGACTACTCCGTCCCGTCCACCACGGGATTTACTTGGTTCACTAATCCAGGATGCTACCCACTTAAGGGATTTGGGCCGTGGACCAGCTTACGAACCAGGAATCGGATCCAACCTCTTGTGTCACCTCATCCTCACGCGTGGCCGAAGCTATATCGGACTTGTACTCATTCCAATTTACTCACTTAAGTTAGGAGTTAGTTAGTTAGGAATTAGCACAAGTCAACACTCAAGCCACATTCACGAATACATTGCTCAATATACGTTCGTACGAAATACAATACAATACATAAGTACAATACAAGATTCAGTTACACCACATCATCATTCATATATATATATTTCATGAATTATACAAACTATTGTTCAAGGGAAACTTACCAAGAACAATGTAAACAAACACAAGTATGTGCAATTTAGTCCGGTTCGTGCATTTATCTTATTGGTGGTCAAATAAGCACACAAATCGGGGTAACCAGATTAGGATACAGGGCATGAAGAAATCATACCTTTCACCGTGGTACTTGTATCCCAACGTTCCTCCGGTATTCACAATTCAAATCCTATGATATACATACATTCAAATGATCAATCTAACTATTATTACTTAATTCGTACTTACTATGTCCTCACACTTCTTATACTTACACATTACTTATTTACTTTTCTTTACCTTAAGTTTTACTTTCTTACTTAACTTAGGTTTACTTTCTTACATGTACATGTATATGTGGATATACACATACATATACATATATATACATATACACACATATATATATATCATTATTATTTAAATATCTTTCTTTTTTTTTTTTGTCAGGACCGGACTTGCGACCGACCTTGCAAGTCCGGTCCATTCCAGTAGTTCAGGTTACGGAAATTTTTCTGGCCGACCGGACTTGCATGTCCGGTCGCAAGTCCGGTCCATTCCAGTAGGTTTCATCGGGAAATTTTTCTGGTCCGACCGGACTTGCAAGTCCGGTCGCAAGTCCGGTCGATTCCAGTAGCATCCTGACGGGAAAATTTTCAACTCGACCGGACTTGCAAGTCCGGTCGCAAGTCCGGTCCAGCCCAGTATTTGCATTTTAATTTATGTTTTCAGTCCTCTCTTTCACCCATTACTTCCCCATTGTTCCTACACTTAATCCCACATGTTATAACACTAATTAAACCTCCTAATACTCCTTAGTTCATTCACCAAATCCATTACTAAATCCATCAAACAACTTACACAATTCCTTACTTCCTTTCAACACTTACAATAGTTTCTCCAAGTAGTTTTTGCTACAGATTTTGGGTTCTTATTTCCTCCATGCATAGTTCCCTCTCCTAATGCCATCCTACCATTCCAATTCATTTCCAAGCAACTACAACATCTATACCCAAGTCCAACTCTCCTTTTTACCAATGCTTACACACTACACCTTTCCTAACTTCTCCATACATTCTTATACCCTTTTGCTACAGATTTTCACACTTACACTCCCCTTCTACATCTCCCTCTTCTATTGGCATTTCTAACACTCCTAATGTATTAGAATACATTATTCATCTCTCTCAACTTACCCTCTGTTTTCCTTAATCAAAATCTGTTACACACTCACATTAGTCACCTAGTTTTAATTCTCTAAGTGTTCTATTCCTAGGCAATTTTTGCCATAGTCTCCCTTGTATTTTTATACACTCACCACATTGTCTACACTCACATCAATAACCAATTCACCTGTTTACAACAACCGATACATACAAGCTCCCATATACAATACCAATACTAAAACACTCATAAAAACTCCTGCACTCAAACACTAAGTCCCAATCTGTTTTCAATGAGGTTTACACATCTTTTAAAGCTTCATAATACTTATATTCTCTTACACATTACATTACTAATACATTACCATTTTACAATACACATTTCCATTCCTTAAAAATCTGTTACATTACATATACAAGGCTTACACAAGGGTAAGCATTCTTACCTTGTTTCTTCTCTAGATTTCCTTTCTTCTTCTTTCTTCTTCCTTCTCTCTCTCTACCGGTTTTGTAATCTCAATCCACTAGCACTACAACCATTCATATACACCATTCAATACTAAAAACTAGCCCTAACCATTAATCAAGTTCTAATCTAGGTTTTAGGGTTTAGAAAATTTATTACCTTCCAAGGGTGCAAGTGCTGTTTGGAGTGGTTCAAGAACAAGATTTCCAACCCCTTCAACAAGCCAAAATCGGCTAGAGTGCAAAGAAACCAAACAAGGTTTTAGCTAGATTTTCGTTTTGCCTTTGAGGCTAGAAAAACAATGGAGTTTTGAAGAGATTTTTACCTCAAAAGAACAAGGAGAACAAGGGCCTTCTAATGGTGGTCTTGGAACTCCAAATGGAACATACCCATAAAAACGAAAATGGGTGTTTTCGAATTTTGGAAAGATAGAAATGTAGCCCTTGGTGAGAGGATTCCAATGGTGTAGTTTTTATAATTTTTGGAGAGTTTTGAGGGAGTAACAAGAGGAGAGAAGGTAGAGCTTGTGGGGGTTCTCTCAAGCAGCCATGGAAATCGCATGAGGTAGGGGAAGAAAGAAAAGAGAGGGTGAGAGGGGTGTGTTCACGTGAGACTAGGAGGGAGTAGGAGAGAGAGAGAAAATATTTGCTTTTTACTCTCTTTATGGTTTTGTCCTCTAGTGTATTAGACACAAATAAGAAAAATGAGAGAGTGTGTGTGTGTATATATGTAAAAATCGGACAGCACACATATACCACAGGGGGTTTTAAAATTTTATTTACAATATTGGACACATAAGTTTGTGCTATTTATACTTCTACCCCACAACTTACCGTTTTTGACAGTTTTTACTAATCTCTCGTTTTATTGATTTTATTGGTCCTAAAGCTTCACTAATATTTATTAATGATTATTTAGTTGACCAAAATTTTTTACGAGCCTATTCGACCCGCTTAAAGACACGTTTTCCCAGTGTACCTCGAAAAACGCGCTTTAAGATTCGGTAATGCTTTTAATCCATTTTAAGGATCCGTTTTCTTCGGGATTTGTTCCCTAGTATTTATTTAGACTTAATTAAGCCTTTAGAATCCTTATAATACGCTAACCGAGGTCTCGTACCTCCTATGGTTATTTAACGCCTATTTAGCGTTTTTTTCGCTTTTTAAGCATTTCTTTTATTTCTTTTGGATTTATTCTTCCTTACCAATATTACTTAGGCGTCATCAAGCCTTTAATTACGTATTAGATTAATCTTAATCCCTATATTTAAGTGCGGGGTATTTCAAACACCAACGGATTAAGTAATGTGATGGTTTATGTTTCCGCTGCAGATGGTTATAAAGTGCGACTTGGTGGATGGGGTGTTTTACAAAAAGTGGTATCAGAGCGAAGTAATCGCTCTGATGACCTGAATTACCGACTTAGGAAGTACCGAGTTAAGATTTTAGTACTTTGGGTTAGGGGTTGAGTGATAGCGTGAGAGATACGCTCGTTAGGAACTACAGAAAATACTGGAAACCTTTATATCCATCCCGCCCCCCCACCCAACCCCTATTTTATGACTTGGGAAGGAACGCCAGAGAGATGAAAGCCCTCTCTTACCCGGGAAGACCCGGGCTGGCTGTTATTAACTATCTTGTAAGTATGGGGAACCTGTCATACGGTAGATTCTGAAAATTAGAAATCCCGGAGACGGTTCCCAGGTGAACAACTGTAACCGCACTTGATAGCAAAGAATGGAGAATCTGGTGTAAGGAAGAATGAAATTTCCGGCAACCTGGGTCGACATGCCGAGCAGTCGAAAACTACCAGCTTGCAACAGGCAAGAAGAGAAATAATAAAACCCGAGACGAGAGTCTACGGGATGGCAAGTGTTAGGTGATGGCACCAACGGTATACCAACCGACAAAGAAACACAACGTAGTACCCAAACAAGAGACAAGTCTCAGTAACCACGACAAATGCGTGGAATGGGCTACGAAGAAGATACAATAATAAGTAAAAAGGGGTCTCCCAGAAGGGGAAACACCCTAGTAAATGTTTATTAGAGGAGACAATGAGAAGTTGTGCAGGAGATTAGTTATCAATTAGAGTATCCAAGTAAGGGCCCATGAGGCCACTGTATACTGTGCGGACAGAAACAGTACCGCAGCCGGTACATGTTGAACCGACAGCCAGTGAACAGGGCGCACTTGCCGTGGCAAGTGCAGCTATAACAAGGCTGTTCGAAAAAAAAAAAATCGACAACTACAAACTACTTAGTAAGTAACCCAGGAATTTAATGTGATCATCGAAACCGTGGAAGGGCTTAACACCTAACCTTTGTAAATGGGAATATCATCAGTCACGAAGCTAGACTTGGTTAAGGCAAGAAGGTGTTGTGAAACCAGGAGAATTTTTCTTTCAAACTCAGATTTATTTCAAACTCTTTTCTTTCAAAAACCAATTCTCTTTTAAACCAATACTTCTTTTACCCTTCTTTCAAACCAGTTTACCTTTGAATAACCGGACGAAAATCGGTGAAACGAGGGTACCAACCGATGTATGGATGGAGTTCAGAATAATATAACGATAGGTAAACCTTCCCTGGAATGAGTTTCGGGAAGCACGGAATGTATATTGTCAGAGGACAATATAAGGGAGTTTACAACAGTATACTTCACCTGGTGTGTGACGGACACTACGAGTGTAACCAACTACTTTGTGGGACGACCGCACTCCGTAGGAGGATAGGAGCATGTGGGCCTAACAGACCTACTTATGGGTTAGTCGGGTAAGTAGTAATGTGTCAGTATGATACCCCATATATGTATACGAGAAGAGTCCGAACACGGGAAGTAGTCGACTCCATACTACGGTCACAGTAAAAATCAAGTAAGAGCTAAGGATTACCACGCATGGTCGAAGTGAAGGAACCCGTTGAGAAGACTAAAGGAATTGGTAAATTCGTCCAAGAGAATGTGTAGAGTCAAGAAGTGCGAAGAGCACGGATGGTTATGCAAAGACATCACGTATGTCTTAGGAAGTTGAAGGAATGAGACATGGTAGCTGGAACGAATACCCAGCTAAGGAAGTAAGAAGGCATAGTCTACTGAATGTACTCATAGGTGAAAGTTAAATGTAATGGCATACCTTAGTAACACCCAGGAGTAATCCTTGAAGGGTGTTTGGGATCAAACATTGTTGGATGGGGCAACGTAACAGAAACGTAAGAAGGGAACCCACTTAACAGTAGGACCCTAAGTTGCCAAAGAGACAACTTGGAAGGAATCGAGATGTGACGACCTTGTTAAACCATGTAATGTCGTACAGAAAGGTAAATGTGTGGTAATAGCCTTTAGTGAGCAGAGCTCGAGGCAGTGGCTTATAAGCCACAAGCGAGATAGGTCATGTAATGGAATCAATTATAGAAGTTTATGTTGTACAGGAAAATAAAGCGGAGAACGAACCACTGTTTAAAGAGTGGGGATACCTCTAGATATGGTGAAACGCGAAAGCGGTAGATTTGGATCAAGTTTAGGAAATATGTGGAGGATGAACCATGTTGTTATTACCCCAGGATGATTTGAATAAAATAATACGAAAGAAAGTGTTTGTAACAGTGGTGTAGACAGGAAGAGTACTAAGTCTGGTAGTAACCACCATAGGTGTGTGATGTAAATGTGTAGCGAACAACGCTTAAGAAAATAAAGGCTCGAGAAATAGTGTATGCAGAAATCAGCCAAACGGGTGGCCGAATATAGTAACGGATGCAGTGTAAGTTGATGTTGTATAATGAAAGAGGATACGGTGTGTACTAAGCGACCGTTGTATAAATATTATTAAGGGATGGTATAACAATTAAGCAGAGTTGTGAGTTAAACCCAGTGGAGATACAACAGTAATTATAATGAATAAGCTGGACAGTAAGCCAGTAGCCGGTATTATGAGACAAGAATCTTCAGTAAAAACACAGTGTGAATTCCTATTGCAATCGCATGAGAGATTTACTGCCAAGAGTTACGCCTCTGCACTCTGTATGACTGAGTGTTTTGGTATTGCGTTTGCGCAATAACGATCGAGTGGGATAGCTAGGATTTGGAAGATGATAATGGTGGAAGGCGAACAAAGAGAATTATAACACTATAAGACCGAGGCATATGAAATGCAAGGTCATATCAATGAAATGATACTGGTACAGGACTAAATGGAAGCAGGACTGGCAATAAGTGACTACAGTAGCACTAAGTATCAAATATCGGTATGAAATATACCTCAGGTGTAGGAAATAACTGAGAGAGCACTACACGTTAGGTAGTAGCTCACCTCAACCGGCAGTAAGTCGAAAGGAATTGAGGCAATAATTGAGAAATACATAGCAGTATACACTGTAAATTGTCATGGAGGTAGATGAAAGGTTTGTAACTCACCGAATTCGCTCACGGTAAGAGATACCACGCTTCGGTTGAGAAACCATGGTTACCAGGATAAGGTAATTACATAAGAGATGTACAGTACAGTAACAGTAAAAGTGGGGAAAACTAGCTCTATGAGTACCAGAGTTGTGCAACAGAGGCCAGCGAGCCCATGCATCGAATATGAATAAGTGGCTAGTAATCAATGCCTAGAAGCCTTATAGGCCAGGAACGAAACCGGTAATGAGTTAGATAAACTCCAATGAGAAATTCTTGGTAAAGGAACTAAACCGCTAATATGGTCAAGATCCTTTAACAGACCGCGTGGTAGTTAAAACACTTCACGACGGCAGAACATTTAAGCAATGTTCAGTGATTGATTACGTGGGCGTAATCCCTTTTAAGGGGGGTAGAGCGTAAAACCGCTAGTGTGTTTTACCGTACAAGTGTACGTGAACTATGTTGTGCATAGCACAAAGATAAATTGTTATGATGGTTGGCATGATTAATAAATTGTTATGATGGTTGGCATGATTAATAATTGGTTATGGTGGTTGGCGTGGTTAAATGGTGGTAATTGCGCGCACAGAAGATGCGAAATACTATTGTGGTAGGTGTGACTACCTTGGTAATGGTTGTGGGTAAGTACAAGTACTAAGGAGTAAATACTCCTGGGGAACTAAAGCCCCAATGGTGTGTGTTAGCATAATACAAATGTAACACGATGAATTGTGTTTTGATTAAAAACATTATATATATATAGTGTGGTGATTTACGAAGGGTATGAAACTGACATGGACTTAGTAAGAATTAGATTCCCTAGGTAACTTGATTAAAGAGAATGGAGGTAATTGATAGACTAAGTTCTATCCCTTGGAGATGTAATGATTATGACTAGAAGGATCAAAAGATAGAAAGTGGAATATGCTGAATTAATTGTTGGTTAAAATGAAGTGGGAGGTGGAACTTGATTTGCATGCGATCAAGGGAAGCCGAACACAATTGGGGTGGAAGGATAGTTCAACACTGATGCTGATCACATCAGGGTTGGATGACTCTTGAAGCTCCCTAAGTGGTCACAAAATAACACCATTAAGAAAGGATGCAAAGAGCATAAGTTGGACTTGGAGTTGTATTGAATTTTCAAAAGGGTTATCAATAGGTATTTCCAAAACAGTGGATTGATTTTGAATAAAGGATTCTCCTGTTTACTTAACCTGGTAAAGAATATTTTTGTAGTACTTGCTCACGAGCTGAGGACGTATGAGCCTTTGTCTTCGGACCGGTGACATGAGAGTACATATGTTAACAATTGAGTGAATGTTTTGATCTCCCAAAGGAACGGGGACCCAGCAGGTGTCCAGTGCGACCGGGTTCTGCGGGGATCACAGTTATATGTACTCAAACATGGGACTCGAGCCATGAAGAGATGGAAAAGGTATTTCTATTTGTTATACGTGCTAAGGCATGTTGTGTGATATGTGTAATAAATATTACTTTGACCTTGAGTCTTAATATGGTTTAGTTCGGAATTGATTATGTTACTTGGGCCTATGAGTCCAAAGGTGGTTATGTTGCCAGACCTGAGAGTCTAAGGGTTGTGGTGTGAGTACAATACTGTTAAGGTACCCGGACCATTGAGTCCGAGGTAATTATGTGAGAATGATATGTTATGGGATGATGTATGTGAACCCGGACCTTCAAGTCCGAGGTTGTGGTGTGTAAGGTTGTTGGTTATGGAAGTGTTTATTATATAAGTAATTCCCGTATTCTAAACCAATGATATGTGGGAAGTGTGAACTTCGGGGACGAAGTTCTTTTAAGGGGGTAGACTGAAATACCCCAAACCTTGGTATGTTGTTTAAACGTTAAATAATAAATTATTAAGACTAAAAAGAGTCTTAGTAATATTGGTAAACAATTTAAAAGATAAGTAAATACAGTTAAATGCCTTAAAGGCAATAAAGGGCGAAATATGCTCTAAACTTGGGATGGTCTGATTAAGACTTAATAAACTTACCAAGACCTTACTTATTTATTAATGAGCCTATTAAATCAATTACCAAAGATAACCGAGCTTGAAAACATTTAAAACACAAAATGTGCTTAAAGGAGTCATAAAGCACTTTTTGAAAAATTGTCTTGTAAATGAGTTTTGAATGGCTAAATGTCCCTCATTACTCTTTAATTAATATGTGTACTATTTAGTATCACATTTGTAAGTTTAAATTAATGGGGGAAGTAAGAATTGCGTTTTTCTACGTGTCTTGTTGTTATGAATAGTAACTAAAATAAGCTAGTTTGTAATAATGTTAATATATGTAAATTAATTGTGCAATAAAGGCTAAATAACCCCTTTTATTAAATGGGGTCGGTCACAAGGGTGAGTCACCACCAGTGTTAGCTAATTGAGCAGATAAGTGAGCAATTAAAAAGCACTATTTGCTTTACGTGAGAAATATCCTTAAAAGCAAACTACAATCATTCATTCTCTCATTTCCTTACTATCTCACGTAGCCATCTCCTTCCTTTCTCTCTTTCACGATCGAACAGCACCAGCACCAACATACTACTTCAAATTCATGTAACTTCTAGCTCACTTATCCAAATCTAAAACCGAGACCACCGATCTCTTAGTTTCATCAAGCTCTTCGACTTATCCACCCTTCAAATCTTCAAGAGCTCCACTTTGGGCCAAGAGGAATCTCCATGGAAGGAGCTTGAGTTCACCTTTTCACGTATTATTATTCTCCTTTGCTTCAAGGTATGGAAACTCAAAGAAAAGTGGTGTTTCTTCCATGTTTTATGTTAACCAAAGGTAGCTTAAATTCCTTGGAAAATAAACTTCGTTGTCTGTTGAAACTACCTAAAGAGCCAAAGGTAAATGACTTAGAAAATGGTTCTCAAAGAGACTAGTAAGGGACATACGTACTGCTGTTTGTATTTACAGGTGAAAGGCAAATATATTGTGGGAAATTCAGTGTTTAAGATTTTAGGCAATTTAAATTGTGCACTACGTTGTTATGTGGTGTATATTTGGGTGAAGTTTTGAGTATAAAAGTGTACTGGGAAGTTTATATATCTGATAGGTGTAGAGAACTTGCGCAGCAGAGCATAAAAATTCCAATACGTCGCTTCTGTATATTGGGTCCGGGACCTAAGTCATGGGACAAGTCCCGGACCATATGTCAAAATTAAGTCGAGAAATTGTACGTGGTCGTAGGTCCGGGACTTGGTTCTTGTCCAAGAACCCGACCAATCCTTAAAACTGTCCGAGAGAATTTGCATAGAATGGTCCGGGACTTAGGACTTGGGTGAAGTCCCGGACCACCCCATTAAAAGTAACCGAGGGGATTTGTTTGGTATAGGTCCGGGACCTAAGTAAGGGACCAAGTCCCGGACCACTACGTAAATTTGGTTCTAAGTTATTAAACGATGTCTAAAGATGGGGATAAGTAAGAGGTGATGTTATAAGGTTGTATAAGACATGTTAGGTGAGTTGTAATGACAATTTGGAGGGTAAAAGTTAAGGTAAAATGGAAGAGTAAAACAAGTTTAAAATGCAAAGGTATTTAACTAGCTAACGGAGTTAACTATAGTCATTCGACGTTACAAACATGTTACCCCAATGTTAATGAAGGTAACTTTAATGTACCAGTTGTTCGAGAATTGTTCGGGAACCTAAATGGACATGGTAGAGTGGACTCCGGCGACAGGTATGGTTTTCTTGCAACCTGTGTCCTACGGATTACACCGGCTTGTATGCCAATGTGTTTTTCCTGTGTGTTTGCCACCTTGTAAGATAAAACATGAAAGAGTTTATAGTAATTCATTTATGTGGCGAATCTGGTCACCAATACCGTTTAACCTCAAATAGGTGTTAAACCTTAGCTAACCAATCTAGGTACACATGAGATATCGGTATTCGGAGTTAACGACCCAACACCTTGGGAACGTTCTAACCACGGCTATGCGTGCGTTAGTGGTGTATGGTTTTGTTTGCAGGTGTGTGAACCTCCCTTACATGCTTAACACGGTTGTGATACCGAATGGTGTGTGGATGTGATAGGTTCCATAATGGAGCCTTAATTACTTAACTATAAGTATATGTGTACTAATGGGGGGTGAGAGTCCGGTCATGTTCCGGCCACGCGTGTGATGGACGGGAGTCGATGTCATACCCGGTTCGACTCTCTTGGTGTATGTTAGGTGTTTTTACTCATTGTTTTCCAATCTTCCCTTTAGCTTAGCCAAAGCTATGTTACTGACTCACGTCGGTTTTCTGGGGCATACAATGGTGTTCGGTGTGCTTGGTTTACTGTACCCAACGCACCTAGTGTTAAGTTAATCTGTTCATTTAAAGAAACGGTAGCAAGTTATGGAACGAGCTTATCATGAGTTTGGCAACATTCTCTAGGCTCTAAAGTGAACTAATTATGGTTGGGTTGGTTCCTTAAGAGAACCGTACCCGTGTGTTATGTGTTATGGATGTATTGCAATTCCAATTCGGTGTGAAGTTATATGTGGTAAATTGTGGATATGTGGATTATGGTTATGAATTCAGGTTTATAATAAGAAGCGTTTAAGGATAACCCGATTAATGGGTAAATGTCGTCTGTTAAGGAAGTAACTCCATTAGAGGAGAGCCACTCTAGGGTTAAAGGAAACAATGTTGATTTGTTATGTGTGGATGTTGTGGATGTGTTGGATGTTTGTTGAGCCCTATAGCTGGGCGTATGCATTGTGTTGTGTGTTTATGGTTTACATGCAGGATTTAAATATAATCAACAGCATGTTAAGACGACAATTAGTTGTGCGTGGGCCCGGTAGCATGCGGGCTGCGGGATTACCATACCAGCAAAAGTGCTGACCCCTTGGGGGCCACCCCTTTTCTCCTTTTTCTATTTCAGGTACAAGGAGCTGGAGCCGTTCGAGAGTAGGACGGGGTAGATGTTTGTACATTGGTAGCCCCTTAATGGTGTATGTATTATAGGTGTAGTAAGACCGAATTTGTTATCGGCATTGGTTAATGAATACTCGGTACAGTTGGGGGATGTATATGTAAATAATGTTGTTGGAATGGAATCAGGATTGTATGGTGTAGTTGCTCGGGGATCTAGTCCATCAGACCGATATAATATGTATGTATTAGCCTTGTTAGCCACGTGGGTGGTTAACGGCGTGTAACACCAACGGATTAAGTAATGTGATGGTTTATGTTTCCGCTGCAGATGGTTATAAAGTGCGACGTTGGGGATGGGGTGTTACAGGCAAAAATATGATGGTATTACTGAGAGCAGTGGAATGAGTTTGTTGCGAAGCGTTTGACCCCTGAGTTCAAGGTGAGTTTCACACTAGTAGTTTTCTTTTGTATGATAAATTGTTTAAAGTGTCCTTAGAGTTCATTTGGTTTTCGTCTTTTTCATATCTTATTTGCATAATTTGTCTTTTCATACATATATGTAGGCTATACGTGAGAAACAACAACAAAATACAAAAAAAATTGTTACCCCGACCCCCATCACATGGGGAGTACAAGTATTGCTCAGCGTGTGCCACAGTGGGAGAAAGAGGTTTGCTGCTGCCAGCTGGCTCGAATGTCAGCGAACGAAGGATGAAGGTTTGGGACTTAAGTCGATGGAAGAAACCTTCAAATCCGGCGGCACCTGCTGAGTGATGATTACGCCACGAGAGAAGTCATCAACCAAATGGTAAGTGATTTTTAGTTTAAAAAATGTTTTATTATATTTATAGAGTAACAATAGCAGTTAATATAACCGAATTATCCTTATTGACTTATAAACTCCATAACAGGAAGAGTTAAGCTCCCAGATCACCCAGGGCACTGGCAGCAGCCCGTTAGGCAGGATGATCCACTTTCCCGCGCTCTCGGGAAGAGTAAGGATCATCCGGGTCGTGCAGTATGCTTTGGTGGTCATGTCGGTATACGCCAAGCCTTCGGTAATCCTAGGTCCAGACACAGTGCTGGAGGGAGCATTACATATGAGGAGCACTTACGCAAGAATGCAGAGCTCGAGCAGCGACTACAAAATGAATTTCAGCAGTCAATCGCTCAAGCTATGGAGATGATGCGTTCTGAGAGGATGAATCAGGAGGTTTCTAGACCGCCTGACCAGGCACAAGCATCAGAGCCCACAGCAGTGCCTCCCAGTAGTGTTCACTCCGTCAACCCATTTCCATATTCATCTCTCAAGGTTAGAACAACATGTTAACTACAAATACAAAAAAAACAAATTATACACTTGTTTATGTGCATCTAAAATCTTTAATTTTGAAAATTTAGCAACCAATTGACTGCACATTGTTCCAAGTGATTGGCATGGACGAAGTCGAAGTAGGGTGGGGAAAACTTTTCAACTCTTTTGCTGGAGACACCGTGAGGAATGCAGCGCTCCGAGAGTACCATGCTCGGGTGCTTGTTGAAGGTTACGCGCCTGCTTACGCGGATTGTCAGATACCGGTGCCTAGTGCAGACATATCCACCCTTCGTCAAGCTGAATCCAATACAGTACAATGGCCCTGTAGATTGATTAAGCTTGGGAGCAGCAGGTAACCCCATGAAAAAACTTATTCTTTAACATATCCTAGAGTAGAAACATATACTTATTAAATTAATATATTAGGAACACATTCAATGAAATTCTAATAAGGCAAAAGGAAAGAGAGTTGTTGTTGCACCAGCTAATCCTTCGATGGCATCCGCGACTAGAGTTGTGATGAGATCGAATTTGCTACAACCGGCGGTTCTGAATGCCTTACCCCCCATGCTGAAACTGTTGCACTCCACACTACTGATAACGCCGCCTGGAGAGATTCGGTTACAATGGAACCAAGACCGGATCTTTTTTACTATGCAGGCGCTCAGAGTTTTGAAATCTATCTTACTGATTTTGTGGAGTTGTTCACGAAGGATTGGTTGAGTGCGTCGATTCTCAAATCGGCTTGCATGTGAGTAATTAGCATACCTTGTACACATTTTACTCTGTATATTTGAAAATTAAATTCATAATATTGGTTTCTTTATATTGTGCAGGTTTCGGGTTCTTATGCCCTGACTACTGTTCTGAAGCTAATATGGGATCTGACCCCAAGCTTTGGTCCAGTACTTGTCGACTGTGATATATGCGTGTGTAGTTGCTGATAAATCTTACATAATGCTGCCTCTTCATCAAGGTAAGAATTTTATCTAATGTTAAGTTAGTTTAAAAATTATAATATTTTTATTATGTAATTGATTGAATTAAGTTCTGCTTGTATTGTAATCTATGAACAGCCGACACTGGTCTTTGCTCGTTCTATGTATAAAAAGCCCAAGAGTCCTGCAGCTTGACTCAGCATCTCGGCATCCCAAGAGGCCACTTATATATAACATGTTGATGAGGTGATGAATTTACTTAACTTGATTAATTATCAATTTTTAGTTATTTCTTAATCATCCGGTTGATAACTTTTACTTTATCTGTGCGTATGAATTCTAGTGCCTTTGTATCTGTAATAACGCAAGTCTGAGGAGAGAGAATTAAGAAGATTCCGTGGAATGTAGTCAAGGTATTTTTGTAGTCCTTATTCAAATTTTGTAATATGTTCATTAGTTTTAAAATAGGAACAGTATTATAATTTATGTGTTAAATCGATTTTGAATATGTACATATATACATGTGCAGTGTCCACTGCAGCCGAGAGGTTCGGAATGTGGTACTATGTCATTCGGTTTATGAGTGACTTGATAGTGGCACCGAGACTCTTGCCAGAGAAGTCTCTAGACATGGTAAGTAGCATTCTCGAAATATTTTGGTTTTGTAGATAATTTTTAACATTGATTCTTAAACTCAAAGTATTATTAGCAACTAATCATATTTTTTTGTGTTAATTTCAAGGCTTTTGAAGAGTTGGTAGACGGTTACAACGAAGGACATATAACCGAGGTGCTCGAAGAAAGGGCAGAATTCATGAGCGTTAATGTAGGTTGCTTTTAGGGTTTGGTAGGATTGAGTAGGATGATTTTGAAATTCTCATGAAACAATTGTCGTTTCTGTAAAGATTTTGTTGATGTTTGATAAATTTGCTCAAATATGTAAATGTAAGTGGATTATTGCCCGTAGATAGGTTTGGTGGCTAATTAAATGGTTAAATGGTTGATCTAATGCCCCACTGTGGTGGCATTGTTAATTGCTATATCTTAACAGGTTTGATTGATTTTGGGTGTGTGTGGTAGAATTGTAGGGTGGAATGGGAAAAACAAAAAAAAAAAACAACCTATTGCAGCGGTTATTAGTAAGAACCGCTGCAATAGGCCCTGTCATTATTTTCTGAAGAGACCCTATCGCAGCGGTTCCTTCAACAACCGCTGCGATAGGTTGTTTTTTTTTTAAAAAAAAAGGTCTACTGCAGCGGTTCTTTTAACAACCGCTACGGTAGAGTACCTACTACAGCGGTTGTAGAACCGCTACGGTAGGTACCTATCGCAGCGGTTGTTAAAAGAACCGCTGCGTTAGAGTACCTACCGCAGCGGTTCTACAACCGTTGCGGTAGGTGTTTCACCTACCGCAGCGGCACCCATCGCAGTGGTTTTCAACCGCTGCCATAGGTACCAAACAACCGCTGCGGTAGGGTCTTTTCTACTAGTGACTGCATATACAGCTGTGTATGTTCTTGATTGTTCACTTGGTTTCTTCCGACTTACTGTCGGTTGAGGTCGAGCTACTACCTAATATGTAGTGCTCCCTCGTTTACTTCCAACATCTGAGTTATATTCTCTACCGGTATTTGGTACTCAGTGTTACTGTAGTCATTTATTTCTAATCATGCCTTCACACTTGGTTTTGTACAAGTATTCTTTTATTGTACGACCTTGCATTTTCTATGCATCGGTCCTTATAGTGTTATCAATTTCATTCTGCCTTTATTGCGGTGAGGTTCAACCACTATGACGGTTGGCTTTTCTAACAGTTTTATGTAGGTCTATGCTTGACCGACTTGTGTCATAGTCATTTGTGCATTTACACACCTTCCGTATCAGTACGGGTTGGTTACTTAACATTCGGGTATTTTCATCTTTCAACTTCGCTTAACATGTTAACTTACTAGGAGTGCACTTCCATTCCTTATGCAACTGCAATAAGAATTCACACCGTGTGCCAATGAGACCGTTATCACATAGTACCGGCTACTGGCTTACTTCCTAGTTTATTTGCTATCACTTATCGTTGTATCTCCACTGAGTCTAAATCATTGTTTAACGATATTCGTACAACGGTCGCTTACTACACACCATGTTTTTACTCATTGTATAACACTAACGCACATGGAATCCACTCTCACATTAGCTTCCGCTCATGTACTTTTACCACTCGTATTATGGTTCGTCATTCAGTTGCTGTTAAACTGATTACTCTTCCGGTCCCTATAATTTGTACAAAAGCTTCTTTTCGTTTTGTTCTTGTTCAAATCATTCTTAGGCAATAACAATATGGTCAATCCTCAACATATTTCTTCAACTTGGTTCATATAACTACCGCTTCCACAGTTTCACCATATCGAGAGGTATCCCCACTCTAAGGTAGTGGTTCGTTCTCCGCTCTATTCACTTGTACAACATAAACTTCCATAATCAATTAAATTTACGTAACACATTTAGTTTGTGGCTTATATGCCTCATTGCCCCAAGTTGTGCTCATTATAAGGTGTTCACACAAATTTTACTTCTTCATATGCCATCACATGGTTTGGAGGATATATTGGGCTCCATGACAAGGTCGTTGCATCACGCTTCCTTTCATGGGATGCCCCTTAGGAATGTCAGGTTGTCTCCTTACGACTTATGTTTAAATTGGGTATTAGTTTCACTCTTCTATTTCTATCACGATATTTCGTTCAACAATTGTTGGCCTAAACACCCTTCAGGATTGCTCCTGGGCGCTACTAGGTTATGCCATTACATCTGGCTTGTACTTATAGGTATGTTTAGTTAACTACACCGCTTTGCGTCCTTGGCTGGGTTTAATATCCTCTCCCATGAGATTGATATCCTCTGATAGCCTAGGTGATCATTTCGGGAATTTCATCCCGTTCATTGCACATTAATGTGTCCACATTAGGCATCTGTCTCACCATGTATAGGCTGGTTATTCGTTCCAGCTATCATGTTTTATCCCTTGTGACGCTTGAGACATATGCTATGTCTTTACTTACTAACCGGTGCACTTCGCACTTCCTGACTCTTAAACATTTCCTTGAAATGAATTCACTAATTCCTTTATTCTTGATAACTTAACAGGGTTCCTTTACTCCAACCATTCGTGGTAATCCATTGCTCTTGCTTGACTTTTACTGCTGACCGTAGTATGAAGTCGACTACTTCTCGTGTTCCTGACTCTACTCGTATACATATGTGGGGTATCGTACTGATACATTGCTAGTTACCCGACTAACTCATGAATGAGTTCGTCAGGCCCACAAGCTCCTATAGGAGTGCAGCCGTCCCACATTTCATTTTTGTACACTCGTAGTGTCCGTCACACGCCTAGGTGAAGTATTATGTTGTCAACCTTTCTTATATCGTCTTGTGATAATATGCATTCAGTGCTTCCCGAACTTAATCAAGGGAATTCCAACTACTGTGCTCTTAGGCGTGTCCTAATTACTTATTGTATGTAACATAAGTTCGGTCTTCTCCTTCGGGTTATTACCCTCGGGTTATCCGATTTCTATCCGGTTGTTCAAAAGTGAATTTGGTGTAACTTATCTACTATGTGGCACTGACGCCGGTTTAGGTCCTCGGGTTTGTTTTAAAAGAAGGTTAGAAATAAGTATGGGTTTGAAAGAAAATTTGGTTTTAAAGAGAGTTTGAAATAAATCTGAGTTTGAAAGAAAAATTCTCATGGTATTACAACGTCTTCTTGCTTAACCGAGTCTAGATTCTCACTGACTGGTGTATTCCCAAGTACAAGGTTAGGCTGCTAAGCCTTTCCAAGGTTATGACTATCTCACTCTACTTCATGTTACTTTACTAAGTACTTCGTATTTGTTAAAATTTTCCTGAACAGTCCGTTATAGCAGCAATTGACATGGTAAGTGCGCCATGTTAACTGACTATCAGCTCCACACACACCGGTTGCGGTATTGTTTTTACCTACACCGTATTTAGTGGCCTTGTTGGCTCTTACTTGATACTCTAATGGTAATTAATCTTCTGCACAACTTCTCACTGGTCTCACATGGTAATCATTAACTAGTGCGTTTCCCATTCTTGGAGACCCCTATTTACTTAGTACTGTATCTTCCTCATAGTTCGTTCCCACGTGTTTGTCGTGGTTACTGAGACTTGTCTCTTGTTTGGGTACTACGTTGTAGTTCCTTAATCGGTTGGCATACCGTTGGCGACATTATTTAATAATCATGGTCCCGTAGACACGCGTCTTGGGTTCCATTACTTCTCTTCTTGCCTGTTGCACAGTTGGTGCGTTGCAAGCTAGTTGTTCTCGACTACTCGGCATGTCGACCCAGGTTTCCGGAAATTCCATTCTCCTGTGCGTAGGATTCTTCATTCTTCGCTATTAAATGCGGTTAACATTGTTCAGATGGAAACCGTCTCCGGGATTCCCACTTTTTGGAATCTACCGTATGACAGGTTCTCTGTACTTACAGAGATACTTAATAACAGCCAGATCGGGTATTCCCGAGTAAGAGAGGACTTTCATCTCTCTGGCGTTGTTTCCTGAGTTATAAAACGGGGTTTGTGGAGGGCGGGAAGGATATTGTAGGTTTCCAGCACTCACTGGTAATTCCTAACTAACGTATCTCTCACGCTATCACTCAACCCTTAACCCAAAGTATTAATCTCCTAACTCGGTACCTCCTAAGCTCAGTATTTCTAGTCATCATCGCTCTGATACCACTTTTTGTAACACCCCAACTACAAAAACAGTACTTAACAAACCATTGCAGCGGAATACAACTCAACATTTTACTTAAACCATCGGTGTTACACGCCTTTTGCCACCCACGTGGCTAACAGGCTAATACTTATACATTATATCGGTCTGATGGACCAGATTCCCAAGCAACTACACATTACGATCTCGTTCCATTTCCAACAATCAATATACATTTACATTCCAACTGTACCGGGTATTTACAAACCAATGCCGATAACAATATCAGTCTGACTACACATACAATAAATAAGTAATTTAATTAACTACCCATGCACAGATGGCTACCCTATCCTACTCTAGAACGGCTAGCTCCAGCTCCATTGTACCAGAAAGGAAATGGGTGGCCCCTAAGGGGCTCAGTACCTTTGCTGGTATGGTAATCGTGCATAAGGTTGATTATATTTTAATCATGCATGAAATCTATAAACACATAACACATGTGTTTTTAACACACATCCAAGTAACAAGATTCAAACAATTTAATCATCACATCAGCACTTGTTAGATCACCTTATTGTGCTCTTTAACCCTTGAGGGTTTCTACGTTAATGGAGCTAACTCCTTATTAGACGACACTTACCCATTTAATCGAGTTATACTTAAACTCTTCTTATTATAACGTGGGATTGACATCCGTGATCAACATACTCAAAATAACAACACACATCACATATTAACATACATACAACCTAACTCGGAGAGGGTCACGTGAGGACTCGCACCTGAAATACCCTGAACTTAAATATGGTGATTAGTATGGTATTTAAGGGCCTAATAGTGCCTAAGTGATTTTGGTAAGGAACGTAAATCCAAAAGAAATGAGAAAAACGCTTAGAAAGCGGAAAACGCTAAAATAAGCGTTAAATAACCATAGGAGGTACGAGACCTCAGTTAGAGTATTATAAGGATTCATCAGGCTTATTCATGCCTAATTAGTGTACGGGAATGATTCCCGAAGAAAACAGATCCAAACAAGGTATTAAAACGCTAAAAGAGCTTTAGCGCACGTTTTTCGGGGAAACCCGAAAACGTGATTTTAAGTGGTCAAATGAACCCGTAAAAATTATAAATCATTAAACAACTATTATTAAGCATTAACAGAAGCTTAATAACCAATAAAAGTAAAGAAACGAGAAAACTCCGGAAAACGGGTTCCGGTTAGTAAAAACTGTAACAACCGGGAAGTAGTGCGGTGAGAGTGTAATAAAATAAAACTAGTGTGTCCACATTTGTAAATAAAAAGCAAAAATGTGGATGCGTGTGTGTGTGTTGGTCGACAGCCCCCCCTCTCTCACACACCCTCTTCACTTCCTAATATGCTAAAGGACAAATAAGAGAAATAAAAAGTAACCCCCACACTCTCTCACCTCACTCTCTGTTTTCTCTTTCTTCTTTCTCCTTCCCTCACCGATTTCTCTCTCCCTCTCCCTTCTGGCTGCTGTGATTTTGGAGCTCCACAAGAAGCTCTAATGGCTTCCCTTCTTTCTCTCCATACTCTAGCTCCATTTGAGCTCTAAATGTAAAATAAAACACATATTTGCACTCCCCTCTTCAAGCTCTACATTTCTATCTTTTCAAAATCCGAAAATGAGCAACTTCATCTCCATGGGTTTTCCCCATTTGAAGAGGAAAGCACACCATTATGGAGCTTGGGGTCTCCTTTTTCCAACAAGGTAAAAATCTCCATGAAAGACCTCACTTTTCTCCATCTCTTTGGTATGGCCAATTTTGCCTCTCTCTCTTACCTTGTTTTTTCTCTTGCTTGGAGCATGTTTCAACCCTCCAATGGCGGAGTAACCCCTTCTTGATTCAAGGGTGAGAATCCCTCTCAAAGATCTCCAAAGGTAAAACCCTAACTTGTGCTCTAAGCCCTTTTTAATGAATTAGAATTCTCTAAGGGTTTAGAAGGATAATTAAAATGCATTTTTATGTTTCTTGGGTGTTGGGATGGACTTTGACAACTCCATACCTATTTGTCCGATTGGTGCAAGAAAGAGAGGAAGAAGAGGATTGGAAAAGAAAGAAGGAAAATATAAGCTCAAGGTAAGAGCTCCTTCCCAATGCTTAATTTAATGCATTAGTGTAATGGGAATGGGTAAACAAATAAAAGAACCTAAACTATTGTACTAGTATTGTAGTTGTGAATGTTTGAGTATTTGTGAGCAAATGTGTGGATTTGTAGGCCTTAGGGCCAAATGAATGGTGTATGTGTATTAGTATTATTATTTGAGGAAGTAATGATGCATTAGTATGGTAATTGAAGAAGTATTGGTGTATTAAGATTTTTGTATGTGTGTGTGCTGGTAGAACCCTTGTGGTTTGGCTAGGATAGGGATGAATTTGATGAGAAAGGATATGTGTGGATAAGTAAGGAAAGTAGGTAAACTATGGCAAAATTTGGTAGGAATGTGTACATCTATGGATGACTTGGTGAATGGGAGAACCAAGGTGTGTATTGGATTTAGTAAAGGTGTTTAATGACCATGGAATGGTAATTGTGGTATGAGAGTACTAGGATGTAAAATCTGTAGCAAGAGAGGTACCAAAATGCATTGTAGAACTAGGAAGAAATTAGTGTGCAAGATTTAGTAAAATGAGTGTTGGAACTTGGGTGTTGGTAGTGTAATGGTTTGGAATGGATTGGCATGGTAAGGTGAGGTATTTAGAATGCTAGGAATGGCATTGGTTGAGGAAGTATTGGATAGGAGAGTTGAGTTTTAAAATCTGTAGCATAAGTGAAACAAAAACTGTTTCATGTGTTGGAAAGGAATGAAGGAATTGTGTAAGTTGTTGATGGATTTAGTAATGGGTTTGGTGGATGAAATAAGGTGATTTAGAGGGCTTAAATAGTGCTAAATCATGAGGGGAAGTGTTGGTAAATATGGGGAAACAATGGGCAAAGTATAGAACTGAAAACAGATTTAAAACTAAAATACTGGGCCGGACCGACCTTGGGACCGGACTTGCAAGGTCGGTCGAGCCCAGAATCACAAAGACGGGAATCTTCTGGAATGGACCGGACTTGCGACCGGACTTGCAAGTTCGGTCGAACCAGAAAATTTTCCCGTCTGAAACCTTCTGGAATGGACCGGACTTGCGACCGGACAAGCAAGTTCGGTCGGACCAGAAAATTCTCCCGTAATGAGAGCTAATGGAATGGACCGGACTTGCAAGTTCGGTCGAGTCAAAAAAAAAAATAAATAATAAATATTTTTATAAATGATTATATTAATCATATGTATATATATATATATGCCTATATACATATATGCATATATATGTAGTAGTACGCTATAAATGAGTAGTAAAGGTAAGAAGTAAGTATATGAGTAGGAAAACAGTATAAAAAGTAACCAAGTAAGTTGAGAGTATGAGAACATTAAGTACACGGGATAACGGGGTACGGGGTAAGTACGGGAGTAGTAATTATTTGTGTATCGTAAGAGTATAGTATTAATAATAATGTTGGAACATTATCAGTGGAACAAGTGTGAACCAAGGAACGAGGGAACACATGGTAAAGCTAACTTCGGTGAAAGGTATGATTTTCTCATGCCCCGTATGGTAACCGAGTTACGTTGATTTGTGAGCTGTATGCCGGCTAATCAAGACTAAAGCATGAAAACGGTTTATTGCCCTTCATTGTAAGTCTTGTTGTATGTTTTGTGAGCTAACCCTTCGTGATTGAAAGTGTGGCTTCACTTAGTGGGTAGATCGACTCATAGATGAGTCTTGTGTGTAGTGACTCGTAGTAAGAGTCATGTTGTGAATTGATGGAACCGTAGCCACGCACTAAACTAACAAATCAATAAACGATAACGCATACCAATGAACTCACTAGAATGTGAGAGAGTGTACGGGAGTAGTAACCTCCCGATAACAGTAAGAGAGCCGAAATGAATAATCCACAAACAATAAGTAGTGGAAGTGTTGTGGGCGTTGGTTTTGAACCCCTTAAGTATGAGTTTAAGGCGTCAAGGTTCGATTTGCAATTAGAACAACTAAACCGAAATTATAAAATTAAAGTTTAATTATTTAACCGGCCCACACAAAACCTAAATAGAGTCGCCACCTAAGTTTTAACCTTTTAAACTTGGAAAGGAAAATGTTACTACGATTTTAGAACTATGGGTTCGGGGGCTTGGTATGAAATTTATAAAGGGTTCAGATTCCTTCATACCCCTTTGAAAAACTTTCCTTTACTAATATATACTCTAAGGCTTAACATGATATAGTATTCCAATTCACCAATTTCTAACTCAAAGATTGTTTTACCTTCACGCAGGACAATACTTATCCACTATTTTTTTTTGTACGTAGTAGCACACAAATGTTAATCTTAGAACCCACCGATGAGAAGTCAGATGAATCACCAAATTACAATTATATGTCACAAAATCTAAAAAAAGAAAAAGAAAATGTTGCGGTAACAAAATATAAATAACTACAGCTTCATTCCTTTTTTTTATCTTTTCTTTTTAACCATTTTTTACTATAACATGATTAAACTAACCAAAAACACAAAACATTATTTAACGTACTATCATACCAAATATTAGTATTTCTTTCCTAATATCCACTTGTATTCCCGATTACAAGTTACGGGCTTAATTGTCGGACAAACAATGATTACTAATGCTATGCTATTTTATTCTACGAATCTAGTACTAATTAGCAACATACTAAAAGTATTCAATAGTAAGAGATATCAATATGTGTGGTTTGCTAGTAAACTCACCCGTGCAAATTCCATGCGTCAAGGTTTTGTTCATTCTCTGCAGCACCGGATTCATTTGATACAGCTCTTCCGTCCCCAATTTCTTCATTACAGACCAACAACCGAACAGATGCAAATATTAACTCTTTCCTCTATAACTCATGAGTTCTTCGCTCAACATTTCTCGTACTTATATTTTCTTTTGCCAGTCGTCGATTGAATCACGATTCCAGTCCCGCCGATCTCGTTTTATTTTCACCTAGTAGTTGGAACTGCATCGTCATAGAGCACAACAGCAACAGAGGCACTGCTCACTCGTTTCCTCCTCGTCCACTTCCAGGAAAGAAGGATTAGTTAATACCGCACGACCTGAAACGACACCGATGGAGGACCAAGGTATGAGGAGTTGATGGTTCAGGCTGCAACGGAGAGCCGTGGGTAGCGCTTGCTTTGGGAGCGACGATTCTCTAGAGATATTGAGCTACAGTTGATATGTGAAGATAGTGGTTAGGCGTAGGCTGATGCAGTGCGGCGGATGATGGATGTACTGGGCAACAATTAGTCAGAGGTGATGATCCCAAGACTTGTATGGTAATGGGGTGGCATTGAATATGTGTGCACATGTGATGATGAAACAGCAACGATGGTCTAGAATGCGATGGCAGTGATCGGGGTCCCGTATGCAGTGATTATATAGTGGAAAGAGTGGAGAGGTAGATCAATAAAAGAGGCTCGAGAATCTTAACAACTTAACAAATTTCTGAATTTAAAAAATAAACAAGCTAGTTAACAAGAAGTGAGAGATAAGATCGTAAAGAGAAAAATAAAAATGTAAAAGAAAACCTTAAAAAACTAAACTATAAATGAGTAAAAATTTTAAAGTCACTTAACAAAAAATGAGGGAATTTCGAAAAACATTGTTCTGTTAAAAATAAACTACTAGTAAAATAGAAATGATTTTTGTTTTTTTTTGTATTTGAATTAAGAGAAATAAAAAGGATAAGGATGAAAAATAACAATAAGATTATCTAGAAAAAAGGAATGGATAATCAATGCGAATACAATTTTTGTTGGTTTTTTTATTAAAGCACGTTTCAAAAGATTTTTTTTTGTTTTGGATTTTTTTTGAAAGAAAATAAACTATCAATGAAAAATAGAAAGAAACGTTTTTTTGGCTTTTCACAGATGGAATCTAATTTTGAAAATATAAATAAAAGAAGAAAAGAAAGAGAAGGATTAAGTAGAAAACAAAAACTACAAAATATGCTTGTCATTAAATAGACTCGAACCATTGACCTCTTGTATCCCTCCCTCTTCTCTACCATTATGCAATATAATTTCATGTCAAACATACCACCTATCTCAGTTTCATGCTATCATTGATCATATATGAACTTATCCCCTCAAAGACCTAGAAACACCCCTTTTTCGCTCAAATGGGGTAAAAAATTTGGGTATAACAAGATTGCCCCCCGTCAACTTGATTTTGGAATGTCAATGAAATATCAAGTTGACGCTTGATAATACCCAAAATCTTTACAAACCTTGTCTCACCTTGCTCGTCCCTTTTCCTGTGTTTAGAGGTGTTGACTACCTTGAAAAGATTTGAGCTTACCGAGCTATTCGAAGGCACGGAAACCTGAATAAAAAACATGTCATTATACCAAGGCATTCTAGGGGCCTGGACCTACCCAAGTGAGAAAATGCAAGCAAAGCATAGTGTATCCAGGTGCTTCTAGGGACCGGAACCCATCTCTTATACGCAAAATATGTCAGTGATTCGATGCTTTTGATAACCAAACATATTCGAAATGAAATGCAAGATGTGTGATGTAATTCGATGCTTATGGGGACCGAAACCCGTTCAAAGAAAATAACTCGAATGCCTCTAGGGACCGAAAACACATTCAAAAAATAAAATACTCGGATGCCTCTGGGGACCGAACCCATTCAAAAAGAAAAAAACTGGGATGCCTCTGGGAACCGAAACCCGTTCTAAATGCTCCATGTTGGTTTTCAAAGGGGTAAGAATTTATGTCTCGAAAGGGATGAGAAACCTATATCTCGAAAGGGGGGTGAGAATCTGTATATCTGAAGAACCTGTATCTTCGGTTGAGACTCTGTATCCCTGAAGAATCTGTCTCTTCGGTTGAGAATCTATATCTCGGGATTGAAAATCTATATCTCAGGGTTGAGAATCTATATCTCAGAGTTGAGAATCTATATCTCGGAGTTGAGATCTATATCTCGGAGTTGAGAATCTATATCTCGGAGTTGAGAATCTATATCTCGGAGTTGAGAATCTATATCTCGGGAGTTGAGAATCTATATCTCGGAGTTGTTGAGAATCTATCTCGAGTTGAGAATCTATATCTCAGAGTTGAGAATCTATATCTCGGAGTTGAGAATCTATATCTCGGAGTTGAGAATCTATATGTCGGAGTTGAGAATCTATATCTCAGGGTTGAAATCATATCTCAGGGTTTACTCTACTGGTCTTCAAAGGGGACTTATGCCTTCGCCCGCCAATAGGTAATTAGGATGAACTTCTGGTTTTCTCAGGAGGACTTATTGCCATCGCCCGCCAGTTGTTATCCCAAAAGTTACATAGAAATGAGGACTATTGCAATCGCCCCGCCAACTTGTACACATTGGCCAGTATACACCCTGCTTCAATTCAACGGGCAGCATACCTCCACCTGTACTCGTACACATTGGCCAGTATACACCCTGCTTCAATTCAACGGGCAGCAACCTCCCACCTGTACTCAACCACTCGTACACATTGGCCAAGTATACACCCTGCTTCAATTCAACGGGCAGCATACCTCCACCTGTACTCGTACAACATTGGCCAGTACACACCCTGCTTCAATTACGGGCAGCATACCTCCACCTGTACTCAACCATCGTACACATTGGCCAGTATACACCCTGCTTCAATTCAATGGGCAGCATACCTCCACCTATACTCGTACACATTGGCCAGTATACACCCTGCTTCAATTCAACGGGCAGCATACCTCCACCTGTACTCGTACACATTGGCCAGTACACACCCTGCTTCAATTCAACGGGCAGCATACCTCCACCTGTACTCAACCACTCGTACACATTGGCCAGTATACACCCTGCTTCAATTCAACGGGCAGCATACCTCCACCTGTACTCAATAAAAACCATGCTTGCTGGCTCGATGTAAGACATATCAAACAAGTGTACCGTCTCAATACACAAAAAGCTTTAATGACTAAATCAAGTGCGAAATTGACTCGATGTTAATGTCAAAACAAACTGTCTGACTTCAATGCTAAAACAAGCTCATGGACTTACTATGAAAACAAGATCAATTCAATTTTCAAAAACAAATATAGGTGACTCGGCGCCAAAAGAAGATTGACTCAATTTTCAAAAAATGGTTGGCTTGGTGTCAAGATTGCGTTGACTTTACTGTAAAAAATTCAGATGTATAAGCAAATACTTCTTTAAGCTAAAATTCATGGAACGCTCATTTTTCAGGAATGGACTTTGAGACCAAAATTTTGATCCTTCAAAACTGAACATGCTTCCGGGCTTTATGATTTTCTCAGGGTTATGGAGCTTGAGGTTTTGAGATGTGGCGCTTATGGCTTATGATAAGCCTAAGTCTTTGGATTGCAATGTCGGCACATGGTGCTTAAGGCTTATGAAGTGCTTAAGGCTTACGGTTTTGGGACAGGGTGCTTAGAGCTTATGACGGCCTAAGACTTTGGATTATTGTGTCATCCGTGGAAACTGCTGGAAACAATTGCCCCCAGTATTTCTTTGAGCTATCTGAGTTAGAAAATTATGGCAATCGATCGAAACGATCGATTGCCCCCAGTATTATCTTTGGTTAAACATGTGAACAATTCTCATCTTCACAGGTTTAGGTTCACTTTGATGTGGTGCTTTTTCTACCTACACTCGATGTGTTTAGCATTCCCACTCATTCCTCACTTACAGTCATAACTTTCAGACTTTTGAATTTGATATTTGATGAACTTACGCCTTCGACCTGTTACTTTCACTTGATTTAGACACATAACTATCAAGTCAGAAGTCTTTGAGGCTTATAAGGGCCATTGGGTATGATGAAATGGAGGGATATTTCGGTCTTGTGGGGCTTAAGGGTGACCAAAGCTGTAACTTGAACTTCTCCTAGATCATCTTCCCGTCGTTACGTGTGAAGTAGTCTTGTTACTGCATGTGGGCTTCCCTTTCCAGTTAATGACCTTGTGTCATCCTTGTTGCTACTTTTTTGTTGGAACTCGAGGCTTTCAGATTCCGCTTTTCACTTTGGGGTTCTTGTGTTTCCGGTCTTAAAGCTTTTGGAGTTACTTTGACTTGCCCTTGGGGTTCTTGTGTTTCCCAATCTTTGGAGTGGCTTTGACATGCCTCGGGGTTCTTGTGTTTCCCGTTTTTAAAGATTGTTTTGATTAAGCTTGGAATCCTGGGTCATGTTGCCAAACGTTTGCGGATCTTCATCATGTTTGGGTAGTGTAGCTTCTTTTGAACTAGGAGTGTCCTCATCCGAGAGTTGGGCTCCCTGCTTCCTTTGGTCACGAGGTACGTAATCATCATGAGCTAGCTTTTTGTGGAGCTTGTTGATAAAAGCTGATATATTTGAAAGGCTCAGCAGGGGTTGCCTAGGGTTTGATTTCAGGTTTCACAAGCTTCTGGCTATGTGGTGGTTACCTAGGTGCTTCATCATTCCTGATAGTTATGTATCTCTTCTTGTTACTTTCTCAGGTCTTAGCGTAAATTGACAAGTTATCTCCTTCAGTCAGAGTTATGCTGCTTACCTCACATGTATGGCCTCCCCACGTGTAAAGATGACACACTTTTTCTCTCATTGGTTTTTTCACTCAAGACACTCTCGCACTCTTTCACTTAGAGAGTTTTCACACATTTGTTCGAAGAAGTTTGGAATAAACGATTCTAACTATTGCCCCCAGTATTGTGTTGGGGATTGTTTGAGACCATGTGCTATGTTAACCTTTATGTGGGTTGCTTTGGTGTTTTGGGATGTATTGGTACATGGGAAGCATGCTCATCTTCTTAGAAACAAAACAAGTCTTTGTGTTCCACTGTAGGAAATGCCCGCTCCACAAACCTGAGTTTCGAGAGACATTTGTTTAGCAGAACGGATGTTCCTTGTAAGAAAGCTCAATCATGAATTTATCTTTTCATTTGGACAAGTTTTGGATTGGAAAAGTCATTTGCTTGTGAATATGAGAAGATGATTTACAAAAACAATGCTTCTTATTGTTGTGATGTCAAGAAATGTTCATTCGAAATAGTCCTTGCTTGAAAACTTCTGAACTTAGATTTCACAAAACATTTGTTTGCTAACACATTTGAAAGATGAATGACAGTTTATAGCAACATTTTATGCATGTGAACCTGATCTCCTTTATGAACTCGAATACCGCCAATCTGCATGATGTTGGCGCACAAAAACTCGAGCTTTCCGCCATGATGTACCTTTGGGAGGATGAGTAGAAATGTTTGTGATCCTTTTTTCTTTCTTTTTTTTGAAGTCAACTTAATAAAAGAAAAAAGAGCTAACGAATGACAAAACGTCCTAAATTTTGTAAACCTACTAAAACGATAAAATTCCTACGCAAACCTAAGAAAACCAACAATGAAATCTAATGTATTATGAAAGGGCTCTTGGGCTGAAAATCTAGACTAGGACTGTCCCTTAACTGTGAATGAGGCCCTTAGACGGAATGCTCTTTGGGTTGTGGATAGGCGCTCGGGCCTGAAAGCTCTTGAACTTGAATTGAGACACATGGGTCGGGATGCTCTTGGATTGTGGATAGGCACTTGGGCCTGAATATCTGAAAGTGAGGGACATGAGACGGGATGCATTGGGACCTGAAAATCATATGGACTAAAGTAAGGCACATGGGCGGGATGCTTATTGGACTGTGGATAGGCGCTTGGGCCTGAATCTCTTTGAACTAAAAGTGAGGCCCGGGCCGAAATGGTGTCATGATGTGGATAGGCGCTTGGGCTGACAAATCTTAATTTGTGAGTGAGGCACTTGGCCAAAACACTTTGAGTTTTGAGGCCTTGGGCCGAAATAATTTCTAACTGTAGATTGGCGCTTGGGCCGAAATGTTTCAAACATTGAGGTGAAGGCGCTTGGGCCAGAATGTCATTTGAATTGTGAAAAGGCGCTTGGGCCTGAACAAGTTGAATTGAAAGTGCCTACATGAACCGGGAGAAATTATATGGAATATGAATGGGTTGGGGATCGAAAAGCGTTTTCAGTGTTCAAGTGAAAGACCTAATCCTAGTTCGTGATGGGCCTTTGGGACGGAATGTAAACATGATACATAAATCAATTTTCAAGTCTTGTGAATTATCGGAAATTCAAATGGATTTTTTTTTGGCTTGGCCTAAACCTATGTGGATCAAAATGGACGATTCGATTAGACACCTTTGGCCAAAAGAGACCACCTCGATCTAGGTTTTAGGCCGAGCCCCAAATGAATAGTTCACCTAGACTAGAATGAGCCTTTGGGCGTGAGAGGTAAAGATCTAATAAAAGATGATTTATTTCAGATGCTAACCACAGACAATCAAGTTATCATAGAAGTATGGAATCACGAAGATATAAAGAGAAAATATGCATGTCCTCACAATGCAGTTTCATCAAATGGGTATGGTACATCGGAGAGTGCTTGGGGCTTTAGGCCCAGGTAGTGAAGGGATGAGGCTTGCACGTCATCCTCTTCATTCCCCCACCTTTACACATCACATAAGGTGTGTCTCAGGACGGTCATGCCTTGGCATGACCGCAATTTGGTTTTTGGGTAAGGGTACGTTCGGAGAGGTGCTTTGGGTTTGGGCCCTGTAGGTAGTGAAGGGATGGGGTTTGCACGCCATCCTCCTCATTTCCCCCACTTGTACACATCACCCAAGGTGTGTGTCTCAGAAACGGGCCATATCTAAGCATGACCGAATTGGTTTATTTGGACCCTCTTCTCTCCGTATGAACATAATATAAATGCATAGCTAAAAAGGATAATATCATAAAAAGTAAGCCTTGAAGATATAAATTCAAGTTAAGCCCTCTTTCCTAAGTTTAAAAATGAAAACTTAGGTGGTGATCCCCAGCAAGTCGCCAGTCTGATGGGCGTAGGTTTTGACCCCTTAAGTATGAGCTTAAGGTTTCAAGTTCGTTTGCAATTAGATAACTAAACCGAAATTATACAATTACAGTTGAATTATTCTAACTCGCCCACACAAACCTAAATAAGTCGCCACCTAAATTTTAACTTCTAAACTTGGAAAGGAAATGTACTATGATTTTAGAGCTATGGGTCGGGGGCTTGGTAATGAAATGTATAAGGGTTCAATTCCTTCATTACCCTTAGAAAATTACTTTTCTTTATTTATAACTCTAAGGCTTTTGTTTTATGATATTATTTCCGTTAAAGGACAATCAAATTAAATCAGAAATAATGACTTTCCAATATACATCACGCCAAAAACATAAAATAAAAAGCTTTTAGGATTTGTACCGATGGAATCACGTACAAAATAAATATAATAAAAATAAAAAAAGAAAATAAAATAATAATAATATAATAAATAACAAGTTTAAATTGATTTTTCTACAACTAAAGAAAGGAAACTAAAAAAAGAAAAAGAAAAAAAAACTGGACGAACCTATTTTTTTCTTCAATTCTCGTTGTGATTCTTCCATTATTTCAATAGCTTTCAAAGCGATGGAAGTAATACTGCGCATTGTTGTCCAAGCTGCACATGAGCCGTGCTCAATCATGTCATTCCCCCTCACTCAGCTTCGCTCTTGATTCTTTATACCTTGCTCTTGCGGCTTCCACGACTTCCCAGTAATCAGGACAGCAGCAAGTGCTGCTAGTTTTTTTGCCTTGAATCTTCGATGACGACGAGTTAGTGACAGCAGCAGCAGGACGAGGCGGCAACAAGGTCTTGAGATGGATCATGACGGTTGCGATGGTCACAAATAAAGTCCAGGTAATGTTTCATTGTAGTGGAGATGAAGACCATGACTGATTAAGGGTCTGAAACAATGATGACGAACAAGAATAACGAAACCTAGATGCTAAAAAAAAATATTGATGGGACACCAGGGACTCGACGATACGCTAGTCCTGTTGATGCCAACTCCAAAAGGCGGGGTCACATGGTCTTCTGAGAGTGAACAAAAACTTTTCATTCAATTTGACACTCCCGGTCATGATAACGCTGGAATGATGATGATACTGGGACGTGAATAGCAGCGGCAAGGCGAGATGAATTCAATGATGGAATAAGGTAATGACAGTGATAATAATCCCGGCTCTAACAATGGTTACGATGAGGATGAAAAGGAAATTCACCAGAGGGAGCTGCTGTAGTGAGTTGTACGTAGTTGCTGCTGCCTGCGTGATTGAGCCAGGGAAGACGCCCCTTGCCGCTCGTAACTATCATTGCCCGAGATTATGACCATACCGGCTGTCCCATAAATAGAAGATTGGAGGTGGTGAAAGTTCATGTGGCATGTGAGCGGTGGTAGCCACGGTGGTGAAACTGGTGTTTGGATGTGGCCAATGATGGTGGTGACGGGAGCTATGTATGTTTGTATCGATGTGTCCGAAGGTATAACCTCGATGGAACATAGAACATATGACGACGGTGGTACACATCGGGTGAAGGTTTTTTAGATCATGTATGCTTGATTTTGTCCCCAGCAGAGTCGCCAGTCTGTGGGCGTGGTTTTGAACCCTTAAATATTGAGTTTAAGGCGTCAAGGTTCGATTTGCAATTAGAACAACTAAACCGAAATTATAAAATTAAAGTTTAATTATTCTAACCCCCCCGCCCACAAACCTAAATAGAGTCGCCACCTAAGTTTTAACCTTTTAAACTTGGAAAGGAAATGTTACTACGATTTTAGAACTATGGGTTCGGGGGCTTGGTATGAATTTATAAAGGTTCAGATTCCTTCATTACCCCTTTGAATAACTTTCCTTTACTAATATATACTCTAAGGCTTAAACTATGATATAGTATTCCAATTCACCAATTTCTAACTCAAAGATTGTTTTACCTTCACGCAGGACAATACTTATCCACCTATTTTTTTTTTGTACGTAGTAGCACACAAATGTTAATCTTAGACCCACCGATGAGAAGTCAGATGAATCATCACCAAATTACAATTATATGTCACAAAATCTAAAAAAAAAAAAGAAAAATGTTGCGGTAACAAAAATATAAATAACGACAGCTTCATTCCTTTTTTTATTCTTTTCTTTTTAACCATTTTTTACTATAACATGATTAAACTAACCTAAAAACACAAAACATATTTAACGTACTATCATACCAAATATTAGTATTTCATTTCCTAATATCCACTTGTATTCCCGATTACAAGTTACGGGCTTAATTGTCGGACAAACAAATGATTACTAATGCTATGCTATTTTATTCTACGAATCTAGTACTAATTTAGCACATACTAAAGTATTCAATAGTAAGAGATATCAATATGTGTGGTTGCTAGTAAACTCACCCGTGCAAATTCCATGCGTCAAGGTTTTGTTCAATTCTCTGCAGCACCGCGATTCATTTGATACAGCTCTTCCGCTCCCCAATTTCTTCATTACAGACCAACAACCGAACAGATGCAAATATTAACTCTTTCCTCTATAACTCATGAGTTCTTCGCTCAACATTTCTCGTACTTATATTTTCTTTTGCCAGTCGTCGATTGAATCACGATTCCAGTCCCCCGCGATCTCGTTTTATTTTCACCTAGTAGTTGGAACTGCATCGTCATAGAGCACAACAGCAACAGAGGCACTGCTCACTCGTTCCACTCGTTTCCTCCTCGTCCACTTCAGGAAAGAAGGATTAGTTAATACCGCACGACCTGAACGACACCGATGGAGGACCAAGGTATGAGGAGTTGATGGTTCAGGCTGCAACGGAGAGCCGTGGGTAGCGCTTGCTTTGGGAGCGACGATTCTCTAGAGATATTGAGCTACAGTTGATATGTTGAAGATAGTGGTTAGGCGTAGGCTGATGCAGTGCGGCGGATGATGGATGTACTGGGCAACAATTAGTCAGAGGTGATGATCCCAAAGACTTGTATGGTAATGGGGTGGCATTGAATATGTGGCACATGTGATGATGAAACAGCAACGATGGTCTAGAATGCGATGGCAGTGATCGGGGTCCCGTATGCAGTGATTATATAGTGGAAAGAGTGGAGAGGTAGATCAATAAAAGAGGCTCGAGAATCTTAACAACTTAACAAATTTCTGATTTAAAAAATAAACAAGCTATTTAACAAGAAGTGAGAGATAAGATCGTAAAGAAAAATAAAAATGTAAAAGAAAACCTTAAAAAACTAAACTATAAATGAGTAAAAATTTTAAAGTCACTTAACAAAAAATGAGGGAATTTCGAAAAACATTGTTCTGTTAACAAAATAAACTACTAGTAAAATAGAAATGATTTTGTTTTTTTTTGTATTTGAATTAAGAGAATAAAAAGGGATAAGGATGAAAATAACAATAAGAATTATCTAGAAAAAAGGAATGGATAATCAATGCGAATACAATTTTTGTTGGTTTTTTTATTAAAGCACGTTTCAAAAGATTTTTTTTTGTTTTGGATTTTTTTTGAAAGAAAATAAACTATCAATGAAAAATAGAAAGAAACGTTTTTTTTGGCTTTTTCACAGATGGAATCTAATTTTGAAAATTATAAATAAAAGAAGAAAGAAAGAGAAAGGATTAAGTAGAAAACAAAAACTACAAAATATGCTTGTCATTAAATAGACTCGAACCATTGACCTCTTGTATCTCCTCCCTCTTCTCTACCATTATGATGCAATATAATTTCATGTCAAACATACCACCTATCTCAGTTTTCATGCTATCATTGATCATATATGAACCTTATCCCCTCAAAGACCTAGAAACACCCCTTTTCGCTCAAATGGGGTAAAAAATTTGGGTATACACAAGGTATAACTAACCTCTATTAGAGGAATTAATTTTGGTGCAAGACACAAACCATGAGAGTAGTAAAGAATAACGAGGGATCTCAAACCCCTTAGTAATTAGTTGACCCATTATGAGAGGACCCGACTGATGTAAGTAAAGTCCCGAACATGAGAGTATTCGATACGTTGGGGAAACCCTTAAATCCGAGGATACTAGTCGGTTGTAATTCCCTAAGCTAGTGGGGTTATCAAGAGAGATACTTCTAGGCTAATCCACGAGATTGTATTATACTCTGAGAGAAGAGTGGTGGGAATTTGAGTAGTCCGGTAAAATTGGGCATTTAAGTATTTGAGGAGCTAAGCGTATAGCCCTCGTATTGTAGGTCCGGTGGCGAGTCTTGTGTATGACTCTGCCCAGGCCAAGTAATGAGTAATGAGTATCGCTTATGTATGAGTAAAGTAATGAAAACTGAGTAAGAAGTGAGTATGAGTATTGTAATGAGTACCGAGTATTGAGCATGTATGAGTAGGTATCGAGTATTGAGTACGTATGAGTAAGTATGGAGTATTGAGTAGTGAGTATGTGTAAACACACCTACATCGAACTTCACAACTAATGAAATCGCAGCGGAAATAAATAACTAAACAACACTAACGCTTCGGTGCTACAACGCCGTCAACCACCCATGTGGTTGACAAGGAAGAATAAATACAAGTGTACCGTCTGATGATCAGACCCCGAGCATAAAACTAAACCATAAATACATCATATACAATACCGAGTATTTACTTACATCCCTTCACTGTAAATGTCAAAGTACCGCCGCCATAGTAATTTCAACGAAATCAAATATAATGCCACGGGAGCAAAGGCGCATCCCGGGCTCAACATCCAAATAAACCAAAATACAACTGCAGCCTAGATCCTACAGCCACTCTGCTTCCTCGATCCTCATCCTGCAGTAAAAATATGGAGCCCCCGAGGGGGTCAGCAACCCTTGGCTGGTATGGTTAACGCGCAGCCCATCGGCTACCGGGATACGTGCAACTAATTGTCATGATAACATGGCGTTCATTTTATACATAACATAACATAATATGTGGCATAGCATCAATAGTGCATAGCACAACATCACATACACAGTGGATCTTCTTTCCACAATAACAAACCAAGAAGGTTAAACAACATAAGAGCCTAGGAATGATTCACCCTCATGTTAAGCTCATACACACACTCATTACTGTTCTGTTTTCGAACAAGTAACTTAAGTCCAGATGGTTCGGATATAGTGACCCGAAACACCACACAAACACATGTTCCCACTAAACCGATCATAAGTCAGAATAGGTAAGCTTTGGAGGAACTAGCGGGAGATCGATGCCAAATTAAGGAGAACAATCTTAACAACATAAGAGTCGAATTTGATTCAGATATCTACTCTTAACTTACATGCATGACCGGACAACCGATTCCTCACTTCCAGTTAACACTTGTTAGAAGTTCATGGTGGAAACTTAACAACCAATACACAACAGGTGGAAGTCATGTTAGGCACACACAAGGGAAATGAGTCACATCATAACATCACAATAATATGAACAACTGTAAACTCATTACAAGTTTAAATCTTATAACGTCATAAACACACAGAAAAACATACAACACACAAGCCAGTGTAAACCGTAGGCAACAGACTGCAAGAAAACCATACCTTGGTCCTTGCCTCGATTGATTTCCTCCGTAGGTCACTCCTATACCTGATAATAACGTCGGTTAATTATTTTATTTAACTCAAACTTACTAAATGTTAACATGATTGTATGACATGTTTTTAATGTCTAACTTACCCTAGGTTACCTTCATTATACCCCCTAGGGTTAACTACATAAGTCACATTGTTTTCTGTTTTTTTTTTACAAGTTTTGGTCCGACCGACCTTACCGACCGACCTTGCACAAGCTCGGTCCATTCCAGAACATATTTTTCCATCAAAAGTTTCTAACTCCGACGACCTTGTAAGTTCGGTCGCATGTTCGGTCCATTCCCGAGAGTTTCTTCCCTTTGAAAATTCAGCCCGACCGAACTTGCCAAGTCCGTTCCCATGTTCGGTCGATTCCAAAACTCAATCCGTACACAAATACAAGCCCGACCGACCTTGCAAGTCCGGTCCCCAAGTCGGTCCATTCTAGAAGCCAATTCTCGCAGGTAAACTGGGCTCGACCGACCTTGCAAGTTCGGTGCGCAAGTTCGGTCTGGCCCAGACCCTTGTTTTTCATTTCTCATTTAACTCCAAACTTCACCCTAAATATCCTAGTACACCCTAACCTCATTTGGGCACTTCAAACACACCTTAAGACATCCTTAAACACTCATAAAACTAATTTCCTAATTCCTTAAACCTTAACTCATTTCTTCCCAAAATTCCTAACACTTACCATGTTTTCTCTCCTAGTCTCCAAGTGGTGTTTCATACCTATGATGATCACTTATACCAAATACTCCCTCACCAAAACAACATCATCTCTCAAGCATCTATTCTCACAACTTACTCCTTATGTCATTCTTAAAATCCTTTTGCAAGGTTTATACTTTCTCCTTGTTCACCAAAGTTTGCCTAAATCCTAACACAAGTCCAAATGACTTTGGTGTATCCCAAACATTCTTTTGCATTATAAATCCTCTAGAACATTGCCTAAGCCCTTCTCACATCTTAAAACACCTTAATGTATCTTCCTCCCACTAGTTAAACATTTAACCATTCTAACATCTCTTAACTTGCCAAACTCACATTAACCCTTAGAACATCTTGTTTATTACCTAAATTTCGACATAGGTTCTCCTAGAACATTACTAAACCAAAACATATTGTTTTCACCAACAAACAACCATGAACACCAAAATTCATTAAACACATCTTTATACACAAACTTCACACTTTTAGCACTACACCATAATATAGTGCATAATTTAAATTGCATGGCACTTAGGCCCTTAAATGACATGGCTCTTAGGCCCTTAAGATGCATAAATCATAAACACTGAATTTCCACAATATATTTGCCTTTGACCTGCAAATACACTCAACAACACATATGCCTTTTACTAAGCTCTTGAGAGCATTCTTCTAAGTCACTTCCCATTGGCTCCTTAGATCATTTTCATAAGAAATACAAGCTCATTTCTCCTAAGACCTTAAACCACATTAGGTTAGCATATTTACCTCTTTTCAACACAACTTCTTCCTTGTTTCCTTATAAACCGGTAAGGTATTTGATTCCTTGTCAACTACTAAACATTATACAAATAACATAATGAGTATTCAAGCTTTAAGCTTCATCTCATTGTAAACCCTAGGTTTACATTATTTCAAAAACATTAATGTATTGTTTTTTTACCTTGGTCTTTGAAGAGAGTTCGAATATATATCAAGAGAGGACTCCACCTAGTCCATGAAGGTTGGAATGAAGCTAGAACAAAGTCACACAAAGAGCACCATTATGGGCATTTTCGGTCAAGGTAAAAACATGGAGGAAACATGAATTTTCTTTGAGATTCCTTACCTAGAAGCAAAGGAGAGTAATAATATGTAGAAATATAAGCTCAGCTCCTTCAATGGTAGAACTCCATGGCACCGAAATGGGGCTCTTGAAATTTGAGAAGATAGGAATGAAGAGCTTGATGAGAGGAAGAGAATGGTGGTGTTTGTTTTTGAATTGGTTAAGTGAGCTAGGAATTACAAGTGGTCAAAGATGGAGTTTGTGTGTTTACTATTGCAAATCGTGAATGAGAAGAAGAGAGGTTGAAGAAGACTTGGAACCATGGGAAATGAGGAAAGAATTGAGAGAATGAGATAAGTGAGTTTGTTTTGCTTTTTAGAAGATATTTATGCTTATAAAGTAAAAAGGTAACTTAAGTAGTCTTCTTCATTTTCTTAACAAGTTAACAAGAGAGTGGTGAGTCACCACACTTAAGAAAACTGGCCCCCAATAGTACTTAGGGGTAATATAGTCTTTATTTGTCAATTTAATTACTTATACAAACATATGTTACAAAATAGCTTATTAAAATCACTATTCATAAAAAAAACAAGGCACATAGAAGTGAAATTTTTGATTTCCCATTGATATAGACTTCCAAATGTGATACTATATAGTACACATGTTAATTAAAGAGTAATAATGGACATTTAGCCATTCAAAACTCATTTACAAGACAATTTTTCGAAAATGTGCTTTAAGACTCCTTAAAGCACATTTTGTGTTTTAACTTGTTTTCAAGCTTGGTTTTCTTTGCTAATTGGTTTAATATATTCATTAGTATATAAATATGGTCTTGGTAAGTTCATTAGGTCTTAACCAAGCTTATCCCAAGCTTAGAGCACATTTTGGCCTTTATTGACCTTAAAGCACATTTTGTGTTTTCTTGTTTTAAATTTGTTTACTAATGTTTCTAAGACTCTTTTTAGTCTTAATATACCATATTTAGGTGTTTTAAACAATATACTAAGGTTTGGGGTATTTCAATCTACCCCCCTTAAAAGAACTTTGTCCTCAAAGTTCACACTTCCACATATCCTAAATGTTAGAACACAGGAATACTTATAACAATACTTCCATACATCATTAACAACACACTTACATAACATTGGACACAAGGTCCATACAACATAACATCATGTACATAACATTGGACACAAGGTCCATACAACATCATCCACATCATTCAGACACAACGGTCTGTAACATAACAACATAACATAGACGATGTATTTAAATACACGTCGTACTTACATAACCGAAACGGCTCTACCCCCCTTAAGGGGGTATGCCCCGTACCCTATACACATAAACACTAAGAAGTAAACAATGACGGGTACTTCGCCTTCATCGTGTCTTCCAGCTCCCAAGTGGCCTCCTCAACGTCCTGGTTAGACCAAAGAACTTTCACCAGTCTCACAGACTTATGGCGAGTGTCTCGAGTCTTAGTATCCAGAATCCGTACCGGAGTCTCCACTGATCGCATGGTCGGCTCTAAGGTTAGCCTTTCAGGCTGAAGCACATAGATGGATGAGACATATACTTCTTCAACTGGGACACATGAAATACATCATGTACCTTGCCCAGCTCGGCGGGTAGATCAAGTCTGTAAGCTACCAGGCCGATCCGCTCCGTCACAACATAAGGCCCCACATATTTTGGGCTCAACTTGCCTTCTGGCAAAACGAAATACTCCCTTCATATGGGATACTCTCAAAATACCTGATCGCCCACGGCGAACTCCAGGTCACGTCTGTGCACATCTGCGTACGACTTTTGTCTATCCTGAGCTGCCTTCATGTTAGCCCGGATCAGGCGAACTTCTGCCTGAACTTGTTCAAGATACTCTGGTCCTATAATGACCGTCTCACTCGACTCATCCCAGCATAATGGCGTGCGGCATGGTCTACCGTACAAGGCCTGGAAGGGAGACATCTTGATCGAAGCATGGTAACTGTTGTTGTAACTAAACTCGATCAGATGTAACTTATCAATCCAGCTGGTCTGAAAGTCAAGTGCACATGCACTAACATATCCTCAAGTGTCTGGATAGTGCGCTATCTCTGGCCATCAGTCTGTGGGTGAAACGCTGTACTCAATTTCAGTTCGGTACCCAGTGCTTCTCGCGTAGACTTCCAATACCTCGATAAGAATCTGGTATCTCTGTCAGATACAATTGTTTTCGGTACCCCATGATGTCTTACAATTTCTCTGTCAAAGAATTCTGCCAGTTTTGCCACTTTCCAGGTGTCCTTCATCGGAATGAATCGGGCCACCTTGGTCAGTCGGTCAACAACAACCCATATCATATTCAGACCTCCCCTTGTAGGCGGAAGCCCTACTACGAAGTCCATGGAAATATCATGGAACTTCCACTCAGGCACTGGCATTGGCTGTACCATACCACCAGGCCGTCGGTGCTCAAACTTGACCTTCTGGCAAGTGAGACACCTCAACACATAATCACTTACATCTTTTTTCATTCCAGTCCACCAAAAATATCTTTTCATACCCTTATACATCTTTGAAGCTCCGGGTGAATCGAAGTAGTAGAACAATGGGATTCACTCAATATGCGCTCCTTCAACTCAGCGCTACTCCTAGGTATACACAATCGGCCATTCAGCCTAATCAGGTCATCATCGTGGAGTCTGAAGTCGTACTTTGACCCTCGAATGTGTCATCAATAAGCTTCTGCCTGATCTCCATCATATACTGATCCGTCATCTGAGCACTCCGCACCTCTTCAACCAAGCCAGTATGAGAGACTAGCGAATGGAGAGAGTGTGCTCGGTGACTCAATGCGTCAGCTACCACATTTGCCTTACCCTCTTTGTATTGCAGATTAATGTCATAGTCATTCAGAAATTCAACCCACCTTCCTTGCCTCATGTTCAACTCCTTCTGAGTGAACAAGTACTTTAAACTTTTGTGGTCAGAATAGATTGTCACACTTACCTCATACAAATAATGTCGCCATATCTTCAATGCGAAGACAATGGCACCCAATTCTAAGTCGTGGGTAGGGTAGTTCTCCTCATGCTTCTTTAGCTGTCGGGTGGCGTATGCTACGACCTTCCCGTGTTGCATCAACACACAACCCATACCTCTACCTGATGCGTCGCAATAGACCTTAAAACCATCTGGACCGTATGGTATAGTCAGGACTGGTGCAGATGTCAGAGCATCCTTGAGACTCTTGAAAGAACTCTCACAGTCGACTGTCCACTCGAATGGTGCATCCTTTTTCATCAAGGAAGTCATCGGCTTCGAGACACTGGAGAAGTCCTTTACAACCCCTATAATAACCTGCCAGACCGAGGAAGCTCCTGATATCGGTAACTGTCTTCGGCCTAGGCCAGGTACGCACTGCATCTATCTTTGCCGGATCAACAGCGATCCCGGCCTCAGAAATCACATGACCAAGAAAGGATACTTGGTTCAACCAAAACTCACATTTCGAAAATTTAGCATACAACTGATTCTTCCTCAATGTTTGAAACACATTTCTCAGGTGGCTTTCATGCTCACCTCTCGATTTTGAGTACACAAGAATATCGTCGATGAAGACTACCACTGACTTGTCCAACTGATCTTGGAACAAGCGGTTCATTAAATCCATGAACTTGGCTGGTGCATTGATAAACCAAACGGCATAACAGTAAACTCATAATGTCCATACCTAGTTCTGAATGCTGTCTTCTCGATATCACTGTCACGGATGGCAATCTGATGGTATCCGGATCGTAGATCTATCTTGGAGAATACTGATGCTCCCCTCAACTGGTCAAATAAATCGTCGATGCGTGGTAAAGGGTAACGGTTCTTCACCGTAACTGCATTCAGCTCTCGATAGTCAATACACAGGCGGAGACTACCGTCCTTCTTCTTCACGAAGAGGACCGGCGCTCCCCATGGTGAAACACTGGGGCGGATAAATCCCTTGTCGAGTAGGTCTCTCAGCTGCTCCTTGAGCTCTGTCATCTCTACTGGAGCCATACGATAGGGCGCCTTCGCAATTGGTCCGGTACCCGGAACCAAATCAATATCAAACTCCACTTCCCGTGCTGGCGGCATGCCCGGCAGTTCCTTAGGAAATACATCAGGAAACTCCGACACTACCGACACATCTGGGCTAAACTCTGGATCTCTCTCTATGTCCTGGACATAGCAGAGGTATACATCACTCCCTCGTCGTAGTTCACGACACATAGCCATGGCGGTGATGATTTGAGTCGAAGGCTCCCTGGGCCTCTGGCGGTAAGATATGGTAACCCCAGATGGACTCCGAAGAAGCAGTCGATGCTCGGCACATAGGATTCTGCCCTTGTACCGCTCCAACCAGTTCATCCCGACAATCACATCAAAGCCAAGTCCGTCGAACTCTATCAAGTCGATTGGAAACTCTTCACCTCTGATTCTTACAACAGCATCTCGGTGGTAGCGAGTACACCTGATCCGCTCTTTCGACGGGAGAGTGACTAGGAAGTCTGGCATCTCATCACCGTTTAACCCCAACCTTTTCGCAAAGGATAGCGAAATAAATGTATGTGAGGCTCCGGAGTCGAACAAGATCGAAGCGTCCACGCCATTGACTGGAAAGGTACCGGTGAGGATTGTGCCGCTCTTGCCGGCTTCTGCCTCATTGCAGACACTCAGTGTACCTCCCGTTCCGAGTGCACAACCTAATTCATTGGCAAATTAATAAGTACTGGGTAACAACACGGTTGATATACTTACATCCCTTCACTGTAAACTGTCAATGTACCGCCATAGTAATTTCAACGAAATCAAAATATAATGCCACGGGAGCACAGGCGCATCCCGGGCTCAACATCCAAAATAACCAAAAATACAACTACAGCCTAGATCCTACAGCCACTCTGCTTCCTCGATCCTCATCCTGCAGTAAAAATATGGAGCCCCCGAGGGGGTCAGCAACCCTTGGCTGGTATGGTTAACGCGCAGCCCATCGGCTACCGGGATACGCGCAACTAATTGTCATGATAACATGGTGTTCATTTTATACATAACATAACATAACATATTATGTGGCATAGCATCAATAGTGCATAGCACAACATCACATACACAGTGGATCTTCTTTCCACAATAACAAACCAAGAAGGTTAAACAACATAAGAGCCTAGAGAATGATTCACCCTCATGTTAAGCTCGTTACACACCTCATTACCATTACTGTTCTGTTATTCGAACGAGTAACTTAAGTCACAGATGGTTCGGATATAGTGACCCGAACACACCACACAAACACATGTTCCCACTAAACCGATCATAAGTCAGAATAGGTAAGCTTTGGAGGAAGCTAGCGGGAGATCGAACGCCAAATTAAGGAGAACAATCTTAACAACATAAGAGTCGAATCTGATTCAGATATCTACTCTTAACTTACATGCATGACCGGACAACCAGATTCCTCACTTCCCAATTAACACTTGTTAGAAGTTCATGGTAGAACTTAACAACCAATACACAACAGGTGGTAAGTCATGTTAGGCACACACAGGGAAATGAGTCACATCATAACATCACAATAATATGAACAACTGCAAACTCATTACATGTTTAAATCTTATAACGTCATAAACACACAGAAAAAACATACAACACACAAGCCGGTGTAAACCGGTAGGCAACAGACTGCAAGAAACCATACCTTGGTCCTTGCCTCGATTTATTTTCCTCCATAGGTCACTCCTATACATGATTAATAACGTCGGTTAATTATTTATTTAACTTCAAACTTACTAAATGTTTAACATGATTGTATGACATGTTTTTTAATGTCTAACTTACCCAAGGTTACTTTCATTATACCCCCTAGGGTTACTACATAAGTCACATTCTTTTCTGTTTTTTTTTTATATTATTTTTTTTTACAAGTTTTGGTCCGACCGACCTTACCGACCGACCTTGCACAAGGTCGGTCCATTCCAGAACATATTTCCGTCAAAATTTCTACTCCGACCGACCTTGTAAGTTCGGTCGCATGTTCGGTCCATTCCCGAGAGTTTCTTCCCTTTGAAAATTCAACCCGACCGAACTTGCCAAGTCCGGTCCATATTCGGTCGATTCCAGAAACTCAATCCGTACACAAAATACAAGCTCGACCGACCTTGCAAGTCCGGTCCCCAAGGTCGGCCCATTCCAGAAGCCAATTCTCGCAGGGTAAACTGGGCTCGACCGACCTTGCAAGTTCGGTCGCAAGTTCGGTCTGGCCCAGACCCTTGTTTTTCATTTCTCATTTAACTCCAAACTTCACCCCATATATCCTAGTACACCCTAACCTCATTTGGGCACTTCAAACACACCTTAAGACATCCTTAAACACTCATAAAACTCATTTTCTAATTCCTTAAACCTTAACTCATTTCTTCCCAAAATTCCTAACACTTACAATGTTTTCTCCTAGTCTCCAAGTGGTGTTTCATCATACCTAAGATGATCACTTATACCAAAATACTCCCTCACCAAAACAACATCATCTCTCAAGCATCTATTCTCACAACTTACTCCTTATGTCATTCTTACAATCCTTTTGCAAGGTTTATACTTTCTCCTTGTTCACCAAAGTTTGCCTAAATCCTAACACAAGTCCAAATGACTTTGGTGTATCCCAAACATTCTTTTGCATTATAAATCCTCTAGAACATTGCCTAAGCCCTTCTCACATCTTAAAACACCTTAATGTATGTTCCTCCCACTAGTTAAACACTTAACCATTCTAACATCTCTTAACTTGCCAAACTCACATTAAACCATTAGAACATCTTGTTTATTACCTAAATTTCGACATAGGTTCTCCTAGAACATTACTAAACCAAAACATATTGTTTTCACACCAACAAACAACCATGAACACCAAAATTCATCAAACACATCTTTATACACAAACTTCACACATTTAGCACTACACCATAATATAGTGCATAATTTAAATTGCATGGCACTTAGGCCCTTAAATGACATGGCTCTTAGGCCCTTAAGATGCATAAATCATAAACACTGAATTTCCACAATATATTTGACTTTGACCTGCAAATACACTCAACAACACATATGCCTTTTACTAAGATCTTGAGAGCATTCTTCTAAGTCACCTCCCATTGGCTCCTTAGATCATTTTCATAAGAAATACAAGCTCATTTCTCCTAAGACCTTAAACCACATTAGGTTAGCATATTTACCTCTTTTCAACACAAACTTCTTCCTTGTTTCCTTATAAAACCGGTAAGGTATTTGATTCCTTGTCAACTACTAAACATTATACAAATAACATAATGCGTATTCAAGCTTTAAGCTTCATCTCATTGTAAACCCTAGGTTTACATTATTTCAAAAACATTAATGTAGTTGTTTTACCTTGGTCTTTGAAGAGAGTTCGAATATATATCAAGAGAGGACTCCACCTAGTCCATGAAAGGTTGGAATGAAGCTAGAACAAAGTCACACAAGAGCACCATTAATGGGCATTTTCGGTCAATGTAAAAACATGGAGGAAACATGATTTTTCTTTGAGATTCCTTACCTAGAAGCAAAGGAGAGTAATAATATGTAGAAATATAAGCTCAAGCTCCTTCAATGGTAGAACTCCATGGCACCGAAATGGGGCTCTTGAAATTTTGAGAAGATAGGAATGAAGAGCTTGATGAGAGGAAGAGAATGGTGGTGTTTCTTTTTGATTTGGTTAAGTGAGCTAGGAATTACAAGTGGTCAAAGATGGAGTTTGTGTGTTTACTATTGCAAATCGTGAATGAAGAGAAGAAGAGAGGTTGAAGAAGACTTGGAACCGTGGGAAATGAAGGAAAGAAATGAGAGAATGAGATAAGTGAATTTGTTTTGCTTTTTAGAAGATATTTATGCTTATAAAGTAAAAAGGTAACTTAAGTAGTCTTCTTCATTTTCTTAACATGTTAACAAGAGAGTGGTGAGTCACCACACTTAAGAAAACCGGCCCCCAATAGTACTTAGGGGTAATATAGTCTTTATTTGTCAATTTAATTACTTATACAACATATGTTACAAAATAGCTTATTAAAAACACTATTCATAAAAAAAACAAGGCACATAGAAGTGAAATTTTTGATTTCCCATTGATATAGACTTCCAAATGTGATACTATATAGTACACATGTTAATTAAAGAGTAATGATGGACATTTAGCCATTCAAACTCATTTACAAGACAATTTTTTGAAAATGTGCTTTAAGACTCCTTAAAGCACATTTTGTGTTTTAACTTGTTTTCAAGCTTGGTTTTCTTTGCTAATTGGTTTAATATATTCATTAGTATATAAATAAGGTCTTGGTAAGTTCATTAGGTCTTAACCAAGCTTATCCCAAGCTTAGAGCACATTTTGGCCTTTATTGACCTTAAAGCACATTTTGTGTTTTCTTTTGTTTAAATTTGTTTACTAATGTTTCTAAGACTCTTTTTAGTCTTAATATACCATATTTAGGTGTTTAAACAATATACTAAGGTTTGGGGTATTTCAGTATGCACAAGTATAGTAACGAGTACAGAGTAAGGATCGTGTGCGAGTAAGGTATTGAACATGGAGTGATGAGTATGCTAGAGTACGGAGTGAGTATGAGTAGAGTAGCGAATATTGAACACAGTATGAACAGAGTAGTGAGTAACGCAACAAAAGATTAATGAATCAATAACTAATACGAACGGTTGACTATCGAGTATGTATGTATGCATGTAAAATGAACTCCATGTATATCCGACCCAAAGTAGTCGGCGTACCGCGGTTAGCACGCGGTATATGCGAAATTCATATTCAGCGTAAGTTGACCCCCTAGGGGGAACGTTTTTAGTGTGCAGGTACTCGAAGCTGACCACCGTTCGAGAGAGTAGGACGGAGACTGCTACGTAAGCATGGGTAGTTGTATAATAGGGATTGTATTTGTAATGTATGGCGAAAATTGGAAGTTCCAAACTGTATCGGTAATTTAAGGATTGTAGTAGATTCAGTATAGTAATGTATTGGAAGTGGTAATTGATTTATGGTTGAGTATGCAAGGGAAAGTATTGTAATGTGTAGAGTACTCGGTATGTTCGTATTCATCAGACCGATAGTATGTAGGATTGTAACTCGCCTTGTTAGTCACGTGGGTGACTGACGACATTGTACACCCGCCGTTGAGTAAGTAATATCCGCTGCGAAGGTAAGTATTGTACGGTAATGACGGTATTAGAGGTAGGGGTTGTTATACCCAAAATTTCAACCCCCCCGGAAGAGAGTCTCTACTAATAGGCTAGTAGCGAGGGTTCCCAGTTCGATCGGCACATTTCAGAGTACTAGGAACAACTTAGTCATCTCCAGGGGCATTTTCGTAATTTTTCAAGGCTCCTAAGCCCCCTATAGGCTTTCTCTCTCTCTTTAAATAAGGGTCAAATCAATTCTAAATGCTTTGAAATTTTAACCCATGATAGAGGATGACATCTGAAGCATAATGGCGTTGGATTTTGATTTTTTCGAATTTCCAATAATTTTCTAGCAATTTCTGATTGAATCTGACGAGAAATTGAATTTAAAAATATTCCAATATCCAAAAAATTCGATTCCACTTTAGAAAAATCAGAAATATCATTCTTTACCCATGTGTGAAATTTCCTAATCAAATTCCTTTTGGAAGCCCTTGAGCTAAAACGTCGGTAAATCTCGGTTTTTACCGGATTTTTCTATCTTTAAGGAAGCCTATATAAGGAACCTTATCCCATGATCAAAAGAAAACCTCAAGAACCCTAGACTCTCAAAGAAGGCAGCCGTCTCTCTCTCTCCACGTTTTTGAACTCCGGAGCCATAATCAAACACCGAAATCTCACCAAAATCAACACTAAAACATATTTTTCAACTCCCACAACATCATCAATCATCAAACATCAACCAAACCACCTCCAAAACGTGAAGAACAGCAAGATCAACCAACAACCAGAAGCTTGGTTCGAAACCTTTCGGGTCTACCATCAACGGAGCACTCGACGAATCCCGGTGTGAAGAATCGTTGTGAATCCGAAGGTAAAACAGGTAGAAACTCCACTTCCCTAATTCTCTATGGTATTATCTGTCTTGCCTCAAAATTTGGCTCAAACTAACCCTTCTACGCTTCTGTATTGTTGTTTGTTTATGCTTCTGTCCAATAACTTGTTTACCAAGTTCCGTGCTTAATCCGAAATTCAAATTGAAAACTTTCAATCACTAACGTCTTGTACATCTTTCAGGCCTACACCCCATAAAATTTGAGCCAAAAACACTTTCGAGAACAGCCTCAAAGCCGCCGTCCGAGGGCGGTCCGCACCCACGGACGTCATGTCCGGGTCCCGGACTCCCTGTCCGTAAGCCCGGACGCCCACGGACGGCGGCGGGATTTTAAAAAAATTAAAAATTTAGGTTTTTAAATAATGCCCGGCCCACGGACATCCTGTCCGTGGCCCCGACTTTGCACTTTTTTGTTTTTCCTTTAATTTCGATTCTTCTGTATAATTAGGTTAACTGGGGTCCGTGGTCTCGGACATTGGGTCCGTGGCTACGGACGCAAGCAAAATTCGACCTAATTCTGCCTCCGAAACCCTAGTTTAGGTAGCTTTTAATTTCATTTTAATTTTCTGTCAAAAAGCTAAAAACACAAAAAAACAGAAGCTCGCGCACTTAGGTTAAAACGACTCGTAATAAGCCGTAAATAAACCAAGTAGAGGAAAAACGACCTAGGAAGGGTAATGAAAGTAATTTGAACCCTAAATAAGTCGAATACCAAGCCCCCGAACCCGAACTCTACCTTTCCTGATTTACTCTAGGTTAAAATTAGGTGGCGACTCATAATGGGTTCCAGTGAGCTAGCTTAGGTTTTAATAATTATTGTTATATGGCATAGTTATTAATCTTAGGTTATAAGTGGACCTAAAACCCGATTAGATCCTAATCAACTTAATCCACATAGGATATGGTTTAAAATCGAGGCTCACAGACTGGCGACTCTACTGGGGACAAACTTCTTAATTTAACTTTTTAATTTTAAGAAAGAGGGCTTAACTCGAAAATTGTTTATTTATGGCTTTAATACTTTGTTTATTTACTTCTGTGCGCACTGATAAGTGTCCAAATGAGCATGATTTATAGGTGTATTTCATATATAATATTAGCACTTTTCTTGCTCATTTCTCCACTTCGGTTAGTTTTCCTCTAGTTTATGTTTTATTGTTTATCTCACAAATTTATTGGTTTAACATGAGGAAAACCAAGCTGGGAGTAAAGTAGACGAAGAGACGAACGCATAGACACAAATTGCTCAGAAAACGGAGTCCAAACGAAGAATCTAGAGCCGGTCAAAGTTTGAAGGAAATAAGTCAACGTCCACACATGCAACGCAATGGCATGGTATGGAGGCGGACAGGGAGGCGGAACTCACAGAGACGTCCGCTTCATTCTTAGGCGGACGGTCGCGCGGACAGAAGAAGAAGCCGGGCGAACAGGAAAAAAAACAGAGACGTCCGCGTGAGGACGTGAAGCGGACGCTTAGGCGGACGCGACTAAAATCTCGCGCAAAACAGATTTTCTTCGTCGACTTCGCTCGTCGACTTCGCCCGTCGACCTGGAACTTATCTATCTACTCTTCGCGTTCTGTCACCTGCATAAATGAGCAAATCCCTTCACGCGTGATTCACCTCTGTCTGCAATCATTCTTCCTTCCTTCTCCTTTCTTCCTTTCTCTATATAAACCCACGAGCCACCACCCATACAATCCATCCACGACCCAACTCCACTTCACCTCACGCCATCTCATTTCTCTTCTCCCGCCTTCTCCATTTTATTTATTTTACAGTCCACCATATCCACCTCTAGCCCTACGTATACAGAATAGCAGAGCGAGCCGGAGTGATTACAGATGATTTCTATTACTCTTGTTTCTGTTTATCTATTTAATATGTTAGGCTAGTTTACGTATACTCTGGGAACGGTTATTATGTGTTTGTATTAATTATGCAATATTTCTACTGGTTATTTATATACAGTTTGTTACGCTTAAAGGTTATCTCGCACATTTTAATAAATGTCATGAATTTATTAAATTGCTTTCCTAAGTCTATTTTGATCAGACCGGTGATAAATAGATAGGTTAATTAAGACGTAAAACTGGAGGAAACTTGTTATGATTTAATAAGTTAGTATTCAGTTGCAAATGTAATTCCTCAAATACTCCTCTGCCGTTCGCAGGCTTTGCTTGAACCTTGACCTTATTAGAACCTTGCATTACAGGTGAACGAGTTCTTATGAGGCTATGACTTAGTCCTTAAGATAATTACAGGAACCTTGCCAAATTATTAAACCAGTAGAGATAGCTTAATTATGCAGATTATATTAACCTGACCCAGAGTTCCATTTTATTTATCTGTCAAGTTAGTTTATTTTATTCTTTCTTTTTACTTATTTTACAAGTCATTAATCCCCCCTCTTGTGACACGCTTAGGTACTATTATATGTATATTAGTCCCACGGTTCGACATCCGGTCGCTTACAATTTCACTATACTACTACGACCGGGATTTGTTTGCAGCCCGACGTTTAATTTGAGTTTTAATTTCTTTTCATTTAATTTTTTACACCAGTTTAACCAGGGGAGTACCAGTTTCTTTAATTGTGCTTTTATTTTAAATAAAAATTGCAGAGGAGCGTTTATGTGCTTAAATGTTTATTTGTGACCTATGTGTTATCTCTATTTTATCTACTTACCGAAAGGTCTTCTGAAACCTTCCCTTATTTTTCTGGTGAACAATGAGGACATTGTTCAATTTAAGTGTGGGGGAGTGTGCCCTTTTCGGTGACATTTTATGCTTAAATGTTTAATCTCTCTCCTTATCATGCGTTTGTCCAATTCAAATATTATGGACCCTTTATATGTGGGTTGTTCTCTTTAAGAATAAATATTGTTATAATTGTAGGATAAATGGTACAAATTTTAAAATTTTGATTACTTTTGAGGAGCATCTTATATGCGGTGTGACCAAATAATCTGCAAATGGTTGGATTTTATTGCTCAGGGTTTCTTTCTGTCTTCTCTCTTAGGGATTGCTAAGGGGTGCTTCTCTGTTAAAAAAAAAAGAAAAATAAGAATACAATAATAAGGGACTTGCGAGACACCATTGGTAACCAACAAAAGAGAGTTGAGTGTTCTTAAATACAAAGGCGTGATGCCTATATTTTCTCATCTCTTATGCAAAAGTGAAATAAATGCATGAATCTATTTTCCTTTTGTTTTCTCCTCAATGCCCATTCTTGAGAGAAGTTGGCCATGGTAAAAGTTCTCAAAATCACCTAAAGAAACATTGAAGTACCTTGGATCATACCCCGAAACTCTATTTTATTTTTTTACCTGAGCACACCTATGCCACCAGCAGTTAATTTTTCACACTCCTCAATAAGTTAAAAGATCATGTTTATCCTACCCTTCATAATAATATTTGTTAGTATTGAGCATTCCCTACTTACTTGGGTACGTGGTTTTGCTTGAGGACAAGCAAAAAGATAAGTGTGGGGGTGTGATAAGTGTCCAAATGAGCATGATTTATAGTGTATTTCATATATAATTTTAGCACTTTTCTTGCTCATTTCTCCACTTTGGTTAGTTTTCCTCTAGTTTATGTTTTATTGTTTATCTCACAAATTTATTGGTTTAACATGAGGAAAACCAAGCTGGGAGTAAAGTAGACGAAGAGACGAACGCATAGACGCAAACGGCTCAGAAAACGGACTCCAAACGAAGAATCTAGAGCCGTCAAAGTTTGAAGGAAATAAGTCAACGTCCACACATGCAACCGCATGGTATGGAGGTGGACAGGGAGGCGGAACTCACAGAGACGTCCGCTTCATTCTTAGGCGGACGGTCGAGCGGACAGAAGAAGAGGCCGGGCGAACAGGAAAAAAAACAGAGACGTCCGCGCGAGGACGTGAAGCGGACGCTTCACGTTCTGTCCCCTGCAATAAATGAGCAAATCCCTTCACGCGTGATTCACCTCTGTCTGCAATCATTCTTCCTTCTCCTTTCTTCCTTTCTCTATATAAACCCACGAGCCACCACCCATACAATCCATCCACGACCCACTCCACTTCACCTCACGCCATCTCATTTCTCTCTCTCCCGCCTTCTCCATTTTATTTATTTTACAGTCCACCATATCCACCTCTAGCCCTACGTATACAAATAGCAGAGCGAGCCGGAGTGATTACAGATGATTTCTATTACTCTTGTTTCTGTTTATCTATTTAATATGTTAGGCTAGTTTACGTATACTCTGGGAACGGTTATTATTGTTTTGTATTAATTATGCAATATTTCTACTGGTTTATTTATATACAGTTTGTTACGCTTAAAGGTTTTCTCGCACCTTTTTAATAAATGTCATGAATTTATTAAATTGCTTTCCTAAGTCTATTTTGATCAGACCGGTGATAAATAGATAGGTTAATTAAGACGTAAACTGGAGGAAACTTGTTATGATTTAATAAGTTAGTATTCAGTTGCAAATGTAATTCCTCAAATACTCCTCTGCCGTTCGCAGGCTTTTGCTTGAACTTGATTAGAACCTTGCATTACAGGTGAACGAGTTCTTATGAGGCTATGACTTAGTCCTTAAGATAATTACAGGAACCTTGCCAAATTATTAAACCAGTAGAGATAGCTTAATTATGCAGATTATATTAACCTGACCCAGAGTTCCATTTTATTTATCTGTCCGTTAGTTTATTTTATTCTTTCTTTTTACTTATTTTACAAGTCAATTAATCCCCCCTCTTGTGACACCTTAGGTACTATTATATGTATATTAGTCCCACGGTTCGACATCCGGTCGCTTACAATTTCACTATACTACTACGACCGGGATTTGTTTGCAGCCCGACGTTTAATTTGAGTTTTAATTTCTTTTCTTTTAATTTTACACCAGTTTAACCACTCACGATATAACGTCTGCACGCACTTTAATTTCTGCACCTTTGCATCATGTGAGAGCGAGGGTCCACACAAACCAGTTTCACCCCGGGACCCATCTAGGGTCCCCTGTCAGGGACTCACACCTTTTAGGTGATGTGAATAAGCGGGGGAAAAGAGGAGGATGTCATCTAACCACAACCCCTTAATACCTGGGCCTTAGCCTCAAGTTTTTTCCTGGCAGTGTCCTTACCTAGCCCATTGTTTGGTCAGTCAAAGACCCGACCGTAGACGCACACCCTTTAGGTGATGTGAAAAAAGTGGGGAAACCCAAAGAGAATAGCGTGCAAGCCCTATTCCTTTGTGGCGACCTGGGCCAAGCCCCAAGCACCTCTCCGGATCGATCCATACCCAAATTGATTTAACCGTCAAGTGAGGACATGTTGAATTTGTGTGGGCCTTGTCTGCTTGTATGATCGGCCCATTACCTAGCCTAGAGATTGATAGGAACTCCTCCTACATTAACCTAGCCCAACCGAATTGGCGGCTCTACTTGTTTGCGGCCCAGAGGCCCTGTTTGGTTTAACATGTGGGTCGTTCGGGCTTCGGCCCAAAAGCTTAGACTTAGGTGATTTCTCTTCTGGCCCAATTTGAATTATCCATTAGTTCTAGGCAAAAAAAAAGGAAATCCACCGGACATGAAATAACCCACAAGTTCTGAAAAATAAAATCTTTTTCTGCTTAGCAACCATCTTCTCTGGCCCAAGGAAAGTTAGGCCCATTGTGGTTTAGGGCCCAATTCCAGCCCATGTGCCGCTTTACTCCAGGCCCAAACACATTCCGGCCTAAGGGCTCATTCTAGACTAGGTAAACTTCTTATTTGGGCCCTAGCCCCAAACCCTAGATCTAGGTTCACCTCTCAGGCCCAATCAAAGCCATCTGTCTAGATTTCAGCCCAAGTTTCAGTTCATAGTCTGAAAGATACTCCAGTCCAAACACCTCATTCTCTGGGTATCCTGACCCACTTGCTTTCAGCCTAAGTCTGTTTCGATCTATCTTGTGAAGCGTCATGTTTCAGCCCACTTCCTTTTGTTAGCTAATAATGGACACCTTGGACACAGGTAGACTCAAGTCCTAAGTGCGGTCCAATCGACATGGGAGCCCAACTCGCAATTTTGGAACAAAAGCACATGGCCACCATTGAAGCTATGGAGCAGAGGCATAGTGCTGCCATGAACGCGCGTGAATCTAACTATGTTGCTGTTATCGAAGAGTTGAAAGCAAAGGCTCTTTCCCTTGAGTCCGAACGTCAAGCTCGGGATGAGTTAGTGGACAGGCTTCTCAACACCCTTTTTGACTGCATTGAAGTTGGCTCCATTAGGGTCCGAGGATTGAAGGGAATGTCAAAGAAATTGCTACAGAACTCAGGAAAGTGATTAGGCAACCAGGAGTAGCAACTTGCATCCAAAGCTGCACCCGCAAGAGAACCAGGAAACATGAGGAAGACAGTGATCGACAGTTAAGAGGACCTGGTTGGAGGGTTGGAACAATAGAACCACCCCGACGGAATTCTCGACAGAGAGAGTTTACAGACATCAGTCGAACACCAAGACAAGCACTTGAAGAGCTTCGAGGAAGATATCCGATGCAACCGCCCGCCCTGAGGCCAGAAACTACTCATTTGGGGAAGGATCTTAATCAATTTTGTCACTTCCATCAGCTGCCCGGTCACGACATTGACCACTGCAGGGCCCTACAACACAGAATCCAGGATCTAATTGACCAAGGGCTCCAATTCTAAGAACATGGTGGAGCGCGCAGAGCACGCGTGCCCAAGCATCATCAGGAATGTTGTTTTTTACTGTTTTTCTCATTAAATGCATTTCTTTTTCTTGTTTGGTTGTCTTTCAACTTTTGTAGTAGTTAGTTCCCTTGATCATTTTCGGTAGTTTTCTTGAGTTTGTAATTTCCAACATTATTCTTTTTGTTAAATAAAAAATAGTTCCATTTTCATAATTTTGTACAAAGCATTATTCATTAATTCGAAAAACTAAAAAAAAGAGCACTTACATCTTTCAAGGATCACGAAGTAATCATTTTCTAACTATGCAATGGAATACAAAGACTTGCATTTTGTTTCTGAAAATTTGAACATGCCTAACCAAACACCACAACTCACAACCCACAAAGAGGTTCAAGGTCCACATCTATTGAATTGTTGTCACAAACCCCAAAATCAATACTTGGGGCAATCCGAGTTTAGAATCATTGTCTTCGAATCTTTCGGTTAAGCGTGTGAACTAGTCTCTGAGTGAAATTCACGAGAGTGTCTTGAGCGGAAAAACCATGAGTGAACGAGCGTGTCATTTTTACATGACTCCGGTGAGACCACATTCAAAGGTGAGGTAAACGGCATAACTCCGACCGAAGGAGATAATTTGTAAATTTACTCTTAGACCTGCGAAAAGTAACAACGAACGGATACACAACTATCAGGAATGACGAAGCACCTAGGTACAACACCACATAGCTAAAAGCTTGTAAACCCTGACATTAAACCCTAGGCACCCCCGCTGAGCCTTTCATATATCCCTTTTCGATGTTTCCAAGCTCCACAGAGCAAGCCAGCCCGTGATGAATAACCAACCCGGTGACCAAAGGAAGCGAGGAGCCTGACTCTCAGATAACGTTTTCATCAGTCCAGAGAAGCAAAGCCGTTATCAGCATGACGAAGTGATCCGCAAATGGTCCCCAATGTGACACAGGATCAAAAGAGCTCAAATCAAAATAGCTCTCAAAACTCAAAACCGGGAAACACAAGAACCCGAAGGCAAAGTCAAGAAAGGATCAAACAAAGAGGCAAAACTGAAGTGCCTCGAAGAAATCCAAAAGACGAAAAGAGAAATGGTGTAAAGGACAACTTCAAAAGTCCAAGCCCAGAAGCTCAAAAACAACGTCAACATGAAGCAGTTACGACTTCAAGATGAATCTGAGAGAAGACGCAAGTTGCAGCTTTGGTCACCCACTTAAGCTCCACATACCTCAAATATCCCTCCATGGTCCCGTTGTCCTTCATCGCACCCCGTGGCCACGTTATAAGCTTTAAAGACTTCCGACTTGATAGTTGTGCGTCCAATCACGTGAAAGTACCAGATCAAATGCGTAAATCCATCAAATATCGAATTCAATGGTCTAGAAGTTGTGACTTTAGGTGAGGAACGAGTGCAAGCACCAAACACGCCGAGTGTAGGTTAGGAAGCACCACATAAAAACATAAGCCCTGACCCTGTGAGGACGAGCCTCGTTCGCATGTTTAATAAAAGAAAATACTGGGGGCAATCGATCGGAACGATCGATTGCCACGAACTCTAGCACATATTGTCTTAAGGGAAAAATACTGGGGGCAATTGTTGGAACCAACAATTGCTATGACAACACCAATTGGAACCCAGAGCTCAAACATCACCACCACCATCACACACCACCGGCCCGCATAAGCCCTTACCTCCACATCAAACACCACAGGCCCACATAAGCCCTTACCTTTGCATCATACACCATACCCCACCGATGGCATGTTCATCTCCTAGGAGATAAATTACAAGTCCAAAGTCTATGGTTAGGAAATGATAATTTCGCTTTCCTTTTCATTAAACAGATTATTCTTCAAACACTACCACGTTTGGCACCTCTTTCAGCAATTTCTTGTTTTGGACAAATTTCCTACATACACTTTGATCGTATTTTGACATGCACATCCTCATTGCCACGTTTGGCACTTTCATAATTAACTTTTCATCATGACCATTGCATCTAATCGTATGAGACTCCTCGTCATAATTCAGGGATACAGATTCTCAGCCGAAGATACAGATTCTTCAGGGATACAGATTCTCAGCCGAAGGTACATATTCTTCAGGGATACAGATTCTCAACCGAATGTACAGATTCTTCAGGGATACAGATTCTCAACCGAAGATACAGATTCTTCAGGGATACAGATTCTCAGCCGAAGATACAGATTCTTCACGGATACAGATTCTCAGCCGAAGGTACAAATTCTTCAGGGATACAGATTCTCAGCCGAAGGTACAGATTCTTCAGGGATATAGATTCTCAGCCGAAGGTACAAACTCTTCAGAGATACAGATTCTTCAGGGATACAGATTTTCAGCCGAAGGTACAGATTCTTCAGGGATACAAATTCTCAGCCGAAGGTACAGACTCTTCAGAGATACAGATTCTCAGCCAAAGATTCAGATTCACCAGAGCAGCAGAACTCACCCGAATAGAAGAACTCGACCCAACACCAATTTTCTATCCCTGATAGGTAGTCAACGCCTTAGAATAGCTTGACATCATCTCATTCATTATAGGTAGTCAATGCCTTAGAATAGCTTGACATCATATCATCCTTATAGGTAGTCGGCGCCTTAGAATAGTCTGACATTACTTCATTATTACCTTTAGGTGGTCGACGCCTTAGAACCGCTCGACACCCTTCCACTTTACTCATAGGTAGTCAGCGCCTTAGAATAGCTCGACGCAACTTGTCGGATTGCACGTGTGGTCTTTTAAGATACAAAATTTTGGGGTATCACTCAAGCATCAACTAGCCTTTTCATTTCCTGTACAAAGTCTAGTTGACGGGGGGCAATCTGTTATACCCAAAATTTCAACCCCCCCGGAAGAGAGTCTCTACTAATAGGCTAGTAGCGAGGGTTCCCAGTTCGATCGGCACATTTCAGAGTACTAGGGACAGCTTAGTCATCTCAGGGGCATTTTCGTAATTTTTCAAGGCTCCTAAGCCCCCTATAGGCTTTCTCTCTCCTTCAAATAAGGTCAAATCAATTCTAAAGGCTTTGAAATTTTAACCCATGATAGAGGATGACATCTGAAGCATAATGGCGTTGGAATTTTGATTTTTCGAATTTCCAATAATTTTCTAGCAATTTCTGATTGAATCTGACGAGAAATTGAATTTAAAAATATTCCAGTATCCAAAAATTCGATTCCACTTTAGAAAAATCAGAAATATCATTCTTTACCCATGTGTGAAATTTCATAATCAAATTCCTTTTGAAAGCCCTTGAGCTAAAACGTCGGTAAATCTCGGTTTTTACCGGATTTTTCTATCTTTAAGGAAGCCTATATAAGGAACCTTATCCCATGATCAAAGGAGAACCTCAAGAACCCTAGACTCTCAAAGAAGGCAGCCGTCTCTCTCTCTCCACGTTTTTGAACTCCGGAGCCACAATCAAACACCGAAATCTCACCAAAATCAACACTAAAACATATTTTTCAACTCCTACAACATCATCAATCATCAAACATCAACCAAACCACCTCCAAAACGTGAAGAATAGCAAGACAACCACACAACCCAGAAGCTTGGTTCGAAAACCTTTCGGGTCTGCCATCAACGAAGCACTCGACGAATCCCGGTGTGAAGAATCGTTGTGAATCCGAAGGTAGAACAGGTAGAAACTCCACTTCCATAATTCTCTACAGTATTATCTGTCTTGCCTCAAAATTTGGGCTCAAACTAACCCTTCTACGCTTCTGTATTGCTATGTGTTTAAGCTTCTGTCCAATAACTTGTTTACCAAGTTTCGTGCTTAATCCGAATTCAAATTGAAAACTTTCAATCACTAACGTCTTGTACATCTTTCAGGCTACACACCCATAAAATTTGAGCCAAAAACACTTTCGGGAACAGCCTCAAAGCCGCCGTCCGAGGGCGGTCCGCACCCACGGACGTCATGTCCGGGGTCCCGGACTCCCTATCCGTAAGCCCGGACGCCCACGGACGGCGGCGAGATTTTAAAAAAACTCAAAATTTAGGTTTTCAAATAATGTCCGGGCCCACGGACAGCCTATCCGTGGCCCCGGACTTTGCACTTTTTTGTTTTTCCTTTAATTTCGATTCTTCTGTATAATTAGGTTAACTGGGGTCCGTGGTCTCGGACATGGGGTCCGTGGCTACGGCGCAAGCAAAATACGACCTAATTCTGCCTCCGAAACCCTAGTTTAGGTAGCTTTTAATTTCACTTTAATTTTCTGTCAAAAAATGCTAAAACACAAAAAAAACAGAAGCTCGCGCACTTAGGTTAAAACGACTCGTAATAAGCCGTAAATAAACCAAGTAGAGGAAAAACGACCTAGGAAGGGTAATGAAAGTAATTTGAACCCTAAATAAGTCGAATACCAAGCCCCCGAACCCGAACTCTACCTTTCCTGATTTACTCTAGGTTAAAATTAGGTGGCGACTCATAATGGGTTCCAGTGAGCTAGCATAGGTTTTAATAATTATTGTTATATGGCATAGTTATTAATCTTAGGTTATATGTGGACCTAAACCCGATTAGATCCTAATCAACTTAATCCACATAGGATAGGGTTTAAAATCGAGGCTCACAGGGGTGTTGCAAAAAGTGGTATCAGATTCGCTCGGATAGATGAAACCGAGTTTAGGAAAATACCGAGTTAGGAATTAGAGACTTAGGGCTAAGGGTTGAGTGTTAGCGTGTGAGGTACGCTAGTTAGGAACTTCCGAGTGAACCGGAAACCTACAACAACCATACCCCGCCCTCCGCAACCCACGGTATTAAGTTGGGAGAAGGACGCCAGAGAGATGGAAAGACCTCTCACACTCGGGTAAAACCCGATCTGGCAGTTGTAAAAACAATCCTTATTAGAAAAGAACTTATCATACGGTAGAGTCAAGAACTGGAAGTCCCGAAGACGGTTCCCGTTGGATGATGATGACCGCACTTAATGGCGGAGGATTGAAGATACTAAATAAAGGATAATGGAATTTATGGCACCATGGGGCGACATGCTTCGCAGTCGCGAGAACCATGAGTAGCCAGCAAGAAGAAAAGCACAATCGCGCAATGAAGCAAGGAAGATAGAGTAGCAAGCCCGAGACAAGAGATTCTACGGACTGTATGTTTGATAATACAAACTACGGTATACAAACCGACTAAGGAACTAGTCGAGGTTGGACTAATACCAAACTACAAGCTAAGAGACTATAATAACCGAACAAACATGGTTTAGATAACCATGAAAATATTCGTAGAACATACACCTATATGACTACAACGTGGTTCCTAAGGATAAGTCAAGCCTCGAAAACCACAGTGAAAGTGGGAGACACCTGGAATGACGACAATCATGTCAAGTATACTGAGAAGCGACTCAGGAGATTGATCACCAAGACCAAAAGATCAAATGAAGACCTAATAAAACCACTAGTTATAGATGGAAACGATATCGTAACTGGTATACGTTAACTGAAAAACAACCTACCCGCGCACTTGCCCAGGCAAGTGCAGCAACTACAAGACGGTTGGAAGACTTTTAACAACACGCAAACACTTGCTAAAGTACCGCTATGAAGAATGGAGAAAATATAGGAACACCAATCCTAAGTATTTAAATAACGAAACCCAGATACCGGATGTGGGATGACCGCACTCCGAAGGAGCCTACGGGCCTGACAGATAGTTAGGTAAGTGGTAACGTGCCAAGAAGGTACCCCACGTATGTATGCATGTAGTGTGTGAGACATGGGAAGTAGTCAACTCCGTTCTACGGACCATAAGTAAATTCGAAACAGAACGGTAGGATACCTCAAACAACCAAGGGGAACTCAGATAAGCTTACTAGCTAAGGAGTCAAGAACCTACTACAGGAGGATGATTAAGAGTTAAAAGTGCGAGAAGCACTAACAACTGAATAAAGACATTGGATATGTCTTGAATATATTAAAGTAAAACATGATGACTGGAAGGAATACCCAGTCTAAACACATTGAGGCAAATGCCTAACATTAACACATCAGTGTTTAATGAACAGGATGAAATTCCCAGAACAACTACCGCAAACACACAGGGTGATGTTATAAGGTACCGGAAATACCATTCATCACCGAAGAGAATATCAAACCCGTTATAACATAAGGAAAAACACCAATGGTCTACCCTAGGAACGGGAGACGTTATAACCCTCAACGGTAATTCAGATCCAGAACCACAAGGTAGGATAACAAATTGGACATACCCATAAATGGCGGCCAGATGTAATGGCATAATCAGCACTACCCAGGAGCAATCCATAAAGGGTATCAAGTCAACACAGTTGGACGAAATGTCATGGTAAGAACACTACGATCGGAACGAACATCCGGTTAAAACACTGAAGGGATCCCACCTGATAGGGATACCCCCAAATTAATAAATGGTATCGATCAATACCAAGATACAAAAGGGTCTCCAACAAACGCAAGCGTGATGCGACGACTTTATCATGGAGCCCAGTATCACCTCCAAACCCGGCAATGGCTTATGGAGAAGTAACCACTTGGGAACAGCCTAGGATGAGCAGAGCTCTAGGCAATATGGCTAGTATGCCATGAAACTATTACAATACATAATTTGACGGTTGCAAAACCCATTGCGAACCATATGGAAAATGGTCAAGGACGATACCGATAAAAGAGTAACAACCAATGAATGAGGATGTCCCTCATAAATGTGAGACCGTAAAAGCGGCGAACACATGGATCCCAAGAAGGGGATACCATCAGTGACTGCCTGAAATATATCCCTTTCAGAACTACTAACGTAGTGAAGCTTGAGCATACAAATACTGCCATGCAATGCAAACTAAGCATCAACAGCAATTGTTAACAACCAAGGAGTAATCTGTTCAGAAGGAACATAATCATAGTATAAATGGTGGAAATGCATGAGCTGAAGCTAGCAACAGTGGAGGCCATGTAAACCAATACGGTAAAATCGATAAGAACATGGTGCGCAGCAGGCGACCAATGTATGTCAATAATCACCCATGCTATGGAGTTGTTACCACACGGGATGGTGGACAGACCGGGCAACAAGCCAGGAGTCCACACCAAGAGTTTATGCCTCTACACTCTGTAGGACTGAGTGTTTTTGGTATTGCACTTGTGCAGTTAATGATCGGGTAGGATAGCTATGAATATGAGAAAATGTAAATCGTGGTAAATTCTTCGTTTCACCAGTAAACATGGCATAAGCCAGTTAAGTAAAGCTTAGAGACAAATCGTGCGGCCTAAGGACAAAGAAGCACGAAGAGTGTGAAACACACAACAACATCACAAGTGTGAATTCCATGCGAATAAAGGTGAAAGGAGACTTAAGAAGTCACAAGGACTGACGCATAGAAAATGCAAGGTCATACAAGTAAAGAACACTAGTACCAAACAAAATATTGAGCAGAATTCAGAAACCACTAACAACAGAGGAAGCACCACAACTAAGTAGTGGCTCAACCTCAACTGACAATAAGTCGGAGGAACCAAGTGAATGATCACTATAATACACAACAGTATGAATATAGATTCCCAAAAAGCTGGTTAGGAATCTAAAACTCATTGAGTTGTGCACGGTAAAAGGACACCACACTTGGTCAATGAACCTTATTCCCACGATAAGAGGGATAAAAAGGTGAGGTGTAACACAATAAGGATAACAAGAAGGGTGAATAACCCAAGTTATCAGGGTCGCGCAGCAGAAGCTAGTGGGTCCAGAATTCTAAGTGAAAGCCATGTAGGCTAGAGCCGAATCCGGTTAAGAGATGAATAACTGTGATGAAAATCCTTGATGCAGGGACTAACCGGTAATACGGTTAAGAGCCATTGATTAAAGAACATTGTATAATAAACCGCATGGAAACTAAACCACTCCATGACGACTGAATGCCTTCGACCAATGCCCTATGTTGACACATGGTAGATTACGTGGGCGTAATCCCTTTTAAGGGGGGTAGAGCGAAAACCGCGAAATGTATGTTTTACGTGATAGGTGCGTAAACTACAATGCGCATAACGCAAGAGTGTAACACCCCATCTCGATCCAATCGTGGTTTCACAACTTAACAACATATATATAAACTCTGCAGCGGATTCAAATACATTCCAAGACCTTGCCACGGTCTGACTACAAAATATACCGAACATTAGTACATACCAATCTTAACCAAATACATATCCTTCTTACAATCCCCTCACATCATATACATCTTACTAACTCAAAATGCCATACGAGTGTACATGCACAACTCGTAGGCCACACTTAACCCGTGACGCTTGTACCCCATCTTACTCTCGTGACGGCCACCTCCTGACGTTCACGTGTAGTAAAAACAACCCCCAAAGGGGGTCAGCACGAATGCTGGTACGATCCTCTCATGGCCCCCAAGCTAACGTGGCTACAACGACTAATTGTCGATAGCATGAAGGTTGATTAAATGCACAACATAATAGAAAGTGCAATAAACAACAAACCAATTATGAACAATCAAAGTTCAAACACAATGAACGACTTAAATGCGTTCCCTTAATTAGTGAGTCAATTATTTCACTCCTTAAGTTATGTTTCCTCTTAATCTTAGTCCATCCTTATCTTACCTCAATCTTAGTCTTATCTTAGTCTTAGAAAACGACCATCCTTTAAAAAGGAATGGATGTAGCTTATCTTAGTCTTATAATACAAACCATCCTTAAAGAGGAATGGTTGCAACTTATCTCAACCTTACCTTATATATGCCAACCGTTCTCTCATTTGGGAACTGGTTAACCCTTAGTTCGTTTTTTATTTTTGTAGGGCTTGGTTAACCCTAGCCAGCAGCAGGACACTTACCGGCAATAACAACATTCTTAACTTGTGAGGATGTAGGCTAGATCCCCCCACGCCATCTTAATGCCTCCCTCCTAAAACAAGTAGTCCGAGGAGGTCGAGTCTATATGTCGACTCTAGGCGACGAGTCTAAAGACAAGTCATATTTGGAAATCGGTATCTGATAAGGACACCGACCTCCCCCAATACACATGTGCCGGTACCATTCCGGATTCCTCACTCCCCCCAAGTTAGAGTTAGTAGTAGTCTCAATGCGACGTTTGTTTGTTTAACCTCTCTCGGTGATTAACAACTATTATTAGGGAGTGTTCCTTATTCTCACACCATACTTACTAAACACTAGTTAGTAAGTTCTCGCGTAAGTTGTGTTTTTTCAAACATCACACAACAATACAATCAACATGATATTCCGGTTGCATGCTTTATCTTGTTTAGTAAGCACACAAAAAAAAATAGCACACAAGCCGAGGGACACCTCGTTAGCAAGCAGGTCACAAGAAGAACTGTACCGTTCACCGTTGGTCGTTTGGTTGCTTACTCTTCTCCCGGAGTCCAAACTCTCAAGTCCTAAAACATTGATTCAGTTTTAGGTTGTTAATCACTTAACTTAGCTCAACTTCATTAACTTACATAACCCATAATGATTCCCCACCTAACACCTCTTAAGTTTTACAACTTATTCTTAAAACTTAAACTTAGACTTTTAAGTTCATACTTAACTTAATCCCTTAGGTCTTTATACCTCTAATCATCAATGCCCTCTTAATGGGGTACCACTAATACCTCTAAATTTTCTTAGGGTTTCTTTTTTTTTTTACAACTTAAGGGTCGACCGACCTTACCGACCGAACTTACCCAAGGTCGGTCCATTCCAGAACTTATTACCGTTTGAAAATTTTACCCCGACCGACCTTGCAAGTCCGGTCCCCAAGGTCGGTCCATTCCCGAGAGTTTTTCCCGTGGGAAATTTAAGCCTGACCGAACTTGCCAAGTTCGGTCCCAAGTTCGGTCGATTCCAGAGACTCAATTCGTACACAAAATATAAGCCCGACCGAACTTGTAAGTCCGGTTTCCAAGTTCGATCGATTCCAGAAACTCTTTCCGGTAGTATAAACTGAGCTCGACCAACCTTGCAGGTCCGGTCCCCAAGGACAGTCGGCTCCAGAACCCTGTTTCTAAATTCCCATTTGACTCCAAACTTCTCCACAAGTTCCCCCATGTGTCCTAATACCACTTAGGCACTTAAACTCACCTTAGAACTTCCACCAAACTCTCCAAACAATTTCCAATGATCTTCTTAAACATTCACTCAATCCTTTAAAAACTCCTAACACTTAGGACTTATTTCCTTACATTTCCAACTTGTAACCTTACAAAACTTTAGCCAACCCTCCCTCCTTAACAGTTTGAGCACTTCATAGACAACATCTTTTCCACCTTCAGCTCATTTACCAAAACTTCCTCGAGTCACTTTGCATATCCATGCACCAATTCCTCTCTTTTCCATTTATTACTCATCATTCCTAACTCTTGGACATACCTAAACATTTCTTCCCTTCCTCTTAGCACCTTAACCTTGTTCTTCTTTACCTTGACCTTCCTAGACCCTCTTTAGACACCTACATCCCTTTTACTCAATTTACTCACCATTCTCGTGATCTTACTCTCTTATACATTCCTAGTCGATTTCCTCGACAATCGACAACATTCTCCTTCAATCTTCACTCCCATCACCTAAGTCCACTCATTACCATCTAAACTAAAACCTTATTGTTCCACTACTAGCATCATCACTACTTACACAAGCTTCCCAACACTTTCATTGATATACTCCCTAGTTCATACCTAAATCACCTTAAGGCATTATACACCTTCTCCTCCAATTTTGCACAAGTCTTACCATTCCTCTTATCATGACTTTGGTGTGTTCAATGCACCCATTTAACTCTAATTTCCTCATAGACAATTCTTGGTCATTCTAAACCTCAAGAACTACTTAGTTAACTCCTTTCCACTCAAATCCTCTTAATGATCCCTAGTAAACCCTAGGGCATATTACTCACCACCACCACTTGAACACTTTGTTTTCTACTTAAATTTCACCATACTAGCTCCTCTAGTATATTATCATGCCCATAAGCATTGTTTTCCTCATTCAACCAACTCACACATATCTAGTCCTTTCTCATCTTGTTTTCTTCACCCAACACAACTCATTCACAACAAACTCAATATAATGCAATAGGCTTAATTGCATAGCACTAAGGCTCTTAAATGACATGGCTCTTAGGCCCTTAAATGACATGGCTCTTAGGCCCTTAAATGACATAATTTAAACACTGAATTTTCCACATGTAATAGCTTTCAACCTGTAATTACACCCATCAATCTCATAGTAGTTATAATGTTCTTAAAATCCATCTTAAACTTATCTTACTATCACATTTCCATTGGCTCCTTAGTCACAAGTTCACCAGCTAGGTTAAATTCTTTTTCCTAGGTTATATAACCCATTACCTAATGTAAGGCCTAGGCCACATTGGTACTCATCTAAACTCATCCTTAAACCTTAAACCACCATTAGGTAAGCAATTTACCTTGTTTTCTCAAGCTTATCTTAACTTCCTCCTTAGACCTTCTTCTTGAATGAATCTCGGCCACGATTTAAATTTCCCTTGCCAATGTTCCAATCAACATACATTGACTCACATGAGTGCTAAACAATACACTAACCTTAAGGAATGAAAACCTAGGTTAAAATGTGTGTTCAAGGTATAAAAATGAATGTTTTACCTTGAAGTCTTAAGGTGGGCTTGATATAAATCAAAAGGACCTCCTCTAGCCCTTGGAGAATAGAATCAAGCTAGAACAATGGATTGAACAAGGCTCCATGAGAAGGTAATTTTCGGTCATGAAGAAGTGATGGAAACATGGTTTTTCTACATTTTCCTTACCTTGAATAATGGAGAACCAAATGGGCCTCTCAAACTTGATTTTCCCTCTATCAATGGGAGTTTTCTCTTGGCACCAAAATGGAGCTTTGAAGGATTTGAAAAGATAGAAAGCTAGAGCTTGAGCTAACTAAAATAATATGTGTTTAGTTTTTGATTCGGAGCTAAAATGAGCACGGTATGGACCGTTTGAAGATGAGGCAACCATGGAGGCTGCTTGGGACGGTTTGGAACAGAAGAAAAGAAGAAGAGAACCGTGGAAGAAGAAGAGAAATGAAGAAGAGAGGAGAGAGGTAGGCTAATATAAGGTATTTTGCTTTTATAAAGCAAATAGTACTATTCTCTCTTTTACTCTTCTTTTCCTTTATTTGCTTAGTCATGTGGTGACTCCCCACATCAAAAACCGGCCACCCCCTTATAATCAAGATATTTATGGTCTTGGTTGACCAACTAATTGACTTATGTTGACTAAAACTTAAACTAGTCACTTTTTGGCACTATTCACAAATTAGTGCACATATTTGTGAAATTTTTGGTTTCCCATTGATTTAGACTTCCTAATGTGATACTAATTAGTAAAAATGTTGATTAAGGTGTAATCATGGGCATTTAGCCACTCAAAACTCATTTCTAAGACAATTTCTCAAAAAGGTGCTTTAAGGGGTCTTAAAGCACATTTTGTGTTTAAGCTTGTTTTTGAGCTTGGTTTTCTTTGCTAATGGATTTAAAATGTCCATTAGCATATTACTAAAGTCTTATTATGGTATTTGGGTGCTAATCAAAGTCACTCCAAGCTTAGAGCACATTTTTGGCCAAATTGCCCTTAAGGCATTTTCTTGTGTTTTCCTGGGTTTAAATTGTCTACCAATATTTATAAGGAATATTTTAGCCTTACTACATCATATATTGATGTTTACTTAACATACTTAGGTTTGGGGTATTTCAATCTACCCCCCTTAAAAGAACTTTGTCCCCAAAGTTCCCATGCATCTTATCTTATTAGAATACATGTCTTACCTCATTCCATAGATTATACAGATCATACTCATGTATACTTAAACTCATTGAATCATTAGATCCACCATATGCTTATGCTTAAATATCACACAACATACTTAAGCATGTATAACACTCAAAATTCTCTTTGTTTCTTTTGATGATTAAAACAATCACATAATTTTCCAACGTATTCTCCCATGTCACCGGTCCGTAGACAATGGCTCGTTCATCCTCGTCACCATGGGCCAGAATACAAAACACTCACTCTCCCCATGTCACCGGTCCGAAGACAAAGGCTCGTGCGTCCTCGACTTCATGGGCGAGACTCAGTAAAAAGGTAATCCTTTTTACGAGGTCATGTGAGGAATAATTCCTCTAATGAAAAATACATTCAACTCCAATTTCGTTTTATACTAACGCCTCCATCCTTAGCGTGATTTAATTGTGACCACTGGTAGGGAGTTTAAGGAATCATCCAACCCTGATGTGATCAGCATCAGTGTTGAACTACCCTTCCACCCCAATTTGTGTTTGGTTTCCCTTGATCCCTAGAAAATCAAGTTCCACCTCCCACGCCATTTTCAAACATCAAATAATTCACTCATGTCCAATTTTCTATCTTTTTAGTTCTTTTAATCATAATCAATACATCTCCAAGGTGTGGACTCAGTCCATCTACATTCCCAATTCATCTCTTAGTACTTACCTCAAGGTTATCATTCCTACTAAGTTCTATATCAGTCTCATATCAACTCTCACCATCTCATATCTCATAGCATTACTATCTTCTATCTTCTTCCTCATACTCAAATCAAATAATATATTATAGTGTTATCTTATTCTTATCTCAGCATGACCCCATATCAACTCAAATCTCATATATTCCTTATTTCTTAAGTCTCCTTAATCCTCTTCCTTAATTCTCTTAACTTGTACTCACACCGGAGTTAACAAGATAGGTACTTTATATGTATGGTATTCACATCTTCTATGTGCAATAACCATAATTTATCTCAAAATGTTTATATAAAACAAATTCTCAAATTATTTTGTGCTATGCACACAGTTTATGTACTAAGTACATAAGCATACGCTGAGTGGTTTTCGCTCTACTCTACCCCCCTTAAAATGGATTACGCCCACGTAATCAACATTATATCATCCTTGAACATAAGTTCAAGATGTCTAATTCTCATCAAGCATTCTAGCTTCCATGTCATCTATCCCACTTACCATTCGATCAGAGGATCATAACTATGTTAATGGCTTAGTCTCTGTATTGAGGATTCTTAATGGTACTACTATACCAGTTTCTTAACTTAGTTTGGTCTAATCTCAAAGTACTGATCTGCTGGCTTCCGCTGCGCGACTCTAATAGTCATAGGCTTAGCTGCCTTTCTTATCCTTTTATAGCATTATGTATCCTTCCCCTGCGTGCTTATGGTTTGGCACAAAGGTCCCTCAATGGACACGTGTTATCTTTATATATACTCGTCTATTCAGTCTTCCTGGAGATCTAATGTTCATATTCTTGGCGTTCTCTTAAGTGTTTAAATCGTTCTTTCCATCTGAGGATGACCCTTAATCTGAAACTACTGTGTAGTGCTTATTGCACTTTACAGTCTTATCCTTAACTTCTTAAGACATATCCAATGTCTGTACTTAACAATCCGTGCTTCTCGCACTTCATAGTTTTTAATCATTTGTTCTCTGATTCTTTTGTGTTGTTGATTCAATTGAATTCCTCTCTTTGACTGTTTGTGGTAGTAGCTGCTCTTGTCTGATCTTGCGTCGTCGTCCGTTGTACGGAGTCGACTACTTCCCGTGTTCCTTGCACCACTCGTTTACATGCATGGGGTACCTTACTGGTACATTACTACTTACCCGACTAACTCATAAATGAGCGTGTCAGGCCTGCAAGCCCCTGTGGGGTGTAGTCGTCCCACGTCTCGTTTTAGTAAACTCGTAGTGTCCGTCACACGTTTAGCTATTGCTAATTATAAAGTATTCTATTGTCGATCTCCTCTTTCATCGTTCCATAATAACACTTATTGTTCTTCTTGAATTTAATCAAGCAAAATCCTAAACTCTTGGACATACCTAAACATTTTCTTCCCTTCCTCTTAGCACCTTAACCTTGTTCTTCTTTACCTTGACCTTCCTAGACCCTCTTTAGACACCTACATCCCTTTTACTCAAATTTACTCACCATTCTCGTGATCTTACTCTCTTATACATTCCTAGTCGATTTCCTCGACAATCGACAACATTCTCCTTCAATCTTCACTCCCATCACCTAAGTCCACTCATTACCATCTAAACTAAAACCTTATTGTTCCACTACTAGCATCATCACTACTTACACAAGCTTCCCAACACTTCATTGATATACTCCCTAGTTCATACCTAAATCACCTTAAGGCATTATACACCTTCTCCTCCAAATTTGCACAAGTCTTACCATTCCTCTTATCATGACTTTGGTGAGTTCAATGCACCCATTTAACTCTAATTTCCTCATAGACAATTCTTGGTCATTCTAAACCTCAAGAACTACTTAGTTAACTCCTTTCCACTCAAATTCCTCTTAATGATCCCTAGTAAACCCTAGGGCATATTAACTCACCACCACCACTTGAACACTTTGTTTTCTACTTAAATTTCACCATAGCTCCTCTAGTATATTATCATGCCCATAAGCATTGTTTTCCTCATTCAACCAACCACTCACACATATCTAGTCCTTTCTCATCTTGTTTTCTCACCCAACACAACTCATTCACAACAAACTCAATATAATGCAATAGTCTTAAATTGCATAGCACTAAGGCTCTTAAATGACATGGCTCTTAGGCCCTTAAATGACATGGCTCTTAGGCCCTTAAATGACATAAATTTAAACACTGAATTTTCCCATGTAATAGCTTTCAACCTGCAATTACACCCATCAATCTCATAGTAGTTATAATGTTCTTAAAATCCATCTTAAACTTATCTTACTATCACATTTCCATTGGCTCCTTAGTCACAAGTTCACCAGCTAGGTTAAATTCTTTTTCCTAGGTTATATAACCCATTACCTAATGTAAGGCCTAGGCCACATTGGTACTCATCTAAAACTCATCCTTAAACCTTAAACCACCATTAGGTAAGCAATTTACCTTGTTTTCTCAAGCTTATCTTAACTTCCTCCTTAGACCTTCTTCTTGAATGAATCTCGGCCACGATTTAAATTTCCCTTGCCAATGTTCCAATCAACATACATTGACTCACATGAGTGCTAAACAATACACTAACCTTAAGGAATGAAAACCTAGGTTAAAATGTGTTCTAAGGTATAAAAATGAATGTTTTACCTTGAAGTCTTAAGGTGGGCTTGGATATGAATCAAGAAGGACCTCCTATAGCCCTTGGAGAATAGAATCAAGCTAGAACAATGGATTGAACAAGGCTCCATGAGAAGGTAATTTTCGGTCATGAAGAAGTGATGGAAACATGGTTTTTCTTACATTTTCCTTACCTTGAATGAATGGAGAACCAAATGGGCTCTTCAAACTTGATTTTCCTCTATCAATGGAGTTTTCTCTTGGCACCAAAATGGAGCTTTGAAGGATTTGAAAAGATAGAAAGCTAGAGCTTGAGCTAACTAAGAATAATGTGTGTTAGTTTTGATTCGGAGCTAAAATGAGCAAGTTATGGACATTTGAAGATGAGGCAACCATGGAGGCTGCTTGGGACGGTTTGGAACAGAAGAAAAGAAGAAGAGAACCGTGGAAGAAGAAGAGAAATGAAGAAGAGAGGAGAGAGGTAGGCTAATATAAGGTATTTTGCTTTTATAAAGCAAATAGTACTATTCTCTCTTTACTCTTCTTTTCCTTTATTTGCTTAGTCATGTGGTGACTCCCCACATCAAAAACCGGCCACCCCCTTATAATCAAGATATTTATGGTCTTGGTTGACCAACTAATTGACTTATGTTTGACTAAAACTTAAACTAGTCACTTTTTGGCACTATTCACAAATTAGTGCACATATTTGTGAAATTTTTGGTTTCCCATTGATTTAGACTTCCTAATGTGATACTAATTAGTAAAAATGTTGATTAAGGTGTAATCATGGGCATTTAGCCACTCAAAACTCATTTCTAAGACAATTTCTCAAAAAGGTGCTTTAAGGGGTCTTAAAGCACATTTTGTGTTTAAGCTTGTTTTTGAGCTTGGTTTTCTTTGCTAATGGATTTAAAATGTCCATTAGCATATTACTAAAGTCTTATTATGGTATTTGGGTGCTAATCAAAGTCACTCCAAGCTTAGAGCACATTTTGGCCAAATTGCCCTTAAGGCATTTTCTTGTGTTTTCCTGGGTTTAAATTGTCTACCAATATTTATAAGGAATATTTTAGCCTTACTACATCATATATTGATGTTTACTTAACATACTTAGGTTTGGGGTATTTCAATCTACCCCCTTAAAAGAACTTTGTCCCCAAAGTTCCCATGCATCTTATCTTATTAGAATACATGTCTTACCTCATTCCATAGATTATACAGATCATACTCATGTATACTTAAACTCATTGAATCATTAGATCCACCATATGCTTATGCTTAAATATCACACAACATACTTAAGCATGTATAACACTCAAAATTCTCTTTGTTTCTTTTGATGATTAAAACAATCACATAATTTTCCAACGTATTCTCCCATGTCACCGGTCCGTAGACAATGGCTCGTTCATCCTCGTCACCATGGGCCAGAATACAAAACACTCAACTCTCCCCATGTCACCGGTCCGAAGACAAAGGCTCGTGCGTCCTCGACTTCATGGGCGAGACTCAGTAAAAAGGTAATCCTTTTTACGAGGTCATGTGAGGAATAATTCCTCTAATGAAAAATACATTCAACTCCAATTTCGTTTTATACTAACGCCTCCATCCTTAGCGTGATTTAATTGTGACCACTGGTAGGGAGTTTTAGGAATCATCCAACCCTGATGTGATCAGCATCAGTGTTGAACTACCCTTCCACCCCAATTTGTGTTTTGGTTCCCTTGATCCCTAGAAAATCAAGTTCCACCTCCCACGCCATTTTCAAACATCAAATAATTCACTCATGTCCAATTTTCTATCTTTTTAGTTCTTTTAATCATAATCAATACATCTCCAAGGTGTGGACTCAGTCCATCTACATTCCCAATTCATCTCTTAGTACTTACCTCAAGGTTATCATTCCTACTAAGTTCTATATCAGTCTCATATCAACTCTCACCATCTCATATCTCATAGCATTACTATCTTCTTCCTCATACTCAAATCAAATAATATATTATAGTGTTATCTTATTCTTATCTCAGCATGACCCCATATCAACTCAAATCTCATATATTCCTTATTTCTTAAGTCTCCTTAATCCTCTTCCTTAATTCTCTTAACTTGTACTCACACCGGAGTTAACAAGATAGGTACTTTATATGTATGGTATTCACATCTTCTATGTGCAATAACCATAATTTATCTCAAAATGTTTATGTAAAACAAATTCTCAAATTATTTTGTGCTATGCACACCGTAGTTTATGTACTAAGTACATAAGCATACGCTGAGTGGTTTCGCTCGCTCCCCCCCTTAAAATGGATTACGCCCACGTAATCAACATTATATCATCCTTGAACATAAGTTCAAGATGTCTAATTCTCATCAAGCATTCTAGCTTCCATGTCATCTATCCCACTTACCATTCGATCAGAGGATCATAACTATGTTAATGGCTTAGTCTCTGTATTGAGGATTCTTAATGGTACTACTATACCAGTTTCTTAACTTAGTTTGGTCTAATCTCAAAGTACTGATCTGCTGGCTTCCGCTGCGCGACTCTAATAGTCATAGGCTTAGCTGCCTTTCTTATCCTTTTATAGCATTATGTATCCTTCCCTGCGTGCTTATGGTTTGGCACAAAGGTCCCTCAATGGACACGTGTTATCTTTATATATACTCGTCTATTCAGTCTTCCTGGAGATCTAATGTTCATATTCTTGGCGTTCTCTTAAGTGTTTAAATCTGTTCTTTCCATCTGAGGATGACCCTTAATCTGAAACTACTGTGTAGTGCTTATTGCACTTTACAGTCTTATCCTTAACTTCTTAAGACATATCCAATGTCTGTACTTAACAATCCGTGCTTCTCGCACTTCATAGTTTTTAATCATTTGTTCTCTGATTCTTTTGTGTTGTTGATTCAATTGAATTCCTCTCTTTGACTGTTTGTGGTAGTAGCTGCTCTTGTCTGATCTTGCGTCGTCGTCCGTGTACGGAGTCGACTACTTCCCGTGTTCCTTGCACCACTCGTTTACATGCATGGGGTACCTTACTGGTACATTACTACTTACCCGACTAACTCATAAATGAGCGTGTCAGGCCTGCAAGCCCCTGTGGGGTGTAGTCGTCCCACGTCTCGTTTTAGTAAACTCGTAGTGTCCGTCACACGTTTAGCTATTGCTAATTATAAAGTATTCTATTGTCGATCTCCTCTTTCATCGTTCCATAATAACACTTATTGTTCTTCTTGAATTTAATCAAGCAAAATCCTAAACTCTTGGACATACCTAAACATTTCTTCCCTTCCTCTTAGCACCTTAACCTTGTTCTTCTTTACCTTGACCTTCCTAGACCCTCTTTAGACACCTACATCCCTTTTACTCAATTTACTCACCATTCTCGTGATCTTACTCTCTTATACATTCCTAGTCGATTTCCTCGACAATCGACAACATTCTCCTTCAATCTTCACTCCCATCACCTAAGTCCACTCATTACCATCTAAACTAAAACCTTATTGTTCCACTACTAGCATCATCACTACTTACACAAGCTTCCCAACACTTTCATTGATATACTCCCTAGTTCATACCTAAATCACCTTAAGGCATTATACACCTTCTCCTCCAAATTTTGCACAAGTCTTACCATTCCTCTTATCATGACTTTGGTGAGTTCAATGCACCCATTTAACTCTAATTTCCTCATAGACAATTCTTGGTCATTCTAAACCTCAAGAACTACTTAGTTAACTCCTTTCCACTCAAATTCCTCTTAATGATCCCTAGTAAACCCTAGGGCATATTAACTCACCACCACCACTTGAACACTTTGTTTTCTACTTAAATTTCACCATAGCTCCTCTAGTATATTATCATGCCCATAAGCATTGTTTTCCTCATTCAACCAACTCACACATATCTAGTCCTTTCTCATCTTGTTTTCTCACCCAACACAACTCATTCACAACAAACTCAATATAATGCAATAGTCTTAATTGCATAGCACTAAGGCTCTTAAATGACATGGCTCTTAGGCCTTAAATGACATGGCTCTTAGGCCCTTAAATGACATAAATTTAAACACTGAATTTTCCACATGTAATAGCTTTCAACCTGCAATTACACCCATCAATCTCATAGTAGTTATAATGTTCTTAAAATCCATCTTAAACTTATCTTACTATCACATTTCCATTGGCTCCTTAGTCACAAGTTCACCAGCTAGGTTAAATTCTTTTTCCTAGGTTATATAACCCATTACCTAATGTAAGCCTAGGCCACATTGGTACTCATCTAAAACTCATCCTTAAACCTTAAACCACCATTAGGTAAGCAATTTACCTTGTTTTCTCAAGCTTATCTTAACTTCCTCCTTAGACCTTCTTCTTGAATGAATCTCGGCCACGATTTAAATTTCCCTGCCAATGTTCCAATCAACATACATTGACTCACATGAGTGCTAAACAATACACTAACCTTAAGGAATGAAAACCTAGGTTAAAATGTGTCTAAGGTATAAAAATGAATGTTTTACCTTGAAGTCTTAAGGTGGGCTTGGATATGAATCAAGAAGGACCTCCTATAGCCCTTGGAGAATAGAATCAAGCTAGAACAATGGATTGAACAAGGCTCCATGAGAAGGTAATTTTCGGTCATGAAGAAGAAGTGATGGAAACATGGTTTTTCTTACATTTTCCTTACCTTGAATGAATGGAGAACCAAATGGGCTCTTCAAACTTGATTTTCCTCTATCAATGGAGTTTTCTCTTGGCACCAAAATGGAGCTTTGAAGGATTTGAAAAGATAGAAAGCTAGAGCTTGAGCTAACTAAGAATAATATGTGTTTAGTTTTTGATTCGGAGCTAAAATGAGCAAGTTATGGACATTTGAAGATGAGGCAACCATGGAGGCTGCTTGGGACGGTTTGGAACAGAAGAAAAGAAGAAGAGAACCGTGGAAGAAGAAGAGAAATGAAGAAGAGAGGAGAGAGGTAGGCTAATATAAGGTATTTTGCTTTTATAAAGCAAATAGTACTATTCTCTCTTTACTCTTCTTTTCCTTTATTTGCTTAGTCATGTGGTGACTCCCCACATCAAAAACCGGCCACCCCCTTATAATCAAGATATTTTGGTCTTGGTTGACCAACTAATTGACTTATGTTGACTAAAACTTAAACTAGTCACTTTTTGGCACTATTCACAAATTAGTGCACATATTTGTGAAATTTTTGGTTTCCCATTGATTTAGACTTCCTAATGTGATACTAATTAGTAAAAATGTTGATTAAGGTGTAATCATGGGCATTTAGCCACTCAAACTCATTTCTAAGACAATTTCTCAAAAAGGTGCTTTAAGGGGTCTTAAAGCACATTTTGTGTTTAAGCTTGTTTTTGAGCTTGGTTTTCTTTGCTAATGGATTTAAAATGTCCATTAGCATATTACTAAAGTCTTATTATGGTATTTGGGTGCTAATCAAAGTCACTCCAAGCTTAGAGCACATTTTTGGCCAAATTGCCCTTAAGGCATTTTCTTGTGTTTTCCTGGGTTTAAATTGTCTACCAATATTTATAAGGAATATTTTAGCCTTACTACATCATATATTGATGTTTACTTAACATACTTAGGTTTGGGGTATTTCAATCTACCCCCTTAAAGAACTTTGTCCCAAAGTTCCCATGCATCTTATCTTATTAGAATACATGTCTTACCTCATTCCATAGATTATACAGATCATACTCATGTATACTTAAACTCATTGAATCATTAGATCCACCATATGCTTATGCTTAAATACACACACAACATGCTTAAGCATGTATAACACTCAAATTCTCTTTGTTTCTTTTGATGATTAAAACAATCACATAATTTTCCAACGTATTCTCCATGTCACCGGTCCGTAGACAATGGCTCGTTCATCCTCGTCACCATGGGCCAGAATACAAAACACTCAACTCTCCCCATGTCACCGTCCGAAGACAAAGGCTCGTGCGTCCTCGACTTCATGGGCGAGACTCAGTAAAAAGGTAATCCTTTTTACGAGGTCATGTGAGGAATAATTCCTCTAATGAAAAATACATTCACTCCAATTTCGTTTTATACTAACGCCTCCATCCTTAGCGTGATTTAATTGTGACCACTGGTAGGAGTTTAGGAATCATCCAACCCTGATGTGATCAGCATCAGTGTTGAACTACCCTTCCACCCCAATTTGTCTTTGGTTTCCCTTGATCCCTAGAAAATCAAGTTCCACTCCCACGCCATTTTCAAACATCAAATAATTCACTCATGTCCAATTTCTATCTTTTTTAGTTCTTTTAATCATATCAATACATCTCCAAGTGTGGACTCAGTCCATCTACATTCCCAATCATCTCTTAGTACTTACCTCAAGGTTATCATTCCTACTAAGTTCTATATCAGTCTCATATCAACTCTCACCATCTTCATATCTCATAGCATTACTATCTTCTTCCTCATACTCAAATCAAATAATATATTATAGTGTTATCTTATTCTTATCTCAGCATGACCCATATCAACTCAAATCAAATCTCATATATTCCTTATTTCTTTAGTCTCCTTAATCCTCTTCCTTAATTCTCTTAACTTGTACTCACACCGGAGTTAACAAGATAGGTACTTTATATGTATGGTATTCACATCTTCTATGTGCAATAACCATAATTTATCTAAAATTTTTATGTAAAACAAATTCTCAAATTATTTTGTGCTATGCACACCGTAGTTTAATGTACTAAGTACATAAGCATACGCTGAGTGGTTTTCCGCTCTAATAACCCCCCTTAAAATGGATTACGCCCACGTAATCAACATTATATCATCCTGACATAAGTTCAAGATGTCTAATTCTCATCAAGCATTCTAGCTTCCATGTCATCTATCCCATCCCACTTACCATTCGATCAGAGGATCTAAACTATGTTAATGGCTTAGTCTCTGTATTGAGGATTCTTAATGGTACTACTATCCATTTCTCAGATAACTTAGTTTGACCAGTTTCTTAACTTAGTTTGGTCTAATCTCAAAGTACTGATCTGCTGGCTTCCGCTGCGCGACTCTAATAGTCATAGGCTTAGCTGCCTTTCTTATCCTTTTATAGCATTATGTATCCTTCCCCTGCGTGCTTATGGTTTGGCACAAAGGTCCCTCAATGGACACGTGTTATCTTTATATATACTCGTCTATTCAGTCTTCCTGGAGATCTAATGTTCATATTCTTGGCGTTCTCTTAAGTGTTTAAATCGTTCTTTCCATCTGAGGATGACCCTTAATCTGAAACTACTGTGTAGTGCTTATTGCACTTTACAGTCTTATCCTTAACTTCTTAAGACATATCCAATGTCTGTACTTAACAATCCGTGCTTCTCGCACTTCATAGTTTTTAATCATTTGTTCTCTGATTCTTTTGTGTTGTTGATTCAATTGAATTCCTCTCTTTGACTGTTTGTGGTAGTAGCTGCTCTTGTCTGATCTTGCGTCGTCGTCCGTTGTACGGAGTCGACTACTTCCCGTGTTCCTTGCACCACTCGTTTACATGCATGGGGTACCTTACTGGTACATTACTACTTACCCGACTAACTCATAAATGAGCGTGTCAGGCCTGCAAGCCCCTGTGGGGTGTAGTCGTCCCACGTCTCGTTTTAGTAAACTCGTAGTGTCCGTCACACGTTTAGCTATTGCTAATTATAAAGTATTCTATTGTCGATCTCCTCTTTCATCGTTCCATAATAACACTTATTGTTCTTCTTGAATTTAATCAAGCAAAATCCTAAACTCTTGGACATACCTAAACATTTCTTCCCTTCCTCTTAGCACCTTAACCTTGTTCTTCTTTACCTTGACCTTCCTAGACCCTCTTTAGACACCTACATCCCTTTTACTCAATTTACTCACCATTCTCGTGATCTTACTCTCTTATACATTCCTAGTCGATTTCCTCGACAATCGACAACATTCTCCTTCAATCTTCACTCCCATCACCTAAGTCCACTCATTACCATCTAAACTAAAACCTTATTGTTCCACTACTAGCATCATCACTACTTACACAAGCTTCCCAACACTTTCATTGATATACTCCCTAGTTCATACCTAAATCACCTTAAGGCATTATACACCTTCTCCTCCAAATTTTGCACAAGTCTTACCATTCCTCTTATCATGACTTTGGTGTGTTCAATGCACCCATTTAACTCTAATTTCCTCATAGACAATTCTTGGTCATTCTAAACCTCAAGAACTACTTAGTTAACTCCTTTCCACTCAAATTCCTCTTAATGATCCCTAGTAAACCCTAGGGCATATTAACTCACCACCACCACTTGAACACTTTGTTTTCTACTTAAATTTCACCATAGCTCCTCTAGTATATTATCATGCCCATAAGCATTGTTTTCCTCATTCAACCAACTCACACATATCTAGTCCTTTCTCATCTTGTTTTCTCACCCAACACAACTCATTCACAACAAACTCAATATAATGCAATAGTCTTAAATTGCATAGCACTAAGGCTCTTAAATGACATGGCTCTTAGGCCCTTAAATGACATGGCTCTTAGGCCCTTAAATGACATAAATTTAAACACTGAATTTTCCACATGTAATAGCTTTCAACCTGCAATTACACCCATCAATCTCATAGTAGTTATAATGTTCTTAAAATCCATCTTAAACTTATCTTACTATCACATTTCCATTGGCTCCTTAGTCACAAGTTCACCAGCTAGGTTAAATTCTTTTTCCTAGGTTATATAACCCATTACCTAATGTAAGGCCTAGGCCACATTGGTACTCATCTAAAACTCATCCTTAAACCTTAAACCACCATTAGGTAAGCAATTTACCTTGTTTTCTCAAGCTTATCTTAACTTCCTCCTTAGACCTTCTTCTTGAATGAATCTCGGCCACGATTTAAATTTCCCTTGCCAATGTTCCAATCAACATACATTGACTCACATGAGTGCTAAACAATACACTAACCTTAAGGAATGAAAACCTAGGTTAAAATGTGTTCTAAGGTATAAAAATGAATGTTTTACCTTGAAGTCTTAAGGTGGGCTTGGATATGAATCAAGAAGGACCTCCTATAGCCCTTGGAGAATAGAATCAAGCTAGAACAATGGATTGAACAAGGCTCCATGAGAAGGTAATTTTCGGTCATGAAGAAAAGTGATGGAAACATGGTTTTTCTTACATTTTCCTTACCTTGAATGAATGGAGAACCAAATGGGCTCTTCAAACTTGATTTTCCTCTATCAATGGAGTTTTCTCTTGGCACCAAAATGGAGCTTTGAAGGATTTGAAAAGATAGAAAGCTAGAGCTTGAGCTAACTAAGAATAATATGTGTTTAGTTTTTGATTCGGAGCTAAAATGAGCAAGTTATGGACATTTGAAGATGAGGCAACCATGGAGGCTGCTTGGGACGGTTTGGAACAGAAGAAAAGAAGAAGAGAACCGTGGAAGAAGAAGAGAAATGAAGAAGAGAGGAGAGAGGTAGGCTAATATAAGGTATTTTGCTTTTATAAAGCAAATAGTACTATTCTCTCTTTTACTCTTCTTTTCCTTTATTTGCTTAGTCATGTGGTGACTCCCCACATCAAAAACCGGCCACCCCCTTATAATCAAGATATTTATGGTCTTGGTTGACCAACTAATTGACTTATGTTGACTAAAACTTAAACTAGTCACTTTTTGGCACTATTCACAAATTAGTGCACATATTTGTGAAATTTTTGGTTTCCCATTGATTTAGACTTCCTAATGTGATACTAATTAGTAAACATGTTGATTAAGGTGTAATCATGGGCATTTAGCCACTCAAAACTCATTTCTAAGACAATTTCTCAAAAAGGTGCTTTAAGGGGTCTTAAAGCACATTTTGTGTTTAAGCTTGTTTTTGAGCTTGGTTTTCTTTTCTAATGGATTTAAAATGTCCATTAGCATATTACTAAAGTCTTATTATGGTATTTGGGTGCTAATCAAAGTCACTCCAAGCTTAGAGCACATTTTTGGCCAAATTGCCCTTAAGGCATTTCTTGTTTTCCTGGTTTAAATTGTTTATACCAATATTTATAAGGAATATATTTAGCCTTACTACATCATATATTGATGTTTACTTAACATACTTAGGTTTGGGGTATTTCAATCTACCCCCCTTAAAAGAACTTTGTCCCCAAAGTTCCCATGCATCTTATCTTATTAGAATACATGTCTTACCTCATTCCATAGATTATATAGATCATACTCATGTATACTTAAACTCATTGAATCATTAGATCCACCATATGCTTATGCTTAAATATCACACAACATGCTTAAGCATGTATAACACTCAAAATTCTCTTTGTTTCTTTTGATGATTAAAACAATCACATAATTTTCCAACGTATTCTCCCATGTCACCGGTCCGTAGACAATGGCTCGTTCATCCTCGTCACCATGGGCCAGAATACAAAACACTCAACTCTCCCCATGTCACCGGTCCGAAGACAAAGGCTCGTGCGTCCTCGACTTCATGGGCGAGACTCAGTAAAAAGGTAATCCTTTTTACGAGGTCATGTGAGGAATAATTCCTCTAATGAAAAATACATTCAACTCCAATTTCGTTTTATACTAACGCCTCCATCCTTAGCGTGATTTAATTGTGACCACTGGTAGGGAGTTTCAGGAATCATCCAACCCTGATGTGATCAGCATCAGTGTTGAACTACCCTTCCACCCCAATTTGTGTTTGGTTTCCCTTGATCCCTAGAAAATCAAGTTCCACCTCCCACGCCATTTTCAAACATCAAATAATTCACTCATGTCCAATTTTCTATCTTTTTAGTTCTTTTAATCATAATCAATACATCTCCAAGGTGTGGACTCAGTCCATCTACATTCCCAATTCATCTCTTAGTACTTACCTCAAGGTTATCATTCCTACTAAGTTCTATATCAGTCTCATATCAACTCTCACCATCTCATATCTCATAGCATTACTATCTTCTTCCTCATACTCAAATCAAATAATATATTATAGTGTTATCTTATTCTTATCTCAGCATGACCCCATATCAACTCAAATCTCATATATTCCTTATTTCTTAAGTCTCCTTAATCCTCTTCCTTAATTCTCTTAACTTGTACTCACACCGGAGTTAACAAGATAGGTACTTTATATGTATGGTATTCACATCTTCTATGTGCAATAACCATAATTTATCTCAAAATGTTTATGTAAAACAAATTCTCAAATTATTTTGTGCTATGCACACCGTAGTTTATGTACTAAGTACATAAGCATACGCTGAGTGGTTTCGCTCTACCCCCCTTAAAATGGATTACGCCCGTAATCAACATTATATCATCCTTGAACATAAGTTCAAGATGTCTAATTCTCATCAAGCATTCTAGCTTCCATGTCATCTATCCCACTTACCATTCGATCAGAGGATCATAACTATGTTAATGGCTTAGTCTCTGTATTGAGGATTCTTAATGGTACTACTATACCAGTTTCTTAACTTAGTTTGGTCTAATCTCAAAGTACTGATCTGCTGGCTTCCGCTGCGCGACTCTAATAGTCATAGGCTTAACTGCCTTTCTTATCCTTTTATAGCATTACGTATCCTTCCCCTGCGTGCTTATGGTTTGGCACAAAGGTCCCTCAATGGACACGTGTTATCTTTATATATACTCGTCTATTCAGTCTTCCTGGAGATCTAATGTTCATATTCTTGGCGTTCTCTTAAGTGTTTAAATCGTTCTTTCCATCTGAGGATGACCCTTAATCTGAAACTACTGTGTAGTGCTTATTGCACTTTACAGTCTTATCCTTAACTTCTTAAGACATATCCAATGTCTGTACTTAACAATCCGTGCTTCTCGCACTTCATAGTTTTTAATCATTTGTTCTCTGATTCTTTTGTGTTGTTGATTCAATTGAATTCCTCTCTTTGACTGTTTGTGGTAGTAGCTGCTCTTGTCTGATCTTGCGTCGTCGTCCGTGGTACGGAGTCGACTACTTCCCGTGTTCCTTGCACCACTCGTTTACATGCATGGGGTACCTTACTGGTACATTACTACTTACCCGACTAACTCATAAATGAGCGTGTCAGGCCTGCAAGCCCCTGTGGGGTGTAGTCGTCCCACGTCTCGTTTTAGTAAACTCGTAGTGTCCGTCACACGTTTAGCTATTGCTAATTATAAAGTATTCTATTGTCGATCTCCTCTTTCATCGTTCCATAATAACACTTATTGTTCTTCTTGAATTCAATCAAGCAAAATCCTAAACTCTTGGACATACCTAAACATTTCTTCCCTTCCTCTTAGCACCTTAACCTTGTTCTTCTTTACCTTGACCTTCCTAGACCCTCTTTAGACACCTACATCCCTTTTACTCAATTTACTCACCATTCTCGTGATCTTACTCTCTTATACATTCCTAGTCGATTTCCTCGACAATCGACAACATTCTCCTTCAATCTTCACTCCCATCACCTAAGTCCACTCATTACCATCTAAACTAAAACCTTATTGTTCCACTACTAGCATCATCACTACTTACACAAGCTTCCCAAACTTTCATTGATATACTCCCTAGTTCATACCTAAATCACCTTAAGGCATTATACACCTTCTCCTCCAAATTTTGCACAAGTCTTACCATTCCTCTTATCATGACTTTGGTGTGTTCAATGCACCCATTTAACTCTAATTTCCTCATAGACAATTCTTGGTCATTCTAAACCTCAAGAACTACTTAGTTAACTCCTTTCCACTCAAATTCCTCTTAATGATCCCTAGTAAACCCTAGGGCATATTAACTCACCACCACCACTTGAACACTTTGTTTTCTACTTAAATTTCACCATAGCTCCTCTAGTATATTATCATGCCCATAAGCATTGTTTTCCTCATTCAACCAACTCACACATATCTAGTCCTTTCTCATCTTGTTTTCTCACCCAACACAACTCATTCACAACAAACTCAATATAATGCAATAGTCTTAAATTGCATAGCACTAAGGCTCTTAAATGACATGGCTCTTAGGCCCTTAAATGACATGGCTCTTAGGCCCTTAAATGACATAAATTTAAACACTGAATTTTCCCCATGTAATAGCTTTCAACCTGCAATTACACCCATCAATCTCATAGTAGTTATAATGTTCTTAAAATCCATCTTAAACTTATCTTACTATCACATTTCCATTGGCTCCTTAGTCACAAGTTCACCAGCTAGGTTAAATTCTTTTTCCTAGGTTATATAACCCATTACCTAATGTAAGCCCTAGGCCACATTGGTACTCATCTAAAACTCATCCTTAAACCTTAAACCACCATTAGGTAAGCAATTTACCTTGTTTTCTCAAGCTTATCTTAACTTCCTCCTTAGACCTTCTTCTTGAATGAATCTCGGCCACGATTTAAATTTCCCTTGCCAATGTTCCAATCAACATACATTGACTCACATGAGTGCTAAACAATACACTAACCTTAAGGAATGAAAACCTAGGTTAAAATGTGTTCTAAGGTATAAAAATGAATGTTTTACCTTGAAGTCTTAAGGTGGGCTTGGATATGAATCAAGAAGGACCTCCTCTAGCCCTTGGAGAATAGAATCAAGCTAGAACAATGGATTGAACAAGGCTCCATGAGAAGGTAATTTTCGGTCATGAAGAAGAAGTGATGGAAACATGGTTTTTCTTACATTTTCCTTACCTTGAATGAATGGAGAACCAAATGGGCTCTTCAAACTTGATTTTCCTCTATCAATGGAGTTTTCTCTTGGCACCAAAATGGAGCTTTGAAGGATTTGAAAAGATAGAAAGCTAGAGCTTGAGCTAACTAAGAATAATATGTGTTTAGTTTTTGATTCGGAGCTAAAATGAGCAAGTTATGGACATTTGAAGATGAGGCAACCATGGAGGCTGCTTGGACGGTTTGGAACAGAGAAAAGAAGAAGAGAACCGTGGAAGAAGAAGAGAAATGAAGAAGAGAGGAGAGAGGAGGCTAATATGTATTTGAGATAAAGACTAGATACTTGCTACTATATAGGTCTTTTATAAGCTCTATTCTCTCTTTTACTCTTCTTTTCCTTTATTTGCTTAGTCATGTGTGACTCCCCACATCAAAAACCGGCCACCCCTTATAATCAAGATATTTATGGTCTTGGTTGACCAACTAATTGACTTATGTTGACTAAAACTTAAACTAGTCACTTTTTGGCACTATTCACAAATTAGTGCACATATTTGTGAAATTTTTGGTTTCCCATTGATTTAGACTTCCTAATGTGATACTAATTAGTAAAAATGTTGATTAAGGTGTAATCATGGGCATTTAGCCACTCAAAACTCATTTCTAAGACAATTTCTCAAAAAGGTGCTTTAAGGGGTCTTAAAGCACATTTTGTGTTTAAGCTTGTTTTTGAGCTTGGTTTTCTTTGCTAATGGATTTAAAATGTCCATTAGCATATTACTAAAGTCTTATTATGGTATTTGGGTGCTAATCAAAGTCACTCCAAGCTTAGAGCACATTTTTGGCCAAATTGCCCTTAAGGCATTTTCTTGTGTTTTCCTGGGTTTAAATTGTCTACCAATATTTATAAGGAATATTTTAGCCTTACTACATCATATATTGATGTTTACTTAACATACTTAGGTTTGGGGTATTTCAATCTACCCCCCTTAAAAGAACTTTGTCCCCAAAGTTCCCATGCATCTTATCTTATTAGAATACATGTCTTACCTCATTCCATAGATATATAGATCATACTCATGTATACTTAAACTCATTGAATCATTAGATCCACCATATGCTTATGCTTAAATATCACACAACATGCTTAAGCATGTATAACACTCAAAATTCTCTTTGTTTCTTTTGATGATTAAAACAATCACATAATTTTCCAACGTATTCTCCCATGTCACCGGTCCGTAGACAATGGCTCGTTCATCCTCGTCACCATGGGCCAGAATACAAAACACTCAACTCTCCCCATGTCACCGGTCCGAAGACAAAGGCTCGTGCGTCCTCGACTTCATGGGCGAGACTCAGTAAAAAGGTAATCCTTTTTACGAGGTCATGTGAGGAATAATTCCTCTAATGAAAAATACATTCAACTCCAATTTCGTTTTATACTAACGCCTCCATCCTTAGCGTGATTTAATTGTGACCACTGGTAGGGAGTTTCAGGAATCATCCAACCCTGATGTGATCAGCATCAGTGTTGAACTACCCTTCCACCCCAATTTGTGTTTGGTTTCCCTTGATCCCTAGAAAATCAAGTTCCACCTCCCACGCCATTTTCAAACATCAAATAATTCACTCATGTCCAATTTTCTATCTTTTTAGTTCTTTTAATCATAATCAATACATCTCCAAGGTGTGGACTCAGTCCATCTACATTCCCAATTCATCTCTTAGTACTTACCTCAAGGTTATCATTCCTACTAAGTTCTATATCAGTCTCATATCAACTCTCACCATCTCATATCTCATAGCATTACTATCTTCTTCCTCATACTCAAATCAAATAATATATTATAGTGTTATCTTATTCTTATCTCAGCATGACCCCATATCAACTCAAATCTCATATATTCCTTATTTCTTAAGTCTCCTTAATCCTCTTCCTTAATTCTCTTAACTTGTACTCACACCGGAGTTAACAAGATAGGTACTTTATATATGGTATTCACATCTTCTATGTGCAATAACCATAATTTATCTCAAAATGTTTATGTAAAACAAATTCTCAAATTATTTTGTGCTATGCACACCGTAGTTTATGTACTAAGTACATAAGCATACGCTGAGTGGTTTTCGCTCTACCCCCTTAAAATGGATTACGCCCACGTAATCAACATTATATCATCCTTGAACATAAGTTCAAGATGTCTAATTCTCATCAAGCATTCTAGCTTCCATGTCATCTATCCCACTTACCATTCGATCAGAGGATCATAACTATGTTAATGGCTTAGTCTCTGTATTGAGGATTCTTAATGGTACTACTATACCAGTTTCTTAACTTAGTTTGGTCTAATCTCAAAGTACTGATCTGCTGGCTTCCGCTGCGCGACTCTAATAGTCATAGGCTTAACTGCCTTTCTTATCCTTATTTTTATAGCATTACGTATCCTTCCCCTGCGTGCTTATGGTTTGGCACAAAGGTCCCTCAATGGACACGTGTTATCTTTATATATACTCGTCTATTCAGTCTTCCTGGAGATCTAATGTTCATATTCTTGGCGTTCTCTTAAGTGTTTAAATCGTTCTTTCAATCTGAGGATGACCCTTAATCTGAAACTACTGTGTAGTGCTTATTGCACTTTACAGTCTTATCCTTAACTTCTTAAGACATATCCAATGTCTGTACTTAACAATCCGTGCTTCTCTCGCACTTCATAGTTTTTAATCATTTGTTCTCTGATTCTTTTGTGTTGTTGATTCAATTGAATTCCTCTCTTTGACTGTTTGTGGTAGTAGCTGCTCTTGTCTGATCTTGCGTCGTCGTCCGTGGTACGGAGTCGACTACTTCCCGTGTTCCTTGCACCACTCGTTTACATGCATGGGGTACCTTACTGGTACATTACTACTTACCCGACTAACTCATAAATGAGCGTGTCAGGCCTGCAAGCCCCTGTGGGGTGTAGTCGTCCCACGTCTCGTTTTAGTAAACTCGTAGTGTCCGTCACACGTTTAGCTATTGCTAATTATAAAGTATTCTATTGTCGATCTCCTCTTTCATCGTTCCATAATAACACTTATTGTTCTTCTTGAATTAATCAAGCAAAATCCTAACTCTTGGACATACCTAAACATTTCTTCCCTTCCTCTTAGCACCTTAACCTGTTCTTCTTTACCTTGACCTTCCTAGACCCTCTTTAGACACCTACATCCCTTTTACTCAATTTACTCACCATTCTCGTGATCTTACTCTCTTATACATTCCTAGTCGATTTCCTCGACAATCGACAACATTCTCCTTCAATCTTCACACTCCCATCACCTAAGTCCACTCATTACCATCTAAACTAAAACCTTATTGTTCCACTACTAGCATCATCACTACTTACACAAGCTTCCCCAACACTTTCATTGATATACTCCCTAGTTCATACCTAAATCACCTTAAGGCATTATACACCTTCTCCTCCAAATTTTGCACAAGTCTTACCATTCCTCTTATCATGACTTTGGTGTGTTCAATGCACCCATTTAACTCTAATTTCCTCATAGACAACAATCTTGTCATTCTAAACCTCAAGAACTACTTAGTTAACTCCTTTCCACTCAAATTCCTCTTAATGATCCCTAGTAAACCCTAGGGCATATTAACTCACCACCACCACTTGAACACTTTGTTTTCTACTTAAATTTCACCATAGCTCCTCTATTATATTATCATGCCCATAAGCATTGTTTTCCTCATTCAACCAACTCACACATATCTAGTCCTTTCTCATCTTGTTTTCTCACCCAACACAACTCATTCACAACAAACTCAATATAATGCAATAGTCTTAAATTGCATAGCACTAAGGCTCTTAAATGACATGGCTCTTAGGCCCTAAATGACATGGCTCTTAGGCCCTTAAATGACATAAATTTAAACACTGAATTTTCCCCATGTAATAGCTTTCAACCTGCAATTACACCCATCAATCTCATAGTAGTTATAATGTTCTTAAAATCCATCTTAACTTATCTTACTATCACATTTCCATTGGCTCCTTAGTTCACAAGTTCACCAGCTAGGTTAATTCTTTTCCTAGGTTTATATAACCCTTACCTAATGTAAGCCCTGGCCACATTGGTACTCATCTAAAACTCATCCTTAAACCTAAACCACCATTAGTAAGCAATTTACCTTGTTTGAACATCAACTAACATCCTATAAACTCACCACCTTATTTATATTTCCTTGTTTTCTCAAGCTTATCTTAATTCCTCCTTAGACCTTCTTCTTGAATGAATCTCGGCCACGATTTAAATTTCCCTTGCCAATGTTCCAATCAACATACATTGACTCACATGAGTGCTAAACAATACACTAACCTTAAGGAATGAAAACCTAGGTTAAAATGTGTTCTAAGGTATAAAAATGAATGTTTTACCTTGAAGTCTTAAGGTGGGCTTGGATATGAATCAAGAAGGACCTCCTCTAGCCCTTGGAGAATAGAATCAAGCTAGAACAATGGATTGAACAAGGCTCCATGAGAAGGTAATTTTCGGTCATGAAGAAGAAGTGATGGAAACATGGTTTTTCTTACATTTTCCTTACCTTGAATGAATGGAGAACCAAATGGGCTCTTCAAACTTGATTTTCCTCTATCAATGGAGTTTTCTCTTGGCACCAAAATGGAGCTTTGAAGGATTTGAAAAGATAGAAAGCTAGAGCTTGAGCTAACTAAGAATAATATGTGTTTAGTTTTTGATTCGGAGCTAAAATGAGCAAGTTATGGACATTTGAAGATGAGGCAACCATGGAGGCTGCTTGGGACGGTTTGGAACAGAAGAAAAGAAGAAGAGAACCGTGGAAGAAGAAGAGAAATGAAGAAGAGAGGAGAGAGGTAGGCTAATATAAGGTATTTTGCTTTTATAAAGCAAATAGTACTATTCTCTCTTTTACTCTTCTTTTCCTTTATTTGCTTAGTCATGTGGTGACTCCCCACATCAAAAACCGGCCACCCCCTTATAATCAAGATATTTATGGTCTTGGTTGACCAACTAATTGACTTATGTTGACTAAACTTAAACTAGTCACTTTTTGGCACTATTCACAAATTAGTGCACATATTTGTGAAATTTTTGGTTTCCCATTGATTTAGACTTCCTAATGTGATACTAATTAGTAAAAATGTTGATTAAGGTGTAATCATGGGCATTTAGCCACTCAAAACTCATTTCTAAGACAATTTCTCAAAAAGGTGCTTTAAGGGGTCTTAAAGCACATTTTGTGTTTAAGCTTGTTTTGAGCTTGGTTTTCTTTGCTAATGGATTTAAAATGTCCATTAGCATATTACTAAAGTCTTATTATGGTATTTGGGTGCTAATCAAAGTCACTCCAAGCTTAGAGCACATTTTTGCCCAAATTGCCCTTAAGGCATTTTCTTGTGTTTTCCTGGGTTTAAATTGTCTACCAATATTTATAAGGAATATTTTAGCCTTACTACATCATATATTGATGTTTACTTAACATACTTAGGTTGGGGTATTTCAATCTACCCCCTTAAAAGAACTTTGTCCCCAAAGTTCCCATGCATCTTATCTTATTAGAATACATGTCTTACCTCATTCCATAGATTATATAGATCATACTCATGTATACTTAAACTCATTGAATCATTAGATCCACCATATGCTTATGCTTAAATATCACACAACATGCTTAAGCATGTATAACACTCAAAATTCTCTTGTTTCTTTTGATGATTAAAACAATCACATAATTTCCAACGTATTCTCCCATGTCACCGGTCCGTAGACAATGGCTCGTTCATCCTCGTCACCATGGGCCAGAATACAAAACACTCAACTCTCCCCATGTCACCGGTCCGAAGACAAAGGCTCGTGCGTCCTCGACTTCATGGGCGAGACTCAGTAAAAAGGTAATCCTTTTTACGAGGTCATGTGAGGAATAATTCCTCTAATGAAAAATACATTCAACTCCAATTTCGTTTTATACTAACGCCTCCATCCTTAGCGTGATTTAATTGTGACCACTGGTAGGGAGTTTCAGGAATCATCCAACCCTGATGTGATCAGCATCAGTGTTGAACTACCCTTCCACCCCAATTTGTGTTTGGTTTCCCTTGATCCCTAGAAAATCAAGTTCCACCTCCCACGCCATTTTCAAACATCAAATAATTCACTCATGTCCAATTTTCTATCTTTTTAGTTCTTTTAATCATAATCAATACATCTCCAAGGTGTGGACTCAGTCCATCTACATTCCCAATTCATCTCTTAGTACTTACCTCAAGGTTATCATTCCTACTAAGTTCTATATCAGTCTCATATCAACTCTCACCATCTCATATCATAGCATTACTATCTTCTTCCTCATACTCAAATCAAATAATATATTATAGTGTTATCTTATTCTTATCTCAGCATGACCCCATATCAACTCAAATCTCATATATTCCTTATTTCTTAAGTCTCCTTAATCCTCTTCCTTAATTCTCTTAACTTGTACTCACACCGGAGTTAACAAGATAGGTACTTTATATGTATGGTATTCACATCTTCTATGTGCAATAACCATAATTTATCTCAAAATGTTTATGTAAAACAAATTCTCAAATTATTTTGTGCTATGCACACCGTAGTTTATGTACTAAGTACATAAGCATACGCTGAGTGGTTTTCGCTCTACCCCCCTTAAAATGGATTACGCCCACGTAATCAACATTATATATCCTTGAACATAAGTTCAAGATGTCTAATTCTCATCAAGCATTCTAGCTTCCATGTCATCTATCCCACTTACCATTCGATCAGAGGATCATAACTATGTTAATGGCTTAGTCTCTGTATTGAGGATTCTTAATGGTACTACTATACCAGTTTCTTAACTTAGTTTGGTCTAATCTCAAAGTACTGATCTGCTGGCTTCCGCTGCGCGACTCTAATAGTCATAGGCTTAACTGCCTTTCTTATCCTTTTATAGCATTACGTATCCTTCCCCTGCGTGCTTATGGTTTGGCACAAAGGTCCCTCAATGGACACGTGTTATCTTTATATATACTCGTCTATTCAGTCTTCCTGGAGATCTAATGTTCATATTCTTGGCGTTCTCTTAAGTGTTTAAATCGTTCTTTCAATCTGAGGATGACCCTTAATCTGAAACTACTGTGTAGTGCTTATTGCACTTTACAGTCTTATCCTTAACTTCTTAAGACATATCCAATGTCTGTACTTAACAATCCGTGCTTCTCGCACTTCATAGTTTTAATCATTGTTCTCTGATTCTTTGTGTTGTTGATTCAATTGAATTCCTCTCTTTGACTGTTTGTGGTAGTAGCTGCTCTTGTCTGATCTTGCGTCGTCGTCCGTGGTGTACGAGTCGACTACTTCCCTTGTTCCTTGCACCACTCGTTTAGGCATGCATGGGTGTTAATTTCTCTTAAGTGTTTAAATCGTTCTTTCCATCTGAGGATGACCTTAATCTGAAACTACTATGTAGTGCTTATTGCACTTTACAGTCTTATCCTTAACTTCTTAAGACATATCCAATGTCTGTACTTAACAATCTGTGCTTCTCGCACTTCATAGTTTTTAATCATTTGTTCTCTGATTTTTGTGTTGTTGATTCAATTGAATTCCTCTCTTTGACTGTTTGTGGTAGTAGCTGCTCTTGTCTGATCTTGCGTCGTCGTCCGTGGTACGGAGTCGACTATTCCCGTGTTCCTTGCACCACTCGTTTACATGCATGGGGTACCTTACTGGTACATTACTACTTACCCGACTAACTCATAAATGAGCGTGTCAGGCCTGCAAGCCCTGTGGGGTGTAGTCGTCCCACGTCTCATTTTAGTAAACTCGTAGTGTCTGTCACACGTTTAGCTATTGATAATTATAAAGTATTCTATTGTCGATCTCCTCTTTCATCGTTCCATAATAACACTTATTGTTCTTCTTGAATTTAATCAAGCAAAATCCATTTACTATGTTCTTGGGTATTGTATGCTCTAGTTCTTTCTGTATCCCGTACTAATTCGGTCTCTTAGTAACTGAGGTCTCTTTCCATAGAGCCTCTTATCTTCTTTCTCATTTTGTTCTACTAGGAATGCACTTCCAGTTCCTTAAGGAATGGGTGGTGTGCTTCCTGTGAAATCTTACCTAACCAGGTCTAGACTACCATCTTATTCCCTTAATTATATTGGTCTTAGCTCATGAATCTAATTGCCTCAGTGTTAATATTTGATGGCTCATACATATTGGTCGCTTACTGCGCACCATGACTTAATCCCTTATATAAATATTGCACTCACGACCACTACTACCGTGGTAGTTGGCCCTTACCATGTTGCCCATTGATGGCGCAACTACTTACTCACTTATTCTAACATCTTATCTTATATTCAATCCCTTTTTTGGTGTAAGCACACAAGGAGTTCTCTAATTTCGGTGTTTGGCGGCTGCATTACCGTGATGTAAAATGGTTATCTCTTAATCTGCAGGTGTTCTGCTCAATCTCAGGTTCTTCTCACATTCTTTCATCCTTTATGATGTTATTTACCATGTAATCTAACCGATTAAGAAGAAGTCATTCATTTACTCACAAGCTCTTCTGAGCGTTGGTCACTTGACGTGCCATTTTGCGCACTCACTATGTTTATCTCTGACGATTACTGATTCTTAATCCTGGGTGTTGCATATGAGGTCTGTCTCTGCAGCCTTCCTTATTACTCAAGTGTATCTGGTATGCTCTAAGGTAATTTCAATGTTTACAGTTTCCATTATCTAACAAACATATTATTTCTCTTATAAGTGAAAGCCCTTTTTGAGGGGTTTATTCCCACTCTTGGCCTCACCACAAGGAGAGGTATCCCCACCCTAAAAGGCATGGTTCGTTCTCCGCCCCTGCCAATGTACAATCCCATTATTCTCATTGGTGCCTTTTCCTTTCAATATTTTCCACAATCTAAATTATAGGTTTGGTAACTGTTCATATCTACGAATTGTAGTTCCTTCGTGGCTTAAATAAGCTCTCTTACAACTTACTGCGCCTCGGGCTTTGATGTGGTTAACATCCTTGGCTCACAGGCTGTTAGTGCTTAATGTCATTGGGTGAGAGCCGGTGCTCAGTTCACTCCCTGTACTCTTACTCATCTGTGAGTTATTCTCATAAGATTCTGGTTCTTAGACGCTATCCACCATTAGGTTACATATTAAATGTAGTAACAGGTCTCATGGCAAGTTGCTGCATTCTGATTCCCGCTACGAAAGTTCGTTCAGGTGATCTGAGGTTACTTAGTGTCCCTACTGTCGTTTTACTAGACTTATGTCTTTTAGTAATTAAGGCTAAGTTCGTATTAGGCGCTTACCTTACGGGTGTCCAAGTTGGATATCATCTTATCATCTTATACTTCCATCTCAACGCTTCGTTCAACTTCCGTTGACTACGCCACCCGTTAATGACCAATCATACTTGGGTGTTAATAAGTCAGACAAACAGTATTAACTGTCATTCATCAGTTTGTTCAGCTTGACTATGCCCGCTCTGTGGGGTAGTCTTCTGAGCTTTCCTTTTCTAGAATTGTACATCTTTAATCCCTAGTAGGTTATAGCTTACGTTCATTTCTTTTATCCTTGTTTTCTGGGGTTTACCAACATCTTTATTGTAGAATGTTTGTTATGGGTATTCTTAATGGTCACTCTGGGAGTCTTATCCCGTTTTCGTTGGATGTTGTTGCGTCAATAGTCTCAATCGTATCTTATAATACATCCCTTGTATATTATTGCTTATTTAGTGTTTTGCTCGGATTATTGAGCGATCTCTCAGTTCCTCTCCCTGAGGTTCGGGATTGATGCTCTTACCGTACTGTCGGCTGATGTAGTAGTTGTTGTACTTTCGTCAAGATTTATATCGCTTAGTATTTCATCCAAGACCAGCTCCCTGCTGACTAGTGTGTCGGCTCATCTTATTATGATTAGGTCGTCGGGCCTTTCCAAGGTCTCGTTTTCCCGTTCTTATGGATTTACCGTCCGGTATTAAAATGTACTACAACTGCAGCCTTCTATTACCTCGCCATGATGGCTTTCCGTACTATTTAACCGTGGTAGCACTTGCTATGGCAAGTGCGCCATGCAAGATGAGCTACTGGTACTGTGTGCGTCGGTAGTGGTACTTCCACCTAGTTTCCATATCTTTGGTAGTCCTCGGGACTCCTTCGATGTTCTCTTATTTTGGATAACTAGCCATCCGGCAGTTTCCTCGTTGGTTTGACAGTACTGTCGCTTATTAGGGTGTTCCTCTTTTTGAGGGAACCCCTTGTTACTTCCTTATGTCTTAATCCTCGCTCCCATTTCCACACATTTGTCGTGGTTACTAAGTAATGATTCTCCTTTAGGTACTACATCATAGTCCTATTCCGGTATTCAGTTTGTACATGTTCTTATTGTCGCCTGCGCTATGTCGTAGTTCATAACCTTCCTCATTGTATGGGGTTTGGAGTTCCCGTTTCTAGCTAGTCCTTCCAGTAATCTACAAACTCTCATGCTTGGTATTATCCCATTGTTAAGCTCACTCGGACCACTGTCCGGTACTCATGTCGCTTATCCTTTCTTATCCATTGCACTCATAGTGCTTTCCTTATTATTGTTATGGTGTGGAAACTCGACTGCATAGCATGTCGACCCATGTTGCCGGTAATTACCGTTCCCTTATGGTAGAATTCTGTTGGCAGTGCCTGTTTCACTTTTGCGCTCCAATTAAAACGTTCAAGTTCTCATAAACTGTTGTTCAACAAGATGTTTTCGTATTGCTTACTGTTAGCTAACTGCCAGATCGGGTCTTTCCCGAGTAAGAGAAGGCTTTCTTCTATCTAGCGTTGTTCCACATATTCAGGGCTAGGGATGTGGAGGCGGGTCTAGGTACTATGGATATCCGGTAAATACCGGGAAGTCCTAACTAACGCACCTCTCACTCTATCACTCAACCCTTAACCATAACTCAAACTCAACTCTGTGTTCTCCTAAGTTCGGTAATTCTTGTCTTCAGAGCGTAACTACGCTCTGATACCACTTTTTGTAACACCCCATCTCGATCCAATCGTGGTTTTTGCAACTTAACAACATATATAAACTCTGCAGCGGATTCAAATACATTCCAGGACCTTGCCACTGTCGGACTACAGAATATACCGAACATTAGTACATACAAATCTTAACCAAATACATATCCTTCTTACAATCCCTCACATCCTATACATCTTAATAACTCAAAATGCCATACGAGTGTACATGCACAACTCGTAGGCCACACTTAACCCGTAACGCTTGTACCCCATCTTACTCTCGTGATGGCCGCCTCCTGATGTTCACCTGTGTAGTAAAAAACAACCGCCAAAGGGGGTCAGCAAAATGCTGGTACGATCCTCTCATGGCCCCCAAGCTAACGTGGCTACGACAACTAATTGTCGATAGCATGGAGGTTGATTAGATGCGCAACATAATAGAAAGTGCAATAAACAACAAACCAATTATGAACAATCAAAGTTCAAACACAATGAACGACTTAAATGCGTTCCCTTAATTAGTGAGTCAATTATTTCACTCCTTAAGTTACGTTTCCTCTTAATCTTAGTCCATCCTTATCTTACCTCAATCTTACTCTTATCTTAGTCTTAGAAAACGACCATCCTTTAAAAAGGAATGGATGTCGCTTATCTTAGTCTTATAATACAAACCATCTTTAAAGAGGAATGGTTGCATTTATCTAAAGCTTACCTTATATATGCCAACAGTTCTCTCATTTGGGTACTGGTTAACCCTTAGTCGGTTTATTATTGTTGGGCTTGGTTAACCCTAGCCAGCAGCAGGACACTTACGGCAATAAACAACATTCTTAAATTGTTGGGGATGTAGGCTAGATCCCCCCACGCCATCTTAATGCCTCCCTCCTAAAACAAGCAGTCCGAGGAGGTCGAGTCTATATGTCGACTCTAGGCGACGAGTCTAAAGACAAGTCATATTTGGAAATCGATATCTGATAAGGATACCGACCTCCCCCAATACACATGTGCCGGTACCATTCCGGATTCCTCACTCCCCCCAAGTTAGAGTTAGTAGTAGTCTCAATGCGACGTTGGTTATTTAACCTCTCACGGTGATTAACAAACTATTATTAGGGAGTGTTCCTTATTCTCACACCATACTTACTAAACACTAGTTAGTATGTTCTCACGTAAGTTGTGTTAGTTTCAAACATCACACAACAATACAATCAACTGATATTCCGGTTGCATGCTTTATCTGGTTTAGTGAGCACACAAAAACAAATAGCACACAAGCCGAGGGACACCTCGTTAGCAAGCAGGTCACAAGACGAACTGTACCGTTCACCGTTGGTCGTTTGGTTGCTTACTCTCCTCCGGAGTCCAAACTCTCAAGTCCTAAAACATTGATTCAGTTTTAGGTTGTTAATCACTTAACTTAGCAACTTCATTTACTTACTTAACCCATAATGATTCCCCACCTAACACCTCTTAAGTTCTACAACTTATTCTTACAACCTAAACTTAAACTTTTAAGTTCATACTAACTTAATCCCTTAGGTCTTTATACCTCTAATCATCAATGCCCTCTTAATGGTACCACTAATACCTCTAAATTTCTTAGGGTTTCTTTGTTTTTTTACAACTTAAGGGGTCGGCCGACCTTACCGACCGAAACTTAACAAAGGTAGGTCATTCCAGAACTTATTACCGTTTGAAAATTTTACCCCGACCGACCTTGCAAGTCCGGTCCCCAAGATCGGCCATTCCCGAGAGTTTTTCCCGTGGGAAATTTAAGCCCGACCGAACTTGCCAAGTTCGGTCCCAAGTCGGTCGATTCCAGAGACTCAATTCGTACACAAAATACAAGCCCGACCGAACTTGTAAGTCCAGTCCCCAAGTTTGGTAGATTCCAGAAACTCTTTCCGGCAGTGTAAACTGAGCTCGACCGACCTTGCAGGTCCGGTCCCTAAGGGTCGGTCGGCTCCAGAACCCTGTTTCTAAATTCCCATTTGACTCCAAACTTCTCCACAAGTTCCCCCATGTGTCCTAATACCACTTAGGAACTTAAACTCACCTTAGAACTTGCACCAAACTCTCCAAAACAATTTCCAAAGATCTTCTTAAACATTCACTCAATCCTTTAAAAATCCTAACACTTAGGACTTATTTCCTTACATTTCCAACTTGTAACCTTACCAAAACTTCAGCCAACCCAAGTGTTCCCTCTTAACAGTTTGAGCACTTCAAAGACAACATCTTTTCCACCTTCAGCTCATTTACCAAAACTTCCTCGAGTCACCTTGAATATACATGCACCAATTCCTCTCTTTTCCATTTTATACTCATCATTCCTAAACTTGGACATACCTAAAACATTTTCTTCCTTCCTCTTAGCACCTTAACCTTGTTCTTCTTTTCCTTGACCTTCCTAGACCCTCCTTAGACACCTACATCCCTTTTACTCAATTTACTCATCACTCATTCTCGTGATCGTACTCTCTATACATTCCAGTCGATTTCTCGACAATCGACAAATTCTCCTTCAATCTCACTCCCCTCACCTAAGTCCACTCATTACCATCTAAACTAAAACCTTATTGTTCCACTACTAGCATCATCACTACTTACACAAGCTTCCCACACTTTCATTGATATACTCCCTAGTTCATACCTAAATCACCTTAAGGCATTATACACTTCTCCTCCAAATTTGCACAAGTCTTACCATTCCTCTTATCATGACTTTGGTGTGTTCAATGCACCCATTTTAACTCTAATTTCCTCATAGACAATTCTAGGTCATTCCAAACCTCAAGAAACTACTTAGTTAACTTCTTTCACTCAAATTCCTCTTAGTGATCCCTAGTAAACCTAGGGCATATTAACTCACCACCACCACTTGAACACTTTGTTTTCTACTCAAATTTCGCCATAGATCCTCTAGTATATTATCATGAAATAAGCATTATTTTCCTCATTCAACCAACTCACACATATCTAGTCTTTCTCATCTTGTTTTCTCACCAAACACAACTCATTCACAACAAACTCAATATAATGCAATAGTCTTAAATTGCATAGCACTAAGGCTCTTAAATGACATGGCTCTTAGGCCCTTAAATGACATGGCTCTTAGGCCCTTAAATGACATAAATTTAAACACTGAATTTCCAACATGTAATAGCTTTCAACCTACAATTACACCCATCAATCTCATAGTAGTTATAATGCTCTTAAAATCCATCTTAAACTTATCTTACTATCTCATTTCCATTGGCTCTTAGTCACACGTTCACCAGCTAGGTTAAATTCTTTTTTCTAGGTTATATAACCCATATTACCTAATGTAAGCCCTAGGCCACATTGGTACTCATCTAAAACTTATTCCTTAAACCTTAAACCACCCTTAGGTAAGCAATTACCTGTGTTTCTCAAGCTTATCTTAACTTCCTCCTTAGACTTCTTCTTGAATGAATATTTCGGCCACCATTTAAATTTCCCTTGCAACTGTTCCAATCAACATACATTGACTCACATGGTGCTAAACATACACTAACCTAAGGAATGAAAAACTGGGTTAAAATGTGTTCTAAGTCATGATAAAAATGAATGTTTTACCTTGAAATTCTTAAGCTGGGCTTGGATATGAAGAATCGAAGGACCTCCCTAGCCCTGGAGAATAGAAGCAAGCTAGTAACAATGGATCAAAAACAAGGCTCCAGGAGAAGGTTAATTTCGGTCATGAAGAAGACAGTGAGGAAACATGGTCTTTTTCTTATTACATTTTCCTTACCTTGAATGAATGGAGAACCAAATGGGCTATTCAAACTTGATTTTCCTCTATCAATGGAGTTTTATCTTGGCACCGAAATGGAGCTTTGAAGGATTTGAAAAGATAGAAAGCTAGAGCTTGAGCTAACTAAGAATAATATGTGTTTAGTTTTTGATTCGGAGCTAAAATGAGCAAGTTATGGACATTTGAAGATGAGGCAACCATGGAGGCTGCTTAGGACGGTTTGGATCAGAGGCAAAGAAGAAGAGAACCGTGGAAGAAGAAGAGAAATGAAGAAGAGAGGAGAGAGGTAGGCTAATATAAGGTATTTTGCTTTTATAAAGCTAATAATACTATTCTCTCTTTTACTCTTCTTTTCCTTTATTTGCTTAGTCATGTGGTGACTCCCCACATCAAAAACCGGCCACCCCCTTATAATCAAGATATTTATGGTCTTGGTTGACCAACTAATTGACATATGTTGACTAAAACTTTAACTAGTCACTTTTTGGCACTATTCACAAATTAGTGCACATATTTGTGAAATTTTTGGTTTCCCATTGATTTAGACTTCCTAATGTGATACTAATTAGTAAACATGTTGATTAAGGTGTAATCATGGGCATTTAGCCACTCAAAACTCATTTCTAAGACAATTTCTCAAAAAGGTGCTTTAAGGGGTCTTAAATCACATTTTGTGTTTAAGCTTGTTTTTGAGCTTGGTTTTCTTTTCTAATGGATTTAAAATGTCCATTAGCATATTAATAATGTCTTATTATGGTATTTTGGTGCTAATCAAAGTCACTCCAAGCTTAGAGCACGTTTTTGCCCAAATTGCCCTTAAGGCATTTTCTTGTGTTTTCCTTGGTTTAAATTGTCTACCAATCTTTCTAAGGCATATTTTAGCCTTACTACATCATATATTGATGTTTACTTAACACACTTAGGTTTGGGGTATTTCAAAGTGATATCGTTTTGATGGTTGATACTCATGTTACATAAACATTTGTATTCACTCATCGTGTAATTGTAGTTATTTGAGAAGTAAGTATAGGAAAAAGGAGTAGAGAAACTCCAGGGGAATGAGGACCCCATTGGTAATAGTATGAGGAATGAGTACGTATGGGAGACTAGAGGAGTATAAAGCGGTATGGAACCAATGTATGTAATGTGTATAAATCGGCATAAAACCGATGTATTTTATGAGTATAAATTGGAGTATAGTAAATTAATGGGATATTATACCCATGAATTTCTTATGTATAGTAGTAGGAGAAGATGTAGTAGTAATCGATGAGATGAGTAGTAAGTAAGTAAGTGGATTATATAAATTGGAAAATGTATGTGTGTGATTATGAGTAGCAAGATTAAAAAGATAGAAAACGAAATAATGTTTGACGATTTGTCTGTTTGGAATGGAGGTGGGAGGTGGAACTTGATTTGCTAGCGATCAAGGGAAGCCGAACACAAATTGGGGTGGAAGGATAATTCAACATCAATGCTGATCACATTGGGGTTGAAGGACTCTGGAAGCTCCCTTAAGTGGCCACAGTAATTACACTAGTAATAGGTATAATCATCATAAATGGTATTTGGGAGATGTATGCAAGTTTTCAAAATGAATTTCCAAAACTAATTTGGTACAATGTTTTCTTCAAACTTGAGAATGAGGATCGGTTTTGAAACCGCTCCCACGGGCGCTAGTGGATCTTCCATGCCTAGGCACGGGTATCCGGTTGAAACCATAGGAGGTGAAGCTAGTTTTGAGTCAGTGGAAGTGTAGAGTAGTTTGAAACCACTACACCATTCGTGCGGTGACAGTGTGTGTTTTGTATTTTTCCAAAGGCACTGGGGCAGCGTAGTCCCGAGTAAGTATGAGTAAGTATGTATGAGTAAGTGCCTGAGGATCTCTATATGTGCAAATGAATTTGATCAGAACCAAAGGACCGTAGAGCCAGAAAGCGTAAGTGCTCAAGTCATGACGGCCGTGAACCAGAAAGCGTAAGTGTTTAAACGTGACCGGTACCTGAGGGATCACTCACCATTGGGGGAGGATGGTACCTAATTGTCTGCGGATGGACCCCCTTGGAGAGAAGTAAAACGGATATTTTTTATTGCTATGCATGTAGTGACATGATGTTTGGATGTGTAGTATGCATCATGTCAGACATTTGGAGTTTGACAAGTTTTATGTAGAGGTAATAACCTTAGCATAGAATATTTATACAAGTAACAATATTAGATTCACCAACTTTGAGGGCAAAGTTCTTTAAGGGGGGTAGATTGAAATACCCCAAACTTAAATATGGTGATTAGAATATTTTAATATGGTATTTAAGGGCCTAATAGTGCCTAAGTGATTTTGCCAAGGAAAGTAAATCCAAAAGAAATGAGAAAAACGCTTAGAAAGCGGAAAACGCTAAAATAAGCGTTAAATAACCATAGGAGGTACGAGACCTCGGTTAGAGTATTATAAGGATTCATAAGGCTTATTCATGCCTAATTAGTGTACGGGAATGATTCCTGAAGAAAATGGATCCAAACAAGGTATTAAAACGCTAAAAGAGCTTTAGCGCACGTTTTTCGGGGAAACCCGAAAACGTGATTTTAAGTGGTCAAATGAACCCGTAAAAATTATAAATCATTAAACAACTATTATTAAGCATTAACGGAAGCTTAATAACCAATAAAAGTAAAGAAACAAGAAAACTTCGGAAAACGGGTTCCGGTTAGTAAAAACTGTAACAACCGGGAAGTAGTGGGGTGAGAGTGTAATAAAATAAAACTAGTGTGTCCACTTTTGTAAATAAAAAGCAAAAATGTTGATGTTTGTGTGTGTGTGGTCGACAGCCCCCCCTCTCTCACACACCCTCTTCACTTCCTAATATGCTAAAGGACAAATAAGAGAAATAAAAAGTAACCCCCACACTCTCTCACCTCACTCTCTCTTTTCTCTTTCTTCTTTCTCCTTCCCTCACTGATTTCTCTCTCCCTCTCCCTTCTGCCTGCTGGGATTTTGGAGCTCCACAAGAAGCTCAAATGGCTTCCCTTCTTTCTCTCCATACTCTAGCCCATTTGAGCTCCAAATGTAAAATAAAACACATATTTGCACTCCCCTCTTCAAGATCTACATTTCTGTCTTTTCAAAATCCAAAAATGAGCAACTTCATCTCCATGGGTTTTCCCCATTTGAAGAGAAAATCACACTATTATGGAGCTTGGGGTCTCCTCTTTCCAACAAGGTAAAAATCTCCATGAAAAACCTCACTTTTCTCCATCTCTTTGGTATGGCTGATTTTGCCTCTCTCTGAAATACCCCAAACCTAAGTATGCTAATTAAACATCAATTTATGATGTAGTAAGGCTAAAATATGCCTTAGAAAGATTGGTAGACAATTTAAACCAAGGAAAACACAAGAAAATGCCTTAAGGGCAATTAGGGCAAAAATGTGCTCTAAGCTTGGAGAGACTTGGGTGAGTACCCAAATATCATGATAAGACCTTAGTAATATTCTAATGGTCATTTTAAACCAATTACCAAAGAAAACCAAGCTTGAAAACAAGTTAAAACACAAAATGTGCTTTAAGAAGTCTTAAAGCACATTTTTGAAAAATTGTCTTGTAAATGGTTTTTGAGTGGCTAAATGTCCCTCATTACTCTTTAATTAACTTGTGTACTACTTAGTATCACATTAGGAAGTCTAAATAAATGGGAAACCAAAAATTTCACAAATATGTGCACTAATTTGTGAATAGTGCCAAATAGTGACTAGTTTAAGTTTTAGTCAACATAAGTCAATTAGTTGGTCAACCAAGACCATAAATATCTTGGTTATAAAGAGGGGGCCGGTTTTCTAAGGATGAGTCACCATAGACTTCATCAAATAAGGAAAAAGAAGAGATAAGTAAAGAAAGTTACTATTTACTTTTATAAAGCAAGTATCCTTATTAGCCTACCTCTCTCCTCTCTTCTTCATTTCCCCTTCTTCTTCCACGGTTTTCTTCTTGTTCTCTCTGTTCCAAACCGTGCCCAACCAGCTCCATACTTGTTCCATCTTCAAATGTCCATAAGTTACTCATTTTAGCTCCAAATCAAAAAGTGAGCATAGATTATTCTTAGTTAGCTCAAGCTCTAGCTTTCCATCTTTACAAAATTGGAAAAGCTTCATTTTGGAGCCATGGGAAATCTCCATTGATGGAGGAAAATCAAGTTTGAAGAGTTCATTAGCTTCTCCATCCTCTTAAGGTAAAGAAAATGTAAGAAAAATCTTGTTTCCATCACTTCCTCACCATGACCGAAAATTACCTTCTCATGGAGCCTTGTTTTATCCATTGTTCTAGCTTGATTCTATTCTCCAAGGGCTAGAGGAGGTCCTTCTTGATTCATATCCAAGCCTATCTTAAGACTCCAAGGTAAAACATTCATTTCAATACCTTAGAACACATTTTTAACCTAGGGTTTACTCCTTAAGGTTAATGTATTATTTAGCACTCATGAGAGCCAATGTATATTGATTAGAACATTGGCAAGGGAAATTTAAATGGTGGCCGAGATTTCCAAGGGAAGAAGCCTAAGGAGAAAGTTGAGAGAAACTCGAGAAAAACAAGGTAAATTGCTTACCTAAGGGTGGTTTAAGTTTTACGGGGTGGTATTTAGATAAGTACTAATGTAGCTTTAAGCTTACATTAAGTAATGGGTTATATAACCTAGGAAGAAAAGAATTTAAACAAGCTTATGAACTTGTGACTAAGGAGCCAATGGGAATGAGTTAGTAATATAACTTTAAGAGGGATTTTAAGAGCATTAAAACTACTATGAGATTGATGGGTGTATTTGCAGGTTGAAAGCTTATATATGTGGGAAATTCAGTGTTTAAGTTTAAGTCATTTAAGGGCCTAAGAGCCATGTCATTTAAGAGCCTTGGTGCTATGCAATTTAAGATTATTGCACTATATTGAGTTTGTTGTGAATAAGTTGAATTGGGTGAGAAAATAAGATGAGAAAGGACTTGATGTGTGTGAGTTGGTTGAATGAGGAAAACAATGCATTTGGGCATGATAAAATACTAGAGAAGCTATGGCGAAATTTGAATAGAAAACAAAGCGTTTAAGTGGCGGTGGTGAGTTAATGTGCCCTAGGGTTTACTAGGGAGCATGAAGAGGAATTTGAGTGGAAATGAATTAACTAAGTAGGTCTTGAGGTTTAGGATGACCCAAAGTTGTCTAGGAGGAATTAGAGTTTAGTTGAGTGTATTGAACACACCAAAGTCATGGTAAGAGGAATGGTAAGACTTGTGCAAATTTGGAGGAGAAGGTGTATAATGCTTTAAGATAATTTAGGTATGAACTAGTGAATATAACAATGAGAGTTTTGAGAAGCTTGTGTAAGTGTGATGATGCTAGTAGTGGACTAATGAGGTTTAGTTTAGATGTTAATGAGTGGACTTAGGTGATGGAAGAGAAAGGTGTGGGAGAATGTTGTCAAATGTCAAGGAAAATGACTAGGAATGTAAAGAGCGTATGATCATGAGAATGGTGAGTAAGTGAGTAAAAAGATGGAAATGTCCAAGGAGGGTGTAGGATAGTTAAGGTAAAGAAGAACAAGGTTAAGGTGCTAAGAGGATGGGAGAATGCATAGGTAAGTTCATGGGTTTAGGTTGAAGAGTAGAAAAAGGAAAAGAAAGGAATTGTGCATGGACATGCAAGATAACCCTGGAAGGTTTAGCAAGCAAAGAGGGGATGCAATAATGCTTAGGGGGAAGTTATATTGATTGTGAAGGAAACACTTTGGATAGTTAGAGTTTTAGACAAAAAAATTACATGTTGGAAAAATAAGGAAATAAGTAACAAGTGTTAGAAATTCTTGTAAGGCTTGAGAAAATGGTTAAATAGGTTTTGAAGGATGTTCTAAGGTGAGTTTAAGTGCCTATATGGTATTAAGACATAGTGGGACACTTGTGGAAGAGTTGGGCATTTTTGCAAGAAAGGAGATAAGTGTTTAAGGGTATAAAAAATGAGTATTCTGGCCTTTCCGAACTTCCGTCCGAATTTGGAAGCTCGGACATGCCCTATTGCGATTAGAATTTTGGAGTCTCGACTAGAGTCCGAACTACCGTCCGGACTTGGATGTTCAGACACTTGAAATTCTTCATTTGTTTTTTCCTCGACCTATGTCCGAACTTAGGGATGTTCGGACAAATGTTCGGACACACGTCTGGTTGCACCCTTTTGAGTCTCGACTTGCGTCCGAACTTGGTAAGCTCGGACACAAGTTCGGACGCGGTGCTGTTTTGACCAAAAACTTTGTTTAAGGTTAGGAAATGATATCTAATGGTGGGGATTGATATGTAATGATAATATAAGGTTGCTTAAGACATGTTTGGTGGGTAACAATGATAATTCAGTGGGTGAATAAGTATAAGTTATGAGGAGAAGTGATTCACTTAAGATTAAGTTTATAAGAACTTAAGTGGTGTTAGATGGAGATCATTAGAGACTAAGCGAGTTAAGTAAGTTTGCTTTATTGGAAAAGTAATTAACAACCTAAAATTGAATGAATGTTTTAGGGTTTGAGAATTTGGACTTCAGAGGAGAGTAAGCAACCGACCAACGGTGAACGGTAAAGTTCTTCTTGTGACCTATTTGCTAACGAGGTGTCCCTCGGCTTGTGTGCTATTTGTTTTTGTGTGCTCACTAAACAAGATAAAGCATGCAACCGGAATATCATGTTGATTGTATTGTTGTGTGATGTTTGAAAACTAACACAACTTACGTGAGAACTTACTAACTAGTGTTTGGCAAGTATTTTGTGAGAATAAGGAACACTCCCTAATATTAGTTTGCTAATAACCGAAAGAGGTTAAACAAACAAACGTCGCATTGAGACTACTACTAACTCTAACTTTGGGGGAAGTGAGAAATCTGGAATGGTACCGGCACATGTGTATTGGGGGAGGTCGGTATCCTTATCAGATACCGACTTACAAATATGACTTGTCTTCTGACTCGTCGCCTAGAGTCGACATATAGACTCGACCTCCTCGGACTACTTGTTTTAGGAGGGAGGCATTAAGATGGCGTGGGGGGATCTAGCCTACATCCCCAACAATTTAAGAATGTTGTTTATTGCCGGTAAGTGACCTGCTGCTGGCTAGGGTTAACCAAGCCCTATAAAAATAAATAACGAACTGAGGGTTAACCAGTTCCCAATGAGAGAACGGTTGGCATTTATAAGGTAAGGTTGAGATAAGTTGCAACCATTCCTATTTAAAGGATGGTTTGTATTATAAGACTAAGATAAGCTACATCCATTCCTTTTTAAAGGAAGGTTGTTTTCTAAGACTAAGATAAGACTAAGATTGAGGTATGATAAGGATGGACTAAGATTAAGAGGAAACGCAACTTAAGGAGTGAAGTAATTGACTCACTAATTAAGGGAACACATTTAAGTCGTTCATTGGGTTTGAACTTTGATTGTTCATAATTGGTTTGTTGTTTATTGCACCTTCTATTATGTTGTGCATCTAATCAACCTCCATGCTATCGACAATTAGTCTACGTAGCCACGTTAGCTTGGGGACCATGAGAGGATCGTACCAGCATTCGTGCTGACCCCCTTTGGGGGCTGTGTTTACTACACAAGTGAACGTCAGGAGGCGGCCGTCGCGAGAGTAAGATGGGGTACAAGCGTTACGGGTTAAGTGTGGCCTACGAGTTGTGCATGTACACTCGTATGGCAATTTGAGTTAGTAAGATGCATAGGATGTGAGGGGATTGTAAGATGAATATGTATTTGGATAAGTTTGGTTGTACTAATGTTCGGTATATTCTGTCAATCAGACCGTGGCAAGGTCCTGGAGTGTATTGAATTCTGCTGTGACATTTATATTTATGTTGTTAAGTTGCGAAACCACATTTGGATTGAGATGGGGTGTTACAAAAGTGGTATCAGAGCGTAGTTACGCTCTGAAGACAAGAATTACCGAACTTAGGAGAATACTGAGGTTGAGTTTGAGTTATGGGTTAAGGGTTGAGTGATAGAGTGAGAGGTGCGTTAGCTAGGACTTCCCGGTGTTTACCGGATATCCATAGTACCTAGACCCGCCCTCCACATCCCTTGCTTGAATTATGGGGAACAAATGCCAGAGAGAAGAAAGCCTTCTCTTACTCGGGAAAACCCGATCTGGTAGTTAGTTAACAGTAAGCAATCCGAGAAACATCTTGTTGAAAAACAGTTTATGAGAACTTGAACGTTTTAATGGAGCGCATCAGTGAAATAGGCGCTGCCAATGGAATTCTATCAGTAAGAGAATGGAAATTACCGGCAACATGGGTCGACATGCTACGCAGTCGAGTTACACCGTAATATCAATGATAAGGAAAGCACTACGAGTGCAATGGATAAGGAAAGATAAGTGACATGAGTACCGGATAGTGGTCCGAATGAGCATAGTAGTGGGATAATATAAATCTTGAGGGTTAAGACTACCGAAGGCTCCAGTTAGAAACGGGTACTCCAAACCCCATACAATGAAGAAGGTTGCAAACCTGGCCGACATAACGCGGGCCACGGTAGAAACACATACAATTGTATACCGGAATAGGACTACGATGTAGTGCCTAGAGGAGAATCATTACTTAGTAACCACGACAAAATATGTGGAAACGGGATTGAGGGTTAAGACGTAAGGAAATAATAAGGGGTTCCCTCAGAAAGAGGAACGCCCGGATAAGTGACAGTACGGTCAAAATAACCAGGAAACTGCCAGATGGCTAGTTATCCTAAATAAGAGAACGTCGAAGGAGTCCCGAGGACTACCAAAGATATGGAAACTAGGTGGAAGTACCACTACCGACGCACACGGTACCGGAAGCTCAACTTGCATGGCGCACTTGCCATAGCAAGTGCTACCACGGTTAAATAGTACGGAAAGCCATCATGGCGAGGTAATAGAAGGCTGCAGTTGTAGTACATTTTAATACCGGACGGTAAATCCATAAGAACGGGAAAACGAGACCTTGGAAAGGCCCGACGACCTAATCATAATAAGATGAGCCGACACACTAGTCAGCAGGGAGCTGGTCCTGGATGAAATACTAAGCGATATAAATCTTGACGAAAGTACAACAACTACTACATCAGCCGACAGTACGGTAAGAACATCAATCCCGAACCTCAGGGAGAGGAACCTGAGAGATCGCTCAATAATCCGAGCAAAACACTATATAAGCAATAATATACAAGGCATGTATTATAAGATACGATTGAGACGGTTGACGCAACGACTTCCAACGAAAACGGGATAAGACTCCCAGAGTGACCATTAAGAATACCAATAACAAACATTCTACAATGAAGATGTTGGTGAACCCCGGAAACAGGGACGAAAGGAATAAACTTAAGCAGTAATCTACTAAGGATTAAAGATATACAATCCCGACAGAGGGAAGCTCAGAAGATTACCCACACAGAGCGGGCATAGTCGAGCCAAATAACTGATGAATGACAGCTAATACTGTTCGTCTAACTCATTAACACCCAAGTATGATTGATCATCAACAGGTGGCGTAGTCAACGGAAGTTGAACGAAGCGTTGAGATGGAAGTATAAGATGACAGGATGATATCCAACTTGGAAACCGTAAGGCAAACGCCTAATACGAACCTAACCTTGACTACTAAAAGACATAAGTCTAGTAAAATGACAGTATTGTCAAAGACATTAAGTAACCTCTGATCACCTGAATAACTTCCATAGCAGGAAGCAAGATGCAGCAACTTACCATGAAACCCGATACTACATTTAGTATGTAACCTAACGGTGGATAGTGTTCAAAGAACCAGAATCTTATAAGGATGACCTACAGATGAGTAAGAGTACAAGTAATGAACTGAGGCATTAAGCACTAAGAGCCTACGAGCCAAGGATGTTAACCACATCAGAGCCCGAGGCGCAGTAAGTTGTAAGAGAGCTTATTTAAGCCACAAAGGAACTACAACTCATAGATATGAACGGTTACCAAACCTATTACATAGATTGTGGAAAATATTGCCAGAAAAAGGCACCAATGAGAATAATAAGATAGTACATTAGCAGGGGCGGAGAACGAACCATGCCTTTTAGGGTGGGGATACCTCTCCTTGTTGTGAGGCCATGAGTGGGAATAAACCCCAAAAAAGGGCTTTCACTTATTAGAGATGTAATACACTTTCATTAGAGAATGAAAACTGTAAACCTTGAGATTACCTTAGAACATAACAGATACACTTGAATAATAAGGAAGGCTGCAGAGATAGACCCCATATCCAACACCCAGGATGTAAGAATCAGTAATCGTCAGAGATAAACATTGTGAGTGCACATTATGGCACGTCAAGTGACCAATGCTCAGAAGAGCTTGTGATTCAGCGGATGACTTCTTCAGTAACCGGTTAAATTACATGGTAAACAACATCATAAGGATGAAAGAATGCGAGAGAAATTAGCCTACTTACGAATCTGAGATTGAAGCAGAACATCTTCATATTAAGAGTCAACCATTTTATAAAACGATACGGCAACCGCCAAACACCGGAATTAAAGAAACCCTGGCGTGTTTACACCAGGAAGGAATTGAATATAAGATAAGATGTTAGAGTAAATGAGTAAGTAGTTGCGCCATCAATGGGCAACATGTTAGAGGCCAACTACCACGGTAGTAGTGGTCGTGAGTATAATATTTATATAAGGGGATTAAGCCATGGTGCACGGTAAAGCAACCATTATGTGTGAGCCGTCAAATATTGACACTGAGGCAATTAGATCTATGAGTTAAGACCAGCATAAGTAAGGAAATAAGATGGTAGACGAACTGTGCATTGATGCCAGTAGTCTGGACCTAGTTAGGTAAGATTTCACAGGAAGCACACTACCCAATCCCTAAGGAACTGGAAGTGCATTCCTAGTAGAACAGATATGCGAAAGAAGATAAGAGGCTCTATGGAAAGAGACCTCAGTCACTAAGAGACCGAATCAGTACGGGATACAGGAAGAACTAGAGCATACAATACCCAAGAACATAGTAAATGGATTTTCCTTGATTAAATCAAGAATAATAATAAGTGTTATTATGGAACGATGAAAGAGGAGATCGACAACAGAATACTTCACGACTAGCAATAGCTAAACGTGTGACGGACACTATGAGTTTACTAAAACGAGACGTGGGACGACTGCACCCCACGGGGGCTTGCAGGCCTGACATGCTCATTTATGAGTTAGTCGGGTAAGTAGTAATGTACCAGTAAGGTACCCCATGCATGTAGACGAATGGTGTAAGGAACACGGGAAGTAGTCGACTCCGTACCACGGACAACGACGCAAGATCAAACGAGAGCAGCTACTGCCACAAACAGTCGAAGAGAAGAATTCAGATTGAACCAACAACACAAAGGAATTAGAAAACAAATAATTAAGGACTATGAAGTGCGAAGAGCAAGGATTGTTAATCACAGACATTGCACATGTCTTAAAGTGTTAAGGATAAGACTGTAAAGCGCATTAAGCACTAAACAGTAGTTTCAGATTAAGAATCATCCTCAGACCAAAGGTCAAATGGAAAGAACAATTTAGACATTCTAGGAAACACTAAAAGTATGAACATAAGATCGTCAAGGAGAATGGATAGATGAGTTACAACTCATTAAGGCCGTGTATATAAAAGATAACACGTGTCCACTAAGAGACCAGTATTCCTAAACTGTAAGGAGGCAGAAGGATATACAATACTATGAACGATTAAAAAGGCAGTTAAGCCTAAGATTATCAGAGTCGCGCAGCTGAAGCTAGTAGACCACTACCTTTGAGATTAGACCAAACTAAGTTAAGAATATGGTACAAGTACCGTTAAGAATCCTCGATGATCCTCTGATCGAAACGTAAGTAAGATAGATGGCATGGAAGCCAGGATGCTCGGTGAGAATTAGACATCTTGAAACTATATTCAAGAATGATATGATGTTGATTACGTGGGCGTAATCCATTTTAAGGGGGGTAGAGCGAAAACCGCTTAGCGTATGCTTATGTACTTAGTACATAAACTAAGGTGCGCATAGCACAAAATAATTTGAGAATATGTTTTACATAAACATTTTGAGATAAAATACGGTTATTGCGCACAAAAGATGTGAATACCACACATATTAAGTACCTATCTTGTTAACTCCGGTGTGAGTACAAGTTAAGAGAATTAAGGTAGAGGATTAAGGAGACTTAAGAAATAAGAAATATATGAGGTATAAGTCGATATGAGACTATGTGTGAGATAAGAATAAGATAACACTATTGGATACTGTTCGATATGAATATGAGGAAGCAGCTCGTAATGCTATGAGATATAGATGGTGAGAATTGGTATGAGACGGTTATAGAAATTAGTAGGAATTTAAGTTTTGAGGTAATTACTAAGAGATGAATCGGGAATGTTTGATGGACTGAGTCCACACTTTGGAGATGTATTGATTATGATTAGAAGAACTAAAAAGATAGAAAATTGGACATGAGTGAATTATTTGGATATTTAAAAATGACGTGGGAGGTGGAACTTGATTTTCTAGGGATCAAGGGAAACCGAACACAAATTGGGGTGGAAGGATAGTTCTACACTGATGCTGATCACGTCAGGGTTGGATGATTCCTGAAACACCCTACCAGTGGTCATAATTAAATCACGCTAAGGATGGAGGCATTAGGATAAAATGAAATTGGAGTTGATTGTATTTTTAATTAGAGGAATTATTCCTCACATGACCTCGTAAAAAGGATTTCCTTTTTACTGAGTCTCGCCTATGAAGTCGAGGACGCATGAGCCTTTGTCTTCGGACCGGTGACATGGGGAGAATAGAGTTGTTTTGTATTCTAGCCCATGGTGGTGTGGACGAATGTGCCTTTGTCTACGGACCGGTGATATGGGAGAATACGATGAAAATTATGTGATTGTTTTAATCATCAAAAAAGAACAAAGAGAATTTTGAGTGTTATACATGCTTAAGCATGTTGTGTGATATTTGAGAATAAGCATATGGTGGATCTAATGATTCAATGAGTTTAAGTATACATAAGTATGATCTATGTGATCTATGGAATGAGGTAAGACATGTATTCTAATAAGATAAGATGCATGGGAACTTTGGGGACAAAGTTCTTTTAAGGGGGGTAGATTGAAAAACCCCAAACCTAAGTATGCTAATTAAACATCAATTTATGATGTAGTAAGGCTAAAATATGCCTTAGAATGATTGGTAGACAATTTAAACCAAGGAAAACACAAGAAAATGCCTTAAGGGCAATTAGGGCAAAAATGTGCTCTAAGCTTGGAGAGACTTGGGTGAGTACCCAAATATCATGATAAGACCTTAGTAATATTTTAATGGTAACTTTAAACCAATTACCAAAGAAAACCAAGTTTGAAAACAAGTTAAAACACAAAATGTGCTTTAAGAAGTCGTAAAGCACATTTTTGAAAAATTGTCTTGTAAATGGGTTTTGAGTGGCTAAATGTCCATCATTACTCTTTAATTAACTTGTGTACTACTTAGTATCACATTAGGAAGTCTAAATCAATGGGAAACCAAAAATTTCACAAATATGTGCACTAATTTGTGAATAGTGCCAAATAGTGACTAGTTTAAGTTTTAGTCAACATAAGTCAATTAGTTGGTCAACCAAGACCATAAATATCTTGGTTATAAAGAGGGGGCCGGTTGTCTAAGGATGAGTCACCATAGACTTCATCAAATGAGGAAAAAGAAGAGATAAGTAAAGAAAGTTACTATTTGCTTTTATAAAGCAAATATCCTTATTAGCCTACCTCTCTCCTCTCTTCTTCATTTCCCCTTCTTCTTCCACAGTTTTCTTCTTGTTCTCTCTATTCCAAACCGTGCCCAACCAGCTCCATACTTGTTCCATCTTCAAATGTCCATAAGTTACTCATTTTAGCTCCAAATCAAAAAGTGAGCATAGATTATTCTTAGTTAGCTCAAGCTCTAGCTTTCCATCTTTACAAAATTGGAAAAGCTTCATTTTGGAGCCATGGGAAATCTTCATTGATGGAGGAAAATCAAGTTTGAAGAGTTCATTAGCTTCTCCATCCTCTTAAGGTAAAGAAAATGTAAGAAAAATCTTGTTTCCATCACTTCCTCACCATGACCCAAAATTACCTTCTCATGCAGCCTTGTTTTATCCATTGTTCTAGCTTGATTCTATTCTCCAAGGGCTAGAGGAGGTCCTTCTTGATTCATATCCAAGCCTATCTTGAGACTCCAAGGTAAAACATTCATTTCAATACCTTAGAACACATTTTTAACCTAGGGTTTACTCCTTAAGGTTAATGTATTATTTAGCACTCATGAGAGCCAATGTATATTGATTAGAACATTGGCAAGGGAAATTTAAATGGTGGCCGAGATTTCCAAGGGAAGAAGCCTAAGGAGAAAGTTGAGAGAAACTCGAGAAAAACAAGGTAAATTGCTTACCTAAGGGTGGTTTAAGTTTTAAGGGGTGGTATTTAGATAAGTTATAATGTAGCTTTAAGCTTACATTAAGTAATGGGTTATATAACCTAGGAAAAAAAAAGAATTTAAACAAGCTTATGAACTTGTGACTAAGGAGCCAATGGGAATGAGTTAGTAATATAAGTTTAAGAGGGATTTTAAGAGCATTAAAACTACTATGAGATTGATGGGTGTATTTGCAGGTTGAAAGCTTATATATGTGGGAAATTCAGTGTTTAAGTTTAAGTCATTTAAGGGCCTAAGAGCCATGTCATTTAAGAGCCTTGGTGCTATGCAATTTAAGATTATTGCACTATATTGAGTTTGTTGTGAATAAGTTGAATTGGGTGAGAAAATAAGATGAGAAAGGACTTGATGTGTGTGAGTTGGTTGAATGAGGAAAACAATGCATTTGGGCATGATAAAATACTAGAGAAGCTAGGGCGAAATTTGAATAGAAAACAAAGCGTTTAAGTGGTGGTGGTGAGTTAATGTGCCCTAGGGTTTACTAGGGAGCATGAAGAGGAATTTGAGTGGAAATGAGTTAACTAAGTTGGTCTTGAGGTTTAGGATGACCCAAAGTTTTCTAGGAGGAATTAGAGTTTAGTTGGGTGTATTGAACACACCAAAGTTATGGTAAGAGGAATGGTAAGACTTGTGCAAATTTGGAGGAGAAGGTGTATAATGCTTTAAGATAATTTAGGTATGAACTAGTGAATATAACAATGAGAGTTTTGAGTAGCTTGTGTAAGTGTGATGATGCTAGTAGTGGACTAATGAGGTTTAGTTTAGTTGTTAATGAGTGGACTTAGGTGATGGAAGAGAAATGTGTGGGAGAATGTTGTCAAATGTCAAGGAAAATGACTAGGAATGTAAAAGAGCGTATGATCATGAGAATGGTGAGTAAGTGAGTAAAAGGAGATGGAAATGTCCAAGGAGGGTGTAGGATAGTTAAGGTAAAGAAGAACAAGGTTAAGGTGCTAAGAGGATGGGGAGAAATGCATAGGTAAGTTCATGGGTTTAGGTTGAAGAGTAGAAAAAGGAAAAGAAAGGAATTGTGCATGGACATGCAAGATAACCTTGGAAAGTTTAGCAAGCAAAGAGGGGATGCAATAATGCTTAGGGGGAAGTTATATTGATTGGGAAGGAAACACTTTGGATAGTTAGAGTTTTAGACAAAAATATTACATGTTGGAAAAATAAGGAAATAAGTAACAAGTGTTAGAAATTCTTGTAAGGATTGAGAAAATTGTTAAGGAGGTTTTGAAGGATGTTCTAAGGTGAGTTTAAGTGCCTATATGGTATTAAGACATAGTGGGACACTTGTGGAAGAGTTGGCATTTTTGCAAGAAAGGAGATAAGTGTTTAAGGGTATAAAAGATGAGTATTCTGGCCTGTCCGAACTTCCGTCCGAATTTGGAAGCTCGGACATGCCCTGTTGCGATTAGAATTTTTGAGTCTCGACCAGAGTCCGAACTACCGTCCGGACTTGGATGTTCGGACACTTGAAATTCTTCATTTGATTTTTCCTCGACCTATGTCCGAACTTAGAGAAGTTCGGATAGATGTTCGGACACACGTCTGGTTGCACCCTTTTGAGTCTCGACTTGCGTCAGAACTTGGTAAGCTCGGACACAAGTTCGGACGCGGTGCTGTTTTGACCAAAAACTTTGTTTAAGGATAGGAAATGATATCTAAAGGTGGGGATTGATATGTAATGATAATATAAGGTTGCTTAAGACATGTTTGGTGGGTAACAATGATAATTAAGTGGGTGAATAAGTATAACTTATGAGGAGAAGTGACTCACTTAAGATTAAGTTTATAAGAACTTAAGTGATGTTAGATGGAGATCATTAGAGACTAAGCGAGTTAAGTAAGTTAGCTTTATTGGAAAAGTAATTAACAACCTAAAATTGAATGAATGTTTTAGGGTTTGAGAATTTGGACTTCAGAGGAGAGTAAGCAACCGAACGACCAACGGTGAACGGTACAGTTCTTCTTGTGACCTGCTTGCTAACGAGGTGTCCCTCGGCTTGTGTGCTATTTGTTTTTGTGTGCTCACTAAACAAGATAAAGCATGCAACCGGAATATCATGTTGATTGTATTGTTGTGTGATTTTTGAAAACTAACACAACTTACATGAGAACTTACTAACTAGTGTTTGGTAAGTATTTTGTGAGAATAAGGAACACTCCCTAATATTGGTTTGCTAATAACCAAAAGAGGTTAAACAAACAAACGTCGCATTGAGACTACTACTAACTCTAACTTTGGGGGAAGTGAGGAATCCGGAATGGTACCGGCACATGTGTATTGGGGGAGGTCGGTATCCTTATCAGATACCGACTTCCAAATATGACTTGTCTTCGGACTCGTCGCCTAGAGTCGACATATAGACTCGACCTCCTCGGACTACTTCTTTTAGGAGGGAGGCATTAAGATGGTGTGGGGGGATCTAGCCTACATCCCCAACAATTTAAGAATGTTGTTTATTGCCGGTAAGTGACCTGCTGCTGGCTAGGGTTAACCAAGCCCTATAAAAATAAATAACGAACTGAGGGTTAACCAGTTCCCAATGAGAGAACGGTTGGCATTTATAAGGTAAGGTTGAGATAAGTTGCAACCATTCCTATTTAAAGGATGATTTGTATTATAAGACTAAGATAAGCTACAACCATTCCTTTTTAAAGGAAGGTTGTTTTCTAAGACTAAGATAAGACTAAGATTGAGGTAAGATAAGGATGGACTAAGATTAAGAGGAAACGTAACTTAAGAAGTGAATTAATTGACTCACTAATTAAGGGAACACATTTAAGTCGTTCATTGGGTTTGAACTTTGATTGTTCATAATTGGTTTGTTGTTTATTGCACCTTCTATTATGTTGTGCATCTAATCAACCTCCATGCTATCGACAATTAGTCGTCGTAGCCACGTTAGCTTGGGGGTCATGAGAGGATCGTACGAGCATTCGTGCTGACCCCCTTTGGGGGCTGTTTTTACTACACAGGTGAATGTCAGGAGGTGGCCATCGCGAGAGTAAGATTGGGTACAAGCGTTACGGGTTAAGTGTGGCCTACGAGTTGTGTATGTACACTCGTATGGCAATTTGAGTTAGTAAGATGTATAGGATGTGAGGGGATTGTAAGATGAATATGTATTTGGATAAGTTTGGTTGTACTAATGTTCGGTATATTCTGTCAATCAGACCGTGGCAAGGTCCTGGAGTGTATTGAATTCCGCTGTGACATTTATATTTATGTTGTTAAGTAGCGAAACCACATTTGGATTGAGATGGGGTGTTACACTCTCTCTTACCTTGTTTTTTCTCTTGCTTGGAGCATTGTTTCAACCCTCCAATGGCGGAGTAACCCCTTCTTGATTCAAGGGTGAGAATCCCTCTCAAAGATCTCCAAAGGTAAAACCCTAACTTGTGCTCTAAGCCCTTTTTAATGAATTAGAATTCTCTAAGGGTTTAGAAGGATAATTAAAATGCATTTTTGTGTTTCTTGGGTGTTGGGATGGAGTTTGACAACTCCATACCCATTTGACCGATTGGTGCAAGAAAGAGAGGAAGATGAGGATTGGAAAAGGAAGAAGGAAAATATAAGCTCAAGGTAAGAGCTCCTTCCCAATGCTTAATTTAATGCATTACTGTAATAGGAATGGGTAAACAAATAAAAAAACATAAACTATTGTACTAGTATTGTAGTTGTGAATGTTTGAGTATTTGTGAGCAAATGTGTGGATTTGTAGGCCATAGGGCCAAATGAATGGTGTATGTGTATTAGTATTGTTATTTGAGGAAGTAATGATGCATTAGTATGGTAATTGAAGAAGTATTGGTGTATTAAGATTTTTGTATGTGTGTGTGCTGGTAGAACGCTTGTGGTTTGGCTAGGATAGGGATGAATTTGATGAGAAAGGATATGTGTGGATAAGTAAGGAAAGTAGGTAAACTATGACAAAAGTTTGGTAGGAATCTGTACATCTATGGATGACTTGGTGAATGGGAGAACCAAGGTGTGTATTGGATTTAGTAAAGGTGTTTAATGACCATGGAATGGTAATTGTGGTATGAGAGTACTAGGATGTAAAATCTGTAGCAAGAGAGGTACCAAAATGCATTGTAGAACTAGGAAGAAATTAGTGTGCAAGATTTAGTAAAATGAGTGTTGGAACTTGGGTGTAGGTAGTGTAATGGTTTGGAATGGATTGGCATGGTAAGGTGAGGTATTTAGAATGCTAGGAATGGCATTGGTTGAGGAAGTATTGGATGGGAGAGTTGAGTTTTAAAATCTGTAGCATAAGTGAAACAAAAACTGTTTCATGTGTTGGAAAGGAAATGAAGGAATTGTGTAAGTTGTTGATGGATTTAGTAATGGGTTTGTTGGATGAAATAAGGTGATTTAGAGGGCTTATATAGTGCAAATCATGAGGGGAAGTGTTGGTAAAGATTGGGGAAACAATGGGCAAAGTATAGAACTGAAAACAGATTTTAAAACTGAAATACTGGGCCGGACCGACCATGGGACCGGACTTGCAAGGTCGGTCGAGCCCAGAATCACAAAGACGGGAATCTTCTGCAATGGACCGGACTTGCGACCGGACTTGCAAGTTCGGTTGAACCTGAAAATTTTCCCGCCTGAAACCTTCTGGAATAGACCGGACTTGCGACCGGACATGCAAGTTCGGTCAGACCAGAAAATTTTCCCGTAATGAGAGCTACTGGAATGGACCGGACTTGCAAGTTTGGTCGAGTCAAAAACAAAAAAAAATAAATAAAAAAAATAAAATATTTTTATTATATGTGTAACACCCCGTCCAAAGCCAATCGTGCTTATCGCAAAACTTAACACTTAATCGAATTCGTCGCAGCGGAAATAACAAACACCGGGACCTTGCCACGGTCTGATCGTTAGAAAATACCGGCCTTATCAATTTACAACACTTATCCAAAGTAAACAACCGACCAAAACATCACCATCCAAAATACCACCAACCGACCGAGTTTAAGTATCTAAGTCATAGTCGCAAACTTACATCAGTTTCAATATAAACAGACAGGAGCACAAGCGCAACCCGTACTCAAATTAAACAACCCATCCTAAGTCTAACCACTCCTACTCTCGTGGTGTGACTTCATGAGCCTCTTACCTGCAAGTGTAAAAACAGCCCCCAAAGGGGGTCAGCACGAATGCTGGGACGACCCTCTCGTGGCCCCCAAGCTAACGGGGCTATGACGACTAATTGTCGATAGCATGGAAATTGATTAGAAACACAATCATGATATGAAGTGCTATAAACAACAATCCACATATGAACATACATAGTTCACACACAATGAACGACACAAGCGTTCCCTTATCAAGCGGGTTAGTAAACCCCTCCTTAGTCCTGATTACCTTAACCTTAGTTCCTTATCTTACCTCAGTCTTAACCTTATCTTAATCTCAGTATACAACCCGTTCCTAGAATGGGAATGGTTGTAGCTTAATCTCAAACTTAGGATTTAGGTGATGCTACCGCACCATCTTAATGCCACCTACCTTGGACGGGAGTCCAGTGTAGCTGAGCCAGCAACCGACCCTAGGCAACAAGTTCGAAGACAAGTCCTTAAGCGGAGGGCGGATCTGATTCAGATACCGTCCCCCTTTCCTTAGCATGCATGACCGGAGTCAGTCCCGGGTTCCTCACTCAAGTTCCAGTTAGTAAAAATCTTACATACCATATGTTAGTTAAACCTTAACGGGTATTAACCAACAGTTACCAATACTTAACTCATATCCTTAACTCAGTAAGTACTAAACTTAGTTAGTAATAATGTCAAGTCTCGTGGGTTAGTGTAAAGAAAACACATTCACAATGAGACAAATATAACTGGTTGCATGCTTTATCTTGTCTTAGTCATAGCAAATAAACAGATAGCACACAAGCCGAGGGACACCTCGTTAGCAAGCAGGTCACAAGAAAGACTATACCGTTCACCGTCGACGATTGTTTAGTTTATCTCCTTCCAAGTCCCAATTCACAAGTCCTATAACATTCATTCAGTTTTAGGTTATTATTCAATTCAACTTAATACAATACTTAACCTCCCTAAACATCAACTTTTACCCATTGTTTTTCACTAAGCCTTATGGTTTTTAACTTAACTTCCATGTGCATCACTTCCTCATCATCTATTATACTTGTTCTCCCACTTAATAACCATTACACCCACCAAACATGCCCTTAATAACCTTGTAACATCAATACAAAATCATTCCCACCATTTCCTAACACTTCCCAAGCTTAAACATGATTTTTTTTAGTGTGGTCCGGGACCTTGTCCTCAACCTAAGTCCCGGACCTATACTTAGTTCAAACTCTCGGCTATTTTAATGTGGTGGTCCGGGACGTCGTATGGGACTTAAGTCCCGGACCAATGTAAGCTAAAATCCTCGGGGGTAAATTAGGGGGTGGTCCGGGACTTCTTACAAAACTTAAGTCCCGGACCCTATGGTTGAAGCAACTCTCAGCATGAATTTTAGGTTGGTCCGGGACTTCACCCTGGACTTAAGTCCCGGACCAGCTACATATTTCTTTCTTTTGCATTGTTCTAAGTGTTTTTACAATTGTTCTCTTCATCTATAAATCACCCAAACTTCACATATGATCTTAGGCATAGTCTAATACCAAAATAACATCCTAAACTTGCCCATCTCCATCTCCAGCCTTATAACCCAATTTCTTACATAGTCTCTCAACACTTGTAATATTTTCCTTAGGTGTTCTAAGTGGTGTTTCATTCCTATCATAACCACTATGCCAAAATGTTTCTTCACCACCATAACATCATCTCCCAAGCATCTTTCACCATCTAGGTTCCATTATGTAACTACATGACGTCTCTTCACCTTTAAACACATTACTTTACTTCTCCTAACAAGATTGCATATTTCCTAAACACATTCTCAAATTGCCTTTGGTGCATACCTAAACATTCTTTTGACTCCATGATCCTCCATGATGATGCCTAAGTCATTATAACTCACAAGAACACCTTAACCTCACTCTTTTTCCTTCAAGACAACCTCTAAACTTCCTAGTACTATCCTACTCATGAAATTTTCTTAGAACATCTAAAACACTAAGTTTCTTCATCAAATTTTGACATGGGCTCTCTAGTATATTGTTACACCTAAACACTTGGTTTTCACCATCAAACAACCAAGATCACTCAAATTCTCATTACAACATCTTAACACACAATTTACCCCAAAACTACACCACATCATCATATAGTGTATAAACTTAAAATGCTTGGCCCTTAGGCCCTTAAATGACAATAATCTTAACCACTGAATTTCCACATATATTTGCCTTTAACCTGCGAATACACACAACAAGGCTCCCATTGAAATAAAATGCTTCTTGTAATTCATCTCAACATTGTTTAACTATCTCTTTTCTCATTGGCTCCTTAGTCACAAGTTCTCAAACATAGTCATTGTTTCTCCTAGGTTATATATAGCCCTTTTCTAATATAAACCTTAAGCTACACTCACCATATACCTAAATCTCATCCCTTAATGCATTAAACACCTTAAGGTAAGACATTTACCTTGTTCTTTCACAAGCTCCACAAACTTTTCTCCTTAGGTTTTTTTCTTGAACAATCTCGATCACCAATCAAACTCTCCTTGCCAATGTTCTAACCAATAATCAATGACTCTAATGAGTACTAAACAACACACTAACCTTAAGGAAAAAAAACCTAGGTTAAAATGTGTTTTAAGGCATTAAATTGATTGTTTTACCTTGGTTTCTCAAGACAAGCTTGGATATGAAGCAAGAAGGACCTCATTTATCCTTTGGAGAGTAAAAAACAATCTAGAACAAGGCATAAAAATGGAACCCGATGAGTGATAATTTTCGGACATGGAGAGAAAATGTTGGAAACCTAGATTTTCTTACATATTCTTTACCTTAAGAGAATGGAGAAGCTAATGGAGTCTCCAAGCTTGAGTTTCCTCCACTAATGGCGGTTTGCCTTGGCTCCAAAATGAGGCTCTTGAAGTTTTGAAAAGATAGAAAGGAAGAGCTTGAGCTAACTAAGAGATATATGTACTTGGTTTTGATTTTGGAGCTTAAATGAGCAAGATGTGGGCAAAAAAGATAGAGCTAGCATGGAGGTGTCTTCTTACGTGAAAGAGAGGAAAGAGAGCAAGAGAAACCGATGGATAAGATGAAGAATGAAGAAAGGAGGAGAGAGGACTACTAAAGGTAATATATTATGTTAAAAGGTGAATAGTGAACTTACTTACTTTTGGTTTCTCTTTACTTAGCTAGATAAGTATGGTGAGTCACACTTAAAAACCGGCCCCCTTGGTCAAATAAGGTAGATTGTGGTCTTTGTTGACCATTTAATTGACTTACTTTGACTAATGTCTTAAACTATCACTATTTGGTTACTATTCACTAAACAAGGCACATAATTGTGAAATTTTTGATTTCCCATTGATTTAGACTTCCTAATGTGATACTAATTAGTACAAGTGTTAATTAAGGAGTAATCATTGGCATTTAGCCACTTAAAACCCCTTTCTAAGACAATTTTTCAAAAATGTGCTTTAAGAGTCCTTAAAGCACAATTTGTGTTTTAACTTGTTTTTGAGCTTGATTTTCTTTGGTAATTGACTTAAAATGACCATTAGGATATTACTAAGGTTTTAGAACAATATTTGGGTGCTCACCCTAGTCTCTCCAAGCTTAGAGCACGTTTTTGCTTAAACTGCTCTTTTGGTGTTTCCTTATGTTTTCTTTGATTAAAAATGTTTCTTAATGTTTCTAAGGCATTATTTAACCTTCTTATATCATATTTTATCACTTAAACACCATATCTAATTTTGGGGTATTTCAATCTACCCCCCTTATAAGGACTTTGTCCCCAAAGTTCACATATATGCTTAACCATTCACGGTACTCAATTCTCTTAATCTTAACACCACATCTTATATTCACATTCACACATCTCAAGAATCAAAGGTCAATCACAAATACAATACATAAGTATTATACATATCTCAAACTTATCACCAAAGTGTAGCAACTTTCACAAAATCACATCTTACACAACCAAACAAACGACAAACATATTCGTTTCCTAACTCAAAAGCAAGGAAGCTCTACCCCCCTTAAAAAGGGGTACGCCCCGTACCCTATACAGACGATCTAGTCAGTAAACAATGAAGGGTACTTCGATCTCAACTTATCCTCTAACTCCCACGTGGCCTCTTCGACATCCTGGTTAGACCCGAGAACCTTCACCAGTCGCACTGATTTATGGCGAGTGTCCCTAGTCTTACTGTCCAAGATTCTCCGAGGAGTCTCCACGGATCTCATATTCGGTTCTAATGTCAACCTCTCAGGTTCTAACACATGGGAGGGGTGGTGCATGTATTTCTTTAGTTGTGAAACATGAAAAACATCATGCACTTTACCCAGTTCAGCAGGTAAATTCAACCTGTAAGCAACCGGGCCCACCCGCTCCGTAATCTCATAAGGACCAACAAACTTCAGGCTTAATTTGCCCTTCTGACCAAATCTGAATACACCCTTCATTGGTGAAACTTGCAGAAATACCCGGTCGCCCACTGCGAACTCCAGGTCTGATCGTCGAACATCAGCATTCGACTTCTGCCTATCTTGAGCAGCTTTCATGTTCTCCCTGATTTGCTGAACTTCAGCCTTAACTTGCTCTAGGTACTCTGGTCCTATGATGATCGTCTCACTCGACTCATCCCAGCAGAGCGGTGTACGACATGGTCTACTGTACAACGCTTGAAAAGGTGTCATCTTGATCGAAGCGTGATAGCTGTTGTTGTATGAAAACTCGATCAGATGCAATATGTCAATCCAACTGCCCTGGAAGTCTAAGGCACATGCCCTCAGCATGTCCTCGAGTGTCTGAATAGTACGCTCAATCTGACCATCTGTCTGAGGATGGAACGCAGTACCCAGCTTCAATTCTGTACCCAACGCTTCTCTGGTAGCTCTCCAGTACCTCGAAAGGAATCTTGTATCTCTATCTGACACTATAGTCTTTGGTATCCCGTGATGTCTCATAATTTCTTTCTCAAACAAATCAGCTAATTTGGTCACCTTCCAAGTATCCTTCATCGGAATGAATCGGGCTACTTTGGTAAGGCGATCCACCACCACCCATATCATGTTGAGACCTCCCCTAGCAGATGGAAGTCCAACTACAAAGTCCATGGAGATATCATGGAACTTCCACTCCACAACTGGCATCGACTGTACCATTCCGCCCGGTCGTCGGTGCTCGAATTTTACCTTCTGGCATGTGAGACACCTCAAGACGAACTCGATAACATCTGTCTTCATCCCCGACCACCAGAAGTATCTCTTCATGTCTTTGTACATCTTAGAGGCTCCCGGATGGATGGAAACAGAAGAACAGTGTGATTCCCTAAGTATACGGTCTTTCAGATCCGTGTTGCCCCGTGGTATGCATAACCGGCCCTTAATTCTGATCAGATCATCGTCGTGAAGTCTGAAATCATATTTCTGACTCTCAAAGGTGCCATCTGTCAGCTTCTGTCTGACCTCCCTCATATACTCATCTGCCCTCAGAGCCTCTCGCCCCTCATCAACCAAGCTGGAGAAAGAGACTAGCTAATGGAGTGAGTGTGCTCGACGGCTCAGGGCGTCCGCTACAACATTGGCCTTTCCCTCTTGGTATTGGAGGTCAATGTCATAGTCTTTCAAGAATTACAACCATCTCCTCTGTTTGAGATTCAACTCCTTCTGAGTTAATATGTATCTTAAGCTCTTATGATCGGTGTAGATCGTCACACTAACCCCGTATAAGTAGTGGTGCCATATCTTCAAAGCGAAGACTACAGCTCCCAGCTCCAAATCATGTGTGGGGTAGTTCTCCTCATGTTTCTTCAACTGGCGTGAGGCATATGCCACCACCTTGCCATGTTGCATAAGCACACAACCCAGCCCTCTGCCGGATGCATCACAGTAAACCTCAAAGCCCTCCGTACCGTCTGCAATGGTCAGAACCGGTGCAGTGGTCAGTGAGTCTTTCAAACTCTGGAATGATCAGACACAGTCAGCTGTCCATAAGAACGGTGCATCTTTCTTCATCAGACTGGTCATCGGTTTCACGACCTTGCTGAAATCCTTAACAAACCTCCTGTAGTAACCTGCCAGACCGAGAAAGCCCCGGATGTCGGTAACAGCCTTCGGCCTTGGCCAAGTACGTATGGCATCAATCTTTGCTGGATCCACCGAGATCCCAGCATCCGAGATGACATGACCTAGGAAAGAGACCTGGTCAAGCCAAAACTCACATTTGGAGAACTTAGCATATAGCTGGTTCTCCCTCAGTATCTCTTATACCCTCCTCAGATGTTCCTCATGTTCAACCTTAGATCTCGAATATATCAATATGTCGTTGATGAATACCACAACCGACTTGTCCAGCTGCTCCCGGAACAAGCGGTTCATCAGATCCATAAACTTCGCTGGTGCGTTCAACAAACCGAATGGCATCACTGTAAACTCATAGTGGCCGTATCGTGCCCGGAATGCCGTCTTCTCAATGTCTCCCTCCTTAATGGCTATCTGATGATACCCCGATCTGAGATCAATCTTGGAAAACACGGATGCTCCCTTCAACTGATCGAACAAATCGTCAATGTGGGGGTAGTGGATACTTATTCATCACTGTCACTGCATTCAACTCTCTGTAGTCGATGCAGAGGCGGAGACTACCATCCTTCTTCTTCACGAAGAGAACTGGCGCTCCCCATGGTGATACACTGGGTCTTATGAACCTTTTGTCTAACAAGTCCTTCAGTTGATCCTTTAACTCAATCATTTCTGCCGGAGCCATGCGGTATGGTGCCTTGGCTATCGGTCCGGTACCAGGTAGCAGCTCGATAGTGAACTCTACCTCCCGAGTGGGTGGCATGCCGGGCAGTTCCCGTGGACATAGATCGGGGAACTCCGACACTATCGGTAAGTCGGGGTCGAACTCGGGGTCTCTCTCTATGTCTTGTACATAGCAGAGGTACACTTCTTCCTTTCTCCTCAACTCTTTATACATTGCCATGGCGGTGATGATCTTAGTCGAAGGCTCTCTGGGCCTCTGGCGGTATGATATTGTTACCCCAGACGGACTCCTGAGCAGCAGTCTATGCTTGGCGCAGAGGATACGTCCCTTGTGCCGCTCCAACCAGTTCATCCCGAAAATAACATCAAATCCCAACTCCCTGAACTCAATAAAACTGACTGGAAAGTCTTCCCCCTCAATTCTGACAATGGCTCCTCGTAGTAGTGAGTGCACCGAACCTTCTCCTTAGACGGGAGCGTAACCGTGAAGTCGGGTAGCTCATCGGCGTCTAACCCCAACCTTCTCGCAAAAGATGCCGAGACAAAGGTATGCGAGGCCCCTGAGTCGAAGAGAACTGATGCCTCAATCCCATTAATCGGAAAGGTGCCGGTGAGGATAGTACTGCTGGCGTCGGCCTGTGCCTCTGTAAGTATGCTTAGCGCACCTTCCGTACCGAGTCCATGACCTAATTGTATTCATAAGCTTCATGAGTATTGATGGTATAACAAGAGTCGTAACAATTTATATGATCAACACTGTTATTTTATTCATAACCATCCTGTTTACAACATGTGCTTCAATCTTACATCTTATTCCTTATCTCACACTAAAACGCTACATAGCTAATATTGTCTAAAGGTTAGGTTAAACCGTCCTGGTTTCATATGCGTCGCATTAATAACTGCTGACGGTGTTGTATTCAGCTTGATTCTCTTAATCCCATGGTATAACATCCTCGACTCTCCTCCCATAACTAATACATCCCCTGATTTAAGTATTAACTTATTAGCACGGTCTGCACGCTTCTGCTCGTCGTACAAAAATTCAGCGTCATCTCCTATGGACCAAGACACTACGGGTATCCCTCGTACGAGAAACTCCACTGTCTCGTCCTTATCCTGATGTAGTCCAAGTCGCCCATCTTTCTCGTAGAAGTTCACAATGCAAATGGCTGCTTCTATGTCTGGAATCGGTTCAGCTTCCACCTGCTGAGCGATCTCCGCGACATGTGTAATTACCGGATGGAACTCTTCGGGTATTCCTGGTGGTGAGACTCCATCATTCATCCTCGTGGTTTGGTAGGTCTTGGCATACGGATTCCAATCCTTGCCTAAGCTCATCATCTTTAGCTTCATTCTTGCTCCTCCTGGGTACTCCGGTGTATAAAAACCTCCCGGTCCCATTCCTAGTTGACTGCATTTCTTGATGATGGCTATTTACGCTGCTGGTGTCAGGTATCCCCTTAATAAAATCATACCTGGGCGGATAACCTACATTGTTCGGTTGGAAAGTCTAGAGTTTCGATGTCGGTGTACTCCGGCTCAGGTGTTGAAGGCATTGGATAGCAAATGTTGAAGTTTCCTAAGGTGGTAGTAGGTTATATCTCACTTAAGTTCTAATCTTATCTTCACTTATCTCAATCATTCACCAATTATGCATGATAATGCGGTAAGCAGGTAATTATATCACTTAACAGTTTTAGCGGTACCTGGTCTCGATGAGGGTTCAGGCTCATCGTCCCGGTCCACCAAGTGTAGTGTGGGTCCCGACTTCTGGGCTACCCGTGGGTTCTTGTCTACAGCTTGGTGCACTCTCTTCTGACTATCAGATCCAGCTCCCTGATCAGTCTTGCCCTTGCCCCTAGTCTCGGGTCTATAGGCTCTACTAGCGGGGTTCTGGAAGCACTCGTATGCTCGGTGTCCGTATACCCCACAATAATTGCACTCCACCTTGTTCCCCTTGCAATCGAGCCCGGGGTGGTCCTTGTGACACCACCGACAGATGTAGCGTCGCTGGTAGCCACCTCCGGCTCCCTTTTCAGTCTCAGATCCTGATCATTCGCAATATTAGTACTCTTATCACAAACGGTTACTAGTTGTCTCTTAACTCACTCAATATCAATCCCTTACCCTTTGGTGCCCTTGAGCGCAGGGGTGTAGCTGCGTACGCGTACGTCAACTTCAATGGCTCCTCTAGAGCCTTCTCCTTTCCCTCCTTCCCTTTTTGGTTCTGATTTTTCTGGGCCTGAGGCTGGTACTTCTGTTTCTTGTACCCACCTTGCCCTTGGTTCTCCGTGCTCTTACCGGCACTCTTCCTCTTAGCATTCTCCTCGTCCCTCAGCTGGACGGTTATCTCAACCTTAGCAGCGGCATGATAGCACTCCTGCTTTCCACAGTATTAGTCACTCTTATTTTTCATAATCTAAATCTCTTCTCATTTACTTACTCATATCTCAATCATTCTCATTACCTGCAAGGTAGTATAACTCGTCGGCCCCATGCCGTAGCGAAGTCGATGGCTAAGCCCGCCATAGAAATGGTCCACCAGTATCTAGTTTGAATATCCAAGACCTGGCAGAAGACGGAGCAAGGCGGTGAACTCTGAGTAATACTCGTCCACCGTCATCTTGTCGGTCTGCTTAAGCGCATCCAACTACAAGCGCTTCTTCGTCTGGACATGGGCGGGGTAGTACTTTGCTTGTAGCAATGTGGTGTACTGCTCCCAGCCGAACTCTGGATTCGCCACATGCTCGGCCCTCACCAGCTTCCACTAATCGCCTACTGCCCCTTTCAGGTAGAACGCAGCTAGACGCACCTTGATCCCAGCAGGGACGTCAAGGGTCTCGAAGGCGGTCTCCAGCTTGGAGATGTACACCTCAAGCTTGGCGGGATCGGTCTCCCCCTTAAAATTTGCGGGTCGAAGGTCTACAAGGCTCTTCACCCAATTTGGTTCCCGGGGTTGTGGCGGTGGAGGTGGTGCACCTATACCAGGCTGATAGCCCATGTGCCCTAAGGCGGCAGCTACGATCTCTGCGATCGTCTGCCCTTCCGGTATCTCAGTCTCGTCGCCTCGACCACGGCCTCGGCCTCTCCTTCCTGACATCTGAACAATCACAACTCAGATTAGATTCGTACCCTCCTCTGTTTCGGTTAACGAATTTATAACGTCCATAGACGGTAAAGACGATTCACACTTATTAGTGGTCATCTGACTCTACTCACACTAACAGCTCACACCCTTAACCCGTCACTTATTTCTTAACTTATACCCTAACTCGGTGGTTTCTTATGTCCGGTATTTCTTGATCAGAGCGTAACTACGCTCTGATACCACTTTTTGTAACACCCCGTCCAAAGCCAATCGTGGTTATCGTAAAACTTAACACTTAATCGAATTCGTCGCAGCGGAAATTAAAAACACCGGGACCTTGCCACGGTCTGATCATTAGAAAATACCGGCCTTATCAATTTACAACACTTATCCAAAGTAAACAACCGACCAAAACATCACCATCCAAAATACCACCAACCGACCGAGTTTAAGTATCTAAGTCATAGTCGCAAACTTACATTAGTTTCAATATAAACAGACGGGAGCACAAGAGCAACCTGTACTCAAAATAAACAACCCATCCTAAGTTTAACCGCTCCTACTCTCGTGGTGTGACTTCATGGGCCTCCTACCTGCAAGTGTAAAAACAGCCCCCAAAGGGGGTCAGCACGAATGCTGGTACGACCCTCTCGTGGCCCCCAAGCTCACGGGGCTACGACGACTAATTGTCGATAGCATGGAAATTGATTAGAAACATAATCATGATATGAAGTGCTATAAACAACAATCCACAGATGAACATACATAGTTCACACACAATGAACGACACAAGCGTTCCCTTATCAAGCGGGTTAGTAGCCCCCTCCTTAGTCATGATTACCTTAACCTCAGTCTTAACCTTATCTTAATCTCCGTATACAACCCGTTCCTAGAATGGGAATGGTTGTAGCTTAATCTCAAACTTAGGATTTAGGTGATCCCACCGCACCATCTTAATGCCACCTACCTTGGACGGGAGTCCAGTGTAGCTGAGCCGGCAACCGACCCTAGGCAACAAGTCCGAAGACAAGTCCTTAAGCGGAGGGCGGATCTGATTCAGATACCGTCCCCCTTTCCTTAGCATGCATGACCGGAGTCAGTCCCGGGTTCCTCACTCAAGTTCCAGTTTGTAAAAATCTTACATACCATATGTTAGTTAAACCTTAAAGGGTATTAACCAATAGTTACCAATACTTAACTCATATCCTTAACTCAGTAAGTACTAAACTTAGTTAGTAACAATCTCAAGTCTCGTGGGTTAGTGTAAAGAAAACACATTCACAACGAGACAAATATAACCGGTTGCATGCTTTATCTTGTCTTAGTCATAGCAAATAAACAGATAGCACACAAGCCGAGGGACACCTCGTTAGCAAGCAGGTCACAAGAAAGACTGTACCGTTCACCGTTGACGATGGTTTGTTTATCTCCTTCCAAGTCCAAGGCACAGTCCTATAAATTCATTCAGTTTTAGGTATTATTCAATTCAACTTAATACAATACTTAACCTCCCTAAACATCAACTTTTACCCATTGTTTTTCACTAAGCCTTATGTTTTTAACTTAACTTCCATGTGCATCACTTCCTCATCATCTATTATACTTGTTCTCCCTCTTAATAACCATTACACCCACCAAACATGCGCTTAATAACCTTGTAACATCAATACAAAATCATTCCCACCATTTCCTAACACTTCCCAAGCTTAAACATGATTTTTTTTAGAGTGGTCCGGGACCTTGTCCTCAACCTAAGTCCCGGACCTATACTTAGTTCAAACTCACGGCTATTTTAATGTGGTGGTCCGGGACGTCATATGGGACTTAAGTCCCGGACCAATGCAAGCTAAAATCCTCGGGGGTAAATTAGGGGGTGGTCCGGGACTTCTTACAAAACTTAAGTCCCGGACCCTATGGTTGAAGCAACTCTCGGCATGAATTTTAGGTTGGTCCAGGACTTCACCCTGGACTTAAGTCCCGGACCAGCTACCGATTTCTTTCTTTTGTATTGTTCTAAGTGTTGTTACAGTTGTTCTCTTCATCTATAGATCACCCAAACTTCACACATGATCTTAGGCATATTCTAATACCAAAATAACATCCTAAACTTGCCCATCTCCATCTCCAGCCTTATAACCCAATTTCTTACATAATCTCTCAACACTTGTAATATTTTACTTAGGTGTTCTAAGTGGTGTTTCATTCCTATCATAACCACTATGCCAAAATGTTTCTGCACCACCATAACATCATCACCCAAGCATCTTTCACCATCTAGGTTCCATTATGTAACTACATGACGTCTCTTCACCTTTAAACACATTACTTTACTCTTCTCCTAACAAGATTGCATTTTTCCTAAACACATTCTCAAATTGCCTTTGGTGCATACCTAAACATTCTTTTGACTCCATGATCCTCCATGATGATGCCTAAGTCATTATAACTCACAAGAACACCTTAACCTCACTCTTTTTCGTTCAAGACAACCTCTAAACTTCCTTGTACTATCCTAGTCATGAAATTTTCTTAGAACATCTAAAACACTAAGTTTCTTCATCAAATTTTGACATGGGTTCCCTAGTATATTGTTACACCTAAACACTTGGTTTTTCACCAACAAACAACCAAGATCACTCAAATTCTCATTACAACATCTTAACACACAATTTACACCAAAACTACACCACATCACCATATAGTGTATAAACTTAAAATGCTTGGCACTTAGGCCCTTAAATGACAATAATCTTAACCACTGAATTTCCACATATATTTGCCTTTAACCTGCGAATACACACAACAAGGCTCCCATTGAAATAAAATGCTTCTTGTAATTCATCTCAACATTGTTTAACTATCTCTTTTCTCATTGGCTCCTTAGTCACAAGTTCTCAAACATAGTCATTGTTTCTCCTAGGTTATATATAGCCCTTTTCTAATGTAAACCTAAAGCTACACTCACCATATACCTAAATTCCATCCCTTAATGCATTAAACACCTTAAGGTAAGACATTTACCTTGTTCTTTCACAAGCTCCACAAACTTTTCTCCTTAGGTTTTTTTCTTGAACAATCTCGATCACCAATCAAACTTTCCTTGCCAATGTTCTAACCAATAATTGTTGGGCAAAATAGTAGTTAAACTATCTTGCTAACTATGGGCAGTGAACCCAATCTTTGTAGTACAACAAGGTCGTATCCACAGAGACTTCGCAACTGTCTAATTAATTATCCAGTTTAGTAATGTACAAAAAGATAAATTAAAGTGCATTAAATATAAATTGGGGTTTAGCCGGAGGCAAGCTTGATTTACAGAATTAGTACAGAAATAATAAAAACAGTAAAATAAAGTAAATGAATGGAAAAAGGTATCCTAGGATATCGGGGGAATTTCCTAAACTACTTAAACAATTTTATAATCCTGTCTTAATTATTTATTGTCTATTAGAGTTAATAATTGTCAGTTACTAACTCCTATTAATAGCCTTAGTATTTTCCTGCTCAATCCGGAGTGTAAATACCAAGATTAATTCCTTTGTGGTACTTTAACTATCTCAAAATCATATGTTGATAGTTACCAAATAAATGCAGTAGTTTGTCACGCTAAAGCATTTAACAATATTTGCTGAAAGGAATTAAAACAAGTTTAATAAGTGAAACGGATGATAAATATTTATTTAAGTACAGACAATAATTATAATCCTAATTTGCTCTTATTTGTCTGTTAAGAATTTATCTTGTGGCCTTCCTAAATCATAGATAAGGACAACTCTTAATTAATTCATTAGACGTTTTACAATCAGAAAAAGTCTAAAATCATTAATTAGCTTTAAGTGAGAATTCTTTTTATAACAGCGATGGATTTTATCTGCTAATCAAGGAGTATAATATCTAACGTTTATCTCTCTTTATGGTCTATTCTCAGATTTACAAAATCATTGAAATAAGAGAAACCGTAAATGCATAAAAATGATCAGTTATTAAGCATTTAATAATTTAGAGAGACAAAACAAATATTTATAAGCAAACTTGGTATTAATAATAAGTCTGAATTATTTAGGAACAAACCCACACCCTAGGATACGAATAAAATCACTCAGACATTAACAGTAATAAAAAGGGAACAGAAATAGCCATTAATTTGGAGACTGTCGGCGGAGACTGGACTGCGATTCACTTCTGTTCCAGCTCCCTTTTCTTCTGTTCTTTTTATTGTGCTTATGCTTCGTGGGGAATTGTAGAATAAAACTAAAATGGAGAAGTGGGAAGATAAGAGAATGAAATGGAACGAAGGTGTGGAAACTGTCTAACGGTGGTCTAATAATAACAATACACTACGACTAACAATTTGGATACGGAGGAAGGGAGTTATTTTATTTGAACAGAGGCCGTGGGTTTATATAGAGGCAGAGGAGAAGAGGGTCCGTACGAATTTGTTTAACTGTTGCTCTTTGATTGCGCAGGGGACAGAGCTCACGCGTGAGGGAATTATGGTAGGCGCCGGCGGGGTAGATAGATAAGGCGAGTTGCGCGAGTTGCAGACGGAAGAAGAAGACGGGCGAAGAAGATAAGCTCGGCGCAATTTTATACACGACCGCCTGATAAGTGGCGGTCTTCTCTGTCTTGTCCGCGAGTGAACCAGGCGGTAGCCTGTGTCTCGTCCGCCTGATAAGGAGGCGGTAGCCTCAGTGTTGTCCGCGAGTTAAGAGGCGGTAGCCTCTATATTTACCGCGAGGCGGTCTTCTGTGTGTTGTCCGCCTCTTTGTAGGCGGTAGCCTAATGTCACGTCCGCCTCCTTTGAGGCGGTAGCCTCTCTTCGTTCCGCCTCCAAGACCGCGCGGAAGCAGGCGGTTTGGTGTGCCTTGTCCGCCTCTTTCAGAGGCGGTTGTGTGTTATTTGCCCGCCTCCAAGGGAGGCGGTTGGGTGTGTGATGTCCGCCCCATACTGGGCGGTAGTCCTTTGTGAGACGTCCGCCTGTTATCGTGATGTCTAGGCTTATTTCTTCTACGGCTCTAGATTCTTCGTTTGGACTCCGTTTTCTGAGCCGTCTGCGCCTACGCGTTCGTCTCTTTGTCTACTTCACTCCCGGCTTGGTTTTCCTCATGTTAAACCAATAATTTTGTGAGATAAACAATAAAACATAAACTAGAGGAAAACTAACCGAAGTGGAGAAATGAGCAAGAAAAGTGCTAATATAATATGTGAAATACACCTATAAATCATGCTCATTTGGACACTTATCACCATCCTGTTTACAACATGTGCTTTAATCTTACATCTCATTCCTCATCTCATTCTAACGTTACATGGCTAATATTGTCTAAAGGTTAGGTTTAATCTCCAAGGTCTCATATGCGTCGCATTGATTACTGCTGACGGTGCTGTATTCAACTTGATTCTCTTAATCCCATGGTATAATGGGCAAAATAGTAGTTAAACTATCTTGCTAACTATGGGCAGTGAACCCAATCTTTGTAGTACAACAAGGTCGTATCCACAGAGACTTCGCAACTGTCTAATTAATTATCCAGTTTAGTAAATGTACAAAAAGATAAATTAAAGTGCATAAAATATAAATTGAGGTTTAGCCGGAGGCAAGCTTGATTTACAGAATTAGTACAGAAATAATAAAAACAGTAAAATAAAGTAAATGAATGGAAAAAGGTATCCTAGGATATCGGGGGAATTTCCTAAACTACTTAAACAATTTTATAATCCTGTCTCAAATATTTATTGTCTATTAGAGTTAATAATTGTCAGTTACTAACTCCTAATAATAGCCTTAGTATTTTCCTGCTCAATCCGGAGTGTAAATACCAAGATTAATTCCTTTGTGGTACTTTAACTATCTCAAAATCATATATTGATAGCTACCAAATAAATGCAGTATTTTGTCAGAATAAGCATTTAACAATAATTGCTGAAAGGAATTAAAACAAGTTTAATAAGTGAAACAGGTGATAAATATTTATTTAAGTACAGACAATAATTATAATCCTAATTTGCTCTTATTTGTCTGTTAAGAATTTATCTTGTGACCTTTCTAAATCATAGATAAGGACAACTCTTAATTAATTCATTAGACGTTTTACAATCAGAAAAAGTCTAAAATCATTAATTAGCTTTAAGTGAGAATTCTTTTTATAACAGCGATGGATTTTATCTGCTAATCAAGGAGTATAATATCTAACGTTTATCTCTCTTTATGGTCTATTCTCAGATTTACAAAATCATTGAAATAAGAGAAACCGTAAATGCATAAAAATGATCAGTTATTAAGCATTTAATAATTTAGAGAGACAAAACAAATATTTATAAGCAAACTTGGTATTAATAATAAGTCTGAATTATTTAGGAACAAACCCACACCCTAGGATACGAATAAAATCACTCAGACATTAACAGTAATAAAAAGGGAACAGAAATAGCCATTAATTTGGAGACTGTCGGCGGAGACTGGACTGCGATTCACTTCTGTTCCAGCTCCCTTTTCTTCTGTTCTTTTTATTGTGCTTATGCTTCGTGGGGAATTGTAGAATAAAACTAAAATGGAGAAGTGGGAAGATAAGAGAATGAAATGGAACGAAGGTGTGGAAACTGTCTAACGGTGGTCTAATAATAACAATAACACTACGACTAACAATTTGGATACGGAGGAAGGGAGTTATTTTATTTGAACAGAGGCCGTGGGTTTATATAGAGGCAGAGGAGAAGAGGGTCCGTACGAATTTGTTTAACTGTTGCTCTTTGATTGCGCAGGGGACAGAGCTCACGCGTGAGGGAATTATGGTAGGCGCCGGCGGGGTAGATAGATAAGGCGAGTTGGGCGAGTTGCAGACGGAAGAAGAAGACGGGCGAAGAAGATAAGCTCGGCGCAATTTTATACACGACCGCCTGATAAGTGGCGGTCTTCTCTGTCTTGTCCGCGAGTGAACCAGGCGGTAGCCTGTGTCTCGTCCGCCTGATAAGGAGGCGGTAGCCTCAGTGTTGTCCGCGAGTTAAGAGGCGGTAGCCTCTATATTTACCGCGAGGCGGTCTTCTGTGTGTTGTCCGCCTCTTTGTAGGCGGTAGCCTAATGTCACGTCCGCCTCCTTTGAGGCGGTAGCCTCTCTTCGTTCCGCCTCCAAGACCGCGCGGAAGCGGCGGTTTGGTGTGCCTTGTCCGCCTCTTTCAGAGGCGGTTGTGTGTTATTTGCCCGCCTCCAAGGGAGGCGGTTGGGTGTGTGATGTCCGCCCCATACTGGGCGGTAGTCCTTTGTGAGACGTCCGCCTGTTATCGTGATGTCTAGGCTTATTTCTTCTACGGCTCTAGATTCTTCGTTTGGACTCCGTTTTCTGAGCCGTCTGCGCCTACGCGTTCGTCTCTTTGTCTACTTCACTCCCGGCTTGGTTTTCCTCATGTTAAACCAATAATTTTGTGAGATAAACAATAAAACATAAACTAGAGGAAAACTAACCGAAGTGGAGAAATGAGCAAGAAAAGTGCTAATATAATATGTGAAATACACCTATAAATCATGCTCATTTGGACACTTATCAATAATCAATGACTCTAATGATTACTAAACAACACACTAACCTTAAGGAATAAAAGCCTAGGTTAAAATGTGTTTTAAGGCATTAAATTGATGGTTTTACCTTGGTTTCTCAAGACAAGCTTGGATATGAAGCAAGAAGGACCCCTTTTATCCTTTGGAGAGTATAAAACAAGCTAGAACAAGGCATAAAAATGGAACCCCATGAGTGATAATTTTCGGACATGGAGAGAAAATGATGGAAACCTAGATTTTCTTACATATTCTTTGCCTTAAGAGAATGGAGAAGCTAATGGAGTCTCCAAACTTGAGTTTCCTCCTCTAACAGTCCTCCTCTAACGGTCGTTTGCCTTAACTCCAAAATGAGGCTCTTGAAGTTTTGAAAAGATAGAAAGGAAGAGCTTGAGCTTACTAAGAGATATATGTACTTGGTTTTGATTTTGAGCTTAAATGAGCCAGATGTGGGCAAAAGAAGATGGAGCTAGCATGGAGGTGTCTTCTTACGTGAAAGAGAGGAAAGAGAGCAAGAGAAACCAATGGAGAAGATGAAGAATGAAGAAAGGAGGAGAGAGGACTACTAAAGGTAAGATATTATGCTAAAAGGTGAATAGTGAACTTACTTACTTTTGCTTTCTCTTTACTTAGCTAGATAAGTGTGGTGAGTCACACTTAAAAACCGGCCCCCTTGGTCAAATAAGGTAGATTGTGGTCTTTGTTGACCATTTAATTGACTTACTTTGACTAATGTCTTAAACTAGCACTATTTGGTTACTATTCACTAAACAAGGCACAAAATTGTGAAATTTTTGATTTCCCATTGATTTAGACTTCCTAATGTGATACTAATTAGTACACGTGTTAATTAAGGAGTAATCATGGGCATTTAGCCACTTAAAACCCCTCTCTAAGACAATTTTTCAAAAATGTGCTTTAAGAGTCCTTAAAGCACAATTTGTGTTTTAACTTGTTTTTGAGCTTAGTTTTCTTTGGTAATTTACATAAAATTACCATTAGGATATTACTAAGGTTTTAGAACAATATTTGGGTGCTCACCCTAGTCTCTCCAAGCTTAGAGCACGTTTTTGCTTAAACTGCTATTTTGGTGTTTCCTTATGTTTTCTTTGATTAAAAATGTTTCTTAATGTTTCTAAGGCATTATTTAACCTTCTTATATCTTAGTTTATCACTTAAACACCATATCTAAGTTTGGGGTATTTCAATATGATTATAGTAATCATATGTATATGTATATGCCTATATACATATATGCATATATATGTAGTAGTACGCTATAAATGAAGTAGTAAAAGTAAGAAAGTAAGTATATGAGTAGGAAAACAAGTATAAAAAGTAACCAAGTAAGTTGAGAGTATGAGAACATTAAGTACACCGGGATAACGGGGTAAGTACGGGAGTAGTAATTATTTGTGTATCGTAAGAGTATAGTATTAATAATAATGTTGGAACATTATCAGTGGAACAAGTGTGAACCAAGGAATGAGGGAACACATGGTAAAGCTAACTCCGGTGAAAGGTATGTGGCTTCACTTAGTGCGTAGATCGACTCATAGATGAGTCTTGTTGTGTAGTGACTCGTAGTAAGAGTCATGTTGTGAATTGATGGAACCGTAGCCACACACTAAACTAACGAATCAATAAACGATAACGTAAACCAATGAACTCACTAGAATGTGAGAGAGTGTACGGGAGTAGTAACCTCCCGATAACGGTAAGAGAGCCGAAATGAATAATCCACAAACAATAAGTAGTGGAAGTGTATAAGTAACCTCTATTAGAGGAATTAATTTTGGTGCAAGACACGAACCATGAGAGTAGAAAAGAATAACGAGGGATCTCCAAACCCCTTAGTAATTAGTCGACCCATTATGAATGGACCCGACTGATGTAAGTAAAGTCCCGAACATGAGAGTATTCGATACGTTGGGGAAACCCTTAAATCTGAGGATACTAGTTGGTTGTAATTCCCTAAGCTAGTGGAGGTTATCAAGAGAGATACTTCTAGGCTAATCCACGAGATTGTATTATACTCTGAGAGAAGAGTGGTGGGAATTTGAGTAGTCCGGTAAAAACGGGCATTTGAGTATTTGAGGAGCTAAGCGTATAGCCCTCGTATTGTAGGTCCGGTGGCGAGTCTTGTGTATGACTCCGCCCTGAGGCCAAGTAATGAGTAATGAGTATCGCGTATGTATGAGTAAAGTAATGAGTACTGAGTAAGAAGTGAGTATGAGTATGTAATGAATACCGAGTATTGAGCATGTATGAGTAGGTATCGAGTATTGAGTACGTATGCGTAAGTATGGAGTATTGAGTAGTGAGTATGCACAAGTATAGTAACGAAAGAGTAATGAATCAATAACTAATACGAACGGTCGACTATCGAATTGTCTTCCTTAGTAAGTATTGAACCTTGTATGCGTATGAAGGTATTGTTGATTGTATTGTTGTAGCACGAGTATGTATGTATGCATGTAAAATGAACTCCATGTATATCCGACCCAAAGTAGTCGGCGTACCGCGGTTAGCACGCGGTATATGCGAAATTCATATTCAGCGTAAGCTGACCCGCTGGGGGTGTAACACCCCTACTACGCACATGTCACTAAATGAAATCGCAGCGGAAATAAATACTAAACAGTAACTAACGCTTCGGTGCTACAACGCCGTCAACCACCCACGTGGTTGACAAGGCAGAATAAATACAAGTGTACCGGTCTGATGATCAGACTCCCGAGCATAAAACTAAACCAGAATTACATCATATACAATACCGAGTCTTTACATATTCTTCACTGTATCACATCACTGTTAACTGCAACAACCAAATATATACAACGCCACGGGAGCATAGGCGCATCCCGGGCCATCATCTCAAAAGTATACAAAAGTAAATCACTTCCTAGGATCTAGAGCCACTCCGCTTCTTCGATCCTCATCCTGCAGTATAAGAAATATGGATCCCCCGAGGGGGTCAGCAACCCTTGGCTGGTATGGTTAACGCGCAGCCCATCGGCTACCGGGATACGCGCAACTAATTGTCATGATAACATGGCATTCATTTATATACAAAAAATAACATAACATGGGGCATAGCATCAATAGTGCACAGCTCAACATCACATACACGGTGGACCTTCGTTCCACAATAACAAACCACAAGGGTCAAATAACACAAGAGCCTAGAGAGTGATTCACTCTCATGTTAAGCTCGTTAAACACACTCATTACCGTTCTGTTAGTCGAACGAGTAACTTAGGTCACAGATGGTTCGGATTTAGTGACCCGAACACACCACACAAACACATGTTCCCACTAAACCGATCATAAGTAAAAATAGGTAAGCTTTGGAAGAAGCTAGCGGGAGATCGAACGCCAATTTAAGGAGAACAATCTTAACAACATAAGAGTTGAATCTGATTCAGATATCTACTCTTAACTTACATGCATGACCGGACAACCGGATTCCTCACTTCCCAGTTAACACTTGTTAGAAGTTCATAGTGGAACTTAACAACCAAAACACAATAGGTGGTAAGTCATGTTAGACACAACAAGGGAAATGAGTCACAACATAACATCACAATAATATGAACAACTGTAAACTCATTACATGTTTAAATCTTATAACGTCATAAACACACAGAAAAAAACATACAACACACAAGCCGGTGTAAACCGGTAGGCAACAGACTGCAAGAAAACCATACCTTGGTCCTTGCCTCGTTTGGTTTCCTCCGTAGGTGACTCCTATACATAGTTAATAACGTCGGTTAATTATTTATTTAACTTCAAACTTACTAAGTATTTAACATGATTGTATGACATGTTTTAATGTCTATCTTACCCTAGGTTACCTTCATTAAACACCCTAGGGTTAACTACATAAGTCACATTCTTTTCTATTTTTTTTTTAATTTTTGGTATGTCCGACCCACCGTCCGACCCACAACTGGGTCGGACCCTTCCAGTGGTTTCGGGTCTGAAGAACCTTACCATGTCCGACCCATGTCCGACCCAACCTTCTGGGTCGGACCATTCCAGAGACATGTCCGACCCACGTCCGACTCACTCGACTGGGTCGGACCATTACAGAGAACTTCATCGACTTCAGAACATACACGTTCGACCCATGTCCGACCCACCCTTCTGGGTCGGACCATTACAGAACATTTCACCGCCTTACAAAACATGCCCGTCCGACCCACGTCCGACTCACTCGACTGGGTCGGACCATTCCAGAACATTTTCCCTCCTTTGAAATATGACCGTCCGACCCATGTCCGACCCACCCTTTTGGGTCGGACCATTACAGAACACTTTCCTAACGTCTAACAGAGGCTGTCCGACCCAAAACTGGGTCAGACGTCCTCTAAACTTACCCAAACTTTGTCAAATCTTCACCAAACTTCTCCCAAGGCCTCTTAATGCTTCCTAACAACATTTGGTACCCTTATATCCACATACAACATCTATGAAACTCATTTTTTAATTCCTTAAGCCTTTACTTATTTCCTTGTAAAATTCCTTAACACCTACACCATTTTATACTAGGTCTCTAAATGGTGTTTCTCACCTATGATAACTACTATCCCAAAATGTTTTCTCCTCATCTTAACATCATCTCTTAAGCATTATTTCCCACAACTAACTCCTTATGTCATTCTTGAAGTTCTTTTCCAAATTTACACTTTCTCCTTATTTACCAAAGTTTGCCTAAGTCTTTACCTAAGTCCAAAATGACTTTGGTACATACTAAAACCTCAAGCTCATGCCTAAGTCCTTGTGACATCCCAAATCACCTTAATGCATGTTTCTTACACAAGGACAACACTTAACCAACCTAAACACCTCTTAACTTATCAAACTCATTTTAACTCTTAGACTTCTCATTTATTACCTAAATTTCGACATAGGTTCTCCTAGAACATTACTAAACCAAAACACATTGTTCTTACCAACAAACAACCAAGAACACTAAAAATCCATCAAGCACTTATTATACACAAACTCCACTCATAAAGCACTTCGTCACATTATAGTGCATAATTTAAATTGCATGGCACTTAGGCCCTTAAATGACATGGCTCTTAGGCCCTTAAGATGCATAAATCATAAACACTGAATTTCCACAATATATATTTGCCTTTGACCTGCAAATACACTCAACAACACATATGCCTTTTACTAAGCTCTTGGGAACACTTTACTAATTCATTCACCATTTGCTCTTTAGGTAGTTTTAACAAGCATTATAAGCTCATTTCTCCTAAGGCATTAAACAACATTAGGTTAGTAGATTTACCTCTTTTTCCCAAATAACTTCTTTCTTGTTTCCTTTAAAAAAAAACGGTAGGGTATTTGATTCTTTGACAAGTTCTAAACAATATACAAACAATATAATGAGTATTCAAGCTATAAGCTTCATCTCATTGTAAACCCTAATTTTACATTGTTTCAAAAACATTAATGTAGTTGTTTTACCTTGCCCTTTGAAGAGAGTTTGAATATCTAGCAAGAGAGGACTCCACCTAGTCCATGAAGAGTTGGAATGAAGCTAGAACAAGGTCACACAAAGAGCTCCTAAAATATGCATTTTCGGTTACCACAAAAACATGAAGGAAATGAAGTCTTTATTTGAGATTCCTTACCTAGAAGCAAAGGAGAGTAACAATATGTAAAAATACAAGCTCAAGCTCCTTCAATGGAGGAACTCCATGGCACCGAAATGGGGGTCTTGGAATTTTAAGAAGATAGAAATGAAGAGCTTGATGAGAGGAAGAGATTGGTGGTGTTTGTTTTTGATTTGCACAAGTGAGCTAGATTTCACAAGAGATCAAAGAAGAGGTTTAATGGAGGTGGTGTGGTATTACCGTGGAAGAAAAGGAAGAAGAGAGGTTGGAGAGAGTGTGGAGCCGTGTGAACAAGGAAGGAAATGAGAAAGTGAGATTGAATTACTTTTTGAAGATATTTGTAGTAATAAAGTAAAAGTAAGTTTAATTAGTCATCTTTATTTGTCTAACAAAATAACAAGTGAGTGGTGAGTCACCACACTTAAGAAAACCGGCCCCCTTTATTAATATGAGGGTACTTTAGTCTTTGTTTGTCAATTTAATTACTTAATACAACATATGTTATAAAATAGCTTATGAAAATCACTATTCATGAAAACAAGGCACATAGAAGTGAAATTTTTGATTTCCCATTAATATAGACATCCAAATGTGATATTATATAGTACACATATATATTTAAGAGTAATGATGGACATCTAGCCACTCAAAACTTATTTTCAAGCTTGGTTTTCTTTGGTATTTGGTTTAATATGTTCATTAGTGTATAAATGAGGTCTTGGTAAGTTCATTAGGTCTTAACCAAGTTTATCCCAAGCTTAGAGCACATTTTGGCTCTTATTGACTTTAAAGCACATTTTGTGTTTTCTTTTGTTTAAATTTGTTTACTAATGTTTCTAAGACTCTTTTTAGTCTTAATACACCATATTTAAGTGTTTAAACAATATATTAAGGTTTGGGGTATTTCAATCTACCCCCCTTAAAAGAACTTTGCCCTCAAAGTTCATACTCCACATATCCTAAATTTAGAACACGGGATACTTATAAACAATACATCCATACATCATTAACAACACACTTACATAACATTGGACACAAGGTCCATACAACATTATCCACATCATTCAGACACAACGGTCTGTAACATAACAACATAACATAGACGATGTATTCAAATACACGTCGTACACACATAACCGAAACGGCTCTACCCCCCTTAAAAAGGGGTACGCCCCGTACCCTATACACATAAGGACTAAGAAGTAAACAATGACGGGTACTTCGCCTTCATATTATCTTCCAGCTCCCAAGTGGCCTCCTCAACGTCCTGGTTAGACCAAAGAACTTTCACCAGTCTCACGGACTTATGGCGAGTGTCTCGAGTCTTATATCCAGAATCCGTACCGGAGTCTCCACTGATTGCATGGTCGGCTCTAAGGTTAGCCTTTCAGGCTGAAGCACATGAGACGGATGAGACATATACTTCTTCAACTGGGACACATGAAATACATCATGTACCTTGCCCAGCTCGGCGGGTAGGTCTAGTCTATAGGCTACCGGGCCGATCCGCTCCGTCACAACATAAGGCCCCACATACTTTGGGCTCAACTTGCCCTTCTGGCCAAAACGAAATACTCCCTTCATGGGGGATACTCTCAAAAATACCTGATCGCCCACGGCGAACTCCAGGTCACGTCTGCGCACATCTGCGTACGACTTCTGTCTATCCTGAGCTGCCTTCATGTTAGCCCGGATCTGGCGAACTTCTGCCTGAACTTGTTCAAGATACTCTGGTCCTATAATGACCGTCTCACTCGACTCATCCCAGCATAATGGCGTGCGGCATGGTCTACCGTACAAGGCCTGGAAGGGAGACATCTTGATCGAAGCATGATAACTGTTGTTGTAACTAAACTCGATCAGATGTAACTTATCAATCCAGCTGGTCTGAAAGTCAAGTGCACAAGCACGTAGCATATCCTCAAGTGTCTGAATGGTGCGCTCACTCTGACCATCGGTCTGTGGGTGAAACGCTGTACTCAATTTCAGTTCAGTACCCAATGCCTCTCGTGTAGACTTCCAATATCTGGATAAGAATCTGGTATCTCTGTCAGATACAATCGTTTTCGGTACACCATGATGTCTTACAATTTCTTTATCAAAGAGTTCTGCCAATCTTGCCACTTTCCAAGTGTCCTTCATCGGAATGAATCGGGCCACCTTGGTCAGTCGGTCAACTACAACCCATATCATATTCAGACCTCCCCTTGTAGGCGGAAGCCCTACTACAAAGTCCATGGAGATATCATGGAACTTCCACTCAGGCACTGGCATTGGCTGTACCATACCACCAGGCCGTCGGTGCTCAAACTTGACCTTCTGGCAAGTGAGACACCTCAACACATAATCACTTACATCTTTCTTCATTCCAGTCCACCAAAAATACCTTTTCATACTCTTATACATCTTTGAAGCTCCGGGGTGAATCGAAGTAGTAGAACAATGGATTCACTCAATATGCGCTCCTTCAACTCAGCGCTACTCCTAGGTATACACAATCGGCCATTCAGCCTAATCAGGTCATCATCGTGGAGTCTGAAGTCGTACTTCTGACCCTCGAATGTGCCATCAATAAGCTTCTGCCGGATCTCCAGCATATACTGATCCGTCATCTGAGCACTCCGCACCTCTTCAACCAAGCCAGTATGAGAGACTAGCGAATGGAGAGAGTGTGCTCGGCGACTCAGTGCGTCAGCTACCACATTTGCCTTACCCTCTTTGTATTGCAGATTAATATCGTAGTCATTCAGAAATTCAACCCACCTTCTTTGCCTCATGTTCAACTCTTTCTGAGTGAACAAGTACTTTAAGCTTTTGTGGTCAGAATAAATTGTCACACTTACCCCATACAAATAATGTCGCCATATCTTCAATGCGAAGACAATGGCACCCAATTCTAAGTCGTGGGTAGGGTAGTTCTCCTCATGCTTCTTCAGCTGACGGGAGGCGTATGCTACGACCTTCCCGTGCTGCATCAATACACAACCCATACCTCTACCTGATGCGTCGCAGTAGACCTCAAAACCATCTGGACCGTCTGGTATAGTCAGGACTGGTGCAGATGTCAGAGCATCCTTGAGACTCGTGAAAGAACTCTCACAGTCGACTGTCCACTCGAATGGTGCATCCTTCTTCATTAAGGAAGTCATCGGCTTCGAGACACTGGAGAAGTCCTTCACAAACCTCCTATAATAACCTGCCAGACCGAGGAAGCTCCTGATATCAGTGACTGTCTTCGGCCTAGGCCAGGTGCGCACTGCATCTATCTTTGCCGGATCAACAGCGATCCCGGCCTCAGAAATCACATGTCCAAGGAAGGATACTTGGTTCAACCAAAATTCACATTTCGAAAACTTTGCATACAACTGATTCCTCCTCAATGTTTGTAACACATTTCTCAGGTGGCTTTCGTGCTCACCTCTTGATTTAGAATACACAAGAATATCATCGATGAAGACTACCACAGACTTGTCCAACTGATCTTGGAACAAGCGGTTCATTAAGTCCATGAACTTAGCTGGTGCATTTGATAAGCCAAACGGCATAACTGTGAACTCATAATGCCCATACCTCGTTCTGAAAGCTGTCTTTTCGATATCACTGTCACGGATGGCAATCTGATGGTATCCGGAACGTAAGTCTATCTTGGAGAATACTGATGCACCCCTCAGCTGATCAAATAGATCGTCGATGCGTGGTAAAGGGTAACGGTTCTTCACCGTAACAGCATTCAGCTCCCGATAATCAATACACAGGCGGAGGCTCCGTCCTTCTTCTTCACGAAGAGAACCGGCGCTCCCCATGGTGAAACACTAGGGCGGATAAAGCCCTTGTCAAGTAGGTCTCTCAGCTGCTCCTTGAGCTCTGTCATTTCTGCTAGAGCCATACGATAAGGTGCTTTCGCAATGGGTCCAGTGCCCGGAACTAAGTCGATCTCAAACTCAACCTCTCGTGCTGGCGGCATGCCCGGCAGTTCCTTAGGAAATACATCAGGAAACTCCGACACTACCGGCACATCTGGGCTAAACTCAGGGTCTCTCTCTCTCTGTCCTGGACATAGCAGAGGTATACATTACTCCCTCGTCGTAACTCATGATACATGGCCATGCCGGTGATGATCTGAGTCGAAGGCTCCCTGGGCCTCTGGCGGTGTGATATGGTAACCCCAGATGGACTCCGAAGAAGCAGTCGATGCTCGGCACACAGGATTCTGCCCTTGTTCCGCTCCAACCAGTTCATCCCGACAATCACATTAAATCCAAGTCCGTCGAACTCTATCAGGTCGATCGGGAACTCTTCACCTCTGATTCTTACAATGACATCTCGGTGGTAGCGGGTACACCTGATCCGCTCTTTCGATGGAAGAGTGACCAAGAAGTCTGGCATCTCCTCTCCATCTAACCCCAGCCTCTTCGCAAAAGATAGCGAAACAAATGTGTGTGAGGCTCCAGAGTCGAACAAGATCGATGCATCCACGCCATTCACTGGAAAGGTACCGGTGAGGATTGTGCCGCTCTTGCCGGCTTCTGCCTCATTGCAGACACTCAGTGTACCTCCCGTTCCGAGTGCACAGCCTAATTCATTGGCAAACTAATAAGTACTGGGTAACAACACGGTTGATATACTTCAATAACTCCACTTTATTCATTAACACTTCCTCTTTACAACATTGTTGGTTTACATGGTTGATACAACTTAAGACATACGTAACTCCCTTAACATATACTGGCTTAACACATTACAAAAGTATACAAGGCTTTAAAATTGTCTGAAGGTCAAATTCAAACGTCCGGGTTTCATGTCTGTGGCATTGATCACTGCCGACGGTGCGGTATTCAGTTTGATCTTCCTGATGCCATGGTATAGCATCCTTGACTGCCCACCCATGATTAACACATCTCCTGACTTTAGTATTAACTTCCTTGCGAGATCAGCACGCTTCTGCTCGCCATACACAAATACTGCGGTATCACCAATGGACCAAGACACCACGGGTACTCCCTTACTTAGAGACTCGGGTGACTCGTCCTTATCTTGGTGTAAACCTAACCGTCCACCTTTCTGGTAGAAGTTCACAATACACAAATCTGCTTCCACATTTGGAATTGAATCCGTTTCAACTTGTTGAGCAATTCCCACGGCGTGGTTAACGACCGCACGGAACTCCTCAGGTATACTTGGTACTATTGCTCCATCTTCAGCTCGCACTTCTTGATATGACTTGGTGTAAGGGTTCCAGTCCTTACCCATGCACATCATCTTCAATTGCATTCTTGATCCGTTCGGATATTCAGGTGTGTAGAAACCTCTAGGTTCAGCTCCAAGTTCGTGGCATCGTCTGATGACATGGATTTGTGCTTCCGGTGTCAGGTATCCATTTAAGAGTATCATACCTGGCTGGATAACCTGACATTGCTCCATTGGAAAGTCGGTGATGTTGATGGTGGTTTCTTCAGGGTTTGGTGTGGGTGGGATTGGATAACATATATTGAAGGTTCCTTTAAGTTTAGAATTATTCTATTAGGTGACTTTCACACTATACTTTAACTCTTTACTCACATGATAATACACTTGGTCTCACTAATACACACATGCATGAAATGCGGTATGCAATCACTTATTACATTCAACAGTTTAGGCGGTACCTGCTCTAGAAGAGGGCCCTGGCGCCTCAGACCGGTCCACCACATTCAGGGCGGCCTTGCTAGGTCCCGACCCCTTCCCCTTCTGGGAATCAGTGTGCCTCTGATCTGTGGGTGGCTGGTTAGCCGTCTTCGGGCCATCAATAGCTGCTGTGGCCTTACCCTTCCACTGCCCCCTGGGCTTGTTGACTCTGTTGTTGGGGTTCCGGTAGCACTCGTGGTCACGGTGACCCCACTTCTCGCAGTATCGACACTGCACCTCATTTCCCTTGCAGTCTTTGCCGGGGTGGTCTCCATTGCACCACTTACAGTAATAGTGGCGCTCCGGTCCAGAGCCCGTGCTAGCTGCTAACACAATACACACTCAGTACTTGTTTCACAACTTATCAACATACACTTCACTTATCACACAAGATTTAACAATTACCCTTAGGTGGGTAAGAGCGTAGGGGCTTCGCCGCATAAGCATATGTGAGCTTCAGTGGCTCCTCAGCTGTGGTGGTTTGGGCTTGGCCCTTGTCACCCTGGTGCTGACTCTTCTGGGGCTGGGGAAAGGTTTCTTCTTCTTCTTTCCTCCCCCGTACCCCTGCAGACTCTGGCCCTCGCTCGTGGCCTTGCGCTTATGCGCATTCTCCTCGTCCCTCAGACGGACGGTGATCTCCACCTTAGCAGCGGCATGCTAGCACTCCTGAATTTAGGATGGTCAGTCATGCCCCGCAATACACACTCACAAACTCACATCAATACTCACTTGTAAACTACACATATTCACATCACTCTTTATTTAAATTACCTGCAAGGTGGTATACTCAGTTGGCCCCATCCCATAGCAAAGACGGTGGCTGAGACCGTTATAGAAACGGTTTACCAGCACCCGGTTCGAGTATCCCATGTCCGGTAACAGGTGGACAAGGCCGGTGAAGGCAGTGTAATACTCATCAACCGACACCTTGTCCCCCTGCCTCAGACTATCCAGCTCAAGGCGCTTGGCCTCTTGAACGTGCACAGGGTAGTATTTGGCTCGCAGTAGAGCCGTGTACTCCCTCCATCCAAACTGAGGATCCGCCATCCGGTCCTCTCTCACAAGCTTCCACCAATTCTGTGCCGAACCCTTCAGGTAGTAAGCGGCAAGACGGACCTTAGCCTCTGCAGGTACAGCCAAGGTCTCGTAGGCGGTCTCCAACTCGGAGATGTACGCCTCCAGCTTACGTGGGTCGGTCTCCCCATGAAATAAAGGGGGTCTCAAGTCTACCAATGCCTTGACCCAGTTGGTCTCTCGTGGCGGTGGCGGTGGTGGTTGAAGTCCGGGCATTTGCCCCTGCTGTATCGCATACTTATCGGTCCAACGGTTATAACGCTTCCCGACAATTAGGTATCTCCACACTTAGTTAGTGGTTAACCTTTCCATAATGTTCACTGAAGTAACTGTAGTTAGGTTTCCTAACTCGGTATATTCCTAAGCTCGGTATTCTAGTCATCAGAGCGATACTTCGCTCTGATACCACTTTTTGTAACACCCCTACTACGCACATGTCACTAAATGAAATCGCAGCGGAAATAAATACTAAACAGTAACTAACGCTTCGGTGCTACAACGCCGTCAACCACCCACGTGGTTGACAAGGCAGAATAAATACAAGTGTACCGGTCTGATGATCAGACTCCCGAGCATAAAACTAAACCAGAATTACATCATATACAATACCGAGTCTTTACATATTCTTCACTGTATCACATCACTGTTAACTGCAACAACCAAATATATATAACGCCACGGGAGCACAGGCGCATCCCGGGCCATCATCTCAAAAGTATACAAAAGTAAATCACTTCCTAGGATCTAGAGCCACTCCGCTTCTTCGATCCTCATCCTGCAGTATAAGAAATATGGATCCCCCGAGGGGGTCAGCAACCCTTGGCTGGTATGGTTAACGCGCAGCCCATCGGCTACCGGGATACGCGCAACTAATTGTCATGATAACATGGCATTCATTTATATACATAACATAACATAACATGGGGCATAGCATCAGTAGTGCACAGCTCAACATCACATACACGGTGGACCTTCGTTCCACAATAACAAACCACAAGGGTCAAATAACACAAGAGCCTAGAGAGTGATTCACTCTCATGTTAAGCTCGTTAAACACACTCATTACCGTTCTGTTAGTCGAACGAGTAACTTAGGTCACAGATGGTTCGGATTTAGTGACCCGAACACACCACACAAACACATGTTCCCACTAAACCGATCATAAGTCAGAATAGGTAAGCTTTGGAAGAAGCTAGCGGGAGATCGAACGCCAATTTAAGGAGAACAATCTTAACAACATAAAGTCGAATCTGATTCAGATATCTACTCTTAACTTACATGCATGACCGGACAACCGGATTCCTCACTTCCCAGTTAACACTTGTTAGAAGTTCATAGTGGAACTTAACAACCAAAACACAATAGGTGGTAAGTCATGTTAGACACACACAAGGGAAATGAGTCACAACATAACATCACAATAATATGAACAACTGTAAACTCATTACATGTTTAAATCTTATAACGTCATAAACACACAGAAAAACATACAACACACAAGCCGGTGTAAACCGGTAGGCAACAGACTGCAAGAAAACCATACCTTGGTCCTTGCCTCGTTTGGTTTCCTCCGTAGGTGACTCCTATACATAGTTAATAACGTCGGTTAATTATTTATTTAACTTCAAACTTACTAAGTATTTAACATGATTGTATGACATGTTTTAATGTCTATCTTACCCTAGGTTACCTTCATTAAACACCCTAGGGTTAACTACATAAGTCACATTCTTTTCTATTTTTTTTTTTATTTTTTGTATGTCCGACCCACCGTCCGACCCACAACTGGGTCGGACCCTTCCAGTGGTTTTCGGGTCTGAAGAACCTTACCATGTCCGACCCATGTCCGACCCAACCTTCTGGGTCGGACCATTCCAGAGACATGTCCGACCCACGTCCGACTCACTCGACTGGGTCGGACCATTACAGAGAACTTCATCGACTTCAGAACATACACGTTCGACCCATGTCCGACCCACCCTTCTGGGTCGGACCATTACAGAACATTTCACCGCCTTACAAAACATGCCCGTCCGACCCACGTCCGACTCACTCGACTGGGTCGGACCATTCCAGAACATTTTCCCTCCTTTGAAATATGACCGTCCGACCCATGTCCGACCCACCCTTTTGGGTCGGACCATTACAGAACACTTTCCTAACGTCTAACAGAGGCTGTCCGACCCAAAACTGGGTCGGACCCCTGGGTCGGACGTCCTCTAAACTTACCCAAACTTTGTCAAATCTTCACCAAACTTCTCCCAAGGCCTCTTAATGCTTCCTAACAACATTTGGTACCCTTATATCCACATACAACATCCATGAAACTCATTTTCTAATTCCTTAAGCCTTTACTTATTTCCTTGTAAAATTCCTTAACACCTACAACATTTTATACTAGGTCTCTAAATGGTGTTTCTCACCTATGATAACTACTATCCCAAAATGTTTTCTCCTCATCTTAACATCATCTCTTAAGCATTATTTCCCCCAACTAACTCCTTATGTCATTCTTGAAGTTCTTTTCCAAATTTACACTTTCTCCTTATTTACCAAAGTTTGCCTAAGTCTTTACCTAAGTCCAAAATGACTTTGGTACATACTAAAACCTCAAGCTCATGCCTAAGTCCTTGTGACATCCCAAATCACCTTAATGCATGTTTCTTACACAAGGACAACACTTAACCAACCTAAACACCTCTTAACTTATCAAACTCATTGTAACTCTTAGACTTCTCATTTATTACCTAAATTTCGACATAGGTTCTCCTAGAACATTACTAAACCAAAACACATTGTTCTTACCAACAAACAACCAAGAACACTAAAAATCCATCAAGCACTTATTATACACAAACTCCACTCATAAAGCACTTCGTCACAATATAGTGCATAATTTAAATTGCATGGCACTTAGGCCCTTAAATGACATGGCTCTTAGGCCCTTAAGATGCATAAATCATAAACACTGAATTTCCACAATATATATTTGCCTTTGACCTGCAAATACACTCAACAACACATATGCCTTTTACTAAGCTCTTGGGAACACTTTACTAAGTCATTCACCATTTGCTCTTTAGGTAGTTTTAACAAGCATTATAAGCTCATTTCTTCTAAGGCATTAAACAACATTAGGTTAGTAGATTTACCTCTTTTTCCCAAATAACTTCTTTCTTGTTTCCTTTAAAAAAACGGTAGGGTATTTGATTCTTTGACAAGTTCTAAACAATATAATGAGTATTCAAGCTATAAGCTTCATCTCATTGTAAACCCTAATTTTACATTGTTTCAAAAACATTAATGTAGTTGTTTTACCTTGCTCTTTGAAGAGAGTTTGAATATCTAGCAAGAGAGGACTGTAATACCCCAACCCGAAATCCGATAAACTGAACGGCGATCACTCCCAAATAAAATACAACTGCAGCGGAAATAAATACAACAACCGGGCGGTATTACAACGCCGTTGGCCACCCTTGTGACCAACAAGGCTAAGTCCAAATACAATCCTCAAATGTCACGGTCTGGAATACAGATACAACCCGAGATACTAGGAATCAAACTCAAAAGTATAATACTGAAATAAAACAAATAACTAATAGTAGACTCCCAAAGCTTGGTCTACCCCACCTACACTCAGTGTAGTGAACTTCTCAATCTTCAGGTACCTGAAAATGGGGGTGCCCCCAAAGGGGCTCAGCAAACAATGCTGGTATGGAAAACGTGCAGCCCATCGTCTACCGGGCCACACCAACTACTTGTCGAATACATGCAGTTCATTTTTATAAAGCTGTAAACAAGCATAGTCTGATAATAACAAGTATCCATACAAGGACAATAATGTCACATAGAACAAGACACAGAAGGTCGAGTTAGCTGAACTGAAATTCTTTACTGATAGTCGGTCCACACAATGGGACTGACAGTTATAACTGAATATCTGAAATAGTGGAGGTATAGTGACCTCGTTATAAAGAAAGGTTGGGTATAAAAACCCCAGGAGATGACGTAGTCAAACCCTGAACTGAATGGCGTGGGAAATAAGAACCCACTAGAGGAATAAAGTCTTCCTCGAACTGAAGGGCATTTGAATCCCGGAAGGAATAAAGTCTTCCTCCCAACTGAATGTTCCGTCGCGACGTAGTAGGAGACGACCTGAGACAGGTACAACTCCCGTAGCATGCATGGCCAGATCCAACTGGGCTTGTAACACCCCAACCGTTAATCTCGTCATTACCTCTTAAACTGTTACTAATTACTCCTACTCACGCAGCGGAACTCTAATTACAACGAGGGGTGAAACAACGCCGTTAGCCACCCATGTGGCTAACCAGGCCTTTCTTACATACCGTAACGGTCTGATGAACTGGAACAACCGAGTACTTCATACAAATACAATACTCAATTCATATCTCTACTATACCGAGTCTACAATATACGGATGCCGATAACATACTCGGACTTACACCTCATTCAAACGCATAAGTAATTACAATCTAACTACCCATGCTCACAGCAGTCCCCGTCCTACTCTCTCGAACGGTGGTCAGCTTCAAGTACCTGCACACTAAAAACGTTCCCCCTAGGGGGTCAGCTTACGCTGCGCATGAAATTCGCATATACCGCGTGCTAACCGCGGTACGCCGACTACTTTGGGTCGGATGTACATGGAGTTCATTTTAATCAAACAACATGCATCATGGCAATACAATATATATGTATATCACACAAGGAATCTACATCCAATCACGGAACACGATTCCTAACTAACATAACAATGTTGTTAGTGGTAACTGGTTACTCTTAGGCATTGAGGGTTATTCCTCACTATGCCTTGTTTACTTATTCAATACCTCACCCTCTCTCTCGGGTTACTTATTCACGTACACACCCATTCTCTTGGGCTACTCGTTCTTATACTTACCCATTCTCTCGGGTTACTCATACATATACTCACCCCTTTCTCTCGGGTTATTTATACTCGTTATCTCACCCACACTCTTGGGTTATTCATACTCAAGCTCTTGTAGATTCTCGAGACACTACAGGTCTCCTACGTCACGCTTGTTACTCTTATACATACTTAAGCCAAAACTCATGGCTCTCTAGCATAGTCTTACTTCCCCGGTTTCGACCCTACTCCGGGTCTAGCATGGTGGGAAGGTTCAACTAGCTCACGGAACTCTCTCTTAGTTCCTATCACTTTTACTTAGGTCCGACTACTCTCGTTCCCGTACACTCCTCTCTCGGAGTTATAGTAATATCATGTATATTAGTCTAGAAGCATCATTCTCGCTGTTTCTAATGACTTTGGGAACTTTACTTAAATTCGGGTAATCTTAGGTTTAAGTGTTACCCTCACAATCATATGCTTGTACATTCGGATATTTTCTTATACCGGGTAAAATCCTCATATAAGAGGTCGACCGTATCTCAAGGGAGTCACATAGTCCCTTAGGTCTCTTTTACCTTTCTTATATGTTTACATTATTGGACTAACTTCAATCCTCTCGATGGAGGTCATTTATCTCTCCACTCATATTTATTTTGTGGATTGTTTCAATAAGGTTCTCTAACCGTTATCGGGTATATACTCAACCCGTACATCTCCTCGCATTTTAGGGAGTTCATATGTTTGTGTTATCGTTATACTTTAATCGATAGCTTGTGTGTGTTTGCATAATACCATCGGTTATGTGACTACCCGTTCAACGGGTTTCTAGTCAATCAATACTCACTAAGAGTCGGTCTATGCACTAAGTGAGACCACACCGGCATACAAGTATGTTAGCTCATTCAACATACAACAATGCATGCATAATCAAACAAGGGATTATTTTCATGCTTTAATCTTGATTAAGCCGGCACACAAACACACAAATCAGAGTAACTCGGTTAGCATACGGGGCATGAGAAAATCATACCTTTCACCGGGGGTTTTCACTTTTACCGTGTCATCTCACCGTCCTCGGGTCACGCACGACTCTCTGATAATGTTTCAAACATTATTATTAATACTAAGCTTATACGGAACATAATTAAATGTTACTCCCGTAGTTACCCCGTTATCCCGTTATCTCGGTTTCACTTTTGTTACTTTAAGCTCTCACTTCTCAAGCACTTCTAACACTTTCTAACACTTCTTAGGGCCTTTACATCTCGCCAAACAAGGCCTTAACATCTTATAACATCATTAACATTCAAACCCCCATCATTAGCAACCTTTAAAACACTCACGGGGCAATTCTGGGGGTGGTCCGGGACTTGTTCCTTACCCTAAGTCCCGGACCAACTGAAGATACAACTCTCGGCTCAATTTTTGCTATGGTCCGGGACCTTGTCCCTATCCCAAGTCCCGGACCAACATGTATGCGCACTCTCGACATAAAAATAGGGGGTGGTCCGGGTCCTTGTCCATGGACTAGGTCCCGGACCCTGTTAAAACCTGCAACATACATCATTTTTCAACCCCATTTCAATCCTTAATCCACCTCCAACCTTTCCCTAATCTTTCCACAATATTTCTACATGTTTAATCACCTTAAACGTGCTCTAAACGCATCAATTCATGGGTGAAACCCTTACCCAATTCTTACTCAAAATCACTTACACTTTCATAACTAGTTCTTTTGTCTTCTTCACTTCTTGTAACAGATTTTGGTCGCATCATTATACCATTCAAACTTCCCTCACCAATGTCATTCTTGGCACTCAAATGACATTATTTTTACTCCTAATACACCCTTCTCCTTAGCTTGATTTTGCAAACCATTACTACTCACTTAAACCTCTTAGCACCCTAATCTCTTCCTCATCATAAAACACTCAAGACTTCCCATTCCTAGGTAAATTTTGACAGCACTTACTTGCTTTCCCTAGCATTTTCACCACATTAATGTACTCACAACACAATCTTCACCCCTGTTTTGTTTAGGCACCAATAAACACATAACATTCCCATGGTTCTCACATATGACTAGCTTAGTCTCCTAGGTTTGTTTGCACACTTAAACCACATTAAAACAATCTCATTCAACTAACAATATTGTAGTATCATTACTACTCAAGTTCAAGGTCTTTAATTCAACCTATCATTTAACTCACAAGTCACATAAAAACTAGCTCAAGGTAAGCTTTTTACCTTGCTCCTTTCCGGTTTTCTCCCTCTTCTTCCTCTTTCTCTTGTTCCCTCTTTCTCTTCATGTTTCCACATCAAAACAAAGGGGCATAGATTGCCAACTACAATCATATCCCCATACACATATATCAAACTTATTAATTCAAACCCTCCTTACAAAACTAGTATTTAAGAGCTAGTTTTTAAGGCTTAACTTTGACATTACCTTAGAGTGTCCAAAAGGAGAGCTTGGCAATCAAATAATGGAATTTCCAACACCCCACAATGGCATGGAGAAACCGACTGAAATGGAAGAAAATTTTCAACGTGGGAAAATTTTCCAAATAGCAAGAACAAGCTAGGAATGATGAACTTTTGCTTATATTCTTACCTTAGAGCATTAAGGAGATGATTGAGAGTCAAAATGAGCTCTTCTAGCTTCAAAAGCTCCAACACCCATGGAAGTGAAGGTGGAGGAAACAAGATTTTGAGGGGTACAAAACGTAGCCCTCGCCGATACGAATCTAGCGGTACGATTTTTGTGCGATTCGGTGAAGAAACGAGGAAGTTAATGGAGGAAGAAGGTGGGCTGTGTGCTCACGTAAGGAATCGCCTTTTAACAGAGGAGGAAGAAGATAATAACAGGGGCTTGGCAATACGTGAGAATAAGGAAGAAGAAGGTGAGTGAGTGTATTTAAGTTGCTTTTACTATTCACTATTTGCTTTACTTACTTATTTCTTTGTCTTGTTATTAGTTATTAGCTAACAAGCTATTAATGGGTGTACACTTATTAATTAAAACCGGCCCACGTGAATTAATAGCCCGGGTCATTTTTCCGTCTTTTCGAATTAAACGCGTTTCGTCTCCCGGTTTGGTCACTATTCACTTACCGGGTCCGTTTTCCGGAATTTTCTCGTTTAATTAATTTTAATGGTTATTAAGCTTCCATTAATACTTAATTATAGTTATTTAATCAACTATAATTTTTACGGGTCCATTTGACCACTTAAAGTCACGTTTTCGGGTTTTCTCGAAAAACGTGCTTTTATGCTTAATTAGCGTTTTAATCCATTATTTGGATCCGTTTTCTTCGGGAATCATTCCCGTATACTAATTAGGCCTAACTAAGCCTTAGGAATCCATCTCGGACCCTTACGAGATTATATATCTCTTATACTCATTTAACGCGCATTTTAGCGTTTTTCGCTTTTCAAGCGTTTTCTCTTTTCTTTTGGTTTTACTCTTTTTACCAATACTCTTTAGGCACCATTAGGCCTTTTATAATCATATTAGAGTAATTTAATCGCCATTTTTAGATCCGGGGTATTTCAGGGCTCCTCAATCTCGAAGTATATAATTGTTAAGTGTCATATAAAGACGTTAAACAAGAACACAATGTGTATTGTCAATTATCACGTTTAGGATAATGACGTTTGTTATAAACTGAAGTTAGTGAGAGACTTGAGTACAAGTCCTCGGTATACTGAAACGCAGGTATTTAATCCACTGGTATAGTAGTGTTTGTATGCGTGGGACATACACGATGTAGTCAGCAACATTCACGCACATAAAATAATACCACAGTGTGCAAGAGTAAAACAACAGTTTACATTAATTATCTTGGTCGTTATTTCAAACAACAGATAGCACACAAGCCGGTGTAATCCGTTAGAAAACAGGTTGCAAGAATCCCATACCGTTCACCGTAGACTGTACTTGTAATTTCCCGGTCAACGTCTGGTCAAACAAAGTCCTAGAATAGGATTAACTGAGAGGGTTAATTTATGTTACCCCTATATAATAATTCTATTGGATCTTTTAACAAATCTCGTATTTGTTATTTCATGTGAGGTTTGTTTATTTTAATTACCTCATGATTTAATGTATATCTTATTTGTTGTTCCTTTTTGATTTATTTATAAATCCTTTAATGTACATATATGTATTCATATATTCATGTACGATATTTGTTGTTTTATTTTAATTGTCTAAGTGACGTAACAACTTATAATTTTCTTAACTATATTTAAATGTCTTACAATGACATAATATTCTTATAATCTCCTTATTCTCCTTTTAGTCATAAATAATACTTATTGTTTCTTTTTAATTTCCTTATAACTATATAAGCCATAGTTCTAATTCCTCAAAATATCCATATAGGACTTATATTTATTTGAATCTAAATTCTTACCCTTATATTTCGGTTATTTACAAAACAACCACATTAATTCATTAACTTTATATTTAAATTCTAATCTCATTATATTATAGAGTTTTAATTTCTTATTTAGCTAAATTACCTAGCCACACTAATATTTTGATATATAGCTCTTAAATATTATAACTTTCAAAAATAGCAACTTAGCCCCTTAATTTCTCGGCAATAATAATTTATTTCCTATAATTACAATTTAACCATAAAATCTTATAAACTTTACATAATGCCTTATAAACTATAGTTTTAATTTTAATTCTCCATAAATGCCGAATATATATATATAAATTCTTAAATTACCAAACTAACCCCAAGTAATTCGGCTTTGGTCTTGAACTATCCATTAATTACATTTTCACCCCAAAACTTTATAATAACTTCTTAATGACTTATAAACTATAGTCTAAATATATAATTCCTCAAAATCTCAAAGGTGAGCCTAATAAATCTCTTAATTATGAATTCGCCCCTTTTTATGTTCTAAACTTTCATAACAACTTTTATAAATTACATAATAACCCAAACTTAATAAAATGTTATTTTAACACTTGTTTAAATTATCTAAAATTCATAAACTTAATTCCTAACCTTATATTATATTATAATTTCACCAAATACCCCTTTAGCTCTCGGCTTTCACAATATATACACTAAATTTTGTAAAATTAAATTTAAGCCACTTAACTTAATTAATTAGCCATTTAAGCACTAATGAAATATTTTTAGCTCACCAAACTTTGTGATATAAGTTTATATACCTAAGTAGGTCATTAATACCTATTTATCAATTAGTACATTCGGCCATATTTATTTGGTGACCATATAGTATATAAAGTGGATTTATATGTCATAATAATTATACATAAATTCATAGGAGTTATATAACTCATGTAAAATTATTGTAATGTCTTATATAAATTCTTAGCTCAAAAATAAGCATTTTTGCCCTTGATAATTCGGCTTGAATTAATGTAACATAACTAAATTTTGTGACACAAAAATGTGTCTTAAGGTAAATATTTTCTATATAAGTTATAGATTGTATTTTTGGCACATAATACCATATAGTTTCGGTTTTAATAAACCTAGGAGATGTACATAATTTTTGTATAATTTTTAGAAGCTTAACAAAGCTTATAACATAAGGATTTACTTAGTAAACTTACTTCTTAACAAAGGTGGTTAAGTGCTTGAACTCCTCTTGAATCTCCAAGCTTTCTCTCAAGGAAATTTTGATGCTCCACTTCGGTTATATGCAAGTGGTGTAGGAGTTTTAGGAGTTAGATCTTGAATAAAGATCTTAAGTAGATTTGTAAGTAGTTTTACAAGGATTTACCTTAGACTTTTCTCCTTATTAATTCGGCACTCCTAAGGTGGATGAAGAACAAATTTTCCTTCATCAAAATGAAGAAGAAAGAGACTTAGAAGAGGTAGAACTTGGTTACACATAAAAATGTGCTTTAAGGATTTCCAAGCTTTAAAACCTACCTTGAGATGCTCCTTGGTTTAATGTTGGTTTGGACAATCTCCTTGGAGAACTAAATGAAGCCGAACACACCTTGTTATGCTAGGAATAGTTTTGCTTCAAGACTTGCAAGAAATGCTAGGAATTTACCTTAAAGATGAAGATAGAAGTTAAAACTCCATTAATGGACTTAAGAGCTTCAAAGGAAGAAGATGAAGCTAGAAGAGAGAGGAGGGAGCTTACCTAAACCGTGGATGAAGAGGGCAAGGAAGAAAGTGAGACCTAGCTCACGTAAATGCAAGGAAGAGTGACTTGGAATTGATTTTGTTTTCTTAATTCTTAATGTCAAATGACTATACTTTTCCTTAGTTTATTCAATGAGTTATTGGCTCAATAAATGCCCTCCTTTCCAGCATTGAAATCGGCCATAATGGAGAACATGGCAAGGTGGAGCAAAAATAATGCAAACTAAAAGACAAGGTGAGAAAAGGTAAGGATATTCCTTTGATTTTTCAATGTTATAACTTGTCTTCTTCCTCTCTTGTATATGGACGATTTTAGGGACTGAATGGAGCATGTTGATCGGCATTAATGAGCTAAGACCAAGCATGTTAGGTCATTGAATTATAAGAATCAAAAGAAAAGGAATCTAGATCTACTTTTTGCCTTTTTACATTTTGTTTTCTTCCTAGCTCACATGGCCTTATTCTTCTGCATAATTTCGACAGCTTGCTGGTCAAATGAGACCTACATACTTAGACATTAAGTAATATAACACATGGGAAGGTGAGTCACCATGTTCTATGCTTTTTATAAATTTTTAATGCAATTTTTATACTAGTTTTTGCCCTTAAAATCGGCCCCTATAGAGAGCCTTGTTGACTAGTCACACCAACTTATTTAGAAGGTCATTTTAACCCATTTAAGATTACCAATTCGTGGCATGTCAAAAACTACAAGGTAATTGCGTAAAACGCATTTTCGTGACACCCGAAGGTGTGTTTTTGTGCTCTAAGGAAATTTTGGGAAACCAATTGTTCTTATGAGTTCCAAGTGTTTGTAAACACTTATTATAGTAAATAAACATATACTAAGATGTTACATTGAGTTATATGGGGTTATATCAACCCGTGACATAATTTACGGGCCATCGGGACACTCCCGGGCCAAAAAGGAGCGCTAAGAAATCCTCCTTTGGTTTTTGCTGAATTTTGAGAAACCACTTCGTGGGTTCTCTTTAGAATGATAAATAATGATGTTAGGAACTCTAGGAATTAATTTTATAGGAGTTCGTGCCACCTCGGCACTCCTCCGGACTTTTCGTGCTTTAAGGAGCGGGTGTGAGCACTCCCGAGCATTTTGCGTATTTGACTGAATATAGCTTAGGGAATATATTTGTATATTCATATAATAATTGTATGACCATTTAGTTTGAATATTAGAGGGTCATACAAGGTCATGTTTGACCATATGCTTCTAAGGCGTTTTAGCGTTTATGGTGAAACGACTGTTTTTACGTAACGTTTTCATGCATGGGTTTGCATGCGTACGTGAAATGATTTATATTTGGATTATATTCCAATAAATAATGATTAAATAATATTATTTAGATTTGGGGTATTTCAATCTACCCCCCTTAAAAAGGACTTCGCCCCGAAGTCTCATATTAAAGTATAAGGTTGTGGGGGAATCAAGTTCCACTAAGTATCCACAACTCAATCTAATTTTTAGGGATCAAGTCCCAAGTCTCTATATCCCTAAGTTCATAGTGTATCAAGTACAACAGGAATACTTGGGAAATATAGTGTATATAAAACATAGTCACTTTTCAGTTTCAAATGGTGCAAGTAGTGCATAAATTTTCCATTGTAGTGTAATGAAGTACACACCATCTAGTATAAGTACAAGTACTTTAAACACAGTGTTACACAAGAACACATACAAGACAAGGTGTCACTGAAATGCACAAAGTGCAACAACTGAAATGCACAAAAGTGCAACACTGAAATGCACAAAAGTGCAACAACTGAAATGCACAAAAGTGCAACAACTGAAATGCACAAAAGCAACAAATGCAATGCACAAAGGTGCAACAAAGTGCACACTAAACTCAAAAATGAAAAAGGCTCTACCCCCCAAAAAGAAGGGGTACGCCCCCGTACCCTAGACTAAAGTGCCTAGTCGGTAAATAATGAGGGAAACTTCGCTCGCATATCAGCTTCGAGTTCCCATGTGGCCTCTTCCACATCGTGGTTCGACCAAAGAACCTTCACGAGGCTCACAGACTTGTTTCGAGTCTCTCGTGTCTTTCCTAAGATTCTTTGCGGTGTTTCCACATACCGCATTGTTGGTTCTAAAGAGAGTGTCTCTGGTTGTAGAACATGAGAAGGATGAGGCATGTATTTCTTAAGCTGAGACACGTGAAAAACATTGTGTACTTTGCCCAACTCGGCTGGCAAATCAAGTCGATATGCCACTAGGCCCACCCGCTCTATGATAGCGTAGGGTCCTACAAATTTCGGGCTTAGCTTGCCCTTCTGACCAAATCTGAATACACCCTTCATGGGTGAAACTCGTAGAAATACCTGGTCGCCAACTGCGAACTCAAGGTCTCGTCGCCTCTCATCAGCATATGATTTCTGTCTGTCCTGTGCTGCTTTCATATTGTTTCTGATCTGCTGAACTTCTGCCTGGACTTGCTCCAAGTACTCAGGCCCAATGATGACGGTCTCACTAGACTCGTCCCAGCACAAAGGTGTGCGGCATGGTCTGCCATATAAAGCCTGAAAAGGTGACATCTGTATAGAGGCGTGATAGCTGTTATTGTAAGCAAACTCGATGAGATGTAATCTATCTATCCAGCTGCCCTGAAATCCAAGGCACATGCTCGTAGCATGTCCTCTAAGGTCTGAATAGTCCTCTCTGACTGACCATCTGTCTGAGGATGAAATGCTGTGCTAAGCTTTAATTCAGTGCCAAGTGCCTCGCGAGTAGCTCGCCAGTATCGTGAGAGAAATCTAGTGTCTCGATCTGAAACAATAGTCTTAGGTACTCCATGATGTCTGATAATCTCTGTCTCAAAGAGCTCTGCTAACTTAGGCACTTTCCAAGTGTCTTTCATCGGAATAAACCTAGCAACCTTAGTCAGTCGATCAACAACAACCCAAATCATATTTAATCCTCCTCTCGTAGGTGGTAGTCCCACCACGAAGTCCATAGAATGTCATAAAACTTCCACTCTGGAACTGGCATAGACTGTACCATACCTCCTGGTCGTCTATGTTCGAATTTCACTTTCTGACAAGTGAGACATCGAATCACATACTCTGTCACGTCGCCCTTCATACCACTCCACCAGAAATACCTCTTTAGATCTTTGTACATCTTAGAAGCTCCTGGATGGACAGATGTGGTAGAAGTGTGGGACTCTCGAAGAATATGCTCCTTAATATCTGTGCTGTCTCTGGGAATACACAATCTCCCCTTCAATCTGATGAGTCCATCATCATGTAACTGGAACTCATACTTCCCACCTTCAAATGTACCGTCAGACAACTTCTGACTGATCTCCATCATTCGCTGATCACTCTGCTGTGCTCTACGTATGTCGTCCATAAGACTCGAGCTAGCCACAATGGCATTTAGGGAATGTGCTCGTCGACTCAGTGCGTCTGCTACAACATTAGCTTTCCCTTCCTTGTACTGCAAATCAATATCATAGTCCTTAAGAAATTCAACCCATCTTCTTTGTCTCATGTTTAACTCCTTTTGGGTGAATACATACTTCAAACTCTTGTGATCCGAATATACGGTCATCTGGACACCATACAGGTAGTGGCGCCAGATCTTCAAAGCAAAAACAATAGCTCCAAGCTCCAAGTCATGTGTGGGATAGTTTTCCTCATGTTTCTTCAACTGTCGGGAAGCGTAGGCGACTACCTTCCCATTCTGCATGAGTACACACCCTAATCCCCTACCTGATGCATCACAGTAAACTTCATAACCCTCTGTGCCTTCAGGTATAGTCAAAACTGGTGCTGATGTCAAGGCATTCTTCAGAAGCTCGAATGAGGTCTCACATTCAGTAGTCCATGTGAAAGGTGCATCCTTCTTCATTAAGCTGGTCATAGGTTTGGCTATTTTGGAGAAGTCTCTGACAAACCTTCTGTAGTAACCTGCTAAACCAAGGAAACTCCTGATGTCCGTAACTGTCTTTGGCCTAGGCCAAGTGCGAACTGCTTCTATCTTTGCTGGATCTACTGCGATACCAGCATCTGAGATAACATGTCCTAAAAAGGAAACTCTGTCCAACCAAAACTCACATTTGGAGAACTTAGCATAAAGCTGGTTCTCCCTTAGGATCTCAAGTACATGTCGGAGGTGACTCTCATGCTCTTCTCTAGACTTTGAGTAAATTAGGATGTCATCGATGAATACAACCACGGTCTTATCCAACTGCTCTCTGAATAACCTGTTCATCAAATCCATGAAGACTGCAGGTGCATTTGACAAGCCAAAAGGCATGACCGTAAACTCGTAGTGGCCATACCGTGTTCTGAATGCTGTCTTTTCTATGTCTTGCTCCCTGATAGGTATCTGATGGTAGCCTGATCTCAAATCGATCTTCGAAAATACTTTTGCTCCTCTCAACTGATCAAACAAATCATCAATCCGTGGTAGTGGGTATTTGTTCTTCACCGATACTGCATTAAGCTCTCTGTAATCAATACACAAACGAAGGCTTCCATCCTTCTTCTTCACAAATAGGACTGGTGCTCCCCAAGGAGATACGCTAGGTCGTATGTATCCCTTGTCCAATAAATCTTTCAACTGCTCCTTCAACTCTGCCATCTCCGCTGGTGCCATACGGTACGGTGCCTTAGCTATGGGACCCGTACCTGGTAGTAATTCGATGGAGAACTCTACCTCTCTGGATGGCGGTAAGCCTGGAAGTTCCTTTGGAAAAATATCTGGAAAATCCGACACCACTGGCATAGCTGGATCAAAATCAGGGTCATGCTCTACATTCTGAACATAACATAGATATACCTCCTTCTGCTTCCTGACGTGCTTGTACATGGACATAGCAGATATAACTTTTATCGATGGCGCTCTAGGGCTCTGACGGTAAGATACTGTCACTCCTGATGGGCTCTTAAGCAACAGTCTGCGCTCTGCACAAAGAATGCGGCCTCTGTGCCGCCCCAGCCAGTCCATCCCGGCTATAACATCAAATCCTAGACCTCTGAACTCAATAAGGTCAATAGGAAATTCCTCCTCCTTAATACTGATAGTGGCTCCTCTATAAAGACGAGTGCAACTGATCTTCTCCTTAGACGGGAGTGCCACCTTAAAATCAGGTAACTCTACTGCGTCTAGCCCCAACTTCCCCGCAAGCGTAGGCGAAACGAAAGTATGTGAGGCTCCGGAGTCGAACAGTACTAATGCATCCACTCCATTAACCGGAAAGGTACCAGTGAGGATCACGCCGCCCTTGCTGGCCTCCTCCTCAGTAAGTATACTTAAGGCACCTTCCGTCTCCTTAGCACAACCTAATAACAGAATCTGAGTAAGTACTTTGGTATATGATGGGGTCTAAAGACATTCACTTTCATGACAATAATGCTTCACTGATGATATGATCTCCTTTCGGATGTCCAAAACAAATTACAACACTAATACTTTCTAAAAGTCAAACTTAATCTTCCTGGTCTCATGTGAGTGGTGTTTATCACTGTCGAAGGTGCTGTGTTTAGCTTAACCCTCTTAATTCCATGGTATAGCAACCTTGACTTTCCACCCATTATTAAAACATCTCCTGAACTCAATATAATTTTCTTTGCAAGGTCCACACGCTTCTGCTCGCAATAAAGGAACTCTGCGTCATCTCCAATAGACAAAGATAATACTGGTATCCCCTGTTCAAGGGACCCTTTTGTTTCATCATTGTCCTGGTGTAGCCCTAAACGGCCTCCTTCTTCATAGAAGTTGATGATACATAGATCAGCCCTTAAGTTGGGAACTGGATCTTCTTCCATCTGCTGAGCGGTAGTAACTGCTTGTTCCACAATTTGTAAAAATTCTTCTGGGATTTTTGGCACTTGTGCTCCATCTCCATTTCTTGTATCTTGGTAGGTCTTTGAGTAAGGATTCCAATCCTTTCCTAAGCACATCATTTTCAGCTTCATTTTTGATCCTCCTGGAAATTCTGGAGTGTAGAACCCTCCTGGTCCTGCTCCCAATTCTTGACATCTTCTGATGATTGCAATTTGTGTCTCCGGTGTTAGGTATCCTTTGAGTAGTATCAAACCTGGTTGGATAACCTTACATTGTTCGTTTCCTGGTTCTTGTATTTGATAATGTTTTCTTCCAGGGAGGGCGGTGAGGGGATAGGAAAGCATATCTTATAGCTTCCTACGTGGTTTTCAAATTTTTCTAGTGAGTCTTACTAATTCTTTCCTTTTCAATTAGGCAATAAAGGCATGCAAGCACTCATTCACAACATCCATTGTTCAATAACGGTTCACATGGTTTAGAAATACTGGGTTAGAAGAAGACCAGCCTCATCTGAGCGGTCCATGACATAGGGCGGGTCCCGATGCTGGGCCTTTGCCCTTATACCCCTGAGCCTGGTTTGTTGGTGGAGGGCGAGTATCGCTAGCTCCATTCTTAGGGCCGGTGTCTGGCTTTGCTCCCGGGCGGTAGTTCCTGCTCTCCGGGTTCCGGATACACTCGAAGGCACGATGCCCGAGTATCTGACAGTAGCGGCACATGACTTTCTCCCCTTGGCAGTCAACGCCGGGGTGGTCCTTTCCGCATTGCTTACAGTTGAAACAGCGGACATACTTCTGGCCCGTGTTTGAGCCATGTCCGGAACCTAACACAATCAAGGTCAATTATACATCCCAAAGGTACTGAAGTAATCACAAAAGTCTCAAATTTAACTTAGAGTTCCTACCCTTAGATGGGTAGGTTTTCTGTGTAGTTGCTGCTCCGTGGGTTCCCGACTGGGGGTTCCCAGTAGTTTGGGTCCCCTTCCCTAGGTAGGACCCCTGTCCCTTCTGATAAGGTTTGTTCCTTCTGTTGGAGTTCCCCTGCTTGGCATCTTCGCCACCAGGTCCGTCCTTCCTCTTTTGGGAGCTCAAAGCATCCCTTCTCTTACAAGTGATCTCCACTACGGAAGCAGCATGGTAGCATTCCTGAAATCTCAAGATATTAATCTCCAATTCTCCCCTGATGGGGTATAGTATGTAATAAGATTTCCAACTGATTTATGTCTTTCCTGTTTTACCTGCAAACTGGTGGGGATGATTGGTCCCATCCCAAACTGAAGTCGAGGGCTCAGTCCCCCGTAGAATCGGTCGACCAACACCTGGTCCGAGTATCCTATGCCGGGTAGTAGTCGGAGTAGTGAAGTAAACTTAGCATAATACTCATCAACGGTCATCTTTCCCGTCTGCTCCAATGCATCAAACTCCCTAGTCTTCACCATCCTGGTGTGGGCCGGGTAGTATTTGCCCCTAAGTAGTGCAGTGCAATGTCCCCAAGTAAAAGCTGGGTCATCCAGGTGGTCGGCTTTCACCATGTTCCACCAATCTCTAGTTGCATCCTTCAGATAAAAGGCAGCAAGTCTTACTTTTTCCCTAGCTGGGACTGCAAGCGTCTCGAACGCTGTCTCCATCTCCATGATGTAGGTCTCCAAGTGAGCAGGGTCAGTCTGCCCCTTGAATGCAGTTGGTCTTAGATCCGCCAAACTCTTCACCCAATCTCTCTCTCTGGGTGGTGGTGGTGGAGGTAGCTGCTGCTGCTGTCCAACCCCCGCCTGTGCGAATGCCTGAGCAATTAAGGTGGCAATGTCTGCCAGCCTGACGGATGGCTCCTCATCGGCCTGTCCACGTCGTCCTCCTCTTCCTGACATCTGCAGGATGTTGAGGTATATTAGACACTGAGGTCACTATCTTGGTCTTGGATAGTAGTCTAAGTAAAACTAACTTAAACTCCTTTCAATACTATCTCTCAACCCTTAACCTAAGGTATTAGATATCCTAATCTCGGTGTATCCTTGTATCCAGAGCGTAACTACGCTCTGATACCATTTTTGTAATACCCCAACCCGAAATCCGATAAACTGAACGGCGATCACTCCCAAATAAAATACAACTGCAGCGGAAATAAATACAACAACCGGGCGGTATTACAACACCGTTGGCCACCCTTGTGACCAACAAGGCTAAGTCCAAATACAATCCTCAAATGTCACGGTCTGGAATACAGATACAACCCGAGATACTAGGAATCAAACTCAAAAGTATAATACTGAAATAAAACAAATAACTAATAGTAGACTCCCAAAGCTTGGTCTACCCCACCTACACTCAGTGTAGTGAACTTCTCAATCTTCAGGTACCTGAAAATGGGGGTGCCCCCAAAGGGGCTCAGCAAACAATGCTGGTATGGAAAACGTGCAGCCCATCGTCTACCGGGCCACACCAACTACTTGTCGAATACATGCAGTTCATTTTTATAAAGCGGTAAACAAGCATAGTCTGATAATAACAAGTATCCATACAAGGACAATAATGTCACATAGAACAAGACACAGAAGGTCGAGTTAGCTGAACTGAAATTCTTTACTGATAGTCGGTCCACACAATGGGACTGACAGTTATAACTGAATATCTGAAATAGTGGAGGTATAGTGACCTCGTTATAAAGAAAGGTTGGGTATAAAAACCCCAGGAGATGACGTAGTCAAACCCTGAACTGAATGGCGTGGGAAATAAGAACCCACTAGAGGAATAAAGTCTTCCTCGAACTGAAGGGCATTTGAATCCCGGAAGGAATAAAGTCTTCCTCCCAACTGAATGTTCCGTCGCGACGTAGTAGGAGACGACCTGAGACAGGTACAACTCCCGTAGCATGCATGGCCAGATCCAACTGGGCTCCTCAATCTCGAAGTATATAATTGTTAAGTGTCATATAAAGACGTTAAACAAGAACACAATGTGTATTGTCAATTATCACGTTTAGGATAATGACGTTTGTTATAAACTGAAGTTAGTGAGAGACTTGAGTACAAGTCCTCAGTATACTGAAACGCGGGTATTTAATCCACTGGTATAGTAGTGTTTGTATGCGTGGGACATACACGATGTAGTCAGCAACATTCACGCACATAAAATAATACCACAGTGTGCAAGAGTAAAACAACAGTTTACATTAATTATCTTGGTCGTTATTTCAAACAACAGATAGCACACAAGCCGGTGTAATCCGTTAGAAAACAGGTTGCAAGAATCCCATACCGTTCACCGTAGACTGTACTTGTAATTTCCCGGTCAACGTCTGGTCAAACAAAGTCCTAGAATAGGATTAACTGAGAGGGTTAATTTATGTTACCCCTATATAATAATTCTATTGGATCTTTTAACAAATCTCGTATTTGTTATTTCATGTGAGGTTTGTTTATTTTAATTACCTCATGATTTAATGTATATCTTATTTGTTGTTCCTTTTTTTATTTTATAAATCCTTTAATGTACATATATGTATTCATATATTCATGTACGATATTTGTTGTTTTATTTTAATTGTCTAAGTGACGTAACAACTTATAATTTTCTTAACTATATTTAAATGTCTTACAATGACATAATATTCTTATAATCTCCTTATTCTCCTTTTAGTCATAAATAATACTTATTGTTTCTTTTTAATTTCCTTATAACTATATAAGCCATAGTTCTAATTCCTCAAAATATCCATATAGGACTTATATTATTTGAATCTAAATTCTTACCCTTATATTTCGGTTATTTACAAAACAACCACATTAATTCATTAACTTTATATTTAAATTCTAATCTCATTATATTATAGAGTTTTAATTTCTTATTTAGCTAAATTACCTAGCCACACTAATATTTTGATATATAGCTCTTAAATATTATAACTTTCAAAAATAGCAACTTAGCCCCTTAATTTCTCGGCAATAATAATATTTCCTATAATTACAATTTAACCATAAAATCTTATAAACTTTACATAATGCCTTATAAACTATAGTTTTAATTTTAATTCTCCATAAATGCCGAATATATATATAAATTCTTAAATTACCAAACTAACCCCAAGTAATTCGGCTTTGGTCTTGAACTATCCATTAATTACATTTTCACCCCAAAACTTTATAATAACTTCTTAATGACTTATAAACTATAGTCTAAATATATAATTCCTCAAAATCTCAAAGGTGAGCCTAATAAATCTCTTAATTATGAATTGCCCCTTTTTATGTTCTAAACTTTCATAACAACTTTTATAAATTACATAATAACCCAAACTTAATAAAATGTTATTTTAACACTTGTTTAAATTATCTAAAATTCATAAACTTAATTCCTAACCTTATATTATATTATAATTTCACCAAATACCCCTTTAGCTCTCGGCTTTCACAATATATACACTAAATTTTGTAAAATTAAATTTAAGCCACTTAACTTAATTAATTAGCCATTTAAGCACTAATGAAATATTTTTAGCTCACCAAACTTTGTGATATAAGTTTATATACCTAAGTAGGTCATTAATACCTATTTATCAATTAGTACATTCGGCCATACTTATTTGGTGACCATATAGTATATAAAAGTGGATTTATATGTCATAATAATTATACATAAATTCATAGGAGTTATATAACTCATGTAAAAATTATTGTAATGTCTCATATAAATTCTTAGCTCAAAAATAAGCATTTTTGCCCTTGATAATTCGGCTTGAATTAATATGTAACATAACTAAATTTTGTGACACAAAAATGTGTCTTAAGGTAAATATTTTCTATATAAGTTATAGATTGTATTTTTGGCACATAATACCATATAGTTTCGGTTTTAATAAACCTAGGAGATGTACATAATTTTTGTATAATTTTTAGAAGCTTAACAAAGCTTATAACATAAGGATTTACTTAGTAAACTTACTTCTTAACAAAGGTGGTTAAGTGCTTGAACTCCTCTTGAATCTCCAAGCTTTCTCCAAGGAAATTTTGATGCTCCACTTCGGTTATATGCAAGTGGTGTAGGAGTTTTAGGAGTTAGATCTTGAATAAAGATCTTAAGTAGATTTGTAAGTAGTTTTACAAGGATTTACCTTAGACTTTTCTCCTTATTAATTCGGCACTCCTAAGGTGGATGAAGAACAAATTTTCCTTCATCAAAATGAAGAAGAAAAGAGACTTAGAAGAGGTAGAACTTGGTTACACATAAAAATGTGCTTTAAGGATTTCCAAGCTTTAAAACCTACCTTGAGATGCTCCTTGGTTTAATGTTGGTTTGGACAATCTCCTTGGAGAACTAAATGAAGCCGAACACACCTTGTTATGCTAGGAAGAGTTTTGCTTCAAGACTTGCCAAGAAATGCTAGGAATTTACCTTAAAGATGAAGATAGAAGTTAAAACTCCATTAATGGACTTAAGAGCTTCAAAGGAAGAAGATGAAGCTAGAAGAGAGAGGAGGGAGCTTACCTAAACCGTGGATGAAGAGGGCAAGGAAGAAAGTGAGACCTAGCTCACGTAAATGCAAGGAAAGAGTGACTTGGAATTGATTTTTGTTTTCTTAGTTCTTAATGTCAAATGACTATACTTTTCCTTAGTTTATTCAATGAGTTATTGGCTCAATAAATGCCCTCCTTTCCAGCATTGAAATCGGCCATAATGGAGAACATGGCAAGGTGGAGCAAAAATAATGCAAACTAAAAGACAAGGTGAGAAAAGGTAAGGATATTCCTTTGATTTTTCAATGTTATAACTTGTCTTCTTCCTCTCTTGTATATGGACGATTTCAGGGACTGAATGGAGCATGTTGATCGGCATTAATGAGCTAAGACCAAGCATGTTAGGTCATTGAATTATAAGAATCAAAAGAAAAGGAATCTAGATCTACTTTTTGCCTTTTTACATTTTGTTTTCTTCCTAGCTCACATGGCCTTATTCTTCTGCATAATTTCGACAGCTTGCTGGTCAAATGAGACCTACATACTTAGACATTAAGTAATATAACACATGGGAAGGTGAGTCACCATGTTCTATGCTTTTTATAAATTTTTAATGCAATTTTTACTAGTTTTTGCCCTTAAAATCGGCCCCTATAGAGAGCCTTGTTGACTAGTCACACCAACTTATTTAGAAGGTCATTTTAACCCCATTTAAGATTACCAATTCGTGGCATGTCAAAAACTACAAGGTAATTGCGTAAAACGCATTTTCGTGACACCCGAAGGTGTGTTTTTGTGTTCTAAGGAAATTTTGGGAAACCAATTGTTCTTATGAGTTCCAAGTGTTTGTAAACACTTATTATAGTAAATAAACATATACTAAGATGTTACATTGAGTTATATGGGGTTATATCAACCCGTGACATAATTTACGGGCCATCGGACATCCGGGCCAAAAAGAGCGCTAAGAAATCCCCTTTGGTTTTTGCTGAATTTTGAGAAACCACTTCTGGTTCTCGTGAATGATAAATAATGATGTTTAGAACTCAGGATTAATTTTATAGGAGTTCGTGCCACCTCGCACTCCTCCGGACTTTTCGTGCTTTAAGGAGCGGGTGTGAGCACTCCCGAGCATTTTGCGTATTGCTGAATATAGCTTAGGGAATATATTTGTATATTCATATAATAATTGTATCCATTTAGTTTGAATATTAGAGGGTCATACAAGGTCATGTTTGACCATATGCTTCTAAGGCGTTTTAGCGTTTATGGTGAAACGACTGTTTTTTACGTAACGTTTTCATGCATGGGTTTGCATGCGTACGTGAAATGATTTATATTTTGGATTATATTCCAATAATATAATGATTAAATAATATTATTTAGATTTGGGTATTTCAAGGACTCCACCTAGTCATGATAGTTGGAATGAAGCTAGAACAAGGTCACACAAAGAGCTCCTTCAATATGCATTTTCGGTTACCCAAAAAACATGAAGGAAATGAAGTCTTTATTTGAGATTCCTTACCTAGAAGCAAAGGAGAGTAACAATATGTAAAAATACAAGCTCAAGCTCCTTCAATGGAGCTCCATGGCACCGAAATGGTGGTCTTGGAATTTAAGAAGATAGAAATGAAGAGCTTGATGAGAGGAAGATTGGTGGTGTTTGTTTTTGATTTGAACAAGTGAGCTAGATTTCACAAGAGATCAAAGAAGAGGTTTATGGAGGTGGTGTGGTTACCGTGGAAGAGAAGGAAGAAGAGGTTGGAGAGTGTGGAGCCGTGTGAACAAGGAAGGAAATGAGAAAGTGAGATTGAATTACTTTTTGAAGATATTTGTAGTAATAAAGTAAGTTTTAATTAGTCATCTTTATTTTCTAACAAAATAACAAGTGAGTGGTGAGTCACCACACTTAAGAAAACCGGCCCCCTTTATTAATATGAGGGTACTTTAGTCTTTGTTTGTCAATTAATTACTTAATACAACATATGTTATAAAATAGCTTATGAAAATCACTATTCATGAAAACAAGGCACATAGAAGTGAAATTTTTGATTTCCCATTAATATAGACATCCAAATGTGATATTATATAGTACACATATATATTTAAGAGTAATGATGGACATCTAGCCACTCAAAACTTATTTACAAGACAATTTTTCAAAAATGTGCTTTAGGACTTCTTAAAGCACATTTTGTGTTTAAACTCGTTTTCAAGCTTGGTTTTCTTTGGTATTTGGTTTAATATGTTCATTAGTGTATAAATGAGGTCTTGGTAAGTTCATTAGGTCTTAACCAAGTTTATCCCAAGCTTAGAGCACATTTTGGCTCTTATTGACTTTAAAGCACATTTTGTGTTTTCTTTTGTTTAAATTTGTTTACTAATGTTTCTAAGACTCTTTTTAATCTTAATACACCATATTTAAGTGTTTAAACAATATATTAAGGTTTGGGGTATTTCAGGGGGGGAATGTTTTTAGTGTGCAGGTACTCGAAGCTGACCACCGTTCCAGAGAGTAGGACGGGGACTGCTACATAAGCATGGGTAGTTGTATAATAGGGATTGTATTTGTAATGTATGGCGAAAATTGGAAGTTCCAAACTGTATCGGTAATTTAAGGATTGTAGTAGACTCAGTATAGTAATGTATTGGAAGTGGTAATTGATTTATGGTTGAGTATGCAAGGGAAAGTATTGTAATGTGTAGAGTACTCGGTATGTTCATATTCATCAGACCGATAGTATGTAGGATTGTAACTCGCCTTGTTAGTCACATGGGTGATTGACGGCATTGTACACCCGCCGTTGAGTAAGTAATATCCGCTGTGAAGGTAAGTATTGTACGGTAATGACGGTATTAGCGGTAGCGGTGTTACAGCACCTCGAGATGTGAGTTAGTCATCACATTGGAACCTAGAGAATCTTTCTATTCCCATGCTAAGCTCGTTACACAATAACTTATTGTTCTACATAGAGAACGTATATTTACTTAAGATGTGTCGGATATAACATAGTTCCGAACACACTGTACATATTTGATTTACTTAGATGTGTCGGTCTCAATATAGAACCGATCACACCATACATCAACCCCCTAGCCCCGAACAATAATCAAGGTAGGTGAGCCAGCTATAGGCTCGTAAGTGATTGTAGTCCAAGAAGGAAAACAATCAAAAACAGAGAGGGAGTTAAAGCAAATGTAGACATTAACCCTCAAACAACACGCGCGACCGGAACGACCGGATTCCTCACCCCCATAATAAATATATTTGTTAGAGGTTCCCTTATGGAACTTATCATATTACGACACCATAAGGTGTTGCAAATTTGGTTAAACACACAAGGGAGGTAAACACACTTTCACACAATAACAATACACAACTAACACACGGATAGCCGTAGTTAGAACGTTCCCGTAGGTTGGGTCGTTAAATCCGAATACCGATTTCTTATGTGATCCTAGTGTCGGTTAGCTATGGTTTAACACTTTCGAGGTTAAATGGTATTGGAACTAAATGCGCCACATAAATGAATTATTGTAAACTCATTTCATGCTTATTCTTGCAAGGTGGAAAACACACAGAAAAACAGGTTGGCATACCAACCGGTGTAATCCGGAAGAACACAGGTTGCAAGAAAACCATACCTTGGTCCCTGCTGCGTTCGTTGACCACCTAATGCAGCTCCTATACACAATTAGTAACGTCGGTTAATTACCGTACTTACCCCATTGACTTGTTAAATCACTTCACATTATTAACTTGTTTTACTTCACATTTAACCACAACTTTTACCCTCTTACTTGTCATTTGGTTAAACACACAAGGGAGGTAAACACACTTACACAATAACAATACACAACTAACACACAGATAGCCGTAGTTTGAACGTTCCCGTAGGTTGGGTCGTTAAATCTGAATACCGATCTCTTATGTGATCCTAGAGTCGGTTAGCTATGGTTTAACACTTTCGAGGTTAAATGGTGTCGGAACTAAATACGCCACATAAATGAATTACTGTAATCTCATTTCATGCTTATTCTTGCAAGGTGGCAAACACACAGAAAAACAGGTTGGCATACAAGCCGGTGTAATCCGGTAGAACACAGGTTGTAAGAAAACCACACCTTGGTCCCTGCTGTGTTCGTTGACCACCGAATGCAGCTCCTATACACAATTAGTAACGTCGGTTAATTACCGTACTTACCCCATTGACTAGTTAAATAACTTCACATTATTAACTTGCTTTACTTCACATTTAACCACAACTTTTACCCTCTTACTTGTCATTATAACTCACCTAACATGTATTAAACAACATTATAACATCATTACCTATCAATCCCATCATTACATATCATTTTCCAACCTTAAACACCATTTTTAGAGTGGTCCGGGACTTGGTCCTTACCTTAGGTCCCGGACCAACACATAAACAAACTCTCTGGTGATTTTACAGGGTGGTCCGGGACTTTGTACTCAAGCTAAGTCCCAGACCAATGTGTTTGACTAACTAACGGCCCTTTTTTGTGTATGGTCCGGGACTTGTCCCTGGACTTAAGTCCCGGACCAAAGCTACAGAATTTGAAACTTGCCATTTTCAAGCTTTGTCCTACTTGTTCCTTCACCCATTGTTTACCCAAACTTCACACATGTGCTTAGGTATATTCTAACACCAAAATAACATCTTAAACTTGCCTAATTCCTTGTCTAAACTTTTTACTCAATTTCTTGTAAAACTTCTTAACACTTGTAATATTTCCCTTAGGTTTCCAAGTGGTAGTTTCACGCCTTCAACTCCAACTAACCAAAATGTTACCTCTCAAACATTACAACTACTCCAAAAGCATTATTTCTCCCCAACACTTCCATTACACAAACTCCTTCTCTTTTTCCACAGGTTCACACTTCGACCTTCACAAAGCATTAATCTTCCTTTGATTACCAACATTTTCACAAGACTTTTCCACACTCCTACCATGACCTTGGTGTATCAAATTCACCCATTTGAACTCTAAATTCTCCAAGACAATGCCTAAGTCATTTTAAACCCTCAAGAACACCTTAAGTCATTTAAATGTTTATAAACACTTTAATTCCCATTTCTTTCACCAAATCAACCCTTAACACTTCCTAGTACAACCTAGGTCACTAAACTTCATTTATATACCTAAGATTCCTTACTTACCCACCAAATTTTGACATAGTTCCTCTAGCACTTTCTTACACTTAAACACATAGTTTTTCACCTTTAAACAATCAAGAACATTCATCCACACAAGAAATGTTCTTTACGCACAACTAAACCTTAAACTACACTACATCACAATACGATGAAATAACATAAATTGCTTGGCACTTAGGCCGTTAAATAACATGGCTCTCAGGCCCTTTAATTGCATTAATCTTAAACACTGAATTTCCCACATAATAATTTCCTTTAACCTGCAAATACACACAACATCACATATGCCCTAAATAACCTCTTTGTGGATAGTTTTCTATCTCATTTCCCTTTGGCTCTTTAGGTTATTTTATAAGGCAATTTAAGCTCATTTTCGTAAAGCACAAAGACTACAACAAGAGAGGTCATTTACCTCTTCTCTTCAAGATTTTCTCACTTGTTTTCTCTTGTTCTTTCTTGATTGAAAATCGGCAAGGAGCATTTATCACTTGTCAATCTTCCAACCAATAAACATATAAGGGTAATGAGCATTAAGTTTCATACTTAAACTCATAAATAAACCCTAGATTTACACAAGTGTTTTAAACACTAAATGGGATGTTTACCTTGGAATTTGAAAGAGAGCTTGATTTAGAATCAAGAGAGGACTCCTCCTAGTCCATTGAAGTTTGAATCAAGCTAAACGAAGAACAAGATAATGCACCATTAAGAGGTGATTTTTTGGCCATATATGAAAATGAAAGGAAACATTGATTTTCTTTGATTTTCCTTACCTTGAAACAAAGGAGAATGACAAGGTATAAAAAGATGAGCTTTTCCTCCCTCAATGGAGATTCTCCATGGAATCAAACTTTAGCTTTTAATGATTTTAAAATATAGAAATGAAGAGCTTGCTCCAACTAAGACAAAGGTAGTCTTGAAATTGAATTTGGAGCATGGAGTTGGAAGTTACAAGCAAATGAAGATGAAGAATGGAGTGGTACTGTAGGAGAACGGTTTTGGAGTTGGGAGAAGATGAAGAATACGGTGGGGAATGGAGGAAATGAAGAAAGGAGGTGAGAGGTATGCTTTTGTTTAGATATTTTATGTTATAAAGGTAATTCCCTTTTTTCTTTACTTTTTTCCCTCCTTTCCTTTAATTAGCTAGCAAGTGGTGATGACTCACCACATAGAAAACCGGCCCCCTTCACATTATAAGATATTTTGTGGCATTTGTTGACCATTTAATTAAACTTAGTTGACTTATGTCAAAGCTAGCACTATTTGAGCACTATTCACTAATTAGTGCACATATTTGTGAAATTTTTGGTTTCCCATTGATTTAGGCTTCCTAATGTGATACTAAGTACTACACATATTGATTAAGGTGTAATGATGGGTATTTAGCCACTCAAAACCCATTTCTAACACAATTTTTCAAAAATGTGCTTTAAGACTCCTTAAAGCACAATTTGTGTTTGAACTTGTTTTGAGCTTGGTTATCTTTGGGAATTGATTTAACATGTTCATTGGCATGTTAATAAGGTCTAGGAATGACCTTTAGGTCCTATACAAGGTTACACCAAGTCTAGAGCAAGTATTTGCTTAAATTGACTTTATGGTGTTTTCTTGTGTTTTCTTTGGTTTAAATTGTCTTCCAATATTTCTTAAGGACTTAATTAGCCTTAGAAAATCATAATTTCATGTTAATAAAGTCTTGGTAGGATCTTTGTGTCCTAGCCAAGTTCATTCCAAGCTTAGAGTATGTTTTTGCTCAAACTGTCTTAATGGTACTTTATTGTGTTTACTATGGTTTAAATTGTTCACTAATGTTTCTAAGGAACTTTTTAGGCTTAATATTCCATAGTTTAATATTTAAACAACATATCAAGGTTTGGGGTATTTCAGTACCTGTCTTTGTAACAAGTTTTCCTAGAAAGTATTCCCTAGGTTATCGAACCAAGGAGGCAGTGTCTAGTCTAATCTCAATCTAAAACAACTATTAAATTGAAGAAATCAGAAAACAGGAAATTGAGGGGTTTAATTGATGAAATTATAATTCTAAAATTAAGTAAAATAAAGAGTAAATTACTCAGAACCCCCTTCAGGAATGGGAATAATACAGTTAACCCCCTTGTGTTTATCATAATTATTGGTAACCACCTTGAGGTTACGGTATCTCTGACTATGAGCCCCTGAACTATAATTTTTTTTATCAAAATGATAACTACATGTTAGCCCATCAGCTTAATCACATTATTAATGCAAACCAGGACAACAAAATTGCTTACTCAACATCGTTTAACTCTCCCTCATCCCAATTCAGATGCATTTTTGAGGTAAGGTTGACATTTTTCGGACAATAAGAATGTTGATTATGTAGTGTTCTTTGTCCAGCATGTCATTAATAATTTGAATAAGTTGATGGGTTAGCACATGGTTAGCGTTTTGATAATAGAGTTATAGTTCGGGAGCTCATAGTCAAAGATACTATAACCTCAAGGTGGTTACCAATAATTATGATAAACACAGGGGGGTTAACTGTATTATGCCCAATCCTCAAGGGGGTTTTAAGTAATTTACTCTAAAAATAAATAATAACAACAACAATAACTGCAGAAAGGAAAGTGTTGGTTTTCTTGATAATTATTGGGAGAAATCTCGGTTTACTACTCCTCCTAATTGTCGGTTCCCTTCTCAATGTGTTTACCAAATTCTAGATTAAAATCCTATATCAAATTATTTCACGTCCGGTCTCCCACTCGGTAAAATCTAACTAACAATCACCAAACCCCAACTCTCGTTATGAATTTCCTAATTGCTAACAGCTTTAAGCACAAGCAAGTTAGATAATCAGTTAATGTTTTAGAGGAATAGCCGTCTCCAAATTAACTAGTTTTGTTCCTGTAGTCTATTGAATGCCGCTGTTCTCACTTGTAAGTAGACAAACTAGTAATCTCTAATCATTAGCCAGACCATCAGAGAATTAATATAAACAAAGAACAAAACTTTAATCAGATTAAAACTGGTAGAACCACAAAGATAATGTAACCTTGGATTTAGGAGGAGTAGTAAACCAGGATTAACCTTTTAGATTTGTTTAGAAGATCATCATTTTATTGTTTATATTTTAGTTTATTTATTTTCTACATTCAAACCCCCAAATTATTGTTGTTATTTTTCCTTAGTTTATTAGTTAGTTAGATTAAAGACTCAAACTAGACACCTCCTTTGGAATGATATCCTAGGGAATACTACCTATGAAAACTTACTATGACAGACCAGTACACTTGCTGTAATACGATTTCACCCATACAGAACCATGTGTAGATGATTCCTCATAGCTCAAATGAAAAAAAAATAGAGGGAGAGAAGAGATAGGGATCAAGAGGAGGGAATATGAAAGGGTTTCCAAGAAACCCAGAAATAGGAAGAAGAAACTCTTAGATCCACTCTTTCATGCAAACATAATTACCCTGATATTCATATCCTAAGAGCACCGTTTAGGATCAAGCGTCCAAAATAATCTTGAACTTTGGAGTTTTGAGGTAGTTGAGGATGAATAAGAGTAATAAACTCATATTAAAGAACCTGACAAGGCTGCCAAAAGAACAAAAACCTAAGAATGGCATTCAAAGGGTTGTAATGAACTAAAACCTCTCGCTAATTAGGAGAGACACTACTCTTACCAAAGAGAGAAATTTGTCGTGATGATAGTTTTGATTTGTGTACATATGTAAAATTTGTTGTTATATTACACCTACATCTCAACGATTGTTATGTTTGCTTTCTGACACATTTTTTAACTTCAATATTTTACAAACAAGATAAAATTATTTTATAAAACTAAAGTTGTCAAGGTATAGTTTATCAAACTAGGATTCAATTGCATAACTTAGAGTAATAAAATTGTTTTAACTTATATGTTAGAAGTTGAAGTCAACAACATGTCTAAATAGTAAACAAGGCAATCAAGGCAGGACAGAGCTATTATGATTTAGTCCGTCAAATTAGGTTAACTGAGCAATGTATACTATTATTCTAGCGTCATATAAGTGCACAATATATGTTTATATTGGTACATGGTGTATTAAGTCTTGAATACTAAAGGCATTCATAATGGTGTGAATTCCTTCCATAGTGGTATAATGGAAAAAAATGATGAGGTAGAGGAGAGAAGATGTGAGAGAAGTTCTTAGTTAAGGAATTCCATTGCAAAAGACCTTAGGTGAACAAAAGAGTGTGAGCAGAATGTAATAAAAAATATTTGTTAGCGGGTGAAATCCATTTTCCTTATTGTAGATGACATAAGTATAGATGTGAAAAGGTCGAATTTCTTTCCCTAACAATCTAATCACTAACCTCCCTTCGATCTATGGTTTGTCGTCAGAGTACTCAATGAATTACCTTGTTACAGATGGGATCACACTTAGAAAGAACTTTGCAATGAGGAGAGAGATAGAATAGTAAGGAATTCAATCCATAAAGATAGCGTGTCTTATTTCATGGAGGTGCAAACCCTATTTATAGTACTTTTCTACATCTTCTAGAACTGCCAGCTTGTCAATTTGTTTAACTGCCAGACTTCCACCTTAACTGTTGCATTTTAACGTAACTCCCGGTTTCTATAACTTTGTTTCTATCTACTTGACTGGGCGTAGGCGCCCAATCGCTATTTACACTTAATTCCTTGATTACTGACCGGTCACAAGCAACCGGTCGCTATTTACACTTAATTCCTCGATTATCGACTGATCACAGGTGAAATACCCTAGAGGTTCATAAACCTAATTTAAAGGAAATTAATGAATTAGGAAGGCTAATGATCCTTAATTAAATTATGAACTATGAAAACTCCTAGCACACTTATATAAATAAATATATATACTCCATGAAGGTCACTAAACCTTATACAAGCACATGGACATAAGTGGAGCATAATAAAGGAAGAAAATCAACTTACAAGTTGGTTTATCATGTTATACATTATTTCATGAACAAATAACACAAACACTTAAGGTAAAATGTACCTTAAGAAGTCATAATGACGTGTAAGTAAAATAGTACTTGGAACACAAGTGTATACACCTTAGGACATCAAATAACATGTGTTACACATGTTAACACATAAAACAAATCCAAGATACACAATATGTACAAAAAGAACATCAATATCAAAGGTGAATTAAAGTATACATTTTTACTAGTCATAATGAATAGTAAAGCATACCAATCACAGACAAATACAAATTTATACATTTTATGACAAAGGAATCATGTTGGTAAAATATTAACACATGATATAAGTCCAAGTGTACAACATATAAGTCATAATATGACAAATGAAGCAAAAAGACACATTTACCCCTCCTTGGAATATTTGGGCGGTAATGGCTGATTTGGTGGATGCCACCTTGCTAGTTTTGTTCCAAAATATCTAAAGCATGCTTAGTCACCAACTAACTATTCTTGACCCATGCCTTGCCATTTGGACTTAATAAGTCAAATTACACTCCTTTTCCTTCTCTCTCCCATTCCCAGCCGAGAGCACTCCCTTCCTTCTCCATTTTACTGCATCTTTTGAGCCTAGAGCAAGGTTGGAAGAAAACCAACTCCCATGGCATAAGGTAAGCTCTTAAGGCACATGATAGCTCATTCTCTTCCTCTTTTCAATACCTATCCAATGAGCTAACATTCAACTCATTCCCACCACTAATCTAGGCCGAGTTCATCTTGCAAGAAGGGGATAGAAATCAGCTGAAATAAGGTTTGGGAGCATAGAAGACAAAAATCGTCTTCTAAGGTAAAATTGTGCTTTATGCTCCTACTTCCACTTCTACTCTTTTAATGGTTGGTTTCTCTGAGTTATTCCACTCATTCCCTTCCCCTTGCATGCTAGAACATAAACTCCTTCAAAGATTCAAAGGGGTGGCCGAAAATCATCCAAAATTTTCTCTTAAGGAGTTTTCAAAGGGTAAGTGTTCTATAAATTCCCTTTGTGTTTTAATAAGACTTCTTGGCATATATTTAGATTAGGTTTAACACTCTTCATGCCTTCAAAAAAATAGGCTGAGTTCTGCCCTGGGAAAGCCTTGTGATTCTACGGTAATTTCTCCTTGAAAATCCATGTTTAAAGGCTTATAATTACTTCCTCTGTTTAGTTCAGGTTTGGAACTTAACCATGTCTTTTCCTTGCTGTATAATGCATGTCAAAAAGTTAAGAAACTTTCCTCCAATCTTCCGTGACAAGTCAACGAGAAAAATCTATGTTAAAAGTCATTTTCAAGAGGTATAATCCTAAACCTTGGTAAATGAGCTTCTAAACATTAGTTTAGTGTATGAATCTAACTTAACACTATGTTTATGCTAAATAGTCAGCTTCTAACCTGTAACACCCCTACCGCTAATCCCGTCATAACCTTACAATTACCTACCTTTGCAGCGGATATTACATACAACGGTGGGTGTACAATGCCCTAAGTCACCCACGTGACTCATAAGGCCAGTTACAATACCACATACTATCGGTCTGATGACTTGAATATACCGAGTACTCTACACAATACATTACTTTCCATTACATACTCGAATCATAATCCAAATACAAACTCCAATTCAATACTATAATCCTCAAACTGTTGATACAATTTGGACTTTACAATTTTGCATTACAATACAAATACAGTTCCTATTACTCGACTACCCATGCTTATACAGCAACCCGTCTCTCGAACGGTGGTCAGCTTCGAAGTACCTATAAATAAAAACGGTGCCCCTAGGGGCTCAACAAATTGCTGCATATGAAATTTGCATACCCCGCGTGCTAACCGGGGTACGCCGACTACTTTGGTCGAATATACATGGCGTTCATTTTATTTATACATACATACCATTACTACAACATCATACACAAGCAACAGTACTTACATACCTACACAAGATTCTATACCTATGAGGGACGACAATTCGTCAGTCAACTGTTCATGTTAGTTATTCATTCATCCGGTTTAATAGGATGCTCTCTTTCTCCTCGTTCGGGTTCATAAGGCTTACACCAAGCTTATCTTGCTTACTTGTTGCTTTACTCACACTGCACTCATTACCTTACTCGTTACTATACTAATACTTACTCCTTACTCACTGCTCGCTACTTTGCTCGTACATACTCATTACTCAATGCTCCTAACTGTACTCTTGCTTACTCATTACTCCATACCCAATACATACTCGTACATACTCATTACTCGATACTCAATACTTACTCATACATACTCATTACTCAAGGCCTCTGGGCAGAGTCATACACAAGACTCACATCCAGGCTTACAAATACAAGCGGAGCAATACACTTAGCTCCTCAAATACTCATTGTCGGTTTTTACCAGACTACTCAAATTCCCAACACTCCTCTCTCGGAGTATCATACAATCTCATGGATTAGCCTAGAAGTATCTGTGAGCCTCGATTTTAAACCCTATCCTATGTTGATTAAAGTTGATTAGGATCCAATCGGGTTTTAGGTCCACTTATAACCTAAGGTTAATAACTATGTCATATAACAATAATTATTAAAATCTAAGCTAGCTCACTGGAACCTATTATGAGTTGCCACCTAATTTTAACCTAGATCAAATTAGGAAAGGAGAGTTCGAGTTCGGGGGCTCGATATTCGACTTAATTAGGGTTCAATTACTTTCATTACCCTTCCTAGGTCGTTTTTCCTCTACTTAGTTTATTTACGGCTTTTTACAAAGTTGCTTTTTAACCTAAGTGCGCGCTTCTGTTTTTTTGTGTTTTTTAGCATTTTTGACAGAAAATTAAAGTGGAAATTAAAATTACCTAAACTAGGGTTTCGGAGGCAGAATTAGGTCAAATTTTGTTTCCGTCCGTGGCCACGGACCTAATGTCCGAGACCACGGACCCTAGTTAACCTATATGAAAAATAAAAGTCGAATTAAATAGAAAACAGAAAATTGTAAAGTCCGGGGCCACGGACGGGCCGTCCGTGGGCCCGGACATTATTAGAAAAACCTAAATTTTTTAAAATTTAAAAAACTCGCCGCCGTCCGTGGGCGTCCGGGCTTACGGACAAGGAGTCCGGGACCCCGGACATGACATCCGTGGGTGCGGACCGCCCCTGGACGGCGGCGTTAAGGCTGTTCCCGAAGGTGTTTTTGGCTCAAATTTATGGGTGCGTAGCCTGAAAGATGTAGAATGCGTTAGTGATCGAAAGTTCTCAATTTGAATTCGAATTATGCACGAAACTTGGTAAACAAGTTATTGGACAGAAGCTTGAATAAACAGCAATACAGAAGCGTACGAAGGTTAGTTTGAGCCCAAATTTTGAGGCAGGACAGATAATACCGTGGGGAATTAGGGAAGTGGAGTTTCTACCTGTTTTACCTTCGGATTCACAACGTTTCTTCACACCGGGATTCGTCGAGTGCTCCGCTGATGGCAGACCCGAGAGGATTTCAACCCAAGCTTCTGGTTGTTGGTTGTTCTTGCTGTTCTTCACGTTTTGGTGGTGTTTTTGTGGGGTTTTGATGACTATTGATACTTTGGGGATTGGAAAACGTGTTTAGATGGTGATTTCGGGGGATTTTCGGTATGATTTGGGTGGCCGGGTGTTGGAAAACGTGAGAGAGTGAGGAGGCTGTGTTTTCTGACTCTCTAGGGTTCTTGAGCATATGAGGTCCTTCCTTTATCCAAAAACCTATCCCCTTATATAGACTTTCTTAAAGATAAAGAAAATCTAGTAAAAGTAAGATTTTCGATATTTTAGTTAAGTGACTTCCCAAAGGAATTTTGCTGTGAAATTTTAACCACGTGTCAAGGATGGATTATGAATTTTCTGAGGTGGAACCGAATTTTTTGAATATTGGATTTTTAAATTGAATTTCTCGTCAGATTCGGTCAGAAATTGCTAGAAAATTATTGGAAATTCGAAAAATCAAAATTCCAACGCCATTATGCTTAAAATGTCATCCTCTATCATGGGTTAAAATATCAAAGCGTTTCAAGCTGATTTGGGCATCCTTTGGAGGAGAGAGAAAGCTTACAAGAGGTCTTAGGAGCCTTTAAAGATTACCAAACGCCCCTGAAAGTGACGAAGCTGCTCCCCATGCCATGGAACGTGCCGATCGGGCCGGGATCCCTCACCGCTTGATTAAAATGCCTCTCACACACGCCAGTACCACGTAGACCCTAACCAGGGGGTCAAAATTTTGGGTATAACAGATTGCCCCCCGTCAACTAGACTTTGTAATGAAAGTGAGAACGCTAGTTGATGCCTGAGTGATACCCCAAAATTTCAAATGTTTCCAAGACCCTGCATGTTATCAGAGAACTGATAAGTTGTGTCGAGCTATTCTAAGGCGCTGACTACCTACAATGAATGAGATGTTGTCAAGCGGTTCTAAGGCGTTGACTACCTATGATGAATGAGATGTTGTCAAGCGGTTCTAAGGCGTTGACTACCTATAATGAATGTAATGATGTCAAGCAATTCTAAGGTGTTGACTACCTATAATGAATGTGATGATGTCAAGCGATTCTAAGGTGTTGACTACCTATAATGAATGTGATGATGTCAAGCGATTCTAAGGTGTTGACTACCTATAATGAATGTGATGATGTCAAGCAATTCTAAGGTGTTGACTACCTATAATGAATGTGATGATGTCAAGCGATTCTAAGGCGTTGACAACCTAAAGTGTGAAAATGAGATAGTGTCAAGCGATTCTAAGGCGTTGACAACCTAAAGTGTGATAACTGGGTGGTATGCAAATGCAAGAATGCTGAGATGTTGATGATGCTAATGATGCTGATAATGTTGATCATGCTGATGATGATGCTCGGATGCTTCTGGGGACCGAAACCCGTGCCAATGCTCCTGGCTGGACCCAATGTGGACTTATTGCCATCGCCCCCCAAGCCGGTGTGCAGGGATAACTCCTGGTAAAAACCTTGGGGACTTATTGCCTTCGCCCACCATTCGTTGATCCCGAAAATAAGTTGACATCGCAAAAGGAGGATTTATTGCCATCACCTCGCCAACTTTTCTGTCGCCAGGTCTTGTGACGCGCCTGGATAATGCAACTAGGTCTTACGACGAGCCTATATGAATGAGATGAATGCAATGTGCTTGATAAGAGTGGGTACGCTAAAGGGTAACGCTAGGTCTTACTACGAGCCTAAGGGAATGCAGCTAGGTCTTATGGCGAGCCTAAAAATGGTTCTAGGTCTTATAGCGAGCCTAAAAATGGTTCTAGGTCTTATGACGAGCCTAAGGGGTGCAACTAGGTCTTACTACGAGCCTAAGGGAACGTGACTAGGTCTTATGGCGAGCATAAAAATGGTTATAGGTCTTATGGCGAGCCTAAGGATGGATCTAGGTCTTATGACGAGCCTAAGGATGGATCTAGGTCTTATGACGAGCCTAAGGATTGGATCTAGGTCTTATGACGAGCCTAAGGGTTGGATCTAGGTCTTATGACGAGCCTAAGGATTGGATCTAGGTCTTATGACGAGCCTAAGGGTTGGATCTAGGTCTTATGACGAGCCTAAAGGATGGTTCTAGGTCTTATGACGAGCCTAAGGGATGGATCTAGGTCTTATGACGAGCCTAAAGGATGGATCTAGGTCTTATGATGAGCCTAAAGGATGGATCTAGGTCTTATGACGAGCCTAAAGGATTGGAACTAGGTCTTATGACGAGCCTAAAGGATTGGAACTAGGTCTTATGACGAGCCTAAAGCTGGAATCTAGGTCTTATGACGGGCCTATAGGGTAGTTCTAAGTGAAAGTGAGTAGAGTCTGAATGGATGTAGAAGGATTAGGGCCTATGTCAAACCTGGAGACGGTGGCGCTCAAGGCGGGCCTGTGGGTGTTTGAATGCGAAGGTAGGGCTTAAGACGGGCCTGGGAGGATTTGTTGGAGGAAGGGCTTAGGACGGGCCTATGGATGTTTGAATGTGGAGGAAGGGCTTAGGTCGGGCCTGAGGATGTTTTAATGTGAAGGTAGGGCTTAGGTCGGGCCTGAGTGGTACGAGAAGGGTTTGAATTCTTTGGGTTTCTGGCTTTTGGGCCTCAATCGGTGTCGTTGTTGCAATTGTTGGGACCAACAATTGCCCCCAGTATTTTTCCTTAAGGCAATCTGAGTTCCTTAGGATTTTTGGCAATCGATCGGAACGATCGATTGCCCCCAGTATTTTCTTTGACTAATGGCGCATAACAAGTCTCATTCTCACAAGGTCAGGGTTTATCTTGATGTGGTGCTTTCTATCCTACACTCAAAGTGTTTAATGCTTGCACTCGTACTCTCCTTTTGGACAAAACATCTCGGCCATTGAATTTGACATTTGTTAGATTTACGCATTCAAACTGTTACTTTCACGTGATTGGATACACAACTACTAGGTCGGAAGTCTTTTAAGCTTATATCGTGGCTATGGGCTGTAATGAATGATAACAGGACAGTGGGGGAATGTTTAGGATATGTGGAGCTATAAGGGTGACCAAAACTGCAACTTGCACCGTCTCTCGGACTTGTCTTCTTTGCCTTGAAGTCGTTTGGCTACTTCGTGATGATTTCGCATTTGAGTTTAGAACTTGGCACCTTCTATCTTCTTTCCGATTTTGGATTTCTTCGAGGCTTTTCAGGTTTGCCTTTCTTTGAATTTTCCTTTCCTTCAGTGTTCTTGTGTTTCCCGGCTTTGAACTTTGAGAGCTATTTTTGATGTTAGCTCATTTGGATCCTGTGTCCTTTTGGGACCATTTGCGGATCGTTTCGCCATGCTGGTAGCAATTTCGCTTCTTTGGACTTGTGAAGTTGCTGTTCGGAAGTCGGGCTCCTTGCTTCCTTTGGTCACCGGGTCGGTTATTCATCATTGGTTGGCTTGTTTGTGGAGTTTATAGTGTTGTAAAAAGGGGAACGTATACGAAAAGCTCAGCGGGGGTACCTAGGGTGTAATGTCAGGGTTCACAAGCTTTTGGCTGTGTGGTGTTGTACCTAGGTGCTTCGTCATCCCTAATAGTTGTGTATCCGTTCTTTGTTACTTTTCACAGGTTTAAGCGTAAATTTACAAAGTGTCTCCTTCGGTCGGAGTTATGCCGTTTACCTTACCTTTGAATGTGATCTCTCTAGAGTCACGTAAAAATGACATGCTCTTTCACTCATGGTTTTACCGCTCAAGGCACTCTCGCGAAATGTTCACTCAGAGACTTGTTCACGCGCTTTAAACCAATGAAATAAACATTATCGACCCTTAACTCAGATTGCCCCCAGTATTATTGTGGGGTTTTTTTTGACAAGCCCTTGGAGGTGGCTGTATGTGTGGTGGTACGTGGCGATGAAGTCTTGCTGTTTTGGTAGAGTGATGTAATGATGAAAGTAAAGCATGGTAGTGGGATGCTTTCAGTGTACGGTGGAACTTTCTATTGAGAGGTGACAAGTGGTGGAAGCCGACAAGGTGGTGAGATATTCCCTGCGCAAGAATGAGTTTCATGTGGAGAGGGGAGTGTGGTGAGACACATGGGATGTATGTGATCAAGGTAGTGGATGTGGGTGAAATGACGCGATGACTTATTCATTTTTCTGGTGTTCTTAAATGCACAAAAATTATGAAAATGGAACTATGCTCTAATCATAAATGGAAAGACAACATCAAAAATTGTAATCTTAAGAAAACTACCTAAAATGATAAAGGAAGCTAGCCACCATAAAAGTTGGAAGAATGGCTGAGAAAAGAAAACTGCTAAATCGAGAAAACTTATAAAATAGTGATGTTGAACTATCTGATGCCGACGCGCTGAAGACCCAAGCGGTTGACCGTCGGGATGCCATTGACCATGATTGTCTTCCTTCCAAACTTCGAGTGGGCCCTGTAAAATGTTTGAACTAGGAATGCCTATGGGTTATGTAGGAAGTAACTGGGCCTGAGTCTTCTCCAAACTGAGAGTGAAGTGCACAGGTTAAAGTGATTCCTAGACTAGAACGGACATATAGGCCTGAATCCCTTAGTCCAGAAATTGAGCAAACAAGATGAAGGAAGTCACATGGACCGTGAATGGGCCACTGAGCCCTGAGGTCTAAGATTCGTTTGATGTTCTTGTTGGGCCTTGAAGCCGGAAACTGGAATGAATGAATTATGCAAACTATCTTGGATTCAAATGTTTTATGGGCTGAAATTCTGGATTGAGAGAGAAGCTCATGGGCCAAAACTATGAATTGGTCTATGGGCCTAGATGAAATGAGTCATGAGTGTGGTACTTGGGCCGGACTGATTGCTCTGGAATTTGGGCCGAGTGGTTTTGGTTGGGCCTAAAAGATGGCACCTAGATCTAGGATTTTGGGTCAGAGCCCGAGTGAAGAGTTTTCCTAGACTAGAATGAGCCCTTGGGCCGAAATGTGTTTGGGCCTGAAATAAAGAACATGGGCTGGAACGATCCCTAAATCACAAATGGGCCTAACTTTCTTTGGGCCAGAGAAGATGGTTGCTAAGCCGAAAAAGATTTTATTTTCAGGACTTGTGAGTTATTTCAAGTTCAGGTGGATTTCTTTTTTATGGGCCTAGAACTAATTGGATAATTCAAATTGGGCCAGAAGAGAAATCACCTAAGTCTAGACTTTTGGGCCGAAGCCCGAACGACTCACATGTTAAACCAAACAGGGCCTCTGGGCCGCAAACAAATAGAGCTGCCAATTCGTGCTGGGCTAGGTTGATGCAGGAGAAGTTCCTATCAATCTCTAGGCTGGGTAGTGGGCCGATCAAACAAGCAAACAAGGCCCACACAAATTCAACATGTCCTTACTAGACGTTTGAATCAAACCGGGTATGGATCGATCCGGAGAGGTGCTTGGGGCGCGGGCCCAGGTCGCCACAAAGGAATAGGGCTTGCACGCTATTCTCTTTGGGCTTCCCCACTCTTTTCACATCACCTGAAGGTGTGCGTCTACGGTCGGGTCTTTGACTGACCAAACAAAGGGCTAGGTAAGGGCACTGCCAGGAAACCGCTTGGGGCTAAGGCCCAGGTATTAAGGGGGTGTGGTTAGACGACACCCTCCTCTTTTCCCCCGCTTATTCACATCACCCAAAAGGTGTGAGTCCCTGACAGGGGACCCTCAAACGGGTCCCAGGGTGAAATCGGTTTGCGTGGACCCTCGCTCTCATATGATGCAAAGGTGCAGGAATTAAAGTGCGCACAAAGATAAACAAACAATGTAATAAAAGCCATAAATTAACATTTTTCGAGTTAAGCCCTCTTTCTTAAAATTAAGCAAGTTAAAATTAAGAAGTTTGTCCCCAGCAGAGTCGCCAGTCTGTGAGCCTCGATTTTAAACCCTATCCTATGTTGATTAAAGTTGATTAGGATCCAATCGGGTTTTAGGTCCACTTATAACCTAAGGTTAATAACTATGTCATATAACAATAATTATTAAAATCTAAGCTAGCTCACTGGAACCTATTATGAGTCGCCACCTAATTTTAACCTAGATCAAATTAGGAAAGGAGAGTTCGAGTTCGAGGGCTCGATATTCGACTTAATTAGGGTTCAATTACTTTCATTACCCTTCCTAGGTCGTTTTTCCTCTACTTAGTTTATTTACGGCTTTTTACAAAGTTGCTTTTTAACCTAAGTGCGCGCTTCTGTTTTTTTGTGTTTTTTAGCATTTTTTGACAGAAAATTAAAGTGGAAATTAAAATTACCTAAACTAGGGTTTCGGAGGCAGAATTAGGCCAAATTTTGTTTCCGTCCGTGGCCACGGACCTAATGTCCGAGACCACGGACCCTAGTTAACCTATATGAAAAATAAAAGTCGAATTAAATAGAAAACAGAAAATTGTAAAGTCCGGGGCCACGGACGGGCCGTCTGTGGGCCCGGACATTATTAGAAAAACCTAAATTTTTTAAAATTTAAAAAACTCGCCGCCGTCCGTGGGCGTCCGGGCTTACGGACAAGGAGTCCGGGACCCCGGACATGACGTCCGTGGGTGCGGACCGCCCTCGGACGGCGGCGTTAAGGCTGTTCCCGAAGGTGTTTTTGGCTCAAATTTTATGGGTGCGTAGCCTGAAAGATGTACAATGCGTTAGTGATCGAAAGTTCTCAATTTGATTTCGAATTATGCACGAAACTTGGTAACCAAGTTATTGGACAGAAGCTTGAATAAACAGCAATACAGAAGCGTACGAAGGTTAGTTTGAGCCCAAATTTTGAGGCAGGACAGATAATACCGTGGGGAATTAGGGAAGTGGAGTTTCTACCTGTTTTACCTTCGGATTCACAACGTTTCTTCACACCGGGATTCGTCGAGTGCTCCGCTGATGGCAGACCCGAGAGGATTTCGACCCAAGCTTCTGGTTGTTGGTTGTTCTTGCTGTTCTTCACGTTTTGGTGGTGTTTTTGTCGGGGGATTTTTGGTATGATTTGGGTGGCCGGGTGTTGGAAAACGTGAGAGAGAGTGAGGAGGCTGTGTTTTCTGACTCTCTAGGGTTCTTGAGCATATGAGGTCCTTCCTTTATCCAAAAACCTATCCCCTTATATAGACTTTCTTAAAGATAAAGAAAATCTAGTAAAAGTAAGATTTTTCGATATTTTAGTTAAGTGACTTCCCAAAGGAATTTTGCTGTGAAATTTTAACCACGTGTCAAGGATGGATATTATGAATTTTCTGAGGTGGAACCGAATTTTTTGAATATTGGAATATTTTTAAATTGAATTTCTCGTCAGATTCGGTCAGAAATTGCTAGAAAATTATTGGAAATTCGAAAAATCAAAATTCCAACGCCATTATGCTTAAAATGTCATCCTCTATCATGGGTTAAAATATCAAAGCGTTTCAAGCTGATTTGGGCATCCTTTGGAGGAGAGAGAAAGCTTACAAGAGGTCTTAGGAGCCTTTAAAGATTACCAAAACGCCCCTGAAAGTGACGAAGCTGCTCCCCAAGCCATGGAACGCGCCGATCGGGCTGGGATCCCTCACCGCTTGATTAAAATGCCTCTCACAACACCAGTACCACGTAGACCCTAACCAGGGGGTCAAAATTTTGGGTATAACAGTATCTCTCTCGATAACCTCTACTAGCTTAGGGAATTACCAATGCCTAGTATTCTCAAATTTAAGGGTTCCCCCAATGTATCGAATGCTCTCATGTTCGGGACATCGTTTACATTAGTCGGGTCCTCTCATTGTGGGTCGACTAATTTTCTAAGGGGTTTGGAGATCCCTTATCATTCTTTACTACTCTCATGGTTCATGTCTTGCACCATCATCAATACCTCTAATAGGGGTTACTTATATACTTCCACTATTTATTGTTTGGTGGATTGCATCGATTTGGTTCTTTAACCGTTATCAGGAGTTTACTAATCTCGTACGCTCTCTCACATTCTAGTGAGTACATAAGTTTGTGTTATCGTTTCTTGGTTCATTAGTTATAGTGCGTTTCCACGTTTTCACTAATTCGCAACATGACTCTTTCTACGAGTCACTAATCAACAAGACTCATCTATGAGTCAGTTTACAAACCCGACCACCTCTTGGGATGATCTTCTACCTTGTTTTTGCTATGGTCCGGGTTTGTGTACCGATTTGTAAACCCGGACCACCCCTGGAACTGTCAAAATTTATAGTTTTTTACCAGTTTTCAACCCCTCATTCACCTCTAATCATTTCCTAATCTTTCCACATGCTTCCTACATGTTTAAGCACCCTAAGACATGCTCTAACCCTCTTCAAAACATTGGTCCAATCCTTACTCAACTTCTTGCTCAAATTCTTCAAACTTTCATTCCTACTGTTATAGTCTGCACACTTGTGCATTTCCAACTTCCCTTTAATGGTTTACCTCTTGTTCTCACCCATTTGGACCATTCCACATTCATCTTAGACAAATGCAATTGCCATACCAAAGTCTATCCCCGATCTACAAGGTTGTGCAACCTAGTTTCTCTTCAAACTCCAAGGCACTAATATACTAGTTTTGCTACAGATTTTATACCCTCTGTTATCCATTCTCCATTTCCCATTTCCTTTTACTTTACTTTTTGCTTTTTACTTTATTTCCTTCTCCCTTTATTTCTAGCTAGTTTAAGTGTGTGAGAGAGCTAATTACTCTCTTAAAAACCGTCCCACTAATAAACATGAGTTGGGAGCGTTTTTCGTCTTTTACAGAAAATGCTCGTTAATTCACCCGGTTTTAGCACTATTCACTAACAGGGCCCGTTTTCCAGAAGTTTCCCGTTTCTTTAATTTAAATGGTTCTTAAGCATCCATTAATGTTTAATTATAGTTATTTGATGAACTATAATTTTTACAGGTTCATTTGACTACTCAAAGTCACGTTTTTGGGTAAACTCGAAAAACGTGCGCTAAAGCTTTATTAGCGTTTTTAATTCATTTTATGGATCCATTTTCTTCAGGAATTGTTCCCGTACATCAAATAGGAATGAATAAGCCTTAGGAATCCTTGTAATACTCGAACTGAGGTCTTATACCTCCTATGGTTATATAACGCTTATTTTAGCGTTTTACGCTTTTTAAGCGCTTCTCATTTCTTTTGGATTTATTTTCCTTACCAATATACTTTAGGCTCTATTAGGCCCTTAAATACCATATTATAATTATTTAATCACCATATTTAAGTTTGGGGTATTTCAAAAACCTTAATGTACATGTTTAATGCTTTAAGTGTTTTAATCTTAAAATACCCCAAACCTAAGTATGCTAAGTAAACATCAAGTTATGATGTAATAATGCTAAAACATGCCTTAGAAACATTGGTAGACAGTTTAAACCAAGGAAAACACAGGAAAACGCCTTAAGGGCAATTTAAGCAAAAATGTGCTCTAAGCAAGGTGTGACTTTGATTAGCACCCAAATATCATTATAAGACCTTATTAACATGCTAATGGAGATGTTAAATCAATTACCAAAGAAAACCAAGCTCAAAAACAAGCTTAAACACAAAATGTGCCTTAAGACTCCTCAAAGCACCTTTTTGAGAAATTGTCTTAGAAATGGGTTTTGAGTGGCTAAATGCCCATGATTGCACCTTAATTAACATATATACTAATTAGTATCACATTAGGAAGCTTAAATCAATGGGAAACCAAAAAATTTCCGAATATGTGCACTAATTAGTGAATAGTGCTCAAATAGTGCTAGTTTTGACTTAAGTCAACTTTAATTAGCTTAATGGCCAAACAAGGCCTTATGTATGTTAATTACTAAGGGGGGACGGTTTTTAAGGGGATGAGTCACCTTAGGTTTCATCCAATAAGAAAAGAAGAAGAAATAAAGTGAAAAAGAACTATTTGCTTTTAAAAGAAAATATCTCACCTTTTAACCTACCTATCTCCTCTCTTCTTCATTTCTCTACCTCACCACCGATTTCTCTTCTTCTTCCCTGCTCCAAAACCGTGAGTGCTGCCCCCATTCATGCTCCATCTTCAAATGCTCACCAAATGTTCATTTTTGCTCCAAAACAAAAACTAAGCATAGATTTCTCTTAGTCGGAGCAAGCCCTTCCTTTCTATCTTTTCAAATCCTTCAAAGCTCAAGTTTGTTGCCATGAGAAAACTCCATTGATGGAGGAAAATCAAGTTTGAAGAGCTCTTTTGGTTCTCTATTCATCCAAGGTAATGAAAATGTAAGAAAAATCATGTTTCCACCACTTCTTCTTCATTGCCGAAAATTCCTTCTCATGGGGGCTTTGTTTTTCACCTTGAACTAGCTTATTTTCATTCACCAAGGACTAGTGGAGGTCCTCTTTGACTCATACCCAAGTCTATTTTGAGACTTCAAAGGTAATCATCCACTTTTAAGCTTTAAAACACATATTGTAACACCCCAACCCAAAATCCAATAACCTGAACGATGATAGCTCCCAAAAATAACTAGAAATGCAGCGGAAAATATATACATAACAACGGGTGGTGCTACAACACCGCTAGTCACCCATGTGACTAACAAGGCTAACTCCAACATAAATTACAAATGATGCGGTCTGAGCGCTGAATACAAACCTCTTAAAATAACAAAAGTCAATAGTAAAAATACAGTACTGTAGATTGATGTCAGTAATAATAATCCCTGTCTTAATTCTACCCCGCCTACACTCGGTCGGGCAATCTCTTCATTCTTCAAGTACCTGGAATTGTTTAGCTATGAAATGGCTCAGCAAAATAATTTGCCGGTATGAAAAACGTGAAGCCCACAAGCTACTGGGCCACACCAACTATTTTGTCGAATGCATGCAAGTCATTGTTTTGTAAAGCTGTAAATAAGCATCATAACATATTCATAACAAGCATCCATACAAGGATAACAATATCACACAGAACAAGACTTCAGAAGGTCAAATTAGATGATCCGGAGTAGCTTGATAGTAGTCAGATCCTCACAATGGGACTAACATGTATATAGGTGAACCTCACAGCAGTGGTGGTATAGTGACCTCGTTAAACTCCTTCATGGAGTAAGTTGGTCCGGTATGATAAACCCTTAGACGAGATGGGACTCTCGTACATGTTGGTGGGTAATAAGTCCCTCAGAAGATAATGTAGTTAACTCCTGTACTGATAATGGTGGGAATCGAACCCTCGAGAGAAGTGAAGTCTTCCTCTTAACTTGAACTGTTCCGGTACGCAGCCGGTGAGTGACATAGTGCACCCAAAACTCCCGTCGCGACGTAAATTGAATAGGAGACGACCTGTGACAGGTACAGCTCCTGTAGCATGCATGGCCAGATCCAACTGGGCTCCTCGTTCTCGTAGTATAGAATTGTTAAATGTCACTCAAGGACGTTAAACAAGAACACAATGTGTATTGTCAGTTGTCACGTTTAGGACGACGACGTTGTTATAAAGTGAAGTTAGTGAGAAACTTGAGTACAAGCCCTCGGTATAATAAAACACAGGTATTTAATCCACTGGTAATGTAGTGTTGTATGCGTGGGACATACATGTGACAGTTAGCACCAACACGCACATAAAATAACACAATAGTGCACAAGAGTAACACAACATTTTACAGTAATTATCTTGGTCGTTATTTCAAACAACAGATAGCACACAAGCCGGTGTAATCCGGTAGAAAGCAGACTGCAAGAATTTCATTCCGTTCACCGTAGGTTGTTCTTGTTTAGTTCCCGGTCAACGTCTGGCCAAACAATGTCCTAGAATAGGATTAATCTGAGAGTGTTAATTTATGTAACTCTCGTATAATAATTTTTTTTATTCATGAAACGATTTCATATTCGTTATTTCATGTGAGGTTTATTTCTTTATACTTAGGTAGTGTCTTTAACCTCTTTTCCTTATTATTATTTAAGGTATTTATATGTTTCCAAATCATGTAGCCTTAATTTATAAAACTTATATTGTGTGGTAATTCCTTTTAATTACCTTATGATTGGATGTATAACTTATTTGTTATTCCTTGTGATTTATTCTTAAATCATTTAATGTATATAACTATATATTCATGTACCATTTATGTTACATGTTTTACATTTGTCCAAATGACATAATAATTTATAATTTTTTCAATGACATTTATTGGTCGTTTGATAATCAATTCTCCTCTTAACTTTATTTTTAAATATACTATAACTCCAAATATTATTTGGCGTTTCCACATTAAATTCCTTATATTCATTTCCTTCCGATTTACTTTAAAATCTAAAATGTATATATTTTATACACATGTATTGTTTATGATACTTATATATAATTTTCTAAATGACATATCCACTTAATAAATCCTAAAACTATATTTACATGTCACACATGGACATATTATTCCCATATCTTTTATTAGTCACAAACTAACCCCAAATAATATTATTTCTTTTACAAGTAAATTACTTGTACTTGTATATCATATAGTTTTAATTCCATAAATCCTTAAATCATAATTTTCTTTTTCTAAATTCCCTAAATATCCATATAGGACCTACAATTATTTTTAATCCCATAAATATAACATACTTTTCGGTTGTTATATTATAACCTCATTTATTTCATAAACTTTACATTATACTCCAAAATATATTATAATACTTAGTTTTATTTTCTTAATTAATTAATTCACTAAACCTCTTCTAAAAGTTCAGTATTTATTATTTGAACACCATAACTTTTATAAATTACCAATTAGCCACATTGATTTTCGGCTATGCCATATAGTTTCTTGAAATTACATTTTTACCTCAAAAACTTTATATAAGTTACATATTAACTTATAAACTATAATTTTAATATTTAATTTCCTTAATTACCAAGTGGACATTTATATTTCTACAAATTATGCTTTCGCCCCATATAAGGTCCGGTTTTATAGTTAAACTCTTTTAAATTACATAATCACCCCAAAACTTTTATAAACTTAATATTTCATGTCATAAATATTTTAACCCAAAGTTTTCGGTCAACATTTTGACCAAGTTCCAATTTTATACTTAATACATTAATATACCCATAAAGTTATATGAATCTCGGCTTTACACCATTCTTTTCAAAAATTACAAATTAGCCCCAAAACATTAGAATAGTTACTTAATAACTTCTAAACTATAGTTTAGATATTTAATTCCTCTAAATTTCGGAAGTGTACTTTATAATTCTCTTAATTATGGATTCGCCCCATATTAAACTCCAAATTTTCGTAATAACTTTTATAAATTACATAATAGCCCAAAACTTTATCAATTGTAAATTTAACACTTGTTTAAATTAACTAAAATTCATAAACTTAATTCCTAACCTTATATTATGTCATAATTATCCCAAGGAAGCCTTTTACTCTCGGCTTTTATTATATATACACCAACTTTGTAAAAATTTACAATTTAGCCACATAACTTAATTAATTAGCCATTTAAGCACTAATAAAATATTTTTAACTCTCCAAACTTTATAATATAAGTTTATATATATAAGTAGCTCATTAAAACCTATTCTTCACCAAAATTATTCGGCCATAATTTTTAAGATACCTTATAGCATACAAAAGTTGATTTATAAGTCTTAATACTTATACATAAATACATATGAGTCATATAACACATGTAGAAATTATTGTAATGTCTTAGATTGATTTTTAGCTCAAAATAGAGCATATTTGCCCTTGACATTTCGGCTTGAATTTGTATTTAACATAGATAAATTTTGTGACACAAAAATGTGTCTTAAGGTAAATATTTTCCATATATGTTATAGATTATATTTTTGGTACATGTTACCATGTAGTTTCGGTTTTAGACTCCTTAGAAGGTGTACATAATTTTGTATAATTTTTAGAAGCTTAACCCAGCTTAAAACATAAAGATTGGCTTGGTAACTTACTTCTTAATAAGGGATGGTTAAGTGCTTGAACTCTTCTTCAATCTCCAAGCTTTCTCCAAAGGAATTTGATGCTCCACTTCGGTTTTTATGCAAGAGGTGGATGAGTTTAGGAGTTAGATCTTTAACAAAGATCTTAAGTAGATTTGTAAGTAGTTTTTCAAGGATTTACCTTAAGCTTTTCTCCTTAGGATTTCGGCACACTTAAGATGGATGAAGAACAAACTTTCCTAAATGAAAATGAAGAAGAAAAGAGCCTTAGAAGAAGTAGAATTTGGTTACACATAAAAATGTGCTTTAAGGATTTTCAAGCATGAAAAATACCTTAAGGTAACCTTGAGATTCTCCTTGGATTAATGTTGATTTAGACTACCTCCTTGGAGTATTAATTGATGCCGAACCCTTGTAGTTATGCTATGAAGAGTTTTGCTTCAAGGTTTGCCAAGAAATGCTAGGAAATTACCTTAAAGATGAAGATTGAAGTTAAAACTCCATTAATGGACTTAAGAGCATCAAAGGAAGAAGATAGAAGAAGAAGAGAGGAGCTTACCCAACTGGTTGCAAGGAGTGTGGGAAATGAGATTGCAACCGTAAGACTTAGGCAAGTTTGGAAAGGAATTTTGTTTTGTTTATTTTTGGACCATAATTGGAATGTTAGGTCATGTCTTTGTTTATTGTTTTCCTTTAGTTTATTAGGCTCCAAAGTCCCTAAATTAAGGCACCCATTCGGCCATGTTACAAGGCAATGCAAGGTGGAAGGAATTATCGGAGCTAAATGACAAGGTAAGTTAGGTATGGCTTTATTCCTTTGATTTTTCAATGTTTGAACTTGTTTTCTTCTTCCCTTGTAGGTGGACGAATTCAATTCTGTTTGGAGGCTCTTCAATCGGCATTCACATGGCTTAGACAAGCTTGGAGTTGTCACTTGACATTAAGAAATCAAAAGCTAGAATCTAGATCTACTTTTTGCTTTAATCATTTTTGTTTTTGTCTAGCAAACATGGCCTTGTTTCCTTGCATAATTTCGACAGCATGGAGGTCAAATGAGACCTACATTCTTTTTCCATTAAGTATTATAGCACATGGGAAGGTGAGTCACCATGTCTTATGCCTTTTATAAGTTTTAAATGTAAATTTTATACTAGTTTTTAGGTAGAAAATCGGCCCCTATAGAGCTCCTTGTTTGACACTGCCTTTAATTGATTTAGAGGTTCAATTAATCCCCATTTAAGATTCCTAATTCGTGGCATGTCAAAAACTACAAGGTAATTGCGTAAAACGCGTTTTAGTGACACCCGAAGGTGCGTGTTTGTGCTCGAAGGATATTTTTGGAAAAAAGTTGTCTTTTTGAGTTCCAAGTGTTTATAACCATTTATTATAGTAAATAATGATATATTAAGGTGTTACATTATGGGGTTACATCAACTCATGACATAATTTCCGAGCTATCGGGACACTCCTAAGGCAAAAAGGAGCGTTAAGGAATTTCTTTGAGGATTTTGTTGAATCTTGAGAAACAAGCTCGTGGGTTGTCTTTAGAATGATTATTAATGATGTTAGAAACTCTAGGAATGAATTATATAGGAGTTCGTGCCACCTCGGCACCTCTCCGGGCTTTTCGTGCTTTAAGGGGCGTGCGTGAGCACTCCCAAGCGTTTTGTGTTTTTGACTAAATATAGCCTAGGGACTACGTTTTTATAGTCATATAATGAGGGTATGACCATTTGGTTTAAGTTTTAGAAGGTCATACAAGGTCATGATTAATCGCATGTACCTAAGGCGTTTTACGAACGTTCTTCTTGTCAAGATGTTTAGTGCGCATCTTTGACCTTTGATGAGTTATTATATCTTCATAATATATACAATAGGTGTAACATAAGTTGTTACATTTATCTAAATGTGTATTTCAATTTATTGTTGCATTTATAGATGCTTAGGCATTCGTAAAATATTTATGTTGCTCGTTTGTATACACGTTGGTATTGTTCTTTCCTTATTGACACTCTTTCTATCGAGCTAGTTATGCAAGAAGTTTATTCCTTGTTAATAATCGTACATGAACATTTGTACGAATATGTTTATTAAAATTACGCCAGTTAGTGTTTATGGTAAAACGACTATTTTTACGTGACGTTTGCATGTGCACGCGTAGTACTATTAATTTACGTAACGTTTGCATGCATAGATTAGCATGCTTAACTAAAATGATCTGTTTCTAGATCAATTCTCCATTATTTAATAGTTTAAGGTATTAATTAGATTTGGGGTATTTCACATATTTTAACCTAATAACAAATTCTATGAGTTTAGGCATATTGCTTAGTGCTCATTAGATTATTTGAATGTGAAATAGAATATTGGCAAGGGAATTAAAGTTCATTACCGAAAGACAAGCAAGGAAATCCAAGGAGGAAAGTGTGAAAAACTTGGAAAAATAAGGTAAATTGCTTACCTAACGGTGGTTTAAGTTTTAAGGAATGAGTTTTAGATGAGTACAAATGTAGCTTAAAGCTTACATTAAGTAATGGGTTGTATAACCTAGGAAAACGAATTCAAACAAGCTTGTGAACTTGTGACTAAGGAGCCAATGGGAAATGAGTTAGTAAGATAAGTTTAAGATGGATTTTAAGAGCATTATAACTACTATGAGATTGATGGGTGTAATTGCAGGTTGAAAGCTTTTATATGTGGGAAATTCAGTGTTTAAGTTTAAGTCATTTAAGAGCCTTAGTGTTATGCAATTTAAGATTATTGCACTATATTGAGTTTGTTGTGAATGAGTTGATTTGGGAGAGAGAGTATGATGAGAAAGGATATACTGTGTGTGAGATGATTGAGTGAGAAAGACAATGCATTTGGGCATGATAATGTACTAGAGGAGCAATGGCGAAATTTGTGTAGAAAACAAAGTGTTTAAGTGGTGGTTGTGAATTAATATGACCTAGGATCTACTAGGAGTCATTAACGGAAATTTGAGTGAAAATAAGTTAACAACGGGGTTGTTGAGGATTAGAATGACCTAGAGTTGTTAAGGAGGAATTAGAGGTCAAGAGGGTGTAATTTGTGTGCTAAGATTGCGAACTAAGGATTTGAGTGTTCATGATTGTATTAAGGGTGAGAAACTAAACGTTGGGTGTAGTAATACACTAAAGAAGCCATGTCAAAATTTTGGAGAGAAAACAAAGTGTTTAAGGTGTTCTAAGGAGATTTTACGACTAAGGATGTTATAGTAAACATTAAGGGCTGTTTTGGTTAAAATGGATAAAGTATGGAGTTCTTGAGTACTAGGAAGACCTAGGGATGTCTAAGAGGGACTAGGGGATCCAATGGTGAATTTAAGGAACCAAAACCATGGTGAAGGAAGCTTGGAAACTTGTACAAAGTTTGAAGGAAAAATAAGGTATATGGACTTATAAGGATGTAAGCGTGTGCTAGATTATATATAGCTTTGAGAAGTTTGAGTAAAGCAAATGGGTTTGCATGATGATGCTTGAGGAGTAGTTAAGATGGTTGTGAAGAAACATAATGATTAGTTGAGGTCTTAGGCAAAGTCACAATAGGGAAGTGTAAGGAATCAAGTGTTAAGTGTAAGAATTTCGTAAGAAATTGAGTGACAAGTTTGGTAATGATTGAGGAAGGTTTAGTGCATGTTTTAAGGTGTTTAAACATGTAGGAAACATGTAGAAAGATTGTGGAATGAGTGCGAAAAGATTGGGGTGAATTTGGAGTTCAAAATGAGAAGAAAAACACTTTGAAAAAATGGGTTCTGCTGTGGACCGCTCCTAGGGACCGCCCCTGTGGGGAGGTCTAGGCGAATTCTGCAGGGAAATAGCTTCTGGTTGGGACCGCCCCTGGGTCCACCCCAGAGGGGCGGTCCAGTGCAGAGAAAAAGAAAAAAAAATTGTTTTTGGCTTCTAATGATGGGGGATTGAATGGTAATGGTTTTAGATGATGTTTAGGCCTTGTTTGGTGACATGTAAATGCCTTAAAAAGTGTAAACAAGGATGAGGTGTAGTGAGAAGTGATTAACTTATATGATTAAGTTTAAATTACATTGACTTAGTGGTCCACCATTAGAAGAGTGATGATGATTCAAAAGATAAGCATATAAGGACTAAAGAGATTAAGGTAAGTAAAATGGTTTTAAGTGTTTAAGGTTAAGTTGGTAAGAATTTAAGAGGTGCTAAATGGGGATTGATATGTAATGATAATATAAGGTTGTTTAAGACATGTTTGGTGAGTAACAATGATGATTACGTGGGTGAATATGTATAAGGAATGAGGAGAAGTGATTCACTTAAGGTTAAGTTTATAAGAACTTAAGTGGTATTTAGTAGGAAATCATTAGTGATTAAGTAAGCTAGGTTAATTAAAAGTAATTAACCACCAAATTCAATGAATGTTTTAGGACTTGTGAAATACCCCAAACTTAAATGTGGTGATTTAATTATTCTAATATAGTATTAAAGGGCCTAATAGTGCCTAAGTAATTTTGGTAAGGAAAATAAATCCAAAAGAAATAAAGAAACACTTAAAAAGCGAAAAACGCTAAATAAGTGTTAAATAACCATAGGAGGTATGAGACCTCGTCTAGTGTATTATGTGGATTCCTAGGGCTTAATAAGACCAAAATAATACATGGGAACAGCTCCCGAAGAAAACGGATCCAAATAATGTATTAAAACGCTAATAGAGCTTTAGCGCATGTTTTTCGAGAAAACCCAAAAATGTGATTTTAAGTGGTCAAACGAACCCGTAAAAATTATAGTTCATTAAATAACAATAACTAAGCATTAATGGAAGCTTAATAACCAATAAAAATAAAGAAACGAGAAAATTTCAGAAACGGGCCCGGTTAGTGAATAGTACCTAAACCGGGTAAAATAACTAGCGTCTTATGTAAAAGACGGAAAAACAGCTCCAGCTTAACAGTATAAGTGGGGCCGGTTTTTTAGGGTATTAATACCCTCTCTCATTAAATATTACTCTCTCACACACACACCAGAAGACAAGAAAACTAAAAGCAAAAAAGGTAAAAAGTACACTCTCTCCCTCTCTCCTCTTATTCTCTCATTTCTCTACTCTCTCTCCAATTCTTTTCCCTCTCTCACGGCGGAGTCCCCCTCCCTGCAGAACGCTCTCCTTCTTCCTCCCTAAGCCAATGATTTTGAGAGCTCAAGAATGCTCCCATGGCTTCTCACCTTTCTTCCTCATGCTCTAGCTCCATTTGAGCTCCAAACGTAAAATAAAATACATATTTGAACTCCCCTATTCAAGCTCTACATTTCTATCTTTTCAAAATCTGAAAATGAGCAACTCCATCTCCATGGGTTTTGAGCATTTGAAGAATAAATGACACCATTTCGAAGCATGGAGTCTCCTCTTCCTCCTAAGGTAAAAAGTTTCAAGAAAAATCCATTTTTCCTCACTCTTCATTCTTGACCGATTTTGCCTCTTAGTAATGCCTTGTTTTTCCTCATGAATTGAGCTTGATTTCAACTCCCCAGTGGTGGAAGAACTCCCCCTTGTATTCAAGGCTTGAAACCCCTCTTAAAAGCTCCAAGGTAAAACCCTAACTAATGGCATTTAAGCCCTTTCATTGAATCAGAGTTATCCAATGGGTTAAGGAGTTTAATTGTATCTATTTTGTGTTCTTGAATGTTGGATTGGGGTTTGGTAACCCCATTGCTCAACTTGACCGAGAATGAAGAAGAGGAGAGGTGGACAACGTAAAAGAAGAATTGTGATCTCAAGGTAAGAAAAACCTATCTTAATGCATTATCTATATGTATTAGGATAATGGGATGGGTAAATGAATCAATGAACCCAAAACATGTGAGAAAATTTGCTTGCTTGGTATTGGAGGAAGTTGTGAAATTTAATTGCAAAGTAAGGGCCAAAGTGCCATGTATTTATGTTAATGCATTGTATTGGGCTTGGAGAATTGTGTATATGCTTTGGAGGAATTTTGTATGAACCTTGTGTGCTTGTAGGACCCTTGTTGGGTGTGGCTAGATTAGGATTGGTTTGAATGAAAATTGATGATGAGATGAGTTTTGGACAAGGCTAGGAAAGCAACGGAGTTATGGTGAAATTTCAGTAGAAAACCGAGTATTAATGTGATGTTGAGAGGTTGGTGAGCCTAAGTGTGCTTGGGGGAAAGTAGAAGTGTAAATGAGTGGATTAAACCCACCAAGAACTAGAGAATAAGAGTTGGATAGGAGTATGCAAAAACTGTAGCAAATGTTGTAGGAAAAGTCATAAACCTTGCTAGTGGTGAACTAGAGTGTTTAGCATGTGAATGGATAATGGACTTGGGTATAGATAGTGCCTTTGTCTAGAATGGTATTGTAATGGTCAATAAGTAATGTGGTGAAGTTGGTAGAAGGTAGTAACCCACCAAGAGGAAGTTAGGAATGCACAAGAGTGCAAAGTGTAAAAATGCAAGAATGAAAAATGTAGAAGTTAAGCAAGAATTGAGCAAGGATTGAACCACTGATTTGAGGTGGTTTAAGGAGTGTTTTAAGGTGTTTAAACATGTAGGAAACATGTGGGAAGTTTATGGAATTATTAGGGGTGGATTAAGGGTTGATTTGAGGTTGAAAAATCACCTTAGTAGCAGGTTTTATCAGGGTCCGGGACCTAGCCCTTGTATAAAGTCCCGGACCGCATCAAAAAAGGACCGAGAGTGAATGCAGGAATTGGTCCGGGACTTATGTCCAGGACCAAGTCCAGGACCAGTAGAAAAATCAGGCCGAGAGTTGTTTTTACAGTTGGTCCGAGACTTTGGGTCCGGACCCAGTCCCGGTCCACCCCCAAAAATGCCCAGAAAGTGTTTTAAAGTGTCTAGAACATGGGGGATTGACTGGTATTGGTTTTAGGAGTTGTTTAGGAGTTGTTTAGGAGTTGTTTGGTGATATTTAAAGGTCCTAAGAAGTGTAAACTAGTGTAGGAAGTGAGTGAGAAGTAAGGACATAATTTGACATAAGTAAAACTAAGTATACCGGGATAACGGGGTAAGTACGGGAGTAGTAATTATTTGTGTATCGTATGAACATAGTATTAATAACAATGTTGGAAACATTATCATTGGAACAAGTGTGAACCAAGGAACAAGGGAACACATGGTAAAGCTAACCACGGTGAAAGGTATGATTTTCTCATGCCCCGTATGCTAACCAAGTTACGTTGATCTGTGTGCTGTATGCTGGCCAATCAAGACTAAAGCATGAAAATGGTTTATCGCCTTTCATTGTATGTCTTGTTGTATGTTGTATGAGCTAACCCTTCCTGATTGGTTGTGTGGCTTCACTTAGTGCGTAGACCGACTCATAGATGAGTCTTGTGTTTAGTGACTCATAGTAAGAGTCATGTTGTGAACTAACGGGAACGTAGAAACGCACTAAACCAACGAACCAACAAACGATAACGCAAACCAATGAACTCAATAGAATGTGAGAGAGTGCACGGGAGCAGTAACCTCCCGATAACGGTAGGAGAACCAAAATGGATAATCCACAAACATAAAGTAGTGGAAGTATATAAATAAACCCTACTAGAGGAATTAATGTTGGTGCAAGTCATGAACCATGAGAGTAGTAAAGAATGATGAGGGATCTTCAAACCCCTTAGCAACTATTCGAACCATTATGAGAGGACCCGACTGATGTAAGTAATGTCCCGAACATGAGAGTATATGATATGTTGGGGAAACCCTTAAATCTGAGAATACTAGACGGTGGTAATTCCCTAAGCTAGTAGAGGTTATCGAGAGAGATACTTCTAGGCTAATCCATGAGATTGTAAGATACTCCAAGAGATGAGTGTTGGGAATTTGATTAGTCAGGTAGAAATGGACATTGGTATATTTGAGGAGCTAAGTGTATAGCCTTTGAATTTGTAGGCCCGGTGGCGAGTCTTGTGTATGACTCCGCCCAGAGACCAAAAGTATTGAGTATTGAGTATTGTGTACGTATGAGTAAGGCAAGGAGTATTGAGTATTGTGTATGTATGAGTAAAGCAATCAGTATTGAGTATTGCATATGTATGAGTAAAGTAATGAGTATTGAGTAATGAGTAAGTATGAGTATGTAAGGAGTACCGAGCAATGAGTAAGTACGAGTAAGGAGAAGAGTATGGGTACGGAGTATGCGAGAGTAAGTGATGAGTACTGAGTAAGAGTAAGTAATAGTAGTAGTGAGTTCTGAGTAGAGCATGAGTAAATAACGAGTAAGGTATTGAGCGTAGTGTGAGTAAAACAACGAGAAAGTAACATTAAGCTTGGTGTAAGCCTTGTGAACCCGAGTAAGGAGAAAGAGAGCATCCGATGAAACCGGATGAACGAATAACTAAATGAACGGTTGACTAACAAATTGTCTTCCTTGGTAGGTAAAGAACCTTATGTATGTATGTAAGTATGGTTGATTGTATTGTTGTAGCATGAGTATGTTTGTATGCATGTAAAATGAACTCCATGTATATCCGACACAAAGTAGTCGGCGTACCGCGGTTAGCACGCGGTATAAGCGAATTTCATATTCAGCGTAAGCTGACCCCCTAGGGGGAACGTTTTTAGTGTGTAGGTATTCGAAGCTGACCACCGTTTGAGAGAGTAGGACGGGGACTGCTGTGTAAGCATGGGTAGTTGTATAATAGGGATTTGTACTTGTATTGTAATGTGAATTTGGAAGTCCAAACTGTATCGGTAATTTAAAGATTGTAGTATTCTCGGTATCGTATTGTGTTGGAGTTGTATTTGAATTATGGTTGTATGGAGGGTGATTTTTCGGTATGAGGAGGGGTCTATCTAAATAAGGTCTGGCTGAGAAGTCGAGATCCTAAAAAAATGCCATTCTGTGGAGGGTGAAAACCCGTTCTTCTGGCATGCCTCAAATACCTACTAAATCGTCCGTCTTTCCCAGAAAGCATATGGGGAGTGTTAATGAACACTACACCCGCTCTCAATGGGCTCCACACGGACTTATGCCCTAAGGGCGGAATTGACTAGAGTCGCCACCTAGTTTGACCTAAGATACTAGGAAGGAAGGGAAGAAGGGTTCTGAGAACCGTTGGTTGACTCTGAATTTGTTGCCTATAGATAGGACTTATCTGGTCAGGTCAGAGATTCTATGTGGGTTCGCACTGGGTTACACCCCTTAGAAGTGGCGACGACCACGACTTCGGATTGGTGCCCAAGGAAACCTCGGTCTCCAATTATCGGGATTGCCTTCTTTCAAAACATTTTTAGAGAGATTCGTTTAAAAGCCAAGGATATGATTAGGACGGGAATAGAGAGAGAGAATGAGTGAATGAGGCAAGCTTTTCTGCCAAGCTAGCGCCAAGAAGAAGAATTGAAGAATTCGAATGAGTATGTAAGGAGTTGAATTGAAGTCGAAGTTGAATCAGGGTTTGAATGAATATTGATTTGAATTGGAATTGAAATGAATTTGGATTTGAATGAGTTTGGATTTGAATGAGTTTGGAATTGAATTGAATTTGGAATTGAATTGAATTTTAATTGGGGTTGGAAAACGGGTCGGGTCAAACTTTGGGTTGGTCAAAATTCGGGTAAGGTCAAAGTTGGACTGGGTCAAAGTTGGGTCAAGGTCAAAGTTCAGATTGGTCAAAGTTGGACCAAGTCAAAGTTCGAGTTGGTCAACATTGGACCAGGTCAAAGGTTTGGGCCTTGAAATGAGGGCTAGATTTGGACCTTGAAATTGGGCCGGGTTTGGGCCTTAGAAGATGGGCCGAGTTGGACCTTGGAAGATGGGCCGAGTGGGCCTTAGAAGATGGGCCGAGTTGGGCCTTGGAGGATGGGCCGAGTTGGACCTTGGAAGATGGGCCAGATTGGGGCTTGGAATATGGGTCAGATTGGGCCTTGGAAGATGGGCCAGATTTGGGCCTCGAATTGGGCTTTGAAATGGGCCTCGAATTGGGCTTTGAAATGGGCCTCAAATTGGGCTTTATTTGACATTTGAATTGATGTTTGGGCTTTGAAATTGTATTGATTTTTGGAATGAAATTTGATGATTTTTTTATTAGAATTGGAATGTTGATTGTGCATTCTATTCTGACATTAAGGGATGATTTAAAAAGTTTTGAGGAAAACGGGTATTCCTCACATGGACCGTGTCTAGGACCCGTATGCATTGAGGATACCCCAAACCTAAGGCTTTTCTACAAATGGGTGACCTATGGGCCAACTAGGGTTTCCTATGTCCTTGGGCCTCTATATTGGGCTGGGCCCAACAATTACCATGCTAATCTATGTAACATAAAAAGTGGGAAACATGTAATGAAGCAAGTAACATATAGAATTCAGTTATGAAGATATAAGCATACATATACGCTTCTAGTTTTGTTGTTTTTCTTTTCTTTTTTTTTGTTCTTTTCCCCTCTTTTATTTTATTTATGATAATTAAGCCGGGCAAATGAATTGAGTTTCGGAAAATGTTAATCACGAGTTAGCAATCAACATGTTTTTCTTAAACAACAACAAAAAAAATTTAGTCATTATTAACCCAATTAAGAGATATAGACGAATATGCTAAAACCGTATATACACTTGAGCTACTTCGCTGTACACTGATGAGCATGAGTAACAGTAATACCGAAGCAAAACTACTTCTAACCAATTTTATAACCAGCGGCAATGAAAATATGTATATATACAAGTTCATCCGAAAGTTGAAAACTAATCGCACGAGTAACAGCATAGACATTTGAGTAAAGCACTAAGTCATATCCACAACCAGAGAGGACTACAAATCAGATTAGGGATATATACCCGAATCAGGGAGATCTGTTGTCACCTGCAAGGATCCACCGCACTGCACTTGATTTAGGTTATCCTCAGGATGTCCAAGGATGGGTAGATGCTCTGCCAGTCGAATAACTCAAACGAAAACTAGTTGAACTCATGCTAGATTGCCCAAAATCTGTCGCGTTGAAAGTTCCCGCAGCGAACATCAACCTCAGGTCGAGGAGGGTCGTGTCGAAGATACAAGGAGTAAAGGTACAAAGTTCTGCCAAGGAAACTTGCATGAACTCGCGACACAGGAGGCACAATCAATTGAAGACGATCTGGTGGAAACCGGTCGATTCTTGTGGTGGAATTGAATAACAGATCAGAAATTGTTTTTCTGGTTACATTTTGGGTTTCAAGTTTCTTTTTCACTCAGGTCGAAGGTTTTGCATATCGGGAGAATTAGGTGACTCTTTGATAGAGAGGGAGTGATATCTGGGTTTTGGTGTAGGCTAGAAGAAGAAGAGGAGGTGAATTTCTTGTTCGTTGGTTAAACTAGCAAAAATACCAATGGTGGGGAGAATGACAGAGGAGTATGTGTGTATGTTCTTTGTTGCTAGTTTGGGGTAGCAAAATACCGTGAGATAGAGATGAAGAGAGGACAGAGCATGAATGTTCTTGTTCTCTCCAGTTTGGTTGCAATATTACCGTGTTGAAGAGGATGAAGACAACAGTGATATATGTTCTGTGTACGGAGGTTAGGGTTCTTCGAGAGGGAGAAAAGGATTGAAGTGTTGGCTTCAACAAGCCAAATCGACAGAGGTTGATGGGGAGAAGGGAATGAGATGTAGAGCTTGTATGTTGCTCGTTCATCAGTGGGGTTGCAAATTACCGTAGTGAAGAGAATGAGAACTGGTGCAGCGTGAACGGAGGAATGAAGAAGGCAAAGAACTGTATGCTCCTTGTTGCCGGTTTGGGCTGCATATTACTGTGAGTGACGACATGAAGAAGAATAATTAGAGCAGGCCTGTTCCTTATCGCCAATCGATTGTAGAATTCCATCGTGAATAGCTGCTAGCCATGTGAAGGATGACAGAGGAGCAATGTATGTTGCCAGTTTGTTGCGTGAAAATCAACGCGAGGAAGTGAATGAAGCAAGGCTCAAAAGGCTGAAGAGATCGACAGAGGGGTGAAGCAGCTGTGTGTAGGTCGTCTTCTTCTCCTGTCACAAGGGAGCAGACAGTTTTGTCTATGAGATATTTTTTTGTTTTTTGGGGATCGACGATAGGAGGCGGCTGTGCTGGAATTGTGTGTTCCTTGTTTTCCGTTGCTTGTAAAACGGTGAATGTGAATGAAGAGATGAAGTGTAAAAAAGAATGAAGGAGATTTCAGTCACGAAGGAAAAAGAAAAGATCGAGGCGGCTACGAATATAATTCTCCGCGAATGCCCCTCACTGTAGGTTTTATTGGTGTCCTTTTATAAGACGCTGGGTTCAACAAAATAGTGGACTAGGGTTTTGGTTCCTGATTTAGCCATGGGCTTTGTTTGACCGGGCCTGGGTTTTATTTGGGTATTGGGAAAAATCGGACCCAACTAATGACAGTGGGTCATGTTTGGCTGGGCAGAAAAATCAAAAGGAAAAGAAAAGCACATTTATGTCCGTCCCAGAGTTCAAACCCGTGACCTATACTATCTCCTTTGCACGTGCTAACAAGCTAAACTATGATAGAATTCAATGTATAGAAGTAAGAAATGGTACAAAAGTTCTAAGTGGAACTGAATAATACCATTTTTTTAATAAAAAACGCTAGCATTCTTAATGAAATATACAGGAAAACGAAAGTTCAATTTGGTAACATGAATTGTTTTTTTTTACTAAAAGTCATGAAATAATGGAATGTAGATAAAAACGAAAACATCATGAAGTATTAATCAAATGAATTAAAATAACAAGAAGCACATTAAATAATAAAATAGTACTACAATGATAATATACAAGTAAAGGTCGTAAAAAAGGAAATTGAATTAGATATGTACAAGTGATGGTAAACAGGATGGAATGAACAAGTAATAAAATAAAATGAAATAAGAGGAAGTTTAAACGAATTAGCAACAAAACGATATATACGTATGGAATATAATAGTGAAAAGATACATAAAATGATGAAAATGATTCTAAAAAATAATGATTAAAACAAAGTAAAAACAAGTACTAATAAAAAAATTAAAAATAAAAGTATCATTGAAATGGAATGAGATAAAATAGACAGGTAGCAAAATAGAGTGAACCCAAAATAAAAAAAACGAATAGGCAAATAAATAAATAAGTAAATAACGAAAGGGGATGGGTTTGACAACGGATAAAGTTGGAAATTTATTTTAAAAGGACTGGGTTTTAGGAATGTTTTGAAAATTGACTTTAAAAAAATGAATATAAAAAAAATGATATTTCACTTTGGTATGTGTATAATAACTTTTGAAAAGAAAGGCAACAACCCTCTTATTTTATTTATTTTTCTGAATTTTGCTTTATGGGGTGAGAATTTTTGGTGTCTACAGATGCCTCCCCTTGATTCAATTTTGCAAGCCCTTGCAGAATTGGATCAAGGTTGAGGAGGCACCAAAAATTCTCACTACGGTTTTGTGGTGCATTAAAATGTGACCGCGAGGAAGATAATGTATGAATGCGACAGGGAATATATGATAGTTGAATGCACGAGGACTTATTACGAGCCTCAATTGGACCTCTTGACATCCAACTCTAGGACTTATGATGAGCCTAGAATGCTAACAATAGATTGGTTCGGGCGCACGAGGACTTAGGAGGGCCTCAACTGGACCTCTTGACATCCAATCCTAGGGCTTATGACGAGCCTAGAATGCAATTGAAAGTACGAGGACTTAGGAGTGCCTCAACTTGACCTCTTGACATCTAGCTATAGGACCTATGACGAGCCTATAATATTTTTGAATGTATACCATACTAGTAGCGTAATAGCTGCCTAGCAGGTGGATGTGAAACGATCTTGCACTAGTAGCGTAATAGCTGCCTAATGAAGGAAAAATGAGGGGACCGCACTAGTAGCGTAATAGCTGCCTAGCGGGTTATGAAGTGAACGATCTCGCACTAGTAGCGTAATAGCCACCTAGTGGAGGAAAAGACTGGGACCGCACTAGTTGTGTAATAGCTGCCTAGCGGGTTATGAAGCGAACGATCTCGCACTAGTAGCGTAATAGCTGCCTAGTGGAGGAAAAAAGGCGGGACCGCACTAGTAGCGTAATAGCTGTCTAGTGGGTTATGAAGCAAACGATCTCGCACTAGTAGCGTAATAGCTGCCTAGTGGAGGAAAAACGGCGGGACCGCACTAGTAGCGTAATAGCTGCCTAGCGGGTTATGAAGCAAACGATCTCGCACCAGTTGCGTAATAGCTGCCTAGTGGAGGAAAAGATTGGGACCGCACTAGTAGCGTAATAGCTGCCTAGTGGAGGAAAAGATTGGGACCGCACTAGTAGCGTAATAGCTGCCTAGCGGGTTATGACGTGAACGATCTTGCACTAGTAGCGTAATAGCTGCCTAGTGGAGGAAAAACGATGGGACTGCACTAGTAGCGTAATAGCATCCTAGCGGGTTATGAGGTGAACGATCTCGCGCTAGTAGCGTAAGCTGCCTAGCGGAGGAAAGATTGGGACCGCACTAGTAGCGTAATAGCTGCCTAGCGGGTTATGAAGTGAACGATCTCGCACTATTAGCGTAATAGCTACCTAGCGGAGGAAAAGATTGGGACCGCACTAGTAGCGTAATAGCTGCCTAGCGGGTTATGAAGTGAACGATCTCGTACTAGTAGCGTAATAGCTGCCTAGTGGAGGAAAAAAAAGCGGGACCACACTAGTAGCGTAATAGCTGCCTAGTGGGTTAAGATGCATTAGATAGTGAACGAATCTTGTGGGTAGATGCAAATGATATGCAATGTGAGATGGTTAAAAATAAATGCGCTGGTTGGATTGAGACTCCCTGTTCTTGGATGGAGAATCTTTTTCTATGAGTTAATGGCTCTAGAGTTGCTTCAAAGCTTCGGGATGGCTCCGACATGGCTTCAAAAATTTGAGATAGCCTTAGCATGTGTTGATGGCTCTGATGTACGTTGATGGCTCCAGCATACACTGATGGCTCCGTTTGACGTGTGATGGCTCCAGCATGCACTGATGGCTCTGTTGTGACCATTGGTCTCGTGGTGGTTGGTGGATTTGATATGGTTAGTGTGTTTTCGATGGGATGTGATCATTTTGGGTGGTTGGTGGGTTTTGATGTGATTGAAATGCTTCAATGTGGGGTAGATTTGGTTGAAAATTTTTGAAGTAGTTTGATGGCTCCAGTGATGCATTTATTATGATTTGATGGAAATTTTTGTGGACTTTGTAGTGGGTGAATGGTTTTTCATGGGTGAATGATGAAACAGTTGCATGACTTTATTAGTAGTTCCCATCATGGTTCCAAGATTTCCATGGGTGGCTCCGGGATGACCTTGTGTCGATTGAGCATGACGCTTTGGTTGGTTACTTCGATGACACCGAGGGGAAAAGGAAAGTTCTCGCCTTTGATGTGGTCGCACCTGAACGGGCTGCCTACGTACTCAATTCCATATTGAGATCAGACCATACGTAGTTCGATATTCTGTAGGCAAGACCTTGGTGATGAAATAGCTCTGACGTGGATTTGAGGTGGCTCCTGTATTGTTCTCGGACTGTTAGGATGCCCCCTGTGTAGCTCTGGAGATGGTCTCAATGTCTGAGGATGGCTCCCGCATGCTCCAGCTTGGTTCAAGATGGCCTCGATGTTGCTCCGGTGCTGGTCCTGTTGTGACTCGTGAATGACACTAGACGGCTCCGGGATGATCTTTGAATGGCTTTGGGTGGCTGCTGTTTGGTTAGATGTAGCTCGAGGATAGACCAGAATGGCTCCAATATGGTTTGATATTGCTTGATGATGGCCAGGGATGGCTCCAGTTGTCATCTTTTGATCGAAAGTTACTCTCCATGACTACAAACTGAAATCGACTTTCAGCGAGACTAGGTAGAATTCTTACGAGTCGGATGTTGAAGATGAAATGATTATGGTTCATGCAAATGTTAAATGCTAGACACGATGCACAAATGCATATGTAGTTTTTGGAGAGAAGGTACAGTCATATCTCTATTAATATGAGGTTTACGAATATAAGACATCTTCAGTTGGATCTTGAGTGATTGTTGAATTCGAATGCGTGAATCACCTTCCTCTCATGGAGGGATATGGGTCAATCTCTCGTGAGTAAACTGTGTGTGCTAATGATGTAATGATACTCTCAATGCTCGGAGCAGTATTTTCCTGAGAATTCCCTTTCGAGGTTCTAGACTTTCCGACCCTACAATTTCCTCATCTGCAATGGGGTAGGCTGTTTATGTGTGGTGCTTTAATCAAAGAGTCACTTGCACTCTAAAGACCTTGTGAGATAAGGTCACACTCATTCACTCATGGTCCCTTTGGGAAGACGGGACATGTTGATAACAAGTACAAAGCTTATGATTCATGTTTCAGATCCAGTACTTTCAACTAACGCTCAATAACTTATGAGTCAGAGGTCTTTATTGGGTTATAACGGGGCTGAAAGGTACGATGTATGTAACACGGGACTGTGGGATTTGTTTGGAGTTGTGGAGCTTTTGTGCAATAGAAGACGTATTTCGCCTTTGCCATGGGTGGAATGATTAGACGGGTTTTGATAACCTTTTATTGGTTTCTATGGGACATCATTGGTCCTTCTGATTTGGATTTCTCCTTCTTGCCTCTTTTGGTGTTCGATTTGAACTTTATTCTCATTTTGTTTTTGGAATTGCATTTGGCTCATCAACTTTCTCAAGCATTCTCTACTTTGTATTTTGGCTTTCAGCATTTGAGCTGCATTAACTCATCGATCTTCTCGAACATTTTCGGTGTTCTTTTTTGGTGTTTGGCTTTGAAGTTGCATTGACTCACTGATTTCTTCAAACATTTCATTTGTTGTTTTTATGGAAGATGGTGGGGTGGGGCCATGGCTCTGGCCCATTTGAGATCCTCTATTGCAAGGGCAAGTAAGTATATGTACGTGGGTTGGCATATTGTGGAGTTCCTGAAGAAAGAGTTTTTCCTGAAAGGCTCAGCGGGGCTCACTAAGGGGTTATGTACAGGGCAGTCAAAGCTTTTTGGTTTTGTGGGCATTTTTTTATTCCTAAGTGCCTCGTCATCCTCATTAGTCAATTATTGTTGTCTTACTAATTCTCGGATCTTTGCATGAATCACAACTCTTATCTTGTTATCGACACTGATCGCACTATTTATTGTGTCTCTCCTTGTGCTGAAGGCATGCACATGTCGCTCATGGTTTTACCTCTGTTGGCTCTCTCTACCTTCCCTCCTCGCTCAGTAGATCGTCCAATACACTAAATTGAAATTCCAAGGAAAATACCGCTCTTCGCACATTACTCACTTTGTTTGTGGTACTGATTTTGATTAGACCCTTGTGTTCATTGACCGGTCGAGAGTTTAGTGATTCAGGCATGCTGTTCAATCAATCTCTTAAGATTTTCCCCAAAGATGTCGTTTCGATACGAGTGTATGCAGTACATCTACCATGCAATGTGTTGTGGTAATATGGAACTACTATGTACATATGATGCATGAAATGCTGAAAATGATGAATGGAGATGGTGGACTTTGAATTTTGACCAAATGTTTTTTTTTGTTGCTTTTTTTTGTTTTTTTTTTTTTGTATGTAATGCATGAGTGGTAAGGCTACACCTAGTCTCGCTTGAATCGATTCCAGTTGATGGCATATGAAGCTCATACGATGCTCTTGGAACTTGAGATAGTCAGGTTTTGAGGGGGTTCCACGAAAGTCTTGACGCAACAACAATGTTTGACTGTCAACTGATTCCTATCTGCTTAAAGAGTTAGAGACTACATACTCTTGCTGCCAGTATGACAAAATTGTCTTGTTCCTCTTATAGCTAAGCAAACCAGATCTTTCTCTCTTTTTCTTTTTTCTTTTCTTTAAACAAAGGGGGAGGGAGGGGATGCAACCCTTGTCACACTATTATGGCAATTGTAAAGCAAAAGGAAAACTGTTTTCTACCACTACCACTGAAAGTTAAGATATCCTTTGGCCTAGGATAGATGTTCTATCCCTAGTGTAGAGATGTCTCCTGTATGGATCAGCTCTTGAATTGCATCTCTTAGTGTGGTACACTCATCGGTGGTGTGTCCCCGGATTCTGTGATAGTCGCAATACTCATGCAAATGTGGCCCAATTTTCTTGATTCTTGACCTTGTATTGAAAATTCTAGATGGCCTCCCTCGACTAATATTTTCAATGCTTTGCTAAGCGACATTCCAAGGTTTGAAAGTTGTACTTGTGAGCTTTGTGCAAGTGGATGTTCCCTTCTTTCCATCATTTCCGGTTGCTCGGTCAATTTGATTTCACCATCTTCCAAAGCAATCACGGCCGCCATCAATCGTTTGAAGTCACAAATTCCTAGGCATCTCAACCAGCATTGATACTCTTCTCTCATGCCAGAAATCACCATGTGCATTTGCCTCCTCAGTGGGTCGATTATTCATTTGCCCAGCCTTCACCCTTCATCGTTTTATGAATTCCCTCATAGTTTCGCTAGGGCTTTGGCGAGTGATTTCTAAATCTCTGCACGTGACTTCATGATGAAAGTTACCACCGTATTGAGTGAGAAATTCAAAGTAAATGTCTTGGCTTGACTTTCCTTTTGGATCTAGGCCCATAATCCAAGAATAAGCAGGTCCCCCTAAGTAGAATCTAAAGCACGCGGCCTTCAGCTCATCGGATAAACCATGTAGATCCATGAGCTTGTCATACTTGTCAATATGATGTCTCGGGTTTCCAATTCCTTCATACTTCTGCATTTCAGGCAAACTTAAGCCTTTGGGCAAGTGAGCTTCAGCATATGGATTAATCGGTTCCCAACCCACTGATTTGAAACGTTGGGTCAGTTTCCACTCTTGCAATTCTGTCCTCAGCTCTTGCATTACTTCTACCATTGGGGACGCCTTGGGATCAGACTTTTGAATGGAGGTAGAGGCTATCTGAGGGTGGCTATCGTCAAATGAATGGGGGAATAGGGTTGTTGCTCTTTGGTAAAGATGTTGGTCAGGCTTTGATGATTGAGGGAGTGTTTATTGTGAAGGAACTTGCCTTTGAGTGGGTGAGCCGATGCTTGAATCGGGATTTACAATGAATGAGGATGAGGTTTGGGGCTTTCCTTCATTATGGATCATTTGCAACTGCAATCTTCCCAATGGGGCAATTGAGGTTTTCAGAGTTGAATTGTAGACGGGCAGGTGGGGTGCATTTGATGCTGCTTTAAACTGGACAGAGGGAGCGTGGGTTTGAGCTAGGTTGCCCAGGTTTCATCATTGAGTTGGGAAGATTGTTGAGGGTCCATTGCTTGGAACTTAAAGGCATCATACGTGTAGTATGTTGGAGACTCCTTATTACTATCTGACTCAGAATAGCCCCCAGATATTTTTCCCCGAACATGCTACTCTATCTTCGAGCTTCTTTCCAAGTTATGAGTATGGTCTTGGGTCAACCCTTTGCGAACAAATTGATTTCAACTTCTTGACTACTTTGGGGTGTTTGCTTTATTCTTTCCATCCCACTTGCTTCGGTGAAGGAAAATAAGGGGCATTTTTTGAGAAAGGAGAGGTGAATGATCGAGCACAAATTCTTTGTGAAAATCCACCACTTTTGTGAGAACACGAAATGACTAGTACGCTCCACGGTAATGACCGCTGCTCCTTAAGGTGGGTTGAACTTCAAAAATAGCGGGTCACAACATGGGGACTAAATCATTTATTTTGAAATACATTTGTGAAAATCAATTTTGAAACTGTTTTTGAAAACAATTTTTAAATATGATCCATGAAAAATGTTGTTCCGAAATTCGTTTGTGTAAAGTAGGTTTTCTTGAAATCTGTTTGTGAAAATAGTTTTTGAAACTACATTTGTGAAAAACATCTATTCTTTTACAAACCGTCTGACAAAGTTTGTTTTCTTGAAGACTTTGATTAAAACCGTTTTTGAAAAGTGTTTTAGAAATAACAATTTTGAAAATCATATATATTTTTTGAAATCATTCGAGATTGACGACTTAGAAGATATATCATTAGAGGGCTTGACATGATTCATTTTCTGATTTCTGCTCATTTTTTGAAAAGTAATCAAACATAGATATAAGCACAAAGTGGAAATCGTGGCTGATTTTATGTGGAGCTGAGTGCGAATGATTGGGATAATCACCTTCCAGGTCCATCAATGCTTCCATACCACCAGGGGAACCGTCGTTCCTTCACTGTTCATCTCTCGGGATTTATCTCTGTTATGCCTGTGGGGCACGTCATCAAGAAAGTCCAGAGTGCTTAAGTTCGAAAGGTCAGGATACCTGAAGTGATACGGTCACACGAGCCACGGCCGGGGATTATCACAACATACTCACTTTTGGGAAACTTGGGGAAGTACTGCATGGGAACGTGTCTCCCATCATTTGCACGATAAGGTGTGTCTAAAGTCCAAATTATTCGCTGACTACGTTGTGTCATGTATGGGTATCCGTAAATACGGGATCCGCTATGAATTTGTAGCACGACATTGGGCTTTAAAGACACCCATGAGGCAGAGGAATCATGGAGAACTGAGCCCATGCAATCTTCAGGGTAAGGCAAATGGTGGTCAGACAGACGACATACAAGGGGGTGACTACCCATAAGCCCATCTTAGACACCGGATAAGGCAGCTGGACACTGAAGGCTCATGGCTCACTATATGCTAGCTTAGACTCGGGTAATGGAGGATATTTTTAGATCATGAGCTTCAAGGCGTTGGTCTTGGACCGTATTACCTCGTGGGTTAACTCCTTCAAGGAAGGACCCAACTCATGGGGAATCAACCGTGGACCGGTTGGGATCCCGTGACTCGTGGACAAATCGAGTGACACAGAGGAATGCATGTCCTATGCTACCCGATGCAACAATGGGCTGACTCCTTCTAGGAAGGCCCCATTTAGAAAAGCAATAAATAAGCAATAAACATTATGTCATGCATGAAGAGCAGCAAACATAAGACAATAAACACACAAAAGTGAAGCATGCAAATAGTAAAGCACACATATGGCACTCAAGGCCAATCTCGAACTCTGAACTCTCATCCTAACTATCCTCTCAGATCACACTCTAAGTGTGGAGCAGATTAGTCCTAGTGGCTTTGAAATGAATCTCTTGAAGGTTTTGAAAGAAGTAAGGAAATCCTGACAATCTTGAATGGAGTCCAGTCTTCCTTGAGTTTGAGAAAAACTTACTCAAGTTTTCCCCAGCAGAGTCGCCATTCTGTGGAGGGTGATTTTTCGGTATGAGGAGGGGTCTATCTAAATATGGTCTGGCTGAGAAGTCTAGATCCTAAAAAAATGCCATTCTATAGAGGGTGAAAACCTGTTATTCTAGCATCCCTCAAATACCTACTAAATCGTCCGTCTTTCCTAGAAAGCATATGGGGAGTGTTAATGAACACTACACCCGCTCTCAATGGGCTCCACACGGACTTATGCCCTAAGGGCGGAATTGACTAGAGTCGCCACCTAGTTTGACCTAAGATACTAGGAAGGAAGGGAAGGAGGGTTCTGAGAACCGTTGGTTGACTCTGAATTTGTTGCCTATAGATAGGACTTATCTGGTCAGGTCAGAGATTCTATGTGGGTTCGCACTGGGTTACACCCCTGAGAAGTGGCGACGACCACGACTTCGGATTGGTGCCCGAGGAAACATCGGTCTCCAATTATCGGGATTGCCTTCTTTCAAAACCTTTTTAGAGAGATTCGTTTAAAAGCCAAGGATATGATTAGGATGGGAATAGAGAGAGAGAATGAGTGAATGAGGCAAGCTTTTCATCCAAGCTAGCGCCAAGAAGAAGAATTGAAGAATTCGAATGAGTATAGAATGAAGGATTGGAAAGATTCTGATGTTGAGGAAATGATTAAGATTGGGAGTCCGATGGTTTGAAGTTTGCAGGAGGCGAAGAAGATTTGAGTATTTTAACAGGTATGAAGAACACCTTAGAGTCGGAAAAGGTTTTTTTGATTGGAATGGGGTCGCACCCTATGTGGGCTGCCTACGTACTCAACTCCATGTTGAGATCAGACCTTACGTAGAAGGGTTCGAAGTTTCAAGAAGTTTCGGGTTTGGGATGCTAGTTTGTGAGACGCTCGGGTCTGTGAGACGTTTGAAACCTTGAGATGTCGAAGTCTGTGAGACGCTCGGGTCTGTGAGATGCTCAGGTCCGTGAGAGATTCGAATCATTGGAATAACAAAGTCTGTGAGACGCTAGGTCTATGAGACATTTTGAGTGTAGGAGAAATTGGAATGGAATTGAATTGAAGTCGAAGTTGAATTAGGGTTTGAATGAATATTGATTTGAATTGGAATTGAAATGAATTGGATTGAATGAGTTTGGATTTGAATGAGTTTTCAATGAATTGAATTGGAATTGAATTGAATTTGGAATTGAATTGGAATTGAATTGAATTTTAATTAGGGTTGGAAAACGGGTCGGGTCAAACTTTGGGTTGGTCAAAATTCGGGTAAGGTCAAAGTTGGACTGGGTCAAAGTTGGGTCAAGGTCAAAGTTCAGATGGTCAAAGTTGGACCAAGTCAAAGTTCGAGTTGGTCAACATTGGACCAGGTCAAAGTTGGACCAGATTGGGCCTTGGTCAAGGTTTGGGCCTTGAAATGAGGGCTAGATTTGGACCTTGAAATTGGGCCGGGTTTGGGCCTTAGAAGATGGGCCGAGTTGGACCTTGGAAGATGGGCCGAGTTGGGCCTTAGAAGATGGGCCGAGTTGGGCCTTGGAGGATGGGCCGAGTTGGACCTTGGAAGATGGGCCAGATTGGGGCTTGGAATATGGGTCAGATTGGGCCTTGGAAGATGGGCCAGATTTGGGCCTCGAATTGGGCTTTGAAATGGGCCTCGAATTGGGCTTTGAAATGGGCCTCAAATTGGGCTTTATTTGACATTTGAATTGAATTGATGTTTGGGCTTTGAAATTGTATTGATTTTTGGAATGAAATTTGATGATTTTTTTATTAGAATTGGAATGTTGATTGTGCATTCTATTCTGACATTAAGGGATGATTTAAAAAGTTTTGAGGAAAACGGGTATTCCTCATATGGACCGTGTCTAGGACCCGTATGCATTGAGGATACCCCAAACCTAAGGCTTTTCTACAAATGGGTGACCTATGGGCTAACTAGGACTTCCTATGTCCTTGGGCCTCTATATTGGGCTGGGCCCAACAATTACCATGCTAATCTATGTAACATAAAAAGTGGGAAACATGTAATAAAGCAAGTAACATATAGAATTCAGTTATGAAGATATAAGCATACATATGCGCTTCTAGTTTTGTTGTTTTTCTTTCTTTTTTTTTTTGTTCTTTTCCCCTCTTTTATTTTATTTATGATAATTAAGCCGGGCAAATGAATTGAGTTTGAAAATGTTAATCACGAGTTAGCAATCAACATGTTTTCTTTTTTACTTAACGAGCTGAACTAAAGTCAAAGTTCGAAATTCCTAAACAACAACAACAAAAAAATTTAGTCATTATTAACCCAATTAAGAGATATAGACGAATATGCTAAAACCGTATATACACTTGAGCTACTTCGCTGTACACTGATGAGCATGAGTAACAGTAATACCGAAGCAAAACTACTTCTAACCAAGTTTATAACCAGCGGCAATGAAAATATGTATATATACAAGTTCATCCGAAAGTTGAAAACTAATCGCACGAGGAACAGCATAGACATTTGAGTAAAGCACTAAGTCATATCCACAACCAGAGAGGACTACAAATCAGATTAGGGATATATACCGAATCAGGGAGATCTGTTGTCACCTGCAAGGATCCACCGCACTGCACTTGATTTAGGTTATCCTCAGGATGTCCAAGGATGGGTAGATGCTCTGCCAGTCGAATAACTCAAACGAAAACTAGTTGAACTCATGCTAGATTGCCCAAAATCTGTCGCGTTGAAAGTTCCCGCAGCGAACATCAACCTCAGGTCGAGGAGGGTCGTGTCGAAGATCAAGGAGTAAGGTACAAAGTTCGCCAAGGAAACTTGCATGAACTCGCGACACAGGAGGCACAATCAATTGAAGACGATCTGGTGGAAACCGGTCGATTCTTGTGGTGGAATTGAATAACAGATCAGAAATTGTTTTTCTGGTTACATTTTGGGTTTCAAGTTTCTTTTTCACTCAGGTCGAAGGTTTTGCATATCGGGAGAATTAGGTGACTCTTTGACATAGAGGGAGTGATATCTGGGTTTTGGTGTAGGCTAGAAGAAGAAGACGAGGTGAATTTCTTGTTCGTTGGTTAAACTAGCAAAAATACCAATGGTGGGGAGAATGACAGAGGAGTATGTGTGTATGTTCTTTGTTGCTAGTTTGGGGTAGCAAAATACCGTGAGATAGAGATGAAGAGAGGACAGAGCATGAATGTTCTTGTTCTCTCCAGTTTGGTTGCAATATTACCGTGTTGAAGAGGATGAAGACAACAGTGATATATGTTCTGTGTACGGAGGTTGGGGTTCTTTGAGAGAGAGAAAAGGATTGAAGTGTTGGCTTCAACAAGCCAAATCGACAGAGGTTGATGGGGAGAAGGGAATGAGATGTAGAGCTTGTATGTTGCTCGTTCATCAGTGGGGTTGCAAATTACCGTAGTGAAGAGAATGAGAACTGGTGCAGCGTGAACGGAGGAATGAAGAAGGCAAAGAACTGTATGCTCCTTGTTGCCGGTTTGGGCTGCATATTACTGTGAGTGACGACATGAAGAAGAATAATTAGAGCAGGCCTGTTCCTTATCGCCAATCGATTGTAGAATTCCATCGTGAATAGCTGCTAGCCATGTGAAGGATGACAGAGGAGCAATGTATGTTGCCAGTTTGTTGCGTGAAAATCACGCGAGGAAGAGAATGAAGCAAGGCTCAAAAGGTTGAAGAGAGAGGGGGTGAAGCAGCTGTGTGTAGGCCGTCTTCTTCTCCTGTCACAAGGGAGCAGACAGTTTTGTCTATGAGATATTTTTTTGTTTTTTGGGGATCGACGAGGAGGCGGCTGTGCTGGAATTGTGTGTTCCTTGTTTTCCGTTGCTTAAACGGTGAATGTGAATGAAGAGATGAAGTGTAAAAAGAATGAAGGAGATTTCAGTCACGAAGGAAAAAGAAAAGATCGAGGCGGCTACGAAGATAATTCTCCGCGAATGCCCCTCACTGTAGGTTTTATTGGTGTCCTTTTATAAGACGCTGGGTTCAACAAAATATGGACTAGGGTTTTGGTTCCTGATTTAGCCATGGGCTTTGTTTGACCGGGCCTGGGTTTTATTTGGGTATTGGGAAAAATCGGACCCAACTAATGACAGTGGGTCATGTTTGGCTGGGCAGAAAAATCAAAAGGAAAAGAAAAGCACATTTATGTCCGTCCCAGAGTTCAAACCCGTGACCTATACTATCTCCTTTGCACGTGCTAACAAGCTAAACTATGATAGAATTCAATGTATAGAAGTAAGAAATGGTACAAAAGTTCTAAGTGGAACTGAATAATACCATTTTTTTAATAAAAAACGCTAGCATTCTTAATGAAATATACAGGAAAACGAAAGAGTTCAATTTGGTAACATGAATTGTTTTTTTTTACTAAAAGTCATGAAATAATGGAATGTAGATAAAAACGAAAACATCATGAAGTATTAATCAAATGAATTAAAATAACAAGAAGAACATTAAATAATAAAACAGTACTACAATGATAATATACAAGTAAAGGTCGTAAAAAAGGAAATTGAATTAGATATGTACAAGTGATGGTAAACATGATGGAATGAACAAGTAATAAAATAAAATGAAATAAGAGGAAGTTTAAACGAATTAGCAACAAAACGATATATACTAGTATGGAATATAATAGTGAAATGGTACATAAAAGGATGAAAATGATTCTAAAAATAATAATGATTAAAACAAAGTAAAAACAAGTACTAATAAAAAAAATACAAATAAAAGTATCATTGAATTGGAATGAGATAAAATAGACAGGTAGCAAAATAGAGTGAACCCAAAATAAAAAAACGAATAGGAAACAAAATAAATAGGTAAAAAATGAAAGGGGATGGGTTTGACAACGGATAAAGTTGGAAATTTATTTTAAAAGGACTGGGTTTTCGGAATGTTTTAAAAATTGACTTTAAAAAAATGAATATATAAAAAAAATGATATTTCACTTTGGTATGTGCATAAATAACTTTTGAAAAGAAAGGCAACAACCCTCTTATTTTATTTATTTTTCTGAATTTTGCTTTATGGGGTGAGAATTTTTGGTGTCTACAGGTTGAGTATGCAAGGGAAAGTAATGTATTGTGTAGAGTACTCGGCTTGTTAGTCACGTGGGTGACTAACGGCATTGAAGATCCTAATTAAAGGATAATGGAATCTATGGCACCATGGGGCGACGTGCTTCGCAGTCACGAGAACCATGAGTAGCCAGCAAGAAGAGGAGCACAGTCGTGCAATGGAGCGAGGAAGACTGAGTAACAAGCTGAGACAAGAGAGTCTGCGGACTGAAATGTTTGATAATACCAATAACGGTATACAAACCGACTAAGGAGTTAGTCGAGGTTGGATCAACACCAAACCTACACGCCAAGAGGCTATAATAACCTAACAACATGGTTCAGATAACTATGAAAGTATTCATAAGACATACACCTATAGGACTACAACGTGGTTCCTAAGGATAAGTCAAGTCTCGTTAACCACAGTGAAGGTGTGAGACACCCAAATTGACAACAACCAGGTAAAGAACGCTGAGAAATGACTCAGGAGATTGATCACGAAGGTCAAAAGACCAAAGGAAGATCTAATAAGACCATCAAATATGGATGGAAACGATACCGTAACTGGTATACGTTAACCGAAAAACAACTTACCCGCGCACTTGCCCAGGTGCTGACTGGTTATTGTGAGTGGTTGGAATTGGTGTAATTAAAACAATTGAGAAAGAAATTAATACTTAAAATATCCGTCGGGCTGCAAATAAAACCCGGTCGCAGTAGTATAGTAAGACAGAAGCGGCCGGGGTCAAACCATGGGACTTTTAGCGAAATAAAATAGTACCTAAGCTTGTCACAAAAGGGGGGAATTAATTGACTTGTTTTTGTAAAGTAAAACAACAGATAAAATTAACTGAGTTGAAGATAAATTAAACGGAACTCCGGGTTCAGGTTTATATAATCTGATTAATTATGCTATCTCTACCGGTTTATTATAATAGTTTGGCAAAATTCCTGTTATTATCTTAAGGACTAATCATAGACTCATAAGAACTCGTTTACCAGAAAATGCAAGGTCCGATGAAAACTCAGCCAAGTACTAGTAAACGGGAATTAAGTGCGAGGAATTATATTCTTGCATCTGAGTACTAACTTATCTGATGAAAATAAGTTTCCTACAGATTTACGGCTTAATAAACCTGTCTGCTTATCACCGATCAGATTAAAACAGATTTAGCAAAGCTTTTTAATAAATCGATGAAATTAATTAAAAAGGTGAGAGATAAACTTTAATCGTAACAAACTGTATTTATTTTAACCGGTAGAAATATAGATTACGTAATTAAACAAACTACAACTAAACCTTCGCCCGGAGTAAATCCTCCTTAGCCTGACATATTAACTGGTAATAAGTCTGACAGAGTTTGGACGTAATAATAATACGGAGTAATGGAGATGAGGATGGTGAATGGAGAAATGAAGAGAACGAAGAGTGGAGAGTGTACGTTGGAATTTGTAAGTGGAATGAGTGATTTGGAGTGTTGAGTTCTAGGGAGTAATCGTGTGTATTTGGTTGAAGGTGCAGTATGTTTATATAGAGGAAGGGAAGAGGAAGAAGATTGATTGCAGACAGAGCTGGAGGCAGACGCGTGAGGGAATTAAAGTAGGCGCCTGATATTGCTCGGAGTAGATGGATATGTCTGTAGGCGCCGTCAATGAAGAAGATAAACAGCGCGTTAATTTCTGGATCTGTGTTGCATTTACACGCGTCCTTGTTTCTATCCGTCCATAAATCCACGGACATATTCAGTCTTGTCCGCCCCTTGTCCGTCCATAATTCCACGGTCGTATTCATATTTGCCGCGTCCGGGTTTGTGTCCGCCCTTTTAGGGCCGGACGTCTCACACGATCTTCTTCTCTTCTCTGCTCTTGTTCGTGCTTAATTCTGCGGACACCATTTGCTCACGTCCGGATTTATTTACCCGGACAAGACCCGGACGCATTTGCTCACGTCCTTCCTTTCTCCGCTGGAACAACACCGTTTTTCATTTCTTCACGTCCGGCCTTCTGTCCGGCTTTGTTGGGCGGACAAGACACGGACAACAATTTTGACTCGTTTTGTTCTCGAACTTTGACCGGCTCTAGCTTCTTCTTGTTTGGACTCCGTTTTTTCGAGCCGTTTGCGCCTATGCGTTTGTCTCTTCACTTTGCTCCAGCTTGGTTTTCCTCATGTTTAACCAATAAATTTGTGAGATAACCAATAAAACATAAACTAGAGGAAAACTAACCAAGTGGAGAAATGAGCAAGAAAAGTGCTAATATAATATATGAAATACACCTATAAAACATGCTCATTTGGACACTTATCACACCCCCACACTTATCTTTTTGCTTGTCCTCAAGCAAAACCATGTACCCAAGTAAGTAGGGAATGCTCAATACTAACAAATATTATTATGAAGGGTAGGATAAAGGGTGAACAGTACATGATCTTTAATTTTTTCAGGAGTGTGAATCAACTGCTGGTGGCATAGGTGTGCTCAGGGTAAAATAAAATATAGAGTTTCGGGGTATGATCCGGTACTTCAATGCTTCTTGTTAGGTGACTTGAGAACTTTTACCATGGCCAACTTCTCTCAAGAATGGGCATTGAGGAGAAAACAAAAGGAAAAATAGATTCATGCATTTGTTTCACTTTTGCATAAGGATGAGAAGATAAATGTAGCATCAAGCTTTGTATTTAAGAACACTCAACTCTCTTTGTTGGTTACCAATGGTGTCTCGCAAGTCCCTTTATTATTTTATTTATTTTTTTAACAGAGAAGCACCCCTTAGCAATCCCTAAGAGAGAACAGAAAGAACCCTGAGCAATAAAATCCAACCATTGCAGATCATTTGGTCACACCGCATAAAAATGCTCCTCAAAAGTAATCAAATGAAAATTTTTAAATTTGTACCATTTATCCCACAATTCATAATAGTATTTTTAAAGAGAACAACCTACATTAGCAGGGTCCATAATTTTAATTTTTGAACACATGCAAGATAAGCAGAGAGATTTAAACATTTTAAGCACAAAATGCCCGAAAAGGGCTCTTCCCCCACACTTAAGCTCAAGCAATGCCCTCATTGCGTAGATGGAATTAAATTAACAGGGCATGCAATTAATAAAGGAAAGAGTGTACTCCCCAAATTCGTAGAGTGTGTAGAGCTCCCCCACACTTGAGTGCAGCTGTGGAATGTCATGAAATGTACCTGTAAAGAATATTCTACACAGCCAGAAGTACTCAAGTAAAACCTGCATTTTATTATAACATATAAAATGAAATATAGTACAAAAAGAAAACATTAAATTAAAGGAAAGACAAAATAGATAGTGGGTTGCCTCCCACCAAGCTGCCCGGGTTTAACGTCTCTAGCTAGACGCATTTGACCAAGCTTAGGTTGGAGAAGAGTTTGTGGGCGAGGTATCTGAACAGCTGGCGTTAGGAAGTTTGCACACTTTTTTTAAACTTATGACGTAGAGGTGTCGTCTTCTGTTCCTTTGGGCTGGAGGCTTCCTCGTATTCCTGCACAAAAGAAATTGCTAACAGCATATATTATTTTCAAGAATACCAGCATACCTTTTTAGACGGGATCCATTGACTTTGAAGCATTCTCCTTTCTTATTCTGGAGTTCGTAAACACCAAAAGGAGTAGTTCCAACTACTTGGAATGGGCCAGTCCAGTGAGATTTGAGTTTTCCAGGAAATATTTTCAATCTGGAATTATAAAGCAGCACCAGTCGCCAACCTTAAAGTCGCGTTTGTGGATCATTTGGTCATGGTGTTTCTTGGTGCGCTCCTTGTATATTGTCGCACTGCGGTATGCCTGATCTCTTAACTCCTCGAGTTCAGAAAGTTGAAGCTTACGCTTTTCTCCTGCGGCTTCTACATCGAAGTTTAGGGCCTTGAGTGCCCAATATGCCTTATGTTCCAGCTCTACAGGCAGGTGGCATGATTTCCCATAGACAAGCTTAAAAGGAGACATCCCGATGGGAGTCTTGAATGCGGTGCGGTAAGCCCAAAGCGCATCATCTAACTTTAATGCCCAATCCTTTCGTGATGAGTTAACCGTTTTCTGGAGAATCCATTTTAACTCACGGTTCGAAACTTCTGCTTGGCCGTTTGTCTGGGGGTGATAAGGTAGAGCTACCTTGTGACGTACCCCGTATTTACCCATAAGCGCTTCAAATGAACGGTTGCAGAAGTGGGATCCTCCGTCACTGATAATAATTCTAGGCACGCCAAAACGGGTAAAGATGTGCTTTTTAAGGAATTTGGTTATGGTCTTTGAATCAGCATGATGACAGGGTATGGCTTCTACCCATTTTGACACGTAATCCACTGCCATTAAAACATATTGGTGGCCCTGTGAGGAAGGGAAAGGTCCCATAAAATCAATGCCCCAACAATCAAAGAGTTCCACTTCTAGTATTCCCTGTTGTGGCATTTCATGTCTCCTAGATGTGTTACCCTTTCTCTGACAATTATCACATTGGGTGCATAATTGGTAAACATCCTTGTGAAGAGTCGACCAATAAAATCCTGAGGCCAGGATCTTGGCAGCGGTCCTTGTGGGTCCATGTATGACACTGTGAACCTCATCTTCAGGGAGACACCGTCGAATCAACCCATCCGCACAGACTCGGAACAAATATGGATCTTCCCAGAAATAATGTTTTGAATCAGAAAGAAATTTCTTCTTCTGGGAGTAAGATAGATCATATGGTATTGTTCCAGAGACTAGATAATTGGCCAGGTCCGCATACCATGGCTCTTGTACCTTGGTGATAGAAAAGAGTCTCATCGGGGAAGAATTCGTTAATAGGCACACTATCCGTAGGAGTTACTAACCGGGAGAGATGGTCAGCGACGACATTTAATTTTCCGCTCTTGTCTTTGACTTCTATGTCAAACTCCTGCAGTAGAAGAATCCAGCGCAACAAGCGAGGCTTGGCTTCTTGTTTTGCAAATAGGTATTTGAGAGCAGAGTGGTCTGTGTGCACTATGACTTTGCTTCCCCATAAGTACGACCTGAACTTATCAAGGGAGAATACTATAGCCAGAAGCTCTTTTTCAGTGGTAGTATAGTTCTTCTGGGCATCGTTTAGTGTCCTGCTGGCATAAGCAATCACTCTTAGAATCTTCTCTTTTTTCTGGCATAGAGCTGCCCCCACTGCATAGTCACTTGCATCACACATGATCTCAAACGGGAGAGACCAGTCGGGTGATATGACAACAGGTGCAGATGCCAGTTTTTGTGTTATTGTATTGAAAGCAGCTGAACACTTATCATCAAAATGAAACGGGGCATCTTTCTGTAGCAGGTCGGTCAATGGTTTAGTGATTTTTGAGAAGTCTTGTATAAACCGTCGATAGAATCCTGCATGCCCGAGAAATGCTCGAATATCTTTAACAGAGGTTGGTGCCGGTAATTTCTCTATAACCTCTACCTTGGCCTTATCCACCTCTATTCCTTCAGCCGATACTTTATGTCCAAGGACAATCCCGTCCCTAACCATAGAATGACATTTTTCCTAGTTTAAAATGAGATTTGTATCCTCACACCGTCCGAGGATCAAATCAAGTTGTGCCAAGCATTTATCAAAACTAGAGCCATAGACAGAGAAGTCATCCATGAATACCTCTATGCTCTGTTCGGTGAAATCAGCGAATATAGCTTGCATGCATCGCTGGAAGGTAGCAGGGGCATTACATAGTCCGAATGGCATTCGTCTGTACGCAAACGTGCCGTATGGACAAGTGAAAGTGGTCTTGTCCTGGTCCTCTGGTGCGATTGGTATTTGGAAGTACCCTGAGAGCCCATCTAAAAAGCAGTAGTACTCTTGCCCTGTTGGTCTTTCTAACATCTGATCGATAAAGGGGAGAGGGAAGCGATCTTTCCTGGTTGCCAAATTTAAGCGCCTATAGTCAATACACATGCGCCAACCAGTGATTTTTCTTTGAGGGATAGCCTCTCCCTTATCATTCACAACAGCCTTGATGCCCCCCTTCTTCGGGATAACTTGTACAGGACTTACCCATGGACTGTCAGAGATAGGATAAATGATGTTCGCGTCTAGGAGTTTTAGAACCTCCTTTTTAACTACCTCCTTTAGGTTAGGGTTTAGCCGACGTTGGGGTTGCCTGACAGTTTTGTAATTGTCCTCTATATAGATGTGGTGTGTGCAATAGGAGGGGTGAATTCCTTTTATATCAGCAATAGTCCACCCAATCGCTGTTTTGTGCTTCTTTAATATCTCAAGTAACCTCATTTCCTCCCTGGAATTCAGAGAAGAGGAAATAATGACAGGCAAATGGTCATTTTCAGCTAAAAAGGCATACTTGAGTTTAGAAGGTAGCTCCTTAAGCTTGAGCTCTGGTGGCTGTTCTATTGAGGGAATTGATTTTTGAGGTATTCTGTCAAGTCTTTCGATTGGTGGTCGGTAGGCTTGAAAACTTGCCTTTCCTCTCTCCACATACGCCAGCATGGCGTTAACTTACGGATCCTCCACCTTTTCTTCTAGAGAAGTACATAATACTTGCTCTAGCGATTCCGTTTCAGCTTTCGGGATGGAAGATAGGGGATACATGTCCTCATCTGTAGAAAAATCGCCTTCCTCCTCCTCATCATCTGTTAATCCCACTGTCTTAGCGTGAGGAGAAAAGTTAGAGTTTTTCTTCATCATTTTCTGCATATCGAATTCGATCGTTTCATCCTCATATCTCAAAGTGATCTTTCCATCGTGGACATCAATTATGGCTTTGGCAGTACTTAGAAACGGTCAACCTAGAATCAGGGGAACCTCAACATCGTCGTCCATCTCTAAAATGACGAAGTCAGCTGGAAAGATAAAGCGAGACACTCCAACTACCAGATCTTGGACTATTCCCATTGGCTTGATCTCTGATCTGTCAGCTAGTTGGAGTTTGAAAGGAACCGGTTGCATCTCTCCTCCTTTTACTTTCAAGAAGGTGGCGTAGGGCATGATATTAATACTAGCTCCCAGGTCGCATAAACCGCTTCCACAGTCCACTCCACCTATAAAACACGGGATAATGGGATTTCCCGGATCTGTTTGTTTGGGAGGGAGTGCTCGAAGAAGGGCAGCAGAGCATTCCTCCGTGAGGTGCACTGTTCTTTTCCAGGTTTCTTCTTCTTCGTTAAGAGATCCTTTAGAAACTTGGCGTAGTTAGGCATCTCTTGAAAAACATCGATTAGAGGTATGTCGAGAGTCAGTTTCTTGAAAATGCTCAAGAATTTGGAAAACTGCTCATCTAGGTGTTTTTTTTTCATCCTGTTAGGAAATGGGAGTTCACTATTTTTAGGAGATGAAGATGGAATGTCGATAGTTATTTGGGATGGAGATGGAGTAGCAGGAATAGGAACTTGGATTTTTGAGGGAGGTAAGGTTGGATTGGCTGTGTCTGCTTCATTGAAGTTGGACTCTTCTTGATTTTCTTTTTCTTTTCTAGTAGCAAGTTCTCTTCCACTCCTTAGGGAGATTGCACTCAAGTTCGCTGATTGGGATGTGCCATCTTCTATAAGGATTGAATTTGCTTGCTCTCTTGGATTGGGATTAGTCTGCGAAGGAAAATGACCAGGTGGCCTTTGTTGGGTGAGTAACTATTGAATCTGAGATTGCAAGGCTTTTTGGTCTTTGCGCAGGGCTTCAACCTCCTCTTGCGTGTCTCGGGATTTACCCATCATTGCCTTAAACATCTCTTGCATTTGAGACATTTCAGATTCAGGATTCGAAGGAGGTTGAGTTGGTCGACTCGAAGAAGCATCGTTGCCATAAGGCTGTTGCTGATACTACCTTTGGCCTCCTTGAAAATTGGACTTAGGTCTGTAATTTTGAGATGGTTGTAGTGTATGCGGGTTTTGGATATTGTCGGTGTTTGAGTAGCGAAGGTTGGATTGCATGTTACGTTGCCAAGGTTGCATGTACCCTGAATTGTTGGTGATATAGTTTGCTTCCTCTGCTGCTTTTAAATCTTGTAGTTTGGGGCATTGTTCATAGTCATGAGGCCCTCTACATTGTGTACAAGAGATAGCTGGAGATGATTGGGACAGAGGAGCATAGCCTGGAGGGATTGTAGATGATCGGGAAATCATCGACTTAGCTTGCTGAGGGTAGGAGTTCATAGCCATCTGCTCAACCACTTTCTGCAGAGTACTTACTTTTGTTGCCTGCTGAGCATTGCTCTCCATGAGTTGCTCATGGCTTTTTATCAGCTGGTCAAACTTGTTATCACTTTCCCCAACATGGTATAAACCTGGAGTACCGCTCCTTGATCCACCGGTGGCCCAGTCTCTGATTTCTTCACAGAGAGACTCCATGCTGTTCAGAAACTGTTCTCCTGGCTTTTTCAAAATATCAGCCCCTAAAGAGGATAGTACCATTGTTCTGCATGGACTGATCAAGCCTTTGTAGAACAATTGTGATACTTGTTCTTTCGTCAGACCATGGTGAGGACAAGTAAGTAGTAGTCCTTTGAAACGGTCCCAAGTTTCACAAATGTTTTCCGACCCTGGCTGTCTGAAATTGTAGATTTCAGCAATCATTTCCAACATTCGGCTCGGGGGTAGGAATTTGTCGTAGAACTTGGTGGCTATGTCATCCCAAGTACCAATGGTACTTGGTGTGAGGCTATGATACCATTTGCTCGCACTTCCCATCAGGCTGTGAGGGAATAATGACAGTCTTGCGTACTGGAGTACTGTGTCGGTCGCAGTTAGACTGTTGGCATGCTGCAAGAACTTGGTAACATGTAACAGAGCTTCGTCAGGATTGGTGCCATCAAACATGCCCAACTCCTTTACACATCGGATTTGATGATATGGCTTTAGCTTCTGCCACTCATCGTATTCGGATGGGGTAAGGTGAGGAAGGATGATAGCAGGCTGTTGTCCTAGATTAGATGGCCTATTGATGTTTTGAACTGTCGCTGGTGAAATTGCCATGTCAGTTTCTGGGTTAGATTCTAACACTGTGGTGGTAATGTTTTGTTGAGTTCGTCTCTGCCTTAGAATGCGCAGAAAGGTTCTCTCGATCTCTAGGATGTAACCAACCATGTGATTATTAATATTTTCCAGGAGGCTGTGTGACCTGGTAAAAGGCATTCACCACTCAAAACAGAAAAAAAAAAAACTCGTGATGTGTTAGATGTGAGAAGTCAGAAGTCAGATGTCCGTAGTTAGATGTCCGAAGTCAGATGTCCAAAGTCAGATGTCCAAAATAATAGTAACAGATTATTATAATATAACAGGTGAGTTATCCGGGGCTTAGGGACTAGAATAAATCAAGTCCTCGACAGCGGTGCCATTTTGTAGACTGGTTATTGTGAGTGGTTGGAACTGGGGTAACTAAAACAATTGAGAAAGAAATTAATACTCAAAATATCCGTCGGGCTGCAAATAAAACCCGGTCACAGTAGTATAGTAAGACAGAAGCGGCCGGGGTCAAACCGTGGGACTTTTAGCAAAATAAAATAGTACCTAAGCTTGTCACAAAAGGGGGAATTAATTGACTTGTTTTTGTAAAGTAAAACAATAGATAAAATTAACTGAGTTGAAGATAAATTAAACGGAACTCAGGGTTCAAGTTTATATAATCTGATTAATTATGCTATCTCTACCTGTTTATTATAATAGTTTGGCAAAATTCTTGTTATTATCTTAAGGACTAATCATAGACTCATAAGAACTCGTTTACTAGTACTTGCCTGAGTTTTCATCGAACCTTGCATTTTCTGGTAAATGAGTTCTTATTTAAAATTAATCTAATACGTATTTAAGGGCCTAATGGTACCTAATTAATACCGGTAAGGAAAAATAAATCCAAAAGAATAAATAAACGCTTAAAAAGCGGAAAACGTTAAATAAGCGTTAAATAACCATAGGAGGTATGAGACCTCGGTTAGCGTATTATATGGATTCTGAAGGTTTAATAAGACCTAAATAATATATGGGAACAACTCCCGAATAAAACGGATCCAAATAATGTATTAAAACGCTAATAGAGCTTTAACGCACGTTTTTCGAGAAAACCCGAAGACGTGATTTTAAGTGGTCAAACGAACCCGTAAAAATTATAAGTCATTAAATAAATATTATTAAGCATTTATGAAAGCTTAATAACCAATAAAAATAAAGAAACGAGGAAATTCCGGAAAACGGGCCCGGTTAGTGAACCGTACCTAAACCGGGTAAAATAACGAGCGTTTTCTGTAAAAGACGAAAAACGCTCCAGCTAATATAAGTGTAGGGGGCCGGTTTTTATCAGTCAAATAACTCCCTCACACACACATGTAACTAGCTAACTAATAAGAGAGCCAAAGAGCAAAAAGCAATAAAGTAAAAACTACTTTATTTCCCTTCCCTCTCACCTCACTCTCACATTTTCACTCACCTCTCTCTTTCCTCTTCCCCCCCCTCCATCGTACTCTCCCTCTTCCTCCTCCCTTGGGCTGCGATTTTGGAGCTCCCCCAACAACAACAATGGCAACTCCCACTTCTCTCCGATGCTCTGCCTCCATGTGAGCTCCAATCACAAAAATAATTACATATTTGTAATCCCCTCATCATCCTCTACATTTCTCTCTTTTCCAAATCCAAAAATGAGGAAGTTAATCTCCATGGGTTTTCCCCTTCAAAGAGAAAATGGCACCAATGTAAAGCTTGGAGTCTCCTCTCTCCATTAAGGTAAAAATCTATATTAAAAACTCATGTTTTCTCCACCTTACTCCATAATCGATTTTTGCCTCTTTGTAATGCCTTGTTTTCTCTCTCTCCTTTGAGCAAAATATCAACCTAGCAATGGTGATGGATTCACCTTCTTGAACCAAGGGCTAAAACCTCTTCTAAAACTCTCCAAAGGTAAACCCTAGAAATTTCATTTCAAACACTTCAATGAATTGGCATTAATTAAAGGGTTAGTATATTAATTGTAGCGTTTTGTGTTCACTGGGTGATGGGAATGGAGTTTGGCAACTCCATTCCCCACATGGCCGATTTGGGCAAGAAAGGAAGAAGAAGGAGAAATGAGAAAGAAAGAAGGAATTAAAAGCTCAAGGTAAGAGCTCTTTACTAATGTTAAATTTTAGTGCATTAGAGTAATGGGAATGGGTAAACCAATCTAAAGTACCCAAATAATGTATTAGTAATGTAATTGTGGAAGTTTGAGTATTTGTGAACTAGTATGTGAATTGTGGGCCTTAGAGCCAAGTGTATTGTGTATGTGCATTAGTAATGTGGATTGAGGAAGTAATGGTGTACTAAGATTTTGTATGTGTGCTGGTAGAACCCTTGTGGTTTGGCTAGATTAGGAATGAGTTGATGAGAAAACACATATGTGGAGAAGTAAGAAATGTAGAGGAACTATGGCAAAATTATGGTAGGAATATGAATATGTATGGATGACTTGGTGAATGGGAAAACCAAGGTGTGTACTGGAGTTAGTAGAGATGTTTAATGACTATGGAGTAGTAGTTGTGGTAAGAGAATGAAAGGATATAAAATCTGTAGCAAGAATTGTTGAATGGCATTGGAGAAACTAGGAGGATTTATGCACTTGACCTTGGGAGTGAGTGTTGGACATGAAGAGGAGAGGCAATGCATTGTAGGCATTGGAAATGGCATTAGGAGAGGAAATTATGTATGGAGGAGGTGGGAACCAAAATCTGTAGCAAGGAGGTATTAAATTGCATTGTAGAACTAAGAAGAAATAATGTGCAAGATTTGGTAAGAGGAGAGTTGGACTTTGGTATAGGTAATGTAATGGCTTGGAAATGTATTTGGGATGCTAGTAATGGTATTAGTAGTAGGAGTATTGGATATGAGCATTGAGCTTTAAAATCTGTAGCATAAGTGTAACAAAAACTATTACAAGTGTTGGAAGAGAAGTGAGGGAATTGTGTAAGTTGTTTGATGGATTTAGTAATGGATTTGGTGGATGAATTAAGGTGATTTAGAATGTTTAAATAGTACTAAAACATGTTAGGATGTATGTAGGAAGGTTGGGGAACCAATGAGTGAAATTGGGAAAAGAAAATAAGGGCTGTAGCAAGGTTCTGCTACCGTCCGACCCAGAGTCTGGGTCGGACAGTGGGTCGGACGGGGCTTAGGCAACGGCAATAAATCTTTCTGGAACGGTCCGACCCAGGGCCGTGAGTCGGACGTGGGTCGGACAGGCAAAAAATCGAGGACGGAGTTACTGACTTCGTCCGACCCAGAGTCTGGGTCGGACAGTGGGTCGGACGGAGTCTGGACAACAGAACCAAAACTTACTGGAACGGTCCGACACATGGGTTGGGTCGGACGGCCCCAACTTATAAAAAAAAACTGTAAGCTATAGCTAGTATATGTATATATATATATATGTATACCCACCTATACATATGTACATGTATATGTAAGCGAACCATTGTTAAGTAATTAAAAGTAAGTAAGTAAAATGTAAGTAAAGGAATGTAAAGACTTAGTAAGTATGGGTTAGGAAATGCAAGAGTAATCAAATTGAGTTAATGATAGTTAGATTAATCATTCGATTGTATGTACATCCTAGGAGTTTGATTTGTGAACACCGGAGGAACGTTGGGATACAAGTACAGCGGTGAACGGTATGATTTCTTCATGCCCTGTATCCTAATCTGGTTACCCCGATTTGTGTGCTTATTTGATCACCTAAATAAGATAAATGCATGAATCGGACTATATTGCACTTACCTGTGCTTGTTTACATTGTTCTCGATATTCGTCTTGAACAATAGTTTGTATAATTCATGAAATATATGAATGATGAGGATGTGTAATTGTACCCTGTAGTGTACTGGTGTATTGTATTGTATTTTGTATAAATGAGTATTGAGCATTGTAATTGTTTATGTGGCTTGTATGAATGACTTCTGCTAATTCCTAACTACCTAACTCCTAACTTAAGTGAGTAAACTGGAATGAGTAGAAGTCCGATATAGCTTCGGCCACACGTGAGGATGCAGAGTCACAAGAGGTTGACTGCAATTCCTGACTCTTAAACTGGTCCGCGGCCCAAATCCCTTAAATGGGTAGCATCCCGGATTGGTGAGTCAAGTAAATCCCGGAGGTGGGACGGTGTAGTCCCCGGGCCGGAGGTCCCGACGACTTAACATGAGTAAGAGTAAGAGTAAGAGTAAGAGTAAGTAAGTATGTATGAGTATGAGTATGAGTATGTATGCGTATGTATGGAGTAACGAGTAAAAGAGTAATCTCCACCCGATTAACCCGGGTGGACCAATGAAGCTAACCAGAATTGTATATTTTGTATGTAATGAGTATGTGTATTTCGGGAGAAGGTAAGTATGTATTGGATGGTATATTGTATTCCTTGTATGTAATGAAGTGTATGTATGTATGCCTTGCGGAAGTATTATTGTATTGTGTGTAAGAGCATGTATGCATGTATGTTTGTATGAAAATGAACTGCATGTATTCGACCAAGTGGTCGGCGTACCCTCACTAGTACGCGGGGTATGCGGTTATCATGCGCAGCGAAAGCTGACCCCCTAGGGGGAACGTTTTTAGTGTGCAGGTACCCGAAGCGGATGTGGTCAAGGTAAGAGACCGGCGGCACACCCTTGTACTTAGAAAGTAAGTAGTTGTGAGGAATGGGTAGATGTAGACTCTTAGTGAGTATGTATGAACTTGGAAGTGATATTATAATTGTATAAGGATCCTAGTAGACTCGGTTAAGTATATGGTATCGTATGAATTATGGAGGAGCAAGTATTGAATGGAGCATTGTTGTATTTGATTGATGTATGGAGTATGTATTATAGATGTGTAGTACTTGGGATTCCGGTCTATCAGACCGATGCTGTATGTAGAAGTAGTAGCCTTGTTAGTCACGGGGGTGACTAACGACATTGTATCACCCACTGTATGTATGTATCCGCTGCGTGTATCTGATGTGTAAGGAGATTGGTCGGTAAGCATTGTATTAATGGTAGGGGTGTTACATTAGCGGAATAAAATAGTACCTAAGCTTGTCACAAAAGGGGGGAATTAATTGCCTTGTTTTTGTAAAGTAAAACAACAGATAAAATTAACTGAGTTGAAGATAAATTAAACGGAACTCCGGGTTCAGGTTTATATAATCTGATTAATTATGTTATCTCTACCAGTTTATTATAATAGTTTGGCAAAATTCCTGTTATTATCTTAAGGACTAATCATAGACTCATAAGAAGTCGTTTACTAGTACTTGCCTGAGTTTTCATCGAACCTTGCATTTTCTGGTAAACGAGTTCTTATGAGTCTATGATTAGTCCTTAAGATAATAACAGAAATTTTGCCAAATTATTATAATAAACCGGTAGAGATAGCATAATTAATCAGATTATATAAACCTGAACCCGGAGTTCCGTTTAATTTATCTTCAAATCAGTTAATTTTATCTGTTGTTTTACTTTACAAAAACAAGTCAATTAATTCCCCCCTTTTGTGACAAGCTTAGGTACTATTTTATTTCGCTAAAAGTCCCACGGTTTGACCCCGGCCGCTTCTGTCCCCGGCAACGGCGCCATTTTGCAGACTGGTTATTGTGAGTGGTTGGAACTGGTGTAATTAAAACAATTGAGAAAGAAATTAATACTCAAAATATCCGTCGGGCTGCAAATAAAACCCGGTCGCAGTAGTATAGTAAGACAGAAGCGGCCGGGGTCAAACCGTGGGACTTTTAGCGAAATAAAATAGTACCTAAGCTTGTCACAAAAGGGGGGAATTAATTGACTTGTTTTTGTAAAGTAAAACAACAAATAAAATTAACTGAGTTAAAGATAAATTAAACGGAACTCCGGGTTCAGGTTTATATAATCTGAATAATTATGCTATCTCTACCGGCTTATTATAATAGTTTGGCAAAATTCCTGTTATTATCTTAAGGACTAATCATAGACTCATAAGAACTCGTTTACCAGAAAATGCAAGGTCCAATGAAAACTCAGGCAAGTACTAGTAAACAGGAATTAACTGCGAGGAATTATATTCTTGCTTCTGAGTACTAACTTATCCGATGAAAATAAGTTTCCTACAGATTTACGACTTAATTAATCTGTCTGCTTATCACCGATCAGATTAAAACAGATTTAGTAAAGCTTTTTAATAAATCGATGAAATTTATTAAAAAGGTGAGAGATAAACTTTAATCGTAACAAACTATATTTATTTTAACCGGTAGAAATATAGATTACATAATTAAAACAAACTACAACTAAACCTTCGCCCGGAGTAAATCCTCCTTAGCCTGACATATTAACTGGTAATAAGTCAGACAGAGGTTGGACGTAATAATAATACGGAGTAATGGAGGTGAGGATGGTGAATGGAGAAATGAAGAGAACGAAGAGTGGAGAGTGTACGTAGGAATTTGTAAGTGGAATGTGTTATTTGGAGTGTTGAGTTCTGGGGAGTAATCGTGTGTATTTGGTTGAAGGTGCACTATGTTTATATAGAGGAAGGGAAGAGGAAAAAGATTGATTGCAGACAGAGCTGGAGACAGACGCGTGAGGGAATTAAGGTAGGCACCTGATATCGCTCGGAGTAGATGGATATGTCTGTAGGCGCCGTCAATGAAGAAGATAAACAGCGCGTTAATTTCTGGATCTGTGTTGCATTTACACACGTCCTTGTTTCTGTCCGTCCATAAATCCACGGACATATTCAGTCTTGTCCACCCCTTGTCCGTTCATAAATCCACGGTCGTATTCATATTTGCCGCGTCCGGGTTTGTGTCCGCCCTTTTAGGGCCGGACGTCTCACACAGTCTTCTTCTCTTCACTGCTCTTGTCCGTGCTTAATTCTGCGGACACCATTTGCTCACGTCCGGGTTTATTTTCCCGGACAAGACCCGGACGCATTTGCTCACGTCCGTCCTTACTTCCGCGGACAACACACGGTTTCATTTCTTCACGTCCGGCCTTCTGTCCGGCTTTGTTTGGGCGGACAAGACACGAACAGCAATTTTGACTCGTTTTGTTCTGCGAACTTTGACCGGCTCTAGCTTCTTCGTTTGGACTCCGTTTTTCGAGCCGTTTACGCCTATGCGTTTGTCTCTTCGTCTACTTTGCTCCTAGCTTGGTTTTCCTCATGTTTAACTAATAAATTTGTGAGATAACCAATAAAACATAAACTAGAGGAAAACTAACCGAAGTGTAGAAATGAGCAAGAAAAGTGCTAATATAATATATGAAATACACCTATAAAACATGCTCATTTGGATACTTATCACCAGGGCAAGTGCAGCAACTACAAGACGGTCGGGAGACTTTTAACAACCCACAAATACTTGCTAAAGTACCGCTATGACGAATGGAGCAAATGTAGGATCACCAATCCTAAGGATTTTATATAATGAAACCTTGGAAAGGCCTAACGGCTCGACCATTGTATTAAGAACACACAAGTCGGCGAGAACTGGACTTGGTCAAGACCTCGGACATGGTAACGCCATGAAGAATTTCTTTTAACACCGAACTGTTATTTCAAACTCGAACTTTTCTTTCAAAACCACAAACCCTTCTTTTAAACCTTGGATTTTTAACACCAAACCGACGGGATTTCGGTGAGTATCATAGGATGATACAAGAAGAGTTGACAATAGAATACTTCACCTAGGCGTGTGACGAACACTACGAGTGTACCCAAATACGGGATGTGGGACGACCGCACTCCGAAGGAGCTTACGGGCCTAACAGATAGTTAGGTAAGTGGTAACGTACCAACAAGGTACCCCACGTATGTATACATGTAGTGTACGAAACACGGGAAGTAGTCAACTCCGTTCTACGGACCATAAGTAAATTCAAACCAAAACAGTTGGATACCTCAACGAGCAAAAAGGGGACTCAGGTAAGCTTACAAGCTAAGGAGTCCAGAACTCACTCCAGGAGGATGATTAAGAGTTAAGGAGTGCGAGAAGCACTAACAACGGAACAAGACATTGGATATGTCTAGCAGATATTGAAGTAAAGCATGATAACTGGAAGGAATACCCAGTCTAAACACTGTAAGGCAAACGCCTAACATTAGCACACCAGTGTTCATATAAGGTACCGAAGGATACCATTCACCGCCAAAGGAAATACCTAACCGGTAAAAACATAAGGAGAAACACCAATGGTCTACCCTAAGAACGGGAGACTTTATAACCCTTAACGGGATAATTCAAATCCAGAACCGCAAGGTAGGATAACAAACTGGACACACTCATAAATGTCAGCTAGATGCAATAGCATGATCAATATTACCCAGGAGCAATCCATAAAGGGTATCAAGTCAACACAATTGAACGAAATGTCGTGATAAGAACACCACAATTGGAACGAACATTCGGTTAGAACACCGAAGGGACCCTACTTGACAGGGATACCCTAAATTAATAAATGGTATCAATCACACCAAGATTCAAAATGGGTCTCCAACAAACGGAAGCGTGATGTGACGATCTTATCATAGAGCCCAGTATCACCTCCAAACCCGGTGATGGCTTACGAAGAAATGATCACTTGGGAACTGCCCATGATGAGCAGAGCTCTAGGCAATATAGCTAGTATGCCATGAGACTATTACCATACACAACCCAACGGTTGTAAAACCCATTGTGAACCATATGGAAAGTGGTCAAGGACGACACCAATAAAAGGGTAATAACAAACGAGCATGGATACCCCCCCTAAATGTGAGACTGCGAGAGCGGTGAACACACGGATCCCAAGAATGGGATACCATCAATAAATGTCTGAAAATATATTCCTTTCAGAACTACTAACGTAGTGAAGCCTGAGCATACAAATACTATCAAGCAATGTAGGATAAGCATCAACAACAATTGTTGACAACCAAGGAGTAATCGGTTCAGGAGGAACACGATATGTGGAAACGTAAAGTACAAGTGAATAATGCTCAAGGAGCATAGAAGTATAAACACCGAACCATGATATAAATGGTGGAAATGCATGAGCTGAAGCTAGCAACAGTCGATGCCATGTAAACCAATATTGTAGAATCAGTAAGAACATGGTGCGCAACAGGCGACCGATGTGTGGGAAATATCACCCAATACTATGAAGTTGTTAATACAAGATGGTAGACAGACCGGGCAACAAGCCAGGAGTCTACACCAAACGATGAAGCACCACCTGATGGAGTAACGATCATTCCTATTGCGATCTCATAAGAGAGTTACTGCCAAGAGTTTACGCCTCTACACTCCGTAGGACTGAGTGTTTTGGTATTGCACTTGTGTAGTTAATGATCTAGTGGGATAGCTAGGAATGTGGAAATGTATGTAGTGGTAAATTCTTCCTTTCACCAATGAACTTGGCATAAGCCAGCTAAGCAGAAGCTTAAAAACAAACCGTGCGGCCTAAAGTCAAAGAAGTACGAAGAGTATGAAACACACCAACAATCACAAGATGTGAATTCCATTGGAATAAAAGTGAAAGGAGACTTAAGAAAGTCACAAGGACCGACGCTTGGAAAATGCAAGGTCATACAAGTAAAGAACACTGGTACTGAGTACAGAAGCCACTGACAGTAGAGGAAGCACTACAACTAAGTAGTGGCTCAACCTCGACCGACAATAAGTCAGAGGAACCTAGTGAATGATCATGGGAGTACAAACAGTATGTACAATAGATTTCCAGAGAGTTTGTTATAAATCTAAAACTCATTGAGTCCGCGTATGGTAAAGAGATACCACGCTTGATCGATAAACCTTATTCCCACAATAAGAGGGATAAAAAGATGATGCATAGCACGTTTAAGATAATAAGAAGGGTGAATAACCCAAGTTATCAGGGTCGCGCAACAGAAGCTAGTGGGCCCAGAATTCTAAGTGAAAGACATCTAATGAATAAGAGGTTAATCATCAATACCCGAAAGCCATTTAGGCAAGAACCGAACACGGTTAAGAGTTAAATAAACTCCGATGAAAATTCTTGATGATGGGACTAACCGGTAAAACGACTAAGACCCATTGAAGCTGAACCACTCCATGACGGCTGAATGCCTTCGACCAATGTCCAATGTTGACACATGGTAGATTACGTGGGCGTAATCCCTTTTAAGGGGGGTAGAGCGAAAACCGCGAAATGTATGTTTTACGTGATAAGGGCGTAAACTATAATGTGCTTAGCACAAGAGAATTCGTCATGATGGTTGTTACTTATGTTACATAAACCTTTGTTTTCACTCATCGTGTAATTGTAGTTATTTGGGAAATAAGAATAGGAATGGAGTAGAGGAACTCCAGGGGAATGAGAACCCCGATTGGTAATAGTATGAGGAATGAGTATGTATGGGAGACTTGAGGAGTATAAATCGGTATGGAACCGATGTATGTAATAAGTATAAATCGGTATAAAACCGATGTATTTTATGAGTATAAATTGGAGTATAGTAAATTAATGGGATATTATACCCATGAATTTCCGAAGTATGGTAGTTGGAGAAGATGTAGTAATAATTGATGAGATGATTAGTAAGTATGTAAGTGAAGTATATTAATTGGACAATGTATGTGTGTGATTATGACTAGCAAGACTAAGAAGATAGGAAATGAAATAATGTTTGACGAGTTGTCTCTTTGAATGGAGGAGGGAGGTGGAACTTGATTTGCTAGCGATCAAGGGAAACCGAACACAAATTAGGGTGGAAGGATAATTCAACACCAATGCTGATCACATTGGGGTTGAAGGACTCTGGAAGCTCCCTTAAGTGGTCACAGTAATAACACTAGTAATAGGTAAAATCATCATAAACGGAATTTGGGAGATGTATGCAAGCTTTCAAAATGAATTTCCAAAACTAATTTGGTACAATGTTTTCTTCAACCTGAGAATGAGGATCGGTTTTGAAACCGCTCCCACGGGCACTAGTGAATCTTCCATGCCTAGGCACGGGTATCCGGTCGAAACCATAGGAGGTGAAGCTAGTTTTGAGTCAGTGGGAGTGTTGATTAGTTTCGAAACCACTGCACCGATCGTACGGTGACAGTGTGTGTTTTGTATTTTTCCAAGGGCACTGGGGCAGCGTAGTCCCGAGTAAGTATGAGTAAGTAAGTATGCGTAAGTGCTTGAGGATCTCTATATGTGCAAATGAATTTGATCTGAAACAAAGGACCGTAGAGCCAGAAAGTGTAAGTGCTCAAGTCATGACAGCTGTGAACCAGAACGCGTAAGTGTTCAAACGTGACTGGTACCTGAGGGATCGCTTGACATGGGAGAGGATGGTACCTCATTTATCTGCGGACGGACCCCATGAAGAGCTTGTAACGGATATTTTTGATTGCTATGCATGCAGTGACATGCAGTTTGGATGTGTAGTATGCATCATGTCAGACATTTGAAGTTTGAAAAAGTTATATGTAGAGGTCATAACCTTAGCATAGAGTATTTATACGAGTAACAATATTAGATTCTCCAACCTTGAGGGCAAAGTTCTTTAAGGGGGGTAGATTGAAATACCCCGAACTTAAATATGGTGATTTAATTATTCTAATATAGTATTTAAGGGCCTAATAGTGCCTAAGTAATTTTGGTAAGGAAAATAAATCCAAAAGAAATAAAGAAACGCTCAAAAAGCGAAAAACGCTAAATAAGTGTTAAATAACCATAGGAGGTATGAGACCTCGGCTAGTGTATTATGTGGATTCCAAGGGCTTAATAAGACCAAAATAATATATGGGAACAGCTCCCGAAGAAAACGGATCCAAATAATCTATTAAAACGCTAAAAGAGCTTTAGCGCACGTTTTTTTGAGAAAACCCAAAAACGTGATTTTAAGTGGTCAAACGAACCCGTAAAAATTTTAGTTCATTAAATAAAAATAATTAAGCATTAATGGAAGCTTAATAACCAATAAAAATAAAGAAAAGAGAAAATTCTGGAAACGGGCCCGGTTAGTGAATAATACCTAAACCGGGTAAAATAACTAGCATCTTCTGTAAAAGACGGAAAAACTGCTACAGCTTAACAGTATAAGTGGGGCCGGTTTTTATAGGGTATTAATATCCTCTCTCACACTCAATTAAATATTACTCTCTCACACACACACTAGAAGACAAGAAAACTAAAAGCAAAAGGTAAAAAGTACACTCCCTCCCTCTCTCCTCTTATTCTTTCATTTCTCTACTCTCTCTCCAATTCTTTTCCCTCTCTCACGGTGGAGTCCCCCTCCCTGCATAACACTCTCCTTCTTCCTCCCTAAGCCAACGATTTTGAGAGCTCAAGAATGCTCCCATGGCTTCTCACCTTTCTTCCTCATGCTCTAGCTCCATTTGAGCTCCAAACGTAAAATAAAATACATATTTGAACTCCCCTATTCAAGCTCTACATTTCTATCTTTTCAAAATCCGAAAATGAGCAACTCCATCTCCATGGGTTTTGAGCATTTGAAGAATAAATGACACCATTTCGAAGCATGGAGTCTCCTCTTCCTCCTAAGGTAAAAAGTTTCAAGAAAAATCCATTTTTCTTCACTCTTCATTCTTGACTGATTTTGCCTCTTATTAATGCCTTGTTTTTCCTCATGAATTGAGCTTGATTTCAACTCCCCAGCGGTGGAAGAACTCCCCCTTGTATTCAAGGCTTGAAACCCCTCTTAAAAGCTCCAAGGTAAAACCCTCACTAATGGCATTTAAGCCCTTTCATTGAATCAGAATTATCCAATGGGTTAAGGAGTTTAATTGTATCTATTTTGTGTTCTTGAATGTTGGCTTGGGGTTTGGTAACCCCATTGCTCAACTTGACTGAGAATGAAGAAGAGGAGAGGTGGATAACGTAAAAGAATAATTGTGATCTCAAGGTAAGAAAAACCTATCTTAATGCACTATCTATATGTATTAGGATAATGGGATGGGTAAATGAATCAATGAACCCAAAACATGTGAGAAAATTTGCTTGCTTGGTATTGGAGGAAGTTGTGAAATTTAATTGCAAAGTAAGGGCCTAAGTGCCATGTATTTATGTTAATGCACTGTATTGGGCTTGGACAATTGTGTATATGCTTTGGAGGAATTTTGTATGAACCTTGTGTGCTGGTAGGACCCTTGTTGGGTGTGGCTAGATTAGGATTGGTTTGAATGAAAATTGATGATGAGATGAGTTTTAGACAAGGCTAGGAAAGAAACGGAGTTATGACGAAATTTCAGTAGAAAACCGAGTATTAAGGTGATGTTGAGAGGTTGGTGAGCCTAAGTGTGCTTGGGAGAAAGTAGAAGTGTAAATTAGTGGATTAAACCCACCAAGAACTAGAGAATAAGAGTTGGATAGGAGTATGCAAAAACTGTAGCAAATGTTGTAGGAAAAGTCATAAACATTGCTAGTGGTGAACTAGAGTGTTTAGCATGTGAATGGATAATGGACTTGGGTGTAGATAGTGACTTTGTCTAGAATGGTATTGTAATGGTCAATAAGTAATGTGGTGATGTTGGTAGAAGGTAGTAACCCACCAAGAGGAAGTTAGGAATGCACAAGAGTGTAAAGTGTAAAAATGCAAGAATGAAAAATGTAGAACTTAAGCAAGAATTGAGCAAGGATTGGACCACTGATTCCAGGTGGTTTAAGGAGTGTTTTAAGGTGTTTAACACATGTAGGAAACGTGTGGGAAGTTTATGGAATTATTAGGGGTGGATTAAGGGTTGATTTGAGGTTGAAAAATCACCTTACTAGCATGTTTTAGCAGGGTCCGGGACCTAGCCCTTGTATAAGGTCCCAGACCGCATCAAAAAAAGGCCCAATAGTGAATGCAGGAATTGGTCCGGGACTTATGTCCAGGACTAAGTCCAGGACTAGTAGAAAAATCAGGCCGAGAGTTGTTTTTACAGTTGGTCCGGGACTTTGGGTCCGGACCAAGTCCCGGACCACCCCAAAAATGCCCAGAAAGTGTTTTAAAGTGTCTAGAACATGGGGGATTGATTGGTATTGGTTTTAGGAGTTGTTTGGTGATATTTAAAGGTCATAAGAAGTGTAAACAAGTGTAGGAAGTGAGTGAGAAGTAAGGACATTATTTGACATAAGTAAAACTAAGTATACCGGGATAACAGGGTAAGTACGGGAGTAGTAATTATTTGTGTATCGTATGAACATAGTATTACTAACAATGTTGGAAACATTATCAGTGGAACAAGTGTGAACCAAGGAACAAGGGAACACATGGTAAAGCTAACCCCGGTGAAAGGTATGATTTTCTCATGCCCCGTATGCTAACCGAGTTACGTTGATCTGTGTGCTGTATGCTGGCTAATCAAGACTAAAGCATGAAAACAGTTTATCGCCTTTCATTGTATGTCTTGTTGTATGTTGTATGAGCTAACCCTTCTTGATTGGTTGTGTGGCTTCACTTAGTGCGTAGACCGACTCATAGATGAGTCTTGTGTTTAGTGACTCATAGTAAGAGTCATGTTGTGAACTAACGGGAACGGAGAAACGCACTAAACCAACAAACGATAACGCAAACCAATGAACTCACTAGAATGTGAGAGAGTGCACGGTAGTAGTAACCTCCCGATAACGGTAGGAGAACCAAAATGGATAATCCACAAACAATAAGTAGTGGAAGTATATAAATAAACCCTACTAGAGGAATTAATGTTGGTGCAAGTCATGAACCATGAGAGTAGTAAAGAATGATGAGGGATCTTCAAACCCCTTAGCAACTAGTCGACCCATTATGAGAGGACCCAACTGATGTAAGTAATGTCCCAAACAAGAGAGTATTCGATATGTTGGGGAAACCCTTAAATCTGAGAATACTAGACGGTGGTAATTCCCTAAGCTAGTAGAGGTTATCGAGAGAGACACTTCTAGGCTAATCCATGAGATTGTAAGATACTCCAAGAGAGGAGTGTTGGGAATTTTATTAGTCCGGTAGAAATGGACATTGGTATATTTGAGGAGCTAAGTGTATAGCCTTTGAATTTGTAGGCCCGGTGGCGAGTCTTGTGTATGACTCCGCCCAGAGACCAAAAGTAATGAGTATTGAGTATTGCGTATGTATGAGTAAAGCAAGGAGTATTGAGTATTGCGTATGTATGAGTAAAGCAAGGAGTATTGAGTATTGCGTATGTATGAGTAAAGCAATGAGTATTAATGAGAAGGGAAGAAATGGTGTCAAGCCAAAACGGGTTACATAGAGCATCCGGCCGCTTTAGCCGGATGGAAGTGGAAGCGCATAGGGCATCCGGCCGTCTCCAGCTGGATGAGGATAGGACTTAGGCAAAGCAAAGTATTGCACGACTGACCGTCTGTGGTCAGTCAAAAATACTAGGAGAGGGTAGAACTATACTTATACATGTAAAATACAGGCTGGCACCATAAAAACCCCAGCCCAACAATACTATAAAATAGGGTGTACGCCATGAAAAAAAATACACACATTTGGTAGTCAAACTCACATACAATTCCATGAAGCTCTCTTTCTCTCTCTCTACTCTCGTGAGACTCTATAACTGAGACCAGGTAATGCAGAACAGAAGATCGAAGGATACTAGGATTGATATACTGTTTCGTTTCATTTGGCGCCGTCTGTGGGAAATGAACAGCAATAAGCACCACGAGACCACCGAAGGGGAGTAATCTGCGACGATTTGTAGCGAAAGTTCTGAAATAACTAATGACATTTTTGCAGGATCGGAACACGAAAGATGGCTCCAAGATCGAAGAAAACACTGAAGAACGCTACCGAAGATAACAATCGCTCTGAAGAAGGAATGAGTTCGGAGATGCCAGAAGCCATTTCCAAAAAAGATCTCGAGGACATGCTAAAGGGGCTAGTCAGATCCATCGACGAAAAAATTGTAGAAGGAAATGAGACTTTGCAGCAGGAACTAAGGCAAAGGGACGAGGAGTATCAGAGAAAATGGGACAAAATGACTGAGGCCATTGAACAGCTGAGAAACAGAGATTCCAAAGGCAGTAATGGTGAGGAAAGCAAGGATAGGAAGCGCAATTCAATCATTAGTGAAGAAGAGATGGAAGAAGATGACCAGATAGACATGAGCTTGTACCCCTTCTCAGAGCGGATAAGAAAAGCAAAAACTCCCCCGCCTTCGTCGCCCCGGCGATTGAGAAATATGATGGGACTGGAGATCCCGTCCAACATATTAAGAAGTTCATGTTTGCCATGAACACTCAGGGGATCAGCTCCCTTGCCCTTTGCAATCTGTTCCCCGGAACGCTTTCGAAGAGAGCGTTGGGATGGATCTCCACGAGACCGCCACAGTCCATCACTAGCTTCAAGCAGCTGACCGACGATTTCCAGCAATACTACGCTGCGAGTAAGAGGGTTAAAAAGAAACAATAGAATTGATGGATGTTATGCAGCGAAAAGGGGAAACTGTGAAGGAGTACATCGAGCGCTTTCATATGAAGGTTGCGGAGATTGATGATGTCAACGAGAAAATCTTGATTAAGGCCTTTGGTAACTGCCTAGCTCAGCCTCGACTTGCTGGAAAGATCGCAACGAAGGCGCCGAAAACTCATGGAGAATTAGCTGAAATGATCCATGATTTTTTGAAATCTGAGATAGCGGAAAACAAAGCTAAAGAGCTAGCGGACAGCTTCAAAACCGCTGGGGCGCCGGAAAAAAAGGAGGGGCATGGAAGAAATGCCGGAAGGGGAGGGTCAAGGTACAAGCCATATTATGGCAAGTCCACCGCCGGATCTTCTTCTCAAGGAGCACAGCACCAGCGGGCAAGAACCATTGTCTACATTGACCCGGGGAAGTATGCTGCTGTAGTAAGAGAAGGGTACCTTCCCCAGCCTAGAAGACCGCTGTAGGGGGAAATTCCAGTTGCATTCTATGAGTACCACAGGAACCGCAGCCACCGGACTGTAAACTGTGCTACCTTGGCCAAAGAACTTCGAATCATCGAGGAAAATAAGAAGAAAGGAAAGTAGGCAGCCGGAGCACAAAGGCAATACGGCGGCCAACATGGTAGTACCCAGAATGCACCTCGAGGGCGACAAGAGGAAGAGGTTCACCCCAGGCTTGATCCCAGCAAATCAGTGGGAATGATAACAGGACTTTTTTCAGAGGTAGGACCACTAACCCCTAATGAAAGAAAAAGGCACATTCATCAAGTACATCAAGAACTCCCGGAGAAGAAAATCGCCAAAACAGAAAGTTTTCCTCCAATTTTCTTCTCTGACGAGGATGAAGATGGAGTGCTATACCCACACAACGATCCACTTGTCATTCGTGCGCAGGTAAATGATCGAATGATGGAGGGAATTTTAATCGATAGTGGGGCCGGAGCAAATGTTATATCAGCCGAAGCGGTTAGGAAGTTGGAGGTGCCTGAGGACCGGATCTAGCCCTATTCGGCGGTTCAGGGGGGATTTGTAGGAGGCGTCTCTACCACGTCTTCCGGCAGTATAGATTTCACAATGACCCTGGGCCAAGGAGATGAAAGGACAGAGAGGCTCATGGCTTTTATTGTGCCAGGTCTTTCTGGATATAACATGTACCTTGGAAGGCCAGGAATCAATGCTTTCAAAGCCATCCACAGCACTCATCACTTAAAAATGAAATATTTAACCTCACACGGGAAGGTGGTTACAATAAGAGGGAGCCAAAAGATGGCCCGAATGTGTGAAGTCCGCATTATGGACAGCCTTCCTAGTTAGGAGGTGGTAAAAACTGTGGGATCAGACAAGGAGTTCAAGGGAAAATTGCCTTCTTCCCCAGGGCCGAGTCAAGAAAAGGAAGGATGTCGAGCAGCCCAGGATCCCCCGGAGAGGGCAACATTCGCTTGGAGCACGAACGAGATGCCTGGTATAGACCCAAGCGTTATCCGGCATGAGCTCAGGGTAGACCCTAAACATCCGGCGGTCAGGCAAAGGAAAAGGGTAATAGGGGAAGAAAGAGATTTAGCCGCAAGAACCGAGGTCCAAAAACTCCTCAAGGCCGGATTCATCAGGGAGGTTGCGTACCCGCGATGGTTGGCTAATGTTGTCATGGTGAAAAAAGCAAATGGAAAATGGAGAATGTGTGTGGATTTCACATACTTAAATAAGGCATGTCCTAAAGATTTCTATCCCCTACCATCAATAGATAGATTGGTGGTTTCAACTGCCCAGAGTTCTGTGTTAAGTTTTCTGGATGCTTTCTCCGGTTATAATCAAATAAAAATGAAAGAAGACGATTCGGAAAAGACATCCTTTATTACTTCAGCCGGAATGCCCTTCGGCCTAAAGAATGCAGGGGCCACTTTTCCACGAATGATTGACAAAGTATTTTGTCAGCAAATTGCATGAAATGTGGAGGCTTACGTTGATGATATAGTTGTAAAAAGTCCATCAAAGGAACAACACATGAGGATTTAGAAGAAAGAACATTCGACTCTGGATAAATCCAAATCAAACTAAATCCAAAAAAGTGTGTGTTTGGTGTAACCAAAGGGAGGTTTCTTGGTTTCATTGTTGGGCAACGAGGTATTGAGGTCGATCCGGAAAAAAGTCAGGCCATCCTCGACCTTTCTCCTCCAAGAAATATCAAAGATGTCCAAGCTTTGAACGGAAGACTCACATCATTAAGTAGGTTTTGTTCTAAGCTTCAAGAAAAATCAATCCCGTTCTTCAATATTCTAAGGAAGAACAGCAAGTTCCAGTGGGGACAAGAGTGCGTAGACGCATTTGAAAAGATCAAGGAGATGCTTTGGGATCTACTTAAATTGGGTGTACCTGCCCCGAGACAGGATCTATATCGTTACTTGTCCGCAATGGATTGGGCGGTTGCAGCTGTCTTAATCATGGAAGAGAAAAGGGAAATACCAGTTTACTATACGGGCAAAATCTTAAGCCCGACAGAAGGACAGTACACTAACATAGAGAAAATCTTGTTTGCACTGGTGGTGGCGTCAAGAAAACTATGACCCTACTTCCAGTCACATCGAATCTTTGTCAAGACCAATTGGCCGCTCAAACAAATTGCAAAAAATCCGAATGCCTCCGGCCGGATGGTAAGCTGGACAGTAGAACTGACACAATATGAAATTCACTTCTTGCCCAGAACGGCGATTAAAGCTCTGGCCTTAGCAGACTTCATAACGGAAACAAGCTTTGCAAAAGAAAAGAAGCAGGCTCAGAGTCCATATATCATCTTGGTTGATGGAGCTCGATGCAAAAGTGGGGCAGGTGCTGGGATAGTGGTATAGGCGCCGGATGGGTAAAGCTTGAATTATGCCTTCCGACTGGACTTTGATGTTACTAATAATGAAGCCGAATACGAAGCCCTTATCCAGGGTCTGGAAGTAGCTACAACCCTCGGGGCAACAGGTTCCATAGAAAAGATGCCTTCTCTATTTTTTCGTTCTTATAAAATCTTGTCTAAAGTAAGGCTTATGAGAATATAACCTATTTTTAACAGAATTAGAGGTGTATTCGGACTCTATGTTGGTGGCGAGACAAAACGACAACATCTATGAAGTCAAAGAAGAAAAACTATGGAGGTACTTGCTCAAGGTCTAGGAGCTAAAAGCGAATTTCCAAAGATGCGAGCGAAAGCACCTTCCCCGCGAAGAGAATGTTGAAGCTGACGCCTTAGCCAAATTGGCAAGTATGGCCGAAAAGGTACCCAATGAGATATGGCTAGAAATCAGAACTTCCCCAAGTATAGAAGGAACTCAGGTGTTTGCGGTGGAGACAGGTGACAAAGAAGAATCCTGGACAACTCCAATCATAGATTACATACGGCAAGGAAAGCTGCCGGAAGGAGAAAAGGAGGCCAGGATAATAAAAAGGCGGGCCACATCATTTTTTATTGAAGATAACCAGCTGTATAAGCGATCTTTTGCAAGACCAGCACTAAAGTGTGTTACCATAGTTGATGGAGCAGAATTAATAAGAGAGATACATGATGGGCTCTGTGGAAATCACCAGGGAGAAAGGACCACAACCCACAAAATCTTGAGACTCGGATATTTTTGGCCGAAAATGATGGAGCATTGCAAGGAGTATATACGAAAATGTCGCAAGTGTCAAGAGCATGGAAACAAGATACATACTCCTCCGGTGGAACAAAAGTATATTCTCTGCCCAATTCCCTTTGCTATGTGGGGGTTGGACATTGTGGGCCCATTCCCGGAAGCTTCACCAGGGAGGTTCAAATTCATGTACGTTGCCATCGACTACTTCACAAAGTGGGTCGAAGCAATGCCTACTATCTCCATCACGGCTAGGAAGTCACAAGAATTCATTTGGAAATATGTGGTATGCAGGTTTGGCATACCAAAAGCAATAATAAATGATAATGGAACACAGTTCAATTGCGAAAGCTTCCGAGAATTCTGTGAAGAATGGAAGATCGACTTAAGATTTGCATCAGTAGCCCACCCTCAGGTGAATGGGCAGGTTGAGAATGCGAATGGGCAAATAGTAAGAGCGATAAAGAGGAAACTCGATGAGAAAAAAGGAAAGTGGGTAGAATTGTTACCCCAAGTCCTTTGGTCGTACAGAACGACAGAAAGGGGGCCGACGAGAGAAACGCCTTACAGATTGACATATGGTTTGGAAGCCGTCATTCCGGCGGAAATTGTGGTGCCATCCATAAGATGGGAATCATATGACGGAAAGGTCAACAATCAGGGAGTACAGGATCACCTAGACCTCCTTGAAGAAACCAGGATGGCCGCCGCAGTAAGGATGGCGAAAGATAAATCCAAGGTAGAAAAATATTTCAACAAAAGGATAAAAGAACGAAGTTTTGCCCCAGGAGAATTAGTCCTCCGAGAGGTTAAGCAACCCAAGAAGCTGGAACCCCAATGGGAAGGACCATACATCGTACACCAGAAGATGGGACGAGCTTCATACCGCTTGAAAAATAGTGAAGGGTACGAATTGCCACATTCTTGGCATGGAGAATGTCTAAAAAAGTTCTATGTGTAAAATTTATAACTCTTCAATAAAAGGTATTATTTTTGGAAAAGTGAAAGAAAAAGTAAGCACCGGCCAACGAGCCGCAGGCTATCATGCCTTGAAAGTAAGCACCGGCCAACGAGCCGCAGGCTATCATGCCTTGAAAGTAAGCATCGGCCAACGAGCCGCAGGCTATCATGCCTTGAAAGTAAGCACCGGCCAACGAGCCGCAGGCTATCATCCCTTGAAAGTAAGCACCGGCCAACGAGCCGCAGGCTATCATGCCTTGAATGTAAGCACTGGCCAACGAGCTGCAGGCTATCATGCCTTGAAAGTAAGCACCGGCCAATGAGCCACAGGCTATCATGCCTTGAAAGTAAGCACCGGCCAACGAGCCGCAGGCTATCATGCCTTGAAAGAAACATCCGGCCAACGAGCCGTAGGCTATCATGCCTTGAAAGAAAAAAAAGCACCGGCCAATGAGCCGCAGGCTATCATGCCTTGAAAGAAACATCCGGCCAACGAGCCGTAGGCTATCATGCCTTGAAAGAAAAAGAAAGCACCGGCCAACGAGCCGCAGGCTATCATGCCTTGAAAGAAACATCCGGCCAACGAGCCGCAGGCTATCATGCCTTCTTGTACAGGTCATCGTCCAGTAACTCTCCTTTTTCGAGAGAGTAATCCGAGACAATCTGCTGGCAAATATCAACTATCTGGCGACACTGAGAAGCAAAGGACTCCTTTAGATGGGCGTTGATGGTGCCTTGCTTCTGTATCTCCTCCTGGGATTGCCGGGAGAATGACTTGAGCCTGGCCACTTAAGATTCAAGGGTCAGGACTTGGGCTCGATACTTGTCACGTTCAAAGTTGGCAGATGACAGCTCCTCCTTAGCACGGGCTATCCGACCACTCAACTGAGTGACGTGCTTCAGTAAGTTGGCAGAACTCAAGCCTAGCCGGAACAAAAAAAGAATAAGAAAAAGAAAGGGCAAAAGGAGAAACAAAAGTTGAAGGCCTGAAAGTTTACCGTGGCCCGATGGCTCAGTATTCTCGGCTTGAGAGCGAGACTTGGCTTCCTCCAGCTCTTTTACTTTCTCCTCCAGCCTGGTCCTCTCTTCTATCAAGGCAGCTTTGTCCGCAGCAAGAGTTTTCTTCTCCTCTTCCAAAAGAGAGCAATCTCGGAGCAGAGACTGCTTCTCTTGATCAAAGGAGGACCTCGACTGCTCCTCCAGCACGACCTTTTCTTCCGACAAGCAATCAAGCTCCTGCATAAGCTTTTTTTTCCTTCACAAGGGCTTCATTCTCCCGTTAAAGAGTTTGATTCTCCAGCTCGAGCGTTTCAGCCTCCTGCTTGAAAGAGTTCCTCTCCTGATAGAAGAAGGTCTTCTCAGCCTCAAGATTGTTCACTTCGTTTCGGTGCATGGAGCGCACCTGATCCAGCATAATATCTAGATCAAAGAAGGATTAAACCAGCTTATCTTTGACAAAGAAAAAAGAGATGGTTTTATACCTATATCAAAGTATTGTCAGCTTCCTTGATCCGGCCTGTTAGAGAAAAGTTCTCTTCCCGGAGTTCCTTCAGCTGCAGCTCATACTCATCACGCTGACGCTCGCATTCCCGCCGGGACAACTGCAGGTCTTTGTTTATTGCCGCAGTTCTCTCCTTTGCCTTACGGTCGATCTCATACTCGACCTGGTCAATGTAAGTGTCATGAGAAGAGCGGGACAGCTTCAGTTCCTCTTCAACATTATTGGCTTGGCTTTCCTCATAGCGAAGCCTGGATTGGAGGTTGCCAAAGTGAACCTCAGCACTTTGGGCCATGGACATCACCTAAAAAACAACACAATTCATAAAATCAAGAAAAAAGCCAAGCCAAAACAAAAGAGAAATACAAAAGAAATACGCATGCCAACCTGAAAAATTCCCCCCCACATCATGTCAAACACTTCGTTTGCTGGGAGGGAATGCCGCATGATAGCATCTGCCCCCCCATCTCCAAGCCGCAGCCTTTTTTTGGTAGCAGTAAAGGTGGCCGGAGGAGCAAAGATCCCGTCTGGATGGCCAGATCTCTTTATTGCCTCCTTCCAAACGGAGGAGTGCTTGGCAGCGTCGCAGGATATTAAAGGAAGAGGGTGCCCGCAATGGTAGAACCACCCTTCCTTTTGGGAGGGTCTAGTATAGGACGCCTGAGCAGGAGGAAGAGGGGAGGAAGAGGAAGAAGCTATGTAGTCCTCCCTCTACTTACTCCGGAGCTCAGGATCCTCCGGCACCTGACGATACTCCGTTGCTCTATCCCTTGCCGCGTCCGTGGCCGCAGCAACATCAATGAAGAATGATCCTGAAACTTCGGGATCACCAGAGGTTTGCCCTGATACCTCTCGCTCTGTGGCCTTCGGCTTTGATGTGGTTTTCTTTTTTAGTCTTTTCTTGGCAGGAGCAGGGACTGCTTCAATAATAAAAACAGTTAGGACCAGAAGGATGAAACTGGAAATGAAAGGATACTAAAAAAGGGAAGAGAAGTAAAGAACAAGAAAAGCGACGGAGCAACCAAAACCTTCTTCAGCCAAAGGACCAGCGCGGAAGCCTGTGGCCTCCAGGGTATTTTCCTGAGCGGGATCTGAGGAAAAGTAACTTGTCAAATCAGGAAATTCCTCGCAAATAAGAGTCAGATGACCGGACTCCCGCCCCAGGCGAGAACCAAGATCTAAACACGAACCAAGGGTGAGGGGAAGGAAGACACGACGCCCAGACTTGGGGCTCACGTGCCATGTACCTGACAGCCCGGCGTCAGCACGTTCAGGAGATTCTAGCCTGTTCTTTTTCTTTGACAAACCGGCTTGGTCATCTCCGACTTCTTGCCTGGAGCGCTTTGCCGGAGGAGCGCTCTCCAAAAGCTGCTCGGCCGCATCAGTAGCCGCATCCAGCGTGGCGTAGTAATTGATTTTTCCGTCCCCACTCTTGAAGGTGACGAAGTTCCAACTATGAAAGGGGCCGATCTTGTCCCCCTTCTGGAAGAAATCTACATACAACATGTCAAACAATAAGAAGAGCGATAGGAATGATAAAATTTGTACTAAGGGTTGAAGACGCTTACTGTGATATGTCTTCAGAGAAGACAAACGTGCCTTTGTAAAAAACGCCTCGACAGTCGGCGGTTCCTTGCTAAATGCCCCCAGAACCTTCGAAATGGGCAGCTCAGCCGGAGGGGTTTGGGGGCTGATTAGCTGACCTTTGATAACCTCAGCATAGTATTGGACGCCCAATACTCGGCCGGATGGAGGAACAATGACGAACCACCGTGACCCTCACTCATGAGCCTTCTTGTAGTCAAAGAGGGTGTATCCGGCCTTCGCGATGAGGGTTAAGCTATCCGGGTCAACCCTAACTGTGAAGAATCGAACGAAATCGGTACCCTCCGGCCGGATTTTGCTTCCCTCGCAAAGAGAAACAAAGGCGTGGAGGTGCGAAATGGCCTTTGGGTGAAGGTGAGCGAGAGTGCAGCAGCGGCGAAGGAGGAAGCCCAGCACAAAAGGGTGCGGGGTAATGGTCAGACCGGAGCGGAAAAAATCAGCGAAAACTACGTACCCACGGCCAAAGTCGTCGTTAGGGTGAGAATCGGAGGATGGCAGGAAAATCTGCATGCCAAGCGGGGCTTCGACATCCCTGAGACAATCGCAAAGGGAGGAGTAATTGAGAGAGGAAGGAGAAGGTTGACACCCAGATAGGAAGGGTCTTGTGGACTTCAGATACGATGGGCGAAAGCCGTTAGAAGAGTGAGAGCCCTGAATTGCCTCGATGGCGGGAGGAAATTTGGCAGCGAGTTTACTCTGTTTTGCAGAGGAAGAAGACATTGTCAAGCTTGACGAAGGATCAGAGGGCGGCGACGGCAATGAAAGACGAGGTAGCACACGACGACAGGGAGGCGAGAGAAGAAGAACAGTCGAAGCAAAGGAGCAGTAGAAGAAAGAAGAGGAAGCTCAAAAATCGGGCTTTAAGGAAAGTTTTTTCCCGCTCAAATAAATAATATATATACATGTGCGAACAGAAAATATCCTTTCTTTGCAGGGGAACAGAAAGAGCCACACGCTTCCTAAAGACGATTCCGATGTTTTAGTCGAAAGAAAGACCCTGCGTATTCTACACCAAGAACAGGCGGAGCAAATTCAAAAAGGGAGTACGAAGCAGGTTCGAACCACGACCTGTGCACGTGACCAATAAGAAGTTCCTTTTCTCCAAGTATGAAGAAAAAGAACTTGTGGGACTGGGATAAGGAAAAGACGAAGCACAGACGAACCAAAAAGCCTCAGTCGCAAAATTTTTCGTCAAAATGCAAGACACAAAAGTTCTATTTTCTTCACCAAAATTCAGAAAGATAGAACTTGTGGGACTGATGAGAAGGGAAGAAATGGTGTCAAGCCAAAACGGGTTACATAGAGCATCCGGCCGCTTTAGCCGGATGGAAGTGGAAGCGCATAGGGCATCCGGCCGTCTCCTGCCGGATGAGGATAGGACTTAGGCAAAGCAAAGTATTGCACGACTGACCGTCTGTGGTCAGTCAAAAATACTAGGAGAGGGTAGAACCGTACTTATACATGTAAAATACAGGCTGGCACCATAAAAACCAGGCCCAAAATACTATAAATAGGGCTGTACCCCCATGAAATAAGATACGTAACATTGTAGTCAAACTCACATACAATTCCAATAGAAGCTCTCTTTCTCTCTCTCTACTCTCGTGAGACTCTGTAACTGGGACCAGGTAATGCAGGACAGAAGATCGAAGGATACTAGGATTGATATACTGTTTCGTTTCATTTAAGTATTGCGTATGTATAAGTAAAGTAATGAGTATTGAGTAATGAGTAAGTATGAGTATGTAAGGAGTACCGAGCATGAGTAAGTACGAGTAAGGAGAAAAGTATGGGTACGGAGTATGCGAGAGTAAGTGATGAGTACTGAGTAAGAGTAAGTAATAGTAGTAGTGAGTACTGAGTAGAGCATGAGTAAATAACGAGTAAGGTATTGAGCGTAGTGTGAGTAAAACAATGAGTAAGTAAGATTAAGCTTGTGTAAACCTTGTGAACCCGAGTAAGGAAAAAGAGAGCATCCGATGAAACCGGATGAACGAATTACTAAATGAACGGTTGACTAGCAAATTGTCTTCCTTGGTAGGTAGCGAACCTTATGTATGTATGTAAGTATGGTTGATTGTATTGTTGTAGCATGAGTATGTATGTATGCATGTAAAATGAACTCTATGTATATTTGACCCAAAGTAGTCGGCGTACCGCGGTTAGCACGCGGTATATGCGAATTTCATATTCAGCGTAAGCTGACCCCCTAGGGGGAACGTTTTTAGTGTGCAGGTATTCGAAGCTGACCACCGTTCGAGAGAGTAGGACGGGGACTGCTGTGTAAGCATGGGTAGTTGTATAATAGGGATTTTTACTTGTATTGTAATGTGAATTAGGAAGTCCAAACTGTATCGGTAATTTAAGGATTGTAGTATACTCGATATAGTATTGTATTGGAGTTGTATTTGAATTATGGTTGAGTATGCAAGGGAAAGTAATGTATTGTGTAGAGTACTCGGTATGTTCAAATTCATCCGACCGATATTATGTAGTATTGTAACTCGCCTTGTTAGTCACGTGGGTGACTAGCGACATTGTACACCCGCCGTTGTGTATGGAGTATCCGCTGCAAAGGTAAGTATTTGTACAGTAATGACGGTATTAGCGGTAGGGGTGTTACAACTTGGGAATTTGGACTCCAGAGGAGAGTAAGCAACCGAAACAACCAACGGTGAACGGTACAGTCTTTCTTGTGACCTGCTTGCTAACGAGGTGTCCCTCGGCTTGTGTGCTATTTGTTTATGTGTGCCGACTAAACAAGATAAAGCATGCAACCGGAATATTATGTTTATTGTATTGTTGTGTGATGTTTGAAAACTAACACAACTTACCGTGAGAACTTACTAACTAATGTTTAGTAAAGAATTGTGTGAGACTAAGGAACACTCCCTAATATTAGTTTGTTAATAACCCAAAGAGGTTTAACCAACAAACATTGTCTTGAGACTTCTACTAACTGGAACTTGGGGGGAGTGAGGAATCCGGGACTGACTCCAGCCATGCATGTCAAGGTAAGGGGGTCGGTATCTTGATCAGATCCGACTTCCGCTTAAGGAGTCGTCTTTGGACTTGTCGCCTAGGGTCGGTTGCCGGCTCAGCTACATTGGATTTCCAAGGCATTAAGATGGTGCGATAGGATCACCTAAATCCTAAATTGAAAGATAAGTTGTTTATTCAACCAATGGAGTTAATAGCTCATTGGCTAGGGTTGCTTTTGACCCGACAAAAATAAACATTGAGATAAGATACAACCATTTCTATTTTACGAACGGTTTGTATTCTGAGACTGTGATAAGCTACAACCATTTCTATTTAAAGGATGGTTTATTTTCTAAGACTAAGATAAGGACTAAGATTGAGGTAAGATAAGGTTGGACTGAGATTAAGGGGAAACATAACTTAAGGAGTTAAATAATTGACTCACTAATTAAGGGAACGCATTGAAGTCATTCATTGTGTTTGAACTTTGATTGTTCATATTTGGCTTGTTGTTTATTGCACTTTCTATTATGTTGTGCATCTAATCAACCTCCATGCTATCGATAATTAGTCGTCGTAGCAACGTTAGCTTGGGGGCCATGAGAGGATCGTACCAGCAATTTTGCTGACCCCCTTTGGGGGCTGTTTTTATTATGCAGGTGAATGACAGAAGGCGACAGTCCTGAGAGTAGGATCGGGTAGAATTTACTACGGGTTGTCTTCTATTAGTTGCACGAGTAGTGTCTGTACACTCGTTTAGTGAATGGTATGAGATGTTAGTAAGTTGTATAGGATGTAAGGAGATTGTAAGATTGATATGTAGATGAATAAGGGTTCACTAGTAGAAAAAAAGGCCTATTTCGGCGGTTCCAATGGGTCTATTTCGGCGGTTGTGAACCACCGAAATGAGCACCGCCGAAATAGGTGTACCTATCTCGGCGGTTCTTAGAGCAACCGCCGAGATAGACCCATGGGATTGACCGATGCTGAGTTGACCATGAGTCTATCTCGGCGGTTGTTCTCTAAGAACCGCCGAGATAGACTCATGGTCAAACTCAGCATCGGTCAATCCCATGGGTCTATCTCGGCGGTTGTTCTCTAAGAACCGCCGAGATAGGGGTATTTTTTTTTGTTTTTTTCCATCCTAGCTTATATATATATATATTCACCGCATTTGTTCAATGAGACCTGTAATAAAGCTTCATCCATACAGGGAGCTCCAGCACACATTTAAAAAGTTATAAAAGCTCCCAATTAATACCAACGACGCACCACAATTTGAGAGTTAACAAAACCAATGCAATTACACTTATTTACACACTTTCATTACAAATAAAAAACAACATTACAATTCAAATCTACCATTACACCATCCACAAGTGTACAGAGTTACAATTACATACTCAAAAAGTTCACAAAACATCTTCATGATCATCAATTCATTAAACTTGTGCAGACGAACTCCGACCATTCCTCAAGCATCTCAACAATTTGAGCATCATCATACTGACCACCTTTGAACACTTCTTCGTAAGCCTTGAAAAAAAATGAACATTAATCTAAAACGTACAAGTCTAACAACATGTAAAGAGCATAACTGAAACTTTCAAAGAATGTTACCATGTCTAACGAGTGCTCTGGTAAAAGGTTCGCCGCTCCTACTATGTCACTCATGAATCTCATGACATAGTATCCACATTCTGAACCCCCAGGCTGCACCGGACACTATACAAACGCACATATTGACAGTTATAAACAAGTTTAAACATTATAACACAAATTTATCAATTAATAGAGTACCTTGACAGGTTCCAAGGGATGTCACTCTTCATTGTTTTATTCTGGAGAGATAATGCAGCTCTCATGGAACTATATACATCAGCAATATATATAGTTTTAAGCATCAGTAGCAAGTTATGAAACAGTTAATGTTAAGTAAAATAATTGTTGTTTACGATAACAAACTAATTACCCCAGTATTGCGGTGGAGATCTTCGGTCTCTTGGCAGCCTTACCAAGTGAGTCAAATTGCAAGATTCGTGGGTGCTTCAACATCACCAGCACAATCAATGACCAATGTCGACTGTCCACAAATTACACAATGTGTTGAATCATTAAGCAACTAACACAAACTATATGTTTTAGATAATACTAAGAGAAATAGTCAAATATCATACCCTGAATGATATGGCAGCATAAATAAATGACTTGTTAGAACATTCAAGAGGGCATTCGTCATATACTGCATAAGGCCTTCCATATCACTTGTCATCTGGACTTCACTGCACATAGCAGGACACAGGAATCCGAATCTGTGATCTTCATAGACATTGATCGCCTTATCATGCACCCACCTATGAGGCAATATCATTAGTCGATCATTAACTTTTTATTCAAACATCCAATTCATCACCAATCAATGAATTCAAAATACAAAAGGTAGAAGTCACTCACATGGCGGCTGACTTGATAATCGACACATTCAACCAATCCCTCCTGAAGCACTCCTCGAAGTCGGACATATACATCCCAAATCGATGTATATCTTCTCCTTGAACTACAAAGTGAAATATCCGCTCGGGATCTTCCACAGTGAGGGAATCACAATCAGGTGGTAGCAGCAAGGATGAATGTAGAATCTGCATATTAGTCGGCAGGCCGGCCAATATTCTTTTCTCCACCAAAGCAGGTCTAAGCACGAAATTTGTGGATGCCTTTGATTGCACAGGCGCAGCAATTCTTTTTCCTTTGCCCTTATCAGTCTTCGGTCGGCTCATATCCTATGATATTAGTCAAATTAAGTATATGGATGCAAGGTGGTACACCAATAGTTTTATAGCAACGGTTAAGAGTAAATACCTGCCCAGGGAGTCTTACCAATCGTATAGGCCACTGCACTGTCGCAGTTTGTGCGGAACGCAAGGTAGGTCTTTGAGGGATCGGCACCGGTAAACCGACGTCAGCATGCTCTGCAACAAATTCGTCCAGAAGCACTCGTGCATGGTAATGTCGGAGTGGTTCACCGTGCACAATATCACTTGAAGAGAGGGGAAAAGTTTTCCCCATGCACCATGACCTCTTCTCCAATTTGTAAAAACAGATGGCACTCAGTGGGTGCCTGAGTGTTATGTGGAACTTGTTTAGATAAAAATTGAGAATTCTCTATGATGATATTAGTGATCAAGTGAAAAATCTTAATCGTCATGTACTCAATTGAAATGTTAGTCTAACCTTTAGAGATGCATAGGGAAACGGATCAGCCGAGTGGACACTACTTCTCACTACCGGTGCACTCTGCTGCTGAATGGGTGACAACTGGTGGTCGAGAAACCTCTTGGCTGTCATGCTGCTGTGGCTGAAGCCTTGACATAGCGTGAGCGATCCTCTCGTCGACGTTCTGAGTAATCCTCTGCTCCATCTCAGCCAACGCTCTCAGGTGCTCCTCGTAGCTAATCGACTTTCCCTGTGCACTTCTGGACCCGGGTACGCCAAATGCCTGGCGGATACCAACGTGCCCACCAAACCCAATGGCACGACCTGGATGATCCTTCTTACCAAGAGCGCGTGTAAGAGGATCATCATTCCTGTGAGGTCCAGGTGCCCTGGGTGAGCTGAGAGCTTAATTCACCCTAATACAACACACAAATACAGTTATTAGTTTAACATAAGTTCATATACAAATGAAATGAACAGTCTAATGAAATGATATCACTTACCATTTGAGCAATAACTGCTCTCGTGGCTTCATCGTATTGAGGATTTTCGGGAGTAGAGTTCTTCGGAATGTGGCTTAACTCCCACACTTTCATTCTTCTGCCACTGCACTATCCAATGAGCCATCCGTGGGCAGATATCCCTTTTGCTCCCATTCTGGTACCCTTTGAGCAATACTTTTTCCACCTAAGTGGTGAGGGTACAGATTCTTCTTAGCATTTGCTTGTTGTTGCGCACGGAGAGCCTGCATAAATTAATGGGATCATGTTAAGTGAAATTGAACACAAAAAACATAAGAAATTAAGATTAATTTATGTATGTATGACAATAAAGTGCACCTGGAACTCCGGTGTGTGACGCCTCTCAACAAATTGTACCATTGCTCTTCTGTTATGCCCTCGTAAACCTCCCATGGTGGTCTCTCACCGTCTCCACCATGATCTGGATCATCTGGATCTTCTGGAGTAGGCATCTTGTAGATGAACTTGTCAGCCAACTTATTCTTGTGGTCCCGGAACTGTTTCGACATCGCTGATAGCACATCCTTTTTAAGTGCGGGATCCACGGAGAAACGAGACTACGTACATGATCATTCAGTTAGTAAAGTAAACATAAATGTTCTATTATTTCACAAAAGATCATAGTAATAATGTAGAGATTTACCTGAAGACGCTGAAACATAGTATCCTTCAATGATTGAGGCACTTGCTTCCAGTTGTGGTTTATGTTGCAATATGACTTCACCAAATGGCTACCGTAAGCGGTGAAGTCATTCTTCCAATTACCATGGGGTTGGTTGAACTGATTGAAGTCCACCGGTTTTGTAGGAGGGCCCTTGTTAGCCTTCAGCCCACGTGTTGCACCTCTCTTCTTTTGCTTCTTCGCCTCTGGTGGGACAACTGACTCCTCTTCGGTCTGCTGTGAAGGGCCAGCCTCAGTCTCTGTACTGCTAACTGGTCCTTCTTCTTCTTTCCTCCTCTTGTGACCCGCTTACTTGGTCTATTCTGCTGTGGGGCAGGTTCTCCAGTCATGAGAAGCCGTCCAATGGGGTCATCCATAGGGTGATCATCCACTGCAAAAAAAATAACAAAGCATTTTCATAAGATAAACTCATAACATAAATACTATGATGCATAACAATAACAGTTAAGATGACATTACAGTCTACATTCTACTAACAACATTACCTGACACGTACAAAAACATAAATCATTTCATATTTTCTACCCAAGCACCCTCATCATGGTCTGATCGTGCGTAGAGTAAATCGTTTTCGGTATCATCAATCGAATCCGGTAATCTAGTAGGAAACAAGGATGTTTCCTCTACAGTCCCATTTTCATCGTTATCCTCATTTTCATTTTCGATTACAACCGGCCTTCTTACTGTAAGAAAAACAGACCATCTGCAGTCTTTCGGATCCTCAACATACCACACTTGTTCGCAATCCTTTCCCAGAACAAATTGATCATCATTATAACCGTGTAACCGTGAAAGATCAACCAAGGTAAGCCCTCCATCATTTTGGTACCCGCGTCGGTTGTCCACCCACTTGCACCGGAACAACAGAAAGGAATCAATGTCATAGTCTAGTTCCCAGATGTCCTCGATGACACCATAATACCAATTACTAACTGGTTGAGATCGGTTACCACTGTGGTACTCAGTGGCAGCAGCTTCAATTTTTACCCCACTATTCTGGTTTATCGATTTGGCATCTTGACGTGCAGTGTAGTATGTATACCCACTAATATCATACCCCTCAAATGATGTAATATTAGTTTCAGGTTCGATTGCCAAACATCTGATCTCTTCGCTTACAGCATCTGGATCTGATGATGCTAATGTCAACACATGATCTTTGACTTGGTAAAAACCTCGTTTTGTGTCCTTTGTCAGCCAAGTGGCCTTTCAAAGGATTTTGATGCCTTAACTCAACCATATGGGTTTCCAAATAAGGTTCAACAACCTCAAATGTTGTAAGACAACACAAATGTGCTTGATGAATAAGTAGACCGAAACTTGCACAATCTTTCTACTATAACACCTTACCTACCCTTAACCTGCCATAGTGTCGTGGTTTTGGGATACCAATAGACTCTGCCTTACTCAAATAATCGGTACAATTCTGTGACTTCCTCAGTCACTGTTGCTTCAAAATGCTCCCCTCTGGTCGATACCTATTCTTCATTCTACTTTTCAGAATACCCATGTACCGTTCAAATGGGTACATGTACCGTAAGTATACCGGACCACAGAACTGTATCTCTAGAACGATGTGCACAATTAGATGTACCATTATATCAAAGAAAGATGGTGGGAAATACATCTCTAGTTGACATAATGTGATAACAATTTTCACGTTGTAGATCATCTAGAGATGTTACGTCAATTGCCTTGGAGCAAACAGCGTTGAAAAAGAACATAACCGAGTTAAAGAATTTCTAACATCAGATGGCAATATCCCCGAATTGCGACACGGAAGAAGATGTAACATCAGTACATGATAATCGTGAGATTTTATGCCTAAAAGTTTTAAATCCTTCATCGATACAATTCTTCCAGTTTGAAGAGTACCCAGACGGTACTTTTAGAGTGCAGACATTTGCAGAAACTAATCTTTCAGCCTTTGAGAGCGTGTAGCATGCAGGAGGTAGGTAGATTCGTTTCCCGTTCTCTTGTGGGTGTAACTCCTTTCGTATACCCATGGTTTGCATGTCCTTTCTAATTTTCATTCCGTCTTTTGTTTTACCGGGTATATTGAGTAAAGTCCCACTCACTGCCTCACCAACGTTCTTCACAATGTGCATGATGTCTAAGCAGTCTCACACAGAAAGATGACGCCAATAAGGTAGTTCCCAAAAGATAGAACACTTTTTCCAAATGTTTTTCGCCGGTTTTGATGTGTTTCCAAATACATTTGCAATGTCCTTAACCTTTTCGTACATTTCCTCAGAGCTCAGAGGTAGACGGGCCACACGAGTTTCGGCTTGACCATTGAACAACTTTCTCTTCGTTACTCGATAAGGGTGATCTTCGGGGAGAAGACGTCGATGACACATATAAACATTCTTCCCACAATGTTTTAAACTGTCCGAACAAGTGTCTTCCTCGCAAATGGGACATGCAAATGCTCCTTTAACCGTGTAACCGGACAAGTTCCCATACCTAGGGAAGTCATTGACAGTACAGAACAACAAAGCCTTGAGCGTGAAATTCTCTCTTGCATAAGCATCATATACCACGATCCCCTCATTCCACAATAGCTTCAGATCGTCGATCAGAGGGGCAAGGTACACATCAATGCTATTACCTGGCTGCTTGGGACTAGATATCAGGAGAGATAACATGATGTACTTTCGTTTCATACACAACCATGAGGGCAAATTGTAGATCACTAGCAGAACAGGCCATGTACTGTGTTGACTACTCAATGTGTCGTACGGCTTCATTCCATCAGTACATAACCCAAGCCTCAGATTCCTATCTTCATGTCCGAAATGTTCTTTGTACCGTCTATTGATGTTTCTCCACTGAGGCCTATCTGCTGGATGTCTTAGTTTCTCATCACTCTTTCTACCCTCCGCATGCCATCACCGTTTGAATCTGGGTATAATCGGCAAATACCAAACAAGTTTTGCTGGAGGGCTTTTTTCTGAACGGAGGAGTACTCACCATCTTTTTGCTTATACCGGGACAACAAACATTTCGGGCAATTGTCCAGATGTTCATATTCACCCCTGTACAACACACAGTTGTTTGGACACGCGTGAATTTTTTTGTACTCTACTCCCATTGGACACACCCATTTCTTTGCCTCATACGTGGTGGTAGGGAGACCGTTCTCATCCGGTAGCATATCATGAATCAGCTCGAGGAATGCCGTGAAACCTTGTCACTCAATCCATATCTTTCCCTTCAGGTTGAACAATTCAATATAGCTGTCAATTTCATGTACTTAGTGCAAGTAGGATACAACGCCATTTTGGATGCGTCCAACAACCTTTGATACTCAGGCCGGTCGACAAAGTTATCCTCAACGTTATCAAGCATCTCGTCAATTTGTTCATCATGATAAGTCGACTCACTGTCAACATTGACTCCGGAAGCGCTTGGGAGTTCTAACTCGTTAGTAGTATCGAATGTCTGCTCGGTTCTTGAGTTACATGGATCGTGACTGTAGGAAGATGAAGCATTATCGTCAACAGGTTCTCCATGAAAAATCCATTTTGTATAATGTGGCATGAAACCACGGGTCTTCACAGGCAATTGTACGAGGTTGATGCTTGAATAATGTCTAACCACACCACAATCAACACAAGGACATGGAATTTTCTCCGCCTTTGTCCTGTCCTTGTGTTGCACTGCAGCTTTGCAAAACTCTTTCAACATTTTGTCAAAATGTTTGCCTCTATCACCATACATCCAGTCACGCTCCATACTATATGTGCAACAGATCACATGTGTGAGTTAGAGCCTTTGTAGAATATGGTCTGTATTAAGTTGCACATGTTTATTTCTTAATGGAGCATGACTGGGATGATTGTCAATTAGTCTAGCCTAACAACTCTAAGGTTGCAAACACAAAATAAACTAGCATTTTAAATTTAAGAAATTGTTGCACTTCTAAAACAGAAACCAGTGTTTAAAACAATATTACGAATACTTTTTCTACAAAAAATTCGGCATGACCTTTGCATAACTGTACACATCCCGTGCTTATTATTAAGCACTCACCAAAGTCATCACAACCACAAACATTCCAGCAATGGCAGCAACCAACAATTAAAATAAATCAATTCTTTACTAGCTAACTGAAAACCAATTACAAATTCAGATCATCAAATCAACATTTTCAATTCTCCACTGTATAAGTTCAAACCGGTTTAGAGATTAACAAAGAATCGAGAGTTAAAATACGTACTTGTTTTTTAAGGATTTATGGACAGGGGAGACTGGTGCCTGAGAGGTAGGCTTCTGTGCGAGAGATGCAGCAATACCACTTCTGATATGTCTCTGCAAGGGAGCAAAAAAAAATAAATTACAAAAGAAATGCATCAACAAATATGGGATGAAGCTAAATTATGTACTAGCACTTATATTTAAATACATAATTGCATTTAGTAAACAAAAAATAAGGTTTAGTTACTTACTTGTGCACAGAGGAGGAAAGTGCAACAGTAATGGAAGAAGGCGGGAAACAAGAGAGGTGCTTCACGGACTTGAATGTAGTGAGACCTGATAAAAAAAATTAGATATTGTTAGACTTATACACATACATCAAACAATATTAATTACGAAGAGATTGTAAAAAAATCGGCATGACTTTTGCATAATTTTACCTATCCCATGCTTATTATTAAGCATTCACCAACCATTCATCAACACAAATTTCCATCACAAATCAAACTAATACCAACTTTATCCATCAAGCCAAAATTTAATAATTTATGGAAATCAAATACAAAGTAAAAAAAAGACACAACCATGCCCATTATTAAGCATTCACCAATTATTCAACAACACAAATTTCTATCATAAACTAAACTAATATATACCAAATTTATTCATCAAACGAAATTCCAATAATTTGTGGAAATCAAATACAAAGTACAAAAGAGAAAAATGATAAGTTAGATTATATTACCGGTTCCAAAATGAATTGTTCTCCGATCCGCTTTCAATCTACCATCAAATGGTAAAGAACCTTCTTAAGTATTTATCTGTAGAGACACAAATACGTATAGACACAAGAGAAACTCAGTAGTTGTGTTTGTTCCTTATATGCAGTTAGGTTGCAAATTTACAGTGAGTGAAGAGAATGAAGATGAAGATAAATTAAAAAAAATTTACCGGTTCCTAAATGAATTGTTTTCAGCCCCTCTTCTCAATCGGGCGTGCGAGACGCGTGTAGCAACACCAATCTCTACAGAGGCAACGCATAAAGATTGAACAACATTCAGATCAATTAGAATAATTTTATATTAAACTTAACGACTATACAATACTCATATATATATATATACACTACCGAATGTTTAATAGTATTTTTACCAATGAATGAAGTTGTTCATAACAACTCATAAATGACAAGATCAAACTATAACTTACATAACAACCTAAATTGTATTTTTCATGTTTAACATGTTATCCATAATTTTCAATATACCACTTATGCATCACACTCTTGTATTAACGATAATATAATATCATAATCAAATATATAAATTATAAAGATTATCGTTAGCTCATTCAAACAAGCACAATAAGAATTTTTTTTAGTATAACTATAATACAATCTATAGAGAGTAGGGAACTTAGTGTCAAAGATGATAACTCATCAACTCGACTACATTGTTTATGAAGACAAGGAGAAACTCTTAATTGCTTAACTTATATTACTTGTTCGAACAAGTAAACTTACATTTGTGATTAGTACAAATTTTGCTTAACTTATATAACTAGCAGAGATCTCACTTACCAATGTATATTTACAATGTATATTGACTTATGAAATGTGAATAAACAAGTAATTTTAAGTGGACAAATAAGCTAACCTAACCATACTTAAACAAATAATGCTCAAACATTGTTCCACCCCATATATAAGCATAATAAATCTAGCCCAAATAAGCTAACCTAACTATACTTAAAAGAAGGGCCAAAAACAGCAACAAAATTCACTCGGACATTTCATCGAACACCTTGTGTGCATACATAAATTTAATAGTTTAACAACCAAATCTTGCAAAGATTTCACACACACAATAAATATCATCATCCACAATCACAATGTGACAACAATCTATCAATTTGAACAACACATTAACAATTAAGTAAACAAAAACGAAAATGAAAGTTAGGGTTGCATACCTTGCCGCGTCTGTTTGCTGGGCGGGAGGAGGGTGGCGACACCACCGACGCGACAACCACCAACGGCGCGACGTCCGGCGAAGGCGGGAGGAGGAGGCGGCGACGGCAGTAGGTGGTGGTGGCGTCGGAGGTTCGTCCAAATCGCCGCTGCTAACAGAGAGAAGAGGGGTTAATTTAGGTTAATCATGTAATAGTGTCGGGGCGGGCTTGGGGGGTTAATTAAAAGGACCTATTTCGGCGGTTCTCTGTTAGAAACCGCCGAAATAGGCCATATTTAATAAAAAAAATTAAAGAAACCTATTTCGGCGGTTTCTAACAAAGAACCGCCGAAATAGGTCCTTAAATTAAAAAAAAAAGAAAAATAGAAAAACCTATTTCGGCGGTTTCGTGTAAGGAACCGCCGAAATAGGTCTCTTTTATTTTTTTAATAATTAAATATAGCCTATTTCGGCGGTTTATATCCAGGAACCGCTGAAATAGACCCCTGCTTTACAGAGCTAATACATCTCGGGCTCCTATTTCGGCGGTTTTATCTACAACCGCCGAAATAGGGGCGCCGAAATAGACGTTTTTTGTACTAGTGGATGTAAGTACTAATGTTCGGTATATTCTGTTAGTCAAACCATGGCAAGGTCTTGGAGTGTATTTAATTCCGCTGCAACGTTTGTGTATATGTTGTTAAGTTTCTGATAACCACGATTGGATTGAGATGGGGTGTTACAAAAAGTGGTATCAAATCGTAGTTACGCTCTGAAGACAAGAATTACCGAACTTAGGAGAATACTGAGGTTGAGGTAGAGTTATGGGTTAAGGGTTGAGTGGTAGAGCGAGAGGTGCGTTAGTTAGGACTTCCCGGTGTTTAACGGATATCCATAGTACCTAAATCCGCCCTCCACATCCCTAACCTTGAATACGTGGAACAAACGCTAGAGAGAAGAAAGCCTTCTCCTACTCGGGAAAACTCGATCTGGTAGTTAGTTAACAGTAAGCAATACAAGAAACACATTGATATACAACAGTTTGTGAAAACGTGGAGGTTTTAATTGGAGCGCAACGTGGAAATCGGCGCTACCAACGGGATTCTACCAGTAAGAGAACGAAAATTACCAGCAACATGGGTCAACATGCTACGCAGTCGAGTTACCACACCATACCAATAATAAGGAAAGCACTACGAGTGTAGTGGAGAGGAAAGGATAAGCGACATGAGTACCGGACAGTGGTCCGAATGAGCACGACAGTAGGATAATACAAAGCATGAGAATTAAGACTACCGAAAGGTCCAGTTAGAAACGGGAACTCCAAACCCCATACAAGGAGGAAGGTTACAAAACCTGGCCGACGTAGAGCAGACGACTATAAAAACGCTTACAAACTGTATACCGGAATAGGACTACGATGTAGTGCCTAAAGGAGAATCATGACTTAGTAACCACTACAAAATGTGTGGAAACGGGAGCGAGGATTAAGACATAAGAAAATAACAAGGCGTTCCTTCAGAAAGAGGAACACCGTGATAAGTGACAGTACTGTCAAATCAACCAGGAAACTACCGGATGACTAGTTATCCAAAATAAGAGAACATTGAAGGAGTCCCGAGGACTACCAAATACAAGGGAATTAGGAGGAAGTATCATTACCAATGTACCTAGTACCAACAGCCCATCCTGCATGGCGCACTTGCTGTAGCAAGTGCTACCACGGTTAAACTATACGGGAAGCCATCATGGCGAGATAGTTGAACATTACAATTTCAATACATATCAATACCGGATTGCAAATCCATAAGAACGAGAGAATGAGATGAGTTAATACACCAGTCAGGAAAGAGCTGTACTTGGACGGAATAGTAAATGAAATAAATATTAGCAACAGCACAACCTACTACAACAATAATCGATAGTACGGTAAGAACACCAATCCCGAACCCCAAGAGGAAAACCTAAGAGATCGCTCGGTAATGCGAGCATAACACTATGTAGGAGATAACATACAAGAAATGTATTATAAGATACAATGGAGACTGTGACACAACGACTACCAACAAGAACGGGATAGAACTCCCGGGATGACCATTAAGAACATCAATAGCAACCATCTTCGTTGAATATGTAAGTAAACCCAGGAAACAGGGAAAGAGGGAATAAACTTAAGCAGTAACCTACCAAGGATTAAAGACATACAACCCCAAAAAGGGATAGCTCAGAGGACTACGCCCATAGAGCGGGCACAGTCGAGCCAAACAAAGTGATGAACGACAATTAATATTGGATGCCTACCTCATTAACACCCAGTGTGATTAATCATTGACGGGTGGCGTAGTCAACAAATGTTGAACGAAGCGTTGAGATGGAAGCATAAGATGATAGGATGATACCCAACTTAGACACAGTAAGGCAGACACCTAATACGAACTTAACCTTGATTGCTAATGACATAAGTATGATAGAACGACAGAATTGTCACAGACACTGGTAAATGCCAGATCACCTGAACGAACTTCCATAGCGGGAAGTAGGATGAAGCAACCTACCATGAGACCCGATACGACATTTAATATGTAACCTAACGGTTGAGAGAATCTAGAGAGCTAGAATCTTATGAGGATAACCTACAGATGAGTAAGAGTACAAGGAGTGAACCATGGACCGGTTCTCACCCAATGACATTAAGCACTAAGAGCCTACGAGCCAAGGATGTTAACCACATTAGAGCCTGAGGCACAGCAAGTTGTAAGAGAGCTTATTTAAACCATGAAGGAACTACAATTCATAGATATGAACGGTTGCAAACCTATAACTTAGATTGTGGAAGAATTGCCAGGAAAGGGCACCAATGAGAATATGGAGATAATGCTATTGGCAGGGGTTGAGAACGAACCATGCCTTTTAGGGTGGGGATACCTCTCCTTGTTGTGAGGCCATGAGTGGGAATAAACCCCTCAAAAAGGGCTTTCACTTATTAGAGATATAATACGCTTTTGTTAGAGAATGGAAACTATAAACGTTGAGATTACCTTAGAATGTACCAGATACACTTGAGTAATAAGGGAGGCTGCATAGACAGACCTCATATCCAACACCCGGGATTGAGAATCAGTAATTGTCAGAGATAAAAGTTGTGAGTGCACAACATGGCATGTCAAGTGACCAATGCTCAGAAGAGCTTGAGACTCAATGAATGAATTTTTCAGTTACCGCTTAAATTACTTGGTAAATAACATCATAAGGGATGGAAGAACGTGAGAGAGACTGACCTACATATGGAACCAAAATTGAAGCGAAACACCTTCATACCAAGAGATAACCATTTTACAACACGGTACGGAAACCGCCAAACACCGAAATTAGAGAAAACCCAGTGTGTTTACACCAGGAAGGAATAGAGTATAAGATAAGACCTTAGAATAAATGAGTAAGTAGTTGCACCATCTATGGGCGACAAAGTAAAGACCAACTACCACGGTAGTAGAGGTCATAAGGACAATACCTATATAAGTGGATTAAGTCATTGTGCGTAGTAAAGCGACCATTATGTATAAACCGTCAAATAGAGACAAAGGCAATTAGATCTATGAGCTGAGACCGATATAAGTATGGAGCTAGATGGTAGACGAACTGTGCATTGATGCCAGTAGTCAAGACCAGGCAAGGTAAGAATTCATAGGAGGCACACTTTCCATTCCTTAAGGAAGTGGAAGTGTGTTCCTAGTAAATCAATATAAGAAAGAAGATAAGAGGCTCTATGGAGAGAGACCTCAGTTACTAAGAGACCGAGTCAATACGGAATACAAAAAGGAGCTAGAGCATACCGTACCCTAGAACACAGTAAATGAATTTCACTTGATTAAGTTCAAGAAGAACAATAAGTGTTATTATGGAACGATGAAAGAGGAGATCGACAACAGAATACTTCATAGTTAACAATGGCTAAACGTGTGACGGACACAACGAGCTTACTAAAACGAGACGTGGGACGACTGCACCCCACAGGGGCTTGCAGGCGTGACAGGCTCATTTATGAGTTAGTCAGGTAAGTAGTAATGTACCAGTAAGGTACCCCATGCATGTAAACGAGTGGTGTAAGGAACACGGGAAGTAGTCGACTCCGTACCACGGACTATGACGCAAGATCAGACAAGAGCAGCTACTACCACAAACAGTCGAAGAGAAGAAATTCAACTGAACCAACAACACAAAGGAATCAGAGAACACATAATTAAGGACTATAAAGTGCGAAGAGCACGGATTGTTAAGTACAGACATTGGACATGTCTTAAGACGTAAGAGATTAAACTCTAAAGCGCAATAAGCACTAAACAGTAGTTTCAGATTAAGAATCATCCTCAGACCAAAGGTCAAATGGAAAGAACGATTTAGAGACTTGAGAAAACACTAAGAGTATGAACATTAGATCTTCACGGAGAATGGATAGACGAGTTACAACTCATTAAGGTCGTGTATAATTAAAGACAACACGTGTCCACTGAGAGACCAATGTTCCTAAACTGTAAGGAGGCAGAAGGATTTACAATACTATAAAAGGATAAAAAGGTAAACTAAGCCTAAGATTATCAGAGGCGCGCAGCGGAAGCTAGCAGATCAGTACCTTTGAGATTAGACCAAACTAAGTTAAGAAAATGGTATAAGTACCGTTAAGAATCCTCGATACAGAGAGGAATCCATTAACATAGTTATGACCCTCAGATCGAATTATAAGTGAGATAGATGACATGGAAGCTAGAATGCTTGGTGAGATTTAGACATCTTGAACCTATGTTCAAGGATGATATAATGTTGATTACATGGGCGTAATCCACTTTAAGGGGGGTAGAGCGAAAACCGCTTAGCGTATGTTTATGTACTGAGTACATAAACTACGATGTGCATTGCACAAATAATTTGAGTATTTGTTTTACATGAACATTTTGAGATTAATTATGGTTATTGTGCATAAAAGATGCGAATACCATACATATTAAGTACCTATCTTGTTAACTCCGGTGTGAGTACAAGTTAAGAGAACTGGTGAAGAGGATTAAGGAGACTTAAGGAATATATGAGATTTGAATCGATATGAAAGTATGTGTGATATGGGAATAAGATAACACTAGGAGATATTAGTTAATATGAGTATGAAGTAGGAAATAGTAATGCTATGAGGTATAAGATAGTGAGAATTGTTATGTGACTAATATAGAACTTAGTAGGAATGAGAACCCTGAGGTAAGTACCAAGAGATGAACTGTGAATGATTGATGGACTGAGTCCACACCTTGGAGATGTATTGATTACGATTAGAAAGACTAAAAAGGTAGAAAATTGGAAATGAGTGAATTATTTAATGTTTGAAAATGATGTGGGAGGTGGAACTTGATTTTCTAGGGATCAAGGGAAACCGAACACAAATTGGGGAGGAAGGATAGTTCAACACTGATGCTAATCTCATTAGGGTTGAATGATTCCTGAAACTCCCGACCAGTGGTCACAATTAAATCACTCTAAGGATAGAGGCATTAGGATAAAACGAAATTGGAGTTGATTGTATTTTCAAATTGAGGGAATTATTCCTCACTTGACCTCGTAAAAAGGATTTCTTTTTTACCGAGTCTCGCTCATGAAGTCGATGACGCATGAGCCTTTGTCTTCGGACCGGTGACATAGGGAGAACAAAGTTGTTTTGTATTCTGGCCCATGGTGGCGAGGACGAATCAGCCTTGGTCTACGGACCGGTGACATGGGAGAATACGATGAAAATTATGTATTGTTTTAATCATCAAAAGGAACAAAAGGAATTTTGAGTGCTATACATGCTTAAGCATGTTGTGTGATATTTGAGTATAAGTGTATGACAGACCTAATGAGTCAATAATATTAAGTACATATAAGCATGATCTATATGATCTTTGCAATGAGGTAAGCCATGTATTGTAATAAAATAAGATGCATGAGAACTTTGGGGACAAAGTTCTTTTAAGGGGTGTAGATTGAAATACCCCAAACCTAAGTATGCTAAGTAAACATCAAGTTATGATGTAATAAGGCTAAAACATGCCTTAGAAACATTGGTAGACAATTTAAACCAAGGAAAACACAGGAAAACGCCTTAAGGGCAATTTAAGCAAATATGTGCTCTAAGCTTGGAGTGACTTTGATTAGCACCCAAATATCATTATAAGACCATACTAACATGCTAATGGACATGTTAAATCAATTACCAAAGAAAACCAAGCTCAAAAACAAGCTTAAACACAAAATGTGCCTTAAGACTCCTTAAAGCACCTTTTTGAGAAATTGTCTTAGAAATGGGTTTTGAGTGGCTAAATGCCCATGATTGCACCTTAATTAACATGTGTAAAAATTAGTATCACAATAGGAAGCTTAAATCAATGGGAAACCAAAACTTTCCCGAATATGTGCACTAATTAGTGAATAGTGCTCAAATAGTGCTAGTTTTGACTTAAGTCAACTTTAATTAGCTAAATGGCCAAACAAGGCCTTATGTATGTTAATTACTAAGGGGGGGGGATGGTTTTAAGGGGATGAGTCACCTTAGGCTTCATACAATAAGAAAAGAAGAAAAAATAAAGTGAAAAAGAACTATTTACTTTTAATAGAAAATATCTCACCTTTTAACCTACCTCTCTCCTCTCTTCTTCATTTATCTTCTTCACCACCGATTTCTCTTCTTCTTCCCTGCTCCAAAACCGTGAGTGCTGCCTCCATTCATGCTCCATCTTCAAATGCTCACCAAATGTTCATTTTTGCTCCAAATCAAAAACTAAGCATAGATTTCTCTTAGTCGGAGCAAGCCCTTCCTTTATATCTTTTCAAATCCTTCAAAGCTCAAGTTTGGTGCCATGAGAAAACTCCATTGATGAAGTAAAATCAAGTTTGAAGAGCTCTTTTGGTTCTCCATTCATCCAAGGTAATGAAAATGTAAGAAAAATCATGTTTCCACCACTTCTTCTTCATTGCCGAAAATTCCTTCTCATGGGGGCTTTGTTTTTCAACTTGAACTAGCTTATTTTCATTCACCAAGGACTAGTGGAGGTCCTCTTTGATTCATACCCAAGTCTATTTTGAGACTTCAAAGGTAATCATCCACTTTTAAGCTTTAAAACACATATTTTAACCTAATAATGAATTCTATGAGTATAGGCATATTGCTTAGTGCTCATTAGATTATTTGAATGTGAATTAAAATATTGGAAAGGGTATTAAAGTTTATTACCGAAAGACAAGCAAGGAAATCCAAGGAGGAAAGTGTGAAAAGCTTGGAAAAATAAGGTAAATTGCTTACCTAATGGTGGTTTAAGTTGTAAGGAATGAGTTTTAGATGAGTACTAATGTAGCTTAAAGCTTACATTAAGTAATGGGTTGTATAACTTAGGAAAAAGAATTCAAACAAGCTTGTGAACTTGTGACTAAGGAGCCAATGGGAAATGAGTTAGTAAGATAAGTTTAAGATGGATTTTACGAGCATTATAACTACTATGAGATTGATGGGTGTAATTGCAGGTTGAAAGCTTTTATATGTGGGAAATTCAGTGTTTAAGTTTAAGTCATTTAAGGGCCTTAGAGCCATGTCATTTAAGAGCCTTTGAAATACCCCAAACCTCGATATGTTGATAAACATTTAAACTATGGTATGTGAAGGCTAAAAAGTGCCTTAGAAACATCAGTGAACAATTTAAACCATAGTAAATGCAATAAAGCACTAAGATACAGTATGAGCAAAAACATGCTCTAAGCTATGAGTGAACTTGGTTAGGACCCAAAGAGCCTACCAAGACTTAATAACATTTAATTATGATTTTATAAGGCTAATTAAGTCCTTAGGAAACCTTGGTAGACAATGAAACCAAACAAAACATAAATAAATACCTTAAGGTCAATATGGGCTAAAAGTGCTCTAAGCTTGGGATAAATTTGTATAAGACCTAATGGTCATACCTATACCTTATTTATATGTTAATTAGCATATTAAATCAATTACTAAAGAAAACCAAGCTTGAAAACAAGTTTAAACACAAAATGTGCTTTAAGGAGTCTTAAAGCACGTTTTTGAAAAATTGTCTTGTAAATGAGTTTTGAATGGCTAAATGTCCATCATTACTCTTTAATTAACATGTGTACTATATAGTATCACATTTAGAAGTCTATATCAATGGGAAATAAAAAATTTCACAAATATGTGCCTTGTTTTGTGAATAGTGCTCAAATAGTGCTAGTTTAAGTTATAAGTCAACATAAGTCAAATATTTGGTCAACAAAGACCATAAATATCTCTAATGTGTAAGGGGGGCATGGTTTTATGGGTGTGAGTCATCACACTTGGCTAGCCAATTAAAAGAAAGAAAGAAAAGTAAGTAAAAGGTTACTTTTGCTTTTAACATAAATATCTTCAAAGTGTACTCTCTCACCTCATTCTCTTCTTTCTCCTTGGTTCCCACCGTCACCTATCTTCATCCTCCCTTCTCAATCTCGTTCTCCAAAAGAACCATTCATATCCCATCTCCTTTTACTTGTAACTTATGATTCCATGCTCCGAATTTAATTCCGAGACTACCGTTGTCTTAGTTAGAGTAAGCTCTTCATTCCTATCTTTTCAAATCTTCAAGAACTCCATTTTGGTGCCATAAATATTCACCATTGAAGGAGCTTGAGCTCATATTTTCATGCCTTGTCATTCTCCTTTGCTTCAAGGTGAGGAAACTCAAAGAAAAATGACATTTCCTCCATGTTTTGTTGTTGTCCGAAAATTCACCATTAATGGTGCTCTTATATTGGCTTGTTCTAGCTTCATTCCAAGCTTTCATGGACTAGGTGGAGTCCTCTCTTGATACTCATTCAAGCTCTCTTTCCATTCCAAGGTAAAACAATCATTTTAATACCTTAAAACAATATATGTAACTAGGGTTTACAATGAGATGGAGCTTAAAGCTTGAATACTCATTATGTTGTTTGTATAATGTTTAGTAGTTGGCAAGGAACCAAATGCCTTACCGGTTTTGTAAGGAAACAAGAAAGAAATTTGGGAGGAAAAGAGGTAAATATGTTATCTTAATGTGGTTTAATGCCTTAGGAGAAATGAGCTCATAATGCTTGCTAAAACTACCTAAAGAGCAAATGGTGAATGACTTAGTAAGGTGTTCTCAAGGAGACTAGTAAAGGAACATATGTCTTGGTGTGTGTATTTGCAGGTCAAAGGCATTATTATGTGGGAAATTCAGTGTTTATGGTTTATGCAATTTAAGGGCCTAAGAGCCATGTTATTTAAGGGCCTAAGTGCCAAGCAATTTAAGTTATGCACTATATTGTGATGTAGTGCTTAGTGTGTGAAGTTTGTGTGTAAAAATGTTCTTGATGGATTTTAGGTGTTCTTGAATGAAACAAGGTAAAAACCTAAGTGTTTGGATGTGAGTAAATACAAGAGAAGCTATGGCCAAATTTGGGAAATGTGTGAGAAGTTCTAAGTGTTTTAAGAAAGTTTTGGTAAACTAGGAAGTATTAAAGGTGAACAAATGTTTCACTAAGGAAGAAAACGTGCATTAAGGTGTTACAAGGATTTAGGTGTTATCTTGGAAGTTCTAGGAATTCAATGTGTGGTTTGAGGATGTATTTAAGTCTTGGAGAAGTTTGTTTAAGGTTTAGGTAATGTTGATATCCAAGGAATAAGTGTTGATTAAGTAAGATGTGAAAAAGGAGATTTAGTTAGTAAGAAAGGAAGTTTGAGAGATGATGTTAAGGTGTAGAGGAAACACCTTGGTGTAGTGGTCATTATTGGTGAACTACCACTTATAAATCATAAGGAGAAAACATCCCAAGTGCTAGGAACTTTGTAAGAAGTTTGTGAATGATAAAATGGTTTTGGTGAGTGATTTAAAGAGTTTAGCACATGGATAAAGGTGTGTTTGAAGTGCCCAAATGAGGTTAGGGTATACTAGGATATATGGGGTGAAGTTTGGAGTTGAATGTAAAAAGGAAAACAAAGATCTGGGGCAGACCGGACTTGCGACCGGACTTGCAAGTTCGGTCGGGCCCAGTTTACCCTGTGGGAATTAGTTTCTGGAATGGACCGGACATGGGACCGGACTTACAAGGTCGGTCGGAGTAGAAAATTTTGACGGAAATGTGTTCTGGAATCGACCGGACTTGGGTAAGTCCGGTCGGCAAGTCCGGTCGGACCAAAAACATGGTTTAAGGTTATGAAATGATATGTAATAATGGGGATTGATAGGTAATGATGTTATAAGGTTGTTAAGGACATGTTAGGTGAGTTTTAAATGGCAATTAAGTGGGTGAAAAGTTGTATCAAAATGTAAAAGTAAAACAAGTTAAAATGTAAAGTTATGTAACTAAGTTAACGGGGAAAGTTAAGCATTAGACATTAAATAATCAAGCAAACCCCGATGTTAATAAAAACACATGTGATGTTAACAGTTGTTCGAGAATCGCTCGAGGAACATAAGTGGACGTGGTAAAGTGGACTCCGGTGACAGGTATGGTTTTCTTGCAACCTGTGTCCTACCGGATTACACCGTCTTGTATGCCAATGTGTTTTTCTGTATGTTTGCCACGTTGTAAGATTAAACATGTAATGAGTTTACAGTAATTCATTTATGTGGCGTGTACAACTCCGATACCATTTAACCCCGGAAGTGTTAACCTTAGTTAACTGAGTCTAGGATCACATGAGAGTTCGGTATTCGGAGTAAACGACCTGCACCATGGGACGTACTAACCACGGCTATGCGTGTGTTAATTGTGTGATATGTGTAAGTGAATGTAGGGATCTCCCTTGTGTGTGACCCAGTTGTAATACTATATGGTGTGTAGTCATGATAGACTCCATAGTGGGGTTCTAACTAATATCTAAAGTAAGTATGTACTAACAGTGGTGAGGAATCCGGTTTGGCCGGTCGCGCGTTGTTTGGGAGAGGGTATCCTTCCTAGCCTTACCCTTCTCTTTGTTATGGTTGTTTCCCTCACGGGTTATGATCTCCCATTAGCTTACTCCAAAGCTTAGCTATTCTGACTTATGATCGGTTTAGGGGGAACATGTGTTTGTGTGGTGTGTTCGGGCCTCCAAACCCGAACTGCCTTAACTTAAGTTACTCGTCCAACTATTAGGACGGTAATGAGTGTTGTTGTTATTGTGTAACGAGCTTATCATGAGACTGGCAACATTCTCTAGGCTCACCAGTGTATAAACAATGTTTGGGGTTGGTTCCTAAGAGAACCACTCCCGTTATGTTATGTATTTTTGTTGTGATGCAATATCTATTGCGGTATTATGTTGTGCACGTGGAAACGTGCAAAGTGTTGTTAAGTGTTGTATGTAGTGTATGTTGTAGGTTGTATAATGTGGAGTGTGTGGATCATGGATATGATTCCCAGTTTGTGATAAGAGGCGTTTAAGGATAACCCGATTTAAGGGTAAGTGTCGTCTATTAAGGAAGTAGCTCCATTAGAGGAGGAACACTCTAGGGATAATGAATACCAAGAGTGACTTATTAAGTGAGGATATATTATCCGTTTGTTGAGCCCATTGAGGCGAAATGTTATGTGAAGTGTGTTTACTGTTACATGCATGATTTAAATATAATCAACCGCATGTTAAGACGACAATTAGTTGTGCGTGGCCCGGTAGCATGTGGGCTGCGGGATTACCATACCAGCAAAGGTGCTGAGCCCCTTGGGGGCCACCCTTTCTCTTCTTTTCCTATTTCAGGTACGATGTGCTGGAAGCCGTTCGAGAGTAGGACGGGTAGTCGTCGTACATGGGTAATCATTTAAGTGTATGTATACAGTAGGTGTAGTAAGACCGAAATTGTTGTCGGCATCAGTTTATAAATACTCGGTATAGTTGGAAGGAGTGCGTTGTGTTGTTGTTAATGGAAAGGGATAGTAATGTGTAGTCGCTCGGGAATTTAGCCCATCAGACCGGTACAATGTATGTGTATTAGCCTTGTTAGCCACGTGGGTGGCTAACGGCGTGTAACACCAGCGAGTTGAGTTAATTGATGAGTTGTGTATTCCGCTGCAGATTGTTGTTATGTATTTGTTGTTGGTTGGGGTGTTACAGCCTTAGTGCTATGCAATTTAAGATTATTGCACTATATTAAGTTTGTCGTGAATGAGTTGATTTGGGAGAGAGAATATGATGAGAAAGGATATAATGTGTGTGAGATGATTGAGCGAGAAAGATAATGCATTTGGGCATGATAATGTACTAGAGGAGCTATGGCGAAATTTGTGTAGAAAACAAAGTGTTTAAGTGGTGGTTGTGAATTAATATGAACTAGGATCTACTAGGAGTCATTAACAGAAATTTGAGTAAAAATAAGTTAACAACGGTGTTCTTGAGGATTAGAATGACCTAGAATTGTTAAGGATGAATTAGAGGTCAGGAGGGTGTAATTTGTGTGCTAAGATTGTAAACTAAGGATTTGAGTGTTCATGATTGTATTAAGGGTGAAAAACTAAATGTTGGGTGTAGTAATATACTAAGGAATCCATGTCAAAATTTTGGAGAGAAAACAAAGTGTTTAAGGTGTTCTAAGGAGATTTTACGACTAAGGATGTTATAGTAAACATTAAGGGTTGTTTTGGTGAAAATGTATAAAGTATGGAGTTCTTGAGTACTACGAAGACCTAGGGATGTCTAAGAGGGACTAGGGGATCCAATGGTGAATTTAAGGCACCAAAACCATGGTGAAGGAAGCTAGGAAACTTGTACAAAGTTTGAAGGAAAAATAAGGTATAAGGACTTATAAGGGTGTAAGAATTTCGTAAGAAATTGAGTGACAAGTTTGATGATGATTGAGGAAGGTTTAGTGCATGTTTTAAGCTGTTTAAATATGTAGGAAACATGTGGAAAGATTGTGGAATGAGTGGGAAAAGATTGGGGCGAATTTGGAGTTCAAAATGAGTAAAAAAAATACTTTGAAAAAATGGGTTCTGCTGTGGACCGCCCCTGTGGGGAGGTCCAGGCTAATTCTGCAGGGAAATAGCTTCTGGTTCGGACCGCCCCTGGTTTGGTGACATGTAAAGGCCTTAAAAATTGTAAACAAGTATGAGGTGTAGTGAGAAGTGATTAACTTATATGATTAAGTTTAAATTACAATGACTTAGTGGTCAACCATTAGAAGAGTGATGATGATTAGAAAGATAAGCATATAAGGACTTAAGAGATTAAGGTAAGTAAAATGGTTTTAAGTGTTTAAGGTTAAGTTGGTAAGAATTTAAGAGGTGCTAAATGGGGATTGATATGTAATGATAATATAAGGTTGTTTAAGACATGTTTGGTGAGTTACAATGATGATTAAGTGGGTGAATATGTATAACGAATGAGGAGAAGTGATTCACTTTACGTTAAGTTTATAAGAACTTAAGTGGTATTTAGTTAGAAATCATTAGTGATTAAGTAAGCTAGGTTAATTAAAAGTAATTAACCACCAATATCGATGAATGTTTTAGGACTTCGGAATTTGGACTCCGGAGGAGAGTAAGCAACCGAAATGACCAACGGTCAACGGTACAGTCTTTCTTGTGACCTGCTTGCTAACGAGGTGTCCCTCGGCTTGTGTGGTATTTGTTTATGTGTGCCGGCTAAACAAGATAAAGCATGCAACCGGAATATTGTGTTTATTGTATTGTTGTGTGATGTTTGAAAACTAACACAACTTACCGTGAGAACTTACTAACTAATATTTAGAAAAGAATTGTGTGAGACTAAGGAACACTCCCTAATATTAGTTTGTTAATAACCGAAAGAGGTTTAACCAACAAACATTGTCTTAAGACTTCTACTAACTGGAACTTAGGGGGAGTGAGGAATCTGGGACTGACTCCGTTCATGCATGTTAAGGTAAGGGGGTCGGTATCTTGATCAGATCCGACTTCCGCTTAAGGACTCGTCTTTGGACTTGTCACCTAGGGTCGGTTGCCGGCTCAGCTACATTGGATTTCCTGTCCAAGGTAGGAGGCATTAAGATGGTGCGGTAGGATCACCTAAATCCTAAATTATAAGATAAGTTGTTTATTCAACCAATGGAGTTAATAGCTCATTGGCAAGGGTTGCTTTTGACCCGACAAAAATAAACATTGAGACAAGATACAACCATTTCTATTTTAAGAACCGTTTGTATTCTGAGACTGTGATAAGCTACAACCATTTCTATTTAAAGAATGGTTTATTTTCTAAGACTAAGATAAGGACTAAGATTGAGGTAAGATAAGGTTGGACTTAGATTAAGAGGAAACATAACTTAAGGAGTTAAATAATTGACTCACTAATTAAGGGAACGCATTTAAGTCGTTCATTGTGTTTGAACTTTGATTGTTCATATTTGGCTTGTTGTTTATTGCACTTTCTATTATGTTGTGCATCTAATCACCCTCCATGCTATCGACAATTAGTCGTCGTAGCCACGTTAGCTTGGGGGCCATGAGAGGATCGTACCAACAATTTTGCTGACCCCCTTTGGGGGCTGTTTTTATTATGCAGGTGAATGACAGAAGGCGATAGTCCTGAGAGTAGGATCGGGTAGAATTTACTCCGGGTTGTCTTCTCTTAGTTGCACGAGTAGTGTCTGTACACTCGTTTAGTGAATGGTATGAGATGTTAGTAAGTTGTATAGGATGTAAGGAGATTGTAAGATTGATATGTAGATGAATAAGGGTTGTAAGTACTAATGTTCGGTATATTCTGTTAGTCAAACCATGGAAAGGTCTTGGAGTGTATTTAATTCCGCTGCAACGTTTGTATATATGTTGTTAAGTTTGCGATAACCATGATTGGATTGAGATGGGGTGTTACAAAAAGTGGTATCAAAGCGTAGTTACGCTCTGAAGACAAGAATTACCGAACTTAGGAGAATACTGAGGTTGAGGTAGAGTTATGGGTTAAGGGTTAAGGGTTGTGTGATAGAGCGAGAGATGCGTTAGTTAGGACTTCCTAGTGTTTACCGGATATCCATAGTACCTAAACCCGCCCTCCACATCCATAACCTTGAATATGTGGAATAAACGCTAGAGAAAAGAAAGCTTTCTCCTACTCGGGAAAGCCTGATCTGGTAGTTAGTTAACAGTAAGCAATACGAGAAACACATTGACATACAACAGTTTGTGAAAACATGGAGGTTTTAATTGGAGCGCAACGTGGAAATAGGCGCTACCAACGGGATTCTACCAGTAAGAGAACGGAAATTACTGGCAACATGGGTCGACATGCTACGTAGTCGAGTTACCACACCATACCAATAATAAGGAAAGCACTACGAGTGCAGTGGAGAGGAAAGGATAAGCGACATGAGTACCGGACAGTGGTCCGAATGAGCATGACAGTAGGATAATACAAAGCAGGAGAATTAAGACTACCGAAAGGTCCAGTTAGAAACGGGAACTCCAAACCCCATACAAGGAGGAAGGTTACAAAACTTGGCCAACGTAGAGCAGACGACGATAAAAACGCTTCCAAACTATATACCGGAATAGGACTACGATGTAGTGCCTAAAGGAGAATCATGACTTAGTAACCACTACAAAATGTGTAGAAATGGGAGCGACGATTAAGACATAAGAAAATAACAAGGGGTTCCCTCAGAAAGAGGAACGCCCTGATAAGTGACAGTACTATCAAATCAACCAGGAAACTACCGGATGGCTTTTTATCCAAAATAAGAGAACATTGATGGAGTCCCGAGGACTACCAAATACATGGGAATTAGAAGGAAGTATCATTACCAATGTACCCAGTACCAACAACCCATCCTGCATGGCGCACTTGCTGTAGCAAGTGCTACCACGGTTAAACTATACGGGAAGCCATCATGGCGAGATAGTGGAACATTACAAATTCAATACATATCAATACCGGATTGCAAATCCATAAGAACGAGAGAATGAGACCTTGGAAGGGCCTGACGGCCTGACCGTGATGAGATGAGTTAATACACCAGTCAGGAGGGAGCTGCACTTGGATGGAATACTAAATGAAATAAATATTAGCAACAGCACAACCTACTACAACAACAATCGATAGTACGGTAAGAACACCAATCCCGAACCCCAAGAGGAAAACCGAAGAGATCGCTCGGTAATGTGAGCAAAACACTATGTAGGAGATAACATACAAGAAATGTATTATAAGATACAATGGAGAATGTGACACAACGACTACCAACAAGAACGGGATAGAACTCCCGGGATGACCATTAAGAACATCAATAGCAACCATGTTCGTTGAATATGTAAGTAAACCCCGGAAACAGGGACAGAGGGAATAAACTTAAGCAGTAACCTACCAAGGATTAAAGACATACAACCCCGAAAAAGGAGAGCTTAGAGGACTACACCCACAGAGCAGGGACAGTCGAGCCAAACAAATTGATGAACGACAATTAATATTGGATGCCTACCTCATTAATACCCAGTGTGATTAATCATTGACGGGTGGCGTAGTCAACAAATATTGAACGAGGCGTTAAGATGGAAGCATAAGATGATAGGATGATATCCAACTTAGACACCGTAAGGCAGACGCCTAATACGAACTTAACCTTGATTGCTAATGACATAAGTATGATAGAACGACAGAATTGTCACAGACGCTAGTTAACGCCAGATCACCTGAACAAACTTCCATAGCGGGAAGCAGGATGCAGCAACCTACCATGAGACCCGATACAACATTTAATATGTAACCTAACGGTTGAGAGGATCTAGAGAGCTAGAATCGTATGAGGATAACCTACAGATGAGTAAGAGTACAAGGAGTGAACCATGCACCGGTTCTCACCCAATGACATTAAGCACTAAACCCTACGAGCCAAGGATGTTAACCACATCAAAGCCTGAGGCGCAGTAAGTTGTACGAGAGCTTATTCAAACCATGAAGGAACTACAATTCATAGATATGAACGGTTACAAACCTATAACTTAGATTGTGGAAGAACTGCCAGGAATGGGCACCAATGAGAATATGGAGATAATGCTATTGGCAGGGGCGGAGAACGAACCATGCCTTTTAGGGTGGGAATACCTCTCCTTGTTGTGAGATATAATACGCTTTTGTTAGAGAATGGAAACTATAAACGTTGAGATTACCTTAGAATGTACCAGATACACTTGAGTAATAAGGGAGGCTGCATAGATAGACCTCATATCCAACACCCGAGATTGAGAATCAGTAATCGTCAGAGATAAACGTTGTGAGTGCACAACATGGCATGTCAAGTGACCAATGCTTAGAAGGGCTTGAGACTCAATGAATAAATTTTTCAGTTACCGCTTAATTTACATGGTAAATAACATCATAAGGGATAGCATAATGTGAGAGAGACTGACCTACACACGAAACCGAAATTGAAGCAAACACCTTCATACCAATAGATAACCATTTTACAACACGGTACGGTAACCGCCAAACACCGAAATTAGAGAAACCCCAGTGTGTTTACACCAGGAAGGAATTGAGTATAAGATAAGACATTAGAATAAATGAGTAAGTAGTTGCACCATCTATGGGCGACAAAGTAAAGACCAACCACCACGGTAGTAGAGGTCACAAGGACAATACCTATATAAGTGGATTAAGTCATGATGCATAATAAAGCGACCATTATGTATAAACCGTCAAATATTGACACAAAGGCAATTGCATGGTAGACGAATTGTGCATTGATGCCAGTAGTCAAGACCAGGCATGGTAAGAATTCATAGGAGGCAAACTTTCCATTCCTTAAGGAACTGGAAGTGTGTTCCTAGTAGATCAACATAAGAAAGAAGATAAGAGGCTCTATGGAGAGAGACCTCAGTTACTAAGAGACCGAGTCAATACGGAATACAAAAAGGAGCTAGAGCATACCGTACCCAAGAACACAGTAAATGGATTTCCCTTGATTAAGTTCAAGAAGAATAATAAGTGTTATTATGGAACATTGAAAGAGGAGATCGACAACAGAATACTTCATAGTTAGCAATGGCTAAACGTGTGACGGACACAACGTGTTATAACCCAAAGTTCGTTACAATTTTATTTCGTGTAACGTTTTCCTGTGTTGGATTATTCCGCTCAGGACATGGAAGTCCTTATTAAGGAACTTGGGACGAGGAGGTCTTTTCCCCATCCGTTTTATTTTCAGGTGAGATTAATCTCACATTATTTCTCTTCTTATTAATTTAATCATTTTTCTCTTAATTTACCTATCTTCTAAACATGTTCTCACGATCTCAGTTACGATTCTCTTCTCGCTCAGTTGGAAACCCTAAAGCCGTTCCCCTCTCTTCTCTCTCAAAATCTCGTTCTATTCAACCCCTTCAAGATTGGCTGATTGTGGTGCATCCTCGAGTTCTGCTATGGATTCTGCTCTGTTGCGGCGTTCGGTTTGGGTTAAGGCATTCAGCGCTGTTCGTTCTCTTTCGATTCTGAATTGGAATGTTTATTCTTGTCTGAATCCTTCCTCTGCAACATCATTAGGAATCTGATTGTGTTCCATCCCCTCGTCGGTTCTTCTGCTGTTGGATTTCTCTGCGTATCGTGGTCGCATTCAGGTATGGATTGTGGATTCATCTGCGTTGACAGTTTCTGATTCGAGAGTGAGTTCTGATTTTGGTTTGTTCTTCGGTCTGTTCTTTGATTGCGTCGGTTCAGAGTTTGGGAATTGCATTTCCGGTCTGCGTTTGGGTGACTGCTTGGATTCGGGCTCTGCTGTTCTGTTGGGATTCGTCTGCTAATTTAATCGAGGTAGGTGGCTTATGGATTCGGCTAGTGTGTTCAGCCTTGGGGTGTTTCTGATTCTAGTTTCCAATGTGTGAATTGTCTCTGCGTTGTGTTTATGAATCAGTCCGTTTGCATTGTTTTGATAACTACAAACCCCCAAGGTTGTTTTCTATGCTCTACTTCAGTTTTTTTGTGTTTAAACCTCTGCTTTGCTGTGAATTTCGTTTCTGAAACTGCACTTTTTGGTATGTCCGAACGTCTGTCCGAGATTTGACGTTCGGACATGCCCTGTTGCATTCTGTATTTTCTGAAGTTTTGACGTGTCCGAACTTCCGTCCGAGCTTTGATGTTCGGACGGGGTGCGAGGACGAGTCCGACTTACAAGTCTCGAATGGTGTCCGAACTTGTAAGTCCAGACAGAAGTTCGGACACACCCTTCTCATTCTTCTGATTTTGCTTCGACCTGTGTCCGAACTTTGTTATTCGGACACCTGTTCAGACTTTGCGTGTACTGATTTCCGAAAAGCGTCCGAACATCAGTCCGAGCTTTGATGTTCGGACACCTCTGTCTCTGCCACTGTTTTAAGGTTCTACTTGTGTCCGAACATTGATGTCAGGACACAAGTTCGGATGAGCTACTATTTTGACCATAACTTGCTCGTTTGAGCTCTGTTTTGACTTCCGTTTGAGCTCTATGTATTTTGGTGCCTTTAGTGCGCACATGCTTAATTGTTTTAAGCTTCTGTTTTGGGACCTAGTTATCTCTGTATCTGAACCTTTGGATGGCTGGTCTCGCTGTCTCGTAGCGCGCTATGTAGGATCCTTCTGTTTCATGGGTGATGTTCCCCGTTCTGTTCACAGGTGTTCTACCTGTTCTGTTTACGAGTGAGGTTTCCTCGTTCTGTTCACGAGCTGGTTGCTCATTCTGTCTGTATGCTGTGATCAACTAGTGTCCCGCTCTGTTTTCTGACTCTGTCTGTATCTGACTCTGTTTAGTCCTTTATTGTATGGACTTCTGCTTCTGTTTTCTGACATGTTTATGGACTCCTTGCAACTCCTTCTGATTTGATAGTATTCTATAAAATGTTTTGAGCATGCTGGTTGATGAAGTTGGTCATCTACTGGGCATAGTTGTTTGCTCATTCCCCTACTTTATCTAACATTGCAGATTGATCAGCAAGGGTCACTTTGCTCAGCTTCTAGAGTTTAGCTTTTGTTCTGTTTAGTCCATTTAAGGCTTTGTATTTGACTTTGAGCCTTTGGGTCTCTTTAGTTAGCTTTCGCTTTTGATATTCGTTTGGTGGGTTTTATAATAATTTTTGGGATGTTACTACATCACTTGATTACACTCTATTCAAGTATTCGTTTGGGCCTTGTTTGATTATTTGTTTAAGTTTGTTTATTGGAGCCTTGCGTTATTATGTAATAATACGCGGCGTGTAATACCCCTAACTCCTAGGCCAGTGTTTGGGGGTGTTACATTTAGTGGTATCAGAGCTCTGGGTTCTAATCTGCTAGGATTTTAAGCTAGTCACTCAGTCAGAAACGTTAGTACTAGTGTCTGAGTCTAATTCCCTGCAGTTGGACTTTCATAATGCCGCCAAGAAGGGCTCCAGGAAATGTTGCTGATGCTGTTCAGCAGTTTATGACACAGCTCATGCAGATGATGGCTGCAGGGGTGGACCAGCTGGAGGAGGACCAACTGGTGGACCAGGCCCAGCTGGGGCTGATGCGGGAGGCCGAAATGTGAAGGCACTTCAGGAATTTATGAAGCTGAAGCCCCCTTCCTTCGATGGGGCAGGAGATCCCCAGGAGGCCAGTCATTGGTTGACTGAGGTCGAGGACTTGCTGCGAGTTATGGGCACAGAGGAGGAGCAGAAGGTGGACTTCGCCACCTTTCTTTTCAAGGCCGAAGCCAAGGAATGGTGGAGGTCAGTGATGGGGAAGTTCCCACAGCCTTGGACGTGTGACCAGTTTACCGGGGAGTTCAACAAGCTGTTCTACCCCGACGTGTATAAGGACCAGTGCATTCTGGAGTATAACCGACTACGCCAGGGTCGGGACATGAGCGTGGAGGAGTATATTCGTAAGTTTATCAGTCTGTCTAAGTTCGCACCTGAGCTTGACGAGCATATGAAGGCTAGGAAGTTTGAGAGTAGCTTGAGGCCGGATATTCACTCTGCCGTGACGCCACTGCGTCACAAGACCTTCAGGGACGTTGCTGGTGTCGCCCTGTTGGTAGCGGCTGATCTGAAGGGTCGCCAGTCTGGGCAGGACCAGAAGAGGAAGTAGAGGTCCGACAACACTGATAGGAGAGATCAGTCTGCTTTTCAGAAGAAGTAGTCTACTGGAGACCGAGCTGGAGACCACCCTGGATACCGTTCGAGAGATAGAGGTGGTTCGTCTTCGTCAGCTTCCGCTCCGAAGTGCCGGGTCTGCGGCAAGTTTCACCGAGGCCAGGACTGCTACAGGAAGTCAGGAGACTACTTCAAGTGTGGATCCTTGGAGCATAGGATCGCTGACTGCCCTCAGGCCGAGAGGAGTACGGGTAGCTCTGGAGGTAGAGCGGGTGAGTCTGCCTCAGGGTCTAGAGATCGCGACCGGGCTGAGCAGAAGAAGCCTCAGGGCCAGGCCAGAGTGTACGCGATGGCTGGAGAGAGAGACCGATCGACTGACAGAGTTGTCACAGGTATTCTCCAACTGTCTTCTCGTTTTGTTTTCTGCTTGTTTGACTCTGGAGCCACCCACTCTTTTATTTCTACTGAGTTGGTGGGTGAGCTCGGTTTTCCTGTTGTGCTTCTGGGTGTTGAGTTGTGTGTGCATAGCCCATTAGTTAGGGACTCTTCTATGCTTCTAAATTCTGTTAGTAAAGAAAGTCCTTTGTTAGTCAGAGATAGGACTCTGTGTGCTAACCTCATCCCGATGGAGATGACAAATTTTGATGTGATTCTGGGTAGGATTGGCTTGCTGCGCACCATGCCCACATTGATTGTGCTGCTTCGCAAGTCACTTTTGAGGAGCCCGGTCAGCTCCGCCTAGTTGTAGCAGGAAATGGACTCCCGTGCTCGCCAGTCATATCAGCTATACAGGCGTTTCACTATTTGAGGGAAGGATGCCAAGGATATCTTTGCTACATCCCTGAGGCTCACAAGGATGCGAAGTTAGAGGAGATTCCAGTGGTCAGAGATTTCCCAGATGTGTTTAAGGACGATGTGCCTGGGCTTCCCACTATCAGAGAGGTGGAGTTCTCAATCGAGCTCGCACCTGAGACTTAGCCCATTTCTAAGGCCCCATACCGGATGGCGCCTGCTGAGCTTAAGGAGTTAAAGGTCCAGTTGCAGGAGCTGCTGGACAAGGGCTTCATCCGCTCTAGTGTGTCGCCATGGGGAGCGCTAGTGTTATTTGTTAAGAAGAAGGATGGTAGTATGCGTTTGTACATTGACTACGGGGAGCTCAACAAGGTTACCATTAAGAATAGGTATCCTCTCCGACGCATAGATGACTTGTTTGACCAGTTAGCAGGAGCTAAGGTGTTTTCGAAGATCGATCTGAGGTCCGGTTATCATCAGCTGAGGATTAAGGCAGACGATGTGCCTAAGTCCACCTTCAGGACTCGTTATGGACAATACGAGTTCCTAGTGATGCCATTCGGTCTGATGAATGTGCCTTCTGTGTTTATGGATATGATAAACAGAGTCTTTAAGCCATATCTGGATCAGTTCGTCGTAGTATTTATTGATGATATCTTGGTGTATTCCAAGAGTGTTGAGTAACACGAGGAGCATTTGAGGACTGTTCTTCTGACTCTGGGGGAGAAGGAGCTGTATGCGAAGCTGAAGAAGTGCGAGTTCTGGTTGGATCAGGTGGTGTTCTTCGGACACGTTGTCTCCAAGGATGGTATCTCCGTGGATCCGGAGAAGATTCGAGCTATTACTGATTGGGCCTGGCCCACTAGTGTTGGAGAGATCTGTAGCTTCCTTGGACTAGCTGGCTACTATCGTAAGTTTGTGGATGGCTTCTCCAAGTTGGTTATTCCTTTGACCCGTCTACTGCAGAAGGATGTGAAGTTCAAGTGGAGTGAGGCATGTGAGCTGTGTTTGCAGGAGTTGAAGAAGAGGTTGACGTCTGCGCCGATTCTGACTCTTCTAGAGGGGACTGAGGGTCTGGAGGTTTTTTGTGATGCGTCCCATAAGGGACTTGGGTGTGTTCTGATGCAGTAGGGGCAGGTAGTAGTGTATGGCTCCCGTCAGCTTAAGCCATACGAGAGGAACTACCCGACTCATGATCTGGAGTTAGCTGGTGTTGTTTTTGCCCTAAAGATTTGGAGGCACTACCTGTATGGAGCGGCGTGCAAGGTGTATACGGACCATAAGAGCCTCAAGTATCTGTTCACTCAGAAGGAGTTGAACTTCAGGCAGAGGAGGTGGCTAGAGTTGCTGCACGATTATGACTTGGAGATCCTCTACCATCCTGGTAGGGCGAATGTGGTTGCTGATGCGCTCAGTAGGAGGGGTCCGTCTTGAGCAGTTTGTGCTTTGTCTGGTGTGCAGAGGTCTGCTCTCGAGTTGCAGTGTATGGGTATCTGGGTCGTCCGTCCAGAGAGGTCTGGGATGTTAGCAGTGTTGTAGATTCAGCCTACCTTGATCGATAGGATCAAGGCCAGTCAGGAGCTCCACGTCGGTTTGTGTAAGATCAGAGATGGGATTGCCTCAAGTCAGGAGTCTGAGTTCCGGGTTTCAGAAGATGGCTTCCTGAGGTTCAGAGACCGTGTCTGTGTGCCGGCAGATGACGCTTTGAGGCGAGAGATTATGTAGGAGGCTCATGGAGCCCCGTACTCGGTACACCCGGGAGGTGTGAAGATGTTCCGGGACCTTCGAGAGACATTCTGGTGGAGTAACATGAAGAGGGACATTTCTAACTTTTTATCCAAATGTTGGACCTGTTAGTAGGTCAAAGCCGAGCATCAGAGACCAGCTGGTTTGCTTCAGCCTCTTCCCATTCTGGAGTGGATGTGGGAGAGCGTCGGTATGGATTTCGTCATGGGACTGCCTAAGACTCCGAGAGGGTTCGATGCAGTATGGGTAATTGTGGACCGGCTCACGAAGAGCGCTCATTTCTTGCCTATCAGAAAAACCTTCAGTTTGCATCGCCTAGCCCAGTTGTATATGGATGAGATAGTGCGTCTGCATGGAGTTCCTGCTTCTATTGTGTCTGACAGAGACCCGCGCTTCGTTTCCAGATTCTGGCAGAGTTTGCATCAGGCTATGGGGACGAAGTTGTCTTTCAGTTCAGCGTATCATCCTCAGTCATATGGGCAGACAGAGAGGACGAATCAGGTCCTTGAGGACATGCTCAGAGCATGTGTACTTTACTTTGGAGGCGGTTGGGATCAGTACGTTGCCTTGATAAAGTTTTCTTGTAATAACAGCTTTCAGACTAGTATTGGGATGGCCCCGTTTGAGGCTTTGTATGGCAGGAGGTGCAGATCACCCATCTGTTGGGATGATCTGAAGGAGAGAGCAGTTGTTGGTTCGGACTTGGTCGAGGATGCTGTGAGTAAGATTCAGTATATCAGAGAGCGTCAGCTTGTGGCTCAGAGTCTTCAGAAGAGCTACGCCGATCAGAGGAGACGACCTCTAGAGTTTGAGGTGGGCTACCATATGTACCTGAAGGTGTTTCCAGTTCGAGGAGTTGTTCGGTTTGGGAAGAGAGGCAAGCTTAGCCCTCGCTTTGTGGGTCCTTTTGAGATCCTGGAGAGGATCGGACCGGTTGCCTACCGTTTAGCTTTGCCACCGTCGTTGGCTAGTGTCCACAGTGTGTTCCATGTGTCTATGCTGAGGAAGTATATTCCGGACCCGTGGCATGTGATTGACTTCAGTCCGCTTCAGTTGAGGGAGGACTTCACCTTTAAAGCAGCACCTTCGAGGATTTTAGCCCGGGATGTTCGCAAGCTCAGGAGTAAGACCATGCCCTTGGTGAAGGTGCAGTGGTCGGGTCAGTCCGAGGAAGAGGCGACTTGGGAGGCCGAAAGCGAAGTGCGTTCTAAGTTTCCTGCCCTCTTCGAGCTATTGGTACGTTTTAATTTCAAGGACGAAATTCTTTTAAGGGGGAGGTGATGTTATAACCCAATTTTATTTCGTGTAACGTTTTCCTGTGTTGGATTATTCCGCTCAGGACATGGAAGTCCTTATTAAGGAAGTTGGGGACGAGGAGGTCTTTTCCCCCATCCGTTCTATTTTCTGGTGAGATTAATCTCACATTATTTCTCTTCCTATTAATTTAATCCTTTTTCTCTTAATTTCCCTATCTTCTAAACACGTTCTCACGATCTCAGTTACGCTCCTCTTCTCGCTCAGTTGGAAACCCTAAAGCCGTTCCTCTGTCTTCTGTCTCAAAATCTCGTTCTATTCAACCCCTTCAAGTTTGGCTGATTGTGGTGCATCCTCGAGTTCTGCTGTGGATTCTGCTCTGCTGCGGGTTTCGGTTTGGGTTAAGGTAATCAGCGCTATTCGTTCTCTTTCGATTCTGAATTAGAATGTTTCTTCTTGTCTGAATACTTCCTCTGCAACCTGATTAGGAATCTGATTATGTTCCATCCCCTCGTCGGTTCTTCTGCTGTTGGATTTCTCTGCGTATCGTGGTCGAATTCAGGTGTGGATTTTGGATTCATTTGCGTTAACAGTTTCTGATTCGAGAGTGAGTTCTGATTTCGGTTTGTTCTTCGGTCTGTTCTTTGATTGCGTTGGTTCAGAGTTTGGGAATTGCATTTCCGGTCTGCGTTTGGGTGACTGCTTGGATTCGGGCTCTGTTGTTCTGTTGGGATTCGTCTGCTAATTTATTTGAGGTAGGTGGCTTATGGATTCTACTAGTGTGTTCAGCCTTGGGGCGTTTCAGATTCTAGTTTCCAATGTGTGAATTGTCTCTGCGTTGTGTTTATGAATCAGTCCGTTTGCATTGTTTTGATAACTACAAACCCCCAAGGTTGTTTTCTATGCTCTACTTCTGTTTTTTTGTGTTTAAACCTCTGCTTTGCCGTGAATTTCGTTTCTGAAACTGCACTTTTTGGTATGTCCGAACGTCTGTCTGAGCTTTGACGTTCGGACATGCCCTGTTGCATTCTGTATTTTCTGAAGTTTTGACGTGTTCGAACTTCCGTCCGAGCTTCGATGTTCGGACGGGGTGCGAGGACGAGTCCGACTTACTAGTCTCGAATGGTGTCTGAACTTGTAAGTCCGGACAGAAGTTCGGACACACCCTTCTCATTCTCCTGATTTTGCTTCGACCTGTGTCCGAACTTTGTTATTCGGACTTTGCGTGTACTGATTTCCGAAAAGCGTCCGAACATCAGTCCGAGCTTTTATGTTCGGACACCTCTGTCTCTGCCTCTGTTTTAAGGTTCTACTTGTGCTCGAACATTGATATCCGGACACAAGTTCGGACGAGCTACTGTTTTGACCATAACTTGCTCGTTTGAGCTCCGTTTTGACTTCCGTTTGCGGGTTTGGGTTCCCCTTCTGATTTCCAAGCTATCAATGTGCTTTCTGGTGCCATTGGTGTGCACATGCTTAATTGTTTTATGCTTCTGTTTTAGCACCTAGTTATCTCTGTATCTGAACCTTTGGATGGCTGGTCTCGCTGTCTCGTAGCGCGCTATGTCGGATCCTTCTGTTTCACGCACTAGTGGAAAAAATGTTTTATAACACGGTTAAATTCGGCATTATAACACGGTTAAGTGGCGTGTTATATGCGGCCGTCGTATAAAACTTATAGCTTTATAACACGGTTTGTAACCGTGTTATAAAAACGTTATATAACACGGTTTGAACCGTGTTGAACCGTGGGAACTACCCACTATCAAGTCCCAAAATGTTATCAATGAGGAGATTTGGGAGAGCTTCTGATTGTGATGACTGTATATGAGCTTGGTCAAATTCAGCGTGTCTGCAAACAGAAAAGCCTGGTAATTGTACTACCAAGCAGTAAAAATAGAAGTAAAGCTTCAGCATTATCTAGAATCTATACTCTTTCCTTACAGCGGTAAAATGGGCAAAGCAAGGTATGCAAGCAAGATAGCATTAGACAATGTCAAAATGGGCAGATTGTGTCATAACATTGTTGTTGTACGAATCTGTCAAAAACAGTATGCTGCAAAAGCTAAAGCCAGATTATATTATATGAAGAAAAACAGTCAATGGATTTGGTTTAAAGAAACATACCATAGCATGTTGCAATAGAAGTGACTATCCCAACAAGGTGCATAGAAACAGAAAACTAAATTATTCATAAAAAATGTCCGAAGATGCAACTTCTAGCACCGAAAATGCTTGAAAGACGAAGAAACAAATAGTAGGTGGACCGGGTAGAAACTCGGCAAAGTTCGAAGCTGCACTACTGCTAAACAGCAGCAACAGAAGGCATGTGATACTATTATTTTCTTTAGTTTGAAGTATCCATTAATAAGGCTCTTGAAAAATAGATGTAGAAACAAAATTTAAAGAGCTCCTGAAATAGTTTAAGAATGTATACTTGATAATTAAACGAAATAGTGCGAAACAAATGCTGGTGCAGAACTTCAAGCTGATCAAAATTGTGCCATAGCTTCGGCTTATTGGTGTGATCAATAATAAAAACATTAATAAGATATAAGCATGATTCGATGATTGTAAATCTCTGAAACAGTTTGTGATGCAGTTTATGACAGTTTAAAACTAAATCATACGCAATACCTAACAATTGTTCTGTTGTAGCTGATCGCTAAAGTATTTTTAAGCTATCTAAAAAGGGAATAAACTAGTACTAAAGAAGAAGCAAAAAATTTTTGTATTATACAATTTTTATCATGGTTTTTAAACAGAGGCTACAAAGGCCATGAAAATGGCTGTTCTTCAAAATATAAAAACAGCAAACAACATTTCCATACAATAAGCAAAGATAGAACCATCAGATACCAAGCATTGCTTTTTCACACTTGACCTTTTCTTTAAGATACCAAGCATTGCTTTTTCATGTCCCAAACAGATTTACAAGGTGTCTATACAGAAAATACGATCTACATCTACTAGATCCTGGGCTGTACTACACTTGATTGAGGCAAAAGTACACAAGGTTCAATATGTTTATAAAGTGGAGATTTAAAAAACTGTTTTAAAGCAGATGATAGATGAATATTGCCTTACATGGAGCAGTAAATTCAAACATGATCTATTGTTTTGCAGACAGAGATAAAATTGTTGTTTGTCAGTGCATATTACAGTGTACTTCTTCCGGCTGCTACAAAACAACATGTTGTAGTTTTTTAGTAAGGAAAGCTTAAATATAAAAAATTATAAAAGCTGCTATTTTGTTTTAAGATATGGTTTTACATTTTTTTGTACTTTTTCTGACTACACTATTTAATTTGATGTAGCTGATAATCTATACATATTTTCCTGTTTGGGAGTTACTGTCTAACATCAGTACTGTTGGGGTTTGTATTGGATCATATTGAGTTGAAAGGGGAATGAAAAACATGGAGTTGGATGTCCCAACATATTTTCTTGCTAATGTCTTTGAATTTGTTCAAAGAATACTCTCTTCATCTGTTTTTCCCCTTATAGATACTAACCTCTCCATGTATATGCAGTAATTAGGATCACTCGGTACCACAAATATACATTCATAAGTCATTTTACCCCCCACTACTAACTAATTACACATGTTTCATTTTGACAAGCATGTCGTTCTAAAGAGAAACCAAACCTCTAATAATTTGTACGCTAAGTACCCACTTACGATGATAATTAGACTGCCTGCAGATACAGACAATAAACCTGGACACAACAAGCACATATTCCAATGATCAGGCATTAGAGTCACTACTATTCTATACGTTTGTACTCATAGGTAGCCACTTAGGTTGTACAAGCAATGATGGCAACTAACCCACAAAGGACACAACATTTCTCGAGTATCGACACCATGAAGGAGGAATGACATGATTATAATCTACGGTTCAGCAGCATGAAGGAAACGAGCTGCAGATAGACAGATACACAAAATATACCCATATAGAGTATTTTCTATACCAAAACTATGTTTATTTCAACAACCAATTGTATCATGTATGACTATAGAGAAGAAGATAAGTTTAAGTATATTACCGGTTCCGGAAGTCAGAAAGAATAGTAGCACAGCTATACAAAATCTATATATGCAGTAGCAATTCCACAAACTCTTCCATAGACCAGGATGCAGCAGCAGTAGTTCCACAGAATTATCTCTATGGAGGTGCAAACAGAACAAGAGAATGACCAAGAATGAGTAGCCAAAGAACATCACACAAGAAGCTATAAATATGTGAATATATACAACCAGCCTTGCTGTTGTATGCTGATTCAGAAATTTGAAAAAGATAAAAATGAATTGGACATAAAGATTAAAATGTTGTATTTTTGTGCAGCATCTTGGTACCATAAATAAAACGATATATCATATTGAACCATTATTTGTAGTTTTGTTAATATAATAAAAACTTTGTGTCATATTGAACCATTCTCTTTGTAGTACATCCTCTAGCAAAAAAAAATCAATTATCGTAATCAACATACAGATGGTATCAGAATGGTATGGAATATGATTGTCAAAAGTAAAGCACCTTCAAGTGTAAGGACATGGAAAGACTAGGCATATCCTTTCCTCCAAGCTAGTGCACAAACTTTTGTGGATAAACAAATTAGCTGATATTTAAAACATCATGGAATGAATAATTTAATCAAAAGTGCTGATTACTCACTTCCATCCGGCTGAAGCGGCCGGATGCTCTATGCAACTTTATTCTCATTCGGCTAGGCCGGCCGGATGCTCTCCGTGTCTTGTTTTGACTTGGCACCATTTCTTCCCTTCTCATCAGTCCCACAAGTTCTATCTTTCTGAATTCTTGGAGAAGAAGATAGAACTTCTATGTCCTATGCCTGTGCTTTGGTGAAAATTTTTGTGACTGCAGCCATCCCTGAGGTTCTTTGGTCTGTCTATGCCTCGCCTTTTCACAATCTCAGTCCCACAAGTTCTTTTTCTTCATATCTGGAGAGAAAGAACTTTTTACTGGCCACGCGCGAAGCTTGTGACCCGAACTTGCTTTTTGCCGCTTTTTGAATTTTCTGCCTGTCTTTAGTGTGGAATTTGCAGTGTCCCTCTTTCGACCAAACGTCGGAACCGTCTTTAGGAAGCGTACGGTCCTTTCTTTTCCCCTGCAAAAAAGGTGTTTTATGTTTGCACATATATATATGTTATATATTTGGGCGGGAGAAAACTTTCCTTAAAGTCCGAGTTTTTTGAGCTTCCTTCTCTTTCTTCCTTTATTCTCCCGTTTCGACTTCCCTTCTTCCTCTCGCCACTCTGCTATTGCGCTCTGTCCCACCCTTTGCTGTTGCCATCCTCTGCTTCCTCACTAAGCTTCTACAATGTCTACCTCCGCCGCAAAACAAAGTAAGCATGCTACGAATTTTCCGCAGGCTATTGAGGCGATTCAGGGCTGCCGCTCCTCCAAATGCTTTCGCCCCACGTATCTGAAACCTTTAAAGCCCTTTTTGTCCGGGCGCGAGCCTTCTCCTTCCTCCCTTGACTATTCTTCCCTCTGCGATTGTCTCAGGGGGGTCGAAGCCCCACGTGGTACCCAGGTTTACCTACCGTCCCCCGATTCTCACTCCAACGACGATTTTGGCCGTGGGTACATGGTCTACGCCGATTTTTTCCGCTCCGGCCTAACCATTCCCCCACATCCCTTGGTCTTGGGCTTTCTCCTTCGCTGCTGCTGTTCCCTTTTCCATCTTCACCCAAAGGCGATTTCCCATCTTCACGCCTTCGTCTCTCTCTGTGAAGAAAGCAAGATTCAGCCGGAGGGCACCGATTTTGTCCAATTCTTCACGGTTAGAGTTGATCCTGATAGTCTAACCTTAATTGTGAAAGCCGGATATTCCCTTTTTAACTATAAAAAGGTGCATGGGTGGAGTCCACGGTGGTTCGTCATTGTTCCCCCTTCCGACCGGGTCTTGGGTGTCCCTTACTGCGCTGAAGTTAGCAAAGGACAGTTGATTTCTCCTGAAACCCCTCCGGCCAAACTGCCTATCTCGAAGATTCTGAGGGCAGTAAGCAAAAAGCCGCCGACCGTCGAGGCGTTTTTTCACAAAAGCACGCCTATCATCTCTAAAGACTTATCACAGTAAGTGCTTTTTTATTTTCGTATACGTTTTGTCGTCTTCGTTGATTTGCTTATTGCTTCGGTGTGTCGTATGTAGACTTCTTCCAGAAGGGGGAGAAGATCGGCCCATTCCACAGTTGGAACTTCATCACCTTCAAGATTGGGGGCGAGAAAATCTACTACTACGACACTCTAGAGGCGGCTACTGATGCGGCTGAGCAGCTTCTAGGGGATAGCCCTCCTCCTACAAAGCGTCCCAGGCAAGTAGCCAAGGATGACCATGCTGGTCATTCAAAGAAAAAGAAAAGGGTGGAATCCCCGGATCACGCTACGGCCGGATTGTCAGGTACTTGGCACGTGATCCCCGAGTCCGGGCATCGCGTCTTCCTTCCCCTCACCCCTGGTTCGGGTCTGGACTTTGGTTCTCGCCTGGGGCGGGAGTCCGGTCATCCGACTCCTATTTGTGAGCAATTTCCTAATTTGACGTGCTACTTTTCTTCAGATCCTGCTCAAGAAAACACCCTGGAGGCCACAGACTTCCGTTCTGGTCCTTTGGCCGAACCGGGTTTGACTCTTGCAGTGCCCTTCCGCTTCCGGTTTTGTACATACCTGTGTCTTTCGATAATGTAATCACATTTGTTTTTGTCACTGCGGCAGTCTCTGTTCCTGTTAAACAAAGACTAAAGAAGAAAACTACATCAAAGCCGAAGGCCTCACAGCCAGGGACATCAGGAGAAGGACAAACCTCTGGTGATCCTGAGGACTACATAGCTTCTTCTTCTTCCTCCCCTCCTCCTCCTGCTCTGGAGTGCTACACTGGACCCTCCCAAAAAGAAGGGTGGTTCTACCATTGCGGGCACCCTCTCCCTTTAATATCCTGCGACTCTGCCAAGTATTCCTCCGTCTGGAAGGAGGCAATAAAGAGATCTGGTCATCCAGACGGGATCTTTGCTCCTCCGGCAACCTTTACTGCTACCAAAAAAGGCTGCGGATCGGAGATGGGGGGGCAGATGCCATCATGCGGCATTCCCTCCCAATAAATGATGTGTTTGAAATGATGTGGGGGGGCATCTTTCAGGTTGGCATGTGTATCTCTTTTGTGTTTCTCTCCTGTTTTGGTTTAGTTTTTCCTTAATTCTGTGAATTGTGTTGTTTTTAGGTGATGTCCATGGCTCAAAGTGCTGAGGTTCACTTCGGCAATCTCCAATCCAAGCTTCGCTACGAGGAAAGCCGAGCCAATAATGTTGAAGAGGAACTGAAGTTGTCCCGCTCCTCTCATGAAGCTTACATTGATCAGGTTGAGTATGAGATTGACCGTAAGGCAAAGGAGAGAACTGAGGCAATAAACAAAGACCTGCAGTTGTCCCAGCGAGAATGCGAGCGTCAGCGTGATGAGTATGAGTTGCAGCTGAAGAAACTCCGAGAAGAAAACTTTTCTCTAAAAGGCCGGATTGTGGAAGCTGACAACACCTTGATAGAGGTATGAAATCATCTCTTTTTTTTGAGAAAGATAAGCCGACTCGGGCCTTCTCTGACCTAGACATTTTGCTGGATCACGTGCGCTCTATTCACCGGAACGAGGTGAACTCTCTTCAGGCTGACAAGACCTTTTTCTATCAGGAGAGGAATTCTTACAAGCAGGAGGCTGAAACGCTCTAACTGGAGAAGCAAACTCTTCAGCGGGAGAATGAGGCCCTTGTAAAGGAAAAAGAAAAGCTCATGCAGGAGCTTGATCGCCTGTCGGAGGAAAAGGCCGCACTGGAAGAGCAGTCAAGGTCCTCCTTTGATCAAGAGAAGCAGTCTCTGCTCCGAGATTGCTCTCTTTTGGAAGAGGAGAAGAAAACCCTTGCTGCGGATAAAGTTGCCTTGATAGAAGAGAGGACCAGGTTGGAAGAGAGAGTAAAAGAGCTGGAGGAAGCCAAGTCTCATTCTCAAGCCGAGAATACTGAGCCATCAGGCCATGGTAAACTTTCAGATCTTCGACTTCTGTTTCTTCTTTTGTCCCTTCTTCTTCTTACTCTTTTTTTTGTGTTCCGGCTAGGCTTGAGTTCTGCCAACCTACTGAAGCACGTCAATCAGTTGAATGGTCGGGTAGTCCGTGCTAAGGAGGAGCTGTCATTTGCCAATTATGAATGTGATAAGTATCGAGCCCAAGTCCTGACCCTTGAATATCAAGTGGCCAGGCTTAAGTCATTTTCCCGGCAGTCTCAGGAGGAGATATAGAAGCAACGCACCATTAATGCCCATCTAAAGGAATCCTTTGCTTCTTAGTGCCGCCAGATAGTCGATATTTGCCAGCAGATTGTCTCAGATCACTCTCTCGAGAAAGGAGAGTTACTGGATGATGATCTGTACATCAAGCTGGAATTCAAGGCCGTTGCTCAGAAGTCCAACTTCTTCTTGGAGCTCGAGAGGTTCTGCCGCAGTCCTGGAGAGACATGCTTTGGCGCCGGCGAAGCCTCATTCCTACCAGCTGGAAGCAACATCCTGCCGTCTACCGGAGGGATGCAGCGTCTTTCTAAGAGGTCCAAGTCTTTTGAGAGTGTGACTGGTAGCGGCGATAGATTATTAGTTGCTGAAAAAGAAGCTGTAGAATAGAATAGAAGTTTTGTTTTTATTTCTAGAGGGGTTTTTGTTTTGGCATGTATTTTTTGTGTTTGCCGAATCTTTTGTAATGATCATATTTTGTAACTGTTTTTATCCCACACTTTGGGAGAAATATAAGCTATATTTTTCACCATCTTTACTTATTTGTCTGCCGAAGTACCTCTTTTGAGCCAAGTTTTCTATTGCCGTGATATTCTCTCTTCTTTTTTTTAATGGTGCACGTATGGTTATCTTATGCAAGTTATGTCAGTTTGCGGCTTTGGACTTTTGTACCGGCCGGATCTTTTTCTTTCAAAGTATGGCCATCTATGGTTTTTAGCCGGATTTATTTAAGATATGGAAGTCTGCGGCCCGTTGGCCGGTGCCTATTTTCAAGGCATGATAGCCTGCGGCGCTTTGGCCGGTGCTAACTTTCAAGGCATGATAGCCTGCGGCTCGTTGGCCGGTGCTTACTTTCAAGGCATGATAGCCTGCGGCTCGTTGGCCGGTGCTTAATTTCAAGGCATGATAGCCTGCGGCTCGTTGGCCGGTGCTTAATTTCAAGGCATGATAGCCTGCGGCTCGTTGGCTGGTGCTTACTTTCAAGGCATGATAGCCTGCGGCTCGTTGGCCGGTGCTTACTTTCAAGGCATGATAGCCTGCGGCTCGTTGGCCGGTGCTTACTTTCAAGGCATGATAGCCTGTGGCTCGTTGGCCGGTGCTTACTTTCAAGGCATGATAGCCTGCGGCTCGTTGGCCGGTGCTTACTTTCAAGGCATGATAGCCTGCGGCTCGTTGGCCGGTGCTTACTTTCAAGGCATAATAGTCTGCGGCTCGTTGGCCGGTGCTTACTTTCAAGGCATGATAGCCTGCAGCTCATTGGCCGGTGCTTACTTTCAAGGCATGATAGCCTGCGGCTCGTTGGCCGGTGCTTACTTTCAAGGCATGACAGCCTGCGGCTCTTTGGCCGGTGCTTACTTTCAAGGCATGATAGCCTGCGGCTCATTGGCCAGTGCATCCTTTTGCTCTTTTTCGAAAATAATACCTCTTTACTAATGAATCGTAAATTTTATACATAGAATTTTTTTTAGACATTCTCAATGCCAAGAATGTGGCAATTCGTATCCTTTACCATTTTTCAGGCGGTATGAAGCTCGTCCTGTCCTTTGGTGTATGATGTATGGTCCTTCCCATTGGGGTTCTAGCTTCTTAGGCTGCTTAACTTCTTGAAGAACCAACTCTCCTCGGGCAAAACTCCGCTCTTTTATCCTTCGGTTGAAATATCGCTCAACTCTGGATTTATCTTTCGCCATCCTTATTGCGGCGGCCATTCTAGTCTCCTCGAGGAGGTCTAGACGATCTTGTATTCCTTGATTGTTGACTTCTTCGTCATATGATTCCCACCTTATTGATGGTACCACAATTTCCGCCGGAATGACAGCCTCCGAACCATATGTTAGTCTGTAGGGTGTTTCCCCTGTCGGCCCCCTTTCCGTTGTTCTGTAAGACCAAAGGATCTGGGGTAACAGCTCTGCCCACTTTCCCTTTCTTTCATCGAGTTGTTTCTTTATTACCCTCACTATCTGACCATTCACATTCTCGACTTGCCCATTTGCCTGAGGGTGTGCTACTGATGCGAACCTTAAGTCAATCTTCCATTCTTCACTGAATTCCCGGAAGCTCTCTTAGTTGAACTGAGTTCCATTATCAGTTATTATTGTCTTTGGTATGCCGAACCTGCATACCACATATTTCTAGATGAATTCTTGTGACTTTCTAGCCGTGATAGAGATTGTGGGCATTGCCTCGACCCATTTTGTGAAATAGTCGATTGAAACAAATAGCTAACAATCCTGGTGAAGCTTCTGGGAATGGTCCCACAATATCTAATCCCCACATAGCAAAAGGGATTGGGCAGAGGATAGATTTTTGTTCCGCCGGAGGATTGTGTATTTTGTTCCCGTGTTCCTGACACTTGAGACACTTTTATATATATTTTTTGCAATGTTCCATTAGTTTTGGCCAAAAGTACCTGAGCCTCAGGATTTTGTGCGTTGTGGTTCTTTCTCCTTGGTGGTTTCCACAGAGCCCGTCATGCACCTCTTTTATTAGTTCTGCTCCTTCGGCTATGGTAACACACTTCAATGCTGGTCTTGCAAAAGATCGCTTATATAGCTGGTTATTCTCAATGAAAAATGATGCGGCCCGCCTTTTTATTATCCTGGCCTCCTTTTCTTCTTCCGGCAACTTTCCTTGTCGTATGTAATCTATGATTGGGGTCATCCAAGATTCTGTTTTATCATTTGGTTCTACTGTAAACACTTGAGCCCCGTCTATGCTTGATGTAGTCTTGATTTCCAACCATACCTCATTGGGTACTTTTTCGGCCATACTTGCTAACTTTGCCAAGGCATCAGCTTCAACATTCTCCTTACGAGGGAGGTGCTTTAGCTCACATCTTTGGAAGTTTGCTTTTAGCTCTTGGACTTTGAGCAAGTACCTCCACAGCTTTTCCTCTTTGACCTCATAGATGTTGTCGCTTTGTCTTGCTACCAACATGGGAATCTGAGTATACCTCTAATTCTGTTGCCCCTAGGGCGGTAGCCACCTCCAAACCTCGAATGAGGGCTTCGTACTAAGCTTCATTGTTGGTAACATCGAAGTCTAGCCGGAAGGCGTAATTTAGACTTTGTCCATCCGGAGCTTGTACTATTATTCCAACTCCTGCCCCATTTTTGCATCGGGCTCCGTCAACTAAGATGGCGTATGAGTTTTGGAGCTGGTTCTCTTCTCTTGCAAAGTTTGTTTCTGTTATGAAGTCTGCCAAGGCCTGTGCTTTAATCGCTGTTCTAGGTAAGAAGTGAATTTCATATTGTGTTAGCTCCACTGTCCAGCTCACCATTCGGCCGGAAGCGTTTGGATTGTTAGCTATTTGTTTGAGTGGCCAGTTGGTTCTGACAAAGATTCGATGCGACTGAAAGTAGGGCCATAATTTCCTTGACGCCACCACCAATGCAAACAGGATTTTCTCTATGTTTGTATATCGTCCTTCTGTTGGGCTCAAAATTTTGCCAGTATAATAGACTGGTATCTCGCTTTTTTCTTCCATAATCAATACAGCTGCGACTGCCCAATCTGTCGCGGATAAGTAAATGTAGAGATCCTGACCTGGGGCGGGTACGCCCAATTTTGGCAAATCCCGAAGCATCTCTTTGATCTTTTCAAATGCGTCTATACACTCTTGTCCCCATTGGAACTTGCTGTTCTTTCTTAGGATATTGAAGAACGGGATTGATTTTTCCTGAAGTTTGGAACAAAATCTGCTTAACGCCGTGAGTCTCCCGTTCAAGGCTTGGACATCTTTGATATTTTTTGGAGGCGAGAGGTTGAGGATTGCCTGACTTTTTTCCGGATCGACCTCAATACTTCGCTATCCAACAATAAAGCCAAGAAACTTTCCTTTGGTTACACCGAATACACACTTCTCTGGATTCAGCTTGATTTGGTATATGTCCAGAGTGTCGAATGTTTCCTCTAAATCCTTCATGTGTTGTTCTTTTGATGGACTTTTTACGACTATATCGTCAACGTAAGCTTCCACGTTTCAGGAAACTTATTGACAAAACACTTTGTCAATCATTCGCTGAAAGGTAGCTCCTGCATTTTTAAGTCCAAAAGGCATTACCTTGTAACAGAATGTTCCGACTGAAGTTATAAATGATGTTTTTCTGAATCGTCTTCTTTCATTTTTATCTGATTATAGCCAGAGAAAGCATCTAGAAAGCTCAACACAGAGCTTTGAGCAGTGGAAACCACCAATCTATCTATTGACGGTAGGGGATAAAAATCTTTCGGACATGCCTTATTCAAATCTGTGAAATCCACACACATTCTCCATTTCCCGTTTGCTTTTTTTACCATGACAACATTGGCCAGCCATCGCGGGTACGCGACCTCCCTGATGAATCCAGCTTTGAGGAGTTTCTGGACTTCGGCTCATGCAGCCAAATCTCTTTCTTCCCCTATTACCCTTTTTCTTTGCCTAACCGCCGGATGCTTAGGGTCTACTCTGAGCTCATGCCGGATAACGTTTGGGTCAATTTCAGGCATCTCGTCCGTGCTCCAGGCAAATGTTACCCTTCTTTTTCCAGAAACCTCATTAAGTGAGTTTGCTCTCCACTATCAAACGCAGTTCCTATTTTAAAAAAATTAGATGGGTCAGATTTTAAATGTACCTCTCTGGGGGGATCTTGGGTTGCTTGACATCCTTCCTTTTCTTGACTCGACCCTGGAGAAGGTAACTTTCCTTTGAACTCCTTGTCCGATCCCATAGTTTTGACCACCTCCTCACTAGGAAGGCTGTCCATGATGCGGACTTCACACATTCGGGCCATTTTTTGGCTTCCTCTTATCATAACCACCTTCCCGTTTGAGGTTAAGTACTTCATTTTTAAGTGATGAGTGTTGTGGATGGCTTTGAGAGCATTGATTCCTGGCTTTCCAAGGTACATGTTATATCCAGAAAGACCTGGCACAATAAAAGCCGTGAGTCTTGCTGTTCTTCTTTCGTCTACTTGGCCCAGGGTCATTGTGAAATCTATACTGCCGGAAGACGTGGTAGAGACGCCTCCTACAAATCCTCCTAGAACCGCTGAATAGGGTTTGCTCCGGCCCCACTATCGATTAGAATTCCCTCCATCATTCGATCGTTTACCTGTGCACGAATGACAAGTGGATCGTTGTGCGGGTATAGCACTCCATCTTCATCCTCGTCGAAGAAGAAAATTGAAGGAAAACTTTCTTTTTTGGCGATTTTCCTCTCCGGGAGTTCTTGATGTACTTGATTAATGTGCCTTTTTCGTTCATTAGGGGTTAGTGGTCCTACTTCTGTAAAAAGTCCTGTGAGTTTTCTTAGAGAAAGTTTTGTTAGCTTTCTTTTTTTTTGGAGAAGAAGGGGTTGGCTGAAAAAATAAAAATGCAATAGAAATTTTATTTCTCCTCTTGATAACATGATTTTGACAATGTATGTGATATAAAATTCTCATCTTAAAGTAGAATACAAATTGTAACTCCGAATGTTATTTTGATTGAAAGGAGAAAGACTGTACTCTCTTTCTTCACAAACCTGTTATCATTCCCACTGATTTGCCGGGATCAAGCCTAGGGTGAGCCTCTTCCTCTTGTCGCCCACGAGGTGCATTCTGGGTACCGCTCTGTTGACCGCCGTATTGCCTTTGTGCTCCGACTGACTGCTTTCCCTTCTTCTTACTCTCCTCGATGATCCGAAGCTCTTTGGCCAAGGTATCACAGTTTACAGTCCGGTGGCAGCGGTTTCCGTGGTATTCGCAGAATGCAACCGGAATTTCCCCCTACGGCGGCTTTCTTGGCTGAGGAAGGTTTCCTTCTCTTACTGCAGCGGCATATTTCCCTGGGTCAATGTAGACAATGGTCCTTGCCCCCTGGTGCTGTGCCCCCTGAGAGGAAGATCCGGCGGTTGTCTTGCCATAATATGGCTTATACCTTGACCCTCCTCTTCCGGCATTTCCTCCATGTCCTTCCTTCTTTTCTGGTACCCCTGCGACTTTGAAGCTATCTGCTAGCTCTTTAGCCTTGTTTTCTGCTATCTCAGATTTCAAAAAATCATGGATCATTTCAGCTAATTCTCCATGAGTTTTTGGTGCTTTTTTTGCGATCTTTCCAGCAAGCCGAGGCTAAGCCAGACCATTACCAAAGGCTTTGATCAAGATCTTCTCATCGATATCGTTGATTTCTGCGACCTTCTTATGGAAGCGCTTGCTGTACTCCTTCACAGTTTTTCTTTTTCGCTGCTTAACGTCCATCAATTCTATTGTTTCTTTTTTAACCCTCTTACTCGCAGCGAAGTATTGTTGGAATTCTTCGGTCAGCTGTTTGAAGCTCGTGATGGACTGTGGCGGTCTCGTGGAGATCCATCCCAACGCTCTCTTTGAAAGCGTTCCGGGGAATAAATTGCAGAGAGCGAGGGAGCTGATCCCCTGAGTGTTCATGGCAAACATGAACTTCTTAATATGTTGGGCGGGGTCTCCAGTCCCATCATATTTCTCAATCGCCGGAGCAACGAAATGCGGCGGGAGTTTTGCTTTTCTTATCCGCTCTGAGAAGGGGTACAAGCTCATGTCTATCTGGTCATCTTCTTCCATTTCTTCTTCACTGATGATTGAATTACGCTTCATATCCTTACTTTCCTCGCCATTGCTGCCTCTGGAATCCTTATTTCTCAGCTGCTCTATGGCCTCAGTCATTTCATCCCATTTTTTCTGATACTCCTCGTCTCTTTGCATTAGTTCCTGTTGCAGAGTTTCGTTTCCCTCTACAATTTTTTCGTCAATGGATCTGACTAGTCCCTTTAGCATGTCTTCAAGATCTTTTTTGGAGATGGCCTCTGGCATCTCCGAATTCATTTCTTCTTCACAACGATTGTTATCCTCGGTAGCATTCTTCGGTGTTTTCTTTGATCTTGGAGCCATTTCTCGTATTCAGATCCTGCAAAAAATGTCATTAGTTGTTTCAGGATTTCCACTACAAATCGTTACAGATTACTTCCCTGTTTCTAGGTGGTCTCGTGGTTGCTTCTTGCTGTTCGTTTCCCACAGACGGCGCCAAATGAAACAGCATATACTATCCTGATACAATCCGATCTGATCCTCTATTCTACGTTACCTGGTCTCGATCACAGAATTTCGCAAGAGTAGAGAGAGTGAGAGCCTTAGTTAGAATCGAGTGTAAGTTTGATTGCCAAATGTGTCGTGTCTTATTTCATGGGGGTACATCCCTATTTATAGTATTTTGGGCCTTGGTACCATGGTACCAGCCTGTATTTTACATGTATAAGTACAGTTTTACCCTCTCTTAGTATCTTTGGCTGACCACAGGCGGTCGGTCGTACCGTATTTTGCCTTGTCTAAGTCCTATTTTCATCCGGCTGGAGACGGCCGGATGCCCTATGTGCTTCTACTTCCATCCGGCTGAAGCGGCCGGATGCTCTATGCAACTTTATTCTCATTCGGCTAGGCCGGCCGGATGCTCTCCGTGTCTTGTTTTTACTTGACACCATTTCTTCCCTTCTCATTAATCAATTCAGAAATTTATCATTTCTTGGTTTGTTATCAAATTTCTCTGAGTTACCTTCATCGATGATTACTGTGTTCTGTAGTGCACATTACTGACTATTAACGCTTAAGAAAGTTCAAAGAGATGACTTGAAAAAAAGATAGTGTCAGGTCCTAAAAGCTTAGATTCAATAAATAAGATGAAAAAATAAAAATTAAAGGCTAGGCTTCTATTCTAGGTTCTGTACAAATAATACTAGACAAATGCACACACACACACACAAGAGTTCTCTGGCTGAGAATTGAATACCCATATTCGAATCTCTTAACATTGACACCAAATGAATGTCACTCAGCAAAAATTTTAAATAATGCAGACCATAAACCAACTAGTTCACAGAAGCATGCGTACTAGAAATGCTTGCACCTAGGAGCATATTTTAGCAAGGATTAGCAAAATTCAAACCCTAATATATCATCCACTAACAGCGGGGCGTTGGCACTGCGGTGGAGGTGCGGTGACCGGTGGAAGCACACAAATAGAACAGATATCACACTAATTCAAGTTTTCAGATCAGAAAAAATGCTAGACTCAGCAACCATCACACAGCAAAATCGCACCAACATCACATTGCAACCCATAGTTTAGTTATTCAATTTCAAACTCAATTACTCAATTGTATAAATAACTATATAAAATAAGATGAGTTTAAGTATAGTACCGGTTTTGGAAGAGTAAAAAGAAGAGCAGCGCAGCTCCACAGATCTATCTACGCAAGTAATATGAAACCCTTAAGCCTCTCTGTATCCTATCCGTAAAGAACTAATAAAGGAAGTTAAATAGTTTGTGTTAATCAAACTGTTAAAATTAAACTATTCGAGAACAACAGATTACAAAATAGGGAAAAACTGAGACAAATTTACGTACTGGTCTTCCCGGTTGCAGATGCGGCGGTTACAAGGCGAGGCTAGACAGTGGGCGGCGACTTTGATGGCGACGACGGTGGTAGAAATGCTTCCGTTCCAGGGCGGGGCTAGATGGGGCGGTGCTTTGGTTCTCGCGGGTAAGAGGAGAGTCGGGAATGACATCAAAGGAAGGAACGACACGCGGGTGGTGGAGCGGTGACCAGCAGAAGAAGCAGTAGGTCGGGTGGTGGTGCGGTGACCGGCGGAAGCAAAAGCACGGGGTGGTCGACGGTGGGTAAGTGGAGCAAGCCAGAGAGTGGGTCGCGCGCGGGAGAGAAGGAAATGGGACTGAGAAGGAGGGAAGCCGAAAAGGCGCGGTAATAGATGAACTATATAACACGGTTTGACATAACCGTGTTATATAATCTTAAAACTTCGTCGTAGTGATTAAACTGTAGAGCGTTTTAGGAGCTTTATTACACGGTTTGGAAAACCCGTGATATAAAACCGTCGAGTTTATAACACGGTTCTATAAAACCGTGTTATATAACGTTAAAAAAATTCCGTGTTTTCTTCAGGCAACAAAACGGTGTAGTTTTTAATGATTTTATAACACGGTCTATCTTAACCGTGTTATATACATTGTTATATAACACGCTTAAAATATAACCGTGTTATATAATTGTTATATAACACACTTTGATATTAGCCGTGTTATAAAGCCCGTGTTATTTGACTTTTTTTCCACTAGTGACAGGTGATGTTCCCCGTTCTGTTCACAGGTGTTCCACCTGTTCTGTTTACGAGTGAAGTTTCCTCGTTCTGTTCACGAACTGGTTGCTCGTTCTGTCTGTATGCTGTGATCAACTAGTGTCCCACTCTGTTTTCTGACTCTGTCTGTATCTGACTTTGTTTAGTCCTTTATTGTATGGACTTCTGCTTCTATTTTCTGACATATTTATGGACTCCTTGCGACTCCTTCTGATTTGATAGTATTCTATAAAATGTTTTGAGCATGCTGTTTGATGAAGTTGGTCATCTACTGGGCATAGTTGTTTGCTCATTCCCCTACTTTACCTAACATTGCAGATTGATCAGCGAGGGTCACTTTGCTCAGTTTCTGGAGTTTAGCTTTTGTTCTGTGAAGTCCATTTGAGACTTTGTATTTGACTTTGAGCCTTTAGGTCTCTTCAGTTAGCTTCCGCTTTTGATATTCGTTTGGTGGGTTTTGTAATAATTTTTGGGATGTTACTACGTCACTTGATTACACTTTATTCAAGTATTTGTTTGGGCCTTGTTTGATTATTTGTTTAAGTTCATTTATTAGATCCTTGTGTTATTATGTAATAATACGCGGCGTGTAATACCCCTAACTTCTAGGCCAGTGTTCGGGGGTGTTACACAACGAGTTTACTAAATCGAGACGTGGGACCACTACACCCCACAGGGGCTTGCAGGCCTGACAGGCTCATTTACGAGTTAGTCAGGTAAGTAGTAATGTACCAGTAAGGTACCCCATGCATGTAGACGAGTGGTGTAAGGAACATGGGAAGTAGTCGACTCCGTACCACGGGCTATGACGCAAGATCAGACAAGAGCAGCTACTACCACTAACAGTCGAAGAGAAGGAATTCAGTTGAACCAACAACACAAAGAAATCAGAGAACAAATAATTAAGGACTATGAAGTGCGAAGAGCACGGATTGTTAAGTACAGACATTGGACATGTCTTAAGATGTAAGAGATTAAACTGTAAAGCGCAATAAGCACTAAACAGTAGTTTTAGATTAAGAATCATCCTCAGACCAAAGGTCAAATGGAAAGAACGATTTAGACACTTGAGAAAACACTAAGAGTATGAACAGTAGATCTTCAGGGAGAATGGATAGACGAGTTACAACTCATTAAGGCCATGTATAATTAAAGACAACACGTGTCCACTGAGAGACCAATATTCCTAAACTGTAAGGAGGCAGAAGGATTTACAATACTATAAAAGGATAAAAAGGCAAACTAAGCCTAAGATTATCAGAGGCGTGCAGCGGAAGCTAGCAGATCAGTACCTTTGAGATTAGACCAAACTAAGCTAAGAAAATGGTATAAGTACCGTTAAGATTCCTCGATACAGAGACGAAGCCATTAACATAGTTATGACGCTCTGATCGAATTATAAGTGAGATAGATGACATGGAAGCTAGAGTGCTTGGTGAGAATTATACATCTTGAACCTATGTTCAAGGATGATATAATGTTGATTACGTGGGCGTAATCCATTTTAAGGGGGGTAGAGCGAAAACCGCTTAGCATATGTTTATGTACTGAGTATGTAACTACGATGTGCATTGCACAAATAATTTGAGGATTTGTTTTACATGAACATTTTGAGTTTAATTATGGTTATTGCGCACAAAAGATGCGAATACCATACATATTAACTACCTATCTTGTTAACTCCGGTGTGAGTACAAGTTAAGAGAACTGGTGAAGAGGATTAAGGAGACTTAAGGAATATATGAGATTTGAATCGATATGAAAGTATGTGAGATATGGGAATAAGATAACACTAGGAGATATTAGTTGATATGAGTATGAAGTAGGAAATAGTAATGCTATGAGGTATACGATAGTGAGAATTGTTATGAGACTAATATAGAACTTAGTAGGAATGAGAACCCTGAGGTAAGTACTAAGAGATGAACTGGGAATGATTGGTGGACTGAGTCCACACCTTGGAGATGTATTGATTATGATTAGAAAGACTAAAAAGATAGAAAATTGGAAATGAGTGAATTATTTGATGTTTGAAAATGACGTGGGAGATGGAACTAGATTTTCTAGGGATCAAGGGAAACCGAACACAAATTAGGGTGGAAGGATAGTTCAACACTGATGCTGATCTCATTAGGGTTGAATGATTCTTGAAACTCCCTACCAGTGGTCACAATTAAATCACTCTAAGGATAGAGGCATTAGGATAAAACAAAATTGGAGTTGATTGTATTTTCAAATAGAGGGAATTATTCCTCACTTGACCTCGTAAAAAGGATTTCCTTGTTACCGAGTCTCGCCCATGAAGTCGAGGACGCATGAGCCTTTGTCTTCGGACCGGTGACATGGGGAGAATAGAGTTGTTTTGTATTCTGGCCCATGGTGGCAAGGACGAATGACCTTTTGTCTACGGACCGGTGACATGGGAGAATACGATGAAAATTATGTGATTGTTTTAATCATCAAAAGGAACAAAAGGAATTTTGAGTGCTATACATGCTTAAGCATGTTGTGTGATATTGGAGTATAAGTGTATGACAGACCTAATGAGTCAATAAGATTAAGTACATATAAGCATGATCTATATGATCTTTGTAATGAGGTAAGCCATGTATTATAATAAAATAAGATGCATGGGAACTTTGGGGACAATGTTCTTTTAAGGGGTGTAGATTGAAATACCCCAAACCTAAGTATGCTAAGTAAACATCACGTTATGATGTAATAGGGTCAAAACATTCCTTAGAAACATTGGTAGACAATTAAAACCAAGGAAAACACAGGAAAACGTCTTAAGGTCAATTTAAGCAAATATGTGCTCTTAGCTTGGAGTGACTTTGATTAACACCCAAATATCATTATATGACCTTATTAACATGCTAATGGACATGTTAAATCAATTACCAAAGAAAACCAAGCTCAAAAACAGGCTTAAACACAAAATGTGCCTTAAGACTCCTTAAAGCACCTTTTTGAGAAATTGTCTTAGAAATGGGTTTTGAGTGGCTAAATGCCCATTATCGCACCTTAATTAACATGTGTACTAATTAGTATCACATTAGGAAGCTTAAATCAATGGGAAACCAAAAATTTCCCGAATATGTGCACTAATTAGTGAATAGTGCTCAAATAGTGCTAGTTTTGACTTAAGTCAACTTTAATTAGCTAAATGGCCAAACAAGGCCTTATGTATGTTAATTACTAAGGGGGGACGGTTTTTAAGGGGGTGAGTCACCTTAGGCTTCATCCAATAAGAAAAGAAGAAGAAATAAAGTGAAAAAGAACTATTTACTTTCAAAAGAAAATATCTCACCTTTTAACCTACCTCTCTCCTCTCTTCTTCATTTCTCTTCTTCACCACTGATTTCTCTTATTCTTCCCTGCTCCAAAACCTTGAGTGCTGCCTTCATTCAGGCTCCATCTTCAAATGCTCACCAAATGTTCATTTTTGCTCCAAATCAAAAAGAAGCATAAGATTTCTCTTAGTCGGAGCAAAAGCCCTTCCTTATATCTTTTCAATCCTTCAAAGCGCAAGTTTGGTGCCATGAGAAAAAACTCCATGATGGAGGAAAATCAGTTTGAAGAGCTCTTTTGGTTCTAATTCATCCAAGGTAATGAAAATGTAAGAAAAATCATGTTTCCACCACTTCTTCTTCATTGCCGAAAATTCCTTCCATGGGGGCTTTGTTTTTCAGCTTGAAAAAGCTTATTTTCATACCATGGACTAGTGGAGGTCCTCTTTGATTCATACCTAAGTCTATTTTGGACTTCAAAGGTAATCATCCACTTTTAAGCTTTAAAACACATATTTTAACCTAATAATGAATCTATGAGTTAAGGCATATGCTAGTGCTCATTAGATTAGAATGTGAATTAGAATATTGGCAAGGGAATTAAAGTTCATTACCGAAAGACAAGCAAGGAAAACCAGGAGGAGGAAGTGTGGAAAAGCTTGGAAAAATAAGGTCAATTTCTTACCTAATGGTGGTTTACGTTTTAAGGAATGAGTTTTAGATGAGTAACTAATGTAGCTTAAAGCTTACATTAAGTAATGGGTTGTATAACCTTAGAAAAAGAATTCAAACAAGCTTTGTGAACTTGTGACTAAGGAGCCAATGGGAAATGAGTTAGTAAGATAAGTTTTAAGATGGATTTTAAGAGCATTATAAATACTATGAGATTGATGGGTGTAATTGCAGGTTGAAAGATTTTATATGAGGGAAATTCAGGTTTAAGTTTAAGTCATTTAAGGGCTAAGAGCCATGTCATTAAGAGCCTTAGTGCTATGCAATTTAAGATTATTGACATATTGAGTTTGTTGTGAATGAGTTGATTTGGGAGGAGAGGAGTATGATGAGAAAAGGATATAATGGTGTGTGAGATGATTGAGGGAGGAAAGAAAGATAATGCATTTAGGCATGATAATGTAGAGGGAGCTATGGCAAATTTGTGTGTAGAAAACAAAGTGTTTAAGTGGTGGTAGTGAATTAACATGACTAGGATTACTAGGAGTCATAACGGAAATTGAATGAAAATAAGTTAACAAGGTGTTCTTGAGGATTAGAATGACCTAGAGTTGTTAAGGAGGAATTAGAGGTCAGGAGGGTGTAATTTGTGTGTGCTAAGATTGTGAATATAGGATTTGAGTGTTCATGATTATTAAGGGTGAAGAAAACTAAACGTTGGTTGTTGGTAGTAATATACTAAGGAAGCCATGTCAAAATTTTTGAGAGAAAACAAGTGTTTAAGGTGTTCTAAGGAGATTTTAGACTAAGGATGTTATAGTAAACATTAAGGGTTGTTTGGTGGGTGAAAAGGATAAAGTATGGAGTTCTTGAGTACTAGGAAGACTACGGGATGTTAAAGGGGACTAGGGGAGCCAATGGTGAATTTAAGGCACCAAAACAATGGTGAAGGAAGCTAGGAAACTTGTACAAAGTCTGAAAGAAAAATAAGGTATAAGGACTTATAAGGATGTAAGCGTGTGCTAGATTATATATAGCTTTAAGAAGTTTAAGTAAAGCAAATGGGTATGCATGATGATGCTTGAGGAGTAGTAAGTAGTTAAAGATGGTTGTGAAGAAAGAAACAAATGATTAGTTTAGGTCTTAGGCAAAGTCACAATAGGGAAGTGTAAGGAATCAAATGTTAAGTGTAAGAATTTCGTAAGAAATTGAGTGACAAGTTTCGTGATGATTGAGGAAGGTTTAGTGCATGTTTTAAGGTGTTTAAACATGTAGGAAACATGTGGAAAGATTGTGGAATGAGTGGGAAAAGATTGGGGTGAATTTGGAGTTCAAAATGAGAAGAAAAACACTTTGAAAAAATGGGTTCTGCTGTGGACCGCCCCTAGGGACCGCCCCTGTGGGGAGGTCCATGCAAATTCTGTAGGGAAATAGCTTCTCGTTGGGACCGCCCCTGGGACCACCCCAGAGGGGAAGTCCAGTGCAGAGAAAAAGAATAAAAATTTGTTTTTGGCTTCTAATGATGGCGGATTGAATGGTAATGGTTTTAGATGATGTTTAGGCCTTGTTTGGAGACATGTAAAGGCCTTAAAAAGTGTAAACAAGTATGAGGTGTAGTGAGAAGTGATTAACTTATATGATTAAGTTTAAATTACAATGACTTAGTGGTCCACCATTAGAAGAGTGATGATGATTAGAAAGATAAGCATATAAGGACTTAAGAGATTAAGGTAAGTAAAATGGTTTTAAGTGTTTAAGGTTAAGTTGGTAAGAATTTAAGAGGTGCTAAATGGGGATTGATATGTAATGATAATATAAGGTTGTTTAAGACATGTTTGGTGAGTAACAATGATGATTAAGTGGGTGAATATGTATAAGGAATGAGGAGAAGTGATTCAGTTAAGGTTAAGTTTATAAGAACTTAAGTGGTATTTAGTTAGAAATCATTAGTGATTAAGTAAGCTAGGTTAATTAAAAGTAATTAACCATCAATATTGATGAATGTTTTAGGACTTCGGAATTTGGACTCCGGAGGAGAGTAAGCAACCGAAATGACCAACGGTGAACGGTATAGTCTTTCTTGTGACCTGCTTGCTAACGAGGTGTCCCTCGGCTTGTGTGGTATTTGTTTATGTGTGCCGGCTAAACAACATAAAGCATATAACCGGAATATTGTGTTTATTGTATTGTTGTGTGATGTTTGAAAACTAACACAATTTACCGTGAGAACTTAATAACTAATGTTTAGTAAAGAATTGTGTGAGACTAAGGAACACTCCCTAATATTAGTTTGTAAACCGAAAGAGGTTTAACCAACAAACACTGTCTTGAGACTTCTACTAACTGGAACTTGGGGGGAGTGAGGAATCCGGGACTGACTCCGGTCATGCATGTTAAGGTAAGGGGGTCGGTATCTTGATCAGATCCGACTTCCGCTTAAGGACTCGTCTTTGGACATGTCGCCTAGGGTCGGTTGCCGGCTCAGCTACATTGGATTTCCAGTCCAAGGTAGGAGGCATTAAGATGGTGCGATAGGATCACCTAAATCATAAATTATAAGATAGGTTGTTTATTCAACCATTAGAGTTAATAGCTCATTGGCTAGGATTGCTTTTGACCTGACAAAAATAAACATTGAGATAAGATACAACCATTTCTATTTTAAGAACGGGTTGTATTCTGAGACTGTGATAAGCCACAACCATTTCTATTTAAAGAATTGTTTGTTTTCTAAGGCTAAGATAAGGACTAAGATTGAGGTAAGATAAGGTTGGACTGTGATTAAGAGGAAACATAACTTAAGGAGTTAAATAATTGACTCACTAATTAAGGGAACACATTTAAGTCGTTCATTGTGTTTGAACTTTGATTGTTCATATTTGGCTTATTGTTTATTGCACTTTCTATTATGTTGTGCATCTAATCAATCTCCATGCTATCGATAATTAGTCGTCGTAGCCACGTTAGCTTGGGGGCCATGAGAGGATCGTACCAACAATTTTGTTGGCCCCCTTTGGGGGCTGTTTTTATTATGCAGGTGAATGACAGAAGGCGACTGTCCTAAGAGTAGGATCGGGTAGAGTTTACTCCGGGTTGTCTTCTCTTAGTTGAATGAGTAGTGTTTGTACACTCGTTTAGTGGATGGTATGAGATGTTAGTAAGTTGTATAGGATGTAAGGAGATTGTAAGATTGATATGTAGATGAATAAGGGTTGTAAGTACTAATGTTTGATATATTCTGTAAGTCAGACCGTGGCAAGGTCCTGGAGTGTATTTAATTCCGCTGCAACGTTTGTATATATGTTGTTAAGTTTGCGATAACCACGATTGGATTATGATGGGGTGTTACAAATCTTGTCATTATTATTAAAGCTGGGAGTGGACTGTTGGGAATGGTCAATTTTGACCTTATAATGACCAAGAAATGAGTTAGTAAACTTAGGCTAACCACTTACAAAATTACATGACATAATTGACAAATTTAAGACATTATGTGGAAAATTTGTAATTACAGAAAAGTTCTGTGTGAGGCTGAGAAATTGCATGTTTTTAAAGATCATTTAACTGTAATTTTATGCTATTACATCAAGGTTGTAATAAGGGCATGTCATTAGGAAGCTATAATTAATTATGGCCGAAAGTTAGGGTTTAAAATGAGTTCAAATGAAAGTTGTAAGATTTTACAAAGTTTTGGGGTTAAATTGTAATTATAGGAAAACTTTGGGTACATTTCATAATTTCTGGAAAATGAAGGTCAAGGCAGTGTTTGAGAGGTCAACATTGACCATAGTAGTGGCCTTGACCAAATTTGATGATTAAATAATTTAATTATCAACTTATATTAAGTTTTGAACTAAAAAGTAAAAGTTACATAAAATATGGGGTAGAAATGTAAATACGAAAAATTTTGGGTAAAAATGATATATAAAGCAGACTAGGGTCTGTTAGGAATTTTGGAGAATTTTTGGAGAATTATTTGGAGTTATATTGATAATTATGTATAATATTTAGTTTAAATGACATTTATAAGGTATAAGATATAAATGGGGTCATATTTTAATTTAAGAAATTTATGTGGGAGTTGGGAAATAATTCTGAACAGACTAAGGGTCTGTTCAGAATTTATAAAACTTGTTACAACCATAGGTTATATTTAATATAAGAGTATAATGTCATAGAATATGATATATGTCTATAATTGTAACATTATATAATGAATGCGGCAAGTTTGTAAAGAAAGGAAGTATAAAGGGCTGTTACGAGATTAGGAACATTAATAAATGAAATTTAGACTATATTTTACAATGTTATAAGGGTTATAACAATTATTAGATATAAATATTCATTAAGGAAGTAATGGATATATTATAAGGAATACCATTATAATAAATGGGTATTATAATTCATATATAGGTATATAAATATATAATATGGAGTGAATTACATAATATGGTTGGATAACCGTATAATACAATTATTAGGATGATATAAGATGAGGAATAGAGTTATAAAACATTAGATAAGAAGTTCTAATGTTAAAATGTAAAGTATGAAACAATAATGAACTATATAATTCAAGACATTTATTATGAATTGTATAAGTTAGTATACTTGGATAAACTAACTAAGATAATACAATTGACCAAGTCAACACAATTGACCAAGGAAGGTCATGTTGACCAACTCAATATTAAATGAGAGTTTATAATATAATAAAAATTCAAGGTCAATACCTACGTGAAATGTAATAACAATTGTAATAATATATTTTTACATAATCATGTTATGTATATATATATATATATATATATATATATATATATATATATATATATGCATGTGTGTGTGTATATATATATAACTACAACCTATAATAAATGGAGATAGGTTATTAGGAGATTATATTTTAACTTGTAAATGTACAGCAATGTACTACTACATGCACTGTTACAATGACATAACTAATCCCGACAAAATTTGAAAACCCGAGTAACGACGGTTAGTTAACGACGGGGATATAAGCCGGGAGGGATTAGCTTTAGTACGGGAATACCATATTGTATTATTTACATGGGATATTAATACGTGGTGTAGTATGTAATCCAGACTCATAGATTTTTGAGGACCGGCAGATTAAGCATGAGAAATTACGCTAGCGTACATTCCGGTGTACGGTATGTTGTTATATGTCTTGATTGTCTCTGAGGATTTCCTCAATTCAAACTTGTGTGAAAATCTGTGATAACATTATCTGTCTAATTGTGTGAAATAATATGCATGAAATGTATATTATATTGTTTGTCTTACTATTGTTGTTTATGCGTTAACAGTATTGTTCGTATATATGAACTTATATATAAAACAAACTAACGACGAATAATGCTACCTTATATATTATTGTAAGAAATGTCAGAAAAATGTTGTAGCATAGGATAATAAGAAGTATTATCCGATATGTATATACAGAGCGACGGCCTATCAAACGCCGCTCTCGTATCACTACATTCAAATGGTAAAAATCACCTAGAGATAGGTATAAGACCTTATGAGGCACACATTCGAAATGTTACACTGGATCCCGAGTTGATACTGAAATACCCCAAACCTAAGTATTCTAAGTAAACATCAATTTATGATGTAGTAAGGCTAAAATATGCCTTAGAAAGATTGATAGACAATTTAAACCAAGGAAAACACAAGAAAATGCCTTAAGGGCAATTTAGGCAAAAATGTGCTCTAAGCTTGGAGTGACTTTGATTAGCACCCAAATATCATTATAAGACTTTATTAAAATGCTAATGGACATGTTAAATCAATTACCAAAGAAAACCAAGCTCAAAAACAAGCTTAAACATAAAATGTGCTTTAAGACTACTTAAAACACCTTTTGAGAAATTGTCTTAGAATTGAGTTTTGAGTGGCTAAATGCCTATGATTACATCTTAATCAACATGTGTACTAATTAGTATCATATTATGAAACCTAAATTAATGGGAAACCAAAAATTTCACAAATTTGTGCTCTAATTTGTGAATAGTGTCAAATAGTGCCTAGTTTAGTCTTTAGTCAACTTAGTTTAGTTAATTGGTCAAAAAAGGCCAAAAATACCCTTATTTAACAAGGGGGCCTATTTTTGAGAGTGGTGAGTCACCACATGAGTCATACAACTTAAGAAAAGAAGAGGGAAATAAGAAAAGTTACTATTTGCTTCATAAAACAAAATATCTTCTTATAAGCTACCTTTCTTCTTCTCTCTCTTCATTTCTCTTCTTCCCAACGGTCCCTCCTGCCTCCTCTCTTTTTCATTCACGTGAGAGCAGCCACCATTGATGCTACACCTTTCTTTTCCCTCCAAGTCTCCATTTTAGCTCCAAATCAAAAACTAAACACATATTATTCTTAGTTAGCTCAAGCTCTAGCTATCTATCTTTTCAAAATTTGAAAAGCTTCATTTTGGAGCCATGGGAAATCGCCATTTGAGGAGGAAAAACTAGCTTGAGATGTTCATTGTCTTCTCCATTCATCCAAGGTAAAGAAAGTGGAAAAAAAATCATCTTTCCACCACTTTTCAATATGGCCGAAAAGTACCACTCATGGGGCCTGGTTTTTATGCCTTGTTCTAGCTTGTTTTATTCACCAAGGACTAGTGGAGGTCCTCTTTCCTTCAATGCCCAAGTCTACTTTGAGACTTCAAAGGTAACCATCCACTTTTATACCTTAAACACATTTTTAACCAAGGTTTTCATTCCATAAGGTTGGTATATTGTTTAGCACTCATGAGAGTCATTGAATATTGATTAGAACATGGGCAAAGGAAATAGAATGGTGGCCGAGATTCCCAAGGGAAGAAGCCTAAGGAGAAAGTTGAGAGAAACTTGAGAAAAACAAGGTAAATTGCTTACCTAATGGTGGTTTAAGTTTTAAGGGATGAGTTTTAGATGAGTACTAATGTAACCAAGAGCTTACATTAGGTAATGGGTTATATAACCTAGGAAAAAGAATTTAAACAAGCTTGTGAACTTGTGACTAAGGAGCCAATGAGAATGAGTTAGTAATATAAGTTTAAGATGGATTTTAAGAGCATTATAACTATTATGAGATTGATGGGTGTATTTGCAGGTTGAAAGTTTTTATATGTGGGAAATTCAGTGTTTAAGTTTAAGTCATTTAAGGTCCTAAGAGCCATGTCATTTAAGAGCCTTAGTGCTATGCAATTTAAGATTATTGCATTATATTGAGTTTGTTATGAATGAGTTGAATTGGGTGAGAAAGTAAGATGAGAAAGAACTTGATATGTGTGAGATGGTTGAATGAGGAAAACAATGCATTTGGGCATGATAATATACTAGAGAAGCTATGGCGAAATTTGAGTAGAAAACAAAGTGTTTAAGTGGTGGTGGTGAGTTAATATGCCCTAGGATTCACTAGGGATCATTCTGAGGAATTTGAGTGGAAATGAGTTAACTAAGGAGTTCTTGAGGTTTAGAATGACCTAGAATTGTCTATGAGGGAATTAGAGTTTAGGTGGGTGTATTGAACACACCAAAGTCATAGTATGAGGAATGGTGAGACTTGTGCAAAATTTGGATGAAATGATGTATGAAATACCCCAAACCTTGATATGTTGTTTAAACATTAAACTATGGTATTTAAATGCTAAAAAGTGCCTTAGAAACATCAGTGTACAATTTAAACCATAGTAAAAACAGTAAAGCACTAAGACACAATTTGAGCGAAAACATGCTCTAAGCTTGGAGTGAACTTGGTTAGGACCCAAAGAGTCTACCAAGAATTTATAACATTAAATTGTGATTTAATAAGGCTAATTAAGTCCTTAGGAAACTTTGGTAGACAATTAAACCAAACAAACACAAATAAATACTTTATAGCCAATGTGGGCAAAAATGTGCTCTAAGCTTGGGATAAGTTTGATTAAGACCTAATGAGCTTACCAAGACCTTAATTATATGTTAATGAACGTTTTAAACCAATTACTAAAGAAAACCAAGCTTGAAAACAAGTTAAAACATAAAATTCGCTTTAAGGGGTCTTAAAGCACATTTTTGAAAAATTGTCTTGTAAATGGGTTTTGGGTGGCTAAATGTCCATCATTACTCTTTAATTAACATGTGTACTGCTTAGTATCACACTAGGAAGTTTAAATCAATGGGAAATAAAAAATTTCACATATATGTGCGTTAGTTTGTGAATAGTAACTAAATTAAGCAAGTTTATAACATAAGTCAATATAAGTAAGTTAATTGGTCAACAAAGACCAAAACACCCCTAGGTAATAAAAGGGGGCCGGTTTTTGTAAGGTGAGTCACCACCTTGATAGTTAACAAGTAAATAAAGTAAGATATAGTAAGTTACTATTTGCTTTTTCTACTTAAATATCCTAAACTAGCTAGTCATCTTCATTCTCTTCTTTCACTTTGCATTCTCACCGTCTCCAACCTCCCTCTCTTCTCCATTCTCGGTTTGCTACAGCACCACTCACACCACCATCTTCAATCTCTTATATCTCCTAGCTCCATTAGCCAAATCAAATTCTAAGACCATGTTTGTCTTAGTTAGACCAAGCTTTACACTTCTACCTTTTCAAATCATCAAAACCACCATTTCGGTGCCAAGGAGAACTTACATGGAAGGAGCTTGAGTCTATATTTGTATGCCTTGTTGATCACCTTTGCTTCAAGGTAAGGAAAAACCAAAGAAAACTTCATTTCCTTCACTTTTGTTGTTGACCGAAAATGCACCTTGTAATGGTGTCTTCTCTTGTCTTGGTTTAGCTTCACTCTCATCTTCATAGGGCTTGGTGGAGTCCTCTCTTGCTACATATTCAAACCCTCTTCCCTTTCCAAGGTAAAACAACTACCTTAGTGTTTTAAGACAATGTAAAACTTAAGGTTTATAAGTGTGCTTAAGCATGAAACTTGTATACTTATTACATTGCTTGTATATTGATTATAAGTTGTCAAGCAACTAAAGCCTTGCCGATTTTAGTCAAGGAAACAAGAAAGAAGTTTGTGTGGAAAAGAGGTAAATGTGTTAACCTAATGTAGCTTAAAGCCTTAGGAGAAATGAGCTTATGTTGCTTATTAAAACTACTTAAGGAGCCAATGGTGAATGACCTAGTAAATGTCCTTAAGGGAATTATTAAAAGGCATATGAGGTGTTGTGCGTAATTGCAGGTCAAAGGAAATATATATGTGGGAAATTCAGTGTTTAAGGTTTATGTTATTTAAGGGCCTAAGAGCCATGTTATTTAAGGGCCTAAGTGCCAAGCATGTTAAATTATGCACTATATTGTGATGTAGTGTAATGGGGTGAAGTTTTGTGTATGAGAATGTCTTGATGGATTTAAGTGTTCTTGGATGTTTAATGGTGAAAACTATGTGTTTTGGTGTAAGAATATACAAGAGAAACTATGGCAAAATTTAGTTGATAAACAAAGGAGTTTATGTGTTCTAATGAGATTTTATGACCTAGAAGGTACTAGGAAATTGTTAAGTGTTAAGATGGTGAAAGAAAGTGAATCATGATGTTTTAGGTGTTAAGATGCCATGGGCATTGTCTTGGAGGACTTAGAGATCAATGGGTGTTTTAAACACACCAAGGTTATGTGTGTGAAGTGCTAAGTCTTGTGCAAGTTTTGGTGATCAAAGGAAAAATAATTCCTTTGGAGTAGTGATAATGGTGGTAAGGAAACATTTTGGGATAGTGATTGTCATATGTATAAAACACCACTTAGAAACCTAAGGAAAAACACTACAAGTGTTAGTATTTATAAGAATTGTGTAATGCTTGAGGAAGATCTTTAATGGGTGATTTAAGGAGTTTAATGAAGCCTTAAGGTGTGTTTGAGGTGCCCAAATGAGGTTAGAACATACTAGGATACATGAGGTGAAGTTTGGAGTCAAATGGGAATTTAGAAACAAAGGCCTGGAGCCGACCGACCTTAGGGACCGGACCTGCAAGGTCGGTCGAGCTCAGTTTACACTACCGGAAAGAGTTTCTGGAATGGACCGACCTTGGGGACCGAACTTGCAAGGTCGGTCGGGCTTGTATTTTGGGTACGAATTGAGTCCCTGGAATCAACCGAACTTGGGACCGACCTTGACAAGGTCGGTCGGGCCTAAATTTTTAATGGGGAAAACTCTCGGGAATGGACCGACCTTGGGGACCGGACTTGCAAGGTCGGTCGGGGAAAACTTTCAAACGGTAATATGTTCTGGAATGGACCGACCTTGTGTAAGGTCGGTCGGTGAGGTCGGTCGGACCAAAAACTTGTAAAAAAAACAGAAAGGAATATGACTTATGTAATTAACCCTAGGGGTATAATGAAGGAAATCAAGGATAAGTTTGGGCATTAAAACATGTCATATAATCATGTAAAATTCTTAGTAAACTTTAAAGTTAAGTAAGTTAATTAACCGACATTATTAATTATGTTCAGGGACTACGCTTGGCGGGTCACGTTCGTAGCAAGGACCAAGGTATGGTTTTCTTGCAACCTGTGTCCTACTGGATTACACCGGCTTGTATGCCAATGTGTTTTTCTATATGTTTGCCACGTTATAAGATAAATCATGAAACGAGTTTACAGTCGTTATTATTGTTGTGTGTTTGCGTACCGATACCGGTAACCTCGAATGCGCATGGAAGGCTAGTTAACCATTATTAGGTAAACGTAAGAGAACGGTATCCGGTAATAACGTTTCCAACATAAGGAACGTTCTAACCACGGCTATGCGTGAGTTAGTTGTGTGATGTTGTGTGTGATGTTTGCTGTAAATGTATGACCCTCCTTTGTGTGATTAACTCAGTTGTAATACAGTATTGTGTTCTGATGTGATAGGTTCCACAACGGAGTCTTTATCTGTGAATATTTATATATTATGGGGGGTGAGGAATCCGGTAGTTCCGGTCGCGCGTTGTTTGGGAGTTGTTGTATACTGTTTCTTCAGCTTCCTCTCTGTTGGTTGTCTTCCTTCATTGGTCTTCAATCACCCCTGAGCTTAACCAAGGCTCTTGACTCACGTCTGTTGGGGATTATGTACGGTGTGTTCGGATCACTATGTCCGATCCATCTATGTGTTAAGTTATCCGTTCGTCTAACAGGACGGTAACGAGTTATGTAAACGAGCTTAGCATGGGTTTGGCAGCATTCTCTAGGCTCTCCCAGTGAACTAACTATGTTTGGGGCGGTTCCTAATGAGATTCGTACCCGTTATGTTATGTGTTATTAATGTACTGCAATGCTTATTGTGATGTGATGTTATATGTTGTTTAAATGTGAAGTATGTGGATCATGGATATGAATCCCAGTTTATAAAAGGGACGTTTATGGATAACCCGACTAGTGGGTAAGTGTCGTCTATTAAGGAAATAGCTCCATTAAAGGAGAAACACTCTAGGGTCAAAGAACACAAAGAGTGATTTATTAGTTGTAGATGTGTTGTCTTTATTTGTTGTGGCCACTGTTGTGGATTGTAATGTGTTTGGTGTTATTGGTGTACATGCATGATTTAAATGTAATCAACCGCATGCTAATACGACAAATAGTTGTGCGTGACCCAGTAGCATGCGGGCTGCGGGATTACCATACCAGCAAAGGTGCTGAGCCCCTTGGGGGCCACCCTTTCTTCTCTTTCCTATTTCAGGTACAAGGAGCTGGAAGCCGTTCGAGAGTAGGACGGGGTAGTCGTTTGTACATGGGTAGCCATTTAAATTGTTTATGTATCGTAGGTGTAGTAAGACCGAAATTGTTATCGGCATCAGTTGGTAAATACTCGGTACAGTTGAAATGTTTATGTATGTTGGTTGTTGTTAATGGAAAGGGATAGTAATGTGTAGTTTCTTGGGAATCGAGTCCATCAGACCGATACAATGTATATGAATTAGCCTTGTTAGCCACGTGGGTGGTTAACGGCGTGTAACACCATTGAATTAAGTAATGTGATGAGTTAAGTTTTCCGCTGCAAATGGTTATTAAGTGTATTATTGTAGTTGGGGTGTTACAATGTATAATGCTTTAAGGTGATTTAGGTATGAACTAGGGAATATAACAATGAGAATTTTGGGAAGCTTGTGTAAGCGAAGTGGATACTAGAGGTGGAACAATAAGGTTTTAGTTAGATGGTAATGAGTGGACTTAGGTGATGGGAGTGTAGATTGAAGGAGAATGTTGTCGATTGTCGAGGAAATTGACTAGGAATGTATAAGAGTGTAAGATCATGAGAATGGTGAGTAAATTGAGTAAAAGAGATGTAGATGTCTAAGGAGGGTGTAGGAAGGTCAAAGTAAAGAAGAACAAGGTTAAGGTGCTAAGAGGATGGGAAGAAATGTTTAGGTATGTCCAAGAGTTTAGGAATGATAAGTAACAAATGGAAAAGAGAGGAATTTGTGCATGGATATGCAAGGTGACTTGAAGAAGTTTTGGTAAATGAACTGAAGATGGAAAATGATGTTTATGAAGTGCTCAAACTGTTAAGGAGGGAACACTTGGGTTGGTTGAAGTTTTGGTAAGGTTACAAGTTGGAAATGTAAGGAAATAAGTGCTAAGTGTTAGGAGTTTTAAAAGTATTGAGAGGATGTTTAAGAAGATCTTTAGAAATTGTTTTGGAGAGTTTGGTGGAAGTTCTAAGGTGAGTTTAAGTGCCTAAATGGTATTAGGACACATGGGGGAACTTGTGGAGAAGTTTGGAGTCAAATGGGAATTTAAAAACAAAGGCCTGGAGCAGCCCGACCTTAGGGACCGTACCTGCAAGGTCGGTCGTGCCCAGTTTACACTACCGGAAAGAGTTTCTGGAATGGACCGACCTTGGGGACCAGACTTGCAAGGTCGGTCGGGCTTGAATTTTAGGTACGGATTGAGTCTCTGGAATGGACCGACCATGGGACCGGACTTACAAGGTCGGTCATGTCTAAAATTTTGTACGGTAATTGGTCTCTGGAACCGACCGAACTTGGGACCGTCCTTGACAAGGTCAGTCGGGCTTAAATTTTCAACTGGGAAAACTCTCGGGAATGGACCGACCTTGGGGACCGGACTTGCAAGGTCGGTCGGGGTAATGTTTTCAAACGGCAATAAGTTATGGAATGGACCGACCTTGGGTAGGGTTGGTCGGTAAGGTCGGTCGACCCTAAAGATAAAAAAAAGAAACCCTAAGAAAGTTTAGTGGTATTAATGGTACCCCATTAAGAGGGCATTGATGATTAGAGGTATAAAGACCTAAGGGATTAAGTTAAGTATAAACTTAAAAGTTTAAGGTTAAGTTGTAAGAATAAGTTGTAAAACTTAAGAGGTGTTAGGTGGGGAATCATTATGGGTTAAGTAAGTTAATTAGGTTGAATTAAGTTAAGTGATTAACAACCTAAAACTGAATCAATTTTTTAGGACTTGAGAGTTTGGACTCCGGAGGAGAGTAAGCAACCGAACGACCAACGGTGAACGGTACAGTTTTCTTGTCACCTGCTTGCTAACGAGGTGTCCCTCGGCTTGTGTGCTATTTGTTTTTGTGTGCTCACTAAACAAGATAAAGCATGCAACCGGAATATTATGTTGATTGTATTGTTGTGTGATGTTTGAAAACTAACACAACTTACGTGAGAACTTGCTAACTAGTGTTTAGTAAAGTATTGTGTGAGATTAAGGAACACTCCCTGATATTAGTTTGTTAATATCCGAAAGAGGTTTAACAAACAAACGTTGCATTGAGACTACTACTAACTTTAACTTAGGGGGGAGTGAGGAATCCGGAATGGTACCGGCACATGTGTATTGGGGGAGATCGGTATCCTTATCAGATACCGACTTCCAAATATGACTTGTCTTCGGGCTTGTCGCCTAGAGTCGACATGTAGACTCGGCCTCCTCGGACTACTTGTTCTAGGAGGGAGGCATACTAAGATGGCGTGGGGGGATCTAGCCTACATCCCCAACAATTTAAGAATGTTGTTTATTGCCGGTAAGTGTCCTACTGCAGGCTAGGGTTAACCAAGCCCTACGAAAATAAACAACGAACTAAGGGTTAACCAGTTCCAATGAGATAACGGTTGGCACATATGAGATAAGGTTTGAGATAAGTTGCAACCATTCCTATTTAAAGGATGGTTTGTATTATAAGACTGAGATAAGCTACATCCATTTCTATTCAAAGAATGGTTTGTTTTCTAAGACTAAGATTGAGGTAAGATAAGGTTGGATTGAGAATAAGAGGAAACATAACTTAAGGAGTTAAATAATTAACTCTCGAATTAAGGGAACACATTTAAGTCGTTCATTATGTTTGAACTTTGATTGTTCATATTTGGATTGTTGTTTATTGCACTTTCTATTATGTTGTGCATCTAATCAACCTCCATGCTATCGACAATTAGTCATCGTAGCCACGTTAGCTTGGGGGCCATGAGAGGATTGTACCAGCATTCGTGCTGACCCACTTTGGGGGCTGTTTTTACTACACAGGTGTACGTCAGGAAGCGGCCGCCACGAGAGTAAGATGGGGTAGACGTGTTACGGGTTAAGTGTGGCCTACGAGTTGTGCATGTACACTTGTATGGCATTTTGAGTTAGTAAGATGTATATGATGTGAGGGGATTTAAAGAAGGATATGTATTTGGTTAAGACTTGTAAGTACTAATGTTCGGTATATTCTGTTAGTCAGACCGTGGCAAGGTCCTGGTATGTATATGAATCCGCTGCAGTATTTGTATATATGATGATAAATTTGTGGTAACCACGATTGGATCGAGACAGGGTGTTACAAAAGTGGTATCAGAGCGTAGTTACGCTCTGAAGACAAGAAATACCGAACTTAGGAGAATACTGAGGTTGAGTTTAAGTTATGGGTTAAGGGTTGAGTGATAGAGTGAGAGGTCCGTTAGTTAGGACTCCCTGGTGCTTACCGGATATCCATAGTACCTAAACCCGCCCTCCACATCCCTTGCCTGAATCATGGGGAACAAATGCCAGAGAGAAGAAAGCCTTTTCTTACTCGGGGAAACCCGATCTGACAGTTAGTTAACAGTAAGCAATACAAGAAACATTTTGTTGAGCAACAGTTTATGAGGACTTGAAGATTTTAATGGAGCGCAACAGTGAAGCAAGCGCTACCGATGGAATTTTACCAATAAAAGGACGGTAATTACCGGCAACATGGGTCGACATGCTACGCAGTCGAAATAACCCGCAATACCAATGATGAAGAAAGCACTACGAGTGCAATGGATAAGGAAATGATAAGAGACATGAGTACCTGACAGTGGTCCGAATGAGCATAGCAATGGGATAATACAAAGCTTAAGGGATAAGATTACTGGAAAGTCCAGTTAAGAACGGGAACTCTAAACCCCATACAATGAGGAAGGTTACAAACCTGGCTGAGATATAACAGACGACAGTAAAAAAAACTCATACGACTGTATATCGGAATAGGACTACGATGTAGTGCCTAAAGGAGGATCATTACTTAGTAACCACGACAAAATGTGTGGAAACGGGAGCGAGGATTAAGACGTAAGAAAATAATAAGGGGTTCCCTCAGAAAGAGGAACACCCTGATAAATGGCAGTACTGTCGAAATAACCAGGAAACTGCCGGATGGCTAGTTATACAAAATAAGAGAACATCGAAGGAGTCCCGAGGACTACCAATTACATGGAGATTAGGAGGAAGTACCACTACCGGCGTACACGGTACCAGTAGCCATCCTACATGGCGCACTTGCCGTAGCAAGTGCTACCACGATTAACTTATATGGAAGCCACCATGGCGAGATAGGAGAACGCTACATTTGTAGCAATACCGGAGTTTGAATCTATAAGAACAGGAGAATGAGACCTTGGAAGGGCCTGACGGCCTGACCATGAGGAGATGAGTGGATTCACCAGTCAACAGGGAGCTGAACTTGGATGAAATACTAAACGATATAAATATTAACAATGGTAAAACCTACTACAACAACAACCGACAATACGGTAAGAACACCAACCCCGAACTCCAAGAGGAAACCTAAGAGATCGCTCAGTGATCCGAGCAAAACGATATGTAAGCAATAACATACCGGGAAGTGTTACATAATACAGTGGAGACTGTTGACACAACGACTTTCAACAAGAATGGGATAAGACTCCCAGATTGATCACTAAGAATACCAGTAATAAGCATTCTTCAATGAAGATGTTGGAAAACCCAGGAAACAGGGATAAAGGAAATGAACGTAAGCTATAACCAACTAAGGATTAAAGACGTACAACCCTGGAAAAGGAAAGCTCAGAGGACTACCCCCACAGAGCGGGCATAGTCGAGCCGAGCAAACTGATGAATGACAATTAATACTGTTTGTATATCTCATTAACACCCAAGTATAATTTATCATTGACGGGTGGTGTAGTCAATGAAAGTTGAACGAAGCGTTGAGATGGAAGCACATGAGGGCCTGGATGACATCCAACTTGGACACCGTAAGGCAAACGCCTAATACGAACTCGGCTTTATTTGCTAAAAGACATAAGTCAAGTAAAATGACAGTAATGTCAAAGACACTAAGTAACCTCAGATCACCTGAATAAACTTCCATAGCAGGAAGCAGGATGCGGCAACTTACCATGAAACCTGATACTACATTTAATATGTAACCTAACGGTGGATAGTGTTCAAAGAAACAAAAACCTATAAGGATAACCTACAGATGAGTAAGATTACTAGCAGTGAACCGAGCACCGGCTCACACCCAATGATATTAAGCACTAAGAGCCTACGAGCCAAGGATGTTAACCACATCAGACCCGAGGCACAGTAAGTTACAAGAGAGCTTATTTAAGCCACGAAGGAACTACAATTCGTAGATATGAACGGTTACCAAACCTATAACTTAAATTGTGGAAAATATTGCCAGGAAAAGGCACCAATGAGAATAATGAAATATCACATTGGCAGGGGCGGAGAACGAACTATGCCTTTTAGGGTGGGGATACCTCTCCTTGTTGTGAGGCCATGAGTGGGAATAAACCCCTCAAAAAGGGCTTTCACTTATTAGAGATGTAATACGCTTTTGTTAGAGAATGAAAACTGTAAACCTTGAGATTACCTTAGAACATACCAGGTACACTTGAGTAATAAGGAAGGCTGCAGTGACAGACCTCATATCCAACATCCAGGATTTAAGAATCAGTAATCGTCTGAGATAAACGTTGTGAGTGCACAACATGGCACGTTAAGTGACCAACGCCCAGAAGAGCTTGTGACTCAACGGATGACTTCTTCAGTAACCGGCTAAATTACATGGTAAATAACATCATAAAGGATGAGAGAATGTTAGAGAAATTAGCCTACTTATGAATCTGAGATTGAAAAGGGACACCTTCATATTAAGGGATGACCATTTTACAACACGGTACGGTAACCGCCATACACCGAAATGAGAGAACCCCTAGTGTGTTTACACCAAAAAGGGATTGAGTATAAAATAAGATGTTAGGATAAGTAGTTGCACCATCAATGGGAAACTTGGTAAAGGCCAACTACCACCTTTATAAGTGGATTAAGTCATGGTGTGCAGTAAAGCAACCGTTATGTATGAGCCGTCAAATATTGACACTGAGGCAATTAGATTTATAAACTAAGACTGATATAAGTAAGGGAATAAGATGGAAGATGAACTGCGCATTGATGCCAGTAGTCTAGACCTGGTGAGGTAAGATTTCATAGGATGCACACTACCCATTCCTCAAGGAACTGGAAGTGCATTCCCAGTAGAGCAAATATGAGAAACAAGATAAGAGGCTCTATGGAAAGAGACCTCAGTTACTAAGAGACCGAATCAGTACGGAAAACATAAAGGAGCTAGAGCATGCCATACCCAAGAACGCAGTAAATGGATTTCCCTTGATTAAATTCAAGAAGAACAATAAGTGTTATTATGGAACGATGAAAGAGGAGATCGACAATACAATAATTCATGATTAGCAATACCTAAACGTGTGATGGACACTATGAGTTTACTAAAATGAGATGTGGGACGACTGCACCCCCTAGGGGCTTGTAGGCCTGACACGCTCATTTATGAGTTAGTCGGGTAAGTAGTAATGTACCAGTAAGGTACCCCATGCATGTAAATGGGTGGTGTAATGAAATACCCCGTAATTAAAAACAGTGATTAATTAGGCTAACTATACTTTCAAAAGCTTAATTACAATAAAATAAATACTAGGGAATAAATCCCGAAGAAAACGGACCTTTAAAATGGGTTAAAAGCACAAACGAACCTTAAAGCGCGTTTTTCGAGGAAACCGGGAAAACATGACTTTAAGCGGGTCAAACAGACTCGTAACAATTTTGGTCAACTACATAGTCACTAATAAATATTAGTGGAGCCTTAGAACCAATAAAATTAACTAAACGAGAAAATCCCGGAAAACGGGTACCGGTTAGTAAAAACTGTAACAACCGGTAAGTTGTGGGGTAAGAGTACAAATAAACAAACTAAGTGTGTCCACTTTGCAAATAAAAATAAGAATGTGTGTGTGTGTGTGGGTGTGGGATCCGATTTCCCCTCTCACTCTCACTCTCTTTATTGTTTCCTTATTAACTAAAAGACAAGGGAAATAAGTAAAAAGGCAAATAAAACTCTCTCTCCTCCACCCATCCCCCTCTCTCTCGATTTCTCTCACCTCCCTATTCTCTCTTCTTCCTCCTTGCACGATGACAATGGCGATTTGGCCAAACCAAACCAGCCCTCTCCTTCTCTCTCAATTTTGAAGGCTCAAACCTTGTCCAAAAATCATAAAAACCATACCACTAGAATCCCCTTGCAAAGGAGAACATTTCCCTCCTTTCAAAAATCCAAAAGCTCAACTTTCGTTTTTGTGGGTGTTCCCCATTTGAAGATTCAAGTCCACCATTAGAAGTACCTTCACCTCCTCTTCATCTTGAGGTAAAAATAATTTCGAAAATCCATCATTCCTAGCTCTCATTAGCATTTTAAGAACTTTCAGTTTTGAACTCTTGGTTTCTTGTTGTTCCAGCCGATTTTGGCTCCTTTGTTGGGCTAGGAATCTTGTCCTTTCACTAGTCAAGAGCTTCATCTACTCATTGGAAGGTAACACTCTTTTCTAAACCCTAAAACCAAAATTCTAGGGTTAAGTATAAAATGAATGCTAATGGTATTGTGTATGTATTATGGGTGGTAGCACTTTGTGTGTGTGAAACCCATTGAAACCGAGAACAAAGAGAAAAGGAGAAGAAAAGAAGAAGAGGAAAGGAAAGAAAGAAAACTAACAAGACAAGGTAAATACCCTTACCTTGAGTTAGTTTGTATATCGTGTTGTAACAGTTTTTGGAGTATCAAAAACAAGTAATGTGTATGATAATGAGTAATGAGTATGTTGAAGTATAATGAGGAATGGTATTGAAACACATTTGAAGTTTTCAAATGAGTTTTAAAAGCTTGGGAAAACATGGGGTATTGAATGTGTATGTGCAGGAATTTTATGTTGTTGTAGTAGTGTTGGAATGGTGAGTATAGTGTATTGTATAAACAGGTTGTGAGAATGTGAATTGTGAGCTGAATTAATGTGTGGAGAAAGTAAGAATTATAGGGGAGACCATGTCAAAATTTGTGTAGAAAGGAGAGGACTTAAGGTGTTTAAGAAGAGGAAGTATTTGCAGAGTTAAGAGGAGTGTTTTTGTAGTTTACAACAGATTTTGAGAGAAGTTTGTAAATGGGAATAAACTAGAGTGTAAGGTAATGCATTTCGGATGCTAGGAATAACATTAGTTGAGGGAGTATTGGAGTATAGGAGTTAAGGTGAAAATCTGTAGCATAAGTGAAGAAGAAACTAGCATGAGTGTTGAAATGAAATGAAGAAAATGTGTAAGTGAGTGTAGGTATTGTGTAGTAAGTTTGGGGGATGAACTAAGGTGAATTAGAGTGTTTAATTAGTGCTAAATCATGTGGGGAAGTATTGGTAAAGATTAGGGAAGCAATGGGTGAAGTTGGGAAAAGAAAACAAGGCTTGTAGCAAAGTTCTGCTACTGTCCGACCCACAGCTGGATCGGACGCTGGGTCGGACAAAGCCTGAATAACGAAAATAAACTTTCTGGAACCGTCCGACCCAGAGCCGTGAGTCGGACGTGGGTCAGACGGGCCTTGAGAAACAACGGTAATTCTTTCTGGAATGGTCCGACCCAGGGCTGTGAGTCGGACGTGGGTCGGACGGGCAAAAATTTTCTTCATCGAAGTTTCTGACTTCGTCCGACCCAGAGGTTGGGTCGGACGTGGGTCGGACATGGCTTGGATGACAAAATCGAAACTTTCTGGAATGGTCCGACCCAGAGGGTATGGGTCGGACGGAATAGTGCTGGGTCGGACGGGAGTAATTTCAGAGGACGAAAACCTACTGGAATGGTCCGACCCAGGGTTGGGTCGGACGGTGGGTCGGACGGCCCAAACACTTACAAAAAAAAATGTTTTCATTATATGATTATAGTAATCATATATACATATATATATGCCTATATACCTATATGCATATATATGTAGTAATACACTTTTGATGAAGTAATAATGGTAAGGAAGTAAGTAAGTTTGTAAGAAAACAAGTTTATGAGGTAGTAAAGAAAAGAATGGTTTTATAACCAAGTATAAATGTAAAGAAGTAGTAAGTATACATTGAAAGTATCAATGAGGGAGTAAATTAGATCAATAATAGATCATTGATCATACTACTTCCTGTACGTATAGGAATCAAATAGCTGATCTCCAAAGGAACCGGTAGTACGTATTCGACGGTGAACGGTATGATTTCCTCATGCCCTGTATCCTAACTTGGTTACCCCGATTTGCGTGCTTATGTGATCACCAACAAGATAATTGCACGAATCGGACTTATATTGCACTTAATTGTGTTTGGACTATTTTGTTCTTGTTTTATGCTCTTGAACATTTAGTTTGTATAATTCATGAAATGAATGAATGGAAATGAAGTGTATGTGTAAGTATGAGTACTTGTGTATGTATGTATGTATGGAAGTAAGTATGGACTTCTACTAATTCCTAACAACCTAACTCCTAACATGAGTATTGAGTAAAATGGAATGAGTAGAAGCCCGATATAGTTTCGGCCACGCGTGAAGATAAGGAACCACAAGAGGTTGGAACCGAATCCTGGCTATAATCTTTTCCTTGGACCAAATCCCTTGAATGGGTAGCATCCTGGATTAGTGGGCCACCCTAAAGCCCGGTGGTGGGATGTAGTAATCCCTGCCCGGAGGTCATACCGACTTAACTGGAAGTAAAGTATCTAAGAAGTATGTATTGTATTTGTATTGGTCTTGACTATTGTAAGTCATTGACCCGGAGTAAAAGTATTGAACACCCGATTAACCCGGGTGTGTAAGAAGGCTAACAAGACCTTGTATGTATTGGAGAATTGTATCTCCGTGATGCGGTGAGTATGGTAAGTATGAATGAATGACTTGTATTGTATTCCTTGTTTGTATTGTATGTATGTATGCTTGGTAAAATGAATGTATTGTATTGTATTGTATAAAGCATGTATGTATGTATGAATGAAACGAACCGCATGTACTCGACCAAATAGTTGGCGTACCCTCGCTAGTACGCGGGGTATGCGGTTATCATATGCAGCGTAAGCTGACCCCCTAGGGGGAATGTTTTTACTCCATAGGTACCCGCGAGGCGTGAAGGTAAATTAAGGTCAAGATGTGATTCTTTTTGGAGTAGTAGTAGGATTGGATGGTGTACTGAGTTGTACACGGCTAAGGCCTTTTGAGTAGCCGGTGTACCATGTGGTACACCTTTTTGGATATTAAATTCTTGATTGGATAGAAAGGAGTAGCTGTATAAACTCTTCATTTTTGGGAGGTAGTCATGAAATGTAATTCATATATTCAGTATACTCGGTAATCAAATGTAAGCTAAGTATTTGGTATTGTAAAGTAAGCAGTATGTATGTGTTTCATTCTAATCATCAGACCGAAACAGTAAGTATTAGCATCCTTGTTAACCTTGGAGGGTTAACGGCGTTGTATCACCCGCCGGGAGTAGGTAAGTATTCCGCTGCGAGATGGGTAAGTATGGGATTGATTAGAGGATAATGGAAGGAATAGCGGTTGGGGTGTTACATGTAAGGAACACGGGAAGTAGTCGGCTCCGTACCACGGACAACAACGCAAGATCAGACGAGAGCCACTACTACCACAAACAATCGAAGAAAAGAAACTCAGTTGAACCAACGACACAAAGGAATCAGAGAACAAATAATTAAGGACTATGAAGTGCGGGAAGCACGGATGGTTAAGTACAGACATTTGACATGTCTTAAGAAATTAAGGATAAACTGTACAGCGCAATAAGCACTAAACAATAGTTTCAGATTAAGAATCATCCTCTGACCAAAGGTCAGTTGAAAAGAACGATTTAGATACTTGAGAGAACACTAAGAATACAAACATTAGATCTCCCGGGAGACTGGATAGTCGAGCTACAACTCATTAAGGCCGTGTATATATAGAGATAACACATGTCCATTGAAAGACCTTTAGTGCTAAACCATAAGCACGCAGGAGAAAGATATACAATACTATAAAAGGATAAGAGAGGCAGTTAAGCCTAAGACTATCAGAGTCGTGCAGCGGAAGCTAGCGGACCGGTAACTTAAAGAGGTTTCACATACCTGATGAACCGGAAAAAGGAATGATGTACCACACACCTTCCAATGGAACAAATATAAGACTTAGCAACTGAATGCTTTAGTATCTTTGAGATTAGATCAAACTAAGTTAAGAATATTGTATAAGTACCGTTAAGAATCCTCGATATAGAGACTAAGTCATTTCTGATCGAATTATAAGTGAGATAGATGACATGAAAGCTAAAATGCTTGGTGAGAATTAGACATCTTGAACCTATGTTCAAGAATGATATAATGTTGATTACGTGGGTGTAATCCATTTTAAGGGGGGTAGAGCGAAAACCGCTTAGCGTATGTTTATGTACTGAGTACGTAAACTACGATGTGCATAGCACAAAAGAATTGGAGAATTTGTTTTACATAAACATTTTGAGATAAATCATGGTTATTACACACAGAAGATGTGAATACCTTACATATTAAGTACCTACCTTGTTAACTCCGGTGTGAGTACAAGTTAAGAGAACTGGTGAAGAGGATTAAGGAGACTTAAGGAATATGGAACATATGAGATATGGGTCGGTATGAAACTACATGTGAGATAAGAATAAGATAATGCTATGAGATATAAGATGGTGAGAATTGACATGAGACTGATATAGAACTTAGTAAGAATGAGAGCCTTGAGGTAATTACTAAGATATGAACTAGGAATGATTGATGGACTAGGTCCACACCTTGGAGATGTATTGATTATGATTAGAAGAACTAAAAGATACAAAATTGGAAATGAGGGAATTATCTGATGTTTGAAAATGACGTGGGAGGTGGAACTTGATTTTCTAAGGATCAAGGGAAACCAAACACAAATTGTAGTGGAAGGATAGTTCTACACTGATGCTGATCACATCAGGGTTGGATGATTCCTGAAACTCCCTACCAGTGGTCACAATTAAATCACGCTATGGATAGAGGATTTAGGATAAAACAAGATTGGAGTTGATTGTATTTTCAAATAGAGGGAACTATCCCTCACTTGACCTCGTAAAAAGGATTTCCTTTTTACTGAGTCTCGCCCATGAAGTCGAGGACGCATGAGCCTTTATCTTCGGACCGGTGACATGGGGAGAATAGAGTTGTTTTGTATTCTGGCCCATGGTGACGAGGATGAACAAGCCATTGTCTACGGACCGGTGACATGGGAGAATACGATGAAAATTATGTGATTGTTTTAATCATCAAAAAGGAACAAAGAGAATTTTGAGTAATATACATGCTTAGGCATGTTGTGTGATATTTGAGTATAAGCATATGGCAAATCTAATGATTCAATGAGTTTAAGTATACATAAGTATGATCTATATGATCTATGGAATGAGGTAAGACATGTATTCTAATAAGATAAGATGCATGGGAACTTTGGGGACAAAGTTCTTTTAAGGGCGGTAGATTGAAATACCCCAAACCTAAGTATTCTAAGTAAACATCAATTTATGATGTCGTAAGGCTAAAATATGCGTTAGAAAGATTGGTAGACAATTTAAACCAAGGAAAACACAAGAAAATGCCTTAAGGGCAATTTAGGCAAAAATGTGCTCTAAGCTTGGAGTGACTTTGATTAGCACCCAAATATCATTATAAGACTTTATTAACATGATAATGGACATGTTAAATCAATTACCAAAGAAAACCAAGCTCAAAAACAAGCTTAAACATAAAATGTGCTTTAAGACTACTTAAAGCACCTTTTAGAGAAATTGTCTTAGAATTGAGTTTTGAGTGGCTAAATGCCTATGATTACATCTTAATCAACATGTCTACTAATTAGTATCACATTAGGAAGCCTAAATTAATGGGAAACCAAAAATTTCACAAATTTGTGCTCTAATTTGTGAATAGTGTCAAATAGTGCCTAGTTTAGTCTTTAGTCAACTTAGTTTAGTTAATTGGTCAACAAAGGCCAAAAATACCCTTATTTAACAAGGGGGCCGATTTTTGAGAGTGGTGAGTCACCACATGAGTCATACAACTTAAGAAAGTAAGAGGGAAATAAGAAAAGTTACTATTTGCTTTATAAAACAAAATATCTTCTTATAAGCTACCTTTCTTCTTCTCTCTCTTCATTTCTCTTCTTCCCAACGGTCCCTCCTGCCTCCTCTCTTATTCATTCGGGTGAGAGCAGCCACCATTGATGCTACACCTTGCTTTGCCCAGCAAGTCTCCATTTTAGCTCCAAATAAAAAACTAAACACATATTATTCTTAGTTAGCTCAAGCTCTAGCTTTCTATCTTTTCAAAATTTGAAAAGCTTCATTTTGGAGCCATGGGAAATCGCCATTTGAGGAGGAAAAACTAGCTTGACATGTTCATTGTCTTCTCCATTCATCCAAGGTAAAGAAAGTGGAAGAAAAATCAACTTTCCACCACTTTTCAATATGGCCAAAAATTACCACTCATGGGGCCTTGTTTTTATGCCTTTTCTAGATTGTTTTATTCAACAAGGACTAGTGGAGGTCCTCTTTCCTTAAATGCCCAAGTCTACTTTGAGACTTCAAAGGTAACCGTCCACTTTTATACCTTAAACACATTTTTAACCAAGGTTTTCATTCCTTAAGGTTGGTATATTGTTTAGCACTCATGAGAGTCATTGAATATTGATTAGAACATGGGCAAAGGAAATAGAATGGTGGCCGAGATTCCCAAGGGAAGAAGCCTAAGGAGAAAGTTGAGAGAAACTTGAGAAAAACAAGGTAAATTGCTTACCTAATGGTGGTTTAAGTTTTAAGGGATGAGTTTTAGATGAGTACTAATGTTGCCAAGAGCTTACATTAGGTAATGGGTTATATAACCTAGGAAAAATAAATTAAACAAGCTTGTGAACTTGTGACTAAGGAGCCAATGAGAATGAGTTAGTAATATAAGTTTAAGATGGATTTTAAGAGCATTATAACTACTATGAGATTGATGGGTGTATTTGCAGGTTGAAAGTTTTTATATGTGGGAAATTCAGTGTTTAAGTTTAAGTCATTTAAGGGCCTAAGAGCCATGTCATTTAAGAGCCTTAGTGCTATGCAATTTAAGATTATTGCATTATATTGAGTTTGTTATGAATGAGTTGAATTGGGTGGGAAAGTAAGATGAGAAAGAACTTGATATGTGTGAGATGGTTGAATGAGTAAAACAATGCATTTGGGCATGATTTTATACTAGAGAAGCTATGACGAAATTTGAGTAGAAAACAAAGTGTTTAAGTGGTGGTGGTGAGTTAATATGCCCTAGGATTCACTAGGGATCATTCTAAGGAATTTGAGAGGAAATGAGTTAACTAAGGAGTTCGTGAGGTTTAGAATGACCTAGAATTGTCTATGAGGGAATTAGAGTTTAGGTGGGTGTATTGAACACACCAAAGTCATAGTATGATGAATGGTGAGACTTGTGCAAAATTTGGATGAAAAGATGTATAATGCTTTAAGGTGATTTAGGTATGAACTAGGGAATATAACAATGAGAATTTTGGGAAGCTTGTGTAAGTGAAGAGGATACTAGAGGTGGAACAATAAGGTTTTAGTTAGATGGTAATGAGTGGACTTAGGTGATGGGAGTGAAGAATGAAGGAGAATGTTGTCGATTGTCGAGGAAATTGACAAGGAATGTATAGGAGTGTAAGATCATGAGAATGGTGAGTAAATTGAGTAAAAGAGATGTAGATGTCTAAGGAAGGTGTAGGAAGGTCAAAGTAAAGAAGAACAAGGTCCAGGTGCTAAGAGGATGGGAAGAAATGTTTAGGTATGTCCAAGAGTTTAGGAATGATGAGTAACAAATGGAAAAGAGAGGAATTTGTGCATGGATATGCAAGGTGACTTGAGGAAGTTTTGGTAAATGAACTGAAGATGGAAAATTATGTTTATGAAGTGCTCAAACTGTTAAGGAGGGAACACTTGGGTTAGTTGAAGTTTTGGTAAGGTTACAAGTTGGAAATGTAAGGAAATAAGTGCTAAGTGTTAGGAGTTTTAAAAGTATTGAGAGGATGTTTAAGAAGATCTTTGGAAATTGTTTTGGAGAGTTTGGTAGAAGTTCTAAGGTGAGTTTAAGTGCCTAAATGGTATTAGGACACATGAGGGAACTTGTGGAGAAGTTTGGAGTCAAATGGGAATTTAAAAACAAAGGCCTGGAGCCAACCGACCTTAGGGACTGGACCTGCAAGGTTGGTCGAGCCCAGTTTACACTACCGGAAAGAGTTTCTGGAATGGACCGACCTTGGGGACCGGACTTGTAAGGTCGGTCGGGCTTGAATTTTAGGTACGGATTGAGTCTCTGGAGTGGACCGACCATGGGACCGGACTTACAAGGTCGGTCATGTCTGAAATTTTGTACGGGGATTGGTCTCTGGAACCGACCGAACTTGGGACTGACCTTGACAAGGTCGGTCGGGCTTAAATTTTCAACTGGGAAAACTCTCAGGAATGGACCAACCTTGGGGACCGGACTTGCAAGGTCGGTCGGGGTAAAGTTTTTCAAACGACAATAAGTTCTAGAATGGACCGACCTTGGGTAGGGTCGGTCGGAAAGGTCGGTCGACCCTAAAGATAAAAAAAAAAGAAACCCTAAGAAAGTTTAGTGGTATTAATGGTACCCCATTAAGAGGGCATTGATGATTAGAGGTATAAAGACCTAAGGGATTAAGTTAAGTATAAACTTAAAAGTTTAAGGTTAAGTTGTAAGAATAAGTTGTAAAACTTAAGAGGTGTTAGGTGGGGAATCATTATGGGTTAAGTAAGTTAATTAGGTTGAATTAAGTTAAGTGATTAACAACCTAAAACTGAATCAATGTTTTAGGACTTGAGAGTTTGGACTCCGGAGGAGAGTAAGCAACCGAACGACCAACGGTGAACGGTACAGTCTTCTTCTGACCTGCTTGCTAACAAGGTGTCCCTAGGCTTGTGTGCTATTTGTTTTTGTGTGCTCACTAAACAAGATATAGCATGCAACCAGAATATTATGTTGATTGTATTGTTGTGTGATGTTTGAAAACTAACACAACTTACATGAGAACTTGCTATCTAGTGTTTAGTGAAGTATTGTGTGAAATTAAGGAACACTCCCTGATATTAGTTTGTTAATAACCGAAAGAGGTTTAACAAACAAACGTTGCATTGAGACTACTACTAACTTTAACTTGGGGGAGTGAGGAATCCGGAATGGTACTGGCACATGTGTATTGGGGGAGGTCGGTATCCTTATCAGATACCGACTTCCAAATATGACTTGTATTCGGACTCGTCGCCTAGAGTCGACATATAGACTCGGCCTCCTCGGACTACTTGTTCTAGGAGGGAGGCTGAAATACCCCGAATAATTACTACCTTAATTAATATGGATTTAATAAAATCTTGTGCAATAATTGCTACTAATACTATGGTATAAAATATATAGTCCAAAATGGACATTAAATTATACACTTGATCTCTAATCAAAAGAAAATATCATTAAGGAGAAATCAACTCCGAAATATAATATCACATTTAACATGTTAGTACATCTGTTAGATACCACAAATATCACTCTATAAATTATATAAATACTTTATACTCTAAACAAATCATAGACACAAGTATATACATATATACACACCTCTAAATAAAAACAAATATCATAAAAAAAATATCATAAGTAACAAGGTAACACATTAATATAGTCATATATATGTATATAGCTACAATTGGTGTGACAACATTAACTAGTAAAATAATTCATATTCTTCCTGCAATGTATTGGTTGCCGCCCACTGCATAGCAAAATAATAATAATAAAAAAAATACAAAAGCACATTTAGACGATAAGATAATATTAAGGAACAAATAAGTACAATAATAAGCTCTACTTTTTCCCTCTACCTTGCTCTCTGCGTCCTTCTTCCATACTATGTCACGGCAGCACATGACTTCTATATCAGTCCACCCTTCCTTCTTTCCTGCTGCAACCAGTGACATCATGCTGCCCCCTCCTCCTTCAAAACCAACAGAGCCCGACAGTAATCCTTCTCTGTTTCTCCCGTACAACAGCAGCAGCCCAACCATCATCTCGTTCCCTTTATCCCATGCCTTCTCTACTCTGGCTAAACATAGTCATTTCAGTAGCCTCTCTTCTTCTTCTTTTACGCCAGCAAACCTCCTTCCTGCTCAATCTCGAACAGCAACAGCAACAATGGAGAGCAACAAAAAAAAAATGACTACTACTGCCGCTTCTCATCATCTACCTATAATAACAACATTACTTTAAGCTCCCTTTCTCGGTTCAAAACCAGCGAGCAAGGACAAGCTAATAAACCAGAACAAACTCTTTCCTTCACCTTGTTTCATCACCATAACAACAGCCTTACTTTCCCATAAGAAAAACACAATACACGACATCTCCTCTAGCTCCAGCCCTTTCTTGTTTCATGATAGTAGTAGCACAACAGTAGCAGAGGAGCAAACAAAAAGAAAAGGTATGCATACAACCATTTCTCCTTTCTTCTTCATCATTCCAGCTTGCTCTTTTTCTCTTTAGATCCTCTACTCCATTGTTGTCACTCTTAATCATCTCTTCTCTTTTGCATAAAAACTTAACAAGTCCCCAACTGGAGCTCATCCTCGGTCCCTACTTAACAGAGCAAAACAGCTGCAGAACCGGTAAACTACTCATTCCTTTCCCTCTCCTTCTTCCACGGTTTCTACCATTGTTTCCCTCCATTCACGTCAGCCTTTTTCTTCTTCCACGGTAGCTTCTGCGGCATCATCTAGCTCCTTTCATTCACGGTAGAAGCAGCAGCTGGAAAGCAACACCAACAAGAGGAGAAAACGGTGATGCCCCCAGCTCTATTTCCTCCTTAATTACTACTTCACGGTACTACTTCCAACTCCATCCCTCTTTTTCCTCTGCTGCAGTAACTAAGCACACTGAAAAGAAATCTCACTGCACTCTCGGTTGCAACAGCAAGCAACCAGCAAGCAAAGTCAAGGTAGAAAAAAAAGAAACATGTTACTTCTCCCTCTCTTTTTCTTCACGATCCCAGCCTTCTCTCATTGGATTGTTTCTTTTTTTTTACCTCAATCCTACTAGAATAATGCAGTCCTTCTATTTCATGTTCACACAAGGAAATACTAAGGCTTCTTCCTTATTTCTAATTGACCGAGGAAGCACCTGAAACTCTGCAAGCAGCAAGGTAACCACTTCCTCTCTACATTAAAAAAAAAACCTTGCTGCTTAACATACATAACAAGGCTGGAGTACGTACAAAATTTTAATTATGATATATGTATAAACTAGGTCGAGGATGGGGCTGTGGCTGGTGAAAGGTTGCTGGAAATTTTTCCTTGGTTTGGCTAAGGTAATGACTCCTACTCTCTTTAATACCATCAAAAAACTTACTAGTTGGGATGCTGCAAGGGAACCAAGAGTTGTGAGTGTATATATGCATATTGTACAGCTAATGCGTAACAAGGGGTATATACATGTGTATTATTTGAGTGGTTAATGTGTAAAGTGATGAGTATATATAGATGGTTACGTGAGTTGGTAATATACAAGGAGTAGGTGCATAAATCGTGACATATGTAATTTATTTAGATCAAATATATGTGTGAAAATGGTAGGAAAATAACTTGAGAGAAATTTATACAAACCGAGGCTATAATATAATTCTAGAGATATTTTAGTGTCATTTTAAAATAATTACTATGTTATTTTAAGGCTATATATAATTAGACTAAACTATTATGAGTATTTTGTACTTTAAATGGTTATAAATAAATTATTAGATTGAATTAAAGGGTTGTATAAAACTCTGGTTCAAATTGTATGATTCTAGCAAATATAAACACTTTGGAATATATTAGGAAAAGGATTTGGTATATTTATAAATTTTTACATGGCGTAATTGAATTTTAAGACCTTGTAAAATGTTTTAGATAACTAATGAGTTCTATATGGGAGTCGGAATATAATTGAATGAGATATAGGGAGTAATGGTAATAATAACCAAAAGGAATAATTTTAAAGATATTTACAAGTATAACATATGAATTTTATGAAGTTAGGGGTTAATTGTAAAACTAGGAAATTACGGGGTATCTTCGTAAATAATAGCAAACTGGTCAAATAATGAATTAAATGGTCAATCTTGACCACATATGAGGGTTGACCAAAATAAAATGATAAGAATAATTATTTTAGGTACTTAAAGAAATACTAAGTCAAAAACAATAACTATATAAAAAAATTAATTAATTAATTAGGGAAGAATATGTAATTACCAGAATCATAGTGATCAATATGTGACTATTGGAACCTTGGGGTTTGTTGGGAATTTTAGAGAATTGTTGAGGTGAGTTTGAGGAATTAATTAATTAAGGGTTATTATATATGGTATAAGTATTAAAGTGTAACAATTATAAAAGTTATGGGTATAAAGCTTAATTACCGAAAAATTTGGATATAAAACAAAATTTATAAACCTTAGGGGTCAGCTTGTAATTTTGATAAGTTTTTGGGTTTAAAAATGAAGGTTTATAATGTGGAAGGGGTTATAGTGTAATTATGAGGAAGATGTGGGGGAACAACTAAATTTGAAAAGTCTAAGGGATTATTTGTAAGTACATACATGTGTATGTTACAATGTTGGGATATTTTAGATTATAGATTAATGAATGATAATATAACAAGTATGGACTACATGGTAGTTTTGTAAATAAATAAAACTTGTGGGAATGGTATAAGGACTTCTGAAGTGTTAGTACTATTCGGAAACTATATACATGATGATATATGCATACGATAATGGTTGAAAACTTTAGATCATAAATTAATTAGGTTATAAATATAGTGGTTATAACATATAGGTAGATTTTATAAATAATCAAACGAATAGGGTAAATATTGCAATTACCGAAAATATGTGGGCTGATTTGGTAATGATTAATAGCATATATAGTAAGGTTGGGATAGAATAATTTGACATAATGTTGAAGTATGAGAGGATATATATTATAAGGAAGTACTTATTAAGGAATAAATATGCATCTTAAACATTACATAATATAATGGGGTAAGTTAAGGAATTTTGCGGAAGTATATTGTATGGTTGGAATTTTATTATAAGAGGGACTCTATAAAATTATATCGTGTGAATCTATAACATGACATGAGGGCATAAGGTGGATAACAAGCCACATACGGGATCATGCTATTGCAAGTAGAAACGTGAATATAACGACAACTGTATTATAAACGTATACAGTGGTATAACATTTTACATACTTGTAACAAGGTGTGAAAAACAAATGACGTATGTCTACAACTATAATGTATATACGTACATAAGTGTATGCACATAAATATTCATGCAAGCCCGTATCAATAAATACGTAAGGTATCCCGTATAACGAAATGTTTAAATGTCATGCATGCGTGCACATAACATTATTTCCCGCATGCATGCAACCCGACAATACGTAAACAAATTGTAAATGTAACCTCCATGTAATAAGCGTTAACGTCGTAGCAATAAGTACATACACCTAAACTATAACGAGTAGTTAAAATCTATAACCCTAAGATTAATGACCATTCAGTTGAACAAGAGATCAACTAAGGGTTGGCTACGGGAGGGAAGTAAAAGCTTGGTCTAGGATGGTTAAGTGAGTTTGAATTGTATACTGATATTAGAACAATGTATGTACCAGAGGTACGAGTTAATATACGAGCATTGTGAATGGTAGAGGCTACGCGGGGGTTGCTACGCGAGCTCTCGACGGTGTACGGTATGTTCATTGTGTGGTCTGAACCTCTGAGGGAAGCCTCGGTTCGGGTATTGACTGACTATGTGACAAGAGTGATATGTTTGCTATGCATGATTGTGTGGATTATTTATCAAGTTGGTAAGCGATTATTATTGTGCGCGATGTCTTCGAACAATATTATTATGATTGTTTATGCAGTTGGAATACTAATACTCGGGAACTTTATCCCTAACTGACCAAAGTAACATACTTAGGAACGAGACTCGGGATCCCTAGTCTCTAGAGCTAGAACATGACTATCACCTAGACTATTTCTAGGGAAGTACATATGACTTCAAAGGTAATAATGGTAAGGACTTCTTCAAGACCTAAGTATTTACTTAGGGTAGTTGATTAAGGATTAATCATACATTGGAGAGTGTTGGTTATGGTAAATGGTATGGGAATCCAATTAGTTTCGACTAGTTGGTTGCGCATTGGTGATCACCGGAGTATAACGTCCGTATCGGACCGACTCCCCCTATATTCCGACGGGCCTAGATAGACTGTTGGACCAGGGTGCCGACTTTGGCACACGGCTTCGGCCATTCATGGACGCCTTTATTAGGCAAGTGGAAGCCCTAGGGTCGAATGATCCTTGGCAATGAGCACTTCGTGTGTACGGGAGGACTACTGTCCAGTAAGGGTAATTTCGGGTTGTCCTAACATGACGCCCATTGGTATTGAGAGTAAGACTAAATGGTGATTAACATAATTCAAAGGAAAAACTACTAACATCTCGATGGAAGTATCTACGCGTTTGTATGATTGTTTACAGTACATGGTATTTGGTATGTCGTGGATGGTATGTAATGTATGGACTGTCACTTTGATGGATTACTGTATGCTTATGCATGATATTTACTGTTATTATATAAACTGTAAAATGAACCAGCATGTAATCAACCTCATGTTCAGACGGCTAATTGACCTAAGTGACCTAAAGGGTCTAGGATTACACTTTAGCATACCAGCATATAGTTTGCTGAGCCCCTTTTTGGGTCCAACACATTTCAGGTTGTGGATCAGGACGTGAAGCCGGAGTGCGGGAATATGGGTAGACGACCTCGACTTTTATTTATCGCATGTTTAATATTAAATCAGTTAGCACATTGAAATTCTAGGAACTCTTTAAATGCTCACTTGTCATAGGTATTGGTTTGTATTTAGGATAATGTAATAAATATCTCGTTCATCACTGCGGTTAGTTATTGTTAATTATTGGATTACGGTTATGCTTCTTTACTCGCATGGGCGAGTAATGGCATGTGACACCCAAGTGAGGATTAATGTAGTATAACTTCCGCTGTGAGACGTCTCTAATTATGCTACGTGAGTGATTATACGAGAGTGATTATTATGAGATTAGCGAGTGGGGTGTTACAGAGGCATACTAAGATGGCGTGGGGGGATCTAGCCTACATCCCCAACAATTTAAGAATGTTGTTTATTGCCGGTAAGTGTCCTGCTGCTGGCTAGGGTAAACCAAGCCATACGAAAATAAACAACAAACTAAGGGTTAACCAGTTCCAATGAGAGAACGGTTGACATATATGAGATAAGGTTTGAGATAAGTTGCAACCATTCCTATTTAAAGGATGGTTTGTATTATAAGACTGAGATAAGCTACATCCATTTCTATTTAAAGAATGGTTTGTTTTCTAAGACTAAGATTGAGGTAAGATAAGGTTGGATTGAGAATAAGAGGAAACATAACTTAAGGAGTTAAATAATTAACTCCCTAATTAAGGGAACACATTTAAGTCGTTCATTATGTTTGAACTTTGATTGTTCATATTTGGATTGTTGTTTATTGCACTTTCTATTATGTTGTGCATCTAATCAACCTCCATGTTATCGACAATTAGTCATCGTACCCACGTTAGCTTGGGGGCCATGAGAGGATCGTACCAGCATTCGTGCTGACCCCCTTTGGGGGCTGTTTTTACTACACAGGTGTACGTCAGGGAGCGGCCATCACGAGAGTAAGATGGGGTAGACGTGTTACGGGTTAAGTGTGGCCTACGAGTTCTGCATGTACACTTGTATGGCATTTTGAGTTAGTAAGATGTATAGGATGTGAGGGGATTTGAAGAAGGATATGTATTTGGTTAAGACTTGTAAGTACAAATGTTCGGTATATTCTGTTAGTCAGACCGTGGCAAGGTTTGGTATGTATATGAATCCACTGCAATATTTGTATATATGATGATAAGTTTGTGGTAACCACGATTGGATCGAGACGGGGTGTTACAGATACTTAGGATTAGATTAAGAGACCTTAATCATCAGTGTTCAGAAATATGTATAGAGTTAGAGTATGAAGAAATCCAGGGGTGGAGCCCTTGGTGCGCGCTGTGATCACAAAAATGATGCTAGGATGTCCACGTACGAGTCCGTAAGTATCAAGGAAAATTCCAATGAACTAAGATGGTTCGTCGGTCGGAGACTCTACCGCTGGAGTGGCTACTGACGTGGGTGACCCGCCTTAGATTAGGGTATGGAGTAGGGACACGTCGGTATAACGAGACGATGTCATAGGCATGGGATACTTCTCAACTAAACAATATAGGAACAGCTAGATAGCACGTATGATTGATGAGTCTTACTTACGGCCTTTAGGCAGAGAACGAGAATAAACCGAACATTTATAACTCTCGTACTATCTCACTCGTTGTTTAGTATGCTTATATTGTACATCTGTATGTGACGTGAATAGCATGACTTTATGTTATTGTAAGGTTGTTATTCTATGTAAATGCTTTTCAATTTTAATATTAAATCGGTATCGCATGTAAATGAAGTTCATGCTCTCAACCAATTAACTGGGGTCCCAGGGGGCATGATAGTAATGTAATAACATACTCAGTAGGGGCTGATTTATACCACAAACAATATTACTTTTCAGAGGATTAGCTTATTGTCGACGCAGAGGTGCGACCCTTTTGACCGGGTTTTATGAACCAAGGTGTATATTTGTAGACGCTCACGTGTACGGACTTATGTACGGGATTTACTTACACTTGTAGTACTTTTGGATTATTAAACTGCTATCTATCTCTTGTAGTCACTGCGGGAAATCGTTTCATATTGTGATTATTATGTAAAAGCATTGTCACTCATATAGGCGAGTGAGAACGGTGACACCATAGCCCGACAATCCTTAATTACCACTGTGATTTAATCATTTAAGTATGACGATAAGACGACAATTAGGAGCCGTATTAGTAGGGGTGTTACAATAGGTGACCGGTCACTATTTACACTTAATTCCTCGATTATCGACCGGTCACAGGCGACAGGTCGTTATCCTTGTCTTTAATCCTCTTTCCGTCTGGGCGTAGCCGGTCGGTCATCCCTTTTGGCCTTTCCCTAGATATCAAGGTCGGTCTCATTTTTCCGCTCTTCATCAGTCCCACAATTTCGACTTTTTGAAGTTTTGACGAAGAAAGTAGAACTTACTATAGTTGACGTGGTTTTTAATTAAAAATCAAGAAAAATTTTTATTTAAATTTTGTTGTTGCTTTTGAAGTCCCATAGGTCAAAGGTCGCACGTCCTCCCTATCTCTTCTTAGTCCCATAATTTTTTTTTTCTTGCCTAGCGAGGAAAAAGGAACTTTTCTATAGTCCACGGTGATGATCAAGGATCGCCTGAAACCTGAGGCACTAGGTCTCCCGAGGTTCCTAATCAGCTAGGTACATGGTACACAAGTCCAAATTCTGAACGCCAGGTGTTTCTTCCTCTCACTCCATGGTCGGGTCTCAACCTTAGCCCCTAGGGGAGAAGCAAATCTGCATGTGCGACTCCCATATCTGCCCTATATTCTGACTTATCCAGCTATTTTTCTTCATATTCTGTTCCTGGAAACACTTTTGAGCAGCAAGAACCTATTTCTGATCTTCCTACTAAAGGTGCATACCTTTGTTCTTAATTTTTTCTTTATCGTTGCTTCATTTACAACTTTTCTTTATGTTTTTGCAGCCCCTAGTACTCAGGAGATTAATGCGACCCGGCTTTCTCTTAGGGCAGCGGCTGCCTAGAAAGCTTACTTTCAAAAGTACGGGAAGACCCAAGCCTCAAAGCCCAAAGGAGGGAAGACAAAGCATGTTGCAAAGAGGACCAAAACCTCTTCTATAATAGACATTAATGCTATTGCGGGTAGAGAGTCTGCTTCTAAGGAAATAATACCCAATAAGACTACTCCTGAAGTGCCGGGAGGGCCCAGGGAGCGCACGGGGTTTGTTGGTGGTGATTCTCAATACCGGGCCATGCCTGAATACCTAGAACTCCACACTAAACTACGAGAAGGTGTTGATGCCTCCCCATCGTCTCCACCTCCTACAACCAGCAAGTCATTCTGTGGTGCTTTTCTCGTTCTCGGGGCCATTTTTAGTACCTAAACCTGCAAAAAACATGATCTTTGATTTTAGATCCTACCATTCTTGACTATCGTAAAAGCCGTTACTCTTATGGTGGATTTGTGGTTGCTAGATCTTAACATGTTCGTTTACCACAGACGGCGCCAAATGAAAAGGTCGGATTCCTTTCCCTAACAATCTAATCACTAACCTCCCTTTGATCTATAGTTTTTCGTTAGAGTACTCAACAAATTACCTTGTTACAGACGGGATCGCACTTAGAAAGTACTTTGTAATGAGGAGAGTGATCGAACAGTAAGGAATTCAAGCAGTAAAGATAGCATGTCTTATTTCATGGGGGTGCACCCCTATTTATAGTACTTTTCTACATCTTCTAGAACTGCTAGTCTGTTAATTTGTTTAACTGCCAGGCTGCCACCTTAATTGCTGCGTTTTAACGTAACTCTTAGTTTCTATAACTCTGTTTCTAACTACTTGACGGGCTGTAAGTGCCCGGTCGCTACTTACACTTAATTCCTTGATTACTGACCGGTCATAGGCGATCGGTCACTATTTACACTTAATTCCTCGATTATCGACCAGTCACAGGCGACCGGTCACTATTTACACTAAATTCCTCGATTATCGACCGGTCACAGGCGACTGATCATTATCCTTGTCTTTACTCCTCTTTCCGCCCTGGCGTAGACAGTCGGTCATCTATTTTGGCCTTCCCCTAGCTTACAAGGCCGGTCTCATTTTTTCCCTCATCAAGATGAATAAAAAGTTTCAAAAAAGTAGAAATGGATATAAAGAGTATTTTTACTCTGTATTACTCGAGACTCCATGCACCAATAATGAATATGTTGTACACTTATGTGACACTACAATAATAGTATATATGAATATAAAGTAAAAAAAAAAAAAAAAAAAAGATTGATATAAAGATGATTATACTATGTATATGGATCTTAATATTTATATAGAAATTTATATATCTTATTAAACTGTGACTAGTGGTTTAAAATTTGATTTAAAACTAGATTCTTAAATTTAGGGATGAGAATTTCGTGAGAGAATTATTGTGAACATGACAAATTAAAGATAAATTTAGAATAAAGTTATCTAGCACTCTTCATCTTGTAAAATTCTATATAAAAATAACACGTTATAACTGATGTGATAATTATTGTATTTGAAAAAATTTATGTAATGACCCCAAAACCACCCTAGTACTATGGTCGAAAAACGCCGCCTAGTTATCACCTAAGATAAGCAAGGTTACACTAACAAAACCTAAAACTAAAACAAATAACTCATATATATTTAACAATCATAGTTTGTAAAGCTGCTCATACACCTTACAAAGCGAAAGCTAACAAAATATACAAAAGCTCATAGGCTTCAAAATACGAAAGGACCAAAAGGTCAAAAATTCAAATACAACTCCGAATACAAAGCTAAAAGACGAAATCAGAAACCTCCACCCAAAATGCTAAACAACCTACAAATCAGAGGATTAAAGGGGCGAGCAAACCATAGCTCAATAGGTGATAAACTTCATCAGTGTAACACCTCCCGTTAACTACACCCTAAATACAATATTAAATAGCGTGAATCGTAGCAATAATAAAAGACGTCGCAGCGGAAAATAAACTAAACTATTTATCCCAGGTGTCACATGTCATTATCCGCCCACGCGAATAATGAAGCATTCACTTACATAACCAAACTAGTAATACATCGCTAACCACAATGATGAAAAGTGTGCAACATTAATCCAAAGTTTACAACACTCTAATCCCAAAATGACTAGTGAGCAATGTACCTAATAATAACAAATGTCCAAAATAGAATATCTCAACCTATGGTATAACTGAGAGATATACCGTTAACTAATCCCACATTCCCGCACTCATGTGTCGGTATTCTAATAGCTACGCACATGTAATGTGAGGCCATAAAGGCTTAGCCAACTACTGAGTATGCTAATAGTGTGATCCTAGAACTGTTTAGGTCACTTAAGTTGATTAACCATCTTGCTTAACATGAGATTCGTTCCTGCTGTTCTGTTTACATGCTAATAAAACAACTGTAAATGGGAAATTAAACACACAACAGGTACTCAAATATTCACGCAACAATTTACAATAGCCACATCATTTGCAAGATATCAACTAATGTAGTTTAGTAAGGTTCACTATTTAGTTGAATAGATTTCGTACTTTTGTTCATTCTCCAACGTTCGAAGCCCCACTTCTGTCAATTCACACATAGTCAGACGGGTGTCATGTTAAGGACAATCCCACGTTTAACCTCACACTTTATAATTGGACAGTAGTCCCATGCCATACTACCAATGGGTAGGTGGACTTACTTGTCTATGTGGTAGACGTCCATGTGGCCGAAGCCATGGTGTCAATGGTAGCATACTGCGACTAACGATCATATCCGGCTCGTTAGATTAGCAAATCAAAAGTTACTCCATCGGAGTTCCTTTCTAGTGATCACTCTGTGCAACCTACTGGAACGTATACAGCACAGGATTTACTAAACTCAATATTTATTAAATCGTAACACTCTCATTGTTTGATTATTTAATTAATCTCCTGGAGATTTTGATCTCGGATATTGGAGAACACATTCATTAGATGCTCATCGGGTCTTACACATATACCGAGAAGTCTGCTAGGTGATGTTACAGTTCGAGTCATCGCTTTAGAGATAGTTAATACCGGATCTCTAAACTAAGTATCTCACTTATTGTTTTAGGAGTAGTTTACACTCATAGGTTAGCACTCAGAGTTTCTTCCTAATTGCTCATACACAAGTTGAGTGATAATGGGTATCACTTTGTCCGATCGACATTCGCGCACAGTTAATAAATGCTTTGATAGTCAAATCATATAACACATACAATACATGCATACACTAGTTATTCTTAACACTTAAACACACAATACGTCTGAACCCAACAAAACCCACAGGATGTTCAGACCACATATTCACATACCGTACACCGTAATAATCGCTAGCGTGAAGATTCGCGCTCACCTGGTACTCCTTGTAGCTTGTCCTCTAGCACATGTTCTCTAATGCACTCAACCGTGGAATACGAGACTACCTATTAGCTCTCTGTAATACGGACTAATTCGGTATCCCGACTAGTCACTGATTCCCCTAGTAATTACCCCATGATTGTTTAGAGTTCATTATTCAGATTTTAAACAGTTTGAGATTAGTTAAATCATCCTCTAATTACATTTGTAATTAATCATGAAGTATTTATTGACTACTTAGGATTTAATCCAAATAACCTATCTCATCTATTCATAGGTTTATTATATATATATACACACATCCATATAGTTTGTTACTATATGTTAATTATATCCTTAACTTATAAACCTCTATTTCTCCTTCACTTTATGAGTTGGTCAACTTGACCCTCTTTGGTCAATTAGGTTGACTTGATCAATTTATACAAGTCAACACTACTATCAATAGCCCATAATATAATTCCTTGAGTTATATAATTCTATTATTTTATGTGACCTTTTACTCCATGACATTAAGTCTATTAATGTTGTAAAGTTACATAATGAAATTCCCCACCTTATAACATCTCTTATTTAATATTATATGGTTCCAACCATATCATATAATCCATTTACTTCATATAGTCTTATATATATAAGAATTATAAAACTCATTTTTCTTAATAATATATCTTATTTTACATAACGTAATTAATCTCACTTAGTTGTGTTATTTTACTCAAACCATATTAAGATTATAATCCTAAGGTTATGTAACATTGTATAATACATTACTAAACTTCTAAAGTCTATTTAATACTCCACATTATTTTATAACCTTATTATCTCATCACATGTATTAGTTTCATTGTTTTATGTTATTATATGATTTGGATTAGTTTTACTACTGATTTACGGCAACCGAAACTCAAATCGAGCATAAAAATAAAAAAAATGACCCGCAGATCAGTTTGTAAAACGGACGCCCAACCTCATTGTTCGTTACATATAGTCCGTAACGGACGGCATTAAACGGACGCTGAGCCTCGTCGTCCGTTTTACGGACGGATCCATTGGTCCATTTTGCGGACAAGTTTTAACAGTCCATTTTGCGGACATGTCTAGCGGGACCGTTTTGCGGACAAAGATTTTCATCCGTTTTACGGACCATAGCAGTCTGTCCGTTATGAACCATAACAGTCTGTCCATTTTGTGGACCATATCATTCTGTTCGTTTCGGACCAGTGAATTTGGGGCTGATATTGTTTTTTTTATGTCATTTGTTTTACAGATCAACCGAAAGGACAAACAAATAGTGGTGACTGATTGATCTACTTCGAAGACCAAGAGAAAGAAGGTGACACGATCTGCTAGGGTGGCAATGCAGGCAGAGAAACGGTCCAAGATGTGTGCAGACCGACCATCAACACCACGGTCACTTGTTGCCTCTTCTTTGAGAAGGGAAGAAATGGTGTCAAGCCAAAACGGGTTACATAGAGCATCCGACCGCTTTAGCCGGATGAAAGTGGAAGCGCATAGGGCATCCGGCCGTCTCCAGCCGGATGAGGATAGGACTTAGGCAAAGCAAAGTATTGTACGACTGACCGTCTGTGGTCAGTCAAAGATGCTAGGAGAGGGTAGAACCGTACTTATACATGAAAAATACAGGCTGGCACCATAAAAACCAGGCCCAAAATACTATAAATAGGGATGTACCCCCATGAAATAAGATACGCAACATTTGGCAGTCAAACTCACATACAACTCCGATAGAAGCTCTCTCTCTCTCTCTCTACTCTTGTGAGACTCTGTAACTGAGACCAGGTAATGCAGGACAGAAGATCGAAGGATACTAGGATTGATATACTGTTTCGTTTCATTTGGCGGGCCGGAGCAAATGTTATATCAGCCGAAGCGGTTAAGAAGTTGGAGGTGCCTGAGGACCGGATCAAGCCCTATTCGGCGATTCTGGGAGGATTTGTAGGAGGCGTCTCTACCATGTCTTCCGGCAGTATAGATTTCACAATGACCCTGGGCCAAGGAGACGAAAGAAGGACAGAGAGACTCACGGCTTTTATTGTGCCAGGTCTTTCTGGATATAACATGTACCTTGGAAGGCCAGGAATCAATGCTTTCAAAGCCATCCACAACACTCATCACTTAAAAATGAAATATTTAACCTCACACGGGAAGGTGGTTACAATAAGAGGAAGCCAAAAGATGGCCCGAATGTGTGAAGTCCGCATTATGGACGGCCTTCCTAGTGAGGAGGTGGTCAAAACTGTGGGATCGGACAAGGAGTTCAAGGGAAAATTGCCTTTTTCCCCAGGGCCGAGTGAAGAAAAGGAAGGACGTCGAGCAGCCCAGGATCCCCCCAGAGAGGTACATTTAAAATCTGACCCTTCTAAATTTTTTAAAATAGGAACTGCGTTTGACAGTGGAGAGCAAACTCACTTAATGAGGTTCCTGGAAAAAAGAAGGGCAACATTCGCTTGGAGCACGGACGAGATGCCTGGTATAGACCCAAGCGTTATCCGGCATGAGCTCAGGGTAGACCCTAAACATCCGGCAGTCAGGCAAAGGAAAAGGGTAATAGGGGAAGAAAGAGATTTAGCCGCAAGAACTGAGGTCCAAAAACTCCTCAAGGCCGGATTCATCAGGGAGGTTGCGTACCCGCGATGGTTGGCTAATGTTGTTATGGTGAAAAAAGCAAATGGAAAATGGAGAATGTGTGTGGATTTCACAGACTTAAATAAGGCGTGTCCGAAAGATTTCTATCCCCTACCATCAATAGATAGATTGGTGGTTTCAACTGCCCAGAGTTCTGTGTTAAGTTTTCTGGATGCTTTCTCCGGTTATAATCAAATAAAAATGAAAGAAGACAATTCGGAAAAGACAGGACTTAGTGACTTAATCCCTTACATTACTCTTTTACAGGTAATGCCCTTCGGCCTAAAGAATGCAGGGGCCACTTTTCAACGAATGATTGACAAAGTATTTTGTCAGCAAATTGCTTGAAATGTGGAGGCTTACGTTGATTATATAGTTGTAAAAAGTCCATCAAAGGAGCAACACATGAAGGATTTAGAAGAAACATTCGACACTCTGGATAAATACCAAATCAAACTAAATCCAGAAAAGTGTGTGTTTGGTGTACCCACAGGGAGGTTTCTTGGTTTCATTGTTGGGCAACGAGGTATTGAGGTCGATCCAGAAAAAAGTCAGGCAATCCTCGACCTTTCTCCTCCAAGAAATATCAAAGATGTCCAAGCTTTGAACGGAAGACTCACAGCATTAAGTAGGTTTTGTTCTAAGCTTCAAGAAAAGTAAATCCCGTTCTTCAATATTCAAAGGAAGAACAACAAGTTCCAGTGGGGACAAGAGTGCGTAGACGCATATGAAAAGATCAAGGAGATGCTTCGGGATCTACCTAAATTGGGTGTACCTGCCCCGGGACAGGATCTATATCTTTACTTGTCCGCAACGGATTGGGCGGTTGCAGCTGTTGAGAAGGGAAGAAATGGTGTCAAGCCAAAACGGGTTACATAGAGCATCCGACCGCTTTGGCCGGATGGAAGTGGAAGCGCATAGAGCATCCGGCCGTCTCCAGCCGGATGAGGATAGGACTTAGGCAAAGCAAAGTATTGTACGACTGACCGTCTGTGGTCAGTCAAAGATGCTAGGAGAGGGTAGAACCGTATTTATACATGTAAAATACAGGCTGACACCATAAAAACCAGGCCCAAAATACTATAAATAGGGGTGTACCCCCATGAAATAAGATACACAACATTTGGCAGTCAAACTCACATACGATTCCAATAGAAGCTCTCTCTCTCTCTCTACTCTTGTGAGACTCTGTAACTGAGACCAGGTAATACAGGACAGAAGATCGAAGGATACTAGGATTGATATACTGTTTCGTTTCATTTGGCGCCTTTTGTGGGAAACGAACAGCAAGAAGCAACCACGAGACCACCTAGAAATAGGGGAGTAATCTGCGACGATTTGTAGCGAAAGTTCTGAAATAACTAATGACATTTTTTGCAGGATCGGAACACGAAAGATGGCTCCAAGATCGAAGAAAACACTGATGAACGCTACCGAAGATAACAATCGCTCTGAAGAGGGAATGAGTTCGGAGATGCCAGAAGCCATCTCCAAAAAAGATCTCGAGGACATGCTAAAGGGGCTAGTCAGATCCATCGACGAAAAAATTGTAGAAGGAAATGAGACCTTACAGCAGGAACTAATGCAAAGGGACGAGGAGTATCAGAGAAAATGGGACGAAATGACTGAGGCCATTGAACAACTGAGAAACAAAGATTCCAAAGGCAGTAATGGCGAGGAAAGCAAGGACAGGAAGCGCAATTCAATCATTAGCGAAGAAGAGATGGAAGAAGATGACCAGATAGACATGAGCTTGTACCCCTTCTCAGAGCGGATAAGAAAAGCAAAGCTCCCGCCGCACTTCGTCACCCCGGCGATTGAGAAATATGATGGGACTGGAGATCCCGCCCAACATATTAAGAAGTTCATGTTTGGCATGAACACTCAGGGGATCAGCTCCCTCGCCCTATGCAATTTGTTCCCCGGAACGCTTTCGAAGAGAGCGTTGGGATGGATCTCCACGAGACCGCCACAGTCCATCACTAGCTTCAAGCAGCTGACCGAGGATTTCCAGCAATACTTCGCTGCGAGTAAGAGGGTTAAAAAAGAAACAATAGAATTGATGGATGTTAAGCAACGAAAAGGGGAAACCGTGAAGGAGTACAGCGAGCGCTTTCACAAGAAGGTCGCGGAGATTAATGATGTCGACGAGAAAATCTTGATTAAGGCCTTTGGTAACGGCCTAGCTCAGCCACGACTTGCTGGAAAGATCGCAACGAAGGCGCCGAAAACTCATGGAGAATTAGCTGAAATAATCCATGATTTTTTGAAATCTGAGATAGCGGAAAACAAGGCTAAAGAGCTAGCGGACAGCTTCAAAACCGTAGGGGCGCCGGAAAAAAAGGAGGGGCATGGGGGAAATGCCGGAAGGGGAGGGTCAAGGTACAAGCCATATTATGGCAAGTCCACCGCCGGATCTTCCTCTCAGGGAGCACAACACCAGGGGGCAAGAACCATTGTCTACATTGACCCGGGGAAATATGCTGCCGCAGTAAGAGAAGGGTACCTTCCTCAGCCTAGAAGGCCGCCGCAGGGGGAAATTTCGGTTGCATTCTGTGAGTACCACGGGAACCGCAGCCACCGGACTGTAAACTGTGCTACCTTGGCCAAAGAACTTCGAATCATCGAGGAAAATAAGAAGAAAGGAAAGCAGGCGGCTGGAACACAAAGGCAGTACGGAGGCCAACAGGGTAGTACCCAGAATGCACCTCGAGGGCGACAAGAGGAAGAGGTTCACCCCAGGCATGATCCCAGCAGGGAATGATAACAGGTTTGCGAAGAAGGAAAGTAAAGTTTTTTCTCCTTTCATTCTGGATAATATTCGGAGTTACAATTTGTAGCCCGCTTTAAGATGAAAATTTTACATCACATAGATTGTCAAAAATCATGTTACCAGAGGAAGAAATAAAATTCCCATTCTTTTTGCATTTTTTCTCTTAGCAACCCCCTACTTTTCCCAATGGGATGGCTAACAAAACTTTCTCTAAGGAAACTCATAGGACTTTTTTCAGAGGTAGGACCACTAACCCCTAATGAAAGAAAAAGACACATTCATCAAGTACATCAAGAACTCCCGGAGAAGAAAATCGCCAAAAAAGAAAGTTTTCCTCCAATTTTCTTCTCCGACGAGGATGAAGATGGAGTGCTATACCCGCACAACGATCCACTTGTCATTCATGCACAGGTAAACGATCGAATGATGGAGGGAATTTTAATCGATAGTGGGGCCGGAGCAAATGTTATATCAGCCGAAGCGGTTAGGAAGTTGGAGGTGCCTGAGGACCGGATCAAGCCCTATTCGGCGGTTCTGGGAGGATTTGTAGGAGGCGTCTCTACCACGTCTTCCGGCAGTATAGATTTCACAATGACCCTGGGCCAAGGAGACGAAAGAAGGACAGAGAGACTCACGGCTTTTATTGTGCCAGGTCTTTCTGGATATAACATGTACCTTGGAAGGCCAGGAATCAATGCTTTCAAAGCCATCCACAGCACTCATCACTTAAAAATGAAATATTTAACCTCACACGGGAAGGTGGTTACAATAAGAGGAAGCCAAAAGATGGCCCGAATGTGTGAAGTCCGCATTATGGACGGCCTTCCTAGTGAGGAGGTGGTTAAAACTGTGGGATCGGGCAAGGAGTTCAAGGGAAAATTGCCTTCTTCCCCAGGGCCGAGTGAAGAAAAGGAAGGATGTCGGGCAGTCCAGGATCCCCCCATAGAAGTACATTTAAAATCTGACCCTTCTAAATTTTTTAAAATAGGAACTGCGTTTGACAGTGGAGAGCAAACTCACTTAATGAGGTTCCTGGAAAAAAGAAGGGCAACATTCGCTTGGAGCACGGAGGAGATGCCTGGTATAGACCCAAGCATTATCCGGCATGAGCTCAGGGTAGACCCTAAACATCCGGCAGTCAGGCAAAGGAAGAGGGTAATAGGGGAAGAAAGAGATTTAGCCGCAAGAACCGAGGTCCAAAAACTCCTCAAGGCCGGATTCATCAGGGAGGTTGCGTACCCGCGATGGTTGGCTAATGTTGTTATGATGAAAAAAGCAAATGGAAAATGGAGAATGTATGTGGATTTCACGGACTTAAATAAGGCATGTCCTAAAGATTTCTATCCCCTACCATCAATAGATAGATTGGTGGTTTCAACTGCCCAGAGTTCTGTGTTAAGTTTTCTGGATGCTTTCTCCGGTTATAATAAAAAAAATGAAAGAAGACGATTCGGAAAAGACATCCTTTATTACTTCAGCCGGAACATTCTGTTACAAGGTAATGCCCTTCGGCCTAAAGAATGTAGGGGCCAAGCCCGACAGAAGGACGGTACACTAACATAGAGAAAATCTTGTTTGCACTGGTGGTGGCATCAAGAAAACTACGACCCTACTTCCAGTCTCATTGAATCTTTGTCAGGACCAATTGGCCGCTCAAATAAATTGTAAACAATCCGAATGCCTCCGGCCGGATGGTAAGCTGGACAGTAGAGCTGACACAATATGAAATTCACTTCTTGCCCAGAACGGCGATTAAAGCTCAGGCCTTAGCAGACTTCATAACGGAAACAAGCTTTGCAAAAGAAGAGAAGCAGGCTCAGAGTCCATATATCATCTTGGTTGATGGAGCTCGATGCAAAAGTGGGGCAGGTGTTGGGATAGTAGTACAGGCGCCGGATGGGCAAAGCTTGAATTATGCCTTCCGACTGGACTTTGATGTTACTAATAATGAAGCCGAATACGAAGCCCTTATCCAGGGTCTGGAAGTAGCTACAGCCCTCGGGGCGACGGTTCCATAGAAAAGATGCCTTCTCTGTTTTTTCGTTCTTATAAAAACTTGTCTGAAGTAAGGCTTATGAGAATATAACCTATTTTTGACAGAATTAGAGGTGTATTCGGACTCTATGTTGGTGGCGAGACAAAACGACATCTATGAAGTCAAAGAAGAAAAACTATGGAGGTACTTGCTCAAGGTCCAGGAGCTAAAAGCAAATTTCCAAAGATGCGAGCTAAAGCACCTTCCCCGCGAAGAGAATGTCGAAGCTGACGCCTTAGCCAAATTGGCAAGTATGGCCGAAAAGGTACCCAATGAGATATGGCTAGAAATCAGAACTTCCCCAAGTATAGAAGGAACTCAGGTGTTTGCGGTGGAGACATGTGACAAAGAAGAATCCTGGATGACTCCAATCATAGATTACATACGGCAAGGAAAGCTGCTGGAAGGAGAAAAGGAGGCCGGGATAATAAAAAGGCGGGCCGCATCATTTTTTATTGAAGATAACCAGCTGTATAAGCGATCTTTTGCAAGACCTGTACTAAAGTGTGTTACCATAACTGAAGGAGCAGAATTAATAAGAGAGATACATGATGGGCTCTGTGGAAATCACCAGGGAGAAAGGACCACAACCCACAAAATCTTGAGACTCGGATATTTTTGGCCGTAAATGATGGAGCATTGCAAGGAGTATATACGAAAATGTCGCAAGTGTCAAGAGCATGGAAACAAGATACATACTCCTCGGCGGAACAAAAGTCTATTCTCTGCCCAATTCCCTTTGCTATGTGGGGGTTGGACATTGTGGGCCCATTCCCGGAAGCTTCACCAGGGAGGTTCAAATTCATGTACGTTGCCATCGACTACTTCACAAAGTGGGTCGAAGCAATGCCTACTATCTCCATCACGGCTAGGAAGTCACAAGAATTCATTTGGAAATATGTGGTATGCAGGTTTGGCATACCAAAAGCAATAATAACTGATAATGGAGCACAGTTCAATTGCGAAAGCTTCCGAGAATTCTTGAAGATGGAAGATCGACTTAAGTTTGCATCAGTAGCCCACCCTCAGGCGAATGGGCAGGTTGAGAATGCGAATGGGCAAATAGTAAGGGCGATAAAGAGGAAACTCGATGAGAAAAAAGGAAAGGGGCAGAATTGTTACCCCAAGTCCTTTGGTCGTACGAACGACAGAAAGGGGGCCGACGGGAGAAACGCCTTACAGATTGACATATGGTTTGGAAGCCGTCATTCCGGCGGAAATTGTGGTGCCATCCATAAGATGGAAAGGTCACAATCAGAGATCAACATCAGGAGTACAGGATCACCTAGACCTCCTTAAAGAAACCAGGATGGCCGCCGCAGTAAGGATGGCGAAAGATAAATCCAAGGTAGAAAGATATTTCAACAAAAGGATAAAAGAACGAAGTTTTGCCCTAGGAGAATTAGTCCTCCGAGAGGTTAAGCAACCCAAGAAACTGGAACCCCAATGGGAAGGACCATACATCATACACCAGAAGACGGGACGAGCTTCATACCGCTTGAAAAATTGTGAAGGGTACGAATTGCCGCATTCTTGGCATGGAGAATGCCTAAAAAAGTTATATGTGTAAAATTTATAACTCTTCAATAAAAGGTATTATTTTTGGAAAAGTGAAAGAAAAAGTAAGCACCGGCCAACGAGCCGCAGGCTATCATGCCTTGAAAGTAAGCACCGGCCAATGAGCCGCAGGCTATCATGCCTTGAAAGTAAGCACCGGCCAACGAGCCGCAGGCTATCATGCCTTGAAAGTAAGCTCCGGCCAACGAGCCACAGGCTATCATGCCTTGAAAGTAAGCACCGCCAACGAGCGCAGGCTATCATGCCTTGAAAGTAAGCACCGGCCAACGAGCCGCAGGCTATCATGCCTTGAAAGTAAGCACCGGCCAACGAGCCGCAGGCTATCATGCCTTGAAAGTAAGCACCGGCCAACGAGCCGCAGGCTATCATGCCTTGAAAGAAAAGAAAGCACCGGCCAACGAGCCACAGGCTATCATGCCTTGAAAGAAAAAGAAAGCACCGGCCAACGAGCCGGAGGCTATCATGCCTTGAAAGAAACATCCGGCCAACGAGCCGCAGGCTATCATGCCTTGAAAGTAACATCTGGCCAATGAGCCGCAGGCTATCTTCCCTTGAAAATAGGCGTCGGCCAATAGGCCACAGGTTCCTACACTCCATATCCTAAAAAATCCGACTAAAAGCCATAGATGACCATACTTTAAAAGGAAAAAGGTCCGGTCGGAACAAAAGTCCAAAACCGCAAGCCCCTTGTGTTATAAAAAATGAATACCACACTGGCATAACTCGCATAACATAATCATATGTGCACCATTAAAAAAAAAAGAGAAATATCACGGCAATAAAAAACTAAAGAGGGTGAAAAATATAGCTTATATTTATCCCAAGGTGTGGAGTAATAACAGTTACAAAATATGATCATTCGGCAAACACAAAAAATACAGGCCGAAACAAAAACTCCTTTAAAGATAAAAAAACTACTATTCTACTTTCTTTGCAGCTTCTTCCTCTACGGCTTCTTTTTCGGCAGTTAATAATCTATCGCCGCTACCAGCCACTCTCTCAGAAGACTTGGACCTCCTGGAAAGACGCTGCATCCCTCCGGCAGACGGCAGAATGTTGCTTCCGGCTGGAAGGAATGAGGCTTCGCCAGCGCCAAAACATGTCTCTCCAGGACTACGATAGAACCTCTCGATCTCCAAGAAGAAGTTGGATTTCTGGGCAACAGCCTTGAATTCCAGCTTGTTGTACAGGTCATCGTCCAGTAACTCTCCTTTTTTAAGAGAGTGATCCGAGACAATCTGCTGGCAAATATCAACTATCCGGCGACATGAGAAGCAAAGGACTCCTTTAGATGGGCGTTGATGGTGCCTTGCTTCTGTATCTCCTCCTGGGATTGCCGGGAGAATGACTTAGCCTGGCCACTTGAGATTCAAGGGTCAGGACTTGGGCTCGATACTTGTCACGTTCAGAGTTGGCAGATGACAGCTCCTCCTTAGCACGGGCTATCCGACCTCTCAACTGAGTGACGTGCTTCAGTAGTTGGCAGAACTCAAGCCTAGCCGGAACAAAAAAGAATAAGAAAAAGAAAGGGCAAAAGGAGAAACAAAAGTTGAAGGCCTGAAAGTTTACCGTGGCCCGATGGCTCAGTATTCTCGGCTTGAGAGCAGACTTGGCTTCCTCCAGCTCTTTTACTTTCTCCTCCAGCCTGGTCCTCTCTTCTATCAGGGCAGCTTTGTCCGCAGCAAGAGTTTTCTTCTCCTCTTCCAAAAGAGCAATCTCGGAGCAGAGACTGCTTCTCTTGATCAAAGGAGGACCTCGATGCTCTTCCAGCACGGCCTTTTCTTCCGACAAGCGATCAAGCTCCTGCATAAGCTTTTCTTTTTCCTTCACAAGAGCTTCATTCCCCCATTGAAGAGTTTGCTTCTCCAGCTCGAGCGTTTCAGCCTCCTGCTTGAAAGAGTTCCTCTCCTGATAGAAGAAGGTCTTCTCAGCCTGAAGATTGTTCACTTCGTTCCGGTGCATGGAGCGCACCTGATCCAGCATAATATCGAGATCAAAGAAGCACCAAACCAGCTTATCTTTGACAAGGGAAAAAGAGATGGTTTTATACCTCTATCAAAGTATTGTCAGCTTCCTTGATCCGGCCTCTTAGAGAAAAGTTATCTTCCCGGAGTTTCTTCAGCTGCAGCTCATACTCATCACGCTGACGCTCGCATTCCCGCCGGGACAACTGCAGGTCTTTGTTTATTGCCTCAGTTCTCTCCTTTGCCTTACGGTCGATCTCATACTCAACCTGATCAATGTAAGCGTCATGAGAAGAGCGGGACAGCTTCAGTTCCTCTTCAACATTATTGGCTCGGCTTTCCTCATAGCAAAGCCTGGATTGGAGGTTGCCAAAGTGAACCTCAGCACTTTGGGCCATGGACATCACCTAAAAAACAAAACAATTCATAAAATCAAGAAAAAAGGCCAAGCCAAAACAAAAGAGAAACACAAAAGAAATACCCATGCCAACCTGAAAAATTCCCCCCCCCCCCATCATGTCAAACACTTCGTTTGCTGGGAGGGAATACCGCATGATAGCATCTGCCCCCCCATCTCCGAGCCGCAGCCTTTTTTTGGTAGTAGTAAAGGTGGCCGGAGGAGCAAAGATCCCGTCTGGATGACCAGATCTCTTTATTGCCTCCTTCCAGACGGAGGAGTACTTGACAGCGTCGCAGGATATTAAAGGAAGAGGGTGCCCGCAATAGTAAAACCACCCTTCCTTTTCGGAGGGTCCAGTGTAGGACTCCTGAGCAGGAGGAGGAGGGGAGGAAGAGGAAGAAGCTATGTAGTCCTCCCTCTGCTTACTCCGGAGCTCAGGATCCTCCGGCACCTGACGATACTCCGTTGCTCTATAACTTGCCGCGTCCGTGGCCGCAGCAACGTCAATGAAGAATGATCCTGAAACTTCGGGATCACCGGAGGTTTGCCCTGATACCTCTGGCTCTGTGGCCTTCGGCTTTGATGTGGTTTTCTTTTTTAGTCTTTTCTTGGCAGGAGCAGGGACTGCCGCAATAATAAAAACAGTTAGGACCAGAAGGATGAAACTGGAAATTGAGGGATACTAAAAAAGGGAAGAGAAGTAAAGAACAAGAAAAGCGACGGAGCAACCAAAACCTTCTTCAGCCGAAGGACCAGCGCGGAAGCCTGTGGCCTCCAGGGTATTTTCCTGAGAGAGATCTGAGGAAAAGTAACTTGTCAAATCAGGAAATTGCTTGCAAATAGGAGTCGGATGACCGGACTCCCGCCCCAGGCGAGAACCAAGATCTAAACCCGAACCAGGGGTGAGGGGAAGGAAGACACGGCGCCCAAACTTGGGGCTCACGTGCCATGTACCTGACAGCCCAGCGTCGGCACGTTCAGGAGATTCTAGCCTCTTCTTTTTCTTTGAGAGACCGGCTTGGTCATCTCCGACTACTTGCCTAGAGCGCTTTGCCGGAGGAGCACTCTCCAAAAGCTGCTCGGCCGCATCAGTAGCCGCATCCAGCGTGGCGTAGTAATTAATTTTTTCGTCCCCACTCTTGAAGGTGACGAAGTTCCAGCTATGAAAGGGGCCGATCTTGTCCCCCTTCTGGACGAAATCTACATACAACATGTCAAACAATAAGAAGACCGATATGAATGACAGAATTTGTACTAAGGGTTGAGGACGCTTACTGTGATATGTCTTCAGAGAAGACAAACGTGCCTTTGTAAAAAACGCCTCGACGGTCAGCGGTTCCTTGCTAAATGCCCTCAGAACCTTCGAAATGGGTAGCTCAGCCGGAGGGGTTTGGGGGCTGATTAGCTGACCTTTGATAACCTCAGCACAGTATGGGACGCCCAATACTCGGCCGGATGGGGGAACAATGACGAACCACCGTGTCCCCCACTCGTGAGCCTTCTTGTAGTCAAAGAGGGTGTACCCGGCCTTCGCGATGAGGGTTAAGCTATCCGGGTCAACCCTAACTGTGAAGAATCGGACGAAATCGGTTCCCTCTGGCCGGATTTTGCTTCCCTCGCAAAGAGAAACAAAGGCGTGGAGGTGCGAAATGGCCTTTGGGTGAAGGTGAGCGAGAGTGCAGCAGCGGCGAAGGAGGAAGCCCAGCACAAAAGGGTGTGAGGGAATGGTTAGACCGGAGCGGAAAAAATCAGCGAAAACTACGTACCCACGACCAAAGTCGTCGTTAGGGTGAGAGTCGGAGGATGGCAGGAAAATCTGCGTACCAAGCGGGGCTTCGACATCCCTGAGACAATCGCAAAGGGAGGAGTAGTTGAGAGAGGAAGGAGAAGGTTGACGCCCAGATAGGAAGGGTCTTGTGGACTTCAGATACGAGGGGCGAAAGCCGTTAGAAGAGCGAGAGCCCTGAATTGCCTCGATGGCGGGCATAAATTTGGCAGCGAGTTTACTCTGTTTTGCGGAGGAAGAAGACATTGTCAAGATTGACGAAGGATCAGAGGGCGGCGACGGCAATGAAATACGAGAAAGCACACGACGACAGGGAGGCGAGAGAAGAAGAACAGTCGAAGCAAAGGCGCAGTAGAAGAAAGAAGAGGAAGCTCAAAATTCGGGCTTTAAGGAAAGTTTTTTCCCGCTCAAATAAATAATATATATACTTTTGCGAACAGAAAGTATCCTTTTTTGCAGGGGAAGAGAAAGAGCCACACGCTTCCTAAAGACGCTTCCGATGTTTTAGTCGAAAGAAAGACCCTGCGTATTCTACACCGACAACAGGCGGAGCAAATTCAAAAAGGGAGTGTGAAGCAGGTTCGAACCACGACCTATGCACGTGACCGATAAGAAGTTCCTTTTCTCCAAGTATGAAGAAAAAGAACTTGTGGGACTGGGATAAGGAAAAGATGAAGCACAGACGAACCAAAAAGCCTCAGTCACAAAATTTTTCGTCAAAATACAAGACACAGAAGTTCTATTTTCTTCACCAAAATTCAGAAAGATAGAACTTGTGGGACTGATGAGAAGGGAAGAAATGGTGTCAAGCCAAAACGGGTTACATAGAGCATCCGGCCGCTTTAGCCGGATGAAAGTGGAAGCGCATAGGGCATCCGGCCGTCCCCAGCCGGATGAGGATAGGACTTAGGCAAAGCAAAGTATTGTACGACTGACTGTCTGTAGTCAGTCAAAGATGCTAGGAGAGGATAGAACCGTACTTATACATGTAAAATACAGGCTGGCACCATAAAAACCAGGCCCAAAATACTATAAATAGGGGTGTACCCCCATGAAATAAGATACGCAACATTTGGCAGTCAAACTCACATACAACTCCGATAGAAGCTCTCTCTCTCTCTCTCTACTCTTGTGAGACTCTGTAACTGAAACCAGGTAATGCAGGACAGAAGATCGAAGGATACTAGGATTGATATACTGTTTCGTTTCATTCTTCTCACCCTTCTACTACTTCTCGTTTCTCTCCAGTTCATCAGGAGTTTGTGTCACCGAGGAGGCGGTTCATATCTAATGGTGATGATGAAGATGACGAGGAGACCGATGATGATGATGATGATGTGGACCTGCAGACGACCGAACATCAGTTACCCTTTCCTGTTCCTCTTGATGCCGGTCGAGAAATGGCACCAGCTGAGGGTCGGATACCCCCTAATTGGTTCATCACTCTTGAGTCCGTCCCGATTGCCGGTGGTCCTTCAGATGCCAGCCAGCTACAAAGCTTTGGGGGACATGTTGCACTTGATGTGTGGTAAGGAGTGGTATGTATCTCTAACTTTTTTTATTTTATGATATTAACCTATGTGTAGACTTATAAAGACGTATGAAACCATAATTGTTATATCTCTAGGATTGTGGATGCTTGACATTTGTTACTAGAGGCCCTTTACTAGAAAAGTTGCATGCTGACTTCCTATACCACAAGAGGAGTAAGGAGGTAGTGAGAGACAGTGGGTTAGCGCATCTTCACGACTACTCCCAATGATATTTTGATTTATCATTGATATATGCTGAAATACCCCCAACTAATTAAATATGATTAAACATATAATCAATCTAATTAAGGCCTAAACATGCCTTAAAAACCAATTTAAATCAATAATGGTCAACATAAAGCAAGAATTGCACCCTTGACCGTTAAGGGCAAGAATGAGCCCAAATGAACTCTTTAGGATCTAAATTTAATTCCTAAGCATAATAACTAATAAATTAACATAATAAAACCATTCTCAAAGAAAACCAAGCTCAGAAACACCTTCAGACACAAAATATGCTTTAAAACTCCTTAAAGCACGTTTTTGTGAGATTGCCTTCAAAATGAGTTTTGATTTAGTTTTAGGGCCTTCATTACCCTTAAATATACTAATTTGACATAATGTACCACATTATAATGCCTAATTCAAAGTTTTTAAAAAAAATCAGAAATATGTGCATTAGTTTGTGAATAGTACCCAAATAGTGCAAATTAAGTCTTAATTGACTAAGTTGGTCAATGGTCAGCATTGACCCCCAAAAATATCTAATGTGAGGCGGAAAAATGAGGTGGTATACCTCCTGATTAAGTTAACTAAAGGCTGGCAACAAAGATGACTCATTAGTTACCTTATTAAATAATTACTTTTCTCACCTTCAAAGTCAAAATCATCCTTTCTCTATCATTACCCCCTGTAGCAACGAGTTTCCCAGATTCTAAAACCTCCATTCCAGCCTTGGTATGTGCAATAACCATCCAACTTCAAAGATCAACTCCCATGGCATAAGGTAAACATTCAAAAGATGTAATATGTCATTCTCTTCATTTTTCCTTCCTTTTTCCATTGATATAACTTGCAACCACTTCCATCCACTCATCTATCTCAAGTTGGTGTTCAAAGGGAAGGAGAAATTTCGGCTGAAACTCAAAAGAAATGGGGGGAAGCAAGCTTAAGACCTAATTAAGGTAAAAATGTGCTTTAAGCTCTTAATTCCTTCTCTAATTCAAATCTGGGTGACTTCTGTTATTCCCTTGGCTTATAATCTTTAATTTATCATGCTTGATCAGTAGCAATTGCAACCACTTCATTTGGTGGCTGATTTCAAGCTTAAACTCCATTTTAAGCCATTTATCACAAGGTAAACCTTAGCAAATTCCTACCTTGTTACTACTGGTTTTATTCCTTAGGTTGTATGGTGTTGTTAACACTTTCTTTGGCTTCACAAATCCAGGCGAGATCACCTTGGAACAAGCCTACAATATCAAGGTATAATGATGTTTTTATAAGCTTGATTTGATCCTTAAATGATCCTTAATTCATGAACTAAATTATACCTTTATTTCCCTTGAAAAATATGGCGGAATGATGCCTTGGAACATGGGTAACTTTCTGTCCAAAGAGGAGGAATCAACCTTGAGTTCAAACTTATCAAAGTAAGTTAAAATACAACCTTAATGATATACTAATTAAGGTTATATGTGAGATTATGTATAAAAAATACCTTAGGTCTGTTATAATATTAGGCCGTGAGCTAAAGGGTGTGCTTGGTTGATCTTGCTACATTAAACAAGTAAGTAAACCTTATATTATGATATATTAAAGTTTAATGTCATTTTATTGCACATACTATAAAGCCCTGAGTTAGTATTGGTCAAAATGACTTATTTAGGTATTAAAATGTTATATAAAATTTTTGGTTAGCTTACTTAATATTTTGGTGACTTATAATGTCATAGGAATTTTTTAAATGGCTAAAATGTAATTTTGGGAAACATTAGGAAAACTACATTATAAGTCATGGACCATATATGATTATTTGTGACTTTTATGTGTAATTTTATGTTACAAATTTAAGGTTGTAATAAGGCCATGTCATTAGGCCATTTTATTAAGTAATTTAATGTTTTATTTACATTTAAATTAATTATTAAAGTTATTATAAACTTTAGTGTATAAACCATAAATAAATAAATACTATGGGGATGTAGAAGAATATAGCCAAAAACTATAGGTTAATTGGAGTTTAAATAAAATTTATAAGATTTTATAAAGTTTTGGGGTTAAATTGTAATTTCAGGAAAAATGTGGTTAGAAGCCGCAAATAAGGAAAAATACTGGTCAAGGCAGTATTCAGGAGGTGAACCTTGACCATATGGTAGGTGTTGACCAAATTAGATAAGTTAAATAATTTATTCATAACTATATAATAAGTTATGTATTTAATTGTAACATTTTTATAAACTATGGGGTATATTGGAGATTACCGAAACTTAGGGGTGTAGAATGGTATTTTATACACCCATGGACTATTAGGAATTTTTTGGAATTTATTGGGTTGAATATGGAGTTAAAATAAATTATATATGTATAGTATATAGTTATTTATGTCATTGTTACAAATTACATGACATATGGGCAAAAAAGTAAATACCGAAAGTATATGGGTTAGAAATGGTATTTATAACCCTTTGGTGAAATTTGGTGATTTTTAGAATAATATAAGAGTATTTAATATGATATGTGTATAATATATAGTTTTAATGATATTATAAAACTATATGTTATAAATTGGGTCAATTGGTGAATATAGAAAGTTAAAAGGGATGAAAAATAATTTAGAACAGCCTAAGGGTCTGTTCAGAAATTTGGGATATTATATGACTATATGTTATATTTATATTAAGGTTTAAAATGTTATAATATATGATATATGTAACATAATATTATATATGTGGTCAAATTGTAAATTTTGAAAGTTAAAGGTGCTGGAAAATAAATAAGAACAAACAAGGGTCTGTTCGGTTATGGGGTGATATTGTAATAAACATGAAGATAGGGTAAGTTAATAAAACTAGATTATATGGATGTGCCTTTTTGGCAATAAAAATAGTTTGCTATAAAAACAATGGGTTATAAGTTATTTGAGATAAAAATATCATATTATATGGTATAAGTATATGGTATAACATTACATAATGTTATGTGGTCAAAATGAAATTAAAAGGTAATATAGTGCTGTACCGAAAATATAAGGTTTGGAAAATGAATTTTAGACTATGGTCTACAATGTTATAAATGTTATACCAATTATATGGTATTAATGTGATTTAAGTGGAATTAATATGTAGCACCCTGTCTTACACCAATCGTAGTTATCACCAACTTAACAACACAAATATAACATCGCAGCAGAAATTAATATACACCAGGACCTTGCTACGGTCTGAATCGCAAAAATAACCGAACTTTAATACTTACAACCGTCTAACCAAAATACATACCAACCGAGTTTCCAAGTTTCTCAACAACCAACATAATTCTCCACGAGTTCTAATATTAACAGACAGGTGCACATGCGCATCCCGTACTCAAAAGTAAACCCAACCTAAGTCTAACCGCCCCTACTCTCAGGATGAGTCTTCATAGGGCGCTTACCTGCAAAATGTACACAATCGCCCCCGAGGGGGTCAGCACCTTTGCTGGTACGATTCTCTCATAGCTCCCAAGCTAACGGGGCTACGACGACTATTTGTCGATAGCATGAAGTTGATTAGATAGAAAACATAAAGATAAGTGAAATAAACAACAGGCCACAAATGAAGCAACATAGTTCACACACAATGAATGACTTAAAAGCGTTCCCTTAATAAGTGAGTTTATCATTGAACTCCTCAAGTTATAATTTCTCTTGATATCAATCCATCCTTATCTTACCACAATCTTAATCCTTACCTCAATCTCAGAATACAAACCGTTCTTTAAATAGAAATGGTTGTATCTTATCTCGATGTTTCTTTTTGTTGGGTCAAAAGTAACCCTAGCCAATGAGCTATTAACTCCATTGGTTGAACAAACAACTTATGTTAAATTTGGGATTTAGATACCGACCTCCTTTCCTTAACATGCATGACCGGAGTCAGTCCCGGATTCCTCACTCCCCCAAGTTCCAGTTAGTAGAAAGTCTTAAAGACGAAGTGTTAGTTAAACCTTTCTCAAGTATTAACCAACCAACAATATGGGAGTGAACTTCTTATCTCATTAAATGTTACTAAGTATTGTTAGTAACTAATTTCAAAGTCGAGTGTGTTAGTGTAAGGCAAATTCACAAGAAGATAATAGTCCGATTGCATGCTTTATCTTTCTTAGTCATCGCAAGTAAACAAGTAGCACACAAGCCGAGGGACACCTCGTTAGCAAGCAGGTTACAAGAAAACCATACCGTTCACCGTCGACGGTCGTTTGTCTAATCTCCTTCCGATTCCCAATTCTCAAGTCCTAAAACTTTCACCCAATTTTGGTTATTAATTAACTTTACTAAACCCAACTTACTTAACTTTCTTAGTCATTAATGATCCTCATCTTATACCCACTAAGTTCTTATAAACTTAACCTTAAGCACTTAAATCCTTAACTTAACTTAATCCCTTAAGTCTCTATATTCTTGTCTTTCTAATCATCATTACCCTCTTAATGGCATACCACTAATACCACTTAGCATCCTTAAAATTTAATTTTTTTAAGGGTTGACCGACCTTGCAAGGTAGGTCCCAAGGTCGGTCGGAACCAGAACACTTTACCGTTTGAAAATTTTACCCGACCAACCTTGCCAAGGTCGGTCCATTCCAGAAACATTCCCGTGTGCAAGATTCAAGCCCGACCGACCTTGCTAAGGTCGGTCCTAAGTTCGGTCTATTCTAGAAACATTCCTGGATGGGTATTTCAGGCTCGACCGACCTTGCTAAGGTTGGTCGACTCCAGAAACTTGTTTCTAAGTGTTTAATTCACTCCAAACCTTACCTCAAGTGTCCTAATGTGTTCTAACACCATTTTAACACTTTAACCCACTCTTAAACCATCTACCAAACCTCTTAATCCACCTTCATCAACCTTCTTAACCATTACTCAAATTCTCATTAAATCCTTATGTAACACCCCCGAATAAACACCCAACAGTACATTCAACACACCTAGCCATATGACGAGTTAACTATGCAGCGGATTCTCAACTCCATCTGGGTGCTACAGATGCCAACTACCCACGTAGTTGACAGACCACATTACCAACACCAAGTTACTGTCTGCATGACTGGAAATAGCCCTCAACCAAAACTCATATACAACATAGAATACAATTCCAAATACCGAGTGTATACAACATAGCTACTAGGTTAAACAACCCAACTAAAACATTACATCCCGAGTTTAGTTCTACCAAGTAAATCTCATAAATTAAACATAACAGTTCATAAGCCTTGCCTAGGTGGACTACCCCCATGATAGTCCTTCCACCTACACTCCGTCACGTTCCCGATGATCACCTATAAAAATAAAGGACTCAGCAAACTACGATGAGTATGAATATGTGTAGCCCGTATGTTGCCTGGCTACACGACTACTTGGTCGAATATTATTAAGTCCAATTACATGCTATAATAAAGCAGTAAAGCACACCATAACACATCATGATATCATACACACTTAAAGGTAGCAAAGCATTAGCAACAAGCAACCAAGCATAACATGCTAGCATCATAGCAACATCAAACACGCAACCAAGCACAACAAGCTACTAGTATAGCAACAACAATCATGTAAATAATAAAACGTGTGCATAGGTATGTTATACCAATGATCCTCACTATGGGATCATTCGAGCGTTGTGTGTTTTCATTTCTTTTCCCTTGTTTCCATAATGTGTATTATCTTTCTCTTTCCTTGCACCAGGTCTGGGGATATAGTTTAGATCCCATGACCATATCATGTAGGTGCCAATCTTTCCTTGTTTCTTTAAGGGTTATTTGTGAATTCTCTTATCACCACAAGTTGGAGAACGTCTTCTCCATAGTTAATCCTCCATTCCCAGCATCGTGCGTCGAGAAAGAGGGGTCATCTCTAGACCCCAGTATATGCTCCACCAATAGCCAATCCTCCAGTCCCGGCATCATGCGTCGAGAAAGAGGGGTCATCTCTAGACCCCAGGATGTGCTCCACAAATAGCTAATCCTCCAATCTTGGCGTCATGCATCGAGAAAGAAAGGTCATCTCTAGACCCCAGGATATGCTCCACCAATAGCCAATCCTCCAGTCCCGGTGTTGTGCGTCGAGAAAGTGGGGTCATCTCTAGACCCTAGGATGTGCTCCACAAATAGCTAATCCTCCAATCCCGGCGTCATACGTCGAGAAAGAGGGGTCATCTCTAGACCCCAAGATGTGCTCCACAAATAGCTAATCCTCCAATCCCGGCGTCATGCGTCGAGAAAGAGGGGTCATCTCTAGACCCCAGGATGTGCTCCACAAATAGCTAATCCTCCAGCTGGTATTTTACTTTTTGTTATCATTATAAGCTCGACACCATAGTGGGTGTCATTAGAAGTCCTCTATGGTTAACGAGGAGTTTTTTTCCCTTTATGTAGTTCCTTTGTTGGGTTTACGTAGTTTGTTGTGTTTCATCTCAAAGTTTCATCAACGAGAAGGGACTAAACTACTGTGTGCACGCAAGCAATATGCAACAATAATAGCATAGGCATATAAGCAAGTTAAAACAAGCAATCCAATTTCATGCTTTAGTCTTGTGGTCATTGTCAAACAAAGCACACAGCAAACAAACCGTGTAACACGGCAACATACGGACCACACATATCCATACCTTATTCAGTAGCAAGAGTTGTCTCATACACGGGGTCCCGGTTGGCGTTCGTTACGGCCCTAACGTTAATTAACAACAATTTGTCAGTTTATAATTTCATGTGACGACCCTTGTAACATTTTCCTAGTTTATCCCATTTTATCGGGGGTATTACCTAGGTGAATTTTGAATGTTCCACTTACATTAGCCCATAGAACTTTCCACGTATTAGCCTTAAACTTTATCTTATTACTAGGGCATGTACATCGATGTTTTATACGTTAACTTAGTCCTCTCTTTAACTAATGTTTTAGAGTATTTTACCCACCACCTTGTGACAAGTTTACCTAAGAAGGATTTTAAATTGCCTAAGATGTATTCCCTCCTTAGCTAAGTAGGTTAGCAATGTCTTAACCCTATTATCATAATAATATAGTCCTTAAAATACTCCTAAAACCTATTTATACAGAACATATATGTTATCGAAAATTTTGAGAACACAATTGGTGCATCTTCTTCTTTATTCCTTCCGTGGGATTATTCAATTCGTTTCTAAGCTTCCAAACGAGCACAACAACTTAGATTGGGATATTAGCATTATTTGGGGTTTGTTTTTAAACCAGCACAACCCTTCTACCTTCTCTGGAAAATCACTCAAACAGACCCTTATAGCTCCTCTGTAACAGAGTTATACAGAGACTCACACTTTCAGAAACTCATGTGACTGAAAAAAATCAGAAACTGACGTTCTCCTCTTTCTCTCTTTTCTGTTTGCTCACAACCTTGTTTTTCAATCTCCCATCACCCTAATTGCCCGCCTACCTAATTGTGTTATTAAGCAACTGAATTCATCACCAAACTCAATTTCACCTAAACACACCATTAATGATACTGAAACCTCCAAACTATCAAAATTGAACTGAAACTCAAAAAGAAACCAGAACCCATAAACTGATGAAATTTCTTTCCTGTTGTTTTTTTCTTTCTGTTCTTTTTGTCTGATTCTAGTTCCCCACATGACTTAAGTGTTCAATAGAGATTATAATCCTTGGACAACCCTGTTAAATCCACTAATGTATTTCGTATACTGGAGCAGAAAAATCTGCAGAAGACTGAGGTCCTGAACTAGTATATATATATCCTTTTTCTTGACTTTCTGTTTCATTCACTGATTTGGTTTCTAGTTTTCCCTCATTATCTATTTTACTTGATTAAATGTCTTAATACAGTTTTTCTTTTCCTCAAACAAAACCCAAACTCACATAGGAAACCTCTTTGAACACTCTTTACACAGAAACAGAAATCTGTAATTCTGAAATCTGAAACTGGTATCTTCCTTCTTCTGTATCTATTTTCATTCTTTAATCTGGTTTCTACTTCCCCAAATTGTCTACCCAATTATTCCAGTGTTTTACCAAGATGTTAAATTCAGAATAAGCCCCAAACAGCTCTGGTAACTCTACTAGAACTTACCTATATAGAACTTAGCAAAACTAAAAAGAAAACTGGGAAAAACTGATACACACTGATGGTTTATCTTCTACCTTTTCTTTTATCACTAATCTGACTTCTTACCTCCCAAAATTATCTCGCTTCTTAGTCCAGGGTCTTAATGTAACTTTATCCTCAAGATAAGCCCGCAACTATGTTGTTAAAGCCACTGACACAACCTAATATTGAAACTGGACAAATCAAGGAAAACCTGAAACATGCAAACTGATAATTCTCTTCGTTTTCTTTCTGTCAGTCCATAACCTTGTCTCTCAATTTATCCCAAGGTGCTCACTCACTTAAGTACGTGTTCTAGTTACTTAATTATATGTTCTAATACAGTTCTAACTCTACGACAACCCAAACAATACTGTTATTCCTACTGTAACGTTTTTATACTGAAACCAAGAATTTCAGAACTGAAAAACTAACACACAAAATTTGCTAACTTCTCTTTGCTATTTTCGGTATGTTCACAGATCTGTCTTTCCATTTTTCCCCTCAAACTTGTTTAGTTACTGATTTTAGTGTCATAGTAAGTTTCCAACCTCAAAACACCCAAGAATAATGTTGTTTATCCTACTGGAGTGTACGTATATTGAGACAAAGGACTGTCACCTGAAAACTGAAAAAGAACAAAAAACTGAAGCATCCACCTAATAGTTTTACCTTCCTCTATTAATTCCTTGATCTATCTTCTAATTCCCTTCAAGGCATTGACCCGCTTAGTTAATGTTTTAACAAAGTTATAAACTTCAGAGCCAAGCCGAGACAACCTTGCTAATTCAACTACAAGTTCCTTATACAGAAAATAATGAACTGAAGTTTAAGTTGTGTTTCATCCTTCTCTGAACAGATTAGCCACTGACTTACATCCTTGGCTGCTTGCACTAGTTTTTTTCAATTTCAGTTAATGCTCATAGACAAATGTCTACTAAGTGTCATGTTATACCATCATCTCAGACACTACAGACAACAACGGGGGAATTTAGAAATTAACACAGAACCTCTACTATGGCCTTACCTTGAGCTGCAGTCCAAACCAAAGTGCTGATAGTTGATGTCAGTTTTTTTTTTTGAAATGGCATGCAACTGGTTTCGCGCGGTACCAGGAGTGTTGCTGTTACGGACATGTCAAGGGAAGGTTAAGGAGTCATTGTTACAGATTAAGAAGGGAATACCATGACTGAAGTAACACGGAACAAAAGAAAAATTTGTTTCAGGTGCTATACCTTCTCGTATGTTTGCTGGAGGAGTTTCACAACCCTTACTCAGATAATGTTCAAGCAACTCCTACTGATGTACAAAGGAAGGATTGCTTCAGGAGTGGTTTCGATCAGGAGCAAAATAGGAAGGAACACAAGTGAAAAAGGAGAACATTGCAAAACAGCAGCGTTTACCTTGTGTGCCGAAGAAATAGAGAGGAGCGAGGGGAGCTTCTGTACAAGTAGAACTGGTGCATGCAAGAAGAGAGAAGAGATGGTATGCATGTCTATGAATCGACTAGCACAAGGAAAAAAGGAGATTTAAACGCATGGAATTACATGACTGTTAGTGGAATCAGGTTCCAGTGAAGACCTTTGTGGGAGTTTGGAGAATGGCTACCTCTGATGCGTGGACGTACAGCAGTAGGCATGTTGCGCATGTCGTTATTTTTTTTCTTTTTCCAAAATGGAATGATTCAGATGGTGCTTGTGGTCTCCGAGATGTATGTCTCATTGATTGATTATACGGAAATCCAATAACCGCCCCCCAAGATTGCTTGGTAAGTCTAAGAATTAATCATCTTCCATACGGTGCTGTTGGACAGATTTGTCCATCTGTTGATGGGTGGGAATATATCAGTAATGGAGTGGCGTGGGGACAAGGGTGCACTCTGAATTAACAATGAGCACTGCTCACAAATTACAAAGAAATGAGTGGCATTAAATCTCATGAATCTGAAGTACAGACCCCTGTCGCATGAACTACTACTTAACTCATGGTGCTAGGTAGAATAAGTGGGAGTGAGTGTTAGTCATTTCCAAGGAGCATGTATGGGAATTAGGGAAATCGAATTCCGATGTAACTACGGGCCTCATGCATATGCATGAGCATCAGTGAACTGACAGTGTTCAACTATGTTTCAGGAAAATTCATTGTTGGTTTACCTCATACAACAAGGATGCATCAGGTGGGAGTTTGCGAGTACAGCAAATTACACGGACATACAGGATTGGGTTTTGATTTGTTGGTGTGAAGTAACACTTGGGTACTGAACGTAACATGTACATCCGGGGGTAGTTTATCTCATACTTAAGCATCAGATGGCCAGTTAGTAATATACCCATGTTAAAGAGTAATGAGTTATCCATGGTGTTTTTGTATAATGCCAAAACGGCAACACTCAATTTAATGCTAGTGTTTGATTCCTCTTGGTATTTAATAATACCATATTAACTAATTTGTACACTAATAGTATAAGGCATGTGTTACATGCCCCTACTTATAATTTTCCCATGTGTTAGTTCTTGAATTAATGTGCTCTTGTAGCTTAGATATCTAACACCAGGTTACCTTGGGCATTACGCGTTACAAATATTTATAACCTTGGATCATGTAATAACTCATAACAATATTGTTATATTGTTCTAATCGTGAACATTACATATCAGCCAGTGTACAATTTAACTAAGCTTCATAGTATACCTTGGGTGGTGACATGTTGTCACGTTCTCGGACCTATATATGTCCGCACTTAGTTTGATTGTTCATACATTATTGCATGTCCCGAATAATGTGACACGTTATTATCAGATAATCTTCATGCGGTTAGGATTTTATGTATTAAACTGTTTGGGGGTGTTTCACCTTAAAACTTAACACTAAATCCTCACACTTCCAACTAGTAATTTTGCCTAAGACCTCAACTAACCAAAGTATTCCTTTTTCACCAATATAACCACTCCTCAAGAATTATCACACATTCCCATCCTCTTTTACTCAACTTCTTAAGGCTACCTACTCTAGCTCATGCTTAAACCTTCACAAGACATAACACCTTATTTCCTTCAACTTCACTCAAGTTTCCTAACTTCTCTTGTCATGGTTTTGGTGCCTTAAATTCACCATTGTAACCCCTAGTTCCTCCTACACATTCCTAGGTCATCTTATTACTCAAGAACACCTTAGTTTATCTATTTACCAATACAACCCTTAATGTTTACTATCACATCCTTAGACACAAAACCTCCTTAGAACACTTTAAACACCAAGTTTTTCAATCAAATTTTGACATGGCTTCTCTAGTATATTCCTACACCCAAACATTTAGTTTTTCACCATTAAGCAACCTTGAGTACTCACATCCTTAGCACACATTCTCTACACATAAATTTCACCCAAACTACACTACATCTCAATATAGTGCATAAACTTAAATTGCTTGGCAGTTAGGCCCTTAAATGACTTAGATCTTAGGCCCTTAAATGACATAAAACTTATCCACTGAATTTCCCACATAATAATAGCCTTTGACCTGCAAATACATACAACAATGCTCCCATTGCCATAATAGTGTTCTTGTAATTCACCTTGTGATTGTTTAACTATCTCATTTCCCATTTGCTCCTTAGTCACAAGTTCTCAAATATAATCATGTTCTTCATCCTAGGATTGATAGCCCTTACACAAGGTAAAGTCTAAACTAACTTATCATCTATCTAAACCCCATCCCTTAAACAATAAAACACCTTAAGGTAACCAATTTACCTTGTTTTCCAAGCTTTTCCTCAAACTTTCCTCCTTGGGTATTCTTGTTTGATTTCGGCCACCTACTTAAATTCTCTTTGTAACACCGCTACCGCTAACACCGTTATTACCTTCCAAACACAACGTAATTACATACTTTCGTAGTGGAATACTTACTTACTCAACGGTGGGTGATACAATGCCATTAGCCACCCACGTGACCAACAAGGCTACTACTACTACTACATACAACATCGGTCTAATGGACCGGAATATCCAAGTGCTACACAAACACAATCCTTACTACAATTACCAATTAAGTACTACAATTCCCATTCAATACAACACTTCATAGTTCCATACATATAATACACCGAGTTTACTAAGATCCTTATACAAATACAATACCTCTTTCAATTTCTTACAAACTCATTAAGAGTCTACATCCACCCATTCCTCACAACTACCTACAAGGTTCCAAGCGTTTTAGGATTCTCTACTAACTACATTCCACTCCTAGCTATCCACACATAGCTGCTGATCTCTTACCATGATCATGTCCGCTTCGGGTACCTGCACACTAAAAACGTTGCCCCTAGGGGCTCAGCTTTCGCTGCATATGACTTCCGCATACCCCGCATACTAGCGAGGGTACGCCGACCACTTGGTCGAATACATGCAGTTCATTTACAATACATATATACATACATGCTTTTACTCAAGATACTACAATACTACACAAGGATACATACACACAGTTCAATACATACAGAAAGACAATGCTGGTCAACCAATACTTACTTACCTTTCTCCGGGATACACATACACAATACAATATTTGTTAGCTCCATTTGTCCACCCGGGTTAATCGGGTGGAGATTACTCTTTTGCCCGGGGTCAATGACTTACACCAGCCAAGACCATTACTCATAAAATACTTACTTACTACATGCTCAAGTCAAGTCGTCGGGACCTCTGGCCCGGGGACTACTCTGTCCCACCACCGGGATTTACTTGGTTCACTAATCCAGGATGCTACCCATTTTAGAGGTTGGGGCCATGGACCAGTTTAAGAACCAGGAATCGGATCCAACCTCTTGTGTCTCCTCATCCTCACGTGTGGCCGAAACTATATCGGACTTCTACTCATTCCAATTTACTCAATACTTACGTTCGGAATTAGGTAGTTAGGAATTAGTAGAAGTCATTCACATTCAAGTCACTCAATAAATCAATACTCCCATACACATACATACAAGGTACAATACATTACGCAAATACACTACAAGGTACATACACACTCATCATCATCCATTCATTTCATGAATTATACAAACTATTGTTCAAAACAAATATATCAAGACCAATATAAACAAGCACAAATAAGTGCAATATAGTCCGATTCATGCATTTATCTTATTTAGGTGATCAAATAAGCACACAAATCTGGGTAACCAGGTTAGGATACAGAGCATGAAGAAATCATACCTTTCACCATTGATTTACTTTATCTGGTGTTCCCTTGTTCCTTTGATTCACTCTCATTCCTCGATTCTTATTCTCGAACCTCCGGCTACATGTCAAATGGTTCCATTAATACTAAGCATTACACTACATACATAATTACTACTCCCACATTTACCCCGTTATCCTGTTAGTTCGGTTTATGTAACACCCCATCTCTAAATACAATGATCGTCGCCCTAAGTCCATCTCGTACATAAACAACGTAGTGGAAAAGTTCTACTAAATTGGTGTTACCGCCGTTAGTCACCCACGTGACTAACTAGGCCTATTCTCTTAACAAGTCACTGTCTGACTAACCGGATAATTACTCGAGCACCTAAAACATTACAATCCATAAACCACAACTTATACCGAGTATCTCATATCCTAATACATCATACCAACGTCTCATTAATATACTAAATGAGTGTACATGCATAACTCGTGTGACAAATGTAAAAGCGACCCGAAGTACTCTACCCGCTCCCACTCTCAGGTTGAGTCTTCGTCTGGTACCTACCCGCAAAGTTTAAATCACAGGCCCCAAGGGGCTCACCACATAGCTGGTACAGAAAACTTGCAGCCCACAAGCTAGCAGGGTTACACACGATTACTTTGTTGTACACATGCAATTGTTTATTCATACAAATAATAATAAGAACTACGATAACAAACAACACATTTATGTGAAACATTCACAGCTCAAATAAATCGAATGTCGTAATGGACGCCCATTAATGAGTAAGTTAGATTCCTAACTCCTGTGGCCTGAGAATTATTTAGTTCTCGTGTTTGACCATACCTTATAAGTGTCAACCGTTCTCTTAAAAGAACTGATTGTTCTCTAAATGAATTGTTTATTTTTGTCGGGTCAAAGTAACCCTAGCCAATGAGTTATTAGCTTCATTGGGTTAATAAACATTATTCTTAAGTTATGAGGGGTGTAGGCTTGACCCTCCTGCGCCTCCTGAATTTGCCTCCCACCTCGAACTATTCACTCGAGCTGGTCGGGTCAGTATGTCGACCCTAGGCGGAAGACAGATCTGATACAGATGCCGACCTCCTATCTTAAACATGCATGACCGGAGTCAGTCCCGGATTCCTCTTCTCCCAAGTTCCAGTTAGCTAAAGTCTCATTGACAATTTGTTAGTTAAACCTCTCTCGGTATTAACCAACTAATAACAGGGAGTATTTATAACCTTATACAATTGTTTACTAAACATAGTTAATGAACAAGCTCTGAATCAATTCGTGTTAGTGTGCAATGGACACACAATAACAATACAATAAATCAGTTTCATACTTAATCTCATTTGGTCTTATCACAATAACACATAGCACACAACCGAGGTAGACCTCGTTAGCTAACAAGCTACAAGAATCCCTTACCGTACACCGGAGATTGGCTAGCTCTCAATCCCACATTCGCCTAATCCGCCGAACACCTCTGACTTATCTAGATTTGTAACCAGAACTAGTATTAGTATCATGTCTCTTAGAACTAATTTGGTTCTCTTGTCAACTTAAACCTCTTCCTAGGTTAACCCGAGTACAATAGTATACCGTTAAGCGGGTTCGTTCATTTAGAAGCGTTTCCAAGCTCAATTCTAATTCATTAACATGCTAACATCATTAGCAGTTATTTAGTTGCATAGTTAGCAACTTTAGACTTATACGGACCTTGTATTAGGTTTTCGTATTTTTCACTATTCATCCATATTTCACTATTCATTTATACGGTCTCGTATTCTATTATTCATTTATACGGCCTCGTATTTTACTATTCATCGTATTTCACTATTCATGTATACGTATTTTACTATTCACATATACGTCTCGTATTTGACTATTCATATATACGTAGTTACTATTCTTGTATACGTGTTTACTATTCACGTATACGTATTTACTATTCATGTATACGTATTTACTATTCATGTATACGTATTTACTATTCATGTATACGAGTACTATTCATGTATACGGGTATTTTCCATGTATACCAAAATTTACGTACATGCCCGTATGATACTCCGTATCAATACGTATTTATTTCTTTTTCTAATATAACTTGTATTTTCATTAAAAATACTTTAAGTATTGATTTCTCCTTTACTTATTAAATTACGGGTATACCCCTCGTATACCTTAATTTATATACGGGTCTCGTTTAAACCCATCTTAACTCTGTTTCTTTTACAACTTGTTTCTAAATTCTTTATTTAATTTCCTTAACATTCTAAACACATAAAAATGTGTTATTTACATTCCTTACCCTTAGTTTTCTCTTAATCTCTATTTTACTCATAACAAGTTCTAAACTTGTTATCTTTATTTCTAATTTTTACTTAATTAATTTCTTTTATACTTTTGGTCAATTACCAAAATATACCCAAGTTTGACCAGTCTTTCATGGTCAAACCCCCTAAATTTCCATAATTTACAATCTCACCCCTAAAGTTAATTTAACTTAACTTTTTATTCCTTTATCCTTTTAATATCTAATCTTTTGCTAGAAATTCTATACTAGCTCCTCTAAACATTTTTTAAACTGTCATTGACCAAGTTTGACCACATTTGACTAGGGAAATTACCATTTTACCCTTGTGGTCTTTTCTTTTATCCTAACTCATTTATTAGCCAATCTAACTCCAATTAATTTCTAATTTTCGTAACTAATTTTCCTACAGATTTTTGAACATCAAAAATCATTTTAAACATCTCTAAACCACCAGATTTAATTATCTAATGTTATAGTATATATATACCACCCTTTATTAACCTTAAATATACCAAAAACCTTATAAATTCCTTATAACGCTTATAAACTCTTTATAAATTGTAAACTTAATTCTACAATTATTTTCCCATCATCTAAACTTCTTAAATTTCATAATAACTTATATATATTTTTGGCAATTATAATATATAGCCAAAACTTCTCAAATTTTACATATTACTCTTAAATATACTAATTCCTTTAATTTAACTTAGTTATATAATTTTCCTAACTCACATAAGCTCTCTTAATTTTCGGCCACCCCTTAAATTATAGTATATGAACTTTTCTTATATATTATGATAGGTTATATTAAAGCTTATATCATAAGGATTATAAATCTAATTTTAGATTTACAAAATATTAACATCTTAGGTGCCAAAAATTAAATCTAACACCTAACAAAATTGGCAAAAATAAACAAGGTATACAATAGGTTAGATCATATATAGATCAACATTTAGAACCTTGAAATAGGAAGTTGTAGGATTTACCTTGTATATTAACCATTAGCTTAATATTTAAGCTTGATTTCCTTAGAAATTTTGATAGCAATTTGCTAGAGAAATTGGCTCCAAAATTATACCACAAGATGAAGAATAAGATGGGTTAGTATCCCATGCCAATCGGCTGTAACAAAAACCAAAGAACAAGAAGTTTTCAAGAAGGCAATGTTTTACCTCGAGAATCAAAGGCACTTCTTTATGGTTTTTCCTGAGAATCTGGGGGCTCATGAGCTATGGTTGTAAATCTATTGAAAAGAGGATTCCAACGAGCTATCAAGCTTGTAATTTGGAGTTAGGACGAGAAAGTTATGATTTCTACAAGGCAAGGTGTTCTTTAAGGCTCAAAACTACGAACATTGAGTTTTTGGTGTTGTTTCTTCAAAGAGAGGATGAGCTACGACCTTGGAAGCTCTCATTTGACAAGTGAGAGTCTTATTAATGATTCACTAAGGGGACAAGATGCTTTGGCAATTAATGAAAGTCTAAGTAGTTGGAATAGTAAATTTAAAAGCAAATTTGGACATGGTGACTCACCATTTGAGGTCGCCAGCCCTATACCCCATTTGCTCTGATTTTTTTTGCCTTGTATTTATGTAACATTTTATGAATTAATTTCATTCATAATGAATTATACCATGTGTTTGGTATGATAAATAGCCAAAAATGCCTTAAAACACATTTTTTGTTCTTCCGCATTCACATTGATTATGAAATTTGTTTTGGCTAGTTTAAATGTGTTATTAGTAAATTTACAACCATTAGAAACTTTGTTCATGAAATAGCATGTTGCTAATTCTAATTTAAACCAAGTCGTTTAGTGGTTTCTCCTTGACTTTCGTCAGTTTAGTACCAGTTTTTGTGTGGACTTGTATACTTAATTTGTGTGACCATTTTATTGTTGTCCCCTTATTCCTTATTTCTATTTAGGCTCATTAGCCTTTTCTTTCCATGTATACATGCTTAAAGCACATTTTTGTGCTCTAAGGTGCGTTTTCGGTTTAAACGCTAATTCCGCTTAATGTGTATTACTAATATTAGAGGTATTTCACATTTAAAATCTCTTGGGAACTTATCTGTAGCTCCCTAATTTATTTGTGTTCTTTAAAACACCTTTTGCTCTAATTGTTCCTAAAGCATGTTTTGATGTAAATTGTTGTTTAACACTTCTTCTAATCTTTCTAAGGCATGTTCTAGCCTTAGTATATCCTAATTAGATATTTCATTAATATATTAAGGTTTGGGGTATTTCAATATACCCCCCTTAAAAGAACTTTGTCCCCAAAGTTCCTATGCATCTATATCTCTTAGAACACATAGGCAACTTCACACTAAAAGATCATATAGATCACTCAATATTTGTATGGGCATTCTGACTCATAAGGTTTGCCATATGTATATATAAATATTTACCACACTTGTCACACAACATGTCTTTTGCATGTTTTAGTAATCAAAATACTTTTTGTATATTCTTTGATGTATACTCCTCAAGTAACCGGTCCGGAGACAAAGGTTTTCATGTCCTCGAGTTCATGAGCAAGTCTTAGTAAAGAAAATACATGTCAACTCCAATTCCACTTTATGCTACTGCATCTACTCTTAATGTGGTTAATTGTGACCACTTGTAGGGAGTTTCAGGAATCACCCAACCCTGACGTGATCAGCATCAGTGTTGAACTATCCTTCACCCCAATTTGTGTTCAGTTTTCCTTGATCTGGCCAAGATCAAGTTCTACCTCCAACGTCAACTTCAAACAATCAAATAATTATTCATGTAGCATTTTATATCTTTTAGTACTTTTAGTCATAATCATAAATCAATACATCTTCAAATTATGGAACTTAGTCCATCAGTCATTCTTAATTCACCTCTCAGCAATTCCTTAGAGAATTTAATTCCTACCAGGTTCTACATCGGTCTCATACCGATTCATACCTCATAACATTACCATATTTGGTCTCATATCAATACATATCATAGGGATTTTAATTCTCCTAGAGTTTCTACTCCTCTTTTCCTGAATTCTCGCATCGAAGTTAACGAGGTCGTCCTCTAATACATCTGGTATTCGCATTTAATTGTGCTTAATAACCACAACCACATAAGAATGCATACATGTGTTTATATAACATACGTAACAAACATCACAACTAATTGTATTGTGCTATGCACACTGTAGTTTACGTACTGAATACGTGAAATATAGGCTAAGTGATTGTACGCTCTACCCCCTTAAAATGGATTACGCCCATGTAATCAACATTATATCTGTTATAACCCAAAGTTTATTGCATTTTATTTCGTTACAAGTGGCCTTATATGGATGCATTCTGCATTCAGGACATAGGAGTCCTTTTAAATAAAGGCGAGGATGAATGGGTTATTTCCCTTATTCCCTTCTAATTACTGGTGAGTAATTTAATCAGTAATTGAACTCCTTAATTTCCCTCACTCTCAATCACGTTCTAACCCTCGTTGGTTTTGGGAAACCGTCAGTACGCTCCCTTCTCCGCTTTCTCTTCTCTCTCTCTCTCTCTCTCTCTCTCTTTCTCTCTCTCTCTTCTCTTCTCTCTCTTTCTCTCTCTTTCTCTCAAGAATACACTCATTCAAGTACCCAAGCCTGCTGATAGTGTTCCTGCAATCCAAGTTCTATTGCGGATTCCTCCTCCGTTGTGAATCCCGATTCTGACTGAGGTAAAGATGTCGGTCTGTTCGTATTCAGTTCTGCATTTGGGAAACCTTCCCCTGTTCTGATTTAGGTTTCTGCAATCTGTTGTCAGAATTGTCGATCTTCTGCGTGGTTGTGCTCGAATTCTCCTCCTTAGTTTCCTTGTTGTCGAATTCAGGTGAGGATTGTGCTGCAGTCTTGAATTACAGTTTCAGTTTGGGCAGTCTTGTGTTTCTGATTGAGGCTTCTCCTCTACGTTGTTGTTAGAATTCAGTGGCTGTTTGGGATTGTGGTTTTGGCATGCGTTTCGGTATCGTCGTTGGCTGCGCTCTACTGTTTGGATTGGGATATCGTCTGTCAAGTATTGAGGTAGGTGGCTGATGGATTCAATTATTGTGTTCAGCCTTGGGGAGTTTCGTTCCAGTTCTGAGATTGATTGTGTTCTGTCTTTACGTTGTGATTGCGAACTGTCCGTTTATTGTCGTTTAAATGCCTACAAACCCCTAAGGTTATTTTCTGCAAACATATAAGGTTTTGACATTGTTTTGGTGCCTTTGTTCGTGTGAAAGTCTCTTCTGTAAACTGAGTTTTTCGGCGCGTCCGAACTTCCGTCCGAATCGGAAGCTCGGACACGCCCTGTTACGCCTGTGTTTTCTGAGTTTTTCGCTGTGTCCGGACTTCCGTCCGAGCTTTGAAGTTTGGACGGGGTGCGAGGACAAGTCCGACTTACAAGTCTCGAATGGTGTCTGAACTTGTAACACCCCATCCAAAGCCAATCGTGGTTATCGCAAAACTGAACACTTAATTGAATTCGTCGCAGCGGAAATAACAACACCTGGACCTTGCCACGGTCTGATCATTAGAGTATACCGGTCTTAACATTTACAACACTTATCCAAAATACATAACCAATCCAAAACATCACCATCCATAATACCAACAACCAACCGAGTACAAGTAACTAAGTCATAATCACAACCTTACATCAGTTTAAATATCAATAGACGGGTGCACAAGCGCAACCCGTACTCAAAATAAACATCCCATCCTAAGTCTAACCGCTCCTACTCTCGTAGTGCGTCCTCATGGGTCTCTTACCTGCAAGTGTAAAAACAGCCCCCAAAGGGGGTCGGCACGAATGCTGGTACACCCTCTCATGGACCCCAAGCTAACTGGGCTACGACGACTAATTGTCGATAGCATGGAAATTGATTACATACACAAGCATGATATGAAGTGCAATAACAATAATCCACAGATGAACATGCATAGTTCATAAACAATGAACGACTCAAGCGTCCCCTTATCAAGTGGGTTAGTAACCCCCTCATCAGTCCTGATTTCCTTAATCTCTGTTCCTTACCTTACCTTAATCTTAATCTCAACTTAATCTCAGTATACAAACCGTTCCTGGAAGGGAATGGTTGTAGCTTAATTCGAACCTGGGATTTAGGTGATCCCACCGCACCATCTTAATGCCACCTACTCTGGACGGGAGTCCATCGTAGCTGAGCCGGCAACCGGCCCTAGGCTACAAATCCGAAGACAAGTCCTTAAGCGGAGGGCGGATCTGATTCAGATACCGTCCCCCTTTCCTTAGCATGCATGACCGGAGTTCGGTCCCGGGTTTCCTCACTCAAGTTCCAGTTAGTAGAAATCTTAATCACCATGTGCTAGCTAAGCCTTAAAGGGCATTAACCAACAACCACCAAAACTTAACTCTTATTCTTAACTCAGTAAGTACTAAACTTGGTTAGTAACAATCTCAAGTCTCGCGGGTTAGTGCAAAGATAACACATACACAACGAGAACAAATAAACCGGTTGCATGCTTTATCTTGTTTTAGTCATAGCAATTAAACAGATAGCACACAAGCCGAGGGACACCTCGTTAGCAAGCAGGTCACAAGAAAGATTGTACCGTTCACCGTCGATCGTCGTTTGTTTAACCTTCTCCGGGGTCCCAATTCACAAACCTAAAACATTGATTCATTTTTAGGCCATTAGTTATTTGCACCTCACTTAACTCACTTAGTCCCTAAAGATTCCCATTAAATATCCTCTTAAGTCCTTACCACTTACCCTTTTAAACTTAATCTTTTTAAGCATTAAGGTTCTTATTTAACTTAACTTAATCCCGTAGGTTCTTAGGGTCCTAATCATTACTACCCTACCAATGGCATACCTTATTACCAATTACCATCCTTAGAATTCAAAATTTCTTTTTTTTTTATATTTTTTTTATTTTTTTAGGCTCGACCTAACTTCCGACCGACCTTACCCAAGGTCGGTCCATTCCAGAACATATTACCGCTTGAAAATTCTACCCCGACCGACCTTGCAAGTCCGGTCCCCAAGGTCGGTCCATTCCCGAGAGTTTTCCGCGAGGGAAATTTAAGCTTGACTGAACTTGCCAAGTCCGGTCCCATGTTCGGTCGATTCCAGAGACGTATTACCGTACAAAATTCTAGGCATGACCGACCTTGCAAGTCCAGTCCCAAGACCGGATCAAGCCCTATTCGGCGGTTCTGGGAGGATTTGTAGGAGGCGTCTCTACCACGTCTTCCGGCAGTATAGATTTCACAATGACCCTAGGCCAAGGAGACAAAAGAAGGACAAAGAGACTCACGACTTTTATTGTGCCAGGTCTTTCTGGATATAACATGTACCTTGGAAGGCCAGGAATCAATGCTTTCAAAGCCATCCACAACACTCATCACTTAAAAATGAAATATTTAACCTCACACGGGAAGGTGGTTACAATAAGAGGAAGCCAAAAGATGGCCCGAATGTGTGAAGTCCGCATTATGGACGGCCTTCCTAGTGAGGAGGTGGTTAAAACTGTGGGATCGGACAAGGAGTTCAAGGGAAAATTGCCTTCTTCCCCAGGGCCGAGTGAAGAAAAGGAAGGATGTCGGGCAGTCCAGGATCCCCCCAAAGAGGTACATTTAAAATCTGACCCTTCTAAATTTTTTAAAATAGGAACTGCGTTTGACAGTGGAGAGCAAACTCACTTAATGAGGTTCCTGGAAAAAAGAAGGGCAACATTCGCTTGGAGCACGGAGGAGATGCTTGGTATAGACCCAAACGTTATCCGGCATGAGCTCAGGGTAGACCCTAAACATCCGGCAGTCAGGCAAAGGAAAAGGGTAATAGGGGAAGAAAGAGATTTAGCCGCAAGAACCGAGGTCCAAAAACTCCTCAAGGCCGGATTCATCAAGGAGGTTGCGTACCCGCGATGGTTGGCTAATGTAGTTATGGTGAAAAAAGCAAATGGAAAATAGAAAATGTGTGTGGATTTCACAGACTTAAATAAGGCATGTCCCAAAGATTTCTATCCCCTACCATCAATAGATAGATTGGTGGTTTCAACTGCCCGGAGTTCTGTGTTAAGTTTTCTGGATGCTTTCTCCGGTTATAATCAAATAAAAATGAAAGAAGACGATTCGGAAAAGACATTCTTTATTACTTCGACCGGAACATTTTGTTACAAGGTAATGCCCTTCGGCCTAAAGAATGCAGGGGCCACTTTTCAACGAATGATTGACAAAGTATTTTGTCAGCAAATTGCTCGAAATGTGGAGGCTTACGTTGATGATATAGTTGTAAAAAGTCCATAAAAGGAGCAACACATGAAGGATTTAGAAGAAACATTCGACACTCTGGATAAATACCAAATCAAACTAAATCCAGAAAAGTGCGTGTTTGGTGTAACCAAAGGGCGGTTTCTTGGTTTCATTGTTGGGCAACGAGGTATTGAGGTCGATCAGGAAAAAAGTCAGGCAATCCTCGACCTTTCTCCTCCAAGAAATATCAAAGATGTCCAAGCTTTGAACGGAAGACTCACAGCATTAAGTAGGTTTTGTTCTAAACTTCAAGAAAAGTCAATCTTGTTCTTCAATATTCTAAGGAAGAACAGCAAGTTCCAGTGGGGACAAGAGTGTGTAGACGCATTTGAAAAGATCAAGGAGATGCTTCGGGATCTACCTAAATTGGGTGTACCTGCCCCGGGGCAGGATCTATATCTTTACTTGTCCGCAACAGATTAGGCGGTTGCAGCTGTCTTAATCATGGAAGAGAAAAGGGAGATACCAGTTACTATACGGGCAAAATCTTAAGCCCGACAGAAGGACGGTAAGAACATAGAGAAAATCTTGTTTACACTGGTGGTGGCGTCAAGAAAACTACGACCCTACTTCCAGTCACATCGAATCTTTGTCAGGACCAATTGGCCGCTCAAACAAATTGCAAACAATCCGAATGCCTCCGGCCAGATGGTAAGCTGGACAGTAGAGCTGACACATATGAATTCACTTCTTGCCCAGAACGGCGATTAAAGCTCAGGCCTTAGCAGACTTCATAACGGAAACAAGCTTTAGTGGTCGGCTCCTTCATCAACGATTCCACCTTAGAAACAAGCTTTGCAAAAGAAAAGAAGCAGGCTCAGAGTCCATATATCATCTTGGTTGATGGAGCTCGATGCAAAAGTGGGGCAGGTGCTGGGATAGTAGTACAGGAGCCGGATGGGCAGAGCTTGAATTATGCCTTCCGACTGGACTTTGATGTTACTAATAATGAAGCCGAATACGAAGCCCTTATCCAGGGTCTGGAAGTAGCTACAGCCCTCGGGGCGACATGTTCCATAGAAAAGATGCCTTCTCTGTTTTTTCGTTCTTATAAAAACTTGTCTGAAGTGAGACTTATGAGAATATAACCTATTTTTAACAGAATTAGAGGTGTATTCGGACTCTATGTTGGTGGCGAGACAAAACGACAACATCTATGAAGTCAAAGAAGAAAAACTATGGAGGTACTTGCTCAAGGTCCAGGAGCTAAAAGCAAATTTCCAAAGATGCGAGCTAAAGCACCTTCCCCGCGAAGAGAATGTCGAAGCTGACGCCTTAGCGAAATTGGCAAGTATGGCCGAAAAGGTACCCAATGAGATATGGCTAGAAATCAGAACTTCCCCAAGTATAGAAGGAACTCAGGTGTTTGCGGTGGAGACAGGTGACAAAGAAGAATCCTGGATGACTCCAATCATAGATTACATACGGCAAGGAAAGCTGTCAGAGGGAGAAAAGGAGGCCAGGATAATAAAAAGGCGGGCCGCATCATTTTTTATTGAAGATAACCAGCTGTATAAGCGATCTTTTGCAAGAGCAGCACTAAAGTGTGTTACCTCAGCTGAAGGAGCAGAATTAATAAGAGAGATACATGATGGGCTCTGTGGAAATCACCAGGGAGAAAGGACCACAACCCACAAAATCTTGAGACTCGGATATTTTTGGCCGAAAATGATGGAGCATTGCAAGGAGTATATACAAAAATGTCGCAAGTGTCAAGAGCATGGAAACAAGATACATACTCCTCCGGCGGAACAAAAGTCTATTCTCTACCCAATTCCCTTTGCTATGTGGGGGTTGGACATTGTGGGCCCATTCCCGGAAGCTTCACCAGGGAGGTTCAAATTCATGTACGTTGCCATCGACTACTTCACAAAGTGGGTCGAAGCAATGCCTACTATCTCCAGCACGGCTAGGAAGTCACAAGAATTCATTTGGAAATATGTGGTATGCAGGTTTGGCATACCAAAAGCAATAATAACTTAAAATGGAGCACAGTTCAATTGCGAAAGCTTCCAAGAATTCTGTGAAGAATGGAAGATCGACTTAAGATTTGCATCAGTAGCCCACCCTCAGGCAAATGGGCAGGTTGAGAATGCGAATGGGCAAATAGTAAGGGCGATAAAGAGGAAACTCGATGAGAAAAAAGGAAAGTGGGCAGAATTGTTACCCCAAGTCCTTTGGTCGTACAGAACAACAGAGAGGGGAACGACGGGAGAAACGCCTTACAGATTGACATATGGTTTGGAAGCCGTCATTCCGGCGGAAATTGTGGTGCCATCCATAAGATGGGAATCATATGACGAAGAGGTCAACAATCGGGGAGTACAGGATCACCTAGACCTCCTTGAAAAACCAGGATGGCCGCCGCAGTAAGGATGGCGAAAGATAAATCCAAGGTAGAAAGATATTTCAACAGAAGGATAAAAGAACGAAGTTTTGCCCCAGGAGAATTAGTCCTCCGAGAGGTCAAACAACCCAAGAAGCTGGAACCCCAATGGGAAGGACCATACATCATACACCAGAAGACGGGACGAGCTTCATACCGCTTGAAAAATAGTGAAGGGTACGAATTGCCGCATTCTTGGCATGGAGAATGTCTGAAAAGGTTCTATGTGTAAAATTTATAACTCTTCAATAAAAGGTATTATTTTCGGAAAAGTGAAAGAAAAAGTAAGCACCGGCCAACGAGCCGCAGGCTATCATGCCTTGAAAGTAAGCACCGGCCAACGAGCCGCAGGCTATCATGCCTTGAAAGTAAGCACCGGCCAACGAGCCGCAGGCTATCTGTGAGCCTCGATTTTAAACCCTATCCTATGTGGATTAACTTGATTGGGATCTAATCGGGTTTTAGGTCCACTTATGGCCTAAGATTAATAACTATGTCATATAACAATAATTATTAAAACCTAAGCTAGCTCACTGGAACCTATTATGAGTCGCCACCTAATTTTAACCTAGATCAAATTAGGATAGGAGAGTTCGGGTTCGGGGGCTTGATATTCGACTTAATTAGGGTTCAAATTACTTTCATTACCCCTAGAAGTCGTTTTTCCTCTACTTAGTTTAATTACGGCTTATTACGAGTCGTTTTAACCTAAGTGCGCGCTTCTGTTTTTTTTTATTTTTAACGTTTTTTTGACAGAAAATTAAAGTGGAAATTAAGATACCTAAACTAGGGTTTCGGAGGCAGAATTAGGTCAAATTTTGTTTCCGTCCGTGGCTACGGACCTAATGTCCGAAACCACGGACCCTAATTAACCTAATTACACAGAAAAGTCGAATTTGAACAGAAACGAGATTTTGAAAAGTCCGGGGCCACGGACAGGACGTCCGTGGGCCCGGACATGTTTTATAAAACCCTAAATTTTGAAAATAAAAATATCCCGCCACCGTCCGGGGGCGTCCGGCTTTCGGACAGAGCGTGGGACCCCGGACATAGCGTCCGTGGGTGCGGACCGACCTCGGACGGCGGCATTGAGGCAGTTCCCAGCGGTGTTTTTGGCTCAAAATTTATGGGTACGTAGCCTGAAAGATTCTAAACATGTTAGTGATCAAAAGTTTTCAATTTGACTACGAATTAAGGACGAAACTTATTGAACAAGTTAGTGGACAGAAACACAAACAAACCTTAATTCAGAAGCAAAGAAAAGTTAGTTCGAATAGGAATTTCAACCAGAAGCGTATTGTGATCAGTGGAGTTAAAGAATTCGAATTCTAACCTGTTTTGGCTTCGGGATTTGGTTGTTCCTTCACATCGGGAAACTTCGAACGCGTCGTTGATAGCCGATCCGGTTCAACCTCGACCCGAGTTTCTGATTTATTCTTCCTTGTATGATTAAGGACGGTTTGCTTCTGTTTTTGTGGTGTTTTGGTGCTAGGAAGTTCAATAGGAGAAGAAAGGATGGTTTTTGGTGATTTTGGGGTGATTTCTGCAGTGTTTCGGTATTGATTTGAGGCTTGGAAGTGTAAAAACGTGGGAAGAAGGTTTGTGGCTGTGTTCTCTGACTTTGGGGATGATCTCCTCTGCCCTAGGTCGTTTTTGGAAGGTCCTTTTATAGAAAGAGCAAGGCCATGTTGATAGAACAAGATTTTTATCTAAAACCCTGATTTTGTGCTCTAAGGGAATCTGATTTTTTAAAATATGTTGGAGGCCGATAAAAATTATGAAATTTTAACTGAAGATAAAGGATGATTTTTAAGAATTTTGAGAGTTGGAATCGGGTTATTTGATAAATAACCGATTAGATAAAAATCTCACAACCAGGAATCTCCCATAATTCATAACTTATTATTGGAAAGTCGAAATAACGAAATTCCAACGGCATTAGTCTCTAATAACCTTCCTCTATCTTGTGTTAAAATTGCATGACGTTTTGTTTCGATTTCGTTATTTTCCATAGAAGAGAGAAAATTGCAAAAATGATTGAATTTCTCTTTTAAATTTTGGGTTAAGGTTCCAAATAAAATAATTTCAGGTTTATGACTGTATGTAGTCATTATAACCATGTGACAATTTTATATTAATTTTGGAAACCTTTTATTATTTCTATTTTGAGGTTATTTCATGTGTTAATTTAAAAAATTAGCTTATAATATGAATTAAAAGCTAAATTTCCAGAATAAATATTATCAGAAAATCATGAAATACCTTTCATAATGACTATGATATTTGGAAGTGTTTGGAGATAATGAACAAGTCATATAAAAATAGAAAATCCCGATAATGTCCTTGGAAAATCCCGTCTTGGTTTTTTGACCCCTTTTGCCCTTTGTAACACGTATGCCTTAGAGACTACTCCGGGGGGGTTGAAATTTTGGGTATAACAGATTGCCCCCCATCAACTAGGCTTTGTAATGAAGATGAGAAGACTAGTTGATGCCTGAGTGATACCCCAAAATTTTGGATCTTAAAAGACCCTACATGTAGATTGTGTCGAGCTATTCTAAGGCGCTGACTACCTATGAGTGAGAATGAAAATGAAAAGACGTCAAGCGATTCTAAGGTGTTGACTACCTAAAAATGAAATGATGAAATAAATGTCAATCGATTCTAAGGCGTTGACTACCTAAAAATGAAATGATGTCAAGCTATTCTAAGGCGTTGACTACCTGAAGATGATGAAAGCTAAATAATGTGTAGATGTAGGAATGCTGATATGCTAGCGATGCTAATGATATTGATGATGTTGATGATGATGCTGATGATGCTGATGATATTGATGATGTTGATGATGCTCGGATGCTTCTGGGGACCCAAACCCGTGCCGATGCTCCTGGCTGGACGCAATGTGGACTTATTGCCATCGCCCCCAAGCCGGTGTGCAGGGATAACTCCTGGTAAAAACCCTGGGGACTTATTGCCTTTGCCCACCATTCGTTGATCCCAAAGCAAGTTGACATAAAGATGGGGACTTATTGCCTCTGCCCCACCAACTTAGATCACGCTCTGTCTCGTACTTGTCTCGCACTGAAGATGATACTAGGTCTCGTACTGGTCTCGCACTGGATGATAATGCTCGGTCTCGCACTGATGAAGGTGATAGGTCTCGTACTGATGAAGGTGATAGGTCTTGCATTGATGAAGATGATAGGCCTCGCACTGACGAAAGTGATGGTATCGCACAGATGAAGATGCATGGTCTCGCACTGATGAAGATGCATGGTCTCGCACTGAAGTCTCGTACTAAACGGATGAAAAAAAAAACTGGATTTCGCACTGATTCTAGGTCGCGCACTGAATGAAGATGTCTCGTACTAAAGTCTTGAAAATGATGGGTCTCGCACTGATTTTGGGTCTCGAGCAAAATGAGTTAGAAAGATAATGGTCTCGTGCAAATGATGAAAAATGATTACCGGAGTGCCAATCATGGCAATGTATGCAAAAATATATGAAAGATACTCGTTCAAAACAGGAAACTGTTGGAAAAGGTGCCAAACTTGGCATTGTTGAGGTGTTATGCAAAAGTTGTAAAATGCAACTAAAGTGCTTGTTGGAAGCTTGCCCAAAACAAGGAACTGTTGAAAAATGTGCCAAACATGGCAATGCTTGAGAAAAACTCTGCTGAAAAAGGAAAGTGAAATGATCATTTCATGACTAAAAATTTCATATCTGCAATTTGTTTCTTAAGAAATGAACATGCCGTTGGTGGAAGTGTGTCGTGTTTGTTGTGGTGCTAAAGGTTTTTGCCGGTGTTCAGGATTCGTGATAGACCTGGGATTGGGTTGTGATTTGGATGGTGGTCAGGGTTATGACGAGCCTGATGTTTTTGTGGAGGTAAGGCCAATGACGGGCTTGGGAGTGTGTGTGGTGGCAAGGGCTTATGTGTGCCTGTGGTGGGATGGTGGTACTCAAGCTTAGGGTTTAAATTGGTGTTGACATGGCAATTGTTGGAACCAACAATTGCCCCCAGTATTTTTCCTTAGGACAATCTGAGCTAGAGTTCATGGCAATCGATCGTTCCGATCGATTGCCCCCAGTATTTTCCTTGATTAAACGCGCGAACGAGTCTCGTCCTTACAGGGTCAAGGCTTATGTTTTGATGTGGTGCTTCCTAACCTACACTCCGCGTGTTTGATGTTTGTACTTGTTCCCTGCTTACGGTCACAACTTCTAGACCATTGAATTTGACATTTGGTGGATTTACGCATTCGATCTGTTACCTTCACGTGATTAGATACACAACTATCAAGTCGGAAGTCTTTAAAGCTTATAATGTGGCCTTAGGGTGTGATGAAAGATGACGGGATCATGGAGGGACATTTGAGGTATGTGGAGCTTAAATGGGTGACCGAAGCTGCAACTTGTGTCTCTCTCAGATTCATCTTCCTTGTCTTGAAGTCGTCTAGCTGCTTCATGTTGACGTTGTTTTTGAGCTTCTGGACCTGGACTTTTGAAGTTGTCCTTTACACCATTTCCCTTTTCGTCTTTTGGATTTCTTCGAGGCACTTCGGGTTTGCCTTTTTGTTTTATCCTTTCTGGACTTTGCCTTTGGGGTTCTTGTGTTTCCCGGTTTGGGCTTTGAGAACTGTTTTGATGTGAGCTCTTTAGATCCTGTGTCACTCCGGGACCATTTACGGATCACTTCGTCATGCTGATAGCGGCGTTGCTTCTTTGGACTGATGAGAACGTTATCTGAGAGTTTGACTCCTCGCTCCCTTCGGTCACCGGGTCGGACATTCATCATTGGCTGGGTTATTTTGTGGTGTTCATATTATCGAAAAGGGATATATGAAAGGCTCAGGGGGTGCCTAGGGTTTAATGTCAGGGTTCACAAGTTTTTTGGCTATGTGGTGCTGTACCTAGGTGCTTCGTCATTCCTGATAGTTGTGTATCCGCTCTTTGTTACTTTTCGCAGGTCTAAGAGTAAATTTACAAATTATCTCCTTCAGTCGGAGTTATGCCGTTTACCTCCCCTTTGAATGTGGTCTTACCGGAGTCGTGTAAAAATGACACGCTCGTTCACTCATGGTTTTACCACTCAAGACACTCTCACGAGATTTTCACTCCGAAACTTGTTCACACATTTAAACGAAAGATGAAAGATGACGAACTTCAACTCAGATTGCCCCCAGCATTGATTTGGGGTTTGTGACAACAATTCGATAGATGTCGACCTTGAACCTCTTTGTGGGTTGTTTGGATATTATGGGGTGAGTTGGGGTGTTCGGTTAGGCATGTTCAAATTTTTAGAAACAAGAGACAAGTTGTTCCATTGCATAGTCAGAAAATGATTACTTCGTGATCCTTGAAAGACGTGAGTGCTTTTTTTCGAATTAATGAATAGTGCTTTGTACAAAAATTATGAAAATGGAACTATGTTTTATTCAACGAAAAATAATGTTGGTAATTACAAACTCGGGAAAACTACCGAAAATGATTAAGGAAACTAACTACTACAAAAGTTGAAAGACGACTAATCAAGAAAGAAATGCATTTAATGAGAAAAACACTGAAAAACAACATTTCTGATGATGCTTGGGCACGCGTGCTCTGCGCTCTCCACCACGTTCTTAGAATTGGAGCCCTTGGTCAATCAGATCTTGGATTCTGTGTTGTAGGGCCCTGCAGTGGTCAGTGTCATGACCAGGCAGCTGATGGAAGTGACAAAATTGATTAAGATCTTTCCCCAAATGAGTAGTTCCTGGCCTCACGGCGAGCGGCTGCATCGGATATCTTCTTCGAAGCTCTTCAAGTGCTTGTCTTGGTGTTCGGCCGATGTCTGTAAACTTTCTCTGTCGAGAATCCCGTCTGGATGGTTCTACTGTCCCAACGCTCCAACCAGGTCCTCTTGACTGTCGATCACCGTCTTCCTCATGTTGCCTGGCTCTCTTACGGGTGCAGCTTTGGATGCAAGTTGCTGCTCCCGGTTGTCTGATCACTTTCCTGAGTTCTGTAGCAATTTCTTTGACATTCCCCTCTGATCCTCGGACCCTATGGAGCCAACTTCAATGCAGTCATAAAGGGTGTTGAGAAGCTTGTCTACTAACTCTTCCCGAGCTTGACGTTCGGACTCAAGAGAAAGAGCCTTTGCTTTCAACTCTTCGATAACGACGACGTAGTTAGATTCCATGGCGTCCATGGCAGCACTATGCCTCTGCTCCATGGCATCAGTGCTGGCCATGTGCTTTTGTTCCAAAATTGCGAGCTGGGCTTCCATGTTGATTGGACCACACTTAGGACTTGGGTCTACCTGTTTCCAAGGTGTCCATCATTAGCTAACGGGGGTGAGAATGATGCTTCACAAGGTAGATTGAAGACCGGAACAGGCTCGGACTGAAAGCAAGTGAGCCAGGATACCCAAGAAATAAGGTGTTTGGGCCGGAGTATTTTACAGACTGTGAATTGGAATTTGGACTGAAATCTGAATAGATGGCTTTGATTGGGCCTAAGAGATGACACCTAGATTTAGGGTTTCGGGCTAGGGCCCGGATAAGAAGTCTACCTAGACTAGAATGAGCCCTTGGGCCGGAATGTGTTTGGGCCTGGAGTAAAGCACATGGGCTGGAATGGTCCCTAAATCACAAATGGGCCTAACTTACTTTGGGCCAGAGAAGATGGTTGATAAGCCGAAAAAGATTTTATTTTCAGGACTTGTGAGTTATTTCATGTTCAGGTGGATTTCTTTTTTGTGGGCCTAGAACTAATTGGATAATTCAAAACGGGCTAGAAGAGAAATAACATAAGTCTAGGCCTTTGGGCCGAAGCCCGAACGACTCACATGTTAAACCAAACAGGGCCTCTAGGCCGCAAACAAATAGAGTTGCCAATTCGTGTTGGGCTAGGTTGATGTAGGAGAAGTTCCTATCAATCTCTAGGCTGGGTAGTGGGCCGATCATACAAGCAAACAAGGCCCACACAAATTCAACATGTCCTCACTAGACGTTTAAATCAAACTGGGTATGGATCGATCCGGAGAGGTGCTTGGGGCGCGGGCCCAGGCCACCACAAAGGAATAGGGCTTGCACGCTATTCTCTTTGGGCTTCCCCACTCTTTTCACATCGCCTGAAGGTGTGCGTCTACGGTCGGGTCTTTGACTGACCAAACAAAGGGCTAGGTAAGGGCACTGCCAGGAAAACGCTTGGGGCTAAGGCCCAGGTATTAAGGGGTGTGGTTAGACGACACCCTCCTCTTTTCCCCCGCTTATTCACATCACCTAAAAGGTGTGAGTCCCTGACAGGGGACCCTAGATGGGCCCCGAGGTGAAACTGGTTTGTGTGGACCCTCGCTCTCATATGATGCAAATGGTGAGAAAATTAAAGTGCGCACAAAAGTAAATAAACAAAGTAATAAAGCCATAAAAAAACAATTTTTCGAGTTAAGCCCTCTTTCTTAAAATTAAACAAGTTAAAATTAAGAATTGATCCCCAGCAGAGTCGCCAGTCTGTGAGCCTCGATTTTAAACCCTATCCTATGTGGATTAACTTGATTGGGATCTAATCGGGTTTTAGGTCCACTTATAGCCTAAGATTAATAACTATGTCATATAACAATAATTATTAAAACCTAAGCTAGCTCACTGGAACCTATTATGAGTCGCCACCTAATTTTAACATAGATCAAATTAGGAAAGGAGAGTTCGGGTTCGGGGGCTTGATATTCGACTTAATTAGGGTTCAAATTACTTTCATTACCCTTAGAAGTCGTTTTTCCTCTACTTAGTTTAATTACGGCTTATTACGAGTCGTTTTTAACCTAAGTGCGCGCTTCTGTTTTTTTTTTTTAACGTTTTTTTTGACAGAAAATTAAAGTGGAAATTAAGATACCTAAACTAGGGTTTCGGAGGCAGAATTAGGTCAAATTTTGTTTCCGTCCGTGGCTACGGACCTAATGTCCGAAACCACGGACCCTAATTAACCTAATTACACAGAAAAGTCGAATTTGAACAGAAACGAGATTTTGAAAAGTCCGGGGCCACGGACAGGACGTCTGTGGGCCCGAACATGTTTTATAAAACCCTAAATTTTGAAAATAAAAATATCCCGCCACCGTCCGGGGGCGTCCGGCTTTCGGACAGAGCGTCCGGGACCCCGGACATAGCGTCCGTGGGTGCGGACCGACCTCAGACGGCGGCGTTGAGGCAGTTCCCGGCGGGTTTTTGGCTCAACATTTATGGGTACGTAGCCTGAAAGATTCTAAACATGTTAGTGATCAAAAGTTTTCAATTTGACTACGAATTAAGGACGAAACTTATTGAACAAGTTAGTGGACAGAAACACAAACAAACCTTAATTCAGAAGCAAAGAAAAGTTAGTTCGAATAGGAATTTCAACCAGAAGCGTATTGTGATCAGTGGAGTTAAAGAATTCGAATTCTAACCTGTTTTGGCTTCGGGATTTGGTTGTTCCTTCACATCGGGAAACTTCGAACGCGTCGTTGATAGCCGATCCGGTTCAACCTCGACCCGAGTTTCTGATTTCTTCTTCCTTGTATGATTAAGGACGGTTTGCTTCTGTTTTTGTGGTGTTTTGGTGCTTGGAAGTTCAATAGGAGAAGAAAGGATGAGTTTTTGGTGATTTTGGGGTGATTTCTGCAGTGTTTCGGTATTGATTTGAGGCTTGGAAGTGTAAAAACGTGGGAAGAAGGTTTGTGGCTGTGTTCTCTGACTTTGGGGATGATCTCCTCTGCCCTAGGTCGTTTTTGGAAGGTCCTTTTATAGAAAGAGCAAGGCCATGTTGATAGAACAAGATTTTTATCTAAAACCCTGATTTTGTGCTCTAAGGGAATCTGATTTTTTAAAATATGTTGCAGGCCGATAAAAATTAAGAAATTTTAACTGAAGATAAAGGATGATTTTTAAGAATTTTGAGAGTTGGAATCGGGTTATTTTGATAAATAACCGATAGATAAAAACTCACCAGGAATCTCCCATAATTCATAACTTATTATTGGAAAGTCGAAATAACGATATTCCAACGGAATTAGTCTCTAATAATATCCTCTATCCTGTGTTTAAAATTGCATGACGTTTTGTTTCGATTTCGTTATTTCCAAGAGAGAGAAAATTGCAAAAATGATTGAATTTCTCTTTTAAATTTTGGGTTAAGGTTCCAAATAAAATAATTTCAGGTTTATGACTGTATGTAGTCATTCTAACCATGTGACAATTTATTTTAATTTTGGAAACCTTTTATTATTTCTATTTTGAGGTTATTTCATGTGTTAATTTAAGAAATTAGCTTATAATATGAATTAAAAGCTAAATTTCCAGAATAAATATTATCAGAAAATCATGAAATACCTTTCATAATGACTATGATATTTGGAAGTGTTTGGAGATAATGAACAAGTCATATAAAAATAGAAAATCCCGATAATGTCCTTGGAAAATCCCGCCTTGGTGCTTTTTGACCCCTTTTTGCCCTTTGTAACACGTATGCCTTAGAGACTACTCCGGGGGGGTTGAAATTTTGGGTATAACACTATCATGCCTTGAAAGTAAGCACCGGCCAACGAGCCGCAGGCTATCATGCCTTGAAAGTAAGCACCGGCCAACGAGCCGCAGGCTATCATGCCTTGAAAGTAAGCACCGGCCAACGAGCCGCAGGCTATCATGCCTTGAAAGTAAGCACCGGCCAACGAGCCGCAGGCTATCATGCCTTGAAAGAAAAAGAAAGCACCGGCCAACGAGCCGCAGGCTATCATGCCTTGAAAGAAACATCCGGCCAACGAGCCGCAGGCTATCATGCCTTGAAAGAAACATCCGGCCAACGAGCCGCAGGCTATCATGCCTTGAAAGAAACATCCGGCCAACGAGCTGCAAGCTATCATGCCTTGAAAGAAACATCCGGCCAACGAGCCGCACTCCATATCCTAAAAAGTCCGGCTAAAAGCCATAAATGACCGTACTTTAAAAGGAAAAAGGTCCGGCCGGAACAAAAGTCCAAAACCGCAAGCCCCTTGTGTTATAAAAATGAGTACTACACTGGCATAACTCGCATAAGATAACCATATGTACACCATTAAAAAAAAGAGAGAAATATCGCGGCAATAAAAAACTAAAGATGGTGAAAAATATAGCTTATATTTCTCCCAAGATGTGGAGTAACAACAGTTTCAAAATATGATCATTCGGCAAAACAAAAAATACAGGCCGAAACAAAAACTCCTCTAAAGATAAAAAAACTACTATTCTACTTTCTTTGCAGCTTCTTTCTTACGGCTTCTTTTTCGGCAGTTAATAATCTATCGCCGCTACCAGCCACACTCTCAGAAGACTTGGACCTCCTGGAAAGACGCTGCATCCCTCCGGCAGACGGCAGAATGTTGCTTCCGGCTGGAAGGAATGAGGCTTCGCCGGCGCCAAAACATGTCTCTCCAGGACTGCGGCAGAACCTCTCGAGCTCCAAGAAGAAGTTGGACTTCTGGGCAACAGCCTTGAATTCCAGCTTGTTGTACAGGTCATCGTCCAGTAACTCTCCTTTTTCAAGAGAGTGATCCGAGACAATCTGCTGGCAAATATCAACTATCCGGCGACATTGAGAAGCAAAGGACTCCTTTAGATGGGCGTTGATGGTGCCTTGCTTCTGTATCTCCTCCTGGGATTGCCGGGAGAATGACTTGAGCCTGGCCACTTGAGATTCAAGGGTCAGGACTTGGGCTCGATACTTGTCACGTTCAGAGTTGGCAGAAGACAGCTCCTCCTTAGCACGGGCTATCCGACCACTCAACTGAGTGACGTGCTTCCGTAAGTTGGAAGAACTCAAGTCTAGCCGGAACAAAAAAGAATAAGAAAAAGAAAGGGCAAAAGGAGAAACAAAAGTTGAAGGCCTGAAGGTTTACCATGGCACGGTGGCTCAGTATTCTCGGCTTGAGAGCGAGACTTGGCTTCCTCCAGCTCTTTTACTTTCTCCTCCAGCCTGGTCCTCTCTTCAATCAGGGCAGCTTTGTCCGCAGCAAGAGTTTTCTTCTCCTCTTCCAAAAGAGAGCAATCTCGGAGCAGAGACTGCTTCTCTTGATCAAAGGAGGACCTCGACTGCTCTTCCAGCGCGGCCTTTTCTTCCAACAAACGATCAAGCTCCTGCATAAGCTTTTCTTTTTCCTTCACAAGAGCTTCGTTCCCCGTTGAAGAGTTTGCTTCTCCAGCTCGAGCGTTTCAGCCTCCTGATAGAAGAAGGTCTTCTCAGCCTGAAGATTGTTCACTTCGTTCCGGTGCATGGAACGCACCTGATCCAGCATAATATCGTGATCAAAGAAGGACCAAACCAGCTTATCTTTGACAAGGGAAAAAGAGATGGTTTTATACCTCTATCAAAGTATTGTCAGCTTCCTTGATCCGGCCTCTTAGAGAAAAGTTCTCTTCCCGGAGTTTCTTCACTGCAGCTCATACTCATCACGCTGACGCTCGCATTCCCGCCGGGACAACTGCAGGTCTTTGTTTATGCCTCAGTTCTCTCCTTTGCCTTACGGTCAATCTCATACTCGACCTGGTCAATGTAAGCGTCATGAGAAGAGCGGGACAGCTTCAGTTCCTCTTCAACATTATTGGCTCGGCTTTCCTCATAGCGAAGCCTGGATTGGAGGTTGCCAAAGTGAACTCAGCACTTTGGGCCATGGACATCACCTAAAAAACAACACAATTCATAAATTCAAGGAAAAAGGCCAAGCCAAAACAAAAGAGAAACACAAAAGAAATACCCATGCCAACCTGAAAAATTCCCCCCCACATCATGTCAAACACTTCGTTTGCTGGGAGGGAATGCCGCATGATAGCATCTGCCCCCCCATCTCCAAGCCGCAGCCTTTTTTTGGTAGCAGTAAAGGTGGCCGGAGGAGCAAAGATCCCGTCTGGATGACCAGATCTCTTTATTGCCTCCTTCCAGACGGAGGAGTACTTGGCAGCGTCGCAGGATATTAAAGGAAGAGGGTGCCCGCAATGGTAAAACCACCCTTCCTTTTGGGAGGGTCCAGTGTAGGACTCCTGAGCGGGAGGAGGAGGAGGGGAGGAAGAGGAAGAAGCTATGTAATCCTCCCTCTGCTTACTCCGGAGCTCAGGATCCTCCGGCACCTGACGATACTCCGTTGCTCTATCCCTTGCCGCGTCCGTGGCCGCAGCAACATCAATGAGAATGATCCTGAAACTTCGGGATCACCGGAGGTTTGCCCTGATACCTCTGGCTCTGTGACCTTCGGTTTTGATGTGGTTTTCTTTTTTAGTCTTTTCTTGGCAGGAGCAGGGACTGTCGCAATAATAAAAACAGTTAGGACCAGAAGGATGAAAGTGGAAATGAAAGGATACTAAAAAAGGGAAGAGGAGTAAGGAACAAGAAAAGCGACGGAGCAACCAAAACCTTCTTCAGCCGAAGGACCAGCACGGAAGCCTGTGGCCTCCAGGGTATTTTCCTGAGCAGGATCTGAGGAAAAGTAACTTGTCAAATCAGGAAATTGCTCGCAAATAGGAGTCGGATGACCGGACTCCCGCCCCAGGCGAGAACCAAGGTCTAAACCTGAACCAGGGGTGAGGGGAAGGACGACACGGCGCCCAGACTTGGGGCTCACGTGCCATGTACCTGACAGCCCGGCGTCAGCACGTTCAGGAGACTCTAGCCGCTTCTTTTTCTTTGAGAGACCGGCTTGGTCATCCCCGACTTCTTGCCTGGAGCGCTTTGCCGAAGGAGCACTCTCCAAAAGCTGCTCGGCCGCATTAGTAGCAGCATCCAGCGTGTCGTAGTAATTGATTTTTCCGTCCCCACTCTTGAAGGTGACGAAGTTCCAGCTATGAAAGGGGCCGATCTTGTCCCCCTTCTGGAAGAAATCTACATACAGCATGTCAAACAATAAGAAGACCGATAGGAATGACAAAATTTCGTACTAAGAGTTAAAGACGCTTACTGTGATATGTCTTCTGAGAAGACAAACGTGCCTTTGTAAAAAACGCCTCGGCAGTCGGCGGTTCCTTGCTGAATGCCCTCAAAATCTTCAAAATGGGCAGCTCAGCCGGAGGGGTTTGGGGACTGATTAGCTGGCCTTTGATAACCTCAGCACAGTATGGGACGCCCAATACTCGGCCGGATGGAGGAACAATGATGAACCACCGTGACCCCCACTCGTGAGCCTTCTTGTAGTCGAAGAGGGTGTATCTGGCCTTCGCGATGAGGGTTAAGCTATCCGGGTCGACCCTAACAGTGAAGAATCGGACGAAATCAGTACCCTCCGGCCGGATTTTGCTTCCCTCGCAAAGAGAGACAAAGGCATGGAGGTGCGAAATGGCCTTTGGGTGGAGGTGAACGAGAGTGCAGCAGAGGCAAAGGAGGAAGCCCAGCACAAAGGTGTGCGGGGGAATGGTCAGACCGGAGCGGAAAAAATCAGCGAAAACTACGTACCCATGGCCAAAGTCGTCGTTGGGGTGAGAGTCGGAGGATGGCAGGAAAATCTGTGTGCCAAGCGGGGCTTCGACATCCCTGAGGCAATCGCAAAGGGAAGAATAATTGAGAGAGGAAGGAGAAGGTTGACGCCCAGATAGGAAGGGTCTTGTGGATTTCAGATACGAGGGGCGAAAGCCGTTAGAAGAGCGAGAGCCCTGAATTGCCTCGATGGCAGGCGGAAATTTGGCAGCGAGTTTACTCTGTTTTGCGGAGGAAGAAGACATTGTCAAGATTGACGAAGGATCAGAGGGCGGCGACGGCAATGAAAGACGAGGTAGCACACGACGACAGGGAGGCGAGAGAAGAAGAACAGTCGAAGCAAAGGGGCAGTAGAAGAAAGAAGAGGAAGCTCAAAATTCGGGCTTTAAGGAAAGTTTTTTCCCGCTCAAATAAATAATATATATACTTGTGCGAACAGAAAGTATCCTTTCTTTGCAGGGGAAGAGAAAGGGCCACACGCTTCCTAAAGACGCTTCCGATGTTTTAGTCGAAAGAAAGACCCTGCGTATTCTACACCGAGAACAGGCGGAGCAAATTCAAAAAGAGAGTACGAAGCAGGTTCGAACCACGACCTATGCACGTGACCGATAAGAAGTTCCTTTTCTCCAAGTATGAAGAAAAAGAACTTGTGGGACTGGGATAAGGAAAAGACGAAGCATAGACGAACCAAAAAACCTTAGTCGCAAAATTTTTCGTCAAAATACAAGACGCAGAAGTTCTATTTTCTTCACCAAAATTCAGAAAGATAGAACTTGTGGGACTGATGAGAATGGAAGAAATGGTGTCAAGCCAAAACGGGTTACATAGAGCATCCGGCCGCTTTGGCCGGATGGAAGTGGAAGCGCATAGGGCATCCGGCCGTCTCCAGCCGGATGAGGATAGGACTTAGGCAAAGCAAAGTATTGTACGACTGACCGTCTGTGCTCAGTCAAAGATGCTAGGAGAGGGTAGAACCGTATTTATACATGGAAAATACAAGCTGGCACCATAAAAACCAGGCCCAAAATACTATAAATAGGGGTGTACCCCCATGAAATCAGATACGCTACATTTGGCAATCAAACTCACACTCGATTCTAACTAAGGCTCTCTCTTTCTCTCTACTCTTGTGAAATTCTGTAATCAAGACCAGGTAACATGGAATAGATGATCAGATCGAATTGTATTAGGATAGCATATACTGTTTCAGGTCCATTCCAGAGACTTAATTCCTTCACAAAATACAAGCCCGACCGAACTTGTAAGTCCGGTCCCCAAGTTCGGTCGGTTCCAGAAACTTTCTCCGGCAGTGTAAACTGAGCTCGACCGACCTTGCAGGTCCGGTCCCTAAGGTCGGTCGGCTCCAGAACCTTGTTTCTAATTTCTCTTTTAACTCCAAACTTCTCCTCATATATCCTAATATGTTATAACCTCATTTGGGCACCTCAAATACACCTTAAGCCAACCACTAAACACTTTAAATCACTCACCAACATCCACTTTAACCATTATGCATTTTTCCTTGTAACCATGCCAACACTTGTAACATTTTCCACTAGGTTACTAGGTGGTGGTTCATACCTAATGTAACCACTATGCCAAATGTCTCCCCACCACTATAACATCATCTCCCAAGCATCTTTCACCATCTAAAACTCTTTTATGCATTTACTTAAAGTTCCTTCACAAGCTTATGCTTCCATCCATCAACACATTATTTCCTTCATAGTTGTTTACCAACATTTGCCTAAGTCCTAGATACTCAAATACATTCTCTTGATTCCTAAATCCTTCATAGTGATGCCTAAGTCATTATAGCTCATTAAAACACTTTATTTCACCCCTTTTTCATCAAGACAACCTCTAAGACTTCCTAGTACTTCCTTAGTCATTAAATCTCCTTAGAACATCTTAAACACTTAAGTTCTCCTTTAAATTTTGCCATGGGTTCTCTAGTATATAGTACATCCTAACACTTGGTTTTTCTCCATCAAACAACCGATATCACTTAAATTCTCATCACAACACGTTAACACACAATTTACACCAAAACTACACCACATCATCATATAGTGCATAAACTTAAATGCTTGGCACTTAGGCCCTTAAATGACAATAATCTTAACCACTGAATTTCCACATATATTTGCCTTTAACCTGCGAATACACACAACAAGGCTCCCATTGAAATAAAATGCTTCTTGTAATTCACCTTGATATTCTTAAACTATCTCTTTTTCCTCATTTACTCCTTAGTCACAAGTTCACAATCATGATCATTGTTTCTCCTAGGTCATATATAACCCTTTTATAATGTAAACTCTACACTAAACTCACCACATATCTAAATCCCATTCCCTTAAACAATAAAACACCTTAAGGTAGTAATTTACCTTGTTCTTTTACAAGCTTTAAAAACTTTCTTCCTTAGGTTTTTCCTTGCTCAATCTCGGTCACCAATATATATCTCCTTGCCAATGTTCTAACCAATATCCAATGACTCCAATGAGTACTAGATAATACATTAACCCTAAGGAACAAACCCTGGGTTAAAAATGTGCTTTAAGGTATTAAGGTGATTATTTTACCTTGGTTTCTCAAGACAAGCTTGGATATGAAGCAAGAAGGACCTCCTCAATCCTTTGAAGAGTAGAAAATAAGCTAGAACAAGGCATTAAAATGAAGCCTCATGAGCATGTATTTTCGGTCAAGAAGAAAAGTGATGGAAACCTAGATTTTTTTACACTTTCTTTACCTTAAGAGAATGGAGAAGCCAATGGAGTCTCCAAACTTGAATTTCCTCCTCTAATGGTGGTTTGGCTTGACACCAAATCAAAGCTCTTGGAGTTTTGAAAAGATAGAAAGAGAGAGCTTGAGCTAACTAAGAGGAATATATAATTTGTTTTGGCTTTGGAGCTAAAATGAGTAAGTTGTGTGCAAGAGAAGGTGGAGCTAGCATGGAGATGTTCTTCACGTTAATGGAGAAGGAGAGAGGAGAGCTCAAATCGTGGGAACAAGAAAGAATGAAGAGGTGAGGAGAGAGGTGAGTAAAATGAGATATTTATCTTATAAAGTAAATAGTACTTTTGCTTTATGGTTATTTATTTACTTAATGACTAATGAAGGTGGTGACTCACCTTGTAAAAACCGGCCCCCATTAAGTAATAAGGGGTACTTAAGTCTTTGTTGACCAAATATCTCACTTATATTGACTTATGTTATAAACTAGCTTAATTAATTTACTATTCACACAACAAGGCACATTGTTGTGAAATTTTTGATTTCCCATTGATATAGACTTCCAAATGTGATACTATATAGTACACATGTTAATTAAAGAGTAATGATGGACATTTAGCCATTCAAAACTCATTAACAAGACAATTTTTCAAAAATGTGCTTTAAGACTCCTTAAAGCACATTTTGTGTTTTAACTTGTTTTAAAGCTTGGTTTTCTTTGGTAATTGATTTAAGATGCCCATTAGGATATTAATAAGGTCTTAGAACAATATTTGGGTACTCTCCCAAGTCTCTCCAAGCTTAGAGCACGTTTTTGCTTAAACTGCTCTTTTGGTGTTTCCTTATATTTTCTTTGATTAGAAATGTTTCTTAATGTTTCTAAGGCATTATTTAGCCTCCTTATATCTTAGTTTATCATTTAAACACCATATCTAAGTTTGGGGTATTTCAATCTACCCCCCTTAAAAGAACTTTGTCCTCAAAGTTCACATATGTGCTTAACCATTTACGGTACTCAATTCCCTTAATCTTAACACCACATCTTATATTCACATTCACACATCTCAAGACTCAAAGGTCAATCTCAAATACAATACATAAGTATTATACATAACTCAAACTTAACACCAAAGTGTAGCAACTTACACAAATTCACATCTTAAACAACCAAACAAATGACAAACATGATCATTTCCTAACTCAAAAGCGAGGAAGCTCTACCCCCGTTAAAAAGGGGTACGCCCCATACCGTATACAGACGATCTAGTCAGTAAAAAAAGAAGGGTACTTCACCCTAATCTTATCCTCTAATTCCCACGTGGCCTCTTCAACATCCTGGTTGGACCAGAGAACCTTCACCAGTCGCACTGACTTGTGGTGAGTGTCCCTAGTCTTACTGTCCAAGATTCTCTGAGGATTCTCCACTGATCTCATATTTGGTTCTAAAGTCAACCTCTCAGGCTCTAACACATGGGAGGGGTGGTGCATGTATTTCTTTAGCTGTGAAACATGAAAAACATCATGCACTTTACCCAGCTCAGCAGGTAGGTTCAACCTGTAAGCCACCGGGCCCACCCGCTCCGTAATCTCATAAGGACCAACAAACTTCGGGCTTAATTTGACCTTCTGCCCAAACCTGAATACACCCTTCATCGGTGAAACTCGCAGAAATACCTGGTCGCCCACTGTGAACTCCAGGTCCCGTCGTCGAACATCAGCATACGACTTCTGCCTATCTTGAGCAGCCTTCATGTTCTCCCTGATTTGCTGAACTTCAGCCTTAACTTGCTCTAAGTACTCTGGTCCTATGATGACCGTCTCACTCGACTCATCCCAGCAGAGCGGTGTACGACATGGTCTACCGTACAACGCTTGAAAAGGTGCCATCTTGATCGAAGCGTGATAGCTGTTGTTGTATGAAAACTCGATCAGATGTAGTTTGTCAATCCAACTGTCCTAGAAGTCTAAGGCACATGCCCTCAGCATGTCCTTGAGTGTCTAAATAGTTCACTCAGTCTGACCATCTGTCTGAGGATGGAACGCGGTACTCAGCTTGAGTTCTGTACCCAACGCTTCTCTAGTAGCTCTCCAGTACCTCGAAAGGAATCTGGTATCTCTGTCTGACACTATGGTCTTTGGTATCCCGTGATGTCTCATTATTTCTTTCTCAAACAACTCAACTAATTTGGTCACCTTCCAAGTATCCTTCATCGGTATGAATCGGGCTACTTTGGTAAGGCGATCCACCACCACCCATATCATGTTGAGACCTCCCCTAGCAGGTGGGAGTCCAACCACAAAGTCCATGGAGATATCATGGAACTTCCACTCCGGAACTGGCATCGACTGTACCATTCTGCCTCGTCGTCGGTGCTCGAATTTTACCTTCTGGCATGTGAGACACCTCAAAACAAACTCGGTAACATCTGTCTTCATCCCCGACCACCAGAAGTATCTCTTCATGTCTTTATACATTTTAGAGGCTCCCGGATGGATGGAAACTGAAGAACAGTGTGATTCTCTAAGTATACGGTCTTTCAGATCCGTGTTGCCCCGTGGTATGCATAACCGGCCCTTAAGTCTGATCAGATCATCATCATGAAGTCTGAAGTCGTATTTCTGACTCTCAAAGGTGCCATCTTTCAGCTTCTGTCTGACCTCTCTCATGTACTCATCTGTCCTCTGAGCCTCTCGCACCTCATCAACCAAGCTGGAGAAAGAAACTAGCGAATGGAGTGAGTGTGCTCGACGGCTCAGGGCGTCTGCTACAACATTGGCCTTCCCCTCTTTCTATTGGAGGTCGATGTCATAGTCTTTCAGAAACTCTAACCATCTCCTCTGTCGAACATTTAACTCCTTCTGAGTGAATATGTATCGCAAACTCTTATGATCGGTGTAGATCGTCACACTAACCCTGTATAAGTAGTGGCGCCATATCTTCAAAGCGAAGACTACAGCTCCCAGCTCCAAATCATGTGTGGGGTAGTTCTCCTCATGTTTCTTCAACTGGTGTGAGGCATATGCCACAACCTTGCCATGTTGCATAAGCACGCAACCCAGCCCTCTGCCGGATGAATCACAATAAACCTCAAAGCCCTCTGTACCGTCTGGAATGGTCAGAACCGGTGCAGTGGTCAGTGAGTCCTTCAAGCTCTGAAATGATCTCTCACAGTCGACCGTCCATAAGAACGGTGCATCCTTCTTCGTCAGACTGGTCATCGGTTTCGCGACCTTGCTGAAATCCCTAACAAACCTCCTGTAGTAACCTGCCAGACCGAGAAAGCTCCGGATGTCGGTGACAGTCTTCGGCCTTGGCCAAGTACGTACGGGATCAATCTTCGCTGGATCCACTGAGATCCCAGCATCTGAGATGACATGACCTAGGAAAGAGACCTGGTCAAGCCAAAACTCACATTTGGAGAACTTAGCATATAGCTGGTTCTTCCTCAATATTTCCACTACTCTCCTTAGATGTTCCTCATGTTCAACCTTAGATTTCGAGTATATCAAAATGTCATCAATAAACACCACAACCGACTTATCCAGCTGCTCCCGGAACAAGCGGTTCATCAGATCCATAAACTTCGCCGGTGCGTTCGACAAACCGAACGGCATCACTGTAAACTCATAGTGGCCGTAACGTGTCCGGAATGCTGTCTTCTCAATGTCTCCCTCCTTAATGGCTATCTGATGATACCCCGATCTGAGATCAATCTTGGAAAACACAGATGCTCCCTTCAACTGATCGAACAGATCGTCAATGCGGGGTAGTGGGTACTTATTCTTCACTGTTACTGCATTCAGCTCTCTGTAGTGGATGCAGAGGTGGAGACTACCATCCTTCTTCTTCACGAAGAGGACTGGCGCTCCCCATGGTGACACACTAGGTCTTATAAATCCCTTATCTAACAAATCTTTCAATTGTTCCTTTAACTCAGTCATTTCTGCCGGAGCCATTCGGTATGGTGCCTTGGCTATCGGTCCGGTACCAGGTAGCAGCTCGATGGTGAACTCTACCTCCCGAGTGGGTGGCATGCCGGGCAGTTCCCGTGGAAATAAGTCAGGGAACTCCGACACTACCGGTAAGTCGGGGTCGAACTCAGGGTCTCTCTCTATGTCCTGTACATAGCAGAGGTACACTTCTTCCTTTCTCCTCAATTCCTTATACATTGCCATGGCGGTGATGATCTTAGTCGAAGGCTCTCTGGGCCTCTGGCGGTATGATATTGTTACCCCAGACAGACTCCTGAGCAGCAATCTATGCTCGGCGTAGAGGATACGTCCCTTGTGCCGCTCCAACCAGTTCATCCCGAAGATAACATCAAATCCTAGCTCACTGAACTCAATAAAACTGATTGGAAAGTCTTCTCCCTTAATTCTGATAGTGGCTCCTCGGTAGTAACGAGTGCAACGAACCTTCTCCTTAGACGGGAGCGTAACCGTGAAGTCGGGTAGCTCATCAGCGTCTAGCCCCAACCTGCCTGCGAATGATGCTGAGACAAAGGTATGCGAGGCCCCTGAGTCGAAGAGAACTGATGCCTCAATCCCATTAATCGGAAAGGTGCCGGTGAGGATAGTACCGCTGACGTCGGCCTGTGCCTCTATAAGTATGCTTAGTGCACCTTCCGTACCGAGTCCATAACCTAATTGTGTTCACTAGCTTCATGAGTATTGATGGTATAACAAGAGTCGTAACAATTTATATGAACAACACTGTTATTTTATTCATAACCATCCTGTTTACAACATGAGCTTTAATCTTACATCTCATTCCTCATCTCATTCTAACATTACATGGCTAATATTGTCTAAAGGTTAGGTTTAATCTCCCAGGTCTCATATGCGTCGCATTGATTACTGCTGACAGTGCTGTATTTAACTTAATTCTCTTAATCCGATGGTATAACATCCTTGATTCTCCTCCCATAATTAACACATCTCCTGAATTAAGTACTAACTTATTCGCACGGTCCGCACGCTTCTGCTCGCCGTATAAAAACTCTGCATCATCCCCAATGGACCAAGACACTACGGGTATCCCCCTTTCGAGAGACTCCGTTGTCTCGTCCTTATCCTGGTGGAGTCCAAGTCGCCCATCCTTCTCGTAGAAGTTTATAATGCAAACGTCTGCCTGAATGTTTGGAATCGGTTCAGCTTCCAATTGCTGAGCGATTTCCACGACTTGTGTAATAACTGGATGGAACTCTTCGGGTATTCCCGGTGGTGAGACTCCATCTTGCATCCTCGTGGTTTGGTAATTCTTGGCATACGGATTCCAATCCTTGCCTAAGCTCATCATTTTTTAATCTTCTTCTTGCTCACCCTGGGTACTCTGGTGTGTAAAACCCTCCCGGTCCCATTCCTAGTTGATTGCATCTCCTGATGATGGCTATTTGCGCTTCGGGTGTCAGGTATCCCCTTAATAAAATCATACCTAGGCGGATAACCTGACATTATTCGGTTGGAAAGTCTATGGGTTCGATGTCGGTGTGCTCCGGGTTAGGTGTAGATGGTATTGGATAGCAGATGTTGAAGCTTCCTAAAGTGGTAGTAGGTTATATCTTACTTAAGTTCTAATCTTACCTCATTCTTACTTAACTCAATTATTCACCAAACATGCAAGATAATGCGGTAAGCAGGTAGCTTTATTACTAAATGGTTATAGCGGTACCTGGCCTTGATGAGGGTTCAGGCTCATCGTCCCGGTCCACCATGTGTAGTGTGGGTCCCGACTTCTGGGTCACCCTTGGGTTCTTGTCTGCAGCTTTGAAATATCCCAAATCTAAATAATATTATTAAATCATTATTTATTGGAATATAATCCAAATATGAATCATTTCACGTACGCATGCAAACCCATGCATGAAAACGTTACGTAAAAATAGTCGTTTCTCCATAAACGCTAAAACGCCTTAGAAGCATATGGTCAAACATGACCTTGTATGACCCTCTAATATTCAAACCAAATGGTCATACAATTATTATATGAATATAAAAATATATTCCTTAAGCTAAATTCAGTCAAAAACGCAAAACGCTCAGGAGTGCTCACGCCCGCTCCTTAAAGCACGAAAAGTCTGGAGGAGTGCCGAGGTGGCACGAACTCCTATAAAATTTATTCCTTGAGTTCCTAACATCATTATTAACCATTATAAAGAGAACCCACGAAGTGGTTTCTCAAAATTCAGCAAAAACCACAGGAGGATTTCTTAGCGCTCCTTTTTGCCCGGGTGTGTCCCAATGGCCCGTAAATTATGTCACGGGTGGATGTAACCCCATATAACCCAATTTAACATCTTAGTATATGTTTATTTACTATAATAAGTGTTTACAAACACTTGGAACTCATAAAAACAATTGTTTCCCAAAATTTCTTAGAGCACAAAACACACCTTCGGGTCACGAAAACGCGTTTTACGCAATTGCCTTGTAGTTTTTGACATGCCACGAATTGGTAATCTTAAATAGGTTAAAATGAACTTCTAAATCAGTTTGGTGTGACTAGTCAACAAGACTCTCTCTATAGGGGCCGATTTTTGAGAGCAAAAACTAGTATAAAAATTGTATTAAAGTTTGTAAAAGGCATAGCATGGTGACGCACCTTCCCATGTGTTATTACTTAATGTCAAAGTATGTAGGTCTCATATGACCAGCAAGCGGTCGAAATTAGGCCATGGAATAAGGCCATGTGAGCTAGAACAAAAACAAATGAGAAAAAGCAAAAGTAGATCTAGAATTCACTTTTCTAGATTCCTTCTTTTCCATGTGACCTAACATGCTTGTCCTTGGCTCTTCAATGTCAATTAAGACACCCCATTTGACCCTTGAATTCGTGACTCTACAAGGGAGGAAGAAGACAAGCCTAACTTAGAAAATCAAATAATAACTTACTAAATTACCTTGTCTTCTAGCTCACAATTTTCCTTTCCAACTCTTGCCTTGTCACACACCACATGCACGAATTATGCTGGAAAGGAGGCTTTTATTGAGCCAATAAACCATGTAATAAACTAAGGAAAAAAGTCATTTGACATTAAAAATTGACAAAGCAAAAATCAAATTCCAAATGCATTTTCTTACCTTATACAATTCGTGAGTCTCATTCTTCTCCTTGCCCTCTTCATCCTATCCACGAATTGGTAAGGCTCCCTAGCTCTCTCTTCTAGCTTCATCTTCTTCATCTTCTTCAAGCCTTAAGTCCATTAATGGAGTTTTAACTTCTATCTTCTTCATCTTTAAGGTAATTTCCTAGCATTTCTTGTCAAACCTTGAAGCAAAACTCTTCCTAGCATATCAACAAGGGTTCGGCATCAATTAGTTATCCAAGGAGGTTGTCCTAACCAACATTAAACCAAGGAGCATCTCAAGGTTATCTTAAGGTAGTTTTCAAGCTTGAAAATCCTTAAAGCACATTTTATTGTGTATCCGATTTCAATCTCTTCTAAGGCTCTTTTCTTCTTCTTTTTCATGAAGGAAACTTGTTCATCATCCACCATTAGTGAGGCCGAAATTATAAGGAGAAAAGCTTAAGGTAAATTCTTTTAAAAACTACTTACAAATCTACTTAAGATCTTTATTCAAGATCTAACTCCTAAACTCCTTCACCACTTGTATATAACTGAAGTGGAGCATCAAAATTCCCTTGGAGAAAGCTTGGAGATTCAGAGGATTCAAGCACTTTAACCAGCCAGCTTTGTTAAGAAGTAAGTTTACTAGTAAATCTTTATGTTATAAGCTTTGTTAAGCTTCTAAAAATTATACAAAAATTATGTACATCTCCTAGGTTTATTAAGACCGAAACTATATGGTATTATATGCCAAAAGTACAATCTATAACTTATATAGAAATATTTACCTTAGACACATTTTGTGTCACAAAATTTAGTTATGTCACATATTAATTCAAGCCGAATTATCAAGGGCAAAAATGCTTATTTTTGAGCTAAGAATCTATATAAGATTACAATATTTTTACATGAGTTATATAACTCCTATGAATTTATGTATAATTATTATGACATATAAGTCCACTTTTATATACTATATGGTCACCAAATAAAATTGGCCGAATGTACTAATTGATAAATAGGTATTAATGACCTACTTAGGTATATAAACTTATATCACAAAGTTTGGTGAGCTAAAAATATTTCATTAGTGCTTAAATGGCTAATTAATTAAGTTAAGTGGCTTAAATGTAATTTTTACAAAATTTAGTGTATATATTGTGAAAGCTGAGAGCTAAAGGGGTATTTGGTGAAATTATAATATAATATAAGGTTAGGAATTAAGTTTATGAATTTTAGATAATTTAAACAAGTGTTAAAATAACATTTATAAGTTTTGGGCTATTATGTAATTTATAAAAGTTGTTATGAAAGTTTAGAACATAAAAAGGGGCGAATTCATAATTAAGAGATTTATTAGGCTCACCTTTGTAATTTTGAGGAATTAATATTTAGACTTTAGTTTATAAGTCATTAAGAAGTATTTATAAAGTTTTGGGGTGAAATGTAATTAATGGAGAGTTCAAGACCAAAGCCGAATTACTTGGGGTTAGTTTTGGTAATTTAAGAATTTATATATATATATATATATATATATATATATCTATATATATATATATATTATATATATATTCGGCATTTATGGAGAATTAAAATTAAAACTATAGCTTATAAGGCATTATGCAAAGTTTATAAGGTTTTGTGGTTAAGTTTGTAATTATGGGAAATAAAATTTATTACCGAGAATTTAAGGGGCTAAGTTGTTATTTTTGAAAGTTATAGTACTTAAAGCTATATACTAAAATATTAGTGTGACTATGTAATTTAGCTAAATAAGAAGTTAAAACTCTATAATATAATGATTAGAATTTAAATATAAAGTTCATGAATTAATGTTGTTGTTTTGTAAATAACTGAAATATAAGGGTAAGAATTTAGATTTAAATAAATATAAGTCCTATATGGATATTTGAGGAATTAGAAGAAAGAATTTTAATTAAAGGAATTATGGAATTAGAACTATGGCTTATATAGTTATAAGGAAGTTAAAGGAAAACAATAAATATTATGACTAAAAGGAAATAATGAGATTATAAGAATATTATGTCATTGTAAGACATTTAAATATAGTTAAGAAAATTATAAGTTGTTATGTCCCTTAGACAATTAAAGTAAACAACAAATATAGTGCATGAATATATGAATACATATATGTACATTAAAGGATTTATAAATAAATCAAAAAGGAATAACAAATAAGATATACATTAAATCATGAGGTAATTGAAAGAAATAAACCTCACATGAAATAACAAATACGAGATTTGTTAAAGGATCCAATAGAATTATTATATAGGGTAACATAAATTAACCCTCTCAGTTAATCCTATTCTAGGACTTTGTTTGACCAGACGTTGACCAGGGTATAATCAACTGCGACCTACGGTGAACGGTATGGGATTCTTGCAACCTGTTTACTACCGGAGTACACCGGCTTGTGTGCTATCTATTGTTTGAAATAACGACCAAGATAATTAATGTAAAATGTTGTTTACTCTTGTGCGCTGTTGTATTATTTTATGTGCGTGAATGTTGCTGACTACAACGTGTATGTCCCACGCATACAAACACTACTATACCAGTGGATTAAATACCTGCGCTTCAGTATACCGAGGACTTGTACTCAAATCTCTCACTAACTTCACTTTATAACAAACGTCATTATCCTAAACGTGATAATTGACAATACACATTGTGTTCTTGTATAACGTCTTTATATGACACTTAACAAATCTATACTACGAGAATGAGGAGCCCAGTTGGATCTGGCCATGCATGCTACAGGAGTTGTACCTGTCTCAGGTCGTCTCCTATCTACGTCGCGACGGAACATTCAGTTGGGAGGAAGACTTTATTCCTTCCGGGATTCAAATGCCCTTCAGTTCGAGGAAGACTTTATTCCTCTAGTGGGTTCTTATTTCCCACGCCATTCAGTTCAGGGTTTAACTACGTTATCTCCTGGGGTTTTTTACCCAACCTTCTTTATAACGAGGTCACTATACCTCCACTATTTCAGATATTCAGTTATAACGGTCAGTCCCATTGTGTGGACCGACTATCAGTAAAGATTTTCAGTTCAGCTAACTCGACCTTCTGTGTCTTGTTCTATGTGACATTATTGTCCTTGTATGGACACTTGTTATTATCAAACTATGCTTGTTTACAGCTTTATAAAAATGAACTGCATGTGTTCGACAAAGTAGTTGGTGTGGCCCGGTAGACGATGGGCTGCACGTTTTCCATACCAGCATTGTTTGCTGAGCCCCTTTGGGGGCACCCCCATTTTTCAGGTACCTGAAGTTGAGGAGATCACCACACTGAGTGTAGGTGGGGTAGACCAAGCTTTGGGAGTCTACTATTAGTTAATTATTTTATTTCAGTATTGTACTTTGGAGTTCGATTCCTAGTATCTCGGGTTGTATCTGTATTCCAGACCGTGACATTTGAGGATTGTATTTGGACTTAGCCTTGTTGGTCACAAGGGTGGCCAACGGCATTGTAATACCGCCCGGTTGTTGTATTTATTTCCGCTGCAGTTGTATTTTATTTGGGAGTGATCGCCGTTCAGTTTATTGGATTTCGGGTTGGGGTATTACAAAAGTGGTATCAGAGCGTAGTTACGCTCTGGATACAAGGATACACCGAGATTAGGATATCTAATACTTTAGGTTAAGGGTTGAGAGATAGTATTGAAAGGAGTTTAAGTTAGTTTTACTTAGACTACTATCCAGGACCAAGATAGTGACCTCAGTGTCTAATATACCTCAACATCCTGCAGATGTCAGGAAGAGGAGGACGACGTGGACAGGCCGATGAGGAGCCATCCGTCAGGCTGGCAGACATTGCCACCTTAATTGCTCAGGCATTCGCACAGGCGGGGGTTGGACAGCAGCAGCAGCTACCTCCACCACCACCACCCAGAGAGAGAGATTGGGTGAAGAGTTTGGCTGATCTAAGGCCAACTGCATTCAAGGGGAGACTGACCCTGCTCACTTGGAGACCTACATCATGGAGATGGAGACAGCGTTCGAGACGCTTGTAGTCCCAGCTAGGGAAAAAGTTAGACTTGCTGCCTTTTATCTGAAGGATGCAGCTAGAGATTGGTGGAACATGGTGAAAGCCGACCACCTCGATGACCCAGCTTTTACTTGGGGACATTACACTGCATTACTTAGGGGCAAATACTACCCGGCCCACACCAGGATGGTGAAGACTCGGGAGTTTGATGCATTGGAGCAGACGGGGAAGATGACCGTTGATGAGTATTGAAACACCCCAAACCTTGATATGTGGTTTAAATATCAAATTATGGTATGTAAAGGCTAAAAAGTGCCTTAGTAACATCAGTGAACAATTTAAACCATAATAAATGCAATAAAGCATTAAGACACAGTTTGAGCAAAAACATGCTCTAAGCTATGAGTGAACTTGGTTAGGACCCAAAGAGCCTACCAAGACTTGATAATATTCAATTGTGATTTAATAAGGCTAAATAAGTCCTTAGGAAACTTTGGTAGACAATGAAACCAAACAAAACACAAGGTAATACCTTAAAGTTAATATGAGCAAAAATGTGCTCTAAGCTTGGGATAAATGTGTATAAGGCCTAATGGTCATACCTATGCCTTATTTATATGTTAATGAACATATTAAATCCATTACTAAAGAAACCAAGCTTGAAAACAAGTTAAAACACAAAATGTGCTTTAAGGAGTCTTAAAGCACGTTTTTGAAAAATTGTCTTGTAATGAGTTTTGAATGGCTAAATGTCCATCATTACTCTTTAATTAACATGTGTACTATAGTATCACATTTGGGTGGCCATATTAGTGGGAAATCAAAAATTTCACTTCTATGTGCCTTGTATTTGTGAATAGTAATTTTTACAAGCTAGTATATAACATATGTTATGTTAAGTAATTAAATTGACAACCAAAGACTAAAATACCCTTGTTATATTAAAGGGGGCCGGTTTTTGTAGTGAGGAGTCACCAAGTATGTTAACTTGTTAAGTAAATAAATGTGACTCATAGTTACTATTTGCTTTAAGACTTAAATATCTTCAAAAAGTAAGTTCTATCTTCATTCTCCCTTCCTTTCCTTCATTTCCCACGGTTCCAAACACCACCACCAACCTCTCTTCTTCATTCTCTCTCGGTAATACCACTACCTCCATTAGAACTCAAGCTTTGAACTCTTGTCAAATCTTGCTCTCTTGTCCAAATCAAAAACAAACACCACCATTCTCTTCCTTGCATCAAGCTCTTCATTTCTATCTTCTCAAAACTTCAAGAGCCCCATTTCGGTGCCATGGAGTTTCACCATTGAAGGAGCTTGAGCTCACCTTTTCACATATTCATGCTCTCCTTTGCTTCAAGGTAAGGAAACTCAAAGGAAATCCATGTTTCCTCCTGTTTTTGTTGTTGTCCGAAAATTCACCATTAATGGAGCTCTTATTGCCTTGTTCTAGCTTCATTTGAATCTTCCAAGGGCTAGGAGAGTCCTCTCTTGATACTTATTCAAGTTCTCTTCCAATTCCAGGTAAAACAATTACCTTAATGTGTTAAAACAATATATGTACTATGGGTTTACAATGAGATGAAGCTTAAAGCTTGAATACTCATTATGTGTTTGTACAATGTATAGAACTTGACAGGAATCAAGTACCCCACCGGTGTGTAAGGAAACAAGAAAGAAATTTGTGAGGAAAAGAGGTAAAACAAGCTATCTCAATTAGTTTAAATGCCTTAGGAAAATGAGCTTGATTTGCTTGATAAATACCTAAAGGAGCCAATGGTGAGTGACCTAGTAAAGTTTCTCAAGGGACTAGTAAAAGACATATGTTTTGGTGTATGTATTTGCAGGTCAAAGGCATTATTTATGTGGGAAATTCAGTGTTTAAGGTTATGCAATTTAAGGCCTAAGAGCCATGTTATTTAAGGGCCTAAGTGCCAAGCAATTAAGTTATGCACTATATTGTGATGTAGTGCTTAATGTGTGAGTTTGTGTATAAAAATGTGCTTGATGGATTTTAGGTGTTTTGAATGAAATAAGGTAAAAACCTAAGTGTTTGGATGTGAGTATACAAGAGAAGCTATGGCCAAATTTGGAAAAAATGTGTGAGAAGTTCTAAGTGTTCTAAGTGGTTTTGTTGACTAGGAAGTGTTATAGGTGAATAAATGTTTACTTGAGAAAAACATGTATTAAGGTGATTTAGATTGATGCAAGGATTTAGGTGTTGTCCTTGAAGTTCTAGGAGTTCAATGTGTTTAGTGGATGTGTGTAAGTCTTGGAGGAGTTTGTTTAAGGTAGGTAATGTTGATATTCAAGGAATAAGTGATGTTTAGGTATGATGTGAAAAAGGAGATTTAGTTAGTAAGAAAAGAAGTCGAGAGGTGATGATAAGTGTAGAGGAACACCTTGGTATTGTGGTCATTATAGTGAAATGCCACCTAGAAATCATAAGGAGAAAACATTGTAAGTGTTAGGAATTTTTGTGGAGATATAAGTAAAGGTTTTAAGGAATTAGGAAACTAGTTTTGTGAGTGCTTAAGATATCTTAAGGGTGTGTTTGAAGTGCCAAATGATGTTAGAACACATTAAGAGGCCTTAGGAGAAATTTGGTGAGGATTTGGCAAAGTTTGGGTAAGTTTAGAAGGCGACCGACCCAGGGGTCCGACCCAGTTTTGGGTCGGTCGAGCCTCTGTTAGATGTTAGGAATGTGTTCGGTAATGGTCCGACCCAAAAGGGTGGGTCGGACATGGGTCGTCGTCAAGTTTCAAAGGAAGAAAATGTTCGCACATGGTCCGACCCAGTCGAGTGAGTCGGACGTGGGTCGGACGGGCATGATTATAAGGAAGTAAAAGGGTTCTGTAATGGACCGACCCAGCTGTGGGTCGGTCGGTGGGTCGGTCGACCAAAACATGGTTTAAGTTATGAATGATATGTGATGATGGGGATTGGTAGGTAATGATGTTATATGGATGTTAAGGACATGTTAGGGGAGTTTTAATGACACCTAAGTGGGTTAAAAGTTGTATTAAAGTGTAAAAGTAAAACAAGTTAAAATGTAAAGTTATGTAACAAAGTTAACGGGGAAAAATTAAGCATTGACATTAAATGATCAAGCAAACCCCGATGTTAATGAAAACACGTGTTGATGTTAACAGTTTTCGAGAATTGCTCGAGGGACATAAATGGACAGGAAAGTGGACCCCGGTGACAGTATGGTTTTCTTGCAACCTGCGTCCTACCGGATCACACCGGCTTGTATGCCAATGTTTTTTCTGTATTTTTGCCACGTTGTAATTAACATGTAATGAGTTTACAGTAATTCATTTATGTGGCGTGTACAACTCCGATACCATTTAACCTCGAAAGTGTTAACCTTAGTTAACTGAGTCTAGGATCACATGAGTTCGGTATTTCGGAGTAAACGACCCGTACCATGGGACGTTCTAACCACGGCTATGCGTGTGTTAATTGTGTGATATGTTATGTGAATGTAGGATCTCCCTTGTATGTTTAACCCCGTTGTGTACTGTATGAGTTGTTATGTGACAGGCTCCATAGTGGGGTTCTAACTAAAATCTAAAGTAAGTATGTACTAACAGTAGTGAGATCCGTTTGGCCGGTCGCGGTTGTTTGGGAGAGGGTATCCTTCCTAGCCTTACCCTTCTCTTTGTTATGGTTTCCCTCCGTTATGATCTCCCTTAGCTTACTACAAAGCTTGGCTATTCTGACTTATGACTCGGTTTAGGGGAACATGTGTGTGTGGTGTGTTCGGGCCTCCAAACCCGAACCGCCTTAACTTAAGTTACTCGTCCAACTATTAGGACGGTAATGAGTTGTTGTTGTTATTGTATAACAGCTTATCATGAGACTGGCAACATTCTCTAGGCTCACCAGTGTATAAACAATGTTTGGGTAGGTTCCTAAGAACCACTCCAGTTATGTTATGTATTTTGTTGTGAAGCAATATCTATTGCGGTATTATGTTGTGCACGTGAAACGTGCAAAGTGTTGTTAAGTGTTGTATGTAGTGTATGTTATATGTTGTAATGTAGATTGTGGGATCATGGATATGATTCCCATTTGTGATAAGAGACGTTTATGATAACCCGATTTAAGGGTAAGTGTCGTCTATTAAGGAAGTAGCTCCATTAGAGGAGGAACACTCTAGGGATAATGAATACCAAGAGTGACTTATTAAGTAGGATACATTATCCGTTTGTTGAGCCCATTGAGGCGGAATGTTAAATTATGTGTGTTTATTGTTGCATGCATGATTTAAATATAAATCACTGCATGTTAAGACGACAATTAGTTGTGCGTGGCCCGGTAGCATGTGGGCTGCGGGATTACCATACCAGCAAAGGTGCTGAGCCCCTTGGGGCCACCCCTTTCTCTTTCTTTTTTTCCTATTCAGGTACGAAGTGCTGGAAGCCGTTTCGAGAGTAGGACGGGTAGTCATTGTACATGGGTAAACCTTTAAGTGTATGTATACAGTAGATGCATAAGACCGAAATTGTTGTGGCGGCACCAGTTTATAAATACTCGGTATAGTTGATAAGTGTATATTATTGTTTGTTGTTAATGGAAAGGGATAAAATGTATAGTTGCTCGGGAATTTAGCCCATCAGACCGGTACAATGTATATGGATTAGCCTTGTTAGCCACGTGGGTGGCTAACGGCGTGTAACACCAGGGAGTTAAGTAATGTGATGAGGTTTGTAATTCCGCTGCAGTTTATTCTAAGTATGTAAATGTTGGATGGGGTGTTACAAAAAGTGGTATCAGAGCGAAGTATCGCTCTGATGACTGAACTACCGAGCTTAGGAAGCACCGAGTTAGGATTTAAGTACTGGGGTTAAGGGTTGAGTGATAGCGTGAGAGATACGCTAGTTAGGAACTACCAGTGACTACTGGAAACCTACAATATCCATCCCACCCTCCACAATCCCTGTTTGATAACTTGGGAAAGAACGCCAGAGAGATGGAAGTCCTCTCTTACCTCGGGAATACCCCGATCTGGCTGTTATTAAATACCTTTAGGGTCGGAGACCTGTCATACGGTAGTCCCGAAAACTGGGAATCCCGGAGACGTCTCCATCTGAATAATTTTAACCCGCATTTCATAGCAATGAATGAAGATCTTGTGATTGGAGAATAGAATTTCCGGCAACCTGGGTCGACATGCAGAGCAGTCGACTACCATGCAACGCACCTACCGTGCAACAGGCAAGAAATGGATTGATAATACCCGAGACAAGTGTCTACGGAACCACAGTTGATAAATAAAACACCAACGGTATACCAGCCGACAAAGAAACTACAACGTAGTGCCCAACAAGAGACAAGTCTCAGTAACCACGACAAGTGCGTGGAACGGGCTATAAGGAGGATACAATACTAAGACAAAGGGGTCTCCCAGAATGGGAAACACCCTAGTTGATGATTATTATGTGAATATAGTGAGAAGTCACCTAGACGAGTTATTATCAAGGCAGTAAGATCAGTGAGGGCCAACAAGGCCACTATTGACAGTATGGGTAAAGACAATACCATAACCAGTATGTGTTAAACCGATAGCCAATTAGCATGGCGCACTTGCCATAGCAAGTGCTGCTATAACAGGGTTGTTCGGGAAATTTATAACCACTACAAGTACTTAGTAAAGTACCATGAAGTTAAAAAGGATCATTATGACCATGGAAGGGCTTGATAGCCTAACCTCTGTATCTGTAAGTGCACCAGTCAGCAAGAAGCTAGACTTGGCTAAGGTAAGAAGATGTTGTGAAACCATGAAAATTTTCTTTCAAACCCAGATTTATTCAACCCCTTTTCTTTTCAAAACCAGATTTTCTTTCAAACCAACACTTCTTTCCAACCTTCTTTTAAACCAAACCAGTAAAACCAAGGACAGTTGACAAGGATACAACAATGGATAAACTTTCCCTCGATTAAGTTCGGGAAACAGGGAATGAATATTGTCACGGGACAATATAAGGGAGTTGACAACAGAATACTTCACCTAGGCGTGTGACGGACACTACAAGTGTACCAACTGTGTTGTGGGACGACCGCACTCCGATAGGAGCATGTGGGCCTGACAGACCTACTTATGGGTTAGTTGGGTAAGTAGCAATGTATCAGTAAGATACCCCATATATGTATACGAGTAGAGTCCGAAACACGGAAGTAGTCGACTCCGTCTACGGTCAGCAGTATAAATCAAACGAGAGCTAAGGATTACAAGGAATAGTTGAAGTTAAGGAATTCAGTTAAGTTAGCAAGACTAAAAGGATTAGTGAACTCCTTTCAAGGAAATGTTTAAGAGTTAGGGAGTGCGATGGGCACAAACTGTTATGTAAAGACACCACATATGTCTTAAGGATCCTTAGGGATAAACATTATAGCTGGAATGGTGACCCAGCCTGTACATGGCAAGCAGATGCCTAATGTGGACACATTAATGTGCAATGAACGGATAAATTCCCAGAATGAGTACCTACACTACCAGGAAATGTTAATCTTCACAGAAGAAGATAATAACCAGTAAAGAACGCGAAGGGCGTAGCTAACGGAATGTACCAATAAGTGTGAGCCAAATGTAAAGGCATAACTTAACAATACCCAGGAGCAATCCTTGAAGGGTGTTCACATCAACAATTGTTGAATGAAATGCATGACAGAAGCACAAGGGTTGAAACTAACACACAGTTTAGACATAAGTTGTCAGGAGACGGACTGACAAACCTAAGGGGCATCCCATGAAAGGAAATGTGATGCAACGACCTTGTAATATTGTACAGAGAAGTACATGTGTGTGGACAGCCTATAATGAGCCCAGCTCAAGGCAAATAAGGCTTATAATCCAAAAGCAGGATATATCATATAAATTCGATTGATGGTAGAAGTTTAGGTTGTATCAGCGAATAAAGTGGTAAACGAACCACTGCATTAAGAGTGGGGATACCTCTCGACATTGTGACACCGCAGGAGCGGTAGTTATGTGAATCAAGTTCAAGAAATATGTTAAGGATTGACCATGTTGTTATTGAAAGAGAAATTAGCTTAGTAGTATGTGTATAAAGTGAAGCACCTGGCTGAATAATGCCGGCTTGTGACTCGAATGATCGATGCTCAAAGAGCATTTAGTAGTCATCCAAATGAGGATGAACCATAATGTGAATAATGTAAGTTTATGTGTGAAAGTGGAGGTGACAGTAGATACGATATAAGCTGATGTTATACAGGGAGTAAGAGCACGGTGCGCAATAAGCGACCGTTGTATAAATGTTGTTAAACGAAAACGTAACAGGTAAGATCAGTTATGAGTTAAACTCAGTGGAGATGCAAGATAAGTGATGTTAAACAAACTGAGCAATAAGCCAGTGGTAGGTATTGTGTGATGAGGAACTCAGTGTGAATTCCATGGCGAATCGCATAAGGGATTTACTGTCGAGAGTTTACGCCTCTGCACTCTGTATGACTGAGTGTTTTGGTATTGCACTTGCGCAGTAATGATCGAGTGGGATAGCTAGGAATTGGAGACATGTTAATTATAGAGGAATAATGTTATAAAGGCCGATGCATAGGAAATGCAAGGCCGCACCGATAAAAGAGTACTTGTACAAAACCGAATGTGAAGACATGATTAACAGTAAGTGACTACAGTAGCACTAACTACCAAATATCGGTATGGAATATACCACAAAGGTTGTAAATAGCTGAGAGAGCACTACACACTAGGTAGTAGCTCAAACTCAACCGACAGTAAGTCGGAAGGAAAAAGTCAATCATTGTGAAATACATAACTGTGTACACAGTAAATGGTTATGGAAGTGGATAGAAAGTTTATAACTCACCGAATTCGCTAACGGTAAAAGATACCACGCGTCGGTTGAGAAACCATTGTCACCAAGATAAAGGTGACAATTGGGGATGTACAATACAGTAAGAATAACAAATGGAGCAATTAAGCTCTACAGTTGAGTTTCGCAGCAGAAACTAGTGAGCCAGTGATTCAAGTGTTGAATGTACATGGTGAACATGAGTGAATGGCTAATTATTAACGCCTAAAAGCCTCACAGGCCAGGACCGAAACCGGTTATGAGTTATAACTCCAATGCGAATTCTTGGTTTAGGGACTAAACCGCCAATATGGTTAAGATCCTCTAATCAGAAGCCATTGTGTAATAGACCGCGTGGAAGTTAAAGCACTTCACGACGGCAGAACATTTAAGCCAATGTTTAGTGATTGATCACGTGGGCGTAATCCCTTTTAAGGGGGGTAGAGCGCAAAACCACTTGGTGTATATTACCGTACAAGTGTACGTAGTGTATGTGACTCATATTGTGCATAGCACAAAATTATTGTATGTTTTGATGATTGGTGTGTGTGTTACGTAAACATACACATTCATTCATGGTTTAATTGTGGTAATTGCGCACAGAAGATGCGAATACCATTGTGATAAGTGTGTGTGTTTGTTAACAGTTGTGTGTGATTGTACAAGCGTGGGGAGTAGATAAACTCCCGGGGGGAACAAAAGCCCCGACAGTGTATAAATGTAAAACCAGGTGTAGTATTTTGGATAAAATATGTGTATATATATATATATATATATATACTTTATAGTGATGCATGAAAGGGCATGATACCGACATAGAACCTAGTGAGAATAAGACTCCCTAGGCAACAGGATTAAAAGTGAATGGAGGTACTGATAGACGGAGTTCTATCCTTTGGAGATGTTGTGATCATGACTAGAATGATTCGAAAGATAGAAAATTGGAAATGAGTGACTTACTTGATGCTTGAAAATGAAGTGGGAGGTGGAACTTGATTTGCATGTGATCAAGGGAAGCCGAACACAAATTGGGGTGGAAGGATAGTTCAACACTGATGCTGATCACATCAGGGTTGGATGACTCTTGAAACTCCCTATAAGTGGTCACGAATAACCACGCTAATAAAAGCAAAGAGCTTAAGTTGGACTTGGAGTTGTGTGTGTTTTCAAAAGGATTTTAAATTGGTATTTATAAAACGTTGATGGATACTTTACGTAATTAAAGTTCTCTTACTTAACCTCACAAAGAAATTTTAAATTTAAGTGATTGTTTTAAACTCCCAAAGGCACGGGGACGGAAGGTGTCCATCGCGACCGGGTTCTGCGGGATCACAGTGTATATCAAGGATATTTTTGATTGTTATACATGCTCTGACATGTTGTGTGGTACGTGTAAGGAATGTTGTTTTGACTTGGATTTCCTAAAGTGTATACTATCAAGGCCTATGAGTCTAAATGTGTGGTGTTACATAGACCTATGTGTCCAAATGTTGTTATGTTACCCAAGACCAGTGAGTCAAAGGGGTTGTTATGTATGTGTAAGTGTTGTTAAGATACCCGGACCACAGAGTCCGAGGTTATCATTCGGATACGTTATGTTATGTATGGATGTGAATGTGTTGCCCGGACCATCAAGTCCGAGGTTGTGATGTAAAGTGTGTGTTGGTTAAGGAAGTTTATTTCCAAGTGATTACTGTGTTCAAATCTAATGATGTGTGAAAGTGTGAACTTCGAGGACGAAGTTCTTTTAAGGGGGGTAGATTGAAACACCCCAAACCTTGATATGTGGTTTAAATATCAAATTATGGTATGTAAAGGCTAAAAAGTGCCTTAGTAACATCAGTGAACAATTTAAACCATAATAAATGCAATAAAGCATTAAGACACAGTTTGAGCAAAAACATGCTCTAAGCTATGAGTGAACTTGGTTAGGACCCAAAGAGCCTACCAAGACTTGATAATATTCAATTGTGATTTAATAAGGCTAAATAAGTCCTTAGGAAACTTTGGTAGACAATGAAACCAAACAAAACACAAGGTAATACCTTAAAGTTAATATGAGCAAAAATGTGCTCTAAGCTTGGGATAAATGTGTATAAGGCCTAATGGTCATACCTATGCCTTATTTATATGTTAATGAACATATTAAATCCATTACTAAAGAAAACCAAGCTTGAAAACAAGTTAAAACACAAAATGTGCTTTAAGGAGTCTTAAAGCACGTTTTTGAAAAATTGTCTTGTAAATGAGTTTTGAATGGCTAAATGTCCATCATTACTCTTTAATTAACATGTGTACTATATAGTATCACATTTGGGTGGCCATATTAGTGGGAAATCAAAAATTTCACTTCTATGTGCCTTGTATTTGTGAATAGTAATTTTTACAAGCTAGTATATAACATATGTTATGTTAAGTAATTAAATTGACAACCAAAGACTAAAATACCCTTGTTATATTAAAGGGGGCCGGTTTTTGTAGTGAGGAGTCACCAAGTATGTTAACTTGTTAAGTAAATAAATGTGACTCATAGTTACTATTTGCTTTAAGACTTAAATATCTTCAAAAAGTAAGTTCTATCTTCATTCTCCCTTCCTTTCCTTCATTTCCCACGGTTCCAAACACCACCACCAACCTCTCTTCTTCATTCTCTCTCGGTAATACCACTACCTCCATTAGAACTCAAGCTTTGAACTCTTGTCAAATCTTGCTCTTTTGTCCAAATCAAAAACAAACACCACCATTCTCTTCCTTGCATCAAGCTCTTCATTTCTATCTTCTCAAAACTTCAAGAGCCCCATTTCGGTGCCATGGAGTTTCACCATTGAAGGAGCTTGAGCTCACCTTTTCACATATTCATGCTCTCCTTTGCTTCAAGGTAAGGAAACTCAAAGGAAATCCATGTTTCCTCCATGTTTTGTTGTTGTCCGAAAATTCACCATTAATGGAGCTCTTATTGCCTTGTTCTAGCTTCATTTGAATCTTCCAAGGGCTAGGAGGAGTCCTCTCTTGATACTTATTCAAGTTCTCTTCCAATTCCAAGGTAAAACAATTACCTTAATGTGTTAAAACAATATATGTAACTAGGGTTTACAATGAGATGAAGCTTAAAGCTTGAATACTCATTATGTTGTTTGTACAATGTATAGAACTTGACAAGGAATCAAGTACCCCACCGGTGTGTAAGGAAACAAGAAAGAAATTTGTGAGGAAAAGAGGTAAACAAGCTATCTCAATGTAGTTTAAATGCCTTAGGAAAATGAGCTTGATTTGCTTGATAAAATACCTAAGGAGCCAATGGTGAGTGACCTAGTAAAGTGTTCTCAAGGAGACTAGTAAAAGAACATATGTTTTGGTGTATGTATTTGCAGGTCAAAGGCATTATTTATGTGGGAAATTCAGTGTTTAAGGTTATGCAATTTAAGGGCCTAAGAGCCATGTTATTTAAGGGCCTAAGTGCCAAGCAATTTAAGTTATGCACTATATTGTGATGTAGTGCTTAATGTGTGAAGTTTGTGTATAAAAATGTGCTTGATGGATTTTAGGTGTTTTGAATGAAATAAGGTAAAAACCTAAGTGTTTGGATGTGAGTATATACAAGAGAAGCTATGGCCAAATTTGGAAAAAAATGTGTGAGAAGTTCTAAGTGTTCTAAGTGGTTTTGTTGAACTAGGAAGTGTTATAGGTGAATAAATGTTTACTTGAGAAGAAAACATGTATTAAGGTGATTTAGATTGATGCAAGGATTTAGGTGTTGTCCTTGAAGTTCTAGGAGTTCAATGTGTGTTTAGTGGATGTGTGTAAGTCTTGGAGGAGTTTGTTTAAGGTTAGGTAATGTTGATATTCAAGGAATAAGTGATGTTTAGGTATGATGTGAAAAAGGAGATTTAGTTAGTAAGAAAAGAAGTCGAGAGGTGATGATAAGGTGTAGAGGAAACACCTTGGTATTGTGGTCATTATAGGAGAAATGCCACCTAGAAATCATAAGGAGAAAACATTGTAAGTGTTAGGAATTTTTGTGGAGATATAAGTAAAGGTTTAAGGAATTAGGAAACATAGTTTTGTGAGTGCTTAAGAATCTTAAGGGTGTGTTTGAAGTGCCAAATGATGTTAGAACACATTAAGAGGCCTTAGGAGAAATTTGGTGAGGATTTGGCAAAGTTTGGGTAAGTTTAGAAGGCGACCGACCCAGGGGTCCGACCCAGTTTTGGGTCGGTCGAGCCTCTGTTAGATGTTAGGAATGTGTTCGGTAATGGTCCGACCCAAAAGGTGGGTCGGACATGGGTCGGTCGGTCAAGTTTCAAAGGAAGAAAATGTTCGCACATGGTCCGACCCAGTCGAGTGAGTCGGACGTGGGTCGGACGGGCATGATTATAAGGAAGTAAAGGGTTCTGTAATGGACCGACCCAGCTGTGGGTCGGTCGGTGGGTCGGTCGGACCAAAAACATGGTTTAAGGTTGAAATGATATGTGATGATGGGGATTGGTAGGTAATGATTTATATGGATGTTAAGGACATGTTAGGGAGTTTTTAATGACACCTAAGTGGGTTAAAAGTTGTATTAAAGTGTAAAGTAAAACAAGTTAAAAATGTAAAGTTATGTAACAAAGTTAACGGGGAAAAATTAAGCATTGACATTAAATGATCAAGCAAACCCCGATGTTAATGAAAACACGTGTGATGTTAACAGTTGTTCGAGAATTGCTCGAGGGACATAAATGGACAGGAAAAGTGGACCCCGGTGACAGGTATGGTTTTCTTGCAACCTGCGTCCTACCGGATCACACCGGCTTGTATGCCAATGTGTTTTTCTGTATGTTTGCCACGTTGTAAGATTAAACATGTAATGAGTTTACAGTAATTCATTTATGTGGCGTGTACAACTCCGATACCATTTAACCTCGAAAGTGTTAACCTTAGTTAACTGAGTCTAGGATCACATGAGAGTTCGGTATTCGGAGTAAACGACCCGTACCATGGGACGTTCTAACCACGGCTATGCGTGTGTTAATTGTGTGATATGTGTATGTGAATGTAGGGATCTCCCTTGTATGTTTAACCCAGTTGTAATACTGTATGAGTTGTTATGTGACAGGCTCCATAGTGGGGTTCTAACTAAAATCTAAAGTAAGTATGTACTAACAGTAGTGAGGAATCCGGTTTGGCCGGTCGCGCGTTGTTTGGGAGAGGGTATCCTTCCTAGCCTTACCCTTCTCTTTGTTATGGTTGTTTCCCTCACGGGTTATGATCTCCCATTAGCTTACTACAAAGCTTGGCTATTCTGACTTATGATCGGTTTAGGGGGAACATGTGTTTGTGTGGTGTGTTCGGGCCTCCAAACCCGAACCGCCTTAACTTAAGTTACTCGTCCAACTATTAGGACGGTAATGAGTGTTGTTGTTATTGTATAACGAGCTTATCATGAGACTGGCAACATTCTCTAGGCTCACCAGTGTATAAACAATGTTTGGGTAGGTTCCTAAGAGAACCACTCCAGTTATGTTATGTATTTTGTTGTGAAGCAATATCTATTGCGGTATTATGTTGTGCACGTGGAAACGTGCAAAGTGTTGTTAAGTGTTGTATGTAGTGTATGTTATATGTTGTATAATGTAGATTGTGTGGATCATGGATATGATTCCCATTTTGTGATAAGAGACGTTTAAGGATAACCCGATTTAAGGGTAAGTGTCGTCTATTAAGGAAGTAGCTCCATTAGAGGAGGAACACTCTAGGGATAATGAATACCAAGAGTGACTTATTAAGTAAGGATACATTATCCGTTTGTTGAGCCCATTGAGGCGGAATGTTAAATTATGTGTGTTTATTGTTGCATGCATGATTTAAATATAATCAACTGCATGTTAAGACGACAATTAGTTGTGCGTGGCCCGGTAGCATGTGGGCTGCGGGATTACCATACCAGCAAAGGTGCTGAGCCCCTTGGGGCCACCCCTTTCTCTTCTTTTCCTATTTCAGGTATGAAGTGCTGGAAGCCGTTCGAGAGTAGGACGGGTAGTCATTGTACATGGGTAAACCTTTAAGTGTATGTATACAGTAGATGCAGTAAGACCGAAATTGTTGTCGGCACCAGTTTATAAATACTCGGTATAGTTGATAAGGTGTATATTATTGTTGTTGTTAATGGAAAGGGATAATAATGTATAGTTGCTCGGGAATTTAGCCCATCAGACCGGTACAATGTATATGGATTAGCCTTGTTAGCCACGTGGGTGGCTAACGGCGTGTAACACCAGGGAGTTAAGTAATGTGATGAGGTTTGTAATTCCGCTGCAGTTTATTGTAAGTATGTAAATGTTGGATGGGGTGTTACAAGTATTATGCTAAGTTTACTTCACTACTCCGACTACTACCCGGTATAGGATACTCGGACCAGGTGTTGGTCGACCGGTTCTACGGGGGACTGAGCCCTACTGTACCCCGTCATGGGAGATTTGGAGATTATACCTTGAGATTTCAGGAATGCTACCATGCTGCCTCCGTGGTGGAGATCACTTGTAAGAGAAGGGATGCTTTGAGCTCCCAAAAGAGGAAGGACGGACCTGGTGGCGAAGATGCCAAGCAGGGGAACTCCAACAAAGGAACAAACCCTATCAGAAAGGACAGGGGTCCTATCAAGGGAAGGGGAACCAAACTACTGGGAACCCCCAGTCAGGAACCCACGGAGCAGCAACTTCACAGAAAACCTACCCATCTAAGGGTAGGCACTCTAATCAGACAGTTAGATTTGAACTTTTGTGATTACTTCAGTACCGTTGGAATGTATAATTAACCTTGATTGTATTAGGTTCTGGACATGGCTCAAACACGGGCCAGAAGTATGTCCGCCGTTTCAACTGTAAACAGTGCGGAAAGGATCACCCCGGCGTAGACTGCCAAGGGGAGAAAGTCATGTGCCGCTACTGTCAGATACTCGGGCATCGTGCCTTCGAGTGTATCCGAAACCCGGAGAGCAGGAACTACCGCCCGGGAGCAAAGCCAAACACCGGCCAAGAATGGAGCTAGCGATACTCGCCCTCCACCAACAAACCAGGCTCAGGGTATAAGGGCAAAGGCCCAGCATCGGGACCCGCCCTGCATGTCATGGACCGCTCAGATGAGGCTGGTCCTTCTACCAACCCAGGTATTTCTAAACCATGTGAACCTGTTATTGAGCAATGGATGATGTGAATGAGTGCTTGCATGCCTTGATTGCCTAATTGAGTAGGAAAGAATTAGTAAGACTCACTAGTAAAATTTAAACCACGTAGGAAGCTATAAGATATGCTTTCCTATCCCCTCACCCCCTCCCTGGAGAAAACATTATCAAAGTACAAGAACCAGGGAACGAACAATGTAAGGTTATCCAACCAGGTTTGATACTACTCAAAGGATACCTAACACCGGAGACACAAATTGCAATCATTAGAAAATGTCACGAATTGGGAGCAGGACCAGGAGGGTTCTACACTCCAGAATTTCCAGGAGGATCAAAGATGAAGCTGAAAATGATGTGCTTAGGAAAGGATTGGAATCCTTACTCAAAGACCTACCAGGATACAAGAAATGGAGATGGAGCACAAGTGCCAAAAATCCCAGAAGAATTTTTACAATTGTGGAACAAGCAGTTAATACAGCTCAGCAATAGAAGAAGATCCAGTTCCCAACTTAAGGGCTGATCTATGTATCATCAACTTCTATGAAGAAGGAGGCCGTTTAGGACTACACCAGGACAATGATGAAACAAAAGGGTCCCTTGAACAGGGGATACCAGTATTATCTTTGTCAATTGGAGATGACGCAGAGTTCCTTTATGGCGAGCAGAAGCGTGTGGACCTTGCAAAGAAAATCATATTGAGTTCAGGAGATGTTTTAGTAATGGGTGGAAAGTCAAGGTTGCTATACCATGGAATTAAAGGATCTAAACACAGCACCTTCGACAGTGATAAACACCACTCACATGAAACCAGGAAGATTAAGTTTGACTTTTAGAAAGTACTAGTATTGTAATTGTTTGGACATCTGAAAGGAGATCATCTCATCAATGAAGCATTATTGTTATGAAAGTGAATGTCTTTAGACCCCATCATATATCAAAGTACTTACTCAGATTCTGTTATTAGGTTGTACTAAGGAGACGGAAGGTGCCTTAAGTATACTTACTGAGGAGGAGGCCAGCAAGGGCGGCGATCCTCACTGGTACCTTTCCGGTTAATGGAGTGGATGCATTAGTACTGTTCGACTCCGGAGCCTCACATACTTTCGTTTCGCCTTCGCTTGCGGGGAAGTTGGGGCTAGACGCTGTAGAGTTACCTGATTTTAAGGTGGCACTCCCGTCTAAGGAGAAGATCAGTTGCACTCGTCTTTATAGAGGAGCCACTATCCGCATTAAGGAGGAGGAATTTCCTATTGACCTTATTGAGTTCAGAGGTCTAGGATTCGATGTTTAGCCGGGATGGACTGGCTGGGGCGGCACAGAGGCCGCATTCTTTGTGCAGAGCGCAGACTGTTACTTAAGAGCCCATCAGGAGTGACAGTATCTTACCGTCAGAGCCCTAGAGCACCGTCTATAAAAGTTATATCTGCTATGTCCATGTACAAGCACGTCAGGAAGCAGAAGGAAGTATACTTATGCTATGTTCAGGATGTAGAGCACGACCCTGACTTTGATCCAGCTATGCCAGTGGTGTCGGAATTTCCAGATATTTTCCATAAGGAACTTCCAGGCTTACCGCCATCCAGAGAGGTAGAGTTCTCCATCGAATTACTACCAGGTACCGGTCCCATAGCTAAGGCACCGTACCGTATGGCACCAGCAGAGATGGCTGAGCTGAAGGAGCAGCTGAAAGATTTATTGGACAAGGGATACATACGACCTAGCGTATCTCCTTGGGGAGCACCAGTCCTATTTGTGAAGAAGAAGGATGGAAGCCTTCGTTTATGTATTGATTACAGAGAGCTTAATGCAGTATCGGTGAGGAACAAATATCCACTACCACGGATTGACGATTTATTTGATCAGCTGAGAGGAGCAAAAGTGTTTTCGAAGATCGATTTGAGATCAGGCTACCATCAGATACCCATCAGGGAGCAAGACATAGAAAAGACAGCATTCAGAACACGGTATGGCCACTATGAGTTTACAGTTATGCCTTTTGGCTTGTCAAATGCACCTGCAGTCTTCATGGATTTGATGAACAGATTATTCAGAGAGCAGTTGGATAAGACCGTGGTTGTTTCATCGATGGACATCCTCATCTATTCAAAGTCTAAGGAAGAGCATGAGAGTCACCTCCGACATGTACTTGAGATCCTCAGGGAGAACCAGCTTTATGCTAAGTTCTCCAAATGTGAGTTTTGGTTAGACAGAGTTTCCTTTCTAGGACATGTTATCTCAGATGCTGGGATCGCAGTGGATCCAGCAAAGATAGAAGCATTCGCACTTGGCCTAGGCCAAAGACAGTTACGGACATCAGGAGTTTCCTTGGTTTAGCAGGATACTACAGAAGGTTTGTCAGAGACTTCTCCAAAATAGCCAAACCTATGACCAGCTTAATGAAGAAGGACACACCTTTCACATGGACTACTGAATGTGAGACCTCATTCGAGCTTTTGAAGAATGCTTTGACATCAGCACCAGTTTTGACTATACCTGAAGGCACAGAGGGTTTGAAGTTTACTGTGATGCATCAGGCAGGGGATTAGGGTGTGTACTCATGCAGAATGGGAAGGTAGTCGCCTACGCTTCCCGACAGTTGAAGAAACATGAGGAAACTATCCCACACATGACTTGGAGCTTGGAGCTATTGTTTTTGCATTGAAGATCTGGCGCCACTACCTGTATGGTGTCCAGATGACCGTATATTCGGATCACAAGAGTTTGAAGTATGTATTCACCCAGAAGGAGTTAAACATGAGACAAAGAAGATGGGTTGAATTTCTTAAGGACTATGACATTGATTTGCAGTACAAAGAAGGGAAAGCTAATGTTGTAGCAGACGCACTGAGTCGACGAGCACATTCCCTAAACGCCATTGTGGCTAGCTCGAGTCTTATGGACGACATACGTAGAGCACAGCAGAGTGATCAGCGAATGATGGAGATCAGTCAGAAGTTGTCTGACGGTACATTGAGGGTGGAAAAATATGAGTTCCAGTTACATGATGATGGACTATCAGATTGAAGGGCAGATTGTGTATCCCAGAGACAGCACAGATATAAAGGAGCATATTCTTCGAGAGTCCCACACTTCTTCCACATCTGTCCATCCAGGAGCTTCTAAGATGTACAAAGATCTAAAGAGGTATTTCTGGTGGAGTGGTATGAAGGGCGACGTGACAGAGTATGTGATTCGATGTCTCACTTGCCAGAAAGTGAAATTCGAACATAGACGACCTGGAGGTATGGTACAGTCTATGCCAGTCCCAGAGTGGAGTTTTATGATATCTCCATGGACTTCGTGGTGGGACTACCACCTACGAGAGGAGGCCTTAATATGATTTGGGTTGTTGTTGATCGACTGACTAAAGTTGCTAGGTTTATTCCAATGAAAGACACTTGGAAAGTGCCAAAGTTGGCAGAACTATTTGAGAAAGAGATTATTAGACATCATGGAGTACCTAAGACTATTGTTTCAGATCGAGATACTAGATTTCTCTCACGATATTGGCGAGCTACTCGCGAAGCACTTGGCACTGAATTGAAGCTTAGCACAGCATTTCACCTCAGACAGATGGTCAGTCAGAGAGGACTATTCAGACCTTAGAGGACATGCTACGAGCATGTGCCTTGGATTTCCAGGGCAGCTGGATAGATAGACTACATCTCATCGAGTTTGCATACAAAACAGCTATCACGCCTCTATACAGATGTCACCTTTCCAAGCCTTATATGGCAGACCATGTCGCACACCATTGTGCTGGACGAGTCTAGTGAGACCGTCATCATTGGCCCTGAGTACTTAGAGCAAGTCCAGGCAGAAGTACAACAAATCAGAAGTAACATGAAAGCAGCACAAGACAGACAAAAATCATATGCTGATGAGAGGCGACGAGACCTTGAGTTCGCAGTTGGCGACCAGGTATTTCTACGAGTATCACCCATGAAGGGTGTATTCAGATTTGGGCAAAAGGGCAAGCTAAGCCCGAAATTTGTAGGACCCTACGCTATCATAGAGCGGGTGGGCCTTGTGGCATATCGACTTGATTTGCCAGCCGAATTGGGCAAAGTACACAATGTTTTTTCATGTGTCTCAGCTTAAGAATACATGCCTCATTCTTCTCATGTTCTACAACCAGAGACACTCTCATTAGAACCAACAATGCGGTATGTGGAAACACCGCAAAGAATCTTAGACAGAAAGACACGAGACACTCGAAACAAATCTGTGAGCCTAGTAAAGGTTCTTTGGTCGAACCACGATGTGGAAGAGGCCACATGGGAACTAGAAGCTGATATGCGAGCGAAGTTTCCCTCACTATTTACCGATTAGACACTTTAGTCTAGGGTACGTGGGCGTACCCCTCTTTTTTGGGGGTAGAGCCTTTTTCGTTTGTGAATTTAGTATGCATTTTGTTGCACTTTCGTGCATTTCAGTGACACTTTGTCTTATATGTGTTTCGTGTAACACTGTTCAGTATATTTCAGTGACACGTTGTCTTGTATGTCTGTGTAACACTGTTCAGTATATCTCAGCGACACTTTGTCTTGTATGTGTTCTTGTGTAACACTGTATTTGAATGTACTTTGTGCACTATTAGATATGAAAAGTGACTGTGTTTTACATCACACTATATTGTTCCAAAGTATTCCTGTTGTGTTTGATGTACACTGTGAACTTAGGAATATAGAGACTTGGGACTTGATCCCTAAAAACTAGATTGAGTTGTGGATACTTAGTGGAACTTGATTCCCCACAACCTTATAATTTAGATATGAGACTTCGGGGCGAAGTCCTTTTTTAAGGGGGGTAGATTGAAATACCCCAAATCTAAATAATATTATTAATCATTATTTATTGGAATATAATCCAAATATGAATCATTTCACGTACGCATGCAAACCCATGCATGAAACGTTACGTAAAAATAGTCGTTTCTCCATAAACGCTAAACGCCTTAGAAGCATAGGTCAAACATGACCTTGTATGACCCTCTAATATTCAACCAAATGGTCATACAATTATTATATGAATATACAAATATATTCCCTAAAGCTAAATTCAGTCAAAACGCAAAACGCTCGGGAGTGCTCACGCCCGCTCCTTAAAGCACGAAAAGTCTGGAGGAGTGCCGAGGTGGCACGAACTCCTATAAAATTTATTCCTTGAGTTCCTAACATCATTATTAACCATTATAAAGAGAACCCACGATTGGTTTCTTCAAAATTCAGCAAAAACCACAGGAGGATTTCTTAGCGCTCCTTTTTGCCCGGGTGTGTCCCAATGGCCCGTAAATTATGTCACGGGTGGATGTAACCCCATATAACCCAATGTAACATCTTAGTATATGTTTATTTACTATAATAAGTTTAAAACACTGGAACTCATAAAAACAAATTGTTTCCCAAAATTTCCTTAGAGCACAAAAACACACTTCGGGTGTCACGAAAACGCGTTTTACGCAATTGCCTTGTAGTTTTTGACATGCCACGAATTGGTAATCTTAATAGGGTTAAATGACCTTCTAAATCAGTTGGTGTGACTAGTCACAACTCTCTTAGGGGCCGATTTTGAGAGCAAAAACTAGTATAAAAATTGTATAAAAGTTTGAAAAGGCATAGAACATGGTGACTCACCTTCCCATGTGTTATATTACTTAATGTCAAAGTATGTAGGTCTCATATGACCAGCAAGCTGTCGAAATTAGGCCATGGAATAAGGCCATGTGAGCTAGAACAAAAACAAATGAGAAAAAGCAAAAAGTAGATCTAGAATTCACTTTCTAGATTCCTTCATTTCCATGTGACCTAACATGCTTGTCCTTGGCTTCTTCAATGTCAATTAAGACACCCCATTTGACCCTTGAATTCGTGACTCTACAAGGGAGGAAGAAGACAAGCCTAACTTAGAAAAATCAAAAGAATAACTTACCTAAATTACCTTGTCTTCTAGCTCACAATTATTTCCTTTCCAACTCTTGCCTTGTCACACACCACATGCACGAAATTATGCTGGAAAGGAGCTTTTATTGAGCCAATAAACCATGTAATAAACTAAGAAAAGTAAAGTCATTTGACATTAAAATTGACAAAGCAAAAATCAAATTCCAAATGCATTTTCTTACCTTATACAATTCGTGGAGTCTCATTCTTCTCCTTGCCCTCTTCATCCACGAATTGGTAAGGCTCCCTAGCTCTCTCTTCTGCTAGCTTCATCTTCTTCCTTTGAAGCTCTTAAGTCCATTAATGGAGTTTTAACTTCTATCTTCATCTTTAAGGTAATTTCCTAGCATTTCTTGTCAAACCTTGAAGCAAAACTCTTCCTAGCATATCAACAAGGTTCGGCATCAATTAGTTATCCAAGGAGGTTGTCCTAACCAACATTAAACCAAGGAGCATCTCAAGGTTATCTTAAGGTAGTTTTCAAGCTTGAAAATCCTTAAAGCACATTTTATTGTGTACCGATTTCAATCTCTTCTAAGGCTCCTTCTTCTTCATTTTTCATGAAGGAAAACTTGTTCATCATCCACCTTAGTGAGCCGAAATTATAAGGAGAAAAGCTTAAGGTAAATTCTTTTAAAACTACTTACAAATCTACTTAAGATCTTTATTCAAGATCTAACTCCTAAACTCCTTCACCACTTGTATATAACTGAAGTGGAGCATCAAAATTCCCTTGGAGAAAGCTTGGAGATTCAAGAGAGAGAGTTCAAGTTAAAGTTAATAGTTAGTAGTAAATATGTATAAGTTACTAGTAAATCTTTGTATAAGCTTTGTTAAGCTTCTAAAAATTATACAAAAATTATGTACATCTCCTAGGTTTATTAAGACCGAAACTATATGGTATTATATGCCAAAAATACAATCTATAACTTATATAGAAAATATTTACCTTAAGACACATTTTTGTGTCACAAAATTTAGTTATGTCACATATTAATTCAAGCCGAATTATCAAGGGCAAAAATGCTTATTTTTGAGCTAAGAATCTATATAAGACATTACAATAATTTTTACATGAGTTATATAACTCCTATGAATTTATGTATAATTATTATGACATATAAGTCCACTTTTATATACTATATGGTCACCAAATAAATATGGCCGAATGTACTAATTGATAAATAGGTATTAATGACCTACTTAGGTATATAAACTTATATCACAAAGTTTGGTGAGTAAAAATATTTCAGTAGTGCTTAAATGGCTAATTAATTAAGTTAAGTGGCTTAAATGTAATTTTTACAAAATTTAGTGTATATATTGTGAAAGCCGAGAGCTAAAGGGGTATTTGGTGAAAATTATATAATATAAGGTTAGGAATTAAGTTTATGAATTTTAGATAATTTAAACAAGTGTTAAAATAACATTTTATTAAGTTTTGGGCTATTATGTAATTTATAAAAGTTGTTATGAAAGTTTAGAACATAAAAAGGGGCGAATTCATAATTAAGAGATTTATTAGGCTCACCTTTGTAATTTTGAGGAATTATATATTTAGACTTTAGTTTATAAGTCATTAAGAAGTTATTATAAAGTTTTGGGGGAAAATGTAATTAATGGAGAGTTCAAGACCAAAGCCGAATTACTTGGGGTTAGTTGGTTTGGATATATATATATATATATATATATATATATATATATATTCGGCATTTATGGAGAATTAAATTAAAACTATAGCTTATAAGGCATTATGCAAAGTTTATAAGGTTTTGTGGTTAAATTGTAATTATGGGAAATAAAATATTATTACCGAGAATTTAAGGGGCTAAGTTGTTATTTTGAAAGTTATAGTACTTAAAAGCTATATACTAAAATATTAGTGTGACTATGTAATTTAGCTAAATAAGAAGTTAAAACTCTATAATATAATGAGATTAGAATTTAAATATAAAGTTCATGAATTAATGTGGTTGTTTTGTAAATAACTGAAATATAAGGGTAAGAATTTAGATTTAAATAAATATAAGTCCTATATGGATATTTTGAGGAATTAGAAGAAAAATTTTAATTAAAGGAATTATGGAATTAGAACTATGGCTTATATAGTTATAAGGAAGTTAAAGGAAAACAATAAATATTATTATGACTAAAAGGAGAATAATGAGATTATAAGAATATTATGTCATTGTAAGACATTTAAATATAGTTAAGAAAATTATAAGTTGTTATGTCCCTTAGACAATTAAAGTAAACAACAAATATAGTGCATGAATATATGAATACATATGTACATTAAAGGATTTATAAATAAATCAAAAAGGAATAACAAATAAGATATACATTAAATCATGAGGTAATTGAAAGAAATAAACCTCACATGAAATAACAAATACGAGATTTGTTAAAGGATCCAATAGAATTATTATATAAGGGTAACATAAATTAACCCTCTCAGTTAATCCTATTCTAGGACTTTGTTTGACCAGACGTTGACCAGGGTATATCAACTGCGACCTACGGTGAACGGTATGGGATTCTTGCAACCTGTTTTCTACCGGATTACACCGGCTTGTGTGCTATCTGTTGTTTGAAATAACGACCAAGATAATTAATGTAAAATGTTGTTTACTCTTGTGCGTTGTTGTATTATTTTATGTGCGTGAATGTTGCTGACTACAACGTGTATGTCCCACGCATACAAACACTACTATACCAGTGGATTAAATACCTGCGCTTCAGTATACCGAGGACTTGTACTCAAGTCTCTCACTAACTTCACTTTATAACAAACGTCATTATCCTAAACGTGATAATTGACAATACACATTGTGTTCTTGTATAACGTCTTTATATGACACTTAACAAATCTATACTACGAGAATGAGGAGCCCAGTTGGATCTGGCCATGCATGCTACAGGAGTTGTACCTGTCTCAGGTCGTCTCCTATCTACGTCGCGACGGAACATTCAGTTGGGAGGAAGACTTATTCCTTCCGGGATTCAAATGCCCTTCAGTTCGAGGAAGACTTTATTCCTCTAGTGGGTTCTTATTTCCCACGCCATTCAGTTCAGGGTTTAACTACGTTATCTCCTGGGGTTTTTATACCCAACCTTCTTTATAACGAGGTCACTATACCTCCACTATTCAGATATTCAGTTATAACGGTCAGTCCCATTGTGTGGACCGACTATCAGTAAAGATTTTCAGTTCAGCTAACTCGACCTTCTGTGTCTTGTTCTATGTGACATTATTGTCCTTGTATGGACACTTGTTATTATCAAACTATGCTTGTTTACAGCTTTATAAAAATGAACTGCATGTGTTCGACAAAGTAGTTGGTGTGGCCCGGTAGACGATGGGCTGCACGTTTTCCATACCAGCATTGTTTGCTGAGCCCCTTTGGGGGCACCCCCATTTTTCAGGTACCTGAAGTTGAGGAGATCACCACACTGAGTGTAGGTGGGGTAGACCAAGCTTTGGGAGTCTACTATTAGTTAATTGTTTTATTTCAGTATTGTACTTTGGAGTTCGATTCCTAGTATCTCGGGTTGTATCTGTATTCCAGACCGTGACATTTGAGGATTGTATTTGGACTTAGCCTTGTTGGTCACAAGGGTGGCCAACGGCATTGTAATACCGCCCGGTTGTTGTATTTATTTCCGCTGCAGTTGTATTTTATTTGGGAGTGATCGCCGTTCAGTTTATTGGATTTCGGGTTGGGTTGGGGTATTACAAGCTTGCTGCACCTTCCTCTGACCGTCAGGTCCAGCTCCCAGATCGGTTTTGCCCTTGCCCCTGGTGTCGGGCCTATAGGCTCTGCTAGCAGGGTTCCGGTAACACTCATATGATCGGTGTCCGTACACCCCACAAAAGTTGCACTCCACCTTATTCCCCTTGCAGTCGAGCCCGGGGTGGTCCTTGTGACACCACCTACAGATGTAGCGTCGCTGGTAGCCACCACCGGCTCCCTTCTCAGTCTCAGATCCTGATAATTCACAATATCAATACTCATATCTCAAACGGTTACTAATTTGTTTCTTAACTCAATCAATACCGATCCCTTACCCTTGGCGCCATAGAGCGCAGGGGTGTAGCTGCGTAAGCATACGTCAACTTCAATGGCTCTTCCGGAGCCTTCTCCTTTTCCTCCTTCCCTTTTGGGTTCTGATTTTTCTGGGCCTGAGGCTGGTACTTCTGTTTCTTGTACCCTCCTTGCCCTTGACTCTCCGAGCTCTTACCAGCATTCTTCCTCTTAGCGTTCTCCTCGTCCCTCAGCTGGACGGTTATCTCAACCTTAGTAGCGGCATGATAGCACTCCTGCTTTCCACAGTATTAGTCACTCTTATTTCTCACAACCTAAGTCTTACTCGATTACTTACCCAAATCTCAATCATTCTTATTACCTGCAAGGTAGTGTAACTCGTCGGCCCCATGCCGTAGCGGAGTCGATGGCTAAGCCCGCCATAGAAGCGGTCTACCAGGATCTGGTCTGAATACCCAAGACCTGGCAGAAGACGGAGCAAGGCGGTGAACTTTGAGTAATACTCGTCCACCGTCATCTTGTCTGTCTGCTTAAGCGCATCCAACTGCATGCGCTTCTTCGTTTGGACATGGGCGGGGTAGTACTTTGCTCGTAGCAAGGCGGTGTACTGTACTGCTCCAGCCGAACTCTGGATTGGCCACATGCTCGGCCCTCTCCAGCTTCCACCAATCGCCTGCCGCCCCTTCAGGTAGAAAGCAGCCAGACGCACCTTGATCCCATCAGGGACATCAAGGGTCTAGAAGGCGGTCTCCAGCTCGGAGATGTATGCCTCAAGCTTGGCGGGATCGGTCTACCCCTTAAAGTGTGCGGGTCGAAGGTCTGCAAGACTCTTCACCCAATTTGGTTCCCTAGGTTGTGGCGGTGGAGGTGGTGCACCCACACCAGGCTGATAGCCCATGTGCCCTAATGCGGCAGCCACGATCTCTGCGATCGTCTGCCCCTCAGGTATTCCTAAAGCATCATCACCTTGGCCGCGACCTCGGCTTCCTCTAGGACGTCCTGCCATCTGAACAAGCATAACTCACATTAGATTCGTATCCACCACTGTTTCGGTTAACGAATTTATAACGTCCGTAGACGGTAAAGACGATCCACACTTATTAGTGGTCATCTGACTCTACTCACTCTAACTTCTCACACCCTTAACCCATCACTTATTCCTTAACTTATATCCTAACTCGGTGGTTACTCATGTCCGGTATTTCATGATCAGAGCGTAACTACGCTCTGATACCACTTTTTGTAACACCCCATCCAAAGCCAATCGTGGTTATCGCAAAACTGAACACTTAATTGAATTCGTCGCAGCGGAAATAACAACACCTGGACCTTGCCATGGTCTGATCATTAGAGTATACCGGTCTTAACATTACAACACTTATCCAAAATACATAACCAACCCAAAAACATCACCATCCATAATACCAACAACCAACCGAGTACAAGTAACTAAGTCATAATCACAACCTTACATCAGTTTAAATATCAACAGACGGGTGCACAAGCGCAACCCGTACTCAAAATAAACATCCCATCCTAAGTCTAACCGCTCCTACTCTCGTAGTGCGTCCTCATGGGTCTCTTACTTGCAAGTGTAGAAACAGCCCCAAAGGGGGTCAGCACGAATGCGGGTACACCCTCTCATGGCCCCCAAGCTAACGGGGCTACGACGACTAATTGTCGATAGCATGGAAATTGATTACATACACAATCATGATATGAAGTGCAATAACAATAATCCACAGATGAACATGCATAGTTCACAAACAATGAACGACTCAAGCGTCCCCTTATCAAGTGGGTTAGTAACCCCCTCCTCAGTCCTGATTTCCTTAATCTCTGTTCCTTACCTTACCTTAATCTTAATCTCAGTATACAAACCGTTCCTGGAAGGGAATGGTTGTAGCTTAATTCGAACCTGGGATTTAGGTGATCCCACCGCACCATCTTAATGCCACCTACTCTGGACGAGAGTCCAGCGTAGCTGAGCCGGCAACCGGCCCTAGGCTACAAGTCCGAAGACAAGTCCTTAAGCGGAGGGCGGATCTGATTCAGATACCGTCCCCATTTCCTTAGCATACATGACCGGAGTTCGGTCCCGGGTTTCCGCACTCAAGTTCCAATTAGTAGAAATCTTAATCACCATGTGCTAGCTAAGCCTTAACGGGCATTAACCAACAACCACCAAAACTTAACTCTTATTCTTAACTCAGTAAGTACTAAACTTGGTTAGTAACAATCTCAAGTCTCGCGGGTTAGTGCAAAGATATCACATACACAACGAGAACAAATATAACCGGTTGCATGCTTTATCTTGTTTTAGTCATAGCAATTAAACAGATAGCACACAAGCCGAGGGACACCTCGTTAGCAGGCAGGTCACGAGAAAGATTGTACCGTTCACCGTCGATCGTCGTTTGTTTAACCTTCTCCGGGGTCCCAATTCAGAAACCTAAACATTGATTCATTTTTAGGCCATTAGTTATTTCCACCTCACTTAACTCGCTTAGTCCCTAAAGATTCCCATTAATATCCTCTTAAGTCCTTACCACTTACCCTTTTAAACTTAATCTTTTTAAACATTAACGTTCTTACTTAACTTAACTTAATCCCGTAGGTTCTTAGGGTCCTAATCATTACTACCATACCAATGGCATACCTTATTACCAATACCATCCTTAGAATTCAAAATTTCTTTTTTTTTTAGGCTCGACCGAACTTCCGACCGACCTTACCCAAGGTCGGTCCATTCCAGAACATATTACCGCTTGAAAATTCTACCTCGACCGACCTTGCAAGTCCGGTCCCCAAGGTCGGTCCATTCCCGAGAGTTTTCCCTGAGGGAAATTTAAGCTCGACCGAACTTGCCAAGTCCGGTCCCATGTTTGGTCGATTCCAGAGACTTATTACCGTACAAAATTCTAGGCATGACCGACCTTGCAAGTCCGGTCCCAAGGTCGGTCCATTCCAGAGACTTAATTCCTTCACAAAATACTAGCCCGACCGAACTTGTAAGTCCGGTCCCCAAGTTCGGTCGGTTCCAGAACCTTGTTTCTAAATTCTCTTTTAACTCCAAACTTCTCCTCATATATCCTAATATGTTATAACCTCATTTGGGCACCTCAAATACACCTTAAGCCAACCACTAAACACATTAAATCACTCACCAACATCCACTTTAATCATTATGCATTTTTCCTTGTAACCATGCCAACACTTGTAACATTTTCCACTAGGTTACTAGGTGGTGGTTCATACCTAATGTAACCACTATGCCAAATGTTTCCCCACCACTATAACATCATCTCCCAAGCATCTTTCACCATCTAAAACTCTTTTATGCATTTACTTAAAGTTCCTTCACAAGCTTATGCTTCCATCCATCAACACATTATTTCCTTCCTAGTTGTTACCAACATTTGCCTAAGTCCTAGATACTCAAATACATTCTCTTGATTCCTAAATCCTTCATAGTGATGCCTAAGTCATTATAGCTCATTAAAACACTTTATCTCACCCCTTTTTCAACAAGACAACCTCTAAGACTTCCTAGTACTTCCTTAGTCATTAAATCTCCTTAGAACATCTTAAACACTTAAGTTCTCCTTTAAATTTTGCCATGGGTTCTCTAGTATATAGTACATCCTAACACTTGGTTTTTCTCCATCAAACAACCGATATAACTCAAATTCTCATCACAACACCTTAACACACAATTTACACACCAAAACTACACCACATCATCATATAGTGCATAAACTTAAATGCTTGGCACTTAGGCCCTTAAATGACAATAATCTTAACCACTGAATTTCCACATATATTTGCCTTCAACCTGCGAATACACACAACAAGGCTCCCATTGAAATAAAATGCTTCTTGTAATTCACCTTGATATTCTTAAACTATCTCTTTTTCCTCATTTGCTCCTTAGTCACAAGTTCACAATCATGATCATTGTTTCTCCTAGGTCATATATAACCCTTTTCTAATGTAAACTCTACACTAAGCTCACCACATATCTAAATCCCATTCCCTTAAACAATAAAACACCTTAAGGTAAGTAATTTACCTTGTTCTTTTACAAGCTTTAAAAACTTTCTTCCTTAGGTTTTTCCTTGCTCAATCTCGGTCACCAATATATATCTCCTTGCCAATGTTCTAACCAATATCCAATGACTCCAATGAGTACTAGATAATACATTAACCCTAAGGAACAAACCCTAGGTTAAAAATGTGCTTTAAGGTATTAAGGTGATTGTTTTACCTTGGTTTCTCAAGACAAGCTTGGATATGAAGCAAGAAGGACCTCCTCAATCCTTTGAAGAGTAGAAAATAAACTAGGACAAGGAATTAAAATGAAGCCTCATGAGCATGTATTTTCGGTCAAGAAGAAAAGTGATGGAAACCTATATTTTCTTACACTTTCTTTACCTTAAGAGAATGGAGAAGCCAATGGAGTCTCCAAACTTGAATTTCCTCCTCTAATGGTGGTTTGGCTTGGCACCAAATCAAAGCTCTTGGAGTTTTGAAAAGATAGAAAGAGAGAGCTTGAGCTAACTAAGAGGAATATATGATTTGTTTTGGCTTTGGAGCTAAAATGAGTAAGTTGTGTGCAAGAGAAGGTGGAGCTAGCATGGAGATGTGCTTCACATTAATGGAGAAGGAGAGAGGAGCTGCTCAAATCGTGGGAACAAGAAAGAATGAAGAGGTGAGGAGAGAGTGAGTAAAATGAGATATTTATCTTATAAAGTAAATAGTACTTTTGCTTTATGGTTATTATTTACTTAATGACTAATGGAGGTGGTGATATCACCTGGTTAAAAACTGGCCCATTAAGTTAACAAGGGGTACTTAAGTCTTTGTTGACCAAATATCTCACTTATATTGACTTATGTTATAAACTAGCTTAATTAATTTACTATTCACAAAACAAGGCACATTGTTGTGAAATATTTGATTTCCCATTGATATAGACTTCCAAATGTGATACTATATAGTACACATGTTAATTAAAGCGTAATGATGGACATTTAGCCATTCAAAACTCATTTACAAGACAATTTTTCAAAAATGTGCTTTAAGACTCCTTAAAGCACATTTTGTGTTTTAACTTGTTTTCAAGCTTGGTTTTCTTTGGTAATTGATTTAAAATGACCATTAGGATATTACTAAGGTCTTAAAATGTTTGGGTACTCTCCCAAGTCTCTCCAAGCTTAGAGCACGTTTTTGCTTAAGCTGCTCTTTTGGTGTTTCCTTATATTTTCTTTGATTAGAAATGTTTCTAAGGCATTATTTAGCCTCCTTATATCTTAGTTTATCATTTAAAAACCATATCTAAGTTTGGGGTATTTCAGAACTTGTAAGTCCGGACAGAAGTTCGGACACACCCCTCTGCATTCTTTCATTTTGCTTCAACTTGTGTCCGAACTTTGACATTTGGACACATGTTCGGACATTACACGTATTTGGTTTCCGAAAGCATCCGAACATCCGTCCGAGCTTTGATGTTCGGACACTCGTCTGTTTTGATTTCTAAAGTCTCGACTTGTGTCCGAACATTGATGTCCGGACACAAGTTCGGACATGGAGCTGTTTTGACCATAACTTGCTCGGTTGAGCTCCGTTTTGATTTCCGTTCATGGGGTTGGATTCCCCTTCTGATTTCCAAGCTATCGGTGTGCTTTCTGGTGCCATTGGTGCACATTGCTTAATTTTTTTGAGCTTCTATTTTGGGACCTAGTTATCTCTGTATCTGAACCTTTGGATGGCTGGTTTAGCTGTCTCGTAGCGCGCTATGTAGGATATCCTTCTGTTTCACGGGTGATGTTCCCCGTTCTATTGATAGGTGTTCCACCTGTTCCGTTTACGAGTGAGGTTTCCTCGTTTTGTTCACGAGCTATTTGCTCGTTCTGTCTGTATGCTGTGATCAACTAGGGTCCCCTTCTGTTTCTACTTCTGTTGTTTTGAACTCTAATTAGTCCTTGGTGTGTGGACTTCTTGAAATACCCCAAACTTAGATATGGTGTTTAAATGATAAACTAAGTTATAAGGAGGCTATATAATGCCTTAGAAACATTAAGAAGCATTTCTAATCAAAGAAAACATAAGGAAACACCAAAAGAGCAGTTTACGCAAAACATGCTCTAAGCTTGGAGAGACTTGGGTGAGTACCCAAATATTGTTCTAAGACCTTAGTAATATCCTAATGGTCATTTTAAATCAATTACCAAAGAAAACCAAGCTTGAAAACAAGTTAAAACACAAAATGTGCTTTAAGGAGTCTTAAAGCACATTTTTGAAAAATTATCTTGTAAATGGGTTTTGAATGGCTAAATGTCCATCATTACTCTTTAATTAATATGTGTACTAATTAGTATCACATTAGGAAGTCTAAATCAATGGGAAATCAAAAATTTCACAACAATGTGCCTTGTTTTGTGAATAGTAATTTAATTAAGCTAGTTTATAACATAAGTCAACATAAGTGAGATATTTGGTCAACAAAGACTTAAGTACCCCTTGTTACTTAATGGGGGCCGGTTTTTAAGGTGAGTCACCACCTTTATTAGTTATTAAGTAAAAAAATAATTATAAAGCGAAACTACTATTTACTTTACAATAAATATCTTACCTTTAATCACCTCTCTCCTCATCTCTTCATTCTCTCTTGTTCCCACGGTTTGAGCTGCTCCTCTCTTCTTCTCCATTGACGTGATGAACAATCCCATGCTAGCTCCACCTTCCTTTGTACACTACTTACTCATTTTAGCTCCAAAACCAAAACAAATTACATATTCTTCTAGTTAGCTCAAGCTCTCTCTTTCTATTTTTTCAAAACTTCAAGAGCTTTGATTTGGTGCCAAGCCAAACCACCATTAGAGGAGGAAACTCAATTTTGGAGACTCCATTGGCTTCTCCATTCTCTTAAGGTGAAGAAAGTGTAAGAAAATCTAGGTTTCCATCACTTTTCCTTCGTGGCCGAAAATACATGCTCATGAGGCTTCATTTTAATGCCTTGTTCTATCTTGTTTTCTACTCTTCAAAGGATTGAGGAGGTCCTTCTTGCTTCATATCCAAGCTTGTTCTGAGAAACCAAGGTAAAACAATCACCTTAATACCTTAAAGCACATTTTTAACCTAGGGTTTGTTCCTTATGGTTAATGTATTATCTAGTACTCATTGGAGTCATTGGATATTGGTTAGAACATTAGCAAGGAAAGTTTAAGTGGTGACCGAGATTGAGCAAGGAAAAACCTAAGGAGGAAAGTTTGTGAGCTTGTGAAAGAATAAGGTAAATTACTTACCTTAAGGTGTTTTATTGTTTAAGGGAATGGGATTTAGATATGTGATGAGCTTAGTGTAGAGTTTACATTAGAAAAGGGCTATATATAACCTAGGAGAACAAGGACAATACTTGTGAACTTTTGACTAAGGAGGAAATGGGAAAAAGAGATAGTTTAAGAATATCAAGGTGAATTACAAGATGCATTTTATTTCAATGGGAGCCTTGTTGTGTGTATTCGCAGGTTAAAGGCAAATATATGTGGAAATTCAGTGGTTAAGATTATTGTCATTTAAGGGCCTAAGTGCCAAGCATTTAAGTTTATACACTATATAATGATGTGGTGTAGTTTTGGTGTAAATTGTGTGTTAAGGTGTTGTGATGAAGAGTTGAGTGATATTTGTTGTTTGATGGTGAAAAACCAAGTGTTTGGATGTAACTATATACTAGAGAACCCATGGCAAAATTTAGAGGAGAACCTAAGTGTTTGAGATGTTCTAAGGAGATTTCATGATTAAGGAAGTACTAGGAAGTTCTAGAGGTTGTCCTGATGAAAAAGAGTGAGAATAAGGTGCTTTAAATCGCTTATAATGACTTAGGCATCACTATGAAGGATTTAGGAATCAAAAGAATGTACATGAGTATTTAGGACTTAGGTAACTATTGATAAAAGAAGCTAGGAAACTTGGGTAAGTTAGATGTAAATGAGTGTAAAACTTTTAGATGATTTAGGTAGAAACTAGGGTTTAGAATTTAAGGAAGCCTTGGAGAATGTAATAGGGATGCAAGTGGTGTATATGGTGTGGTCAAGTTCTTAAGGAGGGAACTTTTGGCTAGTAGAAGTTCTAGGTGAAAGGGATGTTGAAATGTAGGAAAGAGATAAGTGTTAAGTGTTAGTAGTTGTTGTAAGAATTGAGTAAAGGATTGGAATGATCTTTGAAGGTTGTTTTAATGAGTTTGGAAGATGGTATAAGGTGGGTTTAAGGGTCTAAATGATGTTAGAACACATTGGAAGGCTTGAGGAAAAGTTTAGTGAAGATTTGACAATGTTTGGGCATGTTCTGGTGGCGTCTGACCCAGGGGTCCGACCTAAGTTTGGGTCGGACGGCCTCTGTTAGACGCCAGAGAATGGTTATGGAACGGTCCGACCTAGAGGTTTTGGGTCAGACATGGGTCGGACGGGTGTGATTTAAAGGATGAGAAAATTTCTGGAATGGTCCGACCCAGTTGGTTGGGTCGAACGGTGGGTCGGACGACCATTAACACTTAAAAAAAACTTTAAATTCTAAGGATGTTTAATGGTATTAATGGTACACCATATAGAGGGCATTGATGATTAGAAACCTAAGAACCTAAGGGGATTAAGTTAAGATATATAAGTTCATAAGCTTAAGGTTAAGTTGCAAGATTAAGTTATAAGACTTATGAAGTGTTAATTGGGGACCACTAAGGGTTAAATAAGTTAAATAAGTTAAGCAAAGTAAAGATACTTAATCATTTAAGTTGGATGGATATTTTAGGACTTGAAAGTTGGAAATCGGAGGAGTATTAAACAACCAGGACGATCGACGGTGAACGGTACAATCTTTCTTGTGACCTGCTTGCTAACGAGGTGTCCCTCGGTTTGTGTGCTATCTGTTTACTTGCTATGACTAAGACAAGATAAAGCATGCAACCGGTTATATTTGTTCTCGTTGTGTATTGTGTCTTTACACTAACCCACGAGACTTGAGATTGTTACTAACCGAGTTTAGTACTTACTGAGTTAAGAATAAGAATTAAGTATTGGTGATTGTTGGTTAATACCCGTTAAGGTTTAACTAACCCATGGTGTTTAAGTTGCTACTAACTGGAACTTGAGTGAGGAAACTCGGGACTGACTCCGGTCATGCATGCTAAGGAAGGGGGGACGGTATCTGATCAGATCCGCCCTCCGCTTAAGGACTTGTCTTCGGACTTGTAGCCTAGGGCCGGTTGCCGGCACAGCTACGCTGGACTCCCGTCTAGGGTAGGTGGCATTAAGATGGTGCGGTGGGATCACCTAAATCCCAGGTTTGAAATTAAGCTACAACCATTCCCTTCCAGGAACGGTTTGTATACTGAGAATAAGTTGAGGTTAAGATTAAGGTTAGGTAAGGAACTGAGGTTAAGGAAATCAGGACTAAGGAGGGGGTTACTGACCCAATTGATAAGGGAACGCTTGTGTCGTTCATTGTTTTGTGAACTATGTATGTTCATCTGTGGATTGTTGTTTATTGCACTCATATCATGCTTGTGTACTTAATCAATTTCCATGCTATCGACAATTAGTCGTCGTAGCCCCGTTAGCTTAGGGGCCATGAGAGGGAGTACCAGCATTCGTGCTGACCCCCTTTGGGGGGCTGTTTTTTACACTTCCAGGTAAGAGGCCCATGAAGTCGCACCACGAGAGTAGGAGCGGTTAGACTTAGGGTGGGTTGTTTATTTTGAGTACGGGTTGCGCTGTGCTCCCGTTTGTTTATATTGAAACTGATGTAAGTTTGTAAATATGACTTAGATACTTAAACTCGGTTGGTTGTGGTATTTTGGACGGTGATGTTTGGATCGGTTGTTTATTTTGGATAAGTGTTGTTATTGATAAGGCCGGTATATTCTTACGATCAGACCGTGGCAAGGTCGAGGTGTTTGTTATTTCCACTGCGACGAATTCGATTAAGTGTTCAGTTTTGTGATAACCACGATTCGCTTTGGATGGGGTGTTACACTTCTGCTTCTGGTTTCTGTTTAGGAATATGGCTTCCTTCTGTCTACTTTTGTTTTGATAACATTCTATAAATGTTTTGAGCATGCTGGTTGATGAAGTTGGTCATCTACTGGGCATAGTTGTTTGCTCATTCCCCTACTTTATCTAACACTGCAGATTGATCAGCGAGGATCTCTTTGCTCAGCTTTGGAGATGGCTTTTGATTTGTTTAGTTCTTTTTAGACTTCTGTGTTTGATATTTTCTAGCCTTTGGGCTTCAGATGTTAGGTTCCGCTTTTGGTTACTTTGAGGATTTTGGTTTTACTTTGGCTTCTCCTACACTTTTGTCAAATACTTATTCGTTTAAGTTTCTGTTTGGTGGGCCTTTACTCTGTTTATTTATGCGCGTTAGTTAGAGCCTTGCGTTATTAAGTAACAATACGCGGCGGTGTAATACCCCTAACTCCTAGGCCCCTGTTTGGGGGTGTTACATTTAGTGGTATCAGAGCTCTGGGTTCTAATCTGCTATGATTTTAAGTTAGCCAGTCAGTCAAAAACGTCAGTACTGGTGTTTGAGTCTAACTGCCTGTTGTTGGACTTTCAGAATGCCGCCAAGAAGAGCTCCAGGAAATGTTGCCGATGCTGTTCAGTAGTTCATGACGCAGCTCATGCAGACGATGGTTGTAGGAGGTGGACCAGCTGGCGGACCAGGCCCAGCTGGGGCTGAGGCTGGAGGCCGAAATGTGAAGGCGCTTCAGGAGTTTATGAAGCTGAATCCGCCGTCGTTCGATGGAGCAGGAGATCCCCAGGAGGCCAGTCATTGGTTGACTGAGGTGGAGGATCTGCTACGAGTCATGGGCTTAGAGGAGGAGCAGAAGGTGGACTTTGCCACCTTCCTGTTCAAGGCCAAGGCCAAGGAGTGGTGGAGGTCAGTTATGGGGAGTTCCCACAGCCATGGACATGGGACCAGTTCACAGAGGAGTTCAACAAAAAGTTCTGCCCCGATGTGTATAAGGACCAGCTCATTCTGGAGTATAACCGACTTCGCCAGGGTCGGGACATGAGCGTTGAGGAGTATGTGCGCAAGTTCATCAGCCTGTCGAAGTTCGCACCTGAGCCGGATGAGCATAGGAAGGCCAGGAAGTTTAAGAGCGGATTGAGGCCGGATATTCGTTCTGCTGTGACGCCGCTGCGTCACAAGACCTTCAGGGACGTTGCTGATGTTGCCCTGTTGGTGGAGGCTGATTTGAGAGGCCGCCAGTCTGGCAGGAAAGACCAGAAGAGGAAGCAGAGGTCCGACGAGACCGACAGGAGGGATCAGTCTACTTCTCAGAAGAAGCAGTCTATTGGAGACCGAGCTGAGGCGCGCCAGGGTCCAAGAGATTGAGGTGGTTCGTCTTCATCATCTTCCGCTCCGAAGTGCCAGGTCTGCGGCAAGTTTCACCGTGGCCAGGACTATTACAGGAAGTCTAGAGCCTGCTTCAAGTGTGGATCCTTGGAGCATAGGATAGCTGACTGTCCTCAGGCCGAGAGGAGCAGAGGTAGCTCTGGAGGTAGAGCTGGTGAGACTGCCTCGGGGTCTAGAGATCGAGACCGGGCTGTGAAGAAGAAGCCCCAGGGCCAGGCCAGAGTGTACGCGATGGCTGGAGAGAGGGACCGATCGACTAACAGAGTTGTCACAGGTATTCTCCAGCTGTCCTCTCGGTCTATTTTCTGCTTGTTTGACTCTGGAGCCACCCACTCTTTTGTTTCTGCAGAGTTGGTGGGTGAGCTCGGTTTGCCTGTTGTGCCTCTGGGTGTTGAGTTGTATGTGCATAGTCCATTAGTTTGGGACTCTTCTATGCTTCTGAATTCTGTTTGTAAAGATAGTCCTGTGTTAGTCAGAGATAGGACTCTGTGTGCTAACCTCCTCCCGATGGAGATGACAAATTTTGATGTGATTCTGGGTATGGATTGGCTTGCTGCACACCATGCTCACATTGATTGTGCTACTTCAAGAGTTACCTTCGAGGAGCCGGGCCAGCCCCGTTTGACTGTAGCAGGGAATGGACTCCCGTGCACGCCGCCAGTTATCTCAGCTATGCAGGCGTTTCGCCATTTGAGGAAGGGGTGCGAGGGATATATGTGCTACATTCCTGAGGTTCGCAAGGATGCGAAGCTGAAGGACATACCAGTGGTCAGAGACTTCCCTGATGTGTTCCCGGATGACGTACCTGGGCTTCCCCTTTTCAGAGAGGTGGAGTTCTCGATCGAGCTCGCACCTGAGACTTAGCCGATTTCTAAGGCCCCATACCGGATGGCGCCTGCTGAGCTTAAGGAGGTGTGAAGATTTAGCTGCAGGAGTTGTTGGATAAGGGCTTCATCCACCCTAGTGTGTCGCCTTGGGGAGCGCCAGTGTTATTTGTTAAGAAGAAGGATGGTAGTATGCGTTTGTGCATTAACTACAGGGAGGTCAACAAGGTTACCATTAAGAATAGGTATCCTCTCCCGCGCATTGATGACTTGTTCGACCAGTTAGCAGGAGCTAAGGTGTTTTCGAAGATCGATCTGAGGTCCGATTATCATCAGCTGGGGATTAAGGCAGGCGACGTGCCTAAGTCCGCCTTTAGGACTCGTTATGGACATTACAAGTTCCTAGTGATGCCATTCGGGCAGACGAATGCACCTTATTTGTTTATGGATATGATGAACCGGGTCTTTAAGCCGTTTTTGGACCAGTTCGTCGTGGTGTTCATTGATGACATCTTGGGTGTATTCCAAGAGTGCTGAGGAGCACAAGGAGCATTTGAGGACCGTTCTCCAGAATCTGAGGGAGAAGGAGATGTATGCGAAGTTGAAGAAGTGTGAGTTCTGGTTGGACCAGGTAGTGTTCTTGGGACACGTAGTCTCTAAGGATGGTATCTCCGTGGACCCGGAGAAGATTAGAGCGATTACTGAGTGAGCCAGGCCCACTAATGTCGGTGAGATCCGTAGCTTCCTTGGACTAGCAGGCTACTATCGTAAGTTTGTGGAGGGCTTCTCCAAGCTAGTCATCCCTTTGACTCGTCTGCTACAGAAGGATGTGAAGTTTAAGTGGAGCGAGGCCTATGAGCAGTGCTTCCAGGAGTTGAAGAAGAGGTTGACATCTGCGCCGATTCTAACTCTTCCAGAGGGGACCGAGAGTCTTGAGGTATTCTGTGATGCCTCCCATAAGGGACTTGGCTGTGTTCTGATGCAGCATGGGAAGGTGGTTGCATATGGCTCTCGTCAGTTGAAGCCATATGAGAAGAATTACCCGACCCACGACCTGTAGTTAGTTGCTGTGGTGTTTGCTCTGAAGATTTGGAGGCACTACCTTTATGGAGCTTCGTGCAAGGTGTACACGGACCACAAGAGTCTCAAGTACCTGTTCACTCAGAAGTAGTTGAACTTGAGGCAGAGGAGGTGGCTGGAGTTGCTACATGATTATGATTTGGAGATCCTTTACCATCCTGGTAGGGCGAATGTGGTTGCTGATGCACTCAGTAGAAGGGGTCCGTCTAGAGCCGTTTGTGCTTCGTCTGGTGTGTAGAGGTCTGCTCTTGAGTTGCAGTGTTTGAGTATCTGGGTCGTCCGTCCAGAGAGGTCTGGGATGTTAGCAGCTTTGCAGATTCAGCCTACCTTGATCGACCGGATCAAGGCCAATCAGGAGCTCGATGCCAAGTTGAGTAAGATCAGAGAGGGGTTATCTACCGGTTAGGAGTCGGAGTTTCGGGTTTCAGAGGATGGTTGTCTGAGATTCAGAGACCGTGTCTGTGTGCCTGCAGATGATGCCTTGAGGCGGGAAATCATGCTGGAGGCTCATGGAGCTCCGTACTCGGTACACCCAGGAGGTGTGAAGATGTACCGTACCGGACCTTCGAGAGACATTCTGGTGAAGCAACATGAAGAGGGACATTTCTGACTTTGTATCTCGATGTCGGACCTGTCAGCAGGTCAAAGCCGAGCATCAGAGACCAGCTGGTTTGCTTCATCCTCTACCCGTTCCGGAGTGGAAGTGGGAGAGCGTCGGTATGGACTTCGTTATGGGACTGCCTAAGACTCTTAGGGGTTTTTGATGCAGTTTGGGTGATGTGGACAAACTCACGAAGAGCGCTCATTTCTTGCCTGTCAGGAAGACTTTCAGTTTGCATCGCCTAGCTCAGTTATATATGGAGGAGATTGTGCGTCTGCATGGGGTACCGGCTTCGATTGTGTCTGACAGAGACCCGCGCTTCGTATCCAGATTCTGGCAGAGTTTGCATCAGGCTATGGGGACGAAGTTGTCGTTCAGCTCAGCGTACCAACCTCAGTCGGATGGTCAGACAGAGAGGACGAATCAGGTCCTTGAGGACATGCTCAAAGCATGTGTGCTTGACTTTGGAGGCAGTTAGGTGTTATACCCAAAATTTCAACCCCCCCGGAAGAGAGTCTCTACTAATAGGCTAGTAGCGAGGGTTCCCAGTTCGATCGGCACATTTCAGAGTACTAGGGACAGCTTAGTCATCTCCAGGGGCATTTTCGTAATTTTTCAAGGCTCCTAAGCCCCCTATAGGCTTCTCTCTCCTCCAAATAAGGGTCAAATCAATTCAAAATGCTTTGAAATTTTAACCCATGATAGAGGATGACATCTAAAGCATAATGGCGTTAGAATTTTGATTTTTTGAATTTCCAATAATTTTCTAGCAATTTCTGATTGAATCTGACAAGAAATTGAATTTAAAAATATTCCAATTTCCAAAAAATTCGATTCCACTTTAGAAAAATCAGAAATATCATCCTTTACCCATGTGTGAAATTTCATAATCAAATTCCTTTTGGAAGCCCTTGAGCTAAAACGTCGGTAAATCTCGGTTTTTACCGGATTTTTCTATCTTTAAGGAAGCCTATATAAGGAACCTTATCCCATGATCAAAGGAGAACCTGAAGAACCCTAAACCCTTAAAGAAGGCAGCCGTCTCATTCTCTTCACGTTTTTACACATCCAAGCACCAAAATCTCATCAAAAATCCCCCGAAATCACCATCTAAACACATTTTCAACTCCCAACACATCAACAATCATCAAACATCAACCAAACCACCTCCAAAACGTGAAGAACACCTTCAACAATCAACAACCAGAATCCCGACGTGAAAAATCCTCCTGAATCCGAAGGTTAAAACAGGTTACAATTCTACTTTTCTAACTCTCCACGACCTTATTAACTCTCTGTCAAATTTTGGGTTCAAACTAACCTTTTTACACTTCTGTATTGCTATTTGTTTAAGCTTCTGTCCAATAACTTGTTTACCAAGTTTCGTGCTTAATTCGAATTCAAATTGAGAACTTTCAATCACTAACGTCTTGTACATCTTTCAGGCTACACACCCATAAAATTTGAGCCAAAAACACCTTCCGGAACAGCCTCAACGCCGCCGTCCGAGGGCGGTCCGCACCCACGGACATCATGTCTGGGGTCCCGGACTCCCTGTCCGTATGCCCGGACGCCCACGGACGGCGGCGGGATTTTAAAAAATTCAAAATTTAGGTTTTCTAATAATGTCCGGGCCCACGGACAGCCTGTCCGTGGCCCCGGACTTTGCAATTTCTGTTTTCCTTTAATTTCGACTCTTCTGTATAATTAGGTTAACTGGGGTCCGTGGTCTCGGACATGGGGTCCGTGGCTACGGACGTAAGCAAAATTCGACCTAATTCTGCCTCCGAAACCCTAGTTTAGATAGCTTTTAATTTCACTTTAATTTTCTGTCAAAAAATGCTAAAAACACAAAAAAACAGAAGCTCGCACACTTAGTTTAAAACGACTCGTAATAAGCCGTAATTAAACTAAGTAGAGGAAAAACGACTTCTGGGGGTAATGAAAGTAATTTTTGAACCCTAATTAAGTCGAATATCAAGCCCCCGAACCCGAACTCTCCTTTCCTAATTTAATCTAGGTCAAAGTTAGGTGGCGACTCATAATAGGTTCCAGTGAGCTAGCTTAGGTTTTAATAATTATTGCTATATGACATAGTTATTAATCTTAGGTTATAAGTGGACCTAAAACCCGTTTAGATCATAATCACCTTAATCAACATAGGGTAGGGTTTAAAATCGAGGATCAAAGACTGGCGACTCTGCTGGGGACAAAATTCTTAATATTAACTTGTTTAATTTTAAGAAAGAGGGCTTAACTTGAAAAAATGTTTATTTATGGTTTTTATTACATTGTTGTTTACCCTTATGCGCACTGTAACTCCCTGCACCTTTGCATCATATGAGAGCGAGGGTCCACACAAACCGATTTCACTCTGGGACCCGTTTGAGAGTCCCCTGTCAGGGACTCACACCTTTTAGGTGATGTGAATAAGTGGGGGAAAAGAGGAGGGTGTTGTCTAACCACACCCCCTTAATACCTGGGCTTCAGCCCCAAGCATTTTCCTGGCAGTGCCCTTACCTAGCCCATTGTTTGGTCAGTCAAAGACCTGACCGTAGACGCACACCTTCAGGTGATGTGAAAAAAGTGGGGAAGCCCAAAGAGAATAGCGTGCAAGCCCTATTCCTTTGTGGCGACCTGGGCCCATGCCCCAAGCACCTCTCCGGATCGATCCATACCCGGTTGATTTTAACGTCAAGGGAGGACATGTTAAATTTGTGTGGGCCTTGTTTACCTGCATGATCGGCCCACTACCCAGCCTAGAAATTGATAGGAACTTTTCCTACATCAACTCAGCCCGACCCGATATCGCAACTTTATCGTGTGCGGCCCAAAGGCCTTGCTTGATTTGAATGTGTGAGTTATTTGTTCGGGCTTCGGCCCAAAAGTTTAGATTTAGGTGATTTCTCTTCTGGCCCAATTTGAATTATCCAATTAGGTCTAGGCTCATAAAAAAAGAAATTCACCTGAACTTGAAATTACTCACAAGTCCTGAAAATAAAACCTTTTTTGGCTTGGCAACCATCTTCTCTGACCCAAAGAAAGTTAGGCCCATTCGTGATTTAGGGACCAGTCCAGTGCATGCGCTTTACTTCAGACCCAAATACATTCCGGCCCAAGGACTCATTCCAGTCTAGGTAGACTTCTTATCATGACCCTAACCCAAAACCCTAGATCTAGGTGTCACCTCTCAGGCCCAATCAAAGCCATCTGTGTAGATTTCAGTCCAAATTCCAGCTCATAGTCTGAAAGATACTTCAGCCCAAACACCTCTTTTCTGGGTATCCTGGCCCACTTGCTTTTAGCCTAAGCCTGTTTCGATCTACCTTGTGAAGTGTCATTCTCACCTTAGTGTCTTTCAACCACTTCCTCTTGTTAGCTAATAATGGACTTCTTGGAAACAAGCAAGCCCGAATCCAGATATGGCGGAAGAAGGAAATCCGGTCAACACCGAGGCCCAGTTGGCCGCTGTGCTGCAAAGGTGCAAGGTCTTGGAGTCCATTGTCGAGGAATTGAGGAGTAAGGCTAATCTCTAGGAGATAAATCAGCACACTCTGGAAAAGCTTGTGGATGAAAATCTTAATCGTAGTTACAACGAGATTGACTCTGTTAGGGCCCAAGATCCTCAAACAAGTATGGGGAAGGATGTTCCTGACAACCAACTAGCTGCAGAGGTCAAAAGGGTTTTGAAGAGGATTGAGCGCATAGAGAAAGCCAACAAACCAGCTGGCTTCGATTATTTCTCCACGGCGTCGTATCCTGAAGTTGATCTTCCTCTAAAGCTGAAGCTACCTACACTCGCTTTGTACAAGGGTTCCTCGGATCCACAGATTCACTTGGCTATGTTCGACCGGGAAATGTCCATCTTGGGGCTCAATGACATGCAAAAAGCCAAAGTTTTCGCACGCTATCTAGACGAGACTCCTCAGCGTTGGATCTCACTCAGAAGATGAATACCAAACCTACGAGGAGGTTTGCGAGGCTTTCCTAAATCATTTCGAGTATGCTAAGAACCTCGAGGTCACCAGAATCGATCTGGCAGGAACTCGACAGAAAGATGGTGAGTCCATGTCTGACTTCATCAAGCGTTGGAGGAGAAAGGCTGCAGCCATGCCTACCAGAATGGACGAGCAGGAGCAAATCCGCATGATAATTGAGAACATGCGAAAACAACACAACCATGAGCTAAAATTATGTACTTTCCGAGTTTGGACATGTTGATGGGACAAGTCGGTATTCTAGAGGAAAGGATTCATAAGGAAGGTTTGGAGCTCGAGTGCAAAAGAAACTCGGTAGTGGCTCCAAATTATCTAAGACAGGACCAGAAAAGGCTTATCTTCAGACAGTAGCTTGCGCTCAAAGCAGTTTCCCAGAAGTGAATTTGGTTCAACGACCTAGATCTCCGCATCAAAACCTTAGGACAGTACCCTTACCACGCCGAGACTCATCGCAAAGGGAATTCACCAACATTGGCCGAGCACCAAGTCAGGCGTTTGAAGAGCTTCAGAAGAGAAACCTGCTACAGCCCCTGGCCCTCGGCCAGGAACCATCATTTGGGGAGGCATCTCAATCAATTCTGCCACTACCATCAGTTGCCTGGCCATTATGCTGACAATTGCCGAGCATTGAAGCACACGATTCAAGACCTCCTCGAGCAAGGAGTCCAATTTTTCTAAGTGTGCAGATCGTTTTCTTGAATCTTCAAGTTTTCCTAGTAGCTTATTAGTTAGTTTTCAGTCACCTCAGATTGTAATCTTTACGTTTCTTTCATGATTCATAAATAAAATCATAGTTCCATTTTCACAATTCCTGTACAAACCATTTTTATTCATCGAAAAAAAAAACAAAATTTTTTTTTAAGGAAAAGGATCACGAAGCAATCATTTTCTGACTATGCAATGGAACGGCTTGTCTCTTGTTTCTAAAATTTGAACATGCCTAACCAAAAACTACAAACTCACCCCATAATATCCAAACACCCACAAAGAGGTTCAAAGTCCACATCTATCGAATTGTTGTCACAAGCCCCAAATCAATACTGGGGGCAATCTAAGTTTAAGTTCGTCATCTTTTATCTTTTGTTTAAATGTGTGAACGAGTTCCCAAGTGAAAATCTCGCGAGGGTGTCTTGAGCGGAAAAACCATGAGCGAACGAGCGTGTCATTTTTACACGACTCTGGTGAGACCACATTCAAAGGTGAGGTAAATGGCATAACTCTGACCGAAGGAGATAATTTGTAAATTTACTCTTAGACCTGCGAAAAGTAACAAGGAACGGATACACAACTATCAGAATGACGAAGCACCTAGGTACAGCACCACATAGCCAAAAGTTTGTAAACCCTATCATTAAACCTAGGCACCCCCGTTGAGCCTTTCGTATATCCCTTTTCGATATTATGAGCTCCACAAAATAACCCAGCCAATGATGAATGTCCGACCCGGTGACCAAAGGAAGCGAGGATCCCGACTCTCAGATAACATTCTCATCAGTCCAAGAAGCAATGCCGCAATCAGCATGACGAAGCGATCCACAAATGGTCCCAGAATGACACAGGATCAATAGAGCTCACATCAAACAGCTCACGATGCCCAAAACCGGGAAACACAAGAACCCCGAAGGCAAAGTCAAGAAAGGATAAAACAAAAAGGCAAACCCGAAGTGCCTCGAAGAACTCCAAATGACAAAAAAAGAGAAATGGTGTAAAGGACAACTCCAAAAGTCCAGGTCCAGAAGCTCGAAAACAACGTCAACATGAAGCAGCCAGACAACTTCAAGACAATGAAGATGAATCCGAGAGAAGACGCAAGTTGCAGCTTTGGTCACCCATTTAAGCTCCACATACCTCAAATATCCCTCCATGATCCCGTCGTCTTTCATCACACCCTATGGCCACGTTATAAGCTCTAAAGACTTCCGACTTGATAGTTGTGTGTCCAATCACGTAAAAGTAACAGATCAAATGCGTAAATCCATCAAATATCGAATTCAATGGTCTAGAAGTTATGACCATGAGCGAGAAATGAGTGCAAACACCAACCACGTTGAGTGTAGGATAGGAAGCACCACATCAAAGCATAAGCCTCGACCCTGTGAGGATGAGACTTGTTCGCACGTTTAATCAAAGAAAATACTGGGGGCAATTGATCGTTCCGATCAATTGCCATGAACTCTAGCTCAGATTGTCCTAAGGAAAAATACTAGGGGCAATTGTTGGTTCCAACAATTGCCATGTCAACACCAATTGAAACCAAAGCTTGAACACCACCATCCCACCACAGACACACATAAGCCCTTACCACCACACACACTCTCAAGCCGTCATTGGCCTTACCTCCACAAAAACATTAGGCCCATCATAACCCTGACCACCATCATAAATCATAACCCAATCCCTGGTCTATCACAAATCTGGAACACCGGCAAAAGCCTTTAGCACCACAACAAACACCACACACTTCCACCAATGGCATGTTCATTTTTCAAGAAGCAAATTGCAGATTTGAAATTTTTAGTCAGGAAATGATCATTTCACTTTCCTTTTCAGCAGGGTTTTTCTCAAGCATTGCCATGTTTGGCACATTTTTCAACAGTTCCTTATTTTGGGCAAGCTTCCAACAAACACTTTAGTTGCATTCTACAACTTTTGGATAACCCTCAACATTGCCAAGTTCGGCACCTTTCCAACAGTTTCCTGTTTTGAACGAGAATCTTTCATATATTTTGATTGCATACATCTTATCATCATTGCCATTTGGCACTCCAGTAATCAGTTTTCATCATTTGCACGAGACCATTATCTTCCTAACTCATTTTTAGTTCGAGACCCACCACCTTCATTAGTGCGAGACCCATCATTTTCAAGACTTTAGTACGAGACATCTTCATTCAGTGCGCAACCCAGAATTAGTGCGAAATCCAGTTTTTTCATCCGTTAGTACGAGACTTCAGTGCGAGACCATGCATCTTTACCAGTGCGAGACCTATCACCTTCATCAGTGCGAGACCTATCACCTTCATCAGTGCGAGACCTATCACCTTCATCAGTGCGAGACCGAGCATCATCATCTAGTGCGAGACCAGTACGAGACCTAGTATCATCTTCAGTGCGAGACAAGTACGAGACAGAGCGTGATCTAAGTTGGCGGGGCAGAGGCAATAAGTCCCCATCTTCATGTCAACTTCTTGGGAGAACAACTAGTGGGTAGTGGCAATAAGTCCCCTTGGTAATCTAGAAGTTATCCCAGCACCCCAGTTGGTGGGTAGAGGCAATAAGTCCCCATAGAATACCAACCAGGAGCATTGGAACGGGTTTCGGTCCCAGGAGCATCCGAGCATCGTCAGCATCATCAGCATTATTAGCATTTCAACATCCTTGCATTTGCATACCACCCATTTTCACTTGTTAGGTTGTCAACGCCTTAGAATCGCTTGACATTATCTCAATTTCACATTTTAGGTAGTCAACGCCTTAGAATAGCTTGACATCATATCATCCTCATAGGTAGGCGGCGCCTTAGAATAGTCTGACATCACTTCATTTTTACCTTTAGGTGGTCGACGCCTAGACTCGCTCGACATCCTTCCACTTTACTCATAGGTAGTCAGCGCCTTAGAACAACTGACACAATCTATCGATTTCAATTGCATGTGGGGTCTTTTGAGATCCAAAATTTTGGGGTATCACTCAAGCATCAATTATCCTTTTCATTTCCATTACAAAGTCTAGTTGACGGGGGGCAATCTGTTTATACCCAAAATTTCAACCCCCCCGGAAGAGAGTCTCTACTAATAGGCTAGTAGCAAGGGTTCCCAGTCGATCGGCAATTTAGAGTACTAGGGACAGCTTAGTCATCTCCAGGGGCATTTTCGTAATTTTTCAAGGCTCCTAAGCCCCTATAGGCTTTCTCTCTCCTCCAAATAAGGGTCAAATCAATTCAAAATGCTTTGAAATTTTAAACCATGATAGAGGATGACATCTGAAGCATAATGGCGTGGGAATTTTGATTTTTTCGAATTTCCAATAATTTTCTAGCAATTTCTGATTGAATCTGACAAGAAATTGAATTTAAAAATATTCCAATATCCAAAAAATTCGATTCCACTTTAGAAAAATCAGAAATATCATCCTTACCCATGTGTGAAATTTTCATAATCAAATCCTTTTTTTGGAAGCCCTTGAGCTAAAACGTCGGTAAATCTCGGTTTTTACCGGATTTTTCTATCTTTAAGGAAGCCTATATAAGGAACCTTATCCCATGATCAAATGAGAACCTGAGAACCCTAACCCTAAAGAAGGCAGCCGTCTCATTCTCTTCACGTTTTACACATCCAAGCACCAAAACACATCAAAAATCCCCCGAAATCACCATCTAAACACATTTTTCAACTCCCAACACATCAACAATCATCAAACATCAACCAAACCACTCCAAAACGTGAAGAACACCTTCAACAATCAACAACCAGAAGCTCGGGTCGAACTCAATCCGGAACCGGCACCATCGGAGCCTCCGAAGAATCCCGACGTGAAGAATCCTCCTGAATCCAAAGGTAAAACAGGTTACTATTCTAGTTTTCTAACTTCACCACCTTATTAACTCTCTGTCAAATTTTGGGTCAAACTAACCTTTTTACACTTCTGTATTGCTATTTGTTTAAGCTTCTGTCCAATAACTTGTTTACCAAGTTTCGTGCTTAATTCGAATTCAAATTGAGAACTTTCAATCACTAACGTCTTGTACATCTTTCAGGCTACACACCATAAAATTTGAGCCAAAAACACCTTCGGGAACAGCCTCAACGCCGCCGTCCGAGGGCGGTCCGCACCCACGGACGTCATGTCCGGGGTCCCGGACTCCCTGTCCGTATGCCCGGACGCCCACGGACGGCGGTGGGATTTTTAAAAAATTCAAAATTTAGGTTTTCTAATAATGTCCGGGCCCACGGACAGCCTGTCCGTGGCCCCGGACTTTGCAATTTCTGATTCCTTTAATTTCGACTCTTTTGTATAATTAGGTTAACTGGGGTCCGTGGTCTCGGACATGGGGTCCGTGGCTACGGACGTAAGCAAAATTCGACCTAATTCTGCCTCCGAAACCCTAGTTTAGATAGCTTTAATTTCACTTTAATTTTCTGTCAAAAATGTTAAAAACACAAAAAACAGAAGCTCGCGCACTTAGGTTAAAACGACTCGTAATAAGCCGTAATAAAACTAAGTAGAGGAAAAACGACTTCTGGGGTAATGAAAGTAATTGAACCCTAATTAAGTCGAATATCAAGCCCCCGAACCCGAACTCTCCTTTCCTAATTTAATCTAGGTCAAAATTAGGTGGCGACTCATAATAGGTTCCAGTGAGCTTGCTTAGGTTTTAATAATTATTGCTATATGACATAGTTATTAATCTTAGGTTATAAGTGGACCTAAAACCTGTTTAGATCATAATCACCTTAATCAACATAGGGTAGGGTTTAAAATCGAGGCTCAAAGACTGGCGACTCTGCTGGGGACAAAATTCTTAATATTAACTTGTTTAATTTTAAGAAAGAGGGCTTAACTTGAAAAATGTTTATTTATGGCTTTTATTACATTGTTTGTTTACCCTTATGCGCACTGTAACTCCTGCACCTTTGCATCATATGAGAGCGAGGGTCCCACAAACCGATTTCACTCTGGGACCGTTTGAGAGTCCCCTGTCAGGGACTCACACCTTTTAGGTGATGTGAATAAGTGGGGGAAAAAGAGGAGGGTGTCGTCTAACCACACCCCCTTAATACCTGGGCTTCAGCCCCAAGCATTTTCCTGGCAGTGCCCTTACCTAGCCCATTGTTTGGTCAGTCAAAGACCCGACCGTAGACGCACACCTTCAGGTGAGTGATGTGAAAAAAGTGGGGAAGCCCAAAGAGAATAGCGTGCAAGCCCTATTCCTTTGTGGCGACCTGGGCCCATGCCCCAAGCACCTCTCCGGATCGATCCATACCCGGTTTGATTTTAACGTCAAGGGAGGACATGTTAAAATGTGTGGGCTTGTTTACCTGCATGATCGGCCCACTACCCAGCCTAGAAATTGATAGGAACTTTTCCTACATCAACTCAGCCCAACCCGATATCGCAACTTTATCGTGTGCGGCCCAAAGGCCTTGCTTGATTTGAATGTGTGAGTTATTTGTTCGGGCTTCGGCCCAAAAGTTTAGATTTAGGTGATTTCTCTTCTGGCCCAATTTGAATTATCCAATTAGGTCCAGGCTCATAAAAAAGAAATTCACCTGAACTTGAAATTACTCACAAGTCCTGAAAATAAAACCTTCTTGGCTTGGCAACCATCTTCTCTGACCCAAAGAAAGTTAGGCCCATTCGTGATTTAGGGACCAGTCCAGTGCATGCGCTTTACTTCAGACCCAAATACATTCCGGCCCAAGGACTCATTCCAGTCTAGGTAGACTTCTTATCATGACCCTAACCCAAAACCCTAGATCTAGGTGTCACCTCTCAGGCCCAATCAAAGCCATCTGTGTAGATTTCAGTCCAAATTCCAGCTCATAGTCTGAAAGACTTCAGCCCAAACACCTCTTTTTCTGGGTATCCTGGCCCACTTGCTTTTAGCCTAAGCCTGTTTCGATCTACCTTGTGAAGTGTCATTCTCACCTTAGTGTCTTTCAACCCACTTCCTCTTGTTAGCTAATAATGGACTTCTTGGAAACAAGCAAGCCCGAATCCAGATATGGCGGAAGAAGGAAATCCGGTCAACACCGAGGCCTAGTTGGCCGCTGTGCTGCAAAGGTGCAAGGTCTTGGAGTCCATTGTCGAGGAATTGAGGAGTAAGGCTAATCTCTAGGAGACAAATCAGCACACTCTGGAAAAGCTTGTGGATGAAAATCTTAATCGTAGTTACAACGAGATTGACTCTGTTAGGGCCCAAGATCCTCAAACAAGTATGGGGAAGGATGTTCCTGACAACCAACTAGCTGCAGAGGTCAAAAGGGTTTTGAAGAGGAGGATAGAGAGAAAGCCAACAAACCAGCTGGCTTCGATTATTTCTCCACGGCGTCGTATCCTGAAGTTGATCTTCCTAAAGCTGAAGCTACCTACACTCGCTTTGTACAAGGGTTCCTCGGATCCACAGATTCACTTGGCTATGTTCGACCGGGAAATGTCCATCTTGGGGCTCAATGACATGCAAAAAGCCAAAGTTTTCGCACGCTATCTAGACGAGACTCCTCAGCGTTGGTATCTCACTCAGAAGATGAATACCAAAACCTACGAGGAGGTTTGCGAGGCTTTCCTAAATCATTTCGAGTATGCTAAGAACCTCGAGGTCACCAGAATCGATCTGGCAGGAACTCGACAGAAAGATGGTGAGTCCATGTCTGACTCATCAAGCGTTGGAGGAGAAAGGCTGCAGCCATGCCTACCAGAATGGACGAGCAGGAGCAAATCCGCATGATAATTGAGAACATGCGAAAACAACACAACCATGAGCTAAAATTTATGTACTTTCCGAGTTTGGACATGTTGATGGGACAAGTCGGTATTCTAGAGGAAAGGATTCATAAGGAAGGTTTGGAGCTCGAGTGCAAAGAAGAAACTCCGGTAGTGGCTCCAAATTATCTAAGACGGACCAGAAAGGCTTATCTTCAGACAGTAGCTTGCGCTCAAAGCAGTTTCCCAGAAGTGAATTGGTTCAACGACCTAGATCTCCGCATCAAAACCTTAGGACAGTACCCTTACCACGCCGAGACTCATCGCAAAGGGAATTCACCAACATTGGCCGAGCACCAAGTCAGGCGTTTTTCTTTGAAGAGCTTCAGAAGAGCATACCTGCTACAGCCCCTGGCCCCTCGGCCAGGAACCACTCATTTGGGGAGGCATCTCAATCAATTCTGCCACTACCATCAGTTGCCTGGCCATTATGCTGACAATTGCCGAGCATTGAAGCACAAGATTCAAGACCTCCTCGAGCAAGGAGTCCAATTTTTCTAAGTGTGCAGATCGTTTTCTTGAATCTTCAAGTTTTCCTAGTAGCTTATTAGTTAGTTTTCAGTCACCTCAGATTGTAATCTTTACGTTTCTTTCATGATTCATAAATAAAATCATAGTTCCATTTTCACAATTCCTGTACAAACCATTTTTCATTCATCGAAAAAAAAACAAATTTTTTTTTAAGGAAAAGGATCACGAAGCAATCATTTTCTGACTATGCAATGGAACGGCTTGTCTCTTGTTTCTAAAATTTGAACATGCCTAACCAAAAACTACAACTCACCCCATAATATCCAAACAACCCACAAAGAGGTTCAAAGTCCACATCTATCGAATTGTTGTCACAAGCCCCAAATCAATACTGGGGGCAATCTAAGTTTAAGTTCGTCATCTTTTATCTTTTGTTTAAATGTGTGAACGAGTTCCCAGTGAAAATCTCGCGAGGGTGTCTTGAGCGGAAAAAACATGAGCGAACGAGCGTGTCATTTTTACACGACTCTGGTGAGACCACATTCAAAGGTGAGGTAAATGGCATAACTCTGACCGAAGGAGATAATTGTAAATTTACTCTTAGACCTGCGAAAAGTAACAAGGAACGGATACACAACTATCAGGAATGACGAAGCACCTAGGTACAGCACCACATAGCCAAAAGTTTGTAAACCCTATCATTAAACCTAGGCACCCCGTTGAGCCTTTCGTATATCCTTTTCGATATTATGAGCTCCACAAAATAACCCAGCCAATGATGAATGTCCGACCCGGTGACCAAAGGAAGCGAGGATCCCGACTCTCAGATAACATTCTCATCAGTCCAAGGAAGCAATGCCGCAATCAGCATGACGAAGCGATCCACAAATGGTCCCAGAATGACACAGGATCAATAGAGCTCACATCAAAACAGCTCACGATGCCCAAAACCGGAAACACAAGAACCCCGAAGGCAAAGTCAAGAAAGGATAAAACAAAAAGGCAAACCGAAGTGCCTCGAAGAACTCCAAATGACAAAAAAAGAGAAATGGTGTAAAGGACAACTCCAAAAGTCCAGGTCCAGAAGCTCGAAAACAACGTCAACATGAAGCAGCAGACAACTTCAAGACAATGGAGATGAATCCGAGAGAAGACGCAAGTTGCAGCTTTGGTCACCCATTTAAGCTCCACATACCTCAAATATCCCTCCATGATCCCGTCGTCTTTCATCACACCCTATGGCCACGTTATAAGCTCTAAAGACTTCCGACTTGATAGTTGTGTGTCCAATCACGTAAAAGTAACAGATCAAATGCGTAAATCCATCAAATATCGAATTCAATGGTCTAGAAGTTATGACCATGAGCGAGAAATGAGTGCAAACACCAACCACGTTGAGTGTAGGATAGGAAGCACCACATCAAAGCATAAGCCTCGACCCTGTGAGGATGAGACTTGTTCGCACGTTTAATCAAAGAAAATACTGGGGGCAATTGATCGTTCCGATCAATTGCCATGAACTCTAGCTCAGATTGTCCTAAGGAAAAATACTGGGGGCAATTGTTGGTTCCAACAATTGCCATGTCAACACCAATTGAAACCCAAAGCTTGAACACCACCATCCCACCACAGACACACATAAGCCCTTACCACCACACACACACTCAAGCCCGTCATTGGCCTTACCTCCACAAAAACATTAGGCCCATCATAACCCTGACCACCATCATAAATCATAACCCAATCCCTGGTCTATCACAAATCTGGAACACCGGCAAAAGCCTTTAGCACCACAACAACACCACACACTTCCACCAATGGCATGTTCATTTTTCAAGAAGCAAATTGCAGATTTGAAATTTTTAGTCAGGAAATGATCATTTCACTTTCCTTTTCAGCAGGGTTTTCTCAAGCATTGCCATGTTTGGCACATTTTTCAACAGTTCCTTATTTTGGGCAAGCTTCCAACAAACACTTTAGTTGCATTCTACAACTTTGGATAACACCTCAACATTGCCAAGTTCGGCACCTTTTCCAACAGTTTCCTGTTTTGAACGAGTATCTTTATATATTTTGATTGCATACATCTTATCATCATTGCCATGTTTGGCACTCCATAATCAGTTTCATCATTTGCACGAGACCATTATCTTCCTAACTCATTTTTAGTTCGAGACCCACCACCTTCATTAGTGCGAGACCCATCATTTTCAAGACTTTAGTACGAGACATCTTCATTCAGTGCGCAACCCAGAATCAGTGCGAAATCCAGTTTTTTTCATCCGTTTAGTACGAGACTTCAGTGCGAGACCATGCATCTTCATCAGTGCGAGACCTATCACCTTCATCAGTGCGAGACCTATCACCTTCATCAGTGCGAGACCTATCACTTCATCAGTGCGAGACCGAGCATCATCATCTAGTGCGAGACCAGTACGAGACCTAGTATCATCTTCAGTGCGAGACAAGTACGAGACAGAGCATGATCTAAGTTGGCGGGGCAGAGGCAATAATCCCCATCTTCATGTCAACTTCTTGGGAGAAACAACTAGTGGGTAGTGGCAATAAGTCCCCTTGGTAATCTAGAAGTTATCCCAGCACCCCAGTTGGTGGGTAGAGGCAATAAGTCCCCATAGTATACCAACCAGGAGCATTGGAACGGGTTTCGGTCCCCAGGAGCATCCGAGCATCGTCAGCATCATCAGCATTATTAGCATTTCAACATCCTTGCATTTGCATACCACCCAATTTCACTTGTTAGGTGTCAACGCCTTAGAATCGCTTGACATTATCTCAATTTCACATTTTAGGTAGTCAACGCCTTAGAATAGCTTGACATCATATCATCCTCATAGGTAGTCGGCGCCTTAGAATAGTCTGACATCACTTCATTTTTACCTTTAGGTGGTCGACGCCTTAGACTCGCTCGACATCCTTCCACTTTACTCATAGGTAGTCAGCGCCTTAGAACAACTCGACACAATCTATCGGATTTCAATTGCATGTGGGGTCTTTTGAGATCCAAAATTTTGGGGTATCACTCAAGCATCAATTATCCTTTCATTTCATTACAAAGTTTAGTTGACGGGGGGCAATCTGTTATACCCAAAATTTCAACCCCCCCGGAAGAGAGTCTCTACTAATAGGCTAGTAGCGAGGGTTCCCAGTTCAATCGGCACATTTCAGAGTACTAGGGACATTAGTCATCTCCAGGGGCATTTTCATAATTTTTCAATGCTCCTAAGCCCCCTATAGGCTTTCTCTCTCCTCCAAATAAGGGTCAAATCAATTCAAAATGCTTTGAAATTTTCCCATGATAGAGGATGACATCTGAAGCATAATGGTGTTGGAATTTTGATTTTTCGAATTTCCAATAATTTTCTAGCAGTTTTTGATTGAATCTGACAAGAAATGAATTTAAAAATATTCCAATATCCAAAAAATTCGATTCCACTTTAGAAAAATCAGAAATATCATCCTTTACCCATGTGTGAAATTTCATAATCAAATTCCTTTTGGAAGCCCTTGAGCTAAAATGTCGGTAAATCTCGGTTTTTACTGGATTTTTCTATCTTTAAGGAAGCCTATATAAGGAACCTTATCCCATGATCAAATGAGAACCTGAAGAACCCTAAACCCTTAAAGAAGGCAGCCGTCTCATTCTCTTCACGTTTTTACACATCCAAGCACCAAAATCACATCAAAAATCCCCCGAAATCACCATCAAACACATTTTTCAACTCCCAACACACAACACATCAACAATCACAAAACAAACCAAACCACCTCCAAAACGTGAAGAACACCTTCAACAATCAACAACAGAAGCTCGGGTCGAACTCAATCCGGACCGGCACCATCGGAGCCTCCGAAGAATCCCGACGTGAAGAATCCTCCTGAATCCAAGGTAAAACAGGTTACAATTCTACTTTTCTAACTCTTCACGACCTTATTAACTCTCTGTCAAATTTGGGTTCAAACTAACCTTTTACACTTCTGTATTGTTATTTGTTTAAGCTTATGTCCAATAACTTGTTTACCAAGTTTCGTGCTTAATTCGAATTCAAATTGAGAACTTTCAATCAGTAACGTCTTGTACATCTTTCAGGCTACACACCATAAAATTTGAGCCAAAAACACCTTCGGGAACAGCCTCAACGCCGCCGTCCGAGGGCGGTCCGCACCCACGGACGTCATGTCCGGGGTCCCGGACTCCCTGTCCGTAAGCCCGGACGCCCACGGACGGCGGCGGGATTTTTAAAAAATTCAAAATTTAGGTTTTCTAATAATGTCCGGGCCCACGGACAGCCTGTCCGTGGCCCCGGACTTTGCAATTTTCTGTTTTCCTTTAATTTCGACTCTTATGTATAATTAGGTTAACTGGGGTCTGTGGTCTCGGACATGGGGTCCGTGGATACGGACGTAAGCAAAATTCGACCTAATTCTGCCTCCGAAACCCTAGTTTAGATACCTTTTAATTTCACTTTAATTTCTGTCAAAAATGCTAAAAAACACAAAAAAAAAACTACAGAAGCTCGCGCACTTAGGTTAAAACGACTCGTAATAAGCCGTATTTAAACTAAGTAGAGGAAAAACGACTTCTGGGGGTAATGAAAGTAATTGAACCCTAATTAAGTCGAATATCAAGCCCTCGAACCCGAACTCTCCTTTCCTAATTTAATTTAGGTCAAAATTAGGTGGCGACTCATAATAGGTTGCAGTGAGCTAGCTTAGGTTTTAATAATTATTGCTATATGACATAGTTATTAATCTTAGGTTATAAGTGGTCCTAAAAACCGTTTAGATCATAATTACCTTATCAACATAGGGTAGGGTTTAAAATCGAGGCTCACATTAGGATCAGCATGTTGCGCTGATAGAGTTCGCGTATAATAACAGCTTGCAGACTAGCATCGGGATGGCCCCGTTTGAGGCTTTGTGTGGCAGGAGGTGCAGATCACCCATCTGTTGGGATGATCTGAAGGAGAGGGCAGTTGTCGGTCCGGACTTGGTTGAAGATGCTGTAGCTAAGATTCAGTCTATCTGAGAGCGCTTACTGGTGGCTCAGAGCCGTCAGAAGAGCTACGCCGATCAGAGGAGACGACCTCTAGAGTTTGAGGTGGGCGATCATGTGTATCTGAAGGTTTCACCATTTCGAGGAGTTGTTCGGTTTGAGAAGAGAGGCAAGCTTAGCCCTCGCTTTGTGGGTCCTTTTGAGATCCTGGAGAGGATCGGACCGGTTGCCTACCGTTTAGCTTTGCCACCGTCGTTGGCTGGAGTTCATAGTGTGTTTCATGTTTCCATGCTGAGGAAATATGTTCCGGATCCGTCGCATGTGATTGACTTCAGTCCGCTTCAGATGAGGGAGGACTTTACATTCGAGGCAGTTCCTTGGAGGATTTTAGCCCGGGATGTCCGCAAGCTCAGGAGTAAGACCATGCCCTTGGTGAAGGTGCAATGGTCGGGTCAGTCAGAGGAAGAGGCGACCTGGGAGGTCGAAAGCGAAGTGCGTTCTAAGTTTCCTGCCCTCTTCGATCAGTAGGTACGTTTAATTTCGAGGACAAAATTCTTTTAAGGGGGAAGTGATGTTATAACCAAAGTGTAACACCCCTCTCAGTAATCACGATATAATCTCTCATGTAGCAATAAATAAAACGTCTCGCAGCGGAAAAACAATTAACCATTACAAAACTCACTCGGGTGTCACCGGCCGTTACTCGCCCATGCGAGCAACGCAGCCAAACTGCATCCAACTTCCAATACAAATAAACTGCTAACCGCAGTGATAACGAGAAACCCCTATACATCACACTAAGTCCATAAACCATAAACATCGACAAGTGAGCGTCTACCCAATCCTGAATACACAACCTTACCATAATACAATTCACCATCTTCATTGCTATACAACATCTCCAAGTGTGGTGACAAAAGTAACACTCTAGTTACCCTGTTCCTGCTCTTCAGCTCCGACAATGATCAACAACCTGTAATGGTGTAGTATCAGTGATAGACGCTGAGTATGCCGGGGCTGGACCCTAATGGTCACTTGTCATTTTAACCATCTTATTATTAGATTGGTTTCATGCTTTTCCTTTTTACAGTTATAATCAAAACTGAAGCATAAATGTATAATATACATAATCAACCATCCAAATATCCATAAACATTTAACCATCCATCCAATCCAAACATCCATTTAATATTCTATACAACATTTATATATCGAACGTATCGAGTAATAACAATATAATGTACAATGTACATTCGCCGTAGCGTACAGTTTTCATATTTAATTTACCTTAGCCTTGTAGGCTCCGTCCAACCATCAACACACAATAAAATAACCACAAGTAAACCAATGAACAACAAAGCGAAAAACGAGAATAATAAACAAGTATTTAAGTATCGTCCATGGTATTGTTCGCCACTGTATAAGTCTCAATTGTTTTAGTTGTTCAGTTATACCTAGTGACAATGTCTCTTTAAAACGACATGTCTCTAATTACCCATATATTATGGCGGGTCACCCACGGCAGTAGCCACTCCAACGGTAGAGTCTCCGACCAACGAGCCATTCTAGCTCACGGGAAATTTTCTTGATACTTACGGACCCGTACGCGGACATCCTGGTATCGTTTTGTGATCACAGCGCGCACCAAGAGCCACATCCTCTTGGCTTTACTTCCATTCCATCAATTAATTAATTATACCATCGCATCGCATTACCAAATTTTCTAACACAGCAGACTAAGGTCATTAGTCCAATCCAGAGTCTGTAAACTCGGGATCCAGTGCTAGATACAAGAGCGGCATATAGAAAGGCCAATGCTCCGTATAAAAGTCTCAGATAATATGTATATGTTATTATCATAGTGCTACAACGTTTTACTTACGTTCCTTATATTTCATATAAGATAGCACCATAGCCGCTAGTTCGTTTTATATATATATATAGGTTCATATATACGAACCAATACTGTTAACTCAACAACAGTAAATAATAAGCAGCTATAAATATACAGTTCATGCATATTAATCATCACATTCAGACAAACAATCTTATCACAGATCACACAGAAGTCTGAACTGAGGAAGCCCTCAGAGACAATCCGAGATTCATAACAACATACAAGTTATATCAACCAAATCCGAGCCTAAGGAGCAACCTTAGGACAACTCGGATCAAACCCCTTTATATACCGTTCACCCTGATTGTATTACGGTGGAGTATGAATCAGCAAGATCCTATGCTCCGTGTAGTCCGCTAGCTCGTCGAGCGTCTTGTCAGAAGTACAATCTAAACGGTAATAAACTATAAGTCAGTCTCCATGACTAACTACATCGGTATTTCCGAATAATAAGTAACCCCGACAGTTCCCTGTTTTCTACAGTTGTTCGTTACGGGTTTCTCTAAAACAGTCGGTTATGTTACTTAAACGCGTACGTCATAACATTTCAACTGTTAAGTTTAATTCGTTGTATTTCTTTTAAATCTCTGTCCACCATCTAGCTTAGGTACATATCCTATAGTTGCATGTATTCATGCATGATTGTAGTACCTCATTACTTTTTTGTATTGTATCCAAAACTCATAACCTATAGTTCATAACTATATATTTTTTTATTTTTTATTTTAAATAACCACCACCATTAAATCATATGGTTTCGAACCAAAACATATATCCACCTTTATAACATTATCCTGTGTATGTATATATTTACCACGTAGGTAATTCCCATGATTTAATAAACTCTTTATATCATATGTTACATTTTTACATCTCTATGTTAGATGATTATTCCCATTAGTTGTATTGTATTGTACAACTTATATTAAGATTATTATCCTAATATGAGTAACATTTTATGTTGTATAATTACAACTCCTAAGGTTTATTCAGTAAATACCTTAGTTTATAAATCCCATTTTTATAGTTTGTCACATTATTTTATTGAATACCCTTCCTTATATTAATTCCATCTAAACCATATAATTGCTATAACATTTATACACTATAGACCTTAGTCTAAAATTCATTTTCCAAACTCTTGTAACTCGGTATAGCCCTTAACTTATTTAAATTCCGTTTTGATCACATAACATTATGTAATGTTTATACCAATTCTAATATCATTTGATATGATATTTTATTCCCTTTAATTTATTCCTATAGTTTTTATGACAAAACTATTTCATATTGCCTCTTAGGCACCATAAGAAAATCTCATTCTTTTCTATAAACCATAGTTTCCTTAATTTACAAAATCGCCCCTTAAATCATCCCATGTTATACATTCCATTTAATATAACATTTCTAACTTATAAAAGAGTATAACCTATGGTTATTTTTTGTAAATTCCGAACAGCCCTTGTGCTATTCTATAATTGCCATTTGGCCCTATTTATAACATATAGTCTTACCATATCATTAAAACCATATCTTATACACATATCTTAACAAATACTCTTATATAATTCTAAAAATCTCCAAATTCCACCAAAGGGTTATAAATATCCTTATTAACCCATATACTTTCGATATTTACCATTCCAATATCTATTTTTCTCCAAAGTGTCATAATGACATAATAATTATATATTTTACATATATAGTTTATTTTAATTCCAAAATCCACCATATAAATTCCTAAAATTCCTAATAGCCCATGGGTGTTTAAAATACCATTTTACACCCTTTATTTTCGATAATAACATATTTACCACATATGTTATAAAAATATTACCATAAATACTTATCTCATTATAACACCTTAAATAAGTTATTTAACTTATCTAATTTGGTCAAAACCTAGCATATGGTCAAGGTTGACCACCTTAATATTTCCTTGACCACCAATTCCTTATAATTACGGTTTAGTACCCAAACTTTCTAAAATTCACCATTTAACCCCAAAACCTTATAAAATCTTATAAACTTTATTTTAACTCCTTTTTACCTCTAATTTTCGGCCTTATTATTCTAAAGCCCCCAAATTTAATTTAACTACACCTAATACCCCATTTATTTTTGGTAATGCATTTATACTACTTAAACTTAATTAAAAGCTTGTAAATGCATAAATAAAATGGCCTAAAATACATGGCCTTATTACAAACATTTGCTCACAAAATAAATTACACATAAATGTCCAAAAATACACATAAACTTTCGGCCTCACCATATAATTTTTATTTAATTACCAAACTTCCACATAATGTCTTAAATTTGACAATTATGTTAATTAAATCTCTTAAATGACTAGCTTAATTTATCTTAGTATTTTTTTTTCCATTTCTAGGTCAATATAACCCATGTTTATCATTTCACTCTCGGCCATGTTTATATATAAGCTTAGAAATTATAAAAATCATAGATTTAAGGTGTTTATACCTTGATTTAGCTTGAATAATTCTTGTTTGAATTCGGCCAGCCTTAGAGAAAATTTCCAAAGCTTCTCTTGCATGTTTCAAACAGCAAACAAGGCCTAGTTAGTCTCCAAGAAAGATCTAACCATAAGAAGTAATTTAATGTAAGATTTAAGGCAAAAATTACCTTAAGAGTGCAAGGAGAGTTCAAGATGGTTTCGGCCTGAATCAAACACACCACAAGGTGTTAGATCTACTATATTGACATAGGAAATAGCTAGATCTCAACAAGCTGCCTTGTTATTAGGTTTTACCTTGGAAAAATGCCTTAAAAGAGGGTATTTCCTTTGGATCTCGGCCACCCTTGCTCCAAATGGCTAACCAACAGATTCCACATGAAAAGGAGAAGAAGATGAGGCTATGACCAAAGTTTCACAGCCGAACTTGAAGGGAATCAAAAGTTATGAGCTTAGAGCACATTTTTACCTTAAATGGTCAAGACTTGAACTTTCCTCCTTAGATCTGGTTATGTACGAAAACAACACTTCCTCTAACCTTCAAATCACTCTACATAGATGTATAGAAAAGGTTGGAGTGTAGATCAATCGAAAAAGGAAAGAAAGATGAAGAAAATGGGCATTTTTATGCCTTAAGTGCTTACCTAGAGCTTGAGCTCTCATCAATGGAGCTTGGGAACCTTACCTACGGTGGAGGGAGCCAAGAGAGCTCATGAACAGAGCAAACTCGGCTCAAGAGAAGAAATGAAGGAGAATGACCTATTATTGCCTTAAAGCACTTTTTTTTGAATATTTTGGGTCATTATTGGTTTGATGACTCATCATTCATTATTGATGCTGATAATTGAAGGGGAATTCGGTGGAGATAAGGCAAGGAGGCAGCCGAACTTGATTGATAAAGGTAGGGCATGATTGGAGCCAATTTTGAATGAAAATGAGATAATAATGTGACTTTTAGCAAAAGTGAAAGGTCACTCATCTTGCCTTGTCTTGTACTGCTTGGGAGCCACGAAATACAAGGGGGAAGAGGCTCCAAAAATCGCTGGCTCACATGGGTAAGGTGAGTGTAGACAATTTGTTTTTGTTTTATTAGGTAAAGTATTCTTTTTCTTATTATTTTATGTAAAAGTAAGAGCATATATTTAATTGTCACATGTCTCTTGGTCTGTTAAGAGACTTAATTATCTGATTTTATGTAGTCCATTTCGTGGTCAATGGTCAACATTGACCAACTTAGTCAATGTTGACCCAAACCCCCCCACTTTAGGTTTTATTAATATTTTAATATTAAATTTGTAAAAATTCGTAAATTTCTGGAATTAAATTCGTAATACCATATAATATGATATTTTATTCATATTTAAAGGTATTTATAACCTTTTAGCTCATTTAAAACCAATTTAGAAGGCGATTACACAAAAACGTGCTTTAAGGAGTTTTAGTGCACATTTTGTGTCGCAAGGTGTTTCTGAGCTTGGTTTTCTTTGACAACGGTCTTGTTGTGTCCCTTACATGATATTTGATCATGGTATCCAATTTTATATCATTTAGAGGTCATTAGATTTTTAAGGTTTCTTAGAGCACCTTTTTGCTCTATTTGACCTTGAAGCATGTAAGTGCTTGTTCTTTGTGTTGGAGTGTTGTCCAACGGTTATAATATGTTTAATATTATGTTAATAGACTTAGGACAAATTTTTAGGTCCTAAGAAGTTCATTTGGGTATTTATTTACCCTTAACAGTCAAAGGGTGCAACATCTTGTTTTATGTTGACCACTGTTGTTCTCAGTTGACTTATAAGGCATGTTCAGGCCTTAATTAATGTAATTAAATATTTAATCCATGTTTAATAAGTTTGGGGTATTTCAGTCTACCCCCCTTAAAAAGACTTCGTCCCGAAGTCTCTTAATCAAATAGGTAAGTATATATAAATGTATAACTACCCATTGTTCTCACCCATTGTTCTCATAATGTATATCTATGTGATATATCATTTACACACACCGTATTGCACTTATACAGCACACAGCCATCACGTTGTGGCGTTAGTTCAATCATATATGGATATAGGTGATCCATCAGCACCATCATTTCCTATCAGTTCTACCAACCCTGACAACCTCCCTGAGGTGTCCATAACATTCCATTGTTCCACATTCCATATCTAATGATTCATTTCGTATCTAGGCGATACCATATGTAATCATTCTATAAAGCAATATGAATACATATTACAAAGAGCATAAGAAAAGTGTTACACACATGGTGTAGACACAACATTCATACAGGCGTACAAGTGTACATTCACACACAAACAAACCAAACAACGCACCCCCGCGTACCAACCATAACCAACAAAACCAATTCACTGTATGCCATGCATACGAAACAATTCACTGTATGCCATGCATACTAAACAAACAAACCACGTATGCCCCGCACACCACCAATTCTCTTTTTTTTTATGCATTGCATATGAAAACAAACAAAATTTAGTGCACACATGTGCACAGCAAAGAGGCTCTACCCCCCTTAAAAAGGGTTACGCCCCCGTACCCCACAAGTATACAACAGCCGCTCAACAAGGAGCGCTGGATACTTGGCTCTCAAAGAGTTCTCCAACTCATGGATTATCCCCATATCAGAGAGACGGGTGTGCCTCTAGCCCTTCTGGGCTCCACAATTCGTAAGGGATGTGGCACTAAACAATTGTGCTCTCTCCCAAATTCATTCTAATGGGCCCACTCGCTCCATATGAGGTGCAGACCCATGAACACAGGCTCAATTTGCCTTTCTTTTTTTTTTCCATTGCTGTGAATCCACTTGTTTGGATCACTAGCGTACATGCGTGTCTTTTCTCACTGATATTCAGTTGAGGTATACTACGACATTGGCCATTGTTAGTACTTAGTGCTCTTTGCACTTGTCTTGTAATACTAAGACGTACTAGCCTATATGTCCACAAAGATGATGTTTGTCATCCATGTCTCCTGGTGGTTTTGTTCCGGAGTAACACACTGTTGTAGTTCTCTTTTTTTTTTTTTTTTTACACACTCGTTTGAGATCCACTTTATCTTTCTGCATTCCCACTAGATTAATAACTGCACCAGTGCAATACCAAAACACTCAGTCCTACAGCGTGCAGAGGCGTAAACTCTCAGCAGCTAATATCTAATGAGTCAAACAGATTAGATGAGCGAATTATCCTGTGAGTGGTACATTCCAAACCCACTGTTCCTTGTTTAAGGTATCTGCTATTATATAGCTTTGGCTTTTATCCTCGCGTAGTCACGCGTTTATGTCCATATCATCTGTTAGATTTCCTCTGGATTGCAAGCATTTGCTTGATCCTTATGAGGGTTCTACATATTATTCGTCCATAATGGGTTTCCATGTTCTTATCCTTAGGTTTCACGTCCTTGAAAGGTTTCCTTGTCTTCTCTATATACTGTCTACTACTATCTGCTGAAGGTTCTTGATTTTCTTAGCCGTTGGTTTAACTGCGGCTCTTCTCGTCCATCTTCGAGGTAATCCGTCTTACTGTCCGTAGAATGGAGTTGACTACTTATCGTGTTTCTAACACTACTTGTCTACTTGCATGGGGTACCGTACTGATACATTACTACTTACCGACTAACTCATAAATAAGTCTGTCAGGCCCACATGCTCCTAACGGAGTGCGGTCGCCCCATGTCTCGTTTAGTAAACTGGTAATGTCCGTCACACGGTTGTTGTGAAGTATTCTGTTGTCAATCTCCCTCTGATGGATATCCTTTTTTTTCTCTCTTCCTCTTCTGCTTTCTTCTTCTTTTTTTTTTCTTCTTTTTGCTTCTTCTTTTTTTTTGTAATAGTTCATGTTATCAGTTATCCTGTAATAAGTGCTATTGCCTTTGTGGCATCCATGGTAATTTGTGCCATAGACTGGTATTATTCAACTCGGTGTAAGTAAAATCCGTGCTATATTAGCAAACTTGTTTCTCCTTTTTTTGATCTCGTTGAGTACAACACATTTTCCTTTTTTCCTCCCTGTTTTTTTTTTATAATATCTCATCCATAGTTCATATTCGTCCCCTCATCCATGTAATTGGATGTATTGCAGATTGCATAATAGCATGAGCAACTTGGCTCTTCACTTCCCAACCATCCTCACTGACGGTGGTGCATCTACAAAGGGTAAGCTTGTCCATGAGGACTAAACATTTAGCACTGGTAGTAATTAGCATTAAATGCGGGTATACACTGCCGGTATTTGGCTAATAAGCCATGTCTGAAAATTCCTAAACAATTTAAACTGGTGTGGTTTACAATCACAGTGGTTGTATAATTTCCCAGTTGCTGTGGTTGAACTAACGGTCCTTCCAAAGTTGCATAGGTTTCTAATCTTAGGGTTTGTATGAAAAGAACGTTTGAAAACATCTTTTTTTTTTGGTATACATATAATAAAAGACTTAAAAGTAGTAGTTGTTGCAGTTGCATTTGCATTTGCAGTTGCTGTTACTGTTGTCGTTGCTGTTGCTGCACTTGCTCTAGCAAGTGCGCAAGGCAGATGGAAATTTCAGTGGTTTACTTGTCATAGCGCTTGCAATAGCAAGTGCGCCATGCAGGTGGAAATTCTGGTTCAGTAATCTCCGGACTCATTGACTCTATGTCGTTGAGTATGGGCTACATGATAATGTAAGCATTAACATCCTGTTCATATATTTTAATCCGTCAAGGTTTCCAAGGTTTTTGGTACTGAGTACACAACTAATCCCAAAGTCTTGCACAAAAGGCGAGTGGTCAATGACACACTCCCACATATTTATAACATGTCTTTCTCTAACATCCCAAGTAAGTACATAGCATAGTAAGCAAAAGTCTTCCACCAGCGGTCTCATGGAGTTAGGGTACTCATGCCCTATCTACTCCCTTGCCTCTCTGGGCTCCAGCATCAGTAGATGTCTGGCCTTCCTGACCGCCTCGTGGTACTCCAGATCCTCCAGCTGAGGTCTTCTGAGTATTCTTTGGTGGCCTGTAATTACAGCTCTCTGGATTCATCCAGCATTCGATTTCCCTGGCCCTCTTTGTGGCAGCACCGACACTCGACTTTGCGGCCTTCGCAGTCGACCCCAGGATGGTCCTTCCCACAACGCTTACAGTAAAAGTGGCGCTGGGGCTGTCCGGTGCCTGATAGTAGTATTAAGTTTAAGTTAAAATCTGTTGATATAGAGGTTAAGGTCACAATGGAGTTTTAAGAGGTAGGCGTTCTCACCCTTAGGAGGTGCAGATCTCAAAGGCTTAGCGTCTATAGTTGGGCCGGTCAACCGAAGGACGGGCTCTTTTCCTTTCTTTCCCTGGTGACCCTGCTGCCCTTTCTTTTTAAAGAATTTCCTGTTAAAGTTTCGGGTCAGCATTTATAAAGTGTTTAATATGATAAGCAATCTAGAAATGGAATAAGTCCTTACTTTCCCTTTTTTTGGCTTTCGCCTGGAGATGCTCCTCCACCCTCAGACTCTCCCTCAGGGTTCTTCCTTTTCTTGGCCCCGAGAGTCTCTTCTCGAGTCTGGAGCATTAGCTCCGTCCTCGAGGCAGCCTCATAACACTCCTGGAATCTCCTTGGTAAGTTCTCACAAAGCTAATTGGTATTGCAGTAAGTAAAGAATCTTATGGCTTTCATGTTAGCACCTGGATGGTAGTGTAGAGGGTAGCACCCATCGCCATCTGGATGCGAAACAATAGTCCTCCCCGGAACTTCTCGACCTTCACGGTCTCTGAGTAATCCCACCGGGGATGAAGTCCAACAGACCAATGAATCGAGCGTAATACTCATCCACGGTCAGGCCTCCTTGGGTCAGTGTCTCGGACTCCAGGCGCTTCTTCTATTTAAGATGAGCTGGGTAATACTTCCTCTCAGCAACTCTACAAAGGCAACCCACGAAAAGTCGGGCGTAGCCAGGTGCTGGTCGTTGACCAACCTCCACCAAGTGCTGGCTGCATCCTTCAGATGGAAAGCAGCAATGGCGACCTTCTTGTCGTCAGGTACTTGTAAAGCTTCATAGGCCTTCTCATGTTCAACAATGTAACGCTCCAAAACTACGGGGTCTGGTTCCCCTGAATATATAGGTGGTCGGGTCTCGCCAACTGACTTCAGCCAGTTCGTTTCCTGGGCTGTGGCGGGTGGGCGGGTGCTCCTCCTATCTGAGTACCCAGCTGTGCAAGAACGGCTGCAACCGTCTCAGCAACTCCTGTAATGCCGGGGTCACCGCCTCCACTCTTTCAGTACCACGCCCTCTAGTTCCACCAGACATCTGTAGTACAGTATGTCACATAAATACTCGGTAAATTACCGTACACAACCAATAGATATTAAGTTGCCTTAAGGCTAACCTGTCACGCAATTTGCGTTACTAGACACAATATCTTCCTAAGACGAATCGTCTCGTATCTCCCAAATGTTTCCCATAATTTCCTAAGTTCTAAGCTCACTGTCTTAACCTATTATCTCGTCATCAGAGCGGTACTCCGCTCTGATACCACTTTTGTAACACCCCTCTCAGTAATCATGATATAATCTCTCACGTAGCAATAAATAAAACGTCTTGCAGCGGAAAAACAAATAACCATTACAAAACTCACTCGGGTGTCACCGGCCGTTACTCGCCCAAGCGAGCAACGCAGCCAAACTACATCCAACTTCCAATACAAATAAACTGCTAACCGCAGTGATAACGAGAAACCCCTATACATCACACTAAGTCCATAAACCATAAACATCGACAAGTGAGCGTCTACCCAATCCTGAATACACAACCTTACCATAATACAATTCACCATCTTCATTGCTATACAACATCTCAAGTGTGGTGACAAAAGTACACTCCAGTTACCTTGTTCCTGCTCTTCAGCTCCGACAATGATCAACAACCTGTAATGGTGTAGTATCAGCGATAGACGCTGAGTATGCCGGGCCTGGACCCTAATGGTCACTTGTCATTTTAACCATCTTATTATTAGATTGGTTTCATGCTTTTCTTTTTACAGTTATAATCAAAACTGAAGCATAAATGTATAATATACATAATCAACCATCCAAATATCCATAAACATTTAACCATCCATCCAATCCAAACATCCATTTAAATTCCATACAACATTTATATATCGAACGTATCGAGTAATAACAATATAATGTACAATGTACATTCGCCGTAGCGTACAATTTTCATATTTAATTTACCTTAGCCTTGTAGGCTCCGTCCAACCATCAACACACAATAAAATAACCACAAGTATAACCAATGAACAACAAAGCGAAACAACGAGAATAATAAACAAGTATTAAGTCTCGTCCATGGTATTGTTCGCCACTGTATAAGTCTCAATTGTTTTAGTTGTTCAGTTATACCTAGTGACAATGTCTCGTTAAAACGACATGTCTCTAATTACCATATATTATGGCGGGTCACCCACGGCAGTAGCCACTCCAACGGTAGAGTCTCCGACCAACGAGCCATTCTAGCTCACGGGAAATTTTCTTGATACTTACGGACCCTTACGCGGACATCCTGGTATCGTTTTTGTGATCACAGCGCGCACCAAGAGCCACATCCTCTTGGCTTTACTTCCATTCCTTTAATTAATTAATTATACCATCGCATCGCATTACCAAATTTTCTAACACAGCAGACTAAGGTCATTAGTCCAATCCGGAGTCTGTAAACTCGGGATCCAGTGCTAGATACAAGAGCGGCGTATAGAAAGGCCAATGCTCCATATAAAAGTCTCAGATAATATGTATATGTTATTATCATAGTGCTACAACGTTTTGCTTACGTTCCTTATATTTCATATAAGATAGCACCATAGCCGCTAGTTCGTTTTATATATATAGGTTCATATATACGAACCAATACTATTAACTCAACAACAGTAAATAATAAGCAGCTATAAATATACAGTTCATGCATATTAATCATCACATTCAGACAAACAATCTTACCACAGATCACACAGAAGTCTGAACTGAGGAAGCCCTCAGAGACAATCGAGATTCATAACAACATACAAGTTATATCAACCAAATCCGAGCCCAAGGAGCAACCTTAGGACAACTCGGATCAAACCCCTTTACATACCGTTCACCCTGATTGTATTACGGTGGAGTATGAATCAGCAAGATCCTATGCTCCGTGTAGTCCGCTAGCTCATCGAGCGTCTTGTCAGAAGTACAATCTAAACGGTAATAAACTATAAGTCAGTCTCCATGACTAACTACATCCGGTATTTCCGAATAATAAGTAACCCCGACAGTTCTTCACCCTTTTCTACAGTTGTTCGTTACGGGTTTCTCTAAAACAGTCGGTTTTGTTACTTAAACGCGTACGTCATAACATTTCAACTGTTAAGTTTAATTCGTTGTATTTCTTTTAAATCTTGTCCACCATCTAGCTTAGGTACATATCCTATAGTTGCATGTATTCATGCATGATTGTAGTACCTCATTACTTTTTTTGTATTGTATCCAAAACTCATAACCTATAGTTCATAACTATATATTTTTTTTATTTTTTTAAATAACCACCACCATTAAATCATATGGTTTCCAACCAAAACATATATCCACCATATATTATCCTATCATTATCTATGTATGTATATATTTACCACGTAGGTAATTCCCATGAGTTTAATAAACTCTTATATCATATGTTACATTTTATCATCTTATGTTAGATGATTATTCCCATTAGTTGTATTGTATTGTACAACTTATATTAAGATTATTATCCTAATATGAGTAACATTTTATGTTGTATAATTACAACTCCTAAGGTTTATTCAGTAAATACCTTAGTTTATAAATCCCATTTATTTATAGTTTGTCACATTATTTTATGTGAATACCCTTCCTTATATTAATTCCATCTAAACCATATAATTGCTATAACATTTATAACACTATAGACCTTAGTCTAAAATTCATTTTCCAAACTCTTGTTAACTCGGTATAGCCCTTAACTTATTTAAATTCCGTTTTGACCACATAACATTATGTAATGTTATACCACATTCTAATATCATTTGATATGATATTTTATTCCCTTTAATTTATTCCTATAGTTTTTATACAAAACTATTTCATATTGCCTCTTAGGCACCATAAGAAAATCTCATTCTTTTCTATAAACCATAGTTTCCTTAATTTACAAAATCGCCCCTTAAATCATCCCATGTTATACATTCCATTTAATATAACATTTCTAACTTATAAAAGAGTATAACCTATGGTTATTTTTTGTAAATTCCGAACAGCCCTTGTGCTATTCTATAATTGCCATTTGGCCCTATTTATAACATATAGTCTTACCATATCATTAAAACCATATCTTATACACATATCTTAACAAATACTCTTATATAATTCTAAAAATCTCCAAATTCCACCAAAGGGTTATAAATATCCTTATTAACACATATACTTTCGATATTTACCATTCCAATATCTATTTTTCTCCAAAGTGTCATAATGACATAATATTATATATATTTACATATATAGTTTATTTTATTCCAAAATCCACCATATAAATTCCTAAAAATTCCTAATAGCCCATGGGTGTTTAAAATACCATTTTACACCTTTATTTTCGGAATAACATATTTACCACATATGTTATAAAAATATTACCATAAATACTTATCTCTTATAACACCTTAAATAAGTTATTTAACTTATCTAATTTGGTCAAAACCTAGCATATGGTCAAGGTTGACCACCTTAATATTTCCTTGACCACCAATTCCTTATAATTACGGTTTAGTACCCAAACTTTCTAAAATTCACCATTTAACCCTAAAACCTTTATAAAATCTTATAAACTTTTTTTTAACTCCTTTTTACCTCTAATTTTCGGCCTTATTATTCTAAAGCCCCCAAATTTAATTTAACTACACCTAATACCCCATTTATTTTCGGTAATGCATTTATACTACTTAAACTTAATTAAAAGCTTGTAAATGCATAAATAAAATGGCCTAAAATACATGGCCTTATTACAAACATTTGCTCACAAAATAAATTACACATAAATGTCCCAAAATACACATAAACTTTCGGCCTCACCATATAATTTTTATTTAATTACCAAACTTCCACATAATGTCTTAAATTTGACAATTATGTTAATTAAATCTCTTAATGACTAGCTTAATTTATCTTTTAATTTTTTTCCATTCTAGGTCAATATAACCCATATTTATCATTTCACTCTCGGCCATGTTTATATATAAGCTTAGAAATTATAAAAATCATAGATTTAAGTGTTTATACCTTGATTTAGCTGAATAATTTTGTTTGAATTCGGCCAGCCTTAGAGAAAATTTCCAAAGCTTCTCTTGCATGTTTCAAACAGCAAACAAGGCCTAGTTAGTCTCCAAGAAAGATCTAACCATAAGAAGTAATTTAATGTAAGATTTAAGGCAAAAATTACCTTAAGAGTGCAAGGAGAGTTCAAGATGGTTTCGGCCTGAATCAAAAACACCACAAGGTGTTAGATCTACTATATTGACATAGGAAATAGCTAGATCTCAACAACTGCCTTGTTATTAGGTTTTACCTTGGAAAAATGCCTTAAAAGAGGGTATTTCCTTTGGATCTCGGCCACCCTTGCTCCAAATGGCTAACCAACAGATTCCACATGAAAAGGAGAAGAAGATAAGGCTATGACCAAAGTTTCACACAGCCGAACTTGAAGGGAATCAAAAGTTATGAGCTTAGAGCACATTTTTACCTTAAATGGTCAAGACTTGAACTTTCCTCCTTAGATCTGGTTATGTACGAAAACAACACTTCCTCTAACCTTCAAATCACTCTACATAGATGTATAGAAAAGGTTGGAGTGTAGATCAATCGAAAAAGGAAAGAAAGATGAAGAAAATGGGCATTTTTATGCCTTAAGTGCTTACCTAGAGCTTGAGCTCTCATCAATGGAGCTTGGGAACCTTACCTACGGTGGAGGGGAGCCAAAGAGAGCTCATGGACAGAGCAAACTCGGCTCAAGAGAAGAAATGAAGGAGAATGACCTATTATTGCCTTAAAGCACTTTTTTTGAATTTTTTAGGTCATTATTGGTTTGATGACTCATCATTCATTGATTGATGCTGATAATTGAAGGGAATTCGGTGGAGATAAGCAAGGAGGCAGCCGAACTTGATTGATAAAGGTAGAGCATGATTGGAGCCAATTTTGAATGAAAATGAGATAATAATGTGACTTTTAGCAAAAGTGAAAGGTCACTCATCTGCCTTGTCTTGTACTGCTTGGGAGCCACGAAATACAAGGAGGAAGAGGCTCCAAAAATCGCTGGCTCACATGGGTAAGGTGAGTGTAGACATTTGTTTTTGTTTTATTAGGTAAAGTATTCTTTCTTATTATTTTATGTAAAAGTAAGAGCATATATTTAATTGTCACATGTCTCTTGTCTCTTGGTCTGTTAAGAGACTTAATTATCTGATTTATGTAGTCCATTTCGTGGTCAATGGTCAACATTGACCAACTTAGTCAATGTTGACCCAAACGGGCCCCACTTTAGGGTTTTATTAATATTTTAATATTAAATTTGTAAAAATTCGTAAATTTCTGGAATTAAATTCCTAATACCATATAATATGATATTTTATCATATTTAAAGGTATTTATAACCTTTTAGCTCATTTAAAACCAATTTAGAAGGCGATTACACAAAAACGTGCTTAAGGAGTTTTAGTGCACATTTTGTGTCGCAAGGTGTTTCTGAGCTTGGTTTTCTTTGACAACGGTCTTGTTGTGTCCCTTACATGATATTTGATCATGGTATCCAATTTTATATCATTTAGAGGTCATTAGATTTTAAGGTTTCTAGAGCACCTTTTTGCTCTATTTGACCTTGAAGCATGTAAGTGCTTGTTCTTTGTGTTGGAGTGTTGTCCAACGGTTATAATATGTTTAATATTATGTTAATAGACTTAGGACAAATTTTTAGGTCCTAAGAAGTTCATTTGGGTATTTATTTACCCTTAACAGTCAAAGGGTGCAACATCTTGTTTTATGTTGACCACTGTTGTTCTCAGTTGACTTATAAGGCATGTTCAGGCCTTAATTAATGATTAAATATTTAATCCATGTTTAATATGTTTGGGGTATTTCACAAAGTGTATTCCATTTTATTTCATCACAATTGACCTATAGGATGCATTCCGGATTCAGGACATAGGAGTCTTTTAAATAAAGGCGAGGATGAATGGGTCATTTCCCTTATTCCCTTCTAATTACTGATAAGTAATTAATCAGTAATTGAATCCTTAATTCCCTCACTCTCAATCACGTTCCAACCCTTGTTCATTTTGTGAAACCGTCAGTACGCTCCTTTCTCTGCTTTCTCTCTCTCTCTCTCTCTCTCTCTCAAGAATACGCTCATTCAAGTGCCAAAGCCTGCTGATAGTGTTCCTGCAATCCGAGTTCTGTTGCAGATTCCTCCTCTGTTGTGAATCCCGATTCTGACTGAGGTAAGGATGTCGTTGTTCGTATTCAGTTCTGAATTTGGGAAACCTTCCCCCGTTCTGATTTACGTTTATGCAATATGTTGTAAGAATCGTCGATCTTCTGCGTGGCTGTTCTCGAATTCTTCTCCTTTGTTTCCTTGCTGTCGAATTCAGGTGAGGATTGTGCTGCAGTCTTGAATTACAGTTTCAGTCTGGGCAGTCTTGTGTTTCTGATTGAGGGGTTCTTCTCTGCGTTGTTGTTAGAATTCAGTGGTTGTTTGGGATTGTGGTTTCGGCGTGCGTTTCGGTATCGTCGTTGGCTGCGCTCTACTGTTCGGATTGGGATATCGTCTGTCAAGTATTGAGGTAGGTGGCTGATGGATTCAATTAGTGTGTTCAGCCTTGGGGGGTTTCGTTCCAGTTCTGAGATTGATTGTGTTATGTCTTTACGTTGTGATTGCGAACTGTCCGTTTATTGTCGTTTAAATGCCTACAAACCCCCAAGGTTGTTTTATGCAAACATATAAGGTTTTGACATTGTGTTGGTGCCTCTGTTCATGTGAAAATCGCTTCTGTAAACTGAGTTTTTCGGCGTGTCCGAACTTCCGTCCGAATTTGGAAGCTTGGACACGCCCTGTTACGCCTGTGATTTCTGAGTTTTCGCGCTTGTGTCGGGACTTCCGTCCGAGCTTTGAAGTTCGGACGGGGTGCGAGGACAAGTCCGACTTACAAGTCTCGAATGGTGTCCGAACTTGTAAGTCCGGACAGAAGTTCGGACACACCCTTCTGATTCTCTGATTTTGCTTTGACTTGTGTTCTGAACTTGACATTCGGACACATGTTCGGACATTACGCGTATTTGGTTTCAGAAAGCGTCCAAACATCCGTCCGAGCTTTGATGTTCGGACACTCGTCTGTTTTGATTTCTAAAGTCTCGACTTGTGTCCGAACATTGATGTCCAGACACAAGTTTGGACATGGTGTTGTTTTGACCATAACTTGCTCGGTTGAGCTCCGTTTTGATTTCCGTTGGTGCGGTTGGATTCCCCTTCTGATTTCCAAGCTATCGGTGTGCTTTTTGGTGGCATTGGTGCACATACGCTTAATTGTTTTGAGCTTCTGTTTTGGGACCTAGTTATCTCTGTATCTGAACCGTTGGATGGCTAGTTTAGCTGTCTCGTAGCGCGCTATGTAGGATATCCTACTGTTTCACGGGTGATGTTCCCCGTTCTGTTCACAGGTGTTTTACCTGTTCCGTTTACGAGTGAGGTTTCCTCGTTCTGTTCACGAGCTGTTTGCTCGTTCTGTCTGTATGCTGTGATCAACTAGGGTCCTCTTCTGTGTCTGCTTCCGTTGTTTTGAACTCTGATTAGTCCTTTGTGTGTGGACTTTTGCTTCTGGTTTCTGTTATGGAATATGGCCTCCTTCTCTCTACTTCTGTTATGATAACATTCAATAAATGTTTTAAGCATGCTGGTTGATGAAGTTGGTCATCTACTGGGCATAGTTGTTTGCTCATTCCCCTACTTTATCTAACATTGCAGATTGATCAGCGAGGATCTCTTTGCTCAGCTTTGGAGATGGCTTTTGATTCGTTTAGTTCTTTTTAAACTTCTGTGTTTGATATTTCTAGCCTTTGGGCTTCTGATGTTAGCTTCCGCTTTTGGTTACTTTGAGGATTTTGTTTTACATTTGGTTTCTTCAACAATTTGTCAATACTTATTCGTTTAAGTATTCCGTTTGGGGCCTTTACTCTGTTTATTTATGCGCGTTAGTTAGAGCCTTGCGTTATTAAGTAACAATACGCGGCGTGTAATACCCCTAACTCCTAGGCCCGTGTTTGGGGTTGTTACAATATCATCCTTGAACATAGGTTCAAGATGTTTAGGTGTCATGGAGCGTTCTGGCTCCCATGTAGTCTATCTCACATTACGATTGGGTCAGAGGGTCTTCACCATGGTAATGGCTTAGTCTCTGTATCAAGGATTCTTATTGGTGTTCATACCAATCTTACAACTGTGTTCCAGTGTAGTCTCTAAGGCTCCAAAGTATTTGGTAGATAAGTCGTATATTTTATTCGACTGGAAGATGTGAGACACATCATTCCTTCTTCTCTTTTGTTAGGTATATCAAACCTTTAAAATACGGTGCACTAGCTTCTGTTGTGCGACTCTAATAATCTTGGGGCTTAGTTTGCCCTTGCTATCCTCTTCAATATGTTTTACAGCTCCTTTATATCCTTATAATTTAGGAATAAAGGTCTCTTAATGGACGTGTGGTATCTTTATTTATACACGGTCTCGGTGAATTATAGCTTGTCTATCCAGTTCTCTGGAGAACTGACGTTCATGCTGTTATTACGCCTTTCAGCGTCTGAATGTTTCCTACTAACTGACTCTCAGTCTGAGATTCCTATGTAATCTGGACTTACTATTCAGTGCTTATTGCTCATCACAGTTTCCTTGAAAATCTTGAGACATATAAACTGTTCATACATACTAATTAGTGCTTCTAGCACTTCATAATTCTTAATTGTTTCCTCCTGGAATGAGTTCTTTGACTCTTTTAATCTCATTTGTTTAACTAAGTTCTTCCTCCTCCATTGTTCACGGTAACTTACTGTTCTGATGTGAGTTTGCATCGCTGATTGTCGTACAGAGTCCAATACTTCTCGTGTTCCTTACACTACTCATTTACATATATGGGGTACCTTAATGATACATTGCTACTTACCCGACTAACTTATAAGTAAGTCCATTGGGCCCACAAGCTCCTTTGGAGTGCGGTCGTCCCACATCTCGTTTAAGTATACTCGTAATGTTCATCACACACTTAGTTATAGCTAATTTGTGAAGTATTCTGTTGTCGATCCCCTCTTACATCAATCCTTGATAACGCGCTTGTCTTTCTTCTTGAACTTAATCAAGGAATATCCATCTACTGGGTTCATAACTGCATTATACCTTCTGGATTTAGTACGGACTCGATCCTTTAGTAATTTGAGGTCTCTGTCCTTAGAGCCTCTTATCTCATTTCTCATGTCGATCTACTAGGAATGCACTTCCAGCTCCTTACGGAAAGGACAATGTGCTTCCTGTGCAACCTTTTATCACATGTCCAGGCTACTGGCGTTACTGCACAGCCTGTCTCCCATTTCATTATCTTACTTACATCGGGTTTTTAACTCATAAATCTGATTGCTTTCGTGTCAATATTTGATGGCTTATATATATAGTGGTTGCTTTGCTGCACACTATAACTTAATCTACCTGACAGGTATTATTCTCATGGCCTCTACTACCGAAGTAGCTTAGCTTTCTCATATTGCCCATTGATGGCGTAATTCTTTGGTTGTTTTATTTCAACGTCTCCTCTTACTCTCAGTCCCCTTCAAGGTGTAAACACACTAGAAGTTCTCTAATTTCGGTGTTTGGCGGCTGCCGTATCATGTTATAAAATGGTTATCTCTTAGTATGAAGGTTTTCTGTTTCAATCTCAGGTTTGTAAGTAGGCTAATTTCTCTCACATTCTTTCATCCTTTATGATGTTATTTACCATGTAATTTAACCGGTTACTGAAAAAGTCATCCGTTGAATCACAAGCTCTTTTGAGCGTTGGTCACTTGACGTGTCATACTGCGCACTCACAATGTTTATCTCTGATGATTGCTGATTCTTAAATCCTGGGTGTTGGATATGAGGTCTGTCTCTACAGCCTCCATATTATTTATGTGTAACTGGAATGTTCTAAGGTAATTTAAAGGTCTACGGTTCCGATTCTCCAATAGAGAGTATTCAATCTATAAGAAGTGAAAGCCCTTTTTGAGGGGTTATTCCCACTCATGGCTTCACAACTAGGAGAGGTATCCCACCCTAAAAGGAATGGTTCGTTCTCCGCCCCTGTCAATAGCACTATCTCAACATTCTCACTGGTGCCCTTTACTGTTAATTCTTCCTCAATTTAGTATAGGTTCTCATAACCACTCGTATGTACGAGTTGTAGTTCATTCATGGCCTAGATAAGCCTTTTTATGCTTTCCTGCACCTCGAGCTCTGATGTATTTAACATCCTTGGCTCGTAGGCCCTTAATGCTTGATTAGTCTCAAGTGTGAGCCGGTGTTTGGTTCACCGTTGTATTCTTAATCATCCGTAGGTTATCCACGTAATTCTCTTGTTCTCTGAGCTCTGTCAATGTTGGGTCACATCATTGGATGTGTTATTGAGTTTCACAATAAGTTACTGTATCTCGCTTCCTGCTGTGGAAGTTCACTTAGGCAATCCGATGTTAATTAGTGTCTGTGACGATACCTTCGCTCTCATAGACTTGCGTCTTTTAGCAATTAAGGATTCGTTTTCATTAGGCATCTGCCTTCCGGCGTCTAAGTCGGTTATTTATCCTGGCTATCATGTAATGCCATGTCAATACTTTGTTCAACTGTCGTTGACTACGCCACCCACTAATGACTAATCATACTTGGGTGTTAATGAGTTAGGAAAGCAATACTAACCATCGTTTATGGATCTTTTTCTGCTCAACTATACCAACTCTATGGTGTAGTCCCTTTTAAGGTTCTCTCTTTTGTGATTGCACTTCTTTTATCCTAGGTAGGTCATTGCTTATGTTTGTTTTCTCTGATTCTATTCCGGGGTTTATCCACATTCTCAATGAAGAGTGCTTATAATAGTATTATTCTGGGAATTCATCCCGTTTTTATTGAAAGTTGTTATGTCCTCTATCTTCATTGTATGTCGTAATACCTTCCTTGTAGGTTATTACTTACATCCGGTCTTCTCACATTGTTGAGTAATCTTTACGGTTCTTCCATTCAAGGTTAGGCCTGGTTTTGGGTTGATGATCTTACTTGTAGTGTCGGTTGTCTGTTGTTGTGCCCACGTCGTTTAGTTTTTGGACCAAGTCCAGCTCCCTACTGACTGGTGTATTGATTTAGTTGTCATGGTTAGGCCATCAGGCCCTTCCATTGTTTCGCTCTTCTGTCTTAAGGACTTGTAATCCGGTGTTAATGTATTATATCCGTGGTTTTTACCATTTGGTCTTCACGGCTTCCAGTATAGTTTCGTTGCGGCAGCACTTGCCAAGGCAAGTGCGCCATGTAAGATGGGCTATCGGTATTGTGTACGTCGGCAATGGTACATTCTCCTAAACTCCATGTAGGTGGTAGTCCATGGGACTCCTTATTTGCCCTTTTGGCTTTGTTAATTGATTATCTGGGTAGCTTCCTGACTGCTTTTGATTGTATAATTACTTATCAGGGTATTCCTCTTTCTGAGGGAACCTTTTTTCTTTTACATTGCCATGGTTCTCACTCTCATTTCCACACCTTGCCGAGGTTATCGAGTATTGACTCTGCTTAGGCACTACGTCGTAGTCCTATCTTGGAGTATGACTTGCATATGCATTCGTAGTCGTCTGGGCTATGCAGTTAGGTCTTTGCAACCCTTTTTTTTGTAGGTTCGGAGTTACCCGCTTCATAATTGACTTTTAGGTAGTCCCTATGCTCTTGCGCGGTATTATCCCACTGTTATTGCTCCTTTGGACTGTTGTCCGGTGTTTCTATCACTTCTCTTATCCTCTTATTGCACTTGTAGTACTTTCCTTCTTACTGGTATGGCGGGGTTATATCGACTGCGTAGCATGTCGACCCATGTTGCCGGTAATTATTATTCTCTCATTGGTAGGATTCCGCTGGTAGCGCCTGTTCCAACGTTGTGCTCCAATTGGGACCTTCAAGTCTTGAAAGACTATTGCATAATGAGGTGCTTCTATTGTATAATGCTAAGTAATTGCCAGATCGGGTTTACCCGAGTAAGAGAAAGCTTGTCTTCTCTCTAGCGTTCATTTCTGGTATCATAGAACCAGGGGTGCGGAGGGCGGGCCAGGTATTATAGATATCCGATACACATCGGGAATCCTAACTAACACTCAACCCTTATCCCAAAGTCTAAAGTTCCTAACTCGGTAATTCCTAAGCTCAGTATTTCCAGTCATCAGAGCGTAACTACGCTCTGATACCACTTTTTGTAACACCCCATCTCTAAATACAATGATCGTCGCCCTAAGTCCATCTCATACATTAACAACGCAGTGGAAAAGTTCTACTAAATGGTGTTACCGCCGTTAGTCCCACGTGACTAACTAGGCCTATTCTCTTAACAAGTCACGGTCTGACTAACCGGATAATTACTCGGGCACCTAAAACATTACAATCCATAAAACCAAACTTATACCGAGTATCTATATCCTAATACATCATACTAACGTCTCATCAATATACTAAACGAGTGTACATGCACAACTCATGTGACAAATGTAAAAGCGACCCGAAGTACTCTACCCGCTCCCACTCTCAGGTTGAGTCTTCGCTGGTACCTACCTGCAAGTGTTTAAATCACAGGCCCCAAGGGGCTCAGCAAATGGCTGGTACAGAAAACGTGCAACCCACAAGCTAGCAGGGTTACACACGATTACTTTGTCGTATACATGCAATTGTTTATTCATACAAATAATAATAAGAAGTACGATAACAAACAACACATTTATGTGAAACATTCACAGCTCAAATAAATCGAACATCGTAATGGACGCCCATTAATGAGTAAGTTAGATTCCTAACTCTTGAGGCCTGAGAATTATTTAGTTCTCGTGTTTGACCATACCTTATAAGTGTCAACCGTTCTCTTAAAAGAACTGGTTGTTCTCTAACTAAATTGTTTATTTTTGTCGGGTCCAAGTAACCCTAGCCAATGAGTTATTAGCTCCATTGGGTTAATAAACATTATTCTTAAGTTATGAGGGGTGTAGGCTTGACCCTCCTGCGCCTCCTGAATTTGCCTCCCACCTCGAACTGTTCACTCGAGCTGGTCGGGTCAGTTTGTCGACCCTAGGTGGAAGACAGATCTGATACAGATGCCGACCTCCTATCCTAAACATGCATGACCGGAGTCAGTCCCGGATTCCTCTTCTCCCAAGTTCCAGTTAGCTGAAGTCTCATTGACAATTTGTTAGTTAAACCTCTCTCGGTATTAACCAACTAATAACAAGGAGTATTTATAACCTTATACAATTGTTTACTAAACATAGTTAATGAACAAGCTCTGAATCAATTCGTGTTAGTGTGCAATGGACACATAATAACAATACAATAAATCGGTTTCACACTTAATCTCGTTTAGTCTTATCACAATAACACATAGCACACAAACCGAGATAGACCTTGTTAGCAAACGAGCTACAAGAATCCCATACCGTACACCGGAGATTGGCTTGCTCTCAATCCCACGTTCGCCTAATCCGCCGAACGCCTCTGACTTATCTAGATCTGTAACCAGAACTAGTATTAGTATCTTGTGTGTAGAACTAATTTAGTTCTCTTGTCAACTTAAACCTCTTCCTAGGTTAACCCGGGTATAATAGTATACCGTTAAACGGGTTCGTTCATTTAGGAGTGTTTCCAAGCTCAATTCTAATTCATTAACATGCTAACGTCGTTAGCAGTTATTTAGTTGCATAGTTAGCAACTTTAGACTTATACGGACCTTGTATTAGGTTTTCGTATTTTTCACTATTCATCAGTATTTCACTATTCATTTACACGATCTCGTATTCTACTATTCATTTATACGGCCTCGTATTTTACTATTCACCGTATTTCACTATTCACGTATACGTATTTTACTATTCACGTATACGTCTTGTATTTGACTATTCATATATATGTAGTTACTATTCACGTATACGTATTTACTATTCATGCATACGTATTTACTATTCATGTATACGTATTTACTATTCATGTATACGTATTTACTATTCATGTATATGGGTACTATTCATGTATACGGGTATTTTCCATGTATACCAAATTTACGTACATGCCCGTATGATAGTCCGTATCAATACGTATTTATTTCTTTTTCCAATATAACTTGTATTTTCATTAAAATACTTTAAGTATTGATTTCTCCTTTACTTATTAAATTACGGTTATACCCCTCGTATACCTTAATTTATATACGGGTCTCGTTTAAACCCGTCTTAACTCTGTTTCTTTTACAACTTGTTTCTAAATTCTTTATTTAATTTCCTTAACCTTCTAAACATAAAAATGTGTTATTTACATTCCTTACCCTTAGTTTTCTCTTAATCTCTATTTTACTCATAACAAGTTCTAAACTTGTTATCTTTATTTCTAATTTCTTTCAAAGTCTTACTTAATTAATTTCTTTTATACCTTTGGTCAATTACCAAAATATACAGAAGTTTTACCAGTCTTTCATGGTCAAACCCCCTAACTTTCCATAATTTACAATCTCACCCCTAAAGTTAATTTAACTTAACTTTTATTCCTTTATCCTTTTAATATCTAATCTTTTGCTACAAATTCTATTCTAGCTCCTCTAAACATTTTATAAACTGTCATTGACCAAGTTTGACCACGTTTGACCAGGGAAATTACCATTTTACCCTTGTGGTCTTTTCTTTATCCTAACTCATTTATTAACCAATCTAACTCCAATTAATTTCCAATTTTCGTAACTAATTTCCTACAGATTTTTGAACATCAAAAATCATTTTAAACATCTCTAAACCACCAGATTTAATTATCTAATGTTATAGTATATATACCACCCTTTATTAACCTAAAATATAGCAAAAACCTTATATATTCCTTATAACACTTATAAACTCTTTATAAATTGTAAACTTAATTCTACAATTATTTTCCCATCATCTAAACTTCTTAAATTTCATAATAACTTATATATATTTTTGGCAATTATAATATATAGCCAAAACTTCTCAAATTTTACATATTACTCTTAAATATACTAATTCCTTTAATTTAACTTAGTTTATAATTTTCCTAACTCACATAAGCTCTCTTAATTTTCAGCCACCCCTTAAATTATAGTATATGAATTTTCTTATATATTATGATAGCTTATATTAAAGCTTATATCATAAGGATTATAAATCTAATTTTAGATTTACAAAATATTAACATCTTAGGTGCCAAAAATTAAATCTAACACCTAACAAAATCGGCAATTATAAACAAGGTATACAATAGGTTAGATCATATATAGATCAACATTTAGAATCTTGAAATAGGTAGTTGTAGGATTTACCTTGTATATTAACCATTAGCTTAATATTTAAGCTTGATTTCCTTAGAAATTTTGACAGCAATTTGCTAGAGAAATTGGCTCCAAAATTATACCACAAGATGAAGAATAAGATGGGTTAGTATCCATTGCCAATCGGCTGTAACAAAAAACCAAAGAACAAGAAGTTTTCAAGAAGGCAATGTTTTACCTCGAGAATCAAAGACACTTCTTTGTGGTTTTTCCTGAGAATCTGGGGGCTCATGAGCTATGGTTCTAAAGCTCTTGAAAAGAGGATTCCAACGAGCTATCAAGCTTGTGATGTGGAGTTAGGACGCGAAAGTTATGATTTCTACAAGGCAAGGTGTTCTTTAAGGCTCAAAACTAAGAACATTGAGTTTTTTGTTGTTTCTTCAAAGAGAGGATGAGCTTCGACCTTGGAAGCTCTCATTTGACAGGTGAGAGTCTGATTAATGATTCACTAAGGGGACAAGATGCTTTGGCAATTAATGAAAGTCTAAGTAGTTGGAATAGTAAATTTAAAAGCAAATTTGGACATGGTGACTCACCATTTGAGGTAGGCAGCCCTACACCCCATTTGCTATGATTTTTTTTTGTTTTGCCTTGTATTTATGTAACATTTGATGAATTAATTTGTTCATAATGACTTATACCATGTGTTTGGTATGTTACATAGCCAAAAATGCCTTAAAACACATTTTTTGTGCTTCCGGGTTCACATTGATTATGCAATTTGTTTTGGCTAGTTTAAATGTGTTCTCAGTACATTTAAAACCTTTAGAAACTTTGTTCATGAAATAGAATGTTGCTAATTCTAATTTAAACCAAGTCGTTTAGTGGTTTCTCCTTAACTTTCGTTAGTTTAGTACCAGTTTTTGTGTGGACTTGTATACTTAATTTATGTGTATACGCTATGGCTCCTGTGACCATTTATTGCTGTCCCCTTATTCCTTATTGGTATTTAGGCTCATTAGCCTTTTCTTTCCATGTATACATGCTTAAAGCACATTTTCCTTTAAAGCACATTTTTTCCTTTAAAGCACATTTTTGTGCTCTAAGGTGCGTCTTCGGTTTAAACGCTAATTTCGCTTAATTTGTATTACTAATCTTAGAGGTATTTCACATTTGAAATCTCTTGGGAACTTATTTGTAGCTCCCTAATTTATTTGTGTTCTTTAAAACACCTTTTGCTCTAATTGTTCCTAAAGCATGTTTTGGTGTAAATTGTTTTTTAACACTTCTTCTAATGTTTCTAAGGCACTTTCTAGCCTTAGTATATCCTAATTAGATAGTTCTTTAATATATTGAGGTTTGGGGTATTTCAGTTTAACTTAATGTTCCTAAGTGCACAATTTTCTCAAACTTGTTTTCTTACCCATGTGTATACTTTCTTACCATTTCCATCCTATTAATGATGTACAACTTTATATACATATACATATGTGAATAGTTATATATACATATACCTATGATTACTATAATCATATCATTTTGTTTTTTTTTTTTTGTTTTAACTCGACCGACCTTACCCAGGGTCGGACCCAAGGTCGGTCGAAGTCAGTAAGTTTCATCGCTGGAAAATTCTGGTCCGACCGACCTTGCAAGTCCGGTCCCAAGGTCGGTCCATTCCAGTGAGTTACATTACTGCAAGGTCGGTCCATTCCAGTAGGTTTTCGTCTTTGTAAATCTGGGCTCGACCGACCTTACAAGTTCGGTCCCAAGGTCGGTCCGGCCCAGTATTTCAGTTTTAAAATCTGTTTTCAGTTCTATACTTTGCCCATTGTTTCCCCAATCTTCCTACATGTAATCCCACATGTTTAAACACTACTTAGGCCCTCTAAATTGCCTTAGTTCATCCACCAAATACCTTACTCATTTCTAAATCCACATACACAATTTCTCCTCACTTCCTTTCAACACTTACAATAGTTTTCATTCCTCTAATGCTACATATTTTCATTTTAACCTTTACCATTCAATACTCCCTCTACCAATGCTACCCCTAGCATCCTAAATCCATTACTTTACATCCTCGACATATGTACTACCTATACCCAAGTCAAATCTTCATTTCCAAGGTTACTAACACTAACTCTTTTCCTTGTTTCTCCAATGCATTTCACATGCTATTTGTTACAGATTTTTACACACTCTACTCTCATCCTCCAACTACCATTCCTTGGTTACTAAACATCTCTACTCAACCCAATACACACCATGGTTCTCCCATTCACCAAGTCATTCCTAAATGTACATTTCCTACTAAAAGTTTGCCATAGTTCACCTACTTTTCTTACTTATCCACACAGAAACTTCCTCATCAAATTCATTCCTAATCTAGCCACACCCCAAACTTATTAAACATGGATTAAATATTTAATCACGTTAATTAAGGCCTGAACATGCCTTATAAGTCAACTGAGAACAACAGTGGTCAACATAAAACAAGATGTTGCACCTCAGAGATATGGAATGTGGAACAATGGAATGTTATGGACACCTAGATACGAAATGAATCATTAGATATGGAATGTGGAAAGAGATACGAAATGAATCATTAGATATGGAATGTGGAACAATGGAATGTTATTGACACCTCAGAGAGGTTGTCAGGGTTGGTAGAACTGATAGGAAATGATGGTGCTGATGGATCACCTATATCCATATATGAATGAACTAACGCCACAAAGTGATGGCTATGTGCTGTATAGGCACAACACGATGTGTGTAAATGATATATCACATAGATATACATTATGGGAATAATGGGTAGTTATACATTTATATATTTACCTATTTAATTGAGAGACTTCGGGACGAAGTCTTTTTAAGGGGGGTACACTGAACTACCCCAAACTTATTAAACATGGATTAAATATTTAATCACATTAATTAAGGCCTGAACATGCCTTATAAGTCAACTGAGAACAACAGTGGTCAACATAAAACAAGATGTTGCACCCTTTGACTGTTAAGGGTAAATAAATACCCAAATGAACTTCTTAGGACCTAAAAATTTGTCCTAAGTCTATCAACATAATATTAAACATATTATAACCGTTGGACAACACTCCAACACAAAGAACAAGCACTTACATGCTTCAAGGTCAAATAGAGCAAAAAGGTGCTCTAAGAGACCTTAAAAATCTAATGACCTCTAAATGATATAAAATTGGATACCATGATCAAATATCATGTAAGGGACACAACAAAACCGTTGTCAAAGAAAACCAAGCTCAGAAACAGCTTGCGACACAAAATGTGCACTAAAACTCCTTAAAGCACGTTTTTGTGTAATCGCCTTCTAAATTGGTTTTAAATGAGCTAAAAGGTTATAAATACCTTTAAATATGATAAAATATCATATTATATGATATTAGGAATTTAATTCCAGAAATTTACGAATTTTTACAAATTTAATATTAAAATATTAATAAAACCCTAAAGTGGGGCCCGTTTGGGTCAACATTGACTACGTTGGTCAATGTTGACCATTGACCACGAAATGGACCACATGAAATCAGATAATTAAGTCTCTTAACAGACCAAGAGACAAGAGACATGTGAAAATTAAATATAGTCCTTTACTTTTACATAAAAAAATAAGAAAAAGAATATTTTACCTAATAAAACAAAAACAAATTGTCTACACTCACCTTACCCATGTGAGCCAGCGATTTTTGGAGCCTCTTCCCCCCTTGTATTTCGTGTCTCCCAAGCAGTACAAGACAAGGCAAGATGAGTCACCTTTCACTTTTGCTAAAAGTCACATTATTATCTCATTTTTTATTCAAATTTGAATCAATCAAGCCCTACCTTCTCCAATCATACACGCCTTCCCTCTCTTCTTGTCTCCACCGAATTCCTCTTCAATTATCAGCATCAATCAAGCATTGATGAGTCACCAATTCAATAATGTCATAAAATATTCAAAAAAATGACTTTAAGGCAATAATAGGTCTTCCTCCTTCATTTCCTCTCTTCAGCCGAGATGGCTCACTCCTTGAGCTCTCTCTGGCTCCCCTCCACCGTAGGTAAGGTTCCCAAGCACCATTGATGAGATCTCAAGCTCTAGGTAAGCTCTTAAGGCATAAAAATGCCCATTTTCTTCATCTTTCTTTCCTTTTTCGATTGATCTACACTCCAACCTTTTCTATACATCTATGTAGAGTGATTTGGAGGTTAAAGGAAGGTTCAATCTCGTTCCTAACCAGATCTAAGGAGGAAAGTTCAAGTCTTGACCATTTAAGGTAAAAATGTGCTTTAAGCTCATAACTTTTGATTCCCTTCAAGTTCGGCTGTGAAACTTTGGTCATAGCCTCATATTCTTCTCCTTTCCATGTGGAATCTGTTGGTTAGCCATTTGGAGCAAGGGTGGCCGAGATCCAAAGGAAATACCCTCTTTTAAGGCATTTTTCCAAGGTAAAACCTAATAACAAGGTAGCTTGTTGAGATCTAGCTATTTCCTATGTCAATATGGTGGATCTAACACCTTATGGTGTGTTTGATTCAGGTCGAAACCATCTTGAACTCTCCTTGCACTCTTAAGGTAATTTTTGCCTTAAATTTTACATTAAATTACTTCTTATGGTTAGATCTTGCTTGGAGACTAACTAGGCCTTGTTTTCTGTTTGAAAACATGTAAAACAAGCTGTGGAGAATTTTTACTTAAGGTGGCCGAACCAAACAAGGATTACCTAAGCTAAATCAAGGTATAAATCACTTAAACATTAACTTTGCTAAGTTAAAAATGTTCTAAGCTAATTCTAATACTATTGCCGTGAGTGAAGAGGTGAAATAAGGTCTTGTTTGACCTTAAAATGTTTAAGGAATGGTTTAATAAATTTTATAACTAATTGAACAAGCATAAGTGTCAAATTTAAGACATTATGTGGAAGTTTGGTAATTAAACAAAGAATCTATGCTGAGGCCGAAAATTTATATGTATTTTGGGACATTTATGTGTAAGTTATTTTGTGAGCAAATGTTGTAATAAGGCCATGTACTTTAGGCCATTTTATTTATGCATTTACAAGTTTTTATTTAAGTTTAGGTGATATTCTATCATTACCGAAAAGAAGTGGGCCTTAGATGTAATTAAATTAAATTTGGGGGCTTTAGAATAATAAGGCCGAAAATTAGAGGTAAAAAAGGAGTTAAAATAAAGTTTACAAGATTTTATAAAGTTTTGGGATTAAATGGTAATTTTTGAAAAGTATGGGTACAAACCATGAATGAAGGAAATTAATGGTCAAGGAAATATTAAGGTGGTCAACCTTGACCATATGATAGGTTTTGACCAAATTAGATAAGTTAAATAACTTATTTAAGGTTGTATAATGAGATAAGTATCTTATGGTAATATTTTTATAACATATGTGGTAAATATGTTATTACCGAAAATAAAGGGTGTACAATGGTATTTTAAACACCCATGGGCTATTAGAAATTTTTAGGAATTTATTGGAATGTTTTTGGAATTAAAATAAACTATATATGTATAATATATAGTTATTTTGTCATTATGACACTTTGGAGAAAAATAGATGGTGGAATGGTAAATATTGAAAGTATATGGGTTAATAAGGATATTTATAACCCTTTGGTGGAATTTGGTGATTTTTAGAATTATTAAGAAAATTTAATAAGTTATGTGTATAAAATATAGTTTTAATGATATGGTAAACTATATGTTATAAATAGGGCCAAATGGCAATTATAGAATAGCACAAGGGTTGTTCGGAATTTACAAAAAATAACCAAAGGTTATACTCTTTTATAAGTTAGAAATGTTATATTGAATGGAAGATATAACATGGTATGATTTAAGGAGTGATTTTGTAAGTTAAGAAACTATGGTTTATGGAAAAGAATAAGATTTTCTTATGGTGCCTAAGAGGCAATAATAAATAGTTTTGCATAAAAACTATAGGTTATAAGTTAAGGGAAATAAAAATATCACATTGTATGATATTAGTGTATGGTATAACATTACAAAATGTTATGTGGTCAAAACGGAATTTAAATAGAATTAAGGGCTGTACCAAGCTAACAAGAGTTGGAAAATGAATTTTTGACTAAGGTCTATAATGTTGTAAATGTTATAACAATTATATGGTTTAGATGGAATTAATATAAGGAAGGGTACTCACATAAAATAATGTGACAAACTATAAATGAATGGGATTTATAAACTAAGGTATTTATGGAATAAACCTTAGGAGTTGTAAATGTACAACGTAAAATGTTACATAATATTGGGATAACAATCTTAATATAAGTTGTACAATACAATACAACTAATGGGAATAATCATCTAACATAAGATGATAAAATGTAACATATGATATAAGAGTTTATTAAACTCATGGGAATTACCTACGTGGTAAATATATACATACGCAAGGATAATGTATATAAGGTGGATATATATTTTGGTTGGGAACCATATGATTTAATGGTGGAAGTTATTTAAAAAAAATATATATAGTTACGAACTATAAGTTATGAATTTTGGACACAATACAAAAAAATAATAATGTACTACAATCATGCATGAATACATGCAACTATAGGATATGTACCTAAGCTAGATGGTGGACAAGATTAAAAAGAAATACAACGAATTAAACTTAACAGTTGAAATGTTCGTACGCGTTTAAGTAACAAAACCGACTGTTTTAGAGAAACCCGTAACGAACAACTGTAGAAAACAGGGGTGAACTGTCGGGGTTACTTATTATTCGGAAATACCGGATGTAGTTAGTCATGGAGAATGACTTATAGTTTATTACCGTTTAGATTGTACTTCTGACAAGACGCTCGACGAGCTAGCGGACTACACGGAGCATAGGATCTTGCTGATTCATACTCCACCGTAATACAATCAGGGTGAACTGTATGTAAAGGGGTTTGATCCGAGTTGACCTAAGGTTGCTCCTTGGGCTCGGATTTGGTTGATATAACTTGTATGTTGTTATGTGTCTCTGAGGGCTTCCTCAGTTCAGACTTCTGTGTGATCTGTGATAAGATTGTTTGTCTGAACGTGATAATTAATATGCATGAATTGTATATTTATAGCTGCTTATTATTTACTGTTGTTGAGTTAACAGTATTGGTTCGTATATATGAACCTATATATAAAACGAACTAGCGGCTATGGTGCTATCTTATATAAAACATAAGGAACGTCAGAAAAACGTTGTAGCACTAAGATAATAAGATATACATAATATCTGAGACCTTTATACGGAGCATTGGCCTTTCTATACGCCGCTCTCGTATCTAACACTGGATCCCGAGTTTACAGACTCCGGATTGGACTAATGACCTTAGTCTGCTGTGTTAGAAAATTTGGTAATGCAATGCGATGGTATAATTAATTAATTAATGGAATGGAAGTAAAGCCAAGAGGATGTGGCTCTTGGTGCGCGCTGTGATCAGAAAAACGATACCAGGATGTCCGCGTACGGGTCCGTAAGTATCAAGAAAATTTCCCGTGAGCTAGAATGGCTCGTTGGTCGGAGACTCTACCGTTGGAGTGGCTACTGCCGTGGGTGACCCGCCATAATATATGGGTAACTAGAGACATGTCGTTTTAACGAGACATTGTCACTAGGTGTAACTGAACAACTAAAACAATTGAGACTTATACAGTGGCGAACAATACCATGGACGAGACTTAATACATGTTTATTATTCTCGTTGTTTCGCTTTGTTGTTCATTGGTTATACTTGTGGTTATTTTATTGTGTGTTGATGGTTGGATGGAGCTTACAAGGCTAAGGTAAATTAAATATGAACACTGTACGCTACGGCGAATGTACATTGTACATTATATTGTTATTGTTCGATACGTTCGATATATAATTGTGGATTGTGTTATTAAATGATTCTAGATTGGATGGATGGCTGAATATCTATGAATATTTGGATGGATGAATAAGTGTATTATATATGTTTATTACAGTATTGTTTATAACTGTAAATGGTAAAGCATGAAACCGATCTAATAATAAGATGGTTAAAATGACAAGTGACCATTAGGGTCCAGGCCCGGCATACTCAGCGTCTATCGCTGATACTACACCATTACAGGTTGTTGATCATTGTCGGAGCTGAAGAGCAGGAACAGAGTAATTGGAGATGTTGTATAGCAATGAAGATGGTGAATTGTATTATGGTAAGGTTGTGTATTCAGGATTGGGTAGACGCTCACTTGTCGATGTTTATGGTTTATGGACTTGGTGTGATGTATAGGAGTTCTCGTTATCACTGCGGTTAGCAGTTTATTTGTATTGGAAGTGGATGTAGTTTGGCTGCGTTGCTCGCATGGGCGAGTAACGGCCGGTGACACCCGAGTGAGTTTTGTAATTCTTATTTATTTTTCCACTACGAGACGTTTTATTTATTGCTACGTGAGGGATTATATCGTGATTATGGAGAGGGGTGTTACAAAAGTGGTATCAGAGCGGAGTACCGCTCTGATGACGAGAAAGTAGGTTAAGACAGTGAACTTAGGCCTTGGGAAACATTGGGAAACTTTTGGGAGATACGAGACGATTCGTCTTAGGAAGATATTGTGTCTAGAACGCAAATTGCGTGACAGGTTAGCCTTTAAGGCAACTTAATATCTATTGGTTGTGTACGGTAATTTTACCGAGTAATTATGTGACATACTGTACTACAGATGTCTAGTGGAACTAGAGGGCGTGGTACTGGAAGAGGTGGAGACGGTGACCCCGGCATTCCAGGAGTTGCTGAGACGGTTGCAGCCGTTCTTGCACAGCTGGGTACTCAGATAGGAGGAGCACCAGCCCACCCGCCACAGCCCAGGGAAACGAACTGGCTGAAGTCAGTTATAGAGACCCGACCACCTACATATTCTGGGGAACCCGACCCCGTGGCTTTGGAGCGTTACATCGTTGAACATGAGAAAGCGTATGAAGCTTTACAGGTACCAGACGATAAGAAGATCGCCATTGCTGCTTTCCATCTGAAGGATGCAGCCAGCACTTGGTGGAGGTTGGTCAAGGACCACCACCTGGCTACGCCTGACTTTTCGTGGGCTGCCTTTGTCGAGTTACTGAGAGGGAAGTACTACCCAGCACATCTCAAACAGAAGAAGCGCCAGGAGTCCGAGACATTGACCCAGGGAGGTCTGACCGTGGATGAGTATTATTCTCGATTCATTGGTCGGTTGGACTTCATTCCCGGTGTGGATTACTCAGAGACCGTGAAGGTCGAGAAGTTCCGGGGAGGACTATTATTTCGCATCCAGATGGCGATGGGTGCTACCCTCTACACTACCATACATGTATTAACATGAAAGCCATAATCCTTTACTAACTACATTACCGATTAACGTTGTGGGAACCTACCAATGAGATTCCAGGAGTGTTATGAGGCTGCCTCGAGGACGGAGCTAATGCTCCAGACTCGGGAAGAGACTCTCGGGATAAAGAAAAGGAAGAACCCTGAGGGAGAGTCTGAGGGTGGAGGAGCATCTCCAGGCGAAAGCCAAAAGAAGGGAAAGTAAGGACTTATCCCATTTCAGATTATTTATCATATTAAATACCTTATGAATGCTGACCCGAAACCTTAAACCGGAAATTCTTTCCAAAGAAAGGGCAACAGGGCCACCAGGGAGCAAAGGGAAAAGATCCCATCCTTCGGTTGACCGGCCCAGCACCTCCTAAGGGTGAGAACACCTACCTCTTAAATTTAATTGTGACCTTAACCTTTATACCACCAGATTTTAACTTAAACTTAATTACTACCATTAGGCACCAGACAGCCCCAGCGCCACTTCTACTGTAAGCGTTGTGGGGAGGACCATCCAGGGGTCGACTGCGAAGGCCGCAAGGTTGTCTGTCGGTGCTGCAAGAAAGAGGGCCATAGGGAATTCGAATGCTTGATGAACCCAGAGAGCCGTAATTACAGGCCACCAAAGAATACTCAGAAGACCTCAGCTGGAGGATCTGGAGTACCACGAGGCGGTCAGGAAGGCCAGACATCTACTGATACTGGAGCCCAGAGAGGCTAGGGAGTAGATAGGGCATGAATACCCTGAACTCCATGAGACCGCTGGTGGAAGACTTTTTACTTACTATGTTGAGTACTTACTTTGGATGTTAGAAGGAGCTATGTTATAAGATTGTGGGAGTGTGTCATTGACCACTCGCCTTTTGTGTAGACTTTGGGGTTAGTTGTGTGTACTCAGTACCTATAAGTTTTAAACTTTGACAGATATATATATGAACAGGATGTTTAAGCTTACATTATCAGGTTGCCATACTCGATCACACAGAGTCAATGAGACCGGGAATTGTTGAACCAGAATTTCCACCTGCATGGCGCACTTGCTATTGCAAGCGCTATGACAAGAAAACCACTGAAATTTCCATCTGCCTTGCGCACTTGACAGAGCAAGTGCAACAACAGCAACAACAACTGCTAATGCAACTGCAACAACTACTACTTTTTAACCTTTTATAAAAAAAAAAACTGTTTTTCAAACTTTTTCGTTCAAACCTGGAGATTAGAAACCTATGCAATTTTGGAAGGACCGATAGTCCAACCACTGCAACTGGACACATTATACAGCCACTATGACTGTAAAAAAAAAAAAGAGAAACACACCAGTTTAAACGTTCGAGGAAGTTTCAGACAGGGCTATTAGCCAAATACCATCAGAGTATACTTGCATTTAATGCTAATCACTACTAGTGATACATGTTTAGTCCTTATGGACAAGCATACCCTTTGTAGATGCACCACCGTCAGTGAGGATGGTTGGGAAGTGAAGCGCCAAGTTGCTCAAGCTATTATGCAATTTGCAATGCATCCAATTACATGGATGAGGGGACGAATATGAATTATGGATGAGATACGATAAAAAAAAAACAGGAAAAAAAAGGGAAAATGTGTTGTACTCAATGAGATCAGGAAAAAAAAAAGGGGAGATACAAGTTTGCTAATGTAGCACGGATTTTACTTACACCGAGTTGAATAATACCAGTCTATGATACAAGTTACCACGGTTGCCACAAAGGCAATAGCACTTATTACAAGATAACTGATAACAGGAACTATTACACAAAAAAAAAGCAAGCAAAAAAAAAGGAAGAAGGAAGAAGAAGAAGAAAAAAAAGGGATATCCATCAAAGGGAGATTGACAAAAGAATACTTCACAACAACCGTGTGACGAACATTACCAGTTTACTAAACGAGACATGGGACGACCGCACTCCGTTAGGAGCATGTGGGCCTGACAGACTTATTTATGAGTTAGTCGGGTAAGTAGTAATGTATCAGTACGATACCCCATGCAAGTAGACAAGTTGTGTTAGGAACACGATAAGTAGTCAACTCCATTCTACGGACAGTAAATGGATTACCTCGAAGATGGACGAGAAGAGCCACAGTTAAACCAACGGGCTAAAGAAATCAAGAACCTTCAACAGAGAACAGTGGACAGTATACAGAGAAGACAGAGAAACCTTTCAAGGACGTAAAAAAAAGAAGCAGGAAAACCCATAATGGACGAATAATATGTAGAAGCCTCATAAGGATCAAGCAAATGCTTGCAATCCAGAGGAAATCTACCAGATGATATGGATATAAATGCGTGACTACGCAAGGAGAAAAGATAAAGCTATATGATAGCAGATACCTTAAGCAAAGAACAATGGATTTGGAATGTACCACTCATAGGATAATTCGCACATCTTATCTGTTTGACTCATGAGATATTAGCTGTTGAGCGTTTACGCCTCTGCACTCTGTATGACTGAGTGTTTTGGTATTGCACTCGTGCAGTTATTAATCTAGTAGGAATACAGAAAGATAAAGTGGATACCAACACGAGAGTGTAAAGAAAAAAAGAACTATAACAGTATGTTACTCCGGAGCAAAACCACCAGGAGACATGGATGACAAACATCATCTTTGTGGACATTTAGGCTGGTACGTCTTAGTATTACAAAGACAAGTGCAAAAAGCACTAAGCACTAACAGTAGCCAATGTCATATTACATCTCAAACTGAATATCAGTGAGAAAAGACACACGCATGTATGCTAGTGATCCAAACAAGTGGATTCACAGCAATGGAAAAAAAAAGAGGCAAATTGAGCCTATGATTCATGGGTCTGCACCTCATACGTAGCGAGTGGGCCCATAAGAACAAACTTAGAGAGAGCAAAAATAGTTAGTGCCTCACCCTTTATATATTGCGGAGCCCAGAAGGGCTAGAGTCATACCCCTCTCTCTGATATGAGGATAACCCACGAATTGGTGAACTCTTTGAGAGCCAAGTATCCAGCGCTCCTTGTTGAGCGGCTGTTGTATACTTGTGGGGTACGGGGGCGTAACCCTTTTTAAGGGGGGGTAGAGCCTCTTGGTTGTGCACATGTGTGCACTAAGTTTTGGCTGTTTGATATGCATTGCATACAAAAAAAAAGAGAATTGGTGGTGTGCGGGGCATACGAGGTTTGTTTGGTTAGTATGTGAATGATTTAGTATGCATAGCATACAGTGAACTGGTTTTGATGGTTATGGTTGGTACGCGGGGCGTGCGTTGTTTGGTTTGTTTGTGTGTGATGTGCACTTGTATGTATGTATCTTACGAGATACATGTATGACTGTTGTGTTTACACCAGGTGTGTAACACTTTTCTTATGCTATTTGTGATATGTATTCATATTGCTTTATAGAATGATTACATATGGTATCGCCTAGATACGAAATGAATCATTAGATATGGAATGTGGAACAATGGAATGTTATGGACACCTCAGAGAGGTTGTCAGGGTTGGTAGAACTGATAGGAAATGATGGTGCTGATGGATCACCTATATCCATATAAATGAACTAACGCCACAAAGTGATGGCTATGTGCTGTATAGGCACAACACGATGTGTGTAAATGATATATCACATAGATATACATTATGGGAATAATGGGTAGTTATACATTTATATATTTACCTATTTAATTGAGAGACTTCGGGACGAAGTCTTTTTAAGGGGGGTAGACTGAACTACCCCAAACTTATTAAACATGGATTAAATATTTAATCACATTAATTAAGGCCTGAACATGCCTTATAAGTCAACTGAGAACAACAGTGGTCAACATAAAACAAGATGTTGCACCCTTTGACTGTTAAGGGTAAATAAATACCCAAATGAACTTCTTAGGACCTAAAAATTTGTCCTAAGTCTATCAACATAATATTAAACATATTATAACCGTTGGACAACACTCCAACACAAAGAACAAGCACTTACATGCTTCAAGGTCAAATAGAGCAAAAAGGTGCTCTAAGAGACCTTAAAAATCTAATGACCTCTAAATGATATAAAATTGGATACCATGATCAAATATCATGTAAGGGACACAACAAAACCGTTGTCAAAGAAAACCAAGCTCAGAAACACCTTGCGACACAAAATGTGCACTAAAACTCCTTAAAGCACGTTTTTGTGTAATCGCCTTCTAAATTGGTTTTAAATGAGCTAAAAGGTTATAAATACCTTTAAATATGATAAAATATCATATTATATGATATTAGGAATTTAATACCAGAAATTTACGAATTTTTACATATTTAATATTAAAATATTAATAAAACCCTAAAGTGGGGCCCGTTTGGGTCAACATTGACTAAGTTGGTCAATGTTGACCATTGACCACGAAATGGATCACATGAAATCAGATAATTAAGTCTCTTAACAGACCAAGAGACAAGAGACATGTGACAATTAAATATATTCCTTTACTTTTACATAAAAAAATAAGAAAAAGAATACTTTACCTAATAAAACAAAAACAAATTGTCTACACTCACCTTACCCATGTGAGCCAGCGATTTTTGGAGCCTCTTCCCCCCTTGTATTTCGTGGCGCCCAAGCAGTACAAGACAAGGCAAGATGAGTCACCTTTCACTTTTGCTAAAAGTCACATTATTATCTCATTTTTTATTCAAATTTGAATCAATCAAGCCCTACCTTCTCCAATCATACACGCCTGCCCTCTCTTCTTGTCTCCACCAAATTCCTCTTCAATTATCAGCATCAATAAAGCATTGATGAGTCACCAATTCAATAATGTCATAAAATATTCAAAAAATGACTTTAAGGCAATAATAGGTCTTCCTCCTTCATTTCCTCTCTTCAGCCGAGATGGCTCACTCCTTGAGCTCTCTCTGGCTCCCCTCCACCGTAGGTAAGGTTCCCAAGCACCATTGATGAGATCTCAAGCTCTAGGTAAGCTCTTAAGGCATAAAAATGCCCATTTTCTTCATCTTTCTTTCCTTTTTCGATTGATCTACACTCCAACCTTTTCTATACATCTATGTAGAGTGATTTGGAGGTTAAAGGAAGGTTCAATCTCGTTCCTAACCAGATCTAAGGAGGAAAGTTCAAGTCTTGACCATTTAAGGTAAAAATGTGCTTTAAGCTCATAACTTTTGATTCCATTCAAGTTCGGCTGTGAAACTTTGGTCATAGCCTCATCTTCTTCTCCTTTTCATGTGGAATCTGTTGGTTAGCCATTTGGAGCAAGGGTGGCCGAGATCCAAAGGAAATACCCTCTTTTAAGGCATTTTTCCAAGGTAAAACCTAATAACAAGGTAGCTTGTTGAGATCTAGCTATTTCCTATGTCAATATGGTGGATCTAACACCTTGTGGTGTGTTTGATTCAGGTTGAAACCATCTTGAACTCTCCTTGCACTCTTAAGGTAATTTTTACCTTAAATCTTACATTAAATTACTTCTTATGGTTAGATCTTGCTTGGAGACTAACTAGGCCTTGTTTTCTGTTTGAAAACATGCAAAACAAGCTGTGGAGAATTTTTACTTAAGGTGGCCGAACCAAACAAGGATTACCTAAGCTAAATCAAGGTATAAATCACTTAAACATTAACTTTGCTAAGTTAAAAATGTTCTAAGCTAATTCTAATACTATTGCCGTGAGTGAAGAGGTGAAATAAGGTCTTGTTTGACCTTAAAATGTTTAAGGAATGGTTTAATAAATTTTATAACTAATTGAACAAGCATAAGTGTCAAATTTAAGACATTATGTGGAAGTTTGGTAATTAAACAAAGAATCTATGGTGAGGCCGAAAATTTATATGTATTTTGGGACATTTATGTGTAATTTATTTTGTGAGCAAATGTTGTAATAAGGCCATGTATTTTAGGCCATTTTATTTATGCATTTACAAGTTTTTATTTATGTTTAGGTGATATTCTATCATTACCGAAAAGAAGTGGGCCTTAGATGTAATTAAATTAAATTTGGGGGCTTTAGAATAATAAGGCCGAAAATTAGAGGTAAAAAAGGAGTTAAAATAAAGTTTACAAGATTTTATAAAGTTTTGGGATTAAATGGTAATTTTTGAAAAGTATGGGTACAAACCGTGAATAAAGGAAATTAATGGTCAAGGAAATATTAAGGTGGTCAACCTTGACCATATGATAGGTTTTGACCAAATTAGATAAGTTAAATAACTTATTTAAGGTTGTATAATGAGATAAGTATCTTATGGTAATATTTTTATAACATATGTGGTAAATATGTTATTACCGAAAATAAAGGGTGTACAATGGTATTTTAAACACCCATGGGCTATTAGGAATTTTTAGGAATTTATTGGAATGTTTTTGGAATTAAAATAAACTATATATGTATAATATAGTTATTTTGTCATTATGACACTTTGGAGAAAAATAGATGTGGAATGGTAAATATTGAAAGTATATGGGTTAATAAGGATATTTAAACCCTTTGGTGGAATTTGGTGATTTTTAGAATTATTAAGAAAATTTAATAAGTTATGTGTATAATATAGTTTTAATGATATGGTAAACTATATGTTATAAATAGGGCCAAATGGCAATTATAGAATAGCACAAGGGCTGTTCGGAATTTACAAAAAATAACCATAGGTTATACTCTTTTATAAGTTAGAAATGTTATATTGAATGGAAGATATAACATGGTATGATTTAAGGAGTGATTTTGTAAGTTAAGAAACTATGGTTTATGGAAAAGAATAAGATTTTCTTATGGTGCCTAAGAGGCAATAATAAATAGTTTTGTATAAAAACTATAGGTTATAAGTTAAGGGAATAAAAATATCATAGTATGATATTAGTTATGGTATAACATTACATAATGTTATGTGGTCAAACGGAATTTAAATAAATTAAGGGCTATACCAGTTAATAAGAGTTGGAAAATGAATTTTAGACTAAGGTCTATAATGTTATAAATGTTATACAATTATATGGTTTAGATGGAATTAATATAAGGAAGGGTACTCACATAAAATAATGTGACAAACTATAAATAATGGGATTTATAAACTAAGGTTTTATGGAATAAACCTTAGGAGTTGTAATTACAACATAAAATGTTACATATTAGGATAAATCTTAATATAAGTTGTATAATACAATACAACTAATGGGAATAATCATCTAACATAAGATGATAAAATGTAACATAATATAAGAGTTTATTAAACTCATGGAATTACCTACGTGGTAAAATATACATACACAAGGATAATGTATATAAGGTGGATATATATTTTGGTTGAAAACCATATGATTTAATGGTGGTGGTTATTTAAAAAAAATATATAGTTACGAACTATAAGTTATGAATTTTGGAACAATACAAAAAATAATATGAACAATCATGCATGATACATGCAACTATAGGTACGTACCTAAACTAGATGTGGATAAGATTAAAAGAATATAAGGAATTAAACTTAACAGTTGAAATAGTTTGACGTACGCGTTTAAGTAACAAAACCGACTGTTTTAGAGAAACCCGTAACAACAACTGTAGAAAAGGGGTGAACTGTCGGGGTTACTTATTATTCGGAAATACCGGATGTAGTTAGTCATGGAGACTGACTTATAGTTTTATTACCGTTTAGAGTACTTCTGACAAGACGCTCGACGAGCTAACGGACTACACGGAGCATAGGATCTTGCTGATTCATACTCCACCGTAATACAATCAGGGTGAACGGTATGTAAAGGGGTTTGATCCGAGTTGACCTAAGGTTGCTCCTTGGGCTCGGATTTGGTTGATATAACTTGTATGTTGTTATGTGTCTCTGATTGTCTCTGAGGGCTTCCTCAGTTCAGACTTCTGTGTGATCTGTGATAAGATTGTTTGTCTGAACGTGATAATTAATATGCATGAATTGTATATTTATAGCTGCTTATTATTTACTGTTGTTGAGTTAACAGTATTGGTTCGTATATATGAACCTATATATAAAACGAACTAGCGGCTATGGTGCTATCTATATGAAACATAAGGAACGTCAGAAAAACGTTGTAGCACTAAGATAATAATATATACATAATCTGAGACTTTTATACGGAGCATTGGCCTTTCTATACGCCGCTCTCGTATCTAACACTGGATCCCGAGTTTACAGACTCCGGATTGGACTAATGACCTTAGTCTGCTGTGTTAGAAAATTTGGTAATGCGATGCGATGGTATAATTAATTAATTAATGGAATGGAAGTAAAGCCAAGAGGATGTGGCTCTTGGTGCGCGCTGTGATCACAAAAACGATACCAGGATGTCCGCGTACGGGTCCGTAAGTATCAAGAAAATTTCCCGTGAGCTAGAATGGCTCGTTGGTCGGAGACTCTACCGTTGGAGTGGCTACTGCCGTGGGTGACCCGCCATAATATATGGGTAACTAGAGACATGTCGTTTTAACGAGACATTGTCACTAGGTGTAACTGAACAACTAAAACAATTGAGACTTATACAGTGGCGAACAATACCATGGACGAGACTTAATACTTGTTTATTATTCTCGTTGTTTCGCTTTGTTGTTCATTGGTTATACTTGTGGTTATTTTATTGTGTGTTGATGGTTGGATGGAGCTTACAAGGCTAAGGTAAATTAAATATGAACACTGTACGCTACGGCGAATGTACATTGTACATTATATTGTTATTGTTCGATACGTTCGATATATAATTGTGGATTGTGTTATTCTAGATTGGATGGATGGCTGAATATCTATGAATATTTGGATGGATGAATAAGTGTTTATTATGTTTTATTACAGTATTGTTTATAACTGTAAATGGTAAAGCATGAAACCGATCTAATAATAAGATGGTTAAAATGACAAGTAACCATTAGGGTCCAGGCCCGGAATACTCAGCGTCTATCGCTGATACTACACCATTACTGGTTGTTGATCATTGTCGGAGCTGAAGAGCAGGAACAAGTAATTGGAGATGTTGTATAGCAATGAAGATGGTGAATTGTATTATGGTAAGGTGTGTATTCAGATTGGGTAGACGCTCACTTGTCGATGTTTATGGTTTATGGACTTAGTGTGATGTATAGGAGTTTCTCGTTATCACTGCGGTTAGCAGTTTATTTGTATTGGAAGTGGATGTAGTTTGGCTGCGTTGCTCGCATGGGCGAGTAACGGCCGGTGACACCCGAGTGAGTTTTGTAATTCTTATTTATTTTTCCGCTGCGAGACGTTTTATTTATTGCTACGTGAGGGATTATATCGTGAGTATGGAGAGGGGTGTTACATTTTTAGCCCTTGGTTCAAGAAGGTGATTCCACCACCCTTACAAGGTTGAATTGGTGCTCAAAAAAGAGAGAAAAATAGGGCATTACAATGGGTAAAAATCGGTTACAAAGGAAGGTGGAGAAAACATGGGTTTTTCATGAAGATTCTTACCTTAATGGAGAGATGAGACTCCAAGCTACCCGTTGATGCTATTTTCTTTTTGAATGGGGAAAACCCATGGATATAAACTTCCTCATTTTTGGATTTTGAAAAGAGGGAAGTGTAGAGGATGAGGAGGAGAGTAAGAATATGTAATTATTTTTACATTTGGAGCTCACATGGAGGTAGAGCATGTAGAAGAAGAGAGGGCTTCCATTGTTGTAGTGGGGAGCTCAAAATTGCAGGAAGAAGGGAGGAGGAAGAGAGAGAGTACGGTGGGGAACAAAGAAATGGGAGAGAGAAGAGAGAAATGAGAGGAGAGAGGGTATGTGAGGCACTTTTTACTTTTTTCTTTTTGCCTCTTGATTAACAAGCTAGTATGTGAGTGTGTGTGACGGCTTTTTACTTATTAAAAACCGGCCCCCTAATGTTATACTAGTTGGAGCATTTTTTGTCTTTTACAGAAAACGCGCGTTATTTTACCCAGTTTAGGTACTATTCGCTAACCGGGCCCGTTTTCTGGAATTTTCTCGTTTCTTTGATTTTATTGGTTATTAAGCTTCCATTAATGCTTAATTATTTTTATTTAATGTTTTATAATTTTTACGGGTTCGTTTAACCACTCTAAGTCACGTTTTCAGGTTTTCTCGAAAAACGTGCGCTAAAGCTCTATTAGTGTTTTAATACATTATTTAGATCCGTTTTCTTTGGGAGTTGTTCCCATATATTATTTAGGCCTTATTAAGCCTTTCGAATCCATATAATACGCTAACCGAGGTCTCATACCTCCTATGGTCCTTTAACGCTTATTTAGCGCTTTTCGCTTTTTAAGCGTATTCTTTATTTATTTTGGATATATTTTTCCTTACCAATATTACTTAGGCACTACTAGGCCCTTAAATACCTATTAGGATAATTTTAATCGCTATATTTAAGTTCGGGGTATTTCAATCTACCCCCCATATGAACTTTGTCCTCAAAGTTGTTCGAGGTTAAAGGATTACTATACTTACTCATTTATACTTGCCTAATACCAAAGCCATACATTCCTCCTTACAATTTCCCAAATCCGTTACTCAAGGTTTCTCCTTTCCATACCATACCAGTGCACAACAATTACTCCAATCCGCATACACTCAACCATCCGGTTTTCCATTACAAGGGTTATACATACATATAGTGCAAAGCTATCCCCAAAGCAATGCAATACACATTACAATCCCGCAGGCACTCAGGTCATCTAGACACGGGACTCTTCTATGTCCGTTGCCCTTGGAATAATACAACATTCTACACTACTATCTTCTCTAGTACAAGCTTCTAACAAAACCTCAACCTCCATAATAAGGGAAATTCTTTCACTACTACTAATTAGAAATTTTCTAAAACACAACAACTCCAAATTCCAGTTTATGTCCATTATATCTATCCTATGCGTGATTCTTGTGACCACATGAGGGGAGCTTCAAGAATCATTCGACCCTGATATGATCAGCATCAGTATTGAACTATCTTTCCACCCCAATTTGTGTTTGGTTTCCCTTGATCTGATCAGGATCAAGTTCCACTCCCCACATCAGTTTCAAACAACCAAATAATTCAATTATTTCCATTATCTATCTTTTTACTCTTCCTAGTCATAGTTATAAATTCACACATCTCCAAAGGATGGAATCCAGTCCATCAATCATCCTCAATCTACTTCCCTAAAGCTTTACTTCGAGATTCAATGCCTATGACCTCATTTCATCAACCTTCGCTACTTTCATCAATTACTCTCAAATAATCTAACTACGGAATACGATACCTATGGAATCCAATTGTCTTTAATTTGCTTCCAATAGTATACCTAGGAATACAGTACTCTTAGAATTCATTGATCAACTACTCTCAATCAATACGTACTACTTCTTCAAGGGTTACCATACTTGTGGAACTCCGCCCACTACTCATTCTCAATTCCTCAAAATATTCACCAAGGGAACTCAATTCTCACTTGGTTCTACATCGGTTTTATACCGACTCATGTTATGGTATTTGCATCTCTCGTGCCTAATTACCACAATTACAATATGAATGAATACGTATGTTTATTTAACATAGGTACCAATCATCAGTTCAATTCTCATTTGTGTTATGCACATTATAGTTTATGTGTTTCATTCATGAAACTTACATTGAGCGGTTTTCGCTCTACCCCCCTTAAAAGGGATTACGCCCACGTAATCTACCACATGTTATTATTGAACATTGGTTTACTAAGTTCGAGCACTCTGAAGCATTTAGCTTCACTACTATCTATTATATAATGTACTTTGGTCAAAGGGTCTTAACCCTACTAATGGTTTAGTCCCTGCACCAAGAATTCCTATATGAGTTTATTTACTCATAATTAATTCGGTTCTAGCCTATCATGCTTCAAGACATTAATAGCCATTCTATTATACTTACTAGGTACATTGATCTCCTAGCTAGGGCCCACTAGCTTCTGCTGCGCGACCCTGATAACTTGGGTTATTTACCCTTCTTGTTATCCTTAATGTGCTACACATCGCCTTTTTATCCCTTTATTGTGGGAATAAGGTTTACTAATAAGTGTGGTATTCTTTTACTGTGCTTGAACTCGATGGGTTTAGATTTATGACCAGCTCTCTGGCAATCTATTATACGTGTTATTCGTAATGCCATGATTATTCGCTAAGCTCCTCCGACTTATTATCGGGCGAGGTTAAGTCACTACTTAGTTGTAGTGCTTCCTCTGTTGTCAATAGCTTCTGGATTATACCAGTTCTTCTGGTTCAGTACAAGTGTTCTTTGCTTGCATGACCTTGCATTTCTATGTGTCGGTCCTAGTGACTTTCTTACATCTCCTTTCACCTTTTATTCCAACGGAATTCACATCTTGTGATTGTTAGTGTGTTTTACACGCTTCGTGCTTCTTTGGCCTTAGGCCGCACGGTTTGCTGCTAAGCTTGTTTAACTGGCTTATGCCATGTTTGTTGGTGAAAAGAAGGGTTTACTACTATTTGCGTTCTCCATATTCCTCGCTATCCCACTAGATCATTAGCTCCACAAATGCAATACCAAAACACTCAGTCATACAGAGTGTAGAGGCGTAAACACTTGGCAGCAAGTCACTTATGTGATAGGAATGAATATTTCTGCTTGTCTTCTCATACTTATACTCGTGTCATTGTCTAACTACTTCCTCATAGCGGTCCCTTGTTGCGCACCGTATTCTTACTCATTATACAACATCGTTTTCACTGTTTCTGTTACTGTGGTAGTTTCTCTTTACTCATTGCCATTGTCTTTGGCACCATTTCTTTATGGTATGAATACCCTGGGGTTTCCAATGTTCGTGTGTAAGAAGGTTGTCGTAGCATACCGCAATATTAATATCTTCCCAATGTGGAGATGTTTTATTTCAATTTAGGTTTCCATGTGTAGGTTAGCTTTCCTCACATTTATTTACCATTTATGATACAATTTACCAAGCATCTTGGTTGACAATGGATGAAGTAATTTACCGGGTTATCAGCTCTCTTGAGCGTTGGTCATTCGTGGTGTCCATTATGCACTCACATTGTTTGTTTTTGACAATTACTGTCTTCCCAGAGCTAAGCATTGGTTATAGGCTCTAGCTGTGCAGTTTTACTTTTGCATGTACATCACCGGGACATCCCAAGAAACTTCAAGGGTTTTCTAGTCCCGTTCTCCAATTTGAAGAGTATTCTATCGCTGATAAGTGAAGGTTCTTGTTGAGAGTTTATCCCATCTTAAGTCTCTCATGACGGTGTTCTGTTAATTATTCTACCATGTTCACCGTATGCTGGGGTGCATATGGGGTACTTACTCCTTAAGCGTCTGGTTTGGAATCTCATTTCTTATTCGATTGTCTCTGGCACGCATAACTATTATGTGTGACATTGACCTTATCTGTTTTTATATAGTAGATGGATGCCTTTCCTAAGGGTTCACATCTTCACCATATTGGTGGTCTTCGGTTAATGAGAGGTATCTTCCTCAAGTTTCCCGTAGTGTCCAAGTGTGGACTTGGCCAATATTGGCATTATCACGATTCCTTTGCCTCTGTGCTACCATTGCTACAAAAGGCATGAAGGGTAATTAAAAGCTTCGTCTGTTGTATATAAACTGATGCTCTAGTGACAGTGACATTGAGGTAGTCTTTACTCCAAGCCACTCATTATGATGAGTTCATATTGGGTGATTCAGTTGTCGATATATTTGTCGTATGAGCAATATCTCTTGCAAGTCTTGTTATTAAATGGTGTGGGTTTTGCAACCGTTTAAGTTTATATAACGTATTTGGTTCATGGATTTTGAGCCTTATTGCTGCAAGCTATTCTCTTTGCAAGCTGCTTATACATGTTTCCACTCCGTGTATACCCCATAGGTTGGAGGTATTACTGGGATCCATGGCAAGTCATGGCATCACACTTCCGTTCATAGGAGGCCCTTTAGGCAATCTGGTGCTAATCAGTGCCTTTTCGTAATTGAGGGTATTTCTTGTTAAGTGAAATCCCTTCAGTGTCCTAGCCGAGTGTTCGTTCCATCTCCCGTGCTCTTAACATGACGCTTTGTTTGACTGTTGTTTACCCAGACACCCTTTAAGGATTGCTCTTGGGTGTTGTTAGTTACGCCGTTACATCCGGCCAACGTTTATGATATGTTGTGTCCACTATACCGCCTTGTGGTATCGTATTTTAATTATCCCTTTTGGGTTATGACGTCTCCCGTTCTTGGGTTGACTGTTTATACTCCTCCTAGTGTTTTAGACTAGGTTTAAGATCCTCTCCAACGATGGATTACACTTTATGGTAATTTTATGATTGCTCTTGGGAACTCTGTCCCGTTCGTTGAGCATTGTTGTGTTCACATTAGGCATTTTCCTTGCTATGTTCAGGCTGGGTACACTTTCCAGCTGTTATATATTTGTTTGAAGTGTTTGAGACATATCCAATGTCTATACTTACTAGTCTGTGCTCGTTGCACTTTCTAGTTCTTATTCCTTACCTTCAGACGGATTCTCTGAGTTCATTTATACTTATTACGTAGTTGAGTTTCTTCTCCTAAATCGTCTGGGTGTCCAGCTGTTCTGGTTTGTACTTACTGATGGTCCGTAGGATGGAGTTGACTACTTCCCGTGTTTCGTGCACTACATGTATACATACGTGGGGTACCTTGTTGATACGTTACCACTTACCCGACTATCTGACAGGCCCGCAAGCTCCTTCGGAGTGCGGTCGTCCCACATCCCGTAATTGGGTACACTTGTAGTGCTCGTCACACGCCTAGGTGAAGTATTCTATTGTCAATTCCTCTTGTATCATTTTATGATACTCACCGTAATTCTGTTGGTTTGATTTAAAATCCAAGGTTTAAAAGAAGGGCTGTGGTTTTGAAAGAAAATTTTTGGGTTTGAAATAATAGTATGGTGGTAAAAGAAGTTCTTCATGGCGTAGCCATGTTTGACGTTTTGACCAAGTCCAGCTTCCCGCTGACTGGTATGTCCTTAATACAATGGTCGGGCCGTTAGGCCTTTCCAAGTTTTCTTCCTTCAGTTTTAGGATGTGTAGTCCTATAGTTCCTTCATTGCTGTGACTATACATTACTATGTACCTGTGGTGTGTTAGAGTTCCTCTACATGTCCCTGTCCTTACTGCACTTGCCCTAGCAAGTGCGTGGTACTGGTGATTTTTGGGTAAACCTATACCGGTCACGGTATGGTTTCCACTCGTATTTGATAGTCTTGTCGACTCTTCCTTGATCTTATTGATCTATGTTTGGGGATACTCAATCCATTAAGTAGCTTCTCAATGATCTTGACATGACTGTAGTTGGTCGGGGTACTTCTCCAATCCTTGGATATCCTTACTTATTTGGTTTGTGTTTTTCCTTGTTGCTCGTTCCCACATGTTTATCATGGTTATTGAGCCTCTGCTTGTTTTGGCACTACTTCGGTAGTCCTGTTGGATTATCCCTCGTGATTGTTCTTGTAACTGTCTGAGCTATGTCGGCCAGGTATTGTACCCTTTTGGCATTACAGTTTTGGAGTTAACCACTCCCAACTATGTCCTTAGTCGGCTAGCATACCATTAGTGGCATTATTTAGATATTAATGTCCCGTAGACTTGTGTCTCGGGTTTTGTTATTGTTTTTCCTTCCACGTCGTTGCACGCTTAGTGCTCCTTTTCCTGCTGCTGATTGACTAGCTAGTTTTCTCGATTGCTGAGCATGTCGCCCCATGCTGTTGTAAGTTGTAGCCTCTTTATGGCTGGAATGCTCATTCAACCGCTATTAAGTGCGGGTATTGTTATTCAACCGGGAACCATCTCCGGGACTTCCAATTCTTGGAATCTTCCATATGTCAGGTTCTTGTTTACCATATGATTACTTCGCAACCGCCAGATCGGGTTTCCCCGAGTATGAGAGGACTTTCCTTCTCTCTGGCGTTCCTTCCCAAGTTATACAGTGGGTTTGTGGAGGGCGGGTCTGATATTGTTGGTATCCGACACTCACCGGGAGTTCCTAACTAGCATATCTCTAATGCTATCACTCAACCCTTAGCCATAAGCTTCTAATTCCTAACTCGGTATTTCTAGTCATCAGAGCGATACTTCGCTCTGATACCACTTTTTGTAACACCCCTACCGCTAACACCGTTATTACCGTCCAAACACAATGTACTTACATACCTTCGCAGCGGAATACTTACTTACTCAACGGTGGGTGATACAATGCCGTTAGCCACCCATGTGATCAACAAGGCTACTACTACTACTACATACAGCATCGGTCTGATGGACCGGAATATCCGAGTGCTACACAAACACAATCCTTACTACAATTACCAATTAAGTACTACAATTCCCATTCAATACAACACTTGATAGTTCCATACAATATAATACACCGAGTTTACTAAGATCCTTATACAAGTACAATACCTCTTTTAATTTCATACATACTCATTAAGAGTCTACATCCACCCATTCCTCACAACTACCTACAAGGTTCCAAGCCTTTTACGATTCTCTACTAACTACATTCCACTCCTAGCTATCCACACATAGCTGCTGATCTCTTACCGTGATCATGTCCGCTTCGGGTACCTGCACACTAAAAATGTTGCCCCTAGGGGCTCAGCTTTCGCTGCATATGACTTCCGTATACCCCAAGTACTAGCGAGGGTACGCCGACCACTTGGTCGAATACATGCAGTTCATTTACAATACATACATACATACATGCACTCATGATACTACAATACTACACAAGGATACATACACACAATTCAATACATACAGGAAGACAATACCTGTCAACCAATACTTACTTACCTTTCTCTGGGATACACATACACAATACATACACAATACAATATTTGTTAGCTCCATTTGTCCACCCGGGTTAATCGGGTGAAGATTACTCTTTTACTCGGGGTCAATGACTTACACCAGCCAAGACCATTACTCATACAGTAGTTACTTTACTTACTTACTACATACTCAAGTCAAGTCGTCGGGACCTCCGGCCCGGAGACAACTCTCTCCCACCACCGGGATTTACTTAGTTCACTAATCCAAGATGCTTCCCATTTAAGGGGTTTGGGCCATGGACCAGTTTAAGAACCAGGAATCGGATCCAACCTCTTGTGTCTCCTCATCCTCACACGTGGCCGAAACTATATCGGACTTCTACTCATTCCAATTTACTCAATACTTATGTTAGGAGTTTGGTAGTTAGGAATTAGTAGAAGTCATTCACATTCAAGTCACTCAATAAATCAATACTCCCATACACATACATACAAGGTACAATACATTATGCAAATACACTACAAGGTACATACACAATCATCATTATCCATTCATTTCATGAATTATACAAACTATTGTTCAAAACAAATATATCAAGAACAATATAAACAAGCACAAATAAGCGTAATATAGTCCGATTCATGCATTTATCTTATTTAGGTGATCAAATAAGCACACAAATCGGGGTAACGAGGTTAGGATACAGAGCATGAAGAAATTATACCTTTCACCGTTGATTTACTTTATCGGGTGTTCCCTTGTTCCTTTGATTCACTCTCTTTCCTTGAGTCTTATTCTCGAACCTCCGGATACATGCCAAATGGTTCCATTAATACTAAGCATTACACTACATTCATAATTACTACTCCCATACTTACCCCGTTATCCCGTTAGTTCGGTTTAACTTAATGTTCCTAAGTGCACAATTTTCTCAAACTTGTTTTCTTACCCATGTGCATACTTTCTTACCATTTCCATCCTATTAATGATGTACTACTATATATACATATACATATGCGTATAGGTATATATACATATACCTATGATTACTATAATCATATCATTTTGTTTTTTTATTTATTTTTTTTTGTTTTGACTCGACCGACCTTACCCAGGGTCAGACCCAAGGTCGGTCGAAGTCAGTAAGTTTCATCGCTGGAAAATTCTGGTCCGATCGACCTTGCAAGTCCGGTCCCAAGGTCGGTCCATTCCAGTGAGTTACATTACTGGATAATTTTGGTCCGACCGACCTTGCAAGTCCGGTCCCAAGGTTGGTCCATTCCAGTAGGTTTTCGTCTTTGTAAATCTGGGCTCGATCGACCTTACAAGTTCGGTCCCAAGGCCGGTCCAGCCCAGTATTTCAGTTTTAAAATCTGTTTTCAGTTCTATACTTTGTCTATTGTTTCCCCAATCTTCCTACATGTAATCCCACATGTTTTAACACTACTTAGACCCTCCAAATTGCCTTAGTTCAACCACCAAATTCCTTACTCATTTCTAAATCCACATACACAATTTCTCCTCATTTCCTTTCAACACTTACAATAGTTTTCATTCCTCTTATGCTATAGATTTTCATTTTAACCTTTACCATTCAATACTCCCTATACCAATGCTACCCTTAGCATCCTAAATCCATTACTTTACATCCTAGACATATGTACTACCTATACCCAAGTCAAATCTCCATTTCCAAGGTTACTAACACTTACTCTTTTCCTTGTTTCTCCAATGCATTTCACATGCTATTTGTTACAGATTTTTACACACTCTACTCTCATCCTCCAACAATCATTCCTTGGTTACTAAACATCTCTACTCAACCCAATACACACCTTCGTTCTCCCATTCACCATGTCATCCCTAAATGTACATTTCCTACTAAAATTTTGCCATAGTTCACCTACTTTTCTTACTTATCCACACATATACTTCCTCATCAAATTCATTCCTAATCTAGCCACACCCTTACAAGGGTCCTACCAGCAATAAAAGCAATTCCCACTACATCAATACACCATCACTTTCAATACCAATATACATACACAATCATTTGGCTCTAAGGCCTACAATCCACATACTTACTCACAAATACTTAAACTTCCACAACTACAATACTAATATAATGTTTGGGATCTTTAAATTGGTTTACCCATTCCCATTACTCTAATGCACTAAAAATCTAGCATTAAAAATGAGCTCTTTCCTTGAGTTTTTAATTCCTTCATTTCTTTTTCATTTCTCCTCCTCTCTTTCTTGCACAAATCGTCTACATGGGGAATGGAGTTGCCAAACTCCATTCCCGTCATCCAAAGCACACAAAATGTAACACCCCTACCATTAATACATGCTTACCGTCCAATCCCTTTACACATCAAATACACGCAGCGGATACTTACTTACGTACAATGGGTGATACAATGCCGTTAGCCACCCACGTGGCTAACAAGGCTACTACTACTGCTTACAGCATCGGTCTGATGGACCGGAATCCCGAGTACTACACCTCTATAATACATACTCCATTCATCAATTAATTACAACAATGCTCCATTCACTACTTACTCCTCCTCAATCCATACAATACAATATACTTCACCGAGTCTACTAGAATCCTTATACATTTATAATGTCTCTTCCAAGTTCATACATACTCTCTAAGAGTCTACATCTACCCATTTTCTCACAACTACTTACTTTCTAAGTACAAGGGTGTGCCTCCGGTCTCTTCCTCGACCATATTCGCTTCGGGTACCTGCACACTAAAAAATGTCCCCCGAAGGGGTCAGCTTTCGCCGAGCATGATAACCGCATACCCCGCGTACTAGTGAGGGTACACCGACCACTTGGTTGTATACATGCGGTTGATTTCATTCAGACATACATGCATACATGCTCTTATACATAATATTGCAATACAGTACGTAAGACATACACACATACATACACTTCATTACATACAAGAAGTACAACATAAACCGTTCAATACATGCTTACCTTTTTCCGAATTACACACATACATTACATGCACAACATACGATACTTGTTAGCTTCATTGGTCCACCCGGGTTAATCGGGTGGAGATTACTCTTTTACTCGTTACTTCATACATACACATACATACTCATACTCATACATACTTACGGATCCATACTTACTTACTCTTACTCTTACTCAAGTTAAGTCGTTGGGACCTCCGGCCCTGGGGACTACTCCGTCCCACCTCCGGGATTTACTTGACTCACCAATCCGGGATGCTACCCATTTAAGGGATTTGGGCCGCGGACCAGTTTAAGAGTCAGGAATTGCAGCCAACCTCTTGTGACTCCGCATCCTCACGCGTGGCCGAAGCTATATCGGACTTCTACTCATTCCGGTTTACTCACTTAAGTTAGGAGTTAGGTAGTTAGGAATTAGCAGAAGTCATTCATTCAAGCCACATACACAATTACTATGCTCAATACCTACTTATACAAAATACAACACAATACTTAAGCACAATACAAGATTCGAATACAAGTCCTCATCATTCACACATTTCATGAATTATACAAACTAGTGCTCACGACAATAAATATCAAGAACAACATAAATCAAGCACAGGTAAGTGCAATATAGTCCGATTCGTGCATTTATCTTATTTAGGTGATCAAAAAAGCACACAAATCGGGGTAACCAGATTAGGATACAGGGCATGAAGAAATCATACCTTTCACCGTCGTACTTGTATCCCAACGTTCCTCCAGTGTTCACAAATCAAATCCTATGATATACATACGATCGAATAATTAATCTAACTATCATTAATTTAGTTTGATTATCCTTATGTTTCCTAACTCACACTTACTAAGTCTTTACATTCCTATACTTACATTTTATTTACTTACTTTTCATTGCTTAACAATGGTATACATACATATATATGCTCATATGTATAGGTGGGTTATATATATATATATAATAATCATAATCTTTTAGTTTTTTTTTTGTAAGTTTGACCCGACCGACCCACCCTGGGTCGGACCCATGGGTCGGTCGGCTGCAGAGACTCCAATTACAGAAAATTCCAACCCGACTGACCCAGCCAGGGTCGGTCCTTGGGTCGGTCTGTTACAGAAGCATTTCCCGTCTAAAATTTCTACTCGACCGACCCAGTCAGGGTCGGTCCCCTAGGTCGGTCGGATGCAGAAGCTTCCGAGATTGCAAATTTTCGGGTCGACCGACCCTGCTAGGGTCGGTCCAGCCCAGTACTTATTTTAATTACTCATTTTGAACTTCAAACTCTACTCAATTCACACCCAATCTTTTCCTACTCATTTCCACATGTTTCCTACATGTTTAAACACTAATTAAATCCTCTAATTCACCTTAGTTCATTCATCAAGTTCATTACTAAATCCATCAACCAATTTACACAATTTCCTCACTTCCTTTCAACACTTATAACAGTTTTTCATTCTCTAACGCTACAGTTTTTGCTACAACTCCTACCATCCAATACTTCCTCCACCAATGTCACTCCTAGCATCCCAAATACCTCCTCTTGCCATGCCAATTCATTTCCAAGCAATTGTACCATCTATACCCAAGTCCAACATTCTTTTTACCAATTCTTGCACACTAATCTTTCCTAGTTCTTCTATACAATTTGATACCTCTTTGCTACAGATTTTGGTTCCTACTTCCTCCATACATAATTTCCTCTCCTAATGCCATCTCCAAGGCCTACAATGCATTGTCTCACCTCTTCAAGTCCAACACTCATTCCCTAGGTCAAGTACATAAGTTCTCCTAGTTCCTCCAATACCATTCAACACTCTTGTTGCAGATTTTACATTCTTTCATTCTCATACAATAATCACTACTCCATGGTCATTAAACATCTCTACTATCCTCAATACATACCTTGGTTCTCCCATTCACCAAGTCATCCATAAATGCACATATTCCTACCAAAATTTTGCCATAGTTCATCTACTTTTCTTACTTAGCCACACATACACATTCTCACCAAAACCATTCCTATTCTAGCCACACCCATACAAGGGTCCTACCAGCAGTACAAGGCAATCTAAACCATTACAATACATCAATACTCCTTCCAACATCAATACCAATACTCACACACAATATACTTGGCTCTAAGGCCTACAACTTACCCACTAGTTCCCAAATACTCAAAACTTCATAGACTCCCATACCAATACAATAGTTTAGGTTCTTTTACTTGTTTACCCACTCCATTGCTCTAATGCATAAAAATTAACATTAGTAAGGAGCTCTTACCTTGAGCTTATAATTCCTTCATTCTTTCTCATCTCTCCTCCTTCTTCCTTTCTTGCCCAAATCGGCCATGTGGGGAATGGAGTTTCCAAACTCCATTCCCATCACCAAATGAACACAAAACACTACAATTAATATACTAACTCTTAAATTAATGTCAATTCATTGAAGTGTTTGAAATGAAATTTCTAGGGTTTACCTTTGGAGAGTTTTAAAGGGGTTTTAGCCCCTTGGTTCAAGAAGGTGAATCCACCACCATTGTAAGGTTGATATTATGCTCAAAAGAGAGAGAGAAAACAAGGCATTACACAAGGGTAAAAATCGGTTATGAAGGGAGATGAAGAAAAAATGAGTTTTTCATGTAGATTTTTACCTTGTTGGAAAGAGGAGACTCCAAGCTCCATAATGGTGTGCTTTTCTCTTCAAATGGGGAAAACCCATGGAGATGAAACTCATCCTTTTCGAATTTCGAAAAGAGAGAATGATAGAGGATGATGAGGGGAGTTCAAATATGTAATTTGTTTTCGATTTGGAGCTTACATGTGGATGGAGCATGAGGAAGAAGATAGAGTAGCCATTGCTGTTGTGGGGAGAGCTCAAAATCGCCCATTCCAGCAGAGAGAGGAGGGAGAATTCGATGGAGGGGAGGAAGGAAAGAGAGAGGTGAGTGAATTGTGAGAGTAAGGTGAGAGGGAAGAGAATAAAGTAGCTTTTACTTTATTGTTTTTTGCTTTTGGCTCTCTTATTTAATTAGCTAGTTACATGTGTGTGTGAGGGAGTTATTTGACTGATAAAAACCGGCCCCCCTACAGTTGTACTAGCTGGAGCGTTTTTCGTCTTTTACAGAAAACGCTCGTTATTTTACCCGGTTTAGGTACTGTTCACTAACCGGGCCCGTTTTCCGGAATTTTCTCGTTTCTTTATTTTTATTGACTACTAAGCTCCCATAAATGCTTAATAATTATTATTTAATGGTTTATAATTTTTACGGGTCTGTTTGACCACTTAAAATCACGTTTTTGGGTTTTCTCGAAAAACGTGCGTTAAAGCCCTATTAGCGTTTTAATGCCTTATTTGGATCCGTTTTCTTCGGGAGTTGTTCCCATATATTATTTAGGTCTTATTAAACCTTTATAATCCATATAACACGCTAACCGAGGTCTCATACCTCCTATGGTTACTTAACGCTTATTTAGCGTTTTCCGCTTTTTAAGCGTTTATTTATTCTTTTGGATTTATTTTTCCTTACTAGTATTAATTGGGTACCATTAGGCCCTTAAATACATATGAGATTAATTTTAATCCCAATATTTAAATTCGGGGTATTTCAATCTACCCCCCTTAGGAACTTTGTCCTCAAAGTTGTTCGAGGTTATAGGTTTACAATGCTTACTTATTCTTACGTGTCTAATACCAAAGCCATACCTTCTTCCTCCTTACAATTCCCAAATCCATTACTCAGTGTCTCTACATACCATACCATACCAATGTACGATAGTTATTCCAATCCGCATTACTACCGACCATCCGGTTCCTCATTACCAAATTTATTCATACATACAATGCAAGGCTATTCCCAAAGCAATGCAATACACATTCCAATCCCGTAGGCGCTCAGGTCATTTAGACACGGGACTCCTCTATGTCCCGCCGCCCTTGGAATAATACCATATACTACCTTACTATCTTCTTCGGTGCTCACTTCTAACATATCCTCATTCTCCATACTAAAAGAAATTCTTCCACCACTACCAATTAAAATTTCTAAAACATACAACTCCATATTCCAGTTTATATTCATTACTTCTATCCTATGTGTGATTCTTGTGACCACTTGAGGGGAGCTTCAAGAATCATTCGACCCTGATGTGATCAGCATTAGTGTTGAACTATCTTTCCACCCCAATTTGTGTTCGGTTTCCCCTGATCTGATCAGGATCAAGTTCGACTTCCCACATCAGATTCAATCAAACAAATAATTTAATTGTTTTCATTTTCTATCTTTTTACTCTTTCTAGTCGTAATTACAAATTCATACATCTCTAAAGGATGGAATCAGTCCATCGATCGTCCTCACTCTACTTCCCAAATGCTTTACTCCATGGTTCAATCCTAATGCTCATTTCATCAACCTTCACTACTTCCATCCATTACTCACCATCATCTCCTATATTCCAACTTAGGAATACTACACTAATAAGATTTAGTTGACTTCAATTGTTTCAAATATTTTACTTACGATTCCACTACTCATAAGCTTCATTCATCTACTATCCTAATTCATTTCGTACTACTTCTTCAAAGGTTACAATACTTGTGGAGCTCCGTCCACTACTCATTACTCTTCTTTACTAATACTCTTACGCTGGGTTACAAGATGGGTATGTTCGCCCTATGGTATTTGCATGTCTAATGCTTAGTTACCACAATTTCACTATGAGTGCATACGTATGTTTATATAACGTAAGCACCACTCATCGGATAGATTATCTTTTGTGCTATGCACATTATAGTTTTATATGTTTTATTTATAAAACTTGCATTAAGCGGTTTTCGCTCTACCCCCCTTAAAAGGGATTACGCCCACGTAATCTACCATATTTTATTATTATTAAACTTTGGTTTAATCAGTCTGGTCAACTGAAGCGTTTAGCTTCACTACCGTATACTATACAATATGCTCTGGTCAAAGGGATCTTAACCATACCAATGGTTTAGTCTTTGCACCAAGGACTTCTGTATGAGTTTATTTAACTCATCATTAATTCGGTTCTAGCCTATTAGGCTTCAAGGCATTAATAGCCATTTTGCTATGCTTACTAGGTACATTAATCTCCTAGCTAGGGCCCACTAGCTTCTGCTGCGCGACCTTGATAACTTGGGTTATTCACCCTTCTTGTTATCCTTAATGTGCTATACATCACCTTCTTATCCGTTTATTATGTGAATAAGGTTTACTAAACAAATGCGGTATTCTTTTACCGTGTTTGAACTCAATGAGTTTAAAATTTATAGCCGGCTCTCTGGTAATCTTCTGCGCATGCTATTCGTGCTCCCACGATTGTTCGTTAAGTTCCTCCGACTTATTGTCAGGCGAGGTTAAGTCACCGCTTAACTGTAGTGCTTCCTCTATTGTCACTAGCTTCTAAATTATACCAGTTCTTCTGGTTCAGTACAAGTGTTCTTCCCTTGTATGACCTTGCATTTTCTATGCGCCGGTCCTAGTGACTTCCTTGTATCTCCTTTCACCTTATATTCTAATGGAATTCACATCTTGTGATTACTAGTGTGTTGTACACTCTTCGTGCTTCTTTGGCCTTAGGCCGCACTGTATGTTGCTAAGCTTGCTTGACTGGCTTATGCCATGTTCGTGGTGAAAGGAAAGATTTACTACGGTTTACATTCTCCATATCCCTAGCCATCTCATTAGATCCTTAGCTGAACAAGTGCAATGCCAAAACACTCAGTCATACAGAGTGCAGAGGCGTAAACGCTTGACAGTAAGTCACTTATGTGATAGGAAAGAATATTTCTGTGTGTCATCTCGTATTTATACTCCGTGTCATTACTTAACTACTTCCTCATAGCGGTCGCTTGTTGCGCACCGTATTCTTACTCATTGTACAACATTGCTTTTACTGTTTCTGTTACTATGGTAGTTCCTTTTTACTTAGTGACACTGTCATTGGCACCATTTCCTTATGGTGTAAATACTCTAAGAGTTTCCTGTGCTTGTGTGTATGACGGTTGTCGTAGCGTACGGCAATCTTATTATTTCCCAATGTGGAGATGTCTTATTCCACTTAGGTTTTATGTGTAGGTTAACTTACCTCACATTCTATCATCATTTGTGATACAATCTGCCAAGTATCTTGGTTGACCAAGGATAAAGCAATTTACCGGTTTACAAGCTCTCTTGTGCGTTGGTCATTCGTGGTGTGCAATGTGTACTCACATTGATTGTTTTTGACAATTACTGTCCTCCCAAAGATGGGCATTGGTTTAGGCTCTGGCTGTGTAGTTTTGCTTGTATGTATATTACCAGGACATCCCACAAAACTTCAAGGGTTTTCTGGTCCCGTTCTCCGATTGAAGAGTACTCTGTCATTGATGAATGAAAGTTCTTGTTGAGGGGTTTGTCTCCATTCATAGGTCTAATGACAAGGTTGCTATGTTGGCGTTTACACAATGGTCCACCACATGTTTGGGTGCTTATGGAGTATGCTTGTTATGCCCCAGATTTTTTTTTTATTTTATCATATTCCTTCTGATTCGCAAAGGGAGTTTAGATTAATTTGTACCTTATACTAGAGTGTTTATGACATTCCTTAAATATTATGGTCATAGCTTGAGGAAGGAGAATTAGAAATAACATGCTTCTTTTATTTATTTATTTTTAGGGAAGGGACTTCTTAATTCTTTAATTTATTCTCTTCCTTTCTAAAACTTCTATTCACGTTATTATTCCTCCTTCCACTACCCTGACGGTTCTCTCGACGTTCTCATTGCTCTCAACTTCTCCTCCCTTTGCTCATCTTCTTCTTCAATTCCTTTTGATTGATAATCGCTGGAGATCCGCCCGTGGAATTCTGCTCGTCTGTCAGTCGTCAGTCAGGTTTGGGTTGTAGATCTGATTCTCTTCTTCGTTGAGGCTTCCTCTTCTCTTTTCTAATTCTGATTTTGTATATTTTGGGAGCGGTTCAATTCGAGGGATTATCATTCGGTTGGAGATTCGGGAAGACGATTCGTAGAGTCCGCAGAGATGGCTTAGCTACGGATGTGAGGTAGGTGGTAGATGGATTCAGTTGTGTGCGTTCACCCACGGGGGTTTTAGTTTCGTTGTTTTCCGTATGTGTTTGCGTGGTTTCTGATTTGTGGTAACTTTGTGTGTGTTCCGGATTTGTGTTTTGATGTGTTACAACCCCGTGGGAATCGTTGTGTTTTGCGTATGTTGATATATAAGTATATTTTGACAATGGCGAATCTACCTCTGTGATTCCCTTCTGTTTTGCAAACTCTGAGTGCTTCTGATTTAAGAGTTTCGTTCTGTAAATTAAATCGTTTGATTAACTTCGTGTGTGTGTTTATTCTGTCTGTTTTACTGCCGTTCAATGGCTTAAATCCCCAAAGTTGGTTGCTGCAAACATATGTTAATTTGGCATTGTCTTGTGCTTTTGTTCGTGTGAAAATCGCCTCTGTAAACTGCACTTTTCGGCGCGTCCGAACTTCCGTCCGAACTTGGAAGTTCGGACACGCTCTGTTGCGTCTGGATTTTCTGAGAATTTCTCTGTGTCCGAACTTCCGTCCGAACTTGGAAGTTCGGACACACCCTGTTTTGCGCCTCTGATTTTCTCTTCGACATGTGTCCGAACTTTGAAGCTCGGACATATGTTCGGACTTTCCTCGAGTTGTTTTCCGAAGGACGTCCGAACATCCGTCCGAACTTGGATGTTCGGACACCTTGAAATTTTCTGCGGATTTGAGTTCGACTTGCGTCCGAACTTCGACGTCCGGACACAAGTTCGGACACCCCTCTGTTTTCACCATAACTTCTTCGTTCGAGCTCCGTTTTGAGTGCCGTTTGCGGCGTTGGATTCCTCTTTTCGAGTACTATCTGTTTTCACGTGTTTTAGCATGGGTTTAAGTGTTTTCTGATTTTAAGGTCTCCGTTAATCTTTTGAACTCTGTTTTGCTCTGAAAATATGATTCAACCTCTGACTTCAGTTTGCTTTCGTATTTACTAATCGGGTTCGACTTCTGTTTTGCTAAGGCTTTCCATTGGTAAGCTCCTTCTCTGATTTTGCTAGGCTTTCGCTTTCTGTTCTGATCTGGTTAAGACTTCCGCTCTGCTCTGTATTAAGCTTCGATCTGTTTGGATTAAGCCTCTGTTTTGGGACCTAGTTACTCTGCTTCTGAGCCGTGAATGGCTGGGTCGAGCTATTCCGTGGTATACCATGTAGACGTCGTTCTGAGTGTGGGTCATGCCCAATCTGTTCTGTGGGGTTGACGAACCCTTTGGCCTTCGGGTCATTTCTGCGTTGTCGAGGGATCTGTTAGATCCATGGGTCTTTGACCCTTTCTGAGTGCTATGCTTGGTGCTAGTGTCCCACTTCTGTTTGTGTTCTGTTCGGCTTCTGTCCGTTCTCTCTGCTTTTGTATTTGACAGACTGCTGTGTGCTTTCTGTCCTTTGAGTACCTATGTTTGCTTGTACTGCTTCCGCCAGTTCTGTTTGTTTTCAAACTCAGATAGGCTGCTGTGTGCTTCCTGTCTTTTGAGGATTTCTGGTTTGTAAAGTGCTCCACTTCGTCTGCTCTATCAGTATTTGATTGAGACGGTCTGCTGTGTGCGTACTGTCTTCTGATAAGTTCCGGATTTTGCTAAGCTTCTGATTTTGCTAAGCTTCTGATTTTGCTAAGCTTCTGATTGTGTTTAAGCTTCTGAGGTTCTTAAGCTTCTGATTTCGTCAAGCTTTCAGCTTCAGTTTTCCTTCTGCTATTAAGTGTATACTTTGACCACTGCTTAGCCTCTTCTGTTTTAGACTTCCGCCTATTTGAAAGTCTCCTGCTTTGACTTTGGTTTCGCCCTGGCTAAGCGCTTCTGTATATGTATAAGTATGTATGTTCAGATTATGTTTTGAGCGTGCTCAGCTGATGAAGTTTATCACCTGCTGAGCAATAGTTTTGCTCACCCCCTATCTCCGTCTGATTTGCAGGTTTTAGTTCGTGCTTGGAGATTCAGCTCTTGCTTTTCGTTTTGGCATTTGAGTTTTGTATTTAGTTTGTTTGGCCTTAGGGCCCAGTTGTATTTAGATTATGCTTTGTATTTTAGTTTGGCTTCCGCCTGTGTATTGTAAAGACATGTTGTAATTGTTTATTTGGTAATATACGAGCTTCAGTTCTGTTTTGGGAGTTCGCTAGTGTAGCCTTGCGTTGTCTTAGGTAATAAGCGCGCGGCGTGTAACGGTCTCTCAACCAGGGTGGTTTTGGGGTCGTTACAATGCTTACTCCTTTAAGTCGTAATGGTTTGGAAATCTCATTTCCTTATTCCATCACCGCTTGGCAATATCTATTGTGTGGTTTTATTGTTATAGTAGATGGAAGCCTTTTCTAAGGGTTCACATCATCACCGCATTGGTGGTCTTCGGTTAACGAGGGGTACCTTCCCTTGGGTTTCTCGTAGAGTCCAAGTGTGGACTAGGCTAATGTTGGCATTATCATGCTTCTTATGCCTCTGTGTACAATTGCCACAGAAGGCATGAGGGGTAATTAAACTCCGTCAACTGCATACTAGACCGATGCTCTAGTGACAGTGACACTGAGGTGGCCATTACTCCAAGCCACTCAGGATGTTGGGTTTGAACTGAGGGTCCAGTTGTTGATTTCTTGTCGTATGCGGCAATATCTCTTGCAAGTCTTGTTATCAAATGGTGTGGGTTTTGCAACCGTTTAAGTTGCATAACGTAGTTGGTTTATGGCTTTTAAGCCGAATTGTTGCGAGCCATGCTCTTCGTAAGCTGCTTATACATGTTTCCACTCCATGTATACCGTCATAGGTTGAGATATTATTGGGCTCCATGGTAAGTCGTGACGTCACGCTTCCGTTCATAGGAGACCCTTCAGGCAATCTGGTGTCAATAGGTGCCTCTCAGTATTTTAGGGCATTTCCTGTTAAGTGAAATCCCTTCGGTGTCCTAACCGAGTGTTCGTTTTAGCTCCCGTGCTCATATCATTGTGCTTGTTCAACTGTTGTTAACGCAGACACCCTTCAAGGATCGCTCCTGGGTGCTGGTAGTTATGCCGTTACATCCGGCTAATGTTTATGATATGTTGTCCACTGTACCGTCTTGTGGTATTGTACTTGAGTTGTCCCCTTTTGGGTCATGACGTCTCCCGTCCTTGGGTAGACTGTTTATACTTGTTCCTAGTACTTGAGACTAGGTTTGAATATCCTCTCCGATCATGGATTGTGCTTCGTGGTAATTTTGTGATTGCTTTTGGGAATTCTGCCCCGTTTGTTGAGTATTGTTAGGTTCACGTTAGGCATTCGCCTTAATGTGTTTAGGCGGGGCATTCCATCCAGCTGTCAGGTAATTGCTTAGATTATTTGAGACATATCCAACGTCTATAGTTACTAGCATGTGCTCTTTGCACTTCCTAGTTCTTATTCCTCATCTTCAGATGGATTCTCTGAGTTCCTTTATGCTTGATCCTCTGAGGTGTCCAGCTGTCCTGGGTTGAACTTACTGATGGTCCGTAGAGCGGAGTTGACTACTTCCCGTGTGTCGTACACTACATGTATACATATATGGGGTACCATGTTGATACGTTACCACTTACCCAACTATATGTCGGGCCCGCAAGCTCCTTCGGAGTGCGGTTGTCCCACATCCCGTAACGGGTACACTCGTAGTGTTCGTCACACGCCTAGGTGTAGTATTCTATTGTCAAATCCTCTTGTATCACTCTTTGATACTCACCGTAATGCTGTTGGCCTGGTTTTAAAATCCAAGGTTTTAAAAGAAGGTTTATGGTTTTGAAAGAAAATTTTTGGGTTTTAAAATATGGTTCGGTGTTAAAAGAAGTCTCTCATGGCATAACCATGCTTGAGGTCTTGACCAAGTCTAGCTTCTCGCTGACTGGTAAGTACAGTAGTCGGCCGTTAAGCCTTCCCAAGGTTTCATACGTCTGGTTGTTAGGATGTGTGATCTGTGGTTGTTTCATTACGGTCACCATACATTACTATGTAATTGTGACGTGTGAGTATTCCTTTACATGTTCATGTTCTTACTGCACTTGCCGTAGCAAGTGCGTGGTACTGGCGGTTTTTGAGTAATCCTATACCGGTCACGGTATGGTTTCCATTTGTGTTTGTTAGTCTTGTTGACGCTTCCCTCGATCTTATTGAACTATAATTGGTATACTCGCTCCTTTAGGTGGCTTCTTGGTGGTCTAGACATGGCTGTCGTAGATCTGGGTACTCCTCCACTTCTTGGAGGTTCCCGTTCTATTTGGTTTAGTGTCGTTCCTTGTGGCTCGTTCCCACACATTTGTGGTGGTTACTGAACCTTCCTCGTTTAGGCACTACTCTCGTAGTCCTATTGGTTTGTATCTCATGGTTGTTCTTGTAGTTGTCTGAGCTTATCGCCCAGGTACTGCAACCTTAATGGCATTATAGTTTTGGAGTTAACCGCTTCTGACTATGTCCTTAGTCGGCTAGCATACCGTTGGTGGTATTATTCAAGTATTACTATCCCGTAGACTTGTGTCTCGGGTTCCGTTGCTGCTCCCTTTTCCATTCCGTTGCACGGTGAGTGCTTCTTTCCTGCTGTTGGTTAGCTAGCTAGGTTTCGCGACTGCTAAGCACGTCGCCCCATGCTGTTGTAAGTTGCAGCCTCCTCGTGGTTGGAGTGTTCATCCTACCGCCATTACGTGCGGTGTTGCGGTTCAATCGGGATCCATCCCCGGGATTTCCAGTTCTTGGAATCTATCATATGTCGGTTCTTGTTTACCGTGTGATTGCTTCACCACTGCCAGATCGGGTTTTCCCCGAGTATGAGAAGACTTTTCTTCTCTCTGGCGTCCTTTCCCAAGTTATACAGTGGGGTGTGCGGCGGGCGGGACTGGTATTGTAGGTATCCGGTACTCACCGGTAGTTCCTAACTAGCATGTCTCTAATGCTAACACTCAGCCCTTAGCCCTAAGCTTCTAATTCCTAACTCGGTATTTCCTAGACTTGGTATTTCTAGTCATCAGAGCGGCACTCCGCTCTGATACCACTTTTTGTAACACCCCTACCATTAATACATGCTTACCGTCCAATCCCTTTACACATCAGATACACGCAGCGGATACTTACTTACGTACAATGGGTGATACAATGCCGTTAGCCACCCACATGGCTAACAAGGCTACTACTACTGCTTACAACATCGGTCTGATGGACCGGAATCCCGAGTACTACACCTCTATAATACATACTCCATTCATCAATTAATTACAACAATGCTCCATTCACTACTTACTCCTCCTCAATCCATACAATACAATATACTTCACCGAGTCTACTAGAATCCTTATACATTTATAATGTCTCTTCCAAGTTCATACATACTCTCTAAGAGTCTACATCTACCCATTTTCTCACAACTACTTACTTTCTAAGTACAAGGGTGTGCCTCCGGTCTCTTCCTCGACCATATTCGCTTCGGGTACCTGCACACTAAAAAATGTCCCCCGAAGGGGTCAGCTTTCGCCGAGCATGATAACCGCATACCCCGCGTACTAGTGAGGGTACGCCGACCACTTGGTTGTATACATGCGGTTGATTTCATTCAGACATACATGCATACATGCTCTTATACATAATATTGCAATACAGTACGTAAGACATACACACATACATACACTTCATTACATACAAGAAGTACAACGTAAACCATTCAATACATGCTTACCTTTTTCCGAATTACACACATACATTACATGCACAACATACGATACTTGTTAGCTTCATTGGTCCACCCGGGTTAATCGGGTGGAGATTACTCTTTTACTCGTTACTTCATACATACATATACATACTCATACTCATACATACTTACGGATCCATACTTACTTACTCTTACTCTTACTCAAGTTAAGTCGTCGGGACCTCCGGCCCTGGGGACTACTCCGTCCCACCTCTGGGATTTACTTGACTCACAAATCCGGGATGCTACCCATTTAAGGGATTTTGGCCGCGGACCAGTTTAAGAGTCAGGAATTGCAGCCAACCTCTTGTGACTCCGCATCCTCATGCGTGGCCGAAGCTATATCGGACTTCTACTCATTCCGGTTTACTCACTTAAGTTAGGAGTTAGGTAGTTAGGAATTAGCAGAAGTCATTCATTCAAGCCACATACACAATTACTATGCTCAATACCTACTTATACAAAATACAACACAATACTTAAGCACAATACAAGATTCGAATACAAGTCCTCATCATTCACACATTTCATGAATTATACAAACTAGTGCTCACGACAATAAATATCAAGAACAACATAAATCAAGCACAGGTAAGTGCAATATAGTCCGATTCGTGCATTTATCTTATTTAGGTGATCAAATAAGCACATAAATCGGGGTAACCAGATTAGGATACAGGACATGAAGAAATCATACCTTTCACCGTCGTACTTGTATCCCAACGTTCCTCCGGTGTTCACAAATCAAATCCTATGATATACATACGATCGAATAATTAATCTAACTATCATTAATTTAGTTCGATTATCCTTATGTTTCCTAACTCACACTTACTAAGTCTTTACAGTCCTATACTTACATTTTATTTACTTACTTTTCATTGCCTAACAATGGTATACTTACATATATATGCTCATATGTATCGGTGGGTATATATATATATATATATATATATACTAATCATAATCTTTTAGTTTTTTTTTTTTGTAAGTTTGACCCGACCGACCCACCCTGGGTCGGACCCATGGGTCGGTCGGCTGCAGAGACTCCAATTACAGAAAATTCCAATCCGACTGACCCAGCCAGGGTCGGTCCTTGGGTCGGTCTGTTACAGAAGCATTTCCCGTCTAAAATTTCTACTCGACCGACCCAGTCAGGGTCGGTCCCCTGGGTTGGTCGGATGCAGAAGCTTCCGAGATTGCAAATTTTCGGGTCGACCGACCCTGCTAGGGTCGGTCCAGCCCAGTACTTATTTTAATTACTCATTTTGAACTTCAAACTCTACTCAATTCACACCCAATCTTTTCCTACTCATTTCCACATGTTTCCTACATGTTTAAACACTAATTAAATCCTCTAATTCACCTTAGTTCATTCATCAAGTTCATTACTAAATCCATCAACCAATTTACACAATTTCCTCACTTCCTTTCAACACTTATAACAGTTTTTCATTCTCTAACGCTACAGTTTTTGCTACAACTCCTACCATCCAATACTTCCTCCACCAATGTCACTCCTAGCATCCCAAATACCTCCTCTTGCCATGCCAATTCATTTCCAAGCAATTGTACCATCTATACCCAAGTCCAACATTCTTTTTACCAATTCTTGCACACTAATCTTTCCTAGTTCTTCTATACAATTTGATACCTCTTTGCTACAGATTTTGGTTCCTACTTCCTCCATACATAATTTCCTCTCCTAATGCCATCTCCAAGGCCTACAATGCATTGTCTCACCACTTCAAGTCCAACACTCATTCCCTAGGTCAAGTACATAAGTTCTCCTAGTTCCTCCAATACCATTCAACACTTTTGTTGCAGATTTTACATTCTTTCATTCTCATACTATAATCACTACTCCATGGTCATTAAACATCTCTACTATCCTCAATACATACCTTGGTTCTCCCATTCACCAAGTCATCCATAAATGCACATATTCCTACCAAAATTTTGCCATAGTTCATCTACTTTTCTTACTTAGCCACACATACACATTCTCACCAAAACCATTCCTATTCTAGCCACACCCATACAAGGGTCCTACCAGCAGTACAAGGCAATCTAAACCATTACAATACATCAATACTCATCTCCTTCCAACATCAATACCAATACTCACACACAATATACTTGGCTCTAAGGCCTACAACTTACCCACTAGTTCCCAAATACTCAAAACTTCATAGACTCCCATACCAATACAATAGTTTAGGTTCTTTTACTTGTTTACCCACTCCATTGCTCTAATGCATAAAAATTAACATTAGTAAGGAGCTCTTACCTTGAGCTTATAATTCCTTCATTCTTTCTCATCTCTCCTCCTTCTTCCTTTCTTGCCCAAATCGGCCATGTGGGGAATGGAGTTTCCAAACTCCATTCCCATCACCAAATGAACACAAAACACTACAATTAATATACTAACTCTTAAATTAATGTCAATTCATTGAAGTGTTTGAAATGAAATTTCTAGGGTTTACCTTTGGAGAGTTTTAAAGGGGTTTTAGCCCCTTGGTTCAAGAAGGTGAATCCACCACCATTGTAAGGTTGATATTATGCTCAAAAGAGAGAGAGAAAACAAGGCATTACACAAGGGTAAAAATCGGTTATGAAGGGAGATGAAGAAAACATGAGTTTTTCATGTAGATTTTTACCTTGTTGGAAAGAGGAGACTCCAAGCTCCATAATGGTGTGCTTTTCTCTTCAAATGGGGAAAACCCATGGAGATGAAACTCATCCTTTTCGAATTTCGAAAAGAGAGAATGATAGAGGATGATGAGGGGAGTTCAAATATGTAATTTGTTTTCGATTTGGAGCTTACATGTGGATGGAGCATGAGGAAGAAGATAGAGTAGCCATTGCTGTTGTGGGGAGAGCTCAAAATCGCCCATTCCAGCAGAGAGAGGAGGGAGAATTCGATGGAGGGGAGGAAGGAAAGAGAGAGGTGAGTGAATTGTGAGAGTAAGGTGAGAGGGAAGAGAATAAAGTAGCTTTTACTTTATTGTTTTTTGCTTTTGGCTCTCTTATTTAATTAGCTAGTTACATGTGTGTGTGAGGGAGTTATTTGACTGATAAAAACCGCCCCCCCCTACAGTTGTACTAGCTGGAGCGTTTTTCGTCTTTTACAGAAAACGCTCGTTATTTTACCCGGTTTAGGTACTGTTCACTAACCGGGCCCGTTTTCCGGAATTTTCTCGTTTCTTTATTTTTATTGACTACTAAGCTCCCATAAATGCTTAATAATTATTATTTAATGGTTTATAATTTTTACGGGTCTGTTTGACCACTTAAAATCACGTTTTTGGGTTTTCTCGAAAAACGTGCGTTAAAGCCCTATTAGCGTTTTAATGCCTTATTTGGATCCGTTTTCTTCGGGAGTTGTTCCCATATATTATTTAGGTCTTATTAAACCTTTATAATCCATATAACACGCTAACCGAGGTCTCATACCTCCTATGGTTACTTAACGCTTATTTAGCGTTTTCCGCTTTTTAAGCGTTTATTTATTTCTTTTGGATTTATTTTTCCTTACTAGTATTAATTGGGTACCATTAGGCCCTTAAATACATATGAGATTAATTTTAATCCCAATATTTAAATTCGGGGTATTTCAATCTACCCCCCTTAGGAACTTTGTCCTCAAAGTTGTTCGAGGTTATAGGTTTACAATGCTTACTTATTCTTACGTGTCTAATACCAAAGCCATACCTTCTTCCTCCTTACAATTCCCAAATCCATTACTCAGTGTCTCTACATACCATACCATACCAATGTACGATAGTTATTCCAATCCGCATTACTACCGACCATCCGGTTCCTCATTACCAAATTTATTCATACATACAATGCAAGGCTATTCCCAAAGCAATGCAATACACATTCCAATCCCGTAGGCGCTCAGGTCATTTAGACACGGGACTCCTCTATGTCCCGCCGCCCTTGGAATAATACCATATACTACCTTACTATCTTCTTCGGTGCTCACTTCTAACATATCCTCATTCTCCATACTAAAAGAAATTCTTCCACCACTACCAATTAAAATTTCTAAAACATACAACTCCATATTCCAGTTTATATTCATTACTTCTATCCTATGTGTGATTCTTGTGACCACTTGAGGGGAGCTTCAAGAATCATTCGACCCTGATGTGATCAGCATTAGTGTTGAACTATCTTTCCACCCCAATTTGTGTTCGGTTTCCCCTGATCTGATCAGGATCAAGTTCGACTTCCCACATCAGATTCAATCAAACAAATAATTTAATTGTTTTCATTTTCTATCTTTTTACTCTTTCTAGTCGTAATTACAAATTCATACATCTCTAAAGGATGGAATCAGTCCATCGATCGTCCTCACTCTACTTCCCAAATGCTTTACTCCATGGTTCAATCCTAATGCTCATTTCATCAACCTTCACTACTTCCATCCATTACTCACCATCATCTCCTATATTCCAACTTAGGAATACTACACTAATAAGATTTAGTTGACTTCAATTGTTTCAAATATTTTACTTACGATTCCACTACTCATAAGCTTCATTCATCTACTATCCTAATTCATTTCGTACTACTTCTTCAAAGGTTACAATACTTGTGGAGCTCCGTCCACTACTCATTACTCTTCTTTACTAATACTCTTACGCTGGGTTACAAGATGGGTATGTTCGCCCTATGGTATTTGCATGTCTAATGCTTAGTTACCACAATTTCACTATGAGTGCATACGTATGTTTATATAACGTAAGCACCACTCATCGGATAGATTATCTTTTGTGCTATGCACATTATAGTTTTATATGTTTTATTTATAAAACTTGCATTAAGCGGTTTTCGCTCTACCCCCCTTAAAAGGGATTACGCCCACGTAATCTACCATATTTTATTATTATTAAACTTTGGTTTAATCAGTCTGGTCAACTGAAGCGTTTAGCTTCACTACCGTATACTATACAATATGCTCTGGTCAAAGGGATCTTAACCATACCAATGGTTTAGTCTTTGCACCAAGGACTTCTGTATGAGTTTATTTAACTCATCATTAATTCGGTTCTAGCCTATTAGGCTTCAAGGCATTAATAGCCATTTTGCTATGCTTACTAGGTACATTAATCTCCTAGCTAGGGCCCACTAGCTTCTGCTGCGCGACCTTGATAACTTGGGTTATTCACCCTTCTTGTTATCCTTAATGTGCTATACATCACCTTCTTATCCGTTTATTATGTGAATAAGGTTTACTAAACAAATGCGGTATTCTTTTACCGTGTTTGAAATCAATGAGTTTAAAATTTATAGCCGGCTCTCTGGTAATCTTCTGCGCATGCTATTCGTGCTCCCACGATTGTTCGTTAAGTTCCTCCGACTTATTGTCAGGCGAGGTTAAGTCACCGCTTAACTGTAGTGCTTCCTCTATTGTCACTAGCTTCTAAATTATACCAGTTCTTCTGGTTCAGTACAAGTGTTCTTCCCTTGTATGACCTTGCATTTTCTATGCGCCGGTCCTAGTGACTTCCTTGTATCTCCTTTCACCTTATATTCCAATGGAATTCACATCTTGTGATTACTAGTGTGTTGTACACTCTTCGTGCTTCTTTGGCCTTAGGCCGCACTGTATGTTGCTAAGCTTGCTTGACTGGCTTATGCCATGTTCGTGGTGAAAGGAAAGATTTACTACGGTTTACATTCTCCATATCCCTAGCCATCTCATTAGATCCTTAGCTGAACAAGTGCAATGCCAAAACACTCAGTCATACAGAGTGCAGAGGCGTAAACGCTTGACAGTAAGTCACTTATGTGATAGGAAAGAATATTTCTGTGTGTCATCTCGTATTTATACTCCGTGTCATTACTTAACTACTTCCTCATAGCGGTCGCTTGTTGCGCACCGTATTCTTACTCATTGTACAACATTGCTTTTACTGTTTCTGTTACTATGGTAGTTCCTTTTTACTTAGTGACACTGTCATTGGCACCATTTCCTTATGGTGTAAATACTCTAAGAGTTTCCTGTGCTTGTGTGTATGACGGTTGTCGTAGCGTACGGCAATCTTATTATTTCCCAATGTGGAGATGTCTTATTCCACTTAGGTTTTATGTGTAGGTTAACTTACCTCACATTCTATCATCATTTGTGATACAATCTGCCAAGTATCTTGGTTGACCAAGGATAAAGCAATTTACCGGTTTACAAGCTCTCTTGTGCGTTGGTCATTCGTGGTGTGCAATGTGTACTCACATTGATTGTTTTTGACAATTACTGTCCTCCCAAAGATGGGCATTGGTTTAGGCTCTGGCTGTGTAGTTTTGCTTGTATGTATATTACCAGGACATCCCACAAAACTTCAAGGGTTTTCTGGTCCCGTTCTCCGATTGAAGAGTACTCTGTCATTGATGAATGAAAGTTCTTGTTGAGGGGTTTGTCTCCATTCATAGGTCTAATGACAAGGTTGCTATGTTGGCGTTTACACAATGGTCCACCACATGTTTGGGTGCTTATGGAGTATGCTTGTTATGCCCCAGTTTTTTTTTATTTTATCATATTCCTTCTGATTCGCAAAGGGAGTTTAGATTAATTTGTACCTTATACTAGAGTGTTTATGACATTCCTTAAATATTATGGTCATAGCTTGAGGAAGGAGAATTAGAAATAACATGCTTTTTTATTTATTTATTTTTAGGGAAGGGACTTCTTAATTCTTTAATTTATTCTCTTCCTTTCTAAAACTTCTATTCACGTTATTATTCCTCCTTCCACTACCCTGACGGTTCTCTCGACGTTCTCATTGCTCTCAACTTCTCCTCCCTTTGCTCATCTTCTTCTTCAATTCCTTTTGATTGATAATCGCTGGAGATCCGCCCGTGGAATTCTGCTCGTCTGTCAGTCGTCAGTCAGGTTTGGGTTGTAGATCTGATTCTCTTCTTCGTTGAGGCTTCCTCTTCTCTTTTCTAATTCTGATTTTGTATATTTTGGGAGCGGTTCAATTCGAGGGATTATCATTCGGTTGGAGATTCGGGAAGACGATTCGTAGAGTCCGCAGAGATGGCTTAGCTACGGATGTGAGGTAGGTGGTAGATGGATTCAGTTGTGTGCGTTCACCCACGGGGGTTTTAGTTTCGTTGTTTTCCGTATGTGTTTGCGTGGTTTCTGATTTGTGGTAACTTTGTGTGTGTTCCGGATTTGTGTTTTGATGTGTTACAACCCCGTGGGAATCGTTGTGTTTTGCGTATGTTGATATATAAGTATATTTTGACAATGGCGAATCTACCTCTGTGATTCCCTTCTGTTTTGCAAACTCTGAGTGCTTCTGATTTAAGAGTTTCGTTCTGTAAATTAAATCGTTTGATTAACTTCGTGTGTGTGTTTATTCTGTCTGTTTTACTGCCGTTCAATGGCTTAAATCCCCAAAGTTGGTTGCTGCAAACATATGTTAATTTGGCATTGTCTTGTGCTTTTGTTCGTGTGAAAATCGCCTCTGTAAACTGCACTTTTCGGCGCGTCCGAACTTCCGTCCGAACTTGGAAGTTCGGACACGCTCTGTTGCGTCTGGATTTTCTGAGAATTTCTCTGTGTCCGAACTTCCGTCCGAACTTGGAAGTTCGGACACACCCTGTTTTGCGCCTCTGATTTTCTCTTCGACATGTGTCCGAACTTTGAAGCTCGGACATATGTTCGGACTTTCCTCGAGTTGTTTTCCGAAGGACGTCCGAACATCCGTCCGAACTTGGATGTTCGGACACCTTGAAATTTTCTGCGGATTTGAGTTCGACTTGCGTCCGAACTTCGACGTCCGGACACAAGTTCGGACACCCCTCTGTTTTCACCATAACTTCTTCGTTCGAGCTCCGTTTTGAGTGCCGTTTGCGGCGTTGGATTCCTCTTTTCGAGTACTATCTGTTTTCACGTGTTTTAGCATGGGTTTAAGTGTTTTCTGTTAAGGTCTCCGTTAATCTTTTGAACTCTGTTTTGCTCTGAAAATATGATTCAACCTCTGACTTCAGTTTGCTTTCGTATTTACTAATCGGGTTCGACTTCTGTTTTGCTAAGGCTTTCCATTGGTAAGCTCCTTCTCTGATTTTGCTAGGCTTTCGCTTTCTGTTCTGATCTGGTTAAGACTTCCGCTCTGCTCTGTATTAAGCTTCGATCTGTTTGGATTAAGCCTCTGTTTTGGGACCTAGTTACTCTGCTTCTGAGCCGTGAATGGCTGGGTCGAGCTATTCCGTGGTATACCATGTAGACGTCGTTCTGAGTGTGGGTCATGCCCAATCTGTTCTGTGGGGTTGACGAACCCTTTGGCCTTCGGGTCATTTCTGCGTTGTCGAGGGATCTGTTAGATCCATGGGTCTTTGACCCTTTCTGAGTGCTATGCTTGGTGCTAGTGTCCCACTTCTGTTTGTGTTCTGTTCGGCTTCTGTCCGTTCTCTCTGCTTTTGTATTTGACAGACTGCTGTGTGCTTTCTGTCCTTTGAGTACCTATGTTTGCTTGTACTGCTTCCGCCAGTTCTGTTTGTTTTCAAACTCAGATAGGCTGCTGTGTGCTTCCTGTTTTGAGGATTTCTGGTTTGTAAAGTGCTCCACTTCGTCTGCTCTATCAGTATTTGATTGAGACGGTCTGCTGTGTGCGTACTGTCTTCTGATAAGTTCCGGATTTTGCTAAGCTTCTGATTTTCCTAAGCTTCTGATTGTGTTTAAGCTTCTGAGGTTCTTAAGCTTCTGATTTCGTCAAGCTTTCAGCTTCAGTTTTCCTTCTGCTATTAAGTGTATACTTTGACCACTGCTTAGCCTCTTCTGTTTTAGACTTCCGCCTATTTGAAAGTCTCCTGCTTTGACTTTGGTTTCGCCCTAGCTAAGCGCTTCTGTATATGTATAAGTATGTATGTTCAGATTATGTTTTGAGCGTGCTCAGCTGATGAAGTTTATCACCTGCTGAGCAATAGTTTTGCTCACCCCCTATCTCCGTCTGATTTGCAGGTTTTAGTTCGTGCTTGGAGATTCAGCTCTTGCTTTTCGTTTGGCATTTGAGTTTTGTATTTAGTTTGTTTGGCCTTAGGGCCCAGTTGTATTTAGATTATGCTTTGTATTTTAGTTTGGCTTCCGCCTGTGTATTGTAAAGACATGTTGTAATTGTTTATTTGGTAATATACGAGCTTCAGTTCTGTTTTGGGAGTTCGCTAGTGTAGCCTTGCGTTGTCTTAGGTAATAAGCGCGCGGCGTGTAACGGTCTCTCAACCAGGGTGGTTTTGGGGTCGTTACAATGCTTACTCCTTTAAGTCGTAATGGTTTGGAAATCTCATTTCCTTATTCCATCACCGCTTGGCAATATCTATTGTGTGGTTTTATTGTTATAGTAGATGGAAGCCTTTTCTAAGGGTTCACATCATCACCGCATTGGTGGTCTTCGGTTAACGAGGGGTACCTTCCCTTGGGTTTCTCGTAGAGTCCAAGTGTGGACTAGGCTAATGTTGGCATTATCATGCTTCTTATGCCTCTGTGTACAATTGCCACGAAGGCATGAGGGGTAATTAAACTCCGTCAACTGCATACTAGACCGATGCTCTAGTGACAGTGACACTGAGGTGGCCATTACTCCAAGCCACTCAGGATGTTGGGTTTGAACTGAGGGTCCAGTTGTTGATTTCTTGTCGTATGCGGCAATATCTCTTGCAAGTCTTGTTATCAAATGGTGTGGGTTTTGCAACCGTTTAAGTTGCATAACGTAGTCGGTTTATGGCTTTTAAGCCGAATTGTTGCGAGCCATGCTCTTCGTAAGCTGCTTATACATGTTTCCACTCCATGTATACCGTCATAGGTTGAGATATTATTGGGCTCCATGGTAAGTCGTGACGTCACGCTTCCGTTCATAGGAGACCCTTCAGGCAATCTGGTGTCAATAGGTGCCTCTCAGTATTTTAGGGCATTCCTGTTAAGTGAAATCCCTTCGGTGTCCTAACCGAGTGTTCGTTTTAGCTCCCGTGCTCATATCATTGTGCTTGTTCAACTGTTGTTAACGCAGACACCCTTCAAGGATCGCTCCTGGGTGCTGGTAGTTATGCCGTTACATCCGGCTAATGTTTATGATATGTTGTCCACTGTACCGTCTTGTGGTATTGTACTTGAGTTGTCCCCTTTTGGGTCATGACGTCTCCCGTCCTTGGGTAGACTGTTTATACTTGTTCCTAGTACTTGAGACTAGGTTTGAATATCCTCTCCGATCATGGATTGTGCTTCGTGGTAATTTTGTGATTGCTTTTGGGAATTCTGCCCGTTTGTTGAGTATTGTTAGGTTCACGTTAGGCATTCGCCTTAATGTGTTTAGGCGGGGCATTCCATCCAGCTGTCAGGTAATTGCTTAGATTATTGAGACATATCCAACGTCTATAGTTACTAGCATGTGCTCTTTGCACTTCCTAGTTCTTATTCCTCATCTTCAGATGGATTCTCTGAGTTCCTTTATGCTTGATCCTCTGAGGTGTCCAGCTGTCCTGGGTTGAACTTACTGATGGTCCGTAGAGGGAGTTGACTACTTCCCGTGTGTCGTACACTACATGTATACATATATGGGGTACCATGTTGATACGTTACCACTTACCCAACTATATGTCGGGCCCGCAAGTCCTTCGGAGTGCGGTTGTCCCACATCCCGTAACGGGTACACTCGTAGTGTTCGTCACACGCCTAGGTGTAGTATTCTATTGTCAAATCCTCTTGTATCACTCTTTGATACTCACCGTAATGCTGTTGGCCTGGTTTTAAAATCCAAGGTTTTAAAAGAAGGTTTATGGTTTTGAAAGAAAATTTTTGGGTTTTAAAATATGGTTCGGTGTTAAAAGAAGTCTCTCATGGCATAACCATGCTTGAGGTCTTGACAAGTCTAGCTTCTCGCTGACTGGTAAGTACAGTAAGTCGGCCGTTAAGCCTTCCAAGTTTCATACGTCTGGTTGTTAGGATGTGTGATCTGTGGTTGTTCATTACGGTCACCATACATTATAATGTAATTGGCGGGTGGTATTCCTTACATTTTATGTTCTTACTGCACTTGCGTAGCAAGTGCGTGGTACTGGCGGTTTTTGAGTAATCCTATACCGGTCACGGTATGGTTTCCATTTGTGTTTGTTAGTCTTGTTGACGCTTCCCTCGATCTTATTGAACTATAATTGGTATACTCGCTCCTTTAGGTGGCTTCTTGGTGGTCTAGACATGGCTGTCGTAGATCTGGGTACTCCTCCACTTCTTGGAGGTTCCCGTTCTATTTGGTTTAGTGTCGTTCCTTGTGGCTCGTTCCCACACATTTGTGGTGGTTACTGAACCTTCCTCGTTTAGGCACTACTCTCGTAGTCCTATGGTTTGTATCTCATGGTTGTTCTTGTAGTTGTCTGAGCTTATCGCCCAGGTACTGCAACCTTAATGGCATTATAGTTTTGGAGTTAACCGCTTCTGACTATGTCCTTAGTCGGCTAGCATACCGTTGGTGGTATTATTCAAGTATTACTATCCCGTAGACTTGTGTCTCGGGTTCCGTTGCTGCTCCCTTTTCCATTCCGTTGCACGGTGAGTGCTTCTTTCCTGCTGTTGGTTAGCTAGCTAGGTTTCGCGACTGCTAAGCACGTCGCCCCATGCTGTTGTAAGTTGCAGCCTCCTCGTGGTTGGAGTGTTCATCCTACCGCCATTACGTGCGGTGTTGCGGTTCAATCGGGATCCATCCCCGGGATTTCCAGTTCTTGGAATCTATCATATGTCGGTTCTTGTTTACCGTGTGATTGCTTCACCACTGCCAGATCGGGTTTTCCCCGAGTATGAGAAGACTTTTCTTCTCTCTGGCGTCCTTTCCCAAGTTATACAGTGGGGTGTGCGGCGGGCGGGACTGGTATTGTAGGTATCCGGTACTCACCGGTAGTTCCTAACTAGCATGTCTCTAATGCTAACACTCAGCCCTTAGCCCTAAGCTTCTAATTCCTAACTCGGTATTTCCTAGACTTGGTATTTCTAGTCATCAGAGCGGCACTCCGCTCTGATACCACTTTTTGTAACACCCCTACCATTAATACATGCTTACCGTCCAATCCCTTTACACATCAGATACACGCAGCGGATACTTACTTACGTACAATGGGTGATACAATGCCGTTAGCCACCCACATGGCTAACAAGGCTACTACTACTGCTTACAACATCGGTCTGATGGACCGGAATCCCGAGTACTACACCTCTAATACATACTCCATTCATCAATTAATTACAACAATGCTCCATTCACTACTTACTCCTCAATCCATACAATACAATATACTTCACCGAGTCTACTAGAATCCTTATACATTTATAATGTCTCTTCCAAGTTCATACATACTCTCTAAGAGTCTACATCTACCCATTTTCTCATAACTACTTACTTTCTAAGTACAAGGGTGTGCCTCGGTCTCTCCTCGACCATATCCTTCGGGTACCTGCCACTAAAATGTCCCCCGAAGGGGTCAGCTTTCGCCGAGCATGATAACCGCATACCCCGCGTACTAGTGAGGGTACGCCGACCACTTGGTTGTATACATGCGGTTGATTTCATTCAGACATACATGCATACATGCTCTTATACATAATATTGCAATACAGTACGTAAGACATACACACATACATACACTTCATTACATACAAGAAGTACAACGTAAACCATTCAATACATGCTTACCTTTTTCCGAATTACACACATACATTACATGCACAACATACGATACTTGTTAGCTTCATTGGTCCACCCGGGTTAATCGGGTGGAGATTACTCTTTTACTCGTTACTTCATTACATACATATACATACTCATACTCATACATACTTACGGATCCATACTTACTTACTCTTACTCTTACTCAAGTTAAGTCGTCGGGACCTCCGGCCCTGGGGACTACTCCGTCCCACCTCTGGGATTTACTTGACTCACAAATCCGGGATGCTACCGATTTAAGGGATTTTGGCCGCGGACCAGTTAAGAGTCAGGAATTGCAGCCAACCTCTTGTGACTCCGCATCCTCACGCGTGGCCGAAGCTATATCGGACTTCTACTCATTCCGGTTTACTCACTTAAGTTAGGAGTTAGGTAGTTAGGAATTAGCAGAAGTCATTCATTCAAGCCACATACACAATTACTATGCTCAATACCTACTTATACAAAATACAACACAATACTTAAGCACAATACAAGATTCGAATACAAGTCCTCATCATTCACACATTTCATGAATTATACAAACTAGTGCTCACGACAATAAATATCAAGAACAACATAAATCAAGCACAGGTAAGTGCAATATAGTCCGATTCGTGCATTTATCTTATTTAGGTGATCAAATAAGCACATAAATCGGGGTAACCAGATTAGGATACAGGACATGAAGAAATCATACCTTTCACCGTCGTACTTGTATCCCAACGTTCCTCCGGTGTTCACAAATCAAATCCTATGATATACATACGATCGAATAATTAATCTAACTATCATTAATTTAGTTCGATTATCCTTATGTTTCCTAACTCACACTTACTAAGTCTTTACAGTCCTATACTTACATTTTATTTACTTACTTTTCATTGCCTAACAATGGTATACTTACTATATATGCTCATATGTATCGGTGGGTATATATATATATATATATATATATATATATATATATATATATACATCATAATCTTTTAGTTTTTTTTTTGTAAGTTTGACCCGACCGACCCACCCTGGGTCGGACCCATGGGTCGGTCGGCTGCAGAGACTCCAATTACAGAAAATTCCAATCCGACTGACCCAGCCAGGGTCGGTCCTTGGGTCGGTCTGTTACAGAAGCATTTCCCGTCTAAAATTTCTACTCGACCGACCCAGTCAGGGTCGGTCCCCTGGGTTGGTCGGATGCAGAAGCTTCCGAGATTGCAAATTTTCGGGTCGACCGACCCTGCTAGGGTCGGTCCAGCCCAGTACTTATTTTAATTACTCATTTTGAACTTCAAACTCTACTCAATTCACACCCAATCTTTTCCTACTCATTTCCACATGTTTCCTACATGTTTAAACACTAATTAAATCCTCTAATTCACCTTAGTTCATTCATCAAGTTCATTACTAAATCCATCAACCAATTTACACAATTTCCTCACTTCCTTTCAACACTTATAACAGTTTTTCATTCTCTAACGCTACAGTTTTTGCTACAACTCCTACCATCCAATACTTCCTCCACCAATGTCACTCCTAGCATCCCAAATACCTCCTCTTGCCATGCCAATTCATTTCCAAGCAATTGTACCATCTATACCCAAGTCCAACATTCTTTTTACCAATTCTTGCACACTAATCTTTCCTAGTTCTTCTATACAATTTGATACCTCTTTGCTACAGATTTTGGTTCCTACTTCCTCCATACATAATTTCCTCTCCTAATGCCATCTCCAAGGCCTACAATGCATTGTCTCACCACTTCAAGTCCAACACTCATTCCCTAGGTCAAGTACATAAGTTCTCCTAGTTCCTCCAATACCATTCAACACTTTTGTTGCAGATTTTACATTCTTTCATTCTCATACTATAATCACTACTCCATGGTCATTAAACATCTCTACTATCCTCAATACATACCTTGGTTCTCCCATTCACCAAGTCATCCATAAATGCACATATTCCTACCAAAATTTTGCTATAGTTCATCTACTTTTCTTACTTAGCCACACATACACATTCTCACCAAAACCATTCCTATTCTAGCCACACCCATACAAGGGTCCTACCAGCAGTACAAGGCAATCTAAACCATTACAATACATCAATACTCCTTCCAACATCAATACCAATACTCACACACAATATACTTGGCTCTAAGGCCTACAACTTACCCACTAGTTCCCAAATACTCAAAACTTCATAGACTCCCATACCAATACAATAGTTTAGGTTCTTTTACTTGTTTACCCACTCCATTGCTCTAATGCATAAAAATTAACATTAGTAAGGAGCTCTTACCTTGAGCTTATAATTCCTTCATTCTTTCTCATCTCTCCTCCTTCTTCCTTTCTTGCCCAAATCGGCCATGTGGGGAATGGAGTTGTAAAACTCCATTCCCATCACCTAATGAACACAGAACCCTACAATTAATATACTAACTCTTAAATTAATGTCAATTCATTGAAGTGTTTGCAATGAAATTTCTAGGGTTTACCTTTGGAGAGTTTTAGAAGGGGTTTTAGCCCTTGGTTCAAGAAGGTGAATCCACCACCATTGTAAGGTTGATATTATGCTCAAAAGAGAGAGAGAAAACAAGGCATTACACAAGGGTAAAAATCGGTTATGAAGGGAGATGAAGAAAACATGAGTTTTTCATGTAGATTTTTACCTTGTTGGAAAGAGGAGACTCCAAGCTCCATAATGGTGTGCTTTTCTCTTCAAATGGGGAAAACCCATGGAGATGAAACTCATCCTTTTCGAATTTGAAAAGAGAGAATGATAGAGGATGATGAGGGGAGTTCAAATATGTAATTTGTTTTCGATTTGGAGCTTACATGTGGATGGAGCATGAGGAAGAAGATAGAGTAGCCATTGTGTTGTGGGGAGAGCTCAAAATCGCCCATTCCAGCAGAGAGGGAGGGAGATTCGATGGAGGGGAGGAAGGAAAGAGAGAGGTGAGTGAATTGTGAGAGTGGGAGAGGGAAGAGAATAAAGTAGCTTTTACTTTATTGTTTTTTGCTTTTTGGCTCTCTTATTTAATTAGCTAGTTACATGTGTGTGTGAGGGAGTTATTTGACTGATAAAAACCGCCCCCCTACAGTTGCACTAGCTGGAGCGTTTTTTGTCTTTTACAGAAAACGCTCGTTATTTTACCCGGTTTAGGTACTGTTCACTAACCGGGCCCGTTTTCCGGAATTTTCTCGTTTCTTTATTTTTATTGACTACTAAGCTCCCATAAATGCTTAATAATTATTATTTAATGGTTTATAATTTTTACGGGTCTGTTTGACCACTTAAAATCACGTTTTCGGGTTTTCTCGAAAAACGTGCGTTAAAGCCCTATTAGCGTTTTAATGCCTTATTTGGATCCGTTTTCTTCGGGAGTTGTTCCCATATATTATTTAGGTCTTATTAAACCTTTAGAATCCATATAACATGCTAACCGAGGTCTCATACCTCCTATGGTTACTTAACGCTTATTTAGCGTTTTTCGTTTTTTAAGCGTTTATTTATTTCTTTTGGATTTATTTTTCCTTACTAGTATTAATTGGGTACCATTAGGCCCTTAAATACATATGAGATTAATTTTAATCCCTATATTTAAATTCTGGGTATTTCACAAAACAAGTATAATTAAAATGCTAACCCTTAGATTTATACTAATTCATATAAGTGTTAAAAACATAATTTCAAGGGTTTACCTTTGAAGTGTTTTAGGAGTGGTTTTAGCCCTTGGTTCAAGAAGGTGATTCCATCACCATTGCAAGGTTGAATTGGTGCTCAAAAGAGAGAGAAAAATAGGGCATTACAATGGGAAAAAATCGGTTACAAAGGAAGGTGGAGAAAACATGGGTTTTTCATGAAGATTCTTACCTTAATGGAGAGAGGAGACTCCAAGCTACCCATTGATGCTATTTCCTCTTTGAATGGGGAAAACCCATGGAGTGAACTTCCTCATTTTTGGATTTTGAAAAGAGGGAAGTGTGGAGGATGAGGAGGGGAGTAAGAATATGTAATTATTTTTACATTTGGAGCTCACATGGAGGTAGAGCATGGAGAAGAAGAGAGGGCTGCTATTGTTGTAGTGGGGAGATCAAAATCGCAGGAAGAAGGGAGCAGAAAGAGAGAGAGTATGGTTAGGAAGAAAGAAATGGGAGAGAGAAGAGAGAAATGAGAGGAGAGAGGGTATGTGAGGCACTTTTTACTTTTTGCTTTTTGCCTCTTAATTAACTAGCTAGTATGTGAGTGTGTGTGAGGGCTTTTGACTGATTAAAAACCGCCCCCTACTGTTATACTAGTTGGAGCGTTTTTCGTCTTTTGCAAAAAACGCTCGTTATTTTACCCGGTTTAGGTACTATTCCCTAACCGGGCCCGTTTTCGGGAATTTTCTCGTTTCTTTTTATTTTATTGGTTATTAAGCTTCCATTAATGATTAATTATTGTTATTTAATGTTTTATAATTTTTACGGGTTCGTTTGACCACTCTAAGTCACGTTTTCGGGTTTTCTCGAAAAACGTGCGCTAAAGCTCAATAGCGTTTTAATACATTATTTGGATCCGTTTTCTTCGGGAGTTGTTCCCATATATTTTTTAGGCCTTATTAAGCTTTTCGAATCCGTATAATACGCTAACCGAGGTCTCATACCTCCTATGGTCCTTTAACGCTTATTTAGTGTTTTTCGCTTTTAAAATGTTTTCTTTTTTTCTTTTGGATTTATTTTTCCTTACCAATATTACTTAGGCCCTTAAATACCTAGTAGGATAATTTTAATCGCTATATTTAAGTTCGGGGTAATTCACTCTTGCCAATGTTCTAACCAATACACAATGAATCTAACGAGTGCTAAAGAATACACCAACCTTAAGGAATAATTCCTAGGTTAAAAATGTGTTTTAAGACATTAATGTGGATGATTACCTTTGAAGTCTCAAAGTAGACTTGGGCAATGATGAAAGAGAGACCTCCACTAGTCCTTGGTGATTAAAAGCAAGCTAGCTCAAGGCATGAAAACAAGGCTCCATGAGAGGTAATTTTCAGACATAATGAAAAATGGGAGGAAAGATGATTTTTCTTTCACTTTTCTTACCTTAAGAGAATGGAGAAGCAAAAGGACTCTTCAAGCTGATTTTTCCTCCTCTAATGGCGGTTTCCCATGGCACCAAAATGGAGTTTTCCAGTTTTGTAAAGATAGGAAGAAAGACCTTGCTCTAACTAAGAGTTATCTAAGCTTGGTTTTTGATTTGGAGCTAAGATGAGTAATTGGTGAGAAATTGAAGATGGAGCAAAGATGGGGCTGCTTCTTATGTGAATGGAGAAGGGAGGAAGAAGGTGAAACTGGTGGGAAAGAAGAGAATGAAGAAAGAAGAGGAGAGGGGTAAGTTAAAGTAGATATTTTGTTTTAAAAGGAAATAATGAATTTACTAATTTCCCTTTTCTTCCCTTACTTGCTGGCTCATGTGGTGACTACTCAGCACTTCAAAAACTGCCCCCCCTTAATAATGAAGATATTTATGGTCTTGGTTAACAAATTAATTAGGCTAAGTTGACTAAAGCTTAAACTAGGAACTATTTCGGCACTATTCATAATTAATGCACAAATTTTTGAATTTTTTGGTTTCACATTGATTTAGGCTTCCTAATGTGATAATAAGTAGCACACAAGTTGATTAAGGTGTAATCATGGGCATTTAATCACCCAAAACCTCTTTCCAAGACAATTTTTCAAAAATGTGCTTTAAGAGTCCTTAAAGCACAATTTGTGTTTTAACTTGTTTTTGAGCTTGGTTTTCTTTGGTAATGTAACACCCCTACCATTAATACAATGCTTACCGTCCAATCTCCTTACACATCAGATACACGCAGCGGATACATACTTACATAATGTGGGTGATACAATGTGTCGTATAGAAAAGGCTACTGCTACTACATACTGCAGCGGTCTGATGGACCGGAATCCGAGTACTACACAACTACAACACATACTCCATTTACCAAATAAGTACAATCTCATTCCATACATACTCCATGTACAATACAATTTAATTCACATTACCGAGTCTACTAGGATCCTCATACAAGTATACCTCTTCCAAACTCATACATACTCACTAGGAGACTACTTACTACCCCCACTCCTCACAACTACTTACTTTCTAGATACAAGGTTGTGCCGCCGGTCTCTTACCTTGAACACATCCGCTTCGGGTACCTGCACAAAAAACGTTCCCCCTGGGGGTCAGCTTTCGCTGCGCATGATAACCGCATACCCCGCGTACTAGTGAGGGTACGCCGACCACTTGGTCGAATACATGCAGTTCATTTTCTTTCAAACATACATGCATATATGCTCTTATACACAATACAATAATACTTATGCAAGCATACATACATACACTTCATTACATACAAGGAATACAATATAACCATCCAATACATACTTACCTTCTTCTGAATATACATACCCATTACATACACAAAGTACAGTTCTTGTTAGCTTCATTGGTCCACCCGGGTTAATCGGGTGGAGATTACACTTTTACTCGTTACTCCATACATACGCATACATACTCATACTCATACTCGTACTCATACATACTTACTTACATACTCTTACTCATGTTAAGCCGGTATGGCCTCTGGGCAGGGACTACACCATCCTACCACCAGGCTTTACTTGGTTCACTAATCCAGGATGCTACCCACTTAAGGGATTTGGGCCGTGGACCAGCTTACGAACCAGGAATCGGATCCAACCTCTTGTGTCTCCTCATCCTCACGCGTGGCCGAAACTATATCGGACTTCTACTCATTCCAATTTACTCACTTAAGTTAGGAGTTAGGTAGTTAGGAATTAGCAGAAGTCAACATCCAAGCCACAATAATACAATACCCATATACACATACATACGAGGTACAGTACATTACACAAGTACAATACGAGGTTCGAATACCATTCATCATCATTCATATATTTCATGAATTATACAAACTAGTGCTCAAGACAATAAATATCAAGCACAACATAAGTCAAGCACAGGTAAGTGCAATATAGTCCGATTCATGCATTTATCTTATTTAGGTGGTCAAATAAGCACACAAATCGGGGTAACCAGATTAGGATACAGGGCATGAAGAAATCATACCTTTCACCGTTGTACTTGTATCCCAACGTTCCTCCGGTGTTCACAAATCAAATCCTATTATATATACATACAGTTGAATGATTAATCTATCTATCATTAACTTAACTCATACTTACTATGTCCTTATACTTCTTACACTTACACATTACTTACTTATTTTTCATTACCTTAAGTTTTACTTTCTTACTTAATGTTGGCATGCTTACATACATGTACATATATATATGTGTGGGTATATATATACATATATATAATTATTTAATTTAAATAATTTTTTTTTGTATGACTCGGCCGAACTTGCAAGTCCGGTCGCAAGTTTGGTCCAAGTCAGTAAGGAATTGCGCTGGAGAATTACAGGGCCGACCGGCCTTGCAAGTCCGGTCCCAAGGTCGGTCCATTCCAGTAAGTTTCGTATGTGAAAATTTTAGCCCGACCGACCTTGCAAGTCCAGTCGCAAGGTCGGTCCATTCCAGTAGCTTACTCGACAGAAATTGTTTTTCTGGCCGACCGAACTTGCAAGTCCGGTCGCCAGTTCGGTCCATTCCAGAAGGTTACTGATGGGAGAATTTTTCTTGTCCGCCCGAACTTGCAAGTCCGGTCGCAAGTTCGGTCCATTCCAGAAGCATTCCCGTCTTTGTAAATCTGGGCTCGACTGAACTTGCAAGGCCGGTCGCAAGTTCGGTCCGGCCCAGTATTTGCATTTTTATTTATGTTTTCAGTTCTATACTTTACCCATTGTTTCTCCAATCTTCTTACATGTAATCCCACATGTTTAAACACTACCTAGGCCCTCCAAATTGCCTTAGTTCACCCACCAAATTCTTTACTAAATCCATCAATCAACTTACGCAATTTCATCACTTCCTTTCCACACTTACCACAGATTTTCATCCTTCAATGCTACAGATTTTTGTTCTAACTTTTTACACTCAATACTCCTACTACCAATACCATCCTTTGCATCCCAAATACATTTCCAAGCCATTGCAGTACCTATACCCAAGTCCAACACTCTTTTTACCAATTCTTGCACACTAATCCTTCCTAACTTCTCCAATGCATATTAATACACTTTGCTACAGATTTTGGTTTCCACTATCATGCTACAGATTTATCACTCAACTTCTAACCTCCATTACTTCCTCAACTAATGCTACTCCTATCATCCAAAATACATTACTCACAACCTAATTCCATCCCATTTACAACCTCATATCCAAATCTGTTACCAGCTACTAAACCACTCATTTTTACTTTCCAAAATCTGTTCCAAATGTATCTATGTCCTCAAATCCCTAGATAGAATTCGACATAGTCTCCCCTATAATTCTTACTTGCTCACACACCATTTCAGCTCACAATTTCCCATTCTCACAACCTTTTTATACAATACATCATATCCACACCTCAACATCATTACAACACACTAGAATTCCTGCACATACTCAATCAATACCCAACGTTTTCCCCAGCTTTTAAAACTCATTTAAAAACTTCAAAACTGTTACAATCTCATTACTCATCATACTACAATATGCTTACTACTCATTCCTCAATTCGTTACTCATTTTACTACTCCAATACTGTTACACTACTACATACGAAACAAGCTCAAGGTAAAGGTGGTTACCTTGTGTTTCTAGTTTTATTTCCTTTTCTTTCCTTCTCTTCCTTTCTTCTCCTTTTTTCTCGGTCCCAATGAGGTTCACACACACAAGTGCTACAACCCATAACAATACACACCATTTCAATACTAAAACTAACCCTAAACATTATTTAAGCTTTAATGTAGGTTTTAGGGTTTAGAAAATTGCATTACCTTGCAAGGGTGCAAATGAAGCTTGGAGTGGTTCAAGAACAATATTTCCAACTCCTTCAACAAGCCAAAATCGGCTAGAGTGTAAAGAAACCAAACAAAGTTTTAGCTTCATTTTCGTTTTACCCATGAGGCTAGAAAAACAAAGGAGTTTCAAGAAGATTTTTACCTTAAAATGACAAGGAGGAAGAGGTGGTTCTAATGGTGGTCTTGGAACTCCAAATGCTCCATACCCATGGAGATGAAAGTTGTTGTTTTCGATTTTTGAAAAGATAGGAATGTAGCTCTTGATGAGAGGATTCCAATGGTGTAGTTTTTATAATTTTTGGAAGAGATTCAAGGGGGTTACAAGAGGAGAGAAGTGGAGTTTTGTGTGGGTGTTTCCATTTCTCCATGGAAATCGCTGGAGGAGGAAGAAGAAGATAAAAGAGAGAGTGAGGGTGGGGGATTTACGTGAGAGAGGGAGATAGAGATAGGAGAGAGAGTGTGAGAGTGTGGGGTAATAAAGTAGTAAGTGTTTACTTTATTAGTTTTGTAGTTTTGTAAATAAGGGAGTGAGTGTGTGTGAGAGAGTGTGAGTGAGGGGTCCAAATCGGACATACACACAGCACACACATACATTTTACTTTTTTATTTTAAAAGTGGACACATAAGTTTGTGTTATTTATGTTTCTACCCCACAACTTCTCGTTTTTGACAGTTTTTACTAATTCCTCGTTTTATTGATTTTATTGGTCCTAAGGCTTCACTAATATTTATTAATGATTATTTAGTTGACCAAAATTGTTACGAGTCTATTTGACCCGCTTAGAGACACGTTTTCCCGGTTACCTCGAAAAACACGTTTTAAGGTTCGTTAGTGATTTTAATCCGTTTTAAGGATCCGTTTTCTTCGGGAGTTGTTCCCATATATTATTTAGGTCTTATTAAACCTTTAGAATCCCTATAATACTCTGACCGAGGTCTCATACCTCCTATGGTTATTTAACGCTTATTTAGTGTTTTCCGCTTTTAAAGCGTTTTCTTTATTTCTTTTGGATTTATTTTTCCTTACTAATATTAATCAGGTACCATTAGGCCCTTAAATACGTATTAGATTAATTTTAATCCCTATATTTAAGTTCGGGGTATTTCAGGTAATTGGTTTAACATGTCCATTATCCTGTTACCAAGGTCTAAGAATGATATTTGGGTGTTACCCAAAGTTAATCCATGCTTAAAGCACGTTTTTGCTTAAATTGCTCTTATGGTGTTCCCTTGTGTTTTCTTTGGTTTAAATTGTTTCCTAATGTTTCTAAGGCATAATTTAGCATTCTTGTATCTTAGTTTAACATATAAAAACCATATATAGGTTTGGGGTATTTCAATCTACCCCCTTAAAAGAACTTTGTCCCCAAAGTTTGTATATATACCTAATCATTGATATTACTCAAAGTTCTTAACTTTAATACCACATCTTATATTCACATTCAAACTTCTTAAGACTCGAAGTTCTGCCACAAGTACAACACATAAGTACTATGCTTATCTCAACTTAACGCAAAGTGTAATATTTTACGCAAAGCCATATCTTACATTCACCAAAGCAACGACAAACATGTTTGTTTACTAACTCAAAATCAAGGATGCTCTACCCCCTTAAAAAAGGGTACACCCCGTACCATATACAGACGATCTAGGAGCTAAATAACGAAGGGTACTTCGATCTCATCTTATCCTCTAATTCCCACGTGGCCTCTTTGACATCCTGGTAAGACCAGAGAACCTTCACCAGTCGCACTGACTTATGACGAGTGTCCCTAGTCTTAGTATCCAAGATTCTCTAAGGAATCTCCATTGATCTCATGTTTGGCTCTAATGTCAGTCTTTCTGGTTCTAACACATGGGAGGGGTGGTGCATGTACTTCTTCAGCTGTGAAACATGAAAGACGTCATGCACTTTACCCAGCTCAGCAGGAAAGTTCAACCTGTAAGCAACCAGGCCCACCCGGTCCATAATCTCATAAGGACCCACAAATTTCAGGCTTAGTTTGCCCTTCTGTCCAAATCTAAACACATCCTTCATCGGTGAGACTCGCTGAAATACCCGGTCGCCCACTGCGAACTCCAGGTCTCGTCGTCAAACATCAGCATATGACTTCTGCCTATCTTGAGCAGCTTTCATATTCTCTTTGATTTGCTAAACTTCAGCTTGAACTTGCTCTAAGTATTCTGGTCCTATAATGACCGTCTCACTCGACTCATCCCAGCAGAGCGGTGTACGACATGGTCTACCGTACAACGCTTGGAAAGGCGTCATCTTGATCGAAGCATGATAGCTATTGTTGTAAGAGAACTTGATCAGATGCAGCTTGTCAATCCAACTACCCTAGAAGTCTAAGGCACATGCTCTCAGCATGTCCTCGAGTGTCTGAGTCGTACGCTCAGTCTGACCATCTGTGTGAGAATGGAATGCGGTACTCAACTTCACTTCTGTACCCAATGCTTCTCTCGTAGCTCTCCAGTATCTCGAAAAGAATCTAGTATCTCTATCAGACACTATGGTCTTTGGTACCCCGTGGTGTCTGATGATCTCCTTATTAAATAATTCAGCTAACTTAGTTACCTTCCAAGTATGCTTCATCGGTATGAATCGGGCAACTTTGGTAAGGTGATCCATCACAACCCATATCATGTTTAGACCTCCCCTAGTATGTGGGAGTCCGACCAGGAAGTTCATGGAGATGTCATGAAACTTCCACTCCGGAACTGGCATCGATTGTACCATTCCGCCCGGTTGTCGGTGCTCGAATTTCACCTTCTGGCATGTGAGACACCTCAAAACGAACTCGGTAACATCTGCCTTCATTCCCGACAACCAGAAGTATCTCTTCATGTCTTTGCACATCTTAGAGACTCCCGGATGGATGGAAACTGAGGAACAGTGTGATTCCTTAAGTATGCGCTTTTTCAGATCTAAGCTGCTGCTCGGGATGCATAACCGGCCCTTCAGTCTGATCAGATCAGCATCATGAAGTCTGAAGTCGTATTTCTGACTCTTAAAGGTACTTTCTATCAGCTTCTGCCTGACTTCCCTCATATACTCATCGGTCCTCTAAGCCTCTTGCACCTCATCAATCAGGCTCGAGGAAGCAAGTAGCGAATGGAGTGAGTGTGCTTGACGGCTCAGGGCGTCAGCTACAACATTGGCCTTCCCTTCTTTGTACTGGAGGTCAATATCATAGTCCTTCAAAAATTCTATCCATCTCCTCTATCGAAGATTCAACTCCTTCTGAGTTAATATATATTTTAAACTCTTATGATCGGTGTTGATCGTCATATGAACCCCGTACAAGTAGTGGCGCCATATCTTCAAGACGAAGACTACAGCTCCCAACTCTAAGTCGTGCGTGGGGTAGTTTTCCTCATGTTTCTTCAGCTGGCGGGAGGCATAAACGACCACTTTTCCATGCTGCATGAGCACGCAACCCAACCCTCTGCCGGATGCATCACAATAAACCTAAGAGCCCTCCATACCGTTTGGAATGGTCAGAACTGGTGTGGTGGTCAGTGAGTCCTTCAAGCTCTGGAATGAACTCTCATAGTTATCCGTCCATACGAACGGTGCATCTTTCTTCATCAGACCGGTCATTGGCTTCACGACCTTGCTGAAGTCCTTAACAAACCTCTGATAGTACCCTACCAAACCGAGAAAGCTCCAAATGTCGGTAACTGTCTTCTGTCTTGGCCAGGTGCGTACGACATCTATCTTTGCTGGATCTACAGAGATCCCAGCATCCGAGATGACATGACCCAGGAAAGAGACCTGATCAAGCCAAAACTCACACTTGGAGAACTTGGCACAAAGCTGGTTCTCCCTAAGTATCTCCAACACCCTCCTCAAATGTTTCTCATGCTCATCTCTCGACTTTGAATATATCATAATGTCATCGATGATTACCACAACCGACTTGTCCAACTGCTCCCTGAACAAGCGGTTCATCATATCCATAAACTTCACCGGTGTGTTCGACAAACCGAACGACATCACTGTGAATTCATAGTGGCCGTATCGTGTCTGGAATGCCGTCTTCTAAGTATCTCCCTCCGTAATGGCTATCTGATGATACCCCAATCTGAGATCAATCTTGGAAAACGCAGATGCCCCCTTCAACTGATCGAACAGATCATCTATGCGAGGTAGTGGATACTTATTCTTCACAATTACTGCATTCAACTCTCTGTAGTCGATGCATAGGTGGAGACTGTCATCCTTCTTCTTCACGAAGAGAACTAGCGCTCCCCATGGTGAAACACTGGGTCTTATGAACTCTTTGTCTAACAGGTCTTTCAACTGATCTTTTAGCTCATTCATTTCTGCCGAAGCCATGCAGTACGGTGCCTTGGCTATCGGTCCGGTTCCAGGTAGCAACTCAATGGTGAACTCTACGTCTTGAGTGGGTGGCATGCCGGGCAGTTCCCATGGAAAGAGATCGGGGAACTCCGACACTATCGGTAAAACGGGGTCGAACTCAGGGACTCTCTCTATGTCCTGGACATAGCAGAGATATACCTCTTCCTTCCTCCTCAATTCCTTACACATTGCCATAGCGGAGATGATCTTGGTCGAAGGCTCTCTAGGCCTCTGGTGGTATGATATTGTTACCCCAGACGGACTCTTGAGTAGTAGTCTGTGCTCTGCGCAGAGGATACGACCCTTATGCCGCTCCAACCAGTTCATCCAGAAGATAACATCTAATCCTAAATCCTTAAACTCAATGAATGTGACTAGAAAGTCTTCCCCTTTAATTCTGATGGTGGCTCCTCGGTAGTAGCGAGTGCAACGAACCTTCTCCTTAGATGGGAGTGTAACCGCAAAGTCAGGTAGCTCATCATCGTCTAGCCCCAACCTCCTCGCAAATGATGCTGAGATAAAGGTATGCGAGGCCCCTGAGTTGAAGAGAACTGATGCATCAACGCCGTTGATCGGAAAAGTTTTGGTGAGGATAGTACCGCTTGCGTCGGCTTGTGCCTATGTAAGGATGCTTAGCGCACCTTCCGTACTGAGTCCATAACCTAATTGTATTTCACAAGCCTTCATGAGTAATGATGGTATAACAAGAGTCATAATAATTAATATGAACAACACTGTTATTTTATTGATAACCATCCTGTTTACATCATGTGCTTCTTTCTTACACCTCCTTTCTTACATCATACTTAAACATCACATGGCTAATATTGTCCAAAGGTTAGGTTTAACCGCCCTGGTCTCTTGTGCGTCGCATTGATCACTGCTGACGGTGTTGTATTCAGCTTAATTTTCTTAATCCCATGGTACAACATCCTTGACTCCCCACCCATAACTAATACATCTCTAGACTTATGCAGTAGCTTCTTAGCACGGTCTACACGCTTCTGCTCGCCATATATAAATTCAGCGTCATCTCCAATGTACCAAGACACTACGGGTATCCCTCTTTCGAGAGACTCCGTTGTCCCGTCCTTATCCTGATGTAATCCGAGTCGCCCGTCCTTGTCATAGAAATTAACAATACATAGATCTGCCTGTATGTCTGGGATCGGGTCAGCCTCCAGTTGCTGTGCGATCTCCACGGCTTGTGTAATAACCGGATGGAACTCTTCGGGTATTCCCGGTGGTGAGACTCCATCTGGTGCTCTCGCGGTTTGGTACGTCTTGGCATACGGATTCCAAGCCTTGCCTAAGCTCATCATCCTTAGTTTCATCTTTGCTCCTCGTGGGTACTCCGGTGTATAGAAACCTCCCGCTCCCACTCCTAACTGACTGCATCTCCCGATGATGGCTATTTGTGCTTCGGGCGTCAGGTATCCCCTTAATAAAATCATACCTGGGCGTATAACCTGACAATGTTCGTTTGGATAGTCTCGGGTTTTGATGTCGGTCTTTTCCGGGTTATGCGTTGTAGGTATTGGATAGCAAATATTGAAGTTTCCTAAGGTAATGGTAGGTTATATCTCAACTTAACTTCTAATCTTGTCTTAATCTCATCTAACTTAATCATTCACCAAAGCATGCATGAAATGCGGTAAGCAGGTAATTTTATCACTTAATGGTTTATGGCGGTACCTGACCTCGACGAGGGTTAAGCCTCAACGTCCTGGTCCACCATGTGTAGAGTGGGTCCCGACTTCTGGACTACCCTAGGGTTTTTGTTGGCGGCTGGCTGCATCACCTTCTGACCATCGGATCCATCACCCTGGTCGGTCTTACCCTTGCCCTTCATCTCGGGCGTGAAAGAACTGCTCTTGGGGTTTCGGAAGCACTCATAAGCTCGGTGCCCGAATACCCCACAGAAATTGCACTCAACTTTGTTGCCCTTGCAGTCGAGCCCGAGGTGGTCCTTGTGACACCACTGCAGATGTAGCGTCGTTGGTAGCCACCACCAGCTCCCTTTCTTGACTCAGAACCTGATTACGTTCGATATCAGTAACTGTGTCTCAATGGTTGCTAAATGATTCTTAATTCACTTAAAGTGTATTTCCTTACCCTTTGGCGCTTTTGAGCGCAGACTTAAGTGGCTCTTCAGTAGCCTTCTCAGTCTCCACCTTCCCCTTCTGACTCTTCTGGGACTGAGGCTGGTACTTCTGTTTCTTGTACCCGCCTTGCCCTTGGTTCTCAGCATTTTTACCGGCCGTGTTCCTCCTAGCAGCATTGTCTTCGTCCCTCAGCTGGACGGTTATCTCAACCTTAGAAGCGGCATGATAGCACTTGTAACATTTCAACTACAAACACCATACTTAACAACATTTAGCAGCGGATTTACAACTCAACACTTAACTTAATCCATGGGTGTTACACGCCGTTAGCCATCCACGTGGCTAACAAGGCTAATACATACATAGTGTACCAGTCTGATGGACAAGGTTACCGAGCACTACACTTTACATTACCTACCGTTTACAACTAAAATACATACATTTACATTACAATTGTACCGAGTCTATACTTTCAGCTACCGATTATCAAACTTCGGTTTAACATCCCTTACAACTACATAAACATCCTAATAACTATCCAAGTATAGACAGCTACCCCGTCCTACTCTCGAACGGCTGCCTGCTCCATGGTACCTGAAAAGTATGGGGCCCCCCCAAAGGGGGTCAGCACCTTTGCAGGTATGGTAATCGAGCAGCCCGCATACTACCGGGCCACGCACAACTATTTGTCGTCTGAGCATGCGGTTAATTATATTTAAAACATGCGTGAAACTATACACACATATCACGCTTATAAATCACACATCCAATGAATAGGTTACAAACATAAAATTAACACATCACATTGGTTAGATCACATTATTGTGTTCTTTGGCCCTTGAGGGTTCTACCCTAATGGAGCTATTCCTTGCTAGACGACACATATCCATTTAATCGGGTAATACTTAATTACCCCCTTATATTTGTATGAGGTTGATTTCGGAGATCAACGTACACAACATAACAACATACTTCACATAATAACATGTATAGAACTTAATACCGTTCTTCTTAGAGAACGTACCCTTTACTTAGGATGTACGGGAGAAAATATAGGCTCGAGCACACCGTACACATTTACTTCACTTAGATGTGTCGGCCGTAATATAGGGCCGATCACATCATACACAATTTCCCCTAACTCCAAATAATAGTGCGGTAGGTAAGCCTTGGTTAATCTTGTGGGTGGTTGCAATCCAAGGAACGAAAGCAACCTTAACATAACAGTATTCCCCCTAGCCCCGAATAATAATGAGGTAGGTAAGCCTTGGTTAAGCTTGTGGGTGATTGCAATCCAAGAAGGAAAAACAACCATAACATAACAGAGTGGGAGTTAATTCAAATATATACATCAACTCCCAAACAACGCGCGCGACCGGAACGACCGGATTCCTTACCCCCATAATATATATATATTAGTTAGAAGTTCCTTTATGGAGCTTATCACATCCATACACCATTTGGTGTTACAAGCTTGGTTAATCACACACGATGGAGGTAACATCCCATTCGACAAACATGGACAACAACATTCGTTAAACAACGATATATTAAACAAAGGCAACACACAACACACAACCACAATATACAACTAACACACGGATAGTCGTAGTTAGAACGTTCCCATGGGTTTGGATGTTTAATCCGAATACCGATCTCTTATGTGATCCTAGAGTCGGTTAGCTACGGTTTAACACATAATTAAGGTTAAACGGTATCGTAATTATTTACGCCACATTAATGAATTACTGTAAACTCATCTCATGCTTTATCTTGCAAGGTGGCAAGCACACAGAAAATAAGTTGGCATACAAGCCGGTGTAACCCGGTAGGACACAGGTTGCAAGAAAACCATACCTTACACCATGGGTTACTCTATAGTGTCCCTAAGGATTCACTCCAACGCGTCATCTCACGCTTCCCGGGTAGTTTTCGAACAACTGGTAGTATTTCAAATGCTTTATTAACAACAAAGTCTTACGGTATGTAACTTCTATTACTCCCGTACTTAACCCCGTTGTCCTGTTATCCTTAACTTATTTATGTGATTTTAAGTTCACAACTTACACATTCACTCTCACACTTGTTTATACTTCTAATGGCCTTTAACACTCACCAAACAAGGCCTAAACAACATCTAAAACCATTACCATTCACTTCCCCATTATAACAACACTTAAAAACAAATTCTAGAGCATTTTTAGACTAGTCCGGGTTTGTGTCCGTGGTTGCAAACCTGGACCAATCCTGGAATTCAGTTTCTGCCAAGAAAATACACTGGTCTGAGTTTGTGTACTTGGATGTAAACCCGGACCAATAGCTAAATCATGTTTCTAGCGTGTTTTATGTGTGGTCCGGGTTTGTGTACTTGTTTACAAACCCGGACCAAGTCTGTAGGTGATTAAATTGACAATATTTGACCTCTTTTTAACCCCTAGTTCACCTCCAACCATTTCCTAAACTTTCCACATGTTTAAACACACTAAAACATGCTCTAAACCTCTTCACATCATTGGTCAAACTCACCATTTACTCCTTGTCCATTTCTACAATTTTCTTCCTTCCCTATGTTGCATTATGCACAACAGTGCATTTAAAACTTTCTTCAGATGTTTCACAACCTTCCACCAACCTTACTAAATCCATCAATGACCATTACAAATCATTCCTACATAAAAGCACTCCTAAAACCCACATTCACTACTTGTTTCACAAGTTATAAACACTAACTCTTTTCTAGCATTTCTAAGCTCCTCATATGTAAATTGCTACAGATTTTCATCTTCTCTTCCTAGTTTCCCAAATACCATTTCAAGGCTATTAAACCGCTCTACTCAACACTACAAACACCAAGGTTCTCCTATTCACCAAGCCATCATCAAAACACTCATTTTCTACCAAAATTTCTCCATAACCTTCCCATAAATCTAACATATCCACATTCATCAATTTCCACCATTTCTAATCCTAATCTAGCCACACCCATGAAGGGTCCTACCAGAGTATAATATATCCTCAAAATCCCATCAACAACAGCTCCAAGGCCTTTAATTCACACTTAACTCACAAATCTACCAATTCTCAACCAACCACACTATCACTTATATTTTGGGTTCATTACTCAATTTAGCCCATCCCATATGATTAAACAATCAAGTTAGTTATTAAGGTAGTTTTCTTACCTTAATTTCACAAGTCACTCCTTAATTCTCCTCTTGCTCCTCCTCTTCCCAATTTCGGTTAAATAGGTGATGGAGTTACCAAACTCCATCCTAATATCCAAATCACACAAAAAGCACACAATTAAAATTCTAACCCTTAAGATAACACAATTTCAATGCAAGGTTTAGAACACCATAGTTAGGGTTTACCTTTTGGAGCTTTTTAAGAGGGGTTCTCACCCTTGAATCAAGAAGGGGATTATTCCACCATTGGAGGGTTGAAATGAAGCTCCAAAACAAGAAGAATATAAGACATGAGAATGGGCAAAATCGGCCAACTCAAGAGGAGGAAAAATGCGTTTTTCATGAATATTTTTACCTTAGGAGAGAGAGGAGACTCCAAGCTACCCATCGGTGCCATTTTCTCTTCAAATGGGGAAAACCCATAGAGATGAACTTCATTATTTTCGGATTTTAAAAAGAGAGAAGTGTAGAGCTTGAGGAGGAGAGGAAGAATATGTATTTATTTTTGTGATTAGAGCATTAATAATGCTTGGGCATGAGATGGAAGATGGAGTAGCCATGAGAGCTTGTTGGAGCTTTGAAAATTGTGACCAAGGAAGAAGAAGGGAGGATGGGGTCTGGCACAAGAAAGAAAAATGAGAGAGATAGAGAGAAAATAATGGGGAGAGAGAAGAGAGAAAAGTAAAATAAGGAGGAGGGAGGAAAAAAAGTGGTACTTTTACTTTTTGCTTTTTGGACTTAGTTGACTAGCTTAATAAGGGCTAGTTTAATTGTGAGTGGGGTTAACTTATCCCCCTTAGAAAACTGGTCCCCACTGTAGTATGTAACTGGAGTGTTTTTCATCTTTTATAGAAAACGCTCCTTATTTTACCCGGTTTCGCACTATTCACTAACCGAGCCTGTTTTCCGGAATTTTCTCGTTTAATTAATTTTAATGGTTCTTAAGCTCCCATTAATGTTTAGTTATAGTTATATAGTCAACTATAATTTTTATGGGGTCGTTTAACTATTTAAAGTCATGTTTTCGGGTTTTCTCGAAAAACGTGCTTTAAGACTCCATTAGCATTTTACCGCGTTATTTGGATCCGTTTTCTTCCGGAATTTTTCCCACACGTTCCTAGTGTGTAATTTGGGTATAAAAATATATATATAATGATAAGTGTGAAACATATAGGCTTTTTAGGGTTTAAATACCTTATAATTTGTAACAATTCAGGCAATGTTTCCCACTTATTATGTGTTTTCCCTAAGATTGATGTTTTGATAAGAACTAATGTATTTTATATGCTAAATACAGGAAAACCCCAAGAAATAAAGATTATACATCATAAGGATTACAACACAACAAACGGGGAACAAATCAGGAGAAGAGACACAAAAATTGGTCTTGTCCGGATCAGTTTGGCCGGACACAAATCCGGACGTCTCTTGTCCGGATCTGTTTGGCCGGACGCAAGCCGGACGTGACCTAAAAATCCAGATCCGGAGTTCACGTTTCAGATCTAAAACTCTGTGTCACGTCCGGATCCGGACACGATCCGGACGTCACACAGAATTGAAAAATAAAGATGCACGCACTGATAATTAGCCTTTCGGCGAAATTATCAGGCGGCGCAATAGCTGGGGAACAGAAGAGCGGCGCAACATTGATTAATTCAACGCTCCATGCTCAATAAAACTATACACTCACCATTTACACCCAACTTCCACTAACCTGTGTTTCCCCCCTAATCCTATATAAACCCAACTTCAGCTTCATATCAATTCGTACCTGACTTCACAGTCTCCTCTCCTCTCTACTAATCCATTCATTCACGATTCATCTCCTCATTTCACTAAATTTCTCCGTAAACCTCCGCTCACACCCACACACATATCCCGCATCCATTCACCAGATTTTAGCCGTGTCCGACCCTTGTCCGGATCCGGACACACTCATTCCACCCACGTCCGGATTGCGTCCGACCCAGACAGATCCGGACATCTCACGTCCGACTCTGTGTCCGACCCTCTCAAGCCGGACACCACACAAAACTCGCCAAAAATTCCATTTTCGCCCCATTTCACCCAGTTCCCTCCATTATCACCAAGACCAACCCTCAAGCCAGCACAGCGCAAGGACAAAGGACGGAGCGAGCAAGAAGATCTTCGTAACAGATGATTTCTTCTAACTCTCTCTCATTTATTATTATAATCGCTATGTCTAGCTAAAAGGATTTACTCTAGGGGAAGGGATGTTGTAATTAGTTAAACTCTGCATTATTTTACTACTTTTTTGAGACAATTTGGATTGTTCAGGTTAATGCTTTTAAGTGCTTTTAATAAACGTCATGAATTTATTATAAGCCCTCGAATCATGTTATGATCAGATAAGGTGATTAGCATTGACGGTCCTATTAACCTGTTACCTATGATAATTGCAATCGGATAGATTACACTAGTCACTAGGGGCTTTAGTCCGGACCAAAACCAGACTAGTAATTTTGTGTAATAAAACCATCTAGATATACTTGCTAGGTCTAGACTAGAACTGCATGCCCTGTCTAGATGAGCTATCTGGAATTAAGACTTAATACAGAATAGATAATTGAGAATTACAAGCCGATCCAAGTCTCCACTTAAGTAGTAGAATATGCAGAACCTAGCTAGTGAAACAACTCCCTGAACCTAGAGTACCGTTCACACTCCCAAGACTATCACTTTAATTTATCTGCTATTTACTTCCTTGTTATCTATTTGTGAAATCCAAAACCAAAACAAAACCCCCTTTTTGAGTTAACCATTACCTAAGGCTAGACTTACTTATCAAGTCCCGTGGATTGACACCCCGGTCGCTTCATAAAATTTACTATACTATTTCGATCGGGATTTTTACAACCTGACGATCTATTGAATTATTGAATTCTAGGATTATTTCTAGGCTTTTAATATACCAAATAAATCGTTTGCAAAATGGCGCCGTTGCCGGGGACTTGACTTTTGTCTAGTCCCTAGCCTTGGTTAATCTGTTACTTTATTACAACACATTGTTTATCTTGTAATATATTTTGATTTTAATTTATTTTGTGTGCCATTTTATACAATTGTTTTTCATTACTTTAGTTCCAAAACTCACGCATTTTGTTCCTTTTTCTCTTCCTGATTATAAGCACCTAGTGGATGCGCAGGACGCGTTCAACTGGTCCCCCGGATACAGACTTCGATCCCGAAATCGAAAGAGTCTACCTCCAAGCTCTGAGAGCAAGAAGGCAGCTTGACTTCAATATGGCAGCAAATCATGATCAAATTGAAGGAGGTGCAGTGACCCAATACACAATGGGAAGGATAAACAGACCACCAGCCACGCTAAGAAGGGGCCCAGTGGTTCTGCCAAATCTAACTGCAGAACATGTAGCCGATTGGCAAAAGGTAAAACCCTCTCACCAATCAAATGCTGTTCGAAATCATCCTGGAGGAACATTCTCAGGTGCCGACCCAGCGGATGCATTAGATCATGTACATCAGTTTTTGGTGCACTTGGACTCCCTGGGTTTATCACAAGGATTGGAGGAGTATGCCAGACTGAGCCTGTTCCAACACAGCCTCTCTGGGGAAGCTTCGAAATGGTTCCATCGATTACCGCCAGCCATCATTACCACCTGGGAACAAATGACGGACAAATTCTACGAGAAGTACATCCCCATTTCCAGGACACGACAAATGATTGCCGACCTGATGGCATTCAGACAGATGGGTAATGAGACAGTCTGTGAGGTGTGGGATCGATTCAAGGAACTACTTCGCCAGTGTCCTCACCATGGTCAGGACATCACCTCATTAGCTCAGGGATTCTTCCAGGGGTTAAAAGACGAAAACAGAGGCGAGATAAGATCCGCCCTAGGAGGAAACCTGCTAGCAAAAAGTGGGGAGGACTTCATGGCATCTATGGAGTCTTACTGCGAAGAGCTTCGCCAATGGAGCAGCAATGGATGGCGAGTATTCTCAATAGGTCATAGTTCTTCCCGAGCCCCAGACCCAATGATGGATTAGCTAGCCGCCGAGCTAGCACAGATAAAGACTACGATGGGAAGCATGGCAAAAATGCTCGAGCAGCTCACCATGGGGCCGACCTCCAAGCAATCCGCCAAGAAAATCTCTACAAGTACCAACGAAGCTTGCTGCTCTCAGTGTGGGGATGCACACGATTATGAGGACTGCCCACTAGTAGCCGAGATGAGGCAAACCGAGGAGGCCAATGTCATAGGCCAATACAACAACAGGCAACCCTGGGTGCAGAATCAGCACCAAAATCTGAGGTACGGAAATCCGAACAATGCACTGAATTCACATCAAATGCAACCTCAGAGGACGAACCAGGGGGGACCACCCAGTTTTTCTAGGCCTCAATATAATCAGTTCCGGCCACAGCAGCCTCAAGCTCAGCAACCATCATTGAGCTCAAACAACGCCAGTCTGAGGGAGATGGTAGATAAACTGATGGCTTCTCAGGAAAAGCAAACGGTAATCAACCAGAAGTTAGAGAATGCCATGGTGGAGATGCAAGGAACAATGAGTCAATTGACTCAATTCCTCCTACAGCAGAGACCTTCTGGATCATTGCCTTCCCAACCAGAAACCAATCCAAAGAAGCAGTTGAAGGCAGTGTCGGTCTCAGACGAAGACTGTGATGATTCTGAAGAAGCAGCAGCAGTTACCCTGAGAAGCGGAAGGAACTTAACCAAAGACAAAGTGACAGGGAGCCGTACTGATGAAGAGACCGAGCCTCTTTCTAATACCGCCGGTGCACCATCAGGGCATCCTGCCCCTCCTGAGGTAGTTTCTGAGGAGACCCAGGCTCCTATTCCTTCTTCCTCTCTTTCTATTGCTGTTAAAAATAAAAAGGGAAAAATATCTGCAAAAGAACTTCCATTTCCAAACCGTCTCAAAGAGCGAGAGCTCGATGAGCAATTTGGAAGATTTTTAGATGTTTTTAGAAAGCTGACTATCAATATTCCTCTTATTGATGCAATTAAGCAGATGCCGAATTATGCTAAATTTGTGAAGGATCTGATTTCGAATAAGAGGAAATATAAAGAGAAGGACACCATCCAGCTGACCGAAACTTGTTCAGCAGCTCTCCGGCAGATGCTGCCTCTAAAGCGTGGTGATCCTGGTCAGCCCATCATCCCCTGTTCAATTGGAGACATGGATTGCGGATACGGTCTCTGCGATCTAGGAGCGAGCATCAACCTGATGCCATACACCATGTTTAAAAAGCTTCATGCGGGTGAGCTCGTTCCCATTCATTTCAGACTCCAGTTAGCTGATAGATCATCGATCACACCAAGAGGTATGGTTGAAAATGTAGTTGTAAGTGTGGGTAAATTTTTCTTCCCCGCTGATTTTATGATCCTTGACATGGATGAAGATGTTGAGGTACCTCTGATTCTTGGTAGACCTTTCCTAAGAACTGCAAAGACTGTTATTGATGTTGACAAGGGGAAGATTACCTTGAAATTTCATGATGAAGAATTAAGCTTTGATATAAACAAGATGATGCAGAAAAACACTTCTTCTCAAGCTGTTTTCTCTGCTGATTTAATTGATAATTCTTATGATCTTGATGATGACTACACCTATAGGAGTATTGACTCTTTTAATTCTTTGTTTAAGTTTTCTGATACTTTAGAGTAGGTAATAAGTCGATCCATTGAGGATGACAAAGACAGCTTTGAGATGGCCTCGGTCGTCCAGCAGCTAAATCAAGGAAAATCATACTTTCGTTCCTCCTCTCCTGCTGTAGAAAAGTTGGATCGATCCATCCAAAGACCCATACCTTCAATAGAGAAGCCTCCTACCCTGGAACTTAAATCTCTCCCTTCCCATCTTAAATATATTTTCTTGGCAGAGGGTAACACCCTGCCTGTTATTATCTCTGCATCTTTGTCTATTTCGCAGGAAACTAGACTTCTGGAGGTGCTAAAGAAACATAAAAGTGCCATGGGTTGGACAGTTGCTGATATCAAGGGGATCAATCCGGGTTTCTGCACACACCGGATTCATATGGAGGAGAATTACAAGGCAGTGAGACAACCCCAGAGAAGGTTGAATCCAAATCTAAAGGAGGTGGTCAAGGCCGAAGTACTGAAGCTCCTTGATGCAGGTATCATCTACCCTATTTCTGACAGCCAGTGGGTTTCTCCAGTCCAGGTTGTTCCAAAGAAAGGGGGAATAGTTGCAGTGCTCAATGAGAAAGGTGAATTGGTCCTCAGAGACAAACCACAGGTTGGAGGATGTGCATCGATTACCGGCGCTTGAATGAAGCCACAAGGAAGGACCACTTCCCACTACCATTTATTGATCAAATGTTGGAGCGGTTAGCTGGGAAAGAGTTCTACTGCTTCCTATGGGTACAGTGGTTATTTCCAGATCCCCATTGCACCAGAAGATCAGGAGAAGACTACCTTCACCTGTCCTTATGGTACTTTTGCATACAGGAGGATGCCCTTTGGTCTTTGCAATGCTCCAGCCACATTTCAGCGATGTATGATGGCGATTTTTAATGATTTTATTGAGAAAAGTATTGAAGTTTTCATGGACGACTTCTCTATCTATGGACAAAGCTTCGATGTTTGTCTGGAGCAATTAGACCTGATCTTGGCTCGCTGTGAGGACACGAACCTAGTGCTGAATTGGGAGAAGTGTCATTTCATGGTACAAGAAGGAATTGTTCTTGGGCACAAGGTGTCAAGGGAAGGCCTCCAGGTAGACAAGGCCAAGATAGAGGTAATAGAAAAACTGCCCCCACCAACTTCAGTTAAAGATGTAAGATCTTTCCTTGGTCATGCAGGGTTTTACAGGAGATTTATACAGGACTTCTCGAAAATTGCTAAACCCCTGTCAGACCTGCTTCAGAAGGATATCAAGTTTCAGTTCACAGAAGAGTGCTTGACAGCATTTCAGGCTATCAAAGAGAAGCTCTGCTCAGCACCAATTGTGGTCCCACCGGATTGGTCTGAACCATTTGAGATCATGACGGATGCAAGCGACTATGCTGTGGGCGCTGCACTGTGTCAGAAGAAAGATAAGATGCTGAGGGTAATCACCTATGCTAGCAAGACCTTAATTGACGCACAGAAAAATTATACTACTACAGAGAAGGAGTTGCTAGCTGTGGTGTTTGCTCTGGACAAGTTTCGACCATATCTGCTTGGTAGCAAGGTGATAGTCCACACCGATCATTCAACCCTCAAGTATCTTTTTCAGAAGAATGAATTGAAACCAAGACTTCTGAGGTGGATCCTACTTCTCCAAGAATTTAATTTAGAAGTTGTGGATAAAAAGGGGAAGCAGAACGGAGTTGCTGATCACCTATCTAGGCTTGATATCCCTGATGATGGAATCCCAATCAACGAATTCTTCCCTGATGAGACGATCTTCAAGATTGGAAAAGTAGATGAACCATGGTACGCTGACTTAGTCAATTATCTGGCTACTGGTTTAATTCCTCATGACTACAGCTATAACCAGAGGAAGAAATTCTTGTCAGAAACCCGCCACTATATCTGGGAGGATCCATATCTGTTTAGGATCTATGCTGATGGCTTGATGAGGAGATGTCTTCCAGATAAGGAGATCCAGAGTGTAATCGAATTCTGTCATGCTAAAGAGGCAGGTGGCCATCATGGGTATACAAGAACAGCTGCAAAGATATTGGAGTGTGGATTCTATTGGCCTACTCTACATAAAGATGTCCACCATTTCTGTTCCCATTGTGACCCCTGTCAGAGGATGGGAAACATCTCTAGAAAGCATGAGATGCCACAAAAAGGTATTCTTGAGGTAGAACTTTTTGATGTTTGGGGCATAGATTTCACAGGCCCTTTTCCTTCATCTCATGGCAACCAATACATTCTAGTAGCTGTAGATTATGTCTCAAAGTGGGTAGAAGCTATTCCATGCCACGCGGCTGATTCCAAAACAGTGGTGAAATTCCTGAAGAAACACATATTCACCAGATTCGGGGTGCCCAGGGCAATTATCAGTGATGGTGGCACTCACTTCTGCAACCGAGCCTTCGACTCCTTAATGAGTAAATATGGGGTGACCCACAAGGTAGCATTACCTTACCACCCCCAAACTAATGGTCTAGCAGAAGTGACTAATCGTGAGCTAAAATGGATCCTACAGAAGACTGTAAATGCATCAAGGAAGGATTGGTCAGTTATACTAGATGACGCTCTGTGGGCATATCGGACCGCTTTCAAGACTCCTATAGGGATGTCTCCTTTTAAACTTGTGTATGGGAAAGCTTGCCATCTTCCAGTCGAATTAGAGCACAAAGCTTACTGGGCATTGAAAGCCCTGAATTTTGATCTGCACACTGCTGGAGAGAAAAGGAAATTTCAACTATCTGAACTCGAGGAACTCAGAGAGCAAGCCTATGACAGTTCCAGAATTTATAAGGAGCGCACAAAGAGAATCCTTGATCAGATGATTCATAAGAGAGAATTCAAAGTAGGGGATCTAGTGCTGCTCTATAATTCCAGGCTACGCCTCTTTCCTGGTAAGTTGAAATCACATTGGGCAGGTCCATTCAAAGTTGTGGGGATCACTACTTATGGTGCCTACGAGCTAGAGAACAAGACAGGAGAAGTTTTCAAAGTGAATGGTGCTCGACTAAAGAAGTACCTAGGTGATACCTTTTCTCAGCCTCCTGCACCAGGTATATCCATGATTGAAAGCTCCAATTCCATAAATTCTATCTCTGCTATCTGTATTGCAGCACCGACTCCCAAAACATCCAAGAAGCCACGCCCGTAATGGTATTTCAGACTGAAGAAAGCCATTGCTAGCTGCTGTGGCGGCCCTCCTTGACCATATCTGTAAAGTCTAGCCAGAGACTTTAACTCCGGGCAGCTTGGTGGGAGGCAACCCACCGGTTTGTATCTCTTCCTTGGCTTAGTTAATTATTTTCTTCTTTTGTTCTTATTTTGAGGTGTGTTATTAGCTATTGTGCATAATTGAAAGAGCCATGACTCTTAAATTCCACTAACGGTTTTATCTGTTACCACTTGAGTTCTTCTGTTTTTGCAGATTTAATCTTTCAGGTACTTCACTCTACTGCTAAACTAAACTCAAGTGTGAGGAAGAATAATGGCAAAGTTCATCAAGGATCAGGGAGTCCTTAAACACTCTTGCTATTTAAATTCTGCATTTTGTGTGCTTTGTTTTTTATTTGATTCTTTGTGGTAATGTTTCATTTTTATGAATGAGGTATTTTAGAGTAGTGGTCTTTAATTTAAATTCTGCATGGGTTACTCTACAGTGTCCCTAAGGATTCACTCCAACGCGTCATCTCACGCTTCCCGGGTAGTTTTCGAACAACTGGTAGTATTTCAAATGCTTTATTAACAACAAAGTCTTACGGTATGTAACTTCTATAACTCCCGTACTTAACCCCGTTGTCCCGTTATCCTTAACTTATTTATGTGATTTTAAGTTCACAACTTACACATTCACTCTCACACTTGTTTATACTTCTAATGGACTTTAACACTCACCAAACAAGGCCTAAACAACATCTAAAACCATTACCATTCACATCCCCATCATAACAACACTTAAAAACAAATTCTAGAGCATTTTTAGACTGGTCCGGGTTTGTGTCCGTGGTTACAAACCTGGACCAATCCTGGAATTCAGTTTCGGCCAAGAAAATACACTGGTCCGGGTTTGTGTACTTGGATGTAAACCCGGACCAATAGCTAAATCATGTTTCTAGCGTGTTTTATGTGTGGTCCGGGTTTGTGTACTTGTTTACAAACCCGGACCAAGTCTGTAGGTGATTAAATTGACAATATTTGACCTCTTTTTAACCCCTAGTTCACCTCCAACCATTTCCTAAACTTTCCACATGTTTAAACACACTAAAACATGCTCTAAACCTCTTCACATCATTGGTCAAACTCACCATTTACTCCTTGTCCGTTTCTACAATTTTCTCCATTCCCTATGTTGCATTATGCACAGCAGTGCATTTAAAACTTTCTTCAGATGTTTCACAACCTTCCACCAACCTTACTAAATTCATCAATGACCATTACAAATCATTCCTACATAAAAGCACTCCTAAAACCCACATTCACTACTTGTTTCACAAGTTATAAACACTAACTCTTTTCTAGCATTTCTAAGCTCCTCATATGTAAATTGCTACAGATTTTCATCTTCTCTTCCTAGTTTCCCAAATACCATTTCAAGGCTATTAAACCGCTCTACTCAACACTACAAACACCAAGGTTCTCCTATTCACCAAGCCATCATCAAAACACTCATTTTCTACCAAAATTTCGCCATAACCTTCCCATAAATCTAACATATCCACATTCATCAATTTCCACCATTTCCAATCCTAATCTAGCCACACCCATGAAGGGTCCTACCAGAGTATAATATATCCTCAAAATCCCATCAACAACAGCTCCAAGGCCTTTAATTCACACTTAACTCACAAATCTACCAATTCTTAACCAACCACACTATCACTTATATTTTGGGTTCATTACTCAATTTAGCCCATCCCAAATGATTAAACAATCAAGTTAGTTATTAAGGTAGTTTTCTTACCTTAATTTCACAAGTCACTCCTTAATTCTCCTCTTGCTCCTCCTCTTCCCAATTTCGGTCAAATAGGTGATGGAGTTACCAAACTCCATCCCAACATCCAAATCACACAAAAAGCACACAATTAAAATTCTAACCCTTAAGATAACACAATTTCAATGCAAGGTTTAGAACACCATAGTTATGGTTTACCTTTTGGAGCTTTTTAATAGGGGTTCTCACCCTTGAATCAAGAAGGGGATTATTCCACCATTGGAGGGTTGAAATGAAGCTCCAAAACAAGAAGAAAATAAGACATGAGAATGGGCAAAATCGGCCAACTCAAGAGGAGGAAAAATGTGTTTTTCATGAATATTTTTACCTTAGGAGAGAGTGGAGACTCCAAGCTACCCATCGGTGCCATTTTCTCTTCAAATGCGGAAAACCCATGGAGATGAACTTCATTATTTTCGGATTTTAAAAAGAGAGAAGTGTAGAGCTTGAGGAGGAGAGGAAGAATATGTATTTATTTTTGTGATTTGAGCTTTAATAAGGCTTGGGCATGAGATGGAAGATGGAGTAGCCATGAGAGCTTGTTGGAGCTTTCAAAATCGTGACCAAGGAAGAAGAAGGGAGGATGGGGTCTGGCACAAGAAAGAAAAATGAGAGAGATAGAGAGAAAATAATGGGGAGAGAGAAGAGAGAAAAGTAAAATAAGGAGGAGGGAGGAAAAAAAGTGGTACTTTTACTTTTTGCTTTTTGGACTTAGTTGACTAGCTTAATAAGAGCTTGTTTAATTGTGAGTGGGGTTAACTTATCCCCCTTAGAAAACTGGTCCCCACTGTAGTATGTAACTGGAGTGTTTTTCATCTTTTATAGAAAACGCTCGTTATTTTACCCGGTATCGCACTATTCACTAACCGGGCCTGTTTTCCGGAATTTTCTCGTTTAATTAATTTTAATGGTTCTTAAGCTCCCATTAATGTTTAGTTATAGTTATATAGTCAACTATAATTTTTACGGGGTCGTTTAACTGTTTAAAGTCACGTTTTCGGGTTTTCTCGAAAAACGTGCTTTAAGACTCCATTAGCATTTTAATGCGTTATTTGGATCCGTTTTCTTCCAGAATTTTTCCCACACGTTCCTAGTGTGTAATTAGGGTATAAAAATATATATATAATGATAAGTGTGAAACATATAGGCTTTTTAGGGTTTAAATACCTTATAATTTGTAACAATTCAGGCAATGTTTCCCACTTATTATGTGTTTTTCCCTAAGATTGATGTTTTGATAAGAACTAATGTATTTTATATGCTAAATACAGGAAAAACCCAGGAAATAAAGATTTTACATCATAAGGATTACAACACAACAAACGGGGAACAAATCAGGAGAAGAGACACAAAAATTGGTCCTGTCCGGATCAGTTTGGCCGGACACAAATCCGGACGTCTCTTGTTCGGATCTGTTTGGCCGGACGCAAGCCGGACGTGACCTAAAAATCCAGATCCGGAGTTCACGTTTCAGATCTAAAACTCTGTGTGACGTCCGGATCCGGACACGATCCGGACGTCACACAGAATTGAAAAATAAAAATGCACGCACTGATAATTAGCCTTTCGGCGAAATTATCAGGCGGCGCAATAACTGGGGAACAGAAGAGCGGCGCAACATTGATTAATTCAACGCTCCATGCTCAATCAAACTATGCACTCACCATTTACACCCAACTTCCACTAACGTGTGTTTCCCCCCTAATCCTATATAAACCCAACTTCAGCTTCATTCCAATTCGTACCTGACTTCACAGTCTCCTCTCCTCTCTACTAATCCATTCATTCACGAGTCATCTGCTCATTTCACTAAATTTCTCCGTAAACCTCCGCTCACACCCACACACATATCCCGCATCCATTCACCAGATTTTAGCCGTGTCCGACCCTTGTCGGGATCCGGACACACTCATTCCACACACGTCCGGATCGCGTCCGACCCAGACAGATCCGGACATCTCTCGTCCGACTCTGTGTCCGACCCTCTCATGTCGGACACCTCACAAAACTCGCCAAAAATTCCACTTTCGCCCCATTTCACCCAGTTCACTCCATTATCACCAAGACCATCCCTCGAGCCAGCACAGCGCAAGGACAAAGGACGGAGCGAGCAAGAAGATCTTCGTAACAGATGATTTCTTCTAACTCTCTCTCATTTATTATTATAATCGCTATGTCTAGCTAAAAGGATTTACTCTAGGGGAAGGGATGTTGTAATTAGTTAAACTCTTCATTATTTTACTGCTTTATTGAGACAATTTGGATTGTTCAGGTTAATGCTTTTAAGTGCTTTTAATAAACGTCATGAATTTATTATAAGCCCTCGAATCATGTTATGATCAGATAAGGTGATTAGCATTGACGGTCCTATTAACCTGTTACCTATGATAATTGCAATCGGATAGATTACACTAGTCACTAGGGGCTTTAGTCCGGACCAAAACTAGACTAGTAATTCTGTGTAATAAAACCATCTAGATATACTTGCTAGGTCTAGACTAGAACTACATGCCCTGTCTAGATGAGCTATCTGGAATTAAGACTTAATACAGAATAGATAATTGAGAATTACAAGTCGATCCAAGTCTTCACTTAAGTAGTAGAATATGCAGAACCTAGCTAGTGAAACAACTCCCTGAACCTAGAGTACCGTTCACACTCCCAAGACTATCACTTTAATTTATCTGCTATTTACTTCCTTGTTATCTATTTGTTAAATCCAAAACCAAAACAAAACCCCCTTTTTGAATTAACCATTACCTAAGGCTAGACTTACTTATCAAGTCCCGTGGATTGACACCCCGGTCGCTTCAAAAAATTTACTTTACTATTTCGACCGGGATTTTTGCAACCTGACGATCTATTGAATTATTGAATTCTAGGATTATTTCTAGGCTTTTAATATACCAAATAAATCGTTTGCATATAACCCCAGTGAAGGTTATATACCTCCTAAAATAATTCAATATGTGTTTTCACGTTTTGTGACTTTTACGCATTTTCTTTTTCTTTTTGGTTTTTATTTCCTCACCAATGATCTTAAGGACTTAATTAGCCTTAGAAAATCATAATTACATAATTAATTAACATATTAGGGTTTGGGGTATTTCAATCTACCCCCTTTAAAAGAACTTTGGCCCTAAAGTTCACAACTTCCCATGCGTCCGTTAATTAGAATACCGGGTTTACTTGCAAGATACAACTTCCATACTAACACACACTTTTACATAAGAACCTCGGAATCAACAGTCCAGGTAACATATCCACATCCATACATGACATACTTACATAATAACCTCGGACTCAACATTCCGGGTAAAATAACAACATTTAGACACATAGGTCTAGATAATATTTATTACACATATCACACAACATGTCTTAGCATGTATAACAAACAGAAATACCTTTTCCATCTCTTCATGGGCTCGGTCCTAAGACTATAGGACGTTACAGTCCTCGAGTCCCATGTCGAGTTCATATACACTGTGATCCCGCAGAACCCGGTCGCGATGGACACCTTCTGGTCCCCGTTCCTTTGGGAGATCAAAACAATCACATACATTTTTAAAATATACTTCTCATGTCACCGGTCTGAAGACTAAGGCTCATACATCTTCAGCTCGTGAGCAAGTAATACGAAAATATTCTTTATGAGGTTAAGTGGAATGAAATCCTTTATTGGAAAGTACTAATTGAAAATCCTTTTTACAAGGTCAAGTAAAGAAATCCTTCCTTTGAAAATACCATTTAAGAATCTTGGAAATATTAATTGAAGTCTAGAAATTACCAATTGAAAATTTGAAGACACCAATTTAAAATTCTTTCTGAAAACGCAATACAACTCCAAGTCCAATTTATGCTAACTGCATCTTATTCTTAACGTGATTATTTGCAACCACTTATAGGGAGTTTCAAGAGTCATTGAAAAACCCCTAACCTTTAAAATATAATTAAATGATCTATTAATGATCTAAGATGATTATTAAACATCTAAATATTATTGGGGAACAATCTAAAAGATCTCAACAAGGCAAAACACGCCTTAAGATCGGTAAAGCCAAAAATGTGCTTTAAGACACCATAAAGATTGTGTGACCTCAAATAGGATCCAAAGTGGATTCCTGAGTATTATAATGAAGTAGGGAACACAACAAAACCGTTCTCAAGGAGAACTAAGCTCAGGAACACGCTGTGACACAAAACGTGCACTAAAACACCTTAAAGCACGTTTTTGTGAGATTGCCTTTTAAATTGATTTTTAATGGGCTTAAAAATTATAATTATCCTTAAATATGATATTTAATCATATTATATCATATTAGGAATTTAATTCCAGAAATTTACGAATTTTTACAAATTTAATATTAAAATATTAATAAAACCCTAAAGTGGGGCCCGCATGAGTTAAATTGACCAAGTATGGTCAATGGTCAAGTAATTACCCATTTGACCTAAAGGAAATCGGCTGGCAAGGAGGTGGGAAGGCAGCACAAGTCTTTGATTGACAATAATTGCTACCTAATACAATTACTTTTTGAAAATTAAGTTACTTTTTCAATTATTTCAAATCTTACCCATTCCTTTCTTCTTCCTTGTCTGATTTTCTTCTGCCCATCCGAGTTCCTCCCTTCCTTGGAAGCTCTCAAGGCTTGTTCTTGAGCATGGAAGGCAAACCTAGCTCCTAAGCTCTTAAGGTAAGTGTTTTAATGTCATTTTTAGCCCTTTTTCTTCATCTCTTCACTACCAACACCTAGATTTCGTGGCTCATCAATTCCTATGGCTTATTCCCAGTGTTCTAAGGTTAGAACAAGAGCTAAAATCGGTTGAGACCAGTAGAGGGACCAAGGTTGTTCAAATCTACATTTTAAGGTAAAAACATACCTTAAGGATCTCCACTCTTCATGCGGTTTTCTTCCTCTGATTTTTATGAGTTTATACACTCATAATCTTCATATTTACATGTTCATTCAGTTGGTTAGCCATTTGGAGCAAGGGTGACCAAGATCCAAGAGAAATACTCCCTTTTAAGGCATTTTTTCCAAGGTAAAACCTAACAACAAGGTAGCATTTCGTGATCTAGCTATTTCCTATGTTAATATGGTGGATCTAACACCTTGTGGTGTGTTTGGTTCAGGTCGAAACCACTTAGAACTTCCCTTGCCTTTTTAAGGTGATTTTTGCCTTAAATCTTACATTAACTATTCCTTATGGTTAAACTCAAGCTTGGAGTGTAACCATATCTTGTTTTTGTGTATTAAACATGTCTAAATCAAGTGGTGAATTTTCCTACAAGTGGCCGAGCCCATACAAGGAATAATCAAGGTATAAACACCTTAAACTTATGATTTTTGTGATTTCCAAGTATATATATATATATGGCCGAGAGTGAAATTGCATATATAAGTCATATTGACCTAAAAATGGAAAAAAATGGCTAAGATAAATTAAGCTAGTCATTTAAGAGATTTAATTAACATAATAGTCAAATTATGACATTATGTGGAAAAATAATTAAATCTAAGTGAGGCCGAATACATATGCTATATTTTGAGACATTTATTGTGTAATTTATTTTGCAAGTTCAAGGTTGTAATAAGGCCATGTCATTAGGCCATTTTAATTTAAGTTTATAAGCTTATTTAGTTTCATTTATGCTTATAATTAAAATTGGGGGCAATTTGTAATTACTAAGAAAATAGAAAGCCGTGAGCTTAATTTAGAGCAATTTTAGGATTTTTAAATGAATTTAATAAAAAGTATTACATTTTATAAAGTTTTGGGTCAAAATTGTAAAAATAGAAAAGTATGGGGTATTGTTGGTAATTACCGAAAGTTTGGGTCCCAATTGGTACTAGAAGTCAAGGTTGACTATGTAGGAGACTTTGACCAAGTTTGGAAAATTTAAGAAATTAAAATACTACCTTATAATAAGGTACTTATTAATTTGTAAAAGATTTATAAGCCTTGGGGTAGTTTTGGAATTTCCGAAAACTTAGGGGTACTAAGTGAAGTTTAGTAAAGTCCTTAAGATGTTAGGAATTTTTAGAAATTTATTTGGTTAAATTTGGAGTTCATATGAATCATATAAGTATAATATATGGTATTTTATAACTTTGTTACAAATGGGTAACAAAGGGGTGAAAACCGAGATTTAAAGGAAATATAAGGTTAGGAATAATATTTATAACCTTTTGGTATAGTTTAGTGATTTTTGGAATTATATATAAGGTTTTATAAGGACATATGTATAATATATGGTTTTAATAGAATTAGAAAACTATATGTTATAAAGAGGGGAAATTGGTGAATATAGAAAGTTAAGTGGTGGAAAAATAATTTAAATAGACCATGGGGTCTGTTCGGTTATTTTGAGAAAATATAACCATGGGTTATAATTATATTAAGGAATAAGGATTATAATATAAGGTATACACTACAAGTGTAACAAGGAAATATAATTTGGGGTTGATTTTTAAATTATGGAAGTTTGGTGGGAATTAATTAATACCGAGAGTCTTAAATGCTGTTTGGTATTTATTAACAATATATAACTATAGGTTATAATTGTTTTAATGACATAGTTGTCAAAATATATGTTATATAACTATAATATAACACGGTATAAATTATGTGGAGGATTTTGTAAATAATTAAGGAACAGAGGTGCTGTTCGGAAATATTAATATTTTTTAATGAACTTTATAATATGGTTTTAATGTTATAAGAATTATAACATTTGTAATATAAGAGGTATTCATTAAAAAGAATGAATATATATTATAAGAATTACCATATAAGAAATAGTTCCATAAATACATACACATAAATAAATATGTGTTGTGGCGGAAAATATAATATGGTTTAATGACCATATATTTTCATAATTAAAATGACATATGATAAAGGGAAAAGAATTACAAACATTGGATATGGAATGTTAGGACTGTACATGTGATAATAAGGATTGATAATGCAAAGTATTGTTTACCACATTGAATTTGGGAAAAAGAAAAAAAAAAGAGAAACAAACCTTAGAAAAATAAATACTAAGGTGAAATGTATGGTGTATGACAAGAATCATACATGCAATATAGAAACAAACTATATGATGTACAAACATACATTAGGTTACATGCGATAACAAAAGCTCAACTAAAGTATATTAATATACGAGACAAGACTACGCTTGTAATATAACACTTTTCCAATCTTGAGTTAAACCTAAAACCCGACAAACATTGACAGTTAATAACGGGGGTTAACCGGGAGGTATTAGTGACAGTACGTGGTACCGTAGAATTTTGTGTTGTTATACAGTATGCTAATCAGTAGCATTATGTATTGTATAGACTGTTAGAGACGACGCACGGAGCATAGGATCTTGCTGATTCATACTCCACCGTAATACTTTCAGGGTGAACGGTATGTTATTTATGTGGCTTGATTGTCTCTGAGGATTTCCTCAGTTCAGACATTGTGTGAAAATCTGTGATAAGATTGGATGTCTGCTTGTGTGAATTAATATGCTTGAGTTGTGCTTTAATGCTGCTTTATTATTACTGTCGCGCGATAACAGTACCGTTCGTATATATGAACATATTATAAAACGAACTAGCGGCAATGATGCTATCTTATATGTGTAACATAAGGAACGTAAGTAAAACGTTGTAGCATCAGGATAATAAGATATATCTTATCTGAGACTTATATACGGAGCATTGGCCTCTTTAACGCCGCTCTCGTATCTAACACTAGATCCCGAGTCGACATACTCAGGATTGGACTAACGATCTTAGTCTGTTGTGTAAGAAAGATAATAACACGATGCGATGGTATAGATGAGTTATCAAGAGGATGTGGCTCTTGCTGTGAATTGTGATCCATTAACGATACTAGGATACCGTGTGTTAACCGTAAGTATCAGGATAAATTTCCAACGAACTACAGATTGTTCGTAGGACGGAGACTCTACCGCTGGAGTGGCTACTGCCGTGGGTGACCCGCCAAAGAGATGGGTAACTTAGAGGCACGTCGTTCTAACGAGACGTTGTCATTAGACATGACTGAACAAATTACGATTGACTATATTAACTCGTACGTTAGGCGAACATCATTTGGGCTTGTATGCCAAAGACGAGAGTTTATACTCGTTTATAATCCCCGTTGCTTCGCCTTGTTGTTCATTGGTTGTGCTTTGTGGTTATGTGTGGTATGTTGATGATAATGACTAAACGAGTCGTTGTACTCATATGTGTGTTGTGAATTGGATTAATTGAATAAATGTACTTTTGTCTTCGTTGTGAACTGGATGAGTCGAGTCACTGTGCACGTGTGTGAATTTTTGTGGATTGTTTGTTCGAACGAGTCGACGTACTCAATTATGAACTTTCAGGTGTTTGTTCGAGAGGAGTCTCTGTACTCATATAAGTGTTGTAACGCTTTCAGTGGTTAATGCGATGCGATGTGTGGAGCCGGGGGCTTGCCTCTTATTTGAGTTCACTGCAATATATATAATGTTGTTTACAGTTTCAACATTGAATTATTTGTATGGAAATGAATTGCATACTCTCGACCAAATAACTGAATGGTCCGAGGGTGCATGACAGTCAGGTAATAACATACTCAGCAGGGGCTGATTCCATACCACAAACTACCATTTTTGCAGGTACACAACTTCCGGTGTCGGAAAGAGAGTGACGCGCTGGGTAGCTTAGTTACAGATGTTTTGATAAGCACTGCTGTATTTTGATACAAACCTAGGAACGTGTATAGGATTAGGATACTTAGAGTGCTCACTGTGAATGTATTTTATATTGGTTTGGGAAGGATAGATTTATCTCTTGTTGTCACTGCGAGAAATTGTTTCGTATTCAAGAATATATCAGTAAGTACGTTATTACTCGTATGGGCAAGTATGAACGGTGACACTAGTAGTTCAATTATTGAGATTACCGCTGCGATTATAATGTTAAGTAAGATGATTAGGAGCCGATTAGAGTAGGGGTGTTACAAAAGTGGTATCAGAGCGGAGTACCGCTCTGATGACAAGAGATAATAGGACTTATACAGTGAGCATAGGTTTTGGGAATACGGGAAGACGTTATGAGGACACGTGACCTTGCGGGGTTGATGCAATGCTTAAAGTGTGCACACCATAGCCGTAGAGGCACTTCAATATTAAACGACCGAGACTACGGTATTAGACCGAGTAAAGGTCTAACCCGTCCTCTTGACTTATGTCAGGGAGAGGCCTGGGTAACACTACTAAGGAAGAACACGGAGCAGCGGAAGGTGGTGAAGGTCCAGCAACCCCAAGTAACGCGAAGATGGTATGAACCACTCGCACTTGATGGGAGAGTATCCCGGGAAATTTGCAATGGTACCCCACCCGCCGCAGCCCGTACCTCGAGTACTATCTAGTGAGGCAATGAAATGAGAAACACCACGGAGATAACTCTCCTGATCGGAAAGACCGATGTGGATGCGAAAAAGATTATGTTAAATGTAGAAAATAAGACTTTGTGTTTTGATGTAATGTTTTGGACCGGGGGTCCTGGTAATGACATAATGTCTACCATACGAGGATGAGATAAATAATGGACCGAGTTTGAGGAGGAAATTTCCTGTAGGACTAATGGGGCTAACTTGCTATGAGCAAGGCAACCCTGTCTTACATCCAGGAAAGCACCGATGGTGCGCTTGGAGGGAGAGAGGTAGAAACGACAAGTAGTGATTAGTTTATGAGATATGTAGTATACAGAAGGAATTACCTGTAGAAGTCTCACCCGAAGCGAGTAACTCTAAAACCATGCAACACTGAAGGTTCAAGATGGCCCGACGTGCATGAGGAGAGATCATGAGAACTGTAGAAACAAGAACTCGCTAAGTTGCTATCATGCGATGCCTCGAGAGGAGAGTAAGACCTTACTACCATGGTAAACTTGTGGGAACGAGTGCGGAGTGAGACTGTATTAATTTGAATAAGAACTTTTGACTTGAACAGGAACCCGATTAGGGAATAGCACTGCACTGACACACCGTACGAGTGGCTCAGTCTGCATGGTGCACTTGCCACTGCAAGTGCCACATTAACTAAAGCATTAAAATTCAACCTGCCTTGCGCAATTGCTATAGCAAGTGCAGCAACGGTAAACTAACCCTAAAGGACGTAGTGGTCCAGGCGGTTACCAACAAACACTAAATCTTATGTAAGTCTGTAATGCAATAAAGCAGGACACAACCTTCTTAAGGGCAGGGGTACAAAACCCTTGGGTTTGAGGTCGATAGAACCTCGGGAAGGCCTAGCCAGTCTGACCATTAAACCTGAAAATAATACACCATTCAATAGAATATTAAAAAGGGGAGTTAATGAGAATAACGTTAATTAGTGCCTTCAAGCCTAACCCCAGTGCCGGTATGGACATTAAACGTCAATCATTACCGGTGGGGAGTGACGGGTCTTCAGGACCAGCATAACCACATTTAGAGAGTGCGCGACACTTGTAGTTAGACCACTACCATTGAACATTGCCAAAAGGCAAGAAGTGAGCTATACGAGTCAGGACCTTAAATAATAATAATAATAATAATTAATAGGCAGATGTGAACGTGCAATAGAAAGGGGCCGATGTAATGCCCGCACCACACACACCGGAGGTGTTGTTGATCCATAATGCTGCTAGACTCCCGTATGGAGGGCAGTGGATACAAACTAAAAAGTGAAAATTACCTGATGACGGAAGATACCGTTACCTCAAAGAGGATGGAGGGAATACTAGTCGAATAAGAGTAAGGACTACACAATATAGAGCGATGATTAGCGGAACCCACTAAGTTGTGAGCATCCAATTGTGACCTGGGGAGAAAGTATTCAAACCATTTGGGATTAAATTAAATAGAAAGACCAATAATCATTCGACTATCAGAATAAGCATTGAGCCTGAGTATCGTATGGCATAGGCCTACGAAAGGATACCCTTAGTACCACCAAAATGACCCAAAGCTAGGGGAAAAAGGGTGATGAATCACAAGTGCTGATTAATATCAGACTAACGGGACTACCGTAAGATAGGGAAACACGAGGTGTCAACCTTTTTCATGGAGTCCGAACTACACCATAGGGTATAACCCAATGGATTGGGTGGAGTTCTAGAACTGAAAACTCATATCTGAAGGCGTTAACAGCCTAGGAGTGAACGAGAGAGATAATAAGTAGTTACTGATCCCCACTCACGAATACCAGATGACGAGCATGTGGAAACCAGAATTAGGGGGATAAGTAGCAAACACCTATCTTAGAGAAAGTCAAGGAAATACACATTAATAAAGGAAACCATAGAACCTAATAATAGGGCCATTCTGACATTAAAGGTTAAGAATTGGTAGCATAGTTACTCAAACATAAATTACCGAGACTAAGAATACGATAACCACCGGGTACGAACGCTACGAGTCCACTAAACGAGACATGGGACGACCACACCCCAAGGAGTTTGTGGGCCTGACAAACTATATTAAGTTAGTTTGGTAAGTAGTAATGTATCAGTATGGTACCCCATGCATGTAAACGAGTAGTGTAAGGACCTAGGAGGTAGTCAACTCAGTGTCTAAGTCAGCGAATGGAACCCTGACTAGGTAAACCATGTAATGACAAGAGAGATCTCAGTCAAACTAACAAGTTTAGGAAATCAAGGATAGCTTGATAATAAGGTGACATAAGGTCGCAACTCCACAGTGGAGGAGTCAGAACATAAGTTTTACGGATTTTAGTAAACGAGGAAACTAAGGCCAATTTAATGGTAATGGCAAGTCGAACCCATGAATGAGTAGAGGAATTGTGGTATCTAAGGAAGTTATAGTAGAGAAACATTTGTGATAATAGGCGCTACCCAAAAAGGGGGCACAGAGAGAGTTATACCACGCGCTGAGGGCGCTGCGATGATGTCGCATTAAATAATAATAACCACATGCTCAAGCCATAAAATGTTAGTATATTAGTACCAATTAGGGTTGAACAGATAAGGAATACCAAGCTAAAACCCACAGTCGTATTGTATATTTACAACAGACGAAGGGCAAAAGCGTGCATTACAAGAGATACTCTAAACTAGAGATTAGATACTCCATGCAAACCGCAATGGCGGATAACCGCCCAATCGACTGGTACATGGTACACAACAAGCGACCATTATAATAACTGTTAACCGAAGCATGCTGGTGAGAATTAGAAGGTATACTAAAATACTAACACACGAGGGATACGAGTTCACACTAGCAAAAGCGGACCTACAAGGTACCCAAAGAACGAACCCATTCCAGAGGGAGATAACTTGGAGTCATGAGGCGCCAGTTAGATGTGCATATCAGACTTATCTTAATATTTTAGGGACAACTATTGCAAGCACTAGGTGCTAGAGCATAGCTCGACAACCCTTATACCGAAGGTTAGCTCGGTAGGGTGGCATGAACTCATGGGAATATACCATGAGCATGTATAGAATTCAGGAGGGCTGAATAGAATGGCTAGTTGAAATAATAAGCGTGTGTGACTAACGATACCACGCAGCCGAATAAATTACTCCATTCCCATAATTATGGAAGACCGTATAGAAAACACCGTCACATGGAGTTGAAACCAACATGAAATTAACACCTAAAATGGGTAAACTACCCATAGTAGTTAAGCAAACTGCTCGCGGAGCGGAGTGGGCCCATATTGCTTAGGTTGACATACCTAGCAGGTTTGGGAAACAATTGATATGTTTACACCTCCCAATTGAACCGTATGTGAATATACACCACCATAACCGAGATAGGTGGTATACCTGAGGGGCTAAAGCCCGACCCTATGGAAAAAGGGGGTAATGAATATGTAGCACATTAGTGCACGAATAATTCCACTAGAATGGAACATCTTGAACTTATTACTTCACGTGATATATTCGTCGATTCGTGGGCGTATCATTTTAAGGGGGGTAGAGCGATTTCGCACGCCTAAAATATACGTACGTAGAGGTACATAGCGCATGGTACACATGCTGCAAACTATTATTTTACGTAGAGTACAAGTGTTACGAATGTGTTATATTACTTGAGGTAATATTATGATGTATTATGTGTATGAATATATATATATATATATATATTAGTTCGCATTAGTTGTGGTGAATAGGAAAGGGAGAACAAATAGAGTGTTCTTATCCTACTTCCGATTATTATGCAGACGTTGCGAACGTTAAAACACATAAACTGTAACACCCCATCCAACAACAAACACATAACAACAATCTGCAGCGGAATACACACCTCATCAAATAACTTAACTCGTTGGTGTTACACGCCGTTAACCACCCATGTGGCTAACAAGGCTAATACTATACATTGTACCGGTCTGATGGGCTTAAATTTCGAGCGACTACACATTACTACTTTCCATTAACAACAACAACAACATACACCTTTCAACTATACCGAGTATTTATAAACTGATGCCGATAACAATTTCGGTCTTACTACACCTACTGTATATATACACTTAAATGATTACCCATGTACAATGTCTACCCCGTCCTACTCTCGAACGGCCTCCTGCACTTCGTACCTGAAATAGGAAAAGAAGAGAAAGGGTGGCCCCCAAGGGGCTCAGCACCTTTGCTGGTATGGTAATCCCGAGCACGTGCTACCGGGCCACGCAACTAATAATGTCGTCTTAGCATGCGGTTGATTATATTTAAATCATGCATGCAACTGTAAACACACAACACACAACCATTTCGCCTCAATGGGCTCAATAAACGGATAAACATCCTTATTGATAAGTCGCTCATGGTATCATTATCCCTAGAGTGTTTCTCCTCTAATGGAGCTACTTCCTTAAATGACGACACTTACCCGTTATTCGGGTTACCCTTAAACGCCTCTTATCACAAACTGGGATTCATATCCATGATCCACGCACTCCATATTTTATAACATATAACATTCCTCGCATAACAATACATAACAACACTTTCACGTTTCAACGTGCACATAATAATATCGCAATAGAAATTGCATTACAACAACATCGCATAACATAACGGGAATGGTTCTCTTAGGAACCGACCCTAACATTGTTAATATACTGGTGAGCCTAGAGAATGTTGCCAGTCTCATGATAAGCTCGTTACATAACTCGTTACCGTCTCGTTAAATGAATGGATAACTTAACATAAGGTGTCCCGGATATAGTGATCCAAGCACACCGAACAAACATAACATAGTATGCCCCTGTGGCCCGACGTGAGTCAGTAATAGCCTTGGTTAAGCTAAAGGGAAGGTTGGAAACCAAATTGGAAAACAACCATAACATACAGAGAGGATTGAACCTGATATGACAACGACCCCCATACTCACACGCGTGGCCGGAACAGACCGGACTCCTCACTCCCCCCGTTAGCACTTGTTAAAAGTTCAACATTGAACTTAATTAAACAACCACAACATTGGGTTAAGTCATGTTAGACACACACAAGGGAAGGGAGAGTCATACATTCACACTCAAACATCACACACAAACATCACATAACTAACTCACGCATAGTCGTGGTTAGAACGTTCCTTAGGTCGGAAACGTTATCACCGGATACCGTTCTCTTACGTTTACCTAATAGTGGTTAACTAGCCCTTCAAGCGCATTCGAGGTTACCGGTATCGACACGTAAACATACAACAACAATAACGACTGTAAACTCATTTCATGATTTATCTTATAACGTGGCAAACATACAGAAAAACACATTGGCATACAAGCCGGTGTAATCCGGTAGGACACAGGTTGCAAGAAACCCATACCTGTCACCGGAGTCCACTTTACCACATCCACTTATGTTCCTCAAGCAATTCTCGAACAACTGATAACATTACATGTATTTTTATTAACATCGGGGTAACATGATTGTTTAAAGTCTAATGCTTATAACTTTCCCCGTTAACTTAGTTAAATAACTTCACTTTTTAACTCGTTTTACTTTTACATATCAATACAACTTTTCACCCACTTAATTGTCATTAAAACTCACCTAACATGTCCTTAACAACTTTATAACATCATTACTAATCAATCACCATCATTACATATCATTTCATAACCTTAAACCATGTTTTTGGTCCGACCGAACTTACCGACCGACCTTGCACAAGGTCGGTCCATTCCAGAACACTTTACCGTCAAAAATTTCTACTCCGACCGACCTTGTAAGTTCGGTCGCATGTTCGGTCGATTCCAGAAACTTAATCCGTACAGAAAGTACAAGCCCGACCGACCTTGCAAGTCCGGTCCCCAAGGTCGGTCCATTCCAGAAACTAATTCTCGCAGGGTAAACTGGGCTCGACCGACCTTGGCAAGTTCGGTCGCAAGGTCGGTCTGCCCCAGACCTTTATTTCCCCTTGCCCATTCAACTCCAAACTTCACCTCAAATATCCTAATATGTTCTAACATCATTTGGCACCTTTAATCCTTCATATAACATCCATAAAAACTCATTTTATAACTCCTTATGTCATCCTTGAAATCCCTTTTTCTAAACTTACACTTTCTCCTTATTTTACCAAAGTTTGCCTAAGTCTTAACTTAAGTCCAAAATGACTTTGGTATATACTAAAACCCCAAAATAATGCCTAAATCCATATTACACTCTAGAACACTTCCTAGTTCACCAAAAATTCCTTTAAACACTTTGAACTTCTTATACATTTTCCTAAACTTTGACATGGGTTCTCTTAGCACATCATCATTCCAAGGCTCATAGTTTTCACCATTAAACACTCAAGAACACCTAAATCCATCAAGAACACCATCACACACGAGACTTCACCAAGTTTACACTACATCACAATATAGTGCATAACTTAAATTGCTTGGCACTTAGGCCCTTAAATAGCATGACTCTTAGGCCCTTAAATTGCATAAACGTTAAACACTGAATTTCCCACATAATAATGCCTTTGACCTGCAAATACATACACCAAGACATATGTTCTTTTACTAGTCTCTTGAGAACACTTTACTAAGTCATTCACCATTTGCTCTTTAGGTAGTTTTTAACAGCATTAAAAGCTCATTTCTCCTAAGGCATTAAACCACATTAGGTTAGTATATTTACCTCTTTTCCACCCAAACTTCTTTCTTGTTTCCTTATAAAACCGGTAAGGTATTTGATTCCTTGTCAACTACTAAACAATATACCAACATTGAAATGAGTATACAAGCTTTAAGCTTCATCTCATTGTAAACCCAAGGTTTACATTGTTTCAAAAACATTAATGTAGTTGTTTTACCTTGATCTTTGAAGAGAGTTTGAATATCTATGAAGAGAGGACTCCACCTAGTCCATGAAAGGTTGGTTGAATGAAGCTAGAACAAAGTCACACCAAGACCACCATTAATGTGCAATTTCGGTCAAGGCAAAAACATGAAGGAAACTTGATTTTTCTTTGAGATTCCTTACCTAGAACCAAAGGAGAGTAATAATATGTAGAAACACAAGCTCAAGCTCCATCAATGGTGGAACTCCATGGCACCGAAATGGTGGTCTTGGAATTTTGAGAAGATAGGAATGAAGAGCTTGATGAGAGGAACAGAATGGTGGTGTTTGTTTTTTATTTGGTTAAGTGAGCTAGATTTACAAGAGGTCAAAGCTAGAGTTTAATGGTGGTGGTGAGTATTACCGTGAGAGAACAAGAAGAAGAGAGGTTGAAGAAGAGTGGAACCGTGTGAAATGAGAAAGAAATGAGAGAATGAAGAAAAACTTTGCTTTTTGAAGATATTTGTTCCTATAAAGCAAATAGTACATTAATTAGTCATTCTTTCTTTTCTTAGTAAATTAACAAGAGAGTGGTGAGTCACACACTTAAGAAAACTGGCCCCCTTTATTACATAAGGGTACTTTAGTCTTTATTTGTCAATTTAATTACTTATGATAACATATGTTACAAACTAGCTTATAAAAATCACTATTCACAAAACAAGGCACATAGAAGTGAAATTTTTGATTTCCTATTGATATAGACATCCAAATATGATACTATATAGTACACATGTTAATTAAAGAGTAATGATGGACATTTAGCCATTCAAAACTCATTTACAAGACAATTTTTCAAAAACGTGCTTTAAGACTCCTTAAAGCACATTTTGTGTTTTAACTTGTTTTCAAGCTTGGTTTTCTTTAGTAATTGATTTAATATGTTCATTAGCATATGAGTAAGGTATAGGTATGACCATTAGGTCTTATACAAATTTATCCCAAGCTTAGAGCACATTTTGCTGTTATTGACTTTAAGGTATTTTCTTGTGTTTTGTTTGGTTTCATTGTCTACCAAGGTTTCCTAAGGACTTAATTAGCCTTATTAAATCATAATTGAATATTATAAAGTCTTGGTAAGCTCTTTGGGTCCTAACCAAGTTCACTCATAGCTTAGAGCATGTTTTTGCTCAAACTGTATCTTAGTGCTTTATTGCATTTACTATGGTTTGAATTGTTCACTGATGTTTCTAAGGCACTTTTTAGCCTTTACATATCATAGTTTAATATTTAAACAATATATCAAGGTTTGGGGAATTTCAATCTACCCCCCTTAAAAGAACTTCGTCCTTGAAGTTCACATTTCCTCGCATCATTGGATTAGAATACGGGAATTACTTTCGAAATCAACTTCGGACTTAACGGTCCGGGCAACATATCCACATTATACATAACCATATCATAACATACTTACATGATAACCTCGGACTCACGGTCCGGGTACCTTAATAACATTACACTTACATAACAACCCTCAGACTCTCAGGTCTGGGTAACAATACAACAGTTAGACTCATAGGTCTGAATAACATAACACTTTTAGACACATAGGTCTATGTAACACAACACATTTAGACTCATAGGTCTTAATAGCATACACTTTAGGAAATCAAAGTCAAAATAACATTTATTACACATACCACATAACATGTCATAGCATGTATAGCAATCAAAAATATCTTTGATATACACTATGATCCCGCAGAACCCAGTCGCGATGGACACCTTCCGTCCCCGTGCCTTTGGGAGATCAAAACAATCACTTAAATTTGAAAATTTTCCTTGTGAGATTAAGTAAGAAAACTTTAATTATGTAAAGTATCTATCGACGTTTTATAAATACCAATTAGAAATCCTTTTTGAAAACACACACAACTCCAAGTCCAACTTATGGTCTTTGCTTCTTTTCTTAGCGTGGTTATTTGTGACCACTTAAGGGGAGCTTCAAGAGTCACCCAACCCTGATGTGATCAGCATCAGTGTTGAACTATCGTTCCACCCCAATTTGTGTTCGGCTTCCCTTGATCGCATGCAAATCAAGTTCCACTTCCCACTTCATTTTCAAGCATCAAATAAATCACTCATTTCCAATTTTCTATCTTTTTAATCATTCTAATCATGATCATAACATCTCCAAGGGATAGAACTCCGTCTATCAGTTATTTTCATTTGCTTTAACGTTGTTTACCTAGGAATCTTATTCTCACTAGGTTCTATGTCGATTCCATAACCTTTCATGAGTCACTATATATATATATACACATATATTTTATCAAAATACAACACACCGTTTCACACTTATACACTGTCGGGGTTTGTTCCCCCGGGAGTTTCTCTACTCCCACACTTGTACTATCACACACAATTGTTAACAAATACACACACTTATCACAATGGTATTCGCATCTTCCGTGCGCAATTACCACAATTAAACCATGAATGAATGCGTATGTTTACATAACACACACACCAATCATCAAACACAAATTATTTTGTGCTATGCACAACATAAATCACGTACACTTGTACGGTAATACACACTAAGTGGTTTTGCGCTATACCCCCCTTAAAAGGGATTACGCCCACGTAACCAATCACTAAACATTGGCTTAAAATGTTCTGCCGTCGTGAAGTGTTTTAACTTCCACGCGGTCTATTACACAATGGATTCTGATTAGAGGATCTTAACCATATTGGCGGTTTAGTTCCTAAACCAAGAATTCTCATTGGAGTTTGTTTAAACTGTTAGTTGGTTTCGATTCTGGCCTGTTAGGCTTCTAGGCGTTAATAATTAGCCATTCACTCATGTTCACCATGTACATTCAACACTTGAATCACTGGCTCACTAGTTTCTGCTGCGAAACTCTAATAACTGTAGAGCTTAATTGCCCCATTTGTTATTCGTACTGTATTGTACATCCCCAATTGTCACCTTCATCTTGGTAACAATGGTTTCTCAACCGACGTGTGGTATCTCTTACCGTTAGCGAATTCGGTGAGTTATAAACTTTCTATCTACTTCCATAACAATTTACTGGGTATACAGTTATGTATTTCACAATGATTGACTTGTTCCCTTCCGACTTACTGTCGGTTGAGATTGAGCTACTACCTAGTGTGTAGTGCTCTCTCAACTATTTACAACATTTGGGGTATATTCCATACCGATATTGGGCAGTTAGTGCTACTGTAGTCACTTACTGTTAATCATGTCTCCACATTTGGTTTTGTACAAGTACTCCTTTATTGGTGCGGCCTTGCATTTCCTATGCATCGGCCATTATAACATTATTCCTCTATAATTAACATGTTTCCAATCCCTAGCTATCCCACACGATCATTACTGCGCAAGTGCAATACCAAAACACTCAGTCATACAGAGTGCAGAGGTGTAAACTCTTGACAGCAAATCTCTCATGTGATTCGCATGGAATTCACACTGTGTTTCATTGAGATTCCGATCTCGTAATACTGGCTACTGGCTTACTGCCGAGTTTGTTTATCATCACTTATCTTGCATGTCCATTGAGTTTAACTCATAACTGGTCTTATCTGGCACATTATTACTCAATAACATTGATACAACGGTCGCCTTCTGCGCACCGTGTTCTTACTCATTGCATAACACTAACTTACATGGTATTTACTGTCACATTAACTTCCACACATATACTTACATTATTCGTAATATGGTTCGCCATTCATTTGCATGACTATTGAATACTCCTTGAGCGTTGATCACTCGAGTTACAAACCGACGTTATTCAGCTCGGTGTTTCACTTCATACACACATACTACTAAACTAACTGCTCTCAAATAATAATAATATTGTCCATCCTTAACATATTTCTTGAGCTTGGTTCACATAACTACCGCTCCAGCGGTTTCACAGCATCGAGAGGTATCCCCACTCTTAATGCAGTGGTTCGTTCTCCACTCTATTCACTTATATAACATAAACTTTTGCAATCAATCTAATTTACATAACATATTTTATTTGTGGCTTAAGAGCTTTACTGCTTCGAGCCCTGTCCATTGTGGACGGTTCACACACATGTACTTCTCTGTATAACATTACATGGTTTGGATATTATATTGAGCTCCATGACAAGGTCGTTGCATTCCGTTTCCTTTCATGGGATGCCCCTTAGGATTGTCAGTCCGTCTCCTGACAACTTATGTCTAAACTGGGTTTTAGTTTCAACCCTTGTGTTTCTGTCACGTCATTTCGTGCAACACTTGTTGATGCGAACACCCTTCAAGGATTGCTCCTGGGTGTTACTAAGTTATGCCATTACGTCTTGTTCACACTTATTGGTATATTCAGTTAGCCACGCCGTTTGCGTTCTTAACTGGCTTATTATCTCCTTCTGTGAAGGTCAACATTTCCTGGTAGTGTAGGTACTCATTCTGGGAGTTTCATCCCGTTCATTGCACATTAATGTGTCCACATTAGGCATCTGCCTTGTCATGCACAAGCTGGGTCTCGTTCCAGCTATCATGTTTATCCCTGAGGATCCTTAAGACGTATACGATGTCTTTACATTACAGTTAGTGCACCTCGCACCTCCTGACTCCTAGACATTTCCTTGAAATGAATTCACTAATTCCTTTAGTCTCGTTAATTTAACTGAGTTCCTTTACTTCAACCATTCATGGTAGTCCTTAGCTGTTGTTTGACTTATACTGCCGACCGTAGAACGGAGTCGACTACTTCCCGTGTTTCGGACTCTACTCGTATACATATGTGGGGTACCATACTGATACATTACTACTTACCCAACTAACCCATAAGTAGGTCTGTCAGGCCCACAAGCTCCTATCGGAGTGCGGTCGTCCCACAATTCAGTTGGTACACTCGTAGTGTCCGTCACACGCCTAGGTGAAGTATTCTGTTGTCAACTCTCTTATATTGTCCGTGACAATATTCATTCCATGCTTCCCGAAACTTAATCGAGGGAAAGTTTATCCATTGTTGTATCCTTGTCAACTGTCCTTGGTTTTACTGGTTTGGTTTGAAAGAGGGTTAGAAAGAAGTATTGGTTTGAAAGAAAATCTGGTTTTGAAAAGGAAAGAGTTTGAGTAAATCTGAGTTTGAAAGGAAATTTTCATGGTTTCACAACATCTTCTTACCTTAACCAAGTCTAGCTTCTTGCTGACTGGTGTACTTACAATTACAGGGGTTAGGCTAACAGCCCTTCCACTGTTATGACGATCACATTTAACTTTATGGTACTTTACCAAGTACTTTGTAGTGGTTATAAATTTCCTGAACAGCCCTGTTATAGCAGCACTTGCTATAGCAAGTGCGCCATGCTAATTGGTTATCGGTTAAGCACACATACTGGTTGCGGTATTGTTCTTACTCGCACTATTATCAGTGGCCTTGTTGGCCCTCACTGATCTTACTGTCTTGATAATAACTCCTCTAGGTGACTTCTCACTGTCTTCACATGATAATCATTAACTAGGGTGTTTCCCATTCTGGGAGACCCCTTTTTCTTCTATTGTTTCCTCTTCGTAGCCCGTTCCACCCATTTGTTGTGGTTACTGAGACTTGTCTCTTGTTTGGGCACTACGTTGTAGTTCCTTTGTCGGTTGGTATACCGTTGGTGTATTATTTATCAACTGTGGTCCCGTAGACACTCGTCTCGGGTTCCATTACTTCACTTCTTGCCTGTTGCACGGTTGGTGTGTTGCAAGCTGGTTATTCTCGACTGCTCGGCATGTCGACCCAGGTTGCCGGAAATTCTATTCCCTTATACACAAAATTCTCCATTCTTCGGTATGAAATGCGGTTATCATTGTTCAGATGGAAACCGTCTCCGGGATTCCCAGTTTTCGGGATCTACCGTATGACAGGTCTTCCGTACTTTAAAGGTGTTTAATAACAGCCAGATCGGGTATTCCCGAGTAAGAGAGGACTTCCATCTCTCTGGCGTTGTTTCCCAAGTTATACAAAGGGACTGTGGAGGGCGGGAAGGATATTGTAGGTTTCCAGCACACACTGGTAAGTCCTAACTAGCGTATCTCTCACGCTACCACTCAACCCTTAACCCAAAGTACTTAAATCCTAACTCGGTACTTCCTAAGCTCGGTAATTCAGTCATCAGAGCGATACTTCGCTCTGATACCACTTTTTGTAACACCCCATCCAACAACAAACACATAACAACAATCTACAGCGGAATACACACCTCATCAAATAACTTAACTCGTTGGTGTTACACGCCGTTAACCACCCACGTGGCTAACAAGGCTAATACATATACATTGTACCGGTCTGATGGGCTAAATTTCCGAGCGACTACACATCCCTTTCCATTAACAACAACAACAACATACACCTTTCAACTATACCGAGTATTTATAAACTGATGCCGATAACAATTTCAGTCTTACTACACCTACTGTATATATACACTAAAATGATTACCCATGTACAATGTCTACCCCGTCCTACTCTCGAACGGCCTCCTGCTCTTCGTACCTGAAATAGGAAAAGAAGAGAAAGGGTGGCCCCCAAGGGGCTCAGCACCTTTGCTGGAATGGTAATCCCGCAGCCCACGTGCTACCGGGCCATGCACAACTAATTGTCGTCTTAGCATGCGGTTGATTATATTTGAATCATGCATGCAACTGTAAACACACAACACACAACATTTCGCCTCAATGGGCTCAATAAACGGATAATACATCCTTATTTGATAAGTCACTCATGGTATTCATTATCCCTAGAGTGTTTCTCCTCTAATGGAGCTACTTCCTTAAATGACGACACTTACCCGTTATTCGGGTTACCCTTAAACGCCTCTTATCACAAACTGGGATTCATATCCATGATCCACACACTCCATATTTTATTACATATAACATTCCTCGCATAACAATACATAACAACACTTTCACGTTTCAACGTGCACATAATAATATCGCAATAGAAATTGCATTACAACAACATCGCATAACATAACGGGAATGGTTCTCTTAGGAACCGACCCTAACATTGTTAATACACTAGTGAGCCTAGAGAATGTTGCCAGTCTCATGATAAGCTCGTTACATTACTTGTTACCGTCTCGTTAAATGAACAGATAACTTAACACAAGGTGTCCCGGATATAGTGATCCAAGCACACCGAACAAACATAACATAGTATGCCCCTGTGGCCTGACGTGAGTCAGTAATAGCCTTGGTTAAGCTAAAGGAAGGTTGGAAACCAAATTGGAAAACAACCATAACATACAGAGAGGATTGAACCTGATATGACAACGACCCCCATACTCACACGCGTGGCCGGAACAGACCGGACTCCTCACTCCCCCCGTTAGCACTTGTTAGAAGTTCAACATTGAACTTAATTAAACAACCACAACATTGGGTTAAGTCTTGTTAGACACACACAAGGGAAGGGAGAGTCATACATTCACACTCAAACATCACACAAATCACATAACTAACTCACGCATAGTCGTGGTTAGAACGTTCCTTAGGTCGGAAACGTTATCACCGGATACCGTTCTCTTACGTTTACCTAATAGTGGTTAACTAGCCCTTCAAGCGCATTCGAGGTTACCGGTATCGGCACGTAAACATACAACAACAATAACGACTATAAACTCGTTTCATGATATATCTTATAACGTGGCAAACATACAGAAAAACACATTGGCATACAAGCCGGTGTAATCCGGTAGGACACAGGTTGCAAGAAAACCATACCTGTCACCGGAGTCCACTTTACCACATCCACTTATTTTCCTCGAGCAATTCTCGAACAACTGATAACATTACATGTATTTTTATTAACATCGGGGTAACATGATTGTTTAAAGTCTAATGCTTATAACTTTCCCCGTTAACTTAGTTAAATAACTTCACTTTTTAACTCGTTTTACTTTTACATTTCAATACAACTTTTCACCCACTTAATTTTCATTAAAACTCACCTAACATGTCCTTAACAACTTTATAACATTATTACTAATCAATCCCCATCATTACATATCATTTCATAACCTTAAACCATGTTTTTGGTCCGACCGAACTTACCGACCGACCTTGCACAAGGTCGGTCCATTCCAGAACACTTTACCGTCAAAATTTCTACTACTTACTTTCTACTTCTCGCCGACCGACCTTGTAAGTTCGGTCGATGTTCGGGAAAATGGAAGAGAAGAAGTAGTGGACGGATTACTGAGGCGTGGATTGAGAAACGAAAAGGTCGAGACGATTCCCGAAACTTAATCCGTACAGAAAATACAAGCCCGACGACCGACCTTGCAAGTCCGGTCCCCAAGGTCGGTCCATTCCAGAAACTAATTCTCGCAGGGTAAACTGGGCTCGACCGACCTTGGCAAGTTCGGTCGCAAGGTCGGTCTGCCCCAGACCTTTATTTCCCCTTGCCCATACGACTCCAAACTTCACCTCAAATATCCTAATATGTTCTAACATCATTTGGCACCTTTAATCCTTCATATAACATCCATAAAAACTCATTTTATAACTCCTTATGTCATCCTTGAAATCCCTTTTTCTAAGCTTACACTTTCTCCTTATTTTACCAAAGTTTGCCTAAGTCTTAACTTAAGTCCAAAATGACTTTGGTATATACTAAAACCCCAAAATAATGCCTAAATCCATATTACACTCTAGAACACTTCCTAGTTCACCAAAATTCCTTTAAAACACTTTGAACTTCTTATACATTTTCCTAAACTTTGACATGGGTTCTCTTAGCACATCATCATTCCAAGGCACATAGTTTTCACCATTAAACACTCAAGAACACCTAAATCCATCAAGAACACCATCACACACGAGACTTCACCAAGTTTACACTACATCACAATATAGTGCATAACTTAAATTGCTTGGCACTTAGGCCCTTAAATAGCATGACTCTTAGGCCCTTAAATTGCATAAACCTTAAACACTGAATTTCCCACATAATAATGCCTTTGACCTGCAAATACATACACCAAGACATATGTTCTTTTACTAGTCTCCTTGAGAACACTTTACTAAGTCATTCACCATTTGCTCTTTAGGTAGTTTTTAACAAGCATTAAAAGCTCATTTCTCCTAAGGCATTAAACCACATTAGGTTAGTATATTTACCTCTTTTCCACCCAAACTTCTTTCTTGTTTCCTTATAAAACCGGTAAGGTATTTGATTCCTTGTCAACTACTAAACAATATACCAACATTGAAATGAGTATACAAGCTTTAAGCTTCATCTCATTGTAAACCCTAGGTTTACATTGTTTTAAAAACATTAATGTAGTTGTTATACCTTGATCTTTGAAGAGAGTTTGAATATCTATGAAGAGAGGACTCCCTAGTCCATGAAAGGTTGGAATGAAGCTAGAACAAAGTCACACCAAGAGCACCATTAATGTGCAATTTCGGTCAAGGCAAAAACATGAAGGAACCTTGATTTTTCTTTGAGATTCCTTTCCTTGAAGCAAAGGAGAGTAATAATATGTAGAAACACAAGCTCAAGCTCCATCAATGGTGGAACTCCATGGCACCGAAATGGTGGTCTTGGAATTTTGAGAAGATAGGAATGAAGAGCTTGATGAGAGAAAGAGAATTGTGGTGTTTGTTTTTGATTTGGTTAAGTGAGCTAGATTTTACAAGAGGTCAAAGCTAGAGTTTAATGGTGGTGATGAGTATTACCGTGAGAGAACAAGAAGAAGAGAGGTTGAAGAAGAGTGGAACCGTGTGAAATGAGAAAGAAATGAGAGAATGAAGATAAACTTTGCTTTTTGAAGATATTTGTTCCTATAAACAAATAGTACATTAATTAGTCATTCTTTCTTTTCTTAGTAAATTAACAAGAGAGTGGTGAGTCACACACTTAAGAAAACCGGCCCCCTTTATTACATAAGGGTACTTTAGTCTTTATTTGTCAATTTAATTACTTATGATAACATATGTTACAAACTAGCTTATAAAAATCACTATTCACAAAAACAAGGCACATAGAAGTGAAATTTTGATTTCCTATTGATATAGACATCCAAATGTGATACTATATAGTACACATGTTAATTAAAGAGTAATGATGGACATTTAGCCATTCAAAACTCATTTACAAGACAATTTTTCAAAAACGTGCTTTAAGACTCCTTAAAGCACATTTTGTGTTTTAACTTGTTTTCAAGCTTGGTTTTCTTTAGTAATTGATTTAATATGTTCATTAGCATATTAATAAGGTATAGGTATGACCATTAGGTCTTATACAAATTTATTCCAAGCTTAGAGCACATTTTGCTCTTATTGACTTTAAGGTATTTTCTTGTGTTTTGTTTGGTTTCATTGTCTACCAAGGTTTCCTAAGGACTTAATTAGCCTTATTAAATCATAATTGAATATTATAAAGTCTTGGTAGGCTCTTTGGGTCCTAACCAAGTTCACTCATAGCTTAGAGCATGTTTTTGCTCAAACTGTATTTTAGTGCTTTATTGCATTTACTATGGTTTGAATTGTTCACTGATGTTTCTAAGGCAATTTTTAGCCTTTACATATCATAGTTTAATATTTAAACAATATATCAAGGTTTGGGGTATTTCATAAACGCCTAACTTGTTAGCTCCAGTTGAGAATTCAAGTAGGTCTATTTGGTAGCTTCTGTGGGAGATGTCAAATGGAAGGAGTAGAAAGCTCCATACTATATGACTTGTGTCTCGGTATGAAACCGATTATTGAAATGCAATGAGTGAGTCGGCATGTGACCAAGGTGTAACCTAGTGGAGGTAAAACCTCTAGGAATTGTATGAATAATTATAAGTCGAGTGAACTTGGTACATGGTTAGGATACATGATCCTATATGCCGGTGATTAGATTAATTACACTAGTTGACTTGTGTATCTATAGAACACAAGGTGGCAAATATCAAGAGGAAACAAGATTAGAAGTGAATAAACAATTGATTGATTGAAATTGACGTGGGAAGTTGAACTTGATCCTGGTCCGATCAAGGGAAACCGAACACAAATTGAGGTGAGAGATAGTTCAACACTGACGCTGACCACGTTGGGGTTGAATGATTCTCGAAACTTCCTACAAGTGGACACAGATATGAATAGACATTGGAATTTAGGGCGTCAATCGAAGAGCCGTGGACCGTGTAGTCCTTCGTCATTAGACCGGTGTATCTGCGAGTGACATCACCCAGAGAGTCGTGGACCGCAGAGCCCTTTGTCATTAGACCGGTGTGTCTGTGGGTGACTAAGGAAATAAGGTGGTACTGTCCGAGGAGCCGTGGACCGCAGTGTCCTTCGTTATTAAACCGGTGTGTCCGCGGGTAGTAGACGTTGGCAGGGGTTGGGGATCGTCAAGTCCTGGTCTTGAAGATTGCTTCCCTGTGAACTGTCAGCGTTAACTATATGTGCACACGTACATGTGGAATGATGTGTGGGTATCCTTGCGAGATACTAACATATAGATAGGGATGCGTGGAGTATTCCTTGCAAACACCTTTGAGTACTTTATGAGATTTGCACCTTGTCTAGTGCTGTGTATTATGAGATTTGCACCTTGTCTAGTGTGTGTATTATGAGATTTGCACCTTGTCTAGTGCTGTGTATTATGAGTTTTGCACCTTGTCTGGTGCTGTGTACTATGAGTTTACACCTGTTGAATATGTACATAGTACCGCTGAGTACTTTTGGTTGATAAGTTGGATGTGCACCTTGTTTAGTGCTGTGATATGAATGAGTTTATACCATGAGTTGGCTATTTGATATATACTGTATGTATAGAATAGGTCTGAACCTAGTGGGAGTTACTCCCTAGCAATGGACTGTTTGGTTACTTAGTGGAACTTGATTCCTTAGGTGAACTGTAGAGGATTAAGGACTTCAGGACGAAGCCTTTTTAAGGGCGGTAGACTGAAAACCCCTAACCTTTAAAATATAATTAAATGATCTATTAATGATCTAAGATGATTATTAAACATCTAAATATTATTGGGGAACAATCTAAAAGATCTCAACAAGGCAAAACACGTCTTAAGATCGGTAAAGCCAAAAATGTGCTTTAAGACACCATAAAGATTGTGTGACCTCAAATAGGATCCAAAGTGGATTCCTGAGTATTATAATGAAGTAAGGAACACAACAAAACCGTTCTCAAGGAGAACTAAGCTCAGGAACACCCTGTGACACAAAACGTGCACTAAAACACCTTAAAGCACGTTTTTGTGAGATTGCCTTTTAAATTGATTTTTAATGGGCTTAAAAATTATAATTACCCTTAAATATGATATTTAATCATATTATATCATATTAGGAATTTAATTCCAGAAATTTATGAATTTTTACAAATTTAATATTAAAATATTAATAAAACCCTAAAGTGGGGCCCGCATGAGTTAAATTGACCAAGTATGGTCAATGGTCAAGTAATGACCCATTTAACCTAAAGGAAATAGGCTGGAAAGGAGGTGGGAAGGCAGCACAAGTCTTTGATTGACAATAATTGCTACCTAATACAATTACTTTTTGAAAATTAAGTTACTTTTTCAATTATTTCAAATCTTACCCATTCCTTTCTTCTTCCTTGTCCGATTTTCTTCTGCCCAGCCGAGTTCCTCCCTTCCTTTGAAGCTCTCAAGGCTTGTTCTTGAGCATGGAAGGCAAACCTAGCTCCTAAGCTCTTAAGGTAAGTGTTTTAATGTCATTTTTAGCCCTTTTTCTTCATCTCTTCACTACCAACACCTAGATTTCGTGGCTCATCAATTCCTATGGCTTATTCCCAGTGTTCTAAGGTTAGAACAAGAGCTAAAATCGGTTGAGACCAGTAGAGGGACCAAGGTTGTTCAAATCTACATTTTAAGGTAAAAACATACCTTAAGGATCTCCACTCTTCATGCGGTTTTCTTCCTCTGATTTTTATGAGTTTATACACTCATAATCTTCATATTTACATGTTCATTCAGTTGGTTAGCCATTTGGAGCAAGGGTGACCAAGATCCAAGAGAAATACTCCCTTTTAAGGCATTTTTTCCAAGGTAAAACCTAACAACAAGGTAGCATTTCGTGATCTAGCTATTTCCTATGTTAATATGGTGGATCTAACACCTTGTGGTGTGTTTGGTTCAGGTCGAAACCACTTAGAACTTCCCTTGCATTTTTAAGGTGATTTTTGCCTTAAATCTTACATTAACTATTCCTTATGGTTAAACTCAAGCTTGGAGTGTAACCATATCTTGTTTTTGTGTATTAAACATGTCTAAATCAAGTGGAGAATTTTCCTACAAGTGACCGAGCCCATACAAGGAATAATCAAGGTATAAACACCTTAAACTTATGATTTTTGTGATTTCCAAGAATATATATATATATGGCCGAGAGTGAAATTGCATATATAGGTCATATTGACCTAAAAATGGAAAAAAATGGCTAAGATAAATTAAGCTAGTCATTTAAGAGATTTAATTAACATAATAGTCAAATTATGACATTATGTGGAAAAATAATTAAATCTAACTGAGGCCGAATACATATGCTATATTTTGAGACATTTATTGTGTAATTTATTTTGCAAGTTCAAGGTTGTAGTAAGGCCATGTCATTAGGCCATTTTAATTTAAGTTTATAAGCTTATTTAGTTTCATTTATGCTTATAATTAAAATTGGGGCCAATTCGTAATTACAAAGAAAATAGAAAGCCGTGGGCTTAATTTAGAGCAATTTAGGATTTTTAAATGAATTTAATAAAAAGTATAACATTTTATAAAGTTTTGGGTCAAAATTGTAAAAATAGAAAAGTATGGGGTATTGTTGGTAATTACCGAAAGTTTGGGTCCCAATTGGAACTAGAAGTCAAGGTTGACTATGTAGGAGACTTTGACCAAGTTTGGAAAATTTAAGAAATTAAAATACAACCTTATAATAAGGTACTTATTAATTTGTAAAAGATTTATAAGCCTTGGGGTAGCTTTGGAATTTCCGAAAACTTAGGGGTACTAAGTGAAGTTTAGTAAAGTCCTTAAGATGTTAGGAATTTTTAGAAATTTATTTGGTTAAATTTGGAGTTCATATGAATCATATAAGTATAATATATGGTATTTTATAACTTTGTTACAAATGGGTAACAAAGGGGTGAAAACCGAGATTTAAAGGAAATATAAGGTTAGGAATAATATTTATAACCTTTTGGTATAGTTTAGTGATTTTTGGAATTATATATAAAGTTTTATAAGGACATATGTATAATATATGGTTTTAATAGAATTAGAAAACTATATGTTATAAAGAGGGGAAATTGGTGAATATAGAAAGTTAAGTGGTGGAAAAATAATTTAAATAGACCATGGGGTCTGTTCGGTTATTTTGAGAAAATATAACCATGGGTTATAATTATATTAAGGAATAAGGATTATAATATAAGGTATACACTATAAGTGTAACAAGGAAATATAATTTGGGGTTGATTTGAAAATTATGGAAGTTTGGTGGGAATTAATTAATACCGAGAGTCTTAAGTGCTGTTTGGTATTTATTAACAATATATAACTATAAGTTATAATTGTTTTAATGACATAGTTGTCAAAATATATGTTATATAACTATAATATAACATGGTATAAATTATGTGGAGGATTTTGTAAATAATTAAGGAACATAGGTGCTGTTCGGAAATATTAATATTTTTGAATGAACTTTATAATATGGTTTTAATGTTATAAGAATTATAACATTTGTAATATAAGAGGTATTCATTAAAAAGAATGAATATATATTATAAGAATTACCATATGAGAAATAGTTCCATAAATACATACACATAAATAAATATGTGTTGTGGTGGAAAATATAATATGGTTTAATGACCATATATTTTCATAATTAAAATGACATATGATAAAGGGAAAAGAATTACAAACATTGGATATGGAATGTTAGGACTGTACATGTGATAATAAGGATTGATAATGCAAAGTATTGTTTACCACATTGAATTTGGGAAAAAGAAAAAAAAAGAGAAACAAACCTTAGAAAAATAAATACTAAGGTGAAATGTATGGTGTACGACAAGAATCATACATGCAATATAGAAACAAACTATATGATGTACAAACATACATTAGGTTACATGCGATAACAAAAGCTCAACTATAAAGTATATTAATATACGAGACAAGACTATGCTTGTAATATAACACTTTTCCAATCTCGAGTTAAACCTAAAAACCGACAAACATTGACAGTTAATAACGGGGGTTAACCGGGAGGTATTAGTGACGGTACGGGGTACCGTAGAATTTTGTGTTGTTATACAGTATGCTAATCAGTAGCATTATGTATTGTATAGACTGTTAGAGACGACGCACGGAGCATAGGATCTTGCTGATTCATACTCCACCGTAATACTTTCAGGGTGAACGGTATGTTATTTATGTGGCTTGATTGTCTCTGAGGATTTCCTCAGTTCAGACATTGTGTGAAAATCTGTGATAAGATTGGATGTCTGCTTGTGTGAATTAATATGCTTGAGTTGTGCTTTAATGCTGCTTTATTATTACTGTCGCGTGATAACAGTACCGTTCGTATATATGAACATATTATAAAACGAACTAGCGACAATGATGCTATCTTATATGTGTAACATAAGGAACGTAAGTAAAACGTTGTAGCATCAGGATAATAAGATATATCTTATCTGAGGCTTATATACGGAGCATTGGCCTCTTTAACGCCGCTCTCGTATCTAACACTGGATCCCGAGTCGACATACTCAGGATTGGACTAACGATCTTAGTCTGTTGTGTTAAGAAAGATAATAACACGATGCGATGGTATAGATGAGTTATCAAGAGGATGTGGCTCTTGCTGTGAATTGTGATCCATTAACGATACTAGGATACCGTGTGGTAACCGTAAGTATAAGGATAAATTTTCAACGAACTACAGATTGTTTGTAGGACGGAGACTCTACCGCTGGAGTGGCTACTGCCGTGGGTGACCCGCCAAAGAGATGATTAACTTAGAGGCACGTCGTTCTAACGAGACGTTGTCATTAGACATGACTGAACAATTACGATTGACTATATTAACTCGTACGTTAGGCGAACATCATTTGGGCTTGTATGCCAAAGATGAGAGTTTATACTCGTTTATAATCCCCGTTTCTTCGCCTTGTTGTTCATTGGTTGTGCTTTGTGGTTATGTGTGGTATGTTGATGATAATGACTAAACGAGTCGTTGTACTCATATGTGTGTTGTGAACTGGATTAATTGAATAAATGTACTTTTGTCTTCGTTGTGAACTGGATGAGTCGAGTCACTATGCACGTGTGTGAATTTTTGTGGATTGTTTGTTCGAACGAGTCGACGTACTCAATTATGAACTTTCAGGTGTTTGTTCGAGAGGAGTCTCTGTACTCATATAAGCGTTGTAACGCTTTCAGTGGTTAATGCGATGCGATGTGTGGAGCCGGGGGCTTGCCTGTTATTTGAGTTCACTGCAATATATATAATGTTGTTTACAGTTTCAACATTGAATTATTTGTATGGAAATCAATTGCATACTCTCGACCAAATAACTCAATGGTCCGAGGGTGCATGACAGTCAGGTAATAACATACTCAGCAGGGGCTGATTCCATACCACAAACTACCATTTTTGTAGGTACGCAACTTCCGGTGTCGGCAAAGAGAGTGACGCGCTGGGTAGCTTAGTTACAGATGTTTTGATAAGCACTGCTGTATTTTGATACAAACCTAGGAACGTGTATAGGATTGGGATACTTAGAGTGCTCACTGTGAATGTATTTTATATTGGTTTGGGAAGGATAGATTTATCTCTTGTTGTCACTGCGAGAAATTGTTTCGTATTCAAGAATATATCAGTAAGTACGTTATTACTCGTATGGGCGAGTATGAACGGTGACACTAGTAGTTCAATTATTGAGATTACCGCTGCGATTATAATGTTAAGTAAGATGATTAGGAGCCGATTAGAGTAGGGGTGTTACAGTCATCCAACCCTGATGTGATCAGCATCAGTGTTGAACTATCTTTCCACCACAATTTGTGTTCGGCTTCCCTTGATCTCATGATAATCAAGTTTCACCTCCCACTTCATTTTCAAACAACAACTAATTCACGCTTGTACCATTTTCTATCTTTTAATCCATCTAGTAATAATCATTACATCTCCAAGGGTGGAACTCTGTCCATCGATCATCTTCCAGACTTATCTTAAATCAAGTTACCTATGGAATTAAATTCTCACTAGGTTCTATGTTGGTGTCATACCTCTTCATAAATCACAATACTGTATATATATATATATACTTTTATCAAAATACAATACACGGTTTTACATTTAGTATTATATGAACATACATAGTCGGGGTTTTAGTTCCCCGAGAGTTTCTTACTCCCTTACACTTGTACTCTCACACATAACAGTTAACAAGGTATATACATTTATCACAATGGTATTCGCATCTTCTGTGCGCAATTACCACAATTAAAGCATTAATGAATGTGCATGTTCATATTACATGCGCACCAATCATCAAAACAAATTATTTTGTGCTATGCACAACATAGTTCACGTACACTTGTACGTTAACACACTAAGCGGTTTTAGGCTCTACCCCCCTTAAAAGGGATTACGCCCATGTAATCAATCACTGAACATTGATTTAAAATGTTCTGCCGCCGTGAAGTTCCTTAACTTCCACGCGGTCTGTTATACAATGCGTTATGGTTAGAGGATCTTAACCATATTGGTGGTTTAGTCCCTAAACCAAGAATTCTCATTGGAGCTTATTTAACTCATAATCGGTTTCGATTCTGGCTTGTCACGCTTCTAGGCATTGATAATTAGCCATGTACTCATATTCCCCATGTATATTCAACATTCGAGTCATTGGCTCACTAGCTTCTGCCGCGCGACTCTGATAACTTTGGAGGTTAGTTTGCCCATTCATTTTTCATAATGTATTGTACATTTCCCATTTATCACCTTCATCTTGTGAAGAATGGTTTCACAACTGACGCGTGGTATCTCTTACCGTGAGCAAATTCGGTGAGTTATAAACTTTCTATCCACTCCTGTGATATGTAATTATGTATACCGCTATGTATTTCTCAATGTTTGACTTAATTTCTTCTGACTTACTGTCGGTTGAGATTGAGCTACTACCTAATATGTAGTGCTCTCTCGGTTATTTCCCACACTTGAGGTTTATTCCATACCAATATTTGGTATTTCGTGTTACTGCAGTCACTTGTTGCTATTTATGCCACCACAATCGGTTTTGTACCAGTACTCTTTCATTGGTACGACCTTGCATTTCCTATGCCTCGGTCTTATAACGTTATAAGTCTTTTGTTGTTCTACCATAATTAACATCTTCCCAACTTCCTAGCTATCTCACTCGATCATTACCGCGCAAGCGCAATACCAAAATACTTAGTCATATAGAGTGTAGAGGCGTAAACTCTTGGCAGTAAATCTCTTATGCGATTACAACAGGAATTCACATTGTGTTTCACTGAGTTTCGTATCACATAGTACTAGCTACTGGCTTACTGCCTAGTTTATCTGCCATCACTTACCGTTGTATCTCCACTGGGTTTAACTCATGACTGTGCACAGTTGCCATATTATCGTTAAACAATACTTATACAACAGTCACTTATTGCGCACCGTGTGCTTACTTCTTGCACAACAATAACTTACATGGCATCCACTATCATATTAGCTTCCGCACATGTACTTCTAAATACACTATTTTTCGAGTCTTTATGATCCCTGAGCGAACCATCACTTTGTTACCCTCACTCGAGTTATAAGCCGGCGTTACTCAGCTCGGTGCTTCACATTATACACATATGCTACTAAAACTAACTGCTCTCCCGCATTAACAACGTGGTCAATCCTCAACATATTTCTTGAGCTTGGTTCACATAACTACCCCTCCTGCGGTCTCACAATATCGAGGGTATCCCCACTCTTAAAGTAGTGGTTCGTTCTCCTCTCTATTCACTTGTATAACGTAACTTTTGTAATCAATAAAATTTACTTAACACATTTGGTCTGTGGCTTATAAGCCTCATTGCCTCAAGCTCTGCTCATTATAGGCTTTTCACACAATTTTTATTTCTCCGTACACCATCACATGGTTTAGCGGTTGTATTGGGCTCCCTGACAAGGTCGTTGCATCACGCTTCCTTATATGGAATGCTTCTTAAGAATGTCCGTTTACCTCCTGACGACTTATGTTTAAACTGGGTATTAGCTTCAACTCTTGTGTTTCTATCATGACATTCCGTTCAACAATTGTTGACCCAAAAACCCTTCAGGACCGATCCTGGGTGTTACTAGGTTAAGCCCTTACATATGGCTTGTACTTGTGGGTACGTTTAGTTAACTACATCGCTTTGCGTTTTTCACTGGGTTTACTTTCCTCTTGTGTGAAGATCGATATTCCCTGGTAGTCTAGGTGATCATTTTGGGAGTTTCATCCTGTTCGTTGAACATTAACATGTCCATGTTAGACATTGGCCTTACTAGGTATAGACTGGGTATTTGTTCCAGCTATCACGTTTTACTCCTCGGGATTCTTGAGACATATGAGATGTCGTTACTTACTAGTCAGTGCGCTCCACGCTTCTTGACTCATAAACATTTCCTTGAAATGGATTCACTAATTCTTTTAGTCTCATTAACTTTACTGGGTTCCCTTACTTCAACCATTCTTGGCAATTCGTTGCTCTTGTTTATCTTTTACTGCTGACCATAGCATGGAGTCGACAACTTCCTGTGCTCCTGACTCTGCTCGTATACGTATGAGGGGTACCCTATTGATGCATTGCTACTTGCCCGTCTAACCCATAAAAGGTCTGTCAGGCCCACAAGCTCCTATCGGAGTGCAGTCGTCCCACATTTCAGTTAGTACACTCGTAGTGTCCGTCACACGCCTAGGTGAAGTATTATGTTGTCAACTCCCTCATATCGTCCTATGATAATATACATTCCGTGCTTCCCGAACTATATCTTAAGGGAAATTGGTCCACTGTCTGTATCTAGTATGAACTGGATCCCATCCCTCGGGTTAATACCCTCGGTTGTAGGATTGTTCTAAAGTTGCTCGACAGCAATTGGGTACAACTTACCTACTGTATGGTCCTGAGGCCGGTGTACGTCTTATGGTTTTGGTTTTTAAAGAAAATATGAAATTTAAGGAAAGTTTGGACTTAAAAGACGGTTTGAAATGAATATGAGTTGGAAGAAAATTTGGTCAGGAAAACGGTTTGAAATAAATCGGGGTTTAGAAGAAAACTGGGTTTAATAAAAAAATTTCCCGGAATTTAAAATGTCTTCACACTTTGACCAAGTCTAGCTTCCCGCTGACTGGTATATCTTCACATACAACGGTTAGGCCGCTAAGCCCTTCCAGGTTTCACTCTTCAAATTCTTGGACTCTTGATTCTATAATCACTTCCTTCAACAATACGGTACCTTACTAGGTACTTTATTGTCATTAAAACTTTCCCGAATAGCCCTGTTATAGCAGCACTTGCAATAGCAAGTGCGCCATGCTGGCTGGCTATCGGTTCAACATGTGTTGGTTGTCACTACCGTATTCGGTAGCCTTGTTGGCTCCTTCTTTGACCTTACAGTTTTGATAATAGAACATTTGAGCGACTCTCATTGGTCTCAACATGGTAGTCATTAACTAGAGTGACTCTTCATCCACTTAACTTTGTGTTCTTCCTTAATGTTCGTCCCCACGTATTTGCCGTGGTTACCGAGACTTGATTCTTGTTTAGGTACTACCTCGTAGTCCTATTGAACTATGTTTCACTAATACTCCCATAGTGGTCTAAACTATGATAATCGGGTATTGCAGCCTCTTTGGCGCTGTAGGTTTGGAATCATCCAACCTTGACTAGTTCCTTAGTCGGTTACTATACCATTGTCGGTATTACTTAACAATTAGGGTTCCGTAGACATGTGTCTCGGGTTTGTTGCTTCTCCATTGTCCACTTTTGTGCACAGTTAGTGATTCCTTTCTTATTGGTTGGGTTTCCTCGACTACTAGGCATGTCGACCCAGGTCGCCAGAAATTTCAGTCTCTTTTAGATAGGATCCTTAATCTTCCGCTATTAAGTGCGGGTAAAGGTGTTCAAACAGGTTCCGTCTCTGGGATTCTCAGTTCTTGGAATCTACCGCATGACAGGTTTTGGTTCTTACAGGAATAATTCATAACAGCCAGATCGGGTTGTTCCCGAGTATGAGAGGACTTTCCGTCTCTCTGGCGTTCTTTCCCGAGCTATAAAACGGGGGATGCGGAGGGCAGGAAGGATGTTGTAGGTATCCAGTGCACACTGGTAATTCCTAACTAGCGTACTTCTCACACTATCACTCAACCCTTAACCCAAAGTCTTAAACTCCTAACTCGGTACTTCCTAAGCTCGGTATTTCCAGTCATCAGAGCGATACTTCGCTCTGATACCTCTTTTTGTAACACCCCAACTACAAACACCATACTTAACAACATTTAGCAGCGGATTTACAACTCAACACTTAACTTAATCCATGGGTGTTACACGCCGTTAGCCACCCACGTGGCTAACAAGGCAAATACATACATAGTGTACCGGTCTGATGCACAAGATTACCGAACACTACACTTTACATTACCAACCGTTTACAACTAAAATACATACATTTACATTACAACTGTACCGAGTCTATACTTTCAGCTACCGATTATCAAACTTTGGTTTTACATCCCTTACAACTACATAAACATCCTAATAACAATCCAAGTATAGACAGCTACCCCGTCCTACTCTCGAACGGCTGCCAACTCCATGGTACTTGAAAAGTGTGGGGGCCCCCCAAAGGGGGTCAACACCTTTGCTGATATGGTAATCGAGCAGCCCGCATACTACCGGGCCACGCACAACTATTTGTCGTCTGAGCATGCGGTTAATTATATTTAAAACATGCATGAAACTATACACACATATCATGCTTATAAATCACACATCCAATGAATAGGATACAAACATAAAATTAACACATCACATTGGTTAGATCACATTATTGTGTTCTTTGGCCCTTGAGGGTTCTACCATAATGGAGTTATTCCTTGCTAGACGACACATACCCATTTAATCGGGTTATACTTAATTACCCCCTTATATGTGTACGGGGTTGATTTCGGAGATCAACGTACACAACATAACAACATACATCACATAATAACATGTATACAACTTAATACCGTTCTTCTTAGAGAACGTACCCTTTTACTTTGGATGTGCCGGAGAAAATATAGGCTTGAGCACACCGTACACTTTTACTTCACTTAGATGTGTCAGCCGTAATATAGGACCGATCACATCATACACAATTTCCCCCTAACTCCAAATAATAGTGAGGTAGGTAAGCCTTGGTTAAGCTTGTGGGTGGTTGCAATCCAAGGAAGGAAAGCAACCTTAACATAACCGTATTCCCCCTAGCCCCGATTAATAATGAGGTAGGTAAGCCTTGGTTAAGCTTGTGGGTGATTGTAATCCAAGAAGGAAAAACAACCATAACATAACAGAGTGGGAGTTAATTCAAATATATACATCAACTCCCAAACAACGCGCGCGACCGGAACGACCGGATTCCTCACCCCCCATAATATATACATATTAGTTAGAAGTTCCTTTATGGAACTTATCACATCCATAGACCATTTGGTGTTACAGGCTTGGTTAATCACACACAATGGAGGTAACATCCCATTTGACAAACATGAACAACAACATTCGTTAAACAACGATATATTAAACAAAGGCAACACACAACACACAACCACAATATACAACTAACGCACGGATAGCCGTAGTTAGAACGTTCCCGTGGGTTGGGACGTTTAATCCGAATACCGATCTCTTATGTGATCCTAGAGTCAGTTAGCTACGGTTTAACACATAATTAAGGTTAAACGGTATCGGAATTATTTACGCCACATTAATGAATTACTGTAAACTCATCTCATGCTTTATCTTGCAAGGTGGCAAACACACAGAAATCAAGTTGGCATACAAGCCAGTGTAACCCGGTAGGACACAGGTTGCAAGAAAACCATACCTTATACCATGGGTTACTCTACCGTGTCCCCGAGGATTCACTCCAACGCGTCATCTCACGCTTCCCAGGTAGTTTTTGAACAACTGGTAGTATTTCAAATGCTTTATTAACAACAAAGTCTTATGGTATGTAACTTCTATTACTCCCGTACTTAACCCCGTTGTCCCGTTATCCTTAACCTATCTATGTGATTTTAAGTTCACAACTTACACATTCACTCTCACACTTGTTTATATTTCCAATGGCCTTTCAAACTCACCAAACAAGGCCTAAACAACATCTAAAACCATTACCATTCACTTCCCCATCATAACAACACTTAAAAACACATTCTGGAGCATTTTTAGACTGGTCCGGGTTTGTGTCCGGGGTTGCAAACAGGACCAATCCCGGAATTCAGTTTCTGCCAAGAAAATACACTGGTTCGGGTTTGTGGACTTAGATGTAAACCCGGACCAATAGCTAAATCATCTTTCTGGCGTGTTTTAAGTGTGGTCCGAGTTTGTGTACTTATTTACAAACCCGGACCAAGTCTGTAGGTGATTAAGTTGACAGTTTTTTACCTCTTTTCAACCCCTAGTTCACCTCCAACCATTTCCAAAACTTTCCACATGTTTTCTACATGTTTAAACATACTAAAACATGCTCTAAACCTCTTCACATCATTGGTCAAACTCACCATTTACTCCTTGCCCATTTCTACAATTTTTTCCATTCCCTCTGTTGCATTATGCGCAGCAGTGCATTTAAAACTTTCTTCAGATGTTTTGCAACCTTCCACCAACCTTACTAAATCCACCAATGACCATTACAAATCATTCCTACATAAAAGCACTCCTAAAACCCACATTCACTCCTTGTTTCACAAGTTATAATCACTAACTCTTTTCTAGCATTTTAAGCTCCTCATATATAAATTGCTACAGATTTCCATCCTTCTCTTCCTAGTTTCCCAAATACCATTTCAATGCTATTAAACCACTCTACTCAACACTACAAACACCAAGGTTCTCCCATTCACTAAGCCATCATCAAAACACTCATTTTCTACCAAAATTTCGCCATAACCTCCCCATAAATCTAACATATCCACATTCATCAATTTCCACCATTTCCAATCCTAATCTAGCCACACCTATGAAGGGTCCTACCAGAGTATAATATATCCTCAAAATCCCATCAACAACAACATAAGCACTAAGCATAAAGTGCATGGCTCCAAGGCCTTTAATTCACACTTAACTCATAAATCTACCAATTCTCAACCAACCGCACTATCACACAAATTTTGGGTTCATTACTCAATTTAGCCCATCCCAAATGCTTAAACAATCAAGTTAGTTATTAAGGTAGTTTTCTTACCTTAATTCCACAAGTCTCTCCTTAATTCTCCTCTTGCTCATCCTCTTCCCAATTTCTGTCAAATAGGTGGAGTTACCAAACTCCATCCCAACATCCAAATCACACAAAAAGCACACAATTAAAATTCTAACCCTTAGATAACACAATTTCAATGCGAGGTTTAGAACACCATAGTTAGGGTTTACCTTTTGGAGCTTTTTAAGAGGGGTTCTCACCCTTGAATCAAGAAGGGGATTATTCCACCATTAGAGGGTTGAAATGAAGCTCCAAAACAAAAAGAAAATAAGACATGAGAATGGGCAAAATCGGCCAACTCAAGAGGAGGAAAAATACGTTTTTCATGAATATTTTTACCTTAGGAGAGAGAGGAGACTCCATGCTATCCATCGGTGCCATTTTCTCTTCAAATGGGGAAAACCCATGGAGATGAACTTCATTATTTTCGGATTTTGAAAAGAGAGAAGTGTAGAGCTTGAGGAGGAGAGGAAGAATATGTATTTATTTTTGTGATTTGAGCTTTAATAAGGCTTGGGCATGAGATGGAAGATGGAGTAGCCGTGGGAGCTTGTTGGAGCTTTCAAAATTGTGACCAAGGAAGAAGAAGGGAGGATGGGGTCTGGCACAAGAAAGAAAAATGAGAGAGAGAGAGAGAAAATAATGGGGAGAGAGAAGAGAGAAAAGTAAAATAAGGAGGAGGGAGGAAAAAAAGTGGTACTTTTACTTTTTGCTTTTTTGGACTTAGTTGACTAGCTTATTAAGAGCTAGTTTAATTATGAGTGGGGTTAACTTATCCCCCTTAGAAAACCGGTCCCCACTATAGTATGTAACTGGAGCGTTTTTCGTCTTTTATAGAAAACGCTCGTTATTTTACCCGGTTTAGCACTATTCACTAACCGGGCCCATTTTCCAGAATTTTCTCGTTTAATTAATTTTAATGGTTCTTAAGCTCCCATTAATGTTTAATTATAGTTATATAGTCAACTATAATTTTTACGGGGTCGTTTAACTATTTAAAGTCACGTTTTCGGGTTTTCTCGAAAAACGTGCTTTAAGACTCCGTTAGCGTTTTAACGCGTTATTTGGATCCGTTTTCTTCCGGAATTTTTCCCACACGTTCCTAGTGTGTAATTAGGGTATAAAAATATATTTATAACCCCTGTGAAGGTTATATACCTCCTAAAATAATTGAATATGCGTTTTCACGTTTTGTGACTTTTACGCATTTTCTTTTTCTTTTTGGTTTTTATTTCCTCACCCTTATCTTAAAGACTTAATTAGCCTTAGAAATTCATAATTACATAATTAATTAACATATTAGGGTTTTGGGTATTTCAATCTACCCCCCTTAAAAGAACTTTGTCCCCAAAGTTCACAACTTCCCATGCGTCCGTTAATTAGAATACCAGGTTTACTTGCAAGATACAACTTCCATACTAAAACACACTTTTACATAAAAACCTCGGAATCAACAGTCCAGGTAACATATCCACATCCATACATGACATACTTACATAATAACCTCGGACTCAACGGTCCGGGTAACATAACAACATTTAGACTCATAGGTCTAGATAATTTTATTACACATATCGCACAACATGTCTTAGCATGTATAACAAACATAAATACCTTTTCAATATCTTCATGGGCTCGGTCCTAAGACTACAGGACATTACAGTCCTCGAGTCCCATGTCGAGTACATATACACTGTGATCCCGCAGAACCCGGTCGCGATGGACACCTTCTGGTCCCCGTTCCTTTGGGTGATCAAAACAATCACATACATTTTTAAAATATACTTCTCATATGTCACCGGTCCGAGGACAAAGGGTTATACATCCTCAGCTCGTGAGCAAGTAATACGAAAATATTTTTTATGAGGTTAAGTGGAATGAAATCCTTTATTGGAAAGTACTAATTGAAAATCCTTTTACAAGGTCAAGTAAAGAAATCCTTCCTTTGAAAATACCATTTAAGAATCTTGGAAATATTAATTGAAGTCATGAAATTACCAATTGAAAATTTGAAGACACCAATTTAAAATTATTTCTGAAAACGCAATACAACTCCAAGTCCAATTTATGCTAACTGCAACTTCTTCTTAATGTGATTATTTGTGACCACTAATAGGGAGTTTCAAGAGTCATCCAACCCTGATGTGATCAGCATCAGTGTTGAACTATCTTTCCACCCCAATTTGTGTCCGGCTTCCCTTGATCTCATGATAATCAAGTTTCACCTCCCACTTCATTTTCAAACAACAACTAATTCAAGCATGTACCATTTTCTATCTTTTAATCCATCTAGTAATAATCATTACATCTCCAACGGTGGAACTCTGTCCATCGATCATCTTTCAGACTCATCTTAAATCAAGTTACCTATGGAATTTAATTCTCACTAGGTTCTATGTTGGTGTCATACCTCTTCATAAATCATAATATATATATATATATATATACTTTTATCAAAATACAATACACGGTTTTACATTTAGTATTATATGAACATACATAGTCGGGGTTTTAGTTCCCCGAGAGTTTCTTACTCCCTTACACTTGTACTCTCACACATAACAGTTAACAAAGTATATACATTTATCACAATGGTATTCGCATCTTCTGTGCGCAATTACCACAATTAAACCATTAATGAATGCGCATGTTCATATTACATACGGACCAATCATCAAAACAAATTATTTTGTGCTATGCACAACATAGTTCACGTACACTTGTACGTTAACACACTAAGCGGTTTTAGGCTCTACCCCCCCTTAAAAGGAATTATGCCCATGTAATCAATCACTGAACATTGATTTAAAATGTTCTGCCGCCGTGAAGTGTCTTAACTTCCACGCGGTCTGTTATACAATGTGTTATGGTTAGAGGATCTTAACCATATTGGCGGTTTAGTCCCTAAACCAAGAATTCTCATTGGAGCTTATTTAACTCATAATTGGCTTTGATTCTGGCCTGTCACGCTTCTAGGCATTGATAATTAGCCATGTACTCATATTCCCCATGTATATTCAACATTCGAGTCATTGGCTCACTAGCTTTTGCCGCGCGACTCTGATAGCTTTGGAGGTTAGTTTGCCCCATTCATTTTTCATAATGTATTGTACATTTCCCATTTATCACCTTCATCTTGTGAAGAATGGTTTCACAACCGACGCGTGGTATCTCTTACCGTGAGCGAATTCGGTGAGTTATAAACTTTCTATCCACTCCTGTGATATGTTATTATGTATAACGCTATGTATTTCTCAATGTTCGACTTAATTTCTTCTGACTTACTGTCGGTTGAGATTGAGCTACTACCTAATGTGTAGTGCTCTCTCGGTTATTTCCCACACTTGAGGTTTATTCCATACCAATATTTGGTATTTCGTGTTACTGCAGTCACTTGTTGCTATTCATGCCACCACAATCGGTTCTGTACCAGTACTCTTTCATTGGTACGACCTTACATTTCCAATGCCTCGGTCTTATAACGTTATAAGTCTTTTGTTGTTCTACCACAATTAACATCTTCCCAACTTCCTAGCTATCTCACTCGATCATTACCATGCAAGCGAAATACCAAAACACTCAGTCATATAGAGTGTAGAGGCGTAAACTCTTGGCAGTAAATCTCTTATGCGATTACAACAGGAATTCACATTGTGTTTCACTAAGATTCTTATCACATAGTACTAGCTACTGGCTTACTGCCTAGTTTATCTGCCATCACTTACCATTGTATCTCCACTGGGTTTAACTCATGACTGTGCATAGTTGCCATATTATCGTTTAACAATACTTATACAACAGTCACTTATTGCGCACCATGTGCTTACTTCTTGCACAACAATAACTTACATGGCATCCACTATCATATTAGTTTCCGCACATGTACTTCTAAATACACTATTTTTTGAGTCTTTATGCTCCCTGAGCGAACCATCACTTTGTTACCCTCACTCGAGTTATAAGCCGGCGTTACTCAGCTCGGTGCTTCACATTATACACACATGCTACTAAAACTAACTGCTCTCCCGCAATAACAACGTGGTCAATCCTCAACATATTTCTTGAACTTGGTTCACATAACTACCGCTCCTGCGGTCTCACAATATCGAGGGTATACCCACTCTTATAGTAGTGGTTCGTTCTCCGCTCTATTCACTTGTATAACGTAACTTTCGTAATCAATAAAATTTACTTAACACATTTGGTATGTGGCTTATAAGCCTCATTGCCTCAAGCTCTGCTCATTATAGGCTTTTCACACAATTTTTACTTCTCCGTACACCATCACATGGTTTGGCGGCTGTATTGGGCTCCCTGACAAGGTCGTTGCATCACGCTTCCTTTTATGGAATGCTTCTTAAGAATGTCCGTTTACCTCCTGACGACTTATGTTTAAACTGGATATTAGCTTCAACTCTTGCGTTTCTATCATGACATTTCGTTCAACAATTGTTGACCCAAACACCCTTCAGGACCGCTCCTGGGTGTTACTAGGTTAAGCCCCTACATCTGGCTTGTACTTGTAGGTACGTTTAGTTAACTACATCGCTTTGCATTTTTCACTGGGTTTACTATCCTCTTTTGTGAAGATCGATATTCCCTTGTAGTCTAGGTGATCATTCTGGGAGTTTCATCCCGTTCGTTGCACATTAACGTGTCCATGTTAGGCATTGGCCTTACTAGGTATAGACTGGGTATTTGTTCCAGCTATCACGTTTTACTCCATGGGATTCTTGAGACATATGAGATGTCGTTACTTACTAGTCAGTGCGCTCCACGCTTCTTGACTCATAAACATTTCCTTGAAATGGATTCACTAATTCTTTTAGTCTCGTTATCTTTACTGGGTTCCCTTACTTCAACCATTCTTGGCAATTCGTTGCTCTTGTTTAACTTTTACTGCTGACCGTAGTATGGAGTCGACTACTTCCTGTGCTCCTGACTCCGCTCGTATACATATGTGGGGTACCCTATTGATGCATTGCTACTTGCCTGTCTAACCCATAAAAGGTCTGTCAGGGCCACAAGCTCCTATCGGTGTGCGGTCGTCCCACATCTCAGTTAGTACACTCATAGTGTCCGTCACACGCCTAGGTGAAGTATTATGTTGTCAACTCCCTCATATCGTCCTATGATAATATACATTCCGTGCTTCCCGAACAATATCTTAAGGGAAATTGGTCCACTGTCTGTAACTAGTATGAACTAGATCCCATCCCTTGGGTTAATACCATCGGTTGTAGTATTGTTCTAAAGTTGCTCGACAACAAATGGGTACAACTTACCTACTGTGTGGTGTTGAGGCCGGTGTAGGTCTTATGGTTTTGATTTTTAAAGAAAATATGAAATTTGAGGAAAGTTTGGACTTAAATGACGGTTTGAAATGAATATGAGTTGGAATAAAATTTGGTCGTGAAAACGGATTGAAATAAATCTGGGTTTAGAAGAAAGCTGGGTTTAATAAAAAAATTTCCCTGTATTTAAAATGTCTTCACACTTTGACCAAGTCTAGCTTCTCGCTGACTGGTATATCTTCACATACAACGGTTAGGCCGCTAAGCCCTTCCAGGTTTCACTCTTCAAATTCTTGGACTCTTGATTCTATAATCACTTCCTTCAACAATACGGTACCTTACTAGGTACTTTATAGCCATTAAAACTTTCCCGAATAGCCCTGTTATAGCAGCACTTGCAATAGCAAGTGCACCATGCTGGCTGGCTATCGGTTCAAGATGTGCTCGTTGTCACTACCGTATTCGGTTGCCTTGTTGGCTCCTTCTTTGACCTTACAACTTTGATAATAGAACATTTGAGCGACTCTCATTAGTCTCGACATGGCAGTCGTTAACTATGGTGACTCTTCATCCACTTAACTTTGTGTTCTTCCTTAATGTTCGTCCCCACGTATTTGTCGTGGTTACCGAGACTTGATTCTTGTTTAGGTACTACCTCGTAGTCCTATTGAAGTATGTTTCACTAATACTCCGATAGTGGTCTAAACTATGATAATCGGGTATTGCAGCCTCTTTGGCGTTGTAGGTTTGGAATCATCCAACCTTGACTAGTTCCTTAGACGGTTACTATACCATTGTCGGTATTACTTAACAATTAGGGTTCCGTAGACATGTGTCTCGGGTTTGTTGCTTCTCCATTGTCCACTTTTGTGCACAGTTAGTGCTTCCTTTTTTTATTGGCTGGGTTTCCTCGACTGCTAGGCATGTCGACCCAGGTCGCCAGAAATTTCAGTCTCTTTTAGATAGGATTCTTAATCTTCCGCTATTAAGTGCGGGTAAAGGTGTTCAAACAGGTTCCGTCTCTGGGATTCTCAGTTCTTGGAATCTACCGCATGACAGGTTTTGGTTCTTACAGGAATAATTCATAACAGCCAGATCGGGTTGTTCCCGAGTATGAGAGGACTTTCCATCTCTCTGGCGTTCTTTCCCGAGCTATAAAACGGGGGTTACGGAGGGCGGGAAGGATGTTGTAGGTATCCAGTGCACACTGGTAATTCCTAACTAGCGTACTTCTCACACTATCACTCAACCCTTAACCCAAAGTCTTAAACTCCTAACTCGGTACTTCCTAAGCTCGGTATTTCCAGTCATCAGAGCGATACTTCACTCTGATACCTCTTTTTGTAACACCCCAACTACAAACACCATACTTAACAACATTTAGCAGAGGATTTACAACTCAACACTTAACTTAATCCATGGGTGTTACACGCTGTTAGCCACCCACGTGGCTAACAAGGCTAATACATACATAGTGTACCAGTCTGATGGACAAGATTACCGAGCACTACACTTTACATTACCAACCGTTTACAACTGAAATACATACATTTACATTACAACTGTACCAAGTCTATACTTTCAGCTACCGATTATCAAACTTCGGTTTTACATCCCTTACAACTACATAAACATCCTAATAACAATCCAAGTATAGACAGCTACCCCGTCCTACTCTCGAACGGCTACCAGCTCCATGGTACTTGAAAAGTACGGGCACCCCCAAAGGGGGTCAGCACCTTTGCTGGTATGGTAATCGAGCAGCCCGCATACTACCGGGCCACGCACAACTATTTGTCGTTTGAGCATGCGGTTAATTATATTTAAAACATGCATGAAACTATACACACATATCATGCTTATAAATCACACATCCAATGAATAGGATATAAATATAAAATTAACACATCACATTGGTTAGATCACATTATTTTGCTCTTTGGCCCTTGAGGGTTCTACCCTAATGGAGCTATTCCTTGCTAGAGGACACATACCCATTTAATCGGGTTATACTTAATTACCCCCTTATATGTGTACGGGGTTGATTTCGGAGATCAACGTACACAACATAACAACATACTTCACATAATAACATGTATACAACTTAATACCGTTCTTCTTAGAGGACGTACCCTTTACTTAGGATGTGCCGGAGAAAATATAGGCCCGAGCACACCGTACACAATTACTTCACTTAGATGTGTCGGCTGTAATATAGGACCGATCACATCATACACAATTTCCCTCTAGCTCCAAATAATAGTGAGGTAGGTAAGCCTTGGTTAAGCTTGTGGGTGGTTGCAATCCAGGGAAGGAAAGCAACCTTAACATAACCGTATTCCCCCTAGCCCCGATTAATAATGAGGTAGGTAAGCCTTGGTTAAGCTTGTGGGTGATTGTAATCCAAGAAGGAAAAACAACCATAACATAACAGAGTGGGAGTTAATTCAAATATATACATCAACTCCCAAACAACGCGCGCGACCGGAACGACCGGATTCCTCACCCCCATAATATATACATATTAGTAAGAAGTTCCTTTATGGAACTTATCACATCCATACACCATTTGGTGTTACAAGCTTGGTCAATCACACACAATGGAGGTTACATCCCATTCGACAAACATGGACAACAACATTCGTTAAACAACGATATATTAAACAAAGGCAACACACAACACACAACCACAATATACAACCAACGCACGGATAGCCATAGTTAGAACATTCCCTTGGGTTGGGACGTTTAATCCAAATACCGATCTCTTATGTGATCCTAGAGTCAGTTAGCTTCGGTTTAACACATAATTAAGGTTAAACGGTATCAGAATTATTTACGTCACATTAATGGATTACTGTAAACTCATCTCATGCTTTATCTTGCAAGGTGGCAAACACACAGAAAACGAGCTGGCATACAAGCCAGTGTAACCCGGTAGGACACAGGTTGCAAGAAAACCATACCTTACACCATGGGTTACTCTACTTGGTCCCCGAGGATTCACTCCAACGCGTCATCTCACGCTTCCCGAGTATTTTTTGAACAACTGGTAGTATTTCAAATGCTTTATTAACAACAAAGTATTATGGTATGTAACTTCTATTACTCCCGTACTTAACCCCGTTGTCCCGTTATCCTTAACTTATCAATGTGATTTTAAGTTCACAACTTACACATTCAGTCTCACACTTGTTTATACTTCCAATGGCCTTTAAAACTCACCAAACAAGGCCTAAACAACATCTAAAACCATTACCATTCACTTCCCCATCATAACAACACTCAAAAACACATTCTGGAGCATTTTTGGACTGGTCCGGGTTTGTGTCCGGGGTTGTAAACCCGAACCAATCCCAGAATTCAGTTTCTGCCAAGAAAATACACTGGTCTGGGTTTGTGGACTTAGATGTAAACCCGGACCAATAGCTAAATCATGTTTCTGGCGTGTTTTAAGTGTGGTTCGGGTTTGTGTACTTATTTACAAACCCGGACCAAGTCTGTAGGTGATTAAATTGACAGTTTTTGACCTCTTTTCAACCCCTAGTTCACCTTCAACCATTTCCAAAACTTTCCACATGTTTTCTACATGTTTAAACATACTAAAACATGCTCTAAACCTCTTCACATCATTGGTCAAACTCACCATTTACTCCTTGTCCATTTCTACAATTATTTTCATTCCCTCTGTTGCATTATTGTAACACCCCTACCATTAATGCAATGCTTACCGTCCAATCTCCTTACACATCAGATACACGCAGCTGATACATACTTATATAATGTGGGTGATACAATGCCGTTAGTCACCCACGTGACTAACAAGGCTACTGCTACTACATACAGCATCGGTCTGATGGACCGGAATCCCGAGTACTACATAACTACAACACATACTCCATTTACCAAATAAGTACTACAATCTTCATTCCATACAATACTCCATGTACAATACAATTTAATTCACATACCGAGTCTACTAGAATCCTCATACAAGTATAATACCTCTTCTAAACTCATACATACTCACTGGGAGACTACTTACTACCCATTCCTCACAACTACTTACTTTCTAGATACAAGGTTGTGCCGCCGGTCTCTTACCTTGAACACATCCGCTTCGGGTACCTGTACACTAAAAATGTTCCCCCTAGGGGGTCAGCTTTCGCTGCGCATGATAACCGCATACCCCGCGTACTAGTGAGGGTACGCCGACCACATGGTCGTATACATGCAGTTCATTTATTCACACAACATGCATACATGCTTTCATACACAATACAATAATACTTACGCAAGGCATCCATACATACACTTCATTACATACAAGGAATACAATATACCATCCAATACATACTTACCTTCTTCCGAAATACACCTACTCATTACATACACAATATACAAGTCTTGTTAGCTTCATTGGTCCACCCGGGTTAATCGGGTGGAGATTACTCTTTTACTCGTTACTCCATAAATACGCATACATACTCATACTCATGCTCATACTTACTTACTTACTCTTACTCTTACTCAAGTTAAGTCGTCGGGACCTCCGGCCTTGGGGACTACTCCGTCCCACCTCCGGGATTTACTTGACTCACCAATCCGGGATGCTACCCATTTAAGGGATTTGGGCCACGGACCAGTTTAAGAGTCAGGAATTGCAGCCAACCTCTTGTGACTCCGCATCCTCACGCGTGGCCGAAGCTATATCGGACTTCTACTCATTCCAATTTACTCACTTAAGTTAGGTAGTTAGGAATTAGTAGAAGTCAACATCCAGCCACATACACAAATGCATTATTCATATACACATCCATACAAATACAATACAATATACAAGTACACTACCAGGTACAATTACACATCATCATCATTCATATATTTCATGAATTATACAAACTATTGTTCAAGATAAATATCGAGAACAATGTAAACAAGCACACGTAAGTGCAATATAATCCGATTCATGCATTTATCTTATTAGGTGGTCAAATAAGCACACAAATCGGGGTAACCAGATTAGGATACAGGGCATGAAGAAATCATACCTTTTTCCGAAATCTACTTTACCGGGTGTCTCCTCGTTCCTTAGTCCTTACTTGTCCCTTGAGTCTTATTCTTGAACCAATGACTACATGCCAAATGGTTCAATTAATACTAAGCATCACAATACATACATAGTTACTACTCCCGTACTTACCCCGTTGTCCCGTTGTTTCGGTTTAACTTAATGTTCATATGCTTACAACTTTCTTAATTACTTCTCAAACTTGTTTACACCTTTAATGACCTTTAAACAACATTAATTAAGTGCTAATTACCCTATACTATCATTACCATTCATTACCTTACCTTATAACTCATTTAATAAGCTTAGAACTCATTTTTGGTGTTGGTCCGGGACCTTGTCCCTATCCTTAGTCCCGGACCAACCTTGGTCGTAAGTCTCGGTTTCTTTTAATGGTGTGGTCCGGGACCTTATACTGAAGGTAAGTCCCGGACCAAAGTGGTAGTGCAGATTTTTACAGTTTTCTTTGTCTGTTACAAACCAAACTTTGGCTAATTAATTCTCTCTTGTTCCTACACTTAATCCCACATATTTTAGTACCTAATTAGTCACCTAAACATGTTTAAATCCATTACTAACTCATTACTCCTTTCCATACTAATTCTCACACCAATTCTCCATATTTACTTTTCAACACTTACATAAACCCTTTCCAGTTTTGTTTGCTACAGATTTTAGTTCCTTCTTTCTCCATACATAATTTCATCTCTTAATGCCATTCCCAAGGCCTACAATACATTACTTCAACTCTTCAAGTTCACCCTCACTTTACTAAATCTTGCACCTACACTCCCCTAGTTTCTCCAATACAATTTAACAACTCTTGCTACTGCTACAGATTTCTTTCCTTTCTTACTTATCATTTCTTACTCATCAACTAGTATCATTCCTAGTTTGTTCTTGCATTATCTTCATTCTCTAGTCACACTCAACTTCCCAATCCTTCATAGTTCAATCCCAAAGTGGTGTACTTATACAAAATACTCCAAAACACCCTTAGACCAACTTGATTGTTCTCTCTAACCTCCACACTCTTAAGTCACCAATTTCCTACGGAAATTTCGGCAGAGTTTCCCCATTTTCTTCAGTATTTCCCAAGCATCATTTGGCTTGTTCACTCAGTTTACACATCCCTGTTTATTCATACACATTATCCACAGCTCCAAGGCACAACAATACTAAACTTAAGCATTATCACCACATTTGATTATAGCACTTATACCTCGATTCTTCTAGCTCTACTACCTCTACTCGCCAATACATATACTTCACTAATGTCATTTCTCACTCACCATCATAGTTTTACACCATTTTACACAACATCAATACCTCCACGAATACAAAACCTATACAAAGGTAAGTGCATTACCTTAGATTTTTTGCTCCTTTTCTCTCTTCCTTTCTCCTTCTTCCTTCTTTCTTCCTTTTCTTTTATTTTCTTCTTGTTCTTGCTCTATAAAATCAGTAGTTCTACAGCCCATACATACACAATACTAATTTAGCATTTCACCCTTAACTAGCCTAGGGTTTACATACTTGTTTAATGTTTGAAGATGAAACATTACCTTCCAATGGATAGATGAAGCTCTTGTCTAGCAAGAGAGTAATTTCTCAGCTCCAAGAAGAAGCCACATTCGGCTGGACAAGCAAGAACAAGGAGTTCAAAACTAGTATTTCTTATAATGTAAATGGGAGCTAAAAACGGAAGGTTTTCGGATTTCTTTTTACCTTAAACCATCAAGATGAAAGAGGGGCTTCCAATGGTGGTTTCAAACCTTCAAATGGCTAATACCCATGGAGATGGAATGTGAGGTTTTCGAATTTTGGAAAGAGGAGATTGTTCTCCTTGATGAGAGGATTCCAACGGTACCATTTTTATAATTTTTGGGCAAGTATTGAGTGGTCAAAGATTGAGAGGAAGATGGGTGTCTCTTTGGTTTTGTGAAATCGCCATGGTTGAGTTCCATGGGGGAGAAGAAGTCAGAAAGAGGGGAGAGAGTACGTGGGAGTGTAAGGGAATTGGAGAGAGAGGGAGTGTTAGTCACTTTTGTACTTTTATTTCCCTTTCTTTATTAGTCTTGTCCTTTAGTGTGTGAGTGTGAGTGTATTTAATTAATTTGAAAAAGAGGGGAGGATGCTCACGACACACACACACATACTCAATCGGTTTTTAAATTTTTATTTACCAAATGGACACACTAGTTTGTGCTTATTACAGTTTACTTCCCACAATTACCCGTTTTTGATAGTTTTTACCAATTTCTTGTTTTATTGATTTTATTGGTTCTAAAGTCTCACTAATATTTATTAATGATTATTTAGTTGACCAAAAGTGTTACGAGTCTATCTGACCCGCTTAAAGTCACGTTTTCCCGGTTACCTCGAAAAACGCGCTTTAATGTGCGTTAGTGTTTTTAATCCATTTTAAGGATCCATTTTCTTCGGGATTTGTTCCCTAATATTTATTTAGACTTAATTAAGCCTTTAGAATCCTTATATTACGCTAACCGAGGTCTCATACCTCCTATGGTTGTTTAACGCTTATTTAGTGCTTTCCGCTATTTAAGCGTTTATTTATTTCTTTTGGATTTATTTTTCCTTACTAGTATTAATTAGATACCATTAGGCCCTTAAATACATATTAGGTTAATTTTAATCCCTATATTTAAGTTCGGGGTATTTCAATTATGCACAACAGTGCATTTAAAACTTTATTCAGATGTTTCACAACCTTCCACCAACCTTACTAAATCCATCAATGACCATTACCAATCATTCCTACATAAAAGCACTCCTAAAACCCACATTCACTCCTTGTTTCACAAGTTATAATCACTAACTCTTTTCTAGCATTTCTAAGCTCCTCAAATATAAATTGCAACAGATTTTCATCCTTCTCTTCCTAGTTTCCCAAATACCATTTCAAGGCTATTAAACCACTCTACTCAACACTACAAACACCAAGGTTCTCCCATTCACCAAGCCATCATCAAAATACTCATTTTCTACCAAAATTTCGCCATAACCTCCCCATAAATCTAACATATCCACATTCATCAATTTCCACCATTTCCAATCCTAATCTAGCCACACCCATGAAGGGTCCTACCAGAGTATAATATATCCTCAAAATCCCATCAACAACAACATAAGCACTAAACATAAAGTGCATGGCTCCAAGGCCTTTAATTCCTTACTAGTATTAATTAGGTACCATTAGGCCCTTAAATACATATTAGGTTAATTTTAATCCCTATATTTAAGTTCGGGGTATTTCAATCTGCCCCCCTTAAGAACTTTGTCCTCAAAGTTGTTCGAGGTTATGGGATTACTATACTTGCTCATTCATACCAGTTTATGTCAAAGGTTATACACTCCTCCTCCTTACAATTCCCATATCCGTTACTCGAGGTTACTACATACTATACCATACCATACCATACTAATGCACAATCATTACTCCAATCCACATTACTACCGACCATCCGGTTCCTCATTACAAAATTTATACATACATACATACAGTGCAAAGCTATCCCCAAAGCAATGCAATACACACACAGTCCCGCAGGCACTCAGGTCAACTAGACACAGGACTCCTCTATGTCCCGCTGCCCTTGGAATAATACAACGTAATATACTACTATCTTCTCCGGTATAAGCTTCTAGCCAAATCCTTACTCTCAGTCTAAGGAAAATCCTTCCCAACAACTAATTAGAAATCTTTCTAAAGCATCCAACTCCAAGTTCCAAGTTACATTCATTACTTCTATCCTATACGTGATTCTTGTGACCACTTGAGGGGAGCTTCAAGAATCGTTCGACCCTGATGTGATCAGCACCAGTGTTGAACTATCTTTCCACCCCAATTTGTGTTTCGTTTCCCTTAATCTGATCAGGATCAAGTTAGACTTCCACATCAGTTTCAAACAAGCAATTAATTAGTTGTTTTCATTTTCTATCTTTTTACTCTTTCTAGTCGTGATACGAATTCATACATCTCCAAAGGATGGAATCACTCCATCGATCATCCTCACTCTACTTCCCGAATGCTTTACTCCATGGTTCAATACCTAATGCTCATTTTATCAACCTTCACTACTTCCATCCATTACTCACCATCATCTCCAATATTCAAACTAAGGAATACTATATTTATAAGATTTAGTTGACTTCAATTGCTTCAAATAATTTACTTACGATTCCACTACTCATAGACTTCATTCAACTACTATCCTCATTCCTTTCGTACTACTTCTTCAAGGGCTACAATATTGTGGAGCTCCGTCCACTACTCATTACTTTTCTTTTACTAATACTCTTACATTGGTGTTACAAGATGGGTATATTCCTCCTATGGTATTTGCACGTCTAATGCCTAGTTACCATAATTACAATATGAATGAGTACTTATGTTTATTTAACATAGTATCAATCATCAATTTGGTTCTCATTTGTGCTATGCACATTATGGTTTATGTGTTTTATTCACAAAACTTACATTAAGCGGTTTTCGCTCTACCTCCCTTAAAAGGGATTACGCCCACGTAATCTACCATATGTTATTATTGAACATTGGTTATTTATTTCGGGCACTCTGAAGCGTTTTAGCTTCTTTCCGGTTTATTACATAATATACCCTTGTCAAAGGGTCTTAATCATAACGATGGTTTAGTCTTTGCACCAAGGATTCCTATATGAGTTTATTTTACTCATAGTTAATTCGATTCCAGCCTATTAGGCTTCAAGGCATTACTAGCTATTTTGCTGTAACACCCCTACTACGCACATAACACTAAATGAAATCGCAGCGGAAATAAATAACTAAACAGTAACTAATGCTTCGGTGCTACAACGCCGTCAACCACCCACGTGGTTGACAAGGCAGAATAAATAAAAGTGTACCGGTCTGATGATCAGACTCCCGAGCATAAAACTAAACCATAAATACATCATATACAATACCGAGTGTTTACATAAATCCTTCACTGTATCACACCACTGTTAACTGTCACAACCAAGTATATAACACGCCACGGGAGCACAGGCGCATCCCGGGCCAACAACCAAAAGTACTCAAAAGTAATCACATCCTAGGATCTAGAGCCACTCCGCTTCTTCGATCCTCATCCTGCAGTATAAGAAATATGGATCCCCCGAGGGGGTCAGCAACCCTTGGCTGGTATGGTTAACGCGCAGCCCATCGGCTACCGGGATACGCGCAACTAATTGTCATGATAACATGGCATTCATTTATATACATAACATAACATAACATGTGGCATAGCATCAATAGTGCACAGCACAACATCAAATACACAGTGGAGCTTCGTTCCACAATAACAACCCACAAGGGTCAAATAACACAGGAGCCTATAGAATGATTCACCCTCATGTTAAGCTCGTTACACACACTCATTACCGTTCTGTTAGTCGAACGAGTAACTTAAGTCACAGATGGTCCGGATTTAGTGACCCGAACACACCACACAAACACATGTTCCCACTAAACCGATCATAAGTCAGAATAGGTAAGCTTTGGAGGAAGCTAGCGGGAGATCGAACGCCAAGTTAAGGAGAACAATCTTAACAACATAAGAGTCGAATCTGATTCAGATATCTACTCTTAACTTACATGCATGACCGGACAACCGGATTCCTCGCTTCCCAGTTAACACTTGTTAGAAGTTCATGGTGGAACTTAACAACCAATACACAATAGGTGGTAAGTCATGTTAGACACACACAAGGGAAATGAGTCACATCATAGCATCACAATTATATGAACAACTGTAACTCATTACATGTTTAGATCTTGTAACGTCATAAACACACAGAAAAACATACAACACACAAGCCGGTGTAAACCGGTAGGCAACAGACTGCAAGAAAACCATACCTTGGTCCTTGCCTTGATTTGTTTCCACCGTAGGTCACTCCTATAAATGATTCAAGAACGTCAGTTAATTAACTTACTTAACCTCCAAATTTACTAAGTGTTTAACATAATTATTTTTACATGTTTAAATGTCTAACTTACCCTAGGTTACCTTCATTATACACCCTAGGGTTAACTACATAAGTCACATTCTTTTCTGTTTTTTTTTTACAAGTTTTGGTATGTCCGACCCACCGTCCGACCCACAACTGGGTCGGACCCTTCCAGTGGTTTTCGGGTCTGAAGAACCTTACCTTGTCCGACCCATGTCCGACCCAACCTTCTGGGTCGGACCATTCCAGAGACATGTCCGACCCATGTCCGACTCACTCGACTGGGTCGGACCATTACAGTGAATTTCATCGACCTCAAAACATGCATGTCCGACCCATGTCCGACCCACCCTTCTGGGTCGGACCATTACAGAACATTTTACCGCCTTACAAACATGCCCGTCCGACCCACGTCCGACTCACTCGACTGGGTCGGACCATTCCAGAACATTTTCCCTCCTTTGAAATATGACCGTCCGACCCATGTCCAACCCACCCTTATGGGTCGGACCATTCCAGAACAATTTCCTGACGTCTAACAGAGGCTGTCCGACCCAAACTTGGGTCGGACCCCTGGGTCGGACGTCCTCTAAACTTACCCAAATTTTGTCAAATCTTCACCAAACTTCTCCTAAAGCCTCTTAATGCTTCCTAACAACATTTGGTACCCTTAAATCCACATACAACATCCATGAAACTCATTTTCTAATTCCTTAAGCCTTTACTTATTTCCTTGAAAAATTCCTTTACACTTGCAACATTTTATACTAGGTTTCTAAATGGTGTTTCTCACCTATGATATCTACTATCCCAAAATGCTTTCTCCTCATCTTAACATCATCTCTTAAGCATTATTTCTCACAACTAACTCCTTAAGTCATTCTTGAAATCCTTTTTCAAATTCACACTTTCTCCTTATTTTACCAAAGTTTGCCTAAGTCTTTACCTAAGTCCAAAATGACTTTGGTACATACTAAAACCTCAAGATCATGCCTAAGTCCTTCTCACATCTTAAATCACCTTAATGTATGTTTCTTTTACAAGAAAAACACTTAACCATTCTAAATACTCCTTAACTTATCAAACTAATTTTAAACTCTTAGAACTTCTCATTTATTATCTAAATTTCGACATAGGTTCTCCTAGAACATTACTAAACCAAAACATATTGTTTTCACCAATAAGCAACCAAGAACACTAATAATCCATCAAGCACTTATTATACACAAACTCCACTCATAAAGCACTACATCACAATATAGTGCATAATTTAAATTGCATGACACTTAGGCCCTTAAGATGCATAAATCATAAACACTGAATTTCCACAATATATTTGCCTTTGACCTGCAAATACACTCAACAACACATATGCCTTTTACTAAGCTCTTGAGAACACTTTACTAAGTCATTTACCATTTGCTCTTTAGGTAGTTTTAACAAGCATTATAAGCTCATTACTCCTAAGGCATTAAACAACATTAGGTTAGTAGATTTACCTCTTTTCCAAACAACTTCTTTCTTGTTTCCTTTAAAAACCGGTAAGGTACTTGATTCTTTGTCAAGTTCTAAATAATATACAAACATTATAATGAGTATTCAAGCTATAAGCTTCATCTCATTGTAAACCCTAATTTTACATTGTTTCAAAAACATTAATGTAGTTGTTTTACCTTGATCTTTGAAGAGAGTTTGAATATCTAACAAGAGAGGACTCCACCTAGTCCATGAAGAGTTGGAATGAAGCTAGAACAAAGTCACACAAAGAGCTCCTTCAATAGGTATTTTCGGTCACAACAAAAACATGAAGGAAATGAAATTTTTATTTGAGATTCCTTACCTAGAAGTAAAGGAGAGTAACAATATGTAAAAATACAAGCTCAAGCTCCTTCAATGGTGGAACTCCATGGCACCAAAATGGTGGTCTTGGAATTTTAAGAAGATAGAAATGAAGAGCTTGATGAGAGAAGAGATTGGTGGTGTTTGTTTTTGATTTGGACAAGTGAGCTAGATTTTACAAGAGATCAAAGAAGAGGTTTAATGGTGGTGGTGTGGTATTACCGTGGAAGAGAAGGAAGAAGAGAGGTTGAAGAGAGTGTAGATCCGTGTGAATACAAGGAAAGAAATGAGAGAATGAGATAGAATTTGCTTTTGAAGATATTTATACTTTATAAAGTAAAAAGGTACTTAAGTAGTCTTATTTATTTTCTTAACAAGCTAACAAGGGTGGTGTGTCACCAACCTTAAAAACCGGCCCCTAATAGTAGTGTGAGGGTATTATAGTCTTTATTTGTCAATTTAATTACTTATACAACATATGTTACAAAATAGCTTATAAAAATCACTATTCATGAAAACAAGGCACATAGAAGTGAAATTTTTGATTTCCCATTGATATAGACATACAAATGTGATATTATATAGTACACATATATATTTAAGAGTAATGATGGACATTTAGCCATTCAAAACTCATTTACAAGACAATTTTTCAAAAATGTGCTTTAAGACTCCTTAAAGCACATTTTGTGTTTAAACTTGTTTTCAAGCTTGGTTTTCTTTGGTAATTGGTTTAATATGTTCATTAGTGTATAAATGAGGTCTTGGTAAGTTCATTAGGTCTTAACCAAGTTTATCCCAAGCTTAGAGCACATTTTGGCTCTTATTGACTTTAAAGCACATTTTGTGTTTTCTTTTGTTTAAATTTGTTTACTAATGTTTCTAAGACTTTTTAGTCTTAATATACCAATTTAGGTGTTTAAACACAATATTATTAAGGTTTGGGGTATTTCAATCTACCCCTCTTAAAAGAACTTTGCCCTCAAAGTTCATACTTCCACATATCCTAATATTAGAACACGGGAATACTTATAAACAATACTTCCATACATCATTAACAACACACTTACATATCATTGGACACCAAGTCCATACAACATAACATTGGACACAAGGTCCATACAACATTATCCACATCATTCAGACACAACGGTCTGTAACATAACAACATAAGATAGACGATGTATTCAAATACACGTCGTACACACATAACCGAAACGGCTCTACCCCCCTTAAAAAGGGGTACGCCCCGTACCCTATACACATAACGACTAAGAAGTCTTCATCTTATCTTCCAGCTCCCAAGTGGCATCCTCAACGTCCTGGTTAGACCAAAGAACTTTCACCCGTCTCACAGACTTATGGCGAGTGTCTCAAGTCTTAGTATCCAGAATCCGTACCGGAGTCTCCACTGATCACATGGTCGGCTCTAAGGTTAGCCTTTCAGGCTGAAGCACATGAGACGGATGAGACATATACTTCTTCAATTAGGACACATGAAATACATCATGTACCTTGCCCAGCTCGGCGGGTAGATCTAGTCTATAGGCTAGGCCGATCTGCTCCGTCACAACATAAGGCCCCACATATTTTGGGCACAACTTGCCTTTCTGGCCGAAACGAAATACTCCCTTCATGGGGGATACTCTCAAAAATACCTGATCGCCCACGGCGAACTCCAGGTCACGTCTGCGCACATCTGCATACGACTTCTGTCTATCCTGAGCTGCCTTCATGTTAGCCCGGATCTGGCGAACTTCTGCCTGAACTTGTTCAAGATACTCTGGTCCTATAATGACCGTCTCACTCGACTCATCCCAGCATAATGGCGTGCGGCATGGTCTACCGTACAAGGCCTAGAAGGGAGACATCTTGATCAAAGCGTGGTAACTGTTGTTGTAACTAAACTCGATCAGATGTAACTTATCAATCCAGCTGGTCTGAAAGTCAAGTGCACAAGCACGTAGCATATCCTCAAGTGACTTAATGGTGCGCTCACTCTGACCATCGGTCTGTGGGTGAAACGTGTACTCAATTTCAGTTCAGTACCAATGCTCTCGTGTAGACTTCCAATATCTGGATAAGAATCTGGTATCTCTATCAGATACAATCGTTTTCGGTAACCATGATGTCTTACAATTTCTTTATCAAAGAGTTCGCCAATCTTGCCACTTTCCAAGTGTCCTTCATCGGAATGAATCGGGCCACCTTGGTCAGTCGGTCAACTACAACCCATATCATATTCAGACCTCCCCTTGTAGGCGGAAGCCCTACTACAAAGTCCATGGAGATATCATGGAACTTCCACTCAGGCACTGGCATTGGCTGTACCATACCACCAGGCCGTCGGTGCTCAAACTTGACCTCTGGCAAGTGAGACCCTCAACACATAATCACTTACATCTTTTTTCATTCCAGTCCACCAAAAATACCTTTTCATACTCTTATACATCTTTGAAGCTCCGGGGTGAATCGAAGTAGTAGAACAATGGGATTCACTCAATATGCGCTCCTTCACTCAGCGCTACTCCTAGGTATACACAATCGGCCATTAAGCCTAATCAGGTCATCATCGTGGAGTATGAAGTCGTACTTCTGACCCTCGAATGTGCATCAATAGCTTCTGCCGGATCTCCAGCATATTACTGATCCGTCATTGAGCACTCAGCACCTCTTCAACCAAGCAGATGAGAGACTAGCGAATGGAGAGAGTGTGCTCGGCGACTCAATGCATCAGCTACCACATTTGCCTTACCCCTCTTTATATTGCAGATTAATATCATAGTCATTCAGAAATTCAACCCACCTTCTTTGCCTCATGTTCAACTCCTTCTGAGTGAACAAGTACTTTAAGCTTTTGTGGTCGGAATAGATTGTCACACTTACCCCATACAAATAATGTCGCCATATCTTCAATGCGAAGAAAGGCACCCATTCTAAGTCGTGGGTAGGGTAGTTCTCCTCATGCTTCTTTAGCTGACGGGAGGCGTATGCTACGACCTTCCCGTGTTGCATCAATACACACACCCATACCTCTACCTGATGCGTCGCAGTAGACCTCAAAACCATCTGGACCGTCTGGTAATAGTCAGACCGGTGCAGATGTCAGAAGCATCCTTGAGACTCGTGAAAGAACTCTCACAGTCGACTGTCACTCTCGAATGGTGCATCCTTCTTCATCAAGGAAGTCATCGGCTTCGAGCACTGGAGAGTCCTTCACAAACCTCCTATAATAACCTGCCCAGACCGAGGAAGCTCCTGATATCGGTAACTGTCTTCGGCCTAGGCCAGGTGCGCACAGCATCATCTTTGCCGATCAACAGCGATCCCGGCCTCAGAAATCCACATGTCCGAGAAAGGATACTTGGTTCACCAGAATTCACATTTCGAAACTTTGTATACAACTGATTCTCCTCAATGTTTGTAATACATTTTTCTCAGGTGGCTTTCGTGCTCACCTCTTGATTTAGAATACACAAGAATATCATCGATGAAGACTACCACAGACTTGTCCAACTGATCTTGGAACAAACTTCATCAAGTCCATGAACTTAGCTGGTGCATTTGACAAGCCAACAGCATAACTGTGAACTCATAATGCCCATACCTAGTTCTGAATGCTGTCTTTTTCGATATCACTGTCACGGATGGCAATCTGGTAGTATCCGGAACGTAGGTCTATCTTGGAGAATCCTGATGCTCCCCTCAGCTGATCAAATAGGTCGTCGATGCGTGGTAAAGGGTAACGGTTCTTTCACCGTAACAGCATTCAGCTCTCGATAGTCAATACACAGGCGGAGGCTACCGTCCTTCTTCTTCACGAAGAGAACCGGCGCTCCCCACGGTGAAACACTAGGGCGGATAAAGCCCTTGTCGAGTAGGTCTCTCAGCTGCTCCTTGAGCTCTGTCATCTCTGCTGGAGCATACGATAAGGTGCTTTCGCAATGGGTCCAGTGCCCGGAATTAAGTCAATCTCAAACTCAACCTCTCGTGCTGGCGGCATGCCTGGCAGTCCTTAGGAAATACATCAGGAAACTCCGACACTACCGGCACATCAGCACTAAACTCTGGTCTCTCTCTATGTCCTGGACATAGCAGAGGTATACATCACTCCCTCGTCGTAACTCACGATACATGGCCATGGCGGTGATGATCTGTGTCAAGGCTCCCTGGGCCTCTGGCGGTATGATATGGTAACCCCAGATGGACTCCGAAGAAGCAGTCGATGCTCGGCACATAGGATTCTACCCTTGTGCCGCTCCAACCAGTTCATCCCGACAATCACATCAAACCCAAGTCCGTCAAACTCTATCAGTCAATCGAAACTCTTCACCTCTGATTCTTACAACAGCATCTCAGTGGTAGCGGGTACACCTGATCCGCTCTTTCGATGGGAGAGTGACCAAGAAGTCTGGCATCTCATCACCATCTAACCCCAGCCTCGTCACAAAGATAGCGAAATAAATGTGTGTAGGCTCCAGAGTCGAACAAGATCGATGCATCCACGCCATTCACTGGAAAGGTACCGGTGAGGATTGTGCCGCTCTTGCCGGCTTCTGCCTCATTGTAGACACTCAGTGTACCTCCCGTTCCGAGTGCACAGCCTAATTCATTGGCAAACTAATAAGTACTGGGTAACAACACGGTTGATATACTTCAATAACTCCACTTTATTCATTAACACCTTCTCTTTACAACATTGTTCGTTTACATGGTTGACATAACTTAACACATACGTAACTTCCTTAACATATACTGGCTTAACACATTACAGAATTATACAAGGCTTTAGAATTGTCTGAAGGTCAAACTCAACGTTCGAGTTTCATGTGTGTGGCATTGATCACTGCCGACGGTGCGGTATTCAGTTTGATCTTCCTGATGCCATGGTATAGCATCCTTGACTGCCCACCCATGACTAACACATCTCCTGACTTTAGTATTAACTTCCTTGCGAGATCAGCACGCTTCTGCTCGCCATACACAAACACTGCGGTATCACCAATGGACCAAGACACCACGGGTACTCCCTTACTTAGAGACTCGGGTGACTCGTCCTTATCTGGTGTAACCCTAATCGTCCACCTTTCTGGTAGAAGTTTACAATACACAAATCTGTTTTCACATCTGGAATGAATCCGTTTCAACTTGTTGAGCAATTCCCACGGCGTGATTAACGACCGCACGGAACTCCTCAGGTATACTTGGTACTATGCTCCATCTTCAGCTCGCACTTCTTGATATGACTTGGTCTAAGGATTCCAGTCCTTACCCATGTACATCATCTTCAATTGCATTCTTGATCCGTTCGGATATTCGGGTGTGTAGAAACCTCCAGGTTTAGCTCCAAGTTCGTCGCATCGTCTGATGACATGGATTTGTGCTTCCGGTGTCAGGTATCCATTTAAGAGTATCATACCTGGCTGGATAACCTGACATTGCTCCATTGGAAAGTCGGTGATGTTGGTGGTGGTTTCTTCAGGGTTTGGTGTGGGTGGGATTGGATAACATATATTGAAGGTTCCTTTAAGTTTAGAATTATCTAATTAGGTGTCTTTCACAATATACTTTAACTCCTTACTCACATGATAATACACTTGGACTCATTAATACACACATGCATGAAATGCGGTATGCAATCACTTATTACATTCAATAGTTTAGGCGGTACCTGGTCTAGAAGAGGGCCCTGGCGCCTCAGACCGGTCCACCACATTCAGGGCGGCCTTGCTAGGTCCCGACCCCTTCCCCTTCTGGGAATCAATGTGCCTCTGATCTGTGGGTGGCTGGTTAGCCGTCTTCGGGCCATCAATAGCTGTTGTGGCCTTACCCTTCCACTGCCCCCTGGGCTTGTTGACTCTGCTGTTGGAGTTCCGGTAACACTCGTGGTCACGGTGACCCCACTTCTCGCAGTAACGACACTGCACCTCATTTCCCTTGCAGTCCTTGTCGGGGTGGTCTCCATTGCACCACTTACAGTAATAGTGGCGCTCCGGTCCAGAGCCCGTGCTAGCTGCTATCACAATACACAATCAACTTGTCTCACAACTTATCAACATATACTTCAACTTATCACACAGATTAAATAATTACCCTTAGGTGGGTAAGAGCGTAGGGTTTTCGCCGCATAAGCATATGTGAGCTTCAGTGGCTCCTCAGCTGTGGTGGTTTGGGCTTGGCCCTTGTCACCCTGGTGCTGACTCTTCTGGGGCTGGGGATAAGGTTTCTTCTTCTTCTTTCCTCCCCCGTACCCCTGCGGACTCTGGCCCTCGCTCGTGGCCTTGCGCTTGTGCGCATTCTCCTCGTCCCTCAGACGGACGGTGATCTCCACCTTAGCAGCGGCATGATAGCACTCTTGAATTTTAGGATGTCAGTCATGCCCCGCAATACATACTCACAAACTCACATTAATACTCACTTGTAGACTACACATATACATCACTCTTGTTTTAATTACCTGCAAGGTAATACTCAGCTGGCCCCATCCCATAGCGAAGACGGTGGCTGAGACCGTTGTAAAAACGGTTTACCAGCACCCGGTTCGAGTATCCCAGGTCCGGTAACAGGTGGACAAGGCCGGTGAATGCAGTGTAATACTCATCAACCGACACCTTGTCCCCCTGCCTCAGACTATCCAGCTCCAGGCTTGGCCTCTTGAACATGCACAGGGTAGTATTTGGCTCGCAGTAGGAGCCGTGTACTCCCTCCATCCAAAACTGAGGATCCGCCATCCGGTCCTCTCTCACAAGCTTCCACCAGTTCTGTGCCGAACCCTTCAGGTAGTAAGCGCCAAGACGGACCATAGCCTCTGCAGGTACAGCCAAGGTCTCGTAGGCAGTCTCCAACTCGGAGATGTACGCCTCCAGCTTACGTGGGTCGGTCTCCCCATGAAATGAAGGGGGTCTCAAGTCTGCCAATGCCTTGACCCAGTTGGTCTCTCGTGGCGGTGGCGGTGGTGGTTGAACTCCGGGCATATGCCCCTGCTGTATCGCAGCTACAAGCTGGGGTACCATCTGGGCTACAGCGGCTGCTACAGCCTCAGCCATAACCTGAGCCGTAGTGTTCTCGCCCTGGTCACCCGTATCACTAGTACCGCTTCCGCGGCCTCTACCTCACGGTCTACCTGCCATCTGTATTGACATGAAAATTCATTAGCAATATGCTTGCACACTTATCGGTCCAACGGTTGTAACGCTCCCCGACAATAAGGTATCTCCACACTTAGTTAGTGGTTAACCTTTCCATAATGTTCACTGAAGTAACTGTAGTTAGGTTTCCTAACTCGGTATATTCCTAAGCTCGGTATTCTAGTCATCAGAGCGATACTTCGCTCTGATACCACTTTTTGTAACACCCCTACTACGCACATAACACTAAATGAAATCGCAGCGGAAATAAATAACTAAACAGTAACTAACGCTTCGGTGCTACAACGCCGTCAACCACACACGTGGTTGACAAGGCAGAATAAATACAAGTGTACCGGTCTGATGATCAGACTCCCGAGCATAAAACTAAACCATAAATACATCATATACAATACCGAGTGCTTACATAAATCCTTCACTGTATCACACCACTGTTAACTGTCACAACCAAGTATATAACACGCCACGGGAGCACAGGCGCATCCCGGCCAACAACCAAAAGTACTCAAAAGTAATTACATCCTATGATCTAGAGCCACTCCGCTTCTTCGATCCTCATCCTGCAGTATAAGAAATATGGATCCCCCGAGGGGGTCAGCAACCCTTGGCTGGTATGGTTAACGCGCAGCCCATTGGCTACCGGGATACGCGCAACTAATTGTCATGATAACATGGCATTCATTTATATACATAACATAACATAACATGTGGCATAGCATCAATAGTGCACAGCACAACATCACATACACAGTGGAGCTTCGTTCCACAATAACAACCCATAAGGGTCAAATAACACAGGAGCCTAGAGAATGATTCACCCTCATGTTAAGCTCGTTACACACACTCATTACCGTTCTGTTAGTCGAACGAGTAACTTAAGTCACAGATGGTCCGGATTTAGTGACCCGAACACACCACACAACACATGTTCCCACTAAACCGATCATAAGTCAGAATAGGTAAGCTTTGGAGGAAGCTAGCGGGAGATCGAACGCCAAGTTAAGGAGAACAATCTTAACAACATAAGAGTCGAATCTGATTCAGATATCTACTCTTAACTTAGATGCATGACCGGACAACCGGATTCCTCGCTTCCCAGTTAACACTTGTTAGAAGTTCATGGTGGAACTTAACAACCAATACACAATAGGTGTAAGTCATGTTAGACACACACAGGGAAATGAGTCACATCATAGCATCACAATTATATGAACAACTGTAAACTCATTACATGTTTAGATCTTATAACGTCATAAACACACAGAAAAACATACAACACACAAGCCGGTGTAAACCGGTAGGCAACAGACTGCAAGAAAACCATACCTTGGTCCTTGCCTTGATTTGTTTCCACCGTAGGTCACACCTATACATGATTCAAGAACGTCGGTTAATTAACTTACTTAACCTCCAAATTTACTTGTTTAACATAATTATTTGACATGTTTAAATGTCTAACTTACCCTAGGTTACCTTCATTATACACCCTAGGGTTAACTACATAAGTCACATTCTTTTCTGTTTTTTTTTTACAAGTTTTGGTATGTCCGACCCACCGTCCGACCCACAACTGGGTCGGACCCTTCCAGTGGTTTTTGGGTCTGAAGAACCTTACCTTGTCCGACCCATGTCCGACCCAACCTTCTGGTCGGACCATTCCAGAGACATGTCCGACCCATGTCCGACTCACTCGACTGGGTCGGACCATTACAGAGAAATTCATCGACCTCAGAACATGCATGTCCGACCCATGTCCGACCCACCCTTCTGGGTCGGACCATTACAAAACATTTTACCGCCTTACAAACATGCCCGTCCGACCCCGTCCGACTCACTCGACTAGGTCGGACCATTCCAGAAACATTTCCCTCCTTTGAAATATGACCGTCCGACCCATGTCCGACCCACCCTTCTGGGTCGGACCATTCCAGAACAATTTCCTGACGTCTAACAGAGGCTGTCCGACCCAAAACTTGGGTCGGACCCCTGGGTCGGACGTCCTCTAAACTTACCCAAATTTTGTCAAATCTTCACCAAACTTCTCCTAAAGCCTCTTAATGCTTCCTAACAACATTTGGTACCCTTAAATCCACATACAACATCCATGAAACTCATTTTCTAATTCCTTAAGCCTTTACTTATTTCCTTGAAAAATTCCTTAACACTTACAACATTTATACTAGGTTTCTAAATGGTGTTTCTCACCTATGATATCTACTATCCCAAAATGCTTTCTCCTCTTAACATCATCTCTTAAGCATTATTTCTCACAACTAACTCCTTAAGTCATTCTTGAAATCCTTTTTCAAATTCACACTTTCTCCTTATTTTCCCAAAGTTTGCCTAAGTCTTTACCTAAGTCCAAAATGACTTTGGTACATACTAAAACCTCAAGATCATGCCTAAGTCCTTCTCACATCTTAAATCACCTTAATGTATGTTTCTTTTACAAGAAAAACACTTAACCATTCTAAATACTCCTTAACTTATCAAACTAATTTTAAACTCTTAGAACTTCTCATTTATTATCTAAATTTCGACATAGGTTCTCCTAGAACATTACTAAACCAAAACATATTGTTTTCACCAATAAGCAACCAAGAACACTAATAATCCATCATCAAGCACTTATTATACACAAACTCCACTCATAAAGCACTACATCACAATATAGTGCATAATTTAAATTGCATGGCACTTAGGCCCTTAAGATGCATAAATCATAAACACTGAATTTCCACAAATATTTGCCTTTGACCTGCAAATACACTCAACAACACATATGCCTTTTACTAAGCTCTTGAGAACACTTTACTAAGTCATTCACCATTTGCTCTTAGGTAGTTTTAACAAGCATTATAAGCTCATTTCTCCTAAGGCATTAAACAATATTAGGTTAGTAGATTTACCTCTTTTCCAAACAACTTCTTTCTTGTTTCTTTTAAAACCGGTAAGGTACTTGATTCTTTGTCAAGTTCTAAACAATATACAAACATTATAATGAGTATTCAAGCTATAAGCTTCATCTCATTGTAAACCCTAATTTTACATTGTTTCAAAAACATTAATGTAGTTGTTTTACCTTGATCTTTGAAGAGAGTTTGAATATCTAACAAGAGAGGACTCCACTATTCCATGAAGAGTTGGAATGAAGCTAGAACAAAGTCACACAAAGAGCTCCTTCAATAGGTATTTTCGGTCACAAAAAAACATGAAGGAAATGAAATTTTTATTTGAGATTCCTTACCTAGAAGCAAAGGAGAGTAACAATATGTAAAAATACAAGCTCAAGCTCCTTCAATGGTGGACTCCATGGCACCGAAATGGTGGTCTTGGAATTTTAAGAAGATAGAAATGAAGAGCTTGATGAGAGAAAGAGATTGGTGGTGTTTGTTTTGATTTGGACAAGTGAGCTAGATTTTACAAGAGATCAAAGAAGAGGTTTAATGGTGGTGGTGTGGTATTACCGTGGAAGAGAAGGAAGAAGTGAGGTTGAAGAGAGTGTGGAGCCGTGTGAATACAAGGAAAGAAATGAGAGAATGAGATACAATTTGCTTTTGAAGATATTTATACTTTATAAGTAAAAAGTACTTAAGTAGTCTTATTTATTTTCTTAACAAGCTAACAAGGGTGGTGTGTCACCAACCTTAAAAACCGGCCCCCAATAGTAGTGTGAGGGTATTATAGTCTTTATTTGTCAATTTAATTACTTATACAACATATGTTACAAAATAGCTTATAAAAATCACTATTCATGAAAACAAGGCACATAGAAGTGAAATTTTTGATTTCCCATTGATATAGACATACAAATGTGATATTATATAGTACACATATATATTTAAGAGTAATGATGGACATTTAGCCATTCAAAACTCATTTACAAGACAATTTTTCAAAAATGTGCTTTAAGACTCCTTAAAGCACATTTTGTGTTTAAACTTGTTTTCAGGCTTGGTTTTCTTTGGTAATTTGTTTAATATGTTCATTAGTGTACAAATGAGGTCTTGGTAAGTTCATTAGGTCTTAACCAAGTTTATCCCAAGCTTAGAGCACATTTTGGCTCTTATTGACTTTAAAGCACATTTTGTGTTTTCTTTTGTTTAAATTTGTTTACTAATGTTTCTAAGACTCTTTTTAGTCTTAATATACCATATTTAGGTGTTTAAACAATATATTAAGGTTTGGGGTATTTCATTTCCTATACTTACTAGGTATATTATCTCCTAGCTAGGGCCCACTAGCTTCTGCTGCGCGACCCTGATACTCGGTTATTCACCCTTCTTGTTATCCTTAATGTGCTATACATCACCTTCTTACCCGTCTATTATGGGAATAAGGTTACTAAACAAATGCGGTATTCTTTCACCGTGTTTGGACTCAATGAGTTTAAGATTTATAACCAGCTCTCTGGTGATTTTTCTGCACATGCTATTCGTGCTTCTACGATTATTCATTAAGTTCCTCCGACTTATTGTCAGGCGAGTTAAGTCACCACTTAGCTGTAGTGCTTCTCTGTTGTCACTAGCTTCTAAATTATACCTGTTCTTCACTTGTATGACCTTGCATTTTCTGTGCGTCGGTCCTAGTGACTTACTGTTGGAGAATATGTGTGACTACTTCTTCAACCTCGGCAGTGTACCTAATCGTTTTGCGGGATAGTGGAATTGTGGGGTGTCGAACTCTTGGGGACCTTGCTGTGGTTTAACTGATAGTTCAATTTAATTGAGAATTCTAATTAGACTACTGAGCAGAAACTTATCATTTTTTTGAGAGAAATTGTGGTTTAGAACTTAGTGTAAACAAACAGTAAAAAGAACAATTAATTAGAACAGATTAATAAAAGCAGTTATGGAACTCTTTTGTTTTAAGGAAGCACCCCGGGTTGTTCTGCTCACCTATTTTACTCAATTATATTATGTAGACTTCCCCACTTCAACAATAAACTCAAGAATCTTAATTAGTTTATTGACCGTTCCCTGTCTAATAAACCCTGATTAATTTAAATAACAAGCGCAATACCTTGTTCAAGTTATTAATAAATTAATTGCATTATTAACAATTCCTATTGGAGACTAGTTAACCTATAGGTGAAAACTCACTTCTAGTCATTAACCTGCTTTGACTTCTCTTGTCTAGAATCTTGTCTCAACACTGCATTTTGACAAGAAACTACAAATATCACTTTAATAAATGGCCTAAATATTAGAGCGCATTAAGGAGGAGAATCAAAATATTGTTTGAACAGATTTTATTAGAAAGTCTACGTAACACAGTTTAGTAAAATAAGCTTGCTTCTCAACCCGGGAGCTAAGTTTTTTACTCAGACATAATTATACAAAAGACGTCGTAAGCACGACAGCCATTAAAACAAAGTACAGTTAAAGAGAAGAAAGAGCACTCTGCATTCGTACGCACTGTATGGAATTTTGTGGAAGAAGAGTGATTTGGGAGAGAACGTGAATATTACAGAGAGTAAGCTTGGGGCAATTGTGCGCTGGTTTTTCTGATGAAGTGGTAGTGTTTAATAGAGGAGAGAGAAGAAGAAGAAAACATAAGAAGAGATGGAGCATGCGTGCGAGTGGATTAACAAGATAAGGGAGGTGCCAGTTGATTGATGCAGTAGATGGATAAGTCGCAGACGCGTGAGGATTTTCAGGACGGCGGAGCGGCGCCTTATCTTGCTGTCGGTAGGCGCGAACGAAGAAGGAAGAAGAAACTGTTCGTGACTGAATCTGGCAAATTTTCGTGCGTCCGCCTGTGTGTCCGCCCAGACTCGTGCGGACTCCCTCTGTGTCCGCTTCCGTGTCCGCCCAGGAACCGCCCTCCTGTCCGCTTGGCCGACCGCCTCTCCCTATGCGGACGCCTCTGGTGGTGACCGCCCTCCTGTCCGCCTGGCCGACCGCCTCTCCCTATGCGGACGCCAGTGTGTGGTCTCAGTCGACGTGGCTTATTTGACCGGCTCTAGATTGTTCGTTATAAGTCCGTTTTACTCGCCGTTTGTTGCGTTGGAAAGCTTGTAAGATAAACTATTTGATTCCAACACTTTTTCCTGTATTTGATACATAAAATATATCAGTCCATATCAAGACATAAATCTTAGGAAAACATACCATAAGTGAGAAATATTATCCTGAAAGTGAGTAAGTATAGGGTAAATTAAACCCTTAAATGTCTATGTATTCCTCACTTATCAAACTCCCCCACACTTATCTTTTGCTTGTCCTCAAGCAAATCTTTCTGACATAATGTTTAAATGAGTTAACAGACAATAAACAAGTAAGGAGAGCATAGAAAAGGTAATTGCCAATCTTTTCAGATTTTAAAAGGGTACTAATAACATTAATTTTATTAGATATATTTCTCTATTTATGAGAATAACTTTGAGATCCTACAAAAGAGAGAGAAGTAATACCATGAGAATTCTGCTTTTAACCCTCAGCCAATCCACCATTTTCTTTCACAATTCCTTGAACGACAAGGGGCATGAAGTAAAATCTTATTCCATTATACCTTTCAATGCCACATACTCATGATCCATAATGATGATTTTTTTTCCATTTTTCATTTTTGGTACGAATGCACAGATACTTCAATTTTGAAGTTCATTTTTCTTTCACCTCAGACTTTTCTCTCCACCCTTGTAGTGGTTTGGGTCTACTATCCCAGATACCGAGTACCTTAGGTAGCCGGGTGATGAAGCACCCCTAAGAACTTAATAACCGAGTGGACGAGGCCCGTTTAGGATCAGAATATGCCTGCTGGGATCAGAGGAGTACCTTGCCTTGTTCTTTTTCCACCATTTCATTCCAATTCAAATCCAGGCTCAAAGTCAATACAAGAATCAAATGATAATTTCCTCAGAATTTTTGCATAAGGAGCAGAGTGTTTTTTTTTTGTGTACCCTTTAACCTGTTAATACCAGCATTACTCCCTCTATGGCTCCTTCTTTGATTATTAATCACTTAACAAATTTAACACAGTGTCGAAAAAGAAAACTTAAGAGCAAGCTTTTGATTATTATCTCTCCCCCACACTTGAACCAAAGCAATGCCCTCATTGCATAGAAAGAATTAAATAACAGGGCATGCAAACTACCTGGTTAATGATCATAAAGCATGGTAATAAAGATATTTAAATTTAAGAGCAAGGTATGGATAGTGTACTCCCCTGATTTCATGCAGAATATGGAGTATAGCTCCCCCACACTTGAGTTCAGCTGTAGAATGACGTAATATTTACCTGGAAGAAATTCTAAACAGCCAGAAGAACTCAAGTTAATTCTCCTCGTTCTTTCTTTTTTATTTTTATTTCACTCTCTTTTTTTTGCATAAATAAAATACAGAATATAAACATAATACAGATTAAAAAGATAGATAGTAGGGTGCCTCCTACCAAGCTGCCCATCTTTAAGGTCTTTGGCTAGACCGTACCTCAGTGATTCAAGTTGTAACTGGTTCTTTGAAAAGAAGCGCAGAAGCTTCTTCGTTATCCAATGTGTTTCCCATATATAACTTGATACGAGCTCCATTGACTTTAAACGATCCACCCTTCTTATTGTCCAATTCCACCGCTCCATAAGGGGAGGTAGATATTATTTTAAATGGTCCAGACCAGAAGGATTTTAACTTTCCTGGGAAGAATTTTAGTCTGGAATTATAAAGGAGGACATAATCTCCCACTTTGAAGTCTCGCTTGGCAATCATCTTATCGTGCCAACGCTTGGTCTTCTCCTTATAAATCACTGCATTTTCATATGAGTTGTACCTTAGTTCTTCCAGTTCTGTCAACTGAAACTTCCTTTTTTCACCGGCTTGTTGTAGATCGAAGTTCAACACCTTTAGAGCCCAATAAGATTTATGCTCTAATTCCACCGGCAGGTGACATGCCTTCCCAAAAACTAGTTTGTAGGGAGACACGCCGATAGGTGTTTTGAAGGCGGTACGGTATGCCCAGAGCGCATCATCCAATTTAACGGACCAATCCTTTCGAGAAGAGCTCACCGTCTTTTGTAGAATCCATTTTAGCTCTCTATTCGTTATCTCTGCCTGACCATTCGTTTGAGGATGGTATGGTAGAGCAACCTTATGTCGGACTCCATATTTCTTCAGGAGAGCATCAAACTGGCGATTGCAGAAGTGAGATCCACCATTGCTGATTATTGCTCTAGGACACACCGAATCGACTGAAAATATTCTTTTTTATGAACTTCATCACAACTTTACCATCATTAGTAGAGCAAGCAAGGGCTTCCGCCCATTTAGAGACATAATCGACTGCTACTAAGATGTATAAATTTCCAAAAGAATTTGGGAAGGGTCCCATAAAATCAATCCCCCAAACATCAAATAATTCGACTTCTAGCATATTATTCAAGGGTAGTTCATTACGGCGAGAAATATTACCTTGCCTTTGACACCGATCACAAGTAGATACAAAGGCATGACAGTCTTTGTGAAGGGTGTTCCAATAGAAACCGGATTCAAGTACCTTTGCAGCTGTACGGGTTGCACCGTGATGTCCGCCGGTTTCTCTAGAATGGCAATGGAGAAGAATATTTATGATCTCCGTCTCTGGGACACATCTCCTGATAATACCATCTGCACAGATTTTGAAAAGAAATGGATCATCCCATAAATAATGTTTGACAATAGAAAAGAACCTTTTTCTCTGCTGATAAGTCATATCAGCTGGGATGATCTTTGTAGCCAGATAATTGACAATATCGGCAAACCAAGGGTCTCTTGCCGTTTGAATTGTGAAAACTGCCTCGTCCGGGAAAAACTCATTGATGGGTCTTTCGTCTTCTGGTCCCTCCATTCTTGATAAGTGATCAGCCACGACATTCTGGATACCTCTCTTATCCCTTATCTCGATGTCGAATTCTTGTAAGAGAAGTATCCATCTTATCAACCTGGGTTTTGCATCTGCTTTGGCAAATAAATACTTGAGGGCAGAATGATCAGTATGAATAATAACCTTACTACCCAATAAATATGAATGGAATTTATCCAAAGCGAAAACGACTGCCAGTAATCTTTTTCGGTGGTGGCATAATTTTTCTGAGCATCATTTAAAGTGCGGCTTGCATAATAAATTACTCTCAGAACCTTATCCAATTTCTGGCACAGAACAGCACCCACCGCATTATCACTGGCGTCGCACATAATTTCAAAAGGTTGTGACCAGTCGGGTGATACAACAATAGAGTAGAGACAAGTTTTTCTTTCAACAAATTAAAAGCTGCTAAACATTCATCAGAAAAATGAAATTTAGCATCTTTTGTCAGTAAAGTGCAGAGAGGCTTAGAAATCTTGGAAAAGTTTTTAATGAATCGTCTGTAAAAACCTGCATGTCCAAGAAAACTTCGGATACCTCTGACAGTAGTAGAAGGTGGAAGTTTTTCTATTACCTCAATTTTAGCGCGGTCCACCTCAATACCTTTGGAAGACACGTTATGTCCTAGCACGATCCCTTCACGAACCATGAAGTGACATTTTTCCCAGTTCAGGACTAGATTTGTGTCTTCACACCTGGCCAAAATAAGATCAAGATTCTCCAGGCAAGTATCAAATGTCGAACCAAAGACAGAGAAGTCATCCATAAAGACTTCTATACATTTTTCAATGTAATCAGAGAAAATAGCCATCATGCACCGTTGAAAAGTAGCTGGTGCATTACATAATCCAAACGGCATTCTTTTATAAGCGTATGTTCCATAAGGACAGGTAAAAGTAGTTTTATCCTGATCTTCTGGAGCAATTGGGATCTGAAAGTATCCTGAATAGCCATCTAGAAAACAATAATAGTCCTGACCTGCTAACCTTTCCAGCATTTGGTCAATAAAAGGTAAGGGAAAGTGATCCTTACGTGTGGCAGTATTCAATTTCCTGTAGTCTATACAGACCCTCCAACCGGTAGTGGTGCATTGAGGAATCAACTCACCTTTCTCGTTGAGAACTACAGTTATTCCGCCCTTCTTGGGTACCACCTGCACTGGGCTTACCCATTTGCTGTCTGAAATTGGATAGATAATGCCAGCGTCAAGTAGTTTTTTATTACCTCTTTCTTGACCACCTCTTTAAGAACGGGGTTGAGACGCCTCTGTGGTTGTGCTAAAGCCCTGAAATCATCTTCCATGTAAATTCGATGGGAGCACAGAGATGGGTTTATTCCTTTGATATCCGCTATTGACCAACCGATAGCGGTTTTATGACGGCGTAGCACCCCTAAAGTTCCTCCTCCTGCACATCTGTCAATTTAGAAGAGATAATAACTGGTAGATCAGATGGATTTTTTAGAAAGGCATATTTTAAATGAGGAGGAAGAGGTTTCATTTCGACTGTAGGTGCTTTTTCGATGGATGGCTTTGGTCTGTCTGCGTTTCGTTCTACTGGCTCGAATCTTTGTTGGTAGGAAGGGAAATATGGCTTATATTTGTTTAACTCTTCAGCCATGAGAGCAATATCGGGATTTACGTTCTCAGCTTCACAAGATGCCATAAGACATCTTTCCAAAATTGTTTCTTCATCTTTGCTGAGGAACGTCTCCTGTACTAAAGAGTCAATAGTGTCAATAGAAAAACAGTTTTGTGTATCAGAAGGATGCTTTATGTTCCGGGTCATGTCGAAACTACCTGCTCATCAAGAAGCCTTAAAATTATTTTTCCTCCTTCAACGTCAATTAAAGTTCTCGCAGTTCTCATAAAAGGTCTACCTAAGATTAGTGGGACATCTTTATCTTCCTCAATATCTATAACAATGAAATCAGCAGGGAAAATAAACTTGCCAACAGAAACCACTAATTCTTCAATTTTTCCTTCGGGTGAATTATGGAACGATCAGCTAGTTGGAGCTGAACAGGGTAGGAGAGCATTGACCTATGCCCAATTTCTTGAATATAGATAAAGGCATTAAGTTAATACTTGCGCCTAAATCGCATAACCCGTTACCACAATTTATATCTTCAATTGCACAAGGAATGATAGGGAGACCTGGATCTCCCAACTTTGGTGGTAGCTTCTTTAAGAGTACTGCAGAAACTCTTTCGGTTAGTTTCACCGTGTCATTTTCCTGTAAAGATCGCCTGTTAGACAAGATATCTTTCATAAATTTTGCATAAATAGGCATTTGTGTTAAGGCATCAGAAAAAGGGATATTAATAGTTAATTTCTTAAAGATGTTAAGAAATTTTCCAAATTGATCGTCCAAATTCTTTTTCTTTAATCTGTCAGGAAATGAGATTGGAATATCATATGAAACCTGTGACGGTTTAATAGTAAGGGATGCAGGAGACTCCTTTTCCTTGGAAATTGTTACGTCTTCTTTGTCAGATTTTTGTTCATCATATTTCTCCTCAGTTTCAGGGGCATCCGATACCAGCTCTTTCCGCTCCTTAGGGTTATTGATTTAGCATGCTCCCTGGGATTTGGATCCGTCTGGCTCGCGAGTGACCCTGCTGGTCTTTGAGCCAACTGTTGGGAAATCTGACCTATCTGTCTTTCTAAATTCGTGGTTATGGTAGCCTGATCAGCAACTTTGGCTTCTATCTCAGAAAATTTTGAATTTATCGCCTGACCTTGTTTCAGAAGCTGATTCATCATGCCTTTCAATTCGCCCATGTCTCCTTGTGGTTGGTTGGCTGTTCCTGTTGCCGGTTGTACTGCGGCTGTCGGTTTTGGTTAAAACCTTGGTTACTCGACTGTGGATCAAATTTCCTCCATGGTTGTTGATTGCTCCTCCAATTGTTTTGGTTGTAGGAGTTCGGATAGGGATTTGGTGGTCTGTTGTTAATCAGACTTACCTCCTCAAGGGTCCTGTTGCAACCTGAGCCATCACAGTCTGTGGTTTCATGAGCTCCTCCACAGTTTTCGCAACAGGGAGTCAGATATGGGGAAGTGGCTACTGTTTTCACAGCTTTTTGTTGTGGTTGACTAAGAGTTAGTTTCTCCACAACTTTGTGAGTGCAGCTAGTTGAGCAGACACATGATCTTGCGGGGGATACTGTAGATACCGGTTTCTTTTTTTACTTCACCTCTCCCCTTATTTTTACACCACTGTCTGGTGCTGGCGATCATCTGGTCCAGTAGATCAACTGCTTCTTCTCCGGTCATTTTCATAAAATTTCCTCCAGATGAGGAACTTAGCAACAATTTGTTAGATTCATTTAAGCCTCTAAAGAATGATAAAACAAGCTCCTGGCTACTCATACCGTGATGTGGGCATAATATCTGTAATTCTTTGAATATATCCCATGAAGCATAGAGAGATTCACCCGTTCTTGACAGAAGTTAGTGATCTCAGCAATTTTCTCTCTTGTTTTGGACGGGGATAGTATTTTGCCAGAAATTTGTTTGCTAACTCAGCCCAACTGTGGATGCTGCTGGGTTGTAAACTTCTCAGCCACCTGGAGGCGCCATCTTTCAAGGAATAGGGGAACAATTGCAGACGGATGCGTTCGTTCAGACTTCCTGTTTTGTTAAAAGTGTTACAAAAATCAAGAAATGCAGATATATGGTGTGGAGCATCATCTGAATCTAGCCCGCTGTATTGGCCCTGGTGGTAGAGTGTGGTAATGAAACTGGTTTTGAATTGCCAGGCATCTAGTTCAGCCTGAGTGACCTGAGGAAGGACAATAGCAGAAGGCCTCCCTTCAACTGACGGTTGCTGGTATTGGCAGAGAGTTTGTCGAGTTGCCATCTCTACACGTTGTTGTCGTCTTTCTCTGTGGAGAAGTCTTTCAATCTCAGGTTCAAAATCGTTTTGAGGACTACCTCCAGATCGAGTACGACGCATATATAGAAATAACTAAAGTGTTAATGTTAGGAGTTAGTATACTGGAAATTATAAGTTAGTAGTTAGTATACTGGAAATTATAAGTTAGTAGTTAGTATACTGGAAATTATAAGTTAGTTACTGAAATTAAATGACAGAAACTTTAAAGACAGAAATTATAAGTTAGTTAAAAGGACAGAAATTATAAGTTAGTAATTAAGGACAGAAATAAACTGACAAAAATTTAAATGTTAAGGACAATGGAATTTAAATGACAATGGAATTTAAATGTTAAGGACGTGGAAATTAAATGACAATGGAAATTAAATGTTAAGACAATGGAAATTAAATGACTGAAAAATAAATGACAAAAAATAAAGAGTTAGTAATTAGATGTCAGAAATTATATGTCCGAAGTCCGATGTCCGAAGTTAGATGTCCGATAGTCCGGTAGTTAAATAGAAAACTTAATAAAATAAAAAAAATAATAAAAAAAAACTGTCAGTTAACCGTGCCGAGGTCCCCGGCAACGGCGCCAAAAACTTGTTGGAGAAATATGTGACTACTTCTTCAACCTAGGCAGTGTACCTAATCGTTTTGCGGGATAGTGGAATTGTGGGGTGTCGAACTCTTGGGGACCTTGCTGTGGTTTAACTGATAGTTCAATTTAATTGAGAATTCTAATTAGACTACTGAGCAGAAACTTATCATTTTTTTTAAGAGAAATTGTGGTTTAGAACTTAGTGTAAACAAACAGTAAAAAGAACAATTAATTAACAGATTAATAAAAGCAGTTATGGAACTCTTTTGTTTTTAAGGAAGCACCCCGGTTGTTTTTCTGCTCACCTATTTTACTCAATTATATTATTGTAGACTTCCCCACTTAAACAATAAACTCATGAATCTTAATTAGTTTATTGACCGTTCCCTGTCTAATAAACCCTGATTAATTTAAATAACAAGCGCAATACCTTGTTCAAGTTATTAATAAATTAATCGCATTATTAACAATTCCTATGGAGACTGGTTAACCGATATGTGAAAACACACTTCTAGTCGTTAACCTGCTTTGACTTCTCTTGTCTAGAATCTTGTCTCAGCACTGCATTTTGACAAGAAACTACAAATATCACTGTAATAAATGGCCTAAACATTAGAGCGCATTAAGGAGGAGAATCAAAATATTGTTTGAACAGATTTTATTAGAAGTCTACGTAACACAATTTAGTAAAATAAGCTTGCTTCTCAACCCGGAGCTAAGGTTTTTTACTCAGACATAATTATACAAACAGACGTCGTAAGCACACCAGCCATTAAAACAAAGTACAGTTAAAGAGAAGAAGAGCACTCTGCATTCGTACGCACTGTATGGAATTTTTGTGGAAGAAGAGTGATTTGGGAGAGAACGTGAATATTACATAGAGTAAGCTTGGGGCAATTGTGCGCTGTTTTTCTGATGAAGTGGTAGTGTTTAAATAGAGGAGAGGAAGAAGAAGAAAACAGAAGAAGAGATGGAGCATGTGTGCGAGTGGATTAACAAGATAAGGGGAGGTGCCAGTTTGATTGATGCAGTAATGGATAAGTCGCAGACGCGTGAGGATTTTCAGGACGGCAAGAGCAGCGCCTTATCTTGCTGTCGGTAGCGCGAACGAAGAAGGAAGAAGAAAACTGTTCACGACTGAATCTGACAAATTTTCGTGCGTCCGCCTGTGTGTTCGCCCAGACTCTGCGGACTCCCTCTGCTGTCCGCTTCCGTGTCCGCCCAGGAACCGCCCTCCTGTCCGCCTGGCCGACCGCCTCTCCCTATGTGGACGCCTCTGGTGGTGACCGCCCTCCTGTCCGCCTGGCCGACCGCCTCTCCCTATGCGGACGCCAGTGTGCGGTCTCAGGTCGACGTGGCTTATTTGAACGGCTCTAGATTGTTCGTTATAAGTCCGTTTTACTCGCCGTTTGTTGCGTTGGAAAGCTTGTAAGATAAACTATTTGATTCCAACACTTTTTCCTGTATTTGATACATAAAATATATCAGTCCATATGAAGACATAAATCTTAGGAAAAACATACCATAAGTGAGAAATATTATCCTGAAAGTGAGTAAGTATAGGGTAAATTAAACCCTTAAATGTCTATGTATTTCTTACTTATCACTTTCTTGTATCTCCTTTCACCTTATATTCCAATGGAATTCACATCTTGTGATTACTAGTGTGTTGTACACTCTTCGTGCTTCTTTGGCCTTAGCCGCACTGTATGTTGCTAGGCTTGCTTGACTGGCTTATGCCATGTTTGTGGTGAAAGGAAAGATTTACTACGGTTTACATTCTCCATATCCCTAGCCATCTCATTAGATCCTTAGCTGAACAAGTGCAATGCCAAACACACCAGTCATACAGAGTGCAGAGGCGTAAACGCTTGACAGTAAGTCACTATGTGATAGGAAAGAATATTTCTGTGTGTCATCTCATACTTATACTCCGTGTCATTGCTTAACTACTTCCTCATAGCGGTCGCCTGTTGCGCACCGTATTCTTACTCATTGTACAACATTGCTTTTACTGTTTTTGTTACTGTGGTAGTTCCTTTTTACTTAGTGACATTGTCATTGGCACCATTTCCTTATGGTGTAAATACACTAGGATTTTCCTGTGTTTGTGTGTATGACGGTTGTCGTAGCATACAAAAGTTTTATTATCTTCCCAATGTGGAGATGTCTTATCCACCTAGGTTTTACGTGTAGGTTAACTTACCTCACATTCTATCATCATTTGTGATACAGTTTACCAAGTATCTTGGTTGACCAAGGATAAAGCAATTTACCGGTTTACAAGCTCTCTTGAGCGTTGGTCATTCATGGTGTGCAATGTGCACTCACATTGATTGTTTTTGACAATTACTGTCCTCCCAAAGCTGAGCTTTGGATATAGGCTCTAGCTGTGCGGTTTTATTCTTGTATATACATTACCGGGACATCCCATGAAGCTTCAAGGGTTTTCTGGTCCCGTTCTCCAATTGAAAGTATTTCATCACTGGTAGGTGAAAGTTCTTGTTGAGGGGTTGTCTCCACTCATAGATCTCATGACGAGGTTTATCATGTTGGTGTTTATACAACGGTTCACCACATTCTTGGGTGCATACGGAGTATGCTTGCTCCTTTAAGTCGTAATGGTTTGGAAATCTCATTTCCTTATTCCATCACCCCTTGGCAATATCTATTGCGTGGTTTTATGGTTATAGTAGATGGAAGCCCTTTCTAAGGGTTCACATCATCCTCTGTGCTACCATTGCTACAGAAGGCATGGCGGTAATTAAAAACTCCGCCAACTGTATACTAGCCTGATGCTCTAGTGACAGTGACACTGAGTTGGCCATTACTCCAAGCCACTCAGGATGTTGGGTTTGAATTGATGGTCCAGTTGTTGATTTTTTGTCGTATGAGACAATATCTCTTGCAAGTCTTGCTAGCCAATGGTGCCGGTTTTGCAACCGTTTAAGTTGTTAACGTATTTGGTTCACGGCTTCTGAGCCTTATTGCTGCGAGCTATGCTCCTTGCCAGCTGCTTGTACATGTTTCCACTCCATGTATACCCCAAAGGCTGGAGGTATTGCTGGGCTCCGTGGTAAGTCGTGACATCACGCTTCCATTCATAGGGGATTCTTAGGCAATCTGGTGCTGATCAGTGCCTTTTGTAGACTAGGGTATTTCCTGTCAAGTGAAATCCCTTCAGTGTCTTAATCGAGTGCTCGTTCCAGCTCCTGTATTCTTGTCTCGACGCTTTTTTGACTGTTGTTAATCCAGTCGCCCTCAGGGATTGCTCCTGGGTGTTGTTAGATTATGCCGTTACCTCCGGCTAATGTTTACGATATGTTATCATTATACCGCCTTGCGGTAATGTAGTTAAGTTATTCCCCTTTTGGGTTATAACGTCTCCTGTCGTTGGGTAGATTGTCTGTACTTGCTCCCAGTGCTTGAGACTAGGTTAAATATCCTCTCCGATTATGGATTGTGCTTCGTAGTAATCTTATGATTGCTCTTGGGAGTTTTATCCCGTTTGTTGAGCATTGTGGTGTTCACGTTAGGCAACTGCCTTACTGTGTTTAGGCTGGGTATACCTTCCAGCTATCACGTATTTGTTTGGTGTCCTCGAGACATATCCAATGTCTATACTTACTATTCTGTGCTTTTTACACTTCTCAGTCTCATTCCTTATCTTCAGATGGATTCTCTGAGCTCCTTACACTTGTTCCTTAACTGAGTTCCTTCTCCTTGATTGTCTGCAGTGTCCAGTCGTTCTGGTTAAAATTTACTCACGGTCCGTAGAACGGTGTTGACTACTTCCCGTGTTTCGTACACCACATGTATACATACGTGGGGCACCATGTTGATACGTTACCACTTACCCAACTATATGTCGGGCCCGCAAGCTCCTTCGGAGTGCGGTTGTCCCACATCCCGTAACGGGTACACTCGTAGTGTTCGTCACACGCCTAGGTGAAGTATTCTGTTGCCAACTCCTCTTGTATCATTCTATGATACTCACCGTAATCATGTTGGTTCGGTTTTTAAAATCCAAGGGTTTAAAGAAGGTTTGTGGTTTTGAAAGAAAACTTGGTTTGAAAACTATGGTTCGGTGTTAAAAGAAGTTCTTCATGGCATAGCCATGTTCGAAATCTAGACCAAGTCCAGCTTCTTGCTGACTGGTATGTTCTAAATACAGTGGTCGGGCCGTTAGGCCTTTCCAAGGTTCCATTCTTTCAGTGTCTGGATTTGTGATCCAGTAATTGTTTCATTATGGTCACAGCACATTACTATGTACTTGTGACGTGTTAGGGTTCCTCTTATGTTCCTGTCCTTGCTGCACTTGCCGTGGCAAGTGCGTGGTATTGGTGGTTTTTGGGTAAACCTACACCGGTCACGGTATGGTTTTCACTGGTACTTGATAGTCTTGCGGACTCTTCCCTCGATCTTATCGGTCTATAATTGGTTTACTTGATCCCTTAGGTAGCTTCTTGGTGGTCTAGACATGGCTGTCGTAGATCTGGGTACTTCTCCAATCCTTGGAGATTCCCACTCTATTTGGTTTAGTGTCATTCCTTGTGGCTCGTTCCCATACATCTGTGTGTGGTACTAAGCCTTCCTTGTTTAGGCACTACTCTTGTAGTCCTATTGGATTATATCCCATGGTTGTTCTTGTAGCTGTCTGAGCTATATTGGCTGGATATTGCAACCTTTTGGCGCTGTAATTTGGAGTTAATCACTTCCGACTATGTCCTTAGTCAGCTAGCATACCGTTGGTGGTATTATTCAAGTATTACTATCCCGTAGACTTGTGTCTCGGGTTCCGTTACTACTCCCTTTTCCATTCCGTTGCACGGTTAGTGCTTCTTTCCTGCTGTTGGTTGACTAGCTAGGTTTCGCGACTGCTAAGCACGTCGCCCCATGCTGTTGTAAGTTGCAGCCTCCTCGTGCTTGGAGTGCTCATTCTTCCGCCATTAAGTGCGGGTATTGTTGTCCAACCGGATCCATCTCCAGGACTTCCAATTCCTGGAATCTACCATATGTCGTTCCTGTTACTGTGTGATTACTTCACAACTGCCAGATCGGGTTTCCCCGAGTATGAGAAGACTTTTCTTCTCTCTTGCGTCCTTTCCCAAGTTATACAGTGGGGTTTGCGGCGGGCGGGACTGGTATTGTAGGTATCCGGTACTCACCGGTAGTTTCCTAACTAGCATATCTCTAATGCTAACACTCAGCCCTTAGCTCTAAGCTTCTAATTCCTAACTCGGTATTTCCTAAACTCGGTAACACCCCTACCATTAATGCAATGCTTACCGTCCAATCTCCTTACACATCAGATACACGCAGCGGATACATACTTACATAATGTGGGTGATACAATGCCGTTAGTCACCCACGTGACTAACAAGGCTACTGCTACTACATACAACATCGGTCTGATGGACCGGAATCCCGAGTACTACATAACTACAACACATACTCCATTTACCAAATTACTACTGCAATCTTCATTCCATACAATAATCCATGTACAATACAATTTAATTCACATACCGAGTCTACTAGAATCCTCATACAAGTATAATACCTCTTCCAAACTCATACATACTCACTAGGAGACTACTTACTACCCATTCCTCACAACTACTTACTTTCTAGATACAAGGTTGCCCCCCGGTCTGTTACCTTGAACACATCCGCTTCGGGTACCTGCAGACTAAAAACGTTCCCCCTAGGGGGTCAGCTTTCGCTGCGCATGATACCGCATACCCCGCGTACTAGTGAGGGTACGCCGACCACTTGGTCGTATACATGCAGTTCATTTATTCACATACATGCATACATGCTTTCATACACAATACAATATACTTACGCAAGGCATCCATACATACACTTCATTACATACAAGGAATACAATATACCATCCAATACATACTTACCTTCTTCCGAAATACACCTACTCATTACATACACAATATGCAAGTCTAGTTAGCTTCATTGGTCCACCCGGTTAATCGGGTGAGATTACTCTTTTACTCGTTACTCCATACTTACGCATACATACTCATACTCATGCTCATACTTACTTACTTACTCTTACTCTTACTCAAGTTAAGTCGTCGGGACCTCCGGCCCTGGGGACTACTCCGTCCCACCTCCGGATTTACTTGACTCACCAATCCGGGATGCTACCCATTTAAGAGATTTGGGCCGCGGACCAGTTTAAGAGTCAGGAATTGCAGCCAACCTCTTGTGACTCCGCATCCTCACGCGTTGCCGAAGCTATATCGGACTTCTACTCATTCCAATTTACTCACTTAAGTTAGGAGTTAGGTAGTTAGGATTAGTAGAAGTCAACATCCAACCACATACACAAATGCTTATTCATATACACATCCATACAAATACAATACAATATACAAGTACACTACCAGGTACAATTACACACATCATCATTCATATATTTCATGAATTATACAAACTATTGTTCAAGATAAATATCGAGAACAATGTAAACAAGCACACGTAAGTGCAATATAATCCGATTCATGCATTTATCTTATTAGGTGTCAAATAAGCACACAAATCGGGGTAACCAGATTAGGATACAGGGCATGAAGAAATTATACCTTTTTCCGAAATCTACTTTACCGGGTGTCTCCACGTTCCTTAGTCCTTACTTGTCCTTGAGTCTTATTCTTGAACCAATGACTACATGCCAAATGGTTCAATTAATACTAAGCATCACAATACATACATATTTACTACTACCCCTACTTACCCCGTTGTCCCGTTGTTTCGGTTTAACTTAATGTTCATATGCTTACAACTTTCTTAATTACTTCTCAAACTTGTTTACACCTTTAATGACCTTTAAACAACATTATTAAGTGCTAATTACCCTATACTATCATTACCATTCATTACCTTACCTTATAACTCATTTAATAAGCTTAGAACTCATTTTTGGTGTTGGTCCGGGACCTTGTCCCTATCCTTAGTCCCGGACCAACCTTGGTCGTAAGTCTCGGTTTCTTTTAATGGTGTGGTCCGGGACCTTATACTTAAGGTAAGTCCCGGACCAAAGTGGTAGTGCATTCTCGAATTAAATTTGCTACCGGTCCGGGACTTCTTACATAAGGTAAGTCCCGGACCCTGCTACCAGTTTGCAGATTTTTACAGTTTTCTTTGTCTGTTACAAACCAAACTTTGGCTATTAATTAATTCTCCCTTGTTCCTACACTTAATCCCACATATTTTAGTACCTAATTAGTCACCTAAACATGTTTAAATCCATTACTAACTCATTACTCCTTTCCATACTAATTCTCACACCAATTCTCCATATTTACTTTTCAACACTTACATAAACCCTTTCCAGTTTTGTTTGCTACAGATTTTAGTTCCTTCTTTCTCCATACTTAATTCATCTCTTAATGCCATTCCCAAGGCCTACAAACCATTACTTCAACTCTTCAGTTCACCCTCACTTTACTAAATCTGCACCTACACTCCCCTAGTTTCTCCAATACAATTTAACAACTCTTGCTACTGCTACAGATTTCTTTCCTTTTTTACTTATCATTTCTTACTCATCAACTAGTGTCATTCCTAGTTTGTTCTTGCATTATCTTCATTCTCTAGTCACACTCAACTACCCAATCCTTCCTAGTTCAATCCCAAAGTGGTGTACTTATACAAAATACTCCAAAAACACCCTTAGACCAACTTGATTGTTCTCTCTAACCTCCACACTCTTAAGTCACCAATTTCCTATGGAAATTTCGGCAGAGTTTCCCCGTTTTCTTCAGTATTTCCCAAGCATCATTTGGCTTGTTCACTCAGTTTACACATCCCTGTTTATTCATACACATTATCCACAGCTCCAAGGCACAACAATACTAACTTAAGCATTATCACCACATTTGATTATAGCACTTATACCTCGATTCTTCTAGCTCTACTACCTCTACTCGCCAATACATATACTTCACTAATGTCATTTCTCACTCACCATCATAGTTTTACACCATTCTACACAACATCAATACCTCCACGAATACAAAACCTATTGTTATACCCAAAATTTCAACCCCCCAAGGAGAGTCTCTACTAATAGGATAGTAGCGAGGGTTCCCGGTTCGATCGGCACATTTCAGAGTACTAGGGACAGCTTAGTCATCTCCGAGGGCACTTTCGTAAATTTTCAAGGCTCCTAAGCCCTCTATAGGCTTTCTCTCTCCTCCAAATAAGGGTCAATCAATTCAAAATGCTTTGAAATTTTAACCCATGATAGACGATGACATCTGAAGCATAATGGCGTTGGAATTTTGATTTTTCGAATTTCCAATAATTTTCTAGCAATTTCTGATTGAATCTAACGAGAAATTGAATTTAAAATATTCCAATGTCCAAAAATTCGATTCCACTTTAGAAATTCAGAAATATCATCCTTTACCCATGTGTAAAATTTCATAATCAAATTCCTTTTGGAAGCCCATGAGCTAAAACGTCGGTAAATCTCGGTTTTTACCGGATTTTTCTATCTTTAAGGAAGCCTATATAAGGAACCTTATCCCATGATCAAAGGAGAACCTGAAGAACCCTAGACTCTCAAAGAAGGCAGCCGTCTCTCTTTCTCCACGTTTTTGAACTCTAGAGCCACAATCAAACAACGAAATCTCACCAAAATCAGCACCAAAACATATTTTTCAACTCCCACAACATCATCATCATCCAAACCCCACAACACCACCAAAACGTGAAGAACAGCAAGAACAACCAACAACCAGAAGCTTTGGTTCGAAAGCCTCTCGGGTCTGCCATCAACGGAGCACTCGACGAATCCCGGTGTGAAGAATCACTGTGAATCCGAAGGTAAAACAGGTAGAAATCCCACTTTCCTAACTCTCCACGGTATTATCTGTCTTGCCTCAAACTTTGGGCTCAAACTAACCCCTCTACGCTTCTGTATTGCTGTTTGTTTAAGCTTCTGTCCAATAACTTGTTTGCTAAGTTTCGTGCTTAATTCGAATTCAAATTGAAAACTTCAATCACTAACGTCTTGTATATCCTTCAGGCTACACACCCATAAAATTTGAGCCAAAACACCTTCGGGAACAGCCTCAACGCCGCCGTCCGAGGGCGGTCCGCACCCACGGACATCATGTCCGGCCCGGACTCCCTGTCCATAAGCTCGGACGCCCACGGACGGCGGCGGGATTTTTAAATTTTAAAAATTTAGGTTTTCTAATAATGTCCGGGCCCACGGACAGCCTGTCCGTGGCCCCGGACTTTACAATTTTCTGTTTTATGTTTATTCGACTTTTATTTTCATATAGGTTAACTGGGGTCCGTGGCCTCACATTAGGTCCGTGGCTGCGGACGGAACAAAATTTGACCTAATTCTGCCTCCGAAACCCTAGTTTAGGTAATTTAATTTCCACTTAATTTTCTGTCAAAAAACGTTAAAATAAAAAAAGAAGCGCGCACCTAGGTTAAAAACAACTTTGTAGAAAGCCGTAATCGAACCAAGTAGAGGAAAAACGACCTAGGAAGGGTAATGAAGTAATTGAACCCTAATTAAGTCGAATATCAAGCCCCTGAACCCGAACTCTCTTTCCAAATTTGATCTAGGTTAAAATTAGGTGGCGACTCGTAATAGGTTCCAGTGAGCTAGCTTAGGTTTTAATAATTATTGTTATATGACATAGTTATTAATCTTAGGCTAAGTGGACCTAAAACCAGATTAGATCCCAATCATATTAATCCACATGGATAGGGTTTAAATTCGAGGCTCACAGACTGACGACTCTGCTGGGGATAAATTCTTAATTTTAACTTGTTTAATTTTAAGAAAGAGGGCTTAAACTCGAAAAATTGTTTATTTATGGCTTTGTTACTTTGTTGTTTACTTTCGTGCGCACTTAAAATTTTTGCACCTTGCATCATATGAGAGCGAGGGTCCACACAAACCAGTTCCACCCCCGGGACCCATCTAGGGTCCCCCTGTCAGGGACTCACACCTTTTAGGTGATGTGAATAAGCGGGGGAAAAGAGGAGGATGTCGTCTAACCACATCCCCTTAATACCTGGGCCTTAGCCCCAAGCGTTTTCTGGCATTGTCCTTACCCAGCCCATTGTTTGGTCAGTCAAAGACCCGGCCATAGACGCACACCTTCAGGTGATGTGAAAAAAGTGGGGAAGCCCAAGAGAGAATGGCGTGCAAGCCCTATTCCTTTGTGGTGACCTGGGCCCAAGCCCAAGCACCTCTCTGGATCGATCCATACCCAAATTGATTTAACCGTCAAGTGAGGACATGTTGAATTTGTGTGGGCCTTGTTTGCTTGTATGATCGGCCCACTACCCAGTCTAGAGATTGATAGGAACTTTTCCTACATCAACTCAGCCCAACCCGATATCGCGGCTTTATTGTTTGCGGCCCAGAGGCCCTGCTTGATTTGAATGTGCGAGTTATTTGTTCGGGCTTCGGCCCAAAAGTTTAGATTTAGGTGATTTGTCTTTCAGCCCAATTTTAATTATCAATTTAGTTCTAGGCCCATGAAAAACAAATCCACCTAAAGCGGTTCATGAAGATCCATCAGGCCTTTCCATTTCAAGGTTCATTCTAGTCTAGGAAGACTTTTCACTTGGGCTTTGACCCAAGAACCTAGAAACAAGTATCATCTTTTAGGCCCAATCAGAATTACTTGGCCCAAATTCCAATTCACGTCAAGAACATGGTTTAGAAATCATTTTGACCCATGTGCTTTACCTCTAGCCCAAACACATTCTGGCCCAAGCGCCCAATTCTCAAAATATTCCGGCCCAAGAGCCACATTCTTCAAACATTTCTAGGCACCTCCCTTCCAACTCATTTCGGCCTCAGTACTTACCCACAATCTTCAAAACATTCCAGCTCATGTGCTTTTCTTGCAGCCCAAACAAGTTTTAACCTACAACTTCTTCATGGTCCAGAATTTTAGCTCAATCCATTTCTGTTTTCCAACAGATAAGCCCGAATCCCAAGTATGGCAGAGGGAGGAAACCCAGTCAGCATGGAGGCCCAGTTTGCAGCCTTAGAGCAGAGGTACAGAGCCGCCTTTGATGCCATGGAGGCTAAGTATGTCACCATCATCGAAGAGCTGAAAAGCAAAATCAATTCCCTTGAGGTTGGTCATCAGGAAAACATTTCAGGAAAGATTGCTGACTCTAGGAACGAGCATGACCAAGTCGAAGCTAACTCCATTGGGGCCCAGGGTGCGCAAGGATTCGTAGGGAAAGCCACCCCAGATCACCAGCTAACTGCAAAACACGAGAAGGCTCTGAAAAGGATCGAGCGCATGGAAAAGGCTAGCAAGCCGGCTGGTTTTGATTACTCCTCTATGGCATCGTACCCCGAGGTTGATCTCCCCCCAAAGTTGAAGTTGCCCACACTTTCTCTATACAAGGGTTCCTCAGACCCGCAGGTCCATCTGGCGATGTTCGATAGGGAGATGTCCATCCTCAGGTTGAATTACATGCAAAAGGCCAAGGTCTTTGCCCGTTACCTCGATGAAACACCTCAACGTTGGTATTTGACTCAGAGGATGAACACCAAAACCTATGAGGAGGTCTGTGAGGCTTTCTTGCACCATTTCGAGTATGCTAAGAATCTCGAAGTCACCAGGTCCGACCTTGCCAGCACTCGGCAGAAAGACAGTGAATCAATGTCCGACTTCATCAAACGGTGGAGGATGAAGGCCGCTGCTATGCCTACAAAAATGGATGAGCAAGAACAGATTCGAATGATTGTGGACAATATGCAGAGACAATACAACAACGAGCTGAGTTGCACATACTTCCCTAATTTCGACATGCTGATGGGACAGGTAAGAATCATGGAAGAAAAGATTCACAAAGGCGAGCTGAAGCTGGAACAACCCAAAGCCCAGGGTGTGAGTATCGAGACCTTTAAGTCAGGACCGGCCAAAGCAGCTCAAGTTTCACACCAAGTGAGCACCATACAAAAACCCAGTGCTGTAAAGCAGAACATCAAGGCCTCACCCCGATCCAAGAGGTTCTCTACACCGAGACAGTTTACCGACATCGGCCGGCCTCTCAGTCAAGCACTCGTGAAGCTACAAGAGCTAGACCTACTACAGCCTCTCACACCTAGCCCTGGGATCACCCAAGCCGGGGAACATCTCCATCAATTCTGCCAGTTTCATCAACTACCAGGACACAGTACTGACAACTGCAGAGCATTGAAGCACAAGATTGAGGACCTTATCGAGCAAGGACTCCAGTTTGTCGAGTAGGCTAGTGTCTAGTTGCATTTTGCTTTCTTAATTTTTCTTTTTTTTTATTTTAAGGGGTTTATGATATTTCCATTTTAATGAGGCTTAGATGTTCGAATTTCAGTCTCTTGTCTTTTCGATTTACAATCTCAAGAAAAAAATGTTTGTTCATTTTGCACCTTCAACCAAATCATCTTTCAAAACTAATGTTCATCTTCTGGCAATTGAATAAAATGATTTGTCTTTTTGTTTCCAAAAGGATGAACATGTCCAACCAAATGCCACAGCTCACCCCTAAGCATCCAAACAAACCACATACAAATTGTTGTCATAAACCTTGGACTAATACTGGGGGCAATCTGAGTTTAAAGACCAACCATGATTTTTTTTTGTTTAATTGTGTGAACAAGTCTCAGAGTGAGAATTCACGAGAGTGTCTTGAGCGGAAAAACCATGAGTGAACGAGCGTGTCATTTTTACACGACTCCGGTGAGACCACATTCAAAGGTAAGGCAAACGGCATGACTCCGATCGAAGGAGATAATTTGTAAATTTACTCTTAGACCTGCGAAAAGTAACAAAGAGCGGATACACAACTATCAAGAATGACGAAGCACCTAGGTACAACACCACATAGCTAAAAGCTTGTAAACCCTGACATTAAACTCTAGGCACCCCCGCTGAGCCTTTCATATATCCCTTTTCAATGTTGCAAAGCTCCACAGAGCAAGCCAGCCCGTGATGAATAACCAACCCGGTGACCAAAGGAAGCGAGGAGCCTGACTCTCAGATAACGTTTTCATCAGTCCAGAGAAGCAAAGCCGCTATCAGCATGACGAAGTGATCCGCAAATGGTCCCAAAGTGACACAGGAACAAAGAGCTCACATCAAAATAGCTCTCAAAACTCAAAACCGGGAAACACAAGAACCCCGAAGGCAAAGTCAAGAAAGGATCAAACAAAGAGGCAAAACCGAAGTGCCTCGAAGAAATCCAAAAGACGAAAAGAGAAATGGTGTAAAGGACAACTTCAAAAGTCCAAGTCCAGAAGCTCAAAAACAACGTCAACATGAAGCAGTTAGACGACTTCAAGACAAGGAAGATGAATCTGAGAGAAGACGCAAGTTGCAGCTTTGGTCACCCACTTAAGCTCCACATACCTCAAATATCCCTCCATGGTCCCGTTGTCCTTCATCACACCCCGTGGCCACGTTATAAGCTTTAAAGACTTCCGACTTGATAGTTGTGCATCCAATCAGGTGAAAGTAACAGATCGAATGCGTAAATTCATCAAATATCAAATTCAATGGTCTAGAAGTTGTGACCATGAGCGAGAAATGAGTGCAAACACCAACCACATTGAGTGTAGGATAGGAAGCACCACATCAAACATAAGCCTCGACCCTGTGAGGATGAGACTTGTTCGCACGTTTAATCAAAGAAAATACTGGGGGCAATTGATCGGAACGATCAATTGCCATGAAATCTAGCTCAGATTGTCCTAAGGAAAATACTGGGGGCAATTGTTGGTTCCGACAGTTGCCATGCCAACACCAATTGAAACCTAAAGCTTGAGCACCACCATCCCACCACAGGCATAAGCCCTTACCACCACATAAGCCCTTACCTTCACTTCATACACCACACAGGCCCACATAAGCCCTTACCTACACATCAAACACCACAGGCCCACATAAGCCCTTACCTTCACATCATACACCATACCCCACCGGCAGCATGTTCATCTCGTAGGAGATAAATTACAAGTCCGAAGTCTATAGTTAGGAGATGATAATTTCACTTTCCTTTTCACTAAACAGAATTTTCTTCAAACACTACCACGTTTGGCACTTTCATAATCAACTTTCATCATGATCATTTGCATAAAGTTTACCTTGCATCCGTCTGCATGAAACTCCTCATAGACTAGAGACACAGATTCTCACCCCGAAGATGCAGATTCTTCAGAGATACAGATTCTCGCCCCGGAGATACAGATTCTTCAGAGATACAGATTCTCGCCCCGGAGATACAGATTCTTCAGAGATACAGATTCTCGCCCCGAAGATACAGATTCTTCAGAGATACAGATTCTCATCCGATCAGAGATACAGATTCTCAGCCGAAGATACAGATTCTTTAGAGATACAGATTCTCACCCGATCAGAGATACAGATTCTCAGCCGAAGATACAGATTCTTCAGAGATACAGATTCTCATCCGATCAGAGATACAGATTCTCAGCCGAAGATACAGATTCTTTAGAGATACAGATTCTCACCCAATCAGAGATACAGATTTTCAGCCAAAGATACAGATTCTTCAGAGATACAGATTCTCACCCGATCAGAGATACAGATTCTCAGCCGAAGATACAGATTCTTCAGAGATACAGATTCTCACCCGATCGGACATACAGATTCTCAGCCGAAGGTACAGATTCTTCAGGGATACAAATTCTAAGCCAAAGATACAGACTCTTCAGAGATACAGATTCTCAGCCAAAGATTCAGACTCACTAGAGCAGCAGAACTCACCCGAATAGAAGAACTCGACCCAACACCAATTTTCAATCACTAATAGGTAGTCAACGCCTCAAAATAGCTTGACATCATCTCATTCATTATAGGTAGTCAACGCCTTAGAATAGCTTGACATCATATCATCCTTATAGGTAGTCGGCGCCTTAGAATAGTCTGACATTACTTCATTATTACCTTTAGGTAGTCAGCGCCTTAGAATAGCTCGACGCAACTAGCCGGATTGCACGTGCGGTCTTTTAAGATCCAAAATTTTGGAGGTATCACTCAAGCATCAACTAGCCTTCTCACTTCCATTACAAAGTCTAGTTGACGGGGGGCAATCTGTTATACCCAAAATTTCAACCCCCCGAAGGAGAGTCTCTACTAATAGGATAGTAGCGAGGGTTCCCGGTTCGATCGGCACATTTCAGAGTACTAGGGACAGGTTAGTCATCTCCGAGGGCACTTTCGTAAATTTTCAAGGCTCCTAAGGCCCCTATAGGCTTTCTCTCTCCTCCAAATAAGGGTCAAATCAATTCAAAATGCTTTGAAATTTTAACCCATGATAGAGGATGACATTTGAAGCATAATGGCGTTGGAATTTTGATTTTTCGAATTTCCAAAAATTTTCTAGCAATTTCTGATTGAATCTGACGAGAAATTGAATTTAAAAATATTCCAATGTCCAAAAAATTCGATTCCACTTTAGAAAATTCAGAAATATCATCCTTTACCCATGTGTAAAATTTCATAATCAAATTCCTTTTGGAAGCCCATGAGCTAAAACGTCGGTAAATCTCGGTTTTTACCGGATTTTTCTATCTTTAAGGAAGCCTATATAAGGAACCTTATCCCATGATCAAAGGAGAACCTGAAGAACCCTAGACTCTCAAAGAAGGCAGCCGTCTCTCTTTCTCCACGTTTTTGAACTCTAGAGCCACAATCAAACAACCGAAATCTCACCAAAATCAACACCAAAACATATTTTTCAACTCCCACAACATCATCAATCATCAAACCCCACAAAAACACCACCAAAACGTGAAGAACAGCAAGAACAACCAACAACCAGAAGCTTGGTTCGAAATCCTCTCGGGTCTGCCATCAACGGAGCACTCGACGAATCCCGGTGTGAAGAATCACTGTGAATCCGAAGGTAAAACAGGTAGAAATCCCACTTTCCTAACTCTCCACGGTATTATCTGTCTTGCCTCAAAATTTGGGCTCAAACTAACCCCTCTACGCTTCGTATTGCTGTTTGTTTAAGCTTCTGTCCAATAACTTGTTTGCTAAGTTTCGTGCTTAATTCGAATTCAAATTGAAAACTTTCAATCACTAACGTCTTGTATATCCTTCAGGCTACAACCCATAAAATTTGAGCCAAAAACACCTTCGGGAACAGCCTCAACGCCGCCGTCCGAGGGCGGTCCGCACCCACGGACATCATGTCCGGGGTCCCGGACTCCCTGTCCATAAGCTCGGACGCCCACGGACGGCGGGGGATTTTTAAATTTTAAAAATTTAGGTTTTCTAATAATGTCCGGGCCCACGGACAGCCTGTCCGTGGCCCCGGACTTTACAATTTTCTGTTTTATGTTTAATTCGACTTTTATTTTCATATAGGTTAACTGGGGTCCGTGGCCTCGGACATTAGGTCCGTGGCTGCGGACGGAAACAAATTTGACCTAATTCTGCCTCCGAAACCCTAGTTTAGGTAATTTTAATTTCCACTTTAATTTTCTGTCAAAAAACGTTAAAAATAAAAAAAGAAGCGCGCACCTAGGTTAAAAACAACTTTGTAGAAAGCCGTAATCGAACCAAGTAGAGGAAAAACGACCTAGGAAGGGTAATGAAAGTAATTGAACCCTAATTAAGTCGAATATCAAGCCCCTGAACCCGAACTCTCCTTTCCAAATTTGATCTAGGTTAAAATTAGGTGCGACTCGTAATAGGTTCCAGTGAGCTAGCTTAGGTTTTAATAATTATTGTTATATGACATAGTTATTAATCTTAGGCTATAAGTGGACCTAAAACCAGATTAGATCCCAATCATATTAATCCACATAGGATAGGGTTTAAATTCGAGGCTCACAGACTGACGACTCTGCTGGGGATAAATTCTTAATTTTAACTTGTTTAATTTTAAGAAAGAGGGCTTAACTCGAAAAATTGTTTATTTATGGCTTTGTTACTTTGTTTGTTTACTTTCGTGCGCACTTTAAATTTTTGCACCCTTGCATCATATGAGAGCGAGGGTCCACACAAACCAGTTCCACCCCGGGACCCATCTAGGGTCCCCTGTCAGGGACTCACACCTTTTAGGTGATGTGAATAAGCGGGGGAAAAGAGGAGGATGTCGTCTAACCACATCCCCTTAATACCTGGGCCTTAGCCCCAAGCGTTTTCCTGGCATTGTCCTTACCCAGCCCATTGTTTGGTCAGTCAAAGACCCGGCCATAGACGCACACCTTCAGGTGATGTGAAAAAAGTGGGGAAGCCCAAAGAGAATGGCGTGCAAGCCCTATTCCTTTGTGGTGACCTGGGCCCAAGCCCCAAGCACCTCTCTGGATCGATCCATACCCAAATTGATTTAACCGTCAAGTGAGGACATGTTGAATTTGTGTGGGCCTTGTTTGCTTGTATGATCGGCCCACTACCCAGTCTAGAGATTGATAGGAACTTTTCCTACATCAACTCAGCCCAACCCGATATCGCGGCTTTATTGTTTGCGGCCCAGAGGCCCTGCTTGATTTGAATGTGCGAGTTATTTGTTCGGCTTCGGCCCAAAAGTTTAGATTTAGGTGATTTGTCTTTCAGCCCAATTTTAATTATCAATTTAGTTCTAGGCCCATGAAAAACAAATCCACCTAAAGCGGTTCATGAAGATCCATCAGGCCTTTCCATTTCAAGGTTCATTCTAGTCTAGGAAGACTTTTCACTTGGGCTTTGACCCAAGAACCTAGAAACAAGTATCATCTTTTAGGCCCAATCAGAATTACTTGGCCCAAATTCCAATTCACGTCAAGAACATGGTTTAGAAATCATTTTGACCCATGTGCTTTACCTCTAGCCCAAACACATTCTGGCCCAAGCGCCCAATTCTCAAAATATTCCGGCCCAAGAGCCACATTCTTCAAACATTTCTAGGCACCTCCCTTCCAACTCATTTCGGGCCTCAGTACTTACCCACAATCTTCAAAACATTCCAGCTCATGTGCTTTTCTTGCAGCCCAAACAAGTTTTAACCTACAACTTCTTCATGGTCCAGAATTTTAGCTCAATCCATTTCTGTTTTCCAACAGATAAGCCCGAATCCCAAGTATGGCAGAGGGAGGAAACCCAGTCAGCATGGAGGCCCAGTTTGCAGCCTTAGAGCAGAGGTACAGAGCCGCCTTTGATGCCATGGAGGCTAAGTATGTCACCATCATCGAAGAGCTGAAAAGCAAAATCAATTCCCTTGAGGTTGGTCATCAGGAAAACATTTCAGGAAAGATTGCTGACTCTAGGAACGAGCATGACCAAGTCGAAGCTAACTCCATTGGGGCCCAGGGTGCGCAAGGATTCGTAGGGAAAGCCACCCCAGATCACCAGCTAACTGCAAACACGAGAAGGCTCTGAAAAGGATCGAGCGCATGGAAAAGGCTAGCAAGCCGGCTGGTTTTGATTACTCCTCTATGGCATCGTACCCCGAGGTTGATCTCCCCCCAAAGTTGAAGTTGCCCACACTCTCTATACAAGGGTTCCTCAGACCCGCAGGTCCATCTGGCGATGTTCGATAGGGAGATGTCCATCCTCAGGTTGAATGACATGCAAAAGGCCAAGGTCTTTGCCCGTTACCTCGATGAAACACCTCAACGTTGGTATTTGACTCAGAGGATGAACACCAAAACCTATGAGGAGGTCTGTGAGGCTTTCTTGCACCATTTCGAGTATGCTAAGAATCTCGAAGTCACCAGGTCCGACCTTGCCAGCACTCGGCAGAAAGACAGTGAATCAATGTCCGACTTCATCAAACGGTGGAGGATGAAGGCCGCTGCTATGCCTACAAAAATGGATGAGCAAGAACAGATTCGAATGATTGTGGACAATATGCAGAGACAATACAACAACGAGCTGAGTTGCACATACTTCCCTAATTTCGACATGCTGATGGGACAGGTAAGAATCATGGAAGAAAAGATTCACAAAGGCGAGCTGAAGCTGGAACAACCCAAAGCCCAGGGTGTGAGTATCGAGACCTTTAAGTCAGGACCGGCCAAAGCAGCTCAAGTTTCACACCAAGTGAGCACCATACAAAAACCCAGTGCTGTAAAGCAGAACATCAAGGCCTCACCCCGATCCAAGAGGTTCTCTACACCGAGACAGTTTACCGACATCGGCCGGCCTCTCAGTCAAGCACTCGTGAAGCTACAAGAGCTAGACCTACTACAGCCTCTCACACCTAGCCCTGGGATCACCCAAGCCGGGGAACATCTCCATCAATTCTGCCAGTTTCATCAACTACCAGGACACAGTACTGACAACTGCAGAGCATTGAAGCACAAGATTGAGGACCTTATCGAGCAAGGACTCCAGTTTGTCGAGTAGGCTAGTGTCTAGTTGCATTTTGCTTTCTTAATTTTTCTTTTCTATTTTGTAAGGGGTTTATGATATTTCCATTTTAATGAGGCTTAGATGTTCGAATTTCAGTCTCTTGTCTTTTCGATTTACAATCTCAAGAAAAAAATGTTTGTTCATTTTGCACCTTCAACCAAATCATCTTTCAAAACTAATGTTCATCTTCTGGCAATTGAATAAAATGATTTGTCTTTTTGTTTCCAAAAGGATGAACATGTCCAACCAAATGCCACAGCTCACCCCTAAGCATCCAAACAAACCACATACAAATTGTTGTCATAAACCTTGGACTAATACTGGGGGCAATCTGAGTTTAAAGACCAACCATGATTATTTCTTTTGTTTAATTGTGTGAACAAGTCTCAGAGTGAGAATTCACGAGAGTGTCTTGAGCGGAAAAACCATGAGTGAACGAGCGTGTCATTTTTACACGACTCCGGTGAGACCACATTCAAAGGTAAGGCAAACGGCATGACTCCGATCGAAGGAGATAATTTGTAAATTTACTCTTAGACCTGCGAAAAGTAACAAAGAGCGGATACACAACTATCAAGAATGACGAAGCACCTAGGTACAACACCACATAGCTAAAAGCTTGTAAACCCTGACATTAAACTCTAGGCACCCCCGCTGAGCCTTTCATATATCCCTTTTCAATGTTGCAAAGCTCCACAGAGCAAGCCAGCCCGTGATGAATAACCAACCCGGTGACCAAAGGAAGCGAGGAGCCTGACTCTCAGATAACGTTTTCATCAGTCCAGAGAAGCAAAGCCGCTATCAGCATGACGAAGTGATCCGCAAATGGTCCCAAAGTGACACAGGAACAAAAGAGCTCACATCAAAATAGCTCTCAAAACTCAAAACCGGGAAACACAAGAACCCCGAAGGCAAAGTCAAGAAAGGATCAAACAAAGAGGCAAAACCGAAGTGCCTCGAAGAAATCCAAAAGACGAAAAGAGAAATGGTGTAAAGGACAACTTCAAAAGTCCAAGTCCAGAAGCTCAAAAACAACGTCAACATGAAGCAGTTAGACGACTTCAAGACAAGGAAGATGAATCTGAGAGAAGACGCAAGTTGCAGCTTTGGTCACCCACTTAAGCTCCACATACCTCAAATATCCCTCCATGGTCCCGTTGTCCTTCATCACACCCCGTGGCCACGTTATAAGCTTTAAAGACTTCCGACTTGATAGTTGTGCATCCAATCAGGTGAAAGTAACAGATCGAATGCGTAAATTCATCAAATATCAAATTCAATGGTCTAGAAGTTGTGACCATGAGCGAGAAATGAGTGCAAACACCAACCACATTGAGTGTAGGATAGGAAGCACCACATCAAAACATAAGCCTCGACCCTGTGAGGATGAGACTTGTTCGCACGTTTAATCAAAGAAAATACTGGGGGCAATTGATCGGAACGATCAATTGCCATGAAATCTAGCTCAGATTGTCCTAAGGAAAATACTGGGGGCAATTGTTGGTTCCGACATTTGCCATGCCAACACCAATTGAAACCTAAAGCTTGAGCACCACCATCCCACCACAGGCATAAGCCCTTACCACCACATAAGCCCTTACCTTCACTTCATACACCACAGGCCCACATAAGCCCTTACCTACACATCAAACACCACAGGCCCACATAAGCCCTTACCTTCACATCATACACCATACCCCACCGGCACATGTTCATCTCGTAGGAGATAAATTACAAGTCCGAAGTCTATAGTTAGGAGATGATAATTTCACTTTCCTTTTCACTAAACAGAATTTTCTTCAAACACTACCACGTTTGGCACTTTCATAATCAACTTTCATCATGATCATTTGCATAAAGTTTACCTTGCATCCGTCTGCATGAAACTCCTCATCATAGACTAGAGACACAGATTCTCACCCCGAAGATGCAGATTCTTCAGAGATACAGATTCTCGCCCCGGAGATACAGATTCTTCAGAGATACAGATTCTCGCCCCGGAGATACAGATTCTTCAGAGATACAGATTCTCGCCCCGAAGATACAGATTCTTCAGAGATACAGATTCTCATCCGATCAGAGATACAGATTCTCAGCCGAAGATACAGATTCTTTAGAGATACAGATTCTCACCCGATCAGAGATACAGATTCTCAGCCGAAGATACAGATTCTTCAGAGATACAGATTCTCATCCGATCAGAGATACAGATTCTCAGCCGAAGATACAGATTCTTTAGAGATACAGATTCTCACCCAATCAGAGATACAGATTTTCAGCCAAAGATACAGATTCTTCAGAGATACAGATTCTCACCCGATCAGAGATACAGATTCTCAGCCGAAGATACAGATTCTTCAGAGATACAGATTCTCACCCGATCGGACATACAGATTCTCAGCCGAAGGTACAGATTCTTCAGGGATACAAATTCTAAGCCAAAGATACAGACTCTTCAGAGATACAGATTCTCAGCCAAAGATTCAGACTCACTAGAGCAGCAGAACTCACCCGAATAGAAGAACTCGACCCAACACCAATTTTCAATCACTAATAGGTAGTCAACGCCTCAAAATAGCTTGACATCATCTCATTCATTATAGGTAGTCAACGCCTTAGAATAGCTTGACATCATATCATCCTTATAGGTAGTCGGCGCCTTAGAATAGTCTGACATTACTTCATTATTACCTTTAGGTAGTCAGCGCCTTAGAATAGCTCGACGCAACTAGCCGGATTGCACGTGCGGTCTTTTAAGATCCAAAATTTTGGAGGTATCACTCAAGCATCAACTAGCCTTCTCACTTCCATTACAAAGTCTAGTTGACGGGGGGCAATCTGTTATACCCAAAATTTCAACCCCCCCGAAGGAGAGTCTCTACTAATAGGATAGTAGCGAGGGTTCCCGGTTCGATCGGCACATTTCAGAGTACTAGGGACAGGTTAGTCATCTCCGAGGGCACTTTCGTAAATTTTCAAGGCTCCTAAGGCCCCTATAGGCTTTCTCTCTCCTCCAAATAAGGGTCAAATCAATTCAAAATGCTTTGAAATTTTAACCCATGATAGAGGATGACATTTGAAGCATAATGGCGTTGGAATTTTGATTTTTCGAATTTCCAAAAATTTTCTAGCAATTTCTGATTGAATCTGACGAGAAATTGAATTTAAAAATATTCCAATGTCCAAAAAATTCGATTCCACTTTAGAAAATTCAGAAATATCATCCTTTACCCATGTGTAAAATTTCATAATCAAATTCCTTTTGGAAGCCCATGAGCTAAAACGTCGGTAAATCTCGGTTTTTACCGGATTTTTCTATCTTTAAGGAAGCCTATATAAGAAACCTTATCCCATGATCAAAGGAGAACCTGAAGAACCCTAGACTCTCAAAGAAGGCAGCCGTCTCTCTTTCTCCACGTTTTTGAACTCCAGAGCCACAATCAAACACCGAAATCTCACCAAAATCAACACCAAAACATATTTTTCAACTCCCACAACATCATCAATCATCAAACCCCACAAAACACCACCAAAACGTGAAGAACAGCAAGAACAACCAACAACCAGAAGCTTGGTTCGAAATCCTCTCGGGTCTGCCATCAACGGAGCACTCGACGAATCCCGGTGTGAAGAATCACCGTGAATCCGAAGGTAAAACAGGTAGAAATCCCACTTTCCTAACTCTCCACGGTATTATCTGTCTTGCCTCAAAATTTGGGCTCAAACTAACCCCTCTACGCTTCTGTATTGCTGTTTGTTTAAGCTTCTGTCCAATAACTTGTTTGCTAAGTTTCATGCTTAATTCGAATTCAAATTGAAAACTTTCAATCACTAACGTCTTGTATATCCTACAGGCTACACACCCATAAAATTTGAGCCCAAAACACCTTCGGGAACAGCCTCAACGCCGCCGTCCGAGGGCGGTCCGCACCCACGGACGTCATGTCCGGGGTCCCGGACTCCCTGTCCGTAAGCTCGGACGCCCACGGACGGCGGCGGGATTTTTAAATTTTAAAAATTTAGGTTTTCTAATAATGTCCGGGCCCACGGACAGCCTGTCCGTGGCCCCGGACATTACAATTTTCTGTTTTATGTTTAATTCGACTTTTATTTTCATATAGGTTAACTGGGGTCCGTGGCCTCGGACATTAGGTCCGTGGCTACGGACGGAAACAAAATTTGACCTAATTCTGCCTCCGAAACCCTAGTTTAGGTAATTTTAATTTCCACTTTAATTTTCTGTCAAAAAAACGTTAAAAAAAAAAAAAGAAGCGCGCACCTAGGTTAAAAACAACTTTGTAGAAAGCCGTAATCGAACCAAGTAGAGGAAAAACGACCTAGGAAGGGTAATGAAAGTAATTGAACCCTAATTAAGTCGAATATCAAGCCCCCGAACCCGAAGTCTCCTTTCCTAATTTGATCTAGGTTAAAATTAGGTGGTGACTCGTAATAGGTTCCAGTGAGCTAGCTTAGGTTTTAATAATTATTGTTATATGACATAGTTATTAATCTTAGGCTATAAGTGAACCTAAAACCCGATTAGATCCCAATCATATTAATCCACATAGGATAGGGTTTAAAATCGAGGCTCACACCTATACAAAGGTAAGTGCATTACCTTAGATTTTTAGCTCCTTTTCTCTCTTCCTTTCTCCTTCTTCCTTCTTTCTTCCTTTTCTTTTATTTTCTTCTTGTTCTTGCTCTATAAAATCAGTAGTTCTACAGCCCATACATACACAATACTAATTTAGCATTTCACCCTTAACTAGCCTAGGGTTTACAAACTTGTTTAATGTTTGAAGATGAAACATTACCTTCCAATGGATAGATGAAGCTCTTCTCTAGCAAGAGAGTAATTTCTCAGCTCCAAGAAGAAGCCACATTCGGCTGGACAAGCAAGAACAAGGAGTTCAAAACTAGCATTTCTTATAATGTAAATGGGAGCTAAAAACGGAAGGTTTTCGGATTTCTTTTTACCTTAAACCAACAAGATGAAAGAGGGGCTTCCAATGGTGGTTTCAAACCTTCAAATGGCTAATACCCATGGAGATGGAATGTGAGGTTTTTGAATTTTTGAAAGAGGAGATTGTTCTCCTTGATGAGAGGATTCCAACGGTACCATTTTTATAATTTTTGGGCAAGTATTGAGTGGTCAAAGATTGAGAGGAAGATGGGTGTCTCTTTGGTTTTGTGAAATCGCCATGGTTGAGCTCCATGGGGGAGAAGAAGTCAGAAAGAGGGGAGAGAGTACGTGGGAGTGTAAGGGAATTGGAGAGAGAGGGAGTGTTAGTCACTTTTGTACTTTTATTTCCCTTTCTTTATTAGTCTTGTCCTTTAGTGTGTGAGTGTGAGTGTATTTAATTAATTTGAAAAAGAGGGGAGGATGCTCACGAGACACACACACATACTCAATCGGTTTTTAAATTTTTATTTACCAAATGGACACACTAGTTTGTGCTTATTACAGTTTACACCCCACAATTACCCGTTTTTGATAGTTTTTACCAATTTCTCGTTTTATTGATTTAATGGTTCTAAAGTCTCACTAATATTTATTAATGATTATTTAGTTGACCAAAAGTGTTACGAGTCTATCTGACCCGCTTAAAGTCACGTTTTCCCGGTTACCTCGAAAAACGCGCTTTAATGTTCATTAGTGTTTTTAATCCATTTTAAGGATCCGTTTTCTTCGGGATTTGTTCCCTAATATTTATTTAGACTTAATTAAGCCTTTAGAATCCTTATATTACGCTAACCAAGGTCTCATACCTCCTATGGTTGTTTAACGCTTATTTAGTGCTTTCCGCTTTTTAAGCGTTTATTTATTTCTTTTGGATTTATTTTTCCTTACTAGTATTAATTAGGTACCATTAGGCCCTTAAATACATATTAGGTTAATTTTAATCCCTATATTTAAGTTCGGGGTATTTCAATTATGCACAGCAGTGCATTTAAAACTTTATTCAGATGTTTCACAACCTTCCACCAACCTTACTAAATCCATCAATGACCATTACAAATCATTCCTACATAAAAGCACTCCTAAAACCCACATTCACTCCTTGTTTCACAAGTTATAATCACTAACTCTTTTCTAGCATTTCTAAGCTCCTCAAATATAAATTGCAACAGATTTTCATCCTTCTCTTCCTAGTTTCCCAAATACCATTTCAAGGCTATTAAACCACTCTACTCAACACTACAACCACCAAGGTTCTCCCATTCACCAAGTCATCATCAAAACACTCATTTTCTACCAAAATTTCGCCATAACCTCCCCATAAATCTAACATATCCACATTCATCAATTTCCACCATTTCCAATCCTAATCTAGCCACACCCATGAAGGGTCCTACCGAGTATAATATATCCTCAAAATCCCATCAACAACAACATAAGCACTAAACATAAAGTGCATGGCTCCAAGGCCTTTAATTCACACTAAACTCACAAATCTACCAATTCTCAACCAACCACACTATCACACATATTTTGGGTTCATTACTCAATTTGGCCCATCCTAAATGCTTAAACAATCAAGTTAGTTATTAAGGTAGTTTTCTTACCTTAATTTCACAAGTCTCTCCTTAATTCTTCTCTTGCTCCTCCTCTTCCCAATTTCGGTCAAATAGGTGATGGAGTTACCAAACTCCATCCCAACATCCAAATCACACAAAAAGCACACAATTAAAATTCTAACCCTTAGATAACACAATTTCAATGCGAGGTTTAGAACACCATAGTTAGGGTTTACCTTTTGGAGCTTTTTAAGAGGGGTTCTCACCCTTGAATCAAGAAGGGGATTATTCCACCATTGGAGGGTTGAAATGAAGTTCCAAAACAAGAAGAAAACAAGACATGAGAATGGGCAAAATCGGTCAACTCAAGAGGAGGAGGAAAAATGCATTTTTCATGAATATTTTTACCTTAGGAGAGAGAGGAGACTCCAAGCTACCCATCGGTGCCATTTTCTCTTCAAATGGGAAAACCCAAGGAGATGAACTTCATTATTTTCAGATTTTGAAAAGAGAGAAGTGTAGAGCTTGAGGAGGAGAGGAAGAATATGTATCTATTTTTGTGATTTGAGTTTTAATAAGGCTTGTGCATGAGGTGGAAGATGGAGTAGCCATGGGAGCTTGTTGGAGCTTTCAAAATCGTTACCAAGGATGAGGAAGGGAGGATAAGGTCTGGCACAAGAAAGAAAAATGACACAGAGAGAGAGAAAATAATGGGGAGAGACAAGAGAGAAAAGTAAAATAAGGAGGAGGGAGGAAAAAAAGTGGTACTTTTACTTTTTGCTTTTTGGACTTAGTTGACTAGCTTATTAAGAGCTAGTTTAATTGTGAGTGGGGTTAACTTATCCCCCTTAGAAAAACGGTCCCCACTATAGTATGTAACTGGAGCGTTTTTTGTCTTTTACAGAAAACGCTCGTTATTTTACACAGTTTAGCACTATTCACTAACCGGGCCCGTTTTCCGGAATTTTCTCGTTTAATTAATTTTAATGGTTCTTAAGCTCCCATTAATGTTTAATTATAGTTATATAGTCAACTATAATTTTTACGCGGTCGTTTAACTATTTAAAGTTCACGTTTTCGGGTTTTCTAGGAAAACGCGCTTTAAGACTCCGTTAGCGTTTTAACGCGTTATTTGGATCCGTTTTCTTCCGGAATTTTTCCCACACGTTCCTAGTGTGTAATTAGGGTATAAAAATATATTTATAACCCCAGTGAAGGTTATATACCTCCTAAAATAATTGAATACACGTTTTCACGTTTTGTGACTTTTACACATTTTCTTTTTCTTTTTGGTTTTTATTTCCTCACCAATGATCTTAAGGACTTAATTAGCCTTAGAAAATCATAATTACATAATTAATTAACATATTAGGGTTTGGGGTATTTCAGCACTCCTGCTTTCAAAGTATTAGTTTCTCTCATTCTCATGGTCTAAATCTTATTCACTTATTTGTATCTCAACCTTTCCCATTACCTGCAAGGTAGTATAACTCGTCGGCCGCATACCTTAGTGGAGTCGATGGCTCAGCCCGCCGTAGAAGCGGTCCACCAGAATCTGGTCCGAATACCCCAGACCCGGTAGAAGACAAAGCAAGGCGGTGAACTCTGAGTAATACTCGTCCACCGTCATCTTGTATGTCTGCTTCAGCGCATCTAGCTGCAAGCACTTCTTTGTCTGGACATGGACGGGATAGTATTTGGCTCGTAGTAGAGCTGTGTACTGTTTCCCCCACAACCATTGAACTTAGATGTGAGACTTCAGCGTGAAGTCCTTTTTAAGGAGGATAGATTGAAATACCCCGAATAATTAATAACTTTTAATTATTAAATAACGAAGAATTGATCTAAGAATAAATCATTTCACATACGCATGCTAATTCATACATGCAAACATTTACGTAAAATAATATTACACGTGTGCATGCAATTTCACGCACGCAAACGTAACATAAAAATAGTCGTTTTACCATAAACGCTAACGAGCGTAATTCTACCGAGCTCGATAAAGGGAGCAACAATAAGGAAAAATCAATACGAACAGTTATACAACTCATAACACGACAATGTTCGAACCACGAACGCTAATATAATGTCGTATTCACGTACGCATATAAACGCTTATGTACGAACATTAACGGGCATCAAACCCCTTATGAAACAAGCTCAATTAAGAGAGCGTCATCTAGGAAAAATATATACGAGCGTTTATACGACTCGTCATACAATAGCGTTCATTGTAAAAACGCGAAAAATACCTTTAATACCCCGGACCTAAAAATGGTGATTAAATTACTCTAATATGATTATTAAAGGCCTAATGGTGCCTAAAGAGTATTGGTAAAAAGAATAAAACCAAAAGAAAAGAGAAAACGCTTGAAAAGCGAAAAACGCTAATATGCGCGTTAAATGAGTGTAAGAGATATATGATCTCGAGAGGGTCCGAGATGGATTCCTAAGGCTTAGTTAGGCCTAATAAGTATACGGGAATGATTCCCGAAGAAAACGGATCCAAATAATGGATTAAAACGCTAACGGAGTTTAAAGCACGTTTTTCGAGAAAAACCCGAAAACGTGACTTTAAGTGGTCAAATGGACCCGTAAAAATTATAGTTGATTAATACTATAATTAAGTATTAATGGAAGCTTAATAGCCATTAAAAATAAAGAAACGAGAAAAATCCGAAAAACGGGCCCGGTTAGTGAATAGTGCCAAACCGGGTAAAATAACGAGCGTTTTCTGTCAGAAAACAAAAAACGCTCCAGCTCACTAATATAGTGGGGGCCGGTTTTTTATTAAATAAGAAGCCTCCCCCTCTCATGTTTATTAGTTAGCAAATAAAGAAAGAAAGAAAGTAAAGGAGAGAGAGAAAAGTAAAAAGTAAAAACATAAAAGTATTCTCTCACTCTCTTTCCTCTCACTTTCCCTCCTTCTTCTTTTCTTTCTCCTTCTCCACGGTTCCTTCCTCCCTCTCTATGTGCTGTGCGACATGGAAGCTCCAAACATGGCTTCTCCACCTTCTTCTCCTTGCCCAAGCTCCATCCTTGCTCCGAATTGAAAAATAATTGTATATTTGAACTCCTCTCCTCACCCTCTATCATCCTCTCTTTTCAAAACTCGAAAATGGTGAGTTTCATTTTCGTGGGTGTTGCCCATTTGAGGAGAAAAGCACACCATTAGGTAGCTTGAAGCTCCCTCTTTCTATCAAGGTAAAAATATCCATGAAAAGTCTTGTTTTCCCATCTTATGCCTTGGCCGATTTTGGTCTCTAATGGAGCCTTGTTTATTCTCTTTTATGATCATTGTTTCAATCCCTAAAAGCTTGGAGGGAGTTACTCTTTGATTCTTGACCAAAACCTCATCTTAGGGTTTTAAGGTAATCACACATTTTAGAGCTTTAAGCATTTTTAATTTATGAGCTTAAGTGTTCTACTCGAACTCATCTCTTGCCTTGTATATTGAATGGGAGATGGGCCATTTCTTGACCTTTGGCGATTTCCAAGCAAGATAAAAGAGAAGAGAAAGAAGAGGAGTGGAAAGAGTAAAGGCTTGTGAAGTTAAGGTAAACAAATTTACCTTGGAGCCTAACTTAATGCTTTAGGTATTTTGGGAAGGGTTAAATTAATTAATGAACCCTAACATGTAATGACATGTGATTTGTTGAGATGAGGAAGAGTTGTAGTAGTGCTTGATGCACTTGCGAATTAATGCTTGATTTAAGAGCCAAGGAGCTTTGCATTTAACGATGTATGTATTGTGTTACCTTTGGAGGAATTAATGAGTATTGATGGATTTGTATGTGTGCTGATAGAACCCTTGTGGTTTGGCTAGCTTTAGGATGAATGATGTGAGGAAATGAGCTTTGGGTAATGTTAAGAGATGTAGCCAAGTTATGGCGAAATTTGTGTAGAAATTTAAGTGGATTGTGTATGGTTGTGAGTAAGTAATGACCTAGAGAAACTAGGTGTTGATGGTGGTTGTTTTGGCTTAGAAAATCACCATGGGAATACTTGTTTAAAGAGAGGAGATTAATGCTAAAATCTGTAGCAAGAACTTGTGTGAATGCCTAAGGAGCTTTAGGAAAAAGGAATGAGAATTTTAGGCTTTAAGAGTGAGTCATGGAACTTGGTATGAGGTGTGCATTATCTTGGTAGTTTTGGAATGGTTAAATGAAGAGAGAGCAATAATGCAAGTATCAAGAGAGGTTAGAAAATGCACAAGTGTGCATTAGTGCAAAAGGAGGATGCAAATTTGTGAGATTGAGCAAGAACTTTAGTAAGGAATAAGCCAATGTTTGAAGAGGTTTAGAGCATGTTTTATGATGATTAAACATGTGGAAAACTTATGGAATGATTAGGAAATGATTAGAGGTGATTTAGGGGTTTAAAAGTGGTGAAAACTGCAAATTTGACAGTTCCAAGGGGTTGTCCGGGTTGCAAATCGGAATGCAAACCCGGGAACATAGCAAAAACATGGCAGAAAGTCATCCCAGGGGGTGGTCCGGGTTTGCAAACCCGGACATAAACCCGGAACACATGGAAAATACGACAGAAAGTGATTCCAGTGTTTGGTCCGGGTTTGTAACCCCGGACACAAACCCGGACCAGGCCAGAAACGTAACAGAATGTGTTTTCTTGCATTCTAATGATGGGGAATTGAATGGTAATGATAATATAAGGTAATTAGGACATGAATAATGATGTTTAAAGGTCATTAGGAGTGTAAACAAGTCTGATAAGTGAATGAGGAAGTTGTGAGTTTAAGAACACATGAGTAAAACTAAGTTAAACGGGATGACAGGGTTAAGTACGGGAGTATTAGTTTTACATACCGTAATGCTTTGATGTTAATAAAACATTTGAATGTTATCAGTGGATCGTGTGTAAACCAAGCATGGTGAGATGACACGGTAAAAGTAAAAACCCCGGTGAAAGGTATGATTTTCTCATGCCCCGTATGCTAACCGAGTTACTCTGATTTCTGTGTTTGTGTGCCGGCTTAATCAAGATTAAAGCATGAAAATAATCCCTTGTTTGATTATGTATGCCTTGATGTATGTTGTATGAGCTAACATACTTGTATGCCGGTGTGGTCTAACAGAGTGCCTAGACCGACTCATAGTGAGTATTGATTGACTAATAACCCGTAGTACGGGTAGTCTCATAAGCAATGGAAATATGCAAACACACATAAACTATCGATTAAAGTATAACGATATCGTAAACATATGAACTCCCTAGAATGTGAGGAGATGTACGGGTTGAGTAAATACCCGATAACGGTTAGAAAACCTTATTGAAACAATCCACGAAATAAATATGAGTGGAGAGATAAATGAACCTCCATCGAGAGGATTGAAGTTAGTCCAATAATGTAAACATATAAGAAAGGTAAAAGAGACCTAAGGGACTATGCGACTCCCTTGAGATACGGTCGACCTCTTATATGAGGATTTACCCGGTATAAGAAAATATTCGAATGTATAAACATATGATTGTGAGGGTAACCCTTAAACCTAAGATTACCCGAATTTAAGTAAAGTTCCCAAAGTCATTAGAAACATCGAGAATGATGCTTCTAGACTAATACACATGATATTATTATAACTCCGAGAGAGGAGTGTACGGGAACGAGAGTAGTCGGACCTAAGTAAAAGAGGTAGGAACTAAGAGAGAGTTCCGTGAGCTAGTTGAACCTTTCCACCATGCTAGACCCAGAGTAGGGTCGAAACCGGGGAAGTAAGACTATGCTAGAGAGCCATGAGTTTTGGCTTAAGTATGTAATAAGAGTAACAAGCGTGACGTAGGAGACCTGTAGTGTCTCGAGAATCTACGAGATAATGAGTATAAATAACCCGAGAGTAAGGGGTGAGTATATGTATGAGTAACCCGAGAGAATGGGTAAGCATAAGAATGAGTAGCCCAAGAGAATGGGTGTGTATACGAATAAGTAACCCGAGAGAGCGGGTGAGGTATTGAATAAGTAAACAAGGCATAGTGAGGAATAACCCTCAATGCCTAAGAGTAACCAGTTACCACTAACAACATTGTTATGTTAGTTAGGAATCGTGTTCCGTGAATGGATCGATGTAGATTCCTTGTGTGATATACATATACATTGTATTGCCATGATGCATGTTGTTTGATTAAAATGAACTCCATGTATATCCTACCCAAAGTAGTCGGCGTACCGCGGTTAGCACGCGGTATATGCGAATTTCATGCGCAGCGTAAGCTGACCCCCTAGGGGGAACGTTTTTAGTGTGCAGGTACTTGAAGCTGACCACCGTTCGAGAGAGTAGGATGGGGACGGCTGTGAGCATGGGTAGTTAAATTGTAATTACTTATGCGTTTGAATGAGGTCTAAGTCCGAGTATGTTATCGGCATCCGTATATTGTAGACTCGGTATAGTAGAGATATGAATTGAGCATGGTATTTGTATGAAGTACTCGGTTGTTCCAGTTCATCAGACCGTTATTGTATGTAAGAAAGGCCTGGTTAGCCACATGGGTGGCTAACGGCGTTGTTTCACCCCTCGTTGTAATTAGAGTTCCACTGCGTGAGTAGGAGTAATTAGTAATAGTTAAGAGGTAATGACGAGATTAACGGTTGGGGTGTTACAAAAATGGTATCAGAGCGAAGTATCGCTCTGATGACTGGAAATACCGAGCTTAGGAAATACCGAGTTAGGAATTAGTGAATTAGGGCTAAGGGTTGAGTGGTAGCGTGAGAGATGCGCTAGTTAGGAACTTCCAGTATGATCTGGATACCTACAATACCAAACCCGCCCTCCACAACACCCGTATTAAAAGTTCGGGAAAGAACGCCAGAGAGGCGGGGAAACCCGATCTGGCAGTGGTTAAATATTTCATTCTGAACCAGAACCTGTCATGCGGTAGATCCCGAGAACCGGGAATCCCGGAGACGGATCCCGCTGGAATGACAATAACCGCACATAATGGCGAGAGATCGAGAATCCTAATCCAAGGAGACCGAAATCTGTGGCAACTTGGGGCGACATGCTTAGCAGTCGCGAGAACCTAGCTGGCCGAGCAGCAGCAAGAAGAAAGCACCAACCGTGCAACAAGGCGGACTCATGAGAAATAACGAGAACCGGGACACAAGTCTACGGACCGCCATAGCTAAGTAATACCAACATCGGTACACTAACCGACTAGGAATCTAGTCAAGAGTAGATGCACCCACCCTGCCACACCCAAAGAGATTGCAATACTTAACGGATACAGCTTAGACAACTACGAGCATAACTACGGGATATACCCGAATAGGACTACAGAAGTAGTACCTAAATAAGTTAAACCTCGGTAACCACAGTAAAGACGTGGAACAAGAAACGAGGTAGATCATGGAACTAAATAATTAAGGAACCCCGAGAGTGGAGGAGCACCTAAATGAACGACAGTCATGTCAAGATGAGTGAGAAGCAGCTCTAAGGAGTAGTTATCCAACTAAAGAATCGAGGAAGAGCTGTCAAGGCTACCAGATACAATGTGAAC